>CM070601.1:654069-3196713 GCA_036346395.1 Hsuehochloa calcarea
TTCACCCAATTCCTCTTTAGTATCGCCTTTCGAGACGGTGATACTCAACATCATCGAAGCTGTCTTGGCTTCATAGAAAAGCAGAGCTTAAGGTTCTTCAACAATGGCTCCAAGCGATTACGGTGAGGACTAATCTCAACCGCTTCAGTCCAGAAGATCGGCTCAGTTGTACAACTTTAATCGCAAGTAACTTCAGCTTCTCCGATGCACGAAAGTGAGGTAGCAATGGTCCCCTGGATCCGCCATTAGAAGCTGAAAGTGTTTCACATATTGGGAGTGCCAGAGGTTGTGAAGGAAGCTTTCTTGGAAGGGCATCGAAAGTCCGAAAGAAAGATAAACAAGTACACGCCACCTTCTTGTCAAAAAAGCTCAAAACGTCAAGAACATTTTTTGAAGGACTGGGTGGAAGAACTCTGACGCAGAGGAGGGTCCTACGTAATTTCCGTTGTTTTCGACAATGGAATGGGTTAGATCCCAAACCCAAAGCAGCCGACAGTTCCTCTCGGTGGACGGAAGAAGTCGTAATGCCATATTCCTCCCGTCCCGTGGATGTGGGTGGGTGTCTGGGTGAGGTGGTGTGGTGGACGACGGTGTAGGGTCATTCTGATCACCGCTCCTCAGCCTAAAAGCCGATTCGGTGGTTCATCTAATTTTTCTGAAACAAGATTCGTCAGATTTTAGTCGACGAGTTCCCGATTTGGGAAGCAAATTAAGTACTGTTTTCTTGCACACAGAAAATGGAAAAGCATGCACTTCATCTCACGCGGAAAAGTTGCAATTTTGCTTGGGATTTCGCTAGGGTGTGCTGACCTGCCGGAATCCATGCGGATTGCATCGGAGACGGACGAGTTTCTGAGCGGGTTGTGGTGGGGTGACCGTCGGTGTCTGCTCTGCTCTTCCCCGCCGAGCGCCATTGGAGACGGCGGTGGGCTAGATTACAGTGAAGTAGTGAACGAAAAGCCTGTGCACTGTGGAGGCTCGAGTACCTGTAGATATTATGGGCCGAATGGTCTAAACAAGGCTGGGCCAATAAGCACTTCCATAGAGTCTCTCCGTAAGTGTTTTGGGCCCAGGACCAACACATGTTGTTGGGTCAGTTCCAAACCGAACTAAGCATACCTTGTGTTTGAGCAGGGTTTCTTTTCCTTTCTGATGTTTTACTGAACCAACTGAAATAGGTGCATAGATAAATGATTCACATTAACCAAGGAGTTCTTGTTGAGATCGCAGCCATGTTTCGTTGCGGTTACAGGGAATGCAACCAATTGAATTGAGCTCATCAAGGAGTTGCGGTTACAGGGAATGCAGAATGATTTTGTCTGTGACTGAATAGTCGTGCCCTTCCTTCCTGCATCGCGGTCACAGGTCTTCATTTGTACTGCTGTCTCCTTAGCTAATTGGGACAATCTAATCAAACAACAGTCCGTAGTATGGTGCAAACGATAAGCTCATTAGTTGTCAGACAGCGTTGATGTAATCCTTAACCATGTTTGACTTCGCTTCGTCCTCTCCCGTGGATTGACACGCTAATACTTTGTATGTTCGTGTTAGGAAAGCAATTTGTACAGAATATGAGGTTAATGGGTCGATATCATCACAAAAGGAAAGTTCTGAGATAAAAAAACCAAAAATATCTAGAGTCGTATTCTAACACATATATATCTCTAACACCACTCAAACTCATAGTGGATCAACAATCCGAGTTTGAAAAGGTAGAAACCGTCTTGTGCTCGAGTCTGGGCCCGTGAAGAAATCCATTATCTGAAGCTCACGAAGGCACATCTTGAAGAGCAATCACGATCATGCACACATGACCTTATGAAGGAAGTATCAACACCAATATGCTTGGTGAGCTCATGCTTCACAGGATCACGGATAATCTTGATAGCGCTGTCTTATCGACAAGAGAGAGTCGGTCTTGACGTGTGAAACACCAAAATCCTCAAGTAACCACCGAAGCCAAGTAATCTCTGCTGTCAAAAGAGCCATAGCGCGCAACTCAGCCTCTGCACTCGAACGGGACACTACAGTCTGTTTCTTCGTCTTCCAGGCAATGAGAGAACCACAAAAAAACACACTGGCCAGAGATAGACCAGCGATCATAGGGATCGCTGGCCCAAGTAGCATCCGAATAAGCCTGAAGGCATGGCGGTGGTGCGTGGAAAGAAGAGACGGCGAGAGATAGTCCCACGAAGGTATCGTAGAACTCGAAGAAGGTGGTTGTAGTAGACCTGAGTGGGAGCGGAAATGAACTGACTCAGAATATGAACTGGATAAGTGATATCCGGACGAGTAACAGCAAAGTAGACAAGACTCCCAACAAGATGACGATAACGAGTCGGATCAGAAAGAGGCTCACCATCAGAGAGTCGAAGATGAACATTGAGCTCCATGGGAGTCTCAACGATCTGTTGATTAGTGAAAGGCGCGATCAAGAAGATCTGAATATACTTCTCTTGGGATATAAAGAAACCATCCGGAGTGGAAGTAACTTCAATACCAAGAAAGTAGCGAAGAGGACCAAGATCCGACATAAGGCTGCTCGCTACTAAGGCGAGCCTTGACAAAGGCAATGTACTCGAATCATCTCCGTAATGATCATATCATCAACATACGAGGAGAAGAAGAGTCCGACCACGAGGCGAAGTGTGGACAAAAGCGCGAGATCATGAGCACTAGGTGAAAAACCGGCGGTGACCACGGAGGAAGCGTTCAAACCAAGCACGAGGGCTTGCTTAAGGCCATAGAGAGAGCGGCGGCGTGGACCATGCCCTCGGGAGCGAATACCCAAGTGGTGGATGCATGTAGACCTCCTCGCAACTTCGTCATTAAGAAAGGCATTCTTGACATCAAGTTAAGAAAGCAGACGATGTGAGCAGATGCCCTTGAAAGAAAGTGCGGACGGTGGTCATGTGGGCCCGAGGAGCAAAAGTCTCGTCGTAGTCACGACCATACTCTCTTTGAAGCCACGAGCAACAAGACACGCTTTATAGCGCTCAAGAGAGCCATCGGGCGAGTCTTAATCTTATAGACCCACTTACGTGATGGGGCGAGTGAGATGGAAAGAGAACAAGATCCCAAGTACCCGATGCGCTCGAGGTAGCAATCTCCTCGGCCATAGCAAGTTGCCACTCGGGGTGAAACTGACATCCGGTAGGAGAACAGAGCTCACAGTAGCTTGCACCGACAAAACAAAAGCAGGCGAGGGCGAATCATTGTCGATCCGCGGAGGCGTAGCGAGGAGATGATGGCCCATCGGGGAAGATGGAGCATCGAGGAAGATGAAACATCGGAGAAGATGGCTCATCTGGAAGATCCTCAATCTGACGTCGGCGAGTGTAGGCGAGTGTAGTGGGGAGCTTGAGGAACCACGAGGAGGCAAGCGGCGGCGACAACGGCGGAGAGACCACAAGAGGAATATGTGGAGACTCGGTGGAGCAGGTGGGCGAGTCAAGGCAGATATAGGTGTATCTGGAAAGGTAAAGGATAGAGACTCCACAGAGGAAGCGAAGGAGAGGCGGGGCGTTGGGTAGAAAGGGCGAGACTCATCAAAAGTCACATCCAGAAATCCGCGTCCGTCGACCAGCGGGATCCAACCGCAAATAGCCCTTGTGCCGGCAGCTGTATCGAAAGACACACTCAACGGTGACGGTCGGTTTAGTGCGTTCTCGAGGCGAAGAAGCGTAGCAAACGACCAAGCGAGACGAAGGCGAGTAGTCGGGAGAAAATCACAAAGGCGCTCAACGAGGATCGCGCCACGAAGAAGCGAGAAGAGATTTGGATGTTGGCGAGATAGGTGGCGGTGGAAGCAGTATCGACCCAAAGTGAGGTGGAATAGGCGGCAATCATCGATTACGAGCCATCTCAAGGAGGTGGCGATGCTTGCGCTCGGCTACACCATTCTAAGCATGAGCACCAGACAAGAGAATTGGCGAGTGCCTGCTTTCGCCAAGGAAGGTGTGCGGTGATGAGAGGGTACTCGCCGTGATCGTACGAAAGACACGAATAGGAGTGGAGAACTGTGTGTGAACCATAGTGGCAAATTATTTATAGTCAGTGGAATATGTGCAACAGAAGGAACATGAAAAGATGAGTTGCTAAGAGATCATCGACCAGGGACAGAAAAAGATGTACCGTCAGCAGTAAGGATACTGACAGGAGAAGCAAGAGGTGTAATGGAAGACAGTGGAAGGATCAGGAGTCATGTGAAAAGACGTTTCAAAATCAAGGATCTACAGGGAGATACATGGTGTAGGAGGTGGTTTTGTTCATCGTAACAGTTTGCAGAAGAGTAGAAAGTTAGTTCAGTACAGTACATATTGTGTGAGACAAAATAGCACAATTGATGGATGACTTGTCGGTCAAGGGAGACAACGACGGCTACCAAACACCATTACTATGGCAACAGACGTGTGGTTGTCAGTCAAGGGAGACAACGACGGGTACCAACACCATTGCTATAAACTGCTGGCTGGTTTGGCCTGTAATCAATGGTAGTCAAATTTGGGATGCCCTGCCCTGTTTGTTGGAATTTTTTCCCTGATTCTTCGGTCTGTTACTGCTTCGTGCTTTCATCCAGGAAAGCACTCGATCCTTCCGCTGCTAGCAACTAGGCTCGTTTCTCTGTCCAGACCAAGATGCGCTTCAAAGCCCGTGGGAAAACTGCGCACCACTGGCTGGCTTCTCCTCTCTCCATACACGCACTCGATACCCACGCAAACGCTGCTGCAACTCACGAACGCAGGAACGAGATATATTTCGGTGCTGCATGCGTTGAGTTTTCTAATTTTTTTAACCCAATCGATCACGTGACTTTGCTTGGCCTTATAAAGTCTGCAGGTTACCACTTAGAGTGTGTTTGGTTCACTGAATCATGTGGTCATGTGCCGAATGATTCAAGAAATTAGGATGTTCACGTATTTGGTTCGCTGAATAGAACCGAATGATCCAAGACCAAAGTGTTCAATATAAGGGTATATTCTCTGAAGATACTGTACCATCTCGTTCGAAGAAAATGATTGAACCACGAGGTTCAGCTTCTCCCGCTCGCGCTCACTCTCTCCTAGCATCAGCTCGATGCCCCCTGCTCTCCCTCCCGCTCCAGTGAAGCCCAGCCCGCGCCAAACGTCGCCTCGGCTCCCTCAACCTCCGGTGAGCCTTCCTCATCCTCTTCCTCACCGGCGAGCGTGAGCCGACCACAGATTCCTCTTCCCAGGGGACCCATTTTTGGGTCACCTATCCTCTCCCTTGCCAGCCGCCCGAGCCTTCCCGCGCCATCTCTCCCTCTCCTCTATTTTTCTCTGTGTGTCTCTGCATCCAAGTTCATCATCCAACCAAACAAAACTCTATATCATTTCATTCAAACAACCAAACACACTCTTGTATCGGATCATCCCATCCATCTTTATACCTCCATCCAAACACCCTTAGAAACCAACTCGGTTTCAAACCGTATGCTACTCGGACTCAACATCCAAACCGGATACGACAACTAAGAAAAAAACTAAAGCAGAAAGCTATCAACATTATTAATTTGTCGGACCGGATTTTGAATCCGAATCCTCTGCGATGAACAAACTCCTAATTACGATACAAGCAAGACAACAAATAAATCCAAGAACTTCGAAGACCAAATATGAATAAAGCACTTTAAATAAGTTTTGCGATGAGCAAGTGAAGAGACAAGATTATTAGACGGGGATGTTTGACAAGGTCAAGCGATTAGTGATACGAGACAAAGCGGAGATACTCGGTAGAGAAAACAAGGGGAGACAAAGTCGAATGAACTATTGCGAGGATACTTCACTTTGGATACGTGATCGGACAAGATTAGGATCTGAGGATAATTTTTGGGCTTTAAAGCAGCGGTAACACATTTTAATAGAGCGACTTTTGAGCGGGAATAAAAGGAGATAAACAATATTTAGACCAATGAATCTTGGATAGGATTACAAGATTAATATACATGTTTACAAAGTAAGTATCGAGATTAACGAGTTAGTCGAATAGCCTTCCAAAATATTTTGAGAAAAAACAGTTTATTTTAAAGCATTTTACTGCAACGCAGAAATTTGAATAAATATGTTTTAACTAAAATAGACACGATTGCGGAGGCGATTACAAAGGTCATTTGCATAACCCGATTTCAGAGATTTTACAAATTACGCTCTTAATCGATAGCTCTCAACTAAAATCGAAATGAATAATTCTACTAGTACTTGTCAATCGACGAGTTAACCACTAACAACAGTTAATCGATTCGCCATGAAGTCGTAGTACAATCACGGAGAATATTCATTTTGAAACATTTCGCTAAAATAAAAAGCTACTAGCCGCTCGAGTAATACAAAGCGATACACACACAAGCGCCATCCAAACACAATCGCTACACCACAACTTCAATACACAACTCAAAATTATCGCTCCATGGCTACCACGCACACATTCACAAAATATTCGCAATATCGACATACAAATCTCAATCTTGATTTTCCCAAAACCAAACTCATGACGATTCAAAAGCATACACAAATAATCATACATACACAATCTTGAGTTCAAAAATACAAACAACAATTTCCAACGGCACTCACCAACCATCACCAATGACATTGACGTCATCACTCTTGATCAAGCGATGCCGCTCTGTTTCTCTGCTGAGGAGGCCTTGCCGAGAGAGAGAGAGAGAGAGAGAGAGAGAGAGAGAGAAGAGAGAGAGTGGCATTTGGCAGGTTCGGCCGGGGAGAAGCGATCGGCCAAAGTGGGAAGAGAGAAAAGGGGTGGCAGGCGTGGCGGTTCTTCTGCCAGCGGCAGAAGCGGCCGAGGCGGCGAGGCGCGCGTCGGCAAGGCAGCCAGCCGGAGGAAGAAGAAGGGAGGAGAGGCGCGGCCGGAGCGGCGCGAGGCTCACGAGAGAGGGGATGGCCCAGGTGAAGCCCGGAGGCGGCGGCAGCCAGGCAGGCGTCGCCAGCGCTCAAGCGCCAACAGGAGTGGAAGCGCGCGAGAGGAGGCTCGAGGCGGCCGGCTGCGAGGAAAGCGAGCCGTCGGGCGGAGGAACGAGGGGACCTCGGGCGGAGCTCCGGAGGCGGAGGCGCTTCGAGGCGGCGGATGGCGACAGAAAGAAGCGAAGGGGAAGAAGAAAGGGGCTCGACCTTTTATGGCGGGGAGAGAGGGAAGGAAAAAGGCGGGAGCGGGATCAACAGAGACGGGGAGAAAGCCGTGCATGCTTGGGGAACCAGGCGATGTCGGCGGACAATGAAGAGAGGAAGAAGAAATCGTCTGTGTGGCGCGCGGATCCGAGGGAGGCGGGGCGATGGCGGCAGGGCGGCAGTGCGGAGTCGCAGGGAGACAGCGGCGTGGCGCGGGAGGAGGGCGGCGATGGTCGGGAGAGAGAGGAGAAAGAGAGGCGGCGTCGGTGGGAAGAAAAGGGAAAAGAGAAGAAAGCGGGCGAGGCGAGTGGTCGTGGGGAAGAAGGCGGGTGGGCAGGGGAGAAGCGGCGGCTCGGGCCAGGAAACGGCCAGATTAAGAATTTGGTAGGAGGGAGAGAGGGAATAGTGGGCCGGAAGAAAACCGGCCCAGAAGAAAAAGAAAAGGGTTTTGGATAATTTTGAAAATGGAGAATTACAAAGAAATTTTGAAATCTGAATTTGAAAGAATATTTGAAATACAAACCGAGCTTAACAAAAGCTAGGAGATTCTTGAATTTAAACCAAAATTTTAAAATTCGAGTAAAAATCGAAACCAAGTTAATTAATATTCAACACTGAAAAAAATGGGATGTTACATAATTCCATCACTGTTCTCTTCTGTTAATGGAGACGAACACTACGATAGTACTCCTGTTTGCTTATTCATGTTCGTTCGTGTCATCTTTTGCTGCAACTAGCCGATTGGCTCGCGCAATTGCGTTGTGTGGTAGTATGCTACAACTTTACGCAATCCTAAATTTCGATATTTATTTATATTTTGCAATCTAAACTTAAATTTGGGATATTTGATTTCATATTTAATTAGGAAATTTTATTTTGAGATCTCTCTCCTTACGAATGAAAGAGAGGATTGGGATGTGGGTCCGTTGAGCAAATTTACACTCTCAACGGTTGAATTAAACATAGCGCTACCAATTTCCTTTATTTAAGTTAATATATCTCTAAACCAACTATTGAATCCAAGCATTTAAAACCAGGCTCCACTGTATTTCACAAACTGCCGTAAAAGCAAGAGAAGCTGGCTTTTACACGGATGGTGCACACATCGTCTGGAGTACACAAGACTCGATGGCGATGGCGATGCCGATGAGCAGTACTATCCTTCATACCCCCTGATTTCTACTTCATCAATTTCACGCGGACGATGCTTGTTCTCTGGCCTTTGTTTGGACACGAAGAGTTGCAAGTCATATAGGATTGTCAATAAGCTTAAGCTCGGCCCAAACACTAAATAAAACTCGAATTGGGTCGATCTCGACTCATATGGCCTCGAACATAATTCAAGACAAAAAAAAAAAAGATTGCAAGAACAAAACTGACGCACAAGTGTCTCGCAAAAACGAAAAAGCTCCAGCGAGCTCAAGCTCGAGTATGCATGTATGCATGCATCTATAAGGTAAACCGGATTCGCTATTGGGACATTACAACGATAGCGACAATGGAGAGTCAAGTGCTACTCCCCGCATGCCCTTTCGTTACTAGTCTTCACATCATAATAATTTGACAGGGGCGATCAGATCAGTGCATAATTTATATAGTCCGTCTTGTTTCGCCCTGTTTGTCTGGATGCAGTCGCCTGCCCTGTCATTCAGTGTGCCAAGAGAGATGAATGACAGGGCAGGTAACTTGCAATCTCCTCCACCTTCGTCCCACTCTTCTCTTTTTTAAGAATTAAAATAACATTTCTATTAATTTTGTAGTTTAAATACTTATAATTGGCGATAGGAACCCACGGTTTCAATCGACAGTTGAAAATTTGAAATGGAGACAAGAAGGTGGACTAGCGATAGGATAGTAAATAAGTCTATGTCGCCAATTGAAATGACGACAGGAGCCCGTCGTCATTTCATATGGCGACATAGACCTACTTTAAAAAAAATTGATAATTTATTTTGTAATTATTTTTAGATTAATATTTTTAAAAAAATCGTCTTATTCCACCAAGTTTGTGCTTGTCTAGATGCAAAGACTTAGGAGGAAAATATCAGAGGAGAGGGCCTCACGAGGAGATCTCCCCATCAGCCGATTCGGTTGATTATAGGTAGGGAGCAAATTTCCTTGCGGAGACCTGTCATTCAGTGTGCCAAAAGAGATGGAAGTTGCGAATGAACTGAAACGTATGGGAAGACTCGGGTCATCCCATTAGTTCGGGTTCTTGTCAAGTATTAGTTGGCACCTATTACTGGAATTAAGATGCAGACGACGTCAACCACGCCCGGTCTACAAGGTCCAGACCTACAGGGCTACAGGCTACAGCAAACATCAACTCCCTATCCCTCTCGCTCTCACTTCGGATCAAACGGTTACCTAACCCTAAGTCTGGCTATCAACCAAAACCCCACCACTAGACCAAACAGATAGAATTTGGATTTGTCTACTTTGGTCTACAGTATTCCCCTCATTCCCACTATGACTGGATGTACGTCATCCCGTCTGAAGTATATCCTCCATTAACTTCCTTTGGATATACTTCGTTTGAAGTATTTTCTTCATCAACTTCTTTAGATATACTTTGTCTGAAGTATTTCCTTCATCAACTCCACTAAGTATGATTAGTTTCATATGGAGTACTTCTTTCTTTCAAAATGTTATTAAATATATTTACTTGTCATTTGAATTGTTTTCTTTTGTTTGAATGTCTTTGGATTTATTGGATTTCATTTGAATGCTTTGAGGCGTTCATGAGTTTGATCGTATTCTCCGTAGTTAGAATTTGAAGCTATGGCGAGATAGCGATCAGAGACGAAACAAGAACAAGAGCAAGATTATTAGAACATTGAGCAAGGCGATTATCAAAATATCGAGTAAGGCAGTCAATACTTTGATCATTTTGCACCTACTTTTGAAAATATAATTATATTATTTTAAATTATGAAATTGCATTGCTATCATTTATCTGAATATGTTGATTTAGTTCATAGCTACTACCTTAATGATAATTGTGTATAAACTCCCAATCAGTGAACTTGGACACTATCCTTTGTTACCCTAGACTAATGGTATACATACTAGCTACTAAGTTAGTACCTAAGTGTCATACTTAGCCTTGCTTAGGTATATTGGTACGCTTACAATAATTTGCCTTGACATCATTTAAAACTTTAAATTGGATTTGGACAGTCGAGCTTGGAGCTTGGCTGGTATGTTGACTAGAAAAGTATATTCAAAACAAGAGGAAACCAAAAATAGATTGACTTGGACAGCTAAAAAGCGTGGCGGATGCTTTGGGAAGAGCATGACAGTGGGTATGCGAAGTACCGCCTAAGTCAATAAATGACCAGTTCTTGTCGACATCTCGTGTAAAAGCAGTGCAACCATAAGTCTATAATGAGTACGACCCGACTAACTAATTTGTTCACCTCATCACAACCTCGCCATTAGTGGGTGTGTAGGTGGGTATGGGTAGAAGCCATTGAACTACACGGTGCAAATAGAGCCTCTCGGGGCGCAACCCAAGGAGGTGATACTTAGTGGTGTGGGATTGCGTTGAGGTGGGGCATTGTAAAGGCCTTGTGATAATCATCTTAGTCGCACACGTATGGAAGTATGTCAAGGATATTATAAGTTGATTGTCTCTTGTGGGTAAAGTGTGTGAACTCTGCAGAGTAAGAAAACTATCTGGATAGCTATGCCCGCGGTCACGGGTGGTGTCGAGAACTTACTTGAATTAGCTTTTATTTTTATAAAATAATTTATGGGTGGAATAACAAGATAGGTTGGAGCCCAGAGATTTGAGATGACTAGGTTGGAGTCAGTGGAAAGTATTGGGTGTATCACGTAGTGGGATTCTAAGGTAGATGATGCGGTTCAGGATTCACGGACGGTACAACACGGAAATTGGTAGGGGTGCGCCACAGGGCTCGAGGTGATCTGTGGCGAGATTCGAGAGTTTGGCCGCTTGGGATTCGAGGGTGGTCCAGCCTGTGGGAGTCAGGGGGATTGCGACCTAAGTTTCGCCATGGGTGTTATCCTAAGTTTCTCCAAGGGTGCAGTCTAAGTTTAGCGGGTGATGCGACGAGGCATTTAGCGGAATTTGAGGTAGTCAAGCGAAATTGCGGTGGTTGCGACCTTGAGATCGCCCGGTAGGATGTAGCCCTGGAAAATGATTTGACATTGGGTGGATGAAGCTACTCAATGGTACAGGAGGTTGGAGCCTGCACTTGTTTTTTTTACAACAAAACTCAACTTTGTTAAAAACCTGTGTTAGTTAAAAAGGCTAGGTCTTAGGATTTGCCACTACTTAATCTATTTCAATAAATGGCTTTATGCAAACAAAAGAACCACAAGCCACTCATTTGATCAGCCTTGCATATTATATAACTGCATTCTATGTGTTGGCTCGCATGTATGGTTACTCATGCTCGGTCAATATATTATTATTCAGTAAGCATAAAAAGAAGAAAGCTACATGGACACTTATAAGTATTCGTTAAGACCGGAGATCAAGAAGACCAAGAACTAGAACGTAGGCCCCAATCGATTGTCTGTGGGTATATCGTGTGGGTTCCACGTAGTATACTTTTATTCTGCTTCCACTGTTGTTTTTTGAAAAGTATTTGGGCTATTCGGCTATTTTGCAAGTCAAAAGCCGTAAGGTATATTTATGCTTTGTTTATAATTATACAATAGTTTTACGTATTCATGATATGTTATTGATATTCAATGATGTAACTCTGGATACTAGTTACTGATCCAAAGACTAGTGTTGTGAACACAGAAGATTCCCAAATATCAAATTTAGGATATGACAGAATTTCACATGGAGTTGCAGCCTGCTGATAGTTACTCCTAATCACCATGCTGCACGGTTCAGAACAAAAATAGATGGGGGAAAAATAATCTGTGACTCAATTAGATGAAAAACGCAACCCACCATGCAACTTTCAGTAAGCATTAAACTAAGCAGGTCAATGGAATCTGAATACATAACTCTGAAAGGTGGCCACTGGCCCACTGCAATATAAATATGATCCCAAACCTCCATTGCCACTTGAGCTCCATTGCCAACTTGATAGCCATGGCCCTTCTTCCTTGCGTTCGCCTCATACTATCGGCGGCCACTTGTTTACTGACGACGGCGATCGCGGCCGCTTCCTCCTCGCCGCTGAGGCTGAGCAATGATACCGACCTTGCCGCGCTGCTGGCTTTCAAAGCCCAGGTCTCCGATCCTCTTGGCGTCCTTCGCGACGGCTGGACTAGCAATGTGTCCTTTTGCGGCTGGGTCGGCGTGTCGTGCGGCCGGCGACATGGGCGCGTCGTCGCTCTGGCGTTGCCGGACGTGAACCTCCAAGGGGAGCTCACTCCTGACCTCGGTAACCTCTCTTTCCTCCATGTCCTACGACTGACCAACACAAACCTCACGGGCTCCATCCCGCCTGATCTTGGAAGGTTGCCACGCCTTAGAGTTGTTGCCCTCGGCCATAACACTTTATCTGGTACTCTTCCCTCCACACTTGGAAACCTCACAAGGCTTGAAAGTCTTGGGCTAGATTTTAACCAACTCTCAGGGCAAATACCACCAGAGCTGCAAAATCTGCCTGACCTTACGTACATATCTCTCGCAGCAAACCTCATGAGCGGCCCAATACCAAAATTTTCATTCAACCGCACGCCTTCACTGGGAGGCATCCACTTTTCAAACAACAACCTATCTGGGTCAATACCAGATGGCATTGGCTCCTTGCTCATGCTTCGAATCCTTGACCTGAGAGCCAATCAGCTCTCCGGTCCAGTACCTCGTACCATCTTCAACATGTCCAGCCTTGAATTCATGAGTCTCGGAAGCAACTACCTCACCGGGCCTATACCTAGCAACGAAAGCTTTATCCTCCCCAAGTTGGTAGTAATGCTTCTCTATCATAATAAATTCACGGGCCAAATCCCATTGGGCATTGCGGCATGTCAGCAGCTTGTGGAGCTCGATATTGCGGGTAATCTCTTTGCGGATATGGTGCCGACATGGCTCGCCAAGCTGTCGCAGCTCATTTTCCTTTCTATGGGCGGCAGTGGCATCTTCGGGCCGATCCCGAGTGCGCTCGGCAATCTCACCAGGCTCAGTGTTCTTGAAGTCTCATTCTCCAACCTAAGCGGACAGATTCCGGTGGAATTGGGAACAATGAGACAACTCAACTATCTCCATCTTCCATATAACCAACTAAGCGGTTCCTTTCCCGCTGCACTATCAAATCTGACTGGTCTCCGAGGACTTGACCTCTCTATCAATAGCATAGCTGGCCCACTCCCGGAAGAGATTGGTATGCTAACAGGACTTACATACTTGTACCTTTACGATAATCAACTCTCTGGTTCCATACCAGATGGCCTGTTGAACTAATCTTTTTGTGTGTGTTGGCCAAGACGTGTGTGCTGGCCGAACGTGTACGTTCACGTTTGATTTGGTTTGGAAACAAATCAATCACGTTGGGTTGGGATTGATTACATTAGATATTTCCTTTTCTGATATAGGGATTGATTAGATTAGATATCTTTCTTTTCTGATATTTCCTTCCGCTGACTGTAATCTCTTTCCTTTGGCGTTGGATTGTTTTGTATTTTCCTTTTGTGTTTAAATAAGAAAGAAAAAGCTGTGTGCGGCACCAAAAAGAATTCCTGTCGTGTCTTTTGATCGCCAAGTTTAAGCTCTTTCCTAAAGAGTTCACGTGTGTGTTCTTCGTGCTCACGTTGTTGAGTGTTCATCAACTTGGTGCTCACAATTGGTATCGAGTGGCGACAATGTCAGGAGCAGGAATCGGGCCCCCAACACACGCGAGCCCCTGCGGATGGCGCGGCGCTAGCAAGGCGAAGCGTGGTGACACACCAGATCGGGGGCGTCGGTGGCGGTGTGCTACCCTACCCTCACGCGCACGGACTACATCAAGTGAGCTCTCTTGATGAGGTCAACATGCGAGCTTAGGAAGTATGGGAGGCGATCAATTCGGAAATGCAGTCACAGATTGACGGGGCGGTGTTGGCGGCCATACTCCGAGGGTGCCGCGGAGATCTTGGTGACGCTGGCGGTGAAAGACAACACCAAGCGGACACAGGACACCGTCAAAACCATGCGCATGGGCGTGGAACGTGTCCAGGAGGTGAAGGCCTGAGCCATGCTCAAGGAATTTGATGGGATTCGCATGAAGAGCAACGGCGGTGGACGATTTCGCCATGTGGTTGACGGGCTTGTCAACAACATCCGCACGCTTGCGGACGTTAAGGTGATCAAGAAGTTCTGTGCGTCGTTCCTCCAAGTTCATGCGGTGGCAATCTCCATCGGCGGTGATCGACCCGTGACCTTGTTTATGGAAAAGCTTGGAGCAATGTCGGGCGTTGATCGAGAATGGCACACTATGGCCGTGATCGTGCGGCAAGCGCTAACTAAGGTAAAGCGCTCTAGGAACCGTATGTATGTGCTTGATCGGTTTTAAGCGCGGTCGGTGTGTTTCCGTGAGCTACGATGAAGATGCGTGGCGTTGGCATGCGCGCTACAGCCATCTGAACTTTCAGTCCCTGTGACGTCTCGCGCACAGCGAGATGATTCCTGGGTTGCCACAGATCGATCAGGTGGATCAAGTCTGTGATGCTTGCCTGGTCGGGAAATAACAGCGTGCTCCGTTTCCACAGGAGGCGTGCTACCGCACCCAGGATCAACTCGGGCTGGTGCACGGTGACTTGTGCGAACCGATCCGGCAGCAACACCGGAGGAAGCGGTACTTTACGCTCATGGTAGATGATTTCAGCGATACATGTGGTGATGCTCCTGACGTCGAAAGTTCAGATGTTAACCAACCTAATTGTTGGAGAGTTCGTGTTTGTTCTAGATAGCGAATTGTATTTGAGTTGGACTCTACTTTGAGACTATACATAAATGGTGTGGGATCCTATGGGATACACACAATATTTTCGAAATTAACATGGTATCGAGGCGTCCATCTACCACAAACCTAACCCTAGCCCTAGCCCTCACGTACCTCGGCGCCGCCACCGTCGTTTCCCTTCCATTCTTTGCTCCGAACAACCACCGCTCGGGCCGTGCCGTTCTTTGCACCTCACGGCGTAGGCCGCGCCCTTTCGGGCGTGCAGCTGCTACATCTCGCGGCGGGCCGCGGCCGCCACCGCCGAGTCGCATCGCACAAACTCGGGTAAGCGGGGAGGAGGCCGAGCTCGGGACGGAAGCCGCATCGCCATCGCCTCGGCGCCGTTGTTGTAGTCGAGAGTCTTTGGCGGGAGCGAAGAAAAGCAACGAAGAACTTGTGTGTCGTCCGAACAAAAGGAGGAGAGAGAGTGTGAGGACCCTCGGGTTATTTCCATAAGACCGAGGTTTACCTGGTCTTAAAGAAATAACTCTAGGTCTCAAGTAAATGAATTCCACCTTAACTTCATCCAAGTGAGGAGCCCGACCGAAACTAGAGCCCCGGTGATCATGCGCGTTGCTCCTCTGCAAGCACTACATGATTATCGGTTCTCCAAATGGTCAAAGCCAATGCTTAGACAAGTTAAAGTGGGATTCATAACAGCGAGTATGAGACCGTGTTGGCTCCCAGGATCAGCGACCAACACACTCATACTCTCATTCAACGTTGATCACATCCATACAACATCGTACATTAACAATCCAAAAGACATACAACATAATAGTTAAGTCTACAACTATTACAAAATGACCGACCGGCCAAATTCAAATAAGAGTGATAAATAACAGCGGAAGCAAGATAAATAAACTAAAAGGTCCAACAAGGTATGCCCATAACCCAAGGCAACCGACTGGGGGTTAAATGCTAGCACTACTCGTCAGTGTCGCCTAAATCGGCACTGCCGAGCTCATTGGGCTCAAAATCGTCCTCACCTGAAAAAAAAGGCCAGCCAACATCTGGCTGAGTACAAGTGCACTCGCAAGTCTTACACAAAGAAAAGTAGTTATGCATATTGAGCAATCAAGGGATAGCATTAGTGGTTCTAGTTTTGCATAAAACGCAACATCTCACATTCCTAGACCATCTAGTTTTCAAAAGCCAAGTTATAATTCATTTATTCAAACGAAAGTTTCACAAGACATAGATAATGTAATAAATCAAACAATACCAAAGTGGCTGTCCACTTTGATAAACTGAAGCACACGAACATCCCATTCGTGCCGGAACCAGTTGTAACCATGTCAACTTTAATTTTCAAGTCTAACGATGAAGCATACTTAAACCAAGTGTTGTCCATAACCGTGGACACGGCTATTCGAATAGATTATCTCTGCAGAGGTGTACTACTTTACCCACATGACCCGACTAGCCCGTAAGCCTCCGGATGCCTCTGGAAAATAGCACACTTCCTTAGGTATGCCGACCGGGGAGAATCGAGATACAGTCATTTTTAGCAAGAAAATCCTATTGAGATTGACCACCCATATGTGGGAACCCCAACTTAGACATAAGCATATAGCAAACGCTAAGCGGGCACACATGTTGTGCTGGAGTGGCCAGTGTGAGGTAGTTAGTATGTTGCATCCCACAACATAGGTAATCGTGCTCATTAAGCGCGGTATATATCTGCTGGGTTCCTAAGGAACATAGGATTTCACGGTCTCTATGTCCTCACACCGCCTGCGGTCCTACCCAATAAAACCTTCCCCTTACTTAACCGTACGGTACCCATATCCCGCATGTGATAGTACGCTCGGTACTTGGAGTGTAACGTCCATGGCTCGGTCCTTAATGGTCCAGACAAGACAACCACAACCCGAATCTCGTGCATAACGGCACCCACACTACAACCACTTGTCCGGACCCAAAACCATTTAACAATAACAAGTTTTGAACCAAAATAACCAGATATAACAATCTGGACAAAAATTAATAAAGAATAAGAATTGTTATGTGTCTCTCACAATTGTGAGCTAGTCCGTCAATTGATCTCTCAAATTATCTAGACCCGCAATGGCTAAGCAATTGACACACAACAATCATACCATCACAAACCTATCTTAAGCATATGTGTATGTGAAATATCAGGGATAACCATCAAGCACAGGATATAACTAATCTACTCAAAACATAAAAGTATACCGAAAATAGCATGCAGACAATATCATTGCATTTCAAATACTAATGTAAGAAAACTGGGATCAATATGATGCAAAAGAAAGTTCAAATGATGCTTGCCTTGCTGGGAGTTCACTTGCTCACTCTCGGTTACGTAGTTGTTCATTTGCGACAAATCGGACTCTATAGAAATAGCGACATCAAATGAACACCGAGAAAACTTAAAAATTCAAATTTATCAAAAATGAATGAAATTTTTACAGTAGCTAGATTATTATTTTATATGAATTTAGGTGAAAGAATTATTTCAATTGGATTTCGTATGTGAAAGTTATGGCAGTTTGAAAATCGGGTTTTTGGGAAAATCTTTGAAAAATGGGCTCGATTCTTGTTCATCCGAAATCCAATTTTTAGCACAAATTTGTAGAACAGTGGTGAAGAAAATGATTACATATATAAATATATGTTAAAATTATATGACCAAAATAAATTGGTTCAACTCATTTGGAGTTTATATGAATTAGTTATGAATTTTCAAAGTTAAAAGCATTTTGTAGTGTAAAAGTAATTCATTTATGAAATTTGTACCACATAAAAATACTTTTTAAATTCAAACTAACCTCTCCTTTGTCATAATCAAAGTAACCCATCCAACCACACAATGCCCTTATTAATGATCTTCTAACTATACAACATATTCGATAATTGTACGAAATCCACCGACTTGTGGGTATAAGACCATGCATAAATCCATCAATCATTCTCCGATAAATTATTTAAGCTAATACTAACTATCTAGCTCTTCTAGTCTTATCTCGGCAATTCATATTCGTATACACCCAAAATTTTCCACCGATCGAGGGTTAATCGACTAACCGACACCTAATGAGTTTTAAAATTTAAATGTGCATCCAATACTTAATAGCTCACAAAATCGATCAACTCATATTCACACCACCGAACTTATTCTTGAACGACCACTACCAATCCAATCATATATGTGCCCCTACGATAAACTAATAATCCTTTATCTACTAATCCAATGGAGGGTACAAATCTACCAACTCGGTACATAGGACTTATCTATTAAATACATAGCAATCCAATTATTTATCTTTAATCAAATAATACATTCTACCATATCCCAAATTCTAGCATACATGTCTCATGTAGCTATTACTTCGGACATCCGATCAATTTGCTCATGCTTAATTAAATCATCCGATTCAATTAATCCAACAATGTACATAATCCGACATCCAACGAGCAACAATACACAAATACAAAAGACATGTCGTTAATCATCAACATATACATCGTCCACCAAGTAACAGATTATAAAAATCCTTATGCATCCTATCTCCTAAAAATGATAATCCAACGTGAGGGAAACCTTCAATTAATTTATCCTCTAATATCACCACAAGCTTGCATGCGATTTTATATTAATATCGTCTGATCAAATAATCGACTCATATATTTAGTCTAGCATCCACCGATCAATAATACTCTTATTTTGCCACAATAATCTAACTATTCGTATTCACCAATATATCAACACATAATCACGTCTACGCACAAATACAACTTAACCAGAGAATTATACCGGTCATAAGCTACAAAAATATTTTTATAAATAAACATGCATACATAGGTGCGATGCTCATGACTAATATGCAACATGCACAACTAATATCGTAAACACGATTTGACACTAAAGATTTTACCACGGCACTAGACGTGTGAAATACCACCGAGCGTCTTATCGGCTACGCGTCCACGTCCACCGTAGTCGTCGCCGTCCCCGCGTCCGTTTGGCCTCTCGTCCGCGTTCACGTCCGGCTCCTCGTCCATGTCGGTCGTCCTAGTGCCGCCGCATGCGCCACGCTGTCGCGTTGACACCGTTGCTGGCCACTGTACCTTGTCTGCGCCCCATCTGAGCTGCCGCTGCACTGCCCACTGCCATGCACTGTCCGGCTGCTGCTCTTCCTCCGGCCGGAGCTGCCGGTCAGCTCGGCACTGCCTGCAGCCGGCCGACGCATGGAGCTGCTTGCACTGGCCACTAGTTGCTAGCACCAGCCAAAAGAACAACTGGTTGCTACAGTGCATCTTTCTTCCCTCCCTCTTGCATGATGCTCAAAAGACAATGCATGCAAAATCTAATTGGATGAATGGAATGCTAGAGTGATGGGGATTGCAATGGTGTGACATGCATGAGCTAATTTTCTGGTTTTGCTAGACATTGGGAGGAGGCAAGAAGTGAGGAGCTTGTGTTGGAGTTGAACAACAAGGTGACTAGAAGTGCTGCCAGGGGGAGTGATAAGAAAATGGCAATGAGAGCTTCGACAGAGCAAGAAAAGATTGGGCATTAAAGAAATGGGGGTGGAGATGGAGATGGCAGTGTGGATGGGAAATGGGGGCAGTGGGGTTGCTCTCTTGTGTAAAGAAATGGCAGTGGGTTGCTGCATGTGCTCTGCTTGTGTTGTGTTAGCGAAACAATTTTCGGATGAACAGTATTTTTCAAAATTTGCGAAATAGTTGAGAGTGTTCAGGTAATTTTTAGACATGGTTGCTTAGCTCTAAAAATCATGAAATTTTTAGGGAAGGTTTCTGACATAATGTAGATGCTTAGGTAAAAATTTCAAGAATTTATCCAGAATGTAATGCTCTCTAAAAATATTTACATTTACTGTTTAGTGGAAAATGATTAGCAGTATAGTTTTTCATCTCTTTTTCTTTTACATCGCCCAAACGACCTTGCATGCGTAAACCGATTATAGAAATAGAATGTCCTCGAGACAACGATCACGATGATATAACATGTGTTGCATGATTTTTAGTTTTTGGTTGTGATTGCGAGGAGAGAAGTTGGAAAAATAAATAATGGATACGCAGGTATTTCATCTGCTAATTCTTTTCTCGTTTTTGCGAATTTGCTCAAACCGCCATGCATGTGAAAACAAATTGCAGCATTGGGTTCCTCGTGCGATGACGATCGCGGTTGTATAACATGCATGACTTGATTTTGAATTTTTATCTGAGATTTGAAGGAGAGAACTGACATGAGTTAGTAGGGTCGAAAAATAGAAGAGATGACCGGAAAAGGGACACGCGGCCGTTTCGCCCGTGGTCGATCGAATTGGAAAATAAGAACGGCGATACTAATGTATGCATCATGATTTTTGAAATGCATGCAGAAACGAGAAACAAAATATTTAATTTAATTGCAGTCGCTCAAACAATTTGATTAAATATTGGTTATGATTATTATTGTTTTTTTTAATGCAGCTTTTAAACAAATTTGATTTGACTTGGAAATGCAACCTTTTAATTATCTCAATTTGATTTTAGAAGCAATCTTTTTACTTAAACATGAGAAAATTTTAAAACACTGCCAAATATTTATTAGATCGTCTAGTTAAATATTAACATCCCGATTTTGAAAATCAGGATGTTACAGAGAGAGCGGGCAAAAGAAGAAAAGCGCAGAGAGAGGGTGTCGGCCGGGAGAAGAAAAGCACCGAAAGAAGAAAAGCGCAGAGAGAGGAGGAAAAAAGTAGTTTGTATTGAATTTGTTTTTTCTTTATATCATGTTTCTGCATGATTAAGGTAATTCCGGAGGTAGTCATCTAGGTTCGACAAAGCGTGGATACGTGAAGAATTATCGTGATCGTGGGAGATACGTGCGACATATCTTGGTGGTAATTGACATTACTCTGGTTGTTTGAGAAGATGACCCTTGAGGAGTTGGGATACAAACCAAACACAGACCCTAAATGCCACAGTTTGAGTCTCACTGATTACACATTAAGTGGATTTTGTGGTGTTTTGACATTTTTCAATGATTTAATCACATGAATTTTTCAAAAACAAAATTGAAACAAATGAAGGCGATAATGGACTGGTTTTTAGGCGAGAACGGTTTAGGCGAGGCAGCGGGTAGGCTGGAGGCTCTTCTTCACCCAATTCCTCTTAGTATCCGCCTTCGAGGCGGTGATACTCAACATCATCGAATCATCTTGGCTTCATAAGCGAGGCCTTAAGGTTCTTCAACAATGGCTCCAAGCGATACTTGTGAGGACTAATCTCAAACGCTTCGGTCCAGTCCCAGTCCAAAGATCGGCTCGGTTGTACAACTTTAATCGCAAGTAGCCCGGCTTCTCCGATGCCGAAAGTGAGGTAGCAATGGTCCTGGATCCGCCATTAGAAGCTGAAAGTGTTTCACATATTGGGAGTGCGAGGTTGTGAAGGAAGCTTTCTTGGAAGGGCATCGAAAGTCCGAAGAAAGATAAACAAGTACACGCCACCTTCTTGTCAAAGAAGCTCAAAGCGTCAAGAACATTGAAGGATGGGTGGAAGAACTCGGCGCAGAGGAGGAGGAGGGTCCTCTGAAATTTATGTTGTTTTCGACAATGGAATGGGTTGGATCCCAAACCCAAACCAAAGCGTACCGATGTTTTTGAGCGGTGTTTCTTTTCCTTTCGATGTTTTCCTTTAAATGCGCTTGAGTGCTTGATTAGGCTTAGTCGGTGGTAAGATGACTCGAGCAATGTGTAATGACTTACAACATTGAGACCACGATTTGCGTGGGAACGCATTGAATTTGAACCTCTCATTCTCACATCCTGTTTGCTTTTGCAACTCGCATACTGTAGCTTTGCATAATTAGAATAAAGGGAGACTAGAACAACTAGAGACTAGACTACGCTTCAGTAACTCATGGGTCTTCAGACTTCTGGTTCCTTGTAAAAGTCATAGTCTCCAGGATTTTCCTACTTCTGAATGTTTTGGGGGAAAGAGCGAGGATGAGCACAACTTCCGTGCTCGCGGGCCAACACACAAGATGCAATAATATACATGCAAGGCTTAACAAGGATGACTCAGATTCTTTTATTTGCTAAAGCAACATTTTCAATTATTATAATTTACAAATTCATATCACTTAGTATTTTGACCAAATTGCATTTTATTAAAAGAGATTAATTGTGCAAGAATTAAATAACAGTAGAGATTCCCTCCAACGGAACTCTACACATGCATCATTTTGTTGGAGCTACCTCCACTCATTCACACCACTGAGCTCGATGGCTCAGGAAAAATCCAACCTCAGGCTAGGTGAGCCGTCTTGGTTGTAATCCACCCACAAAGTTTTTTTTTTGAAATAGAACTAACTCAAGTTAAGATCCCATGTCCGCCTTTGATCCTATGCACGGATGTTTAAACAGTTTAGACTCTGTAGAGGTTGTACACTGTACCCGCAAGAGACAATCATACTCGTTACCCCCATATGATTCCTTAGCCATGTAGTTGAGCGATCGTCACAGTAACTTTTTCAACTACCTTACCCTTAGTCATCTCACCCTATGGCCAATTTCATAAGTTGTGCAGGATGTTCACCACAACGACTAGCGCAGCTGGCCCCGGCCACAACGACTAGTGCAGCTGGCAACTTCACCCTTCTCGGTGTCCCTTTCAAGCTAGCGTACATCCTGCCTCTTGCACACTTCTAAAACCAGTTGTGAGATGACATTCAGGGTTCAATAATTTTACTAAGCCAAGTTACACTTTGCAGACTTGCGGTTATACTGGTTTTACATAGGAGGTCATGACAAGATTAAATCCTTAATTGATCTGGACGGTTCATACCGCATTCCACACATCCTCGTGCTACATCCGCACCCACCACTCTTTCCATCCGCCCAAATGTGGTACTAGCAAGTTGTTTAGGATTTTGGGGAGGAAAACCAATTAACACAACACGCCAGTCATTTACATCCAATGACTGCCCAAAACCACTTTCATGATTAAAAGATGATAAACAAGACATTTATTGCCCCGGTACTTAAGCAAGTCTAGCATGTAAGCAAAGTACAACCTATGCTAGTATTTACTACATAATTACTATAGTGACATGGAATGGGGGATCCAATTTATCAAAGGATGGATAATACTTAATTAATCATCAAATGGATGTTGAATTACCTTAAGCTTTAACATAAATTTGATTAAAGAATTAAAGCATGCACTTTTGGTAATTTAAATGAATATAATTTGTATAAAATGTAGGCTCAAAATGATCAAAGTATTAACTCGCCTTGGTCAAAGGCAGGATGGTCTTGGTATTCTGGAGCTTGATCGAAGTGGAGGTCTCCCGCGTCTTCGAAACCTAATTGGACAAAAGTACCGGAAAAAGAAATAACAGTAAAGAGAACAAGTAAATATAAAACCCAAAACAAATGAACTTCAAATTAAATAAGACCAGTTTCATTAGCAAGATCTTGATTTTAGAAAATTTTAGGAATAAGATTCATAATTTTTGGAGCTATAACGAAGGAGATATGGATTTTTGAAGCTTTCCAACAAAATTTTCAATTGAAAACTAAATCGAAAAAAGAGAAAATTCCAAGCGCTGACACGTGGCCGGATTGCACAGTGTTCTCTGGTCCATAGCACTATTGCGTGGGTCGGGTTCCTGTATACAATGGTCCACCGGTCCATCGGTCCACCGCGACAATCTTAGATGGCCCGCTTGTCACCGCTGCAGAGCAATTTATGGCGGGGATTTAAAGGGGACAAGACCTGCGTCGGCCGACGCCTCGCCTTCTCCGTCTGCAGCAGAGAGAGAGAGGGAGGAGAGGAGAGGGGCACAGCTCGAGCGAGGGCGACGCGGCAATGGCATGGGAGGGGGCGGAGGGAGGCGGCCGGAGGTGGGGGGGTGGAAGCCGGAGCTGCTCGGAGGCAGACGAATCGGCGGGCGGCGGCGACGGAGATGGAGGAGGAAGATGCAAAGTACTTGGGAGATGGGGAAGGAGGCGAGGTGGGGAAGGGGAAGAAGACGAGGCGGTCGGCTGCTTCTTATAGCCACCAGGAGAGAGGGAGCCGTTGGCGGAGGCGCGCGGTCCCGAGGCGGCATCGGTCATGAGCGCTTGCGCGCGGAGAGGACCGGGCAAGGGCAGGTGGTGGCAGAGGGGATTGGCGAGAATGAGCGGTGAGGGGACTAGGCGGGGAGAGGGGTGCTGTAGTCGACAGTAGCAGGGGGTGGCAGAGGGGGATCCAGTGGCTAGTGTCGGCGTGCGTGCACAGGAGTCATGGAATTGTGGTGCGATGCCGCTGTTATAAATTTTGTGTCATGGCTGGTTTGTCATTGGTTTGGGTAAACAAAATAATTTATATCCGGGCGAGTGGTCGGGTAGTAAAAGGGGTGCGCGAGGTACATTGTAGGGTGATTTATATCCGGGCGAGTGTTCGGGTAGTAAAAGGGGTGCGCGAGGTACATGGTAGGGTGCGGGAGGCACATAGGTGTGCGAGGCACATTGTACGAGGTAGTCTCGCCTGAGAAATCACTAGGGACTTAACTTCGTGCGCTATTGATCTGAGCCATACCGTACAATCATATGTCTAGGATGGGGTAGACCTAGTTAACTAATTAGCAATGTTTTGATTTGATTTTGTTTGAGTTGATGATTTGGTGCAAGAGGGGGGAGGATGTAGGCGAAATCTTAGCGAGCAGAAATGAGTTAAAACAGAGATTTGTAAAAACCTTGTGATAATCGTTTAGTCGCACACCTTCAGAAGTGTGTCAGACAAACATTATAAACTGATTATCTCTTGTGAGTCAAGCTGTACAACCTCCGCAGAGTGTAAAACTATTCGAATATATAGACGTGTCCCCGGTTATGGACAATGTCTGATGATTTCACACGAGGGGTAGATTTTTCATAAAAAGATCCAATGGTGGAATGGTTGAGAAGTGAACAGGTAGTTCACTGGTTGTTTGTTGGGGGAGTAAATAGGTAGTTCACTAGCTGTTTCAAAGTACTTCTTTACTTATGTATTTAATCTTTTAAATTGTGTTTTCCAACATATTTATTGTATTTACCGTTAATACTATTTTTCTTCTTCAAAATAGCCATAAAGCTATCCTTGTTTAAGATTTACATGAATACTACTTGCATACATTTTTCTACGACTTGCTGCGTACTTTATGTACTTACTGCTTTACGTCATTTTTGATCAGTCATCGAGAAAGAACCAGAGAACACAGAGTTCTTTGAGCAGGAGTACTTCAAAGGCCATGCGAACTACGACGCATTCTCCACTCGATTGCCTGTGGGCACGTCGAATGGCTATCACGAGTTGTTTCATTTCTCTGCAAGTTTACTCTTTTGTCTTAAGCCCTGTGTGGCAAACTTTATAAACCTTGACTGTAAGGTCCATTGCTACTAAGTAATATTAATTTGTTTGCTTCTTAGATATTTCATTGTATAGATATGATTTAATCAATGTTTCCATTGTGTGAACTAGCTACTGATCATGTAACTAGTTAAGAATACACAGAGGCTCAGATTTGAAATCCAGGGTCCCGACAGAGATGGTATTAGAGCCACATCGACTGTAGGACGCAACCATAGTTAGCATGGTCGTTTTAGTAAAAAAAATTAAAATTTATTTTATAAATCAAACCAACCAAATAAACATAAACAATTATTCTTCTCTCGTCTTATTTTTATTCTTTTCTTATCCTATTTTAATCTCTTCTCTTCTCATTCTTAGGTTCTTATCTCTTATCTTTTTGAAACTTTATTATCGAATTTAAATTATCTTTCTCACCTTAATAATCTCTATAGGATCGAGTCTTTGGTGATCAAAGCGATGGATGGCCTAGAAGTTTCAAGATCTGTCGTTCGTTCCAAGTCGATCGTCCATATAAGTTAGATTAGTAGTGTTGTACCAAAGTTGCCTTTTCAGTTTTAGTATCGTTTAGTCCGCGAAATAATTTTTTTTCTTGAGTGTCACATTTTATTGCTTCTTAAAAGCTTTTTGGCTATTTGTTCTTTGGGTTTAACCGACTGCCCCCAGTTACGATGCTTCTGTCTTTTTCCATTGTTCTCTCTCGTCTATTGTGCTTTTCTTTCTCACATATTGTGTTTTATCCCCCTCATCTTTAAACCTATAAAGAATTATTGCACATGGTTCAGACCCGCAACAGTACAATTCAAGGTGAACCTATGGGTCCCAACATCACCCGACATCCTCGATCATTTTGGGCCTCGACTCCTCCATGAGCGTAGCCCTGATCATTGCCGTTGACCGTGGTTGACTCCAAGCGATCCTACACATCCAAAGACAAGGAAATCGTTTCCAAGCACAAGTTATTCACAACTTGACCCACATTAGCAGTAACATATCTCTTACAACCTATAAACCGTGACCTAAGTCATCCAAATTCATCTCGCGACTCAAACTCTCCAAAACAAAACCCTGGCCGAAGCACAGCTGCCAAACCGATCTGACCGGATGGCCTTCAAACAACTCTAGAAGTCCAACAAATTTACAAATCAAATTTTCGACCTTCCCAAAATGCAACGGTTCATCACAACATAATCCTGAATACTCTCACATGGTCCTTCAATCTCTCCCTTGATGAACCCTTTGGCAATTTATCAAAAATGCAATTTTAAGATGGTTTTAGACAATAGAAAGAGAAATTGCAAATAGAGCTCCAAAGTGTCAAGGAGGAATGAAAATAGTTGAAAGTAACCCATTAAGCGGAGGTGAATTGAAGCTACTGGAAATAGAAGAAATTTCACAAAAAAGCTTCAAGTTCGCCAAATGAGTCGGGAAATCTCACTTTAGATCCATATGAAAAACAATTGCTCTATTTGACCTTGGTCATGGTGAGAAAAAAAAAATCAAAAGATCAAGAGAATCACAGCAAAGCATTAAAGCTCCAATTTTAGCAAGATTTTGCACAAAAACTCTAAATCATGCTCTAGAACAATATTTTTACCAATCTTTCCCCTGCTGTAACAATGAAATCATCAAGATGCATAGAAGAAGATAGAGTATGAATGAAATGGAGTGACTGCAATTTATTTATTTTGAGCATAAACAGCCGTGAGCCCGTGAAAATTAATTTTTTGGGTGCAATTAGTACAACTTTTTTTTCTTTTGGAAAACGATATATATTTGGGTGAATGTTAATTATTTAATGCATATTATGGAAAATTAGTAATGCGTCCCAACCGGTGTGACAACTGTGTCTTGGGCTAAGGGTTGGTTTGGTTTGTACAAAAGTTTGGCTTGCCAATATTTTGGTGAAGGTTTTGGCTGCCACCTCCAATTTCCGTCAACGGATTGGCAAGGAATGCATGAAATGTGACTAAAGGGCCATGGGCATCCCAAAATTTGGCAACGATCCAAATGAGGGACAAATTCTTGGGGCATTACCAAAAAAATTGGCAGTGCAAGTTGGGATACAAACCAAACACAGACCCTAAACACCACAGTTTGAGTCTCACTGATTACACATTAAGTGGATTTTGTGGCGTTTTGACGTTTTTCAGTGATTTAATCACATGAATTTTCCAAAAACAAAATTGAAACAAATGAAGGCAGTAATGGATCGGGTAGACTGGAGGCTCTTCACCCAATTCCTCATAGTATCTTCGGCTTCATAGAAAGCAGGCTTAAGGTTCTTCAACAATGGCTCCAAGCGATTCTTGTGAGGACTAATCTCAACCGCTTCCAGTCCTAGCATCAGCTCTAGTTGTACAACTTTAATCGCAAGTTGCTTTAGCTTCTCCGATGCACGAAAGCTGAGGTACCAATGGTCCCTGGATCCGCCATTAGAAGCTGAAAGTTCTTGACAGCTGTTAGCGATTTGCTGGCAGTGTTTCACATATTGGGAGTATGGAAGGACTGGGTGGAAGCATGGAAGAACTCCGACGCAGAGGAGGGTCCCCTGATCCCGTCCTACGAAATTTCCGTTGTTTTCGACAATGGAATGGGTTGGATCCCAAACCCAAACCAAAGCAGCCGATGTTTTTTGAGCAGTGTTTCTTTTCCTTTCTGATGTTTTCCTTTCGTACGCTTAAGTGCTTGATTAGGCTGAGTCGGTGGTAAGATGAGTCGAGCAATGTGTAATGACTTACAGCATTGAGACACGATTTGCGTGGGAACTGCATTGAATTTGAACCCTCTCATTCTCACATCCTGTTTGCTGCAACTCGCATACTGTAGTCCACTAGATAAACTGAAATGGGTGCATAGATCAATGATTCACATTAACCAAGGAGTTTTTGTTCTTCATTTGTACTGCTGTCTCCTTAGCTCATTGGGACAATCTAATCAAACAACAGTCCATAGTACGGTGCAAAAGATAAGCTCATTAGAGAATAATAAGCTAAAACTCAATCAAATCCGTCGGCTTTCTTATCCCTGTACCGGAGAGAATCCCTGCCCCAGGAGGCCCCACACATCGCTTTCTTTGCAAAAAAACACCCCGCATTTTGTGAAATTACGCGCAGGTCACAGAGTGAGCCTCGCGATGCTTCCCGTCCCTCGCCCTCTAGCTCTTCCCCTCGCCCGCCGTGCCCAGTGGAGAACCCTCGATTCTTGCCGTCCCTTCTTCTCCATCAGCTCCTCTCCTTGATCGGCGTGCGCAAGAAGCTTCGTGTCTCTTTCGTTGTGCCGCATCACAACCTGCTTTTCCGCAGCTGCGCCCGTGTCCTCCGCTCCGCTGCCTTCGCCTGCCATCCCCTACCTCCTCCCCACCCTCGCGCGCGCTTCCTCCCCTGCCGTAGCTGCCGCAACCGCTCCCCCGCTCCCCCTCCTCCCCTTTGCCCGCGACGCCCCTTCTCCCCGCCGCCCCCTCCTCCCCACCGCCCGCTACGCCCCCTCCTCTCCTTGGCCCGCGCTGCGCCCTCCTCCCCTTTCGTCTACGAGGCCCTCGTGATAAGACCTTCAGAAATTGCAGCCAAGACTTCCTCCTCGCCGGCCGAGCCGTTCCCTCCTCCCCACCGCCTGTGGCGCCCCCTACTCCCCTTGGCCTGCGCCGCTCCCTCCTCCACGCCCCCTCTTCCGCTTCGGCCCGCCGCACGTGCCGCCCCCTCCTCCCCTTGGCCCGCGCCATGCCCTCCTCCCCTTCCGTCAGCGACGACCTCGTGACAAGACCTCCAGAGATCGCAACCGAAACTTCCTCCCCACCGACCGATACGCTGAACCACTCCCTCCTCCCCACCGCCTGTAACGCCCCTGTTCCCCTTGGACCGTGCCGCTCCCTCCTCCCCTTTTGTCCGCGACGCCATTGTGACAAGATTGCACTCCAAAACAATCTGATAGCCACTTGCATGTACTTTTGACTACTACTTTTTCCCCGAGGTCATAGGTGTCCGGGTGTTGTGAATGGTCGGGTGCCTGTGAGGTCAGCGTGAAGTTCAGGCGGAGCTTTGTGCGGCCAGCAAGAGGCAGTGTCAAAAATTAAAATTTCCTTTTACTTTATCTCATACCTGCTGATATGTGGTTCAGAATATGATGATTGCTGGAATTTTTTAAGCCCATGGAGCAATCTTTCCCATTGATGGGCATGGCAAAAGAAATGGAGGTTACCGGCATACAATTGCTTAGTTACTTCGGCCTGCAGGTATGTTGTCTATCACTATTTGATTGTCCTCATGAGAAAATGAGCATGTAACCGTTTCTTAATTGGGTGCAAGAGAATGGAAGGGTTAATAAATGCAGTTATTTGTCATGACAGTCAAAAACAGTTCTAAAAGTTAGCTTACCAATCATGGTTGGTCTGTCATAGCAAGGCATGCATGTTAAAATGTCTCAAGAGATGTTTCGTTCCATAGCAACCCAATTCTGTTTCTGATAACTGTTCCATAGCAAGCCAAGTCCGCTTCTGATAACCGTGGCATAACCCTGATTTCTTGCTTGTCATCTTTTTCCTACCTCAATATGCGCAGCCGCTTGATGGCAGGGTGTGAAGAACTAGCTCAATCCCTCAAAAGGACAGTTTGACAGCAACAATGTATCATTGTTTTATGCTGCTGACTCTGCTGGCTACAAATTGTATCCAGAGGATCTACATAGTGTGTTTCTGAAGAAAGACAGCTATTTTGCTTTTAGAGAATTGCACATTGAACAGAGTCCTATCTTGGAGAAAGAAGATTCGATTTTTAGTGAATTAATACGCATGTGTTTTGAAATTGCTCTTGTTCATGTCTGCTGTCTTAATAGGTGTCCCAATTGCCATTGTTACTGCTGTTGCTGCTCCTGCAAGTATTAAGGTGGAATTTGAAGGGAATGGGGGTCATGCTGGAGCATTGCTCATGCCCACAAGGTTAGCATCTCCACCCATTTGATTACATTCAGGTAATCTTGTGAAGTAAGGGTATTGTCTCATCTGTGTTTGGTGTGATTTTTAGTGTGAAATGAAATTCACGTGACGTTTGATTGTCTTTACTCTCTTCATAATGATTGTTATGCTTACGCATAATTAGCTATATGTGGAGAAAGAGCATGTGCTGATTGATATCTTTAAAACTATAACATTGCAACTCCAGTGATATAATAGAGCTGCATTTCGTTCTGTTCTATCTTCACTATACTAGGTTGGCATAAGATTACTGGGGTATTTGTTTAGTCCCGCGGACAACTGAAAATTTTCCAAATCATATAATGCATGCCCAGCACATGGTCGAACACTACAATGGCTATGTCCATGGAGCAGATCTTGCTGGTAAAATATTCTCTCGTACTCTAAATTGTTAGTTTTTTTTTCTTAGGATATAAGGTCCTTATTCATATGCGATGCTTGTTTCTAGGTATCGACTCCGCAAACATCTTGATCAACTGCCAAATGTATCGTTTTTCTCAGTACATAAATTTTCCCGTGCACTATTACTTTTTTTTTTTTTGCGTTGATAACCAATATATTTTTCTTTTCAGAAATTACTTTCACATCATGGTTTATTTAGTTCCAACAAGCAAGAACAACGTGCAGCATTATGTTCATTACCAACACTGATGACAATAAAACCAAGCGATACATTTCTAGAGTTTGAGAAGGTCCGTTTACTCTTCATATTTCAAATGAAACTTGCAATATCTTCTACCAATTTCTTCATGCTGTTATCTTTCCAGCGCTTCATAGGGCTTCCAGATCGCAATTTGCAATCCGTTTAATTACTCTTCATATTCTTTCATGGTTTACGTATTTATTGGGATCTGTGATCAAATTTGGCGTGATACGTTGCCATCTTTACTTACACAACAGTTTTTATACTAACAAATTTACTTTTTGCGCTTTCGCCGTAATCAGTATTAAACAAATCTCAACAGAACCCAAAAAAAAAAACATTTACGCTTTACAAATATTTAGCATAGCACATGCCAGCTTCAAAACTGTGAAAAGTAGTGTTGCACGTTACATCCATTGTGTATCTGCATTGCATGCACCCAAAAAAAAAAAAATTCGCTGCAGACAAAAACGTTGTACATAATTAGTATCGACTAAACAAAACCTATAGGTTACATCACATTATCTTAGCACTGCTCTGTGAAATACTTACCATTGCTACATTTAAGACCTTCCTTATTTTGCAGGACATTTAACATGTCTTACCCCACGGTGCTAACGTTGTGATATAAACCTTTTGCTCCAAGACCGCTCGTCAAGAAATGTGACTCAGCTTACGTTACTTTATCTTGATTTTTAAGAGACCATGCTTCTAAATAGTGTGAATTACCTAACAGTTCTGTACATAATTAGGACTATGCTATGACTGTAAATAACCACAGTGAAAAATCGTACGTGTTCAGCTTTCCATTAGGCAACAGCATCTTTCTGGATTTCGTGCTGATAACACCCGCTTTGTTTTGCACGACGCGCGTTAGAACATAACAGCTCCTATAGAGAGGCTAACAGAAAATAAAAAAAAAAGGTCAGAAAAAACGTGATGTGATGAAATTCCAAACATATGATTGTGCTGAAGACGAGTCAAATGAGGTTGCTTCTTTATGTTTGACTTCGATCTCTTCTGTGGTTGCCATGAGCTTAGTACGAGATCGATCCTTTCCGCGAAAGATCTACTCGATACTGAGCAGTCAATATACCAAGTATATATATAGATAAATAGACAAGGGGATAAAACAAAAATGTAAAATAGACTGAAGGTAGTGCTTTACTAATAAAAAGTACGCCCCTAATGTGTCCATAAATACGTGTGAATAGCAATGTGCATAATAAAAGTAGCAATATTAGTGAGGCAGTCAAAAAATTATGAATAGTTACAAACATTGAAATAAAATCGAACGTACTGCTAAGCCACTAACTATGACTAGGAGACATGTCCATTCCACCGGTTTTCATCCTGTGAAAACGAGCTATGGTTATTTTATCACTAATTTTTTTTTTCATATCTTGAAACGTAGGGATGAAAAATGGATACGAATTATCCGTATTATTCGACTACCGTATTCGATATGATACGAATATGTACAGATTTTTCCATTTGATTAACAATTTCTCTCCTATTCATATTTGTATTCGAATTCGTATAAAAATATGGATGCAAATATGGTATGGATTTTTTTCCACCCGAATTGTCATAAAAAAAATTCATTTGTCTATCTTTCACAAATCTACAACAAATTTTATAGATTATATGAGAAGTTGGGACTAGACATAATTGATTTTCGCTTCTATTTGACGTACAACATTTTACATATCTACAAAGAATTTATCACAGTATCACCTCACTCACATGCTGCTGCTCTATGTTGTGCGGCTGCCGTGACCCGTGATGCCGTCGCCTGGCCTGCCGTGCGGCCACGCGTCCGTCGCCGCTGGCTGCCCCTCCTCACCGTCCACAGCTCAGCCGCACACCCGTCGCGCCTCACAGCTCGACCACGCACCCGCCGCGTCCACAGCTTGGCCGCACGCTCGTTGCGTCTTTCGTTGCCGGCATCAAGTGCAGCGGTGAACTAACTAAGCCATATATATATATATATATATATGTGTACGTCCCTTCCACATGCCATCGCATTAGCAGGTACACATTATACAAGCGGAGCAGGAGGTAGTTTCGTGGCCATCGATCGACGCAATCGTCCGTGCATCTCCCCTGTTGCTGCCTCCAATTAGCAGGAGGCAGTCAAGATCGGCAGCCCGTTTAATAAATTTCCTTCTCCGTCGATTCAAGAACAGCATAGCATAAATTACTTCAAGGCTGTTTTAGCTTCCGTGTCAATTCAAGAGCCATTCATATATTTCCAGGGTGCCTCCTGCATGTTGCTTAGCTAGCCAGATGCATCCATGGAAGAAGCTTCCAGTTGCTCTGCTCCACGCTAGCTGTAGCTCATGATCAACTCTTTTTTTTTTCTCTCTCTCTTTTGAAAGGAGCATCAGCTCATATATGATGAACTGCTGGCTGGTTGGTTTGGCCTGTAATCAATGGTAGTCAAATTTGGGATGCCCTGCCCTGTTTGTTGGAATTTTTTTTCCCTTGATTCTTCAGTCTGTTACTGCTTCGTGCTTTCATCCAGGAAAGCACTCGATGATCCTTGCGCTGCGAGCAAGTAGGCTCGTTTCTCTGTCCAGACCAAGATGCGCTTCAAAGCCCTCGACGTGACACACTGGTCCTTGTCCCGCCCGGACGCCCTGTGGCTTCTCCTCTCTCCATCACCTGATGTGCCCTGCCTTGTCTCTCGTTGCCTTCACGTTATTATAGCGTTTCCACTGGCTTGGAATTCTTTGCTAGTACTTGTCCTTGACCCAAGGACACGCTCACGATCACTGTGGACCTTATAAAGTCTACAGACCACGGCGTAGGGTGTGTGTGATTCGTTGAATCATGTGATCATGTACTAAATGATTTGAGAAATTATGATGTTCACATATTTAGTTTGCTGAATGGAACTAATGATCCAGGATCAAAGTGTTCAACGGAAGGGCATATTCGCTGAAGATACTGTACCATCTCGTTCGAAGAAAATGAGTGAACCACGAGATTCATCTTCTCCCGCTCGCGCTCACTCTCTCCCAGCGTCGACCCGATGCCCCCTGCTCTCCCGCTCCGATGAAGTCCGGCCCGCGCCAAAAGTCACCTCGGCTCCCTCAACCTCCGGTGAGCCTTCCCCCTCATCTTCTTCCTCACCGGGTAGAACCTGAGCCAGCTGCCCATGCCTGAAGCCGATTCGGTGGGTTAGCCAGTCAATCGATGTGTCCTTGATTTGGGGAGTAACACAGCTAGCTAGCTAGCTCCTTGCACATAGAAAAATTGAGAAGAAAACCAGAGGTTTACGATGGTACATGCAAAAGCTCCAAGCTTGTTTGCAATCTCTCTAGGGCGTGCTTGTTAGGAATAGTATTTATATTATTAAGGGGTCAATGAACCAGTATATATACACAAGTACATGTAATAGATACGGAAATCAAATCATATCTAGAGTCATACTCTAACACAAATATATCTCTAACATATATATCTCTAACACCCCCCTCAAACTCATGGTGGATCAACAACACTGAGTTTGGAAAGGTAAAGCCGTCTTTGTGCTTTCAGTCTAGGCCTTCGTGAAGAAATCCGTTTTCTGAATCTCTGAAGGCACATACTGAAGAGCAATCACCTGATCATGCACACAAGACCTCATGAAGGAAGCATCAACACCAATATGCTTGGTGAGCTCATGCTTCATAGGATCACGGGCAATACTGATAGCACCTGTACTGTCTTATAAGAGAGGAGTCGGTGTAGTGATAGAAACACCAAAATCCTCAAGTAACCACCGTAGCCAAGTAATCTCTGCTGTCAAGAGAGCCATAGCTCGCAACTCAGCCTCTGCACTCGAACGAGACAACTGCGATCTGTTCTTCGTCTTCCAGGCAATGAGAGAACCACCAAGAAAAACACAGTAAGCAGAGAGAGACCGGCGATCAGAGAGATCGCTAGCCCAAGTAGCATCTGAATAAGCCTGAAGCTGTAACGAGCTGGATCGTGGAAAGAAGAGACCGGCGATCAGAGATATCGCTGGCCCAAGTAGCATCCGAATAAGCCTGAAGCTGTAACGAGCTGGAGCGTGGAAAGAAGAGACGGCGAGAGACAGTCCCACGAAGGTATCGCATAACTCGAAGAAGGTGGCTATAGTGGACCTGAGTGGGAGTGGAAACGAACTGACTCAGAATATGAACTGGATAAGTGATATCCGGACAAGTAACAACAAGGTAGACAAGACTTCCAACAAGATAACGGTAGCGAGTCGGATCAGAAAAAGGCTCGCCATCAGAAGGCCGGAGATGAACGTAGACCCTAAAGAATTGGTCGTAGACCTTCTTGAACTGGTCGCAGTCCTAGATTCCTAAGTAGAAGTAAATCATCTCCGTTAAGCGGCATCATAGAGTTCTCAAATAATACACTCAGTCCTAGAAACGAATTTACCTGATAACTAAGTTGACGAGCACGTGCTCGAGTAATTGGACCTTGCACATGAGGAGTGTTCGTATCAGTAGGAGTGATGTCCTCATCAGATTTGGTCTTAATGACCCATCTATAGTGCCTATCTATTTTTAGACAACCTAAGCAGCGTGAGGAGCTGCTCGTCACTGGCGACGCAGCGATGGGGAGTCGACGGTGAGCACCAAAATTGGGTGCTGGTTAGCTAACAAAGCTGTGGGTGGTGTTTACATGGCTTGTGCGGCACTGTGGCGACACAACGATCGAGGGTATGCGGCGGTTGGCCGTGAGGGAGAAACAACACGATTGCACTCGGGTGCTATAGCTGCTAAACAAGGGTGAGCACAAGCATTAAGGAACCACATAGAGCTCACCGGAGTTCACGGTGACAAAGGGAGATCTTTGAGGCGTTTGGCGGCATAGAACCAAGCGGCGCGTGGAGGTCACCGTGGAGGCGATGCTACAAAGAGAGAAAGAGAGCAAGGCAGTGGTGGGGATAGCTAGGATATGTCATGGGGTGCTCTAATGGTAAGGAATTGAGCTATAGCTTACAGACGAGAAGAGGTGTCAGCGGCGACGCTTTGGCGTGCGTGAGAAGAAAGCGATGGCAAGGTGCTCCTACGGGCAAAAGTAAAAATCAAATGTGTGGAAAAGTTCCTTAGGGGCGTAACATGTTATGACGCATTTCATTAGGTAAGGACCTCACCGGTTTGTTGGAGCAGCTAATGGGAGCGTGGTTTGCACACTAGGCGCCACCGGACATGAAGAAGAACTTCATGTTCTGGTGATTCAAATTGCCTGAAGGAGAAGATTCGAGGATGGAAATAAGACATGGAGGAGGTCATTAGAGACATGAACATAAGGGTTAGGGTTCATCAAGGCGACCAGGAGCATCATGAGCAGAGGCCTCCTTGGCTGGCACTGACCTTCGGTTCTTGAGCTCGAATGGAGCTCAGAGAAGGAGAGGAATGGATAGGGAGTGAGGAAATGTATAGGAGATGTTTTGACTGTGTAGAAGGCTTTAAATACTGAGATGATGGCAAGAAGGATGACGAGACCAAGGTGGTTGTCTTGGGTTTTTCTTGTGGTAGTCTTCGTTCGGGTGGGAATGTCGGCCATCAATGGGGTAGATGCGGTAGGAGAAGACCGGCAGAGGTGATGGGGGTGGTTGGGACTCAAACGATTGGGCGCGGCGGCAACCGGGTGTATGGGCGGCTTCGCATGAGCGCATGGCGCCGAGGGGGTGAGAGACGTGGAAGAAGGGTTCTGGCATGTGGGCCCCATGCGTTAGAGAGAGAGAGAGTTTAGATTACGTTTTTGGATTTGAAGGCTGAGGCTTTGCTGATTTTTTAATATCGAGAAATGAAAGTTCAAATTTTATGAAAATTGTTGTGAGGGCTCCTGACCTAATGTAGTTGCTTATGTAAAGTTTTTAGCAATTTATATTGTTTCTGATTTTCCCGAAAAATCTTACAATTTCTATTTTTATGTTATTGCATTTGTTACTCTTAATGAAAATTCACATAATTTGTTTAATGAATTTTTCCCAAAGCAATTATGACCAAAATAATTCTCTAAACCGTTTTTATCCTTTTTTTTATCTAAATTTCTTTTAAGTGCATGTTTGCATGAATTTCATTATTCGCTTTTAAACAAAAGTTCAAAAATCAAATATGGTTAGATTTTCTTATGTAATGTGCTCAAAATTATTTTCCCAACACATTTCTATTATATATTTCCAAAATGCGAATTTTGGGATGTTATAGTGACTGCCATGACCGTGGTGTGGCCACCCTTACCGCGGTGGCTATCGCTGCCACCGTGGCCGCCATCACCGCCGTGGCCACCAGGAATGACATTTTTGAGATATTTGCAGCAGCATAGATGTTCGTCCTGACAATAGGCCAAGTTCTTGTCGAAATGTGTCACATTGCAATTTTCCTTCCAATTCGCCAACATACAGTTTTCAACTTGGTAGCAGTGTTCTTTCACCTCAATAAATGCATCTGTATGCATATCAATTTAATTAGTATCGAATAAGATGGATACATACAGTAGGTTTATTTTAGGAATGCGTAGCCTTCCTGAGAAGTAGAGCCATGAGATCTTTTTCTTCTCTCTTGACTGTTTCGATGGTTGCAATGCTGCTTGGTCCATGCTTATATAGAGCCAGAGCACGCCACACATACACATGTACATGCTACATTGAATGTTTTCTTTGTACATGCTGCCTTGAATGTTTTCTTTGCTTGAACATAATCAACAAACACATGTACCTGCTGCATCGAAAATTTTCCTTGCATTGATTTTCGTGGAGTCCGTGCGACAGAGGGCCGTAACCCTTTGTTCGTGCGCCTGGGGCACAGTGCCGCCTGGCCACGGACCCACCGGTTCAGTGCGCTAGGGGCATAGTGCTCCTCGCTAATGGCTTCGCCTGTGTTCGTGTGCCAGGGGCACAGAACCGCCCCTGGCCTGGTTCTCTACGCCGCGTGCCCTCGTGGCAGGGAATCAGTTCCCTCCCACCCCATTGCGTCGCACTGGTAAGACACTGTCCCGCGTGAACAAAAAAGATAAACGTGTCACCCATGGGAGGGCATCTGATTCCCTCCCATCGCTTCGCGATCGGTTCAAATCCTTCCTTCGTGTGGCTATAAAACCGATTGCTTGACGTAGAGAGATAGAGAGGATTGAGTGAGCGAGGGCTTGCACCATCGACCGAAATTAGTTCTAATTTTGCTACCGATTTGAAAGTGTTCAGAGAAGTGCTTAGCAATCATATTAGTAGATGAAGTTCCACATCAAGTGCAACTTGATCTTTAGAGGAGGTAATTTTTATCCTATGAATTATGTCTAGTAACTTGGTAATTAGTGTTAAATTAATTGGTCCAAATTAACTAGTAGTAACTAATTAGTCGTAGTTAATTAGTGATAATAAATTAGTTTTAATTAATTAGCCCTAATTAGTCATAATTAATTTCATTACTCATAATGAATTAAGTCATAATTAATTTGCCATAATTAAATTATCATAATTAATTTAGTCCTAATTAATTAGTCCAAATTAATTAGTCATAATTAAATTAGTCATAATTATTTTAGTCGTAATTAATTAATCGTAGTTAATTAGCCATAATTATTTTGCACGTTGTAATATTGTCATTTTAAGTTAACTTGATGTTGCTAACATGCACAACCAAAGGTCTTAAGGTATGTGTAATTAGGGTTAGTGCCAAACAAACGCTTCAAAGGAGTAGAAAAACGAATAACCTTACTTGGAAATCGGTTAATAAGAAAGGTGGCTGCAAGGAAAGCCTCATCTCAAAATTTTATTGGCATTGATGAATGCACAAGGAGAGCTAACCGTATCTCAACAATATGGTGATGTTTGCGTTCAGTAGAGCCATTTTGCTAGTTGGTATGAGGGCAAGAAACATGACGGGTTATGCCAATCTATTCGAAAAGGAATGCAACTTTTGATATTCACCTCCCCAATCAGTTTGCATATGAAGAATTTTGTTGTTTAGCAAACATTTGACATGTTTTTAAATTGGAGATATCTGGACATGACATCAGCTTTACTTTTGAATAGATAAATCAAAGTAAATTTGCTAAAGTCGTTAATGAAACTAACATAATATTTGAAACCACCAGCTGATGGAAGGGCGGGACCCCAAACATCAGAAAAATAAGATCCAAAGGAGCTAAGGATACATGAGGAAGAACAAGGTAACTGATGACTCTTAGCTTGTTGACATGCATAACAGACCAACACTTTATTTGACCTATTCGAACATAGAAGATTATGTTTCCTAAGAAATTGCTGAACAATAGAAAAAGATTGATGCCCAAAATGACTATGACATATTTCTTGAGTAGGTTTGGACACAAAGAAGACATGCTTGCTAGGTTCCATGCATGGCGACGAAAGAGGGTAGAGACCACCCTCACACTTACCGCGAAGTAGAGTTGTCTTCGTTCCCTGACCCATGATAAAAAATGATAACACCCGCTTTGTTTTGCACGACGTTAGAACATAACAGCTCCTATAGAGAGGCTAACAGGAAGAAAAAAAAAGGTAAGAAAAAATGTGATGTGATGAAATTCCAAACATATGATTGTGATCTTAACGATCTATGGTCACCGGCGGGGCAATGGTCGTAACGGTCTATGATCAACGGCGCGGCAACAAACGTGTGGTTGCGATGAACACAGCTGAAGACGAGTCAAATGAGGTTGCTTCTTTATGTTTGATCTCTTCTGTGGTTGCCATGAGCTTTAGTACGTAGCGACCGAGATCGATCCTTTCCGCGAAAGATCTCCTCGATACTGAGCAGTCAATATACCAAGTATATATATATATATATATATATATATATATATATATATATATATAGACAAGGGGATAAAACAAAAATGTAAAATAGATGTGTCCATAAATACGTGTGAATAGCAATGTGCATAATAAAAGTAGCAAAATTAGAGAGGCAGTCGAAAAATTATGAATAGTTACAAACATTGAAATAAAATCGAACGTACTGCTAAGCCACTAACTATGACTAGGAGACATGTCCATTCCACCGGTTTTCATCCTGTGAAAACGAGCTATGGTTATTTTATCACCAATGTTTTTTTTTTCATATCTTGAAACGTAGGGATGAAAAATGGATACGAATTATCCGTATTATTCGACTACCGTATTCGATATGATACGAATATGTACAAATTTTCCCATTTGATTAACAATTTCTCTCCTATTCATACTTGTATTCGAATTCGTATAAAAATATGGATGTGAATATGATATGAATTTTTTCCACCCGAATTGTCATAAAAAAATTCATTTGTCTATCTTTCACAAATCTACAACAAATTTTATAGATTATATGAGAAGTTGGGACTAGACATAATTGATTTTCGCTTCTATTTGACGTACAACATTTTACATATCTACAAAGAATTTATCACAGTATCACCTTACATGCTGCTGCTCTATGTTGTGCGGCTGCCGTGACGCGTGATGCCGTCGCCTGGCCTGCCGTGCGGCCACGCGTCCGTCGCCGCTGGCTGCCCCTCCTCACGTCCACAGCTCAGCCGCACAGCGCGCCCGCCCCCCTCCGCACACCCGTCGCGCTCACAGCTTGGCCGCACGCTCGTTGCGTCTTTCGTTGGCGGCCGTCGGGGCCCGGGAAGGAGCTCTGGGGCTAGAGCAAAGAATTGGGAATGGGAGAAATAGGGATTTGGAATTGGGGATCGAATTGGTCACTTGGTTACTTGGTCTGGTGCAACTGACCAACTAATGGGCCTTATGATATGGAACATCGGAAATAATATGGTCCAGACGGTCCAATTCTCCACTCAACTCATCTTCAACCTCGGTCTCCTCCGGCGCTCTGCCATGAACGCCTCCAAAACAGGGCAGAGGTACCAGGGGTCCGATGACTAGAGTCGGTGCACCAGCCCCCTTGCGCGCCCCTAGTCTGTCCGCCACTGATATTGAGTGAAGATTTTATGGAGATCAAGTGCAGCGGTGAACTAACTAAGCCATATGTATGTGTATGTCCTGTTTGTTTTCTTTGGATCTCCTAGGGGAGATCCAGGTGGTTTTCTTTTGGATTCATGAGAGAAACAGAGAGAGAGAGAGAGCGCATTAGGGTTAGAATCTACCGTCCGATGTAGAGGAGAGGTTGGCCATCGTGGGTGAGGGGTTCTCCCTGGTGGCGGCGTCTCCCGGGCGGCGGTGGTCGATCCCGTCGCTTCAGCGCCCCCTTCTTCGATCGGTCTAGGGTTTGTGGGTTAGGGTGGCGGCGTCTCCCGGGCGGCGGCGGTTTCACTGGGGTAGAGGCGGCGGTGGTCGATCCCGTCGCTTCAGCGCCCCCTTCTTCGATCGGTCTAGGGTTTGTGGGTTAGGGTTTCGGGCGGCACGGTGAACCTCGTGTAGCGTCTTGCCGCCCCCCTCTCTTTATATGGCGGCGACGAGGGCCCACCACCAAAATGGTTTGGCGCCCGATCGAGCGAGGATCAAGAGGAGGCATTTGGCCGTTGGGCCAAATGCCTGATATGAGATCATTCTAACATTCTCCCCCTTGATCTCAATCTATGCTTTATCTTTAATTACTTTTGACTTTACTCATTCCATCACAGATTGGTGCATAGAATATGTCTCATCGTCACGGTCAATCGCCGATAGATTCAACAGCTACAATACACCTCCTTGTTCTGAAATAGTTACTTTAATCTTTTGGGCCATCTTTTAGTCCAGGATTCATAGGCTTTTCGTTAAACCCATGCCGGCTATATGTTCTCTGAACACGTTGGGTGGTAAGCCTTTAGTAAGCGGATCCGCTAACATCTTTGCGGTACTTATATGCTCAAGATTTATAATTTGATCCCGAACTTTATCTTTCACAACATAGTATTTTATGTCGGTGTGTTTGGCACCACTTGACTTATTGTTGTGAGCATACATTCTCAAGGGTTCATTATCGCGATACAACTTAAGTGGTCTATTGATGTCGTCAACCACTTTTAAGCCGGTATGAATTTCTTTAGCGATTCACTTTGCCCGTAGTCTCATAACATGCTACAAACTCGGCATACATTGTGGGCGATATAGTGACGGTTTGCTTTGAGCTTTTCCACGATATAGCTCCTCCAATGAGAGTGAACACATATCCGGATGTCGACTTTCTATCATCTCCATAAAATCGAATCTGTATACCCCACTATATGGAGTGAATCGATCTTACAGTATGTCATCATGAGGCCTTTTGTTCCTTGCAAATAACATAAGACTTTCTTTATCAATTTCAATGTTCTATTCGAGATTGCTCGGAATCGCCAAATAACCCGGTAACAAGCGCTAAGTCGGTCGTGTACACACTTGAGCATCTTGCAAGCTTAGGCAATGAAGCATATGGAACCGATTTCATTTGATCGAGCTCGTCTTGGTTCTGGGGCATTGAAAATCCCCATATCTGTCGCCCTTGACTATAGGTGCGGTGAAGGACTACATTTATGCATACCAAATTTCTTTAATACTTTCTCTATGTATGCCTTTTGTGACATCCCAACATACCCTTGTTTCTATCCGGTGAATTTGATCCCTAGAACGAACGAAGCTTCACCAAGATCTTTCATATCAAAGTTTGAGGACAAAACTTCTTTGTCTCGATGTGATGACATCACTACTAGCTTGATGGGATATCATCCACATCTGAGATTAGGAAGATAAACTTCCCATCTTTAAACTTTGTATAGACACGATTGTCCTCTACATTCTCTTTAAACCCAATTTTTTTATTGTCTTGTCAAACTTCAAGTACCACTTGTCTTGAAGCTTGCTTTAACCCATAAATCGATTTCTTTAGGCGGCATCCCATTCTTTCATTTCCTTCCACGACAAAACCTTTCGGTTGTGCCATGTAAACTTTTCCTCCAAATCCCCATTAAGAAATGCCGTCTTTACATCCATCGATGTAACTCTAAATCATAATGTGCTACTAATGCCATTATGATTACGAAGAATCTTCTGAGAGGCGGAGAAAAGGTCTCATTGTAATCAATCCCTTCTCTTTGCGTAAAGCCTTTTGCCACAAGTCGCGCTTTGTATCTTTCTACATTCCTTGGGAGTCAAGCTTTGTTTTGTAGACCCATTTCTGACCCTCTTGTTTTGGCTCCTTTAGGAATAATTTTCAAGTCCCGACTTTATTAGCCTTCATGGACCTCATTTCCTCTTCCATGGCCTCAAGTCATTTTGAAGAATTTTAAGCTTCTCATGGCTTCTTCAAATGAGGTGGGATCATCCTCCATTTGAAATTCCTCTGTATGATAAATCGATAATCATCGAAATAGTGATCTTCTTACTCTTTGAGACCTCATCGGGCCTCCTCATTTTGTACATCTTACATTTGAGGTTCTTTGTTGCTCCTTTCATCCGTGGCAATGGGTTCTATAGGATCCTGAAGAACGGGTTCCTCATTCTCATTCATTGTTGCCACAGGAGGAACAATAACAGGTGTTGTCACCACAGTGTCTTGCACCGTCGGTGCAATGACAAAGCAGTGGTGTGAAGAATGGCTCTTGAATCATCGGAGTGGGCACATCGCCCGCTTCTCTTCAAGATCAATCTCTCGAGCTACCATGCTCTCCTCATCATTTCATCCTCTAAGAAGGCAGTGTGTCTCGTTTCTACAAACTTTGTATATCATGTCGGGCGGTAGAAGCGAAAACCTTTTGACTTTTCGGGTAGCCAATGAAATAGCAACTTCTTGTTTTGGGATCAAGCTTTCCAAGGTTTGGGTTAAATACTTTAGTCTCAGCAGGACTCCCCCACACACGTAAATGATTTAGTGAGGAGCTCTTCACATCCACAACTCGCAGTGTTTTGGGCACCGACTTACTAGGCACTCTATTGAGAATATGAATGGCGGTTTTCAACGCCTCCATCCATAAACTCAATGGGAGTGTGGAGTAGCTCATCATGCTTCGTACCATATCCATCGAGTGCGGTTGCGTCTTTCGGCTACTCCATTTCTTTGGTTCGCCGTGTAGAATCTTGGGCTACTATGCCATTTTCTGTAAAAACCTTGCAAAAGGTCCAGGAACTTGTCCATATGGAGTATGTCGACCGTAGTACTCCCCCCACGATCAGATCGAACTATCTTAATCTTTAAATCGTGTTGGTTTTCAACTTCAGCCTTAAATATCTTGAATTTATCCAAGGCTTCATTTCTTTCTTTGATTGGATAAATATATCCATAACGGGAGTAATCATCTGTGAATGTTATGAGCAGTCATATCCATCCACACTTTTCACAGGAAAAGGACCACAAATGTCTATGTGTATAATTTGTAGAACTCCTGTGCTTCTTTTTGCGTCTTTCTTAATTTTCTTTACATATTTTCCTTTAATGCATTCTCTGCATTGTTCTAAGTCTGAGAACTCTAGTAGAGGAAGAATATCATTCTTAACTAGTCTTTCTATTCTCCCCCTCGAAATATGGCCTAAGCAGCGGTGCCATAATTTCGACGATGCCTTATGAGTTCTCTTTCGTTTTACATTCGCATTCTCGAGGCGAGGATATCGCTCATTCACATCACATACGAATTCACATTTTCACGAAGTGACAATAAATAAAGCTCATCTTGTTTGATGGCAAGACCAACACATTCTTTATTAAACATTATTTCACACTTGCCATTTCCAAAATGATAATCATAACCATCATTGTCCAATTTTGAAACACTAATCAAAGTAAAGAGGGAACATAAAGAACATCTCTAAGTAAAAGAGTGAAACCATCAGCTAGTTCTAATGAAAGATCGCCAACGGCTTCAACTTCAGCTTGGACTCCATTTGCGACTTTAATGCATCTTTCTTTTCTTTGCGTAGTCCTCGTCGAACGGAATCCCTGTAAAGAATTAGCAACATGAATAGTTGCTCCTGAATCAATCCACCAAGTAGATTTTGAATATTGCACATACAGGGATTCATTTATAAAGGTAATAATGTTCTCACCTTTCTTTGCCATTATCATCTTTAAGTAATCGGACAGTTCTTCTTGTAGTGTCCGTCTTCTTCTGATGAAGACAACGATCTTTGTCTACTGCAAATTTATTCTGTTGAGGCTGATAGACAGAGGCTTTTCCCTTGTTCTTTGAGGAGAAGTTACTGTTGAAGTTCCTTTTCTTGTTGTCCTTCACATAGTTGATAGAACCACCATGTGAGGATTTAAATCTTTCCTCCTCTTGCACACACATAGCTATGCACTTTTCTAAATCCCATTTCTCGGGCTGCATGTTGTAGTTGACAACAAAGGTGTCAAACTTTTCCGGCAAGGAAGCAAAAATCAAATGAATAAGAAACTCATCCTTGAGAGCCAAATCCATTGGTTTAAGCTTGGATGCCAAGTTACTCATCCTTAGTATGTGCTCTCTTATGCCACTGCCACCACCAGAGTACCTTTCTGTCACAAGCTGCTTAATCAGCTGTGTAGCATAAGTCTTTGAAGAGCGATGGCGACTCTTTATTTTCTCAAGGTACTCTGTGACAGTGTCACACTCTGCGATTGAGCCCACAATTGCAGGCTCAATCGTGTTCTTTATCACGACCAAATTTTCTTATTGGCAGTGATCCACTTTATGATCAAGATCATATGACATTTTATGGGAGCAAAGTCTCTCTGTTTGATGCCTTAGCGACATCGACCTCATTGCCTCCTCACGGTGCCACAGTTACATGAGGACACGGTGTGGTGACTACCAGTCCACCTCGGCTAAAATGAAGGTCAGGTCAATCTTTTTCTTCCATTCACCGTAATTGTCTCCTTTGAGAACCGGGATATCTCTGATGTAGCCCATCAAAGAATATCCTCCTGAAAACACAATCCATATATAGTGAGAACATTTATAATAACAATAACTGCATGCCTTAGTTTCAACGTTGGTTAAAATTAAAACATACAATTTTATCTATACATTAAATCTATATCACCGTTGGGTAGAAATAGAAACAATGCATATAAAAAAACATCAATTAAAATTATAATACTGTTATTATCAACGTTGGTCAGAAAATAACAATATCATAATTCATAACAATTTAATCAACATTTAACTTTTGCAGCGGAAACAAAAAATTATTCTAAAATAATTTATTCCAGAAGCATTATAACTGTACACATTTTAATCTCTGAAAAATAACACGTTGGTGCAAAAATTTACAGAGATTTGAGTCAAATTTCATTCAAAAAAGCTTCTGAAAATAATTAAAATTCATTTTTCGGATTTTACTGTTCAAACCGGTCAAAATACTGTTTAAACCGGTCAAAATACTATTTAAACTGGCATTTCGGCCCATTCGTGCCTCGGCCCGCGTGACCCTTCGGCGCGCCGCTATCTCGCCTTCGCGCTGTGATGCAATCTCGGTAGTCGGATGGGCATCCGACGGTGATTTCCGCTGCAATGCGGCTGCCCTTCTCGGAGCAATCTCGGTAGTCGATCCGAATCGGACGGTGGCGGCGTTCGGCGGAACAAAAGCGAGCCGCGGCGCTCAAAACCCTAACCTCCATTCTCTCCTTTCCCTCTCGCCGCGCCGGCGGCGGAAGCAGCGCGAGAAGAAGAAGAGAGCCGCGCCGCCACGGGTCCTCGCCGGCGTCGCGCTCCCTGAGAGGAGCGCGCCGTCGAGCGGCTCCGTGTCGGCGGCCCTTTTCACGCGACCGGCGCGTCCAGATCTAGATACCATTGTTTGGTCGGCGGTGGCCCACATGTGGAGCGCCGGCGAGCACACGGCTTGGCCGGTCTCCCACACGCCAGCTACGACTCCGGCGAGCGCACGGCTCGCCCGACCCTCCCGCACGACCAGGTAAGTCCCGATCTAGGGTTAGGGTTTTGCGTTTCTTTTCTGTTTGGATCTTCGCCGTTCTCTTCTTGCCTTTTAGATCCCGGCTCTGATACCATTGTTTGTTTTCTTTGGATCTCCTAGGAGAGATCTGGGTGGTTTTCTTTTGGATTCATGAGAGAAACAGAGAGAGAGAGAGAGAGCGCATTAGGGTTAGGATCTACCGTCCGATGTAGAGGAGAGGTTGGCCATCGTGGGTGAGGGGTTCTCCCTGGTGGCGGCGTCTCCCGGGCGGCGGCGGTTTCACTGGGGTAGAGGCGGCGGTGGTCGATCCCGTCGCTTCAGCGCCCCCTTCTTCGATCGGTCTAGGGTTTGTGGGTTAGGGTTTCGGGCGGCACGGTGAACCTCGTGTAGCGTGCCGCCGGTCTCCACCCCTCTTTTATATGGCGCTGACGACAGGGGCCCACCAGCCAAAATGGGCTGGGCGCCCTCGATCAGGACGCGATCAAGAGGGGGAGACATTTGGCTGTTGGGCCAAATACCTGATATGAGATCATTCTAACATGTCCTTCCACATGCCATCGCATTAGCAGGTACACATTATACAAGCGGGGCAGGAGGTAGTTTCGCCGCCATCGATCGACGCAATCGTCCATGCATCTCCCCTGTTGCTGCCTCCAATTAGCAGGAGGCAGTCAAGATCGGCAGCCCGTTTAATAAATTTCCTTCTCCGTCGATTCAAGAACAGCATAAATTACTTCAAGGCTGTTTTAGCTTCCGTGTCAATTCAAGAACCATTCATATATTTCCAGGGTGCCTCCTGCATGTTGCTAGCTAGCCAGATGCATCCATGGAAGCTTCCAGTTGCTCTGCTCCACGCTAGCTATAGCTCATGATCAACTCTTTTCTCTCTCTCTCTCTTTCTCTTGAAAGGAGCATCAGCTCGTATATGATGAACTGCTGGCTATTAGTTAATCCTAAGGGCAAAATATGATCCATATAAACTAAGTTTTTCAGTCATATCAGTCATCATCATGATATGCTCTCTTATGCTGCTGGACCAGTCATATTTAGTGAATATAAACCTCTGGATTAAAGTACTGACATAAACCTTAGTGGAGCCTTTGAATTTCTCCTCTACTGAAGTCAGATACTCCTTAGCATTTTCAGAATCTGGGATTGCTCCCCTGATCCCAACTGAGATAGAGGTCTTCATAATCATTAGTGATAGACGATTGGACTGCTCCCATTTTTCAGCATTATTATCATATATTTTCTTTTTCTCATCGTAATTGTCCTCACCAACGGTGGGGGAAACGGGAGCGGTCACCCTTAATGCATAATCAAAGTATAAAACTCCAAGGACAACTGAAATTCTTTCTTTCCAAGCGGGGAAGTTGCTCCCCGTAAGCTGCTCAATGTTGTCAATTGTAGCGGCAACATTTGAAACATTCATTGCTGAACATTAAAATACAGGAAAAAATTAGAAATAACATAAAAAGTATTGCATACAATTAACCATACGTTGGTTTGATTAATAACATGCAAAACTACAGTTTCAATTCATATCACCGTTGGGCAAAAATGAAAAGAATTTCAACAGTTAATGTGGCGACACACGATTACAAACAACGTTGGTTAGTATGTAATCATGTGTATACATAATGCCAAAATAAATCATAAAAATCTCTAATTAAAATATCTCGTTGGTTCAATTTTAATTAGAGACTAATTCATATTGATATTTGGGCAATTATCATCAATTAAAACAGTGCACAAAATAAATAAATAAATAAACTTAATCATAAAAGCACCTTAAAAAAGAGTTAATGTGCGGCCTGTGCACAGTGTTTTGTCTTGGCCTACGTTCGGCCTGGTTCCAACCGCGTTCGGCCCACCTTCGCGCGCACGCGCGCTCGGCCTTCGTCGCGCGATCGCCCGACCAGCCGGCTACGAAACCGAAGAGGCGCTTGAACCGTCGGATCGAGCGTCCGGCCAAGATCACGCTGCCTTTACACCTGCCGTAGAAAGATTCACGCGAGGCGTCGATTGAAGCGGACGGCGAGATCGGCAGTGCGTGATATAAAATGCCGACGAAATCGGAAAACCTAACCCTAATCCCATTCTTTCGTTCCTCTCCGAATCGCGCTCGGAGGGACGGCGGCGAAGATCGGCGGCGAATCCGATGGAGACGCGGCGGAGGAAAAGCTGGAGCGGCAACTTGAGGCGTAGCGGCATGAAGTGGTGGCACCCGCGACCCTCCTCGCCGGTGTAGCGCGTGCGGCAGAGGTCGCGTCTTGCGGCCGTCAGTAGAGCCGGTGGTGCCCTAGAAGGAGGAGATCCGGCGTTCTTCAAAACGTGAGTATTCCGCCGCCTCCTTAATTTTCGATCTGAGTTTGAGGGTTTTGGAGTTTCGGGACTTCGATTTTGTTAGGGTTTCACTAAGGGTTTCAAAATCCCCTCCTTCTAAGTGCTAAACTGAGCCGCCGAGTCTTAGATCCAGACGTGTCTAGCTCAGATCCGGTCGGGCAAGAACAGCTAGGGCTCTAATCGGGTTCATAATGAGCTATGGTTGCTCTGATACCAAATATTAGTTAATCCTGAGGGCAAAACATGATCCATATAAAGTAAACCTAACTCAATGATGAACACTTAACAAGAGTCATTAGTGTGGAAGCGTTATGGTGTATACCTGACCCTGAAGACCCCATCTCGCCTTGAAGATCTGATCGGTGATGTGATGATAATGCCGACGATGTTCGGTCTGAGTCACAGACTAGATGTGAGAGCGGATGGCGGCGTTTCGGTGGTGACGACGGCTTCGGTCTTCGCCCACCTTAACACCAGTATAGATCGGTTATGTTATGAACTTGTGTAGCCCCTCAGCGATTATCCAAAAAGGCTTGCCGAGTTCATCTTATTAGTATGGCGCTGGTGGACGGGATCGAAATCAAAACAGTTGGAGTCGCTCCCGATCAGAACGCGTGGATGTTAACCCCATAAAAATTGGTCTCGGCAGTTAGCCGAGATCAACCCAACACTAGCTGGTTTGGCCTGTAATCAATGGTAGTCAAATTTGGGATGCCCTGCCCTGTTTGTTGGAATTTTTTCCCTTGATTCTTCAGTCTGTTACTGCTTCGTGCTTTCATCCAGGAAAGCACTCGATCCTTCCGCTGCTAGCAACTAGGCTCGTTTCTATGTCCAGACCAAGATGCGCTTCAAAGCCCGTGGGACATACTGGTCCTTGTCCCCTCGCCGTGACCCGCCCGGACGCGCTATAATACTGTGGCTTCTCCTCTCTCCATCACCTGATGTGCCCTGCCTTGTCTCTCGTTGCCTTCACGTTATTATAGCGTTTCCACTGGCTTGGAATTCTTTGCTCGTACTTGTCCTTGACCCAAGGACACGCTCACGATCACTCTGGACATTATAAAGTCTACAGACCACGGCGTAGGGTGTGTGTGATTCGTTGAATCATGTGATCATGTACTAAATGGTTCGAGAAATTATGATGTTCGCACATTTTGTTCGCTGAATGGAACCAATGATTCAGGACCAAAGTGTTCAACGGAAGGGTATATTCGCTGAAGATACTGTACCATCTCGTTCGAAGAAAATGAGTGAACCATGAGATTCGTCTTCTCCCGCTCGCGCTCACTCTCTCTCAGCGTCGACCCGATGCCCCCTGCTCTCCCGCTCCGATGAAGTCCGGCCCGCGCCAAAAGTCACCTCGGCTCCCTCAACCTCCGGTGAGCCTTCCCCCTCATCTTCTTCCTCACCGGGTAGAACCTGAGCTAGCGCCCGTGCCGCCCCGTCGTCCCTATAGAATCCAGCGAGCTTCTCCCCTTCCGTTCGCGTCAAAAGTGCTATGGACTAACTTCCCTTTACACTCAAACCTCCATTTTACTAACTCTATTGTGTGACTCAAATGACAGTCATCGAAATTTGCAAGCATTACGGCATTGATTTTTTTTAAGAGTGTTACTTTTTCTGTTCAACATCTCAACCCAACAGAATATCCTGATTTGTCAACCAGACTTCCACCAATTTAGCTCGGGTTCTTGTCAAGTATTAGTTGGCACCTATTACTAGAATTAAGATGCAGACGACGTCAACTATGCCCGGTCTACAAGGTTCAGACCTACAGGGCTACAGGCTACAGCAAACATCAACTCTCTAGTCTGGCCTCTAGGGTCACCGCCTCCAGCTGCCCATGCCTGAAGCCGATTCGGTGGGTTAGCCAGTCAATCGATGTGTCCTTGATTTGGGGAGTAACACAGCTAGCTAGCTAGCTCCTTGCACATAGAAAAATTGAGAAGAAAACCAGAGGCTTACGATGGTACATGCAAAAGCTCCAAGTTTGTTTGCAATCTCTCTGGGGCGTGCTTGTTAGGAATAGTGTTTATATTATTAGAGGGTCAATGTGTCAGTATATATACACAATTACATGTTACAGATAAGGAAACTAAATCATATCTAGAGTCATACTCTAACACATAGTGTTTATATTATTAGAGGGTCAATGTGTCAGTATATATACACAAGTACATGTTACAGATAAGGAAACCAAATCATATCTAGAGTCATACTCTAACACAAATATATCTCTAACATATATATCTCTAACACCCCCCTCAAACTCATGGTGGATCAACAACACTGAGTTTGGAAAGGTAGAAGCCGTGCTGTGCTCGAGTCTGGGCCTTCGTGAAGAAATCCGTTTTCTGAATCTCTGAAGGCACATACTGAAGAGCAATCACCTGATCATGCACACAAGACCTCATGAAGGAAGCATCAACACCAATATGCTTGGTGAGCTCATGCTTCATAGGGTCACGGGCAATACTGATAGCACCTGTACTGTCTTATAAGAGAGGAGTCGGTGTAGTGATAGAAACACCAAAATCCTCAAGTAACCACCGTAGCCAAGTAATCTCTGCTGTCAAGAGAGCCAAGCTCGCAACTCAGCCTCTGCACTCGAACGAGACACTGCAGTCTGTTTCTTCGTCTTCCAGGCAATGAGAGAACCACCAAGAAAAACACAGTAAGCAGAGAGAGACCGGCGATCAGAGAGATCGCTAGCCCAAGTAGCATCTGAATAAGCCTGAAGCTGTAACGAGCTGGAGCGTGGAAAGAAGAGACCGACGATCAGAGATATCGCTGGCCCAAGTAAATCCGAATAAGCTGGGCTATGCAGTGGGCGTGGAAAGAAGAGACGGCGAGAGACAGTCCCACGAAGGTATCGCAGAACTCGAAGAAGGTGGCTATAGTGGACCTGAGTGGGAGTGGAAACGAACTGACTCAGAATATGAACTGGATAAGTGATATCCGGACAAGTAACAGCAAGGTAGACAAGACTTCCAACAAGATGACGGTAGCGAGTCGGATCAGAAAAAGGCTCGCCATCAGAAGGCCGCAGATGAACGTAGACCCTACAGAACTGGTCGTAGACCTTCTTGAACTGGTCGCAGTCCTAGATTCCTAAGTAGAAGTAAATCATCTCCGTTAAGCGGCATCATAGAGTTCTCAAATAATACACTCAGTCCTAGAAACGAATTTACCTGATAACTAAGTTGACGAGCACGTGCTCGAGTAATTGTACCTTGCACATGAGGAGTGTTCGTATCAGTAGGATTGATGTCCTCATCAGATTTGGTCTTAATGACCCATCTATAGTGCCTATCTATTTTTAGACAACCTAAGCAGCGTGAGGAGCTGCTCGTCACTGGCGACGCAGCGATGGGGAGTCGACGGTGAGCACCAAAATTGGGTGCTGGTTAGCTAACAAAGCTGTGGGTGGTGTTTACATGGCTTGTGCGGCACTGTGGCGACACAACGATCGAGGGTATGCGGCGGTTGGCCGTGAGGGAGAAACAACACGATTGCACTCGGGTGCTATAGCTGCTAAACAAGGGTGAGCACAAGCATTAAGGAACCACATAGAGCTCACCGGAGTTCCTGGTGACAAAGGGAGATCTTGAGGCGGCCGTGGCATAGAACCAAGCGGCGGTGGAGGTCACCGTGGAGGCGATGCTACAAAGAGAGAAAGAGAGCAAGGCAGAGTGGTGGGGATAGCTAGGATATGTCATGGGGGTGCTCTAATTGTAAGGAATTGAGCTATAGCTCACCAGACGAGAAGAGGTGTCAACGGCGACAGTTTTGGCCGTGCGTGAGGAAGAAAGCGATGGCAAGGTGCTCCTGCGGGCAAAAGTAAAAAATCAAATGTGTGGAAAAGTTCCTTAGAGGCCAGAACATGTTATGACGCATTTCATTAGGGAAGGACCTCACTGGTTTGGCTGGAACAGCTAATGGGAGCGGTGGCTGCACACTAGACGCCGCTGGACATGAAGAAGAACTTCATGTTCCTGGTGATTCATTGCCTGAAGGAGAAGATTACGAGGATGGAAATAAGACATGGAGGAGGTCATTAGAGACATGAACATAAGGGTTAGGGTTCATCAAGGCGACCAGGAGCATCATGAGCAGAGGCCTCCTTGGCAGCACGACCTTGGTTCTTGAGCTCGAATGGAGCTCAGAAGGAGAGGAATGAATAGGGAGTGAGGGGAAATGTATAGGAGATGTTTTGACGCTGTGTAGAAGGCTTTAAATACTGAGATGATGGCAAGAAGGATGACGAGACCAAGGTGGTTGTCTTGGGTTTTTCTTGTGGTAGTCTTCGTTCGGGTGGGAATGTCGGCCATCAATGGGGTAGATGCGGTAGGAGAAGACCGGCGAGGTGATGGGGTGGTTGGGACTCAAAGCAAGTGGGCGGCGGCAACAAGGCGTATGGCGGCTTCGCATGGCGCACTGGCGAGGGTGAGAGACGTGGAAGAAGGGTTCTGGCATGTGGGCCCCATGCGTTAGAGAGAGAGAGAGAGAGAGTTTAGATTACGTTTTTGGATTTAAAGGTGAGGCTTTCTTGATTTTTAATATCGAGAAATGAAAGTTCAAATTTTATGAAAATTGTTGTCAGGGCTCCTGACCTAATGTAGTTGCTTATGTAAAGTTTTTAGCAATTTATATTGTTTCTGATTTTCCCGAAAAATCTTACAATTTCTATTTTTATGTTATTGCATTTGTTACTCTTAATGAAAATTCACATAATTTGTTTAATGAATTTTTCCCAAAGCAATTATGACCAAAATAATTCTCTAAACCGTTTTATCCTTTTTATCTAAATTTCTTTTAAGTGCATGTTTGCATGAATTTCATTATTCGCTTTTAAACAAAAGTTCAAAAATCAAATATGGTTAGATTTTCTTATGTAATGTGCTCAAAATTATTTTCCCAACACATTTCTATTATATATTTCCAAAATACGAATTTTGGGATGTTATAGTGACTGCCATGACCGTGGTGTGGCCACCCTTACCGCGGTGGCTATCGCTGCCACCGTGACCGCCAACACCGCCGTGGCCACCATCACCGCCGTGGCCACCAGGAATGACATTTTTGAGATATTTGCAGCAGCATAGATGTTCGTCCTGACAATAGGCCAAGTTCTTGTCGAAATGTGTCACATTGCAATTTTCCTTCCAATTCGCCAACATACAGTTTTCAACTTGGTAGCAGTGTTCTTTCACCTCAATAAATGCATCTGTATGCATATCAATTTAATTAGTATCGAATAAGATGGATACATACAGTAGGTTTATTTTAGGAATGCATATAAAGAAAAAAAAAATGCTTGCCTGCATGACAGCAATGGAAAGACAGTAGACATGGCAACAATAGCCACCAATAACACAAGAAGCGTAGCCTTCCTGAGAAGTAGAGCCATGAGATCTTTTTCTTCTCTCTTGACTGTTTCGATGGTTGCAATGCTGCTTGGTCCATGCTTATATAGAGCCAGAGCACGCCACACATACACATGTACATGCTACATTGAATGTTTTCTTTGTACATGCTGCCTTGAATGTTTTCTTTGCTTGAACATAATCAACAAACACATGTACCTGCTGCATCGAAAATTTTCCTTGCATTGATTTTCGTGGAGTCCGTGCGACAGAGGGCCGTAACCCTTTGTTCGTGCGCCTGGGGCACAGTGCCGCCTGGCCACGGACCCACCGGTTCAGTGCGCTAGGGGCATGGTGCTCCTCGCTAATGGCTTCGCCTGTGTTCGTGTGCCAGGGGCACAGAACCGCCCAGCACAGTTCTCTCGCGCGTGCCCTCGTGGCGGGAATCGATTCCTCCCACCCCATTGCGTCGCACTGGTAAGACACTGTCCCGCGTGAACAAAAAAGATAAACGTGTCACCCATGGGAGGGCATCTGATTCCCTCCCATCGCTTCGCGATCGGTTCAAATCCTTCCTTCGTGTGGCTATAAAACCGATTGCTTGACGTAGAGAGATAGAGAGGATTGAGTGAGCGAGGGCTTGCACCATCGACCGAAATTAGTTCTAATTTTGCTACCGATTTGAAAGTGTTTAGAGCAGTGCTTAGCAATCATATTAGTAGATGAAGTTCCACATCAAGTGCAACTTGATCTTTAGAGGAGGTAATTTTTATCCTATGAATTATGTCTAGTAACTTGGTAATTAGTGTTAAATTAATTGGTCCAAATTAACTAGTAGTAACTAATTAGTCGTAGTTAATTAGTGATAATAAATTAGTTTTAATTAATTAGTCCTAATTAGTCATAATTAATTTCATTACTCATAATGAATTAAGTCATAATTAATTTGCCATAATTAAATTATCATAATTAATTAGTCATAATTAATTTAGTCCTAATTAATTAGTCCAAATTAATTAGTCATAATTAAATTAGTCATAATTATTTTAGTCGTAATTAATTAATCGTAGTTAATTAGCCATAATTATTTTGCACGTTGTAATATTGTCATTTTAAGTTAACTTGATGTTGCTAACATGCACAACCAAAGGTCTTAAGGTATGTGTAATTAGGGTTAGAGCCAAACAAACGCTCCAAAGGAGTAGAAAAACGAATAACCTTACTTGGAAATCGGTTAATAAGAAAGGTGGCTGCAAGGAAAGCCTCATCTCAAAATTTTATTGGCATTGATGAATGCACAAGGAGAGCTAACCGTATCTCAACAATATGGTGATGTTTGCGTTCGATGAGAGCCATTTTGCTAGTTGGTATGAGGGCAAGAAACATGACGGGTTATGCCAATCTATTCGAAAAGGAATGCAACTTTTGATATTCACCTCCCCAATCAGTTTGCATATGAAGAATTTTGTTGTTTAGCAAACATTTGACATGTTTTTAAATTGGAGATATCTGGACATGACATCAGCTTTACTTTTGAATAGATAAATCAAATTAAATTTGCTAAAGTCGTTAATGAAACTAACATAATATTTGAAACCACCAGCTGATGGAAGGGCGGGACCCCAAACATCAGAAAAATAAGATCCAAAGGAGCTAAGGATACATGAGGAAGAACAAGGTAACTGATGACTCTTAGCTTGTTGACATGCATAACAGACCAACACTTTATTTGACCTATTCGAACATAGAAGATTATGTTTCCTAAGAAATTGCTGAACAATAGAAAAAGATTGATGCCCAAAATGACTATGACATATTTCTTGAGTAGGTTTGGACACAAAGAAGACATGCTTGCTAGGTTCCATGCATGGCGACGAAAGAGGGTAGAGACCACCCTCACACTTACCGCGAAGTAGAGTTGTCTTCGTTCCCTGACCCATGATAAAAAATGATTGGTATGAAATTCAAAAAAGATATTATTATCTTTGGCAAGGTGATGAATAGAGAGGATATTCTAGGCTGGCCTAGGAACACAAAGTATGTTTTTGAGATGCAAGTTTCATCTCACATTATTTGCATGGCGGCATGGCATATTGAGATTCTTAGCTGCCCTAAGCGTTTTTCGTGAATCCAAATGGTGACTTAAGTCCAAATGGCGGCCGAGACATCTCACACTGTTTACATGGCGACAAGGCTCTTGTCGCCATTCCAACTAGCGATAGGGCCATTTCGACATTTGGAATACAAACATAAGCCCATTTTTGTAATTTTATTAAACATGCATTTATTTCTGTATTTCTATTTAAAAAATTCCGCACCATACAAGCATGCAATTAATTTTAATCCTCATCATTTCTTATTACATTTTTCGGTTTAATCCACCGTGACCGCCATGACCGTGGTGGCCACTATGACTGCCATGACCGCGGTGGCCGCCGTTGCCACCGTGATTGCCATGACCATGGTGGTCGTTGCCACCACCGTGGCCACCGTGATCGTGGTGGCCGTCGCCGCCACCGTGGCCACCATGATCGTGGTGGTCGTCGCTGCCACCGTGACCGCCATCACCATCGTGACCGCCATCACCGCCGGGATTGCCAGGATCGACATATTTGTTGCAGCAGCAGATATTTTCTTCTTGGCAATAGGCGGTTTTATTATTTAAATGTTTCACAATGCAATTTTCCTCGCAATTCGCCAATGTACAATTTTGAACTTTGTAGCATTCTTCTGTCTCATCCATAGTTGCATCTGTATGCATGCCAATTTAATTACTATCAAATATGATGGATACATACAGTAGGTTGATTTCAGAAATGCATAGAAATAAATAAAAATGCTTGCCTGCATGACAGGATGGGAAGACAGTAGCCATGGCAACAATAGCCACCAATAACACAAGAAGCCTAGCTTTCCTGAGAAGTAGAGCCATGAGATCTTCTTCTTCTGTCTTGGCTGTTTCGATGGTTGCAATGCTTGTTGGGCCATGCTTATATAGAGCCAGAACATGCCACACATACACATGTACCTGCTACCTTGAATGTTTTCTTTGTACATGCTACCTTGAATGTTTTCTTTGCTTGAACATAATCAATGAACACATGTACCTGCTACCTTGAATGTTTTCTTTGTACATGCTACCTTGAATGTTTTCTTTGCTTGAACATAATCAATGAACACATGTACCTGCTGCATCAAAAAATTTCCTTGCATTGATTTTCGCGGAGTTCATGCGCCAGAGGGCCGTAACCCCTCGATCGTGCGCTCGGGGCACAGTGCCGCCTGGCCACGGACCCACCGGCTCAGTGCGCCAGGGGCACGGTGCTCCCTGGCGTCTGTGCACCCTGCCAACGGCTTCGCTCGTGTTCATGCGCCAGGGGCACGGAACCACCCCTGACCCGGTTCCCTACGTCGCGTGCCTGCGTGGGAGGGAATCGATTCCCTCCCACCCCATCGTGTCACACCGGTAAGTCGCTGTCCCACATGCACAAAAAAAGATCAACACGTTGCCCATGGGAGGGAATCTGATTCCCTCGCGTCGCTTCGTGGTCAGTTCAAATCATTTCTTCGTGCGGCTATAAAACCCGGTATGGCACATCGCTCTCATTCTTCACACGAAAATCGATCGCTCAGCGTAGAGAGGTAGAGAGGATCGAGCGAGCGAGAGTTTGCGCGATCGGCCGAAATTATTTCTGATTTTACTGCCAATTTGAGAGTGTTTAAAGCAGTGCTTAGTAGTCCTATTAGTAGATAAAGTTCAGCATCAAGCGTAACTCGATCCTTAGAGGAGGTAATTTTTACCATATGCATTATGTTTAGTAACAGGGTAATTAGTGTTAAATTAATTGGTCCAAATTCACTAGTAGTAACTAATTAGTCGTAGTTAATTAGTCTTAGTTAATTAGCCATAATTAGTGGTAATTAAATAGTCATAATTAATTTAGTCATATTTAATTTCATTACTTGTAATGAATTAATTCATTCGTAATTAATTTCCCATAATTAAATTAGTCATAATTAATTTATCGTAATTAATTTAGCCTTAATATTAATTAGTCATAATTAATTAGTCCAAATTAATTATTTGTACCTAATTAGTCATAATTATTTTAATCGTAATTAATTAATCGTAGTTAATTAGCCATAATTAGTTTGCATGTTGTAATGCCGTCATTTTAAGTTAACAAGTAGTATTGTAATATTTGCACCTTTTCGTAGTTGATTTTGTTTTAGTGTTGCGTTTCCATGTATTTTAGCATTTAATATCTTCCATGCCATGGTGCGAGGGACTGGGGCTGAGCCTCCTCTACCGGAGCTATTTGAACCATTTTATGGGGATATCACCGAAGCAAGTTGTGGATCACCGAGGACGGGGATGGTCCAACTCCCCTTATGCTCAGGTTAGAGAGGCATTACTGCGAGCTTGATCCTCGGTATGTCTCACCCTTTCAGGGCACAGGTTTGTTGCCCTCTGCGAGGATACTCCACGTCGGCTGCAACTTCACACTGGATAGGAGTCTCATATTGCCACTTGTTGATAGATGGAGACCCGAGACCTACACCGTGATGAACTCTGTTTTCCCGATCTTTCGATGAGAGTGGTAAATTCCGATTGGATGACAGTCAACTCTCACAATCCAGGCTATGAACGCAGCACGTACGAACCAACCAATCGCTGAACTAACCACCGAGTCGTTATCAACCATGCCAAAGACCCGGTTGACCTGATCACGAGGATCAATTCCTGCAAGCAATCGAAGAACAAGCAAGAATGATGAAAAAAGCAATCTGAATTGCAAATATATGATTGAGTTCAAAAGATGGGATTCCGCAAAGATCCTTTATGGTTGGTCTAGTCGACACAAGCGAAGAACGAGAGTTTTCACAATAGAGAAACTAATCAAACTAAATCCGAGTTTTAGCAAAAGGAGACGGCGGCTCCTATATAGGGAGACGGCCAAGGGTGGCAGCCAGCAAAGTGGATGCACGCCCCTAGGGTTACAAGGCCGTGGAGGTGGTGTAGAAATAGACGTAAACTCTTTTGATGATTGTGGTTGGCTCGGATGGATTTTGATGATGAGCTTGGATCCGTTGGAAAGTAGACTTGATAACCTTTCCATGAAGTCCATAATCGCCCCAAACGGAGTCCGTATGAAGAAGTTACGACCGTTTGAACTTAGTACTGTCGTAACAGTCCGAATTCGAATCCGGAACGAGCCCAACTCGAACTCTTGCTTGACATGGACGCAAAGTGACGTGGTGACCTCCATTATGCCTTCCATGCATGTCCATGACTCCACAAGCCTCTCCTTGGTCCGTTCCCATGTTCCTAAGCACAATTAAATCACTTGCATTAGGTAGCGGTTCATTCTCAGTAATATATAAACATATGAACGAATTCACCTGGTAATTAAGTTGGCGAGCACGAGCTCGGGTAAGAGGTTCTTGTATTGGTTGTGGATGAGTTGTGTGTGTAGGCGCGACTGTATCCATAATAGGGATGTTCTCATTATCCTCTTATTCTTGCATTTGAGTCGTCCTCGACTCAAGCGCGTCCTCTTCTCCCAAGTATGGCTTCAAATCTGCAATGTTAAATATGGGACTAACCCCAAAATCTGCAGGCAGTTCAAGCTTGTATGCATTATCATTAATCTTTTTAACACTTTGAAAGGACCACCAGCTCTAGCCATCAATTTTGACTTTCTCAATTCATGGAACCTATCTTTTCTCAAGTGCAACCAAACAAGATCACCTGGTTCAAAAGTTAGATGTTTTCTACCCTAACTACCAACAAGTTTATATTTAGCATCCATGCGCTCTATATTCTCCTTGGTTGTCTCATGCATTTTTAAAATCAATTCAGCACGTTGCTTAGCATCAAAATTCAATTTATCAGAAGATGGAAGAAGCATTAAATCAATAGGAGCACGAGGCATAAAACCATAAACAACTTCAAAAGGGCACATCTTGGTAGTAGAATGCAAGGAACGATTATAAGCAAACTCAATATGAGGTAAGCATTCTTCCCATATTTTTAAATTCTTTTTCAACACAGCCCTAAGCATTGTAGATAAAGTTCTATTCACAACTTCAGTTTGTCTATCAGTTTGGGGATGACAAGTAGTAGAAAATAGTAGCTTAGTCCCCAATTTTGCCCATAAAGTTCACCAAAAGTGGCTAAAAAATTTAGCATCACAATCTGAAACTATAGTATTAGGTACACCGTGTAAGCGACAACTTCACGAAAGAATAAATCAGCAATATGGACATCATCATTACTCTTACGATATGGTATAAAATGAGCCATCTTGGAAAATCGATCAACAACCACGAATATACTATCCCTCCCCTTCTGTGTTCTAGGCAATCCTAAAACAAAGTCCATCGAAATTTCTTCCCATGGAACGCTAGGAACAGGTAGAGGCATGTATAAACCATGAGGATAAAGTTGTGACTTAGCTCTTTGATATGTAGTGCAGCGAGCAACGTAGTGCTCGACGTCCTGTCTCATCTTTGGCCAAAAGAATTGATCAGCAAGTATATCCTCCATTTTCTTCATGCCAAACTGTCTCATCAGCCCGCCTCCATGCGCTTCCTGTAACAACAACAAACGAATAGAGCTAGCTGGAATGCATAGCTTGTTAGCTCTAAACACAAACCCATCATTAATAAAAAAATTGTTCCACGTTTTCCCTTCTTTACAATTCAACAATACATCTGCAAAATCAGCATCATGCACATATTGCTCTTTAATAGTCTCTAATCCAAAAAAATTGAAGTCAAATTGTGAAAGCATGGTATATCTACTAGACAAAGCATCAGCAATAACATTCTCCTTTCCCTTCTTGTGTTTTATGACATAAGGAAAAGACTCAATAAATTCAACCCACTTTGCATGTCTACGGTTAAGTTTACTTTGACTTCGAATATGCTTTAAAGATTCATGATCAGAATATATAACAAATTCTTTGGGCCATAAGTAATATTGCCAAGTTTCTAAAGTTCGAAATAGTGCATATAATTCCTTATCATAAGTAGAACTGTTCAAACTAGGCCCACTCAATTTCTCACTGAAATATGCTATAGGTTTACCTTCTTGTAACAACACGCCACCTAAACCAATTCCACTTGCATCATATTCTAGTTCAAAAGTCTTATTAAAATCAGGGAGTTGGAGTAGGGGTGCATGTGTTAACTTATCTTTCAGCGTGGTGAATGCATTCTCCTGTGCGGCGCTCCACACAAATGGCACGCCCTTCTTGGTGAGCTCATTCAATGGTGCAACGATGGTGCTGAAATCCTTCATGAAGCGGCGATAAAATCCAGCAAGTCCTAAAAAGCTTCGCACCTATGTGACCGTGTTAGGAGTTGGTCAACTCTGTATTGCTTCAAACTTGGCTTGATCAACTTCAATTCCCTATGGAGTAACAACATAGCCAAGAAACGCGACTCGATCGGTGCAAAAAGTGCACTTCTCAAGGTTACCAAATAAATGTGCACCACGCAAGGCATTAAAAACAACACGTAAATGGTCACGCTGTTGCTCTAACGATTTTCTATATATCAATATATCATCAAAATAAACCACAACAAATTTACCAATGAAAGTACGCAAAACTTCGTTCATCAATCTCATGAAAGTACTAGGTGCATCGATTAAACGAAGGCATCACTAACCACTCATATAAACCGAACTTAGTTTTGAACGTTTGTAGGACCGGAAAGGCGACTAGAGGGGGGTGAATAGACGCTTTCTTAATTTTTGCATCGATCAAATTGTGGATTTCATGGGGATATGCTCCAGATCTTAGGATGATGTGACAATTGGCAATGGCGTTTACGGTTTGTCGTTTCACGCGTTTTCGACAAAGTTCTGAGCTTCTTGCTCGGGCGGTCCGGCCGGTCCTTGCACGCAGGTCCGACCGGTCCCATATCGGTCGGGCCAGGCCATCTGAAGCGATCGGACGGCGATGACCAAAGTGTTCAAATCGAGCTAGGCCAAAAATAGGTGTTGTAGACAAGTAAGGGATCCCAATGCACTTGGTCTCATGATTTTGGAGTCTCGGTGAAAAGTTCTATTGGTTTAAAGTTTCGAGAAGGTTTGGATTTTGGGAGCTTGAATTTGGCTAAGTCTAAGGCGGTCCGGCCGCTCACGAGGAGCGGTCCGGCCGCCATGGGCGATCTGGCCGGCTCACTGGAGCGGTCGGACCGTAACTACTGAACGTCGGCCAACCGTGGCGATGTTGTTTTGTTAGGTCAAAGTCTTTGTTTTCATGGCATATGATTTGCATGATGCATGTTTTGACTAACATGGGTCAAGTTGTGAAGAACTTGTTCCCGAATCGTGTTTTCTTATGCGTGGTTGTGCGGTAGCTTGGTGGTCAACGACGGTCAGCGGCGAGGAGAATCGGGACTAGACTTGAAGAGTTGAGGTTGAGCGATCGGCGATGCGGGTGAGTCAACGACTCAAGCGTGACACAAGATGGACAAGGGTGACCTATTGGCGAATCCATGGCACATGGTGAAGCGGTTTAGGTCAAAAGTTAAAGACGGCGCATGCGAAGCGTGCGTGTGTGACCCGTTTGTTAGTGGGCCTTAACGGAGCCCAATTAAGTCAAACCCTAAGAGTTTTAGGCCTCCACTATAAATAGGAGGAGATGGTGGCTGCACCTCTCTCTCTCGCCTTTTATGTTTCAAAACCTAATTGTCTTTAGGGAGTTGAGGTGGAGGCTAGGGCTCTTGATGGTTTGTGGTGAATTCGTGATCCTTGATTGTCCAGCGATCCATGATGGTGTGGATGTAATCCGGCAACAATCACGAAATCAATCTATGCAAGGTTTGCTTGAGATAAGTCTCTTTTCGTTCTTGCTTTCAATTTCGTGTTTTAGGGCTTTCTTTGATCCGCGAGTTTGTGATTGATTCTTTCCGTGAATTAGCTTGCTGTGATATGTGTGAATCTATCTAGCATCATCTTGATCATCAATCTCTCACGAACAAGCTTTAGGATCAAGTTTTCGTTCTTGCGGTTTAGACCTTCATTAATCAATTGGCAATTGCTCAAGATCGTTCCAAGAATTATCATAATATTCGATTGGAATAGGTCCTCAATAGCATAGAGAAGGTGTGTGCAAAGTTTCGTAAAGTTTGGAGTTGAGAATCAAAGTTAGACCTAATTGCAACCGTCATCGGGCTGATTTTCTTGTTTGGATCGGTTACGTATCGCTGGTCCGACCGCCCGTCACCACCGGTCCGACCGATTTTGGAGCGGTCCGACCGCCATATAACAATGGTCCGACCGCCCGACAATCGGTCCAACGGTTCACTCTGATCGGACCGCCAAGATGCTTGTATTGCTTTGATTCTTCTTGATTATTGTCGCATTGCTTAGGGGTTTTATTGGATTCAATACTAGTCTTCCATTTGTCTTGGTATATTGATCTTCATAGCTTTCTAATAGCTCTTTGGAGTGAAATTGTATTGAGTTCATAATTTGTGAAAAAGTGGCGTGCTCCTATTCACCCCCTCTAGTCGCCTTTACGGTCCAACAAGTGGTATCGAGCCGGTTAGTTCAATCTTGATCTTAACCGGTCACCGAACTTTGGCGATGGATAAGTTTTCTACTAAACCGCATATCTTGATGGGCACGACTATGCCTATTGGAAGAATCGTATGCGCGTCTTTCTTGAGAGCGAGGACAAGCTATTTGGGATGTTGTTAGAGCCCATTGGTTATTCTGAAATTGCTACACACGCGCAATTCTTTTGGCTAACAACAATAAGGCTAAGAATCTTTTATATGGTGCACTTGGTAGACAAGAATATGATAGAATTTGCAATCTTTCAATCTGCGCATGAAATTTGGAACACTCTCGAAACATATCATGAGGTTCGTCCCAAATCAAAAGGTGCGTAAGCATTTACAAGCGTGAGTACAATAAATTCGAGATCGTCTGGAGAGAGCATCGATGACATTTTCATCGCTTTAATAAAGTAATTAATCAAATGAAAATTGTTGATATTGAATATTCTCAATCTGAAAATGCCACCCATCTCTTGGTGCAATCAACACCAAGGAGTGGGAGATGAAAGCTCTTGCTATAGAAGAAAATGTTGATCTTTCAAGTCTTACTTTAGAATTGCTTTATAGTAAACTCAAGACTCATGAAATTAAAAGAGTTGATCATCCTAAGAAAGATAATTTAGCTTTGGTAGCGATCCTCTCAAAAGGTTTTGATGACTCTTGTGAATCTTCTTACGGATTTTCATTTGCTTGTTTATCTGCTATTCATGAAGAGGAGCTTGAAAGTATTCTGAAGCAGAGTTAGCTCTTCTAGCTAAGAAATTCACAGGCTTACAATAATGTGAGAAACAAAAGAGAGGTGGTCGGTAACATGCTATGAATGTGGTGAGCTCAATCATATCAAGACAAATTGCCCCAAGTGAAAGGTAAGAGCAATCATAAGGAAGGAAAGCCGACTTGGAAGAAGCCTCCTTTCAACAAATCAAGGTATGAGGCAAATAAGCTTGTGAAGGCTCTCACCGGGTCCTTGCCGCTTTTGAGGATCAATCCTTGAGCGATGTGGATCTGGGAGTGAGGAGGACAAGGAGGAGGAGATCCTCAAGGTAAAAGAAAGGGAAGGCCAAAGACTTCACGGCATGTGCTTCATGGTGACACGGAGGACATTGATGATAATGAGGTATCTTTTACTTATGATGAGCTTTACGCTAAATATGATTCTATAGTTGAGCAATTGCTTAGTCAAGATGAAGCGCTTGAATTTGTTATGACAAAAATAAGAAATTAGAGTCAAAGATTAGCAAACCGAAAGTAGAGCTTAAAGCTGCTAAGACTCTTGAACTGATGAATGTTTATCTTGTCATGCTATGCATTCAAATTACCAAGTTACAATCTGCTCATAATATTTGTGTACAACAACTTGAGAATGCTAAATCTGAACTAAATGAAATTAAAAGTGCTCCTTGTGAAAAATGTTTAGAATCTAGTAAATTGATTGCTTTTGATGTATTTGATTCTAGCCCTTGCACTTCATGCTTAGAAAAGAGCGTGAAATCAAAGATATCTTAGAAGTCGCTAGAGTCAAATATGCTAAGCTTAAGGACAATATTGAAAATACTACTTGTGCTTCATGTTCCACTCTTAAGCTTGAAATTGCTTTGTATAAGGAAAAATCTATGGATAAAACTTGTGATGCTTGTGTTAACTTGAGAAAAGAAAATGCTTACCTTCATGATACATTAGAAATTTTCTAAAGGTAAGAAACAATTAAACATGATTCTTGACAAATCTAAAACTCCTTATAAGAAGCAAGGTTTAGGATTCAATTCTTTTCAAGACAATTCAAACCCAAAAGTCATTCAAGTCTTGGAAAAGGTTTAATTGAATTCAAAACTCAACTGCAAAAACATCTTTTAAATCTGCGAGGCTTTGCCCAACCTTGTATTAATTCAAATGGTGCCTCTTCTAGTGGTACCAAGTACCATTGCACTTATTGCAAAAAGGTGGACATTTGATTGAATCTTTGTTGGCGTAGGTTGAAAAATGATAGGAAAAATTTTGATAGAATTTCATTCATGCAACCTAGAGCTTCTATGAGACATGGTAACCTTGAAAAGAATAAACACGGATTAGGATTTTCTCTCATGCAAATCATTATGTTTCTAGACATCCTAATTCTAATGTGTATCGATGGCGGTCGACGGCTGAGTGGTCACCGGTCGACCGTTTTGTCACCGATCGACCGCCAAAGACACAAAACTAATCGAACCGCCCATGGACGATCTAAGTCTCATGTTAAGTTAAACATTGCTCATGTCGAATGTTAAATGAAATCAAGGATAGTACTTACGGTTTGTATACTCCTTGCGACGTGTGTCTCGATCTTTGGATTCCTAAATCTTGTTTATCTAATCCCGATATTGAGACACATCGTTCTTTGCTCCTTGATTTTCGGGATTATCGCGGAAAGGGAAGAACACGTGGTTCGTTGACTCGGATGTTCACGCCACATGACCGGAAACTCAAAATGGTTCACCTCTTTCACGCGAGCAACGGTGATGACTTCATCACCTTTGGAGATGATACACAAGGCGAATTGAAGGAGCAGGATCAATTAGGGTAAACAACAAATTCATTCTAAAGGATGTCGCTCTTGTGGACAAGCTTAGGTATAATCTCCTTTGTTTCTCGACTTCTTGATGATGGTTATGAGGCTGCTTTTAAGAAAAATGCTTGTCGTGTGCTTGATTCTCTTGGTGAGCTTGTGTTTGGAATCTCTAGAGTTGGTAGAATTTTTGGGTGACTTTTGAGAATCTCTTCTTTGGATCTCTTAAATGTATGCTTACATCTTCTTGATTTTGGCTTTGGCATCGGCGTTTGGGGCACATTGGTTTTGATCATTTGTGCGAGTTAGCAACCTTGATCTCATGAGAGGTTTGCCTAAGCTCAAAGTTGTCAAAGATCTTTGTATGTGCACCTTGTAGGCATGGCAAACAAGTTGCCGCCTCACACCCTTCTGTGACTATGGTTATGGTGACGGACCGGGACGGTTGCTTCATATGGATCTTGTTGGTCTGCTAGAGTCCGATCGATCGGTGGAAAATGGTATATTCTTGTCATAGTCGATGATCTTTCTAGATATACTTGGGTGTTCTTTCTTACTTCAAAGGATGAAGCTTTTGGTTATTTTCATGATCTTGTTCTTCGTTTGGCTTCGAGCTTCTGGTGCTTTGAGAGCGATTCGCGATGATAATGTACGGAGTTCAAAATGCTTCTTTTGCTTCTTTTTGTCTTGGCGTGGTATTGAGCATCGATTCTCTTCTCCACACGTCCCTCAACAAAATGGCGTGGTGGAAAGGAAGAATAGGACCTTAGTCGAAATGGCTAGGGCGATGCTAGATGAGTATAGCACACCTAGGAGATTTTGGGCGAAGCTATTGCTCTTGCTTGCCATATTGCCAATCGTGTCTTTTGAGACCTTCTTTAGGCAAGACTCCTTATGAGCTTCGTTTTGGTAGAAAACCCTCTGTTTCGCATTTTGAGTTTTGGATCAAAATGTTTTATTCTTAAGGCAGCAATTTAGATAAATTTGAATCAAGAACTTTCGATGGGATATTTACAGGTTATCCTGCTCATTCGAGGGTTTCGGGTTTTTAATCTTGAGACTAACATTATTCAGGAGACTTGTAATGTCACTTTTGATGAGACTAGCCACGAGCTAGATCAATTACTCTGAGATGATTCTGGTGTGAGAGTATTTTTGTGGAGGATGATGAGGGCGAAGCAAATGTCATTCCCTCATCTGCTTCTTCTGCGAGGCACCCATATTGATACAAGAACACCTCGTCTACTTCACCTTGATTGAGGCTCTGCGCATCATCATCATCAGCGATACTGCGGTCGAAGAAACGACATCTCACCCGGCGCCCACCGCATTCGAGAGCGGCATCCTCCGAGCAGATAATAGGTAACCTACATGGCGAGTCACTCGCTCGGTATAATGATCCAAATCTCTACTCTCATTCGGCTTTTGTTGCTTCTTTTGAACCCGCGATATATCACATGCTTTATCGATTCTAGGTGGGTAAATGCCATGCATGAGGAGTTAGAAAATTTTGAAAGAAACAAAGTTTGGAACCTAGTAGAACCTCCTAGTGGTCATAATGTTATAGGAACCCGTTGGGTGTTTAAGAATAAACAAGGTGAGGATGGTTACGTGGTTAGAAATAAGGCAGATTGGTAGCTCGGGGTTTGACCAAGTTGAGGGTTAGATTTTGATGAGACATTTGCTCTGTTGCTAGACTAGAAGCCATTCGCATTCGCTTGCATTTGCTTGCATCAAAAGGTTTTAAATTATATCAAATGGATGTTAAAAGTGCCTTTTAAATGGTTTCATAGATGAGGAAGTGTATGTTAAGCAACCCCACGGTTTTGAGGATCCTAAATATCCAAATCGTGTTTTCAAGCTATCTAAAGCATTGTATGGTCTTAAACAAGCCCCTAGAGCACAGTATGATAGACTTAAGACCTTCTTGCTTAAAAATAATTTTGAGATGGGTAAAGTGGATAAAACCCTATTCATTCTTAGGCGTGACAATGACTTCTGCTTGCTCAAATTTATGTGGATGATATTATCTTTGGTGGTTCCTCTAATGCTCTTGTTTCGACTTTTACGACACTATGTCTAGGGAATTTGAGATGAGTATGATGGGAGAGCTTAATTACTTTTGGGACTTCAAATCAAGCAATGCAAGGAAGGAACTTTCATCCATCGAGACGAAGTACACTAAAGATCTTCTCAAGCGCTTCAACATGGGTGATTGCAAGCCAATTTCCACTCCATGGCAACTTCAAGTGTTTTGGATCGGATGAGGAAGGAGAAGTCGTGGATCAGCGCGATCTGCATGACATGATCGGCTCCATACGTATTTGTGGCCTCGAGACCGGACATTCACTTCACGGTATGCCTTTGTGCAAGATTTGAGCGTCTCAGAGAACTTCCATCGCCAAGCCGTTAAGCGCATATTCGGTATTTACACTCTACCCTCTTATATGGTATTTGGTATTCTGCTCTTGACTTTGTCCATTAGAGGTTTTGATTCGATTTTGCGGTTTGTCGGTTAGATAGGAAGAGTACCTCGAGCACTGTCACTTTCTAGGCACGTCTCTTGTATCTTGGTCTTCTAAGCGGTCTTACATTGCACAATCCACTTCTTTGAGGCGGAGTATGTTCTTCTTTGCTAGTTCTTTGTAGCTGATTTTGTGGATGGCGTCCACTTTGAAAGATTATGGGTTAAACTTTGCTAGTGTTCCTCTTTTACGTGATAACACTTCGCTATTAATATTGCTAAAACCCGATGCAACATTCTAGGACTAAGCACATAGACATTCGCTTTCACTTCCTTAAAGATCATGTTGAAAAGGTGATATTGTGATGCACTTCTTAGAGTCCAAGCTCAATTGGCGATATTCTTACCAAGCCTTTAGATCAAACCAGATTTTCCTCCTTAAGAAGCGAGTTAGGCGTAATTTATCCTTATGGGTTGGTTTGAGGGGGAGTTTGATCTTTTTCTTATCTTTCTTTGTTCTTTTGATCTTTTATTGTTCTTTTACGAACTTAGTGATCTTTTGAACTTTTTAGATTTTTAGGCTTTTTAATTGCATCTCATTGTGTCATATTGCATTCATATGAAAAATACAACAAGTGGTATGAAAAATCCAAAAAGATGCATTGTAATATAAGATTTTCTACTTACCTTTTAAAATTGATGAAGCTTTGCCTATTACCCTTTGGAGTTTTGTATTTCAATTCTTGCTCAATGTCATGTCTAGTTCTTTGACTTGCTAGAATTATCATGCTTTTACATGTGTAGCTAAGTCTTTGCTATATGAGCTAGAACCTTTTAAACAACTCAAACTAAGAAATTGCAATTTGTGGATGTTTTAGCGAGTTGCGTAATTAGTGCTCCTCTTGTGACATTGGCCTGTCGAATTGCTTTGTTAGCTCTTTGATCTAAAATTGACCATTACTTGAGCTTTTGTGTTCTTGAGATTCTAAAAGCTGCTCTTGTGAAAAATGAAAATCAAGATTGTCTTATGCTTAAATTGTGCCAAACTATTCTTACGAGGCCTTGTCAAATGACATGAACTTGGAGATAGTTTGATGAACAGAACGATCTCATGGGGATTGCTTGTCGAAATGACATGAACCTCAAGATTTGTCGCCCGGTAGAAGCTTAGAAAGAGTTTGTGGATGGCTCCTAGTCCAGATCTTCTTTACTAAGATATACCTTTAATCAACTTTTAGTCGAAGCTTAGGATGAGTTTGTGGATGGCTCCTAGTCCGGGATCTTGTCACTAAGTTAGATCATTAGTCAACTTCAATATTCAATGCAAATGAGAAAAATGTTGACAAATGGGCGTTTACAAAATATTGAGCAAAATGATTCAATACGGGACTTGATTGACTCTTCTTGTGGTCTTTGTTAGATTTTTGATCTCACTTTGACATTTGACATGGCCAATTTCACTTTAGGATCCTGTTGATGAACTTCTTTGAATTTGAGCGTTGCTTAAATTGATCAAATCTCTTGCTTTACTTTTGAGCCTTTGTGCTTAGCTTTGATATATATGTCTTTCCATGATCTTGTTAGCGTTTGTCGGGCTTGATATCTTTGTTTGTGCAATATTAGAGATACTAGATTGTTCTTTTGGGTAATCTCCAAAGCTTCTTGTAATCAAAAATTGAAAAATACAAAAATTGAAGCCACTCCATTGCACTTCATGCATATTCCTCTTTATGCTTCTTTTGTTTACGCTTCTTTCTTTATTCTCTATTTTGTTATCCTGGATGAGAGGAAGGCGTGATTCCTTGATGAATCCATTGTCAAAGGGGAGAAGATGTGTTAAATGAAAGATATTTCTTTGGGAGAAGATGTGTAATATTTCTTTGCTACTCTTATTTGGAGAAGTTGTGTTAATGAGAAGATTGGGGAGAAGTTTATACAAAGGGAGAAACGAAAATTTGAAATTTGATGCTCATAGTGAGGGGAGTTCTTGAGTTGCATTCTTATTGTCTTATTGAATATTACGAACTTGAATTGCATTCTTTTATCCTCACAATGATCATAGGTTAATTGAACAATTGTTCTATCATATGGACCTTATGTGAGAATTTTGACCCTTTTCTCGAAATTAAAGTTTTATGCTCATTTTGCTTTGTCTCACATGCCTATACTATTACGATGCCGGCTTGGTCATTTACATTGCTTTTTCTTGCTTATGGACCAAGTTGTGCCTTTGTCTGCTGCGAGAGTAAACTTCGTTTTCAAACCTCTTACTTACATTTTACGGATAATTGCCAATGTGTTCATCAAGGGGAGATTGTGGATTTCATGGGGATATGCTCGGATCTTAGGATGATGTGACAATTGGCAATGGCGTTTACGGTTTGTCGTTTCACGCGTTTTCGACAAAGTTCTGAGCTTCTTGCTCGAGGCGGTCCGACCGGTCCTTGCCGCGGTCCGACCGGTCCCATATCGGTCGGACCGGCCATCTGGGCGGTCGGACCGGCGATGACCAAAAGTGTTCAAATCGAGTGGGCCAAAAATAGGTGTTGTAGACAAGTAAGGGATCCCAATGCACTTGGTCTCATGATTTTGGAGTCTCGATGAAAAGTTCTATTGGTTTAAAGTTTCGAAGGTTTGGATTTTGGGAGCTTGAATTTGGCTAAGTCTAAGGCGGTCCGACCGCTCACGAGGAGCGGTCCGACCGCCATGGAAGCGATCCGACCGCTCACTGGGCGGTCGGGCCGTGCTTCTTGAGCGTCGGCCAACCGTGGCGATGTTGTTTTGTTAGGTCAAAGTCTTTGTTTTCATGGCATATGATTTGCATGATGCATGTTTTGACTAACATGGGTCAAGTTGTGAAGAACTTGTTCCCGAATCGTGTTTTCTTATGCGTGGTTGTGCGGGTAGCTTGGTGGTCAACGACGGTCAGCGGCGAGGAGAATCGGGACTAGACTTGAAGAGTTGAGGTTCGAGCGATCGATGATGCGGGTGAGGTCAACGACTCAAGCGTGACACAAGATGGACAAGGGTGACCTATTGGCGAATCCATGGCACATGGTGAAGCGGTTTAGGTCAAAAGTTAAAGACGGCGCTTGCGAGCGTGCGTGTGTGACCCGTTTGTTAGTGGGCCTTAACGGAGCCCAATTAAGTCAAACCCTAAGAGTTTTAGGCCTCCACTATAAATAGGAGGAGATGGTGGCTGCACCTCTCTCTCTCTCGCCTTTTATGTTTCAAAACCTAATTGTCTTTAGGGAGTTGAGGTGGAGGCTAGGGCTCTTGATGGTTTGTGGTGAATTTCGTGATCCTTGATTGTCCACTGATCCATGATGGTGTGGATGTAATCCGGCAACAATCACGAAATCAATCTATGCAAGGTTTGCTTGAGATAAGTCTCTTTTCGTTCTTGCTTTCAATTTCGTGTTTTAGGGCTTTCTTTGATCCGCGAGTTTGTGATTGATTCTTTCACGTGAATTAGCTTGCTGTGATATGTGTGAATCTATCTAGCATCATCTTGATCATCAATCTCTCACGAACAAGCTTTAGGATCAAGTTTTCGTTCTTGCGGTTTTAGACCTTCATTAATCAATTGGCAATTGCTCAAGATCGTTCAAGAATTATCATAATATTCGATTGGAATAGGTCCTCAATAGCATAGAGAAGGTGTGTGCAAAGTTTCGTAAAGTTTGGAGTTGAGAATCAAAAGTTAGACCTAATTGCAACCGTCATCGGGCTGATTTTCTTTGTTTGGATCGGTTACGTAGGCTGCCGGTCCGACCGCCCGTCACCACCGGTCCGACCGATTTTGGAGGCGGTCCGACCGCCCGATATAACAATGGTCCGACCGCCCGACAATCGGTCCAACGGTTCACTCTGTGATCGAGACCGCGATGCTTTGTATTGCTTTGATTCTTCTTGATTATTGTCGCATTGCTTAGGGGTTTTATTGGATTCAATACTAGTCTTCCATTTGTCTTGGTATATTGATCTTCATAGCTTTCTAATAGCTACTGGAGTGAAATTGTATTGAGTTCATAATTTGTGAAAAAGTGAGCGTGCTCCTATTCACCAGCTGCAACGAACTGCCCGTTCGAACCATCTTGTCCATTATGCACCATGCTTGAGTCACACGACTCCACCTGGCATCCATGATCGTTCTGGACCTCAGCTCTCCAAGCTTAGTCCCGATCCTCCTCGTCGTTGACGTCGTTGACCTGCAAGCCACCTGCACAGCAATAGACAAAGAAATCGTTTTCGAGAATAAATTCTTCACAACTTGACCCACGTTAGCTCAATCATGCAATATCCAACATTAAAGCATTGAAACTCATGCACTAGACACAATCGAAACACAACAATGCCAAGTTGGCCGAAGAACAATTGGAAACCGGTCTGACCGCCCTACCCTGCCGGTTTGACCGATTCACAACCGATCTGACCGATTCTATAACGCCGGTCAGTCCGCCCAAAAAGACTTAGCCAAATTTTCAACATGAAAATCCAAAACTCTCTGGAATTTTCATTTGGATAGAACTTTTGACTGGGAACTCCAAAAATTATGTGACCACATCCAGGAGACTCCCCTCTCATGCCTACACAACCTATTTTTGGCCTAGCTCCAAATTCCATCAAGAACCGTGGCCGGTCGGACCGGCAATTCCTGCCGGTCGGTCACGCCACCTGGCAGTCGGCCGGCGGCTTGGCGTCGACCGATCAGAATTTAACGACATGAAGCTTTTCCGAAAACGCGAGATTCGGCAAACCAACAACGCCATTGACAATTGACTCATCATCCTAAGATCATGCACATATCCCCACGATATCCACAACGTTGTTTTCCATTCATCTCCTAATTTCATGCGAATTTGGTGATATCCACTACGCAAGTCAACTTTAGAAAATAAAATAGAGCCACTTAATTCATCAAGTATGTCGTCTAGCCTAGGAATAGGATGACGATATCTAATGGTAATATTATTGATAGCTCTACAATCAACACACATACGCTATGACCCATCTTTCTTTGGAACCAAAAGTATAGGAACAACACATGGACTAAGGCTCTCGCGTACATACCCTTTGTCAAGCATGTCTTACACTTGACGCTCAATCTCCTTAGTCTCCTTTGGGTTTGTTCAGTATGGCGCGCGGTTGGGTAAGGAAGCTCCTGGGATCAAGTCAATCTGATGTTCAATGCCCCTAATTAGAGGTAGCCCCGGTGGTACCTCACTTGGAAATACATCGTCATACTCCTGCAAAAGGTGAGCAACAATAAGAGGCAAAAAGGGGGCATATCTTCAAATGAAAACAAATATGTTCTGCACACTAAATCATAGCAACCAGAATTACCAGCTACCTGACTAATATAAGACTTGGTAGCTAACAAAACAGAACCCTTCAATCTAATTTCACCTTCCTTAGCACTAGGTTGCTTCTTCTTATGCGGTGCAGGTTCTTTAGCTGCAATCTGACTTTCACTTTTTCTACTCTCCTTTTCTCTATCAGTTCTTTCTAATTCATCTTTTAAAATTGCTTCTGGGGACATGGGCAGCATAGTGATTCGCTTTCCTTTAGACATAAGAGTATATTGATTAGTGATGTACAGTGTCTTTATCATATTGCCATGGTCTACCTAGCAGTAATGAACATGCTTGCATAGGAACGACATCGCAATCAACACAATCACAATATGAACCAATAGAAAAGTGAAATGTGACAATGCGAGTTACCTTCAGCTTACCACATGAATTAAACCATTGAATGTGGAAAGGGCGAGGTCTTGTTAAGTGGTCAAGGCAAGCTTGTCAACCATATCAATGCTGCCAAAATTATTGCAACTTCCTCCATCAATAATCACACGACAAGAACGCTCATTGACCACAAATTTTGTTTGAAATAGATTGTGGCGTTGATTCTGTTCAGCACGCTCCATTTGAGCACTGAGGACACGCTTCACAATTATGCTAAAAAACTTATCACTTGTTTTAGCTCCAAAACGTTCTTCATCATGTTCAGATTCATATTGCTCACCTGCGGAGTCAGTTACAAGCAATGCATGTTCTTCATCAATATCACTAGCTGAAGTATACTCACCGTCGTCTCTAATAAGAAGTGCCCGCTGATGTAATACCCCGGAATTTAGTCGGGTAAATAGACAGCTAGTCGGGAGAAGAAAGAACAATAAAAAAGGGAAAATTCCTAAAAAAAGGGGGATTTCACATATTTTCGCCAACCTGGACCACGGGCCGCGGCCTAGGAGGCCCAAGAGGGGAGGCCGACCTAGGGGGGGGGGCAAGAGAGGGGGGGCACCCCAAACCCTAGCCGCCCCCACTCTCCTCTCTTCCCCCCATAGACGCCACCCCCTCTCCCCCATTGCACCTCCCCTGCGCCACCACCTCCCCAGCAGCACCACCTCCCTCCCCGACGAAGATCCTTGCTGCGGTCCATTGTAGGAAAGGCGAGGAGACCACCGTTGGAGGGCTGTCCAAGTGGAGGTAGAAGATCGGTTTTGTCAGCGCTGTTGCTCACCAGTTTTGGGTAAGATACGTATATTTTCTGATCTTACCACCTCTTATAAAGTTGTAGCCCTCGGTTTTAGCTTTCTTTGGGCACTGAGATCACCTGATTTGGAGTTACGGTTTGGGAGTTATGGCAGTTTTACTGCAACTATCCGAGAGTCGACGAGAATTGGCAGATTGTCTTGTCAGCCATTATGAATTATTTAGAGGCTGAATAATAAAATCCACCCAAAATAAATATAGTAGATAATTCAGTAATATTTCCAAGTTAATAAAGAACACAATTTTTAGAGTTGGCAATCGAAAGTTATGGAATTTTTACTGCCGATGTTTTGCTGACTGTCAGATTACAGAGATAGAAAATTTAACTGAATATAAGAATTAGTAGGAGGATGAATCAGTGGACTTGCCCAACTAGACTATTGTAGATGGTTTTGTCGTGATTCCAGAGAGTCCAAGATCACCCCGTTCCGAGTTGCGTAGTAAAAGTTATGTTATTGTTAGCGCTGCTGTCCCGTAGTCCTTTCTGCTAGACTGTCGGGAAGGTGTAGCAAAACCTGTATTCAAACCCTAGGTCTTGAGGAGTTTGGTTAAGGGGCGTAAACGGAGTCCACTTTTCAGTGTATTTACTATTAGCGCTATTCTTGTGTAGGAGGTGGAGTCCCGGAGTAGAGGCACCATCTTTCTTCTTCGCGCGCCGTAGCGGAAAAAGGCAAGTACAGTTAGTGGTAGATTATTCATGATCGATTGTTCATGTTTACCTTATTACGAGTATTGTTGTTGGTGTAAAAACCGAACACGAGTGAGGCGGGACGTCGGCCGTGCTACGGGCCGTCGTCCACGAGCGAGAATGACACGATAGTTTATCTGAGTTCGAGTGCGAGAGGACCGCCTACTCTGTCGGTGTCCTACGGGGTTCGAGGTTCCTCCGGAGGCTCACTGATGCCTTGGTTTCATAAATTGCTCAAGAGAGCTCCCCCCAAAAGGGGAGATACATGGGGTATTTATAGGCTCTTGGGCCTATACAAATGACGGGAATACCCTTCAGTGAGATAGTTATCCTATGAGTACAAGCGATGTGTATTACAGTTTTTTATAAGTACAATAGTATTTCTTGGGTCTGTACATGTGTCTTCTGCAGGGTGGACCCATCAGTATGATGTTTGAATTATTCTTACAACACTAACCCCTTGCCCCCTTAGCGTTTTGGGAGAAACGCCAAAGGGGTAGTCTTGAGTCGCTCCAGTTGCTATGGATTGGCTTGGCTCTTGACCGGAGTGAGGGAGTGGACGTGGTAGAAGAAAGCAGCACAAGTCCGGGCGAAGAAAGTGGCACTTTTTCCTCTGAGGAAAATCACCGCGGCTTTCTGTCTCACTCCTCTTCCATGTTCTCGATTCTTTTCGAACTTGCCGCATGGTGTTAGGCGATGGGCTGAGCGGATGCGAGGGCCCACAAATGCTCGGGGGTTTTGCCGCAGGGCGCCGAGTGCTTATTAGGAGCAGAGCGCGAGTGCGAGGGCGCTTGATGTTGCTGGGCACATGGAAATAGGGGCGTGCCCGGGTGACAAGGCGCCAGGCGACGTATGGTTAGACCGAGCTAATGTATGCCCCATCTCGCTGTTGCTTTTTTCATGTGAGAGCTTTGTTTTGAAATCGCCGTTGCGCTGGTCGGGTACAGAAAGATTCCCACCGACCCACCTGGCAGCGGCACAGGAAGGTGTAGACGCGGGAGCACGTTCGGCCGTAGATCGAGGCCAAGGGTCGGCAGATGCATACGGGAGCGTGCGGACGAGAGTGAGAGACCGACAGGTGGGGTTCACTGTCGTGAGCGCGCGACACGTTAGCGGCCAGGTTGCCTGATCTTGGGCTGCTTGAGGGGATAGTGTTGGGTTTCATACGACAATCATTCGGAGGATTTTAAATAGGTTTTCTATTTTATATAATTCAGAAAATCCAAATAGTAATTAGAAAATAGCAAATGAACTTGGAAAAATTCTAGAAAATTCTAAAAATTATATCTAAGCACATAGAATCCAAATAAAATAGTTTTGACAATTGTTGATGTTGGGATTAATCACATTAAATCATTTTGATATTAAAAGTCCATTTTAAACTTTAAATAAATTCAATAAAAATTCAAATGGTGAATTTTCCAACTAGTAACTATTCAAAATATTTTTAAAGCTCAAAAAATTGGGATGTTACAAACCTCCCCCCTTAAAGGAATCTCGTCCCCCAGATTCAAGCTAGCAAGAGAAGAGGCTAGAAAACCCAGCTTTCAACTCTTCTTCATGTTCCCACGTGGTTTCTCCTTCTGAGTGGTTGCTCCATTGAACTTTGCAGAAACAAACGGTCTTGCTTCTAGTACGACGCTCTGCGACATCCAAAATCTTGACTGGCTGCTCCTTATAAGTGAGATCTTTCAACTCAATTGCATCCAACGGAGCTTGTTCTTCGGGCACACGAAGACACTTCTTTAACTAAGAGACATGAAAGACATCATGTACTCCTGCTAATGAGTGCAATAGCTCTAGCTGATAGGCAACTACTCACAACGTTCCAGAATCTTGAACGGACCAACATACCTAGGGGCAAGCTTCCCTTTGGTGTGAAACCGTTTGACACCTCTGAGTGGAGTAACTCGGAGATAAACAAAATCTTCAGGCTCAAAGCTGAGATCACGGTGACAATTATCATCATAGCTTTTCTGTCTCGACTGAGCTATCTTCAGTCTTTCTCTGATCATGGCCACTTGTTCCTCTGTTTCTTGAATAATATCTGGTCCAAATACCAAACGTTCAGCTATTTCTGACCATTTCAAAGGGGTTCTACAGGCACGATCATAAAAGGCTTCAAATGGTGACATTTGCAGACTGGCTTGATAACTGTTATTGTACGAAAATTCTGCATACGGCAAACTCTTGCCCCAATTGGTAGAATTGGCTAGAGCACAAGCTCTCAACATGTCTTCCAATATCCGGTTGACTCTTTCAGTCTGTCCATCTGTCTGAGGATGATAAGCAGTACTGAAATTCAGGTGAGTTCCCAATGCTTAATGCAAACTCTGCCAGAAACGAGAGGTAAACTGAGATCCTCGATCTGACCCTATCTTCTTAGGCACACCATGCAGACTGACAATTCTTGACATATATAACTCTGCCGGGTGATCTTCGGAGTAAGTGGTCTTGACTGGTGAGAAATGGGCGACTCTGGTTAGACGATCAACTATTACCCAAATCGAATCGTAACCTAATTGTGTCTTGGGTAAACCGGTAATGAAATCCATTTCGATCTCTTCCCACCTCCACTCTGGAATCTTCAGCGGTTGTAGCAAACTTGCTAATCTCTGATGTTCTGCTTTTACTTTCTGACACACGGCGCACAAGGCAACAAACTGTGCAACTTATCGCTTCAGATTTGGCCATCAGAACTTATTCTTAACATCCTGATACATCTTAGTACTACCAGAGTGAATTGAATACTTTGAGTCATGGGCTTCCTTCAAGATTAGCTGTCTAAAACCATCACTTTCTGGTACACAGATACTTCCATTAATCCACAATACATCTTGATCATCTCTGGTGAAGTCCTTGAATTTCCCTTCTGCCATCTTCTTCTTGATGTCGGAGATTTCTGGGTTATTTGGTTAGGCTTCACGAATCCGTTTCTCCAAAGTAGATTGTACTTCTAGATTAGCCACAAATCCTTCAGATACAACCTCTAGCTTCAGCTTCTGAAATTCGTCTTGAAGTTATGGATAGATTTCTTTTACTTCCAAGGCATTGCAGCAACTCTTACGACTCAAAGCATCTGCAACAACGTTGGCTTTACCAGGATGGTAGTGGATTCCAAGATTATAATCCTTTATTAACTCCAACCACTTTCTCTGTCTCATGTTTAGGTCAGACTGAGTGAAAATATACTTCAAGCTCTTATGATCTGTGTATACTTTACAGCGATTACCAATGAGGTAATTCTGCCAAAATTTCAAAGTATGCACTACGGTAGCCAATTCCAGATCATGAGTAGGATAATCCGCCTCATGGGGTCCCAATTTCCTTGACGCATAAGCGACGACTCTTCCTTCTTGCATAAGGACGCATCCTAATCCTTGACGCAAAGCATCTCAACAGATATCAAAATACTTGCGAATATCTAGCAGGATCAGCACTGGGGCAGAAGTCAAACACTTCTTCAACTCCTGAAAACTTTCTTCATAGGCTGTAGTTCAAATGAACTTTTTATCCTTTTTCTACAGTTGTGTAAGAGGTTTAGCTATTGTTGAGATTCCTTCGATGAAACGGCGATAATATCCTGCCATTCCCAAGAAACTGCGAATTTGAGTTACGGTCTTGGGCTGCTCCCAATGTAACACTGCCTTAACTTTACTGGGGTCGACTGCTACTCCTATAGTTGTCATCACATGACCAAGGAAATCAACTTACTTCTTCAAGAATTCACTTTTGCTGAACTTAGCACACAACTGGTGTTCTCTATGTTTCTCCAAGATTATTATCAAATGTTCAGTATGTTCTTCTTCTGTCTTGGAATAAACCAAAATATCATCAATAAACACAACTACAAACTTGTCAAAATATTCCATAAATACCTTGTTCATCATGTTTATGAAATAGGCTGGGGACTTAGTAAAACCAAAGGAGAAAGCGGTCTTCGGTATATCCTTCAAACAAATCTTCAACTGATGGTAACCTGATAGCAGGTCGATCTTCGAGAACACTCTGGCTCCTTTCATCTTGTCGAACAAATCATTAATGCGGGGCAGTGGGTACTTGTTCTTGAGCCAAGGTCCAAAACCCCTCGTCCGTGCGCCTAGAGAACAGTGTTGCCTCACCACGGACCCACCGGCTCAGTGTGCCACGGGCACAGTTCTCCCTGGCGTCCGTGTGCCCCGCCAACGTCTTCACTCGTGTTCGTGCTCAATTTTCTGCGCCGTATGCCCGCGGACCACCCCATCGCGTCACACCGGTAAGTCGTTGTCCCCCATGCACAAAAAAGGATCAATGCGTCACCCATGGGAGGGAATCTGATTCCCTCCCGTCGCTTCGCGGTCGGTGCGAATCCTTCCTTCGTGCGGCTATAAAACCCGATACGGCACATCGCTCTCATTCTTCACACGAAAACCGATCACTCGGCATAGAGAGATAGAGAGGATCGAGCGAGCGAGAGCTTGCGCGATCGGCCAAAATTAGTTCTGATTTTACTGCCGATTTGAGAGTGTTTAGAGCGGTGCTTAGCAGTCATATTAGTAGATAAAGTTCGACATCAAGCGCAACTCGATCTTTAGAGGAGGTAATTTTTGTCCTATGCATTATGTTTAGTAACGAGGTAATTGGTTTTAAATTAATTGGTGCAAATTCACTAGTAGTAACTAATTAGTCGTAGTTAATTAGTAATAATAAATTAGTCTGAATTTAATAGCCCTCATTAGTGGTAATTAATTTGTCATAATTAATTTAGTCATAATTAATTTTGTTACTTGTAATGAATTAAGTCATAATTAATTTGTTAATTAATTTAGTCTTAATTAATTAGTCCTAATCAATTTAGTCCTAATCAATTAGTCGTACCTAATTAGTCATCATTAAATTAGTCCTAATTAATGAGTCCTAATTATTTCTATTGTAATTAATTAGTCGTAGTTAATTAGCCATAATTAGTTTGCACATTGTATTGCCATCATTTCAAGTTAACGAGTAGTGTTGTAATATTTGCGCCTTTTCATAGTTGATTTTGGTTTAATGCTTCGTTTCCATGTATTTTAGCATTTAATGTCTTGCATGCCATGGTGTGAGGGACCGGAGCTAAGTCTCCTCTACCAGTGCTATTCGAACCATTTTATGGTGAACATCACCGAAACAAGTTGTGGATCACCGGGGATGGGGATGGTCCACCTCCCCTTGTGCTTAGGTCATAGAGGCATTACTGCGAGCTTGACCCTCGCTACGTCCCACTCCTTCAGGGCATAGGCTTATTGCCCTTTGCGAGGATGCTCCACGCCGGCCGCTACTTCACACTAGACAGGAGTCTCATACTGGCACTTGTTGAAAGATGGAGACCCGAGACCTACACCGATCACTCTCCAGGAAGGCCCGCTTGGCGCATTGGTTTTGGTCTAGCTGTCCCAAACAGGGCCCATCGTGTCCCTCGTAGTGGATTAGGAATTTCAGTCGACGCCCGGTGAATGCACCAGATGAGGTTGTTAGAATGCACCTCATCATGTACCTGTTGTTTCCTTTCGGTTGGGCCCTGTTTTCCACCACACATGGTGATTGGATGTACCCAAGCTTTGTCCTCATTGCCGAGTCCTTTGTTGACGCCTAGCCTGGGAGATGTCCCATTACAACTTCAGATCAGCTATCCTTTGCGCGCATGTATAGATGGTTATGTGATGCTTCGTAGCATAGTGCCTTGTCTAAAACTCACCCTTGCCGTCTGCTACGTGCTGCTTCTGTTGCGGAGTTGGGAGCACATCCTTATTAGGTGGCCTACCTTTGGGATTGAAATGCACCCCTACACCGAGTTCCATGACCCGATAGATGGGCCCACTATGGGCTCTTCGTGGACTACTGGAGACAATTCTTTGGACCGACCATCTTCCAAGAAGCACAAGAGTACGTTGAGCGATAAAAGGGCGCTTGAAGGAAGCACAATCACATCAAAAGAGCTATGCAGACCGTCGCCACCGTGATCTAAGCTTCGAAGTAAATAATTATGTTTATCTCCAGGTCTAACCGATGTGAGGCATCCGCTGTTTCCAAGTCCACAGGAAACTTGATGTAACAGGGGCCCGATTTTCCGAAAGGTACTGATAAGTCGATTGTGGAGAACTCGACATTGATGATCCGAAGGCTTCGACCAAAACAGATCAAACCTCCTGCAATCACTACACCACTACTCCGATGGTTATCAACCGTGCCGAACGCGGTTGACCTCGCCAAGAAGGCTATGTCCTGCATGCGAATCCAAAACACAAGCAAGAAAGTAGAAGATGCAATCTGATATTGTATTGCGAATATAGATGAAGTACACAATGTGGGGTTCCTCAACCGAATGTGCGGCGAGACTGCTAAGAAGAATAATCTGAAAGAAAAACCCACGTTAAACTATGTCGGCAACTGTATATATAGGGGGACGTGAGGAGGTCGACCTAGGGTTGTGCGGCCGCGGGAAGAGGCGTACACAACTTGGACTCCGACCTCGTCACGCTTACAAGACCCTATTAGACCCCAAAACGGTGATGTAGCACCTTATTCACTATCCATATGGCGCATCTCTGGTCGAAGATCTGGTCGTAAGACTGGTCCTGAGGTGGTCTTGAGGAGTCCATGCTATCTATGGTCGTAGATTGTAACCAACGAGTCCTAGGCTCGCCGAGTACTGGTGAAGCTGGTCGTAGACTATAGCATCCCGCTTTTTTGGAGTTTTTGAATTTTCAAAATTTTAAAAGAGACCCACTTGCTTTTATTTGCCTAAAGCTTAATATGGAGTTTTGGAATCAATTGCAGTTTAATATGAATTAATAAAACTTTAATTAAATTAAAGTTTGTTTAATTGGGTTTTTTGGTATTTAAAATAAAAACTATTATTTTAAGTGTTTCCTTGGATTTATTGGATTTTAGAAATGGTTTTTCCTTTTTCGTGAAATTAAAAATTAATTTATTTGCAAAATAAAAAGAAAAATTAAAGTTGAAACTATTTTTATTAAGTCCAAAATAATTCAAGGAATTTCTGTGAATTTTTCTAGAATTTTTGGACTCTATTTGTTATTTTCTAATTTGCCTTTTGATTTGATAGAATTTCTGAAAATCAAAAATCAAATAAAATCTCTTTACGGTGCGTGGGCCGAATCCTTCCGGCCCAGCTCCTGTTCCACCGGCCCGGCCTGCCTCCCGATCGCCCGGCCTCGCCCGCTCCCAGCCGTTGGATCGCGATCCAGCGCCCTCGCTTCACCCATGCTCCTCTCTCTTTTCCGCCGTCCGATTCCGATCGAAATCGGACGACGCTCCGCCGCCCGCGCCCTGCTCTTCTTCTTCCTCCCCCTTCTTCTCTCTCATTGCCTTCGCGTGAGCTCCGCCGCGATTCCGCCGCCCACCTCGGTCCGCGCCGCTGCCGCCACTGTGCGTCAACGCCTCGGCCTCCGCTCTGCTCCCCCCTTTCGCTCTGCCCCAAGCACGGCGCGTCGTCCGAGCTCTGCCGCGGCAGCGCAAAGCTCCTTCGCCCGTGACCTCCCCGCGCCTCCTCCGCCTCGGTTCCTCCCCCCCGTTGTTGCTTCTGCGTGCGCGCCCGCATCCCTTCTCCCCCCCGGCTATTTACAGCCCGCGCGCCCCCTCTCTTCCCCCCTCCCTTCTTTTTCCTCCTACTCCTGTCGCCATTTCTTCTCCCCGCTGCCCCCTCTCCGGCACCCACCTCGCTCCGGTAGGTTCCGGCCCCGACGAGACCTCCACCGGTATCCCCTTCTCGCGTTGAAGCCCCCTCCCCCTCCATTCCCCCTCTCCGCTGCCGAGCTTTCTTCTCCCTCGGCTCCGGTCACCGCCACGCGCGCCTCCCCCTCCACCGCTTCTCTCTCTCTCTCTCTCCCTCTCCCTCTCCCTCACTGCAGGTGGGCCCGACCTTGTCTTGAGTGGCCGGTCTTGTGGCCTTGATGGACTCGCCGTTCACGGTGCGGTGGACCCAGCGGCACTGTGTTGTGCACCACACCCGAGCTGATGTGGCCGTCCACGTGGGCGCCACGCCAGTGCCACAAGGACGGATTCGCCCGCGAGGCTGCCCATTCGGTGCCACGTGGTCGCTGACGTCAAAATCCCGAATTTCCAGTTGACCCGACGACCGAAGACCCTCTCCTCATCAACGAAGGCAAGTCGTAGACCTTTGATCATGTTTTACCCATTTTATAAATGTATATTTGTTTTAAATTATCATGCATGGCTAGTTTTATTAGAAATGGTTTTGGGAATAGATAATTACCAAATTGCCATTATTTCTCCTTGATAAATTGAAAATGAAATGTCTCCTTGAATGACATATATCCATGAACACCATAGGATGGTTAATACTAGTTGGACATAATTGTATTACCAACTTGGGTGCGTATATTTGCTTAGTCTCGCTTTAGTTATCCGAGGGACTCACGATCATGTTTACAGAATGAATGAAATTTGACTAATGACACTATGGAATTGTGGTGTGAGGTCACTATAATTAAAATGTGGAACCATGGCCGGGATTGCCATTTGGTCTGGATGAACCAAAAATGATTTATGCTCGGGCTTGTGGGCGGTGGTGAAGGTGGGTGCGTGAGGCACATTGGGATGTGAAAAGTCTTGTCTGAGCAGCCAACTAAGGACTTAACCTTGTACGCCATTGGTTTGGGTCACACCGTGCAACCACAAGTCCGGTATGGGACGGACCTGGCCAACTAATTAGGGAAGTTTTGAGTCGGTTCTGTTTTGGATGGGAAAGGCGCAAGAGGGGGCCGTGAGGGCGAAACCTTAGCGAGCAGAACCAAGGCAAAATGGACCTTTTGTAAAGGTCTTGTGATAATCACTTAGTCGTACACCTCGGAAGTGTGTGAGTGGACAGTACGAGTGATTTATCTCTTGTGGGTAAAGCTGTACAACCTCTGCAGAGTGTCAAAATCGATTCGAATAGCCGTGTCCCCGGTTATGGACATGCCCGGATTCTTTCACGCAAGGGGTAGCATTTTCAAAAATGTGGTATTGGTTCGATGGAAAGGTTTGGTTGGATTGGTTGGAAAGTGATCGGGAGGTTCACTATTTGTTTCAAAAAAACTTGGTTATTTATGTATTAATCTTTTAAAGTCCTGCTTTGCGATCTAATTATTGTATTTACTGTTAAACTTGCTTTCTGCAAATTAACCATAAAGCTATCCTTGCTTAAGCCTTGCATAAATACTATGTGTATACATTTCTCTACGACTTGCTGAGTACTTTATGTACTCACGGCTTTATGCCCTTTGTTGATCATCCAATGAAGAATTAGGAAATGTTGAGTTCTACGAAGAAGGCTACTTTGAAGACTTCACGAACTAGGTCACGTCCTCCACTCGATTGCCTGTGGGCATGTCGATTGTGCTCCACGTATTTTGGATTTCCGCTGCATGAACTCTGTTATTGCTAAGCCCTGTGAGGCGACTTTTGTAAGAACTTGACCATAAGGTCTTTTGCAGTTAACTAATATTACTTTATGCCTTCATTAGCTTCGTTGTTGTATGGTTACGATAACATCATTGTTGCAACTGTGCGAGCTAGCTACTGCTCATGGGACTAGTTCGGTATGCACATAGGGTCTCGGGGTTTAATGACTTCGGGGTCCGACATAGACCCTGTGGAACTGGTTGTAGACCTTCTTGAACTGGTCGTAGTCATATATTCCTAAGTACAAGTAAATCATCTCCGTTAGGCAGCATCATAGAGTTCTTAAATAATACACTCAACTCTAGAAATGAATTTACCTGATAAATAAGTTGACGAGCACGTGCCCGAGTAATTGGACCTTGCACATCATTCAAAGTAGTAGAAAGAGGAGTAGTCATATCAATAGAAATGATGTCCTCATCATCCTCCCCTTCTTGAATTGGAGTCGTCCTTGACTCAAGATCATCTTCCGGCCCCAAGAAAGTTCGTAAATCTGCAATGTTAAAGGTGGAGCTAACCCCGAAATCTGCAGGCAAGTCTAATTTATATGCATTTTCATTAATACATTCAAGAACTTTAAAAGGACCATCTGCACGAGGTATGAGTTTAGACTTTCTCAATTCAGGGAATCATTCTTTACGCAAGTGTAACCACACAAGATCACCAGGTTCAAAAGTAACATGCTTGCGTCCTTTACTACCAACAATTTTATATTTAGCATTCATAATCTCAATGTTCTCTTTTGTTGTCTCATGCATCTTAACTATCAAATCAGCACGTTGTTGTGCATCAAAATTTACCTTCTCTGAAGCTGGAAGAGGCAACAAGTCGATAGGTGCACGAGGTATGAAACCATAAACAATCTCAAAAGGACACTGCTTTGTGGTAGAATGCATCAAACGATTATAAGCAAACTCTACATGAGGCAAGCAGTCCTCCCACATTTTTAAGTTCTTTTTTAGTACATTCCAAAGCATAGTGGACAAAGTTCTATTGATAACTTCAGTTTGTCCATCGATTTGGGGATGACATGTAGTGGAAAATAACATCTTAGTTCCCAACTTACCCCCACAAAGTTCTCCAAAAATGACTGAGAAATTTAGCATCAAGATCGGAAACTATCGTATTCGGAAGACCATGCTAGCGAACAATTTCCTTAAAGAACAAATCAGCAACATTTGTAGCATCATCACTTTTATGACATGGTATAAAATGAGCCATCTTAGAGAATCTATCTACAACAACAAAAATACTATCCCTCCCCTTCTTTGTTCTAGGAAGCCCTCAAGCAAAATCCATAGAAATGCCTTCCCAAGGTATGCTTGGAACAGGAAGAGGCATGTATAAACCATGAGGATTAAGTCGTGACTTAGCTTTTTGGCACGTGGTGCAGCGGGCAATGAAGCGTTCGACGTCACGCCTCATCTTTGGCCAATAAAAGTAGTGGGTCAGAATGTCCTCGGTCTTCTTCACGCCGAAGTGACACATCAACCCTCCTCCATGCGCCTCCTGTAACAACAAAAGACGAACGGAGTTAGCTGGAATGCATAGCTTGTTAGCACGGTACACAAACCCATCATGCACCACAAATTTATTCCAACCCTTTCCCTCTTGACAATTTAGCATCACATCTTTAAAATCCACATCATGCACATATTGCTCCTTTATTGTCTCTAATCCAACGATTTTGAAGTCAAGTTGTGAAAGCATGGTATATCTCCTAGACAAAGCATCGACTATCATATTTTCTTTGCCCTTTTTATATTTAATGATGTAGGGAAAAGACTCAATGAACTCAACCCAGTTAGCATGTCTGCGGTTCAGGTTGGTTTGACTTCAAATATGCTTCAAAGATTCATGATCAGAATGTATTACAAACTCTTTGGGTCATAAATAATGTTGCCATGTTTCCAAAGTTCGAACTAGAGCATATAATTCTTTATCATAGGTAGAATAGTTCAAACTAGGACCACTTAATTTTTCACTAAAGTAAGTAACAAGTTTTCCTTCTTGAATTAACACACCACCAAGACCTATGCCACTAGAATCACATTCTAATTCAAAAGTCTTGCTGAAATCGGGTAGTTGAAGCATAGGGGCGTGTGTTAGCTTATCTTTGAGAGCGTCGAAAGCTTGTTGTTGTATGGTGGCCCAAGTAAAAGAAACTCCATTCTTTATAAGCTCATTTAGCGGTGCAGCGAGGGTGCTGAAATCCCGAACAAAACGCCGATAGAAACCAGCGAGCCCTAGAAAACTCCGCACTTATGTGACCGTTTTTAGGAGGCGGCCAACTCTGGATAGCGACGATCTTGTCTTGATCAACTTCGATGCCCTGTGGAGTAACAATATAGCCAAGAAAAGAGACTTGATCCGTGCAAAAGGTGCACTTCTCAAGGTTACCAAACAAACGTGCATCTCTCAAAATATTAAAAACAACACGTAAATGATCCATGTGTTCTTCATATGACTTGCTATAGATCAGAATATCATTAAAATAAATCACCACAAATTTTCCAATGAAAGCACGCAAAACTTCGTTCATCAAACGCATGAACGTACTAGGTGCATTAGTTAAACCAAAATGCATCATTAACCACTCATATAGTCCGAACTTAGTTTTAAAAACAGTTTTCCATTCATATCCTAATTTCATTCTAATCTGTGGTAACCACTTATAAGTCAATCTTTGTAAAAATAATAGAACCACTCAACTCATCAAGCATGTCGTCTAGCCTAGGAATAGGATAACGCTACCTTATGGTAATATTATTAATGGCTCTGCAATCAACACACATACGCCAACTACCGTCTTTCTTTGGAACCAAAAGAACAGGAACAACACAAGGACTAAGGCTTTCTCTTACGTACCCACGGTACAAAAGATCTTGGACTTGTCGCTGAATTTCCTTAGTGTCTTCCGGATTGGTCCTATATGCAGCACGGTTTGGCAAAGTTACTCCGGGTATCAAATCAATTTGATGCTCAATCCCTCGAATATGTGGTAATCCCAGGGGTACCTCAGCTGGAAATACATCCACATACTCCTGCAAAAGGTTAGCAATATCAGGAGGCAAAGAGCTAGATATATCCTCAAGTGAATATAAAGTATTTTTGCATATCAAAGCATAGCATGACAGCTCATTATCAAAAATTGATAAGATCGATTTGGTTGTAAGCATGACACAACCCTTTAATTTAATTCCCTCTGTCTTAGAACTAGGTGCTAACCGCTCTTTCTTAGGTGGGAAAACATTCTTCACTACTTGCTGATTTTTATATTCATGTTCAAGTTCTTTCTTCTCATTTTCAGCTAGCTCTTTATCACAATTCACAATTTCAGTAGGCGTCAAAGGTAGCAAAGTTATTTTCTTTCCTTTGTGCATAAAAGATTATTTATTACTTCTACCATGATGAGTTGCATCGGTATAAAATTCCCATGGATGACCTAATAAAACAGAACAGGCTTGCATAGGTACTACGTCGAAATCAACAACATCATGATAGGAATCAATGGAAAAATGTACTCTGGCAGATTGTGTTACCTTCACCTTACCGCTGTTGTTGAATCACTGAATGTGGTATGGGTGAGGATGCGCACGTGTGGTCAAGCCAAGCTTCTTGACCAATCCTGAATTCACCAAGTTATTGCAGCTTCCGCCATCAATTATAACACGAACACGGCAATCCTTAACTATGAGGAACATCTGAAATAAATTATGACGTTGTAGCGTCTCCTCTTGCTCTCTTTGAGAGCTCAATACTCGTTGCACAATTATAGTCCTATAGTTTGCCGTAGCAGCGGCACCTAAAACTTCCTCACCATCGCTATCTGTCTCATGATCATTGTCATTGCCTGCAAGGTTAGCTGCAAGAGCATATTCATCCTCAACATCACTAGCACTTACATAACCACCATCTTCTGTCGCAATGTACGCTCGTTGACTTGGACAATCTCTCATGAAGTGGCCCCTTCCTTTACAACGGTGGCATACAATTCCAGTTGTACGACCTGCGGAAGCAACTGATGACGAGCTCTGCGCTGGTGCCTGCACACTAGTAGATTTGCTCGTCTCGGGTGCGCGTGCGTGATGATGGAGATGGTCTTCTTGAACGCGCCTTACTCACAGAGTGGGCAGCAGACCGAAAAGCATGTGGGGCTATCTTGGCTTGTCCCGGCGTTGATTTCGATGTAGACGTACTACCAAAGTTGCTCCTGGTCCTTTGTTGTCTACCCTGCAATTCTTTTTCTGCCAAACAAGCAAGCTGGAACAACCTATTAATATCATTATAGTCTTTGTAATCAACTATGTCCTGAATCTCATGCTTTAAACCACCATAAAAATGAGCCATCTTATTCTCCTCATCCTCAACAACATTACAACGCAGCATGCCTATTTGTAGTTCTTGATAATATTCATCGACAGATTTATTACCTTGGTCTAAGCATTGTAATTTCTTATGCATATCACGTTTATAAGCAGGAGAAACAAATCTAGCACGCATAGCTACTTTCAATCTATCCCATGTATCAGGTGTTAAACCAGAATTAACTACTTGATTCCACGAAATGATAGCAAAATCTTTAAATTCACTAGTAGCTTGTCTGACTCTATGCACTTCAGGAACTAGATGGGTATTAAATTTTTGTTCAACTGTCATCTCCCAATCTAGATAAATTTCAGCATCATAAACACCCGTAAAAGATGGTATGGTAAATTTAACTTTAGCAAATGGGTCATCATTGACACGAGCATTGTGGTGCTGAAAATAATTACCTCCCATACCATGACGGTTGTGATGTAGGCGGTGTCGTTGGCGTGCATCTTGGGCAAGCAAGAGTAAGCGCCCGGCGTCGCGATTTGTCTCTCATTATCATCTCCCTCCTCGAGGTCTTGTGATGCATCGTGATCATACTCACGTCCAATGTTTGGTGGTCGGTTCACCATTCTTTCAAGGAGTGTAGTGAGCGCTGCAATACTATCGTTGATTGAACGTTGCAATGTGATCGTGGTAGCTTGAAGCTTCCTGTCGATGGCCTCATTAATGGTAGTGTGTTGTTCATCCAAGAGTGTCATGAGCTCTCCCTTTACAACACACTCTTTCTCATCAGACGTCTCACCTGTCATGGTTAGCAGAAAACAAAATACAACACAAAAGGATTATCCCTATCAACTACTAGGTGACAGAATGTGGAAACACACACTCTCAAGCGTCTTACCACACTCTTACAGGTGTTCTTACCAACACAGCAGGTGGTACGACCGGTGGCTGGTTCATGATACATTGTCGAGAGTGGGTATGATTGCAAGAGGGAACATGTTCTGATCAATAGTAGGTGGAGATCGGAAGGCACAATATGTAGTAAGGATTAGCGAAAATCGTAACCTAATTAGCAAAGTTGAATAAGGGTCCAAAGTACTTGTCACGGTTGCTGTCCTAAGAAGTGTCTCTAGCCCTAGTACACACTGATCGATAACAAGGACTGGATACAAGGATTCAAATGATGCAAGGCGGGGAGTGGTCGATTTTCTTCTTCACTGGGGGTGGTCGGTTTGCTTCTTCTTCTACTCTTCTTTTTTTGACTGCCGAAACCCAACCTAGGGTTCCTTCTTTTTTTTTGCGAATGTGACCATAACTCAAAACTCTTCAAAACCCTCTTCTGGGTCTATGAATATATATGGGTCACAAACTTTTTGTAGAAGGCAAGGGTATATAGGTAATTAAAAGATACTCTCTCTCTGAACTGTGGCAATGAAAAATTCTTCTCGGACTTTGTGTGGCAGGCACAATATGACGAGTGCGTGGGGTGTCCGAGAGCAACAAGAAACAATGGGGTGGTCGGGGCGGGAACAAGTAGGTGGTCGAACTCGGCGGTGGTCGATTCCGACTAGGTGGTCGAGCGCGAGGAGGTGGTCGAAAAAGGGGTGGCGCGCCGAGATGGATGGTGGCACGGCGGCGATGGTGTTGACTAGCGACCAAAAATACGACTCTAAACCAGCAACACGACTTAGACAAAGGACACTAATTCAACAACGCAAAACAAAGAACAGAAATTGCAAAGGCACAATGGGTGATGGGACAGCGGAAGAACACGACGAACAAAAATATTTTGTGGGGCAATTTTTTGGAGTTTTAGGACGGTGGCAAACAACTAATATAACAGGGAAAAAAATTGTGATTACCTAACGGGAAACATTAGCTCTGATACCAACTGATGTAACGGTGGTCCTATCTTCCGAAAGGTACTGATAAGTCGATTGTGGAGAACTCGACGTTGATGATCCGAAGGCTCCGACCAAAACAGATCAAACCTCCTGCAATCACTACACCACTGCTCCGATGGTTATCAACCGTGCCGAACACGGTTGACCTCGCCAAGAAGGCTATCTCCTGCATGCGAATCGAGAACACAAGCAAGAAAGTAGAAGATGCAATCTGATATTGTATTGCGAATATAGATGAAGTACACAATGTGGAGTTCCTCAACCGAACGTGCGGCGAGACTGCTAAGCAGAATAATCTCAAAGAAAAATCCACGTTAAACTATGATGGCTACTGTATATATATAGGGGGACGTGAGGAGGTCGACCTAGGGTTGTGCGGCCGCGGGAAGAGACGTACACAACCTGGACTCCGACCTCGTCACGCTTACAAGTCCCTATTAGACCCCAAAACGGTGACGCGGCAACTTATTCACTATTCATATCGCGCATCTGTGTTCAAAGATCTGGTCGTAAGACTGGTCCTAGGGTGGTCTTGAGGAGTCCATGCTATCTCTGGTCGTAGATTGTATCCAACGAGTCCTGGGCTCGTCGAGTACTGGTGAAGCTGGTCGTAGACCCTGCGGAACTGGTTGTAGACCTTCTTGAACTGGTCGTAGTCCTATATTTCTAAGTACAAGTAAATCATCTCCGTTAGGCAGCATCATAGATTTCTTAAATAATACACTCAGCCATAGAAATGAATTTACCTGATAAATAAGTTGACGAGCACGTGCCCGAGTAATTGGACCTTGCACATCATTCAAAGTAGTAGGAAGGGGAGTGTTCCTATCAGTAGAAGTGATGTCCTCATCAAAACTGGCACCTCGGTTCATCAGACCTTACAAAATCGTCGAGAGGAAAGGTGTAGTGGCATATCGGTAGAATTGCCACCCCAACTTTCGATGTGCACGATGTCTTCCACATATCGTAACTCAAGAAATGCCTTCGAACTCCAAATGAACTCACTCAGTTGGTGAACATTGATGACCAACTGAATCTCTCCTATCGGGAGCACTCGATCCACACCTTAGAAGAAGCCATGCGACATACTCGTAGCCGCTATACCCAAGAAAAACACATTGTTTGGACCTAAACCAAGTTTACGTGCATTATATGGTGAACATGTGGACAACATGCATAACCAAAGGTCTTAAGGAATGTGTAATCATGGTTAGTACCAAACAAACACTTCAAAGGATTAGAACAATGAATTACCCTACTAGGAAATCGGTTAATAAGAAAGGTGGATGTAAGGAAAGCCTAATACCTAAATTTTGTTGGCATTGATGAATGCACAAGGAGAGCTAACCGAATCTCAACAATATGGCAATGTTTGCATTCAGCGGAGCTGTTTTGCTAGTCAGTATGAGGGCAAGAAGCATGATGGGTTATGCCAATCTGTGCAAAGAAGGAATGCAACTTTTGATATTCACCTCCCCAATCAGTTTGCTTTCGATTTAATTTTCTTGTTCAAAGAAGCGCTCGACATGTTTTTGAAATTGGAGATATTTGGACATGACATCAGGTTTACTTTTTAACAGATAAATACAAGTAAATTTGCTAAAGTCATCAATGAAACTGACATAGTATTTGAAACCACTAGCTGATGGAAGGGTAGGACCCCAAACATCAGAACACATAAGATCCAAAGGAGCTAAGGATACATGACTAGAGGAAGAATGAGGTAACTGATGACTCTTAGCCTGTTGACATGCATCACAGACCGATGCTTTATTAGACCTATTCGAACATGGAAGATTATGTTTCCTAAGAACTTGCTGAACAATAAAAAAAAGATGGAAGCCCAAAATGACTATGCCATATATCTTGAGTAGGTTTGGACAAAGAGAAGACTTGCTTGCTATGTTCCATGCATGTCGATGAGAGAGGGTAGAGACCACCCTCACACTTGTCGCGAAGTAGAGTTGTCTTCGTTCCCTCATCCTTGATAAAAAAAATGATTGGTATGAAATTCAAAAAATATATTATTATCATTGGCAAGGCGGAGAGAGGAGATTCTCAGCTGCCCTAGGAATATGAAGTATGTTTTTGAGATGCAAGTTTCATCTCACACTGTTTGCATGACAGCAGGGCTTATTGAGATTCTTGGCTGCCCTAGGAGTTTTTCACCAATCTAAATGTCGACTTAAGTCCAAATGGCGCCGAGACATCTCACACTATTTGCATGGCAACAAGGCTCCTATCACCATTCCAAATGGCAACAGGGACATTTCGTCATTTGGAATAGCGATAGAAGCCCATTTTTGTAATTTTATTAAACATACATTTATTTCTATAATTGTATTTAAAAAAATTATGCATCATACATTCATGCAATTAATTTTAATCCTCATCATTTCTTATTACATTTTGTAGTTTAATCCACTATGACCACCATGACCGTAGTGGCCGCCGTGGCCACCATGACCACCGTGGCCACCGTGACCACCGTGACCGCCATGACCGTGGTGGCCGTCGTGGGCAGTGTGGCCGCCATGACCATGGTGGCTGTCGTGACCACCGTGGCCGCCATGACCATGGTGGCCACCCTGACCACCGTGACTGCCATGACCATGGCGGCCTTCTTGGCCACTGTGACCACCATGACCGCCATGACTGTGGTGGCCTTCTTGGCCACCGTGACCAATGTGACTGCCATGATCGTGGTGGCCTTCTTGGCCACCGTGACCACCATGACTGTGGTGGCCGTTGTGACCACCGTGGCCGCCATGACCGTGGTGGCGGTAGTGGCCACCGTGGCTGCCATGACCGTGGTGGCCGTCGTGGCCAGCGTGAACGTCATGACCGCTGCGGCCGTGGTTGCCGTCATTGCCACCATGACTGCCACCACCCTTGCAATTCTCCAACGTACAGTTTTCAACTTGGTGGCGTTGTTCTTTCCCTCAATAGTCGTGCATCTGTATGCATACCAATTTAATTACTATCAAATAAGATGGATACATACGATAAGTTGATTTCAAAGAATGCATAGAAAGAAAACAATGCTTGCTCGCATGACAGATGGGAAGATGAGTAGCCATGTCAACAACGACCACGAACAACACAAGAAGGCTAGCCTTCCCAAGAAGCGGAGCCATGAGATCTTCTTCTTCTTCTTCTTCTTCTTCCGTCTTGACTGTTTCGATGGTTGCAATGCTGCTTGGGCCATGCTTATATAGAGCCAGAACACCCCACACATACACATGTACCTGCTACACTGAATGTTTTCTTTGTACATGCTGCCTTGAATGTTTTCTTTGCTTGAACATAATTAATGAACACATGTACATGTTGCATCGAAAATTTTCCTTGCATTGATTGTCATGGAGTCCATGCGCCAGAGGACCGAAACCCCTCGTCCGTGTGCCTAGGGCACAGTGCCACCTTGCCACCGACCCGCCAATGCGCCAGGCACGGTGCTCCACAGTGTTCGTGGCGCCACGCCAACGGCTTCGCCCATGTTCGTGCGACAGTGGCACGGAACCGCCCCTGGCCCAGTTCTTTGTGCCACGTGCCCACGTGGGATGAAATTGATTCCCTCTCACCCCATCTCGTCACACCGGTAAGTCACTATCCCTCATGCAGAAAAAAAAGATGAACGCGTCGCCCAAGGGTGGGAATCTTATTCCCTCCTGTCGCTTCTCGGTCGGTGCGAATCCTTCCTTCGTGCGACTATAAAACCCACGGCGCATCGCTCTCATTCTTCACATGAAAACCAATCACTCAGCGTAGAGAGATAGAAAGGATCGAGCGAGCGAGAGCTTGCTCGTTCGGTTGAAATTAGTTCTGATTTTACTGCCAACTTGAGAGTGTTTAGAGCAGTGCTTAGCTGTCGTATTAGTAGATAAAGTTCGACATCAAGCGCAACTTGATCTTTAGATGCGGTAATTTTTATCCTATTCATTATGTTTAGCAACTAGGTAATTAGTGTTAAATTAATTGGTCTAAATTCACTAGTAGTAACTAATTAGTCGTAGTTAATTAGTTATAACAAATTAATCTTAATTAATTTGCCCTTGTTAGTCGTAATTAATTTGTCACAATTAATTTAGTCACAATTATTTTCTTTACTCGTAATAAATTAAGTCATACTTAATTTGTCATAATTAATTTATCATAATTAATTTAGTCTTAATGAATTACTCCTAATTAACTTAGTCATAATTAATTAGTCCAAATTAATTAGACGTACCTAATTAGTTGTAATTAAGTTAGTCCTAATTAATTATTCCAAATTACTTTAGTCGTAATTAATTGTAGTTAATTAGACATAATTAGTTTGCACGTTGTATTGCCGTCATTTTAAGTTAACGAGTAGTGTTGTAATATTTGCGCTTTTTCGTAGTTGATTTTGTTTTAATGCTTCATTGCCATGTATTTTAGCATTTAATGTCTTGCATGCCATAGTGTGAGGGACCGGGGCTAAGTCTCCTCTACGAGAGCTCCTCGATCCATTTTATGGTGAATATCACTGAAGCAAGTTGTGGATCACGGGGATGGGGTGTCCACCTCCTTGTGCTAAGGTTAGAAAGGCATTATCGCAAGCTTGACCTCGCTCGTCCCACTCCTTGGGGCACATGCTTGTTGCCCTTTGCGAGGATGCTCCATGTCGGCCGCTACTTCACACTGGACAGGAGTCTCATATTGGCACTTGTTGAAAGATGGAGACCCAATACCTACACCGATCACTCTCCAGGAAGGCCCATTTGGTCTAGCACCAGACAGGGCCCATGGTGTCCCTCATACGTGGATTTGGCATTTCATTCGATGTCCGATGAATGCACCAGACGAGGTTGTTAGGACGCAACTCGTCACGTACCTGTTGTTTCCTTTCAGTTGGGCCTTGTTTCCCACCACACATGGTGATTGGTTGCCGAACCAGGGAACGAAGGATCCCGAATTCTCTGTGTTTCATACACTAATCCAAGAATAGCTAGTGTACACAAATAAACAAAAGTGATAGCAAAATCATATCATGCATGTATTAATTGATAATCGAGTTTATTGCAAAATTAGGCACAATGCGGATATAAAGAAACAACGAAAGTAAAAATAAATAGTTAGGCCACGCGGTTCACCACACACAATCGTCTAGGGGCGTAGCCTAGCCATCTTGATCCTCACCATCTTGATAATAAACTTCACCTGAATAAATTTTATTCAGCAAGAGTGAGCACAACTTTTGTGCTCGCAAGTTACACCTATTAACAGAATGTAATGCATGTATGTGTAAATAAGAGAGGCTAATAGGGTTCATTTTGCATAAAGGCACATTTTCAATTTTAAATACTTTTACTAAGTTCAAGGCAAATTTATAAGGTATAACTAAAAGTAAAAGTTTTATTTTCGATTCATCAATCATCAAGTGTTGGATATACCTCTATACACCAATGGTGAAGGACTAACCCCCTTACACTAAGCATTCTTTCCAAAATTTTCAATTGGATAAACTATCCAAAAACATTTGAGTTTGAGATTTATTTAAAAACAAAACCAAGTCTAATCCATGAAAGGCTTTGTTAAGCATGTCCATGACCGCGGACACGGCTATTCGAATAGATTAATACTCTGCAGAGTTTGTACAGCTTTACCCACAAGAGATAGTTTGCTTTATATGTCGGTCAGGACACGCTTTCGATGGCGTGCAACGAAGCAGATATCACGAGGCATTTACCCTACACTATTTAAACGTAGTTGTATCCGCTAAGGTTTCACTTCCTTTGGACTCACCGCCGGAAGCCCCCTCTTGCACCAAGTGGGAATAACAGTAAGTCACTCAGACACCCACACCTCAAGGTGACACAACTATGGTGAGTTAATGTAGGTTAATTAGCCAAGTCTGTCCCACTCCAGACTTGTGGTGGTACGATTTTGGCTTAACAATCCGCAGCTCGCAGACCGGTCCTTATATGACTGGGTGACTTCCATAATGACCCATGGGCCTCAACCCTTCACTGAGTGAGCCCGTGCATAAACTTGCACCCACCAACAGTCTAATTCACTGAAGTCCAAACCAGTTTTATTTTATTTTTCAGGTCAAAACATTTTTAAAAACTTATATAGTAAAAGCAATACCATAGTCTCCAATTCAAATCATATTTGTCAATTTGATAAAATTCCCCAAAATTAACATTTTGGTCTAAGCATTGTCTAAGCATATAATTCCCCAAAACCAGATATTGAATTTATATGGATTTAGGAACAAGAATTGAGGGATTCGGAGTTTGTATGAAGGAGAACGAACATCCGAAAGTTTGGATATCACAAGAAAAGATAGAATTCTGAGTATTGTTCTTCCTCCGAGTACTGGTTATCTTTGAGTATTGTTCATCTTCGAGTACTAGTTATCTTCGAGTATTGTTCATCTTTGAATATTGTTTATCTTTGAGTACTGTTCATCTTGCGTGGTCAGAAGGAGGTTTCGACTATACTGGTCGGATGAAGGTTTCGATAAGACTGGTCGAATGAAGGTTTCGACTACATAGGTCGAAAGAAGGGTTTCAACATCATTGGTCGAAGAAAGATTTTGACAACCTTGGTCGAACAAAGGTTTCGACTACACAGGTCGAAAGAAATGTTTCGCAACCCTGATCGAAGAAAGGTTTTGACTACATAGGTTGTAAGAAAGCTACGACTACCTAGTAGAATGAAGGCTACGACTATCTAGTCGATGGAAGGCTACAACTGTCAAGTCGATGGAAGGCTATGACTATCTAGTCGATGGAAGGCAGCGACGGTGCTCCGATGGTCCTACGGCTAAGAAGAAGTGCGCCTGAGGTAGAATACAATGCGGTGAAGCTCCCAGTGTAGACGACGACACCAATGATCAACGGACGGCGGCGCAATCGGCGGTGCTAGGGTTGCGGGCAGAGGAGCTTCAGGCTTCGATTTCGGCGACTAGAGACGAATAGAGTGGTCGTGGTTGTAGGGAATGATGTGAGGGGAGAAATGCGAAGGTTGTGCTCCCTTTTATAGGGCAAGGGCGTAGCCGGAACGATCGGGGCGTGTGCGAGCGTTATTGGCCGACGTGACGGCGATGAACAATGCGAGTAAATGATGGAGAAGAGGTCGATTGAGTGTGACAATGAGTGGAAGGTGACCGTGGCAATAATTGGGCATGATCTCGAATGGAAACTGACGCATCAATGCATTTTACGACCGAGAGTGGCGGCGCTCTGGCTCGGCGAGAGTAAGACAAAGGAGTGGTCAGAGATGACAGGTGGGGTCGGGGCAGAAGAGAAGGGGAGAGGAAAGGCTTGGTGCAAGCAAGTCGGTGTGGAAGAGTAGTCTAGTTCTATAGTCTAGGTCTCGCCTCAGTCTAGTGGACTCATTCGGTACTTGCGTACAACCGATATTATCCAAACTCTTAATTAATATCAGTCGTACACAGGCTACCCCAGTCTCTTTGCATGTGGAGAGATGAGCTCTACCCTTTTGCTTCCGCTGTAGTTTGCGTTGCTTTCATGTAATGTGATCAATTTGGTATGTTCGGCCCTTCCTGTAAAACTCGACCCGGCGTGGTCTATGTTACTATGATATTTGTAATATATTTGAATGGTTTAGTTCACGCTATGTATGAAATAATTCAGCATTGTGCCTGTAAGTGCTATCTACTGATCTAGGAAATAGCACCGTGTTTTCACAGAGGATTTGGATTTGTAAAAATTTGCGTCTGACAGGTTCTTTGTTCAATTTGTTTTTGTAGTCAGGACAAATGTACATCACATAATAGTTCCAGACAGGCAATAAGAATCAATCTCCCCAGATTTCAGAACTTCAACCTTGGTACTGACAAAAGTTTACCATGTTTTGCTCTACTGCTCTTTCTGGATGGAAAAGGTTCGGATTGCATGTACCCCTTTTTCATTGACTGCCCACATGCATTTCGGACCAGAGTTTCATCATACATCTCCATCTGGATGATGACCCAAACAAACCTCAATTTTGCCAATTTCACATATTTGAGTGAATAGTTGAACAATGCTATAGCCGACGAGCTCGTCGGCATTTGATTTACCCCAATAGTTTAGGTTTCTTTACAAATTCAGTAATAGTTGGACCAGTACTCGTCCACTAGCTTACAAAAGGCAGAGTCCTCGTTTTCCATCCGCCTTGATGGCCTGTCATACTCTATAAGTTTGTCTGCCATCAAATAAAAGCCACCGAATAGAATCAAGTAAGAGTCTTTCAATCCAAAAAATTATCTGAAGAAATCTATTACCATTTGCACAGTATTTCCAAATGCATGAGTAGGAGGTATAAATTATCGGCGAAATTTTGCTGAATTTTTTAAAAAATTTGGCAATTTTTCGTGTCATTCCAGCCGACACAAATTCATAATTTCAAAGTGCTATTCAAAAATTTCGGCCAAAAAATTCCAAAAAACTGGTAATTACCGATCCTATCGCTACCCTTCGAATTTTTTTTTCTACCAGTAGCGTTCTCCCTGAGCATAGGTAATCTCAGCATGCTACAGCACATCTCCTTTTCCAAGAACCATCTATCTTCCAGTATACAAGCAAGCTTAACTCATATTGATACACTTATCCATCTAAACCTGTCTGGTAACGCCCTAACTGGTGCATTACCTTTTGATTTCAGCTGCATGAAAGGAATAGCCCAAATAGATATCTCTAATAATCTCTTGGTTGGTGGCCTCCCAAATTCATTTGGACTTCTTGAAATGTTAAATTTCCTCAATCTGTCACACAATTCACTAGAAAATTTAATCCCAGATTCATTTCGCAATTTAACTAACTTAGAAATATTGGGCCTGTCTTCTAACTCTCTCTCTCTGGTATGATGATTTCAATGTACTTGGCTAACTTGACCATTCTCACTAGTTTGAACCTCTCCTTCAACAAGCCGGAAGGTCAAAAACCACATGGAGGAGTTTTCTCAAACATCACCTTGCAATCTTTAATGGGGAATGCTGGATTGTGTGGCTCTCCACGCCCAGGGTTCTTACCATGTCTGGGGAATTCTCACTCATCTACTAGACACTTGCTAAAATTTGTACTTCCTCCTGTCACCGTAGTGTTTGGGGCTATATCAATCATCTTGTGTTCAGTTATCATAAAGAAAAGACAGAAGCAGGGAGTTGTAACATCATCTGCTGATATTGCTGATGTGATTAGCCATAGGTTAATGTCCTACCATGAGATTATCCGTGCCACTGATAACTTCAACGAGGATAACATGCTGGAAGTTGGGAGTTTCGGCAAAGTTTTCAAGGGCAAACTGGACAATGGTTTGGTGGTCCCGATAAAAGTCCTCAACATGCAAGCTGATCAGGCTATGAGAAGCTTTGATGCCGAATGTCGAGTGTTGCGGATGGTCAGGCATCGCAACTTGATAAAGATTTTGAATACTTGTTCCAACTTGGATTTCAGAGCACTGCTGCTGCACTGCAGTGCACGCCCAATGGCAGGGTTTTCAAAAGGCATCGGTCTTACAAAAATAACATCGGGGTCTTCACACCAGAATTGCGGGAATGTGCCGATTTGGATCGGGTGTGCACTAGAGGTGAAGAAGACGGCGGTGCGATGGCGCTACAGAGCTCCAGGGGTAGAGGCGGCGGCGACGTAGAGCTTGCTCACCGACATCGAAAATGACACTCTTGTTCCCACGGAACCAAGGAGCGAGAAGCTCTAGTTCTTGGTGTGGGGCGAGAATGGCGAGCTCGGGAGATGGTGATGCGGTTAGGGGCTTAATTATGGCTGAGATTAGCGCGAGATAGACGGCGAGAAACTGGTGGACGTGGCTAGAACTCGAGGGAGCTCTCTGGCTCTCCGCCCATTCGAGAAAAGGCGTTGACAGGAGGGTGGTTGGTGTGGGCAGGGTGACGCATGGCGCAGCGCGGAGGCGATGGGAGCAATTGGGTGTGAAAACGGTGGGCGGTGTCGCATACCGCCATACCGAGGGTTGGCGGAGCAAGCACGAGTGCAACGCGGCGTGAGGTGGAAGACAACCTCTAGCCGATAGGGCCAGCGTGTCAGCGAGAGGCGAGTAAGGGGAGCGGGGTGGGCGAGCTGGCACGGATGAGTTGGGCCACACTGGGCTTTTGGCCTAATGGGGTGGCGGGAAAATAGAATTAGGTTTGAATTTTTGAGAAAAGGCTGAAGGTTTGAGGAATTTCTAAACATAGCAAATGAGCTCCAAAAATTATGAAAGTTTATGTGGCGGGTCCTAACACTGTGTAGTTTCTTGTGCAATTTTTTTAGAATTTTATCTATTCTGATTTTTTTTATCAAAAATTATTTTAAGGCTATTGTGTGTATGCAAATGCAATAATTGATTTAAGAAAAATTTCAAAAACATGATCAGAATTATTCTCAGTATAAATATTCCAAGTTTGATTTTTTTTTTTGGGATGTTAAAGAAAGGCACGAGCCAATCTTGCATTAATGTTTTCTCCCGCAGTTCCTAACGCACACTAGCTGGAATTAATTGATGCTCTAGATAAGCTAGACCACCACATCTTAAAGTGTATCTTTTCAATTGCTTCCTAAGATTTGTTATCCTCCATTCCTCCTCATCATTATTCACCTTTTGTGTTCATTAGTAATAATTAATTTCACTTTTCAATTAACACTTTTCCCCTTTGACTGAGTGTTTTTTTTTGCTAGCTACTGGTAACCAAAAGGTCTTCAGATTCACATGCAAAGGTTTCTAAATACTATAACAGTGTATCCCACCCATCCGACGCAACAATGAAATCACCAAAGAAAAAAAATAGGTGACAAAAACACACTAAAATTATTTTTGTGAGCCGACACATAATCAGACTACCATGTTACACAGCATTTCACATTTAATGTCGATCTACACATGTAAAAACAAAAAAGAGAAATTATACATGCTGAATTGAGAAATAATTCTGAAAAAAGGGGAGATATAAAGGGATGGCATCGAGTGCAAAGTAGGTTTTAATATGGGTTATCTCAGATCGACGGGTGCAAATCCCGTAGGGTTGACTCCAAATCCACTGGGTGGAGTTCAACAAATCTAGGCCGTCATTTATTTTGTACGGACCAGATGATGCCACCTCTTCTTCTTCTTCCTCCGTGTCCCCAAGCCCCTTCTTCCTCGCTACACCAACACAAGAGATCAACAGGCATTGCTGCCCCTCCAAAAAAAAAAAAAAAAAGGAAACGGCGCTGCTGCTTGAACCTAAGACATCTATGATTCCGTGAATCACTTCGCAATTTAGCCACTATGCCTTGAAGGAAATTCCTTCTTGTTCTCACACAAGCATTTGGTTACTTAAGAGATGTAGAAATCTGATTCCTATAGAAAACAAATTGTGGCAAGCGAGAGATGAGATGAACCGTTCACTCTTCCACGACATCACACATTCTTTTCCTTTGTTTCTACAGGATTTGATTGAACATGTGATCGGCGGAATAGCATTACAAAATAAAAAGAAAACGAGAGAAAGGATTGACAGAAGCGTTACTCAGAAATTGCAATAGGCCGTCACTCGCAATGGATTGAAAATTGTGTCCGTTGTTAGCCGATCCAAAGCAAAAAAAAAAAAAAAAAAAACCGCTTAGAGAAAGATTTAATGCTTCCCTACGCAATTCTGATTTTTATTGCTTCTGTCTTCTTCTCATGACAGCACCCCACTGCACTTCTTATTTCTTAACTCCACTTCATTGCTCGTTGACACGTTACATAGCTTGCTCCATTGCCCCTTATAAAGGCTCAATTGACATACTAGTATTCAGACTCGGCTAAACATGAAGCCGGCTTGGACACTATCCTGCTTCTACTCGGACACGGCAAGTAGAAAAGGAAATAGACTCAACACATCTAAATTTAGAAACAAGATTAATTCTAACAATCACCCCCTTAATCTTGTTCTTTCACTTTGATCAAGCTGATCTTTTACCCCATCTGAACTTTCAAGTCTTTCTCTTTTACCTGCACTCCCATACGCTGCTCCTTCCTGGGCCGATACCACTCTACAGCCTGCTATTGCTCCATCCTGAGCCATGCACAATCCAACGCTTGCCGCGTCTCTCCCCTGGACTGAACTCGTCCTTCTTTGCACACCCACCTAGGCTGGAGCACCTGCTCCCACGACCGCCTGGGTTTCGCCGTTACCTGAGCCTCTTGCCCCTCTCTCTTGGACCAAATCTGCCCACTTCTCTTCGTACATCTTAGCTGAGGCTACACCGCCTCTTCCTCCTACTGTGCCTGCATGCCGATAGGGTCCATGGGTTTGACCCGAGCCGCTGGTTCCTCCAGCAGCAACTGCATGCGCGTGGGACTTGCCGTCCTCTTGAGTGCCTCTGCGCGCTTCCGCGCACTGCCTGCACTTCCCGAGGCTCGCTTTCTTGCGCCTCTGCGCCAATCGCGTGCCGCCCACAGGTTCCGCCATGTCCTTGGTCGGTGAGATCAACAATGCCTGAGACGTCCTGTCCTGGCTCTACTCCCGCCCACTGCTGGCTCCTTGATCGTCCTTCGAAACCGGTTTACAAGCTTTCAGGAAAATTTTATATAATCGGTTCGGGGATCTCTTCACCTTCATTAACATATCTTTGTTCTTGTTATAGATACGCAAGAACTCATCCTGCAGCACCACCCTGCACCTCTGTTCCGCCAACTGCCCGAGACTGAGTATGTTGTTACACAGACTTGGTATATAATAGATTTCAGTCAGCGTCCTCTGATCGCCATTCTTGCATTGCAATAGCATTGATCCTTTGCCTCTTATTTGCACCGTGGAGCCGTCGCCAAACTTGACTTTGCCCGAAATCTTCTCGTCAAGCTCATGAAACATGGAGCGATCTCCCGTCATGTGATTGCTTGCTCTATTGTCTAAGTACCACTTATCAGTATGATCATAGTTGCCTCTCTCTGTGCGTAATTTAGGAACTACATTCTCCTCGTTCAACATCACCATGACCGGCGCCTGGTTGACACATAAGGAGAGAAGCAAGGTCGGCTCGTCGTCTTCAATAGCTCGGGTGAGGTTTACCTTCTCGTTCTTCTTCTTGTTTTGGCAATCCGAAGCATAGTGCCCATATTTGTCGCAGTTGAAGCACTTTATGTGGTCGCGCACTCCGGCCAGAGTGACCGTATTTATCACATTTAAAGCACTTGATATGTGACTTGTCATGGGATTTGTCACCATCGTCTTGCCTAGCCCAATCTCCACGTTCTCCTCTACCGCCTCGCTCACGCCCACGTCCACGCTCGCGGCTTCTTGATGAGTCACGGTCGTCCTCCTCCGACGATTCCTTGTAAAATTGTCTGCCACCACCAGGCTTCTGTCGGCCAGACGAGCCCTGGCCATGCTCGCGCTGCTTCATGCGCGCAAGCCACTCATCCTCTGTGAGGAGCAGGTGTCACCGGCGCCGTCGGTGTTGTCTTATTCGTAGCGCTCTTCTCGGCCTTGATCGTCCGGTGAGTTCTTCCACCGAGGCGCCCGCAAGTCAACAGCGTCTCAATTGAGATTGCTACCGAGAATACCTTGGTGGGACGACGCGAGGAATTTTTAACAACACGGTCTTCCTCAATCTTGTCCCCGAGTATTTCCAAGTTGTTGACTAGGCGGTGAGCGCATTGCGAAGTCATCCACCGACTTCGCCGCTCTTGAATTTGATGTCATCAAATTCTTTGCGTAGCGTCTCGCGCTTTGCCTCGCGTCGCTACTGGACACCCATGCACATTGTCTTGATGGTGTCCCATGCATCCTTGGCGGTTCTTGACCGCAAGCGTAGACAGCATCTCCGATGGAACGGCTCGGAGTATAGCAGACAACGCCATCCTGTCATCGCGGTAGTCGCCATTGCCGGGGTCGATCGCCTCCCACAAGCCTTGCGCTTGTAGATTCACCCTCATCACGAGAGACCAATCTCCATAGTTGGTTCGCGTCAATATCGGGTATATGGCCGGGCCTCCTGACTCCCTCACCACGCGATGGATCACAACTTCCCCACCGCCACCGCTGCCGCTACCGGATCCCGCTTCCAGTCGTGCGTCGACGTCGTTGGGCATCCTTGACCGAGTAGGTGAGTGGGAAGACGATCGATGCATCGCCGGATCGAGTACAGGCTCTGATACCAATTGTTAGCCGATCCAAAGCAAAAAAAAAACCGCTTAGAGAAAGATTTAATGCTTCCCTACGCAATTCTAATTTTTATTGCTTCTGTCTTCTTCTCATGACAGCACCCCACTGCACTTCTTATTTCTTAACTCCACTTCATTGCTCCTTGACACGTTACATAGCTTGCTCCATTGCCCCTTATAAAGGCTCAATTGACATACTAGTATTCAGACTCGGCTAAACATGAAGCCGGCTTGAACACTATCCTGCTTCTACTCGGACACGGCAAGTAGAAAAGAAAATAGACTCAACACATCTAAATTTAGAAACAAGATTAATTCTAACATCCGTAGTTTGCTTCATGAGATAGACATGGAGGAAAGTGCCCTGTTTGGTTGCTTCCAATCGATCTCGCGAGCAGGTGTTGTTTGTATAGTCTCTTGGGAGGAGCCATTCTTATTCATATCCTTTTATTCTATCATGCATGCATTATTTGTTATATGCTTTCTCTCTTACTGAAATTATAATATTGTCCTTTTAAAGCGTATGCATATCTTTTGGATATATTTTGGATTAATTGCGTGTTACTAGCTGCTAAGTTTTGATATACATCCTACTCCTCCATCAATTAATTAATTTTCACCTTTTGTGTTTTTCAGGTTTTTTTCTCTCCAGAATACACAGGAGAGATCCGCGTATTTTTTTTGGTTAATAGAAGGAGAAATAGACACGTACGACCAGCTAACATGCCCATGTAGGGGATCCTAAATCACGCTTTGATTCGATCGCTTGCTCCCCAAATTATTTTGTCTAATCAGTGCTCTTGATTTCTGGACGTACATGCTAGGCTCATTCAGGTGTCTTGATAATCCACAACAACTAATTAAGTACACACATAAATATATAGTTTATCGAATCATGGGTGCATACTATAGACCGACTGAGCACCATTACATGCATCCAATCACATGGATCGATCGCTCTAGCTAGCTTGTGCTAGCTCATGGTGATTAAAATTTGATATTTCATTTGCTCCGGCAGCAGCAGAAGGCGTCGCCCTCGACTTTGCAGTAGGCTCCATCGTTGCTGAAACCGCGGTCTAGGCAGTAGATCTCGCACGGATACAGCGAGCAGCTCGGGTACGTGTAGCACGTCTCTGCATGCATGCATGCATGAGCACAAACGCAATTAACAAAAAAAAAAAACAATAATCAAATCACTTATTAGTTGCATAAACACATACATCTATGCATATACAGTTATTCATACAGAGAAAGAAAGCTAGGGATCGATGCATATATACAAGGTGCCTACCTGCTCCATGGCAGGATGAGAGAGCGCTACACATGACCATGAGAGCCATGAAAGCAACAAGAAGGCTAGTATTGTCCTTGGCAAGCGCCATTTCTATCTATTCCTATATTTCGATGTGATATGTCAGTACGTTGATGCACCTTTTGCCTTTGCTTATATACATAGGGGTACATGGGAATAGATAATCTTCGGGCATCAATTTAAAAAAAATTGTAGCCATTTTAATGTTCACCCCCTGCGTTAATGTTTTCCTTTTAATTTGGATTTGCACCATATTAACCCCTTTTAATCGTATCTTAATTGCTAAGAATTATCGGTCAACTATCCACTCGAGGTGTGAACTTATCTATTCACAAGTTTCCATATGAAAAATGGAAGGAGATTATATAGAAGATGTAATGGCCGTACGTTTGAGACCATCAGAAAACTGATAGTACTTATTTCTCATATTAACTAATAAAAGGAGTTTACTCCCGCACCCCACCTCCGGAAAAAACTCACGCCGATTACTTCCACTCCTCCTGTGCATATTATCTTATCTTATCTTATCTTATCATATCATATCATATCTTATCTTATCTTGTCTAATAAAAGAAAGAGTTTACTCCCGCGTAGCGGGACGATCGTCCCACCCTCGGAAAACAAACTCACGCCGACTCCTTCCGCCCCTCCCGTGCATGCCCCCACACCCTCCTGGCCTAAAAAAACGCCAAGGAAAGACAGGAGAAAATTGTTGAACAAAACTCCGCTACGTCTGCAATGCCGCCCATGACGACATCGAGCAGGTGCACCACTGGGAGCGCCTCGCTGGCACGTGGCATCCGTGCTGCTCGCATCTGAGGAGATCCACAAGGGCTAGATCTAACATGTGCGGAAGGCGCACTCGGAACTCTCGGTCCTCCTCATCGACGACAACGCGGCTGCTGGGGGTGGAGGCGGCGTCACCTCCTTCCTTGCCTCCCACCGTAACCGCTCTTTTGGCCTCACGTGTCGAACCCGGATTTAACAACCCGTAATCGCTCATTAAAATCACTACACTATTCCCTAGATCTATAGATAGTGCTCACAGATACATCACTGAATCATTTCATACATGACGTAAACCAAACCATTCATTTATTATAACACATCAGAGTCAAGTAGATTACATTACATAAATAGCGAAAGCAGTAGAGAAAGCAAAAGGGGCAGAATGCATCTCGCCACAGGCACGTGACTGGGAAAATCTATGTACAACCGATATTATCCAAAAACTTGGGCAATATTAGGGTACACGAGCACCATCCGAGTCAGCCAGACTAGAACGAGACCTAGACTACTAGAAGCTATTCTACTCTCCACCATCTTCTTGGTCATCAACTTCAGGATCCTTGTAGTAAGCATAATGTCCTTAGTCATACAGATTCTGAAGGACTAGGAGAAATAGCGAGGATGAGCACAAACAACCGTACTTGTGAGTTAACACACATAACCTGATAACTCCTACCATACCAAATAATCTAAGAGTCATTGGTTTGCACCAAGATATTATCCCAACCTGATAACTCCTACCATACCAAATAATGCTTTTAAATAGAACCTCTTAGATAAAGTATGACAACACATCACTAAAGGGTTTTAACATTCTCCTTCTTATAAGAAAGGCATAAAACTTCAACTCTCCAGTTATCCCAAAAGAAATATACAAGGTCAATACACACACTTAATAAAGAACTTGCAAAAGAAATCTTCCACTGCCCGAAATTCTAAGCGAACAAATGAGTTACATTTCCAACAGGGGTAAAACAGAACTTCTGTGAAAAGATAAATCTTGCAACTTAAATACGCTCACGTGGAACAGAAGTATCACAATAATCGAAAGAACAATAATTATTTCAAAGAACGTTCAGAGACCTACTGGAGCTTGCCTGCTTCATTATAACCCCCCATTCAAAAGAAATTCATGAACTGCAAGAAACTACAACCAGAAAACCAGATTCAAGCTCGAGAAAGACAACAACTTCATCAAAGAACTCATGCTCATCACATAACTATAGAACAGGGGTAAGAACTTCTCTGTTTTCATACCAAGAACAGTGGTGTAGCCTGGTAAAACCCAGGACAACAACCACGAACTCAACTTCTCAACGTCTATTACTAATACGCATAACCAATATAATCAATTATTAATATATAGGATCATCTCATGACAATCATAGAATAAATTCATAGATATAGGATATCACATCATATCATAGATTGATAATAACATAGCACAAAATAATTCAACAAAGGCTCATTAATCGAGTCACATCAATGGAAATACTAAGCAATGAATTACCCATCCCTTCCTACATGCACAAGTGTGTCAATTTAATATTTTCAGATTAACCACGGACCTAAAATCCGCTCGATACCAATCTGTAACACCTCGCTATTCGAAGCCAAGATGTCACTCAAACTTAATCAAAACACTAGGAACCGAATAGAAACATACGAATAGCATTGATTCTATAACAATAACTTATACAAATCTAACTATGGATTTAACATTTCCAAGTAAAGGAAGGAAACACTCGAAACATGAGTTTAAAGCAAACGTAACCTTGTAGGTTTATTACAAATTCAACAACTTTCAAATAGATGGCATGAATTAAACAATGTCAATGAATTTCGGTTTAAGATAAATGGCATGCATCGTGCTGGACTACTCCCCCATATGATTGCCTTCCTCTTCATTTACCTAAATTAAACAAACAAGCAAGGATGAGCCAAAGACTCATCAAATACTATATATGAGAAATCAAGCATTAAGTGGACAAGCCAACTACAAGCGAAATGTGAACATTTCTCGAAACACATACATGAATGAATGGAATGAAAGAATGCATTGAAGGAATGGACTGCTCAACAGCTTATATCGGTATAACGAGCGATACACCCGTCGGTGTTCACTTAAGCCCGTACTTAACAAAGTCCGGGACCCAAATACCGTATGAAGAATGGACTGCTCAACAGCTTATACCGGTATAATTGCAACTCACATGAAATGATGACTCGTGGCATGGCTAAGCAGTCTAATCGTATCTAACCAACCCACGTTGGTGCTACGATAATACCAACTAATAATAAACCAACCTAGGGTGACAAAAGATCATGGCATATAATAGACAATGTGGATATAACAAATTGGATTAATAACTATCCCAAAAGCATTTAAATAAATACTTGAAATAGAATGCAATACATTGAAACAAAGTATTTTGAAAACTGGGTTCAATATGATCAAAGGTATAACTTGCCTTGAAATAGCTCAAAGTACTAGCCTTGATTTTGAGGAGGCGCTCCTTCTTCAGCAAAATTTCCCGAAGTATCGACGTCTACTCGTAAACGAGACAAAAGAAATAAAAATAAATAAATAATAGAGGCAAAACAAACTCTAAAAATCAAATAAAATTCACCATTAAATAGATCTTGATTTTATATAAATTTACAAATTTGAATGGGCTCAATCGGAGTTCGGATGCAAAAGATATGGGCTTTGAAAGTTTAAAAATCAAATAAAATCCTAATTTGGATTTTATTGAATTGCCCGAATTATTTTTATAAAGGAAAATCGGATTATTGCGCAATGCTTGCGTCAGCCGAGAATTTCCGGAAAATAAAATAGATTTAAAAAGAAATATGACATGTGGCCCCCACATGTCAGTCTCGGGGTTCACGGTGGACCGAGTGCACCGAACCGAGGGAGATCTGGCGCGGTGGACCGAGCCACGCACGCATGTGCTGGCGCTGATCTGGCGCCACGCGGCTGCCACACCAGCACCGAGGCTGACATGGGCGCTGAGCTGGACGACAACGGCGGCGGTGGCGCTCGGGACCCGATGGTCACCGGCGAACGGCGGCGAGTCATCGACGGCGAAGGGTACCAGATTGTTCCCCGCGCTATTGCGCGACTCAGGTGCCCTTACCGTGGCCGGGCAACGGTGGCGGCCGCGGCGGGGAAGAAGCGGCGGTGGAGCTTCGGGTTTTGTCGGAATGGTGCTCCGGCGATGAGGAGGGGCGCACGAGGTAGCCCGGGATTTGCTGATCACGGTGGTGCAGTCGGTGGAGTAAGGGCGACAACGACGGCGGCGCAATTCACCGGAGAAGAAGCTCGGCCAAAAACCCTAAATCTTGGATTGCGGCGGCGCTAGAGTGATCGGGGAGACGAGGGTGGTGGCTCTGGGTTGCGGCGGACTAGGCGATTCTAAGGGGGGTATTTATAGGCTCGGGGGACGCCAGAATTGGAAATCCTCAATTCGGGTCCGAAACGGCCGGGTTTTGAAATCCTTGATTCTCGGATATTGAGAGGGATTCGCGGTTTGATTCGGTTTGGAAAAGATAAGGAATAAACAGAGATACGATTTGGTGGGGTCGGCGCGAAGAATCAACAACTGAATCGGTTTTGTCGGACGAAGCTTCAAGCTCCAGCAATGGCGGGCGAAACGCGGGCGTGAGGAAGAAGACTCCGCGTAGACGACGACCCTGTGGCGGTCCCACTGGCGTGGCGGCGCGGCGCAGCGAGCGAAGCGAGCGAGATCACGGCGAAGCCACGGCAAAGAATCCAACGGAGGAAGGTGGGGTTGAGTGCGTGCGTTCGATCGAAAACGAGGGGCACGCGTCAAGCATCCAACGGATGAGGGCGCGGCCGAGAGGCGGAATGGGCTGGCGCGGCTGGAATAGTGTTGGGCTTCGGCCCAGCACTGTTCCGGAAGATTTTAAATATATTTTTCTTTTTAATAAATCCAAAAAATGCAAATAGCAATTAGAAAATAGCAAATGATCTTGGAAAATTTCTAGAAAATTCTATAAAATATATCCAAGCAAATAGAATCTAAATAATATAGTTTTGATAATTGTTGATGTTGGGATTAATCACATTAAATCAGTTTGTCCTTAAAGTCCATATTAAGCTTTTAAATAAATTTTCAAATAAATCCAAATGGTGAAATTTCTCACTACCACTATTTAAAGGATTTTTTAAAGCTCAAAATTAGGATGTTACAGCACCGAGGACCCTCCGGGATACTTCGTGTCTTCTCGGAGGTGGCAGAAGGGCCTACTACTCCGGCTTCACGAGGCATCGAGGACCTCCAGGGTACTTCGTGTCTTCTCGGAGGTGGCCCGGAGGGCCTGATGCTCTGGGTTTCGCGAGGCACCGAGAACCCTCCGGGGGTGCTTCGGGTCTTCTCCGAGGTGGCCCAGAGGGCTCTTTGCTCCGAGCCAGAGGCGCCGAGGACCCTCCAGGGGTATTTTGGGTCTCCCCCGGAGGGCCTGCTGCTCTGAGCTTCGCGGGGCTCTCAGTACCCCCGGAGGTGCTTCGGGTCTTCTCCGGAGGTCCTGCTGCTCCGGGCTTTGCGAGGTGCCGAGGATCCTCTGGGGGTACTTCGTGTCTTCTCCGGAGGTGGCCCGGAGGGCCTGATGCTCTGGACTTCGTGAGGCACCGAGGACCCTCCGGGGGTGCTTCGGGTCTTCTACGGAGGTCGGCCAGAGGGCCTGCTGCTCTGAGCTTCGCGGGGCTCTCAGTACCCTCCGGAGGTGCTTCGGGTCTTCTCCGGAGGTCCTGCTGCTCCGGGCTTTGCAAGGCGCCGATGATCCTCTGGGGGTACTTCGGATCTCCTTCGGAGGTGGCTTTGCCTGGCCGTTAGGGTTGGTGGGGCCGCCCCTACGACAGTTACGTGAGCCAAACTCGCAAACCTGACGGACAAAAACCGTCAGGTCTAGTTTTATTGACGGTTAATACCCGTCGGCAAAATTCCTTTTATGGGCGGGCAACAAAACCGTGAGGTAAATGTTTATTGACGGTGAATACCCGTCAACAAAATTCCTTTTATGGGCGGGCAACAAAACCGTGAGGTAAATGTTTGTTGACGGTGAATACCCGTCAAGCAAAATCTTTTTTATGGGTGGTTCATAAAACCGTCAAAAAAATAGAAATAACCGTCAGGAATAATTTTATTGACGATGAACTGTGAGACAAATTGAATTTTCCCGATTGCCTAGACCTGATGGAATTTGCCTGACGGTTACTCGTCAGTTAAATAAAATCTGACGTTTTTTTAAATTTTGTTGGTGGTTTTCGACCGTGTGGAAATAAATATCCGTTCTGTAGTGTAGGTTCGGTCTCGACTGGGATGGGTGCATATATATTGGTCTTCGTATTGGGCTACATTTTCGAGGAGGCGATCGATCGGGATACATCTACATCGATCATTTCTCATGTGTGGATCGGAGTAGCTAGCTACACTTTGTTGCGGCTGTAGATCATGTCACTCCTAGAGTCCTAGGTCCTAACAACCTCACTGGATCTAAATTTCTAAATAAAGAAGAAAAAATTAACGTCACTGAATCAATCTGCTGCATCAACTAGACCGATCGGTGCATACTTAGTTCACCCATTACATGCAACTATGCAAGACATCGATCCATCATGGTTATCACGACCGTACATATGCACAGATACGCACCAAATATTTATGAGGGTTTCAACGTACGTATACGGTGAGTATACTATGCCATTTATGATGTTACGGGCAAAATTAACAATGACCAACAAACATTAAAGTTTTGTTTGCATATGCAATAGAAATGAAAGAGACCAGCCATACGCACAAGGCACGGCAATAAAAACTCCATCTTGATAAAAAAAAACTAATTAAGTTTATTGAGTCTGCATCGAATCGAATGGATCGATGCATATATATACATGCATATACTTGTTCAGCATTACATGCAAGAGCAAGTTTATGGATTACATGTATATATGCGATTGAATCCTCGACATTATTATATCGCTCGATCAGGCAAGAATTAAACCCGTCTCGTCATCTACGATGTCACTGCGAAGTGTCTGCAGCAGCACCGCACAGGATTATGGTTATGGTCGCAGTAGGCCATGTCCATGTCACGGCTGTTGCATTCAGTCTTGCACCCGTCGGTCCAGCAGTGTGGGTCATCGAAACATGTAGCCCGAGCAACTACGTACACAATATAATGCATGTCACGGCCAATCAGTGCACACAACTAATTAAAAACAAGAGTATATATATTAAGGTTAATTAATATGAACATAATATTGGGAAAAGAAAAAAAAACAAGGGATGTTATTTCCTACATACGTGCGTGGCATGTCGAGACGCTAGCAGACATGATCACAAGAGCCATGCAGACAACGGCCATGGAATACACGATCCTCGTCGCATTGCTCGTCACGAGCGCCATGAGGAGAAGCGATTACTTCTGTTTTGATGTGCTTACTGCCATGCTCCTTTGCGGGTGTTCATATATATAGAGGCAAAAATCAAATCTTAGAGATGGATTCTTGCATGCATTTATGTTTTCTCGCCTACATTAATGTCTGATATCACAATGCTAAGATCTAATATCGTGTTAGGCAAATAAATGACATCCGATTCTGCACCTTCATGTGTATACTGAATTTATTTCTTTTTTCCGTGAGTGTGGAATTTAATGATTTCATTTTTGATATGATAATTTATTGTTTCTGGTTCACACGGAACTAAAATAATGTTTAGAAAAAGCCTCCTGATTTGCTCTGAAATGCCATAAATTCTCATATTAATTGCAGGAAAAAGAGATAGTTTCATTACACCGCCTATTTTGATGGGTACATATTAGAATGGTGTTGATTAATCAGATATACATTAATGTGAGGTTGGACAATCCTCGGAGCATGACATATGGAGTAAATTTCATGAAAGGGTTCACGAGGTAGTTAGTACAATCAAAGTTAAATGCCACGTGTCATGCTCTAAGGATGGTCCAATCTCATATGGATCAGGCGGAAACTCCCTTCAGGCATGATTGGGCGGCCGCTCGAGCTCCCCTCCGGCCGGATTCCCCCACATGGGTAGACATAAGGCTCAGCATCCCGCGGCCGGCGAGGAGGAGGCTGTCGAAGCACTGAGTGTCGAGTAGAGGTTGAAGAGGATGCTGCTTCATGGTCGTGGTCTCGTGGATTTTGTTCAATTGGGTCTGGCCTGGCCGGTCAGCAGGCCCATTAGAAGGCATTGTTCACGGCCTACAGTCGCACTGCATTTTCCTCGTAGGCTCACAGCCACCTCTGCTCCTCATTGACTCACGCCTTGTAACGTCCCGTTTTCGGACAGCAAATAGTACTTACCGTTTTATTTTCGGTTTTCGTTTTGTCGCTGAATTCCAAAAACTCCGAGCTTCCTGTAGGCTTGGGCTTGTGTTTTAAACCTCCATTCAAATTCTGAATTCAAAATTCAACTTGAATTCACCCTTTTCGGATTTTGGATCCCTTTCCCAAAATCTACATCACCTTTGTTTCCCTTGGGCCATCTTAATCTTCTCCGGCCCATTTTCTCGGCTGGCCTTTTTCCATTTTCTTCCTCTCCCCAGTTTTCCCTCTCTCCCGGGCCGAATTCCCTGGCCGGCCCACCTCCTCCCGCTACCTCGGCCCAACCACTCATTTTTTTCTCCCACACCCGGCCCACCATTCGCCCCAGCCCGCGTCGCTTTCTTTTCTCACCCAGCCTGCCCGCAGCGCCGTCTCTCTCCCTTATCCCCTTCTTCCCCAGCCACCTCAGCCGCATCTCCCTCTCCTTCCCTCGCGCCGCTGGCCTCTTCGTCTCCCCCATTTCGCTCTCTCCACTGCCCCCACTTCTTCTCCTCCCTGAGCGCTCGCCTCCTCCATCTTCTTCCCTCGCTCGGTTGCGCCGCCTCCGCCCGGCCCAGCTTCGCCTCTCCCCTTCGCAACCGCCCGGCTTCTTCTTCTTCTCCCGTTCGGCCAAGTGCCTCTTTCGCCGCCGGTCGCCCCGTGCCCCTCGACCTGGGTTCGGGCGCCTCGATCACCTCTTCGACACCCCAGTGTCTCCCCACTGGCCAGCCGAGCTCTCCCGCCGCCGCCGTGCTCCCCTCCAGCGCCACATCGGCTTCAGTCAGCAGCCTCCACCGGTGCTCTTCCGTCTCCACCAAGCACTCGGTGAGCACCCCCTCCCCTCCAGCATTCTATTTTGCTGCCCCCTTCACCCCTCTGGCCGTCGCTCAGCCGCCACCCGAGCGCCTCCCTGTCTCCTCTGCGGCCAAGCTCCCTCTCGGCTCCCCTTGCCAGTGGCCCCTCTCAGCATGGACAGTGGGTTGGGAAGCTGTTATACTTGTTGATTGCCCTTAGTTTCTGCCTTTGACACCAAATTTTGGTTCCCACTGGTTGCACATAAATTGAATTGTTGATTGTTGTGATTTTGCTAAAACTCTAAAAAGACCTTTAAAAATGGTGATTTAATATTTAAGGAAAAATAAAATAATTACATCTCTATTCATTAATATCTATCTCAATCATAATTTGGAATAATTAAATATGCACATTCTTGTTTAAGCATCAAGTAAATGAAATGCTCAAGCAGTCCTTTTCCTCGAATCGGCAATATCTTGCCATCTTCCAAATCTGCAGCGGAGTATTCCTGCAAAAGTTCCTTCGACCTCTACCCTCCTTGTATCTTCCATCCCGGCAGAATTCCGCCATCGTTCCTCCTTTCACTCAATTGGTTATTTGACTTTGTCAAACATCCCCGTGTCGCCCACTCCTTTCTATCTCGTCCTCCGCGATCTTATTTAAAGCTCTTGTGTTTTATGTTATTTCCTTTTTGGGTTCTTTGGGTTTATTGGTTCCTTGATCGTTGTTGCGTAATTAGAAATTGAAGTCCACAAGAAGCGACGACTCGAGCAGGATCAAGATTCGAGCAAAGACGCCGACTAAGAATTCCAAGCTCTATCTAATCCGACTTTGAGTAAGATCAAGGCCGCGGTAAATTAGCCCAGGCGAGTCAACACTTTAATCATTTTGAGCCTACATTTTATGCAAATTATATTGTTTTAAAATATCAAATTGCATGCTTTAATTTCCTATGCAAATTTATGTAAAAAACCTTAAGGTTGTTAAATACCCATTTGATAATTACTTATTTAATATGCCATCTATTGATAAATTGAACCATCATTCCTTGTCACCCTAATAACTATATGGTAAATACTAGCTATAGGTTGTACTTAAGCGATATGCTAGCCTTGCTTAAGTACCGAGACAAATTGAATTTTCCTGACTGTCTAGACCTGATGGGATTTGCCTGACGGTTAAATAAAACCTGACGTTTTTTTTAAAAAAATTTGTTGGCGGTCTTCGACTGTGTGGAAATAAATATCCGTTCTGTAGTGTAGGTTCGGTCTCGACTGGGATGGGTGCATATATATTGGTCTTCGTATTGGGCTACATTTACGAGGAGGTGATCGATCGGGATACATCTACATCGATCATTTCTCATGTGTGGATCGGAGTAGCTAGCTACACTTTGTTGCGGCTGTAGATCATGTCACTCCTAGAGTCCTAGGTCCTAACAACCTCACTGGATCTAAATTTCTAAATAAAGAAGAAAAAATTAACGTCACTGAATCAATCTGCTGCATCAACTAGACCGATCGGTGCATACTTAGTTCACCCATTACATGCAACTATGCAAGACATCGATCCATCATGGTTATCACGACCGTACATATGCACAGATACGCACCAAATATTTATGAGGGTTTCAACGTACGTATACGGTGATCATTATACTATGCCATTTAATAAAGAACTTGCAAAAGAAATCTTTCACTGCCCGAAATTCTAAGCGAACAAATGAGTTACATTTCCAACAGGGGTAAAACAGAACTTCTGTGAAAAGATAAATCTTGCAACTTAAATACGCTCACGTGGAACAGAAGTATCACAATAATCGAAAGAACAATAATTATTTCAAAGAACGTTCAGAGACCTACTGGAGCTTGCCTGCTTCATTATAACCCCCCATTCAAAAGAAATTCATGAACTGCAAGAAACTACAACCAGAAAACCAGATTCAAGCTCGAGAAAGACAACAACTTCATCAAAGAACTCATGCTCATCACATAACTATAGAACAGGGGTAAGAACTTCTCTGTTTTCATACCAAGAACAGTGGTGTAGCCTGGTAAAACCCAGGACAACAACCACGAACTCAACTTCTCAACGTCCATTACTAATACGCATAACCAATATAATCAATTATTAATATATAGGATCATCTCATGACAATCATAGAATAAATTCATAGATATAGGATATCACATCATATCATAGATTGATAATAACATAGCACAAAATAATTCAACAAAGGCTCATTAATCGAGTCACATCAATGGAAATACGGAAGCAATGAATTACCCATCCCTTCCTACTGTGCACAGTGTGTCAATTTAATATTTTCGTATTAACCACGGACCTAAAATCCGCTCTGATACCAACTGTAACACCCTGGCTATTCGGAAGCCAAGATGTCACTCAAACTTAATCAAAACACTAGGAACCGAACAGAAACATACGAATAGCATTGATTCTATAACAATAACTTATACAAATCTAACTATGGATTTAACATTTCCAAGTAAAGGAAGGAAACACTCGAAACATGAGTTTAAAGCAAACGTAACCTTGTAGGTTTATTACAAATTCAACAACTTTCAAATAGATGGCATGAATTAAACAATGTCAATGAATTTCGGTTTAAGATAAATGGCATGCATCGTGCTGGACTACTCCCCCATATGATTGCCTTCCTCTTCATTTACCTAAATTAAACAAACAAGCAAGGATGAGCCAAAGACTCATCAAATACTATATATGAGAAATCAAGCATTAAGTGGACAAGCCAACTACAAGCGAAATGTGAACATTTCTCGAAACACATACATGAATGAATGGAATGAAAGAATGCATTGAAGGAATGGATCGCTCAACGACTTATACCTAGATAACGAGCGATACACCCGTCGGTGTTCACTTAAGCCCGTGCTTAACAAAGTCCGGACCCAAATACCGTATGAAGAATGGATCGCTCAACAGCTTATACCGGTATAATTGCAACTCACATGAAATGATGACTCGTGGCATGGCTAAGCAGTCTAATCGTATCTAACCAACCCACGTTGGTGCTACGATAATACCAACTAATAATAAACCAACCTAGGGTGACAAAAGATCATGGCATATAATAGACAATGTGGATATAACAAATTGGATTAATAACTATCCCAAAAGCATTTAAATAAATACTTGAAATAGAATGCAATACATTGAAACAAAGTATTTTGAAAACTGGGTTCAATATGATCAAAGGTATAACTTGCCTTGAAATAGCTCAAAGTACTAGCCTTGATTTTGAGGAGGCGCTCCTTCTTCAGCAAAATTTCCCGAAGTATCGACGTCTACTCGTAAACGAGACAAAAGAAATAAAAACAAATAAATAATAGAGGCAAAATAAACTCTAAAAATCAAATAAAATTCACCATTAAATAGATCTTGATTTTATATAAATTTACAAATTTGAATGGGCTCAATCGGAGTTCGGATGCAAAAGATATGGGCTTTGAAAGTTTAAAAATCAAATAAAATCCTAATTTGGATTTTATTGAATTGCCCGAATTATTTTTATAAAGGAAAATCGGATTATTGCGCAATGCTTGCGTCAGCCGAGAATTTCCGGAAAATAAAATAGATTTAAAAAGAAATCTGACATGTGGCCCCACATGTCGGGCCTCGGTTCACAGTGGACCGAGTGCACCGAACCGAGGAGATCTCGGCGCGGTGGACCGAGCCACGCGCGCATGTCTTGGCCGATCTGGCGCCACGCGGCCGCCACACCAAAGACCGAGGTCGACATGGGCGCCGAGCTGGACGACAACGGCGGCGGTGGCGCTCGGGACCCGATGGTCACCGGCGAACGGCGGCGAGTCATCGACGGCGAAGGGTACCAGATTGTTCCCCGCGCTATTGCGCACTCAGGGGTGCCCTTACCGGTAGCTGGCAACGACGGTGGCGACCGGCGGCGGGGAAGAAGCGGCGGTGGAGCTTCGGGTTTTGTCGGAATGGTGCTCCGGCGATGAGGAGGGGCGCACGAGGTAGCCCGGGATTTGCTGATCACGGTGGTGCAGTCGGTGGAGTAAGGGCGACAACGACGGCGGCGCAATTCACCGGAGAAGAAGCTCGGCCAAAAACCCTAAATCTTGGATTGCGGCGGCGCTAGAGTGATCGGGGAGACGAGGGTGGTGGCTCTGGGTTGCGGCGGACTAGGCGATTCTAAGGGGGGTATTTATAGGCTCGGGGGACGCCGGAATTGGAAATCCTCAATTCGGGTCCGAAACGGCCGGGTTTTGAAATCCTTTATTCTCGGATATTGAGAGGGATTCGGGGTTTGATTCGGTTTGGAAAAGATAAGGACTAAACAGAGATACGATTTGGTGGGGTCGGCGCGAAGAATCAACAACTGAATCGGTTTTGTCGGACGAAGCTTCAAGCTCCAGCAATGGCGGGCGAAACGCGGGCGTGAGGAAGAAGACTCAGCGTGAGCAGCGACCAATTGTGGCGGTCCCACTGGCAATGGCAAGCAGGCGCGCGGCGAGCGAGCGAGCGAGATCAGCGGGCGAAGCCACGCGGCAGCAATCCAACGGAGGAAGGTGGGGTTGAGTGCGTGCGTTCGATCGAAAACGAGGGGCACGCGTCAAGCATCCAACGGATGAGGGCGCGCGAGAGAGGAATGGTCAAGCGGCCGAATAGTGTTGGGCTTCGCCCAACAGCATTCCTAAGATTTTAAATATATTTTTCTTTTTAATAAATCCAAAAAATGCAAATAGCAATTAGAAAATAGCAAATGATCTTGGAAAATTTCTAGAAAATTCTATAAAATATATCCAAGCAAATAGAATCTAAATAATATAGTTTTGATAATTGTTGATGTTGGGATTAATCACATTAAATCAGTTTGTCCTTAAAGTCCATATTAAGCTTTTAAATAAATTTTCAAATAAATCCAAATGGTGAAATTTCTCACTACCACTATTTAAAGGATTTTTTTTAAAGCTCTGAAAATTAGGATGTTACAGGCACCGAGGACCCTCCGGGGATACTTCGTGTCTTCTCCGGAGGTGGCCCGAAGGGCCTACTACTCCGGGCTTCACGAGGCATCGAGGACCCTCCGAGGGTACTTCGTGTCTTCTCCGGAGGTGGCCCGGAGGGCCTGATGCTCTGGGTTTCGCGAGGCACCGAGAACCCTCCGGGGGTGCTTCGGGTCTTCTACGGAGGTGGCCCAGAGGGCCTGCTGCTCCGGGCTTCGCGAGGCGCCGAGGACCCTCCAGGGGTATTTTGGGTCTCCCCCGGAGGGCCTGCTGCTCTGAGCTTCGCGGGGCTCTCAGTACCCCCGGAGGTGCTTCGGGTCTTCTCCGGAGGTCCTGCTGCTCCGGGCTTTGCGAGGTGCCGAGGATCCTCTGGGGGTACTTCGTATCTTCTCCGGAGGTGGCCCGGAGGGCCTGATGCTCTGGACTTCGTGAGGCACCGAGGACCCTCCGGGGGTGCTTCGGGTCTTCTACGGAGGTCGGCCAGAGGGCTCTTGCTCTGAGCCAGCGGGCTCTCGGTACCCTCGAGGTGCTTCGGGTCTTCTCCGGAGGTCCTGCTGCTCCGGGCTTTGCAAGGCGCCGATGATCCTCTGGGGGTACTTCGGATCTCCTTCCGAGGTGGCTTTGCCTGGCCGTTAGGGTTGGTGGGGCCGCCCCTACGACAGTTACGTGAGCCAAACTCGCAAACCTGACGGACAAAAACCGTCAGGTCTAGTTTTATTGACGGTTAATACCCGTCGGCAAAATTCCTTTTATGGGCGGGCAACAAAACCGTGAGGTAAATGTTTGTTGACGGTGAATACCCGTCAAGCAAAATCTTTTTTATGGGTGGTTCATAAAACCGTCAAAAAAATAGAAATAACCGTCAGGAATAATTTTATTGACGATGAACTGTGAGACAAATTGAATTTTCCCGATTGCCTAGACCTGATGGAATTTGCCTGACGGTTACTCGTCAGTTAAATAAAATCTGACGTTTTTTTAAATTTTGTTGGTGGTTTTCGACCGTGTGGAAATAAATATCCGTTCTGTAGTGTAGGTTCGGTCTCGACTGGGATGGGTGCATATATATTGGTCTTCGTATTGGGCTACATTTTCGAGGAGGCGATCGATCGGGATACATCTACATCGATCATTTCTCATGTGTGGATCGGAGTAGCTAGCTACACTTTGTTGCGGCTGTAGATCATGTCACTCCTAGAGTCCTAGGTCCTAACAACCTCACTGGATCTAAATTTCTAAATAAAGAAGAAAAAATTAACGTCACTGAATCAATCTGCTGCATCAACTAGACCGATCGGTGCATACTTAGTTCACCCATTACATGCAACTATGCAAGACATCGATCCATCATGGTTATCACGACCGTACATATGCACAGATACGCACCAAATATTTATGAGGGTTTCAACGTACGTATACGGTGAGTATACTATGCCATTTATGATGTTACGGGCAAAATTAACAATGACCAACAAACATTAAAGTTTTGTTTGCATATGCAATAGAAATGAAAGAGACCAGCCATACGCACAAGGCACGGCAATAAAACTCCATCTTGATAAAAAAAAACTAATTAAGTTTATTGAGTCTGCATCGAATCGAATGGATCGATGCATATATATACATGCATATACTTGTTCAGCATTACATGCAAGAGCAAGTTTATGGATTACATGTATATATGCGATTGAATCCTCGACATTATTATATCGCTCGATCAGGCAAGAATTAAACCCGTCTCGTCATCTACGATGTCACTGCGAAGTGTCTGCAGCAGCACCGCACAGGATTATGGTTATGGTCGCAGTAGGCCATGTCCATGTCACGGCTGTTGCATTCAGTCTTGCACCCGTCGGTCCAGCAGTGTGGGTCATCGAAACATGTAGCCCGAGCAACTACGTACACAATATAATGCATGTCACGGCCAATCAGTGCACACAACTAATTAAAAACAAGAGTATATATATTAAGGTTAATTAATATGAACATAATATTGGGAAAAGAAAAAAAAACAAGGGATGTTATTTCCTACATACGTGCGTGGCATGTCGAGACGCTAGCAGACATGATCACAAGAGCCATGCAGACAACGGCCATGGAATACACGATCCTCGTCGCATTGCTCGTCACGAGCGCCATGAGGAGAAGCGATTACTTCTGTTTTGATGTGCTTACTGCCATGCTCCTTTGCGGGTGTTCATATATATAGAGGCAAAAATCAAATCTTGGAGATGGATTCTTGCATGCATTTATGTTTTCTCGCCTACATTAATGTCTGATATCACAATGCTAAGATTTGATATCGTGTTAGGCAAATAAATGACATCCGATTCTGCACCTTCATGTGTATACTGAATTTATTTCTTTTTTCCGTGAGTGTGGAATTTAATGATTTCATTTTTGATATGATAATTTATTGTTTCTGGTTCACACGGAACTAAAATAATGTTTAGAAAAAGCCTCCTGATTTGCTCTGAAATGCCATAAATTCTCATATTAATTGCAGGAAAAAGAGATAGTTTTATTACACCGCCTATTTTGATGGGTACATATTAGAATGGTGTTGATTAATCAGATATACATTAATGTGAGGTTGGACAATCCTCGGAGTATGACATATGGAGTAAATTTCATGGAAGGGTTCACGAGGTAGTTAGTACAATCAAAGTTAAATGCCACGTGTCATGCTCTAAGGATGGTCCAATCTCATATGGATCAGGCGGAAACTCCCTTCAGGCATGATTGGGCGGCCGCTCGAGCTCCCCCGGCGGATCCCCCCACATGGCTAGACATAAGGCTCAGCATCCCGCGGCCGGCGAGGAGGAGGCTGTCGAAGCACTGAGTGTCAAGTAGAGGTTGAAGAGGATGCTGCTTCATGGTCGTGATCTCGTGGGTTTTGTTCAATTGGGTCTGCCCTGGCCTGTCAGCAGGCCCATTAGAAGGCATTGTTCACAGCCTACAGTCGCACTGCATTTTCCTCATAGGCTCACAGCCACCTCTGCTCCTCATTGACTCACGCCTTGTAACGTCCCGTTTTCGGACAGCAAATAGTACTTACCGTTTTATTTTCGGTTTTTGTTTTGTCGCTGAATTCCAAAAACTCCGAGCTTCCTGTAGGCTTGGGCTTGTGTTTTAAACCTCCATTCAAATTCAAAATTCAAAATTCAACTTGAATTCACCCTTTTCGGATTTTGGATCCCTTTCCCAAAATCTACATCACCTTTGTTTCCCTTGGGCCATCTTAATCTTCTCCGGCCCATTTTCCCGGCTGGCCTTTTTCCATTTTCATCCTCTCCACAGTTTTCCCTCTCTCCCGGGCCGAATTCCCTGGCCGGCCCACCACCTCCCGCTACCTCGGCCCAACCACTCATTTTTTTCTCCCACACCCGGCCCGCGTCGCTTTCTTTTCTCACCTGGCCTGCCCGCAGCGCCATCTCTCTCCCTTATCCCCTTCTTCCCCAGCCGCATCTCCCTCTCCTTCCCTCGCGCCGCTGGCCTCTTCGTCTCCCCCATTTCGCTCTCTCCGCCGCCCCCACTTCTTCTCCTCCCCGAGCGCTCGCCTCCTCCATCTTCTTCCCTCGCTTGGTTGCGCCGCCATCTCTCTCCCTTATCCCCTTCTTCCCTAGCCGCATCTCCCTCTCCTTCCCTCGCGCCGCTGGCCTCTTCGTCTCCCCCATTTCGCTCTCTCCGCCGCCCCCACTTCTTCTCCTCCCCGAGCGCTCGCCTCCTCCATCTTCTTCCCTCACTCGGTTACGCCGCCTCCGCCCGGCCCGGCTTCGCCTCTCCCCTTCACAACCGCCCGGCTTCTTCTTCTTCTCCCCGTTCGGCCGAAGTGCCTCTTCCGCCGCCGGTCGCCCCGTGCCCCTCGACCTAGGTTCTAGCGCCTGGAGCACCTCTTCGACACCCCAGTGTCTCCCCACTGGCCAGCCGAGCTCTCCCGCCGCCGCCGTGCTCCCCTCCAGCGCCACATCGGCTTCAATCAGCAGCCTCCGCCGGTGCTCCTCCGTCTCCACCAAGCACCCGGTGAGCATCCCCTCCCCTCCAGCATTCTATTTTGCTGCCCCCTTTACCCCTCTGGCTGTCGCTCAGCCGCCACCCGAGCGCCTCCCTGTCTCCTCTGTGGCCAAGCTCCCTCTCGGCTCCCCTTGCTAGTGGCCCCTCTCAGCATGGACAGTGGGTTGGGCAGCTGTTATACCTGTTGATTGCCCTTAATTGCTGCCTTTGACACCAAATTTTGGTTCCCACTAGTTGCTCAGAAACTGAATTGTTGATTGTTGTGATTTTGCTAAAACTCTAAAAAGACCTTTAAAAATGGTGATTTAATATTTAAGGAAAAATAAAATAATTACATCTCTATTCATTAATATCTATCTCAATCATAATTTGGAATAATTAAATATGCACATTCTTGTTTAAGCATCAAGTAAATGAAATGCTCAAGCAGTCCTTTTCCTCGAATCGGCAATATCTTGCCATCTTCCAAATCTGCAGCGGAGTATTCCTGCAAAAGTTCCTTCGACCTCTACCATCCTTGTATCTTCCATCCCGGCAGAATTCCGCCATCATTCCTCCTTTCACTCAATTGGTTATTTGACTTTGTCAAACATCCCCGTGTCGCCCACTCCTTTCTATCTCGTCCTCCGCGATCTTATTTAAAGCTCTTGCGTTTTATGTTGTTTCCTTTTTGGGTTCTTTGGATTTATTGGTTCCTTGATCGTTGTAGCGTAATTAGAAATTGAAGTCCACAAGAAGCGACGACTCGAGCAGGATCAAGATTCGAGCAAAGACGCCGACTAAGAATTCCAAGCTCTATCTAATTCGGCTTTGAGTAAGATCAAGGCCGCGGTAAATTAGCCCAGGCGAGTCAACACTTTAATCATTTTGAGCCTACATTTTATGCAAATTATATTATTTTAAAATATCAAATTGCATGCTTTAATTTCCTATGCAAATTTATGTCAAAAACCTTAAGGTTTTTAAATACCCATTTGATAATTACTTATTTAATATGCCATCTATTGATAAATTGAACGATCATTCCTTGTCACCCTAGTAACTATATGGTAAATACTAGCTATAGGTTGTACTTGAGCGATATGCTAGCCTTGCTTAAGTACCGAGACATTAATGTCCCAATCATCATCCTTTAGACATAAACAAATGTGTTGGGCAGTCATTGGGAAGAATGACTGGAATAGTTGTGATTATTCGTTTTCTAATTCTCAAAACCCTAAAACTTGCTATTACCACGTCTGGGCGAATGGAAAGATTGGTGGGTGCCATCGTGTACGAGAAAGAATGGTATGTGGAATGAACCGCCTGGATGGATTAAGAACTTAATCTTGTCATGACCTCCTGTGTAAAACAAGTACAACCACAAGTCTGCAAAGTGCAATCTGGCTCAGTAAATTTATTAGACCCCGAAAGTCATTTCACTAGTAGAGGAGCGGAGTTGTGCAAGCGTAGTCTTGAATGGGACACCGATGGTGAAGTTGCCAGCTGCGCTAGACGTTGTGGAAAGCTGTGGTCCAGCTGCGTTAGCGACTGTGGTGGACATCCATATGGGTGAAATGACGGAAGGGGCGAGATAGATTGAAAAGTTACCGTGACGATCGCTCAACTACATGACTATGGAATCATGTGGGAAAACGAGTATGATTGTCTTGTGGGTACAGTGTACAACTGTAACATCCCAAATGTGAATTTGTGTTTCAAATGTATAAAAATGAGGAGAAATTAAAACTTTTCTCACATCTGGATGTTTTTGAACAGTTCTATAATTCTTGTACAGGGATTGTGAAAAAATCAAACTCAAAATCCCTAATTCCCTCAGGTCCTAAACCTCCTTGGTAAAAATCTTATGTCCAACCACCTGAAAATAATTTTCCCTGGATCTAGGACAGGTGTGTGACACCTCCGAATTATTTCATGATTTTTAGATATTATTTGATAATTTTGGGATGCAAGTCAAACCCAGTCAAAGCTTGGTCAAACCCTAATTCAAAACTTCTGGAATTTCTGGAGAAGAATGCATTGCATGAAAATCTCTGAAAATTTTATGTAAAGTTAATCCTTAAGTCAGCAACCTCCAGTTAAAATTTCATGATTTTTGGAGCTTATTTGCTTCCTCAAGAAATTCCTCAAAATATCAGCTTTTAATTCAAACCCTAGCTGGTTTTCACTGTTCCTTGGGTTCGAGTCAGACTCGGGTTCGAGCCACATGACTTGGTTCAATCAACTAACTGCACCACCGCGGTCGATCGAGCGCGAGCGCTGTCAGCCGTCAGATCGTCATCGAAGCGTTGCGATGCGATCACAGGAGAGTCGTTCGATTGGAAAAGCACGGCCTGGATTGGAGTGAACGTTCGGACCGGCCGATCGCCCAATTCATTTGAACCGTCCGATTTGGAGATAACAGTCTGGATCGAGTGAACGTTCGGACCGGCCGATCGTTTCTTTCATTTGAACCGTTCGATTTAGATCCAACGGTGGACGCGTCGTCTCCTTCCTCGCGTTGAGCAAACGTTGAGGCTTAGCCATGGCGTAAGCAGAGGAGAAGGGCGCAGTGTAGGGTCACTTCGGTGACCACCTTTAAATGGCTCCTTCTGCTAGCATTAATTGCCTGTCGTGCACGGCCCTCAAACGTCCATTGCTCAACTGCTCTCATCGCTCTCAAGTGCTCCCATGGCAGGTTTGACCCGAGAGGGTTTATGGCCGTTGCTCTCTGCCATCTCAGCTATTTAAGCTCCATTGTTTCCCCTTTGGCTTCCTTTAGCATTTTCGCAACTCTAGCTAGCACCTCGGTGTTTGTTTGAGCTGCATTCAACCGAAATCATTTCGGCCGCCATTGCCGAGCTTCAAGCTTACGGTGAAGGCGGTACCACAGTGGCTCTCTCTCTCTCCATTTCTTGCTCCCTCTGCTCCCCCTTTAGTCACTTGAGCTTAACCCTCTCTCAATTTTGCTTATCTTCCTCAGGGCTTGGCTGAATTGGAGATTCTCCAATTTTCGGTCGAAAGCACTGCATTCGTCACCAGAGCATCTTCAACCTCCTCTGTGCCTCTCCAGTGCTAAGGTAGCTCCACTTTAGTCCCTAGTTGCTTGGCACTTGCTTACTTGGACTGCAGCGGAGCTTCTTTGTATTTTTTTCGTTTTCGACCGTTTTTGGTCACCTCTGTCAACTCCGGCTTGCCGACGTTCTAGACCGCCGCAGCCGCAGTTTTTGGTCCCATTGTGTGCGCAAAACTATTACGGACCCATTTTGGACCTTAGCTCGCGCCGCCGTGACCAGAGTTGCCGGCGGTGAGCCTCCTTTCGCCGTCGGTCTTGTCAGACGAACTGTGCGCGAGCGTTTAGAACATAGTTCGCTGTGGACCGTCGATCTTTAGATCAACGGCCCGGGATTGCGTGAACGTTCGGACCATCCGAACGCGGCATGTGCACCGTAGGATTCTAGATCGATGGCTCAGGTTCGCGTGAACATTCAGATCGCTCGAACGCTTCGATCCGTGGACCGTTGGATCCGAGATCAACGGTCCCGATTCGAGTAAACGTTCGGACCGTCCGAACGGTTCGATCCGCGTGGACCGTTGGATCCAAGATCAATGGTTCAGGTTCGTGCGAACGTTCGGACCGCCCGAACGCCTCGATCCACATGGGCTGTTGGATCTAAATTCAACGATGAACGTATGAGCCGCGTGAGCCGCGTGCGCGCGCGCCTTGTCCCGTGGACTTGGGCCGTTGGATCCAAGATCAACGATCCAAGTTAGTCCACGTCGTTTTAATTTTGGATTTTCCCGAGGAGGATTATTTGTCAACTGAAAAATGAAATTAACTTGTAAAATGCATAACTATTTCATTTTAATTCCTTTTCAGTTGATTCAAATTTTGTTAGTTATGTTTTTAACTAAACTTTAATCTAAAAATTATTCTAACCTCATTATAGTTCCAGAAATTTTTGCGAAGATTTTAGTTGCAATGAATAGTAGCATTTGTGATTTATAAGGTTGAGTAGAATTATTTCGCTCATATCTTTTGCATTAAGAATCCAAATCAATTGGTTCTTATTGCTAAATTCCTTATAAATAATGCTCTTGCTGCTGTAAAACTTTTAAAGCATTCGGAAAAAGTTTGCTGTTGAGTCTTTTTCGTATTCGCCGTTCTTATCGATTATTTTTCGCTCTTTCGTTAGGTTCCAACGATTGTGCTAACCACGAGAGTGACCCTCAGCAATATATTGAGCAGCAGCAACCAGGCAAGCAGTTTGATCATGTTAATCCCAGTATTTTTCAAGTCTAATATATTGTTTGCAACTTGTATGTATGCATTGCTATGTTGTGTTAAACTATGATTAGTGGATCATATAGTTGCATAATCTGTAGGAATTGATTATCCTCTACTACCTGAGCCTAGGTTATTTGTTGTGATTGGAGTTCGTTGGATGAGCTCTTGTCACTTAGTAGATTGCGATTTGAAATTGCTTAGAAATGCTTAGTTTCGGTAGTAATGAGCGATCATCTTGATCACACATCTAATTATTACTCATTTATGTCCAGCACTTGTGCTTTGTTATTTTGTAAAGTTAAAATCTGAAAATGAAAAATTGATTTAGACTTGGGCATATTGGTTGGATGGTGTGGTTGTTTGGTTTGTGGTGGTATGCCTAAGTCAACAAGGACTGAATTACTTGCGCCACCGTACTGAGCAATTTGCGTGCTAAACACACGAGAGGGATATGTGACCTCTCTTGACTGAGTACTTTGGCGTGTGTTAGCTCCGAGTCGTAGGAGGGGGTTTGTGTGTGTTGGGTCAAAAAGGATCTGTGTTATTGTGTTGGGTGTGCAGTGGTGGAGTTCCGGGTAGGTTCTCCACCTCGAGGGACATCGTAGTTGTCCAAGGCTTTGCCCGTGAGGGGTAGTTGACCGAGGCTTTACGATGACTCCGACACAACGTATGGGTTTCTATCCATACGGGCGACTCGTAGTTAATACATAATATTAGAAATGTCTCGAAGGACTTAGCTGTGCCGGCATACCAAAGGAAGTATGCTAATCATGTGGCAAAAAAGCGGTCTGACGTGTGGGTACATTGGTACACCCCCTGCAGGGATAAAACTATTCGAATAGCCTCGTCCTAGGTTATGGACACGCTCGGATACGCCCCCGTGAGAATTAGACTACAACCTTTTAATTAAAATTTGACATGGTTGGTATGAATGGGTAATTCATACTATTGTTGTGGTGACTATGGATTTAGTCACTTCCAGGATTGTTGCTGTCATCTATCTATTGTTATTATTGTTGTCAAGCTGTTATTTGAACATTAAAAATAGATTTGCCAACTTGCTTTCAAATGTACTATCTTATTGCAAACAAAGATTGCTTTATGCCGAAAATGAAACATACAGCCTCCACTCAAATAAGCTTGCATGTAGCATATGTATAGGTCTGTTATTCTACACGTAAGTCTTGCGGAGTACAATTTTTGTACTCATTTGCTTTGCTTAACTATTTGTTGCAGAGGAGGAAGGTGAGCCCCAAGGGCCTCACTTTTGTGAGATGTGCTGCGGGTTTGACGGCTAGCTTGTCGGTCCGGTCGGTTGCCTTGTGGGTTAAAGGCACACTGATTGGCTCTTTTATTTATGGTCATCTTATGACACTTTTGCTTCCGCTGTTTAAATTATTTGTATGACTTTGGGCCGGTCGGCCTCTCTTTTGTAATAACTTTACTGTGTAGGTCTTTGGATCTGTCAAGTTCTGCTTCGGTTCTATGTGAATGAATGGAATTGATGCATGACTTTTTGTAAAGAGATGTGTATACTGTATTTCTGGGAAGTATACATGTCTCGAGTCTCGATTTATTTGATTTGTGATGCTAGAACCGAGTGGATGGTTAAGCATTACAAGCCTGATAAACCGGGGTCTCACAACAACCTTTGAAGAGTCAAAACTGTTTAAACAGCTACGCCTACGGTCAAAGGCGGACATGGGAACCTAACTTGAGTTAGATCTATTTCAAAAACTTTGTGAGTGGAAATGAAAACCAGGTCGGCTCATCTAGCCTGAGGTTTGCTATTTTTCCTGAATCGTTGTATCCAGCGTGGTTATCGTATGGAGGTAGCTCCAATCAAAATAAAGCTTAAGGTAGATTTTCCGACAGAGCGAACTTCTGCTATTATTATTGTGCAAATACTCTCTTTATAAAATCATGATTTAGTCAAAATACTAAGTGATAGGTCCTTCTAATAATTATATTTACAAAAGTTGCTTTACGCAAATAAAATAACCCGAGCCATCCTTGTTAAACTTATATATATATATATATATATATATATATATATATATATATATATATATATATATATATATATTATTGCATCTGTTGTGTTGGCTCGCGAGCACAGTAGTAGTGCCTACTCTCGCTCTTCCCCCCAAACCCTCGGAAACATGAAACCTGGAGTTTTCGACTACTACGAGGATCTGAAAGTTTGAAGACCCAGGAGCTCGATGAAGCGTAGTTTAGACGTTAGTTGCTCTAGTCTCGCCCCAGTCTAGCTGACTCCGTCAGTTTTTGTGTGCATCCTATATTGTCTGAAGTTTCGGATAATATCAGGTGTACACGGGTTCCCCAGCCACTTGCCTGTGGAGAGATGCGCTCTCACCTCTTTGCTTCTGTTGTTGTTTCCGCTATCTTTTGTAATGTAATCATTTAGCCCGTTCGGCCCTTATTGTAAAAATTTGCCCGAAGCGGTTTATATAAACTCTGATGTGTAAATTAATGAATGGCATGATTTTACGTCTTGTATGGTTTGATTCAGTAATGTGCCTGTGAAATGCTATCTACTGATCCAGTGAATAGCACAAAGATTTCACAGAGAAATTCGGATTGAGAAATCTGGGTGCCTACACGCCTGCTCCGTCCTTTCCTCCCCTAACCCTAACCCTAACCAAGTAGAGAGCGGCGGCCAGCAAGACAAAGTGCCGGCGTGCGGTGGCCAGGGGGCGAGGCGACGCTGCTCGCGAGGGTGCGTGACGAGGCGGCGAAGCAAGGCAACTAGGGGTCTTTGATATATGCTTGTGAGTTGTGACTCTATCCTATCTAAACTTTAGTCTTGGATCCGCCCTTAATATGGATAGCACCCGGATCTCATAGGATTATTTTCAATTGAAATAGGTTTTGGGTGGACAGGCAAACATGCATGGCAGCCTGCTTGCGTCGGACCGCTGCCGTCCACGGCGTCGTCCAGATGGACTTTATTTTATCACTTCACACAGCGAACATGCATACATATGTACTGACATAAATAAATGTGGCCTTTTCCTCCTAACATTTTATTGATCATCAAGCAAAGCAAGAATTAATACATTATTTCCTTTTTCTTTTTCTGCATCGATCATACTTATGCATGTGAAATAGGTAAGAGCAAGCTAGACTTTGCGGCGGCAGCAGCAGTAGGCAGATTTGCCGTGTTGTTTGCAGTAGGCTCCGCGCGGATCCAAGTTCATGTACTGGCAGCTGGCCTCGCACCTCAGCAGGCCACAGTAGAAGTCCTCCACACACTTGTCTCTCACTCTTGGCATGTGATATGCATCTACGCATGCACGCACAAAGCAAATTAAGCTAGCATTACACAGCGAAAACATCAACGGCCGGTATGTATGTGTATATGCGTGACTAATGATCAGCTACCTGCTACTGCTACTGCTTGGCACGGCGAGAAAGTAGCAGACATGACCAGAAGAGCCATGAACAACATGACTGCCATGGAGCGGTAGTGCACGGCAGCCCTCGCGTTCTTGACAAGCACCATCAGACAGCTAGTAGTGCTTTTGCTTGTGTTACTCGAGCCAGCTAATTCTTGTTCTGGCTAATCGATCTGCTTCGATGAGATATATACAGGCATGCAGCAGGAGGCTCAAGCTAATCTGATTTGCTAGAGAATTAATTGTCGCCATTCTATCCTGATCTACTGCGTCTAACATTTTCCGTTCTCTCGATTTATTGTCATCCAGGCATTGGTTTAATCCATATCTTAATTAACCAATAATGAACTCTCTCCGTCTCTATTCTCCGCTGCTATTTTATTATTATTGTTGTTGTTAATTAGATTCTAATGCCCTCCATTGCTAGCTTTGCTATATATATCCATATCTCATCTTTGGTTGCCATTTATTCGCCGCTAATTCTCTTGTACCAATTAATCGGCTGCTAATTAAGATATCATGGATTGGGCCGACCCTTAACTGGGCTGGCTAATTACTGGGCCTCCACAAAAGAGGCCGTAGGCCCATCTATAGATTCGAAGAGACTTAGTTCATTGCAACTGGTTCTAGCTAGAGTCTTAGGTCTTTTACCAAGCTCACTAAATCTTAAATCAGAGGGTCCTATGTTAAACCATGTGGTTAGATCTAGAATAATTTAGTTAATGAATAATCGATAATGTTGTTTACTGATGTTATTTAAGGCGTGTGGTGCGTCTGGACTTGTGCCGGTCAAGTTGTGAAGAAGTTGTACCGAGAAAAGATAATGTTTTGGTCTTTGTATGTGCAGGATAACTCGGAGGCGAGTGTGGTCTACGGCGAGGATCAGGAGATGATTTGGTGCGAAGTCGTAGTCCAGAGGGTCGAGTATGCTGGAGGAGACGATCGAGCTCGAGTTGGAACGCGTGGAGATCAAAGATGAATGATGCGTGTTGAAACTACGGATATATGGTTCTGAGGTTATAACATGTAATAATTTTAGAGTATCCAAAATCGATGGAATTAGATAGATTTTCGTGACCCGTTGATAAGGCCACGTTTTGGGGTTTTTGGCCATTTGTTATCTCCAGGTAAAACGGTCGGGGGCGGAGTTCCAGCATGATCTCTCGAAAAACAAATAGTATCTGCAGAAGAGAGAGTGAGAAAAATTGCCACGTGAGTTTGTGCGGCTGGTGCTTGTGAACAAAGATTCGATTGAGGGAGGGGTGTTGGCGGCGACATGAGGCGATAAGGTGCTCCTGTGGCGGCTGCACAGATTTTTGGCCGACGCGATGTCGTACACAGTTGGGTCCTGACTTGTTGCTGTGTGTTGCGGCTGTACAATACAGATTTGCTAGTTGCTGCTGTGCATTATTGCTGTTTGTTTTTTGCTGTTCGTGCGTGAGAACAAAGAACCTATCTCTAGGGATCGCCGGCCGACTGGTTGCGACTCTTCGCTGATCCATTCACGTGATTCTTTCTTCAAAGATTGGACGCGACAAAATCTTTCACAATTATTTATCCTTCTGATTACTATTAACGATCATACATCTTTTTTTTGTTAAAAAAAAGTTATTGAATCTGCTACATCAATTAGACCGATCGATGCATACTTATTCACCAATACATGCAAGAGCTCAATCGACAATGGTTATCCAGACGCACGATTATACAGAGATGTACCAAATATAATAGTTTCAAGTTTCAACGTACAGTACTGTAGTGGAACAACGAGCTTGCAATAGGAATTTATGAAAGGAGTGCCAAGTTCACCTTTGCACCCTCCGTAAGGACGCGGTGTTGCCATGTTAGGAATTTTTCGACTGCAACGTAACACCTCAGCTAACACTGAGCCCAGAATATCACATAAATTATTCTCACTACTAATTTAAATGTTAATTAACAATAATTCTAACAAACTATGCATGGAACAAAAATAAAAACATAACAATATAAATGCATAAAAGGATTAACTTTCACACGCGCCAAGAACGCTAATTAAGGTCAATCACGTCTAAGGAACACTCGTGACACGCATTCAAGAAACACCAAAACCATGCTCCCAGTGCTTAAGATGACAACAAGTAATAATAATCAAACTATTATTAATTCAATTTTGGTTGAGTGTATTGAAAATTAATGAGGAAACAATTTTGAGTGTGTTTATATGTGGGGAAAAATGATATGAGCATGTTTTTGAGTTCTTCTCTGAGACAATTATTGCATTTACATACTAACAGCAACTTGAAAGAAAGCTAGGGATGCATATGTACATAGTGCGCTACACATGACCATGAGAACCATGAAAGCAACAAGAACCCTAGTGTTGTTCTTCACAAGCGCCATTTCTAACTGTTCTTCTTATGCTTTGATGTGATATGTCAGTAGGTCGACATACCTTTTGCCTTCCGCTATACTTGTATATTGATCTTCATAGCTCTCATAACTATTGAAGTGAACATCGTGTTGAATTCAATTAAAGTGAAAAGAAGATAGTACTCTTATTCACCTCCACTCTAGTTGTCTTTTCGATCCAGTAGCCCCAGGAACTCTGCAACATGGACCCTTACCTCACTCATGCTCTTTCGGAGATGCGACATGGCAACGACACGCGCACGAGAGAGAGATCGTTGGCCAACCAGCAGAGACGAGACGTACGGGGTGCGCTCGTTCTGGTTGCTTGGATGCATCATGATAAACACTGCGGTTTGCTTGCTTGCTTGCGAGAGGAATGAACGACCTGCAGCTATATCGACAATAAAAACTTCACCATGATCAAACTAAGTTTATTAATTGAGTCTGCATCGAACGGATCGATGCATATACTTGTTCAGCACCAGTTACCCGCATGGAATTACATCCGATGTCATTTCGACATCACTGCAGGACGTCCACAGCAGCACTGTACCAGCACACCTTGTCGGCTATCGCAACTGGACGGATCCGCTGGCAAGCCACTTAACATGCATAGGTTCTTGCACTGGTTCGAGTTGCAGAATCGGACACGGAAACACGCCTCTCCATCAACTACATGATGCAATTAGTACAACCCCAACCCAGTTAGTACACGCTGATTGAATCAGATACAAATGCAGAGAAAAATAATTAAAGGGGATGTTTGTAGCTGTAAATATGTCTAGTATATATGTTGTTTTTACATTGATTATTATTTTAAGAATTAAAATAATCACAAAAGTATTATATTTCCTAACATATACAGTTATACATACAGTGAGAGAAAGCTAGGGATGCATATGCATATACAAAGTGCCTACCTGCTGAGAGAGCGCTACACATGACCATGAGAACCATGAAAGCAACAGGAACCCTAGTGTTGTTCTTCACAAGGGTCATTTCTAACTATTCTTCTTTTGTTTCGATGTGATACGTCAGTAGATCGACACACCTTTTGTCTTTCCTTATATAGGGGTGCAAGGGAATATATAATCTTGGGGGCATCAATCCTTGCCATATTTTTCTCCAAAAAATTACTACCATTTTATTCACCCACTCCACTAATGTTTTCCTTTTAATATGGATTTGCACAATATTAAACCCTTTTAGTTGTATCTTAATATGGATTGGTTATGTTAGAGATAAACAACATGTGTATTAACTACTATGCATGAATAAGCATAGTGTAGTGAGTCACTAGTCGATAAGGTCCATATGTATGTGGGTTTTATCGATCATAGGGTGGTCGTGATCGGACATGGTAGTAGCATATCTTACGACCATACAATACTACAAAACAAGCTATACTAGATGTCTCATCACAGACGATTCCCTTGGAACCGTCTGTGATACGTTATTATCACAGACGGTTTGTAAATAGAACCGTCTGTGATAATCACAGACGGTTCTTAAAGCTAACCATCTGTAATAATCGCATACGTCACAGACGGTTATTATTAAAAACCACCTGTGAACTATTACAGACGGTTCTCAACAATAACCGTCTATGACGTATGCGATTATCATAGACGGTTCTTAATAAGGACCGTCTGTGATATGCAGGCATTATATACCCGACTGTCCCGACATACACCCCTGACCCTGGCGTCTCTACCCCCTTCCCGTTTGAGCCACCACCCTTGCTGTCTCCTCCCCATTGGGCCACCTTAGATAGGAGAAGGAAGGGAAGTAAGAAGACAGGGTGGAGAGGGAAAAGAGGAAGCTAAAGAGAGGATAAGGGAAGGAGGAAGGGAGGAGAAGGAGAGGAGGAAGAAAGGGATGATAATCTCGCGGGATATTTGAGATTTTCATCGTGAGCTCCGAGGGCAACGATTTATAACCCTTTATATTTACCCTAGGTTAATCGCTAATCAATTTTAGTATGTTTGATCAATAGGAAGAGTACTTGTGGTTTATTAATCTAATTTAACACTAATTTGTTACGTGCGTAGCGTAGATGGACCGAAACTGGATGTACGGTGAGAACCGTGTGAGTGAAGAGTACATTAATGGTGTGTTTACTTTTAGAAGAGCCACCGAGAAGATATGTTGAAAAAGAGGATAAAATTTATGTATTGTTCACGCATTGATTGAGGTAATCTGAAGATGTTTAACAATCTAGCGTAGATTGAAGCGCACTTGATTCGAAGGTATTTTAAAAAGGGGTATACATGTTGAACCAATCAAGGTGAAGAGCAGATTATATGGGTCGGTCATGCCACTGAGTGATTGTAGACTTCCCAAGTCGTAATGGGTATTTCTGGCTAACAATATATTCGAGTGCTATTAAGAACACTATTATCCATAACAAATATTACAGAACGTCCCCAAAATCTCTAAGTTAATTTAGCTAAGCATCGCATGATCATGTGTGTAAACTTTGGCACAATTTTATCCTTTTACTATTTGTAATAAAGTTCTCTCAGATTTTGAAACGGTTACTATTCATCATTTGAAAAACAAGAATGTTACAAATTAATTCTTGCCATTGTATCCTTTACTGCGTCTAACGTTTTCCTTTCTCTGGATTAATTGCCATCGAGGCCTTGGTTTAATCCATATCTTAATTAACCAAGAATGAACTCTCTCCACTGCTATTTTTTTTTGTTAATTGGATTCTAATTCCCTCCATTGCTAGCTTTGCTATAGATATATCCATATCTGATCTTTGGATGCCATTCATTGGCTGCTAATTTTATTGTACCAATTAATCGGCTGCTAATTAAGATATTACGGATTAGGCCAACACTTAACTGCACTGGCTAGTTACTGGGCCTCCACAAAAGTGGCCACAGGCCCATCTATAGATTCGAATAGACTTAGTTCATTACTGCTAGTTATAGCTAGAGTCCTAGGTCCTACCAATTTCACTCAGTCTTAAACCAGAGGGTCTTTTTTTTGTAAAAAGATAGTCACTGAATCTGCTGTATCAATTAAACCGACTGATGCATACTTATACACCATTACAAGCAAGAGCTCAATCGACCATGGTTATCCAGATGTACGAATATATATATATAGATGTACCAAATATAATAGTTTCAACGAGTAAGATTAGTATTCTCCGCAATTATATTGTAACGGACAAGACAATGACCAAGAAACATTTAATTTGTCTGCATGCAATAGGAATGGAAGACTATACACGCAAGACACCGAATTAATAGATCAAACTATTCATCAAATAGCTTAAGCTTACGAGGAAAGGTGGCCAATATACTTCAACACGAACGGATATAATGGACGGCATGCAAAACATTTGTATAATGAAAACAAGTTTATTGGGTCGGCTTCATTTCAAACGGATCTGTTCACCATTACATGCAAGAGCAAGGTTATCAACTAGATGCTTATATTGCTCAAGCAAGACACCCATCGATCGATTTTGACATCAAATCACTGCAAAATGTACGCAGCAGCACTGTACTGGAACATCGAGCTTGCAATAGGAATTTATGAAAGGAGTGCCACGGTCATCGCATTTACGCTTGCACCCCAAGAGATAGCAGCCTGGGTCATTGAAACACGTCTCCCGAGGAACTACACAATGCATTGCAGCAACCGCAGCCCAATTAGTGCACACAAATTAAGTAAGAACTACTGATAAGTTAATTAATTCGAAAAAGAATGCAGAGTAAAAAAACTAAGTAAGAACTACGTACGTGATGCAAGGCAGGGTGGGAAGCTTGTAGACATGACGATCACAAGAACTAGGAAAACAACAGGCATGATCCTCGTCGCATTGCCCTTGACGAGTGCCATGGGGAGAAGATTACTTCTATACATCCTCCTGATTCGTTGTTCTTATTGACATGCCCAGGACTTTGCAGGTGTTTATATAAAGGAACAATCGATCAAATCTTAGGCATCGATCGGTCCCTACATTTATGTTCTCTCGTGTACATTAATGTTTTGATATCGCAATGCTAAGATTTGATACTGTGTTACATTGCAAATAAATGATATCCAATTTTGCACCCAGCACCATGTATACTCTATATCCATTTATTTCTTCGTTGAGTGTGGTATTTATTGATTTCATTTATATATATATGGGAATTTACTGCTTTTGGTTCACTTCAACATCGAACTAGAATAATGTTAAGAAAAGCCTTCGTGTTTGGTCAAATCAGCAGGCTCACCCTGATCTTTGCACCCTCCTAATTTTCTGGTGCTCAACACTGTGTCCAGAATGTCATCTAAATCTTTTGCTTGTTTTACTCTAGCTAGCTAATTCTTGTTCTCGCTATATACAGGCATGTAGCAAGAGGATGAAACCAATATGATTTGCTAGAGAATTAATTCTCGCCATTCTATCCTCTACTGCGTCTAACGTTTTCCTTTCTCTTGATTAATTGCCATCCAGGCCTTGGTTTAATCCATATCTTAATTTACAAAGAATGAACTCCCTCCATTTCTATTCCCCACTGCTAATTTTTACTGTTAATTTGGATTCTAATTCCCTCCATTGCTAGGTATGCTATATATTTATATATCCATATCTGATCCTGGGATGCCATTGATTGTCTGCTAATTTTATTGTACCAATTAAGATACCATGGATTGGGCTAACCCTTAACTGGGCCTCCACAAAAGTGGCCACAGGCCCATCTATAGATTCGAAGAGACTTAGTTCTAGCTAGAGTCCTAGGTCCTACCATGTTCTGTTTACTCCATTTCTTAACTTTTTGTTTAAAAAAACATCACTGAATCTGCTGTATCGATTAGACCTACACAATGCATTGCAGCAATCGCAGCCCAATTGGTACACACAAATTAAGTAAGAACTACTTATAAGTTAATTAATTTGAAACCAGAGGGTCTTAATTTTTTGTAAAAAAAGATAGTCACTGAATCTGTTGTATCAATTAGACTGACTGATGCATACTTATACACCATTACATGCAAGAGCTCAATGGACCATGGTTATCTGGACGTACGAATATATAGAGATGTAACAAATATGATAGTTTCAACGAGTAAGATGAGTATACTCCGTAATTATAATGTAACAGACAAACAATGACCAACAAATATATAATTTGTTTACAAGCAATATAAATCAAAGACTGTACACACAAGGCACCGAATTAACGGGTCAAACTATTGTGTTGCATGTGTCAATCAGTTTACCCAAAAGCTTAAACTAATGAGAAAAGATAGCCAATATACTTCAACACAAACGGATATAATGGACGGAACGAAAAACTTCTATATAATGAAAATAAGTTGTTGGGTCTGCATCATATCAAACGGATCTGTTCACCGTTACATGCAAGAGCAAGTTTATGATCAATTAGATGCATGGATGTGATCCTCGACATTATATTGCTCAAGCAAGACACCCGTCGTTATCTCCGATATCATTTCGACATCACTGCATCTCTCCATATAAAAGGAGGCAGAAAGGGGCTGAGGTGAGAGTGGCCACGTCGACAAGATTTTCCTAGCCGTCGAATCTTCGCTCCGGGCGTCTGCGTCCGTCCGTTGAGGGATCCGTCCTTGCTCGACGCTTGCTGCCTGTACCATATCGTGTCGCCGTGTCGGTCCTCCATCTTCCCAACACGCCTCTTCCGTTCTTCTCGCGCCCCACGCCATCTTCGTTCCGCTTTTCCGCCGTTCTCCTCCCTCGCCTCCCACGACGGCCGCCTCCTCTCCGCTCGGCACTCTCCCTCCCCCTCCTCTGTCTCAACGCCCATAGGGACGCACGCACTATCGCCCAAGAGGTGGTCGTCGTCGGCACCTCCTTCCCCTTTTCCCTCCTGTTCGTTTTGCCCTCGATTTTGCACTGCCGCCCTTTGCTCTGGTTTGTTTGCTTGGGTACACGGTGCGTCCTCCTCTTCACGATGGTCGCAGATGCTTCTGGTTCGTTTCAGTCACCCTGATTTCCTCCGCACTCTCTCTTGCTCTCGCCGTTTGTGCTCCTTGATTTGCCTTTCCTCTGGGGATGAATTCCTATTGTGAGAGTAGGCGGCGGCTAAAGAGGAGGAGCCTAAGACCGAGGTGACGGCCGAGGAATAGCCCAAGACCGAGGCCCCCTCGCCGGAGGAGCCCAAGGCTGAGTCCCCGGCCCAGGAGGATCCCAAGACCGAGGGACCGGCCAAGGGGTAGCCCAAGACGGAGGCGCCGACGGAGGCTGCGGCCGAGGACTCCAAGGCTGAGGCGGCGGTGGCCGAGGAGGCCAAGCCAGCGGAGACTGGAAGCCATTTTGAACCGAAGAAAATTCCAGCTCCCCTAACAAACAAGGCTAACTGGGAGATTAATCCATTTGAACTGGATTTCACAGAGGCAGTTATCATCGGAAAGGTTTTTGATTCTCGAAATATCTCTTACTATTTATAATGTCCAAGATCACGGAAAAGTTCCAAGATCACATCCAGTCTCTTTATAATGTCCTTTCTTTGGTTGTAAGTAAGAGGTCATGCGTAATTTCCAGGATCACATCCAGTGTCTCTTAACAGGTAACGAACTGTAAACCTGGCGCCATGTATTGTTTCTAATATTAAATAAATTATCACCCACCAACTTTCTGTAGTCACTCAAATTTCTCTGCATCCTGATTCCTGATATTCCCTGTGTATTATATAATGATATAATACTCGAGAGAGCACTTGAGAGATCCGGAGTGTGAGATTTGGTAAAAGCCGTTGACCAACGAGTAAGACTATACCTTCGAGTCCTGTCCGTCGAGTGCACCAGAAAAGGGTTGAGACGAGTGTTGAGGTATATATATATTGATATCCCTAAAGGTGATGTGGTCTCATAAGTCCGAGCGGGAAGCGATTTGGGAGTTGGAATCTCGCACGAGCGAGCAACATCTAGAGTCGTTCACATCGGGTACGTGTTAATTATTGTTTAATTTTAGTTGTGGTTGTTCTTCCGTGTAGAACGGCGAGCAAAATTCGGGGTCGAATTCTGTTTAAGGGGGTAGAATGTAGTAGCTAGCTTAATCAAATTACTGAAAAGGGGATCAATTAATATAATAAAATTTAATTAATGCTAATTGGGCCAAGTGGGCCATTAGTGGTCTACATAACTCTATTCTAAACCCTGATCAATCCCGTGCGGCTCGCCCCATTTGCCCTAGTGCCACTCCAAGCCACCGCCCCGACCGTAGTGCTGCTGAGCCCTGCCGCCCAGTCGAATTCTGTTCGTTGAAAGAAAATATGAGGAGATTTAATTATAGCCAACTCCGCCTGGTGTTGATTTTCGGCGTAGGTGTCGCCATTGTTGTACAGGTGAGTAGGTTTGATAAAATCCATCGTAGGTAAAGAGAATTCGGTAAGAACTCATCAGAGAAGAAGAAAATAAAACAATATGATCCAGGAAAAACAGAAAAACAGAAGAAACTAAAGAAAATAGTACTTCTGGAAATCAACCGGTCCCACACCCAATCAACACCGGCGAGATTGCCAAAGAATACGGGAGAGGGGCCGATAGCAGATCGACTGCCGTTGCTCTGCCTGGCAGCTAGGTCTTGTAATGCCGATGTTTCTCTTGTTCCACCTAATGCTCTGCTAATTAAGATATCATGCATTGGGCTGAGCCCTTACCTGGGCTAGCTTATTACTGGGCCTCAACAAAAGAGGCCATAGGCCCATCTATAGATTCGAAGTGACTTAGGTAGTGTTTGGTTGGGGAACCAAGTGTGATGGGATGGGATGGTCCTACAACAAAAGGTCATACCTGTGTTTGGTTGGCGGGATGGAACGAGATGGTTCCACTTCGAGGAATATTCTCATTTGATTAGGGATGGAGTGGTGCAACAAATTTTGCTGGACAAACTTGTCCCAGGTTGTTCACTCCTATCTCTCTCCATCTCACCTTCTCCATCACTGACGGCTGATGCCACCATTCATGTCCCATCCGCCGATGGAGACGAGGGCGCCCCAGGAGGTGGCGGAAGGCGCCGTAGCTAGTAGGGGAGACCGGTCGGGGAGGAGCCGGATCTGGTCGGGGAGGTGCCAGAGCTGGTCGGGGAGGCGGTGGAAGGCACCGGAGCTAGTAGGGGAGGCCTGTCGGGGACACGCTGGAGCTGGTAGGGGAGCCGGTCGAGGAAGGCGATGGAGCTGGTCGTGGAGGCGGTGGGAGGAGTCCAGCCACGGATGGATCTAGTCGGGGAGATTTTAGCTGGAAGAAGGAACGGGGAGAGGAGAGGAAAGAAACGAGGAAGAACAAAGAAGAAAGACTTTCGGTGGGAGAATAGGCTGAAGAAAAGAAAAGGGAGAAAAAGAAAAGAGGGAAAAGAAAGGAGAAAGAAAAAAGAGAAAGGAAGAAAAAAAAATTGTGGCCATCCAAATACAACCTCATTCATCAAACTAACCACCATCTTGAACTATCCAAGACCATCTTATCCAAGCAACCAAACAAAATCCTGTACCATCCCATCGCACCAACCAATTAGCAAATTTGTACCATACCATCCAGGATCATTCCACCTATCCTGTAACATCCCATCCTATTCACACTGGTTCACCCAACCAAACACACCCTTAGTTCGCTACTCCTAGTTCTAGCTAGAGTCATAGGCCCAACCAATTTCACTCAATCTTAAACCAGAGGGTCTTAATTTGTTTGTAAAAAAAACGTCACTGAATCAGCTGCATCAATTAGACCGATCGATGCATACTTATTCACCGTTACAAGCAAGAGCTCAATCGACCATGGTTATCATGACATACGAATATATAGAGATGTACCAAATATTAGTTTCAAGTTTCAACGAATAGTGTGTATACTCTGCAATTATATATAATGTAACAGGCAAAACAATGAACAACAAACATTTAATTTGTTTGCGTCCAATAGGAATGAAACACTATACACACAGACACACCGAATTAACGGATCAAACTATTGAGTTACAAGCGCCAAACTGTTAATCCAAAAGGTTAAGTTAACAAGGAAAGATGTATAATATACTTCAACACAAACGGATATAATGAACGGCACGCAAAACTTCTGTATAACGAAAATAGGATTATTGGGTCTGCATCATATCAAACGGATCGATGCATGTACTTGTTCACCGTTACATGCAAGAGCAAGCTTATGATCAATTACATGCATGGATGTGATCCTCGACATTATATTGCTCAAGCATATACGCAGCAGCACTCTACTGGAAAACCGGGCTTGCAATAGGCATTTACGAAAGGAGTGCCACGTTCATCGCATTCGCGCTTGCACATGTTGTCGTCGCAGATTGCGTTATAGACACACGTCTCTGGAGGAACAACACAATGCATTGGAGCAGCCGCAGCCGGCCAATTAGTACACACAAATTAAGTAAGAACTACTGACAAGTTAATTAATTTGAACATGCATCACCATATCGGGAAAAGAATGCAGTGTAAAAAAAATTAAGGGATGTTAATTCCTACGTACGTACGTGATGCATAGCAGGGTGGGAAGCTTGTAGACATGACGACGATCACAAGAACCATGAAAACAACAGGCATGATGATCCTCGTCGCATTGCCCTTAACGAGTGCCATGAGGGGAAAAGATTACTTCTATATGTCAGTCCCTCTTCTCTGTTTCGTTGTGCTTATTGACATGCTCAGGCCTTTGCAGGTGTTTATATAAAGGCACAATCAAATCTTAGGGATCTGTTTTGATATCACAATACTCAGATTTGATACTGTGTTAGATTATAAATAAATTATATCTGATTTTGCACCCAGCTCCATGTATATATACTCTATATTTCTTTCTTTCTTTCTTTCTTGAGTGTGGTATTTGTTGATTTCATTTTTGATATGGGAATTATCAAAAATATACTTGTATACGTTGTATTTGCAGCCAACTACTGATACATGGGGTCACGCGTACATATACACCCGACAGAATCAAATTCTATCATATGGACGCATGCATGTATTAAATCCTAGAGGGAATTAAACTAAATAATAACCACGCCTGATATTAAATCCTAAAGGGAATTATCACACCTCTAGATTTAATGAAAGCGAACTAAATAAGAATGTTTGTGTGATATTTGCTTGTGATGCATATCAGCTTCTCCATCCCTTGCATGTCGTCTTCAACAATTATCTAAAAACAACAATAAAGCAAGAATGAGTTTACGATTTAGCAAGTACATAATAAAGTAATAAATAAACAGTTTATCATTCAATTCAATCGTTGTCGTTGTCAAGCTCATTCTCCATTAATCGGGTTGTTTGAGGAATTTTGGTACGCAAAATTCATTAAATTAAACGAATAAAATAAATAGGCAGTGGCCCACATATAAGTCAATAGAGCAACCAACGGGTGTACAAAATTGTCCAAACAAGACTAACGTGTGGGTACCGCGCGTCGTCAAATATTTTCTATGCATAACATATCCAATATTGAACTTTCTGGGTTGTACTTGCCGCAAGGAGCGCAGAGGTTCAAACGGATAGCAAATCTAATGTTTTGTTTAAAAGATACGTACGGACTCTAAAAGTTTAGAGAACAACGTGATATGATCAATTATTATACTCGCCGGGCTGGTAAGGCCGATCAGCACAGAGAATTATGTGTACGGAGATACTGCACACAGCATATCACCTTTACATTGGAAAGACTGTTACACGATATCTTCTGTTAATGGAAGTAATTCCCAATAAATCTTTTTGGATGGAAGTATTTCCTCGTATCTCCTGTGAATGGAAGGATTTCCTCACCGTATCGTATCTGATGGAAATGCAAACAACAAAGGAGCAAGTATCTGCAAGCAAATCGCGATCCCATTTCTGGGATTTTGTATGTGTTCTAGTACATGTACACATGTGATCACATATGCAAAAAAAAAAACTTGTATACGTTGTATTTGCAGCCAACTACTGATACATGGGGTCACGCGTACATATACACCAGAGAGAATCAAATTAATTGTATCCTACGAAGGCATGCATGTATTGACCAAATCAAGTGCTACATATGCATGCATCACGTACTGGCCATCTGTCTCTCACCAAATACGGATTTGCACAATATTAACCCCTCTTAATCGTATCTTAATTGCTAAGAATTATCGTTGTTAACTATCTGTTGATGATTCACTATATATATACACCAGACATAATCAAATTAATTCTATCCTACGGAGGCATATCTACTACAGAACATGCTATACTAGACACCCCATCACAGACGGTTCAAAAGGAACCGTCTGAGATAAAATTATCACAGACGGTTCTTCGTTAACCGTCTGTGATATATAAGTATCACAGACGATTCGTTTAACGAACCGTCTGTGATGAAAAGAGTATCACGCACGAACCGCTCGTGATACAAATATTATCACGCAGCGGTTCTTTAAAAGAACCGCTCAGGATAGTTTATATCACGCGGTTCTTTTAAAGAACCGTCTGTGATATATCAGGATTATAAGTAGCGCTGCCGACAGTCCCCATTTCTATGAAATCCATTTGAACCGCCGCCACCCTCCTGCTGCTGCGTCCGCTGCCGACAGTCCCATTTCTATTAAATCCATTTGAACCGCCGCCACCCTCCTGCTGCTGCGTCCTCCCCCATTTTGAGCTGTTACCCGTACCTCCTCCTCTCCCATTTTGAGCTGTTACCCCTGCCTCCTCCTCCCCCGGCCCATTGCGGCACCTGATCTGCTGCCTCCTCCCACATTGCGCCACTTTGGAGAGAAGGGTAACGATCGATCTGTAACCCTTTATATTTGCTATAGAGTACTCACTAATGGGTTTGGTCATTATAAAGGGTACTTGCGGTTTATTAATATAGAGTACTCACTAATGTGTAGATGGACCAAATGGATGTACATTGAGAACCGTGTGAGTGAAGAGTATATTAATGGCGTGTTTGCTTTTAGAAGAGCCGCCGAGCAGGATATGTTGAAGAAGGGGATAAAATATATGTACTGTCCATGCATTGATTGCGGTAATATGAAAATGTTTAACAACCCGGCGCAGATCGAAGCTCACTTAATACGAAGAGGTTTCAAAAAGGATATACATGTTGGGCGATCCACGGTGAAGAGCGATTATACCGAAGTCGATAATGACGACATCGCCGAGAAGTCAACGATATGCAGGGTATGGAATGTGCTTTTGATGAGGATAGATCGCATGATGACAATCTGGATCAGATGCTACGCGATGCAGAAGGGAACTACGGTGAGAGAGAGTTTTGTAAATTCGAGGGCTTAATGGAGGACTCGGGGAAACCTTTGTTCCTCGGGCGCAGCCGAATACACAAGGTTGTCAACCATGCTTGAACTGCTGAAATTGAAGGCAAGCAATGGTTGGTCCGACAAGAGTTTTACGGCGTTGTTAGGTCTCTTAGCTGACATTCTTCCGGAGGGAAACGTGTTGCCCAGCACGACCTACCAAGCTAAGAAGGTTCTTTGTCCGTTGGGAATGGAAGTAGAAAGAATACATGCATGTCCGAACGATTGTATCCTCTACAGTAAAGAGTATGCAGACATGCATGCATGTCCGTGTCTGAGAGCATCCCGATACAAGCGGAAGAATATCGCTAAGGCGAAGCAAGAACCTCTGCTAAGATGTTGTGGTATCTCTGTGATCCCACGTTTGAAGCGTTTATTTGCGAACCGAAAGGAGGCAAGATTGATGCGTTGGCACTCGGAGGAGCGTAAGAAAGATGGGAAGCTCGGACACCTGCCGATTACGCCAAAGGAGAAACTTCGATCGGAGCTTGAAGAGTTCGGTCTGGAACCGAGGAACATAAGGTTAGGGTTGAGTACGGACGGAATGAATCCTTTCGGTAACATGAGCGTGACATAGCACCGGCCCGTGAATCTATGTATGTACAACCTTCCTCCTTGGTCGTATGAAGCGGAAATACATTTTGATGACACTACTTATCCAAGGACCGAAGCAACACAGGAATAATATTGATGTGTACCTAGCACCATTCTTTGGAAGATCTTGTGACACTGTGGAACGAAGGGTGCAGGTATGGGATGCGTATAAAGCGAGAGAACTTCACTTTACGCGCCATGTTGTTACGCACCATCAATGATTTTCCCGCCTTGGTAACCTATCGGGCTTGAGACAAAAGGAGTCAAAGCTCATCCGCACCGCTTAGATGCTACGGAGAGTGATGGTGAACAACTCGCAGAAATCGTATATATCGTCACCGTAGGTTCCTTCCGAGGAGTCACCCATACCGCAAGATGAAGAAACAATTCGACGGAAATAAGGAAGGCGGTTCGACTTCAAGGGCTTTTAGTGGGAAAGAGGTCTATGATATGGTTAAGGATATCGATGTTGTGCTTGGGAAAGGACGTAAATTAAAAACCCGTGAGAAGAACATCCGGAAGAAGCGGTCAATTTTTGGGACTTGCCTTATTGGGAGTACTTAGAAGTTCGCCATTTGCATCGGCGTTATGCACGTAGAGAAGAATGTATGTGATAGCTTGATTGGTCTCTTCTTTGAACATTAGTGGCAAAACAAAGGATGGTGTTAACGCATGCGGCGTGACTTGGTCGATATGAACATAAGGACCGAGTTAGCACCGAAAGAGACCGATCTGACAGATTTACCTTCCCCGACTTGCTACACTCTGTCCAAGGCCGAGAGAAATGAAGCTGTGCGAGTTTGCACGTGTGAAAGTCCGTCTGGTTACTCCGCTAACATTAAGAAACTTGTTTCTATGCAAGATTTGAAATTAATTGGTATGAAGTCGCATGATTGTCGTGTCTTGATGACACAAATGCTTCTGTTGCAATTAGGAGTATCTTGCCGAACAAGGTCCGAGTGGCAATCTTGAGGTCATGTTATTTCTTCAACTCAATTGCTCGTAAGGTCATCGATCCCCAAGGACTAGATGCTCTGCAGTAGAGGTAGTGACGACTCTGTGTCATCTTGAGATGTATTTCCCTCCGTCATTTTTCGATATCATGGTCCATCTCATTGTTCACCTTGTGAAAGAGATAAAGATATGTGGCCTGTGTTTTTCTCGTCATATGTACCCGTTCGAGAGGTACATGGAATTCTCAAGTCCTACGTGGAATCGATCTCGACCGAGGGCAAGATCATCGAAGGTTATGCAACGGAAGAGGTCATTGAGTTCTGCGTCGACTACATGGCTCGGTGGATCCGATTGGTGTGCCTCTATCTCGTCATGAGGGGAGACGGATGGTATCGGGACCATAGGAAGGAAATCAATCACTTCCGATCTGATACGTCGCTCAAGCCCATTTCACGGTCTTGCAACACATGACCCAAGTGTCCCCGTACATCGACGAGCACAAAGACATGGTACGCCAACGTAATCCGCACCGGTCGGAGGTTTGGATCACGAGAGCACAACCGCTTGTTCAACGAATGGTTAAAGCGCGAATCACTCGGAGGTCATCAAGTGATGATACGTTGCTATGGTTGGCAAGAGGGCCCACGATTTACAATTGTCACATGGCAAGGATCGACATAAATGGGTACACATTTTATACGGCACTCGGATAGGAAGAGCACAAAGTCTAAGCAATGGTGTCGCATAGATGCATTCGATGCCGATGGGCTGAGGAGCTCGTACTATGGGAAAATAGAGGAGATATGGGAGATCGACTACGTGCTTTTCAAGATCCCCCTATTTCGGTGCCGTTGGGTCCATATCCCACAGGTGAAGGTCGACAAATGCGGCGTCACTACCGTGGACCTCGAACGTGTCGGATACAAAGACGAACCATTCGTACTGGCTAACCAAGTTGTTCAAGTCTTCTATGTAACCGACCCGGCAAATAAGAAGCGTCACGTAGTTCTTCATGGAAAAAGGAGGATTGTCGGAGTTGAGAATGTAGTGGGCGAGGAAGAATATAATCAATTTGACGAGTTGCCACCTTTGGAGACGGCATCGGGCTCGAGGAAGAACCCAGTGAGGAAGCTAGCTATATGCGCGTCGATCATCATGAAGGGCTATATTTTAATTAAGAATTTACTCCATTGTAATTAACTAATTTATTCCATTGTCATGTGTTAATGTGTTATGGACTTATGATCTTTAAATTGATGACAATTGTCAAGTATTTAATTCCACTTGTACGAACTCGATACCTGTGAGACCCCGTTTATCAGGCTTGTAATGCTAACCATCCACTTGGTCCTAGCATCACAAATCAGATAATCCGAGACTCGAGACATGTATACTTCCCAGAATGCAGTATACACACCTCTTTACAAAGTTCATGCATCAATTCCATTCATTCACATAGAACCGAAGCAAAAACAACAACCAGAAGATAACATAAATAAAGGATAGTCATTACAAAAGAGAGGCCGACCGGCCAAATGACAAATACATAAAGAAATTTAACAGCGGAAGCAAAAGTGCCATAAGATGGCCATAAAACCAAAAGAGCCAATCAGTGTGCCTTTAACCCACAAGGCAACCGACCGGACCGCCAAGCTAGTCGTCGAACCCACAGCACATTTCGCAAAAGTGAGGCCCTTGGGGCTCACCTTCTTCTCCAAAAATTCTAAAATTTTTACAGTAGCAAGATTCTGATTTATAATAAATTTAGCAACAAGAACCAATTGATTTGGATTCTTAATACAAAAGATATGGCCAAGACAATTTTGCTCGGCTTTTATAAATAAAAAATGCTACTATTCATTAGCAAAATTTTCTGGAGCTATACTGGAGTTGGAAACATTTTTAGATTAAAGTTTGATTAAAAACATAACCAAAAAAATTTGAATCAACCGAAAAGGATTTAAAATGAATTAGATATGCATTTTACAAGTTATCACATTTTTCAGTTGATAAATAAATCCTTTCGGGAAAAACATAAATGAGAATCGACGTGGCCGAACGAGGAGCGTTGATCTTGGATCCAACGGTCCGCGTCCCAGCGCTGACGCGCGCGCGCGCGGCTCACAAACCCTAAACGTTCACCGTTGGATCTGGATCCAACGGTTCACGTGGATCAGGACGTTCGGACGGTCCGAACGTTCACTCGGATCGGGACCATTGATTTTGGATCCTACGGTTCACGTTGCGCGAGGCGTTCGGATAGTCCGAACGTTCACGCGTTTGTGGACCCTCGATTTAGAATCCAACGGTTCAAAATTCTAGTATGCCTGATGTGGAAACATCACAGACGGTTCACTCAAGAACCGTCTGTGATGTTTACGCATCACAGACGGTTTCTCAAGAACCGCTCAGGATAGCCAGATATCTGAGACGGTTCCCTCGAGAACCGTCAGTGATGCGTGTTGATTATATAAGGTTACGACACCGATAGGGTTTTGATCTAACCCTATCGGTGTCGTCCTCTCGCGCCTCCTCTCCGAACACCTCCCGACCCCGGCGCCTCCTCCCCGACCGGCGCCTCCCGAGCCCGCCGCCTCCTCTCCGAACACCTCACCCGACCCGGCGCCTCCTCCCCCCGACCCGGCGCCTCCCGAGCCCGGCCGCCTCCTCTCGAACGCCTCCCCGACCCGGCGCCTCCCGACCCGGCGCCTCCTCTCCGAACGCCTCCCAGACCCGGCCGGTGCTTCTCGGTTGTCTTGTGCGGCATTAACCCGTCCCTCGGCTTCATTCTCCGAACGCCTCCCGACCCGGCCAAGTGCTTCTGGTTTTGATTACCACCGCTTGATGAGTATTGTGCCTTTGCTTTGCCTTCTGTGTACTTTCATATACATATTTGCAAAGTGCTAGTTGATTCTCAATATCTGCTTTATTTACGTATCTGAAGAAATTGCATTTTATACAGTGGGCTTTTTTGGTTTGCTCAATGATGATAATGGTCAAATATTGAGATTGAACTGATAATCATTTCATACTTGAGCTCTAGTGCGGGATGCGAGGTGTGCCAATAAGTTGCTGGTAGTTTGGTCGGCTTGATCATGGGTATTGATTGTAGCATTTAAAATATTTGATGTGCCCCCAACCGATTGTGTTGTAACACCTATTTCTAGAAATACAAAGTGACATTGGTGAAACTTAAAAAGTCATTGGTAGTAGTATTTTCTTGATTGCATCTTTGTGGTTGTAGTGGTTCATTTTCAAGTGTTACATAGTCTCATCCATAGCATGTATTGGGGGGTTCATTATGTATACATTTCTTTGATGGCTTCTGAGTTTTCAATACGATGCATTGGATATAGAATCTGCTGGAGATAGTTCAGTTTGTTCTAACATGTTATTCTGGTGTGGGTTGCATGTTCCCTGGTTGTGTATAACACATACATTATCTGTTTTAAATAAAAGTATAATTCTTTCTGTTATTATAAGAATTGGAGAATTGGAGTATTGTTCGTGATCAACTGTTGGAGAATTGGAGTATTGCTCGTGATCAAACTTGATCTCCTGGTTAATCATAATTTTATTGAGTGGTCTATTGGCTTTGCTATCTTTAGACAGAGTAGTTAAGCATTATTTAGAGCTCAAGTTGTGAATTTGTGTTGTTTAGTTCAATTTATGAAGATTATTGACAATGGGGTTGAGATGGCAAAGGCTAGTTCCTTTGCAACTCTCTCTCTGAGAGCACACTCCATAATCAATCATATGTACATTATGCTCCTTATGGTTGATCTCCTTCTGTTAATGTTGGGCATAACATTGTATTTATCATCAACGTTCTCTTATATGGTGTAGATCCACGTTGGATTTGCTAATTAGACGAAAACGTGTAGTATATTATAAAGTATTTTGGTTGCGATTTGTTAGGATTTGGTGCTATTTTGGATTTGCACGTATCTAGATTTTTTTTCATGGATGCCAAGAGCGTGTGTAGAACTCGGTGCTATTGTGATTAATGCCTTTTATGAAATAATTTTTTGCATTGCTAGCCCACAAATGTCATATGGTTCCTGAGATCTGGAATGCTTTTGTGGACATTCAAATATTGACTACTATCTTTAATATCATCTAACGGAGTACACTGGCATGACTCACTTACAGATAGTCTGTACTCTGGTCTATGGATCAAAACGAGTTAATTTTTAATATTTGAAGTACAAACTCAATTTTATATACTATGTAATAATTGCGTACGTAACTTATATAGATAGCAAGTAAGCGAGATGGTAGAGGCACTGTCTTTGCCGCCGTCATCGACGTCGCCAAATGTGTCTGGATCTCCGATCAAGGTGGTACGCAGGCGAGAAGGCAGAGGAATATCCAAATTGCCCTCGGGCCGCATGACGATCACGGAGGTCGCGGCGTCGGGATCCCGCCGAGTCCCAAGAAAGCACCGCGAGATTCGGACCGTCTGCGGGGTACTTGCAAGGAACGGGTCCCCATCACCACCCCAACACGGAAGTCTCGGCGGATGTACAGAGACCGGTTGTGGTGAACTTTCGCCTCGTTCACTTTCCCCAAGCGGACTGAGCACGTGTGCGATGGCACGCATTGTCGGGCGATGTCCCACGCGTGGAGGACCTTCAAGAGCACGCTTGTCACGCGAAGACGTGAACACGGGTCGGACGCCCTTCACGGCGTATCAATTTTTGTCGCGGATACATGGGACGCCGTGCGTATGAAGACAACGGCTGAATTTCAGAGCAAAGTGCGGCGCATGAGCTATCCAGCACAAAACACTCACCCCACAGACTTCGGCACCGCTGGTACGCGGTAAAGCCACGCAGTGGGCGGCGGAGGACGAGACTGCTGCACGACCGTTTGCTATGATCTCGGACGAGCGCGCTCGATCCTGGTTAAGAGCGAGGGCATCAGCCACGTCTTCGGGCAACATCTCTCGACAAACCCGGCAGACGAGGCGGTGTCTCAACGTCTGTAAATTTCCAACCACTTAATTGTTAATAAGTTCATAACTTCATGGTGTCTACAATAACATTATGTTCTCTTGCGGAAGAATTGACTTCGCATGTTCCCAAGGTTCCTTCAAGTAGACAGGAGAAGGATGTACATCTCTACCACAGGAAACAAGGAGCACCCTGGTCGCACGCGAGGAGTTGGGGTTTACGTACCTTGGAGGTATGGATTCCCACACAACTCCGACACGTATAGGAGTAGGAAGAGATCCAAGGACCAAGACGACGCCTCGGTTGGAACATGTGATTATTGCACAATTTCAAGAACAAATAACAAACTTGCGTAACCAAGTAAATCAACTCATGCGGCGCAAGCCGCCTCGTTAATTTGGGAGCAAGTCCCGCCGACATCGAGTAGCGTCGCGTCCACACATAATTACGACATGACGACGCAATTACCGATCGACGGCATCGAGGTAATGTACATCTCCGAGTGCTCCAAAGATAGACCTATAGGACGCCTTAGCTAATTGTGTACGCTTTTGTAGGAGCCGACGCCGCAAGCTCCAAGTGAGTATAGTAGGGTCGATTCCTATTGAGGTCGGGCGGGTATGGTGTATCCATACCAGAAGGGGCAATCTGACGGCGGTGCCCCGGTGGCGCAGGTTACGCCAGGTGCGGTGGACATGGTCCATGACAATTTCATGGCCATCCTACCGAGATTCCCGAACGAAGAAATCGAAACACTAGGGATGCCACTCACACTTTTATCCGTGGCCCAAGAAGGACATCGACCGACCCTTCAAGTGCGATATCGAGAGGACCTGCCTCTCCAATAGGACCTCGCCGATGAGTCCGCCTCAACCAAAGCTTCGTAAGGCCGCCACATCGCTTCCGCCGAGAAGACGACAAAGGGACAAGAAAAGCGTGTCACCATATCGGTCCCCGAGGCGCCACACGGAAGACGCCCTCACCACCTCGTTAAGGAGAAATCGAAATCGAAGAACATTAAGGCACCTTCCAAACCCGTGAAATACTCCCTCGAAGTCCGCTGGTCTCTGGCGCGAAATAAAGAGCTCGGGAGTAGCTTGTCAAGGTTTGCATGATTGGTACTTGCGCAAGACCGAGCGAAGGGGTCATCTTGAATCACCGCCGACACGGGAGGGAGCATTTTCTCCACGAGCCTGGCCACTTCGTCGTGGGCTTCGAAGACTTATTTGACTTATACAACCTAACTGCCCTCGACGCCTCACTTCTACGATGCTGGACACTGTAAGTGTGTGCAATCAATTTCTACACTCACGTGATACCGATAAATATCATAACTCATCGCTTATGTACGGATACATTATGAAATGTGCCCGTCGAATCAAAGAACCGGTGGGTTTCCTCGACCCACACGTGGTCTCTGAGCAAACAATCAACCAAGACGCATCCTACGTCGAGAATTACATAAAAATGGGATTGCTTGCTCAGAACGATAGGGAGTACATAATGGTACCCTACAACCAGAAGTAAGTGCTTCAATATTTGCTATACAAATTACGCTTTCAACATAGGTTTATGACTATAGCGACATACACGAGTAGGTTCCATCGATTCTTCCGATTCTTGTGCCAAAGAGGAACATGGTATTGTACCTTGATTCTCTACTCAACAAAAATCACGACTTCACCATTCTTAAAGAAATACTCGACAGGTATGTAGTCTTCCTCCGCACATAACTCTATTGTAGTCTTCCTTCGTTTTAAATGGACAAGGATAACTTTTTTGAATCATGTAGGGCGTTCATCGGCTATGTTGCCGAGGGAGGTTTATACAAGGGAACGACCGCCACACTGACTCACAGGATGCGATTTTCGGTACGCGCTACAACACAATAATCATATATCATACTCCGTAATATTGCGTCTCGAATCGATACATATATATGTAATTCTATTTTTGCAAGGTCGCCAAAGAAAAACGAGATCACCTATGCGCATTCTACGTATGCCATCATATGCGACTATTGATTGCTTCTAGGACTAACGATCCCGTGTTTGTCAATCTCGTAATAATTATCTCCTAATTATAAATTTAAATATATATGCTTACTACTTTACTCCTGCTAGCGACAGGGCTTGAACATAGAGTTAAATGCACTCGAGATGGACCAGGTCACGCACATTCGAGGGGAGCTCTGTGGCTTCATCAAGGCAGACATAGTTAACACCAACGGAGAGTTTCACGCCGTCGACACCGATGAACGACCTCGAAACAGTTGATTCAATATTGTAATTCACTTTGACTGGTTGTAATTCAATTTGTAACTCTAGCGACAATATATACTTGAAACATTCTTTTGTAATTGATTTTGAGTTAAATGATCACTTTGAGTTGTCAGCAATTATCTGTGACATGTTTCTACTTGCTAGTTTTCAAAGGGCATGGCTAGCAATTCCTGAGGCTAACTGAAAATACGAAAAATTTTAATTAGGTTAAAGGATTTATCACGCACGGTTCTAACAACGAACCGCTCGTGATATCGACACAACCACAGCACGGTTTGTAGTTGAAACCGCTCGTGATATTTCTGTCTGTGATACTAAGAATCGCTGCACGGTTCGTGTCCGAACCGCTTGTGATTATGTAGTATCACAGACGGTTCAACGACGAACCGCTCGTGATATTAAGAATCACGACGGTTCGTGGTCGAACTGTCAGGATTATGTAGTATCACGCACGGTTCCAACAACGAACCGCTCGTGATACTACATAATCGCGCAGCGGTTCGAGTGAAACCGTCTGTGGATAAGAGTTATCACAGACGCGGTTTTCAACCGCTCGTGATAACCGCCGTTATCTCAGACATAACATTTCAGACGGTTCAAAAACCGTCTGTGATGACTGTTACGAACCGTCTGTGATGACCTTTTCTGTAGTAGTGCATGCATGTATTGACCAAATCAAGTGCTACATATGCATGCATCACGTGCTGGCCATCTGTCTCTCACCAAATGCGGATTTGCACAATATTAACCCCTTTTAATCGTATCTTAATTGCTAAGAATTATCGTTGTTAACTATCTGTTGATGATTCACTATATATATACACCCGACAGAATCAAATTAATTGTATCCTACTGAGGCACGCATGTATTGACCAAATCAAGTGCTATATATGCATGCATCACGTACTGGCCATCTGTCTCTCACCAAATACGGATTTGCACAATATTAACCCCTCTTAATCGTATCTTAATTGCTAAGAATTATCGTTGTTAACTATCTGTTGATGATTCACTATATATATACACCAGACATAATCAAATTAATTCTATCCTACGGAGGCATGCATGTATTGACCAAATCAAGTGCTACATATGCATGCATCACGTACTGGCCATCCGTCTCTCACCAAATACGGATTTGCACAATATTAACCCCTTTTAATCGTATCTTAATTGCTAAGAATTATCGTTGTTAACTATCTGTTGATGATTCACTATATATATACACCCGACAGAATCAAATTAATTGTATACTACGGAGGCACACATGTATTGACCAAATCAAGTGCTATATATGCATGCATCACGTACTGGCCATCTGTCTCTCACCAAATACGGATTTGCACAATATTAACCCCTCTTAATCGTATCTTAATTGCTAAGAATTATCGTTGTTAACTATCTGTTGATGATTCACTATATATATACACCAGACAGAATCAAAATGATTGTATCCTACGGAGGCATGCATGTATTGACCAAATCAAGTGCTACATATGCATGCATCACGTACTGGCCATCTGTCTCTCACCTAATGCGGATTTGCACAATATTAACCCCTTTTAATCGTATCTTAATTGCTAAGAATTATCGTTGTTAACTATCTGTTGATGATTCACTATATATATACACCAGACAGAATCAAAATGATTGTATCCTACGGAGGCACGCATGTATTGACCAAATCAAGTGCTATATATGCATGCATCACGCATCGCCATCCGCCTCTCACCAAATACGGATTTGCACAATATTAACCCCTCTTAATCGTATCTTAATTGCTAAGAATTATCGTTGTTAACTATCTATTGATGATTCACTATATATATACACCAGACATAATCAAATTAATTCTATCCTATGGAGGCATGCATGTATTGACCAAATCAAGTGCTACATATGCATGCATCACGTACTGGCCATCTGTCTCTCACCAAATGCGGATTTGCACAATATTAACCCCTCTTAATCGTATCTTAATTGCTAAGAATTATCGTTGTTAACTATCTGTTGATGATTCACTATATATATACACCAGACAGAATCAAAATGATTGTATCCTACGGAGGCACGCATGTATTGACCAAATCAAGTGCTATATATGCATGCATCACGTACTGGCCATCTGTCTCTCACCAAATACGGATTTGCACAATATTAACCCCTCTTAATCGTATCTTAATTGCTAAGAATTATCGTTGTTAACTATCTGTTGATGATTCACTATATATATACACCAGACATAATCAAATTAATTCTATCCTACAGAGGCATGCATGTATTGACCAAATCAAGTGCTACATATGCATGCATCACGTACTGGCCATTTGTCTCTCACCAAATACGGATTTGTACAATATTAACCCCTTTTAATCGTATCTTAATTGCTAAGAATTATCGTTGTTAACTATCTGTTGATGATTCACTATATATATACACCCGACGGAATCAAATTAATTGTATCCTACGGAGGCATGCATGTATTGACCAAATCAAGTGCTACATATGCATGCATCACGTACTGGCCATCTGTCTCTCACCAAATACGGATTGGCACAATATTAACCCCTTTTAATCGTATCTTAATTGCTAAGAATTATCGTTGTTAACTATCTGTTGATGATTCACTATATATATACACCCGACATAATCAAATTAATTGTATCCTACGGAGGCATGCATGTATTGACCAAATCAAGTGCTATATATGCATGCATCACGTACTGGCCATCTGTCTCTCACCAAATACGGATTTGCACAATATTAACCCCTCTTAATCGTATCTTAATTGCTAAGAATTATCGTTGTTAACTATCTGTTGATAATTCACTATATATATACACCAGGCCTAATCAAATTAATTCTATCCTACGGAGGCATACATGTATAGCTAGCTTCCGGCTGAGTTCATGCGCCAAGCAGAGATATGCTTGCGGGCCGCACAAGTAGACGTGCAGGACTGGGGATACAAGTAGGTCTGGGACACTAAATGTCTTTTAAAATATCAAATTTGTATACTTTAATTTCCTATGCAAATATACATCAAATGGTCCTAAGATAGTTAAATACCAACTTGATGATTAAATAATTAGTACACCATTTCCTTGATTAATTGATTTCCCCAACCCTTGTCACCCTAGTAATTATATGGTAGCCTACTAGTTATAATTTGTACTTAAGCGTCATGCTAGTCTTTCTTAAGTACCGGGACCAGCTGTAAGTGAGTAATGAGTCTTTTGTATTGCGTTTGAAGTTTTTTCTCCCTTTTACATGAGGGGGGGGCCTATTTATAGCCCTACCAGAGAGGGTCTCCACATTACTATCCTACCCCTACGTTGGTACTGTGCGCGTAGGGGTTGCAGGGACATTTCCCTAGGTCTTGGTCCACGATGCGCGCTCCTGGGCCTGGTCTACCAGCCGATGCACCCGGTCCACCTAGTCCTGCCAGGCCTTCGGGTATGCCTCGACGGTGACCCGGGGACGCCTGCTGGTCCGGGCCTCCCAGGGTTCTGGGGACCCTTCGCCCCCCCCCCCTCGGGATGCTCCGAGGATGGCTCGGGGGCGCTAGCTGCCTTGGCTTCCTACGGCTCCGGGGACCCTCTGGGGCACCTTCGGGCCCACCTCGGGAACCCTCCAGGCACCATTCGGGGACCCTCTGGGGCAACCTCGGGCGTCCTCCGCAAGTGACCCGGAGGACCTGCTGCTCTGGGCCATGCGGGGCTTCGGGGGGACCCTGGGGAGGCTCCGGGCCCCGGGGTCTGGATACTTCGCTTGGCCAGTGGGGCCGCCCCTACGACAGCTCCCTTAAAATGTCTCGTCCCCGAGATTCGGAGAGACTAGAAAGAAAGAATATGTACATAGGATAAATGAATTCAGACAAAGAGTCTGTCTTCGAGTTGGCTTCATGTCCAAGAGTGTTGAGTTGTTCGAAGTTTTTGAAGCATCAATTCGTCCTTCAGGTGCATCGATAGGTTAGAAGTCTAATGGATTGTTAGAGAAGAGAGAATAGCAAAGGATGGGAAAGAAAGCTACGAGGTGAGAAGTCTACTCATTTAAAGCAAATGTTGTACACAAGATCAACAGATCTATGTACGAAGTACCAAAAGAAAATATACAAGTTAAGAACAATACAACGTTCTACTCGATCAATACTCATAAGGTGGGGAAATGACTCAATACACAGAATGAGTCTTGGCAAACTTAAGCTATATGGCTTGGCTCACATTGCGATCTTCGGTTCACAGTCTTCTATTAATCATGTCCATTGTCCTTGGATGGTGGCAACGATGATGCATGACTGGGGACCTTCAACGTAAGGGTTAATAATCGTGTCGACCATCTATAGAAATTTCCAAGGGAGAGAGGATCCATTTAACATTACAAAACAGTGAAGAGAGAATTAGGTAAGAAAGAATACCATAAAGGAACAAAAGATAGATAGATGACCAAGATGAGGAGAGAACACTTTATTTTTCTTGTTATGAAACATAATTTTTGAACTTTTTCAACTAACGACCATTCTAACTAGGTCACGACCTATAGTCGATATGGCTCTAATACCATTTCTGTCGGACCCGGGAATAACACCCCCAAATCCTCTATGCATTTCTGAACTAGTCCCATGATCAGTAGCTAGTTCACACAGTAAACAAATATGGTAACATCCATAATTCACATAACTTTATTAATAATCAACAGAGTTTATTACAAAAGAGGCTTACAGGCCAACAATAAACAAACATAGCGAAAGACGAAGAAGTAGTGGAGTCCAGCTGATCTGCCACAGGCAATCGACTCTGGTAGCGGCCTAGTCGTCGAGATCCAAAGTTCTTCTCCTCTGAAATTTATTTGCATGAAGCAAGGGTGAGCACAACGACCGTGCTCACAAGTTACACCTAATAACAGAGTTAATGCATGCATGGATATAAGTTTAAAATATTTGTACTAAGTTCCAAAGTAGTTATTTTATAACTGAAATTCATTTTATACATTCTCAAGTTTTATAGTAGGATAACCTCCATCTGAAATATGGTGGCGGATACCCTCCTATCATATGGCTAACCGCCCAATTTTTACCACAAGGATTATCCATCCTCAAATCATTTGCTAAAATTATTTTAAAATAAAATCAAAATCTAACTTTGAGTGGCTTTGCTAGCATGTCCATGACCGTGGATATGGCTATTCGAATAGTTTTACACTCTGCAGAGGTGGTACAACTTTACCCACAAGACATGAATTCTCTAGTTTGTTTGGCATTCGTCGATCCCACTGCTCACTCCCTTAGGTAAGCAGTTTAGAGCACGTGTCAAGGCCTTTACAATACGCGATCCCACCGTAGTTCTGCCTCGCTAAGATTTTGCTTCCATTGGGTTAACCACCCACCGGACTCAAGCCCCCTCTTGCGCCATGTGGGAATATATAAAAGTAGGTCATCCTAACACCCACACATCAACATGGCACAACTACGGTGGAATGTTACAAATTATTTAGCCAGGTCCTACCCATACAGGACATGCGGTAATACGATGTGGCTTAGCAAGATGCGGCTCGAATACCGGTCCTTAACTGACTTGGACGACTTCCAAAATAATCCCTAGGTCTCAATCCTACCCGAATTAAACCCGTGCATAAATCTGCACCCACCAACTATCCATTTTGCCCAAGTGCAAACCATCATTTTATTTTATTTTTCAAATCATTTGTAAAACTCTATGACACACCAATACCATGGATACAATTTAAACAATTATTTAATTTTTGGTTGTAAATTCCCAAATCAAATATTTCAGGTCTAAGCGTGGCTAAGCATCATTTTCCCAAAAATGTTCTAGTTCATACTATTGCATAAACCAGATTTTTATCTAAGGTGTCAAGGTATGTTTGATTCAATAACAAAGTGGGCTATACAATGGTAATAGGAATAACTAAAATTTCAAATCAGGTATTTAAATTGCATTGAATATAAATAGCATGCAATAATAATTTAAAACATAATTTAATAATTTGAAATACTGGGATCAAATATGAACAAAGGTATAACTTGCCTTTCTTGGTTAAATGTTGTTCTCAAACGGCGTCGAAATCTGGTTGTCCGAAGTCGTTGAAATCTATACGTGTAAACGATGCAAATTCAAATAACATTCAAATAAAATCCAAATAAAATCCAAAAATTATGAAATAAATACTGGAAGGAATATATCGACTTTATATGAATATAGGAATTTGAATCGACGGAATCGGAGTTCGTATGAGGGAGAACGAATCTTGAAGGCCAGAGCTCATGCGATGCTTTGGTACATTGGCCGTGACGATGCGACCAAAGACTCCAGGGAAGGTAAATCCCAATAGAATCCAACCAACTTACCTTACTAGTTAATTGCTTTCATAATCCTAAGAACTCTCTTTTATTATAGCCATATCTCCTGATGAGATCAGAAGTCGGATCAAGATGATTTGCGCTGGAGAGCCTAGCGAAAAGACTGGCTTCCCTCTGATCTTAGCGGTTGTTACCGCAGAAGAGAGGGCTGCGAGACTTCGGGTAAGTATATCAATTACTTTTCATCTTTATAATATTTTCCAACTGGTGTTTACCTGAAATCCTCTTTGATATGTAGTCGGTCGGTCTGAGAATCGATGAGGCCATTGAAACATGTGAGCCAATTGACGATCCGACCAGTCTTACAATCACTAGGGATAGTGATCGCGTAGAGGTAGGTAGCCGAAGAAAATATTTTTTGTTTAGATGAAGTATGTTCGTCACCTGACTAACTTTGCTTGTTAATCCAAGCGGTAATCGTTGAGCCCCACACAGTTGCTCAGGAATTGCCAATGGCTATTGAAGCTACTACTTTGAAGACCAGCGAATCTACACTTTCTGATCCAGCGATCAGAGATATCGTTCTTGACCAGCTGGTCGGGAACATTACTTCTGAACCTTTGTTGGGAAGTGTAGGGGGTACAACCAACCCTACCAGTGCAGAACTGGTAAAATAGGTTGAAAAGAAAAAAAAAGCAAGCGCTACGGACTTCAAGCCGGCGCGTTACAGAGTCAAGACAAAAAAGACAACCAGGTATGCGCAAATGAAATAATCATATGAATGCATACCTTATATGTCCTTGGTGAACTTGAACTCCTGAACTTCCTTTCTTTTGTACAGATCTGCTGGAGTTCCAGTCGTTTCCGACTATGTCATTCCGGAAGATCAGGTGATCGAGGGTACCTCCGACCAGGGCTTCGCTCAGGTTAGAATCCCTAAGGAAGAAGTGGTTAGGAGAGCCCCCGAGCAAGCTTCAGTGTCGGAGCCTGATTTGGATCCTTTGGTGATTATTACCCCATCAACGGAGGACACGCTGGTCATGGGTGAGAAAGCTCACTAGAGCGACGGAACTAGGAGGCGCGCTCACCGGCGTCGAAGACGACACAAGCATTCCCGTGAAACCAAGGAGCAATTAAACTTAGGTTTGCATGAAATGGAACAGGGCGAACTGACGAAGATGGTGTGTGCTCCGTTGCTTAAGTAGCTAGGATAATCGCGCGAGAAGAACGACGAGTTGCTGGCGGTTGTGCGAGATTCTCGTGGGCGCTCTATGGCGTCTCCGCCCGTGCGGAAAATAGCACGTCAACAGGGCAGATAGGATAGGCGAGGGCTGGCAGAGGTGACGGGGGAAGATGGAGATCAATTTTGTGGGTGGTAGTCGTGATCCATGGGCGAGCGGCAGAGCAGGCGAAGCGAGCTAGTGCGCTGGCGCATGAGCGCGAGGTGGAAGACAACAAGTGACGAGTGGGGCCAGCCTGTCAGTGAGAGGGAGAGTGAGGGGCTGGCGTGGGCAGAGGCACGGTATGGTGAAATGGGCCGAGCTAGATTTCGGCCCATCGGGCAAGCGGGAGATTCAAATTCGGTTTTGAATTTTTCCAGAAAAGGCTGATTGTTTCTTGAATTTTTAAACATAGCATACGGGCTTCAAAATTTATGGAGGCTTATAACACAGTATGGTTCCTTGTGTAAACTTTTTAGGATTTTATGTATGGTTCCTTGTGTAAACTTTTTAGGATTTTATCTATTATGTGTTTTTCTAAAAAAATCTTCCAATCTGCTGTTCTCATATTTTTTGCATTAGTTGATTTGATGAAAAAATTTAAAACATGGTCAAATAAAAAAAATTCCACAAATAAACATTCTTAAATAAATTTTTCCCACAAATAAACATGCTTAAATTTTTATTTTCTTACTTATCTCATTACACTTACCCAAAATTACACTTACCCAAAATGTGGTTTTTGGAATGTTACACAGTGACTAGAGGGGGTGAATGGGAGCACTACTCTTTTTCGACCACGATCGAATTTATCTTCTTCTTCACCTCAATAGCTGTAGAAGCTATGAAGATTAGAAACACAAACACAGTGGAGGTCTTGCATTGAACCCGATGAACCGCAAGGCTAAACACCTCAAAACGGAACACAACCGGTATGACCACCGGAGTTGGTCGGTATGACCGCCTGACAGGCCGATCTAAACGCATCCACCTGGCCAGCAACTCGCAAGGATCGCAAAGCGACCTAACTTTTAATCTAGTTATATAAATCCTCTGAAATTTGAACCACAGATCATCAAAAACATCATGAACCTATTCCATTTAACAATTGGGGCAATTGAAGCCAAGGTTCAATGATTTTGTTTTGATGAGGTCAATAAGGCGTAAGAACCGTGGAAATTCAAACTTTCATCCAAAAAATTGTTCAAGGATGGATGATGATCAAGATCACCTTAGATATATTCTCACATTTCCTAGCAAGCAAGATCATAGCAAGAACCCAAACAAAACCTAAGGAAAACCAAAATCCCAAAAAAACACCAAAGAGAGAGCAAGGATGAGAGAGAACTCATCTTGGAGGAAATATTGCTTTGATTGATTCAAAATATTGTTGGTTTACAACCATTCCACTATGGAGGACAAAAGCTCAATACTTGAGCACTCAATCAATCCATCTCCCTCAAACCTTAGCCGCCTCTACTCCGCTTTTGCCAAATCACAAATTAGGGTTTCTACTTGGAAGGCTCTAAAAGTTGCAAATCCTACATATTTTTCTTTTATAGTGGAGGCTCGGTCAAGAGATAAACCTTATCGAGTGCCCGTTAAGCCCACACATAAATGGGTCTACACTCACACACGCTTCTCAAAGCGAATGACAAATCGGGCTTCCCAAATCCATCTCTCGGTGATCTCCATCTTTTCTTGACCTAAACCGCCTCTCCTTGCGTCGTGGTCTCTTCAAAGGTCACCAACCCGGTATTTGTGCTTTTATTTTGTTTCTTTTTTAGACAGGTATCTATTGCTTTTGGTCACTTCTACGTCGAATTGAAAGTAATAAATACAATATCATCTATTGATTCTTCTTTTGGTGCTATTGTTATGGTCCATTTGATTGTGTTTGATCACATGCATAAGCAAATCTTGGATGATCAATTCTGGCCATTTTATTCACTCCTACATTAATGCTTGTCATTAAATATATCCATGCAAAATTGTAGATATAGCTACGCAACCTCAATTCCTCAAATTAAATCTTCTTGAACAACGCTCTTTTCTTAGTTGTATTTTAGTTCTCAAAGCATACCTTTTGTTGGTTACTTGTTGGTTGATATTCGTTGCATTTCTTTTCCTTTTGTTTTTAACATATTTTTCCCATTTATATCAGGAGTTATTAAACCTTTTTCGCACATCTTAGCTTTGGATTTTGTACTAACAATGGTGATATGTGAACTTGGGAATCTATCACGAGTTTGCATATGCATATTGATGGAGATTGGTCACACACACACACACACACACACACACACACACAGGATTAATACTTTCTACTCCCAGGTGTGGTTACTCCCACCTCTGATATATCACCTAAAAGAACTTGACATACTCCTTTATCACTGTGGGTATACTCATATACTAATTAAAAGATACTCAAATGCGAACCACACGAAAAAATTGCAAGAGAGTCCATAGTTTTAGTATATTTTGTAAATACCTTCATATTCGCATATAAAAAGGAGTATGTCTAAAAAATTATACATACCACCCATAAAAATATCTAAATACCACATAAGTGGTCTTATATACTCGTATACTACATATACATACTCTCGGTTGCGCAAGATACTCCCTACGTTGTGAGGTACGGAATAGAGAGTAACTACACTCGGGAGTAGCGAAAATGTATATATATATATATATATATATATATATATATATATATATATAATCACAAGTAGTGTGTAGTATAACTCCATTGCGCGATCGGATTATCATATTATTATAAAAGAATGACTTGGTGGTGATGGAACGATGGGTAAGATTGGAAAGATGTGAATATAAGTGCCCTACTATTGTATACTAGTTGTTTCATTGAGAATTTTTGAGCACTTTGATTTTTATGGTATTTCTCAATGTTTATCGATATCTCTGTTCTATAGAGACCGACGAAATCAACGTAGATTCTTACGCCACTGAGAGTGAACAGCTAATCTTCCAGCAAGGCAAGCATAATTTGAACTTTCTTTTGCATCATATTGATCCTGGTTTTATTACACTAGTGTTTGAAATGCAATGATATTGCATGCATGCTATTTATGGTATACCGTTATGTTGTGAGTAGATTAGTTATATCCTATACTTGCTGGTTGTTCCTGATATGTCTCATACACATATGCTTAAGATAGATGCTTGTGGTGATAAGATTGTTGTGTGATGAATGCTTAGCCATTGCGGGTCTAGATAACACAGTAGATCAATTGGGAGACACATGATAATTCTTATCCTTTTATAAATGTTTGTCGAGATTGTCACATCTGGTTATTGAGTTAAAAATTTGTTATTGTTAAATGGTTTTGGGTATGGGCAAGTGGTTGCAGTGTGGGTGCTGTTATGTACGAGATTCGGGTTTGTGGTTGTCTTGTCCGGACCGTTAAGGACCGAGCCATGGGCTTTCATTCCAAGTACCGAGCGTACCATCACACGCGGGATATGGGTACTGTACGGTTAAGTAAGGAGGGAGTTTTATTGTGTTGAGTCCCATGGTGGTGTGAGGACATTTGTGTTTGATCATTTGTTCGGAGGAGCTGAGGTAGTTTTCTATAGTGTGCATGGGAGCACCAATTTCGGTTATTTACGTTACCTCAGTATTATTCCAATGCAACTTGTGAGCCCGCTTAGCAGGCGCTATCCGTAGTTTGTACTAAGTATGGGAACAACTCATGAGGGGGACTTAGCTCGGTAGGGCTTTCTTGCTAAAAATGACTGCATCTTGATTCTCCCCCGTCAGCATACCTAAGGAAGTGTGTCCATTTCCAGAGGCATCTGGAGGCTTACGGGCTAGTCGAGTCGTGTGGGTAAAGTAGTACACCTCTACAGAGATAATCTATTCGAATAGCCGTGTCCACAATTATGGACAACACTTGGTTTGACATGCGTCATCGTTTGTCTCAAAAGTTAAAAGTGGGCAGGGTTATAACTTGGTTACGGCACGAATGGGATTGTCGTGTGTTTTAGTTTATCGAGTGGACAACCACTTTGATATTGATTTATTTATACAATTACACATGTCTTGTGAAATCTTTCCTTGAGTAAATGGTTTACTTGGCTTTTGCAAACTAGATGGTCTAGGAATGTAAGATGTCGCATCTTATGCAAAACTAGAACCACTAATGATATCCTTTGATGGCCCAATATGCATAATTACTTTTCTTTGTGTAAGACTTGCGAGTACACTTGTACTCAGCAAGATGTTTGCTGGCCTTTTCAGGTGAGGACGACTTCGAGCCCAATGAGCTCATCAGTGCCGATTTAGGCGACACTGACGAGTAGTGCTATCATTTAACTCTCAATCGGTTGCCAGGGGTTATGGGGCACACCATACTGGACTGTTGGTTTCTTTAATTTGCTTCCGCTGCTATATTATGTTCTTATTTGAATTTGGTCGATCGGCCGTTATGTAATAATTGTAGACTTAAGTATTATGGTGTATGTCTTTTGGATTGTTAACGTATGATGTTGTATGGATGTGAGCAACGTTGAATGGGAATGTGAGCGTGTTGGTCGCTGATTCTGGGAGCCAACACAGTCTCATACTCGCTGTTGTGAATTCCAATTTAACTTGTCTAAGCATTGGCCTTGGCCGTTTGGAGAACCGATCATCATGTAGTGCGTACAGTGGAGCAACGCGCATGATCACCGGAGCTCTAGTTTTGGTCGGGCTCCTCACTTAGATGAAGTTAAGGTAGAATTCATTTACTTGAGGCCCAGAGTTATTTCGATAAGACCAGGTAAACCTCGGTCTTGCGGAAATAACCCGGGGGTCCTCGCAGGGGATACATACTCCCAGGAGTACGAAACGGACGTCCAAATCTGATCTTTGGATGCCATTCATTAGCTGCAAATTTTCTAGTACCATTTTTTAGAAAGATCCTTCCTATTTACATTAATAATTCATAGATAAAGTACACAAGTACTAAACTTTTACATTGAAGATTCTAGATGAACAACATGTCATCATCAAGTCCTTGAGTCAATTAATGTGTTGGACTTCCTTATCTTCCTCGCTGGAGAATTCGGATCTTGCAACAACATCGTGATTGCCGATGATCACGACAGCGGGAAGTGGTAGATTATCGATGGTCTTTATTGATGTGTAGGACCTACGCCTCGGTATCAATGTTGTTCGTTGAAAGGAAATATGAGGAGATTTATTTATACCCAACTTCGCCTGGTGTCGATCTTCTACGTATGTGTCGCCATTGTTGTACAGGTGAGTAGGTCTGATAAAACCCATCATAGGTAATGAGAATCCGGCTAAGAACTCATCGGAGAAGAACAAACTAGAACAACTTAATCTAGGAAAAAACAGAAGAAACTAAAGAAATTATTGCTTCTGGAAATCAACAGATCCCCCACCCAGTCAACACCGGCGAGATAGCCAAAGAAGAGGGGAGAGGGGCTGGCAGCTAGGTCTTGCAACACCGATGCTTTTCTTGTACCACTTAATCCGCTGCTAATTAAGATATCATGCATCGGGCTGAGCCCTTACCTGGGTTGGCTTGTCAGTGGGCCTCGACAAAAGAGGACATAGGCCCATCTGTAGATTCGAAGCAACTTAGTTCGCTACTCCTAGTTTTAGCTAGAGTCATAGTAGGTCCTACGAAGTTCACTCAAATCTTAAACCAGAGGGTCTTAATTTGTTTGTAAAAAAAACATCACTGGATCAGCTACAAGAGCTCAATCGACCATGGTTATCCTAACATAAGAATATATAGAGATGTACCAAATATTAGTTTTAATGAATAGTGTGTATACTCTACAATTATAATGTAACAGACAAAACAATGACCAACAAATATTTAATTTGTTTGCGTGCAATACGAACACACAAGACACGCCGAAGTAACGGATCAAACTATTGAGTTGCATGCGCCAATCAATTTAACCCAAAAACTTAAGCTAAGCAAGAAACGTGGATAATATACTTTAAGACAAATGGATATAATGAAAATAGGATTATTGGGTCTGCATCATATCAAACGGATCGATGCACGTACTTGTTCACCGTTACATGCAAGAGCAAGCTTATCAATTACATGCATGAATTTGGTCATCGACATTATATTGCTCAAGCAAGACAGCTGTCGTTATCTCCGATATCATTTGGACATCACTTTGGGATATACACAGCAGCACTGTACTGGAACATAGGGCTTGCAAAAGGATCTTGTGTAAGGAATGCCAATGTCATCGCATTGACGCTTGCACGAGTTGTCATCGCAGATTGCAAAATTCAAACAAATCTCCGGAGGAATCTCTACACAATGCATTAGTACACACAAATTAAGTAAGAACTACTGATAAGTTAATTAATTTGAACACTTTACCATCGCATTGGCAGGGTGAGAAGCTCGTAGACATGACCATCACAAGAACCATGAAAACAACAGGCATTATCCTCGTCGCATTGCCCATGAGGAGAATATTACTTCTATATGCCCCTCTTCTGTTCCGTTGTGCTTATTACCATGCTCAGGCCTTTGTAGGTGTTTATATAGAGGCACAATCAAATCTTAGGGATCTGTTTTGATATCATAATGCTAAGATTTGATACCGTGTTAGATTGTAAATAAATTATATCCAATTTTGCACCCAGCTCCTTCCGTGCACCCAGCTCCTTCAAGAGCCTGCTTGTCACGCAGTACGTGAACACGGATCGGACGCCCTTCACGAAGTATTATTTCTTATCGCGGGATATATGGGGATGCCTTCGTGCAGATAAATACGACAGCCGAATTTCAGGAGCAAAGTGCGGCGCACAGAGCTCTCCAGGAACAAAACACTCACCCCCACAAACTCGGCACCGCTGGGTACGCGGGTAAAGCCACGCAATAGGCGGCGGAGGACGAGACCGCTGCCCGACCGTTTGCTGAGATCTCAAACGAGCGCGCTCGAGCCTGGTTAAGAGCGAGGGCATCAGCCACGTCTTCGGGCAGCATCTCTTTCACAAACCCGGCAGACGAGGCAGTGTCTCAACGCCTGGTAAATATGTCGAACCACTTAGTTGTTAATAAGTCCATAACTTCATAGTGTCTACAATAACATGATGTCCTCTTGCAGGAAGCATTGACTTCCGCATCTTCCTAAGGTTCCTTCGAAGTAGACAGGGAGAAGGATGTACTATCTACAACCCTGGGAAACAAGGAGCACCCGGGTCGCACGCGAGGCGTTGGGGTTTACGTACCTTGGAGGGATGGATTCCCACACGACTCCAACACATATAGGAGTAGGAAGAGATCCAAAGACCAACACGAGGCTCAGTTGGAACATGTGATTATTGAAAAATTTTAAGAATAAATAACAAACTTACAGAACCAAGTAAATCAACTCATGCAGGCGCAAGCCGTCCCTGTTAATTTGGGAGCAAGTCCTCGACATCGGAGTAGCGTCGCGTCCACACATAATTCTGGATATGACGACGTGCAATTACCGATCGCTACAACTCTCTCAGTCTCAGGCCCCAAACCCAAACCCATCGTTCTTCGTGCAGCCCCCACCAAGTTTCTACCGATAGTCTCCCCAATAGAGCAATGCAGCATAATTATTAGATATAATCTTGACTTCTTAATGTTTTACAAGTTAATAGAGTAATTAGCTAGTGCATGTAGTGGAACTAATGCACATAGTGGAGGTAGTGGTCTACTTGAATGTGTTAGTGGGGGAGGTTACATGTCATATTGTAGCTATAAATAGCATTGCAACCAGTTTGTAATGTGAGAAACAATGGAATAACAGAAGAGAGAAAAGACGCAAGTGGTTACGCGTCACCAAAAAAAAGCGCAGGGGTTACGTGTCACAAAACTCATCTCTATTTATCTTCTTGTGTGTGTGTTCTAGAGAGTAAATAATGTGCGAGTTCTCTCCGGGAGCTGAGCCAACAATATCTTTGTCCCAAAACTTATACCTGCATAAAGGACACTTCTGCAGCACAAAGTGCACAAAAATGCTAAATTACTACTCAACAAGCTAAAAAAACCCACTAATCCACAGGTAATACTTAACCATTCTAGCTTACAGAGTCTACCACCCATTTGCTCTTCGCTTATCTATGTTATTCAGCCAAATTTATTGGTGCGTGTCCTTCTCCCTGTGATTTTATTTTACAGACTGCGGAAGCATACCTAATAGTTCATTGCTCGGAGACTTAAGGGGCAACCACAGTAACCGATCAAACTTCAATATCTTCCAGCCAAGAGGTTTAGTCTACCCATCCTTGCTCTTACAAGTACTTGCATATCGCTTCACTTGCTTTTCTTCCTCCTCTTTTTTTTTGTTAATATTGACAATGCAGTAAAATTTAATATGCAGGTCTGCACCTGCACCTGATCAGGTTGCGTTTACTGCACCCACTACAAAAAAAAAACTTTACCCACTGAGGAACCTAGCTAGTTTTGTTGTCTTATACTTACCTTTACCTAAATTTTGTTGTCTTGATTGGATGCGGTAATGATAGAGTACACCGGATAAGAGAAGATATCCAGCAATACTATCGCCAGTGCTGCTATTTCTATAGATCAGCGGTGTGTTTGTTAGCCGATCCAAAGCAAAAACAGCCGTGTAGAAGAAATCTTCACGCTTCACTGCGGTACTCTAATTTTTATTGCTTATCTTCTGCTTCTGGATACAAAAGAATAGGCCCATATGCCCCTTATAAAGGCTCAAGCATGTATACTTGACTCCTACTCGGACTCCTACTTGGACTCCTATTCAAAGACAAAAATTCTTACAAAAAAACTACCAAAACAATATTAACTCTAACAATCACCCCTTTAATCTTGTTTCTTTCTTTTTGATCACATCAATCTTCTCACGTGTTTGAACTTCCAAGTCTTTCTCTTTTACCTGCACTCCTGTGCGTCGTTCCTTCCTGAGTCGATACCGCCCTACCGCCTGCGTTTGCTCCATCCTGATCCATGCACAAACCAACACTTGCCGTGTCTCGCACCTGGACTGAGCTCGTCCTTTCTTCCACGCCCGCCTGGGTTGGAGCACCTGCTCCCACGACCACCTGGGCTTCACCGTTACCTGAGCCTCTGAAAGATCTAGACTCGCCATTATGAGTTAATGGATTGTTTTGGTGATTAATGACAAATCCAAATATGAGACTAACTCTTTTATCAAGTATTATCTTTGTGTAGTCTCATTTGGATATAAAGGTGAAACACAACGAGGTATGCAATCGACATCTCAATTTTATATATTGTTGCATTTCTCGGATCCAAAATATAGGATTGAACTCAACCTTAAGTTAAACTTGAATATGTGCATATGACCTCATTACACATTTGTGTATGCACACATTTAGGGGGAGTTTTATCCTATACTTTGTGGTTTCGTTAGTATTGATCCATATTCCATTCTCCACATATACTAAGGATCTTTACGTTGAAACAAAACCTTTGAGTATACAAAACTTGTGTAGTTCGTATATACTCATGTTATGAGTATATAGAACTTGTGTAGTTCTTGTATACTCATGTTAGAGTATATATAACTTGTGTAGTCTATATACTCAATTGTTCTCTCATTTATCATCATTAAATTTATGAGAATTTAAGTGGTTATCATCAATTACCAAATAGGGAAAGATTGAGGTATCTTGTCCCACCATTATGAGTTAATGGTATGATGTGGTAATTAATGATGATCACATTGTGGAACTAACATTTTCCATGAGTTGGATATATAGGTTATGTTCCAGGGTGATGAAGACTCGGGATGATCATGAGTTGATCATCAAGTCAAGAGCTTGGTGTATATGATGCATCATGAGTTGATGCTTATCAAGAAGAAATGATCATGAGTTGATCATCAAGATAAGAGAAGACCAATCATCATGTGTTGATGGAGGTCAAGTGAAGGAATGCATCATGCGTTGATGCATATGAAGAATCGGGATGAAGAAATCATCATGTGTTGATGATGATCAAGACAATATCCCAAGTGAAGAAATCATCATGAGTTGATGATTGTCAAAGTCAGGACCGGACTTGAAGTGTTGATGTGCGCCATCAAGCTTCAAGAAGATGCAAGGCAAAGGTATGACTAGCTAGGGCTAAGGATGTGTTCCTAGTCTTTACCGGTCTCGGTGTTTGGTTGATAGACCGGATTGCTAGTATAGGTTTGCCGTACTATTAAGAGGGATCTTGACTAGTAGTTTGAGTTAGTCATGTGTTGATAGCTCATTTTATTTGCTCTAGCTCATCTATGCATGGAGCTATTATTTGCGAATGTGTTTTGCAAATAGCCGATGCTCATGCATTCAACCCTTGTAGCATGTGACTTAAGTTTGCAAATGCGTTTTGCAAATGGTGTAAGTCCATGTACCTTTTTCCTTGTGGTATGATTCCAAAAGTTGGCAAATGCGTTTTGCAACTTGTTGGGAATCTTGCTTGTGACCTTTGTTGGCATGGCTTGTCAATTTGCAAATGTGTTTTGAAATTGAAGTTGTTGTAAAGCCAATTCGATTTACGCCGGAAAATCGGAAGTTCCGGCGTTTAACGGCGGAAGTTCCGCACCCCGGACGGTCCGATTTTCCGCGGCTTGATTTTTCCAGAGAGCGGCCGGTTTAGGGACTTAGCCGATTTTCCGAGTGCGGAAGTTCCGGAGTGTAACGCGGAACTTCCGATTAATCGGCTGTTCAAATCCGCGGTTGGTTTTTTCCAGAAGCACCATTTTGGGGACTTAGCCAAAATTCAATGTGCGGTAGTTCCGCTATGTGTTGAGCGGAACTTCCAAGAATCGGATCTTCCGATGTTTAGTTGGCGTAGTTCCAAGACTAAATATCAAACGGCTAGTTTCTCGTGTGACATAGCCGCTGCGGTGCCTTTCTTCTCTCTCGCGTAGTTCCGCCTTTGTACGGCGGAACTTCCGATTTCCCGATTTTTCAGGTTTGTCTCCCAACGGCTAGTTTTTGTGTGTGGGCTATATATAGCCACCTTGGCCGTTGGGGAGGTTGTTTGTTGCTAAGAACTATTGTGAACTCTTTGTGAGCCTCTTGAGCTAAGAGCAAACCTCTATTCTCTTTTGTGCATGTGTTGCACTTGGTGAGATTAGAGAGTAAACCCTAAGTGCATGTGTTGCCTTAGGTAGTGGATTGTGTATCCACGTGAGCGTTGACACTTGATTAGTTCAAGTGAAAGTTCGGATTTGTTACTCTTGGTGTTTGCCGACACCTAGACGGCGTGGAGGCGTCGTGCTCGGTGACCTTCTCAAGAAGCTTGTGAGAAGGCCCGACGGTTGTGAGTGGTTTGGTGCTCGCCATCTCCGGAGTGGAGGAAGAGCAACCATAGTTGAGCGAGGTGTTGGTTCGGTTTGGAACCGGTCCAAGTGTTGGACTTACCTCGGAGGTGTGTGCTCATTTGAGGAGCCGGTCCAACGCGGGTTGGGCTTACCTCAACGTGGATTAGGGGAGACCGGCAAGTCTCCGAACACCACGGTAAAACATAATCGTGTCATCTTGTGTTTACTTTGAGCTATTTACATTCTTGCTTTAATTGCTTAACATATCTTGTATAATTATTCATATTGTATTGTGTTCATATTGTCGGTGCACTTAGTTGAGCCTAGTTGATTTAGGTTTTAATTGAGCAAAACAAATTCGCTATTAGCTTCCGCATTTATTTATTGGTTTAGCCCGATAAAGTTTTTAAAACCGCCTATTCACCCCCCTCTAGTCGGCCACCTCGATCTTACAGCCTCTCGCTCCTATCTCTTGGACCAAATCTGTCCGCTTTCCCGCGTATATGTCAGCTGAGGCTACACTGCCTCTCTCTTCTGTTGTGCCTGCATACGGGTTAGGTCCATTGACTTGACCCGATCCGCTGGTTCCTCCAGCAACAACTGCATGCGCGTGGAACTCGCCGTTCCCTTGAGCGCCTGCATGGACATAGGAGCAAGGAGTACATAGGAGCCGCTACTCCTTGCAGCAAGTGTATGCGGCCTGCCAACTGGACCATCCGAGCAGTCGCCTGCTGGTCCTCCCAAGCCGCTCCTCCTGCCGTTTGCTGTGTGTGCGCCTAGCCCTGTGTGTGTGTGGATGCCTTGTTTTGCCTAGCCGGCTTCTGCCACACCTGCATGCACGTGAGGCCCACTACCCCCAACAGTCAAGCTGTTGCCCGCTGTGTGTGCATCATGTGGTCGTCTTGTGCAACCGCACGCTACGTCGTTTGTATGTGTGCATTCTGTGCCCGATGCGTGTACGTCGCACCCTTCATACGCATGGGACTCGCCGCCCCCTGCAACACTCTGAATGCCTTGCTGCACGCCGTCTGGATCTCCTGAGGCTCCGTCTGCCGCGCTTCCTGCGCCAACTGCGTGCCACTCCTGGGTCCCACCATGTTCTGGTTCGATACCTAAGTTCCACTCTGGCTCCTTCAGACCGTCCTTCACACAAACTGTCTTACAAGATTTCAGGGAAATTTTGTACAACCGGTTTGGGAATTTTTTCACCTTCATCATCAGATCTTTGTTCTTGCCAGAGACACGCAAGAACTCATCCTGCAAAGACCACCTCGCACTCCGTTCCGCACAACCGCCCGAGATCGAGTATGTTGTTACACAGACTTGGTATATAATATATTTCAGTCAGCATCCTCTGTTCACCATTCTTGCATTGCAATAATATTGATCATTTGCCTCTTATTTGCACCGTGGAGCCGTCGCCAAACTTGATTTTGCCCGAAATCTTCTCGTCAAGCTCATAGAACATAGAGCGATCTCCTGTCATGTGATTGCTTGCTCCATTGTCCAAGTACCACTCATCAGTATGATCATGGTTGCCTCCCTCTGTGCGTAGTTTAGGAACTACGTTCTCCTCGTTCAACATCACCATGACCGCGCCGGTCGACACATAAGGAGAGAAGCGGTCGGCTCGTCGCCTTCAATAGCTCGGGTGAGGTTTACCTCCTCGTTCTTCTTCTTGTTTCGCAATCCAAGCATAGTGCCCATATTTGTCGCAGCTTGAAGCACTTTATGTGGTCATGCACTCGACGCCAGAGTGACCGTATTTATCATATTTAAAGCACTTGATATGTGACTTGTCATGGGATTTGTCACCATCGTCTTACCTAGCCCAATCTCCACGTTCTCCTCTGCCGCCTCGCTCACGCCCGCGTCCACGCTCGCGGCTTCTTGATGAGCCATAGTCGTCCTCCTCCGACGATTCCTCGTAAAATAGTCTGCCACCACCGGGCTTCTGTCTGCCAGACGAGCCCTGGCCATGCTCGCGCTGCTTCATGCGCGCAAGCCACTCTTCTTCTGTGAGGAGCAGGTGTCCGCTGGCGCCGTCGGTGTTGTCTTGTTTGAAGCGCTCTTCTACGACCTTCAGTCATCCGGTGAGCCCTTCCACCGAGAGCGTCTGCAAGTCAACGAGCGTCTCAACTGCGATCGCTACCTAAGAAAACCTTGGCGGGACGACACGGAGGAATTTTTTAACAACACGGTCTTCCTCAATCTTGTCCCCGAGTATTTCTAAGTTGTTGACTAGGCCGGTGAGCCGCATTGCGAAGTCATCCACCGACTCGCCGCTCTTAAATTTGATGTCATCAAATCCTTTGCGTAGCGCTCGCGCTTTGCCTCGCAGACGCTACCGGACGCCCATGCGCATTGTCTTGATGGTGTCCCATGCGTCCTTGGTGGTGTTCTTGACGGCAAGCGTAGACAGCATCTCTGATGGAACGGCTCGGAGTATGGCTGACAACACCATCCTGTCGTCGCGGTAGTTGCCATTGCCGGGGTCAATCGCCTCCCACAAGCCTTTGCGCTTGTAAATTCACCCTCATCACGAGAGACCAATCTCCATAGTTGGTTCGCGTCAATATCGGGTATACGGCCGAGCCTCCTGACTCCCTCACCATGCGATGGATCACAACTTCCCCACCGCCACCGCTGCCGCTACCGGATCCCGCCTCTAGTCGTGCGTCGACGTCGCTGGGCATCCTTGGCCGGGTAGGTGAGTGGGAAGATGATCGATGCATCGCCGGATTGAGTACAGGCTCTGATACCAATTGTTAGCCGATCCAAAGCAAAAACAGCCATGTAGAAGAAATCTTCACGCTTCACTGCGGTACTCTAATTTTTATTGCTTATCTTCTGCTTCTGGATACAAAAGAATAGGCCCATATGCCCCTTATAAAGGCTCAAGCATGTATGCTTGACTCCTACTCGGACTCCTACTCGGACTCCTATTCAAAGACAAAAATTCTTACAAAAAAAACTACCAAAACAATATTAACTCTAACAGTGTTGGCTGGCTACTTGTATATGCAATGCTTCATCAGTCTCGGCCCGAGTAGAGCAATGACGGCGGCGCCAATCGGAGTGGGTTCACTTCTAGTAAACTTTAAAGACCTAGAAAGTAACATACCTCCAGGGTTATCCTTGGTCGAGTCCTTATCCCTTTTCAGCTGCCAAGCATAATTAGCCCTTTTCTTCGGGGGGCTAATTTTGTTCTGCAGAAAGTTGTGATGATCTTCCAACAAGTCAGTCCCGTAGTCGATCACTAACGAGATGACTGCGTTGACCACTTTCTCCTCCTCGGATGTTAGCTTCAAGGAGGTCTTCTCCTTATATCCTGCGCCGACTAGCTCGGTGGAGGACCTCCAGTGAACTTCAAACGACTACTACTAGGGATGTCAGAGTAGAACCACTCCTAATAATCCCATCACGTATCCTTGATAGGAAGTGGTGGATAGTTCCTGGATATTTTGTCCTGGAGCCGCTTAAAGTATATACTACCATAGAACCTATGTCCTCTATTGTTCCAAGTGAATTGATAAAAGTTGTGAAAAAGACGAATAAAAGGAGGAAAGCTTCGTAGATATGTGAAAAAAAAAACACTAAGGATTATTATAGAATTATGTCCTAGGTGGAAGACCTCTATCTTAAAGTAATCTAAGACATCTATCGGAAATTCACTTTCTGGTAAACGAATACACTGCTAGAAATTCACTTTCTTTCTGGTAGACAAAACAAATAAAGTCAAAGGGTATTAAACTTCCTTTAAATAACCACTACAGAGGTAGTCTTTGGTACGTGGATGACAACTCTGTTTAAATTCGACTAACAAAAAAAGTTGTCGCGTATTTCTTTTAAATTAAGGTTAGTAAATTGTCGCATATTCTTAAGAGCTGAGCTAAGGCTGAGCTTCACTCCCATAGCCCCTCGTATGGCTGTAATATGTAGTAAAAGGCAAATGCTTACAGAGAGCAATAATATCCGCACGCATCATGCATTCAGATGCGCGCGCGCGCACACACATATACTTATTGTTCACCATGCATTGTTACACCATGGAAATCATCTGGATATCTTTCTCAACGAGAGAGAGAGAGAGAGAGAGAGAGAGAGAGAACGAGATGAGAAAAAAGAAATCATTTGGATATGAGCAATCGGCGCACGCCCATGCCGATGCTTTGCCGGCGGCAGCAGCAGATGGCGTAGTACTCGCCCGGCTTGCAGTACGTCTGAGGGTTCTTGAAGCCCTGCTTCTGGCAGTACTCCGGGCACGTCGTCCCGTCGCACGGCACGATCGCGTGGCAGGGCAGTAGTCCTCGTCTTCATCATGTGCGGTAAGAGTTGTCAGTCGGTGCGTGTGTGTGTATATGGATTATTTAGATCCTCTGCAACTCAAAGGATCTACCGTGAATCGGCATGAGGAGCGATTCGTGTGTCTGTTCAAACAATCAGAGGCACATGTCTATCGCCGAGCTACTGTGTTTTTACTACAGTAAAATATAGATATTTTTAAGTATTATTCACTTTCTCATGAAAATATTGTTCACACCGTGTGCCTCTGCGCGCGGTGGCACAACGACCCGGATCAATGTAAAACATGCACACGAATTGATAGGTCAAGAACTCAAACAGGATATATCGTATGCGTGTGAATATTAGTTATTGCCTTGCGCACGGCAGGATGCGAGAAGCGTAGCCATGGCGACAAGAGCCGCCAGGAAGAGAACCCTGCTGCTGGTGTCCTTCTCGAGAAGAAGCGCCATGGTCGAGGAGATGCTTGGATCTTATGTTCCGGACTCTTGCTGATCGTATGTTTCGATGGATGTTCCTCTGGCCCTTCTTATATAGAGGCACAATTAAGGCAGGATCAGAAAACCTCTCTGAGATCTCTCAGTTAATCTCTATCCTTTAGTCCATTTAATGTTTTGTTAATTGAATCAAACTAGATCAAATCTTGTCTTTAATTGATACTAAGGAAATCATATCATATCTTTGGATGGCATTTATCGGCTGCTAATTAAAGGTTTGATGTGTTGGGCTTGGGCCGACCCTCACCTGGGCTTGCAACTGAGCTTGCGCCAGGAGGCCGTAGTCCCATCCATGGACCACAATCTTTTCCAAAAAAACAAAAGAAGAAGATAGACAACAAGGTCACAAGTTAAGTTTCCCTCTCTAAAAAAAGTGACAAGCTAAATTAGTGTTTTTTTAATTTGCTTGATCGTCCCAAGCTAGCAAATTTTGTTTTCCTCCTCTTAATACAAAGACATGAATAACTCTTGCGTTCGTGTTCTACAAAAAAAAAACTTGCATCCAGTTTTTTTTTTAATCATAGCCCTTTAAGTTTTATAGTGTTTCGTTCGGACTTAAAAAGTATTTGGCGCTCATCACCAAATAATATTACCACCCCCAATCTTCTATTTAAATTCTGGCTCCCATACTATTTAAGTTTTTTTTTTAAAAAAAGGGTAGAAGATCTGCCAATTCACTTAAGGATAAGAAACAAACGTCAACTAGGGGCGGAGCCGAGCCTCGGCCTCTAGGGTAGTAGTCTGAGACTTAGAATCAAAACCTATCGGTATTCACTTAGGTCTGCACTATACAAAATACGGGGATCTGGCTGTAAATTTTGGCTCGAGGGTCATGATAAACACTGCATATAATCTCCCTCCCTCGTCTAGCTAGGGAAGCTAGGCTTCATGCGTGCGCGTGCGCCGTGCTAGAATTAGCTCCATTGCAACACGGCGCACGCGCCCGCGAGAGACGAACGAACGACCTGCAGTTTGGTTGTATGCAAGAGGAATGAACGACCTGCAGCTATATCGACAATAAAAACTTCAGTCGAATGGTAAAACTAAGTTTATTAAGTCTGCATCGAACGGATCGATGCATATACTTGTTCAGCTCCAGTTACATGCATGGAATTACATACGATGTCATTTCGACATCGCTTCTGAGAGTCCACAGCAACACTGTACCTGTACACCTGGTTTGTTAATGCAACGGTTATCAAAAGGATTTCCATACCCATTGTATCTGCATACGATCTTGCACTCGGTCCCGTTCGGCTCGCAGAATTGGACATCGAAACACGTCTCCCCATCAACTATATACATGATGCAATTAGTACACGCAGATTGAATCAGATTGGTAGGGAACAAATGCATGGAAAAAAATAATTAAAGGGGGTACGTGTTTGTGGTTCCAAATGTGCCTAGTGTGTGTGTGTATATATATATATATATATGTTGTTTTAGGAATTAAAATCATCACAAAAAAATTATATTTCCTAACATGTACTGTTGTACATACGGAGAAAGAAAGCTAGGGATGCATATGTATATACAAAGTGCCTACCTGCTGAGAGAGCGCTACACATGACCATGAGAACCATGAAAGCAACAAGAACCCTAGTGCTGTTCTTCACAAGCGCCATTTCTAACTATTCTTCTTATGTTTGGATGTGATATGTCAGTAGGTCGACACACCTTTTGCCTTTGCTTATATAGGGGTGCAAGGGAATATATAATCTTGGGGCATCAATTCTTGCCATATTTTTCTCCAAAAAAAACTATTGCCATTTTATTCACCCCCTCCACTAATTTTTTTCCTTTTAATTAATACGGATTTGCACAATATTAACCCCTTTTAATCGTATCTTAATTGCTAAGAATTATCGTTGTTAACTATCTGTTGATGATTCACTATATATATACACCAGACAGAATCAAAATGATTGTATCCTACGGAGGCATGCGTGTATTGACCAAATCAAGTGCTATATATATGCATGCATCACGTACTGGCCATCTGTCTCTCACCAAATACGTACGTGTTTGTATAGCTAGATTTCGGCCAACCAGAGAAGTAGACGTGCAGGACTGCGGGTGCAAGTAGGCCTGCTAATGGGTGAGAAACCAACCCATTCTGACCCAACTGTGGTTTGGTGATGGTTTGAAATGGGTTGGAAAATGGGTCGAACCCATGTTAGGGAAATGGTTTGGATTTAAATACTACGTGGATTGGTTTAGGTTGGATCCTAGGGTACAATAAGTGGACTGGTTTGGGTTGAAAGAGTGGACCTTGCTATCGTGGGTTGGGCCTAAAATGGATTGGTTTATCACCCATTAGCAGGTCTAATTGTAACGACGCCGCTTTCCACGTCGCGCTGGCCCGTCACCCTAGCGGTGTACGTACATGGTGTTCACGGCGTGGATACAGTTGATGCTACTCAGCCCTGCGACACTGAAGCTGTCAGGCCCTGTGGTATCGGGTGCTATCGAGCCTCCTGACGCCACTAAGGCTCTTTCCATATGTTTTGCGGGGATAATTATGGTTAATAGGTTAAGTAGGGCCTTTCAACAAAAAAAAACTCCTTACTTAATCTCTAATGTCGGGATGAAAATCCTCAATTGGTATATGAAGTCCCGGATCAACAATGATGTGATCCGGGTTAATTCCGTAATACCTTCATCCACTTGTTGTGGTTGTTGTGGTTGTGCAATCCTCAATACGAGGTCGACGAGTGTAGACGAGTGTAGTGGGGGGAGCCGCAGGAGACGAAGCAGGCGGCGACAATGGCGGAGAGGCCACAGGAGAAATATGTGGAGACTCAGTGGGACGGGTGGACGAGGGCAAGACAGAGATAGGTGTATCTGGAAAAGTTAAAAAAGACAGAGACTCCACAGAGGAAACCGAAGGAGAGACAGGACGTGGGTAGAAGGGACGAGACTCGTCGAAAGTCACATCCCGAGAAATCCGCATCCGTCGACCAACAGGATCCCAGCACCGATAGCCCTTGTGCTCGCATCAGATCCCGTAAAGACACACTCAACAGATGAAAGCGGTCGGTTTAGTGCGTTCTCGAGGGGCGAGGAGAACGTAGCAAACGCAGCCAAAGCGAAGGCGAGTAGTCGTCGAAGAAGACCACAGAGACGCTCAACAGGGATTGCACCCTGAAGAGCAGAAGAGGGCTAGATGTTGACGAGATAGGTGGCAGTGGAAACAGCCTCGGCCCAAAAGTGAGGTGGAATAGAGGCGGCAATCATCAGGGTACGAGCCGACTCAAGAAGGTGACGATGCTTACGCTCAGCAACACCATTCTGAGCATGAGCACCAGAACAAGAGAACTGAGCGAGAGTGCCCTGCTCAGCAAGGAAGCTGCGAGACTGAATAGTAATCATCAGGGTACGAGCCGACTCAAGAAGGTGACGATGCTTACGCGCCCGCGAGAGACGAACGAACGACCTGCAGTTTGGTTGTATGCAAGAGGAATGAACGACCTGCAGCTATATCGACAATAAAAACTTCAGTCGAATGGTAAAACTAAGTTTATTGGGTCTGCATCGAACGGATCGATGCATATACTTGTTCAGCTCCAGTTACATGCATGGAATTACATCCGATGTCATTTCGACATCACTTCTGGAAGTCCACAGCAACACTGTACCGGTACACCTGGTTCGTTAACGCAACGGTACGGATCATAAGGGAAGCCACTGTATCTGCATATGATCTTGCAGACGTTCCAGTTGCAGAAGTCGCGCGGGATACACGTCTCTCCATCAACTACAAGATGCAATTAGTACAAATTAGTAGAGGCCGATTGAATCAGATTGATAGGGAACAAATGCAGGGAAAAATAATTAAAGGGGATGTTTGTGGTCCTAAATGTGCCTAGCTAGTATGTGATGGTGTGTGTATATGTGTTGTTTTTACACCTTTTGTCTTTCCTTATATAGGGGTGAAAGGGAATATATAATATGGGGCATCAATTCTTGCCATGTTTTTCTCCAAAAAAAACTATTGCCATTTTATTCACCCCCTCCACTAATGTTTTCCTTTTAATACGGATTTGCACAATATTAACCCCTTTTAATCGTATCTTAATTGCTAAGAATTATCGTTGTTAAGTATCTGTCAATGATTCGCTATATAGACCAGACAGAATCAATTTAATTCTATCCTACGGAGGCATATGCGTGCATGTATTGATCAAATCAAGTGCTATATATGCATGCATAGCATCTGTCTCTCACCAAATACTTGTATGTATAGCTAGCTTTCAGCTGAGTTCATGGGCCAACCAGATGCTTGCGGGCCGGAGAAGTAGACGTTCAGGCCTGCGGATACAAGTAGGCCTGGGTGAGAAACCAACCCAATCCGACCCAACAGTGGTTTGGAGATGGTTTGAATATGTTGGAAAATGGGTTGAACCCATGTTACGGTAATGGTTTGGATTAAAATATTACGTGGATTTGTTTAGGTTGGAAGTGTCGAGGAACCATCGTTAGTAAGTTCAATTCGAACGATCACCTACAGACAAATATAGAATTACATCAAACAATGTAAGAACACAAGAAGAGAATAGTAGATTGAACACAGAGATGTATGGAACTTCTGGCTTCTTTTTATTGCTATTCTGAAAAATTATAGTACAATGATTGGGTCCCCCTCATTTATATAGGTTACTGTATGGATGACGAGCCCACCTTGGGCCAGGACTCCTGGCATAGGCCCAGTTTCTTAAAACTCCCCCTTAGTCACTTATCTGTTATGTTCATGTCTCATCAAAACTCTATAAAAATCTAGTAGGGAAATTTTTGGAGAAAGAGTACATAATACACGTTCTGCTGTGTTGCACGAATTACCTCATTAGAAACCTTAGCAGAGAAACCTCAGGAAAACTCGTCAATAGAAAAAGAGTACAATCCACTCAATTTTATTTAATCTCCAATATTCATTCTTTGGGTACTTGATCTTCGTGATCAAGTTTCAATGATGAGTTCGTGAAGATTCTCCCCCTGAATTCCGCACTTCTCTAAGTCTCATCATTCCAATTCCATGTATACATCTTTCAAAGCTAGACGCTGGAAGTTGACTTAGTGAATAAATCTGCAAGATTTTCACACGAATTAGTATGCAATACTTTAATTTCGTTCATCTTTTGCAATTCATGAGCATAGAAGAAATTTGGGTTGATATGCTTAGTGAGAGGACTCTTCACATAACCCATCGGCACTTGTGCAACACAAGTTATATTATCTTCATAGATAATAGTGGGGGTTTGCGCGGTATTCAATCTACATGACTGGTGGATGTGGTGAATCATCCGTCGAAGTCAAGAACATTCTCGTGAGGCCTCGTACAGTACTATGATTTCTGAGTGGTTCGTCGAAGTAGATACAAGACTTTGTTTAAACGATTTCTATAAAATTGCAGTTCCACCACATAGGAATACATAGCCTATCTGCGACTTGGTTGTATGCGGGTCTGACAGGTACCTGACATCTACATAGCCAATCATAGTTAGGTCTTGGTTTTTTTTCTGTAGAACATACCAAGATCTTTGCTTCCTTGGAGGTATCGGAAGATGTCTTTTATTCCATGCCAATGCCTTTTGGTAGGTTCTGCACTATACCTTGCTAGCAAGTTCACGGCAAATGCAATGTCCGGTCTAGTACAGTGTGCTAAATACATGAGTACCACTACTGCACTCAAGTATGGGAATTCAAGTCCAAGGACTTCCTTCCCCTCTTCTTTAGGTCTGTACGGGTCCATGTCCTATTGTAAGTATCTCCCGACCATTGGCATTTTCCAAGGATATGTCTTTTCAAAGCCGAACCGTTCTAACACTTTATGAGTATAGGTTGACTGATGTACTCAAATCCCTTCAAGGGTATGCTCAAGCTGTAAGCCTAGGCAATATTTAGTTTTGCCCAAATCTTTCATCTCGAACTCTGACTCCAGGTAAGAGCTTGCTTTCTTAATACCTTCCAGGGTTCCAATGATGTTCAGATCATCTTCATACACTGAGATTATACCAAATCCATCCTGAGATCGTCGTATAAATACATATGGATAATTCTCATTGTTCGTGTAGCCTTTCTTGCATAGAAAGTCGCTTCAAGCGATTATACCACATCTTGCCTGATTGCTTAAGTCTGTACAGTTACTTTCTGAGTTTCACACTGTACAAATTCCTATTTGCTCCAAGGGAAGGAGGAACAAGATTTGAGAAGGGACCTAAAACCGAAAAGAAGAATTCAAACTTGAATTTGAATTCAGGAATTTGCAAGAAGGTTTGAAACACAAACTCGAGCTAGATGGAAGCTAGAAGATTTTGCGAGTATACAATAATTTGAAAATACGAAATGAAAATGAAAACCGAATAGTAAATACTATTCACCATTCAAAACGGGAATGTTAGAAGATTATAACATGGTTGATCTCAAATGTTCTTTTCTACAGAGAAAATATCAACTTTTCAGTGTTCTTGAATGTCCATTAAGGAAACATGTTAAACAGGTCATGTAATTAAAAGACTACCGTATGTATATCATCATAAGGTCTAAACGGGTATTCCTTGTATAGTCGAATCCATCATGACTGATGATGGACAATCTGAGGACAGTTTATAGTATCCAACGCACCGAGACAAAAGAACCTGCTTAGTGCTTACACACAAAAGAACTCCTTTCTCAAAAGCCCTTTGCTCCCTACTCTTCCCCTTCCGGTTTCCACTAACTGCTAACAGCTTCTAAAAATATGGGACAGCCTGCTACGTATTCTACAAAAAAGCAACAACTGCAGCGTAGAACTATGTGCTAACTGTTACTCCAGTTATAAATTTTTTATTCCGGAGACTTTTTCAATCCAACACTTGCACTCCCGCTTTAGCGAAAACTAATAAATCTAACTAGACCAAACCGTTCATTGCCACTTATTTCCCTCACATATACAGATTGCAAACTGATACAAGTACTAACCTAAGCTGTTCCAGCAAGGCCTGTGAATGGCCAAATCATTTCAAAATTTCAAATCAGCCAAGTTTCTTACAAGCCGAAATTATGCTGGTGTTTCCAACAAACGAGATTGAACTCCTCAGGTAAGGAATCTGACCAATTGGACACTTGCCTCGTTTTGATTAGTGTGCTGTTGCAGTCTAAACATCAATAACTTCTATCTAATTAACACAAAAGACAAAGCAAAATACACATGGGAAATGGTATGAGTACTGAACTATTTTTTACTAACCGTTTAATTTACAAAAGGATCCGGATTCCAGTGTGTGGCCGGAGCTCCAATCCCTAAGTAAAAGAAAAAACATGTTCTTGCTGTAAACTTCACCTAGCTGCTAACTACCTGCAGGGTGTCGTATTCTGAACTCAGCTTATTTCACGGCATGCGTGCAACACATCAGCTCTTGTTTTTGTAGTGGCCAAGGTTCTCTTCTCCATGGTTCAGTGCCGGACTGCCCGCCCGTGTATCACGTTGTATATGGCCGACCAAGCTGATTGCTGGACGTCAATGGTTGAGACCATGCTTCTGAATTCCAAGCTCATTGCCATCGCAAACAGCGTGTTTGTTATTGCGACCAAAAATTAAGTGGAGGCCAGTTGTAGGCATGCTTGATTTTCTTAAGAAAGATGTAGGGCTCGGATTTCTTAATCTAAAATTCTATGTGAAAATACTGTGCTATTCTTTAGATCAGTAGATAGCACTCACAGATACATCACTAAATCATTTCATACATAGCGTAAGACCATACCGTTCATTAATTTAACACATCAGATATTACATAGACCGCATCGGATCAAATTTTACAATAAGGGTCGAACATGCCAAATGTTTATATTACAACAAAAAAATATAGCGAAAACGACAACGGAAGCAAAAAAGGGTGAGAGCACATCTCTCCACAGGCAAGCGACTGGGGAAACCCGTGTACGTCCGATATTACTCGAGAAACTCAGATAATATTGGATGCACGAAAATACCGACGGAGTCAACTAGACTGAAGTGAAACTAGAACAGCTAAGGACTAAACTACGCTTCAAAAACTTCTGGGTCTTCAGACGTCTGGTTCCTCGTAATAGTCATAAGATCCAAGATTTCCTACTTTTGAGGGTTAGGGAAAGAGCGAGGATGGGCACAACTTCCGTGCTCGCGAGCTAACACAACAGATGTAATAATATATATGCAAGGCTTAACAAGGAATAGGCGGTGAGTACTGGGTCTGGGATTTGACCACTTGGGCGTGTGTAAGATCGAGAAGGCCGACCAGAGGGGGGTAAATAGGCGGTTTAAAAAAATCTTTTGGCTAAAATCAATTTCTAATGCGAAAGCTAATAACAATTTAGTTTTGCACAATTAAAATCTAAATCAACTAGTCTTTACTAAGTGCACCAATAATATAAGACTACTGATAACTAGCAATCATACAAATACAAGTAAGCAATTTAATACTATGAATGTAAATTGTGCAAAGTAAAACATAAAGAGAACAAACCACAAAGACAAAATGATGATGTTTTACCGTGGTATTCGAAGACTTGCCGGTCTCCCCTAATCCATGTTGAAGTAAGTCCAAACTAATTGGACCGGCTACGCAAATTAAGCCAACACCTCCGAGGTAAGTCCAACCGCCCAAGCTCCAACGACTAAACAACTAGTCGTTGGACTCACTACCGGTCTGACCGCCAACCAATGGTCGGTCAGACCGCTCCAACCCGGTCAGATCGCCAAGGGTGTGGTCAGACCGCTCAAAGAAAACCAAAAAGCTTTCCAGAAACACACCTCTCTGGAATAAACATACCGCCAAGAAGAGATCGGTACTACCGTACTCCGGTAGTACCGCTGAGAAAATGAGGTCATACCGCTGACCAGGGGCCGGTCAGACCGGGGAAACACATGGCGGTCATACCGGACTCCCCACCGGTCAAATCGGTAGCTACTGGCGGTCAGACTGCCAGAGTTCAGAGAGAGATTTTGCACTTCTCTTCAACTCAATTTGCAAAACACATTTGCCAAATGATGTGCGATGCAAACAAGGGTTATAAGCGAGATTCTCAACAAGTTGCAAAACACATTTGCAAACTTTTAGAATCACACCATAAGGAATAAAGTGTATGGACTTAAACCATTTGCAAACTAAAGTCACATGCTACAAGGATTATGCATGAGTCTCGACTATTTGCAAAACACATTCGCAAACACTAACATCATGCCATGGAGAGCTAAAGCAAGCACAACGATTTATCAACACATTACTAACTCAAACTACTAGTCAAGACCCCTCTTAATAGTACGGTAACCTATACTATCAATTTGTTCTCCAACCAAACACCAAGACCTTGATTCATATGTCTAGGAAACGTGTGTACATATCAAGATGATTATCTCTTGTGGGTAAAGATGTACAATCTCTGCAGAGAATAAAACTGTTCAAACAGCCGTGCCCACGGTCACGGGCGGGCATAGGAACTTACAAGATATAGTTCTATTTCAAAAACTTTTTGGGTGGGTTGAAAAATGTGTGGGGCTCACCTAGCCCTTGAATTGGATTTTTCCTAGGTAATCTTACCCAATGTGGATAATAGGTGGGTGTAACCACCATCAAAATAAGTATGAAGGTGGAGGTAGCCTCTGCTGTTATTAATTATTGCACAATTAATCTCTTTAAAAATGCAATTTGGTTAAAATGCTAAGTGATAGGACTTTCTAATATTTGTAATTAAAAATATTGTTTTACGCAAAAAAAAATCCGAGCCATCCTTGTTAAGCCGTGCTTGTATATTATTGCATATGTTGTGTTGGTTCGCGAGCACGGTAGTTGTGCTCACCCTCGCTCTTCCCCAAAACCCTCCAGATGATTTGGACCAAGAAGACTACGCCTATTACGAGAATCCTGAAGTCAACGGACCAAGGTGCGATGAAGATTAGTGTAGCTCTGTAGTCTAGATCTCGCCCCAGTCTGGTGGATTTGCCGGTGCTTGCGTATAAACAATATTACTCAAACCCTTGGATAATATTAGTCGTATACAAGACACCACAGTCGCTGCCTGTGGAGAGACGAGCCCCATCCCCTTTTGCTTCCGCTGTAGCTACGTGCTTTTTGAGATGGCGTCCCTTTTCTCGGTGTCCCTTTCAAGCCGGAACGCATCCTGACACTTGCACATTCCCTCTCTCCCACCATGTGAGACGACATTCAGAGTTTGATAATTTTACTAAGCCAAGTTGCACTTTGCAGACTTGTGGTCAGCATACTTGTTTTACGGGAGGTCATGACAAGATTAAGTCCTTAATCCATCCGACAGTTCATACCACATACCAATCATTCTCGTGCTCGACAAAGACCCACCATTCTTTCCATCCGCCTGCATTTAGTATTAGCAAGTTTCAGGGTTTTAGAGAAGTGAAAAACAAATTAACTATACCAATTCAGTCATTTACCCCAATGACTGCCCAAAACAATCTTTATGCTTAAAGGATGACGATTGGGATGATTAACACCCCAGTACTCAAGCAAGGCTAGCATGGCACTTGAGTACAGACTATAACTAGTAAGTTACCGTATAATTACTAGGGTGACAAGGATCAGGGAATTCAAATATCAAGGGCAAGGTATAATAATTACTTAACAATCAAGTTGGCATTTAGCTACCTTAAGACCATTTAACATACATTTGCATAAAAATTAAAGCATGCAGTTTGCTATTTTAAAAGAACATAATGTTTGCATAAAATGTAGGATCAATATGATCAAAGTGTTGACTCGTCTGGGCTATTTTTACTGTGGCCTTGATCTTACTCAAAGCCTGATTAGACAGAGGTTCGAATTCTTGGTCAGCGTCCTTGCTTGAATTCTTGGATCTGCTTGAGCCGTCGATTCTTCTGGACTTCGATTTCTAATTACGCAATAACGATTGAAAACCAAATAAATACAAAGAATCCAAGAGACCAAATAAAACACAAGAGACTCAGAAAGATTACGGAGGACGGCTTGAGAGAAGGGTTTGAGCGACACTGGAATGTTTGACAGAGTCAAACGACCAGTTGGGCAAAAGGAGGAATGGCAGATAATGTCTGCCCGGAGGGATGATACAAAGGAGGGTAAGGTCGAATGAGCTTTTGCCAGAATGCTCTACTGCAAGACTATCCTTCTTCAGGCGACAAGGCAACTTAACTACTGGTTCTATACCAAATCGAGGATACCCGATCGACACACAATCCAATGGCAATTCAATACCAAAATCAGCTGCCAAAATAATACTCAACGATTCAAAGGCTAACTACTCAACCTATTACTACAACCTACTACCAATTAAAGACGCGGATTCTATCGTCGAATAATCGATGCCAGAACCACAAATCATTGCCAAACAAATACGGATTGACAAAGCGATCAAATCAATACTTCCAGCTTTCACCAAGTATCATTACTTCCAACGATCATGACCTACTGACGAAACACTAACCAACATCTAGCAATTGATTAACAAATCCAATAGACACAACTGCTACTGAAGATTAAAGCTATCTCTAACAATCAGGATCACAACCAACAACTCAATTTACTGCCCAAAACTCTTATACTGATGATCAGTAATCACAGACAATTAAGCAATAATCAATCTTACTACCAGCAAAACGATTGATCCTATTGTAAAAATTCTTAATCGTTGGATCGATTGTAACCTCGATGCTACCGCTATGATCCGGGAAGGTAACTACGAATCAAATGTTGACAATCGAAATGGACAAATGATAATTGATCGCAACTTCTACGACACAACAACTTAATTGACAGAAATTCCAAAATGACATAACCCACACATTTCAAAATGACAGAACACCTCCTACTACACAAATATTCAATTTCCAGATCACACACAGATTGAACAGAATGCTACTTACAAAATACTACATTCGCTGTCAAATTGATGATCAACAATCACATACAACAATCACAACAATTTATCTTAATCACTGACAACAACTATTGTTCAATAATCAATCGAAGACAAACACATATGACTCAATATATACAAGATCTCTGCAAATGTCAGATTACTTTAATCACTACTAACCACAATACTGCACTGGAAACACAGTCGACAACAGCCATACACAAGTAACCGATCAATACCACAATCAACATTCGAAATACAAGCTCAACAAGGATGGGAATACTGGCAGCCAACACTCAATACTGCTGTCGCTGACCATATTTGGGTCCCCGAGGGAGCAGTCGGCCGAGAGGGCAGGGCAGGGACGGTACAGAGAGAACACACATAGGCCGTACAGGGAGAAGCACACGCACAAGCAGAGGGAAAAAGGCACACGCACACGCACACGCAGAGCACCAGCGCCAGGGAGCAGAAACCAGGACACGGACGGCAAGGCAGCCACTGCCCCAGCCTCGGTGATCGATCCATGACCGCTCCAAGGTGACGCCAACACACAAACCTTGGAAGCCTGTCAACACGGCGTGGATCGAAGCATCCACCTGAAGATCCAAAAGGCAATGCCATGGCGTCCTACGGTCATGGTGGTAAGAATTAATTCATCTAATCTAATCTCCCTCCCTCGTCTAGCCAGGGAAGCTAGGCTTCATGCGTGCGCGTGCGCCGTGCTAGAATTAGCTCCATTGCAACGCCACGCGCCCGCGAGAGACGAACGAACGACCTGCAGTTTGGTTGTATGCAAGAGGAATGAACGACCTGCATCTATATCGACAACAAAGACTTAACCATGATAAAACTAAGTTTACTGAGTCTGCATCAAACGGATCGATGCATATACTTGTTCAACACCAGTTACACGCATGGAATTACATCCGATGTCATTTCGACATCACTGCACCGCAGGACGTCCACAGCAGCACTGTACCGGTACACCTGGTTTGCTATCGCAACGGTAGTACGGATCATTAGGGAAGCCACTGTATCTGCATAGTATCTACATACGGAGAAACAAAGCTAGGGATGCATTTCGTCACCACCCCACAATGAACCACTTCATTTCGTCCACGAACACAACGTCTCTAGAGTCTAGTCTACTGATCAATATGGATCTTGCTACGTCGAGGATCATAAAGGCAATGAGCTTTACTTCCTTCTTCCACGTGTGGCCCTGCAATTTTCACATGTCCACTGCTCTGTGTGGTGTGGTTCATTGTGGGCAGGGTCCAGTCGTTCGTGTTTCCGGTTTCCCTGTGGTGCGCCTTTCTCAGCCGGTAGCGTGCTGGCCTCACGTCTGCTTTTTGGTTTACTGGGTCGTCTTGTTTGTGCTGGTCTCACGTCTGTTGATTTGCCCTCCTCGATCTCCGTGCCTTCGTGCTGGGCTCCGCTTCCCTGTACAGTGGGCCACGCAAACGTGGCCTCCTCTCAATCCCTCCCTCACTCGCCCCACATCGCCCCCCTCCTTCTCTTTACTTCATCTCTAATGTCAGGATGAAAATTCTTAATTGATATACGAAGTTCCGGATCAATAATGATGTGATCCGGGTTAAATTCCGTAATACCTTCATCCACTGGTTGTCGTTGTTGTGATTGTGCAACCTCTTAGAGTTGTTACAATTGTTGAGATTGTGCTTGTGCGGCCGATGTTCTGCTTGCTCTAGTGCTTGTGCCCCAAACTTTGCTACAATAAGTCACAGTCATGGCATCAGCAGCAGTAATACCTCACAAAGTCAACAATCATGGCATCAGCAGCAGTGCAGCAGATTTGTAACTCTCCATTTCACAGTAAGGAATACTTATTTCACATTTTTTTTCGGGGGGGAGGGGGGGACTATTTAGTTCACGCTATGAATTGTTGCCCTCACAAATTTTGCCACACGGATATATACTGTAATCCCTTTCAGTCTCACACTCTCACGACCACATCGTTCATCGTCATCATGGACAAGCGAGCTTAGCTTCCTAATTAAGCTTGGAACCGATTGATTGATTACACTGTACCTGGCACGTTGGCTTGTTAATTTCTGGTGAAGACTTGGAAGGAGCATGCGTATGGGGCCAATATAAGTAACTGTCTGCAAATTCAGCGCTATTGCTATCTTAATTGATTTGAAGGGGACGGAGAGGCTAGCTGATCGATCCGCCGTGGCTGTTTAATTCTTACAGCCGCCTGTCAACTAGTGATGCCATGTTTGGACATGTGTTGCAGATAGATTCATTCCAATTTCCAAGAGTGCAGCGGGATATAACACGCACAGCTCAAAACGAAAGCAATTGCATCTTTCGACTAACTAGATAGTGCTGACATGTTTCAATTAATCTATCTAGTTGCCTAGCTAGTTCTAGATAGACACTCGAACGACACGCAACAAAAATACATAAGAGAAAAACCCTCGACCAAATCAACTGCATTGTTGAAAAATACATAAGAGAAAAATGATCGACATGCATGCTTCACTCTAGATCCCCTAGCTTAATTTCAGCTGCTAGCTTTTGCAATTTCACTAGCTTAAGACCATCTGCGCTGTGCCGTGCCGCCCACCTCGCCGGCCTTGTTGAACCAGTGAGCTTCATCCAAATCCACCCACGTCGCGGCATGTTCCACCCCCTCACTCACGATTTCCCCTATCCTAGTTTCAGTGCTACGCGAGCGAGCTCGCCTAAATGCCTTCTTCTCCCAATTCTGCTTAACCTGCGATCACTTCAATTTTTTTGCTGTCACCACCTCGCCCGTTGTGCCTCGCCAGTTGTGCCTCGCCGCCGGCAAACTAGCTGCACGTCTCTCCTGTTTCTCTCTCGTTAACAAGGTGTTCCCCTGGTGCAAAGTGAAATAAAAGGTAAGAAGAGGTTGTGCAAAATGAAAATATTTACTAAGCGTGATGCAAAGTGAAACTATAGTAAAATTACATGGTCTAAAATGAAATTTAATATAACCCTAATTAACTACATTGTTGAATAAAGCTTGAGATTATTTGTAGAAATGATCGACACGCATGCATGCTTCATTCTAGATCTGCCCCTACCCAAGTTACCTTAATTTCAGACGCTAGCTTTGGCAATTTTACTAACTTGAGACCATCCACAACTTGTGCCATGGTGGGCCTCTCATCCACATATGCCCTGAGACATTCCACCGCAATAGCGCCAATCTTCTCGAGACAATCTATGTCCTCGGCGGACGTAAACTCGTCGTCAAGCATCTCTCTTGCCCTGCTCGGCCCTGTCAAGTAAGACTTTTTAAAGTCTAACGGAAGGCTACCGTTCCCGTTGTACCTAGCCTCCTTCCCCGTTATGAGCTCCAAGAGCACAACTCCGAAGCTATAAACATCACTCTTCTCCGTGAGAAGGCCCGTCGTCATGTACACAGGATCGATGTAACCTCTGTCCCCTATCACGAACCCGGTATACTTCTTGTCCATCGACAGGAGCTTGGACGTCCCAAAGTCTGAGACCTTTGGATGGAAGTTGTCATCGAGAAGAATATTGCCGGATTTGACGTCCCTGTGAAGGATCTTGTGAGAATGCATATAGGCGAGAGCTTCCGCGGAGCCAATAGCAATGTTCAGTCGTATCGGTAGCGAGAGAGTGCGTTTTTCTGTTCCATGGAGCACACTGTAGAGGCTTCCATTGGGGATGAACTCGAATACCAGCATGGGAACATCTGTCTCGAGGCAACATCCGACCAGACGGACCAGATTCGGGTGGCTGATCTGTAGTTGTACGGTGATCTCGTTCACGAAATCACCTTGGTTGTCGACTGCGATAGAGCGCTTAACTGCGACTCGTTGGTTGTCCTCAACAATTCCCATGAAGACCTCGCCGAAGTTCCCCTTTCCGATGATGTTGCTGTAGTTGTCCGTGATCATGTCCAACTGCTCTCTGTTGAAGATGGTGATGTTCATGGTCTTGAGTATGTGGCCGCCATTTTTGTCAAAAAATCCTCTCAGCTGTCGTCTGTTGTGCTCTCTGTGAATGAACCATAATAGGACTCCCAAAAGAACGACGGCAGAGGCTGTCGCTGCAAACACACACAGGTAGCGTATCAATAATTCATGGCATTTCCATTCCATGCATGGATCGATGCATCTTGATTACTGCGTTAATTCAACCAAGTCAAGACCATATTACGAATTAATGAATGCTCACCCAGTATCGCAACTGCGTGCGCGGGGAATATGGGCTGACATCCCTCGCCACTTTTACCATCCCCTCTTCGCCAAAAATCGCATTCGCAGTCGTAACCACCGTCCGTATCACGGCACGTACTGCCACTTCGGCAGGGATATTGCCGGAGCTCGCACTCGTTAATGTCTGCATGTATATATATATGTTGATGTCAAACATTCGAATAGTCAGTTCGACGACGAGCATGTATATATATATATATATATATATATATATATATATATATCCGAAACAACAACGGTTTGGCAGTGGATGGAATAGTTTCGAAGGCACTTAATGCAAACTGACAACTAACTCGTGCATCCGCCGGCGACATAGGGATTGCCGGTGTATCCCTCCGAGCAATTGCAAAGGTAGCCTTGCCCATCCATGGCGCTGACGCAGCGGCTGTGGGCGCTGACACAGGCGGGAGCTACTGGCTTTGCCGGCGGGGGCGGGCACGTCCCATTCCTCTTGATGGCCCAGTCAAGCACCAGAGGAACAGGTCTCCCGAAGGCCATATCACCTGTAGTGTTGAGAATGAGATGTCTCCGGCTGAATTTGTACCTAAATTATAAATAAACTCACGGTTACTCCCTCTTGTAGAACAAACATATTGATAATGTCATCGCGGAAAACAATGCAAGTACGAAATTATCGATGACAAATCTGCTCCTATCATTTCTCCGTGCGGATTTGAAGTCCCGCTTTATCTTTCAGCGTGTGTATGTATAGATTTACCACTTGCAACAGCTTGTGGTACGTACGTACCATCCTTTCTCGGCCACGAAGGCGTAGCTGCACGGGCTGTAACTGCACGCAGGGTTGTTGGCAGGTTGGGAACGCCAGTCGACCGCTATGATGCTGAGGTTGCCCCGGATGGACGGCGTCTGGCAGCAACCCAGCCCTGTGCACGGGTCGCCGTCGCTGGCAGCGCCATCCAAGCTCGTGCACGTCGTGACGCAGCCGGTGAGGTAGTCCATGCCCTCGAGTAACGGCAAGGTGTTGCACCCGATGGCCGTGAACTCGTTCCTCTCCGGCGAGATCAGGAATGGCCAGCCGGTGTGGTCGAGTTGCCAGGCGATTTCAGACCCGGCGGTGTCAGACGAGTTGCAGCAGATGTGCGACACGGGGGCGAAGACGCGCACTTGGCCACTCTCCAACGAGATGTCGATGATCTCCAAGTCGCCCGTGTATGGCCTTGGAGGGTTAGAGCTGTGATTGCAAGAGACGGTGAAGTTGTCCGAGCCCGGCCAGGCACAGTCGTAGCCGATGCCGAATGGGTAGGGAATCCGTACGTCGCCGCACATGCTAGGGCAGCCCGTCGTCGGTGACGGCGCCATGTCGGAGACCGTCGGCACCAGCTGGGAAAGTGGTACCGGCAGGGCTGGAGCAAGGAGAAACCACAGCACTAACTGTAGCATGGGTACTACTGCTAGCACGTATCTCATGTTGGTTGGTTCAGTAAACTCAGAAACTAAGGGCTACTAAATCAACTTTGCTAATCCGACCGGGCTGCTCTCTTCGTGGGCATATTATATAGATATACGTCTCCGTTCTATTTCCCGTCAGGATTTCCAAATCCCCGACGCCCGGTGTTCATTAACATACGGCGTGATGGGTCTCCACGTGCTAGAGCGCGACCTGAAGAAAGCCGCAGCACGGAGGAGTCGATGAGGGCAGCAGGCAAGCGATGGAACACGAGAAAATCAAAACAACAGAAAACAAAAGGCAAACCGTCAAGTAACCTAAACCCAAATTACATCTTAAATTTGATTTTTGTCAAATTTTAAGTTCAAAATTTTGTCCAGTTCGAAAACCCACCAAAATTTTAAACCGAAATTGTTTTCCCTGCTCTCAACTGGCCTAAACCAGTGTTGCCTGGTCAGTACAAACTTAAGGAATCCCCATGCCCGGCGATCGATTAAGGCTATTTTTTCAGCACTGAAGCTTCCATTATCCATTCAGAAATATTAATTTAAGAGTATATTCAAGACATGATATATTTGGCATAATTTCCTTTCTCTAATGAATCAAATCGAATAACGTAAAAACAAGTGAGCGCCCGCAAATGGTTCTATTTCCACATTCTAAAAACACCTAAAAATTAAACATGGTCAAGGGAGCAGAGCTTACTTCGGAACAATCTCCGCATTGTGGCTGGGGCCATGGGTCTCTGTAGGGATCCAGATTTCTCAATTCGGATTTCTCTGTGAAATTACTGTGCTATTTTCTAGATCAGTAGATAGCACTTCACAGGCACATTGCTGAATCAAATCATACATGACGTAGAACCATATCATTCATTAATTTACACATCAGAATTTACCTAGACCGCTTCGGGCTAATTTTTACAATAAGGATCGAATAGGCCAAATTACTACATTACAAAAGATAGTGAAAGCAACAACGGAAGCAAAGAGGTGAGGGCACATCTCTCCATAGGCAAGTGACTGGGGAACCCGTGTACGCCCGATATTATCCGAAAACTTCGGACAATATAGGAGTCACACAAGAACCGACGGAGTCAGCTAGACTGAGGTGAGATTAGAACAGCTAAGGTCTAACTACGCTGTAATAACTCATGGGTCTTCAGACTTCTGGATCCTCGTAGTAGTTGAAAGATCTAGGGTTCCTGTTTCTGAAGATTTGAAGAAAAGAGCGATGATGAGCACAACTACCGTGCTCGTGAGCCAACACAATAGATGTAATAATATATATATGCAAGGCTTCACAAGGATGGCTTGAGTTCTTTTATTTGCGTAAAGCAACATTTATAAATATCATAATATACAAATTCCTATCACCTAGCATTTTAACAAAAATTTCATTTTATTAAAGATTGTGCAGTAATTAATAACAGCAGAGAATACCTCCACCTTATGCTTATTTTTTAGGGTGGTCACACCCACCTATTACCAACACTGGGTAAGAATACCCAGGGAAAATCCAAATCAAGGGCTAGGTGAGCTCCGCACATTTTTCAACCCATCCATAAAAGTTTTTGAAATAGAACTATATATTGTAAGTTCTCATGTGCACTTTGTGGCCAGTAGGCACTACTGTTGTTGGCTGATTTTATTCTCTGCAGAGATTGTACATCTTTACCCACAAGAGATAATCATCTTTATATGTACACACGTTTCCTCAGACGTGTGAATCAAGGGGAGATTATCACAAGGCCTTTACAATGCATCCTTCAGTATTTGTTACACCCGCCGAGGTTTCGCCTGAGTAGGGTTTCGCTCCCGTGGGACCCGACAACCGCTTACCCAGACCCCCCCTCCTTGCGCCTTCAAACGGCATTTGCTGCGCACCCCGACCCTTCGCCGCGAAGGCTTACGGCGTCGTGAGTTCATCTACTGGTGCAACTCGTACTGTCGGATACAAATTATTTAGCCAGGTCGATACCATTATAGACTTATGGTTGTACTGTTTTACATTGGGAGGTCATCACAGGATTAAGTCCTTAAAGTTATCTGGGCGGTTCATTCCACGTACCAACCACAACATGTCTTGGGCTACATTAGTACCCAACCATATACCCTCCAATCATACCATCCACCCAGATGGAGTATTAGCAAGTTTTTAGGGTTTTGAGGAGTAGAAAACAAATTACCACAACCAATTCAGCCATTCTTCTCAATGATTGCCCAAAATAATTGTTATGATTAAATAATGATGATTTGGGGTAGTACTACCCCGGTACTTAAACAAGACTAGCATGACGTTTAAGTACGACCTATAACTAGTAGGTTACCATATATTTACTAGGGTGACAAGGATTTTGGGAGTTTAATTATCAAGGAAATGGTATAATAATTATTTAATCATCAAATAGGCATTTAACCACCTTATGGTATTTGATATATACATTTGCATAGGAAATTAAAGCATGCAATTTGATATTTCAAAAGAACATAATTTGCATAAAATGTAGGTTCAACATGATCAAAGTGTTGACTCGCCTGGGCTATTTTACCGCGGTCTTGATCTTACTCAAGGCCTTCTCGGATAGGGGTTCGAAATCTAGGTCTGCGTCTTCTCTTGAATCTTGATCCTGCTCGAGACGTTGATTCTTCTGGGTTTCGATTTCTAATTACGCGACAACGATCGAAAAAAAACCCAAATAAATACAAAGAACTCAAAAGACCAAATAAAATACCAGTGCTTTGAAATAAGATCGCGGAGGACGAGCTTGAGATAAGGGATTGGGCGACACGGGAATGTTTGACAGAGCCAAACGACCAATTGAGCTAAGGGAGGAAATTGACGGAGAACTCTGCCAGGAGGGAAGATACAAAGGAGGGTAAGGTCGAAGGAACTTAAGCAGGGATACTCCACTTTGGATTTGGAAGATAGCAAGATTATACTTCTACAGGTGAAAAACAATTTAACTACAAGTTCTACATCAAATCTAGATACAAGATCAACACACAATCTCAAATGACAGATCAACACCAATCTCAGTTGTCGGATAATACACAACGATTTCAATTGCTTAACAAAACACATATTTCACTTCCAACTATTCAATTGCCAGATTGACACAGACGATTCAAATGCTAGCTCAAAAACCGATCTTCAATTAGCAGAACACAAACATGGAGTTCAATTGCTAACTACACAGATACTCAAATTCCAGATTACTGCACAGGGAATCAATTGCAAGATTACTACACATAATTTTAGTTGACTGCTACTCAATCCACTGCTAAACAATCACACTGAGATTCAAGATTTCAATTGACAGATTAGTAACAGATTTTCAATGCTAGATCAAAACCGACTTTCAAATGTCAGAACACAAACATCAATTTCAAAAGCTAGCTCCAACAACCTATTGCCAGATCAACACACAAGACACACAAATCTTTAGTTGCCAGGACAATGCACAGAGGGTTTCGGATGCCAGATCACAAACTACTGCACAGATTTTCGATTACCAGATCATACACAGATTAATCAAAATGCTAGATTATATACAGAACTTCAATTGCCGGCTACACCAAATACTACCAACAATCATCCACTGCCAGATTACTCCACAGAATTCAATGGTCAGGTTACCAACAGGGTTTTCAAATGCCAAAACAACACAGATAATCAAAAGTTAGCTACAAACAGGGATTTGATAGCAATATCTGGCAGCAAAAGGAGACAATTAACAGACATTACTGATACTGACTTGTTGATCTATTGCACAAATTCTCAGTTATTAGATATAATACAGATTCAAATGCAAGATTTTCAAAATGTCAGAACACATTCACTGCCAACAATCACTAAACTAGGGAGGTACTAATCGTAGGCACTGCTGCTGATCACCATTGTCGCTGCACTGGAAGGGGGCTCGGCCACAGAGAGAGAAATCGGTAGAGAGGGAAGCAGGGCAGCGGGGAGTCTTACCGAGCGGTCGGCGGGGCGGGGAAACACTGGGGTGTCGCCTCGGTGCTCCACAGGCCAGCGACGGGAGTCGAGGGCGACGAGGGGAGGAGCACAGCGGCAGGGTCCTCTCGGCCGGGCTGGCGGCGGCCGTGGAGAAGCACTGAGGTGCCAAGGGAGCTCGAGGCCGGCGGTGGGCCGAGGCGTCGGCGGCGGCCGGCGTGGAAGGGCTACTTCCGGCGGAAGGGGAGAAGAAGGAACGGCCAAACCGGGTTTGGTGGAGAACTTACGGGGAGGGGAGGAGGCGGGGCGGGGTGGAGCACGGAGGAGGCCGGCTATTTATAGCCGCGCGAAGGAGGTGGAGCCGGGTTGGAGCCGGGTTGGGGCGGCGGCATGGGCGACAGCGTGGCGCTTCAGCAGACGGACAGCGCCAGCCAGAGCAGCGACGGACCGAGCGTCTGGCCGTTAACGAAGAAGCGGCGGCTTGGACCGGTCGGAGGCATGCAATGAGGACGGAGGGGACGGCGCCTGACGTCATGGAGGTGTGGGTGGCGACGGGGGCAAGCGGTGGAGGTGACGCAGCGGTAGGGAGTAGGTGGAGGCGACGTGCTGTGGGGGCGAGCGCAGGGAAGCCGGTGGCGAGGCGACTTCGGGGTGAAGCGGTCGATAGCGGTGGGCGGCCTTGGCGGGAGGAGGGCCGGAGGAGCTGGGCGAGCAGGGGAGAAGGAGGGGAAGAGGCGGCACATCTGGGGAAAGAAAGGGGAGAAGGTGGGGGTGATGCGGCCGGGGGAAGAAAAGTGAGTGGGGAGTGTCGGCCGGATCGAGCGGAAAGAAAAAGGAGGAAAGGGTGCGAGCGGGCCGGGCCGGGTGAGGAAAAAGGGGACAAAAGCGCGGCCGGGCCAGGAGGAAGTAGGCTGGGAGAAAAAAAATTATCCAGGGAGAAAAGTTGGCCTGGAGGGAAATTGGGGAAAGGGATAAAATGGAAAGAGGCCGGTTGGAGAAAATGGGCTGGGAAAAAATTAGGTGGGAAAAAATTAGGTTGGCCCAAAGGAATAGGGCTGGGCCAAGCAAATAGATGAGAGGCAGATTTTGGGAGGGGTTCAAAATCCGAAAAAGGTTGAATTCAATTTGAATTCGGAATTTGGGGGTAGGTTTGAAGCACAAACCCGAGCTTAGAGGAAGCTTGGAGTTTTTTTTTAGAATTCAAGTAAAAAACGACGAAAACCGAAACTAAATGAGTGGCACTATTTGCTGTCTAAAAATGGGACGTCACAGTCTCCAACCTTCACGAACAAAGCCTCACCACATCAGTACATAAAACAAGAAACTCATAATTCTTTAACTCAATGAAGAGCTTCTTGTGCAGATGTTGTGCAGATGTTGGGTGCTAGGATTAAAAATGTTAGTACTTCTGCCTTGGCAAGTTGATGAGCTTAGGGATCCTCGCGTCGGGCATCCTCGTCGAAGAAGCCCTCCCATCTGCGGCAACATGATTAAAAAAAACCCGTAAGGTAATAGAGCACCAACTAAATCTCTTAAAATTTCAAACAACAGCGGCAAGAAGAAGAAGCAAATGGGGCCTCTTGTCGGCAGCGAGCGGGGTGGTGACCATGGCTTCCCGCTTCGGGTCGCACTAAGGCAAGCCGGGGACGGTGCAGGCGGTGGTGAATGCGCTAGCGCGCGGTGGAGAGGGGTCGCTAGAGATGGAGGCGGCAGCGGAGACAACGAGCGAGAAGAGGAGTGGCAGTGGGTCAGGGATCAAGTGCAGTCTGTTGAGCGACTGATCTAGCCATCCAACAAGCAATCAACGTATAGGATTCACTGCCCTATCTTTTCCCACCCATCTTTCCTCGACTTCTAACAGCTTCTTTTGGCAGTAGTAGCGCCAAATTCCCTCCCTTCACTTTTCCTCTCACCTCCAGTCCCCAACATGCTTGATCCTCACCTTTTTCCCGTCCTAATCACAATGCAGCAGTAAAATTTCAAGGGTCTGCAACAATTAACTGCATACGTTTGCTAACAGTTAATCTGATTATGCTAGTATTTCAAGATGACAGTAAACATCATTCCTTTGAAGGGTCTGATAAATGGTAGTTCTGACAAAGAAATGATGTAAGTGAGCTCATGCTTTGTTACAGCTCATATTTCCAGTGCCTTCTAAAGATTTTGGAAACAATTGATGAATCAGCTTTTGGACAATGCAAACTTTTGTACATGGGATTAGGCTAGTAGGAACTTATTATATCCTCTTTTGTACAGCAATGGATGTCAGACATTCAGTTTGAGGGGAAGTTGGACCTCAACTATTTTTCTCATAACAATCTGTAATTTTGTACATGATTCATTTCGTTTTTAATTGTCTATCAAAGGGAAGAAGAATAACAAGTGCAGTGGCGGTCTCCTGAAGTTCTAAACAGCAGAGAGAGAAAAAGGGAGCAAGAGGGCAGCTGATCCGTACACATTAGTCCTTGTTAGAATCAACTACTACTGCCAAGTTGCAGTTGCTCGAGAGAGACTACACGCTCACGGGCACACACCGCACACACCGCACGCACATCTAAACACATGTGAGTACGTCCTTTAACCCGCGCTCAGTGCATGATTCATTTCGTTTTTAATTGTCTATCAAAGGGGAGAAGAATAACAAGTGCAGTGACAGTCTCTTCAAGTTCTAAACAGCAGAGAGAGAAAAAAGGAGCAGGAGGGCAGCTGATCCGTACACATTGGTCCTTGTTAGACTCAACTACTATTGCCAAAGTTGCAATCGCTCTACTGCCACTTATTTTAGAGAGACTACACGTCAGGACGCACTCACGTGCACACACCATATATACATGTGAGTACATCTTTTAACACACATTTAATCTAAAACAAAGACTTAATCTTACATAGCGTAGGCACACACTTTAGCCATTGAATACTAATCTAGAACAAAAACTTAACCTTACATAGTGTGGCCATACACTTTAACCATTGAACACATTCATGTGTACGTGAAATATTCCAGAAATCACTATTTATTTAGGAGACGAACTTGTTGGAAAATTATGGGCTTGGCCCAGTAGCCAACCTATGTATGGGCACTCTATCTCAAACTCTAGCAGGGCTGTAGACTATAAATAAGGAGAGTTGGTCATTGTAAAGGATTGATAGGATGAAGAGCAATAAAGATAAGCAAGAAACCTCCTAAATCTCTGTGTTCAATCTACTATTTTGTTATTGTGTTCGTGCATTGTTTGATTCGATTATATGTTTGCCTACGAGCTTATCATTCGGACTGCACTCGCCAGTGACGGTTCCTCAACACGTTATCAGCACGATCGACTCTCATCGCATCGAAAGGTAACCGTCGAAGAACGACACTCGTAGATTGAATCATTTTTTTAGATTGCTTTCAATTTTGCAAATTTAGTTTTCTAGATTGGCTTTTCTATGGTGCAAATCAATTCTAATCTACCGCGATCCGACTTGAAGTCGCTAGCACAATGCCGATCGGTGGATTGCATGAAAGATTGGATGTCGATTGTACCGTAGATTGAAATTTACAAATTCGTACTAATCTACTGCAAGCTGACTTGAAGTCGCCGGCCAAGCCGATCAGTAGATTACAAATGAACAGTAATTGTACAGTAATCGCGCATACGCAGTGATCACACGTGAACAGTAATCAAGAAAAAAGGGAAACTGACCAATGCGCGGCATGGAGCCGTGTGCCGCAACCCTTCATGGGCTCCCCACCCCCACCCTCACAAGATCGCCGATGGCCACCGCCACGGCATGAAGCCACGCCGACCGCACCACGGCCGCAATGATCGTAGACGCACGAATCAAAGAAAAGGGTGGGAAAGATCCGTGGGTCGGTCGGCCATGCCGCCGCCGCCGACTTGAAGCCGACGCCGTCCTCCCGCACAAGAGCCGTCCGACCGTGGCACCGCCGCCGCCATGATGTCGGCCGCGACGCCTGAAGCACTCGCACGCGCCACCACTGAGATGCACCCGTCGCCTCGCGCATGAAGCCGCCGCCGCGCGTGGCTCCACCGTCTCGTAGCCGCCTCACCCCACATGGCCGCGGCCTCGCGCTTTGCTTGGAGCCCGGCTCGCGACCACCTCGTGCACCTCGGTCGACCTTGCCAGCCGCTGCCGAAGCGGAGCCCGACTACGGCGTCAACCCGTCGCCGCCGACGGCTACCTCGCAGCGCCGCCGCCATGAAGCGGCGCTGCCTCGGCGTTAGCCTCGCCGCGCCGCGATGGTCGCCTCGCAGAGTCATAGCCGGCCTGGCCGGCCGCTTGAAGCGGCGCCCGACTACAGCGTCGGCGACTAGACGCGCCATAGACGCGTCGCCCACCGCATGGAGGCCCTCACCTTGTGCCGCCTCTGCCTTGAACAGGGGTAGGGAAACCCTACCCGTTCGGCATTATGAGCTGGTCGAATATGGTAGATGGTTTTGGCGGTGTGGATCATTGATAGATCAAAAAAAGGGAAAAGAAAAAAGAAAACCCTATTTTGCAAAAAGGCCCTCGAATTTTTGAAAATTATGACAAAGTTTTTCGAATAAAGAAATTTTGCGGAAAACCCCTCGGACTTTCTAAATATTACGCGAAATTTTTTCGCAGGACTGAAATTTCGTGTTTTAACCACTAAAAATTGTAGAATTCACCGAAAGTTCTTTTTCAAGCAGAAGTTAGCAATTGAATCGTTTTTTTGCTATTGAAGCACGCTTAACTTTGTTATTATTATTTATATGCAATTTATGTATTGTATTTACTATTTTTGATTATTTGTGATTATTTATATTGCTTTTAATCACTAAAAATAGCAGTAAAACATGAAAAATACATAGAAAAATACGGGATCATGAACCAGGAGTTCAAAGAACATTATGAGAATTTTGCAACTATTTTATGCATATTACCAGCAGTAATCTTATGAACACTTTGCATGAATATGAAGATGACCGCATCACGAACCAGTAGTTCGAAGAACTAACCCAGCATGGCCAGAATTTGTACATAATTTCTGCAAGTCTTCAACTATGTGATAATGTAATCACGGATGAGCAAAAGATTGAGAAGACTCTCTCTACCTTTCACCCGGATGCGGTGCAATCCGCACGTAACTATTTTCAAGATAGCTACATGGAGTATGCCTAATTAATTGACATCATGAAAGTTACGAAAGGTCAAGATGATGTTCTAAGGAAGAACTACAACCGTCTAGTAGCAATGTTGGTCATGAAGTCAATGCTAGCAGCTACATGGTGATGAAGCATCTCACGAAGGAGAGGGGCAAGAAGGGTAATGTCATGGGTCGCAAGCACGTTATTGATGTTTTCCAGTCTAAGAAGAAGGGCAAATGACAACATGAGGCACACCTCGCTATTGTAGGCACAGAGGATCCACAGCCATTAGTTGCACTAATGGATGTGGACAGCCTAGTAGCAGCCCCCATCACTCCTCATTTGGACATCGCAGCGGCCGCAACCGTAGTTGCCCAAGAGGAGAGGATCACCATGGAGCAGATTCAGGCAGAAGTTACTACATACGTCGCTGATTCGATCTAGTGCACGTACTGCACTTAGATCTTTTTACCGTCACTTGCAGTTTGTGATTGTGATGGAACATTGAATAATGGTTGTAAGCTTTAGGAGAGCAAAGCATTAAATTCTTATAATGAGTCCTGCAAGACTTATTCCTGTATTTATAATAGCAAGTTATGTTCTGATATCTGAAGTATTTTACTTATATGTTGCTTGTGTCTCTGGTGCATATTAATAAAGTACATTATATTAGAATGTGTGTGGCGCCCTATGGAGGAAGTATGCCAAGCAGGTAGCGGCACAATGAATACCACCTTGAGAGAGACGAAATTTTTCAGTCAATCAGAAAGAATTATTGTAGTCTTACGACAATCGCAGGTAGTGATACTTGTATAATTGGCTCAGGAAATACCATAATTATATTCCCAATGGGCACAACTTTGATCATTAAAGAAACCTTGTTGTAACCAGAATCGACTAGAACTCTCAAGGATATTCGCACTAATTGTTTCCACATAGAGGCTAAAGAAGAGCATGGTAAGGAATACCTGCTCTTTACAAAGCGTAAAGAAAGTGGAAAATTGTATTAAAACGACTTCCTTCATATGAAAGCTAGGCTATACTACACTATTATTAAGGCATCTGCAGCCTATACTATCCTGAAAATCATATTTAGAAGCTCTGAACTTTTCTATCTCTGACATGATAGATTATGCACCTAGGTCTTAGGATGATGAGAAATATAATTAACAATTCACAGGGACACAATATCAATGTAAAGATTTTACCGAATCAGAAAGATTTTGTGTGCCCCGCATGTCCCACCGAAAAATTAATTACTAGACCTTCTGCTCTGAAAGTGAAGGATGAAATCACTGCATTCCTAGGCCGTATCTAAGGAGACATTTGTGGTCCTATATAGTCCCTGTCAGGGCCATTTAGATATTTTTATGGTGCTCATCGATGCTTCCTCGAAATGGTCGCACGTACGTTTATTGTCTACGAGAAACTTCGCTTCTGCAAAGCTAATCTCGCAGATAATTAACATTAAGAATAATTTCTCTGATCATCATGTGAAGTCCACCAGAATGGACAACGCTGGAGAATTTACTTCGACGATATTTGATGATTATTGCATGAAAATGGGAATTAAAATTGAGCATTCCATACCGTATGTCCACACCTAGAATGGATTAGCAGAATTTGGAATAATTGTAATTTACCAACTACATGTTGGGGACACGCAGTCCTGCTCGCAGAAACTCTCATCAATATTAGACCGTCGGCACATAACATCCATTCACCTATGCAACTAGCGCAAGGATCAGCATCGAAAATTTCTCATCTACGAAGGTTTGGTTGCAAGGTTTATATACCTATCCCACCACCACAGCGAACTGCAATGGGCCCTCTCCGAAAGTTTGGGATATACGTTGGTTGTGAGACAGCATCCATAATCAGGTATTTGGAACCCATGACTGGAGATTTGCATGCAGCCCGCTTCGCTAATAGCATATTTGACAAGTATTGTTTCCCGTCATTAGGGGGAGGAAATCAACCCCTTGATGAAAAATATCGGGAAATAGAGAAGTCCAGAAGACAATTGAAGTCTAGAAGATAATTAAAATCCATGCACATGACCGACGCACTAGTGAAGCATATAGAGAAGTCCAGAAGATAATTGAAGTCCAGAAGATAATTGAAGTCCAAAAGATAATTGAAGTCTAGAAGACAATTGCAGTCCAGAAGATAATTGATTTGCAAGCAATAGCAAATCATCTGTCTGACCACTTTAGTGAGTTGAAGAGCGTGATCGAGTCGCATATGCCTGCACACAATGCACCAGAGAGGGTTGAAATACCGATGAAGGTATCGCTAATCCCGTCCTAAGGCCTCCGAAAGGATGAGAACTCCGGCCCCTCGAATCCAAAGTAACTGGGGACACCTGGTGAAAAAGGATAAGAGGGACTTGACACAGCCGATCACCAAAAGTTCCCTAGAACCAAAAGGGGAGCCAGTTGAGACCTGGCACTAATATAGAACCTTCATAAAAGACATACCAGAATTGAATATTCCCATGAAGGGAGATACCAGCATGGATGTGTACGCACACATCGGAGCTGGAAAACTAAAGTGACTTACCCCCGTAATTGAAAGCAGCGGTGAGCAAATAGAAGCATTAGAAGAATCGCCCTTTGAAGAAATAGCTATAAACTTTGTGACCTCGGAGAATCTATGAACAAGACAACAGCCAATGTCGATATTTGCTTTGCAGAGAAAATTATCACAATCATCGATCTTGATCCAGAGCCTGCATCGCTCGCTGAATGTAAGAAAATATCAGATTGAGAAGATTGGAAGAAGGCAATAGAAAGAGAATTATTTTCTCTGAATAAAAGAAAGGTGTTTGGGCCAGTAAGCCGCTTGCTCCCCATGTGCACCCCGTATGGTATAAGTGGATATTTGTTTAAAAGAGAAATGAAAATAATGAAGTAAATCAAGGCTTGTTCCACAAAGTTTCACTCAACATCCAGGAGTTGTTTATGAAGAAACTTATTCCCCGGTCATGGGCGAAACCACCCTTTACATATTTAATCTCAATGGCAGTGAACTTGAAGTTAAAAGTGAAATTGATGGATGTGGTAACATCATACCTTTTTGGAACATTAGATTCAGACATTTATATGAAGATACTTGAATGTATCCTTGTCCAGAACCAAGACAGAGCAGATAGAAATCTGTACAGTATGAAACTCAGAAAATCACTGTACGAAGTTAAGCAATCAGGCAGGATGTGGTATAATCGCTTGAAGCGACTTTCTATGCAAGAAAGGCTACACGAATAATGAGAATTATCTCTATGTATTTATACAACGATCACAGGATTGATTTTGTATAATCTCAGTGTATGAAGATGATCTGAACATCATTGGAACCCTGGAAGATATTAAGAAAGTAAGCTCTTACCTGGAGTCAGAGTTCGAAATGAAAGATTTGGGTAAAACCAAATATTACTCTTGAAGGGATATTAGTACATTAGTCAACTTATACTCAGAAGGTGTTAGAAAGGTTTGATTTTAGAAAAGCATACCCTTCGAAAGTACCGATGGTCGGGAGGTCTTTGCAGCAAAATAAGGACCCGTACAGACCTAGAGAAGAGGGGGAGGAAGTCCTGGGACCGGAATTTCAATACTTGAGCGCAGTAGGAGCACTCATGTATTTAGCAGAATGTACTAGACCGAACATTGCATTTACCGTGAACCTACTAGCAAGGTATAGTACAAAACCTACCAAAAGCGTTGGCAGGGAATGAATGACATCTTCTGATACCTCCAAGGAAGCTAAGAACTTGGTCTGTTTTACAGAAAGAATCAAGGCCTAACTATAAATGGCTATGTAGATACCAGGTACTTGTAGAACCTGCATACGGCCAACTCGTAAATATTCTATGTATTCCTATGTGGTGGAACTGCATTTCATGAAAATCGTTTAAGCAAAGTCTTGTATCGACTTCGACGAACCACTCAGAAATCATAGCACTGTACGAGGCCTCATGAGAATGTGTTTGGCTTCGGCGAATGATTCACCACATCCAGCAGTCATGTGGATTGAATACCGCGCAAACCCCACTATTATCTATGAAGATAATTCAGCTTGTGTTGTACAAATGCAAATGGGTTATGTGAAGAGTCCTCTCACTAAGCATATCAACTCCAAGTTCTTCTATGCTCACGAATTGCAAAAGATGAATGAAATTAAAGTACTGCATACTAAGTCATATAAAAATCTTGTAGATTATTCACTAAGTCACTTCCAGCATCTAGCTTTGAAGGTGCATACGTGAATTTGAATGATAAGACTTAGAGAAGTGTAGAATTCAGGGGGGAACCTTCACGAACTCATTATTGAAACTTGATCACGAAGATCGAGTACCTAAAGAGTAAATCCTGGAGATTAAATAAAATTGGGTGGATTGTACTCTTTTTCCCTCGACGAGTTTTCCTATTGCAAAAGATGAATGAATTAAAGTACTGCATACTAAGTCATATAAAAATCTTGTAGATTATTCACTAAGTCACTTCCAGCATCTAGCTTTGAAGGTGCATACATGAATTTGAATGATAAGACTTAGAGAAGTGTAGAATTCAAGGGGAACCTTCACGAACTCATTATCGAAACTTGATCACGAAGATCGAGTACCTAAAGAGTAAATCCTGGAGATTAAATGAAATTGGGTGGATTGTACTCTTTTTCCCTCGACGAGTTTTCCTAAAGTTTCTCGGATAAGATTTTTAACGAGGCAATTCATGCAATACAGCAGAACGTGTGTCATGTACTCTTTCTCTAAATTTTTCCCACTAGGTTTTTATAAAGTTTTGACGAGGTATGAACATGTGAGGATAGGTGTCCAAGGAGGAGTGTTGGGAAACTATGGGCTCGTCCCAGCAGTCGATCCATGTATGGGCACCCTATCTCAAACCTTAGCAGGATTATAGACTATAAATAGAGGGTTATGCTCAGCTTTCCCTACAATAAGACGCACGCGCCGATCCTCGAACACGGCAGGCTGCTCGCACGACAACGAAGTAAGCCAACTGAGCTTACGTTCAGCTCCTGTAGCGACTGCACCTGATCTGCTTCTGTGGTGGGAGTGGGAGTGGGAAGCCCACAAGTCAGAGGCAGCGCAAGCGATAGAAAAGGGAGGAATTGCTCGTGGTGGATTCACGGGATGGACAGACCAAAATACAAGTGTCTTAAAATTCAAAATCACTAAAACTTGGGCAAAATCAAAACGAAATCAAATGTGATGTTACTAGTTTACAAACAGATGAACACTACAGATGAACTGAGTGTTCATCTGTTTGTTGTACCTTCTAGCCGCGTGGTCTTTGATCACCACCTTCTTCTAGTGAGCTCTGTGCTCATACCGACAAAGCTCAACTTAAGGTTCCTTTCGACTTCCATTAACGTTTGTTCAAGGTAAAAACGTCAACGCCATTTACAATTCCCTAGTATAATGCATCGCCAAGAACAGCTTAACGAGGATGAACTCGTAACGAGTTTCCACAACCTTTCTGCGAGCATGGTGCCTTGAGAATGTAACATCAGCGCAGCAACGTGCTGCAGCGATAATCTCAGGCCATTTCTATATGAAGAGTTTCCTTTTTTATGGGCATATTTAGAGAGTTAACAGAACTTACTTCAAAAACATATTAAATGTACAGATTCTCAACATGTTATGGTTGCAATAGACCACTTTTTTTAACTTCTCACTTCTCAGCACAACAAGAACACAAAACCACCTGTCATCTCCAGTCCAGTGACCAACGAAAATGCAGCAGAAGACAGTCTTCCCACAGGAAAGAGTCCTTGAAACTACCAGGAGTCAACCTGTTCGGCAGGAAACCCATTCTCCGTCATAGATCGGATTAAAAACAGAAGAAAATAAAAGGCACTGCTCTAGTGAGTAATCTCATTATACATCTGGGGCTTCCTGCTGAACCGCCGGACCTGGGAATGCTTCAGCTGCAGAAAAAGTTGGTGGTATTGCAACATCAGTAGTCCCTTCGAAAGGTTGGTCAGCCTGTGCACTGCCGACGTTGCCATTGTTCCCACCCATGAACGGCCCACCCTCCTGGACCAGGCCACCAGGCGACATTGGTGACATTGCAGATGTATCAGCTAGTGACTGTCCAGGTACGAGCACAGAAGCAGGAGGTACTGATCCGGGTACAGGTACAGGCCCAGGGCCGGCTAAATCAGGTCTGGCTCCAGTCGCAGGTGGGAGCACATCAAAACCAGATCTTGGTCGGGGCCTGCGTTCCAAAGCTGCACCCTGGTCATAGCTTCTGCTTCTGCTGCGACTCCGGCTGCGGCTCCGCGTCCAGCTCCTACTGCGGCTCCTGCTACGTGACCAGCTCCTGCTACGGCTTCTGCTCCGACTACTTAAGCTCCTACTATCACTTCTTCTATCATAGCCTCGCGAGCGACCTCTATCTGGGCTGCGGCTGTAGCTCTGGTCCCGGCCCTTGTCGCCAAATCCTCGACGGCTATCATATCTTCCCCGCCCATCTGAGATGAACCGATCATGTGGGCCTCGGTCAGAACGTCCCCGACCTCCAAATCCACGGCCCCTCCCACCACGCCCACCGGAGAAATCACCCCGGCCTCGTCCACCAAAACCAGAAGAATCACCCCTACCACGTCCACCAAAACCAGAAAAATCACCCCTGCCACGTCCACCAAAACCAGGAGAATCACCCCTGCCACCACGACCACCAAGGCCACCAGGACCTGCTCCACCTCTGCCACCAAAACCACCAGGTCCACGGCCCCCTCTTCCGCCAAAGGCACTGGGCTCAGCACCCTCTCGTCCACCAAACCCACCAGGGCCCTTCCGTCCACCAAATCCACCAGGAACGTCCCGACCACCAGAGCCACCTGGGCCATCCCGACCACCAAAACCTCCAGGGCCATCCCTAACTCCACTATAACTACCAGGGCGACCAACAGCAGATTCGAAACGAGTACCACCCCCAGGCCCATCCCAACGGCTCAGCCCACCAGTCTGGTTTCTCGGAGCTCCAGGTGCACCCCGTGCAGCCATCTCTTGCAGCTGTGGAGGGACAAGCTGATTAGCACCTTCCAAGACTTTCACCAAATCACCAGCATATTTCCAATCTTGTTCGGAGAAGAAAGTGTATGACACTCCAGTGGCCCCAGCCCTTCCTGTACGCCCTATGCGATGCACATAGTCCTCGATCCCAGTTGGAAAGTCATAATTGATCACCACTCTGAAGAAACACATTATGCAGTATCGCAGTGTCAGCAGTGACAATGAGCAACAGAAAGGACAATGAAAAAGCAAGCATATCATAAAGCACCTATAAGAGCCATGTGAAGCAATATAAAAAACAAGCATATCACCTGATGTCTTTGATGTCAAGTCCACGAGCAGCAACATCTGTGGCTACTAATATTGGAGCCCGGCCAGTCCGAAACTGATTAAGAACATGGTCCCTTTCAGCCTGCGATTTATCACCGTGAATACTTGCAGCACCAAAACTACGACCAATGCCGCGAGCAAGCTGGTCGCACATTTTCTTGGTTGAGCAGAATATGATAATCTTTGAGCCCTTTTCTTGAGCTCTAAGAATCTGCTCCAAGCGCCGCTGCTTGTCCATAGGCGGGACCACCTCTACATACTGCATCCATACACGGGTTAAACCTTAGAAATGGATTATCCATAAGAAGAAATGGGCAAATAATACGGTAGATCAAGGGCATTATATTGAATCAGGTACTCAAGAATTCATTTTCCAAATATTTTAAACATTATTAGAACCCTGAACACCAATCAGCAGTTGCCACCTTAAGAGAGACCTAGAGCACCCTAAATGAAGGCAAACAAACAAGCGTCGCGATTTGACCATATGAATACCTGTGTGATGGATTTGTTGGCAACAAGTTCATCGATACTACCAATATTGACCTGGACAGGATCTCTCAGTAAATCCCCAGCTATTTTTGTAACCTCCTTTGGCCAAGTGGCAGTGTACATCAGAGTCTGTCTATTACAAGGAATCTCATCCACAATCTTCCGTATTTGTGGCTCAAAACCCATGTCTAGCATACGATCAGCTTCATCAAGCACAAGTAATGAAACTTGATGGAGGCTAATCTTCTTCATCTCCAGAATATCATTAAGACGTCCAGGTGTCGCTACCACAATATCTGCTCCACGCTCAAGTTCTCTTAGCTGAGGGCCCTTTGAAGCACCACCATATAGGCACTGGGAGAATAAATCAATAATAAATATCAATTTAAGGACTAATATGTTAATAACAGGGCACGACAAATACAGCAAATTTTCTACAAGGCAAATCGATAACAAAATTATTATTTGGTGCACAGGTTCATGCAAGGCCACTCCAAGAATGACTTGGTTTCTACAGTTAACATTGGATTGTTCTGGCATCCAGATTCGATTCTCTTGTTGAGAACCAGACTCAATTCCAAGTGTTAAACTAACATCAAACTTTCTGGAGAACCAGACTAGAGTCTACAAATGTATGTAACAATTATGCATTTTCCTACAAGACAAAACTTGTAAATGTAATTGCCATGATTATGATCAGCGGTCATCCAGTGTGTTCAAGACAAACAAAAGCATATGCATTCATACAGAAGAGAACAGGTCAGAACTTACTGTACAGGATACTCTAGATGATCGGCCAAACTTGACTGCTTCATCTTGTATTTGTGAAGCAAGCTCGCGAGTGGGGGCCAAAACCAACACTGTAGGACCCAACATTGGATTGTTTTGGCATCTCCTCAGATGTATAAAAGCAGGCATAAGGTACCCTAGTGTCTTCCCTGATCCCGTCTTGGCAATAGCCACTATGTCCCGGTTTTGCAGTGCAACAGGCCATGTTTGAGCTTGAATTGGAGTGGGGTTTAAGAATCCAGCTGCATGGATCTGAAACGAAAAAAATAGATAAGAATCATAAGCACATGCACATCTGCAGAAAATTGTAGGCAGTCAGTGCCAAGTATAAGAAAAGCTATCTATAATGAAAAAAATGTCAAACGCTATCCTAAGTGAATATGGCTGCTTACTTAAGCAACTCAAGGCATGAAGAAGGGGCTCTTTGTAGATTCACAGTGGCAGAGACAAGAAGCAGGAAACCTCAGCCACATTTTATAATCTGAAAGAACATCAATCCTTCCAATACTTGTCAGCAGAAAATAGCCCCAAGTATGTCACTATAGTGCCCAGAAGATGGGCACTAGTTGGTAAATTATGGTATCCAGCATCACAGCATATGACATGTGCTACAACAATGAGCAATACCATGTGCTGTGTTTACTACCTAAAAAGCTAATTTTGACTTCTAAGAAAGGTTTTTTATGGCCCATGCTGACAAGAATTTCTAGATGAAGAAATATAAAAGATTAACAACAATTTTACTAATGCATCCACCAGTAGCAAAGTGCAACTCAAAACAAAACATACCTCTCTCAGGATCTCTGGAGGGAATCCAGTAGCCTCAAATGTCATAAACGGAGGAGGAACATTCCCACCCTGAATATTTTTAAGAAACAGGATAGCGTGTGACAAAGCTTTACATGAAATGAAAAACAAAAACATAAAACATTGGCAGACCAGTTCAACTAGAAAAATCAACAGGTGATAGCAGAAGTGTAGAACATGCATTTGTAAACCCCAAGAGGGATTTTACGCTCCTTCTGTCAAATTTACTGAGTTGTACATAAGGCAACAGAACACACTAAATTATAGCCAACTGTACATCATGGGTTATAAATACAAAGAAGTCCATCAAACAATACATTATTTGGGCTTGTGGTATTTCAAAAAGATTGTCTCTACGTATAAGTGTATAACAGATTAGAATATCTAAATAGGACTGCAGAAATATTTCCCTCTTCTCATGTTTTCTGAATGGGCATTAATCTTGCTGTAATTAATCGGAGATGTATGCATCGCATTTAAAATGTCAGATTTTTGTATGCTACAAAAACAATATCTTTCTCTTGTCTTGTAAAGTTAGACGTTAAACAGAACCTCCAAAACGCAAACATGTGGCTGAATTATTAAAAGATCTGTTACCCACATTTGGAACAGCATGCTAATAATCTTTAAGAAGTAACACTAGAAAGAGAAACAGTATTATCATCATCTCGAGAATATTTTAAGCTGTCAACTGTGTTTCAGTTTTTTTGACAGAATATAGCCATACAATTGACTCATTACCGTTGCAGTGACTTCATGGTGTTGACGATATGCATCAGCTGAAGCAATGCTCGGGAAATCAGGGGAAGCAAACATTCTGGATGGTGGCATCATTGTAGCTCCACTAGGAAATGGGCCATGGCTATGCGGGTTTTGCACTGAATGTGGAGGTGCCATGTTATAACCACCAAAATTATCTGGCTGAGGATAAGGTGGGTCATTCCTCATATCCTGCTGCACAAGATTATGAACAGTAGAGTTAATGGTGACAGCTTCAGAAATTGAGGGAGGTGTGGAGAGAGGATTGTAATTTGAAGTATACAAGAAACAACATGCATCATTATCAGGGTTTTTATGTTTATTTTCATAGAGTTTTCAAATACCGATCATAACATTCTGATGGAGAAAAAAAATCCATTTTCATGAGAACTGATAAGTGATACCAGTATACCACAGCAGGGAACTTTATAATTTATTAGTGTAATATGGCCTTCCGTTTGAGTAGTAAAAAACATGGACTCTTGACTTCATAAGAATTAACCGTGTTGTATGAAATATTATTACCTGGCGGTTTTGTGAAGGTGGGAGAGCAGCAAGCTTTGGCTGCTGCTGGAGAGCATTTGTTCCATCAAACCTGCCAGAAGAGTGAAGGTCATTTCTTTCAAAGTGATCCTCACTATTGTCCATCTTGAAACCCATTGGAGGTCGAACTGGTGAAGGACCAATGTGATTTGGAACTGCATGGACGCTAGCCGGTTGTTGTCGGTAGTTTGTATCCACTCGGCCTTGATGCATTTGAGCAGGTGAGCTCAAAAAACTCATGTTATTAGTCTCACCTGGAGATGATCCACCAAGATGATGCTTTCCAGGATATGATGGCCCTCCAACTCCTGGAATATTTAGCTGATTATTGGCTCCAGGAAGTTGATGGTTAGAAGGTAACTGCTGGTTTGAAAGAGGGACTTGGCCACGCTGCTGACTGAGTGGTAACGAAAAGCCAGCCTGCTTTCCTTCATGACTTCCCACCTCGTCAACCTTCAACACAGAACTTTCTTGCCCATGTGACACTTGGCTCAGCTGGGCACCTACATGGCCATGATGCTGCTGTTTTCCATGCTGCGGAGTGAACTGTAAGCCGTGCTGGAGTTGGCCCTGTTGAGAGGGCATTTGAAGTCCTTGAGACTGTGAAGCTTGCAGCACTTGTGAAGCCTGGGCAGGGTGATGAAAGCTGGGTGATTGCTGTGGGTGTTGCACTTGACTCTGAGGGATCCTCATTCCCTGCGTTTGCTGACCTTGAGTGTAAGCAGCATGTGGCATTTGTGGCTGCTGGCCTTGATTGTAGGCAGCTTGCGGCATCAGCGGCTGCTGACCATGATTGTAGGCACCTTGTGGCACTGGTGGTTGCTGACCTTGATTGTAGACAGCTTGTGGGATCAGAGGCTGCTGACCTTGATTATAGGCAGTTTGCGGCATTTGTGGCTGCTGGCCTACCCGGTATGAATATTGTGGGCCCTGATGCTGCTGCTGGGGTTGCAGATAAGGACCATGCTGGTATGGCATCGGCTGCGGATGCGCATTGGGGTACTGAGGAGCTGGTGGCTGCTGTGACACCTGCTGGTTTGGCATCTGCTGCTGCTGATACGGCACCTGTTGTGCTTGCTGAACCAAAGCTTGATGCTGAGCTACGTGCTGAAACGGCTGGCCTGGCTGTTGGGGCTGCTGCTGCTGCCCAAGCTGGCTAACCTGAGGATATACTGTCTGACCAGAACGTTCCTGCTGCGACACCTGCCCAACTTGGCCTAACTGCATGCTAGGCTGTGAAAAGGCCCCTGGTGCTGATGCCATGGGTGTAGAGGTTGTTGGCGGAGGACCCGCAGGCAAGGGAGGCGCGGCAGCGGCCGGCCTCTCATACTGGGTCACATTTGTATCAGGGTTCCAGTAGTACAGTGTTGAGCCATCGATTAGTCCTTTCCATGGCGCAGGGAGCGTTGGGTCATCAGGAGCAAATCGCGGACCCGATGAATCTGCGGCAGCCTCTGCAGCCGCCATGTCCAACAACAAGAGTCTTCTTGCCTAGTCTCTTCCTAATGCCTCACGACTGCCCTGCAAACAAGTAAAAGATTTTACTTCTTTAATTATCACCTTGCTCGAAATCATAACACTTAACAAAGATTTCTTCTCTGCGCTTCCAAACAAATCCATGGAATCTAAGCCAAAAGGGACTAAAAAATCATATCTGAATAGACATGAAGAATTGCAACCAACCCTACACCCGAATCCGAGCTAAAACCCAACCCTAATCGCAACCGTACCACACCAATGATCAATCCCCACAAAATCATCAAATCCAATCTTGGGCAGTATCCAAAAAATTAGCGATAAACCCCTGAGAAAAAGGGGAAAAAACTCGAGAAATCTCAAAATCATTGGAAGAAAATCGGCGGGCAGGGGAGGGAATCCAAGATTACCAGATTAAGAGGAGGAATCGACGGGTCGGGGAGGACAAATCGGAGTGAGACGCCCCCCACACCTCCTGCGGGAGCGAAGAGCGAGAGAGATAAAAAAAAACCCTAGCAGCCAGGCGAGAAGTGAGAGAAAGTCGACCAAGATGTCCAGGATTTTTTCCCTTTAGTCTTAACCCTTTTCTCTTTAGACCTTGGCTTATGTGGTTTTTATCATATGGGAAGGGATCTGTCCAATTGTTTGCGAATATAAGCCCTGAGAGATGCACGACTACCAACGTCAGCCGTCGGATTTCGATCTGATGGATATCTTTGGCTGTGACATGGTACTTTTTTGAAAAATGAGAGGGACTAAAAGGAAGTATAAAAAAAAAGCTATAAAAGGCATTGAATACACGTTCCACTCGTATTTCTACGATAACTGCTAAGTGCATGTTGCCAAATAAACAACCGTTATTTACAACTCCAACGTCATAACCCTACCATTGTTACGTCACCGTTGCCCTAAAGACTATCACATGTCTTATCACACACAACTCGGAAAGACCTAGCTTGATTCTCATCTTTGTTATCGACCAGCCTCCAGCTCCACCTAATGCGATCTAGAAAAACCTGTTTTATCGTGACTTAGAGTTAGAGGCCTACCTTTATATTCCTGACTATATTGTTTTATCGTGACTTGAACACACACAAAAATATCTATGTCACGGTCTAGTGACCGTTGGGATAGTTGTGGGTAACAGGAGGCGTTGGCCCTGGGCCGTGTCGACTTGGCGTTGTTATGAGAGTAGCGTAGGGAGGAAAGGAAGCATGCCCAGGCAACAGAGGTGGAAGAGCACGCAGGAAGGAAGACAGAAGATGGAAGGGAGGCAATTAGTTAATACTTTCTTGTTATCCATTCCATATGTATAGGAGTCCTATATAAGGAGAACCCCACGTGACAAGAGAATCCAGTCATACCAAACTTGGAGATAATTGCCTAACAAGATAACTAATCACTCTTATCTAAATTGGAAAGTAACTAATGCGCCATATCTGATTGGCGTGATATAAATGGAAAGTAACTAATGCACCGCATCCCCGAGCCCCGCACCGCCTCGGCTTCCCCGCGTTGGCACTGCCCCCGCGCATGCCTCTGACCGGTCCGAGCAGTGAAGCGCCCCAGGTCAACACCTCCGCACGGTCCGTCGCCTGCCCCACGTGCAGCATCGTCCCATCGGCGCCATAGACGCCCACTCTGCGCCCATGTTGCCACCTCCCCTGGTGCTCCCCTCCCCGGCTCCACCCCCTCCTTCCCGGGCTATAAATAGGCGGCCTCCTCCTGTGCTCCACCCCGCTGAAAGCATCTAGGCCCCTAAAAATGGTTTTGGTAATTAATGATAATATGTGAATATGGGATTAACAAGTTTACTAAGAGTGTGCAAGGTTAATTCCATTTGATGAACATGATGAAGCAAGGATGCATGCTAAAGGAAAATGTGAAGATCAACAAGGCTTAAAGTCAAGGTACAAATAGTCTAGGATCCTTTTCTATTTTACCGGTCTAAGGAGAATTGGTTGGTAGACCGGATTATAGGATAAATGCCGTACTATTAAGGGGGATCACGACTAGTAGCTTGATAGCTTATTCTTGTGCCATATGGATCAACTTAGGATCATGCATGCATTTAAAATTGGACTTGAATTTAAGTTAGAATGAATTCGATGCTTTAATTCGAATCGGATGAACCAAGAAGCTTAGCGGTGGTTGTCTGCGAGCGCCGTTGTTCCGGCGGCATGTGAGCGGTTCAACCGTTAGCCTTTTAAATTGAAAATCAAGTCGATCGTCGATCTCAATCTAACGGCTAGGATTAAGTGGGCCGTTCGGACCGTCCAAGTGGCAACGCATGTGGATCGTTGGATTAAAATCAAACGGCTCGGATCTTGTGTCTTGGCCGGACCACTAGACGATAGTCCATCGTGGCCTTCCACGTGTCATGATCTCGTGGTGATCGATTTCGTGAAATTGCGGTTGTACCGATGGCTTGAACGCAGACGACCGCATCCCGTTGTTCCGATGATATTACGGCGGTTGCAAAATAACGATGCGAGTGTAATCTCCTTTGAAAACCTCTTTTGAGAATCGGTTGTCATCGCACGTATAATCGGATGAACCGCAATACGGATGTTCAAATGTATTTGGCGGTTGTAAAATTCGCAACAGATGCAAAATCTACGGTTTAGAAACCACAAATCGGACGATCCGGTGTTTGCTCTGCGGATGAACCGCAACTAAATCCAACGGCTATATCGGTGCATTTAATGCGTGTAACATAGCCGTTCTCGTGCATTGAGCATAGCGCGGTTGTACCGATGCTAACACGCCGTTGTTCCGATATGTGCCGAACTTTCGAACTTCTTCCCAACGGCTAGAATTGTTTGGTGGAGGCTATAAATACCTCCCCAATCGCACAAGGGACATGTCACACAAGGCATTGAAGATATCTCAACCCTTGTGAGCATTGTGCATTCAATTCTACTCCCAATTTACTCTTGCATTCATTGAGAGGAGATCAAGTGCATTCATCTTTAGTTGATTCATTGGCACTTGAGTAAAGTCAGCGAGGATCGTTGATCTATTCTCTTGGGGTGTTGCCGCACTCCTAGACGGCTTGGCGGTGAAGCACGGTGATCTTCTCAAGTGAAGCTTGTGAGAAGACCCGAGCAAGATTGTGAGTGGTTGGTGTTCACCATCTCCGGAGCGGAGGAAGAACAACCCAAGTGATCGAGGAAGGCTTAATTCGTGGAGCCGGCTTGGGTGATCAAGCTTCCTCAACGTGGACTAGTGAAGACCGCAAGTCTTCGATACCACGGGAAAAACATCATTGTGTCTTGTGGTTATTTCTTGTCTTTACAATTCCGCCCTTATATTTCTAGCTTGCTTATTGTGATTAAATTGCCTAGCTAGGAGCATAACTTGTTAATTTGTTAAAAACTTTAAAAACCTCCTATTCACCCCCTCTAGTCTGTTATCCTTGATCCTACAAGTGGTATCGAGCTTGGTCTCTCCGTTGTTGGACTTAACCGCCTAGGAGAGCAAGGATGGCTAGTGAGGAATGGCTTTAGGAAGGGCTCCACTCTTTGATGGCACAAATTATGCTTATTGGAAAATTAGAATGTCAATCTTTTAAGGGCCATGAGTCCAAGCATTTGGAAAATCGTAAATGATGGTTACACTATGCCTCTTAATCCACTTGAACCCACGGATCAAGACACGCGTAACTCTCATTTAGATGCCCAAGCTATGAATGCTCTCTTTGGCGCTTTGAACGCGGATGAGTTCAATAGAGTGAGCAATTTGGAAACCGCTCATGCTATTTGGACAACTCTCTCGGAAATCCATGAGGGTACATCCACGGTCAAAGAAGCCAAATTGCATAGGCTTTGATTAAATATGAGACATTCGTAATGTTGCCTCATGAAAACATCAATGAGATGTATTCAAGACTCAACAACATTGTGAATGAGCTCAAAGGCCTTGGGACTAACCTTTCCGATGTTGATATTGTGCGCAAGATGCTTAGGGCTCTTCCTGACAAATATGAAACTTTGGTGACGCTCTTCATCAACTCTCCCGAATTGCCAAGGATGACACCAACGGGCCTTTTGGGCAATCTCATCACAAATGAGTTGTTCAAGAAGGACAAAGAAGAGCTCGTGGAGACATCCTCCTCAAAGAAGAAAATTACCGCTTTCAAGGTCAAAGCGGAATCAAGTGATGATGAGGATGAAGGAGAAGATTCCGATGAGGAGTATGCACTCCTTGTAAGAAAAATGAAGAAGTTCATGAAGAGACGCCCAATAGAAGCTACAACTTTGACAAATACAAGAAGGGACAATATTCAAGTGACAAGAAGCGTTATAGCAACATTCGATGCTATAATTGTGATGAAAAGGGCACATCTCATCTCGTTGCCCGCAAAAAGAAGGATGACAAGGACAAGTCATTCATGAAGAAAGAATATAATGGCAAGAAGAAGCTTTTCAAGAAGCTTCACAAGGATGGCAAGAATGAAGCTCACATTGGAGAGGGATTCAAATGATGAATCAAGCGACTCAGACTCAGATGAGGATGAGTCTTCCAAGAAGAAGGGACTAGTTGGCATTGCTATCAAAGAAACTCCTTCACTATTCTCCACTCCTACATGCCTCATGGCAAAAGGAGATAAGGTAAAATCCATTGATAGTGATGAACCAACTTATGAAGAATTATTGGATATGCTTGATGAATTAAATGAATTTAATGGAAAAGAGAAATCAAAATTTAAAGTCTTGAAGAAAGAATATCTCTCTAAAAGACTCTTTTGAGGAGCTAAAGAAAGCTCATGATTCTCTCATCTTAAAGAATATTGAAAATCTCATTCACATATTGGAATTACTTGTGATTTAATGAATGAGATGTCTAAAGTAGATATTGCTTTAAATGAAAAATCCATGTCTAGCATTTCTACTTCATGTGATGATTTACTTGCCATGCCATGTTGCTCTAGTGATGATTCAATTGCTAGTTTAGCAAATACTTGTGATCCTTTACTTATTGTTGAGAACCATGAATTAAAAGAACAAGTCAATAAACTAAGCAAAAGTTTGGAAAGATGCTTTAAGGGTAAGGCCACCTTAGACAAGCTTTTGAGTGAGCAAAGGTGCTCATTCAACAAGGAAGGTCTCGGTATGTGCCTAAGAAAGGTAAGAAGCCAAAATAAACCCACAAGGTATGTGAGGGAAAATGGTAAGTATTGCTATAAGTCTTGGAAATAGGACATGTGCAACAAAATTGTCCTAAAGGTAAAATTGCATCTTTTGGTATATATGATTCATGCTATATGCTTAGAAAGACTAAGGATGGTAAAATACTTGCTCATTTTATTGGCACTTCAATTTTAGGCGCTAAAAAGAATGCTATTTGGGTGCCTAAAACCTTGGTCACTAACCTCCAAGGACCCAAACAAATTTGGGTACCTAAAAGAACTTGATTCTTGTTTTGTAGGTGAACTACAAGACCGTGGAAAACATTGGGTGCTTGATAGTGGTTGCACTCAACACATGACCGGTGATAGAAAAATGTTCACCACATTCGAGAATGGGAAAGGAATGGACAAAATCACATTTGGTGACAATAGCAAAGGAAAGGTAATTGGATTGGGTAAAATTGCTATCTCAAATGACCTTTCCATTTCAAATGTATCTCTAGTAGAATCACTAAACTTTAACTTGTTATCCGTAGCTCAAATATGTGATCTAGGACTAATTTGTTCCTTCTCTAAAGAAGGTGTTACAATTTCAAATGAAAATGATAACTCTTTAATTTTTAAAGGATTTAGATTTGGAAACCTTTATTTGGTAGATTTCTCTTCAAATGATTCATGCTTAAAAACTTGTTTGATGGCAAAACCTCCTTGGGTTGGCTTTGGCATAGAAGGCTAGCTCATGTAGGAATGATTCAACTCAAAAGCTTTTCAAACATGATTTAGTTGTTGGCTTGAAAGATGTGAAGTTTGAGAAAACCGACTTTGTAGTGCATGTCAAGCGGTAAACAAGTCGCTAATTCTCACCCTTCCAAAAGTATCATGTCAACTTCTAGACCATTGGAACTCTTACATATGGATTTGTTTGGGCCAACAACTATAAGAGTATCGGAAATAGCTATTGTTTGGTTATTGTGGATGATTACTCTAGATATACATGGGTATTCTTCCTAGATGATAAAAGTGAAACCTCCTAATTTTCAAAACTTTACAAAAGGGCCCAAAATGAATTTGATTTCAAAATAAAGAAAATCAGTAGTGATAATGGTTCCGAGTTCAAAATACTAAAGTTGAAGACTTTTGTGATGAACTTGAATAAAGCACTAACTTTCCACAACCTACACCCGGAACAAAATGGAGTTGTAGAAAGGAAAAATCGTACATTAATTGAAATGGCTAGGACAATGCTTGATGAATATAATACTTAGATAGTTTTTGGGCGAAGCAATTAACACCGCTTGTCATGCCATAAATCGTCTTTATTTACATCGTCTTTTGAAAAAGACTTCCTATGAGCTTCTTGTAGGAAGAAACCGAACATCTCCTATTTTCGTGTCTTTGGTTGTAAATGCTATATTTTAAAGAAGGGTGTTCGGCTATCAAAATTTGAAAGTAAATGTGATGTTGGTTTCTTGCTAGGTTATTCATCAAATAGTAAAGCTTATCGTGTCTTCAACAAAAACTCCGGTTTAGTTGAAGAAAACATGATGTTCAATTTGATGAAACTAACGGCTCTCAAGAAGAGCATGAGAATTTGGATGATGTAGGCAATGAAGCTTTGAGAAGGGCAATGGAGCATATGCAAATTGGTGACATAAAGCCCAAGATGATTCATCATCCTCCACACAAGTTGAACCACCAACATCTTCTACAAACCAAGTTCAATTTGACAATAAGGAAGATGATCAACCATCTAACTTACCACCAAGAATCCACAATGCAATTGCTAAGGATCATCCAATAGACCAAATATTGGGTGATGTAAGTAAGGGTGTTCAAACTCGATCTCGTGTTGCTTCTTTTGTGAATATTACTCTTTGTCTCTTGTATTGAGCCAAAGCATGTAGAAGAAGCACTTGAAGATCCGGATTGGGTGAATGCTATGCATGAAGAACTCAACAACTTCACCCGAATGAAGTTTGGACATTGGTGGATCGACCCAAGGAACACAACGTCATTGGTACAAAATGGGTCTTTAGGAACAAGCAAGATGAAAATGGTTTGGTTGTTCAAACAAAGCAAGATTGGTAGCTCAAGGGTATTCACAAGTTGAAGGTTTGGATTTTGGTGAAACTTTTGCTCCCGTAGCTAGATTAGAATCAATTCGGATATTACTTGCTTTTGCATCATGCTTTGATATTAAATTATTTCAAATGGATGTTAAAAGTGCTTTCTTAAATGGTAAAATTTCCGAACTTGTATTTGTTGAACAACCTCCGGTTTTGAAGATCCTAAAATCCAAATAATGTCTATAAACTCTCTAAAGCGCTCTATGGCCTTAAACAAGCTCCTAGAGCATGGTATGAACGACTTAGAGATTTTCTAGTCTCAAAAGGATTCAAAATTGGGAAGATTGATTCAACCTTATTTACTAAAGTTATAGATGATGATTTCTTTGTATGTCAAATTTATGTTGATGATATTATTTTGGGTCTACTAATCAAGATTTTTGCAAAGAGTTTGGTGATATGATGTCTAGGGAATTTGAAATGTCGATGATTGGAGAATTAAGCTACTTCCTTGGATTCCAAATCAAGCAACTCAAAGATGGGACCTTCGTGAGCCAAACCAAGTATGCAAAAGAATTGATCAAGAAGTTTGGTATGGAGGATGCAAAACCCATCAAGACTCCCATGGCAACAAATGGTCATCTTGACTTAAATGAGGAGGTAAATCGGTAGATTTAAAGCTTTATAGATCTATGATTGGTAGTTTGCTTTATCTTACCGCATCTAGGCCCGATATCATGTTTAGTGTTTGTATGTGTGCTCGCTTTCAAGCAAATCCAAAAGAATGTCATTTAATGGTCATTAAAAGAATTCTAAGATATTTAAAGCATTCCTCTAGCATTGGCCTTTGGTTCCGAAAGGTGCTAAATTTGACTTAATTGGATATTCGGACTCGATTATGCGGGATGCAAAGTGGATAGAAAAAGCACCTCGGGTAGTTGTCAATTTTAGGAAGATCTTTAGTATCATGGTCATCCAAGAAACAAAATTCGTAGCCCTATCCACCGCCGGCCGAATATGTTTCAGCGGAAGTTGTTGTGCTCAATTGCTATGGATGAGGCAAACATTGATGGATTATGGAATTAAAGCGATAAAATGCCTCTTTGTGTGACAATGATAGTGCTGTGAAAATTGCTAATAATCTGCTCAACACTCAAGAACCAAGCATATAGATATTCGCCACCATTTCTTGAGAGATCATGTGATCAAGGAGACATTGAAATTAGCCACATAAGAACCAAGACCAATTAGCGGATATTTTCACCAAGCCATTAGATGAAGGCCGCTTTTGCAAATTGAGGAATGAATTAAATGTCATAGATTATTCAAACATTGTTTAAATTTTTGTTACAGTGCTTTTTATTTGGTGTTATTTAAATATTTTGTAAAAGAATTTCTCAAATCTCATATTAAATTCACTATAATTATAAAAACTATGTTTATATATAATCTTCAGTATATTATATGCATAATGATCCCTAAATGATGTTTTATTGAGTGTAAATCTAAGGATCATTTGCAAATTATTCAAAATTCCAAAGAAATCCAGAGCTTTATCAAAATCCCAGGACAATCGGTACATCCGGAGTTATGCGAACGGTACGTCCGCAGTGCGGATCATCCGGCGTTATAATAGCGGAACGTCCGTTTTCCTTTTGACCTTATCACCCAAATGCTCGTCCGCTTTCCTTTTCATCTCAGTCCGCTCGGGTTCCTCTCTCTCCAGTCGAGCGTCTCTCAAAACCCTCTCTCAAATCGAGTGGTTCTCTCGGTGGATCTCCAAGTCCTCGCTGATCCTTGCATTTCCAGTGCCCTCCTTCCTCAAATCTCAAGGTAAAACATCTATTGATTCGTGTTTTACCGCATTTGGAGCACTCGGGGCAGTTTTTAGGGTTTTTGATAATGCTGTTGATAACTAGCAATCTAATTGGGCAAAAGTGCTTCACTGGTGTCCTATGACCCTTGCGCATCCAGTTCTAGCACTCACTCTCTTAGATTCCATCAAAATCTCGAAAATTCTTCAACCCTAGTTTTCGGTCAGGACAATCGGACGTTCCGGTTCTTGAGGGCGGAACGACCGCAGTTCGGACGTTCCGGCCACATAACGGCGGATGATCCGATTATCCTGACAGAACCAGAAATTGTCATTTCTTTCAATTCAATTCAATTCAAATCTGTTCCTTGACATCTTATAATCACTCCAATCTCAAGATGCCTAGAATGCGAGGAACATCCAAGAAGTCTCGAGGATCGTCAAGACAAGGGTCTTGGCACCTCAACCTCCACCGCAAATTGAAAGAGTTCAACCCGACATTCCTGCTCACAAACTCGGCCGCTCGACGAAAGACCTGCGCAGGAAAAGGAAAGGGAAAGAGACCAGCTCCAGAAACTGAATCAGAAAATAGCTCAGGAAGTAAATCAAGTGAGGAATCTGAATCCGAAGAAGAAGAAGAAGAAGAGGAAGTTCCTCCAAGGACAGCAGAAGATGATGATTTGATTGATCCTCCGGGGACTCCTACTGACCTACATCTTCTGTCAGCAGATGACTATGCCATCAAGCGCCATGTCAATCAATATCTTCTGAAGAATGACACATTAAATCCAAAATTCCACACAATCTTTCAAGAGCAAGTGTATGAGCAAATATATGGTAGGCACAAGAAATTTGCCGATCATAAATGGATTAGGTGGTCTAATATTAATACCTTGGACAAATACAGTGGAGTCTATCAGCTTTTCTACAATGTGGGTCTTCATGATCTTGTGGGCATAAAACAGAATTATGATGACAAGATCATTCGACGCTTTATACCACACCGCATATGTCCCATGACTTGAAGACTTTTAGATGGTCGATCGGTGCGAAAATGTGGAAAGCACCAAAGAGGAATTTGCGAGAGTGTTGAGAATTCATCCACTCTTGGGACAAAATCTTTGAGAGTTCAAATTACTTGTTCTGCTTGGGCGGGCATTATGACTCTTCACCAAATGCAAGTTAGGGACAATTCTTGGATTGAAGCAGTGAGCATGATTAACAGGATAATTAATCATACTTTCTACCCTAAGAGTGGGAATTTCGATGCAATGACGGGGCATGTTTGGAACATGATAGATCATATTGTGGAGGGAGTTAAATTTGATGTAGTGGATGTTATTCTTCAAGGCATAGCCTCCTCCAAGAATGACAGAGTTAAAAGGATTTATTATGCTCCTTACATCATGGCATTGATTGTTAGAAAGATCAAGTACCGTGGTGGGTTGGGATCTACTCACAAGCCATATAAACCACGAGATGCCATTCCTCCTCAACAAGTCTCTGAGGATGCCCCTGCTGAGGTTGATGCTCCTCCTGCTGCTGCTATGCCCGATGCAAGTGCTCTAGCGCAAGTACTTCAAAATCGCATCTATTATCAAGACTTTGCGAGAAATGAAGGTCAACAAGTCGCCTTTCAGGATGAGACTCGTCATAAGTTTACTGAGATGGCAGCTATCCAAAATGACTTCTTTGATGAGACTCATAACAGATTATCAGCTTTGTCTGAGGGCCTAAATGACTTAGAACATTTTCTCAAGACCCCTCAGCGTTATGTTCGCCGACCTCCTCGATCGCCCAAGGGTCCTTCTTCTTTGACAGTGCACCTACCTCACCTCCTCACCGCACTCTCTCGAGTTTGTGCTCCAACACCTCTTGACTCCTCCACTCCTACCACCCTCTCAAGATCTCAGATCCCGCGCCCTGCGTGGTCGCTTTCTCCGGATCCTGCACGATTCAGCCACTTTCTTTGCTTCTCCTGCCTCTGCTCCACCAGACCTAGTTTCTTCCTCTCAGAACCCCCCTGTTTGATGCTTTTTGGTACTTTGATGCCAAAGGGGGAGAAATTGAGACATTGTGAAGACTTAGTTTTAGGGGGAGCTATGGGCGTATGTGACTTATATGTGTTTTGTAACTGGTTGATTGTTGATCTATTTTGTGCCTGTAATAGTTGGTAACTTTTGTTGAACTTGTGGAATGTGGTTATGTCTTATTATCTTTTTATGCAATGCAATCTGAATTATTTGACATATCTTATACTGTATTGCTTCCTCAAGTTCATAAATGCAAAAGAAACTCCGCCAAAATTTTCAATTCTTTACATATGCTTGCAAATTATTTACTATCCATATGCATTTGTTTAGGGGGAGTTTTCTTTTAATTGGATTTGACAAGAAAAATAATTCTCAAAATTTACTTATGCTCATTGCAAAGATTATTTTACTCACAAAAGACTTCAAAAGAATATACACTCTTAGTATATTCAAAACAACTTTTCTCACATATTAAGTGTGTTGTCATCAATTACCAAAAAGGGGGAGATTGAAAGCATCTAGGCCCCTAAAAATGGTTTTGGTAATTAATGATAATATGTGAATATGGGATTAACAAGTTTACTAAGAGTGTGCAAGGTTAATTCCATTTGATGAACATGATGAAGCAAGGATGCATGCTAAAGGAAAATGTGAAGATCAACAAGGCTTAAAGTCAAGGTACAAATAGTCTAGGATCCTTTTCTATTTTACCTGGGTCTAAGGAGAATTGGTTGGTAGACCGGATTATAGGATAAATGCCGCACTATTAAGGGGATCACGACTAGTAGCTTGATAGCTTATTCTTGTGCCATATGGATCAACTTAGGATCATGCATGCATTTAAAATTGGACTTGAATTTAAGTTAGAATGAATTCAAGTGCTTTAATTCGAATCGGATGAACCAAGGCTTAGCGTGCGGTTATGCAGAAGCGCGTTGTTCCGGCATGTGAGCGGTTCAACCGTTAGCCTTTTAAATTGAAAATCAAGCCGATCGTCGATCTCAATCTAACGGCTAGGATTAAGTGGGCCGCTCGACCGTCCAAGTGGCAACGCATGTGGATCGTTGGATTAAAATCAAACGGCTCGGATCTTGTGTCTTGGCCGGACCACTGAGACAAGAGTCCATCGTGGCCTTCCACGTGTCATGATCTCGTGGTGATCGATTTCGTAAGTGCGGTTGTACCGATGGCTTGAACGGTGCATCGCATCCCGTTGTTCCGATGATATTACGGTTGCAAAATAACGAGACGAGTGTAATCTCCTTTGAAAACCTCTTTGAGAATCGGTACATCGCACGATAATCGGATGAACCGCAATACGGATGTTCAAATGTATTTGGCGGTTGTAAAATTCCGCACAGATGCAAAATCTCGGTTTAGAAACCACGAAATCGGACGATCCGGTGTTTGCTCGGATGAACCGCAACTAAATCCAACGGCTATATCGGTGCATTTAATGCGTGTAACATAGCCGCATTCGTACGCATTGAGCATAGCGCGTTGTACCGATGCTAACACGCCGTTGTTCCGATATGTCTTTGAACTTTCGAACTTCTTCCCAACGGCTAGAATTGTTTGGTGGAGGCTATAAATACCTCCCCAATCGCACAAGGGACATGTCACACGCTGCATTGAAGATATCTCAACCCTTGTGAGCATTGTGCATTCAATTCTACTCCCTATTTACTCTTGCATTCATTGAGAGGGAGATCAAGTGCATTCATCTTTAGTTGATTCATTGGCACTTGAGTAAAGTCAAGCGAGGATCGTTGATCTATTCTCTTGGGGTGTTGCCGCACTCCTAGACGGCTTGGCGGTGAAGCACGGTGATCTTCTCAAGTGAAGCTTGTGAGAAGACCCGAGCAAGATTGTGAGTGGTTGGTGTTCACCATCTCCGAGCGGAGGAAGAACAACCCAAGTGATCGAGGAAGGCTTAATTCGTGGAGCCGGCTTGGGTGATCAAGCTTCCTCAACGTGGACTAGTGAAGACCGCAAGTCTTGATACCACGGAAAAACATCATTGTGTCTTGTGGTTATTTCTTGTCTTTACAATTCCGCCCTTATATTTCTAGCTTGCTTATTGTGATTAAATTGCCTAGCTAGGAGCATAACTTGTTAATTTGTTAAAAACTTTAAAAACCTCCTATTCACCCCCCTCTAGTCGGTTATCCTTGATCCTACACCCGCCCTGCTCCTGGTAAGTCCTCCAGCAAATCATCCGGTTTTGCTCATCTTCTCCTCCTACCAAGGCCCTTCTCGCGCCCCTATCGCCATCTCGGCCCGGCCGTTTGGCGCTTGAGCGCCAGCGCAACGCCCCATGCCCCACCGCCGGCCGCAGCTCCCGCCTCCCAGTGCTGCCGCCGCTGCACCTCTCCGCGCCACCTTGGCTCCCGTCGCCGGCATCCTCCCGTGCTTCCCCGCCCTCGCCGACGGAACGGTAAGCCTCCCCTCCTCCCCCTGATGCTCCTAACTTACTCCCCAGGTCCTCCCCTCTCTCCGGACACCGTCGCCCCGATGTGGCCGCCGAGCCCGTCAGCTCCCTGGCGCTGTTGCCTCCTCTGCAGCTAGGGATGGCAAAAAGCTCGCGGCTCGCGAGCCGGCTCGAGCTCGATTTTTTTTGAGCCGAGCCGAGCCTTATGATTAGCTCGAAAAAAAATACGAGCCGAGCTCGAGCCGCTCGGCGAGCCTGTTGGCTCGGCCCACAAACCCAGTCGCCTACTCGCCTTTTCCCCGATCGCCCCCATCCACCTCCCGACCTCCCAGATCCCCTTTTCCCGATTCGTCGTCCTCTTCCTCCGATCCCGTCCCCGCCGTCCACCGACGCCGCCGCTCGCCCACCCGGTGGCGCGGTCCCCGCTCTCGCCCGCCGGCAACCCCGCCCCTCTCTAGTCTCCACCCACTCGCCACAACCCCGCCCGTGCCGCCAGCGGCGGTGCGTTCCCATCCGCGGACGGCCGGCCTCTCCCTCCGACGCGTCGCCTCGTCCTCAGCCGTCCCCTGCTCCATCCGTCGGGCCGTCGAAGGCCATCCGATGCCGACGTGCATGGATCGGGATCGGCACCAACGGATCTTGGAGTATCGTGCGGTAGGGAAGAAATCGGCCGACGTTGGGGCCTCCTCCTCGGCACTAGCGGGCGGGTGTGGATCCGATCGTCGCCTACTCAGCTCCCAGTCCCACTCCCAGCTGCCTCCTGACATCGCCAAACCGGCATCCTCGTCCTTGGTGAGTCTTCAGTATTAACTAATCAAAGTCAGCAGAAACATAGATGCTTTCAGTAGTATGGATCCTTGGCTTGCCATTCACCCAGAGACAGGGCACACTACTTGGGTTGATGGGAAGACAAAGACCTTGCTTGTGCTAAAAAACAACCTACTGCTTGGACATTATTGTATATTGGTCTCAATACATACTACTTTGAGTTGTCGCAACCAAAAGATTGAAAGGAAATAAAGATATGATTATGTTGTTTTGTAAAAGAAAGCAATATCATTAGGCCATTGTGTTTGCCAGACCTTTCAGACAACCGATTAATGATCATTTAAGCGCACCCATATATCAAAAACATAAATATGTTTTTATTAAGTATATCTAACTACCAGATATGACATGACAAAGAGTCAGGTGCTAATATTATGATCTAATAACGTCTCCCTCATGCCTAATTCCATCTCCAAAGCTAACAACACAGTGGTACATTAAATATATGCATCTCGATACAAATAAGAAAATGTAGACATTTATGCACATGTAAATTCGAACTTAAACTTGACCACTACATTGGTACCCTTTAAGTATTGGTAGTCCAATTATTGTCGAATTTGAATTTGACAACTACATCATGTAAACAATGGTGGTCAGATTCTCTGCAAATTCACTTGATCTATGTTTGTTAGAACCATTATTTGAACTGTTTTCTACCTTTACAATGAACTAGTAACAAAGTACAGACTTATACAGTAGCAGTAAATTCATGGAATCCAATATCTAGGAGCTGAGTTGCATGTGTGTTGATTACATCTTTTTGTGTGGAAGAGGATATCTGGAATCCAATCCTTTGTATATATAACATGATTCTATATATTCTACTTGAGTATATATAACATGATTCTATATATTCTTACTTGAGCTTCATATATTGTACTTGTTTTAGACATGTTGTGACATTACCTGTCTAATTATCTCTATTTTTTATCGCAGTCGTCTAGCGAGGATGCGGATTGGGAGCATATGGCTGATGATGATCAACCATCTGACGCAGAGGGGGAACAAGGACATGTCTCGGTGGATTCTTCAAGTTCAAATGATGATGACCAAGGTGCCATGGACTGTTATATGTACTTATGGACTGTTAAATATTAAGTGTATGGACTATTATTAGGGCTGGAAACGAGCTTTTTTGCCACCCCTAACTGTTATGTTATATAGAGAATGGAGGAATGGAGTATGGACTGCTATATGTACTTATGGACTGTTAAATATTAAGTGTTAGTCTTTCAATTGAATGTATTACGAATCTATGATGAATGCTTGTGGCTGCATCATGTATGGATTATGGACTGTTATGAACTTATGATGAATGGCTTTGTTTATGATGTATGGATTACGGACTGCTATGATGAATGGCTTTGTTTATGATGTATGGATTATGAATTTATGAATGCTTATGGTTGTATCATGCATGGATTATGAATTTATGAATGCTTCGACTGAATTGGAACCCTGGCTCGAACGAGCCTTCGAGCCGGCTCGAGCTTTTTTTCGAGCCTAGTCGAGCCGGCTCTCGAGCTCGTTTGAAAAACGAGCTAAGCCGAGCCGAAATTCAGACCGAGCCCGAGCGAGCTCGGCTCGTTTCCAGTCCTATCTGCAGCGCCACTACTGCCGCGCCACCACCTCCCTAGGCATCCCCTCCCCTCCGGCATTCCATTTTGCTCGCAGCCACCACCCCTCCGACCACCGGCAGCCACCGTTGAATGCCCCTTTCTCCCTCCTATTTCTGTGTGTCTTTGCCTCTGTTGATCCGGAGTTCGAACAAACAATAACGCCTCGATTGCCTCCTTCTTCGCCAATTTATGCTGCCAATTCATATTGCAGAATTATTGTTCCTCAAGCCATTTGTTGCTTCAGCTGGATTACTATCTGTTTATTGAATGGTTAGGGTTAAGCAATAAACTCCAGTTGCAGTGGTTGTCATTGGCAGTGAATGGAGTAATCTGACGACTGAAATCTGGATTGAGTGTTAGCATTTGAAAGCTAAGTGGCATTATCAGAGTTTGTTTGGCTGCATTATGTGACTGAAATCTGGATTGAGTGTTACGTTCTCTGAGTCCTCAGCGACGAGCGCTAGAACGAGAAGCGAAATACAATTGAGATGAGCGAAGAGCGACTGCGAGAGTTCAATATTTAAAGCCGAGTGAAGGAGGAGCCATGGCGTTGTGGTGGAGGTAGGACGGGCAGTGGGAAAGGTGGTCCTTGATCATTGAATTTTGTTTTGCCACCAAAGGACACATCGCAATCTCAACAACAGTCAAGGGATACTACAGTTAAAGATACAAAATGTAATATATCACATATGCAGAAGGGAACAGAAGGATTCAAGCAATTACCTTCCATATACAACCTATATGGTTTTGCTGTTACCATCATATCCCAGTCACCATATTGGTTCATTATGCAGGGACAAGGTGCATGCCTTTACCGTGTGTTTGTCAACACTGCTGCTGAAGAACCACTACAAACTGAAACAACAATCCAAGGAGAATGATCATTTGCAAAGACAATGCATTTGTAAGGAAGCCAATGAGCACAATTTGGTTAACATGGGAGCGAACAACGAAAACGGAACAGTAAATCCCGATCAACCTGAAGAACCAAAAAAGCTGCATTTTAACTCCATTGTATATCGCCATCTCCAATACAATTGCAATGCAATTTTTTTGTACATTCCAAGTCACATGAAATCATGAAACTCTAAATTCAAAAATTTCACGACCTAAATCCTAAATTTTCGAGACAATACCAGAACACATATAAAATTACCGAAACATTACACAATCAAGTCCACTGCGTGAGGAGTCTTCGAAATAAATTTGGAGCTCATTTTCTACATTTAAATTCGTACAAACACATTTACAAATTCGTACAAACAAGACACTTATACGAAATAGTGATAAAAATTCTGAACGAATAAAATTATTAAAAAAAATTACACAAGTAGGTACACGGTGTCGGAATGCTCCACAAAAATTTCATATTTTTTTGAACTCATTTGCTATATTTTAAATTTCTCTCTAAATTTCAGCCTAACCCCAACCCTAACTAACCCCTAAGCTAGTACGTGGGCGCATGGCCACACCCTACGCCAATGGTTGGCGCGGTTGAGATGGCGGCCGATGTGGCCAGCTGGCGGGCACGCGGCGACGGCTCCGGTGTTGGCACACAATGGTTGTGCGCCAACGCCACGTGCCGACGGCTCCAACGTTGGCGCACGACCACCGCGCGCCAACGGTGCTAATACTGTAAATATGCGCAGATCGTGGTCAGATCCGCAAATACGTCCCGAAAAAGTACTAGATTAGCCAAAAATTCACAAAGAAAGTATTCTCCTGTACACTATGTATGTATGTATGTTCAGACGAAAACGAAACAACCTAAAGCTTGATGGTTTATCCCCTCCACTCCGTAAGATGATTTAACTCAGCTGCCATTAATGTATTATTATATATTAAAAGTCAATGACATATCTTTTAAGGTTGCTACAAAAAAAAAGAGAAATATAGTAGAAATTCTCACAAAAATAAAGAAAAACATCCGACACTTATTGGTGGACCGTAATTTTAAAGTTATAGACTCCGTAGTTGTCTTAAAGATATAAAGATATATTAATATGAAAATATCTTAAAAACATCAAACCCTTAATCCGGTGGAACCGCATCCCGACCCTCTCTTTCAGTCGTAAGGAGAGGGATGTCAAAATAAAATTTCCTAATTAAATATGAAATCAAATATTTCAAAATCAAGTTTAGATTGCAAAATATATTTTTAAAAAAATCAAATATTAGAATTGCGTAAAGCTACACGATACTACCACACCACACAATCACGCAGACTACACAATCACGCAGACCAATCAGCTAGTTGTAGCAAAAAAAATGGCGAACGAACATGAATAAGCAAACATGAGTACTGTCATAGTATTTCTCTCCATTAACACAAGAGGGCAAGAGTTCCATTTATTACAGCGCAATGTAGATAGCATGAGCTTCCTCTCTACGGAGAAGGAAATTTATTAAACCAAGTGCCGATCTTGGCTGTCTGGCTAACTGGAGGCAACAGGGGAGATGCCTGCCGACGAAACTACCTCCTCCTCCGCTTGTATAGCTGCAATGGCATGTGGAAGGACATACACATATATACGGCATAGTTAGTTCAAATGCAGCCGGAAAACAGACTTCATCCAACTAGTATGTACAGATATCCCGAGAAATGGCCCGTGTAATTTGTTGCTGCAAGAGAAATTGTTGTGATACCGTTCTTTATTTTTGCGATGTTTTCTGCCTACATAAAATGAATTGTTGCAAGGGTTTTAATAAATTGTTGCAAGTGCACCCTAAATTGTTGCATACATGTTTTCAAAATGTTACAAAGGTTATAGCATCATCGATTAAGGTTTTTCCAAACGTTTGTGCTAATTTTTCATTTATTTTATTGCATGAGAGAGGAGTACGATGCGTCCAAGCGCTTGTTCCCTATTATATATTAAAAGTCGATGACAAACCTTTTACCGCTGCTAAAAAAAGAGAAATATGCTAGAAATTCTCACAAAAAAAATAAAATAATCCGACACTTAAATTGGTGGACTCTAACTTTAAAGTCTTAGACTCGATAGTTGTCTTAAAGATATATTAATTTCAAAAAGATCTTAAAAAACATCAAACCCTTAATTTGATGGACCTTGGTTTTAATAGTTAGTTAAGAGATATATTAATTTAAAAAAAGGAAATAAAGTAGCACTATGTATAATTAAAAGGTTGAAAACGTAAATTTGCTCGAGTGCTGTAGTGGCTATTCCAGACATCCAGAAACAGAGGACCCTTTTTCTTTTTTGAGACCATCCAGAAACAGAGTTGAATGGTGCCCAGAAACAGAGTTCATCCAGCTTTAGTTTTGGACATGAGTGACTGCCTCCTAAAAGGAATCAACTCACCAATTTAATTGTTCAAGTGGAAGCATATTTAGTTTGAACTAGGGGCATACATACACATCGAACTGCACAGCAAGTATCACCTCGAATCAGGAAATAAATGGAACTGACTGTGGAGGGAGTTGGTACCTGCATGCATGCAGGCCGGATAGGACTGAATGAATCGAATCAGGAACGAGCACTAGATATGTCTTTGCCCGGCTGCAATTGGGAAAAAGAAAAACTAGCAATTAAAACCAGCATGATCGAGTAGTAAGCAGTACATGCACCTAGCAAGGGATCCAGCAAGGATTAGAAAATAGATGAGAGGGAGACCTGTTGGTGTTGGTGTTGGTCGGACAGCAGCATCATTTTATCTTCAGCGTATCTCGTCATCTCAAGTGTGGGACAGTTGGGATGGACGTCCACTGCGTACCTCAGAGCCGCTTCTGCTTCCTCCACCTCCCCAGGCGTAGCATCCTCGCAGTTGATGGAAACCTTCAATTTCTCCACGCAAGGATTCCACAAGAAGCGATAGAAGTTAAAATAATGCTCCTCATCCTTCTCCTCCCGCACGTTGACAGTGCGGTCAAGGACTTTATCACTGAGGAAGGCAGGCTGAGAAATAACGAGAAAGAAAGAGGAATCAGAACGTGAGGGAACTAAGAATTAAGTAGTAAAGCTAAAAGCATGTCGCGCGTGTCATCTCACTTATTTGATGATCACATGTCCGTATTAAACCTGCGTACCTTACTAAATGGCTAAATAGCAATATCTCTCCTTGAAAATCCTATAATATGAAATTAAAAAAAATACAAATTTTCAACTAGTAGAACATCAACTATAAAAAGAACGGAGGCAACGGTGATTAAAGAAAATAAAAAAAAGAAAAGTAATTACGGTTGTGGCTCAGATTAATTGGGGCGAGCTAGCGATGCGAGTACGTACCACTTGGTCTTGCTCTGATGAGAGCATGTCAGCTTCAAATTCCCTTTCCATTCGAAGGATGGGACGATTGGGATGGACGACGGTTGCGTGGCTCAACGCCGCCTCTGCTTCCTCCACCTCCGCAGCACGGGCATACATACAGTCGATGTGAGCGGTGACTTTCTGAAGCGATGGGAGGCTCTCCAGGCCAAGATTGTCAAAACCAAGGTCGGCATCCCTCATGAACCGCACTTGGACGGTAAACTCGAGGGCTTCAAGGCTTGGCATAATACTGGCTTGTACGGTGCACTCGCCGTGCACAAACCGAACCGATACACCGTATGCCCCGAAGAATCTCAACTTGTGGAATAGGAGGTGCCCATCCCCACCGACAGCCACGCTTACTAGTTGCGTGTACGTCGACCACAGTTCGAGGGCACGAAGCTGTGGCAACCTCCCAAGGGTTTCCATGTCCTGCTCTTGCACAACATGCACTTTCACGCTTAGGAAGCAGAGGTTCATAAGATGCGACGAATTAATCCACGCCGCAAATCGAGAACTCCAAGCATGGTAAAGCCGTAGCGAGATGTCCAGGAGACGAATCCGATTCCCACGTGGCTCCCTTCCGCAACGAAAACCCCCGTAATATCCAGATGTCGGATCCTGCATGTTGCCTAGAGACTCGCCAAGGCTTTCTCCATGCTCTCATCCTCTACATCAATCGCATAACGAGCAAATCGGTTCCTCAGTTGCCCACTCCTTCACAAATCTTGCCATACTGCTTAAGCACCGCCATATCCACGCCTCTTGCGGGACGCCGATTCCCAATCCATCCGACTCTTGTCTTCCCATCAAGATGTAGGAACACCAATTGTGTTAGCACTGACGCTTGACGACAATTCTTCTATGGCCGCTCCTCCAAGTCCAAAGGTCTGCAGAAACTTAAGATTTCCTACTTCTTTTGGGAGCTCACGAACAGTGTATCTGTTAGTCCGAGGTACCTCGGTGAAGTAAATTCCCAAGATGCTCAAGGTCATATAACCTTCCATGAAATCACAATCTTCTATAGCTAGTACACGTAAAACTCGAAAGCTTGTGGATATCACACTAGCATGGCACTTACAAACAATAAATGACCTCACATGTTGCATGTCCATATTAGCCTGAGGACTGTGCTCTTCCTTTCTATGTTGGAGAGCTAACCTACGAGCTTTATTGCTTTGTGGAAATGTCCGTTGCTCGTTGTCCAATACAAGAACAAAGTTTTCATCTCTTGACAAGGAACGAACGAGGTCAAGCACCATATCATGAACACGGCAACCTAATCGTACACTTTCCGCTCTCCGCCTACCGGATCATGCTTCTATTTATGAGCTCGTTGAAGTATGTCTCTCCAACCTCCAATAATCCTATCCCTTGTTTCTCATGGACGAAACCTCACTATCCACTTCCGTATCAAAATATCTTTACGAATGAGATAATCTTCCGGAAATACACTTAGATACAACAAGCAAGTCCTTAGATGAGAAGGCAGATGGTAGTAGCTAAACGACAATATCTTTCTAGTGTTCTCCACATCCTCGTTATCACCATGCCCAAAACCGATAGAGTTGTACACCTCAGGCCAGTCCTCCCCTGGTTTACTAGCCAACAAGCTAGCTATTGTGATGATAGCTAACGGTACACCACCGCATTTCTTCATAATTTTATCATATACCTCGGTGGATTCACTACAGGGACATCTGCCTTCACAATCAACGATTCTTGTACGGAACAACTTTTCAGAGTTATCACGAGAGAGTGGCTCTAGTTTGTAAACACCACCGGCATTTGCGGCAACTTCGGAATTACGTGTAGTTGCGACTATTATACTTCCACGATTACTATCAGCCAAAGCACATCTGATTGTTTCCCATGATTTCTTATCCCATATGTCATCAATAACAATGAAATACCTATACATCAGCATGACAGCGCAAGAGCCATGAGTTAGTAAAAGCAAGGTGCTCGAAGAAACAATGAAGGTATAAAGGAACATGAGTTAGTAAGGAAGGTGAAAAACTAGGCGAGAGAAACATGCACCAAAGAGGGAGATGCAGGATTTAGTTCGCGAACTAAAGGGTGAGGTCATGTGTATCCATTAAAACTAGTCTCGCTGCTATTGATTGACATGCACCCGAACATATATGCTTGCTAGCTAGCTACCTGATATTATGCTTCATTCTCGATTTGTGGAGGATGCAAAGGCTTCCAAAGGTTATACTTTTAAGAAATTTTGCTTGCTAGCTACCTGATATTATACTCTTTTATATATATGCTCTTAACCAGCTAATTACTAGTCATCGGTATCCTATCAGGAGCTCTCAGAGAACAAAAAGTAGATTATTGGCAAATGGTTGCCACTGGAATTTTGGAAATGGTATAAGTGAAAAATATTTGAGAGACGATTGGACGAGTATGTATAGTTGTAAAATACAAATACATAGCACAAAGTAAGCGAGCATAGGTGGCACAAAAGAAGGTACTGATATTAAAGCCTAGAATGCAATGCAATTTACTTACTGTACAACAACCAAAACTAAAAGACATTCATAATTCAGTTCTCAAGGAATTCTCACGGAAGGTATTGGTGATGCACGCGTACCTCTTGTTCTCAAGGAATTCTCGGAGTTCATCGATGAGCTGCCTTTCATCCAATATTGTCATATTAAAATTCGTGTACTTTTGCTTGTCAAGACCAATGAGAATGTCCTTTAAAACTTTCTTCAAGTCAGGATTTTGACCTACCGGAACAAAAGCATGGCAATCGAAGCCCGCTTTAAGCTTGTGATACACTGCTGTGGCAAGAGTGGTCTTGCCTAATCCTCCAGATCCGACAACGGAGACGATCCTCATCTTCTTCTTGGACGCATCATCCCCCTCCCCCTCGGACAACATCTTTATGAGCACATCCCTCGGCCCATCAACGCCGACGAGCTGTGCTGCATTTTTGTACATAGCGGAGAGGCGAGGATCAATAGTCGACGTTGCGGCAGGCTTAGCCACAATGCTGTCGACAGTGTACCTGCCACGCCTGTTGGCCACCTCTTGGATTTGCTTGTTGATGTCTTTGATCGCGTCAGCGATCTGATGGTTAGTCTTGCCCTTGCTGAACAAGCTGCCCATCTTCTTCAGGAGCCGTTTGAGCTTGTGCTGGTTGGTGGCCTCACGGCCGTCCTCGTCCTCCACACGCACGAGGAAGGTGTCGACGACGTCCTCCAAGTCGTAGGAGAGCTCCCTGACATCGCGTGCCCAGAGCATGACCGGCTCGGCGAGCTGGTCCCGCGGCACCTCGGACACCTTGCGGAGAGCCGCGTGCATGCTCTCAAGCTCTCTCCTGAGAGACTCGACTTGTGTCTTCACCCCCTTGTGCAGCTTGTACTCCTCCTTGAGCAGCTCGACCAGCTTAGGGAGCAGGCTGCCCATGGCACCCGTCACCACCTCCATGGTTCGATTGGTCGCTCTCGATCTCTCAGCTAGTTGCTTAAAGAGTTGAGCTTAGGTAGGCACGGTGGATCGAGAGGTGCTGTCTTCTGACTGGTTATGCCATGCCCATGTGAATGGAGTGATCATCTAGCTTTCCAATCTCACCCTGCAGCCAAAAGATTTGCAAGTTAGAATTGACCTCAAAAGGAAATCGCGTTACCAAAGATGAACTCGATAAAAGGCCGTAGCATACCTCGAATTGAAGCTCCCCAAGAGATGTATCATTTCACCCCTGCACCTGATCTCAACAAAATCTTCGTTCAATATCGAGGAGATCTCTCTTCAGTCGGTCGCAACCACAAAAGATGTGAAATATATATATTAAAAAAAGAATAAAGGTTACTCAGCTGTGCCCAACTCGTCGGTGGCAATTATGGTGGCACGTCACGTCATCGTCCTATCCCAGTAGCTCTGGCCGGCACTGCGGACTGGCGTCCTCGTGTCTGCCCCACCAAGCGACTGCGGACTGAACGGACAGCTAATTGCATCATGTCATGGGTCCCCCCAAGCGACGACGTGGCGACGTGGCGTTGGCGCGACAGAATCGGACCCCGATCTTTGTCCCGAGGTGTCAACGACGTCGTCCATGTTTTATCAATTCATTTTCAGACATAATTTTTTCTATTAATGTTTTATCAATTCATTTTCATTCGATTTGTACCCCTGACAAAATTCGAATTTTCATCGGAATTGTCTCTATTCATATGTATGAAATACATATATGAAATACATATGCAGAGTTCCCTAGAATGTCATGTGATTCAGTAAACAGAAAATGAATTCCATTATTGCTAGATCGATCCATAGGGATTGATGTCCTCTATCGAGTTTATACGGAAAAATGATATGAGAGCACACTATAAATTTATGAATACAGTAAGATGTTATGGAATTAACACACGTATAGCTAACGTAGTACTACTAGCTACCGTTGCAGATTAACGTGTGTATAGCTAACGTATTACTACTAGCTACTGTTGCAAATTAATGCGTCTATTGCTAACATAATATTACTAGCTAGCAGTTGACTATAGACCAAAACATTAATAATGGACGTACGCAAGCAGCTAAAAATTCCATGGGACAGGGCCTTATTTCTCGAAGTCGAACCCTTTCCAGTGCAACGCCGCCAATAGATGGCTTACATCAAACAATTGGAAAACAATAATGCCCAACCTGTTTCTTTTAATACACACAGATAGATACACTATTATGCTCCTGAGCACTCTAAGGCCAACCCACCGCGTCCGATCGAGCGTACTTATAAAATAACTTGCAAAGATGATATTTAAAAAGTCATAGTTAGTTATCTTAATTTAAATAATACTTGTAATTAATAAACCACAACTAATTAGTCATAATTAATTACTAATTAACTACTAATAATAATATAGTGATAATTAATTAGTTGTTATTAATTACTCATAGACAACCATGTCAGGTCCATCACCAAATCCCCCCTCCAAGTTCAACATGTCCACCAATCGGGGATTATGGGGCTAAGCGTGTTCAAGTAAAGCAAACATGCGCCGTAAAGTACACAAAAAAAGCAAACATATCTATGTATTACTTTAATACATAAGAAAAGATCATACATTTTTGTGGTCGAACCTCTCAAAGCTAAAGGCCTCACCTGGTAGTAAGGATTCCAAATATTACATAATACATACCCTGGTCAGACAAGGTCTCGTACCTAGTCCCCGACCAGTTAACTGCTTGTAAAGCTATGAACTGATATCTGGATCTGAATCCAGATGTATCATTTACCGTGTGATGAATGGAACACGTGTTGTATACTCCATACCACGCGACGTTACACAATTCTAAGACACTTGGTATCATACGGTTGAATGTCTCACCGATATTTAAACCGCACAACAGTTGATACTTTAATCAACTGCCACCCTCCGACTGCATACAACGCCGCATGCACGCCTTCTTCGTAAACAACTGCCACCTCTTCGGAAGCTATTTAAAGACGGAGCATGGAAGGATCAAGGGGGGTAGGAAGAAAGCAAATGAAACATCAGACTCTAGTGACTCTATTTCAGGAGCATAGCAAGAATCATACTCAGTGTAACTAGGATTAGTCCTTCGCTTGATCGTAGGCGTTCCTTGTAACAGCCAATTCATAGTAATAAAGAGCAGCCATATTCTCTTCCAGGAGATACACACAATTTTCCTCTATTTTTATATTCTCATAAGATCGGCGATTCGCTCGTCGACAGCTGGCGCCGTTCGTGGGAAAGAAGGCGCAAATTTCCTGAAGAAACTCTTCGCTCATCAAATCCTCACCCATTCCTCATAATCGCTCATGCGACTATGGCAAGGAGTTGGGACGAGGAGAACTGGTTCGACTTGGAGGACTACTCCAACCTCGACATGGAGGGATACATCCGCGCCATGCATGAGAATGGGATGTCATCACCCTCCTCTGCCGGTTCACATGTCGCAGACATCAGCGAAATCGAACAGATAGATGAAGATACACTAGTAAAACAAGTGACGCTTGCAGATGAACATGTCATTCGAATTCGCTCGAATGTCCAAAGATCTCTCCAAGCCCGGTCCTTCCGACCAGCGAAAAAGGTGACAAAACTTTAGCCCCGCAATCTGAGAATCAATATACTCTCGATACGATCATGGCTGATAGGTATTTACCACCAGCTTTTGGAAATTCCAAGAGCCAACCGACATCAGGTAACGGTGTCGATGAAACCTCCACTGGCTATAGGGCAAGTGAGAATGATAAGACTCAACATACGATCGGCAATTCGCCGGATCAGGTTGAATCCATTCCAAAGGCCTCAGAAGGTGCTAATTTCCAACCGGTCTCCGTCGTGGAAACTTCTGGTAGAGGCACTAGAAGACTCTCCACTGGTTACAGTAGAAGCTTTTCGGAAAATCGCTGCTGGAAGCACGAGGTCAATGCGATCGGAAATACGAATCAAAATACCATGTACGGTCCTGCATACACTACCTCGCCACCACGTATTGATGGAAATGGTACGGGCCATCTAGCACCAAATGACAGAGGTAACAGAACTGATAGACGTCCATCAGTTAATTCGCCTAGTTCTGCCCCATCTATAATAATGGGTCGAACGGGACCAAACACAAGGCCGAGGGAATGTTCAGATCTATGAACACCTACAACTTCTATGAATTCTCCAAGACCTTCAGTAACGGTACAAAACCTGCAGCGTGTTCAAAGAATTTTAAATAACACTGACCCTGCTTTAGCAGATGCTCCAAATTTTGTCCAACTTTTAGGTCAGGTATCAGAGATGCTCTAGCAAATCATGCAACATACGGAAGCGTATCGGGAACAAAGGAGTTCACGGTTAAACTATGACTTCATCCCAACGCTCCTCCCTTAGTAGAGGCGGCATGGTCGGGTTGGGGATCAGTCGATACCAAGATCTCCTCGACGATTCCAACCAAGGAGTCACGAGGGAAAAAGGCTATTTCAAACAACCACTCCTTCTCCACGTCGAGAGGATCAATCATTTGGCCCTGATGATCTCTGACATCGTCTAGGACAAGCAAGTGGTCGGAGGAGTCATCCTAACGCCCACTATCGACCGAACACCGGATCCCCAGATTCCAATTTGAGAAACCGGTCTCCTACGACATAATCGTGCACCCTTCCAAAGAAGAGGAAAAAAAAGAGAAATGATCATACATATACCTATTAAATGATATACCACAACTACTTAACATTTTCAAAATCATTTAAGTAAGGGTATAAAGAGGGAAAATGCAATAAGTATTATCTTAATGGACAAATATATTGAAATAAATAGTTCCAAGACCACGAATAGAGAGTATACGTCAGGTTCCAACATTTTTGCTAATTTGTGGGAAATAAAACTTTTAAAAAGGCAATACATTATCGAAATTCCAGCAATCCAAACAAAGCCTTGTATGTTAAGATGTTGGCCAAACTCTTATGTTCCAAATTGGCAACGTGTTTCGAGCTTAACTATGGAATCTTTACATATGTGTACCTGAGTTGACTTAAATGTCATTGATCAGCGCACACGGTTATATACAAAACTGCACTTCACCTTGTAATGATTATTAGCACCGACTGTTCAAGGTGAGTGATATTCTACTCGTACTTGAACCCTTTAATTTAGAACTTAAGAGGTGAGACTAGAAGATTCTTTAATCCTATTCATATAATGACTCCTACTTCCATCTGGAAGAGGACATGTCGAAAACCATATAAATCTGTAAGGCGTGGCCATATCAACATAAGCTATAATAGAAATTTCATCTAAAGAAAGATAGAAGCTATTAGGGGTACATGAGAAGATACGAAGCAAGGATGTTTTTTAGCACTAGATTTCCGTACAGGCTAAACAGCGACAACACTCGGGAGTGTCGACTTTTTTACAACCGCCTAATCTTAATTTATTATATTATGGCTTTATCCCATTCATAGAAAGGAGATAAAATGAGAAATCTTTGCCATCCAATCTGATTAGTATCATAAAGTGTAAGTGGCAGAATTTTTTTCTAGGAATGTTTTATCAATTCATTTTCATTCGATTTGTACCCCTGGCAAATTCGAACTTTCGTCGAAATTGTCTCTATTCATATGTATGAAATACATATATGAAATATGTATGTGGAGTTCCCTAGAATTTCATGTGATTCAGTAAACAGAATATGGATTCCATGATTGCTAGATCGATCCATAGGGATTGATGTCCTCTATCGAGTTTATAAGGAAAAATGATATAAGAGCACACTATAAATTGAAGACCTTTATTGATGTGGACATAATGAGTGTATAAGAATACAGTAAGTTGTTATGGAATTAACGCACGTATAGCTAACGTAGTACTACTAGCTACCGTTGCAGATTAACGTGTGTATAGCTAACGTGGTACTACTAGCTACTGTTGCAAATTAACGCGCCTATTGCTAACATAATATTACTAGCTAGCAGTTGACTATAGACCAAAACATTAATAATGGACGTATGCAAGCAGCTAAAAATTCCATGGGACAGGGCCTTATTTCTAACTCTCACGGTCTTATCTCGGATTTGTGTCACGTGGAAACACCGATCTCAAGCACATGTCTTCATCATCCTCCTCTTTCATGCTCACCTTGGACGGTCAGGGTGAGGAATAATGCACCACGCGCTGTGGATGGACGACACAAACCAACCATCTGCGAAGAATAATGAACATTTTGTTTCTCCTTAAATTGTTTTCGTTACTCTATCTGATCACCTTGTTTATCTCCATGGATTCTTATTATCGGCACCATTGGAATTAATTGCATCAATGCACCTAGAGGTTGATTGCATAGCATACTTTGCTTATATGTATAAACGGGGCTATGATCACTTGGATCAGGATAGCAACGGCAGAGCGCGTACAATATTCTATCCTTAATACTCCTCAGTAGTTGGGTGAAAAACGCGGACTGATGAGAGTGGTGCTACAGTACAATCTAAACAGTGTTTCACTAGGAATTCCATCTGCAGTGATTTGCCGCCGTGTTTGTGCTACAGGTTACTGCGCGTTACTACTTATACACTGAAATTACTGTTTACTCTGCTTCTTCCTGTAACTCATCAAAGCACGAGCTCTGACAGCTTGAGCTCAGTACGACTCTTTATTTCTTGCCACTTAAATTCCCAGGCAAGGGTCGGTGAGGAATTTTTGGCCGATACGATCGATTTGCGCAGTGTATTAGCGGTTTTAATCAGCGTGCGATTGTATTTACAAAACTAGCCGGGCTGGCGCACGGCGGGCGTGCGCTCGCGCCGCGGGGATGACGCGTGTTCATGTTCCCTCTCCCAGATGACGACATACCACATGACCCCATAGACGCGCCTACCATGGGCTTACGGTGGACTGCGGCCGGTCGTCTGCGCTGGGCAACAGAAGACCGGCGAGGTACTACTCGTTGTACCACAACGAGTTCGAGTTATTGCACGAGAGCGACATCATCTGGTGTCCATGACATGCTGATTTTCTCCTCGCGGTTGCGCCGCACGGGCTGTCTCGTTTCATGCCTCGTGGATCGATTTTTGTGGACGACGACCGCCACCGGTGTTCTCACATATGGTGGAGCCTTACGCCGCAGTCGCTGTGCATGCGACAGCTTTTTTTCAGATACCGCGCTCTCCGAACGGCAGCCCTCGGAGCGAGCCAGACACCTGTGAGTCAAATTTCATCTAAGTAATTTTTGCGATCCTTACGTCTTCTTTTGTAACATTAATCTTTCCAAAATGCAGCAATCGAGGTCGGGTGGGCATATTTTGATCGCAAATGCACCAAAGACGGTGGATTGAGACATGGATTCACGTGGTGCACGTGGATGTATGGCATGAGCGCGCCCATATGACCTCGATCGTCAGACTGCGTACATGGAGTGGTACATGCCACGAACGCGCGAAGACTCACCATTCTCCTCCGAGCGCCAGAGGAGGTGACATTTCGACGCACTAAGAGAGCCTCCGCCGACGCGTCACGACCGTCACAACGCTTCAAGACATGACGACACCGTCACGACACTTACAACCTCCGTTCGCAGCTTTGTTGACGATATTCGTATTTTTGTTAATGAACTGTTACATATGTCACTACAGCTTGAGCGAAGCGGTGCGCGTCTGAGCGCAATGGACGAGGCCCAACTCAAATTTGATAGAACCCCGGCATATAAAAAGTTTTGAAGCACATCTCGGCGGAGATGAAGAAGATAGTAAAGAACTTGAGCGTGGTCGTTCGAGGGACGACGCCTTGCGACGGCACGGCGTGGGGGCCGTGCTCACCCGCTAGGTCACCACGACCTAGCGAGTCCGGCAGCGCCGTAGTGTTCCCTCGTCGGTCATCTGCGGGCGGTCGCCGCATGTAAGTCGCTATGTACAAATTTACATCAAGTTTTGTAATTATGCCTTACGCCCGCTAACATCATGCCGTTCTCGCGCCAGTAGGTCCGTCGGGATGAATCACTTCGCCGTCCGACCCAAGACATACCGCCCCTTCGGTTATCTCGCACCGCACATCCGGGAGGTACGAGGTTCTTAGTTTACATCCGAGTGTTCATTTGTACTAACATCGCTTCGCCTTGCGACCTTTCACCCACAGGGGTGACGGCGATTCACATCGACCGATGACGACGATACGGGCCTCCCAACTCCTACCGTGGAGCAAGACACGACGCCAGTGGCAAGGACAATGGCGGCCGGGGTTTTTAGCGTGACGCAGGCGTAGCTCCTCCGGTTCGCGCCCCGTGACGCTCAAGAGCAGATGTCCTCCGGTTCGGTGCCCCACGGTATACTCCAGCGAGAGTTCATCCGCAAGAATCGAGTTGCGGTGCATCGCACTTCCAGTGGCCCCAGTGGTTTTCTAGCCTCCGTCGTGGATGAATTCCTGGTGTCCCCGTGCCCAAGACGCCTCATCAAGACGACATGTACGCCTACCGGACTCGCCCGCACTCGACCATCGTCCACCTCCGCCTCAACGGTCTCCGTATTCTCCGAACCGACACGCGTTCTCCGTGAGCGTGGACGATTCCACGGGTCATGCTCGGCGCAAAACAAGGCGCGCGACGCGACGCAGCCGCAAATAGAGAGAGTAGTGGCTCGCATTTGTGAGCCGTATAGTTTCACGTGTTATGCGATTTTCATTGTACTACATGCTTGTTATCGCTATTTCGTATGAGTGTCTTGTTCAGATTAATTAATAAACGTACAAACTTTTTGTATAATGATTCCACTCCATTAAACCTTCGAGACCTCTCGTGGCCTCCCGAGACCTCCTTTGTATGAAGTACATTAATTGATCTGCATTTAAAGCAAAGTTATATCAAAAGATTCTTAACAAATAAAATAATACAAAAATTACATAATCAAATACACTTTGTCAAACACAAAAATTTTCTTTTTTTGACCTCATTTGCTATAATTTAAAATTCGGGAAACCGCTTGTTGCGATTATGAAGATGCCGACAACATGTGGGTAGCAACTACTTAACGATGTGTGCTACTTGTCTCCGCGCGCCATAGCAAGGGAGCCTTGTCTCGACGTCGGTGGGTCTCGGTCGAAGGAGCTTCCCTTATCGCCGGACTTCCACGCCGGCCGGTATGTCGAAGTCGTCCGTACCTCGCGATTGTATGATGTAAGTACATCGCATAAGACAAAACGTAACAAGAATGTCAATTGTTCATAACTCACGCCGTCCATGTAGATTGCTCCCGGACGACCGGATACGCTGCGGGCGATCGGCTCAACCGCATGAGCCTTTCCTTGCCCTTGTCACGGATCGCCCACGCCAGCCGGGTCCGTCGGGTCGCCCATGTCTCCGCTTGCATGATGTAAGTGCACCGTATAGTGAAAATCATAAGAAGGATGTAATTTCTTCATAATCGACGCTTGCATGAGCCTTTCCTTGTCGCCGATATGGATTACGCCGGAGTTTATCGGGGTCCTTCGGTGCCTCCTCATCCGGTACGTAAGGTTTCCACTGTGAGAAGTTCTCGCCCGCACCGAGTAGTTTAGCATGTACTCCGCCGATGAATGCCATGTCGCATATCTCGGGCCGCCAATCCATCGAAGAAGTGGCGCGCATCTCGGCCGCATTACGGGGGATGAAGTTAAAAATTGAAGGAATTAAACATTGGGAGGAAAATCGATGCGCGCGAAAGAAACGCTTACCATGTAGTGGCCGCACCTGTAGTACGCCCGGGCGGCCGTGCAGGTGTGTGGATCAATGATCTCGCACGCTCACCACACACACACTTCGGACCGCAAACGTGGTGGCACTGGAGCATCTTTCATTGAAAAATCCGTATTTTAGTCGCTTCCTCTTCTCGCAAGAAGCGCTTGCGCTTCGCAACATCCTCTTGTAGAAGTTTGTCAAGAGTCTATAGTCGTCTCGTATAATTTTGCGCCGTATATAACAAGCAAGACAGAAAAACTTTAAATTACGACACTGAGTGACGACCGGACGAACTAGGTCTGTTGGGACAATCCTTCATTGAGTGCCCAGGGGTCTTGCATATCCTGCACTTCACTGTGCGGCTAATACTGGTACGTTGACTAGCATCCATGTCATTCCGGAAGCGCCGCGTCTGCCGTCGCCTTCCCTATTCTCTTCAAGTCCTCGTTGGGACCCCAAAGCACCATGTCGGGCCAAAGATCCTTGTAGTTCATTTCCAAACCATACGAGTGAAACTCTCCGCTCCATGTACCGAATAGGTGCCGCATGTCGTAGTACTCGAGAGATGTATGGTGTAGCCATCTGCCGCATTTGCGCACATGCCTTGTACACGCGCGAGCATGGTTTGTGGAAGAGTTTTGGCTTGTTGCAGTGCATGTCGCCACATCACCTGTGGTGCATGCCTGCTTTCTTTCCCTAGCATGACTATTGACGATTTACCGGCTTGATCTCGTATTTTACGCCGAGGCCGCCGATCACCCTAATGTCGTGCATTCGGCCTTCTCCATCTTCCGATCCATGTGTCTCGCATGTTCTCGACCACCGCTGCCTTCGCCCATCTCGCCGCTTGGTCGCGTGGCTCTATTCACGAAATAACCAACGGTGCGAGTCCATGTCTCCCGGACAACCGCAGTTGATAGGGAGCCCGCGCACACCTTTCGTGACGCTATTGTAGACCTCGGACATGTTGGTCGCCATAACGCCGCACTCGCACCGCCTCGTGTCATAGAGGAGGGACCATTTCTCCAATTCAGAGCGTGGTCGTTAATCCACCGGGAGAAGGTTATGGCGCTACTAGGTTGCTCCTCTCCGGAGTGGACTCCTTGTATGTCTCGTAGTCCTGTTCAAGGTCTCTCCAAATAGACTCAAACTTCCGCCGGGTTCTCGCATACACAATGCCTTGAACGCCTTCATGAGTTCTCGATCATGAATCGCGTGAACAAGTTAGATGCAAGATGCCTCATGCACCACCGGATTGCACGCCGCTCCATCGGTGAGATGGATCCATCCCACGCCGCATGATGTTGATGGCCGCCAACAACCCAAAGATTGCGGCCTCGTGACTAGGCGACGCTGGCGGCCTCCCACCACGCCTCTTCACGTTCTCCAAGAACCACACCACCGGATGTGTTCTCGCCTCGACAATGGCAAATGCAACCGAGAAGTTGGTCATTCGCATCGGCCGCCACCGCGTGAGGATGGTGCCTTGTACTTCCCAGTGAGAAAAGTGCCATCCATCGTTAGCACGGGACGGCAGAACTTGAAGCCCCTGATGGCCTGAGCGAAAGCCCAGAACACCCTATCCAGTATGAAGTGGTTGGGCCCTTTTTCAGCATCTTCACGGTCCAATTTTGTTTATGTATGCGCGGGGTTTGATCCGCAACTGTGAAGCAATCTCGCACAAGGTTGTACGCCTTCGTATGTCCCGCATATAGTCTCGATGGCTTTCGCTTGGCTCGCCGAACCTTGTCAGTAGCTAATGGATAGCCAACCTGATTGACGACTTCCGACATCATCAGCTTGGGGGAGATAGACACGTCCGCCTCAACTAGGTGCGTGATGAGGTTTGCAACATATGCGGAAGTCACGCTCCGATGCTGCCGCAGGGGCTCGCTGAGCTCGCAGGTGTGGTCGATCGCCTCCTGACCGTGAAGACCGAGCCAAAGATCTTTGCTCGAGAGCGCCGACCTTGCCAGGCAGCCTTCTACTATGCACTTCACTGCAGATTGGTTGGACCGCCGCACTCGGTACACACGGCCGATGGACAAAGCGCATCGTGCTATAGCTTGTTGCACGCCACCTTGTTCGGAAGCGCCGCCTAACTAAGAGGGTGTCGGCTCAAACCCCACTGGGAGCCTTCTTCTTGCGGTAGTACGAGCGAACGCACCGCGATATCATCAAGTCTCGATGCCACGTAAGGACCACCGGCTTGCAGTCCTCCCTCGCTTGCACCATCCGAGCTTGGGTTTGTCCTCGCTTGACTCCAACCCGAGAGTCTCGTCCGAGATACTGTGGCGCCGATGCGGGCCGACCACCATGTTTCCGCCTCATTTGGCTCAAAATTAGGCACGGACTTCTCCGAGGCAAAGACATTCCGTGCCGCCATCTTCAGCTCCGGCCGCGCTTGCCCGCTTGTGCTGTGCCTCGGCATCATCGTGGTTTCAGACGCCCTATGTACGAAATTGACGTACACCATAGGCTTCCGTGAATGGCCGCCTCGCCGAGACAATCTCCATGTACCGCCTCCATGCTATGCTTCCATCCACCTTTACGAGCTCCCACACATAATTGGTGCAGTGATCGCCTCAATCATAACTTTCTTCGCCCTGGCTCGTGAGGAACTCCTCCGATGCAGACTTCACTCGTGAATATTCATCGCGTGGAGCCCTCCGCCCGACCACCTTGTACCGCATCTCGACAGTCCAACCCATCGTGTCCGCCTGCATAAGCCCATCGCCGTAAAATACAATCAAGTCTTGCATGTTCGAAAATACCTAAACCCACAACAACCACTAAATAATTACGACTAATTAATTAGCACTAAACTAATTCATTACTATCGAACTAACTAATTACGACTAATTAACTATCTCTAAACTAACTAATTATGGTTGATTAATTACCACTACAAAATACCAAGATTTTATTTCCACTTACTTGATATGTCAGAACGATGAGTACTAAACTAATTACGACTAATTAATTAGCACTAAACTAATTTATTACTCGTGAACTAACTAATTACGACTAATTAGCTATCTATAAACTAACTAATTACGGCTCATTAATTACCACTAAAAATACCAAGATTTTATTTCCACTTACTTCATATGTCAGAACGATGACTACTAAACTAATTACGACTAATTAATTAGCACTAAACTAATTCATTACTACTCGACTAACTAATTACTACTAATTAATTACCCCTAAACTATCTAATTACGACTAGCTAACAAAGACTAACTAATTACGACTACGGCAATAACGGCAAAAGCATAACACAAATTACCCGCCTTCCGAGGAAGTAATAAATCACCTTCTGGAGGAAGTAATAAATCACCCTTCTGAGGAAGTCATAAATCAAGGCCGAGTGACGAAGCGAAAACAATTACCTCCCAATAAAATTAATTATGTTACGTTCTCGAGTTCTCACGACGAGCGCAAGAACGAGAATCAAACGCAATTGATATGACCAAGAGCGAAAAGCCGAGTCCGGTATTTATAGCCGAGTGGAGGAGGAGTCGCGCTTGGCGCCGGAATTCCGTAAGCATTGGCGCGAATTCTGGATGGGGCGACAGATGTGCGGAGGAGGGAGGATGGACGGTGGGAAATATGGCCACCCTAACGCTTTTTAATTCTCCGTAACAGCCCGACGCTGCGGCGGTGTGTAGCGGTGAGAGAGGGCACGCTTCGCTTTTGCCGTGCCGCGCGCCTTCGCCCGCGCGCTGCCACGCCACGCCACGCTGGGCGGCGCGCGCGCGCCGCCGCCGCCGCGCTGCCAGCCAGGCGGCGGCGCGCGCTACGCCACGCGCTACGGGCGCAGCTTCGGCAAGGCCAACTCGCTAATTTTGCAAATTCAACTGCGGACTGGTTAAAACCGCAAATACGGTATCAAAATCGGCCGTATCGGCCAAAAAGACGGTCGGTGAGGATGTCTTCTGTAAACAATGCTACATCACTGTTATGATGCCATATATCCATGCTACGTAAGCATTCATTCACATCTCACCAAATTGACGCGCCTATACCTAACGCAGTATTACTACTACCAAGCGGTTAACTGGGCCAACCATAAACTTTGAGGAGCGTTTCAGCCGCTTTAAAATTTGTTGTTTGGAATAGCTGTACGTCCAAACAGCCTGGACTGGAATAATGTGTAACAAATCCATTTCAGGAACCATCGAACCTTTCACAATCGTCTAGAATGTGTAGTTGTGAAGTAAGAGATAATATCATAAGTAAATTTTCGATTACAATAAAAGCTAAACGTTTTATTACACAAGGATAAGACACATCAGCAGGTTTTAGCACTAACACGGATATCCAAGCCTAAAGTTAATATATTACTAGACAAACGAACTTTGAAATCACAGGCACGCTTAGGCGCGGTCGAGACCTACTACCAGTAATCATTTCCATCCAGAGGTCCACCAAAACCTTCCTCATTAAGATCCTCATAATTCTCCCAGGTTTCCTCTGTAGTTGATTTAGTAAGAATCAGTACACAACCATAGCCAGCAAGCCACATGGGAAAAGCAAATTAGCTATATGCTAGTAGCTCAATGGATTGTTTAAAACAGTAAAATCATACTAATATATCATTAGGGGTTTACTCAATAATTGCAATTACCAACTTAACATATCAAAATATCTACTTATGCCTCATATATTGGAATCACTCATGAATACATCTTCATTAACCGGAAGCACGACGTATTCGAATACCTTTGATTATATTCTACAGAGTTGCCTAATTTTACCCACAAGATACTTAAACTCATACTGTTAGGCCACACACACACAACACGTTAGCGTGAGACTGAGCTAAGATAACAAGGCATTTTCACTGCTCAACCTTTCTGGCTTCTACCCGGTAGGTTCTTGGACCAAGTAGCCCTCGGTAAATCACAGGCCAACATTGAAATTCGCGGCCCGATGCTGACGGTACCTAATGTTGTGTAGACCAAAGAGTGTCCCTTCAAGCCCACTCATGTCCCACCACCAAAACTGCGGCTGCTCTATCACATAAGAGCACGTGTTCATCCTGTAGATATTCAATCGAAAGAGCAGTGTACTAAACTAAGTTGGAAATACCAAACCTGTGGTTGAGCGGTTTCTATGTCTGTTACTTGGCACAAGGTTATAGTCTTTACCTGTCTCCAGTGAGGAGATGGACCACAACCAACTTGTGGCTGTCCACCTTCTTGGCCCCACCTTCAACTCACTTTTATCAAGTCTATTGGGTTATGCAACCTTCTGGTCTCAACCCTTAACTCTCCACCAAAACCATTGATGGTTAGCCAATTCTCTTTTTTAGAATTTGTAAACATATTTTGTGACAATGCCGAATATTTAGTTGTCATTTTATGTAACTTAATCTTGTTAAGGTGAACATGGCCTACAAAGAATAGGTGGGCTTGTATGTGGGGTGATATCTAATCATCATGGTATTCAAAAGTATTATTTTGATATTAAAGTAATTGGCATAAATACGGTAATGAAAATAATAATAAAGGTGCATAAAATATAGGTTAAAATAATCAAATGAATGCGACTTGCCTCCTTGCTCAAAGTATTCTATCAACTCGTCTTTTCCGGCATTTTCCAGAGCCTGGTCATCGAAGTCGGGACCTAACGCAACATAAAATAAACCAAATAAAATATCCGGGCTCAACAAGGAACGAGCGGGAAACAACATGCAAGTAAAATAAGGTTTCGGAAAAGAATTAAAAAATAAAGGTGGTGTGGTGAATAGGATTTAATGGGTGCTTGATCGGGTTAAACAGAATTGAAAACGGGATTTTCGGGCTCAAAACGGTCGAAAAGGACATATTATGTCAAAATTTGGCATGGATGAATAGTGTTGGGGTGGGGCAAACAGTAACATGTATGGAACTATTCACTCACAGGTTGGGGGTAGAACAGTAATGGGTTTGGGAAAGAGTAGTAATGGATTCGGGCTGTGGGCTAACAAATTGAATAGTATTGAGTCGAATGAATAGTATTGGGTTTGTCTGGGGCAGGGCTTTGAACAGTAAAGGGGTTGCATAGTATTGGGCTAAGCCCATCATGCAGTTCGGGCAGAGGCCAACTGTGTCAGAGGCCAAAAGGCCAGAGTTGTGCACGGCTTCGAGCTGGTGTGCGCTCCATGGCGCCCGAGTCGGGGAGGAAGAAGCAGGTGGCATTTCCGGTGGCTCCGGCGATGCACGACTGCGGGGAATGGTGCGGTGAACACTCGAGGGGCACGAGAAACCCATTTTGGGCACTCACGCAATTGAAGGCGGCTCGAAGATGGTGCGATGGCGAGAGTGGCGCATGGCCGGAGTAGAGGAAGTTGGCGGCGGCGTTCCGGCGAAGCTCTGACCAAAGTGGGAGGTGCTTGAACACCAGTGAGAAGAGGGGTGCCCGGGAATGGTGACGGTGTTCCTCGGGAAGGTCCGAGGCGGTCTGACACTGTACGGCACATAGGAAGGCGCGCAGGGCACTCAAGGGGACGGTGAGTCCTACGCATATGCAGTTGCTGCTGGAGGAACCAGCGGCTCGGGTCAAGCCCATGGACCCCATCGGCATGCAGGCACAGCAGGAGGGAGAGATGGTGTAGCCTCAGCTAAGATGAACGTGGGGAAGTGGACAGACTTGGTCCAAGAGAGAGGAGCGAAAGGCTCAGGTAATAACGGCTTCAGCGGTCGTGGAGCAGTACTCCAACCCAAAGCGAAGCGCAAGGAAGGACGAAGTTCACCAGGGCAAGACGCGGCAAGCGTTAGTTTGTGCATGGCTCAAGATGGAGCGAACGCAAGCGGTAGGGCAGTATCGGCCCAGGAAGGAACGACGCACGAGAATACAGGTAAAAAGGAAGATTTGGAAGTTCAAGAAACGAGAGAAGATTGGCATGATCAAGATGAAAAAAAACAAGATTAAGGGGGTGATTGTTAGATTAATCTTGTTTTGGTAGTTTAGATAAGTTGAGTCCGGTTTTGTTTTGGTTTCCTTTTCCTAGTAGGAGAAGTTTATGAATACGTGTCTAAGTCTTCATGCGTATGGGTATAAAAGTTAGCCTAGAGCTATGTATTTGTGTGGAGTTTAGAGAAGAAGAAAAAGAGAGGAGTTGAGAAACAATGTAAGATTAAGTTTAGAAGACAAAAGAATAGAAAAACTGCCGTGAGTTACGTGCAGCACCAAAATCCAAGTTTTCTCCTGGGTTTGTTCCAACAATTAGTATTAGAGCTTAGGGCGAAGCAATGACCAACGGCGAACTGGATCCATCAAAGTCGCGTGATCGCAAGTCAACGGCAAGAGGCGCCGATCCCGATATAATACCCGATGTTGAGCGAAACAAACTACGCATATGGGCCGTCAAGATGAAGTTAATCTAGCGCTCGCTAAGGGTATGGTCGGCGATCAAAGATGGAGACGAAGACGGCGACATGGTTCAGGGCGCGATGGTGGCCATCTCTCAAACTGTGCCAGACGATGTGATGATGTCAATCGCGGAGAAGGAAACAACCAAAGAAGCTTGGGACGCGCTCAGGAGATGCGACCACCAAGATCGCGCCAAGAAGGCACGCGCACAAGCGCCAAACGACAACCGAACAAGTTGCGATGGGGGACTCTGAGACGATCACCGAGTACTCCATGAAACTCACCACACTAGTGGGTGAGATCCGTTCTCTTGGCACGAAGCTTGAAGAAAGCGACGCGGGTCTAAAATGCTTCGCTTGAGCCGGCATCGCTTCCTCCAAATTATCGGAACGATCGAACAGTTCGGCGATGTCGCGGCAATGTCGCTCTCAGAGGCGATCGGCCGTCTCAGAACCTTCGAGGAAGGATTCAAGGGACGGCGACTCTCGAGAGACGGGGTGATCAACTTCTCCTCACCCAAGCCGAGTGGGAAGCAAGGAACTTGAAAGACAGGGGAGATCAACTTCTCCTCACGCAAGACGAGTGGGAAGCAAGGAGCTCGAAGACAAAGAAAAATGAGGGCCCTAGCAACGCCAAGAGAGGAGAACGTGGAGATTGGGCTAGGCAAGACGATGGTGACAGATCCCCTGACAAGTCACATATCAAGTGTTTTAAATGTGATAAATACGGTCACTACGCGTCGGAGTGCCGCAGCCACATAAAGTGCTTCAACTGCGATAAATATGACCACTATGCTTCCGATTGCCGAAACAAGAAGAAGGATGAGGAGGTAAACGAGATATTGAAGACAACGAGCCGACCCTGCTTCTCTCCTTATGTGTCGACCAGACGTCAGTCATGATGATGTTGAACGAGGAGAACGTAGTTCCTAAACTACGCATAGAGGGGGTAACCATGATTATACTGATGAGTGGTACTTAGATAATGGAGCAAGCAATCACATGACGGGAGATCGCTCCATGTTCCATGAGCTTAACGAGAAGATTTCGGGCAAAGTCAAGTTTGGCGACGGCTCCACGGTGCAAATAAGAGGCAAAGGATCAATGCTATTGTACTGCAAGAACGGTGATCAAAGGATGCTGACTGAAATATATTATATACCAAGTCTGTGTAACAACATACTCGGCCTCGCGCCATGAACGGGATGCAGGGTGGTGCTGCAGGATGAGCTCTTGCGTGTCTATAACAAGAACAAAGATCTGTTGATGAAGGTGAAAAGATCCCTGAACCGGTTATGTAAAATTTCCCTGAAAGCTTGTAAACCAGTTTCTGTGAAGGACAGTCTGAAGGAGCTAGAGTGGAACTGGGGAGTAGAGTCAGGACAGGAGGTCTCAGGCGTTGTTGATCTCACCGGTCAAAGGACATAGCGGGACCCAGGCACGGCACGCGGTTGGCGCAGGAGGCGCAGCAGACGGAGCCTCGGGGGGTGCAGACGGCACGTAGGAAGGCGCGCAGGGCACTCAAGGGGACGGCGAGTCCTACGCGTATGCAGTTGCTGCTGGAGGAACCAGCGGCTCGAGTCAAGCCCATGGACCCCATCGGCATGCAGGCACAGCAGGAGGGAGAGGCGGTGTAGCCTCAGCTAAGATGAACGTGGGGAAGTGGACAGACTTGGTCCAAGAGAGAGGAGCGAAAGGCTCAGGTAATAACGAAGCCCAGGCGGTCGTGGGAGCAGGTGCTCCAACCCAGGCGGGCGTGCAAGGAAGGACGAGTTTAGTCCAGGGGCAAGACGCGACAAGCGTTGATTTGTGCATGGCTCAAGATGGAGCAAACGCAGGCGGTAGGGCAGTATCGGCCCAGGAAGGAACGGCGCACGGGAATACAGGTAAAAAAAGGAAGATTTGGAAGTTCAAGAAACGAGAGAAGATTAGCATGATCAAGATGAAAAAAATAAGATTAAAGGGGTGATTGTTAGATTAATCTTGTTGCCGCCTGCTGCAGTGTGAGCTGTATGTCCAGCGTGACGAACGTGACCACGACATTGTGCGGCGAGCCCATGGCCGTGGGGCGCTGCGTCTGGTAGCTCGACAGCCACGAAAAGATGTAGGCCACCGCTGATAAGGATGATGAGCTGCCTCCTGATGGCTGCCGCTGCTGCAGGGTGCTCACCATCGCGTTGATCTCACTCTCGAGGCCTCCCAGGTCCAAGCCGCTCCAGAACTGGTGGGCCTGCACGAACTGCTCCCACTCGAGCTGCAGCTTGATCCCCAGGTCATTGCCCTCTTCGACCGTGATGGAGTTGGAAACCGAGTTCCAAATTTCATTCTGGACGAAGTTGGCAACCATCTCCAGCACGCTGAACTGGACGATATGGTTGACGACCATGGGGAAGGGAGCTTTCTGCAGCACGGCGGCGGCTTGGGGGCCCGGCCTTTGCACGGACAGGACGGCCTGGATCGGAGTATTGCTGTCACTGCTGTAGTGGTGGAAGCTGGCGGTGAGCAGCTGCTGCTCGTCGCAGCCGCCGCCCTCCACCGACGCAGCTGCTGGCACGTGGAGGTGGACGATGAAGCTCTTCACCTCGCCGGCGTAGAGTACGCCGATGGCGACATCGCGGCCCGCTTTGTCGTCGGAGATGGGGCTCTCGTAGCCCCCGGACTCGATCCTCTCTATCTTCACCCCGCTTCTCTCTGTCCCCTTGAGGCTGACGCGCGTGCCGACGGCGACGACGGTCTTGAGCCCGCCGAGGCAGACGGCGACGGCGCCGGTGATCTTGTCCAGGTTCTGATCGTCGACGAAGGAGTAGGTGCCGTGGGATTCTTTGGCGATGACGAGCAGCGCCGTGGGGTCGTGAGACGCGCCGAAGCCAAACGTGTGGACCGGATGCTTTTTCAGGATCTTGTTGAATCTCCTGCTGGCCTCTCTGTCCGTCACCAGGATGATGAAGCTCGCGCGGTTGTTTGAGCTCGGCGGCTGCTCGTCCAGGATCTGCAATTTTAGTTCGCGCGTAAATTGTAATATCTCCGCTCTACACCCTCGATTTAGTTAATCTTGTACAAGTGGTTAAGATATTTAATGCTTGGTGTACTGACTATTATTTGCAGTACACCATGAGTAGTAACTATTATTTTCAACTATTATTTGCATTAGCTGGTTGATCCCACCATCTAAAAAAAAAGAAAAGCATGTCAGAGCAGCAGTAGTACTAATTACTCCGTTTCTATTTTGTACTAGGTACGGTACACATACCTTGACGGCCTCCTCCAGAATTTTTGGCCGATACGGCCGATTTTGATATCGTATTTGCGTTTTTGACCAGCGTTTCGTTGAATTTACAAAATAACTCGTTGGCAAGACGCTGATCACACACAAATATGATGGGCTCGACAGCGTGGCATGGGCGCTGGCCGCCATACCGCCCGGCGCTCTGGCCACATACCCGCCAAGGCCGTCAGCGCAGTCGCATTACTGTGGCCAGCGCGAGCGTTCCTTCTTGCTCATACCACATGCCAGCATGGCGCATACGCCACGCTGGCAGCTGTCACGCCCAGCCATGCTGCAAGGGCGTACGGCGCCACGCTGTACTGGCCTAGTGCGGCCGCTGGCCAAGACTGCCTCCTCACGCCATATACGCGCGGCTATACCACGCCACGGGCCGCTGCCTCACACCCATGCCTTGGCGCCGCCACGCCACGCCACGCCTTGCCAGCCACCACACTCAAGTTCGCCTTGTCAAGGCCTTGCGCATACACACGCTGCTGAGCCCCCGAGCCGCCCAGATATATTGAGAGCGACCGCGCGATTTTATTTCGCATGTTCTTCTGCTAAGTTCATATTCACCACTCTCGCTCCTCCTCTGCTTCATTCTTTTCTTTTCATTCGCTTGCTCTCGATTATATTTCAACGTTATTAACGCAGTAGGTTTATCGTAATTTTTAATTTAGCTATATTCTTCTATGTTTAATTAGCCACATTGTCGTGAATGTTCGCTATGTATGTTTTGCTAGTCATGTCTCTACCGAGCTACTAGAACAATTCTACGATGAGGACCACCGGCAAGCCGTGGCTCATCACGGGCGTGGATGGCCCTCCGCCTCGGGCGCTTGAGCGGGAGGGACCGTGGGCGCTAGACGATCGTTACGCCCCGCTCCTCGGGAGACGGGCTTGTTGCCCTTGCGAGGATGGTGTCCTTCCAACGGGGTTCACCTAGACGCCACCGTTGTCCGCACTTGTGGACCGGTGGAGGCCGAGACGCACACCTTCCATTTCGGTGGGGTGAGATGACGATCACCCTAATGGATGTCTCGTTCTTGACCGGTCTCCCGATCCGGTGTGCCGCTTGTTCCGCCCTCCGAGAGCGGATGGAAGGTCGACCGAGCGGCGGTTTGGCTAACCTCTGCCGGAGGGTGCACGTGGCGTCCCTCGGGCTTGGTGAGCGATTCGTGAATGCCGCGCAGGTGCACTGAGGGCGCCGTTAGGACGATCTCGTTGCTTACCTTCTCCAACTCTTTGGTTGGGTCCTGCTTCCAACCACAAAGGGCGATTTTGTGAACCCACTTCATCCGCGTCCGAAGTCTTTGGTCGACGCGGGTCGAGCCGATGTCGCGACTACATGGTGGGATCACCGTCCTTGCGCTACATACCGAGGGTTGTGTGGCGCCGCGCCGGCGCGGCTCGTAGCAACCTAGTCGTGTGCTACGTGCTCCTGCACCGTGGAGTTGGGAGCACTTCCTGGGGGTCCAACCATTGAGACAATGCACGCACCTGCCTCTCCCGGATGGCGACCCACCACATGACCCCATAGAGCGCGCCCACCATGGGCTTACGATGGATCGCTGCGGCCGTCTGCTACTGGGCCAACAGAACACCGGCGAGGTGCTACTCGCTGTACCACAACGAGTTCGAAGTTATTGCACGAGCGACATCATCCGTGTCCATGGCATGCCGGTTTTCTCCTCGCGGTTGCGCCGCGACGGCCGCCGTCGCTTCATGCCTCGTGGATCGATTTTTGTGGACGACGACCGCCACCGGTGTTCTCACATATGGTGGAGCCTTACGCGCGCAATGCGCATGCGACGAGCTAGTCTGCATACCGGCTCGTGCCCCGAACGCCGTGCCCTCGGAGCGAGCCGTACACCCGTGAGTTAAATTTCATCCAAGTAATTTTTGCGATCCTTACGTCTTCTTTTGTAACATTAATCTTTCCAAAATGCAGCAATCGAGGTCGGTGGGCATATTTTGGGTGGCAAATGCACCAAACGGTGGATTCGACATGGCTTCACAGGTGCACGTGGATGTATGGCATGAGCCGCGTCCACATGACCCTCGATCGTCAGCTGCGTACATGGAGTGGTACATGCCACGAACGCGCGCAAGACTCACCATTCCTCCTCCGAGCGCCCGAGGAGGTGACATGTCGACGCACGAAGAGACCTCCACAGACGCGTCACGGCCGTCACGGCGCTTCAAGACATGACGACGCCAGTCACGACACTTACAACCTCTCGTTCGCAGCTTTGTTGACGATATTCGTATTTTTGTTAATGAACACATATATATGTCACTACAGCTTGAGCGGGCGGTGCGCGTCAGAGCGCAATGGACGAGGCCCAACTCGCACTGATAGAACCCCGCGGCATATAAAAAGTTTTGAAGCACATCTCGGCGGAGATGAAGAAGATAGTAAAGAACTTGAGCGGTGGTCGCTCGAGGGACAACGCCTTGCGACGGCACGGCTGGGGGCCGTGCTCACCCGCTAGGTCACCACGACCTAGCGAGTCCGGCAGCGCGTCGTAGCGTTCCTCGTCGGTCATCTGCGCGGCCGTCCGCGCATTGTAAGTCGCTATGTACAAATTTACATCAAGTTTTGTAATTATGCCTTACGCCCGCTAACATCATGCCGTTCTCTCGCCAGAGGTCCGTCGGGATGAATCACTTCGCCGTCGGACCGGTACATACCGCCGCCTCGGTCATCTCAGACCGCACATCCGGAGGTACGAGGTTCTTAGTTTACATCCGAGTGTTCATTTGTACTAACATCGCTTCGTCTTGCGACCTTGACCCGGGGTGACGGCGACTTCACATCGACCGATGACGACGATACGGGCCTCCCAACTCCTACCGGGAGCAAGACACGACGCCGTGGCAAGGACAATGGCGGCTGGGGTTTTAGCGTCGCAGGCGTAGCTCCTCCGGTTCGCCGCCCCGTGACGCTCAAGAGCAGATGTCCTCGGGTTCGGTGCCCCACGGTATACTCCAGCGAGTTCATCCGCGCAGAATCGAGTTGCGGTGCATCGTACTTCCAGTGGCCCTCAGAGTGGTTTTCTAGCCTCTCGTGGATGAATTCCTCGGAAGTGTCCCCAGTCGGCACGCCTCATCAAGACGACATGTACGCCTACCGGACTCGCCTCGCACTCGACCATCGCTCCACCTCCGCCTCAACGGTCTCCGTACCCTCCGAACCGACACGCGCGTTCTCGGGCGGTGGACGATTCCACGGGTCATGCTCTACGCAAAACAAGGCGCGACGCGACGCGACGCAAGCAGCGAGGAGAGAGTAGTGGCTCGACGAGTGAGCCGTATAGTTTCACGTGTTATGCTATTTTCATTGTACTACATTAATTGATCATGCGAAAGCAACGTTATATCAAAAGATTCTTAATAAATAAAATAATAGAAAAATTACATAATCAAGTACACTTTGTCAAACACAAAATTTTCATTTTTTTACCTCATTTGCTATAATTTAAAATTCGGGAGACCGCTTGTTGCGATTATGAAGATGCCGTACAACATGTGGGTAGCAACTACTTAACGATGTGTGCTACTTGTCTCGCGGCGCCATAGCAAGGGAGCCTTGTCTCGACGTCGGTGGGTCTCGGTCGAAGGAGCCTTCCCCTTATCGCCAGACTCTCCACGTCGGGCTGGTATGTCGAAGTCGTCCGTACCCTGCGATTGTATGATGTAAGTACATCGACAAGACAAAACGTAATAAGAATGTCAATTGTTCATAACTCACGCCGTCCATGTAGATTGCTCCTGACGATCGGATACTGTTAATGGGCGACCGGCTCACCGCATGAGCCTTTCCTTACCCTTGTCACGGACCGCCCACGCCGGTGGTGTGTCGAAGTCGCCCATGTCCGCGTTTGCATGATGTAAGTGCACCGTATAGTGAAAATCATAAGAAGGATGTAATTTCTTCATAATCGACGTCGTGGATACGGATGACGCCCGGCGACCGGATACGCTGTGGCGCCGGCTCACCTCATGAGCCTTTCCTTGCCCTTGTTACGGAATGTCCACGCCGGGCCGTGTGTCAAGTCGCCCATGTCTGCGCTTGCATGATGTAAGTACACCGATAGTGAAAATCATAAGAAGGATGTAATTTCTTCATAATCGACGCTTGCATGAGCCTTTCCTTGTCGCCGATATGGATTACGCCGGGGAGTTTATCGTCCTTCTGCCTCCTCATCCGTGCGTAAGGTTTCCACCGTGAGAAGTTCTCGCCCGCACCGAGTAGTTTAGCATGTACTCTGCCGATGAATGCCATGTCGTATATCTCGGGCCGCCAATCCATCGGAAGAAGTGGCGGCGCATCTCGGCCGCATTACGTGGGGATGAAGTTAAAAATTGAAGGAATTAAACATTGGGAGGAAAATCGATCGCGAAAAGAAACGCTTACCATGTAGTGGCCGCTTTGTAGTACGCCGGCGGCCGTGGTTCGGGTGTGTGGATCAATGATCTCTGCGGTTCACCACACACACTTCGGGACCGCAAACGTGGTGGCACCGAGCATCTTTCATTGAAAAATCCGTATTTTAGTCGTTTCCTCTTCTGCGCAAGCCGCTTGCGCTCGCAACATCCTCTTGTAGAAGTTTGTCAAGAGTCCATAGCGGGTCTCAGATAATTTTGCGCCGTACATAACAAGCAAGACAGAAAAACTTTAAATTACGACATCGAGTGACGACCGGACGAACTAGGTCTGCTGGGACAATCCTTCATTGAGTGCCGGGGGTCTTGCATATCCTGCACTTCACCAGGCGGCTAATATCGTACGCTGACTAGCATCCATGTCATTCCGGCGGCCACCGTCCGTCGCCTTCCCTATTCTCTTCAAGTCCTGTTGGGACCCGATTACCATGTCGGGCCAAAGATCCTTGTAGTTCATTTCCAAACCATACGAGTGAAACTCTCCGCCCATGTACCGAATAGGTGCCGCATGTCGTAGTACTGAGATGTATGGTGTAGCCATCTCGCGATTTGTGCACATGCCTTGTACACGCGGCGAGCATGGTTTGTGGAAGAGCTTTGGCTTGTTGCAGTGCATGTCGCCACATCACCCGTGGTGCATGCCTGCTTTCTTTCCCCTAGCATGACTATTGACGATTTACCGGCTTGATCTCGTATTACCGAGGTTGCCGATCACCGAATGTCGTGCATTCGGCCTTCTCCATCTTCCGATCCATGTGTCTCTGCATGTTCTCCGACCACCGCTTGCCTTCGCCCATCTCGCCGCTTGGTCATGCGGTGGCTCTATTCACGAAATAACCAACGGTGCGAGTCCATGTCTCCCGGACAACCGCAGTGATAGGGAGCCCGCGCACACCTTTCAGACGCTATTGTAGACCTCGGACATGTTGGTCGCCATAACGCCGCACTCGCACCGCCTTTGTCATAGAGGAGGGACCATTTCTCCAATTCAGAGCGTGGTCGTTAATCCACCGGGAGAAGGTTATGGCGCTACTAGGTTGCTCCTCTCCGGAGTGGACTCCTTGTATGTCTCGTAGTCCTGTTCAAGGTCTCTCCAAATAGACTCAAACTTCCGTCGGGTTCTCGCATACACAATGCCTTGAACGCCTTCATGAGTTCCTCGATCGCGAACCGCGTGAACAAGTTAGATGCAAGATGCCTCATGCACCACCGGATTGCACGCCGCTCCATCGGTGAGATGGATCCATCCCACGCCGCATGATGTTGATGGCCGCCAACAACCCAAAGATTGCGGTGCGTGACTAGGCGAGCGCTGGCTTGTCTCCCACCACGCCCTCTTCACGTTCTCTAAGAACCACACCACCGTGGATGTGTTCTCGCCTCGACAATGGCAAATGCAACCGGAGAAGTTGGTCATTCGCGATCGCCGCCACCGCGTGTGAGGATGGTGCCCTTGTACTTCCCAGTGAGAAAAGTGCCATCCATCGTTAGCACGGGACGGCAGAACTTGAAGCCCCTGATGGCCTGAGCGAAAGCCCAGAACACCCTATCCAGTATGAAGTGGTTGGGCCCTTTTTCAGCATCTTCACGCTCCAGCTTGTTTATGTACGTGCCGGGGTTTGATCCGCAACTGTGAAGCAATCTCGGCACAAGGTTGTACGCCTCTTCGTATGTCCCGTACATAGTCTCGATGACTTTCTCTTGGGCTCGCGAACCCTGGCTGTAGCTAACTGGATAGCCAACCTGATTGACGACTTCCGACATCATCACTTGGGGAGATGACACGCCCGCCTCAACTAGGTGCGTGATGAGGTTTGCAACATATGCGAAGTCACGCCCGATGTCGCCAGGGCTCGTGAGCTCGCAGGTGTGGTCGATCAGCTCCTTGACCGTGAAGACCGAGCCAAAGATCTTTGCTCGGAGAGCGCTGACCTTGCCAGGGCAGCCTTCTACTATGCACTTCACTGCGTACTTCCCTGGGTTGGACCGGTGCACTCGGTACACGGTGATGGACAAAGCGCATCGTGCTATAGCTTGTTGCACGCCACCTTGTTCGGGAAGCGCCGCCAACTAAGAGGGTGTCGGCTTCAAACCCCACCGAGCCTTCTTCTTGCGGTAGTACGAGCGATATCATCAAGTCTCGATGCCACGTAAGGACCACCGGCCGTGTGCGTCCTCGCTCGGCACCATCCGAGCTTGGGTCGGTGTCCTCGCTTGACTCCAACCCGAGAGTCTCGTCCGGTAGATACTGTGGCGGTCGATGCGGGCCGACCACCATGTTTCCGCCTCATTTGGCTCAAAATTAGGCACGGATTCTCCGAGGCAAAGACATTCCGTGCTGCCATCTTCAGGCTCGGGCTGCGCTTGCCCGCTTGTACAGGCCTCGGCATCATCAGGGTTTCCAGACGCCCTATGTACGAAATTGACGTACACCATAGGCTTCCCGTGAATGGCCGCCTCGGGCTGGGAGACAATCTCCATGTACTGCCTCCATGCTATGCTTCCATCCACCTTTACGAGCTCCCACACATAATTGGTGCGGTGATCGCCTCAATCATAACTTTCTTCGCCCTGGCTCGTGAGGAACTCCTTCTGATGCACCTTGCGCACTTCGTGAATATTCATCGCGTGGAGCCCTCCGCCGACCACCTTGTACCGCATCTCGACAGTCCAACCCATCGTGTCCGCCGTACAAGCCCATCGCCGTAAATACAATCAAGTCTTGCATGTTCGAAAATACCTAAACCCACAACAACCACTAAATAATTACGACTAATTAATTAGCACTAAACTAATTCATTACTACCAACTAACTAATTACGACTAATTAACTATCTCTAAACTAACTAATTACGGTTGATTAATTACCACTACAAAATACCAAGATTTTATTTCCACTTACTTGATATGTCAGAAAAACTAATTACGACTAATTAATTAGCACTAAACTAATTTATTACCAGTGAACTAACTAATTACGACTAATTAGCTATCTATAAACTAACTAATTACGGTTCATTAATTACCACTAAAAATACCAAGATTTTATTTCCACTTACTTCATATGTCAGAACGATGACTACTAAACTAATTACGACTAATTAATTAGCACTAAACTAATTCATTACTACTCGACTAACTAATTACTACTAATTAATTACCTCTAAACTATCTAATTACGACTAGCTAACAAAGACTAACTAATTACGACTACGGCAATAACGGCAAAAGCATAACACAAATTACCCGCCTTCCGAGGAAGTAATAAATCACCCTTCTGAGGAAGTAATAAATCACCCTTCGGAGGAAGAGTGACGAAGCGAGAAAACAATTACCTCCCAATAAAATTAATTATGTTACGTTCTCACGAGTTCTCAATGACGAGCGCAAGAACGAGAATCAAACGCAATTGATATGACCAAGAGCGAGTGCCGAGTTCGGTATTTATAGGCGAGTGAAGGAGGAGTCGCGGCCTTGGCGCCGGAATTCGTAAGTATTGAAGCCGAATTCGGATGGGGCGGCGATGTGCGGAGGAGGAGGATGGACGGTGGGAAATAGGGCCACCCAATATTTTTAATTCGTGCTCGCCACCACGCTGCAGGGCGGTGGCGCGGCGCCCGCCGGCCACGCTGCCGCCAGCGTGGCCATGGCGCAGCGAGCGAAGCGCTGCGCACGCCGCCACACAGCCAACAGGCCAAGACGTCAAGCGCTGCCGGGCGCGGGCGCCACGGCCAGTATGCCGGCGTGGCCAGCCGCGCGCGTACGCAAGACGCTGCGCCGCCTGCACCCGCCCGGGCGCAGCCCGGCGGCGCCAATTGGGATAATTTTGTAAATACACACTACCGTTAAAATCGCAAATACGATATCAAAATCGACCGTATCGGCCAAAAATTCCTCCTCCAAGCTCGATGTAGACTCGCGTTGCCACGGGCCTCGAGCTCGCCCACCTTTTTGGCATTCTTTCGCCATCGCGAATGTCCAAAATTGGTCTTGTGCTCTTTGTCGAGCTCATCGCTGGAAGGCCCCACGATGGCGAGGCGGTCGCCGTCGTGAAGTCGCTCGATGATGAACTTCATGCCCTTCTTCACCAGATCCAACGCCATGTTGTCGCCGACGCTGATGATGCGACAAGTCGAATCGGCTCGCTCCCAATAGTCCTCCGCTGCTTCTCCGACACCACCGATGATGCGGCCATACAAGGTGGCGTCAGACGCGACGACCTTATCGGGTTGATCCCTTGGTGGGCTCTTTCCGTCGAACATCTCCTCGAGGATCTCATCAATGTCGGCCTTCTTGAGTTTGGCGTCAACGATGTCCTTCGCCGATCCATGTTGAGCTCTTCGAACTTGGCCTCGTCGGTGTGTCCGCGGGTCGACGCGTCGAAGAGCACGCCGATCTCGACAAGCACTCGGTGTCGCTTCGGCATGCGCTTAGCGCCGCACTCACATGAGCTTGTCAGAATGACCTGCTTTCAAAAATGGTGAATAGTAAATACGCTTGGTTTTCCGCTTTCTAACCGTATTTCAAATTAGTGTATAATTTTAAAAACTTCTAGCTTCTAGCTAAGTTCTAAATTGATCTTCGAACCTCGTTGCAACTCCTGAATTCAAATTATTTCCTTTTTTAAAATTTTGAGCCCCTTTCTCTTTTTGCCCTTCCGCTTTTGGGCTCAGCTCCTCTTTCTTTGGTCGCCCACTGGCCTTTCTCCTACCACCTCCTCCTTTTGGCCTCTTGGCCTAGCTTCCTCCCCCTCCTGCTTTGTTCTCTCCTTGTAAGCACGCCACAAAGCTGCCTGCGCCACGCACACAGCTCCCTGGCTGTTGTCATCCCTTCCCTCGCTGCACTCGCACCTGCTCGGCCCTCTTGGTCACCGCCTTCCTCGTCGTGACACCGCGCCTCCGTCGGACTCCACGCCTTGTCCGTCGCCGCCGCCAATACGCCTGTCGCGCCATCGAGCTCAACGACTCCTTGGGCCCGGAGTTAAGTGCGCCGTGGATCGCCACGTGGACCGGCAACCATGTATCAGGTTGTGAACCGAGCCACTGATAGGTGGGCCCCACATGTCAGACGGGAAATTAAAAATCCCCGGGTAAAAGAGAAATGACACTGCTATCGGGCCCGTAGGTCGCTGGACTGGCTAGCCTAGCCGCCAGAAGAAAAGTGTTAATCAATTAAAGAAATTCGAATACATTTATATATACACTAAAAATGTGATTAATTTCAAAAATGCATAACTAATTCATCTTAACTCCAAATTGATGAAACCAAAGGCCGGTAATTTTCATTTTTGATAAAATTTATTTCAAAATAGGTTGCACATTTTTCTCTATAGCCAAAAATATAGTTTTGAAAAATGATCCTTAAGTATTATTTTTACAAAAGAAAAATATTGATAACTTTAAAAATTCATAACTTTTGCATAGAAATTCCAAATGAGATGAACCAAATGGCAGTCGACTTACAGTAATGTCATCTATTTATCTACTTAACCCTTTTTCTCTCCACTACTCTACAAATTTTGGCCAACATGTCAAATTGAATAAATTGCATTTTCGGGATATTAAAATTCAAACTGCTATAACTCACACACAATAAATGCAAATGGAATGATTCTTTTACCTAAATTCAGCAAAAATCAACATATAGCTACTGTAGAAATTTCATGCATTTTTGAGCATTTTGTGTTTCATGCTTTTTCTCGATGTTTATTATGTATTATCTTTATATAGATTCCAAAGCGAATTTTATTGATTCATACGCCACCGAAGCCGAACAACTTGAGTAACAATAAGACAAGCATCATTTGAACTTTCTTTTGCATCATATTGCTCCCTATTTTTGTTAGTGAGATGCAATGATAATTGCTTGCATGCTATTTTTTGGTTATGTTGTTATTTTTGTGATGTGTAGTTAGTTATATCTAATTCATGAGGTTATCCTTGAATTATTTCCAGTACCTATATGCTTAAGTTAGGTTGTGTGGAATATATTATTTGGGGTTGCTTAGCCATGCAAGTCTAATGCGGTAGTTTGATTGTCGGGAATAACCCGATAATCATGGGAGACACAAGTTTCTTATTATCTTTTTATTAAGATCTTCGTATCTGTTTCTCAAGTTAAATTTTGTTATTTTTAAAGAGTTTTGGGTCTGGACAAGAGGTTGCTAGTGATGGTGCCTTCGCACTAGATTGGGTATGTGGTTGTCTTGTCCGACCAACTAGGACCTGGACTTTGGTGACGCTGTTGATTCAAGCACGCCATGCCGCCACACGCGGGTTGGGAGCCGCTTGGTCAAGTAGGGGGAAGATTTTATTGGGTTGGGCCCCAGGTGGTATGAGGACACTTGTGTTCGATCATTTGTTCGTAGGAGCCAATGTAATTTTCTATAGTGTGCATGGGAGCACAAATTTTGGTTATTTACATTGCATCTAGATATCCAACATAACTTGCGAGCCTTCTTAGCAGATGCTATCCGTCTTTTGTACTAAGTTAGGGGTTCATCTCGCAAGGGGGACCTGGCTCAATACTGCTTTCTTGCCGAAAAATACCGAATCTCGATTTCCCCAGCCGACACACCAAAGGAAGTGTGTTAATTCTGGTGGCTTATGGGCTAGTCGAGTCGTGTGGGTAAAGTAGTACACCTCTGCAGATATAAATCTATTCGAATAGCCGTGTCCACGATTATGGACAACCACTTGAGTTCGGGAGTCACTATTGTTAGACTTTGAATTAAAATTCGAATAGTCGAAGTCGTCATAGATCCGCTTGGTTCGCAAAGGATCGCAGCATACCAATATTTTTAAATCCTTGGACAATATCGGTTGCACAAGTGTCACTGCAGTCGCTTGCCTGTGAGGAGTCGTAGTCCGCCCTTTTGCTTCCGCGCATGTTTCATTATTTTGTGTAATGAACTTATTTGGCCCGATCGCCCTCTTTTGTAAACTCGACTGCACGCCGCCTAATTAAATCTATGGTTGTAATATTATGTTTGGTATAGTCTCATGATGTATGAAATGTTCCAAAGGACGCTGGTTTGTGAGCGCCACCATCGATCCAGGAGTAGCGCGTGAACTCACAATGGATTCTCGATTAAGAAAATCCGGTCCGACACAAATCCACTGCGTGAGGAGCCTTCGAAATAAAATTCATAATTTTTGGAGCTAACTTCTACATTTACAAATTTGTACAAACAAGACACTTATACGAAATAGCGATAAAAATTTGCATTTAATAAAATTATAAAAAATTTACACAAACAAGTGCACGGTGTCGAAATACTCCACAAAAAAATTTCATAATTTTTTAAACTCATTTGCTAATACTGTAAATACACGCAGATCGTGGTCAGATCCGCAAATACATTCTGAAAAAGTGCTAGGTTAGCCAAAAATTCACAAAGAAAGCATTCTCTGCATGCAAGATGTATGTATGTATGTTCAGATAAAACGGAGCAACCTAAAGCTTGATGGTTTAACTCACCGCCATTAATGTATTATTATATATTAAAAGTTAATGACAGATCTTTTAAGGTTGCTACAGAAAAAAAGAAAGATAAATGTAGTAGAAATTCTCACAAAAATAAAGAAAAACATCTGACACTTGTTGGTGGACCGTAATTTTAAAGTTTTAGATACCGTAGTTGTCTTAAAGATATAAAGATATATTAATATGAATATATCTTAAAAACATCAAACCCTTGATTCGGTGGGTTCGATCCGGACCTCTCTTTCAATCGTAAGGAGAGGGATGCCAAAATAAATTTTTTTAATTAAATATGAAATTAAATATTTCAAAATCAAGTTTAGATTGCAAAATATAAATAAATTTCAAAATATAGAATTGCGTAAAGCTATACGATACGAACATGAATAAGCAAACATGAGTACTGTAGTACCCAAATCTGGAATTGAGTTTCAAGTGTAAGAAAATCAGGAGGGATTAAAACTTTTCTTGCATCTTGAAACCCCTGGTCATTTTTGTAATTCTTTTAAAAGAATTGTGGAAGATCAAATTCAAATCCTCATTCGACGCTAATCAAAACCTCCTTGTCATAGACCTTGTGCCAAACCCTTGAGATATTTCTCCCGAGTTCTAGGGAGGCTTGGCAACACCTCTGAATTATCTCATGACTTTTAGAAATTATTTGATGATTCTTGGAGGCGAGTCAAAGCTTGGTCAAACCCTAGCTTCCCTCTTCCGCACTTACGGGGAAAATTCAGACATTAGAATCTCTGGAAATTTCATATGAGGTTCCTCCGGTCGTCAGCAAACTCCAGTTAAAATTTCATAATTTTTGGAGCTTGCTTGCTACCTTAAATAATTCCTCAAAATCGCTTATTCAAATCCAAACCCTAACCGGTTTGCACTGTTCGTAGGTCCGACCGACTCGCTCGAGCCACCGACTCGGTCCAGTCCACTAGCTGTGCCAACTCGGTCGTTCGGGCGCCAGGGTCGTGAGCCGTTGGATCGGCATCGAACGGTCTTCGACCAGCCGAACGCCGAAGTCGTTGTAAACCACCCGATCTAACTCGGCCGTTGGATCGGATCGAACGGCCGACCGATCGAACGCCGATCGCTTCAATCCGCTCGATCCAAATTTCACCATTCGATTCCAATCCGACGACCAACGAGTCGCTCTCCTCCTCTGTCGCGCCGCGGAGCTCGCCATGGCGTGGCGCAGAGGAGAAAAGCGATGGCGTCTGATCCACACTATGTCCACCTTTAAACGGCTAGTTCGAGCGCATTAAATGCCCGTCGCCATCTCTCGAGAGGGCCATGACCCAACCGCTCCCATCGCCTCAAGTGCTCTCATGGCGTTGTTGACCCGACCGAAAAACCCGCCGCTGCTCTCGCCATTGCTCTATTTAAACTCCTTTGCTTCACCCTTGGCTTCCTTTAGCACTTTCGCAACTCCACTAGCACTCACCACCTTGCTTGAGCTGCAGCCCTCGCACTCTCTTCGACCGACATTGTTGAGTGTGGAGCTTGGTGGAGGCGGTGCAATGGGTTTTCTTCTTCAAGTCTTCGCCTCTCTGCTCCCCTTTACTCTTTGGAGCTTAACTCTCACGCGGTTTGGTTCTCTCTGTGCCTGTGTCGCTGTGGCCTAGCGAGAACCTTACCACCGCTGCTCGGATACTGTCGCCTGAGCACTCGCGGGGTCTCGGTCGTTCTTCGGCTCAAGTAAGTCCGTATTGCCTCAGAGGAGCTCAAAGGGTTCGTTTTTCTTTTGGTATTGTTCGTCGGAGTCCTCCCGAGCCATACCTTCTCGGCCGCACTCCATGGTCGTACCACCGTAGCAATTTATACTCCACCAAGATCGCCACGGTCGAACCCTTCAACTTTTGGACACTCATCCTCGCCTTGGTCGGCGCCCATTGTGGTCGGAGATCGACGCCGAGCCACCGCAAAGCGTCAAGTGAGGCGTCACCAAGTGGTCGGATTTCGACCGCTACCCTAGCTTAGTCGTAAGCTCTACTACGAGGTATAAATGGTCGAGGTCTTATTACGACTATGCCAGGGCATGAGTCCTTCTACGACTAGTACCTAGTCGTAAGTTCCATTACGACTTGTACCTAGTCGTAAGTTCTTCTACGACCCTTAATCGGTCGTAAGTTCTTCCACGATCGAACTTAGTCGAAGACTTGCTACGACTACGTCATAGTCGTAGGTTTCTTTTGACGCCTACTACCGGTCGTAAGACCCTCTTTCTGATCGTAGTTTTGGCATTAAGAATTCAAGTCAATTGGTTCTTGTTGCTAAATTCTTTATAAATCGCTGTCTTGCTTCTGTAAGATTTTCGAATTTTTGGAAAAGTTTGTCGTTGAGTCCTTGCACTTTATTCGTTCTTATCGATTGCTTTTCGCTTTGTCGTTAGGATCCAAGAGCACATTGACAACATAAGTGATCCCCACTACATCTTGATTCGCAACAAAAGTGCAAGCGCTTGATCATGTTCATCCCATTATTTTTCAAGTCTACTATATTGCTTTCAACTCGTATGTATGCATTGCTATTTTGTTGTTAAAATACGGTTAGTGTCCTATAGTTGCACAATCTGTAGGACTTGTTTATCCTCTACTACCTTGAGCTTAGGTTATTGGCTGTGGTCGGAGTTCGATGGATGGACTCTGGTCACTTAGTAGTTTTCGATTGGAAATTGCTTAGAAATGCTTAGTTTCGGTAGAGATCGGCGATCATCGATTTTTAGTCGATGATCTTGATCACACATTTAAGTATTATGTCTTTACGACAAAGACTTGTGCTTGTGTTATTTTGTAAAATCAAAATCAAAATGGAAAACCGATTTGGACTTGGGCAAGTGGTCGGATGGTGGGTTATTGGGTTTGTGGTTGCCTTGCCCAAGTCAACAAGGACCGAACATCTTGTGTCACACTCTCCAAGCATTTTTGCGTGCTAACCACGCGAGAGGGATATGGGACCTCTCTTGACTTAGTACTTTGGCGTGGGTTATCTCCGAGTCGCAGGAGGGGGTTGTGTGTGTTGGGTGAAACATGATATGTGGTCGTGTTCTTGTGTGGGTGTGCGGTGGTGGAGATTCCGGGTAGGCTCTCCACCTCGAGGAGCGTCGTAGTTGTCCAAGACTTTACCCGGGAAGGGTAGTTGACCGAGGCTTTACGATGACTCCGACACAACGTATGGGTTTCTATCCATACGGACGGCTCGTGAATAATTCACAATATTGGAAACGTCTCGTAAGACTTAGCCGTCTTAAGATACCTTCTAAGTGTGCTTAATAGCTTGGCAAAAAGGCGGTCTGGCGTGTGGGGAAATTGGTACACCCTGCAGGGATAAAACTATTCGAATAGCCTCGTCCTAGGTTATGGACACGCTTGGTTAGGTTTTGCAAGAGTTAGACTTCAACCTTTTAAACTAAAATGTGACATGGGTGGTATGAATGGGTAATTCATGCTATTGTTGTGGTGACCACTGGTCGTGGTCGCTTCCAGAATTGTTGATGTTCCCTATCTACTGTTATATTGTTGTCTTTTGCGATTATTTGATAAAAAAAAACCGATTTGAATAACATTGCCTTCAATCTATTACATTATTGCAAATGGAAAATTGCTTTATGCTAGACCCAAAACATACAGCCTCCACTTCAATGAGCTTGCATGTAGTATATGTACAGGTTTGTTATTCCACATGTAAGTCTTGCGAGTACATTCAGTACTCACCGCTTTTGCTTACGCTTTTGTTTGCAGGGGAAGGAGGTGAGCCCCAAGGGCCTCACTTTTGTGAGATGTGCTGTGGTTTCGACGACTAGCTTGGCGGTCCGGTCGGTTGCCTTGTGGGTTAAAGGCACACTGATTGGCTCTTTTGGTTTATGGCCATCTTATGGCACTTTTGCTTCACTGTTAAACTTCTTTATGTATATGTCGCTTGGCCTACCGGCCTCTCTTTTGTAATAACTATCCTTTATTTATGTTATCTTCTGGTTTGTTGTTTATGCTTCGGTTCTATGTGGATGAATGGAATTGATGCATGAATTTTGTAAAGAGGTGTGTATACTGCATTCTGGGAAGTATACATGTCTCGAGTCTCGGTTTATTCGATTTGTGATGCTAGGGTCAATCGGTGACTAAGCATTGCAAGTCCAATAAACCGGGGTCTCACAGTATGTATGTATGTTCGGACGAAAACGAAACAACCTAAAGCTTGATGGTTTATCCCCTCCACTCCGTAAGATGATTTAACTCAGCTGCCATTAATGTATTATTATATATTAAAAGTCAATGACATATCTTTTAAGGTTGCTACAAAAAAAAAAGAGAAATGTAGTAGAAATTCTCACAAAAATAAAGGAAAACATCCGACACTTATTGGTGGACCGTAATTTTAAAGTTATAGACTCCGTAGTTGTCTTAAAGATATAAAGATATATTAATATGAAAATATCTTAAAAACATCAAACCCTTAATCCGGTGGAACCGCATCCCGACCCTCTCTTTCAATCGTAAGGAGAGGGATGTCAAAATAAAATTCCCTAATTAAATATGAAATCAAATATTTCAAAATCAAGTTTAGATTGCAAAATATATTAAAACAAATCAAAATTTAGAATTGCGTAAAGCTACACGATACTACCACACCACACAATCACGCAGACCAATCAGCTAGTTGTAGCAAAAAATGGCGAACGAACATGAATAAGCAAACATGAGTACTGTCATAGTATTTCTCTCCATTAACACAAGAGGGCAAGAGTTCCATTTATTACAGCGCAATGTAGATAGCATGCCGACGAAACTACCTCCTCCTCCGCTTGTATAGCTGCAATGGCATGTGGAAGGACATACACATATATATGGCATAGTTGGTACCTGCATGCATGCAGGCCGGATAGGACTGAATGAATCGAATCAGGAGCGAGCACTAGATATCTCGTTGCCCGGCTGCAATTGGGAAAAAGAAAAACTAGCAATTAAAACCAGCATGATCGAGTAGTAAGTAGTACATGCACCCAGCGAGGGATGGGAATGGGCAATGTTAATCCAGCAAGGATTAGAAAATAGATGAGACGGAGACCTGACCTCTTCGTGTTCCTCGGATAGCAGCATCATTTTATCTTCAGCGTATCTCGTCATCTCAAGTGTGGGACGGTTGGGATGGACGCCCACTACGTACCTCATATCCGCTTCCGCTTCCTCCACCTCCCCAGGCGTAGCATCCTCGCAGTTGATGGAAACCTTCAATTTCTCCAAGCAAGGATTCCACCAGAAGTGATAGAAGTTAAAATAATGGTCCTCATCGTTCTCCTCCCGCACGTTGACAGTGTGGTCAACAACGTTATCACTGAGGAAGGCAGGCTGAGAAATAACGAGAAAGAAAGAGGAATCAGAACGTGAGGTGACGTGGCGTGAACTAAGAATTAAGTAGTAAAGCTAAAAGCATGTCGCGCGCGTCATCTCACTTATTTGATGATCGCATGTCCGTATTAAATCTGCGTACCTTACTAAATGGCTAAATAGCAATATCTCTCCTTGAAAATCCTATAATATGAAATTTTAAAAAATACAAATTTTCAACTAGTAGAACATCAACTATAAAAAGAACGGAGGCAACGGTGATTAAAGAAAATAATAAAAAAGAAAAGTAGGAGTAGCTAAGGATCGATCGGGTACTAATACAAATTAATGTATGGGATGGAGACTACCTACTCCAACCCGACGGTTGGGATGGACGGCGGCTGCGTGGCTCAGATGAACTAATTACGGTTGTGGCTCAGACTAATTGGGGCGAGCTAGCGATGCGAGTACGTACCACTTGGTCTTGGTCAGATGAGAGCATGCGATCTTCATGTACCCTTCCCATTTGAGGGGTGGGACGGTTGGGATGGACGGCGGCTGCGTGGCTCAACGCCGCCTCTGCTTCCTCCACCTCCGCAGCACGGGCATACTCACAGTCGATGCGAGCGGTGACTTTCTGAAGCGAAGGGAGGCTCTCCAGGCCAAGCTTGTCAAAACCAAGGTCGGCATCCCTCATGAACCGCACTTGGACGGTAAACTCGAGGGCTTCAAGGCTTGGCATAATACTGGCTTGTACGGTGCACTCGCCGTGCACAAACCGAACTGATATACCGACCATCGCGAAGAATCTCAACTTGTGGAATAGGAGGTGCCCATCCCCACCGACAGCCACGCTTACTACTTGCGTGTACGTCGACCACAGTTCGAGGGCACGGAGCTGTGGCAACCTCCCAAGGGTTTCCATGTCCTGCTCTTGCACAACATGCACTTTCACGCTTAGGAAGCAGAGGTTCATAAGATGCGACGAATTAATCCACGCCGGCAGTCTGGAGAACTCCAAGCATGGTAAAGCCAGGTAGCGGAGTTGTCCAGGGGAGACGAATCCTGATTCCCACGTGGCTCCCTTCCGCAACGAGAAAACCCCCGCAATATCCAGATGCTGGATCCTGTGCATGTTGCCTAGAGACTCCGCCAAGGCTCTCTCCATGCTCTCATCCACTACATCAATCTCAGTAACAAGCACCCTCAGTTCCCTCAGGTTGCCCAGCTCCTTCACAAATCTTGCCATACTGTCGGCAGCTGGCCATATCCACAGCTCTTGCAGGGACGTCAGATTCCCAATCCAGTCCGGCACTCTTGTCTCCTCATCAGCACGTAGGAACACCAATTGTGTTAGCAGCCCGACGCTTGACGGCAATTCTTCTATGCCAGTTCCAACCAAGTCCAGTGTCTGCAGAAACTTAAGATTTCCTACTTCTTTTGGGAGCTCACGAACAGGTGTAAATGTTAGCCCGAGGTACCTCAGGTGAAGTAAATTCCCAAGATGCTCAAGGCTGTTACAACCTTCCATGAAACGACAATTTTCTATAGCTAGGACACGTAAAACTCGAAAGCTTGTGGATATCACACTAGCATGGCACAAACTGAAAGTGGCAATAAATGACCTCACATGTTTCATGTCCATATTAGCCTCAGCAGTGTGCTCCTCCATTCTATCTTGAAGAGCTAACCTACGAGCTTTATAGCTTTGTGGAAATGTTCGTTGTTCCTTGTCCAATATAGTAACAAAGTTTTCATCTCTTGACAAGGAACGAACGAGGTCAATCACCATATCATGAACAAGACAACCATCTACGTACCCTTCATCTTCCCTCTCCACCGGTTGGATCATGCTCCTATTTATGAGCTCGTTGAAGTATCTCTCTCCAACCTCTAATAATATCTTCCCTTGTTTCTCATGGACGAAACCCTCAGCTATCCACTTCCGTATCAAAATATCTTTACGAATGAGATAATCTTCCGGAAATACACTTAGATACAACAAGCAAGTCCTTAGATGAGGAGGCAGATCGTAGTAGCTAAACGACAATATCTTTCTAGTATTCTCCGCATCCTCGTTACCACCATGCCCAAAACCGATAGAGTTGTACACCTCAGGCCAGTCCTCCCCTGGTTTACTAGCCAACAAGCTAGCTATTGTGATGATAGCTAACGGTACACCACCGCATTTCTTCATAATTTTATCATACACCTCGGTGGATTCACTATGGGGGGGACATCTGCCTTCACAATCAACGATTCTTGTACGGAACAACTTTTCAGAGTTATCACGAGAAAGTGGCTCTAGTTTGTAAACATCGCCGGCATTTGTGGCAACTTGGGAAATACGAGTAGTTGCGACTACTATACTTCCACAATTACTATCAGCCAAAGCACATCTGATTATTCGCCATGATTCCTTATCCCATATGTCATCAATAACAATGAAATACCTATACATCAGCATGACAGCGCAAGAGCCATGAGTTAGTAAAACCATCTAGAGAATCTATAAAAGCAAGGTGCTCGAAGAAACAATGAAGGAATAAAGGAACAAAAAGTAAAGAAGATGAAAAACTAGGCGAGAGAAACATGTGTATCCATTAAATTAAGTATGCTACTATAAGTCGCTGCCATTGATTGACATGCACCCGAACCATAACCGTAAACAGTAGGGCCTCCATTCTCGATTTGTGGAGGATGCAAAACTCTTTTAAGAAATTTTGCTTGCTAGCTACCTGATATTGTACTCTTTTATATACACTCTTAACCAGCTAATTACTAGTCATCGGTATCCTCTCAGGAGCTCTCCTATAGCATGTTCCAGAACTAAAAGTATAAGATATATTGGCAAATGGTTGCCACTGGAATTTTGGAAATGGTAAGAGAAGTGAAAAATATTTGAGAGACAATTGGACGAGTATGTATAGTTGTAAAATACAAACACATAGCACAAAGTAAGCGAGCATAGGTGGCACAAAAGAAGGTACTGATATTAAATCCTAGAATGCAATGCAATTTACTTACTGTACAACAACCAAAACTAAAAGACACTCATAATTCAGTTCTCAAGGAATGCAATGCGTACCTCTTGTTCTCAAGGAATTCTCGGAGTTCATCGATGAGCTGCCTTTCATCCAATATTGTCATATTAAAATTCGTGTACTTTTTCTTGTCAAGACCAATGAGAATGTCCTTTAAAACTTTCTTCAAGTCAGGATTTTGACCGACCGGAACAAAAGCATGGCAAGCGAAGTCCGCTTTAAGCTTGTGATACACTGCTGTGGCAAGAGTGGTCTTGCCTAATCCTCCAGATCCGACAACGGAGACGATCCTCATTTTCTTCTTGGACGCATCATCCCCCTCCCCCTCGGACAACATCTTTATGAGCACATCCCTCGGCCCATCAACGCCGACGAGCTGTGCCGCATTTTTGTACATAGCGAAGAGGCGAGGATCAATAGTCGACGTTGCGGCAGGCTTAGCCACAATGCTGTCAACCGTGTACCTGCCACGCCTGTTGGCCACCTCTTGGATTTGCTTGTTGATGTCTTTGATCGCGTCAGCGATCTGATGGTTAGTCTTGCCCTTGCTGAACAAGCTGCCCATCTTCTTCAGGAGCCGTTTGAGCTTGTGCTGGTTGGTGGCCTCACGGCCGTCCTCCACACGCACGAGGAAGGTGTCGACGACGTCCTCCATGTCGTAGGAGAGCTCCCTGACATCGCGTGCCCAGAGCTTGACCTGCTTGTCGAGCTGATCCCGCGGCACCTCGGCCACCTTGCGGAGAGCCTCGTGCATGCTCTCAAGCTCTGTCCTGAGAGACTCGACTTGTGTCTTCACCCCCTTGTGCAGCTTGTACTCCTCCTTGAGCAGCTCGACCAGCTTAGGGAGCAGGCTGCCCATGGCACCCGTCACCACCTCCATGGTTCGATTGGTCGCTCTCGATCTCTCAGCTGGTTGCTTAAAGAGTTGAGCTTAGGTAGGCACGGTGGATCGAGAGGTGCTGTCTTCTGACTGATTATGACATGCCCATGTGAATGGAGTGATCATCTAGCTTTCCAATCTCACCCTACAGCCAAAAGATTTGCAAGTTAGAATGAATTGACCTCAAAAGGAAACCGCGTTATCAAAGATGAACTCGATAAAAGGCCGTAGCATACCTCGAAATCGAATTGAAGCTCCCCAAGAGATGTATCATTTCACCGCTGCACCTGATCTCAACAAAATCTTCGTTCAATATCGAGGAGATCTTTTGCAGAAAGGATATCTCAATCGGTCGCAACCACAAAAGATGTGAAATATATATATATAAAGCAACGTGGTGTGCAGGAAGAGGCTATTCTCTTCTGTAGGCAGTAAGTAGGAAGGCGCTCCGCTCTGTGCTTATCTCTTATTACAGAGAAGCTCAAAGCTTAAAAAAGAAATAAAGGTTATAAAGTAGTAGGCTAATACACAATCGAACTTTAGTAATATAAAGTACTCAGCTGTGTCACATGAAATCATGAAACCCTAATTTTCGAAACGTCTTATCCTAATTTTTGAGACTTAAACCCTGAATTTGTCGAGACAATTTCAGAGCATATAAAATTTTGTAAAATTTACACAATCAAGTCCACCGTGTAGGGAGTATGGAAAAAAATTTCATAATGTTTGGACCTCATTTGCTATATTAGAAAATTCCTACAAATATTAGAATTGAAAGAATTTTGCAGAAAAAAAAGAATGCATAAAATTTCAAAAAAATTACACAAGCATAAAAACTATGCCAGGAGACTCCACAAAAAATTTTATAATTGTTTGAGCTCATTTTTCATATTTTAAAAATCGTCCAATAAATATTATTAATTATTTTTTTTTAAAAAATAATTTTTTTTTGCCACGTGGGGCAGCACCTTGGTGCTACCGCCCCTGGGGACGGCAGCACGTTGGTGCTGCCGTCTAATTTTTTTTTTTTAAAAACAAATTTTTTTTTGCCACCGCAACTTGGTTGCTGCCGGCCTAGTTGCTGCCGTCCCCGACGGCAGTTACTACGTCGGGGGGGCTATTTTTGAAATTTTGAAATTATCGAAGTTATTTTTGGAATTTTTGTTACGCAATGGGGCTAAAAAAAATCCAGAATTCTCGTTCCAAGGTGCCCTCGTGTCATGTCATGGGTCCCCCACGAGAGAATCAGAATATCCTTGTCCCGAGGTGATGAAGCGGCAAATTATTGGTAGAGTAGTCCAGCCAAGTTTTGTTCCCTTGCCTTGGGTCGTTGAGTGGAAGGAATATCCTTTCTTTTTCGAACCACTCCAAGTCTCCCCCACTCTCTCGACACGTAATTCATAAACAACCATGTCAGGTTCATCACCAAATCCCCCCTCCAAGTTCAGCATGTCCACCAATTGGGGATTGTGGGGCTAAGCATGTTCAAGTAAAGCAAACGTGCGCTGTAAAGTCATCTATCTCAAAAAAACGCAGTACACACAAACTACTCTCTCGCCGCAAACAAAATAAAAGGAAATAACGGCCGTGGCTGTGGGCCTGCAAATTGCAAGGCCCTCTCTTCTCCGGTCCGCTTCGGCCGGTCCAATCAACCCTCCTATCTTATGGGTACACGTACGAGGCAACATAAGAAAAACTCACCCGCAAATAAGAAAAACTCATCCGCAAATGGTTGAACAAGCAAGCAAGCAAGCTCCGAGCCCAACACACCCATTCATGCGTGAACTCAAATCATATGAGCCACCACACCAGTGCTCGTGCTGCGAGTTTAACACATCAGAGTTTATATAGACCACATCGAATCAAGTTTTACAATAAGTGTCGAACCAACCAAATCATTACATCACAAAAGTAACGAAAGCGACAACGGAAGCAAAAAAGAGTGAGAGCGCATCTCTCCACAGGCAAACGACTGGGGAAACCCGTATGCGTCTGATATTACCGAAAAACTCAGATAATATAGGATGCACACAAGCACCAACGGAGTTAGCCAGACTAAGACGAGACTAGAACAACTAAAGACTAAACTACGCTTCAATAACTCCAGGGCCTTCAGACTTCTGGATCCCCGTAATAGTCGTAATCTCCAAGATTTCCTGTTTCTAAGGGTTTTGGGGGAACGAGCGAGGATGAGCACAACTTCCGTGCTCGCGAGCTAATACACAAGATGCAATAATATACATGCAAGGCTTAACAAGGATGGCTCGTATTCTTTTATTTGTTAAAACAATGTTTTCAATTATCATAATTACAAATTCCTATCACTTAGCATTTTATCCAAATTGCATTTTATGAAAGAGAGTAATTGTGTAATAATTAATAATGAGAGGTTCCTCTGCTTTAAACTCTACCTTATGCTTCTTTTGATTGGGGCTACCCCCATACATTAACACTACTGAGTTCGACGATCCAAGAAAAATTCAAACCTCATACTATATGAGCCGACCTGGTTTTCATACCACCCACAAAGGTTTTTGAAATAGAACTAACTCTAGTAAAGTTTCCATGTCGGTCTTTGACCGTAGGCACAACTGTTTAAACAGTTTAGACTATGCAGAGGTTGTACACTGTACCCACAAGAGATAATCATACTCATTACCCCCACATGATTCCGTAGTCATGTAGTTGAGCGATCGTCACAGTAACCTTTCAAATTACCTTGCCCTTTCCGTCATTTCACCCATATGGGGTTACGCCCATAAGTTGTGCGGGATGTTCGCCACCTCAGCGACTGGCAACATCACCTTACGTCGGTGTTCCTTTCAAGCCGATCGCAACACGCGCTTGCACGTTCCCGCTAACCGACCAGTGAGATGACCTTCAGGGTTTAATAATTTTACTAAGCCGAGTTTCACTTTGCATACTTGCGGTTGTACTTGTTTTACACCGGAGTTCATGACAAGATTAAATCCTTAATTCATCCGGACGGTTCATACCACATACCAACCATTCTCGTACCCGACGGCACCCACCACCATTCCATCCACCCAGATATGGTAATAGCAAGCATTAGGGTTTTGAGGAGCAAAATACACCAACTCAACTATTTTAGTCATTTACCCACAATGACTACCCAAAACCACTTTCTTGTTTAAAATATGATGATTAGGACATTTAAGATGTGTTGGAACCTAGAGATTTGAGATGGCCTGGTTGAGAACCAGTGGGAAGTACGAGATATGATCCGGGAAAGAACATAAGCATTGAGTGGATGGAGCCACTTAATAGTATAGGAAGTTGGAGCCTCCGCTAGTACTTTTACAACAAAACTCAACTTGTAAAAAACCTGTGTTAGTTAAAAATGCTAGCTCTCAGGATTTGCTACTACTTAATCTATTTCAATAAATAGCTTTATGCAAAGAAAAGAACCACAAGCCACTCCTTTGATCAGCCTTGCATATTATATAACTACATTCTGTGTGTTGGCTCACGAGTACAGTTGTATACTCATGCTCGCTCAATATATTATTATTCAGTAAGCGTAAAAGAAGAAGGCTATGTGGGCACTTATGAGCATTCGTCAAGACTAGAGATCAAGAAGGCCAAAAACTAGGTCGCGGGCCCGAGTCGATTACTTGTGGGTATATCGTGAGGGTTTCACATGGTATACTTTTATTCTACTTCCGCTGCTATTCTTTTGAATGGTATTTGGCATGTCCAGCCATTCTGCAAGTCAAAAACCGTATGGTATATTTATACTTTGTTTGTAATTATGTAATAGTTTTACATATTTGTGATATGTGATTGATATTCAATGATGTAACTGTTGGCACTAGCTACTGATTTAGGGACTAGTGCTGTGAATACAGAAGATTTCAAATATGGGGGTCTAACAGTTGCGCTCCTTCCCAGTCAGTATGCATACGTGTGATTTTTTTTCTTATTTAGGAATATCTCAACATGGGTTTGGAATTGGACAAACATTTTTTTGCAACATCGGCCTTGCTTTTTAGAGGATAAATCCATGTAAATTTACTATGATCATCTCACATAGTATTTAAAAACCCAAAAGATGTGATGGCCAGCCCAGAGATCTGAATGAACAAGTTCTAAAGCAAATATGGAAAGTTTCTTAGAAATAGAGTATGGTAATTGATGGCTCTTGGCCTGCTAGCATGCATCATAAATCGACACATGCCCTACTTTGCCGCATACTTGGCAAGTTTGCCGACCACCTCCTCCGAAGTTGTAGTAGTTGTTGCGCCCTCTTGGAGTTGTCACCCTACCCACGATCAAGCGGCGCGATCACGCTTTACGATCACCCTAATTGCATGACGCCATGTAACCGATGAACCCGAGAGTTGGAAGCTTGAGTTTTGTTGCTCCGCACGCATATCGAAACTCAATAGGTGCGTAGAGATTGGTTAGATCGATCGGATTGTCTCGGTCGTGAGAGATGTGACCGATGGATCATAGTCGAGTCGAGGATAGAGAGGATGTAGGAGACAAGTTCTTCTTCATGAAGTGAGCATCCCGTCGAAGCCATCGTATCAACGAGCACCTTCGTCTTACCAAAATATTGGGAGATACTTCTTTCGGGTGTTGGTAAGTTCCATGCGAAGTTGCATGATTCACGCTCTGAATTGAGATGCACGCATGTGCTCCAGAGCGGACCAAACCTTGGCGGATGCAGTAGACATGAACAACAATTGCACAAATATCTCCAGAGAGAGATGATCGGAGAAAACTAAACGCAGGTTTATCATGATGAAGCCAAAGCTGGTAGGCAGGATTCAGAACCTGAGAAGCTTCACCCTATGTTGTTGAGGTTTGCGTGATCTTTTTAACATGGGCAAACGACTGAGCCATCAACGAATTATAGGAGCTAATGTCCACAAAGGTACGACAATGTCGAACCCGGGAACGAAGGATCCCGAATTCTCTGTGTCCACACACTAGTCCAGGATTTCCAGTGTACATAGTCACAAAAAGTGTTATCACAAACATATCCAGCGATTTATTAATAAGCATAAAGTTATTACAGCTTGGGCCTAAGGCCAAATAAAACATAAGCGGAAGCAAAAGATAATGGTAAGCCACACGATGCGCCACAGGCAATCGTCTGGAGGTCGCTGCCTATACGTCCTGGTCCTCACCTTCCGGATAGAAGTCTTCTCTGAATAATAATATTCAAGAAGAGTGAGCACTACAACAAATACGCAAATCACACCCAATACTAAAGTAAGATGCATGCATAAGTGTTCAAAGGAAGGTTGTAGGGTTCATTTGCATAAATCAGCATTTTTGAGTTCAAATAGTCATACTAAGTTTCAAGGCACATTTTTAATCCATAACTAAAATCAGATTTTAAATTGATTATTTTATAGTGGATAACCTCCATATGAAACATGGTGAAGGATACCCTCCTATCACATGGCTAACCGCCCAATTTTACCACAAGGATTAACCATCCTCAAAATCATGTCAAAGTTATTTTGAAACCAAAAACAAAGTCTAACTTAGAGTGGCTTTGCTCAGCATGTCCATGACCGTGGACACGGCTATTCGAATAGATTTACACTCTGCAGAGGGGGTACAACTTTACCCACACGAGATAATTTGCCCGTTATGTCGGCCAATGCACGCTTCCTTAGGCGTGTGACTAAGCAATTATCACAAGGCGTTTCCAATGTACTACCTCACTACCAATATGTCCGCTAAGGTTTCATTTTCATTAGGCTAACCACCTGCCGAAAGTCCCCTCTTGCGCCAAGTGGGAATAAAGTCTAACCGACACCCACACAACAAAAATGGCACATACACTAGTGAGGTAAGACAAATTATTAAGCCTGGTTCTGCCCATACAGAACATGTGGTAGTACGGTGGAGCTTTGCAAGATGCGGCTCAAAGGCCGGTCCTTAAATTACTTGGGCCACGTTCAATAAAAACCCTGGGCCTCAATCCTAACCAGATTGATCCCGTGCATGAACCTGCAACCACCAGCCATCCAGTTTGCCCAAGTACAAACCATTTTTCAATTTTATAATTTTCAAAGACATTTGCAAAAGTCCACCATGACAAAACAATGTCATAGGCTTTTTATCAAATTTTGCAATTTTGGCTAAATTCTCCCAAAATTAAATATTTCATGGTCTAATCATTTGCTAAGCATATATTTATTTTAAATTCATTTGACTAAGGTGACAAGGAATTGATAATACAACATTCAAAATTGGCTATACAATGGAATTGGAATAATTAAGAATTTAAAACAGGAATTTAAAATAATTAAATAAAACTACACGTGCAATAATAATTTAAAACAGAAATTAAATAATTTTAAATACTGGGGGCAAAATGGTCAATGGTGTAACTTGCCTTGCTCAAATTCTTGGAAATCTACCCCTTCACTAGGATCAAGCTCTCCGGAATCGTCAAAATCTTCACGCGAGAATAAACCAAATTTAAATAGAAATTCAAATTACACTAATAAATACAAATGAAATAACAAATTAACTCCAAATGAAATAATTCTAGTTTAGTTAGCTAGATCTTGAATTTATACAAATTTAGCAATTTGAATCACCTAAATCGGAGTTCGTACGAAGAAATACGAGCTCCTGGAAGTTTAAATCTAAATTAAATTCCAATTTTTAGATTTTTCAGAATTTCCAAATTATTTTTCTAAAGGAAAATGGATTTATTGCGTCAGCCGGCGTCGAAAGACTGTGCACCGAGATCGACAGTGGGCCTGCTCAGGATCGAGTCCACCGCCCGGAGCGGGTCCACGGTGGATTCGGCGCCTTCTGATGAGAGGAGGGGCCTGGCTGGCGCGCGCGCGCCGCTACCGGTGCCACGCGGCGCCACGCCCACGGTTGCGATGAGATGGCGTTGGGGTGGTGCCGAGGTGGCGGGCCACGCCCGCCCGAGGCCGGCGATGCTTCGGTGTCACCCTCGCCGGCGCTACGCGCCACGGCGAGGCTCACCGAGGTGCGCAAAAGAGAATGGGAGGACGCTGGTTTGAGGGCGCTACCTGGCGACGGCGAGGCGAGGTCGGAAGGTCGTCGGCGATGTGAAGAAGCGGCGTGCTTGGCCGACGCGCGAAGGGCTCCGAGGATGTTCAGGCAACGTGGAGGGGCGCACGAGGATCGCGGCGATGCACTGAAGTTGATGGTGCAGTCGAAGTTGTCGAGGAGGCTTTGCCGGCGCCGGGGACGACGATTCTCTGAGCTTCGGCCGCCGGAGGAAACTTCGAATTGCGAGTGATCTAGGGGCTTAGAGGCGCAATGGACTGGGGGAATGAGTGAGGAGGTGAGAGCGGTGCTGGTGCCGGCTTTTATAGAGTGAGGGGAGATGGGGAGACGGTGATCGTGCGCAAGGTGGCAGCGGCCATTTGCGGAGGTGAGGGAGGCGGCGTTACAGCGAGTTATGGAAGGGGGTAAAGGCCGAGATGAGTGCGGGGTGAACGGCCGAAGTGAATGCACGTGAATGCGAGGAAAGAGAGGGAGGGAATCGCGGGGATTGATGAGCTCCAGTGCGGCTTTAATGGCGGCAGGGCCGACGCTGTGCAGCTGGGGCCCACCTGGCGGCGAGAGGGAGAGGGGCACGGTGACGTTAGACACCAGCCGTTGGATGCTGATCTGAAGGCGCAAGGCAATAGTGAGCGGCGACGGCTGCGATGGAGGCGCACTTGCACGGATGTGTGACGCGTGGCGAGGGGTGATGGCCACACACGCTACCGCCGACGGGGCGGGGCGCGGAGGAGAGCGGACAATGGAATAGCGCTGGTCATGCCCAAGATCGCTCGAGGATTTTAAATTCATTTTCCAATTGATTTAATCCTAGAAATTCATTTAAGCTTTAGAAAATAGCAAATAAAGTCCAAAAATTTTGAGAAAATTCACAGAAATTCTCTGAGACCTTCTGGACTTAAATAAAATAATTCCAACTTTTAATTGGTAATAGATTTTGCACATAAATTGTTTTAGATTTAAAATAATTAGGAAAAGCTTTTAAAATTTCCAGAAAATCCACAAAAATACATAAAGTTTTATTTTCAACTGAAACTAAAATTTTGGGCTGTTACAAACCTACCCCCCTTAAAGGGAATCTCGACCCCGAGATTTAGACTTGGCCAGCAAAGAGGTGGGGGTACTCGGCTCTCAAAACTTCTTCTCGCTCGCAGGTAGCTTCTTCTTCTGATTGATTGCTCCACTGAACCTTGCAAGAACGGATGACTTTGCTTCTGGTGACGCGTTCTGCCACATCGAGAATCTTGATTGGTTGCTCCACATAGGTGAGATCTTCCTGAAGATTGATGCTCTCAAGCGGTGTTTCTTCTTCTGTTGGCACTCTGAGATACTTCTTCAACTGAGAGACATGGAAGACGTTGTGAACGGCTGACAAGGACTCTGGTAATTCCAACTGATAAGCAACTTCACCCCTTCTTGCCAAAATCTTATAAGGTCCAACAAATCTGGGTGCGAGTTTTCCTTTGGTCTGAAATCTTTTCACTCCTCGGAGTGGAGTTACCCTGAGATAGACGAAGTCTCCTATCTCGAAAGATAGTTCTCTACGGCGATTATCAGCATAACTTTTCTGCCGAGACTGAGCCACTTTCAGACGTTCTCGTAATGTCTTTACTTTGCCTTCGGCTTCTTTTATCAGGTCTGGTCCAAAGAACTGACGTTCTCTGACTTGATCCCAAAGGAGAGGAGTTCTGTATTTTATGCCGTACAATGCTTCAAATGGTGACATCTGCAAACTGGCTTGATAACTATTGTTGTAGGAGAATTCTGCATATGGTAAATTCTTGTCCCAGCTTCTTCCATACTCTATGGCACAAGCTCGAAGCATATCTTCCAGAACCTGATTAACACGTTCTGTCTGGCCATCTGTTTGAGGGTGATACGCTGTACTGAAGTTGAGTCTTGTTCCCAAAGCTTCATGCAGACTCTGCCAAAATCTTAATGTAAACTGCGATCCTCTGTCGGACCCGATCTTCTTGGGTATCCCATGCAGACAAACAATTCAGTTCAGCTAACTTGCTGCTTCTGTAAGTGGTCTTGACTGGGATGAAATGTGCTACCTTGGTCAAACGATCAATTATCACCCAGATGGAATCACATCCTGATTGGGTCCTAGGCAAACTGGTGATAAAATCCATACCAATTTCCTCCCATTTCCAGTCAGGAATTGGTAACGGTTGCAACAATCCTGCAGGCCTCTGATGTTCTGCCTTAACACGCTGACACACATCACAACGGGCAACGAACTCAGCAATTTCTCGCTTCATACTAACCCACCAATATTTTTCCTTCAAATCCTGGTACATCTTGGTACTTCCGGGATGAATGGAGTAGGGCGATTCATGAGCTTCTTTCAGAATCAGCTGTCTGGTTTCTTGGTGGTTGGGTACACAGATGCGGTTGCCAAACCACACTGTTCCTTGCTCGTCTTCAGAGAATCCTGGGGCTTTGCCTCTTCTCATATTCTTCTTGATTTCTTTGATATCATCATCTTCTAACTGCTTTCCTCTGATCTGATCTTGTATGGTTGGTTAGACTTCTACTGTATTGACACAGCCTTGACTGACAATTTCCAGATTCAGATACTTCAGTTCTTCATACAACTCAGGTTGATTTTCTTGGACTAACAGAGTGCTGCAATATGCCTTCCTACTCAGGCATCTGCTACCACGTTTGCTTTTCCCGGATGATAGTGAATTCCAAGGTCATAGTCTTTTATCAGCTCCAACCATCTTCTTTGCCTAAGGTTTAGTTCTGATTGAGTGAAGATATACTTCAAACTCTTGTGGTCCGTGAAAATCCCACAATGGTTACCAATGAGATAATGCCGCCAGATTTTTAAAGCATGCACTATTGCTGCTAACTCCAAATCATGAGCCGGGTAATTTCCTTCGTGTGGCCTCAACTGACGTGATGCATACGCCACAACTTTTCCTTCCTGCATCAGAACACAATCGAGTCCCTGACGAGATGCGTCACAAAACACTTCAAAATCTTTACGGATATCTGGTAAGACTAACACTGGAGCAGTAACTAGTCTTTTCTTCAGATCTTGGAAACTATGCTCACATGCATCTGTCCATTCAAACTTCTTTTCCTTCTTCAGAAGTTGAGTCATCGGTTTGGCAATCTTGGAGAAATTCTCGATGAACCTGCGGTAGTAACCAGCTAATCCGAGGAAACTCCTCACTTCGGTGACAGATTTGGGTTGCTTCCAATCCATCACAGCTTCAATCTTTGAGGGGTCTACTGTGACTCCTCCTGCTGATACAATATGACCAAGAAAAGCCACTTGACTGAGCCAAAACTCACTCTTACCGAACTTGGCATACAGCTAATGCTCTCGGAGTTTTTCCAGAATTAATCTGAGATGCTTCTCATGCTCTTCTTCATCTTTGGAGTAGATAAGAATATCGTCGATGAAGACTACCACAAACTTATCCAAGAATTCCATGAACACTTTGTTCATCATATTCATAAAGTAAGCTGGGGCATTTGTCAATCCAAACGACATCACTGTAAACTCGTACAGTCCATAACTTGTGGTGAATGCTGTCTTCGAAATATCTTCCGGTTTGATTTTCAGCTAGTGATATCCTGACCTTAAGTCAATCTTGGAGAACACACTAGCTCCTTTAAGCTGATCGAACAGATCATCTATCCTGGGCAGTGGATACTTGTTCTTGATTGTTACTTCGTTGAGAGATCTATAGTCCACACACATTCTCATACTATTGTCTTTCTTCTTGACAAATAGTACTGGAGCTCCCCAAGGGGATGAACTTGGTTGGATGTAACCTTTGCTCTGCAGTTCTTCGATCTGCTTCTTCAACTCTGCTAGATCATTGGCTGGCATTCTGTAGGGTCGCTTCGAAATTGAAGCAGTTCCTGGGACTAAGTCAATTAAGAACATTATATCCTTGTCTGGTGGCATTCCAGGTAACTCATCAGGAAAGACATCCGGATAATCTTGTACCACAGGTATGTCTTCAAGTTTTACTTCGTTTAAGCTGGTCAGAACGGAAATTCCTTCTGCGGAAGTCTTGGGTCTGAACTCTACTGAGATTCCTTGATCATTGGTGAGGGTGATAGATCTATTGGCACAATCTATCCTTCCTTGATTCTTGGCAAGCCATTCCATTCCAAGGATCACATCCAATCCTTGTGAATGCAGAACTATTAAGTCCGCGGAGAATATTACTCCAGAGATTTCCAAGGTAAGGTTCGGGCAAAAGGTACTAGCTCTCATTTCTGAGCCTTGGGATTGGATTAACATAGGGTTAACTAAGGAGGAGATAGATAACCCATACTTTCCCACAAACTTATTTGACACAAAAGAATGTGAGGCTCCTGAATCAAATAAAACTGATGCTGGTACTGAATTGACAAGAAACGTATCGAGGAACACATCCGGTGCTGCATAGGCCTCCTCTGCAGTGACGTGATTCACACGTCCCTTCATGAATTGTCCAGCGGGTTTTGAGGGACCGCTGGATACTGAAGCTCCTGGAGCTGGCTTGACGGGGGTGGTAGTCTGCTGCTTCTTTGGGAACTTATTGGCATAGTGACCCAACTCGTTGCAATGGTAGTAGGTGATTCCTACTGCGGGAGGAGCTGATTTCTGCTGGAACTGACTTCCAGAAGAATTGCTGCGAAATCCCGAATTATTGGGGTGCTGGCCTGGAGTTGGAGCTCTGGGGGTAGCAGGCTGAAACCTTCCCCGCTGGGGTGGCTGGGGTTGAGCGAAACGAGGCTTGGGTAGTCCTCCAGAGTTGAACTTCTGAACCGCCATTCTTCTCTCACGGCTCTCCATTTCCTGGTGCTTGCCCTCCTGGCGGATAGCTTTGTTCACTAACTGTTGGAAGTCAGTGAAGTCCAGAGAGATCAGTCGGATGGAAAGCTCATCATTCAGACCTTCCAAGAATCACTCCTGTCGGTCTTCATCTCTGGCTACGTCCTCCGGGGCATAGTGAGCAAGTTGATTAAACTTGTGCTGATACTCGCTGACAGAACGGCTCCCCTGGCGGAGTGAACGGAACTCCTTCTTCTTCAAGGTCATCATGCCAGATGGGATATGAAATCGGCGAAAGGCTTGCACGAATTCATCCCAGGAGATTGTCTGGGCATTGGCATGGGATATGTTGTAATTGTCCCACCACTCTGTTGCGGGTCCATTCAGTTGGTGAGAGGCAAACAGGACTCTCTCACGGTCAGTGCATTGAGCTATATCCAGTTTCTTTCCGATGGCCCTAAGCCAATCGTCCGCATCCATAGGCTCAGTACTGGTGGAAAAGGTTGGCGGACGCATCCTCATGAATTCTGACATTGTTACTCTTGTTGGGCGTGGAGGAACATGGTGAACTGCTGCAGCTTGTGCGTTCTGATTTTTGTTGATCGACTGGGCTAACAGCTCAATCAGATGGGTCTGATTAGCCATTAACTGCTGCCAGTCGGGGGCTCCAGTGGGAGGTGGTGGCGGTTGCTGAGCTGGCACCTCCTGGTAGTCAGCGTTGGCGTTGCCTTGACCCCTGACGCTGCCACTTCTAGTCCTACTGGTCACCATCTTCTTGACTCTTCAGGATTAAAAAAGAGACAGAGAGAAAACTCTACGGGGAAATAATTTTGTAATAGCCCAAGAACCAAAGAACACAAGACAACGAGCAAATCAAACAAAATACTTTATTTTATTTTATTTTATTAGTTTATTATGGCTACCACAAAGGATTTAGTAGCTCATAATTCGCAACTAAAGGTCGAAAGGTAAAAGCAACTAGGGAGTCTCAGGGGTGTAGTCTGGCTCAGTAGTGCTAGCCTCACATGCCTTGTATGAGGCTAACTCCGTCTCTGCTGCCTTCAGCTTTTCTTCAGCTTCCTGTAGCTTCCCCTGGATGACATACAACTCATCCAAGGTGTTCCCGTAGGCATAGTCCATAGCTTTGGCCAGATCCACCTGGTGGGTGAGATCGGGGGAATCCTCATCTTCGTCTGAGCGGAAAGTGCTGTCGCGCCTGGTAGGGATGTGCATCGGATAATAGTGGAATCCGGTGCCAGTGAGAAGGTGATCGTACATGTGGCGGAGGCGGCGAACTGCTTCGCGAGCTGCATCCTGGATACCGTCATAGAAGGTATCCCGTAGCATCGGGGCGTCGAAGATATACCGAGCGGTGTTTGGTGCTAGATTGGAGTAGAGGATCACCTCCACTCTCCACCTCTCCTGTCTTCCCACATGGTACTTGAATCCCTGAAAAGTGGGTCTCTCCTCATAGTCCAGGTGCTGCATGATCTTCCACAGCACTACAGCCCAGTATCCAGAAAAGACTCTGTGCGACGTGGCGTCGGGCTTTTCAGACATCTATAAATTTTGAGAAAGAGATGAGTTAGTAACCATTTTAAAGAGAGAAGTTGAGTAAGACACAAGAAGACTCAAAAATATTTTTAGTTTTCAAAAATATATCCATAAGGGTTTCTTCCAAATTCTCTGTCGACATGGCTCTGATACCACTTTTGTCAAACCCGGGAACGAAGGATCCCGAATTCTCTGTGTTCATACACTAGTCCAGGATTTCCAGTGTACACAGTCACAAAAAGTGTTATCACAAACATATCCAGCAATTTATTAATAAGCATAAAGTTATTACAGCTTGGGCCTAAGGCCAAATAAAGCATAAGCGGAAGCAAAAGATAATGGTAAACCACACGATGCGCCATAGGCAATCGTCTGGAGGTCGCTGCCTATACGTCCTGGTCCTCACCTTCCAGATAGAAGTCTTCTCCTGAATAATAATATTCAGCAAGAGTGAGCACTACAACAGCGCTCGCAAATCACACCCAATACAGAAAGTAAGATGCATGCATAAGTGTCCAAAGGAAGGTTGTAGGGTTCATTTGCATAAATCAGCATTTTTGAGTTCAAATAGTCATACTAAGTTTCAAGGCACATTTTTAATCCATAACTAAAATCAGATTTTAAATTGATCATTTTATAGTGGATAACCTCCATATGAAACATGGTGAAGGATACCCTCCTATCACATGGCTAACCGCCCAATTTTACCACAAGGATTAACCATCCTCAAAATCATGTCAAAGTTATTTTGAAACCAAAAACAAAGTCTAACTTAGAGTGGCTTTGCTCAGCATGTCCATGACCGTGGACACGGCTATTCGAATAGATTTACACTCTGCAGAGGGGGTACAACTTTACCCACACGAGATAATTTGCCTGTTATGTCGGCCAATGCACGCTTCCTTAGGCGTGTGACTAAGCAATTATCACAAGGCGTTTCCAATGTACTACCTCACTACCAATATGTCCGCTAAGGTTTCATTTTCATTAGGCTAACCACCTGCCGAAAGTCCCCTCTTGCGCCAAGTGGGAATAAAGTCTAACCGACACCCACACAACAAAATGGCACATACACTAGTGAGGTAAGACAAATTATTAAGCACGGTTACGCCCATACAGAACATGTGGTAGTACGGTGGAGCTTTGCAAGATGCGGCTCAAAGGCCGGTCCTTAAATTACTTGGGCCACGTTCAATAAAAACCCTGGGCCTCAATCCTAACCAGATTGATCCCGTGCATGAACCTGCAACCACCGACCATCGGTTTGCCCAAGTACAAACCATTTTTCAATTTTATAATTTTCAAAGACATTTGCAAAAGTCCACCATGACAAAACAATGTCATAGGCTTTTTTATCAAATTTTGCAATTTTGGCTAAATTCTCCCAAAATTAAATATTTCATGGTCTAATCATTTGCTAAGCATATATTTATTTTAAATTCATTTGACTAAGGTGACAAGGAATTGATAATACAACATTCAAATTTGGCTATACAATGGAATTGGAATAATTAAGAATTTAAAACAGGAATTTAAAATAATTAAATAAAACTACGCGTGCAATAATAATTTAAAACAGAAATTAAATAATTTTAAATACTGGGGGCAAAATGGTCAATGGTGTAACTTGCCTTGCTCAAATTCTTGGAAATCTACCCCTTCACTAGGATCAAGCTCTCCGGAATCGTCAAAATCTTCACGCGAGAATAAACCAAATTTAAATAGAAATTCAAATTACACTAATAAATACAAATGAAATAACAAATTAACTCCAAATGAAATAATTCTAGTTTATTTAGCTAGATCTTGAATTTATACAAATTTAGCAATTTGAATCACCTAAATCGGAGTTCGTACGAAGAAATATGAGCTCCTGGAAGTTTAAATCTAAATTTAATTCCAATTTTCAGATTTTTCAGAATTTTTGAATTATTTTTCTAAAGGAAAATGGATTTATTGCGTCACCAAGATCGCAAAGACTGCACCGAGATCGACAGGTGGGCCGGCTCGTGGATCGAGTCCACGCCCGCCGAGTCCACGATGGATTCAGCCGCCTTCTGATGAGAGGAGGGACGCTGGCGCGCGTGCAGTGCCGCACTGGCGCCAGGCGGCGGCCACGTCCGCGGTTGCGATGAGATGGCGCTGGAGGGGCTCTGGGGATCTTCAGGCGACGTGGAGGGGCGCACGAGGATCGCGGCGATGCACTGAAGCTGAGGGTGCAGTCGAAGTAGCCGAGGAGGCTTTACCGGCGCCGGGGACGACGATTCTCCGAGCTTCGGTTGCCAGAGGAAACTTCGAATTGCGAGTGATCTAGGGGCTTAGAGGCGCAATGGACTTGCGGATATCGTGTGGATATGTGCATGATCTTAGGATGATGAGTCAATTGGCAATGACTTTGTTGGTTTACAATTTCTCGCGTTTTTGGGTTTGCTCCAGGTCTTTGTCAGTCCTTTGGTGGTCGACCGGCAGTCGCCGGTCCGACCGGCCAGTGGAAAGGTCTGACCGGCAATGCTTGCCGGTCCGACCGCCAAATGGTGTTGATGGAATTTGGGGCTAGTCCAAAAATAGGTTGTGTAGGCAAGTGAGGGGAGTCTCCTGGATGTGGTCAGATAATTTTTGGAGCTCCCAGTCAAAAGTTCTATTCATTTGAAAATTCGAAGGTTTGGATTTTCGAGATGGAATTTTGCTAAGTCATTTCGGGCGGTCCGACCGCCGTTATGGGATCGGTCGGACCGGCCTGAAATCGGTCGGACCGGCTGTGTGGGGCGGTCAGAACGCCGATCACTTGAAGCTTGGCCTTGTTGGCATTGATGTGAATTGAATGTGGTTAGTGTATGGATTTCGATGCTTTATTGTTGCATATTGCATTGTGGAACTAACGTGGGTCAAGTTGTGAAGAACTTGTTCCGGAGACGATTTGTTTGTCTATTCTTTGTGCGGTGGCTTGCGTGTCAACGGCGTCAGCGGTGAGGTGGATCGGGACTACGCTTGGAGAGCCGAGGTCGTAACGATCATGGATGCCGGGTGGTCGTGTGACTCAAGCATGGTGCAGAATGGGCAAGATGGATCGGACGGGTAGTTCGGTGCAGCTGGTTGGATCAGGCGGTGCGGAAGTCGGTGCAAGTCTCTAGGAGATTCCGATGGGATTCGGACGGGAGAGACTTGTCGACATGATGAGAGCCGCTGATCAACCTACACGTGGTGAAGCAGGCGAGTGCTTCAACAGATTTGTGTGAGTGGGTCCCATGTGTGTGTGGGCTTTCATGGGAGCCAATTAGTGGAAACCCTAGGCCTCTCCTATAAATAGAAAGTGGGGAGAGGAAAAACCCCCCAGCACTCTAAGCATTCATTTGGACTCTCCAAGTCTTTTTCTAGGGTTAGGGTTTGGAGAAGAGAGGAGAGGAGAGGAAGGTTGTGTGTGTGCTCTTTGTTGAGCTCTTGTCCTCCTTGAGGCAGTGGCTTTGTTAGCAACATCTCGAATCAATCTATCCATTGATGGTTGCTCAAGGGTGAAGTCTCTCCTTTGTGTTCTTCTCTCTTTTGTTGATTTTGGTGCTTCCTTGATTCAAGTGTTTATGCTTAGTCTCTTGACCTATTTTATCTTGCTTTGATGTGTGGGAATACTCCTAGAATCATCTAGATCATCAACCCCTCACAAGCAAGTCTTGAATCAAGATTTTCATATTTCTAGGGTTTGTGCACTTCTTTGGTAAAATCGTTAGAGATCGATTTTGTGAAGTGGATCTGGAGGATCGTCGCTAGAAATAGGTCTCTAATATCCTTAGGGAGGTGTGCTCCAAATTTGATCAAGTTTCATTGGTTGAATCAAAAGTTGGACCAAATTTCGTTTTGGTTTTGGGCGTTGTGTTTCGGTTCTGGACTAAATCGGTCGGACCGATTTATATACGGCGGTCAGACCACCAGCATTCGGACCGCCCGTTAACGGCCGGTCGAACCGATTTCAATCGGTCGGACCGCCCTTTGGCAGCCGGTCAGACCGCCAGTGTCCAGACCAGCTCAGTGAGTTTATTTCTCCACATTTGTGTATTGTGGTTTAAGGGGGTAATTGAATTCAGCACAAGGCTTCCTCTGTGCGTGTACTGATCTTCTTAGTTTTCATAGCTAAAGGAGAAAAGTTCGTGTTGAATTTGGTTAAGGCGAAGAAATCGAGAAAGCGCCCGTTCACCCCCCTAGTCGCCTTTACGGTCCTACAGGACTGGGGGGAAAGAGTGAGGAGGTGAGAGCGATGCTGGTGCCGGCTTTTATAGAGTGAGGAGAGATGGGGAGACGGTGATCGTGCGCGAGGTGGCAGCGGCCGTTTGCGGAGGTGTGGGAGGTGGCGTTACAGCGAGTTATGGAGGGGGGTAAAGGCCGAGATGAGTGCGGGGTGAACGGCCGAAGTGAATGCACGTGAATGCGAGGAAAGAGAGGAAGGGAATCGCGGGGATTGATGAGCTCCAGTGCGGCTTTAATGGCGGCAGGGGCGACGATCGCGCGGGGAAGACGACGCTGTGCAGCCGGGGCCCACCTGGCGGCGAGAGGGAGAGGGGCGCGGTGACGTTAGACACCATCCGTTGGATGCTGATCTGAAGGCGCAAGGCAATAGTGAGCGGACGGCGAGGATGCGATGGGCGCAGCGTCTTGCTGGATGTGCGACGCGTGGCGAGGGGCCCGACGTGGGCCGGGATGCGCGGAGGAGAGCGGGCGATGCGGGAATAGTGCTGGGCTGCGGCCCAGTACTGTTCCGAGGGATTTTAAATTCATTTTCCAATTGATTTAATCCTAGAAATTCATTTAAGCTTTAGAAAATAGCAAATAAAGTCCAAATTTTTTGAGAAAATTCACATAAATTCTCTGAGACCTTCTGGACTTAAATAAAATAATTCCAATTTTTAATTGGTAATATATTTTGCACATAAATTTTTTTAGCTTTAAAATAATTAGGGAAAAGCTTTTAAAATTTCCAGAAAATCCACAAAAATACATAAAGTTTTATTTTCAACTGAAACTGAAATATCTGGCTGTTATAGACAACACCTGTGGGTCAGCAAGCAACGTAATACATATCAAAGATTGATACGTTTACAACAGTTTAGAGATAGAAAAGTGTGAGGACCCCCGGGTTAATCCCTTAAGATCGAGGTAACCCCGATCTTAAGGAGGTCACTCTGGGCCTCAAGTATATGAATTCCATGTTAACTCCATATAAGTGGGGGCCCAACCGAAACTAGAGCCCCGATGATCATGTGTGCCGCTCCTCTGCGAGCACCACATGATGACCGGTTCTCCAATGGTTCAAGAACACACTTAAACGAGCTAAAAGAGAATTCATTACAACGAGAATGAGACCATGTTTGCTCCCAAGATCAGCGACCAACATGCTCTCAACTCACCTTCAAGATTGCTCATATCCATACAACATTCGTACACTAATGGCTCAAAAGACATACATCGATAATAGTCCGGTTTACAACTATTACAAGTGGCCGACCGACCAAATTCAAATAAGATCATAAGGTAGCAGCGGAAGCATTATAAATAAACCAAAAGACCAGCATGGTATGCCCATAACCCCTGGCAACCGACTGGGGGTTAAATCGTAGCACTCGCCAGTGCCGCCTAAATCGGCAATGTCGAGCTCATCGAGCTCAATATCATCCTCACCTGAAAAGGAAAACAAAAAGGCCAGCCAACATCTGGCTGAGTACAAGTGCACTCGCAAGTCTTACATAAAGAAAATTTAGTAATGCATATTGGGCAATCAAAGGACAACAGTAGTGGCTTAGTTTTGCATAAATACGCAACCTACACATACTAGTTTTTCAAGTGCCATTTAAAAACCCGATTTGAAGTAGAAGTAAAGCATATAATAAAGTGATACATTTTTAAACAAAATGAACAAACAAAATACCGATGTGGCAGCCCACTTTGGTAAACGAAAGTACATGAACACCCGTTCACGCCGAACACCAAGTTGTAACCATCAATTTTAATTCAAAGTCTAACAATAGTGACTCCCGAACTCAAGCGTTTGTCCATAATCGTGGACACGGTTTTTCGAATAGATTTATTCTGCAGAGGGGTACTACTTTACCCACACGACTGAACTAGCCCGAAAGCCTTCGAATGCTTGATCCCACTCCCTCTGGAGTTATCCTGAGGGAGAGGATCACCAGATGTTGGTGGAGTCCTGGAATGGTGGCTCTCAGAACTTGTCTCACCAGGTCGGACCGTCTTAGAGGGACTTGGACACTTGGAGAAAAAACTCTCGTCGTGTCGTAAGTCCTTCTAGGTGCGGCCCTGGTCGGATTGACCCTTGTCCTTTAAGGGAATTGGCTCCTCTGTTGGACGTATCGTTGTGGGTGATAAGGATCCCTCCTCAACTCCATTGATGGGATGGTCTCCTGGAGAATGATTTCCGGAGGCGACATCACCATCAGAGGATGCATCACTCAGCTCGTAGTCGAAACCGGCATCCATGTCGACGTCTGCGTAATCTGCTAAGTCAAACCAGTTCTCCTCGTTCCATTCCCCTGCCATGAGTATGTTGACAAGAGATTACCGGAAGATCCCCACGGACGGCGCCAACTGTCGGTGTTTTAGAACCGATCTTACGTAAAGATTGTTTGATTCGGGGGGTCTCCTAGAGATGAAATCACGCAGAGAGATCGACACGGGATTTTTATACAGGTTCGGGCCTTCTCCGGGGAGAATAACAACCCTACTCCTGTGTGTATGTGTGGTATTGACTGTATTCTCAGCAATCGAGCCAGAAACTAAGGCTGTTACAAGGAAGAGTACTTGTCTTTCTCCTTGATTGTCCTCTATTGGCTGTTCCTGCCTCAACTGCCCTTTTTCCTTCTGATTGATGTCTTTATATAGTCATGAAGGAGTAGCCGTTTTCCCCTGCTGAAGAGGCGCCTAATCAAGCCAGTAATGGGCGCATGATGGCAATAATTACCGGTGTAGTGGCTCCTTCACGCCGTTCGGCAGTTATCTTTCAGAGGTAATGGGGTATTTAAGCACTATTACTACGCGAAATAACAGTGCATGTGGACCGTCTGGATTCCTTAATCAATTGGACCCACTCGCTTGTAGGTTTTATTGATTATAAGGTGGTCGTAGCTGACTTGGTCGTAGCAGGACTTACGACTAGGTACAAGTCGTAGTAGAACGTACGACTGGGTGATAGTCGTAGAAGGACTTACGACTAGGTACAAGTCGTAGCAGAATTTACGACTGGGTAATAGTCGTAGAAGGACTTACGACTAGGTACGGGTCGTAGCAAAACTTACGACTGGGTAATGGTCGTAGAAGGACTTACGACCATGACATAGTCGTAGTAAGACTTACGACTATGGGAGTGACTGTAGGAGAACTTACAATCGCTTGGTAGGCCTCTCCCTTATAAATATAAGAGGTACTTCTGGGGACTACGTGACGTCATATTTACCCATAATAAGAATTATAGATAAAAGATAAAATGAGGATTATCAGATCCTCGTCAGTATCCCAATCTCAAATCAATCTTGGAGAATACTTGGGCTCCATTCAACTGGTCAAACAGATCATCTATCCGCGGGAGCGGATACTTGTTCTTGACAGTAACTTCGTTTAACGGACGGTAGTCCACACACATCCGTAAACTCTTGTCCTTCTTCTTGACGAAAATAGCCGAGCATCCGCAAGGTGAGGAGCTCGGCCTAATGAACCCCTTATCTTGAAGTTCCTTGAGTTGCTCTTTTAATTCTACCAACTCGTTTGGAGGTATCCGATACGGCTGTTTTGAAATTGGCGCGGTACCGGGTGCAAGTTCAATGACGAATTCAACTTCTCAGTCAGGGGGCATGCCTGGAAGTTCTTCGGGGAATACATCGGGATATTCACAAACCACTGGTACCTTCTCCAATTCGAGAGAGTGTAACAGCCCAAAATTTTCAATTTGGTTAAAATTTAAAACTTATTTGATTTTGTGGTTATTCTGAAATTTTAAAAGCTTTTCTTTAGTTGGTTTAAAGCTAAAATAAATTTATTTCCAAAATATATTAACAACTTTAAGTTGGAACTATTTTATTTAAGTCCAGAATAATTCTAGAGACTTCTGTTAATTTTTCTAGAATTTTTGGGATTTATTTGCTATTTTCTAAGCCCTTTTTGAATTAACCGGATTAAATAAATTAAGAAATCAATTTAAAATCCCTAAAATAGTGTCGGGCCGAATCCACCACTGTGCGGCCCAACACTATTGTTTTCAACCAATTGGCCGCCCCACACGATCCATCTATTCCGACCGTCGGATTAAATCAAGCGACGGCCAAGCACCGCCCGCTCTCTCCTCTCTCTTGCGACCCGCTGCGATCCGTTTCTCTCGCTTCCCGTGGGCCGCGCTGCGTCTTCCCGCCGCCTTCGTCTCGCTGGCCGCCGCGCGACCGCCATTAGCGCGCGGCCGAGCTCGCCAACCGCCGCCTCCAACCGCCTCCGCTCCTCCGCGTCGTCGCGCGCACGATCCGCGCCCCCTCCGCCGACGCCCACCTCTTGCCCCCTTCTCGCGTCGTGCGCCACGATCCATAACCGCCGCCGCCACGACCCCACGTCGCTCGCCACCTCGGACCCCTCGGCCCCTATAAAAGCAAGCCCGGGCGCCCCTTCTCGCTCATTCCGCCGCCACCGCTCTCTCCCCTCTCTCGCTGTGTGCTCGCGCGATCGGATTTTTCGCCAACGATCGCGGAGCTTGGAGCTTCAATTGTGCCGCCCGTGGGCGCCGCGCCCTCACCGCCGCCACCAACCGCATCGCCGTGACACCGCTGGCCAATCGCGCCTCGCCTTCGGGAGAACGCTCGGGCCGCCGTCTCGTCGTCGCCCGGCTCGCCGCCGCTTATCTCTCACCGCCCGCCTCCGTCCTCGTCTCGTCAGTGGGTGAGAGCATCGAGTCCGCCACTTCCCCTCCTCTTTTGCACACACGGCGCCGCATGCCATGCATCTATGTGCCGGCGACCTTTGGTCCCAGCGCCGGCTGCTCTGCCACCGTGGCACGCCACGCGCATCTCGTGGGCGCCATCTCGTCCGGATCCGGCGTGGATCGACAGGCGCCCAAGTCGGCGCCACCTCCCTCGGTAGAGCGCGTGAGCGGGTCCATGTAAACCAAGTCTATGACACGTGGGGCCCACCGTCGGAATTAATTTTAATTTGGAAAATCGGAAGGTGGCGTCGGCATTGCGCAATAAATGTTTTTCTTTAGAAATTTAAATCGAGAAAATTTGAATTTGGATTAAACTTGTAAAATTCATATCTTTTGCATCTTAACTCCAAATTGAGTGATTCAAATTGCTAAAATTCTAGAAAATTATTATCTAGCTAAATAAAATAAAATAATTTCATTTTGATTTGGTTTTATTTATCTTTTTGAATATAGTTGAATTTCTTTTGATTTGTTGTATTTTCACGTTTAGACTTCGACGATTCCGGGGATTTGGACCCTACTGAAGATTTAGAATTTCAAGACTTCAACGAAGGCAAGTTACACTTTGACCATGTTGACCCTAATATTTTAAAGTTATCTATTTCAGTTTCTAAATAATTATTGCATGCATAGTTTTAATCAATTATTTTGCTTCCCGTTTTAAATGCTTAGTTATACCAATTCTTTTTGTATGGCCAATTTGAATGTTGGAAGTCATTCCTTGTCACCCTTAGATAAAATTTATACAAAGTATATACGCTTAGCAAATGCTTAGGTCATGATTTGAGTTTTGGGGGAATTTAGCCAAATCAGTTCAATTTGATTTAAAAAGTTTAATCCATGGTATTATCTTACCATGGAGGTGCATTAAAGATGGTTTTAATCAAAATGAAAATGATTTGGACTTGGGCGAAACGGAGGAATGGTGGGTGCAGGTTTATGCACGGGTTTAATCTGGTTAGGATTAAAGCCCATGGTTTGAATTGAAAGTCGCCCAAGTCAATTGAGGACCGGCCTTTGGCGCATTTTGCTCGCCTATTCGTACTACCACTTGAGTGCGTGTGGGGCGAAACACGGCTTAATAATTTGGGATATTCCATAGATATTCGTGCCATGTGTATGAGTGGGTGTCGATTAGGCAATGATCCCACTGGCGCAAGAGGGGCTCCGGAGGATGGTTAGTCAAAGGAGGCGAAACCTTAGCGGGCATGAGTACTTTGGGGTAGAACATTATATGACCTTGTGATAGTTGCTTAGTCGCGCCTTGGAGCGTGTAATGGCCGACATGTTAAGCAAAGCTGTCTCTAGTGGGTAAAGTTGTACCAACTCTGCGAGTAAAAATCTATTGAATAGCGCGTCATGATTATGGACATGCTAGCAAATCCACTCAGAGTTAGACTTATTTTGGTTTTAAAAATGGTTTAAGCAGTTGTTTGGGAAGATTTATCCTTGTGGAAAAATTGGGCGGTTAGCCATAGGAGGTATCCTTCACCGATCAAATATGGAGGTTATCCACTTTGAAACTTTGACATTTCTAAATTTGATTTTAGGTAAGATATACAAATGGCCTTGAAATTAATATGATTATTTAAAATCAAAATGCCATTTTAAGCAAATAACCACCCATTATCCCTTGACTACTTTATGCATGCATTACCATTCAATATTGGGTGTGACTTGCGGCTTGTTGTAGTGCTCATGCTTCTTGAATATCTTTATTCGGAGAAGACTTCTACCGGGACGGTGAGGACACCGCGTTTAAGTGCGCCCAGACGATTGCTGTGGCGAATCGTTACGGCCTACTACTCTTGCTTTACTTCATTGTGCTATTTACTTATTTATTATTTGGCCTTTGGGCCGTTTGTATCAACTTTGAATTACTCTATTAATGAAATGCGTGATATGTTTGTGATACCATTTTGTAGCGTATGCGCTAGAAATCTGGACTAGTGTATGAACACGGAGGATTCGGGATCCTTCGTTCCGGGTCAGACAAAAGTGGTATCGAGCCATATCGATGTAGGTCGTAGCCTTAGAAGCTGTCTTAAGGATTTATTTCCAAAAACTAAAACTATTTTGAGTCATCGAGTCCTTCTCAACCCTTCTTTCTAAAAAGCTTCTTGACTTACCTTTTTCTCAAAAGTTTAGATGGTGAAAGACCCACTTGCTACTTCCCATGGAGTTTACATTGGATATTGGGCGAGATTCTTTGGGAGATGATGCAACACAGAGTACCATAAAGGCGGACTACCAAGGCTACGGGCGAGATGGAAGGGCGACCCCTCTGGAGAGTCGAAGTCTTTGCTCTCGCCGACCTTGCGGGGCGCACCCATTTCCACGTTTTCCATGCCCGATCGGACGCGATACCTTGATGGCATCGAGATCTGTGAGAGAAGCGATCGCCATCTCCGCTATATCTATGACCCCTACTTTCAAGGCACCGGGTTCCATTATCACCCGCTGTATATTCCGACCAGAGTTGATAGCACTTTCCGCTCGGCCTTGGGCGAGGATCTTCCCGAGCTGACGCACCAAGTGGACCTAGCAAAGGCCATGGACTATGCATCTGGAAACACCACGGAAGACTTGGGAGCGCCCAAGATCGACTACGAGAAGCGGAGGAGAGGTTAAAAGCGCGAAGAGGAGCTGGCTCGCTACAAGGCGAGCGAGGCTAGCTCTAGTGAGTTAGATTATACCCCTAGCACCCCATAGCTGTTATTCCTGTAGTGCGATCATTAGACGAGAATTATGAGCTATCAATTCCTTTGTGGTAGCCATAATTTCTGTTGAAGAAAAATATTTAATAAAGAATTTCTTGGAAAATTGTTCTTCGTTTTGAGTGCTTTGTGTGTTCTTGGGCTATTAGAATTTACCCCTTTAGATCTTCCTCTTCCTTCTAGCTCGTCTAAATCTTGGAGTTCTAGCAGATGGTGACAACTCGTCGGCAGCGGTAGTGCTCGAGGCCAGAGCAACGAGAACATAGATTATCAGGAGAATCCCGTGCAGCAACCACCACCGCCACCAGCTGGAGGACCGGATTGGCGTCAGATGATGGAGAACCAAAACCACCTGATTAGCCTCCTAGCCCAGTCCCTCAACAGCATGCAGAATGTGCAGGCAACAACTCGGACTGCACCACCCCCTCCACCTCCGCAGAGATTTACCATGGCAGAGTTCATGCGTATGCGCCCACCAACTTTCTCCAGCAGCACAGAGCCGATGGACGCCGATGACTGGATCCGTGCTATCGGAAAGAAACTAGATATAGCTCAATGTACTGATCGTGAGAGAGTCCTGTTCGCTTCTCATCAGCTCAATGGCCCGCGTCGGAATGGTGGGATAACTTCAACATCGCCCATCTTGATGCGCAGCTATCACTTGGGAGGAGTTTGTGCGGGCTTTCGCCATGCACATATTCCGCGGAATAATGACCTTAAAGAAAAGAGAGTTTCACGCGCCGTCAAGGCAACCGTGCGGTGGGAGAGTACACGCATAGGTTCAACCAGACTTGCTCGCTCGCCCAGCGAGATGTGGCTAGAGATGAAGAAAGCGGGAAAGGTTCATGGAAGGCTGAATGATGAAATCTCCGTCGGTGATCTCCCAGACTACTGATGACTTCCGGTGGTGAACAAAGCTTTTCGCCAGGAGGCCAAACATCAGGAGATGGAGAACCGCAAGCGGAGGATGGCCGCCCAAAAATTCAACTCCGGAGGACAACCCAAGCCTCGCCTTGTTCAACCTCCACCACCCCAGTGTGGAAGATTCCAGTCTTCTGCCCATAGAGCCCGAGCACCGGCACAACGTCCCAACTCTTTTGGTTTCCGCAACAATGCACTGCGAGCGGTTTGTGAAGAACCGCGTCTTCAACGGCGGGAGTGACATGTTTCCATTGCAATGAGGCGGGCATTATGCCAACAAATGCCGAAGAGACAACGATGCAACACCGGCTAGACCAACATCGAGTTCCAACCACCAACGCCACCTCAAAGCGGCGAACGGTTCACGAAGGGACGTGTGAACCACGTCACAGCAGAGGAAGCTCAGGCAGCACCCGATGTCGTCCTTGGTACGTTCCTTATTAATTCGTTACCAGCATCAGTTTTGTTTGATTCTGGAGCTTCGCATTCCTTTGTATCCAATGCTTTTGTGGAAAAAAACGGGTTACTTACCGCCCCTCTAGACAACCCTATGATAATCCATTCCCCGGGTTCAGAAATGAGAACCGTTCTTTACGCCGAACCTTACTTTGAAATATCAGGAGTCCCCTTCTCGCGAGACTTGATAGTCTTGCAATCTCAAGGTGCGGGCGTAATACTTGGTATGGACTGGCTGGCCAAAAATCAAGGACGAATAGACTGTGCCAATAGGTCTATCATCCTCACCAATGAGCAAGGAGTCACAGTTGAATTCAGGCCCAAGACCTGTACCGGAGGAAGATCTTTTCTGACGAGTTTGAAAGAGTCGAAGCTTGAAGATATATCAGTAGTGCAAGAATTTCGGATGTTTTCTGACGATTTACGGCATGCCACGGATAGGGATATAATGTTCTTAATTGACTTAGTGCAGGGAACCGCTCCAATCTCGGCGACCTTACGAATGCCGGCTAATGAATTGGCGAGATGAAGAAACAAATTGAAGATTCTGAGCAAAGGGTATATTCAACCAAGTACATCACCTTGGGAGCACGGTGCTATTTGTCAAGAAGAAGGACAATAGTATGAGGATGTGTGTGGATTACGGATCACTCAATGAGGTGACGATCAAGAATAAGTACCCATTACCGGGATTGATGACTGTTCGACCGGTTGAAAGGAGCAAGTGTTTTCGAAGATTGACTTGAGATCGGCTATCACCAATGAAGATCGGACGGAAGATGTTCAAGACGCCTTCACCACTAGATATGGGTATGCGAGTTTACGATAATGTCTTTCGGCAACGAGCGCCCACTTATTTCATGAATATGATGAACAAAGTGTTCATGGAATTCTTGGATAAGTTTGTGGTTGTCTTCATCGATGACATCCTTATTTATTCAAAGACCGCAGAAGAACATGAGAACCATCTTAGGATAATTTTGGGAAAACTCGAGAGAACCGACTTTATGCCAAATTCAAGAAGTGCGAATTTTGGCTAAGCCAAATGGCATTCCTTGGACATATTGTGTCGCAGGAGGAGTTGCGATAGATCCACCAAAGTTGAAGCAGTATTGGATTGGAAACAACCGAAATCAGTCACAGAAGTGAGAAGTTTCCTTGGATTAGCTGGGTATTACCGCCGATTCATTGAAGGATTCTCCAAAGCAGCAAAACCAATGACACAACTTCGAAGAAGGAGAAGAAATTTGAATGGACGGATACTGTGAGAAAAGTTTCCAAGAGTGAAGGCGAGACTAGTCTCATACTGTATTAGTCCTCTAGATATCCACAAGGATTTTGTGATTTTCTGCGACGCATCTCGCCAGGGACTCGGTTGTGTTTTGATGCAAGAGGCAAGGTTGTAGCTTATGCATCTCGTCGATTGAGGCCTCATGAAGGAATTACCCGACTCATGATCTTGAGTTAGCGCAATTGTGCATGCTTTGAAGATCTGGCGGCATTATCTCATTGGCAACTTGTGAGGTTTTCACGGATCATAAGAGTCAAGTACATCTTCACCCGATCGACCTTAACCTTCGACGGAGAAGATGGTGGAATTGATAAAGGATTATGACCTTGGGATTCATTACCATCCGGCAAAGCAAATGTGGTTGCGGATGCCCTAAGCGAAAAGGCGTGTTGCAACACCATCTTAGTTCGGAGAATCGGCCGAGTTATCGAAGAATTGAAACATCCGAACTTGGAGATTGTTGATCAAGGGTGCGTGAGCGCTTTGGAAGTTCAACCAACTCTTGAGCGGATCGAGGGAAGCGGTTAGAAGATGAGGACATCAAAGAAATTAAGAAGAATATGAGAAGAGGCAAAGCGCGGGCTTTTACGAAGATGAGCAAGGAACAGTGTGGTATGGAAACGCATTTGTGTACCGATCGGCGGGAGTTAAAGGGGTCGATTCTGAAGGAAGCTCATGAATCGCCGTACTCCATTCATCCTGGGAATACCAAAATGTACCAAGATTTGAAGGAAAAATATTGGTGGAGTCGGTATGAAGCGAGGAATTCTTGAGTTAAATGCTTGTTGTGATGTTTGTCGTGAGTCAAGGCGAGCATCAAAGACCATTGGTTTGCTACAACGTTACCAATTCCGAATGGAAGTGGGAGGAAGTTGGTATGGATTTCATCACCGAACTCCCTAGGACCCAATCAGGATGTGATTCCATCTGGGTGATAATTGACCGATTGACTAAAGTGGCTCACTTCATCCCAGTCAAGACAACATACCAAAGTAACAAGTTAGCAGAACTGTACATGGCCAAGATAGTTTGTCTACGGTGTACCTAAGAAGATTGTGTCAAACAGAGGTTCCCGATTCACCTCTCGGTTTTGGAAGAGCACACGAAGCTTTGGGAACCAGACTCAACTTTAGTCTGACCTATCATCCCAGACAGATGGCGGACGAGACGCGTCAACCAAATTCTTGAAGATATGCTTGAGCACATGTGCCATAGATTATGGAAAAGTTGGGACAAAAATCTACCCTATGCGAATTCTCATACAATAATAGCTACCAAGCCGGTTTGCGGATGTCACCCTTGAAGCTTTGTATGGTAGGAAATGCGAACTCCACTCCTTTGGGATCAAGTAGGAGAGCATCAATTCTTTGGACGAGTTGATCAAAGAAGCAGAAAGCAAAGTTAAAACAATAAAAGAACGCCTAAAGGTGGCACAGACCCGACAGAAGAGTTATGCTGATAATCGTCGGAGGGAGTTGATATTTGAAGTAGGAAATTTTGTCTATCTCAGAGTTACTCCCTTAGAGGAGTAAGAAGATTCGGACAAAGGAAAACTCGCACCTGTTTGTAGGACCTTACAAGATTTTGGCAAGAAGAGGTGAAGTTGCATATCGGCTGAGCTACCATCATCCTTGTCCGCTGTTCACAATGTCTTTCATGTTTCCCAACTGAAGAAGTGTCTCAGAGTGCCAACTGAAGAAACACCGATTGAAAGCATCGATCTTCAGGAAGATCTCACCTATGGGGAAATAACCGATCAAGATTCTCGATGTGGCAGAACGTATTACCCGAAGCAAGGTCATCCGTTCATGCAAAGTCCAGTGGAGTAATCACTCCGAAGAAGAAGCCACCTGGGAGCGAGAAGAAGATCTGAAAGCCGATTATCCCCACCTTTTTGCTGACCAAGTCTGAATCTCGGGGACGAGATTCCCTTTAAGGGGTAGGTTTATATGACCCAAAATTTTCAATTTGGTTAAAATTTAAAACTTATTTGATTTTGTGGTTATTCTGAAATTTTAAAAGCTTTTCTTTAGTTGGTTTAAAGCTAAAATAAATTTATTTCCAAAATATATTAACAACTTTAAGTTGGAACTATTTTATTTAAGTCCAGAATAATTCTAGAGACTTCTGTCAATTTTTCTAGAATTTTTGGGATTTATTTGCTATTTTCTAAGCCCTTTTTGAATTAACCGGATTAAATAAATTAAGAAATCAATTTAAAATCCCTAAAATAGTGTCGGGCGAATCCACCAGCATGCGGCCCAACACTATTTGTTTTCGACCAATTGGCCCGCCCACCAGTCCATCTATTAAACCGTCGGATTAAATCAAACGGCGGCCATTCCCATCTCTCTCTCCCTCTCTCTTGCGCGACCCGCTGCCGATCCGTTTCTCGCTTCCACGTGGGCCCGCGCCTGCGTCTTCCCGGCCGCCTTCGTCTCCGCGAAGCCGCCGCCCGACCGCCATTAGCGCGCGGCCGAGCTCGCCAACCGCCGCCTCCAACCGCCTCCGCTCCTCCCGCGTCGTCGCGCACGATCCGCGCCCACCTCCGCACGACCCCACCTCTTGCCCCCTTCTCGCGTCGTGCGCCACGATCCATAACCGCCGCCGCCCGACCCCCACGTCGCTCGCCACCTCGGACCCCTCGGCCCCTATAAAGCAAGCCCGGCGCCCCTTCTCGCTCATTCCGCCGCCACCTCTCTCCCCTCTCTCGTGTGTGCTCGCGCGCGATCGGATTTTTCGCCAACGACCGCCGGAGCTTGGAGCTTCAATTGTTCCGCCGCCCGTGGACGCCGCGCCCTCACCGCCGCCACCAACCGCATCGCCGTGACACCGCGAAGCCCGTGCGCACCTCGCCTTCGCCGGAGAACCCTCGGAGCCGCCGTCTCGTCGTCGCCCGAAGCTCGCCGCCGCTTATCTCTCACCGCCGGCCGCCTCCGTCCTCGTCTCGTCGAGTGGGTGAGAGCATCGAGTCCGCCAGCTTCCCCTCCCTCTTTTGCACACACCGGCGCCCGCCGCCGCGCCCTGTAGCGCCGGCGACCTTTGGTCCCCGCGCCGGCGCCGTCTCTGCCACCGTGGCCTGGCCACGCGTGCATCTCGTGGGCGCCATCTCAGCGTCGGATCCGACGTGGATCTGACGCGGCGCCCAAGTCAGCGCCACCTCCTCGGTAGAAGCGGGTGAGCGGGTCCACGTAAACCAAGTCTATGACACGTGGGGCCCACCGGTCGAATTAATTTTAATTTGGAAAATCGGAAGGTGGCGTCGGCATTGCGCAATAAATGTTTTTCTTTAGAAATTTAAATCGAAAAATTTGAATTTGGATTAAACTTGTAAAATTCATATCTTTTGCATCTTAACTCCAAATTGAGTGATTCAAATTGCTAAAATTCTAGAAAATTATTATCTAGCCAAATAAAATAAAATAATTTCATTTTGATTTGATTTTATTTACCTTTTTGAATTGAGTTGAATTTCTTTTGATTTGTTGTATTTTCACGTTTAGACTTCGACGATTACGGGGATTTGGACCCTACTGAAGATTTAGAATTTCAAGACTTCAACGAAGGCAAGTTACACTGACCATGTTGACCCTAATATTTTAAAGTTATTTATTTCAGTTTCTAAATAATTATTGCATGCATAGTTTTAATCAATTATTTTGCTTCCCGTTTTAAATGCTTAGTTATACCAATTCTTTTTGTATGGCCAATTTGAATGTTGGAAGTCATTCCCTTGTCACCCTTAGATAAAATTTATACAAAGTATATATGCTTAGCAAATGCTTAGGTCATGATTTGAGTTTTGGGGGAATTTAGCCAAATCGGTTCAATTTGATTTAAAAGTTTAATCCATGGTATTATCTTACCATGGAGGTGCATTAAAGATGGTTTTAATCAAAATGAAAATGATTTGGACTTGGGCGAAAGCGGAGGAATGGTGGGTGCGAGTTTATGCAGGTTTAATCTGGTTAGGATTAAAGCCCATGGTTTGAATTGAAAGTCGCCCAAGTCAATTGAGGACCAGGCCTTTGGCGCATTTTGCTACGCCTATTCGTACTACCACTTGGTGCGTGTGGCGAACACGGCTTAATAATTTGGGATATTCCATAGATATTACGTGCCATGTGTATGAGTGGGTGTCGATTAGGCAATGATCCCACTGGCGCAAGAGGGCTCCGGAGGATGGTTAGTCAAAGGAGGCGAAACCTTAGCGGGCATGAGTACTTTGGGGTAGAACATTATATGACCTTGTGATAGTTGCTTAGTCGCACGCCTTGAGCGTGTAATGGCCGACATGTTAAGCAAAGCTGTCTCGGTGGGTAAGTTGTACCAACTCTGCGAGTAAAAATCTATTGAATAGCGCGTCATGATTATGGACATGCTAGCAAAGCCACTCCGAGTTAGACTTATTTTTGGTTTAAAAATGGTTTAAGCAGTTGTTTGGAAGATTTATCCTTGTGGAAAAATTGGGCGGTTAGCCATAGGAGGTATCCTTCACCGATCAAATATGGAGGTTATCCACTTTGAAACTTTGACATTTCTAAATTTGATTTTAGGTAAGATATACAAATGGCCTTGGAAATTAATATGATTATTTAAAATCAAAATGCCATTTTAAGCAAATAACCTGCCATTATCCCTTGACTACTTTATGCATGCATTACCATTCAATATTGGGTGTGACTTGCGGCTTGTTGTAGTGCTCATGCTTCTTGAATATCTTTATTAGGAGAAGACTTCTACCGGGACGGTGAGGACAGAAGCGTTTAAGTGCGCCCAGACGATTACTGTGGCGAATCGTTACGGCCTACTACTCTTGCTTTACTTCATTGTGCTATTTACTTATTTATTATTTGGCCTTTGGGCCCGTTTGTATCAACTTTGAATTACTCTATTAATGAAATCGTGATATGTTTGTGATACCATTTTGTAGCGTATGCGCTAGAAATCCTGGACTAGTGTATGAACACAGAGGATTCGGGATCCTTCGTTCCCGGGTCCGACAGAGAGGTATCAGCTTCTAGGGCACCAAGAAGAGAACTGCCCACTGGTGTCGTAAAAACGACTTGATTGCCATCCTCGTTTATTATCGAGATAGACCGTTGAGAACAATCAATATTTCCTTGATTTTTGGACAGGCAATCCATCCCTAATATCACATCAATACCCACTGAATTTATTATTATTAAGTTTGCCACAAAATTAACCCATTCGATCTTAACCTTTACGCCTCGGTAGATTCGATCGGTTTGAAAAACCGATCCCGGCGACTGAATTTGATAGGGTGGCTTAAGTGTTTGGATTTTAAAATTATGATGGGAGGCATAATCCTTTCTAATGAATGAATGAGATGCTACAGAATCAAATAATACGGAAGCCGGGCACGAATTAACGAGAAGCGTACCCAGAACGACGTCGGGTGCGTTGTTTGCCTCCTCGGCAGAGACGTGGTTCACTCGGCCTCGGTTAGGAACCTGAGGAGGAGTATACGCTGCCCTCGGAGGTGGTGAGGGCCTTCCTGGAGCTGGTGGAGGTGGGGTAGAAACTTGATATGTCCGAGGCATCCCACGTTGCCTCGCAAGGCACTGATGTGCATAGTGGCCAGGGCGGCCACAATGGAAGCACGTCACACTCGGCCGGACGTAGCAGCTATTCGGGGCCTGCATGCCCCTATTATTTTGCTGCACAAAAGGTTGGGGAGGTCTTAGTACAAAGGTTGGTGGCTTCGGTGGTGCTGGAGCTTGGACTCGGGGCGCTTGGGATCGCCTGACGCGCCTTGAGGAAAATTCTTGCTCGCTAAAATGAGCAAATTCCTCTTCCTCTTCCTTGACTCTTCCAAGGCTATGCTCTTATGTTCCACCACAATGGCCTTATTGACTAAGTGTTGGAAGTTGCGAAAGTCGTAAACCGCAAGAGCGAATTGCATCTCTTCTGTCAGGCCGTTAGTGAAACGGCTCTGACGGCGCGCGTCCGTGGATACATCGTCTGGAGCGTAACGAGCTAGGAATTTAAACTCGTGTAAGTACTCCGTGACGGTCTTCCTCCCTTGCTTCAGTGCTAAGAACTGTTGTTGCTTAATCATCAACACACCCTCAGGGATGTGCGCTTCGCAGAAAGCCGTCTTGAACTCGTCCAAGGATGGGATGTCCCCATCGGGCTGCATGGCGGAGAAGTTATCCCACCATGCGCTCGCGGCACCCTCAAGCTGGTAGCTGGCGAATAGGACTCGCTCGATGCTGGTGCACTGAGTGATACTCAACTTTTTCTCCACGGCGCGGAGGCAATACTCCGCCTCCATGGGGTCCTCGGTACTAGAGAAAGTGGGAGGGTTGGTTCGCTGAAAATCAGCGAGCCCCCCACGTGTCCTGGATGCTCCCGCTCCCCCAGCTACGATGGGAGCAGGAGAGGTGTTGCGAGCAATGGCTTCGAGAATCCGCGTTTGATCCCCGCAGTTCCTTTCAATCTGAGCCAACACCTCTGCCATTGTGGGAGATGGTGGAAGCACTTCTTCCGACGGGCCATCTTCCTGATCTTGTTGGCGAGGGGGCACATTAACCCCGCCCCAGGCGTAGAGCTCGTTGATAGAGCGAGCCCGATGGGGTGGCGACCCTTCGCCTTGTTGTTGCGCCCTCGAACGCGTATTAGGCCCTGTCATCCTGTCGCGACAAGGAAGGTTAGTGGAGAACCAATGGTATCTACCCTTAAGCGTTCGTACAAGGTTGGGGACAGTGGGAAAATCGTACTTAATGATTCATGCATATAAATATATGATGCGCAAAATTTAACACAAAAAAAGGGGTACAAAGGCACTAAGGCCAGTACAAGATCCATTAACTCAAATCTTAGTTTCCCCAAACAAAAGTTCTTGCAAGAAATGATTACAAGCTCATACAACTACCTTATTATACTAAAGAAATTTGGAAATACTTTCTAAAGCACTTCTGCACAACGAGATCGAGGTACTATCCCTCTAAAGGTTTCGATCAAAGTTCACCAAAAATTCATCCAAGAGGCAGTAGCCGGGGGATCCGGTGTCCTCGGGATCCAAGGGATTGGTGAGACGCAACGGGGATCCCCTATTTGGGACACTACCCCTAGGAGGGTCCCTTCCCCATGTGTGAGGAGCGCCTACCGTCATACGAGCTTGACGTCTTGGTCCAAGGGTGGACACCCACCCCCTTACTTCGGGCAGACGATAGGCCGGAGGCGCAGCGTCATAAGGGGAGACCTCATTGGTGCCATAGAGATCTTCGCGGGGAAGCATCCCCATGTTACACATGAGACTCAGGTGCCTCTGTGCGACCACCAGACGCTGACGAGTCTCGAACAACTGGACTTGGTCCATAATGTGGACTAGTCTCGCCAGTTACCGAACCTGGGGATCCTTCCCGTACTGAATTTCGGCGAAGGTGTTCACCTCCACTCCATAACTATGCATGGGAAAGTGTTCGTAAGGTGGTTAAGACAACTCCGTCAACTCGTGACAATGGTGGCTCATCGCCACATGAGCCACTTCCTGCAGGGCCATGGCCTCAGAGGTGCCACGCGCTTGGAAGCAGTACGAGATGCTCACTGCAACCTGTCTTGCCTTAATGTCGCTTATGGCTCAGTACTCTTCCATTTCGGGGCCTCGGTCTCGGCGGTAGAAGGTGTACTGGGGTTGGTATGTGAAGTTCGCCCTCCACATCATGTCCCGGAGAAGCGCCGGGTATCCTTCAACATCTTCCACTTGAGTTTCCTTGACCAGCAATTGGCGACTCATCTAAAGGCAATAAGACAAGGTAAGAGGAAAATTTATTTGCAACTGAAAGAGAGTAAGGTAAGAACAAGTCTAAGGTGGGTAAGGAATAAAAGATTCATACTTAGTATTTTCAAGAAATAAATTTGATAAGTTAAAATACCTTGACTCTCAAATGTTTGCTATTCTAACGCCAGTGCTATCTCTAACCTATAGTCAGTATGGCTCTGATACCAACACTGTGAGGACCCTCGGGTTAATCCCTTAAGATCGAGGTAACCCCGATCTTAAAGAATTAACTCTGGGCCTTAAGTATATGAATTCCAAGTTAACTCCATCTAAGTGGCGGCCCAACTGAAACTAGAGCCCCGATGATCATGTATGCCGCTCCTCTGCGAGCACCGCATGATGACCGGTTCTCCAATGGTTCAAGAACACACTTAAACGAGTTAAAATGGAATTCATTACAGCGAGAATGAGACCACAATGGCTTCCAAGATCAGCGACCAACATGCTCTCAACTCACCTTCAACATTGCTCATATCCATACAACATTCGTACACTAATGGCTCAAAAGACATACATCGATAATAGTCCGGTTTACAACTATTACAAGTGGCCGACTGACCAAATTCAAATAAGATCATAAAGTAGCAGCGAAAGCATTATAAATAAACCAAAAGAACAAAATTGTATGCCCATAACCCCTGGCAACCGACTGGGGGTTAAATGATAGCACTCGTTAGTGCCGCCTAAATCGCACTGCCGAGCTCATCGGGCTCAATATCGTCCTCACCTGAAAAGGAAAACAAAAAGGCCAGCCAACATCTGGCTGAGTACAAGTGCACTCGCAAGTCTTACACAAATAAAATTTAGTTATGCATATTGGGCAATCAAAGGACAGCGGTAGTGGCTTAGTTTTGCAGAAACACGCAACCTACACATACTAGTTTTTTAAGTGCCATTTAAAAACCAGATTTGAAGTAGAAGTAAAGCATATAATAAAGTGATACATTTTTAAACAAAATGAACAAACAAATACCGAAGTGGCAGCCCACTTTGGTAAACGAAAGTACATGAACACCCGTTCATGCCGAACACCAAGTTGTAACCATCAATTTTAATTCAAAGTCTAACAATAGTGACTCCCGAACTCAAGCGTTTGTCCATAACCGTGGACACGGCTATTCGAATAGATTTACTATGCAGAGGGGTACTACTTTACCCACACGACTGAACTAGCCCGTAAGCCCCCGGATGCCTCCGGAAAGTAACACACTTCCTATGGTGTGTCGGCCGGGGACGTCGAGAATTGGTACTTTTTGGCAAGAAGGTGGTATTGAGACAGGTCTCCCTTGCAAGATGAACCCCAACTTAGTACCAACGACCGATAGCATTTGCTAAGCGGGCTTGCAAGTTATGTTGGATATACCGATGCAATATAAATAACCGAAATTGGTGCTCCCATGCACACTATAGAAAATTACATCGGCTCCTACGAACAAATGATCGAACACAAATGTCCTCATAACCTGAAACCACCAGAAACCCAACTCAATCAAAACCTTCCCCCTACTTGACCAACCAAGTCCCACCCCTCGTGTGGCAGCATGTGCGTACTTGAATTAACGATGTCACTAAAGTTCGGTCCTTGTTGGTTTAGACAAGTCAACCACATACCCGATCTCGTGCACGAAGGCACCATCACTAATAACCACTTGTCCAGACCCAAAACTCTTTTAAAATAACAAATTTTAACTTGAGAAATAGATACGAAGATCTGAACAAAAAGGATAATAAGAAAGTTGTGTCTCCCATGATTATCGGGTTATTCCCGACAATCAAACTACCGCAATAGACTTGCATGGCTAAGCAAACCCCAAACAATATATTCCTAACTTAAGCATGTAGATACTGGAAATGATTCAAGGATAACCTCATGAATAGGACATAACTATCTACACATCACAAAAGTAGCGACATAACCAAAATAAGCATGCAAGCAAATATCATTGCATCTATCTAAGTAAAGCTGGGAGCAATATGATGCAAAAGAAAGTTTAAAAGATGCTTGCCTTTTTGGTATTCAAGTTGTTCAGCCTCGGTGGCGTACGAGTCAATATAAATCGCTTCGGAATCTATATAAAGACAATACCGAATGAACATCGAGAAAAGGCACAAAATGTAAAATACTCAAAAATGTGTGAGATTTCTACAGTAGTTAGATGCTGACTTTATATGAATTTACGTGCAAGAATTATTCCATTTTTATTTAGTATGTGAAAGTTACGGCTGTTTGAATCTTGTATGTCTCGAAAATTCATTTTATGTAATTTAGAGTTTTGGCCAAAATTTGTAGAGCAGTGAGGAGACCAATGATTACATAGACAAATTAAGAATATTATTATAGGCCCACTGTAAATTGGTTCATCTCATTTGGAGTTTCTATGGGAAAGTTATAAATTTTCAAAGTTATTACAATTTTTCTATTGTAAAGATAATCGTTTAAATGCTTATTTTCCAAAACTAGATTATCTGCTGCAGAGAAAAATATGCAACCTATTTTGATTTAAAATTCATCCAAAATTAAAATTTCCAGCATTGGTTTCATCATATTTGGAGTTAAAATGAGTTAGTTATGCATTTTTGAAGTTATACATATTTTACAATGTGCAAATAATTCATTTTTGGATTTTCTAAACCGTTTATTACTTTCTTTACCGGGGGCTATTCTAGCCGCCGTCACTGACCAGCGGGCCCGGGGAATAGTGGGTTTTCCATTTACTCCAGATTTAAATATCAGCTCTGACATGTGGGGCCCGTGCGTCAGTGGCATGGTCCATTGGACTCGGTCTACCAATGCACATGCTTAGCGCACAGGGTTTAAGGCCTCGGGCCCACAGGTCAGTCACTCTATGCTCTGGTTAACTCTGGGCGTTTTCTGTGCACGGGACCCACCTGTAAGTGGCTCATTAGGGCGGCTATGACAGCGATTAATGGTTAACCTAATCATTAAGCGTTAATGACGGTCATTTGCCGTAAAAGACAGCTACAGTAGTCGCTCGTGTACGATAACACGACCGCACGGTTGCTCGGTGGCTCGACGGCGCTACGCGCCGCGGCGGCGCCGGCCAAGGCGCGCGATATCTTCGCAATACTATTGCACATCTAGGAGTGGCGGTGGCGATGCCAGAGGTGGCCGGCAGCGGCGGCTAGCTGGAGCTAAGCGGCGACACAACACTGCTCAACATGCAATAGCCAAAAGAGCTCCACCGCGTTCAAGTAAGCGGGTGCCTGAGCATCTAGGAGCTAAGAGTGAACTACCTGAGCGCTGGAGAGAGGAGGAAATGGCTGGAGGTAGCCCGATGCCGAAGATGTCCACGGCGGCGATAAGCCTCAACACAGAGAGCGCAATTGGACCAACAGGGTGGTAAATGACTGGTCGGAGTAACTTAAGCATCGTATGAGAATGCTAGAAGAGCAAAGAATCGACAAAAGGACTCCCCGGGTCAAGGTGGGAGACGAAAAGACTGTTCCTCGGCTGAAAACAAGAATTCTTCAATTCAACGAAGTCCTATCATGCAATACCAAAATAAGTTGAGGGGTTTTGATCGGTGGCCCAAAGCACGCAAGGTGACGCGCTAAAGAGAGCTTAACACTCACCGGGGATGGTGTTGGCTCAGTGGTGCCACTCGGGTGCACGCCCTGGACACGACAGAGAGCTCGAAGGTGCATTGAGATCTACAAGCGATTGCGCGAGCCAAGGTTAGTCAAAATGGAAAGGGCATCGACCACAGAAGCGAAAGGAACCATGTGGAGGAGGCTTACCTGAGTAGAGAGCTCAAGCTAGTCTCCCTCTCCTCAGCCAACTGAGGAGAAGTGAGCTGAGTTGAAGGGGGTAGAGGGGGTATTATCCCTGGGGAGATGACGGGGTGGAGGCGGCGTTAGATGAGGAAGCTCCAGGAGTGGCCAACGAACGCGGTGGATAAACGGCGTCGACTGTGCGCGGAAGGAATCGCCAGCCGCGTGGCGAGGAACTCCTACGCGAGCATCAGCGAGAGGTAGGAGATGGACCTGACGAGTGGGCCCTCTTCGTCAGCACCTCAACGCACTCGCGAGAGCTCGTGTTAAGTGAGTTCACGCGAACCGTTGGATCTCTATCGAACGGTCAACATTTAAAGAGGACATTCGCACTGGGACGAAGGGTTACGCATTCTGGGCCGTCGATTTCTGATCGGACGGCTCACACGCGGATCCTTTAGGTGGCTCGGTTGAGTCGTGTGGATTTCATGGGGATATGTTCCAGAACTTAGGATGATGTGACAATTGGCAATGGCGTTTACGGTTTGTAGTTTCACGTGTTTTCGACAAAGCTACGGTATTACGGGCGAGTGCGGTCCGACCGGTCCTTGCACGGCGGTCCGCCGGTCCCAAATCGGTCGGACCGGCCATGTGGGCGGTCGGACGGCGATGACCTAAAAGTGTTCAAAACGAGTGGGCCAAAAATAGGTGTTGTAGGCAAGTGAGGGATCCCAATGCACTTGGTCTCATAATTTTGGAGTCTCGATAAGAAGTTCTATTCGTTTTAATTTCGAAGGTTTGGATTTTGGGAGTATGAATTTCGCTAAGTCCCAAGGGGCGTCCGGTAGCTCACGAGGCGGTCCGGCCGGCCAAGGGCGGTCCGACCGCTCACTGAGCGGTCGGGCCGCTCACACGAGCGGTCGACCGGTTTCTACTTGATCACCGGCCAACCGTGGCGATGTTGTTTTGTTAGGTCAAAGTCATTGGTTTCATGGCATATGATTTGCATGATGCATGTTTTGACTAACATGGGTCAAGTTGTGAAGAACTTGTTCCCGAATCGTGTTTTCTTATGCGTGGTTGTGCGGGTAGCTTGGTGGTCAGCGACGGTCAGCGGCGAGGAGAATCGGGACTAGACTTGAAGAGTTGAGGTCGAGCGATCGGCGATGCGGGTGAGTCAACGACTCAAGCGTGACACAAGATGGACAAGGGTGACCTATTGGCGAATCCATGGCGCATGGTGAAGCGGTTTAGGTCAAAAGGTTAAAGACGGCGCTTGCGGCGTGCGTGTGTGACCCGTTTGTTAGTGGGCCTTAACGGGAGTCCAAGAGAGTCAAACCCTAAGAGTTTTAGGCCTCCACTATAAATAGGAGGAGATGGTGGCTGCACCTCTCTCTCTCTCGCCTTTTTATGTTTCAAAACCCTAATTGTCTTTAGGGGAGTTGAGGTGGAGGCTAGGGCTCTTGATGGTTTGTGGTGAATTTCGTGATCTTTGATTGTCCACTGATCCATGATGGTGTGGATGTAATCCAGCAACAATCACGAAATCAATCTATGCAAGGTTTGCTTGAGATAAGTCTCTTTTCGTTCTTGCTTTCAATTTCGTGTTTTTAGGGCTTTCTTTGATCCGCGAGTTTGTGATTGATTCTTTCACGTGAATTAGCTTGTTGTGATATGTGTGAATCTATCTAGCATCATCTTGATCATCAATCCCTCACGAACAAGCTTTAGGATCAAGTTTTCGTTCTTGCCCGGTTTTAGACCTTCTGTTAATCAATTGGCAATTGCTCAAGATCGTTCCAAGAATTATCATAATATTCGATTGGAATAGGTCCTCAATAGCATATAGAAGGTGTGTGCAAAGTTTCATAAAGATTAGAGTTGAGAATCAAAAGTTTCACCTAATTGCAAGTTCGTCATCGGTGATTTTCTTTGTTGCGATCGGTTACGAGTCGGCGGTCGGATCGCCATCATCACCGGTCGACCGATTTTGGAGCGGTCCGACCGCCAGACCTAACGCCGGTCGATCGCTGACAATCGGTCCGACCGATTGGGTCCAGCGATCGATCGCCCGCGTCTTGTGAGTCTTTGCAATTTTAGTTGATTTTGTAGCATTGCTTAGGGGTTTAATTGGATTCAATACTAGTCTTCCATTTGTCTTGGTATATTGATCTTCATAGCTTTCTAATAGCTACCGGAGTGAAATTGTATTGAGTTCATAATTTGTGAAAAAGTGGCGTGCTCTATTCACCCCCTCTAGTCGCCTTTACGGTCCAACAAGTGGTATCGAGCCCTGTTAGTTCAATCTTGATCTTAACCGGTCACCGAACTTTGGCGATGGATAAGTTTTCTACTAAACCGCATATCTTGATGGGCACGACTATGCCTATTGGAAGAATCGTATGCGCGTCTTTCTTGAGAGCGAGGACAAGCTATTTGGGATGTTGTTAGAGCCTCATTGGTTATTCTGAAATTGCTACACTCGCTTCGCAATTCTTTTGGCTAACAACAATAAGGCTAAGAATCTTTTATATGGTGCACTTGGTAGACAAGAATATGATAGAATTTGCAATCTTTCAATCACGCATGAAATTTGGAACACTCTCGAAACATATCATGAGGTTCGTCCCAAATCAAAAAGGTGCGCCAAACAGTTTACAAGCGTGAATACAATAAATTCGAGATGCGTCTGGAGAGAGCATCGATGACATTTTCATCGCTTTAATAAAGTAATTAATCAAATGAAAGTTTGTTGATATTGAATATTCTCAATCTGAAAATGCCACCCATCTCTTGGTGCAATCAACACCAAGGAGTGGGAGATGAAGGCTCTTGCTATAGAGGAAAATGTTGATCTTTCAAGTCTTACTTTAGAATTGCTTTATAGTAAACTCAAGACTCATGAAATTAAAAGAGTTGATCATCCCAAGAAAGATAATTTAGCTTTGGTAGCGATCCTCTCAAAAGGCTTTTGATGACTCTTTTGAATCTTCTTACGGATTTTCATTTGCTTGTTTATCCGCTATTCATGAAGAGGAGTTTGAAAGTATTCTGAAATGCAATTAGCTCTTCTAGCTAAAAAATTCACACGGGCCTACAATAATGTGAGAAACAAAAGAGAGGTGGTCGGTGACATGCTATGAATGTGGTGAGCTCAATTATATCCGGACAAATTGCCCCAAGTTGAAAGGTAAGAGCAATCATAAGGAAGGAAAGCCGACTTGGAAGAAGCCTCCTTTCAACAAATCAAGGTATGAGGCTAATAAGCTTGTGAAGGTGCTCACCGGGTCCTTGCCGCTTTGAGGATCAATCCTTGAGCGATGTGGATACCGGGAGTGAGGAGGACAAGGAGGAGGAGATCCTCAAGGCAAAAAGAAAGGGAAGGCCAAAGACTTCATCGCATGTGCTTCATGGTCGACACGGATGACATTGATGATAATGAGGTATCTTTTTCTTATGATGAGCTTTACGCTAAATATGATTCTATAGTTGAGCAATTGCTTAGTCAAGATGAAGCGCTAGAATTTGTCATGACAAAGAATAAGAAATTAGAGTCAAAGATTAACAAACTAAAAGTAGATCTTAAAATGCTAAGACTCTTGAACTCGATGAATGTTTATCTTGTCATGCTATGCATTCTTAAATTACCAAGTTACAATCTGCTCATAATATTTACGTACAACAACTTGAGAATGCTAGATCTGAACTAAATGAAATTAAAAGTGCTCCTTGTGAAAAATGTTTAGAATCTAGTAAATTGATTGCTTTTGAGGTATTTGATTCTAGCCCTTGCACTTCATGTTTAGAAAAGAACGTGAAATCAAAGATATCTTAGAAGTCGCTAGAGTCAAATATGCTAAGCTTAAGGACAATATTGAAAATACTACTTGTGCTTCATGTTCCACTCTTAAGCTTGAAATTGCTAGGTATAAGGAGAAATCTATGAATAATACTTGTGATGCTTGTGTTAACTTGAGAAAAGAAAATGCTTACCTTCATGATACATTAGAGAAATTTTCTAAAGGTAAGAAACAATTAAACATGATTCTTGACAAGTCTAAAACTCCTTATAAGAAGCAAGGTTTAGGATTCAATTCTTTTCAAGACAATTCAAACCCAAAAGTCATTCAAGTCTTGGAAAAGGTTTAATTGAATTCAAACCCAACCCGCAAAAACATCTTTTAAATCTGCGAGTTTTGCCCAACCTTGTATTAATTCAAATGGTGCTTCTTCTAGTGGTACCAAGTATCATTGCACTTATTGCAAGAAAGGTGGGCATTTGATTGAATTCGCATTGGCGTAGGTTGAAAAATGATAGGAAAAATTTTGATAGAATTTCATTCATGCAACCTAGAGCTTCTATGAGACATGGTAACACGAAAAGAATAAACACGGATTAGGATTTTTATCTCATGCAAATCACTATGGTTCTAGATATCCTAATTCTAATGTTTATCGATCAAGGGTCGTCGGCCGGTGGTCACCGGTCGACGATCGTTTTGGTCACCGATCGACCCACTTGACAACGCCGGTCAGACCGCCCATGGACAGTTTAAGTCTCATGTTAATTTAAACATTGCTCATAACCGAATGTTAGATGAAATCAAGGATAGTACTTCGGTTTGTATACTCCTTGCGACGCGTGTGTCTCGATCTTTGGATTCCTAAATCTTGTTTATCTAACCCCATGTTGAGACACATCGTTCTTTGTTCCTTGATTTTCGGGACTACCGTGGAAAGGGAAGAACACGTGGTTCGTCGACTCGGGTGTTCACGCCACATGACCGGAAACTCAAAATGGTTCACCTCTTTCACACGGGCAACAGGTGATGACTTCATCACCTTTGGAGATGATACACAAGGGCGAATTGAAGGAACAGGATCAATTAGAGTAAACAATAAATTCATTCTAAAGGATGTCGCTCTTGTGGACAAGCTTAGGTATAATCTCCTTTCCGTATCTCAGCTTCTTGATGATAGCTATGAGACTGTTTTTAAGAAAAATACTTGTCGTGTGCTTGATTCTACTGGTGAGCTTGTGTTTGGAATCTCTAGAGTTGGTAGAATTTTTGGAGCTGATTTTTCAGAATCTCTTGCTGGATCTCTTAAATGTTTGCTTACATCTTCTTCTGATTTCTGGCTTTGGCATCGACGTTTGGGGCACATTGGTTTTGATCATCTGACACGAGTTAGCAACCTTGATCTCATGAGAGGTTTGCCCAAACTCAAAGTATCAAGGATCTTGTATGTCGCCACGTAGGCATGGCAAACAAGTTGCCGCCTCACACCCTTCTCGTGACTATGGTTATGGTACCGATGACCGGGACGGTTGCTTCATATGGATCTTGTTGGTCTGCTGAGTCCGGTCAGTCGGTGGAAAATGGTATATTCTTGTCATAGTCGATGATCTTTCTAGATATACTTGGGTGTTCTTTCTTACTTCAAAAGATGAAGCTTTTGGTTATTTTCATGACCTTGTTCTTCGTTTGGCTTCTGAGCTTCCTGGTGCTTTGAGAGCGATTCGCAGTGATAATGGCACGGAGTTCAAAAATGCTTCTTTGCTTCTTTTTGTCTTGGCGTGGTATTGAGCATCAGTTCTCCTCTCCACACGTCCCTCAACAAAATGGCGTGGTGGAAAGGAAGAATAGGACTTTAGTCGAAATGGCTAGGACGATGCTAGACGAGTATAACACACCGAGGAGATTTTGGGCCGAAGCTATTGCTACTGCTTGCCATATTGCAAATCGTGTCTTTTTGAGACCTTCTTTAGGCAAGACTCCTTATGAGCTTCGTTTTGGTAGAAAACCCTCTGTTTCACATTTTGAGTTTTGGATCAAAATGTTTTATTCTTAAGACAGCAATTTAGATAAATTTGAATCAAGAACTTTTGATGGGATATTTCTGGGTTATCCTGCTCATTCGAGGGGTTTTCGGGTTTTTAATACTGAGACTAACATTATTCAGGAGACTTGTAATGTCACTTTTGATGAGACTAGCCCTGGAGCTAGATCTATTGCTACAGATGATTTACAGGTGACAGAGAGCATTTTTGTGGAGGAAGATGAGGACGAAGCTAATATCATTCCTTCATCTGCTGCTACTGAAGCGCCCATACTGATACAAGAACCTGCTACGTCTACTTCACCTTCAGTTGAGGCTCCTGCTGCATCTTCATCATCAGCAGTACCTGCGGAGGTCGAAGAAACGGTATCTCACCCGGGCGCTCCACTTCGCATTCAAAGACAGCATCCTCCGGAACAGATAATAGGTAATCTACATGAGCGAGTCACTCGCTCCAGGTATAATGATCCAAATCTCTACTCTCATTCAGCTTTTGTTGCTTCTTTTGAACCCCGCGATATATCACATGCTTTATCTGATTCTAGCTGGGTAAATGCCATGCATGAGGAGTTAGAGAATTTTGAAAGAAACAAAGTTTGGAACCTAGTAGAACCTCCTAGTGGTCATAATGTTATAGGAACCCGTTGGGTGTTTAAGAATAAACAAGGTGAGGATGGTTCTGTGGTTAGAAATAAGGCCAGATTGGTAGCTCGTGGTTTGACCAAGTTGAGGGGTTAGATTTTGATGAGACATTTGCTCCTGTTGCTAGACTAGAAGCCATTCGCATTCTGCTTGCATTTGCTGCATCAAAAGGTTTTAAATTATATCAGATGGATGTTAAAAGTGTCTTTTTAAATGGTTTCATAGATGAGGAAGTGTATGTTAAGCAACCCCCTAGTTTTAAGGATCCTAAATATCCAAATCGTGTTTTCAAGCTATCTAAAGCATTGTATGGTCTTAAACAAGCCCCTAGAGCCCAGTATGATAGACTTAAGACCTTCTTGCTTAAAAATAATTTTGAGATGGGTAAAGTGGATAAAACTCTATTTATTCTTAGGCGTGACAATGACTTCACCTTGCTCAAATTTATGTGGATGATATTATCTTTGGTGGTTCCTCTAATGCTCTTGTTTCCGACTTTTACGACACTATGTCCAGGAATTTGAGATGAGTATGATGGGAGAGCTTAATTACTTTTGGGACTTCAAATCAAGCAATGCAAGGAAGGAACTTTCATCCATCGACGAAGTACACTAAAGATCTACTCAAACGCTTCAACATGGGTGATTGCAAGCCAATTTCCACTCCCATGGCAACTTCGATTGTTTTGGATCCGGATGAGGAAGGAGAAGTCGTGGATCAACGCGAGTACCGCAAACATGATCGGCTCCTTCATGTATCCGACGGCCTCGAGACCGGACATTCACTTCACGGTATGTCTTTGTGCAAGATTTGAGCGTCTCAGAACTTCCCATCGCCAAGCCGTTAAGCGCATATTCGGTATTTATACTCTACCCTCTTATATGGCATTTGGTATTCTGCTCTTGACTTTGTCCATTAGAGGTTTTTCGATTCGATTTTGCGGTCGTCGGTTAGATAGGAAGAGTACCTCGGGCACTGTCACTTCCTAGGCACTTCTCTTGTATCTTGGTCTTCTAGGAAGCGGTCTTACATTGCACAATCCACTCTTTGAAGCGGAGTATGTAGTCAGCGCTAGTTCTTTGAGCTGATTTTGTGGATGACGTCCACTTTGAAAGATTATGGGTTAAACTTTGCTAGTGTTCCTCTTTTACGTGATAACACTTCGCTATTAATATTGCTAAAACCCGATTGCAACATTCTAGGACTAAGCACATAGACATTCGCTTTCACTTCCTTAAAGATCATGTTGAAAAAGGTGATATTGTGATGCACTTCGTAGAGTCCAAGCTCAATTGGCGATATTCTTACCAAGCCTTTAGATCAAACCGATTTTCCTCCTTAAGAAGCGAGTTAGGGTAATTTATCCTTATGGGTTGGTTTGAGGGGAGTTTGATCTTTTTCTTATCTTTCCTTGTTCTTTTGATCTTTTATTGTTCTTTTTCTGAACTTAGTGATCTTTTCGAACTTTTTAGGTTTTTAGTCTTTTTAATTGCATCTCATTGTGTCATATTGCATTCATATGAAAACTCCAACAAGTGGTTACAACAAATGGTATGAAAAATCCAAAATGATGCATTGTAATATAAGATTTTCTGCTTATTTTTAAAAATTGATGAAGCTTTGCCTATTACCCTTTAGAGCTTTTGTATTTCAATTCTTGCTCAATGTCATGTCTAGTTCTTTGACTTGCTAGAATTATCATGCTTTTACATGTGTAGCTAAGTCTTTGCTATGTGAGCTAGAACCTTTTAAACAACTCAAACTAAGAAATTGCAATTTGTGAATGTTTTAGCGAGTTGCGCAATTAGTGCTCCTCTTGTGACATTGGCCCTGTCAGAATTGCTTTGTTAGCTCTTTGATCTAAAATTGACCATTACTTGAGCTTTTGTGTTCTTGAGTTTCTAAAACTGCTCAAGTGAAAAATGAAAATCAAGATTGTCTTATGCTTAAATTGTGCCAAACTATTCTTACGAGACTGCTTGTCAAATGACATGAACTTGGAGATAGTTTGATGAACCAAACGATCTCATGGGGACTGCTTGTCAGAAATGACATGAACCTCAAGATTTGTCGCCCTGGTAGAAGCTTAGAAAGAGTTTGTGGATGGCTCCTAGTCCAGGATCTTCTTTACTAAGATATACCTTTAATCAACTTTTGGTCGAAGCTTAGGATGAGTTTGTGGATGGCTCCTAGTCCAGGATCTTGTCACTAAGTTAGATCATTAGTCAACTTCAATATTCAATGCAAATGAGAAAAATGTTGACAAATGGGCGTTTACAAAATATTGAGCAAAATGATTCAATACGGGACTTGATTGACTCTTAATGTGGTCTTTGTTAGATTTTTGATCTCACTTTGACATTTTGACATGGCCAATTTCATTTTAGGATCCCTGTTGATGAACTTGTTTGAATTTGAAGCGTTGCTTAAATTGATCAAATCTCTCGCTTTACTTTTGAGCCTTTGTGCTTAGCTTTGATATATATGTCTTACCATGATCTTGCTAGCGCTGTCAGGCTTGATATGCTGTTTGTGCAATATTAGAGATACTAGATTGTTCTTTTGGGTAATCTCCAAAGCTTCTTGTAATCAAAAATTGAAAAATACAAAAATGAAGCCACTCCATTGCACTTCATGCATACTCCTGTTTATGCTTCTTTCTTTATCATCTATTGGTTATCTCTGGATGAGAGGAAGGCGTGATTCCTTGATGAATCCATTGTCAAAGGGGGAGAAGATGTGTTAATTAATGAGAAGATATTTCTTTGGGAGAAGATGTGATATTTCTTTGCTATTTTTATTTGGAGAAGATGTGTTAATGAGAAGATATTTCTTTGTTGGGGGAGAAGATTAAACAAAGGGGAGAAATTTTGAGATATATATATATATATATTTGTTTTACAAAGGGGGAGTAACTGAAAAGTTGAAAGTTTTTGAAAATCGAGGATCATAGTGAGGGGGAGTTCTTGAGTTGCATTCTTATTGTTTTATTGAATATTCTGAACTTGAATTGCATTCTTTTATCCTCACAATGATCATAGGTCAATTGAACAATTGTTCTTTCATATGGACCTTATGTGAGAATTTTGACCCTTTTCTGGAAATCAAAGTTTTTATGCTTACTTTTGCCTTATCTCACATGCCTATACTATTCTGATGCCAGCTTGGTCATTTACATTGCTTTTTATTGCTTATGGACCAAGTTGTGCCTTTGTGCGAAAACTACGAGTAAACTCGTTTTCAAACCTCTTACTTACATTTTCTGGATAATTGCCAATGTGTTCATCAAGGGGGAGATTGTGGATTTCATGGGGATATGTTCCAGAACTTAGGATGATGTGACAATTGGCAATGGCGTTTACGGTTTGTAGTTTCACGTGTTTTCGACAAAGCTACATGTATTCTGGACAGGGGCGGTCCGACCGGTCCTTGCACGGCGGTCCGACCGGTCCCAAATCGGTCGGACCGGCCATGTGAAATGATCGGACGGCGGTGACCTAAAAGTGTTCAAAGCAGTGGGCCAAAAATAGGTGTTGTAGGCAAGTGAGGATCCCAATGCACTTGGTCTCATAATTTTGGAGTCTCGATAAGAAGTTCTATTCGTTTTAATTTCCGAAGGTTTGGATTTTGGGAGTATGAATTTGGCTAAGTCCCAGGGGCGGTCCGACCGCTCACGAGGCGCGGTCCGACCGCCAAGGCGCGTCCGACCGCTCACCCGGAGCGGTCGGACCGGTTTCTACTTGATCATCGGCCAACCGTGGCGATGTTGTTTTGTTAGGTCAAAGTCATTGGTTTCATGGCATATGATTTGCATGATGCATGTTTTGACTAACATGGGTCAAGTTGTGAAGAACTTGTTCCCGAATCGTATTTTCTTATCCGTGGTTGTGCGGGTAGCTTGGTGGTCAACGACGGTCAGCGGCGAGGAGAATCGGGACTAGACTTGAAGAGTTGAGGTCGAGCGATCGGCGATGCGGGTGAGGTCAACGACTCAAGCGTGACACAAGATGGACAAGGGTGACCTATTGGCGAATCCATGGCGCATGGTGAAGCGGTTTAGGTCAAAAGGTTAAAGACGGCGCTTCGCGAAGCGTGCGTGTGTGACCCGTTTGTTAGTGGGCCTTAACGGGAGCCCAAGAGAGTCAAACCCTAAGAGTTTTAGGCCTCCACTATAAATAGGAGGAGATGGTGGCTGCACTCTCTCTCTCGCCTTTTATGTTTCAAAACCTAATTGTCTTTAGGGAGTTGAGGTGGAGGCTAGGGCTCTTGATGGTTTGTGGTGAATTTCGTGATCTTTGATTGTCCATCGATCCATGATGGTGTGGATGTAATCCAGCAACAATCACGAAATCAATCTATGCAAGGTTTGCTTGAGATAAGTCTCTTTTCGTTCTTGCTTTCAATTTCGTGTTTTTAGGGCTTTCTTTGATCCGCGAGTTTGTGATTGATTCTTTCACGTGAATTAGCTTGTTGTGATATGTGTGAATCTATCTAGCATCATCTTGATCATCAATCCCTCACGAACAAGCTTTAGGATCAAGTTTTCGTTCTTGCGGTTTTAGACCTTCATTAATCAATTGGCAATTGCTCAAGATCGTTCCAAGAATTATCATAATATTCGATTGGAATAGGTCCTCAATAGCATATAGAAGGTGTGTGCAAAGTTTCATAAAGATTAGAGTTGAGAATCAAAAGTTTCACCTAATTGCAAGTTCGTCATCGGCTGATTTTCTTTATTGCGGATCGGTTCGAGTCGTAGGTCGGACCGCCCGTCATCACCGGTCGAGACCGATTTTGGAGCGGTCCGACCGCCAAAGACTAACGCCGGTCGATCCGCCCGCAATCGGTCCGACCGATTGGGTCCAGCGATCGACCGCCCGTCTTTGTGAGTCTTTGCAATCTTAGTTGATTTTGTAGCATTACTTAGGGGTTTAATTGGATTCAATACTAGTCTTCCATTTGTCTTGGTATATTGATCTTCATAGCTTTCTAATAGCTACTGGAGTGAAATTGTATTGATTTCATAATTTGTGAAAAAGTGAGCGTGCTCCTATTCACCCCCCCCTCTAGTCGCCTTTACGGTCCAACAAGTCGGCTTGCCGAGTCAGACTCGAGCCCAAGGAACAGTGCAGCCGGTTGGGTCTAAAGGTTTGACTGAGAATTAAAATGGTTTTTCCTCTTTGACCGAGGTGCTAAAAATAGAAATAAATTTCCTAAAAATGTGAAATAATTTACAGGGGCTCCTGGGAAGGTCTAGTATCCATAAAAATTATTTAACATGACTGTTGATGATAAAATGTGTATGATTTAATTGCAAACTTAATGTAGGTTATTAAACTGTGTTTGAATTTCCTTAGGGTTTAAACCCATCCCAAAAATTTGGGAAAAATTATGTTTACTCATTATACTGCTTCTGGTATTTGAATAAATTATTTTAGGAAGATATTCATTTGCTTTTGTTACTGTTTTTCTTTAGGGTTGGTTTCTGTAAGTGTATGCTTATACCTTCGAATGAGATTTTCCGAGTGCAATAATTAATGTAAATGCTTGGAATACAAGATGCATGCTAATGAGATGCATAGTAATTCTCTTATTAATTTGAGGATGTGACAAAAAGGGAAGGAGTGCATTAGGGAAAGAGCGCGGATTGGAGGCAAAAATAACTAGGGCACTCTGAGCACCCTTGTATTTTAGGAAAAATCTACAGAACATTGTAGCTTTGGCCACGATTCCAACGGGATAGCCATCGGTTGTTCAATCTGATTTAATCGGACGCTCAGTATCGTTTGCTCGGCTCCCCCACGACAATGAAGAAAATTTTGGTCACTATGTTGCTCTACTCGATGCAGTTCACTTTCCCCACTCCATCTCTCTCTCTCCTCACACCACGCAACGCGGTTTGATTACTTGGTGGGAGCGATGGATTTCACCGACAGCGGCTGTAATATACACCCCGAGCTCACCCTGCTTCACTTCCCGTCATTCTCCCCTCCCAATTTTGGCCTTGTGCGCTGGCAGAGAACAATGATTGTGCACGATAGCAAGCGAGCGGTTGTGGCTTTGGATGAGACCGAGGGGCGACACAAATGCGCGACCCCAGTGGGCGCGGGCACAGCCTCTAGTATGCAGCTGGAAGGGAGTGCACTCGTCCGCATGGTGGGTGGCGACAACATGCAGGCGCCACGAGCCACGAGCCACGAGCGGCAGGGCTCACACGCAGCAGTCGCCGCAGGTGACCTCGGCGGCGCTTGGGATCACAAGTGGCCATAGCGGGCTGGCGGCTATGAGTTCTGAGCAAACACGGTGAGCACCAACGAGTCTGGTGGCAGGTGAGCGGCAGGCGAGAGCACACTGTGGAAGTTGGTGGCACACTAGCACGGGTGCGGAGAGCACCAGAGAGTTGTTGTTGAGCCCAGGTGCATCCTAGAAATTGTGGAATTTTTTTTGGGTTTTTGGTTGTAATTTTGTGTAGTTAGTTTGAAGTTGTGTTGAAACCTACTCGAACCAAGAAATTGTATTTGAAATTTGTTCAATTTTTTAAACTTTTGGTAAACTTTTTTTTGCGAAGACCCATGAAACATTTCTGGAACTTTTCTTGAACATCTTGAAACGTGTTGAAACCTGCTTAGAACTATTTCTGAAACTTCTTGAAACTTGTATAAAACTTTCACGAAATGCGCTGAAACCTACCTAAAACATCATGCTTGGAAACCTTTGTAGTTTGTTTTTCAATGTCATCTCAAACTCATCTAAAACTCGTTGAAACTTCGATGAAATTTGTAAGTCACTACTACAGAACACGTCATCACAGACGGTTCGGAACCATCATCACAGACGGTTTCTGAACCGTCTATATTTGTTCGTCTGTGATAACAGCGATTATCACGCAGACGGTTCAAAACCGCTCAGTGAGACTATTATCACGAGCGGTTTCGATTATAAACCGTCTGTGATAAGTGATTATCACCGACGGTTTTTAAAGTAAACCGTCTCGTGATAAGTGGTTATCACGAGCGGTTTACTTTAAAACCGTCGTGATACTAGAATATCACGACGGTTTACTTAAAAACCGCTGCGTGATAGCACTTATCACGAGCGGTTTATGTTGAAACCGCTGCGTAGTAATAGCCTTCGCAGCGGTTTCAACATAAAACCGCTCGTGGTAGTGAGCGATCCTAGCTACATTGTTTGCTGTTTTTTGGCCAACCTCAGAAATTGCTAGCCATGCCCTCTGAAAACAAGCATGTACAAATAACAGATACATCGCAGATAATCAATTGTTGACAACTCAAATTGATCATTACTCAAAATAAATTAATAAAGATCGAATTTGTTGAAGTATTTTCGCTATAGTTGTACAATTGGATTACAATTAAGTCAATTGTTTGCGTGAATTTCTGGGTCGGCGATGGAGTGAAACTCTCCTTTGTCAACTATTTCTGTCATGATAAAGGTGCATAGCTGCCCTCGAACTTCCACGAGCTCTTGCGCAATGAGTCCATGTAAATCTATTATCAAACCCTGCCGCTAGGTCAAGAAAAAATGGTAAGGATATATATTTGAATTTACAATTACAAAAAAATTATTTCGAGATTGACAAACCTCCGGATTCTTCATCTTAGCACTAATGATTTGTTGCATATGATGGCAAACGTAGAATACACATAGCTCATCATTTTTTTGCTGGCGGCACTGCAAAAATAGAATTACATATATACGTATAGTCAGTTGAAGACACATTTTTATGAAGTATGATATATATAGGATTATTGTGTTGTAGCGCGCATGAAATTTCGTCCCCCGTGTTAGTTGGTATTTGGATCCACTGTATCTTCCTTGTTGGCTAACATAGGAGATAAACGAACTACATAATTGAAAAAAGTTATCTGTCGAACCCGGGAACGAAGGATCCCAAATTCTCTGTGTTCATACACTAGTCCAGGATTTCCAGTGTACACAGTCACAAAAATGTTATCACAAACATATCCAGCGTGTATATTTAATAATCATAGAGTTTATTACAACTGGGGCCGGAGGCCAAATAAAATATTAAGCGGAAGCAAATAATAATGGTAAGCCACACGATACGCCACAGGCAATCGTCTGGAGGTCGCTGCCTAATCGTCCTGCTCCTCACCTTCTGGATAGCAGTCTTCTCCTGAATAATAATATTCAGCAAGAGTGAGCACTACAACTGTGCTCGCAAATTACACCCAATACAAAATTTAGAATGCATGCATAAGTTATTCAAAGGAAGGTTGTAGGGTTTATTTGCATAAATCAGCCTTTTTGGTTTAAATAGTTATACTAAGTTTCAAGGCACATTTTCATTACATAACTAAAATCAGATTTAAAATTGATCATTTTATAGTGGATAACCTTCATATGAAACATGGTGAAGGATACCCTCCTATCACAAGGCTACCCGCCCAAATTTACCACAAGGATTAACCATCCTCAAATCATGTCCAAAGTTATTTTAAAACCAAAAACAAATCTAACTTAGAGTGGCTTTGCTCAGCATGTCCATAACCGTGGACACGGCTATTCGAATAGATTTACACTCTGCAGAGGTTGTACAACTTTACCCACACGAGATAATTTGCAGTTATGTCGCCAATACACACTTCCTTAGGTGTGTGACTAGGCAATTATCACAAGGCGTTTCCAATGCATTACCTCAATACCAATATGCCCGCTAAGGTTTCACTTCCATTAGGCTAACCACTGCTGGAAACCCTCTTGCGCCAAGTGGAATAAAGTCTAACCGACACCCACACAACAAAAATGGCATAAACAATACGAGGTAATACAAATTATTAAGCCCGGTTCGCCCATACAGAACATGTGGTAGTACGGTGGAGCTTTTGCAAGATGCGGCTCAAAGGCCTGGTCCTTAATCTACTTGGGCAACTTTCAATAAAAACCACAGGTCTCGATCCTAACTGACAGGCCGTGCATAAACTTGCACCCACTAACGGTCCATGTTTGCCTAAGTACAAACTATTTTCTTTTATTTTTAATTTTCAAAGACATTTGCAAAGTCCACCATGACAAAGCAATGTCATAGGCTTTTATCAATTTATGAAATTTTGGCTAAATTCTCCCAAAGACAAATATTTCATGGTCTAAGCATTTGCTATGCATATATTTATTTTTAATTTCATTTGACTAAGGTTACAAGGAATTGATAATACAACAATCAAATTTGGCTATACAAAGGAATTGGAATAATTAAATATTTAAAACAGGAATTTAAAATAATTAAATACAATTATGCAAGCAATAATAATTTAAAACAGAAATTAAATAATTTTAAATATTGGGGGCAAAATGGTCAATGGTGTAACTTGCCTTGTTCAAATTCCTGTTATTCTACTTCTTCAATAGGGTCAAGCTCTCCTGAGTCGTCAAAATCTATCTGTAAAATATTCCAAATTCAAACAGAATTCAAATGAACACAAATAAATTCAAATGAAAATTCAAATTAACTCCAAATTAAATAATTTTGGTTTAGTTAGCTAGATCTTGATTTTATACAAATTTAGAAATTTGAATCACCTAAATCGGAGTTTGTATGAAGAAATACGAGCTCTGGAAGTTTAAATCTAAATTTAATTCCAAAATCAGGATTTTCCAAATTTCCAATTAAATCTCTAAAGGAAATTCTATTTATTGCGCCACCGACGTCAATGATCTTGCGCCTCGAGGCCGACATGTGGGCCCGCACAGTATGGATCGAGTCCACAACGGCGCAAGTCCACGGTGGACTCGGCACGCAATAAAGATACAAAGGGGTAGTCTGCTTGCGCCTTGTACAGATCTGCAGCCACGCTGGCCAGCGACTTGGCCGCCACGCATGCGAAGCGATGATGTGGCGCCGAGGTGGCAGAGCCACGTCGGCACCGAGAGGGGAGGCGCCGGGAACCAAGGTGCAGCGCCGCGGCGCGCGGCGAGCTCCGGTGAGGTGCGCAAAACATTCGTGAGACGATCGAGTACGATCGCGCTACCGGCGACGCGAGGGCGTGGCGGAAGATGGTCGGCGACGGCGAGGCGGCGGTGTGGTTCGGCCGTTGGCGCGAAGGAGCTCGGCGACGTTAGAGGGTGCGAAGGTGCGCACGAGTTCGCGATCTTGGCGGCCGGTGGTGCGATCGAGGCGGCGGAGGTTCACCGTGGCGGCGCTAGAGGCGTGAGCACACTCGGCTCGGCGAGAGAAAGAGCCAATGCGGGCAACCGGGAGCGAGGAGGTGTGGAGAGTTGGGGCAAAAGCTTGAGGGAGTAGAGCGCACTGGTGCTCCTTTATAGGGCGAGGCGAGGCCGAAGATGGAGATCGTGGGCGAGGTGGCAACGACCGTTTGCGGAGGTGAGGCGGCGGCGTTCTGCGAGTTAAGGAGGGGGTAATGCCGAACGAACGCGTGGGAACGGCCGCTTTCATTGCGCGTGATGGCGAGAGAAATGGGGAGGAATCACGGGATTGAAGAGCTCCAAAGAGGCTTTAATGGCGCAGAGGCGACGATCGCGGGGGAGAAGAAGGGGCGGGAAGAAGCACGGTCGAGGCCCACCATCAATGAGACAGAGCGGAGAGAGAGCGCGCGGCGGATTAGTGTTGGCCGTCCGATTTTGATCGGACGGTCCAGCGTTCTTCGCGCAGGGGAGAGTTGGGCGAGATCGCCAAATCTTGGCTTCGCCCGATCAGAAAGTGTAAGATTTTAAATTCTTTTTCAATTGATTTAATTCCAGAAATTCAAATAAGCTTTAGAAAATAGTAAATGAAGTCCAAAAATTTTGAGAAAATTCACAGAAATTCTATGAGGCATTCTGGACTTAAACAAAATAATTCCAACTTTTAGATGGTAATAGTTTTTGCACATAAATTCTTTTAGCCTTAATATACTTTATTGAAAAGCTTTTAAAAATTCCAGAAAATCCACAAAAATTAATAAAGTCTTATTTTTAAATGAAATTGAAATTTTGGGCTGTTACATTATCCTTGGGCATTTCAAACGAAGGAAGACTACAATAGAGTTATGTATGGAGGAAATGATCATACTTGTCGAGTATTCCTTGCAGAATGCTGAAGTCGTGATCGTTTCTGACTAGGGAATCAAGATATATCACAGTGTTCCTCCTGGGTATAATGACTAAAAGGATCCAGTGGTACCTACTCATGTATGTCGCTATAACTATTAAACCAAAGTACAAATGAAATTTAAATAGCAAATAGTGAAGCACTTACCCCTGGTTGTAGGGCACCAGTATGTAGTCCTTGCGAGTCTGAAGAAGCAATGCCGCCGTTATGTAGTTCTCGACGAAGGTCGCGTCTGCTTCGATGGTTTGCATAGATACCACGTGTGGGTCGAGGAAACCCACCGGTTCTTGCCCTTCCCGGGCATATTTCATCATGTATCTATACATAAGCAATGAGTTGCGATATTTATCGGTATTACATGAATGTAGAACTTGATTGTACACACTTACAGTGTCCAACATCGTAGAAGCGAGGCGTCGAGGGCTTTGAGATTGAATAGGTTGAATAAGTCGTTGAAGCCTACCACGAAGTAGCCCGGCCCGTTGAAGAAATGCTCATCCTTGTATGCGACGGTGATTCCAGTATCGCACCCCTTCTTTGCGGTATTCGCAGTACGAACATGCAAAGCCCGACAAGAAAATCCAAACACGCTAATTGTGCGTTAGGGCACAACGGTTTTCCGATGGAGTACTTCCTGTGCTTCTGGGACTTGGGAGGCGGCTTAATGTTCGTCGATTTCGATTTGGCCTTAACGATTGGCAGTGTCTTCCTGCGAGACGACTCGGGAACCGATACGGTAGCACGCTTTTCTTGTTCTTTCGGCGTCTTCTCCACGGAACCGATGAGGTGGCCTTCGAGGCGAAATATGAGGTGGAGTCATGGAGGGTCCGTTGGAGAGGAATGGTCTGTCGAGATTGCGGCATCGCTGGGTCGACGATGTCCGTCTTGGGCCATCGGATAAAACGCACGGCATCCCCTAATGTTGTGATCTCTTCGTTCGGCGAATGTCCACGGGACGGCCATGAAATGTTGATGTACCATGTCCACCTCCACCCTTGCGTAACCATCGCCACCGACACCATGATGCATCGCTCCTTCTGGTATGGATGCACCATCCCCGCCCACCTCAATAGGAATGGACCCAACTAACCTCGCTTGAGCTTGCAGCCGTCGGCTCCTACAAAATGATACGCAATTAGCTAAGGCGCCCTATAGGTCTATCTTTGGTGCATTCCATAGATGTACATTACCTTGATGCGGTCTATCGGTAATTGGTCGTCGTCATGTTCAAAATTATGCGTGGGCGCGACACTACTCCGATATCGAGGACTGGTTCCGCAATAACGAGGGACTTTATTCGTTGCGGAGTACTTGATTCATTGATCCTGCAAACTTGCTATCCGTCCCTGAAATTCCGCCTTAAGTAGTTCCAACTGATTGTCGTACTCGGCCTTGGATCTCTTCCTACTTCTATACATGAAGTAGTCGTCTTGCGAATCCATGTACCCAAGGTACGTTAACCCCTTGCCTCGCGTGCGACCCGGGTGCTCCTTGTTTCCTAGGGCCGTAGATAGTATATCCTTCTCCCTGTGTTCTTGGAAGGAGCCTTCGGAAATTTGGGCAATCAATTCACGCTGCAAGAGGTCATCATGTTATTATAGTAACTATGAAGTTATGGACTTATAAACAAGTAGGTAGTTCGACATATTTACCACACGTTGGGACACTTCCTAGTCCGCCGGGTTTGGGAAAGTGACGCCATCGACGAGACTTTACTCGCTTAACCGTGTTAGGGAACGCGGGTGTGTGATATCAGGAAATAGATTCTCCTCCTCCGCCTCCCATTGCGCGGATTTAGCCGCGTACCTAGCGGTGCCGAGTCTGTGGGGGTGAGTTTTTCGTACCTGGATTGCTTTGTGCGCCGCACTTTGCTCCATAAATTCATCCGTCATCTTCATAGCCACAAAGGCGTTCCATGTTTCCCGCGTCAAGAATGGAAACTTCGTGAAGGGCGTCTCACTCTTGTTCACGTACTGCGTGACAAGAACGCTCTTGAAGGTCCTCCACGCGTGACACATAGAGAGCAAGGCATGCCGTTCGACGCGTTTCATGTGTGTTTACGATAGTGAACTCGCTGAAAGGTCTTCCCACAAAGACGCGCGTCTCGATCTTTTGTCGAGACTTCCACTTTGGTGTGGTGATAGGACCTTTTCCTTGCAAGTATCCCGCAGATGGTCCGAATCTCGCCGATGCCGGGGACTCGTGAGGACCCCAACGTCACCGACCTCCGTGATGGTCGATCGGCGGCAGCAATTCGATATTCCTCCGCCATCTCGCTACGTGATCTGCGGCGTCGGTGGCGGCGGTGAAGACGACGCCTCGCCATGTGCGGCGTCGGTGACGGCGAAAGACGGCGCCTCGCCATCTCGCTACTTGCTATCTATGTAAGTTACTGCAATTAAGCATTAATCCTATTGTAATTAGCATGATTTGCAAAAGATTGATGATAGTTTGTGCTCTCAGAAGGAGAGTTGCAAAAGAACAAGTCTTTGCCATCTCAATCCTATTGTCTATACACTTCATGAAATGAATATGATAATATAAACTCAAGTATGCAATATATCGATCAATTTCAAACTCTAGTAAGACAATATTTCAAAGAAGGTCACATTAATGATGCGAATGTTGTGCAAGCAGGATGGATTGTAAGTCAATATAATGCCATGCTTGAGTACAGAAACACCAGTTGTTTCTTACTTGACTGTGGGGCTGAAATAATGTTTGTATGGGTTGGTCGGATAACACAAATGGAGGATAGAAAAGCTGCGATGAAGAAAGGTTGAGGTAAGCTCTCAAGCAGTCTTGCCTTTCCTTTTATATTTTTGTTGCCATTTCGGATATGCAACATCACAAGTTTTTTTGTTTGTCTCTTGTAGGAATTCATCATTAATAAAAAGCCAAAGACAACAAGAGTGACTCAAGTGATTCAAGGTTATGAGAGTCATGCACTGTTTAAAATAAGTAATCACAAAAGGCATAAATGGAATTGTCCTACCAAAAGAGGACATGGGAAAATTTTACAGTGGAGACTGCTATTTCAGGTGTGGTGCATTGATGGCAAGGCTAAACTCATGCTATAAGTGAGCAACTTTTATGTCAGTTGGTCGCTGTTCTTCGATTTGTTTTACAGCAATAGGACTTATCATTCACCTGTAGAAGTGAGTGAGATATCCTACTTTTTACCTTGGATTGCATATCATGGCTGATTCTAGCGAAAAGGAAATTTACCCAGTGTAATTTACTGGGTGATGCTTCCATCGGCTGCAACTGTTAGGTTGTTATCCTCCTGGTTTATGTCTTGTGTATCCGATTTTGACTCAGATTTTTCCAATTTTCCTAGACTAGTACACTAGTATCTCAGGAAACCCTTTACTCTCAGACATCTGCTAGAGAACTATTAGTACTATTAAAGAGACTGCTAGATTTTAGATATTATGCAAAACTTATGCTACTTTGAAGATTTATCCGACCAACCCATACAAACATACAAAAGAGACTGCTAGAGAAATATATTGTTAGCCAAAGTTTAAAAAGTTTGACTCACGTACTCCAAAATGACATTCTTTTGTGATTGGAGGGAGTATCATCTAATCCAAATAAAAAATATGCCATTCTCCTCAAGGCTTTTGTTCAGATTAAAAACTAAAGGTTTGAGAAAAAAAGGATAGTTTATATTGCAAAATTTGCATCATGAATATTGTACTTATTTAATTACCAACATGGTATTTGTCAAATAAAACGTAAACAAATAAAATTCTAGAAAGGTTTATTTTTCACACTTAGCTTAGCAAGCTAGTTTGGAAAGTTAAGCATGCCTAGTTCTCTGGGCACTATAGTAGGACCTTGTTCTCTGTGTAATACTTTATAATTCTGACTTATGCCAACACTTCCATAAATTTTGACCTGAATGTTGTAATTGTAGCAACAGTATTTTTACTGATTAGCCATGACTCCCAAAGTCCAAAAGCGGCTACAAGTCAAGTCAATTGGAATACACAATATCGTAAAACCTAAATTTTACAGAAATTTCATAGAACTCCAGTACAAAATTAGCACAAAAAGATCAGTACTTGGATCACATCATTTGATTGAGATGCCTTAACAGCTTAATGCACACAATACCATCCAAAAATGCTCGCGATAGCCGACATTATGCACACAACAGTAAAGATCCCCATCTAGTCCCAACCATAATGGATCAACCGCAAAGGTCTGCAGCGGTTGCTAGACTCGGATTAGTCTCAGAGGGTGCCCGCGATCTAAATGACTTAATTGTCAGTATCCCCATCTTGTATCGCTTAATTCAATCACTCTCCACGGCCAATTAACCCAACCAAGCACCCTAGAGGAGAGATCTATATAGGTTTGAGGCGAGGATGTATGGGGCACGTACCACCGGGAGATGGCTTTGGGAAGAGGTGGTGGTGTCGGCCGCCGGCGTGGCGGCGCGGAAGGCGTAACGAGCGGAAGTGGAAGTGGGCGGCGCCTTGTGGTCGGGGAGCGGGCGCAGGCAGCTCCTCCGTGAACTCCACCGCCACGGGTCGTCGGGCGCGCCGGGTCGGGGAGGAGGGGCGCCGGGTCGGGAAGGAGTTCGGAGAGGAGGCGCGCGGATTCGGTGGAGGAGGGGCGCCGGGTTCGGGAGGCGGCGCAGAGTCGAGGACCGATAGGGTTAAGAGCAAAACCCTACGCTTCTTTGAACCTTATAAAAACAACATCACGCAGAGCGGTTCTTTGAGGAACCGTCTGTGATGTTTGATTATCACAGACGGTTCCCTCAAAGAACCGTCTGTAATTACTTATCTCGGAAGTTTTTTTAACCTACTGTACAAGTTGATGAGGCAAAGCTTGAAATCTTTTATATCTTATACTCCATCTGTTCTTAAATAGACGCCGTTTTAGAATGTGTGCAATGAACTTGACCATTGATTTCTTGAAAAAAATATTTAGATTTACCACAAGAAAATTATATGGATAGAAATATCATGGATAGAAATATCCATACACTGCGCACTATAGCCTCCAAGCAAATTTGCTTGGCATTGCCTCTAAGGCTAGAGGCAAGCTCTAACCAATAAAAAAACTTGTACGACCTTACCTGTCACTTATGATAGATGGTCGTTGGAGTAGGGATTATGATGGATGGTAGTTGCAGTAGGGATTTATATATATATATATATATATATATATATATATATATATATATATATACTTGTACTAGTAGCCTTTATACACACAATAAAATTATGCTAGACTTAGATCATGTACAATAAATTTACATTATCTGTCTATAGACTCTGCTACGTAGGATTTAAACTGACGTGGATGAAAAAGAATAAAAAGAAAGAAATGTGATATCTACAATCCTGTAGTCGACTGTATCACTCGAACCAAGGAACATCCACATTGTCATCAATTTAAGATCATAAGTCCATAACACATTAACACATGACAATGGAATAAATTAGTTAATTACAATGGAGTAAATTCTTAATTAAAATATAGCCCTTCATGATGATCGACGCGCATATAGCTAGCTTCCTCACTTGGTTCTTCCTCGAGCCTGATGCCGTCTCCGAAAGGTGGCAACTCGTCAAATTGATTGTATTCTTCCTCGTCCACTACATTCTCAACTCCGACAATCCTCCTTTTTCCATGAAGAACTACGTGACGCTTCTTATTTGCCGGGTCGGTTACATAGAAGACTTGAACAACTTGGTTAGCCAGTACGAATGGTTCGTCTTTGTATCCGACACGTTCGAGGTCCACGGTAGTGACGCCGTACTTGTCGACCTTCACCTGTGGGAGATGGACCCAACGGCACCAAATAGGGGATCTTGAAAAGCACATAGTCGATCTCCCATATCTCCTCTATTTGCCCATAGTACGAGCTCCTCAGCCCATCGGTACTGAATGCATCTATGCGGACACCGCTGTTCTGCACTGTGCTCTTCCTATCCTGAGCTGCCGTATAAAATGTGTACCCATTTATGTCGTATCCTTGCCATGTGACAATTGTAAACTGTGGCCCTCTTGCCAACCATAGCAGCATATCATCACTTGATGACCTCCGAGTGATTCGCACCTTTAACCATTCGTTGAACCGACGGTTGTGCTCTCTCGTGATCCAAACCTCCGACCGGTCTGGATTCTGTTGGCGTACCATGTCTTTGTGCTCGTCGATGTACGGGGACACTTGGGTCATGTGTTGCAAGACCGTGAAATGGGCTTGAGCGTGCGATATCGGATCGGGAGTGATTGATTTCCTTCCGATGGTCCCGATACCATCCGGTCTCCCCTCATGACGAGATAGAGGCACACCAATCGGATCCACAGAGCCATGTAGTCGACGCAGAACTCAATGACCTCTTCCGTTGCATAACCTTCGATGATGCTGCCCTCCGGTCGAGATCGATTCCGTACGTAGGACTTGAGAATTCCCATGTACCTCTCGAACAGGTACATATGACGTATCTTTATCTCTTTCACAAGGTGAACAATGAGATGGACCATGATATCGAAAAATGACGGAGGGAAATACATCTCAAGATGACACAGAGTCGTCACTACCTCGGCCTGCAGAGCATCTAGTCCTTGGGGATCGATGACCTTCTGAGCAGTTGAGTTGAAGAAATAACACAGCCTCAAGATTGCCACTCGGACCTTGTTCGGCAAGATACTCCTAATTGCAACAGGAAGCATTTGTGTCATCAGCACACGACAATCATGCGACTTCATACCAAATAATTTCAAATCTTGCATAGAAACAAGTTTCTTAATGTTAGCGGAGTAACCAGACGGGACTTGGACAGAGTGTAGCAAGCTGGGGGAAGGTACGTTCGTCCTGTATCGGTCTCTTTCGGTGCTAACTCGGTCCTTATGTTCATATCGACCAAGTCACGCCGTGCGTTAACACCATCCTTTGTTTTGCCACTAATGTTCAGCAAGAGACCAATCAAGCTATCACATACATTCTTCTCTACGTGCATAACGTCGATGCAGTGGCGAACTTCTAAATACGCCAATAAGGCAAGTCCCAAAAATTGACCGCTTCTTCCGGATGTTCTTCTCACGGGTTCTTAATTTACGTCCCTTCCCAAGCACAACATCGATATCCTTAACCATATCATAGACCTCTTTCCCACTAAAAGCCCTTGAAGCTGAACCGTCTTCCTTATTTCCGTCGAATTGTTTCTTCATCTTGCGGTATGGGTGACTCCTCGGAAGGAACCTACAAGGACGCATATACACGCTTTCTGCGAGTTGTTCAGCCATACACTCTCCGCATCTAAGCAGTGCGGACAAGCTTTGGCTCCTTTTGTATCAAGCCCGACAGTTACCAAGGGCGGGAAAATCATTGATGGTGCGAGAACAACATGGCGCGTAAAGTGAAGTTCTCTCGCTTGTACGCATCCCATACATGTACCCCTTCGCTCCACAAAGTCACAAGATCTTCCAAAGAATGGTGCTAGGTACACATCAATATCATTCCCACGTTGCTTCGGCCCTTGGATAAGTAGTGATATCAAAATGTACTTCCGCTTCATACACAGCCAAGGAGGAAGGTTGTACATACATAGATTCACGGGCCAGATGCTATGTCGGCTACTCATGTTACCGAAAGGAGTCATTCCATCCGTACTCAACCCTAACCTTATGTTCCTCGGTTCCGCACCGAACTCTTCGAAGCTCCGATCGAAGTTTCTCTACTGGGCAGAATCAGCAGGGTGTCTTAGCTTTCCATCTCTCTTACGCTCCTCTGAGTGCCAACACAGCAATCTTGCCTCCTTTGGATTCGCAAATAAACGCTTCAAACGTGGGATTACAGGCAGATACCACAACATCTTAGCAGGAGGTCCTTGCTTCACCTTAGCAGTATTTTGACGCTTGTATCGGGATACTTTGCACATGGGACATACATGCATGTCTGCATACTCTTTACGGTAGATGATACAATCGTTCGGACATGCATGTATTCTTTCTACTTCCATTCCCAATGGGCAAATAACCTTCTTTGCTTGATAGGTGGTGCTGGGCAACACGTTTCCCTCCGGAAGGATGTCCGCTAGGAGACCTAACAACGCCGTGAAACTCTTATCGGACCAACTATTGCTTGCCTTCAATTTCAGCAGTTCAAGCATGGTTGACAACCTTGTGTATTCCGGCTTGCAGCCAGGGAACAAAGGTCTCACCGAGTCCTCCCTTAAGCCCTCGAATTTACAAAACTCTCTCTCACTGTAGTTCTCTTACGCATCGCGTAGCATCTAATCCAGATTGTCATCGTGCCCCTATCCTCATCAAAAGCACACCACATCCGCAAATCGTTGACTTCCTCGGCGATGTCGTCATTATTAACTTCGTATAATCGCTCTTCACCGTGGATCGGTCCAACATGTATACCCTTTTTGAAACCCCTTCAATCAAGTGCGCTTCGATCTGCGCGCGTTGTTAAACATCTTCGATTACGCAATCAATGCACCTGACAAGAAATAAAATTTATCCCTTCTTCAACATATCACCGCCAATGGCTCTTCTAAAAGCAACCACGCCATTAATGTAATCTTGACTCACACGGTTCACACTGTACATCCGGTTTGATCCATCTACACTACGCATGTAACAAATTAGTGTCAAATTGATTAGCGATTAATTTATAGCAAACATAAAGGGTTATAGATCGTTACCCTCGGAGCTCACGAAGAAAATATCTAATATCTCTTGATAATCCCTACCTCTCGACACCGATATCTATCTCAATTGAACAATCATGCAACCCAAATATAGGCATCATCTCATACAACACTTATTAACCTAAAATACGAACCGTAAATGCAATATTGCTTGACCCAAACCCCACCGTCTCGTGAACCTGTGTAAATTTTATTTTTAAGCCAATTAATTATCCTAACTCAAATTTTAGTGATTATTAGACCTAATTCAATTTTATTAAGTTACCACTCCTAAGTCAAATTTTAGTTCATTAGTTATAAGGGAAACCATTATTCAAAACTAAGATTTGCAGGGCTAATATTATTTATTCCAACATTGACGGTGCAAGATCGATCATGTGCTAAATCTTTGTGTCATCCTCAAAGATCACTAGAAATAGCAACAAAAAAAACAAGGGTGCATAAGTCCAAGACTAAAGCAAGTATGTAATAAATCAATAGTAACAACACCATTCTTAATATTCACGCTTAGCATCTACACTATCTTTTCTCCTTTCTTTTAGTCAATGCATTAACACACAATACAATGCCAAGTCCACAAGCATCTCCAAGCTCATACCAAGATTAGAGGAGGAGCCGCAGTTGGAGGAGCTAGAGGCGTGGAAGTGGCGCTGGAGCGGTAGACACAAAGCAAGCGGTCGGTGAGGATGTCTCGGCTCAATTTATATGAAGCACAGAAATCACGAGCGGTTCTATTTCGAACCGCTCGTGATAGTAATTATCACGACGGTTACGAAATATAACCGTCAGTGATATTACACAGACGGTTATTATTGTGAACCGTCTGTGATAATTTACTATCACAGACGGTTCACAATAACAACCATCTGTGATAGGCTCGCTGCGCCAAAATAAAACTCAGACAGACCCAACACAGACGGTTCCAAAGGAACCGTCTGTGATGGGCCGTCTGCTATAGCCTCTTTTGTAGTAGTGAGTTTCATATTTCAAAATTGTTGAAATACGTTGAAACCCTTTGAAACTCTATGAAGCTTGTCGTAAATTCCCCTGAAAACATAAATGAAACTTGCTGGAGCTTGTATGAAACTCAAAGTTTCAGTTTTGGAAGTCATGAGTTTTCTCTTTTGGAACTCAAAATTTTTAAATTTTCAAGTATGAGAATTTAAAACTGCCGAAAACTTCGAGTGTCAGATTTTAAACTACATGAAACTTGAAGTTTCATATTTCAAAAGCAGTTTTAAGCGGTTTGAAAATACTTGTTGGAAACTTACTTGTTACTAAAATCTTATTTTGTGGGTCATACATACTTATAACATTTAAAGTTTGAGATATAAGCTTAAGAAACAATCCATTTTAAGGCTTGTTTCTTTTTATTAGATTAAGTATTCTCTCTTCTCTTAGTAATAAGCTCAAGAAACAATCCATCGTAAGACTTCTTTTAACGAGGGACGAACAAGTAATTAACACACGGATGGACGACCAACAACAGAGTGGGCCATCTAGCTTACTCTCTTAGCGGTCGCCGGCTAGGTTATTCATGGTCTTGCACTAATTGCAGGCAGGGACGCGATAGATCGATGATACATAAATCAAGTAGCTGGCATCCCACGCAGCTGCGGCTGCTGCGGTATCCCGGCGCCGGACGAGTGGCACTGCCTCAGGTTGCTGGCTTGCACGACGGCCTGCACGCAATCCAATTAAAATCGTTCGGTTGGTTAATCCATACGTGGTACCTGTGGATTCTCAGAGATTCATAGATCCGTACGTGGTTAATCCATAGATCCGTACGTACGCCTGTGGATTCTCAGAGATAGATAGATGCATATGGTAGATTGATAGAAGTAGAATTAATTGTAGATGTATGCTACGTATACGTACCAGGTAAATTTGGTTCATTGCTTGGTTGATGGCCTCGAGCGATATGCCCCGGTAGGCGGCATTGAGATGGTAGGTGTTGTCGTCGCGTCCCGACGGCTGGAACATGGGCGGCGGCAGCGGCTCCACGCAGTTGTCGTTGCACTCGGGGCAGCCACCGTAGTTGATGTTTGTTGCCGCCTGCTTCAGTGTGAGCTGCATGTCCAGCGTGATGAACGTGACCACGACATTGTGCGGCGAGCCCATGGCCGTGGGGCGCTGCGTCTCGTAGCTCGACAGCCACGAAAAGATGTAGGCCACCGCTGATAAGGATGATGAGCTGCCTCCTGATGGCTGCCGCTGCTGCAGGGTGCTCACCATCGCGTTGATCTCACTCTCGAGGCCTCCCAGGTCCAAGCCGCTCCAGAACTGGTGGGCCTGCACGAACTGCTCCCACTCGAGCTGCAGCTTGATCCCCAGGTCATTGCCCTCTTCGACCGTGATGGAGGAATTCTGGACGAAGTTGGCAACCATCTCCAGCACGCTGAACTGGACGATATGGTTGAGGACCATGGGGATGGAAGCTTTCTGCAGCACGGCGGCGGCTTGGGGGCCCGGCCTTTGCACGGACAGGACGGCCTGGATCGGAGTATTGCTGTCACCGCTGTAGTGGTGGAAGCTGGCGGTGAGCAGCTGCTGCTCGTCGCAGCCGCTGCCCTCCACCGACGCAGTTGCTGGCACGTGGAGGTGGACGATGAAGCTCTTCACCTCGCTGGCGTAGAGGACGCCGATGGCGACATCGCCGGCCGCTTTGTCGTCGGAGATGGGGCTCTCGTAGCCCCCGGACTCGATCCTCTCTATGTTCACCCCGCTTCTCTCTGCCCCCTTGAGGCTGACGCGCGTGCCGACGGCGACGACGGTCTTGAGGCCGCCGTGGCAGACGGCGAGGGCGCCGGTGATCTTGTCCAGGTTCTGATCGTCGACGAAGGAGTAGGTGCCGTGGGATTCTCTGGCGATGACGAGCAGCGCCGTGGGGTCGTGAGACGCGCCGAAGCCAAACGTGTGGACCGGATGCTTTTTCAGGGCGGCACGAGACTCGCCCGGCAACTCGTTGAGTCTCCCGCCGTCCTCTCTGTCCGACACCAGGATGATGAAGCTCGCGCGGCTGTTTGAGCTCGGCGGCTGCTTGTCCAGGATCTGCAATTTTAGTTCGCGCGTAAATTGTAATATCTCCGCTCTACACCCTCGATTTAGTTAATCTTGTACAAGTGGTTAAGATATTTAATGCTTGGTGTACTGACTCGCAGTACACCATGAGTAGTAACTATTATTTGCATTAGCTGGTTGATCCCACCATCTAAAAAAAAAAGAAAAGCATGTCAGAGCAGCAGTAGTACTAATTACTCCGTTTCTATTTTGTACTAGGTACGGTACACATGCCTTGACGGCCTCCTCCAAGCCTGATGTAGACTTGTCGTTGCCGCGGGCCTCGAGCTCGTCCACCTTTTTTTGGGCATTCTTTCGGCCATCGCGAATGTCCAGAAAATTGGTCTTGTGCTCTTTGTCGAGCTCACTGTTGGAAGGCCCCACGAATACGATGGCGAGGCGGTCGTCGTCGTGAAGCTGCCTGATGATGAATTTCATGGCCTTCTTCACCAGATCCAACCTCATCCTCCGCCGTGACGCCTCGTCGTCCTCATGACGCGCCTCTCCTCCGCCGCCGGTGGCGCCTCGACGCGCACCAGCACTTGGAAGTCTCTGCTCGTTTGACCCCGTGGGATCCGAGGGAAGATCGGGATGGTGTTCACTTTCACCATCTCCGCAGCGGTATTCGTGGCCTGCATGCATGTTTGCGATACATCAACGGTTAAAATTTTGTTTCTGTTCAGCTGTTTCGACCTTCTTGTACTCACTCTCTTAAAAAATGTATGATATTTTGGACATCAACACGGTCTTCAATATTCAAGTTGACTATTACCTTTCATATGATTATATTAGTAAAAAAATATAAAATTATTATATTATATAAATATTTATCATGACAAATCTAATTATACTATTCTCTCCTGGCCAATCATAATAGTTTTTTATATGTTATTAGTCAAAATTAGATAAGTTTGACCGCGTGTTTTCTAAGATGTCATATATTTCTCAATGGATGTACTACGTGTTTCTTAAACTAGATTAACCATCTCCAATGTGTTGTTTTAGTCGGTTCAAAAAAGGAGAGAGAAGGTATTAAATCGATTCAATACATTGGAGGGGTCGATTCTAAATAATAATAATAAAAATCATGGAACCAAACTCTAAATAGGTTGATTCGAAGCATTAAATGAGAGAGAGATAGTGCGGTTGAGAGAGGATATTATTTTTTATAGTTTTTTTTATTGTAACATGGGTCTCAGTTATTAACGTGGCTGTCAAATTAATTGACAACTGTCCCGAGATAGCCATATTGACTAATGGGTGTACTCCGTCGTGCATGAATTAATGCATGCTGCCTAAGCAACGTGACGTGCATCCATGTTACGTAAGCGTAGGGGTTGTTAATTGAACAGGTCGAAATTGGTTAAACGGGTTTTATTTTGGGTTGATTTTGGATGGGTTGGAATGGGTTGGTTGGTGCAGTTAACCGGTTTGATTGTGTTGGATTTGCAGGATACGACACCTCAATCTACGGCCTGCCGCGCGGCGTCAGCGCGATGCTGGACAAGTCGAATCGGCCTGGCTCCCAATAGTCCTCCGTCAAGCTTCTCCAGCCCTCACCGCTGATGATGCGGCCATACAAGGTGGCGTCGTACGCGACGGCCTTGTCGGGGTTGATCCCCTTGGTGGGCTCTTTCCCGTCGAACATCTCCTTGAGGATCTCATCAATGTCGGCCTTCTTGAGTTTGGCGTCAACGATGTCCTTCGTCAGGTCCATGTTGAGCTCTTCGAACTTGGCCCTCGTCAGTGTGTCCGCGAAGTCGACGCCGTCGAAGAGCACGTCGATCTCGACAAGCACCTGGTGCTGGCTTCTGGGCATGCGCTTGGCGCGCTCGCACTCGCGGCCAGGGGCGGATCTACAGTGTTTTACCCGGGTGCACAGGACACCGGGTCAACAAATTATTTTTCTTTAGATATAGTTATGTATATACAGTATGGACACCTTTAACTTAAGATAAGAGAACACCTCAAGCCAAAAAATTAAACATGTTTGATATGTATGGGAAGAGGACCTCTGGTCATTTTCGTTCTGGATCCGCCACTGCTCGCGGCGGAGCTTGCTGTAACGACCTGTTTTCAAAAAATAGTGAATAGTAAATACGTTTGGTTTTCCGTTTTCTAACCGTATTTCAAATTAGTGTATAATTTTAAAAACTTCTAGCTTCTAGCTAAGTTCTAAATTGATCTTCGAACCTCGTTGCAACTCCTGAATTCAAATTATTTCCTTTTTTAAAATTTTGAGCCCCTTTCTCTTTTTGCCCTTCCGCTTTTGGGCTCACCTCCTCTTTCTTTGGGCTGGCCCAATTGGCCTTTCTCCGGCCCACCTCCTCCTTTTTGGCCTCTTGGCCTAGCTTCCTCCCCCTCCTGCTTTGTTCTCTCCTTGTAAGCACGCCACAAAGCTGCCTGCGCCACGCACACAGCTCCCTGGCTCCCTGCCACCTCGTGCTCTACCTGCACCACTGCAGCACACCTGCCCCCTCACCTGTCTTGACCCCAGCGCACCTCCACTGCCTAGTGCCATCACCAGCTCACCCTTGCCGCGCCCCGTGACGCCATGCCCGTCCTCGCCACGCTCCAGAGCACCTGGTTACGCTATGCTTGCGCACGCGCCTGCGTCACCAGCGTCGCCACTACGTCAGTAGCCCCACCTAGTCTCGTCGCCAGCTCCTTGAACCGTCAGGACGACCGCACAAGTTATTGCTGTTGTCATCCCTTCCCTCGCTGCACTCGCACCTGCTCGGCCCTCTTGGTCACCGCCTTCCTCGTTGTGACACCGCGCCTCCGTCAGCACCCACGTCTTGTCCCGTCGCTGCTCAATACGCCCGTGTCGCGCCATGCCTCGGGACCATGCGCCATCGAGCTCAACGACTCCTTGGGCCCGGGAGTTAAGTGCACAGTCGTGGACCGCCACGTGGACTGGCAGTCCATGTACTGTGTTGTGAACCGAGCCACTGATAGGTGGGCCCCACATGTCAGACGGGAAATTAAAAATCCCCGGGTAAAAGAGAAATGACACTGTTGGCTGGGCCCGTAGGTCAGTGACCGTGGCTAGCCTAGCTGCCGGTAAGAAAAGTGTTAATCAATTAAAGAAATTCGGAATACATTTATATATACACGGAAAAATGTGATTAATTTCAAAAATGCATAACTAATTCATCTTAACTCCAAATTGGATGAAACCAGTGCTGGTAATTTTCATTTTTGATAAAATTTATTTCAAAATAGGTTGCACATTTTTCTCTATAGCCAAAAATATAGTTTTGAAAAATGATCCTTAAGTATTATTTTTACAAAAGAAAAATATTGATAACTTTAAAAATTCATAACTTTTGCATAGAAATTCCAAATGAGATGAACCAAATGGCAGTCGACTTACAGTAATGTCATCTATTTATCTACTTAACCCTTTTTCTCTCCACTACTCTACAAATTTTGGCCAACATGTCAAATTGAATAAATTGCATTTTCGGGATATTAAAATTCAAACTACTATAACTCACACACAATAAATGCAAATGGAATGATTCTTTTACCTAAATTCAGCAAAAATCAACATATAGCTACTGTAGAAATTTCATGCATTTTTGAGCATTTTGTGTTTCATGCTTTTTCTCGATGTTTATTCAGATTATCTTTATATAGATTCCAAAGCTTAATTTTATTGATTCATACGCCACCGGTAGAACAACTTGAGTAACAATAAGGCAAGCATCATTTGAACTTTCTTTTGCATCATATTGCTCCCTATTTTTGTTAGTGAGATGCAATGATAATTGCTTGCATGCTATTTTTTGGTTATGTTGTTATTTTTGTGATGTGTAGTTAGTTATATCTAATTCATGAGGTTATCCTTGAATTATTTCCAGTACCTATATGCTTAAGTTAGGTTGTGTGGAATATATTATTTGGGGTTGCTTAGCCATGCAAGTCTAATGCGGTAGTTTGATTGTCGGGAATAACCCGATAATCATGGGAGACACAAGTTTCTTATTATCTTTTTATTAAGATCTTCGTATCTGTTTCTCAAGTTAAATTTTGTTATTTTTAAAGAGTTTTGGGTCTGGACAAGAGGTTGCTAGTGATGGTGCCTTCGTGCACGAGATTGGGTATGTGGTTGTCTTGTCCGGACCAACAAGGACCGGACTTTGGTGACGTCGTTGATTCAAGTACGCTCATGCTGCCACACGCGGGTTGGGAGCCGCTTGGTCAAGTAGGGGGAAGGTTTTATTGGGTTGGGCCCTAGGTGGTATGAGGACACTTGTGTTCGATCATTTGTTCGTAGGAGCAAATGTAATTTTCTATAGTGTGCATGGGAGCACAAATTTTGGTTATTTACATTGCATCGGTATATCCAACATAACTTGCGAGCCTTCTTAGCAGATGCTATCCGTCTTTTGTACTAAGTTAGGGGTTCATCTCGCAAGGGGGACCTGGCTCAATACTGCTTTCTTGCCGAAAAATACCGAATCTCGATTTCCCCAGCCGACACACCAAAGGAAGTGTGTTAATTCTGGTGGCTTATGGGCTAGTCGAGTCGTGTGGGTAAAGTAGTACACCTCTGCAGAGATAAATCTATTCGAATAGCCGTGTCCACGATTATGGACAACCACTTGAGTTCGGGAGTCACTATTGTTAGACTTTGAATTAAAATTCGAATAGTCGAGTCGTCACAGTCCAGTTGGCTCCGCCAGTGACTGCGTACAGCCAATATTTTTTAAATCCTTGGACAATATCGGTTGCACAAGTGTCACTGCAGTCGCTTGCCTGTGAGGAGTCGTAGTCCGCCCTTTTGCTTCCGCGCATGTTTCATTATTTTGTGTAATGAACTTATTTGGCCTGATCGGCCCTCTTTTGTAAACTCGACCAGACGTCGTCTAATTAAATCTATGGTTGTAATATTATGTTTGGTATAGTCTGCGATGTATGAAATGATCCAGTGACGCGGTTTGTGAGCGCTACCTACTGATCCAGGGAGTAGCGCGGTGAACTCACAATGGATTCTGGATTAAGAAAATCCGGGTCCGACACAAATCCACTGCGTGAGGAGCCTTCGAAATAAAATTCATAATTTTTGGAGCTAACTTCTACATTTACAAATTCGTACAAACAAGACACTTATACAAAATAGCGATAAAAATTCTGTACGAATAAAATTATAAAAAATTTACACAAACAAGTGCACGGTGTTGAAATACTCCACAAAATTTTTTTATAATTTTTTAAACTCATTTGCTAATACTGTAAATACACGCAGATCGTGGTCAGATCCGCAAATACATTCTGAAAAAGTGCTAGGTTACCCAAAAATTCACAAAGAAAGCATTCTCCTGTACAGTATGTACGTATGTATGTTCGTACGAAAACGGAGCAACCTAAAGCTTGATGGTTTAACTCAGCTGCCATTAATGTATTATTATATATTAAAAGTTAATGACAGATCTTTTAAGGTTGCTACAGAAAAAAAGAAAGATAAATGTAGTAGAAATTCTCACAAAAATAAAGAAAAACATCCGACACTTGTTGGTGGACCGTAATTTTAAAGTTTTAGATACCGTAGTTGTCTTAAAGATATAAAGATATATTAATATGAATATATCTTAAAAACATCAAACCTTGATTCGGTGGCCCGCATCCGGGACCTCTCTTTCAATCGTAAGGAGAGGGATGCCAAAATAAAATTTTCTAATTAAATATGAAATTAAATATTTCAAAATCAAGTTTAGATTGCAAAATATAAATAAATTTCAAAATATAGAATTGCGTAAAGCTATACGATACGAACATGAATAAGCAAACATGAGTACTGTAGTAGTATTTGTCTCCATTAACACAAGAGGGCATGAGTTCCATTTATTACAGCGCAATTTATTAAACCAAGTGCCGATCTCGGCTGTCCGGCTAACTGGAGGCAACAGGGGAGATGCCTGCCGACGAAACCCTCGTGATCCGTAGTAATTTGCTGCCAGTATGTACATCCAACTAGTATGTACAGATAGCCCGAGAAATGGCCCGTGTAATTTGCTGCTGCTGCAAGAGAAATTGTTGCGACACCATCCTTTATTTTTGCGATGTTTTTTTTTTGCCTACATAAGATGAATTGTTGCAAGGGTTTTAATAAATTGTTGCAAGTGCACCCTAAATTGTTGCATACATGTTTTCAAAATGTTGCAAAGGTTATAGCATCATCGATTAAGGTTTTTCCAAACTTTTGTGCTAATTTTTCAATTATTTTATTGCATGAGAGAGGAATTGGGAGCGTACGATGCGTCCGAGCGCTAATTGTTCCCTATTATATATTAAAAGTCGACGACAAACCTTTTACAGCTGCTAAAAAAAGAGAAATATGCTAGAAATTCTCACAAAAAAATAATAATAATCCGACACTTAAATTGGTGGACTCTAACTTTAAAGTCTTAGACTCGAGAGTTGTCTTAAAGATATATTAATTTCAAAAAGATATTAAAAACATCAAACCCTTAATTTGATGGACCTTGGTTTTAAAGGCTTAGATTCAATAGTTAGTTTAGAGATATATTAATTTAAAAAAGGAAATAAGTAGCACTATGTTTAATTAAAAGGTTGAAAACGTAAATTTGCTCGAGTGCTACAGTGACTATTCCAGACATCCAGAAACAGAGGACCCTTTTTCTTTTTGAGCACATTGCCCAGAAACAGAGTTCATCCGGCTTTAGTTTTGGACATGAGTGACTGCCTCCAAAAAGGACTCAGCTGGCCAATTTAATTGTTCAAGTGGGAAGCATATTTTAGTTTGAACTAGGTAGGGGCATACATACACATCGAACTGCACATCAAGTATCATCTATGTGTCGTAGTAAATAAATACGATTAGGCTAGTTATTATTAGTATTATAGCACCTCGCAGACGGAAATAAATGGAAATAAATGGAGGGAGTTGCTACCTGCATGCATGCAGGCCGGATAGGACTGAATGAATCGAATCAGGAGCGAGCACTAGATATCTCGTTGCCCGGCTGCAATTGGGAAAAAGAAAAACTAGCAATTAAAACCAGCATGATCGAGTAGAATGGGGAATGTTAATCCAGCAGTGATTAAGCAAGAGATGCGAGGGAGACCTGTTGGTGTTGGTCGGATAGCAGGCAGCATCATTTTATCTTGTGCGTATCGCGTCATCTCAAGTGTGGGACGGTTGGGATGGACGCCCACCGCGTACCTCACAGCCGCTTCCGCTTCCTCCACCTCCCCAGGCGTAGCATCCTCGCAGTTGATGGAAACCTTCAGTTTCTCCACGCAAGGATTCCACAACAACCAAGAGAAGTTAAGATGATGCTCCTCATCCTTCTCCTCCCGCACATTGACAGTGTGGTCAAGGACTTTATCAATTCGGAAGGCAGGCTGAGAAATAACGAGAAAGAAAGAGGAATCAGAACGAAAGAGGAATCAGAACGCTACGTGACGTGACGTGAGTAGTGAAGCTAAAAGCATGTCACGCGCGTCATCTCACTTATTTGATGTTTTAGATTTTGTAGTACATTTATTTAGAAAAAGGCCCTAAGATGATCACATGTCTGTGTTAAACCTGTGTGCCTTACTAAATGGTTAAATAGCAATCTCTCTCCTTGAAAATCCTATAATATGATATTTGAAAAAAAAATACAAATTTTCAACTAGTAGAACATCAACTATAAAAAGAATGGAGGCAACGGTCATTAAAGAAAATAAAAAAAAGAAAAGAAAAGTAGGAGTAGCTAAGGATCGACCGGGTACTAGTACAAAATAATATAGGGGATGAGAAACCTACCAGTAGCTACGGATTAATCCGAGGAAAATGGAGCCCAGTAGCTACGAAACAAATTACTGGAACTTTAATTGGAGCTAGCTAGCGATGCGAGCACGTACCACTTGGTCTTGCTCTGATGAGAGCATGCGATCTTCAAATCTCCTTGTCGCTTCAAGGGTGGGACGGTTGGGATGGACGGCGGCTGCGTGGCTCAACGCCGCCTCTGCTTCCTCCACCTCCGCAGCACGGGCATACATACAGCCGATGTAAGCGGTGACTTTCTGAAGCGAACGGAGGCTCTCCAGGCCAAGATTGTCAAAACCAAGGTCGGCGTCCTTCATGAACCGCACTTGGAGAGTAAACTGGAGGGCTTCAAGGCTTGGCATAATAGGTGCCACGACGCTGCACTCGCCGTGCACAAACCGGACCGATAGACCGACCATCATGAAGAATCTCAACTTGTGGAATAGGAGGTGCCCATCCCCACCGATAGACACGCTTACTACTTGCGTGTACGTCGACGACAGATGGAGGGCACGGAGCTGCGGCAACCTCCCAAGGGTTTCCATGTCCTGCTCGTGCACAACATGCACTACCACGTTTAGGAAGCTGAGGTTCCGAAGATGCGACGAATTAATCCACGCCGGCAGTCTAGAGAACTCCAAGCATGGTAAAGCCAGGTAGCGGAGTTGTCCAGGGGAGACGAATCCTGATTCGCTCACCAGCGATTCGCCCGTAATATCCAGGAACTGGATCCTGTGCAGATTGCCTAGAGACTCCACAAAGGCTCTCTCCATGCTCTCATCCACTACATCAATCTTAGTAACGAGCACCCTCAGTTCCCTCAGGTTGCGCAGCTCCTTCACAAATCTTGCAGACCTGTCGGGAGCTGGCCATATCCACAGCTCTTGCAGGGACGTCAGATTCCCAATCCAGTCCGGCACTCTTGTCCACCGATCAGCACGTAGGAACACCAATTCTGTTAGCAGCCCGACGCTTGACGGCAATTCTTCTATGCCAGTTCCAAACAACTCCAGTGTCTGCAGAAACTTTAGATTTCCTATTTCTTTTGGGAGCTCACGAACAGGTGTACATGTTAGTCCGAGGTATCTCAGGTGCAGTAACTTCCCAAGATGCTCGAGGTTGTTATTACCTTCCATGAAATCACAATATTCTATAGCTAGCACACGTAAAACTCGAAAGCTTGTGGATGTCACACTAGCAAGGCACCAAATGGCAATAAATGACCTCACATGTTGCATGTCCATATTAGCCTGAGGAGTGTGGTCCTCCATTCTGTCTTGAAGAGCTAACCTACGAGCTTTATTGCTTTGTGGAAATGTTCGTAGCTCATTGTCCAATATAGTAACAAAGTTTTCATCTCTTGACAAGGAACGAACGAGGTCAATCACCATATCATGAACACGACAACCACATACTTGCCCTTGTTCTTCCGTCTCAACTGGCTGGATCATGCTTCTATTTATGAGCTCGTTGAAGTATCTCTCTCCAACCTCTAATAATCCTATCCCTTGTTCCTCATCGACGAAACCCTCTGCTATCCACTTCCGTATCAAAAGATCTTTACGAATGAAATAATCTTCCGGAAATACACTTAGATACAACAAGCAAGTCCTTAGATGAGAAGGCAGTTCGTAGTAGCTAAACAATAATATCTTTCTAGTATTCTCCACATCCTCATTATCACCATGCCCAAAACCGATAGAGTTGTACACCTCAGACCAGTCCTCCCCTGGTTTACTAGCCAACAAGCTAGCCATTGTTATGATAGCTAACGGTACACCACCGCATTTCTTCAAAATTTTATCATATACCTCGTTGGATTCACTATGGGGACATCTGCCTTCACAATCAACGATTCTTGTACGGAACAACTTTTCAGAGTTATCACGAGAAAGTGGCTCTAGATTGTAAACACCACCAACATATGCGGCAACTTCGGAATTACGTGTAGTTGCGACTACTATACTTCCACGATTACTATCAGCCAAAGCACATCTGATTATTTCCCATGATTTCTTATCCCATATGTCATCAATAACAATGAAATACCTATACATCAGCATGACCATGAGTTAGTAAAACCATCTAGATAATCTATAAAAGCAAGGTGCTCGAAGAAACAATGAAGGAATAAAGGAACAAAAAGTAAAGAAGATGAAAAACTAGGCGAGAGAAACATGCACCAAAGAGGGAGGTGCAGGATTTAGTTCGCGAACTAAAGGGTGAGATCATGTGTATCCATTAAATTAAGTATTCTACTATTGATTGACATGCACCCGAACCATAACTGTAAACAGGGCCTCCATTCTCCATTTGTGGAGGATGCAAAGGCTTCCAAAGGTTATACTTTTAAGAAATTTTGCTTGCTAGCTACCTGATATTTGTAACGTTCCCATCTTCAAGCTTTCAGTTTGTGCTGATTTTCAAAATGCAAGTCAAAAATCCAAAATTTGAACTTCAACTTACCTGGGCTTTAGGCCCCGTTCGGCACGGTCTTTCCCGAGCCCGGCCGCTCTCCGCGCCGTCCGCACCCGCCTCGCTCCAGTTCCTTTGCCCCAGTCCCGTCGCCGCCACGTCGGCGCCTGCTCGCGCCAGAGGTGGCACCAGCGCCGCCGAGCCCGCGCCGCCTCGGCTTCCCGCACCGCCGCTCCCGGCTTCCCTTCTTCCTCCCAGCTCCTCCTCTCTCCTCGTCAAGATCAGAGCACGCGCCGTCTGCAGCGCTGCTCGAGCCATGCCGTCGCCGCACGCAACCTCAGCCCTTACGCCGCCTTCGAACCTCGGCAACGACCTCATCCTCCCCCTCCCCTCAGCTATAAAGCCATCCCCGCGCCCCTTCATCTCCTCCACCTCGCCTGCTCCTCTTTCTCGAAGCTGAGCCGCCGCTTTGTCTCCGCCTCCGGCCGCAGCCGCCCAACCCGAGCTCCGCTGCTCTTGGTCTCGTCTCCCGCTCCACCTCCTCCACTCGTCTTCGTTTCCGTCGCCATCGCCTTCGCCATCTCCCCGCACCTCGGTCGCCGCCGCCGCCTCTCCGAGCCGTCATCACCTCCGCGCCCAGCTTCGCCTCCGCCTCCGGCCTCACTCCCAGCGCCGCCCGAGCTCCGCTCGCTCCCTCTCCTCCCTCCTTCCCGAGTCCCACCGCCGTGCACCCCGCCCCCTCCGCTCCCCGCCTCTCCCTCTCCTTCTCCCTTCCCCTCTCTCTCTCTTGCGCGGAGGAAGCGGGCGACGCGAGCAACGTCGCCCCTCTTTAACCAGCGCGCTATAGCCGACAGTGGGCCACGCGCTCTGATGACGCGTGTGGTAGACAGTCGGCCCACCGGTCCACATTAGTGGACTCACGCCACCGCATAGACTGGTCTATGCACTTTGTCTTTATACCGAGGCCACGTGTCGGCCAGGATTTTCCTAGTTTTCTGTTTTTCTTTCTAATTAAAAATCCAATTGTGAAGCTTTAAAAATTCATAACTTTTTCATTATAACTCCAAAAATTATGAAACTTTTGCCCAAAATTTTGTAAAATCAAGATCTTTAATTTGGTTCTAGTTTGGTTAATTTTGGAGTTCATTTGTTCTATGTTTTGTATTTATTTGGTTTGTTTCCTTGTCTTTTCTTTTTCCAGTTCGTTCGTTCGAGTAGAGTTCGAAGAAGCCGGCGTCCTCAACTTCAACCAAGCTCAAGACTACCCAGATTCTCTCACCCTTGACCCAGGCGAGTCAACACTTTTATCATGTTGAACCTACATTTTATGCAAAATTATATTCTTTTAAAATGGCAAATTGCATGCTTTATTTTCTTATGCAAATGTATGTTAAATGGTTCTAAGGTAGTTAATTACCAACTTGATGACTAAATAATTAGTATACCATTCCCTTGATAAATTGTGTTCCCGAATCCTTGTTACCCTAGTAATTATCTAGTAATCTACTAGCTATAGGTTGTACTTAAACGTCATGCTAGTCTTGCTTAAGTACTGGGGTATTATTACCCCAAATCATCATTCTTTAATCATAAAAATTGTTTTGGGCAGTCATTGGGAAGAATGACTGAAAAACATTAGAGATAATTTATTTTCTACTTCCCAAAACCCTAAAAATTTGCTAATACACCATCTGAGCGGATGGTATGCTGGAGGGTATATGGTTGGGTACTAATGTAGCCCAAGTCATGTTGTGGGGAGATTGGCATGTGGTATGAACCGCCCAGATAACTTTAAGGACTTAATCCTGTGATGACCTCCTATTGTAAAACAGTACAACTACAAGTCTATAATGGGTAAGTCGAGAATGTGATCGCCAGCATTGATGCTCTTTACAATCAAATCATCAACATAGGCTTCTAGGTTTCGACCTATCTGTGGGCTAAAGGTTTTCTGCATCAACCTTTGAAAATTCGGACCAACATTTTTTTATACCAAAAGGCATCTTAACATAGTAGTAAGTGCCGTATGGAGTGATGAAGGAAGTTTTCTTCTCATCTTCTTTACTCATGTTAATCTGGTGATACCCTGAATACGCATGTAAAAAACTCAATAACTCACACCCGGAGGTGGAGTCTACAAGTTGGTCAATGCGGGGAAGGGGAAAATCATCCTTTGAACAAGCTTTATTAAGATCTGTGAAGTCTATACAGATTCGTCACTTTCCATTACTCTTCCTAACCATTACAGGGTTAGCGAGCCACTGAGGGTGTTTGACTTCACGAATAAACTCAGCTTTTAGGAGATTGTCAATTTCCAACTGGATTGCTTCCTTCCGGTCAAGTGCAAAGCGCCTTAGCTTTTGTTTGACCGGTTCTTTGTCAGGCTGGAGAGCTAGCCTGTATTCGATCACCTCCCTGGTGACTCCGAGCATGTCGGACGCCTGCCAGGTGAATACGTCCTGGTTTGCTCGTAGGAAGGAGACGAGCGACTCTTCCTATTTAAGGTTGAGCTCTTATCCGACTAGCACTTTTGGGATAAACCCGTCAGTGTTTTCTGACATGGCGTTTTCAGGAGAAACGCCTTTGTCGAGTGGTACCTACTTTGTCTGGTCGGATGATTTTGGTGGCATATTTGGTCTGGAGTGCTTGACCTACATTACAGATGAGTCAATTTTTCTGGTCGGGAGTTCATCGACCAGTTCTAAAAACTTCCGATCGCATGCTTAAGCCATTTTTTGATCTCCTTGAACCATGATGACTCCTTTTGGTCCTAGCATCTTTAGACTCTGATAACCGTAGTGCGTGGCTATCAGGAACTTTGCTAGAGCCAGACGACCTGGGATTCCGTTATATGCAGTTTCGAAGTCAACTACATCAAATGAAACCTTCTCTGTTCAGAAGTTGTCAGGACTTTCGAATGTAACCGGTAAGGACACCTGTCCTATCAGTTTTTGCGGTAGAACCAGGAACTATGCCATGGAAAACATACTTCACTGGTTTCACCTTAGATCTGGGGAACTGCATTTCTTCTAATACTCCCGCAAATAAAATATTTAACGAACTACCACCATCTATCAAGACTCGATTAACTTTACAATTGTTGATAGTAGGTTCAACTATAATAGGGAACCTACTTAGTCGAGTTGACGCGATGGGGCAGTCTTCTTTATTGAAGAAGATTACCGTGTTCGAGCACCTTGATGGCTTGATGGCAATCGGGTACTCTGCAAGGTTGACCTCTCGCTCCACGACCTTCAGGTGACGTCGTGAGTCGTACGAGGAGGATCCTCTAAAGATCGTGTTAACCATCTGTTGAGGCTCCTGGTACTCCATCTCGTCGTCGCTATCCTTGTCTTTTTTGGAACTTGCTCTCCCGAGTTCTTGTATCGAGGGAAGTGGGCCTTTATCTGCATAGTAATCCTCCTATTTCTTTTGCCAGGATCGACAGGTGCGCAAGTCATGCCCTACCTGCTGGTGAAGTGAACACCACTTCTTGTTTTGTTTATATCCATCGGTCGGAATTTTTGTTTTACCTCGACCGGTGTATTCTTTCTTACCTTTGGTAAACTTGCCAGGAGCCGCAAGGACTTCCTTATCATCGGGTTTGCGGCGTTTCTTCCTCTTGAGAGTCTTCTTGTGCTTATTTTCTGACTTTTCCAAGCCAGATCGAGGGGTTTTATCCCATCGAGCAATGGCCTCGCTCCACTCAACCGCCTCGCTAGCGGCTATGTATTTGTCAGCCTTGTCGAAAAGTTCGGCGATCGTTCGTGGAGGATTCATAACGATATCCTCCGTAAACCGCCGATTCCTTAGACCTTCTTTGAAAGATTGAATCGCAAAAGACTCTGCGATCTCTGGTATTGAATTACGAACCTGGCTGAACCTTTTGATGTATTGATGAAGAGTCTCTTTTGGTTCTTGCCGGATTCGATGATGGTCATCCTCCTTTCCAGGGCAGTCGTGCGTACCCTGGAAGTTTACAATCAACAGATCGCAAAGTTGCTCCCAAGTATAAATTGATCCGACCAGTTGGTTGATCAACCATGACCGGGTAGATCCTTCAAGTACCGTAGGTAGGTAATTAGCCATCATATTTTTGTCACTACCAGCAGTTCTGATGGCGGTAGTATAAATTTGGAGAAATTCTAACGGGTTCTGGGTCCCATTGAACTTGTCCATGTTGGCTAGTCGGAACCTGTTGGACCAACTCACAGCCTGGAGCCCCGTAGAGAAAGCTCGGCAGCCTGTGATTGATTCATGGTGACTTCTTTGGAATGGTTCCGGATTGTAATCGGCTGGAGACCGGTTTCTCATATTGGAATACCGGGGTTCCAGTGTTCCGATTTAGTCGTGGGCATTAGGATGACGCCTCCGACCACCTGCTCGGCCTAGATGATGTCGAAGATCATCAGGGCCAAGCGATTGATCCCCTCGACGAGGGGAAGGAGTGGCTGTTTGAAATAGGCTTCTTCCCTCATGACTCGGTCGGAATCGTCGAGAAGGTCGTGGCATCAGTTGATCCCCAGTCTGACTATGCTGCCCTCTACTGAGGGAGGAACGCTGGGACGAAGTCATAGTTTGACTTCGTGATGTCCTTTGTCCTCGGTATGCTTCCATACGTTGCATGGTTTGCGGAATGATCTCCGATACCTGTCCTACCAGTTGGACAATACCTGGAGCACTTGCTAAAGTTGGATCAGTGTTATTTAAAATATTCTGAACACACTGCAGGTTCTGTACCGTTACCGAAGATATTGGAGGATTCATAGTAGTTGTAGGAGTTCGCAGATCTGAACTTCCCCTCGACCTTGCGCCTGGCCCTGTCCGACCCATCATTCTTGGTGGGGCAGAACCAGGTGAATTAACTGACGGACATCTTTCCGCTTTGTTGCCTTTGGCATTTGGTGCTTCATGGCCCGCACCATCTCCATCAATATGTTGTGGCGAGGTAGTGTGTGCAGGACCGTACACGGCATTCTGATCTGTATTTCCGATCGCATTGACCTCGTGCTTCCAGCAGCGATCTTCCGAAGAGCTTCCACTTTATCCAGTGGAGAGCCTTCCAGTGCTACTACCAGAAGCTTCCACGATGGAGACCGGTCGGAGATAAGCACCTGCTGAAGTCTTTGGTGCGGACTCAACCTGACCCGGCGGATTGCTGATCGTATGCTGAGCCTTATCATTCCCACTCGGCCTATAGCCGGTGAGAGTTTCATCGACACCGTTACCAGATGTCGGTTGGCTCCTGGAATTTCTAGAAGCCGTTGGTGAGTACTTGTCAGTCATGATCGTATCGAGAGTGTATTGATTCTCGGATTGCAGGGTTGAAATTTTGTCACCTTTTTCGCCGGTCGAGAGGACCGGGCTTGGAGACGTTTTTGGACATTCCGAACTGGTCAGAGTAACACGTCCCTCAGGAAGCACCACTTATCGTAGTGGTGTATTTTCATCCATCCGTTTTCACTGATGTCAGCGACATGAGAATCGGCGGAGGAGGAGGATGATGACATCCCGTTCTCTTGCATGGCGCGGATACATCCGTCTATGTCAAGGTCGGAGTAGTCATCCAAGTCGATCAAGTTCTCCTCGTCCCAAGTTCATGCCATAGTCGCATAAACGATTATGAAGGACGGGCGAGGATTTGTTCGAGCGAAGAATTTCTTCAGGAAATTTGCGCCTTCTTCCCCACGAACGGCGCCAGCTGTCGACGATCAAATCGCCGATCTTATGAAGATATATAAAAATAGAGGAAAATGGTGCGTATCTCCTGTAAGAGAATGGGGCTGCTCTTTTTTGCTATGAACTAGCTATTACAAGGAATGCCTGCAATTAAGCGAAAGGCTAATCCTAGTTACATTAGAGCGTAATGCTTGCTATGATGTTGTAATCTAATCAGCTGCTGATCTTCCGAATTACCTTCGATTCGATCTCCCTTTCGCCTTCTGCGGTCTTCCTTAAGTAGTTGATGAAGTGGCGGCAGTTATCTCTTGGAGAGACGCCTGTTGGGAAGTGACGCATCTGGTCGAAAAGAGGTGGCAGTTGATTAAGTATCAACTGCTATGCGGTCTAATGTCGGTGAGACATTTTGCCGTTAGTAAGTGTCTTAGGATTATGTAACGTCGCATGGTATTGAGTATACAGTACGTGTTCCATTCATCACACGGTAAGGAATATATCTGGATTTAGATCCAGATACCAGTTCATAGCCTTACGAGCAGTGGACTAGTCGGGGACCAGGTTCGGGACCTTGTCCGACCAAGGTACTTATTATGTAACTTATGGAATCCTTACGACCAGTTAGGTCGTTGGCCTTAGGAGTTACGACCATAAAGACATATGGTCTTTTCCTATGTATTAAAATAATACATAGATGTTTTAATCTTCGTTAGCTATCTACTGATACAGGGAGTAGCGCGATGATCTCACAAAGGATTCTGGATTAAGAAAATCCGAATCCGACAATATTATACTCTTTTATATATGCTCTTAACCAGCACGAAAGATATATTGGCAAATGGTTGCCACTGGAATTTTGGAAATGGTACGAGAAGTGAAAAATATTTGAGAGACAATTGGACGAGTATGTATAGTTGTAAAATACAAATACATAGCACAAAGTAAGCGAGCATAGGTGGCACAAAAGAAGGTACTGATATTAAAGCCTAGAATGCAAAGCAAATTATTTACTGTATAACAACCAAAACTAAAAGACACTCATAATTCAGTTCTCAAGGAATTCTCACGGAAGGTATTGGTGATGCACGCGTACCTGTTGTTCTCAAGGAATTCTCGGAGTTCATCGATGAGCTGCCTTTCATCCAATATTGTCATATTAAAATTCGTGTACTTTTGCTTGTCAAGACCAATGAGAATGTCCTTGAAAACTTTCTTCAAGTCAGGATTTTGACCGACCGGAACAAAAGCATGGTAATCGAAGCCCGCTTTAAGCTTGTGATACACTGCTGTTGCAAGAGTGGTCTTGCCCAATCCTCCAAATCCGACAACGGAGACAATCTTCATCTTCTTCTTGGACGCATCATCCCCCTCCCCCTCTGACAACATCTTTATGACCACATCCCTTGGCCCATCAACGCCGACGAGCTGTGCTGCATTTTTGTACATAGCGGAGAGGCGAGGATCAATAGTCGACGTTGTCTTAGCCACAATGCTGTCAACCGTGTACCTGCCACGCCTGTTGGCCACCTCTTGTATTTGCTTGTTGATGTCCTTGATTGCGTCAGCGATCTGATGGTTAGTCTTGCCCTTGCTGAACAAGTTGCCCATCTTCTCAAGGAGCCGTTTGAGCTTGTGCTGGTTGGTGGCCTCACGGCCGTCCTCCACACGCAAGGTGTCGACGACGTCCTCTATATTGTAGGAGAGCTCCCTAACATCGTGTGCCCAGAGCTTGACCTGCTCGTCGAGCTGGTCCCGCGGCACCTCGGCCACCTTACGGAGAGCCGCGTGCATGCTCTTAAGCTCTCTCCCGAGAGATTCGACTTGCTCCCTCAGACCCTTGTGCAGATTGTACTCCTCCTTGAGCAGCTCGACCAGCTTGGGGAGCAGGTTGCCCATGGCACCCGTCACCACCTCCATGGTTCGATTGGTCGCTCTCGATCTCTCAGTTGGTTGCTTAAAGAGTTGTGCTCAGCTAGCTAGATGCGGTGGATCGAGAGGTGCTGTCTTCTGACTGATTATGCCATGCCCATGCGATGATGTGAGCGGAATGATCAGCTAGCTTTCCAATCTCACCCTACAGCCAAAAGATTCACAAGTTGGAATTGACCCCAAAAGGAAATCGCATTACCAAAGACGAACTCGATAAAAGGCTGTAGCATACCTCAACTTGAAGCTCTCCAAGGGATCTAACATTTCATCGCTGCAGTTGATCTCAAGAAAATCTTATTTCAATATCGAGGAGATGTTTCGCAGATCTCTCGATCGCTACTAAGTCGATTGCAGCCACAAAAGATGTGAAATATAAAGAATTAAGCAACATGGTGCGCAGGAAGGGGCTATGGCCTTCTGTAGGCAGTAGGAAGGCACTCCGCTTTATGCATATCTCTTCTTACAGAGAAGCTCAAAGCTTAAAAGGAAATAAAGGTTTTAAAGTATTCAGCTAACACACAATTGAACTTTAGTAATATAAAGTACTCAGCTAGTGGTGATGGTGAACCCGCATGTTAATTTGTACTAAAGTACAGCTCCCATTGGATGCATATTTTATATCAAGTCGTCGTACGGTTGGTCTCTATCGAATATACATGCGGACCGGTGCATCTGACATGGCTAAGTGTGTTTCTAGCACGTAGCAAATTCCTAATTATCCTGCATTGCAGATCTTCGAGAGGATGTAGTTTATATTAATTTTTTTTAAACTGTGTAGTTAGTGTTAAAGTATTTAATCGTAATTAATTAACTGTAGTTAGTTAGTCGTATTTGTAATAATTGTAATTAATTAGTCTTATTTAATTAGTTGTATTTTACTTTGCAAATTAGTTAGTTGTATTTAATGAAGTTGTAATTTATTAGTTATAATTAAAATTCATAACTAAAATAGTTATGCCAATGGTTTAGTATCGATCTTACGAATATATGCTGGAGACTTTCCTCGAATTAGATCTACACAGATCTTACAAATGTATGCTGGAGACTTTCCTCGAATTAGATCTACACAGAACAAGACACAAGAATTTAGACAGGTTCGGGCATTCTCTTGAGAGAATAATAACCTTACTTCTGTGTTGCTGTATTGACCATGCTTTTACAAGAGGGAAGAAATCACTAAAACTAGAACTTAATGACTAATGTCAGTTGATTGTGTCTTTGATCGAATTGTTCCTGCTCTCCTCTGTCTACCGACTTTACCCCTTATATAGCGCATGGAGGGGTGGCAGTTGTAACAGCCCTTCTGCAGTAATTCAAAAAATTAATTTCAATTTCAATTTCAAACTCACCAAAAATTTTAAACTTCAAATTTGGAGAAAAACCTCTCTTCTTCCTTCCAGCTCTCTCTCTCTCTCTCCCCCTCCCTCTCTCTCCTTCTCTCTCCCCGCTCCGGGCCTAGTACAGTAGTTGTTGCCATCTGCATCTACGGATCCGTCAAAATCCTGCTCAATAAGATTCTCTATATTTTTTCAGACTTCTGTGGATGGCATTAATTCCTCGTGTTATTTAAGTGCTTCTCCCCATCTTGAGTTGACTAATGGATGTGCTCCGTTGTGCATGAATTAATGCAGCAACGTGACGTGCACATGCAACTAAGGGCATCCATAACGTGAGATGAGATGCTGCACTGCCCTAAGAATTGCAACATTCTTTTTTCCCATTAGATGCATATTTTATGTCAGTCGTCGGTGGGTCTCTATTGAATATCGAATATAAAATACATGCATGTGACACGACGAGTTTAGCGTGCTTCCAATTGTTTAACTTAACGGCCACATCGTCCCATGACCATTAGGATCTTCCAATTGTCCCGACTCCCGAGATTGGTGTGGTGTGGGAGGGGAAAAGAAGCGAGGCGGCGGTTTAGTGTGGGAGTGGGAGGGGTAAATTCAGAATTATAGTATTTAAGATAGTTAGTTGTCTTAATTTAAATAATACTTGTAATTAATAAAATATAACTAATTAGTCATAATTAATTACTAATTAATTACTACTAATCATATAATGGTAATTAATTAGTCGTTATCAATTACTCATAAACAACCATGTCAGGTCCATCACCAAATCGCTCCCCCTCCAAGTTCAACATGTCCACCAATTGGGGATTATGGGGCTAAGCGTGTTCAAGTAAAGCAAACATGCGCTGTAAAGTACAAACGATGTATCTCAGAAAACGCAGTATACACAAACTACTCTCTCGCATCTATTTCTTCCCGCGCTGCATGCCGCAAATGGAAACGTCCTCTCTTCCTCCACCGGGTGTAAAGCTGGAAGCACAGCATAAACTTCCGATCAGCAAATCCCTTGCCGGAAATTGAATGTAAACTGGCCACTTAGCACACTCGACCGGAATATTTTTTGTAAGGAAAAACCGACAACACAATCCGAAGCAGCACTACCAGTCGAGCAGCTACGGCCACAGACGATCGATATACCAGATGCAGCACAAGAAAAAGGTTCAAGTTAACTCTGTGTTGTAACAGGAAGAGGTTAATTGGCTATATCACATCCGTGTAGGATGGCTAATTGACCACTGGATTCCTACTACTAGCTTGCAATGTCAAGAAGGTCTGTCCATACATATAATCGCACTAAGGTTGGATGGACACAAAAGATGAAAGGAAATGAGCAAGAGCCAAGAGATGACCAATATGGCCGGCCGGCAGGGAGGTAGGCAGGCAGGGATATGATGCTGCCTCAACGACCAGGTTCATCGCTGTGTAGTGGAATTGTAGGCACTTAAATTTCTTAATCCGGATTTTTCTGTAAAAACACCGTGCTATACCCTGGATCAGTAGATAGCACTTTACAGACACATTGCTGAATCAAATCATACATAGCGTAAGATCATACCATTCATTAATTTACACATCAGAGTTTACATAGACCGTTTCGGGCCAATTTTTACGAAAAGGCCAAACATGCCAAATGATTACATTACAAAAAAATAGCGGAAGAAACAACGGAAGCAAAAAGGGGTGAGCACATCTCTCCACAGGCAAGTTACTAGGGAACCCGTGTACGCCCGATATCATCCGAAACCTCGGACAATATAGGAGGCATACAAGAACCGGCAGAGTCAGCTAGACTAAGGTGAGACTAGAATAACTAAGGACTAAACTACGCTTCAACGACTCCTGGGACTTCAGACTTCTGGATCCTCGTAGTAGTCGAAAACTCCAAGGTTACTGTTTACGAGGGTTTGAGGAAAATAGCGAGGGTGAGCACAATACCGTGCTCGCGAGTCAACACAACAGATGCAATAATATACATGCAAGGCTTAACAAGGATAGATCGGGTTCTTTTATTTGCGTAAAGCAACATTTGTAAATACAATTATTAGAAAGTCCTATCACCTAGCATTTTGACTAAATTATGATTTTGTAAAGGGAATACTTTGTGCAGTAGTAATAACAGCAGAGGTTCCCTCTGTCGAAAACTCTACCTTATGCTTCTTTTTTATTGGAGCTACCTCCATATATTAACAACACTGGATACGACGATCCAGGGAAAATCAAAACCTCAGGCTAGGCGAGCCGACCTGGTTTTCATCACCACCCACAAATAATTTTGAAATAGAACTAACTCAAGTTAAGTTCCCATGTCCTCCTTTGACTGCAGGAACGGCTGTTTAAACAGTTTTAACTCTGCAGAGGTTATACACCTTACCCCCAAGAGACAATCATACTCGTTATCCACATAATTTCGTAGTTATGTAGTTTAGCGATCGTCACAGTAACCTTTCAAACTACCTTGCCCCTTTCATCATCTCATCCATATGGGATTACACATGGTTAACTACCTTAAGATTTAACATACATTTGAATACAAAATTAAAGCATGCAATTTGATATTTTTAGAAAATATAATTTGCATAAAATATAGGCTCAAAATGATCAAATTGTTGACTCGCCTGGGCTAGTTTACCGCGGTCTTGATCTTACTCAAGGCCTTCTCGGACAGGGGTCTGGAAGTCTTGGTCTGCATCTTTGCTTGAATCTCGATTCTGCTCGAGTCGTCGCTTCTTCTGGGCTTTGCTTTCTAATTACGCGACAACGATCGAGAAACCAAATAAATCCAAAGAACTTCAAATGACCACATAAAACACAAGAACTTTAAATAAGATCGCAGAGGACGAGCTTGAGAGAAGGGATTTGGCGAAATAGGGATGTTCGACAAAGTCAAACGACCAGCTGAGCCAAAGGAGGAACGACAGAGAAATTATGCCAGGAGGGAAAATACAAAGGAGGGTAAAGATCGAATTGATCTTTTTAATTTATTTGATGCTTATGCAAGAATGTGTATATTTAATTATTCCAAATTATGATTGAGATAGATATTAATGATTAATGATTTAATGATTTTAGTTTTCCTTAATTAATTTACCATTTTAAAGGTCCTTTTTAGGGTTTTAGGAAAAAGATAGGATATTGAATATTTTTTCCGAGTTTAAATGTACTTCAAAATGTTGTTAATTATCTTTGATGATTTTTGATTGGGGACAACGATGCGACAATTCATTTTTGGACGAAGGATTAATAGATAAGATTTGCAATATTATTATTCAAGTTTCTAGAACATAAATATTGAGATTAGCACAATTACCTTGCAAATTAATTTCTCAATTTTAAAATTTAGCCGAAGAGATTACTTAAATTAGCTTTGATAATTATTTGTCATTATTTTACAGAGATGAAGCGATTTGCAAGAACTTGAAGCGATCAATGAACTTTGCAAATTAAATTTATTAAACTCGCCTCAATTACCATATTAGAGCATATCATGTTAGTTCACTTAGCTCATTTTGGAATCTGTTTGTTTACTTATGTTTAGAAATTGAATTGCAAGTTTACAACATAAATCTTTAATTTTCAGATCAACACACAATTTCAATTGCCAGCTATACAATTCTCAGTTTCCCGATCAGATTATCAGATTAACACATATTTCCTTCAATTGATAGATCAACACACGCTCAAAAGCCATATTATAAACAGGGGTTTCCTTGGCTAGCCACAGAGATTCTCAATTGACAGATTAATACAAACTTTCAATTGCCAACCACACAAACTATTGACCTAATGCACCAATTCACAAATGCCAGATTACTCAATACAGATTGTCGAATGCCAGCATACTCCACAGATTAAACATTTGCCGGACTAATCACAGATTTCAGCATTAGCTAGCTCAGGCACAAACAGAGGGAGGGGGCAGTCGGCAGAGGAGAGGGAGAGCAGGGAGAAGGGGGTGCTTCAGTCGCGGGCTGCTGGCGGCGGCGGCTACTGGAGGGAGGGGGAAGGAGATGAGGAGTGCACGAGCACCAGTGCAACGCGAGTAGTCTTACCGAGTTGATTGTGGAGGCGGAGGAGCACCGGAGGTGGCCGGCGACGGGAGCTGAGGGCGGCGCGGGGAGGAGCACGGTGGCGGCGGTCCACAGCGGCTAGGAACGTCGGCCGGCAGCTGGGGAAGGCAGAGGGCGTCGATTGGAATGAGACGGCGACAGGGGCGGCCGACGGCTTAGCAGATGCTATCCGTCTTTTGTACTAAGTTAGGGGTTCATCTCGCAAGGGGGACCTGGCTCAATACTGCTTTCTTGCCGAAAAATACCGAATCTCGATTTCCCCAGCCGACACACCAAAGGAAATGTGTTAATTCCGGTGGCTTATGGGCTAGTCGAGTCGTGTGGGTAAAGTAGTACACCTCTGCAGAGATAAATCTATTCGAATAGCCGTGTCCACGATTATGGACAACCACTTGAGTTCGGGAGTCACTATTGTTAGACTTTGAATTAAAATTGATGGTTACAACTTGGTATTCAGCATGAACGGGTGTTCATGTACTTTAGTTTATCAAAGTGGACTGCCACTTTGGTATGTTTGTTCACTTTTTTACAAATGTATCACTTTATTACATGTTTTATTTCTACTTCAAATCTGATTTTTAAATGACAATTGAAAAACTAGAATGTGTAGGTTGAAAATGGTTGCGTTTTTCTCCAAAACTAAGCCACTACTGCTATCCTTTGATTGCCCAATATGCATAACTAATTTTCCTTTATGTAAGGCTTGCGAGTACCTTTGTACTCAGCCAGATGTTTGCTACTCTTTCAGGTGGTGAGGACTTCGTGCCCGACAAGCTCGTCAGTGCCGATTTAGGTGGCACTGACGAGTAGTGTTATTATCTAACCCCTAGTCAGTTGCCTTGGGTTATCGGGCATACCTTGCTGGACCTTTTGGTTTATTTATCTAGCTTCCGCTGTTATTTAACACTCTTATTTGAATTTGACCGGTCGACCGTTATGTAATAGTTCTAGAATTAACTATTATGTTGTATGTCTTTTGGATTGATGATGTATGATATCGTATGGATGTGATCAACGTTGAATGAGAGTATGAGCGTGTTGGTCGCTGATCTTGGGAGCCAACTGTAACACCCCGTTTTTTGATTATTGAATAGTATCTACTTTTCGTCTTCTATATTTGATTCGTATTTCAATCAGTAGTATTTTTGAAAAGTTTGTGAGTCGCTTTCTAGCTCGGGTTTGTGTTTCAAATGTTTTGACGCTTTCAAATTTCCAAATTCAAACTGTAGCTCCTCTTTTCGGTTTTGGGGCCTAAACCCAACTTAGCTATCTCTCCCTCTCCTTTGGGCTCAGCCCATTCTCTCCTTAGTCGGACGCCCTCCCCAGGCTCGGCCGCTCCTTCTTCTTCCCAGAACCGACTCAGCCCGGCCTCACTCAATCTCTCTCTCTCTCCCGAGCCATCCCCCACTCTCTGCGCCGCCCTCAACCTCTCTCTCCCCCGTGCGGCGTCAACATCAGTCCCATCGTCTCCCTCTGTTCCCACCATCCCTGCAACGCCATGCCGCTGCCTCACCTGCCCCGACGTGCACGAAGGAGGCCATACCGAGCACCTCGAGACCCCGCCTTGCCCGGCCTCTCTCCTCTCAACCCTCCCCTTTTCGGTCGCCTATAAGAACCCTAGGCACTCCTTCTACCCCTCCGCTCCATCCCCTTGCTCCCAGGTAAGTGCCATTGCCAATTGCCCGAGCTCCCCTTTTCAGCCGAACCACTCCACCGCCGATCTCCCCCCTCCGGCCAAATCCCGGCGCCGCCACCCCGTCACCGTGCGCCACCACCACCCAGGAGTTCTCCCCTCCAACCCCGAAGCCTCCGGACCACCGTAGCTCCGGATCGGCTTCATCTTCCCCGCTCCCGGCCGCCTCTATCTCCGCCGCCGATCTCCCCCACCCGACCAGCTTCCGCCGCCATTGTTGGCCCGGTAAGCCGAGGAGGACCTCGCCGACCCCATGCTCCCCGTTTTTCGTCCGAGTCGGCACACGCCTCCTTCCCACCTCCGGCCGAGCTCTCGCCGCCGCCTCCTCGGCCAGCGCCGCCGCCTCGGCCAAGCTCGGCGCCGTCGCCACCACCACCGGGACCGCCTCCGAGGGGAACCCATTTTGGTAACCCGTGCCGCCATCATCCTCCCGCGGCGACGAGCCGCGCCCAGCTCTTCTCCTCGGTCCGTTAGCCGGACACGGCGGCGATTCTATTCATATTAATTGCTAATCTCGGTTTAATTAGCCCTAAGTAACAGTCTGTGTCACCGACGTGTGGATCCGGCCGCACAGTAAACGGCAAGGGTTAACGCAGTTTTTGGTTTCTTGACTGACATGTGGGCCCGGGTCGCTATTCCGTAAACCAGTGAGCCGTGGACCGACGCAATACGTGTTGGCCTTCGGCCCACGTAACAGTACGCGTGGACCGACCCTATGCGGCGATGACACGTGTCGGCACCACGTTTAACCGCAATTTCTGTTTTTCCATTCTATTGAAAAATCTGTGGAGGGCTTCAAAAATCCATACCTTCTTCATTTTAACTCCAAAAATTATGAATCTTTTTCCTAAAATTTTCTAAAATCAAGACCTTACTAATGGCACTGGTCTTGCTTATTTTGGAATTCATTTTCTTGGTGATGTGTATTTATTTGCTCTCTTTTCTTTTTGTGTCTTTTCCGGTACATCCGTCCGAGTAGGGTTCGAAGAAGCGGAAGACCCCCACCTCGGACAAGCGCAAGAAGACCTAGCTTCCCCTACCTATAACCAAGGCGAGTCAACACTTTGATCATATTGATCCCACATTTTATGCAAATTATATTCTTTTAAAGTATCGAATTACATGCTTTAAATTTTTATGCAAACATATGTCAAACACTCTAAGGTAGTTAAATGCCTACTGGTTGATTAATAAATTATTATGCCATTCCCTTGAAATTTGAACTTCCAATACCCTTGTCACCCTAGTAAATATCTGGTAACCTACTAGTTATAGGTCGTACTTAAATGCCATGCTAGACTTGTTTAAGTACCGGGGTATTACTACCCCAAATCATCATCCTTTAATCATCATCAATTGTTTTGGGCAGTCATTGGGGAGAATGACTAAATTGGTTGTGGTAATTTGTTTATACTTCTCCAAAACTCTAAAAACTTGCTAATACCCATCTGGGCGGATGGTAAGCTGGAGGGTAAATGGTTGGGTGCTAATGTAGCCCAGGATATTTTCGTGGATGGTATGTGGTAAGAACCGCCCAGATGATCTTAAGGACTTAATCCTGTGATGACCTCTTATTGTAAAACAAAGATACCACAAGTCTATAATGGTGTCGACCTGGCTGACTAATTTGTATCCACCATTGCAAGTTGCACCACTGGAGTGACCCACGAGTCGTGTCGCTGGCATAAGCCGTCGTGGACACGGGTCGTGACGCTGGCGCAAGCCACCGTGTGGCGCAAGAGGGGGTTTGGGGGCATGGTTGACGCAGAGGAGGCGTAACCACTCGGATGAAACCTTAGCGGGTGCAATGAACAATGAGGATGCCTTGTAAAGGTCTTGTGGTAATCTCCCCTTGATTCACATGTCTACGGAAACGTGTGTACATATCAAGCTGATTATCTCTTGTTGGTAAAGATGTACAATCTCTGCAGAGAATAAAATCGTTGAACAAATAGTGCCTACGGTCAAAGGGCGGCAAAGTGAGCTCATAAGAGTTAGTTCTATTTCAAAAACTTCTTTGGGTGGGTTGAAAATGGGCGGGGCTCACCTAGCCCCTGATTTGTATTTTCCTGGGTATTCTTACTCAGCGTTGGTATTAGGTGGGTATGACCACCGTCAAAAAGAGGCATGAGACAGAGTTTCCGATGGAGGGAACCTCTGCTATTATCACTTATTGCAACTAATCTCTTAAAAATGCAAATTTGGATAAAATGCTAATTGATAGGACATTTTAATATGAGTATTTATAAATGTTGCTTTACGCAAATAAAAGAAACCGAGCCATCCTTGTTAAACTGTGCATGTATATTATTGCATCTGTTGTGTCGGCTCGCGAGCATGGTAGTCGTGCTCACCCTCGCTCTCCCCAAAACCCTTCAGATGATCTGGACCAAGGAGACTATGCATATTATGAGGATCCAGAGGCCGATGGACAAGGATGCGATGAAGAGTAGTCTAGTTCTGTAGTTTAGATCTCGCCTCAGTCTAGTAGACTTGTTGGTACTTGTGTATAACTAATATTATCTGGGCTTTGGATAATATTAGTCATACCTAAAACACCGATCCGCCGCTGTGGAGAGATGCGCCCATCCCCTTTTGCTTCCGCTGTAGTCACGATCTTTTGTGATGTAACACATTTGGCCTGACGGCCCCTCTGTAAAAACTTGACCCGACGCGGTCTATGTTACCTTGAATGTTTGTAATATTTGTGTTGGTCCTATTTCGCGCATGTATGAGATGATACAGTATTGTACCTGTGAGTACTACCTACTGATCCAGGGAGTAGTACATTGTTTCACAGAGGATTCGGGTTTACGAAATCCGGGTCCGACAGAGCTGGTATCAGAGCATACGACCGTAGGAGTCTTAGTTAGACTTGTTGAGCCTAAGGACTTGAGTCCTATTTTCAAAACCTAAGAAAGATTTCTGCAAAAATATAAAGTATTATTGCTTTACTCATCACTCTTAGATCTGTACTTACCTATAATTTCTTTTGTTTACTGACTTGTCTCTTGTTTCAAAAATTGTAGATGGCGGCCCCTTCGTCTGATGGACCTTGGGACTACTACTCCCACGCAGAGCACGAAGGGCATTTTGTGAATCTCCTTCGTCAGCTGATGCAGTATCTGAGGTTCACTCATCCTCCTCTCTTCAGAGGCCGGACGACGAGGGTCTTGGACCGCGAGACTTGGACCGTGGAGGTTTACCTCTACGCCAGGACCAGCGAGTTCAACCCCCACACCTTCCAGGGAGACGCTCCTCGCCACAGCTGCCACGACGCGATCCAGACGCCATTGCGCTCGTGTCGCTGCTACCGCTGTCTTGGCTATCGAGGATCTATTGTTGAGGTCTTCCTTCTGCTTCTTTCCGTTTCTCCCTGACGGAGAGCAGACCCCGGAGGTCTTCGACGTCAAAGACGACAATCCTCGCTTGACCCACCAGGTCCAGCTTACTCAGGCCATGATGGCGACTATCAACGCCGCCATGGAGGAGGTGGCCCAGCTCCGGTTGTTACTCACTGGCAGTTACGCCCACTCCGACACCCTCCGCAACAACCTGGTCAGGACCGACGAGGCCCACTCCGCCGCCGTCCGAGAGAGGGACGCCGCTCTCGCAGAGTTGGCGCGTCTCACCGCCGCCACCGCGATCCCGGCCGATTCGCCACGGCCGCCGCCTCGGCGACGGACACTCGGCCGGCCTCCCAGTCCGCACGGGGAGGACAACACGCATGAGTGTGCGGCGCCTCAGTCCGCCGATCCGCATCGTCATCGGAGAGTCCAGCCGTGGACGCCGCCTCAGCCGCTCGCCAAGCGCTCCGATCACCCGATGATCGGTAGCGACCGCTCCCGCTTCGCTGCCGCCGTCCTTCACCAGAGCGCTCCGTTCCGTTCCGGCGATCGCGACTTGCGGCGTCGGACCGTGAGGTGGAGTAGTCAGGTTTAGAATAGGTTAGCTAGCAGTGCTTGCAAGGCAGTCTTTTGGTTGCAAGCACTCTTTTGCTCTTTTGCTTTATAGACGAATGTTTGTACCTGGCATCATGGCTTAGCATGACCTATATGCTGTGTTCCAAAGTCATGTAATGTTTAACCCATTAATGTAATGCAGTCGTTTTGGGCTTTGTGTTGTACTTACTGATTTTGTTTCAGTTTGAGTTTCTTTGTGTTATTATGGAGGGCTAGCCAACCCTCATATAACCCCTCTCCAGCTCTAATCCTCAAGTTTTCTTCAGATGCCTCCCAGGAGAGCTGCTGCTCCAGCCCGCGGGGCCTTCGCCAGAGGTCGTGGGAGAGGCCGTGGAAGTGGCCAGGGTCGTGGCCAAGAGCAGAATCTGCCACCACCGCCACCAGCAAACCCGACCATGGCCCAAGTAATGCTGCAGCAAACTCAGATTCTGCAAGCCCTGTTGAGCGATCGTGAGACGGACCAAATGCCGGCCGCACTTCAAAGCAAGCGACTTCCTTCGAACTAGGCTACTTACCTTTGCAGCGGCAAGTGAGCCTCTTGAAGCAGAAGACTGGCTCCGTGATACAGAAAAGAAGCTCCGGTTAGCCCGTTGCTCCGAAGAAGACAAGGTGGACTTTGCCGCCCACCAGCTCAAAGGAGCCGCTGCTGCATGGTGGGATAACTACCTTGCCACCAGGCACTCTGACAGCACAGCAACAGAAGAACAAGAAGAGGAAGCTGAGCCCGACATAGCATCATCTTCAGCAGGGAATCAGCCAAACCCTGCTACCGCAGAAGAGGTAACTGAAATATCCCAAGAGGGAGCTGAAACTGATTGGCAACCAATTCCGTAATGAATTCAAGACGACCTTGAGCAAACTCGTGCCACCGGCACGATGAGGTTGAAGAAAAATGAATTCAGGGCTCTTAAGCAAGGCAACCTGTCAGTGAATGAGTACCTCACCAAGTTCAACCAGCTCGCTCGCTATGCCCCTAGTGACATAGCAAATGAAGAAGAAAAGATTGACCGCTTTATTGAAGGTATGCGCGAAGAGATGAGAGGCCAACTCATTCTTCATGACTACTCCAGCTTCCACCACCTCATCAATAAGGCCCTAGTACTGGAGAATGAGAAGAGGACCGCAGAAGCTACCCGCAAGCGCAAGCTAGCCTTTCAGAGGCCACAGGGCAGCTATCCTCAGAGGACCCCTTTCCAAGGCAGTGCTTCCTTGGACCCCACGCGTTGTGCCGTAAGACCGCGGTTTACGCGTACTCAGGAAGCGGTTTCACAACCTTCGCCCCATCACCACCACCGAGTCAACCCCGCGGTGACCTCCGTTGCTATAGTTGTGGAGAAAAAGGGCACTACGCCAATAGGTGTCCTAGCCGTCGCTACAATGCTACAAGGGTCAAACCAGTAGCCGCCCCAGCATCAGGCCAAGGATCTGGCCAAAGCAAGAGTCTCCAGTCATCTCAAGCCTCAAGGTCAACCCCGACACCGAGCCATGGCCGTGTGAACCATGTCACAGCAGAGGAGGCCCAGGAAGCCTCAGGAGTGCTAATGGGTACGTTCTCTGTTAATTCAGTACCTGCACAAGTTTTGTTTGATTCTGGAGCTTCGCACTCGTTTGTCTCGAGAAAGTTTGTTGAAAGGCTTAAGCTGCCAACCTTTGAGTTAAAGAAACCTGTGGTGCTAAGTTCACCTGGGGGATCTCTCTTTGCTATCTCGGTCCAAATTTCAAAGTAGAGATTTCCTTGGAAAACTCTGGATTCCTAGCAACCCTCATTGTGCTAGAATCCCAAACTCTGGAAATCATCCTAGGGATGGATTGGTTGGCCAGATACCATGGATTAATAGACTGTGCCAACAGAAAGGTGGTGCTCACTAAGATCCCTGGGATCGTAATAGAAGTTGGTGTGGATCGTTCCTCCCCTTCTGTTTTCTTGGTCCACCACCTGGAGGAGTTGTCCCTAGAGACAACGCCTGTAGTCCAAGCCTATTCCGATGTTTTTCCAGAAGAACTGCCAGGCATGCCTCCAGATAGAGATGTTGAGTTTGTGATCAACTTGAAGCCAGGAGCAGCTCCATTTGCCAAGAGACCTTATCGGATGACCGTCGACGAACTGGGAGAACTCAAGACCCAGCTCGAAGATCTGCAGGAAAAAGGATTCATCAGACCTAGTTCTTCTCCCTGGGGTTCCCCCGTGCTCTTTGTAAGGAAGAAGGATGGCTCCGCCAGACTGTGTGTGGATTACAGGGGACTTAATGATGTTACTATTAAAAACAAGTACCCCCTGCCCCGCATTGATGACCTGTTTGATCAATTGTCAGGAGCCGCAGTTTTCTCCAAGATAGACCTAAGATCTGGGTACCATCAACTCAAAATCAGAGATGAGGATATTCCTAAGACGGCTTTTACCTCTCGGTATGGCCTATTTGAGTTCACGGTAATGCCGTTTGGTTTAACCAATGCACCGGCTTACTTCATGAACCTCATGAATAAAGTATTCATGGAGTATCTAGACAAGTTTGTGGTCGTATTCATAGACGACATCTTGATCTACTCTAAGACTCAAGAAGAGCATGCCCAGCATCTACTTTTGGTCCTAGACATTTTGAGGGATCATCAGCTTTTTGCTAAGTTCAGCAAATGTGAATTTTGGCTTCAGAAGATAAGTTTCCTCGGACACATTGTATCCATGGAGGAATTGTCAGAGACCCATCCAAAGTTGAAGTCAGAACTAAGTGGAAGCGACGCGTCGATTTGAAGCGTAGTTTTCTCGGTTTGGCCGGATACTACAGACGTTTCATAGAAGGGTTCTCGAAGATCTCCAAGCCGATGACCCAACTATTGAAGAAAGAAAAGAAGTATGTTTGGACCGAAGCTTGTGAGCAGAGTTTCCAAAAATTAAAGAAGAAATTGACTTCTGCCCCTGTGCTTGTTCTACCAGATATACATCAGGACTTCGAAGTCTATTGTGACGCCTCGCGCCAAGGGCTGGGATGTGTCCTCATGCAAGGAGGAAAGGTAGTAGCCTATGCATCCAGACAACTCCGTCCTCATGAAGACAACTACCCAACTCATGATTTGGAGTTAGCAGCGGTAGTGCATGCCCTAAATATTTGGCGGCATTACTTAATTGGAAATCATTGTAATATTTACACTGACCATAAGAGTCTCAAGTACATCTTCACTCAATCAGATCTCAACCTTCGGCAAAGAAGATGGCTAGAGCTAATAAAGGATTACAATTTGGATGTTCATTACCATCCTGGAAAGGCTAATGTGGTCGCTGACGCATTGAGCCGTAAGCCCTACTGCAATAATATCTTGGTTCGAGAGCAGCAGCCTGAGCTCCACAAGGAATTTGAAGGGCTCAACCTTTGGTTGATAGAGCAAGGTGCCACGGATGCTGTGGAAGCACATCCAACTCTAGAAGAGCAGATCAAGACCGCCCAACTAGGACACTCTGGAGTCCAGAGGTTCAAGCAACTCATGGAAGAAGGAAAGGCCCCGAAGTTGATTGAAGATCCGCAAGGAATCCTTTGGTTTGAGAGACGCCTCCTTGTTCCCCACCAGAAGGAACTCAAGGACCTGATTCTGAAAGAAGCCCACAACTCAGGTTATACTCTGCACCCAGGCAGCACCAAGATGTATCAAGACTTGAAAACTTTGTATTGGTGGCCGCGAATGAAAAGAGACATAGCAGAGTATGTAGCTTGTTGTGATGTATGCCAGCGAGTCAAAGCCGAACATCAAAGGCCAGCAGGATTGCTCCAACCACTGCAAATACCCCAATGGAAGTGGGAAGAAATCGGAATGGATTTCATTACAGGTTTGCCTCGGACAAAATCTGGGTATGATTCAGTTTGGGTCATAGTGGATAGATTGACTAAGGTAGCTCATTTCATCCCAGTAAGGACAACTTTCAAAGGGGATAAATTAGCCGAGTTATATATGGCTCGCGTTGTATGCTTGCATGGAGTACCCAAGAGGATAGTCTCAGATCGAGGTTCCCAATTCACCTCGCATTTCTGGGCTAGTTTGCATGATGCCCTTGGAACGCACCTTGCCTTCAGCACGGCTTACCACCCTCAGACCGATGGTCAAACTGAAAGAACAAACCAAATTCTTGAAGACATGCTTCGAGCTTGTGCTTTGGAGTTTACCGTAGACTGGGAAAAGTGTCTACCATATGCCGAGTTTGCATATAATAACAGCTATCAGTCTAGTCTGAAAATGTCCCCGTTTGAAGCACTCTATGGAAGAAAATGCAGAACCCCTCTGCATTGGTCAGAATCAGGTGAAGGATACATCTTCGGCCCAGACACCCTCAAGCAGGCAGAAGAGAAAGTTCGACTGATTAGAGACCGTCTTCAAGCAGCTCAGTCTCGACAGAAGAGTTATGCTGACAACCGAAGAAGGAAATTGAACTTTGAAGTGGGAGATAATGTTTATCTCAAGGTCTCCCCACTCCGTGGAACTCAAAGGTTTAAAGTAAAAGGGAAGCTCGCGCCAAGATACATAGGCCCGTTCCCGATTACTGCCAAGCGAGGAGAAGTTGCCTATCAGTTGGAACTACCGGAGAATTTGTCCGACGTGCACAATGTGTTTCACGTCTCCCAGCTTAAGAAATGTCTTAGAGTACCTGAAGAGCAAACCCCAGTTGAAGCAATCGCCCTTCAGAAAGATCTGACCTACTCAGAACATCCGGTCAAGATCCTAGACATCATCGAGAAGCAAACAAGACGCCGAACTATCCGACTGTGTAAAGTCCAATGGAGCAACCACACTCCAAAAGAAGCCACCTGGGAGCGTGAAGATCAGTTGAAGCAGGACTTCCCGTACCTATTTTCGGAGTAGCTCGAATCTCGGGGCCGAGATTCCGTTTAAGGTGGGTAGGTTTGTAACACCCCGTTTTTCGATTATTGAATAGTATCTACTTTTCGTCTTCTATATTTGATTTGTATTTCAATCAGTAGTATTTTTGAAAAGTTTGTGAGTCGCTTTCTAGCTCGGGTTTGTGTTTCAAATGTTTTGACGCTTTCAAATTTCCAAATTCAAACTGTAGCTCCTCTTTTCGGTTTTGGGGCCTAAACCCAACTTAGCTATCTCTCCCTCTCCTTTGGGCTCAGCCCATTCTCTCCTTAGCCGGCCGCCCTCCCCAGGCTCGGCCGCTCCTTCTTCTTCCCAGAACCGACTCAGCCCGGCCTCACTCAATCTCTCTCTCTCCCGAGCCATCCCCCACTCTCTGCGCCGCCCTCAACCTCTCTCTCCCCCGTGCGGCGTCAACATCAGTCCCATCGTCTCCCTCTGTTCCCACCATCCCTGCGACGCCATGCCGCTGCCTTACCTGCCCCGACGTGCACGAAGGAGGCCATACCGAGCACCTCGAGACCCCGCCTTGCCCGGCCTCTCTCCTCTTAACCCTCCCCTTTTCGGTCGCCTATAAGAACCCTAGGCACTCCTTCTACCCCTCCGCTCCATCCCCTTGCTCCCAGGTAAGTGCCATTGCCAATTGCCCGAGCTCCCCTTTTCAGCCGAACCACTCCACCGCCGATCTCCCCCCTCCGGCCAAATCCCGGCGCCGCCAACCCGTCACCGTGCGCCACCACCCCGTCACCGTGCGCCACCACCACCCAGGAGTTCTCCCCTCCAACCCCGAAGCCTCCGGACCACCGTAGCTCCGGATCGGCTTCATCTTCCCCGCTCCCGGCCGCCTCTATCTCCGCCGCCGATCTCCCCCACCCGACCAGCTTCCGCCACCATTGTTGGCCCGGTAAGCCGAGGAGGACCTCGCCGACCCCGTGCTCCCCCGTTTTCGTCGAGTGCGGCACACAGCCTCCTTCCCCACCTCCGCCGAGCTCTGCGCCGCCGCCTCCTGGCCGCGCGCGCCCGGCTAAGCTCGTGCCGTCGCCACCACCACCGGGATCGCCTCACCGAGGGGAACCCATTTTGGTAACCCCTGGTGCGCCGCCATCCTCCGCCGGCGACGAGCGCGCCGCTCAGCTCTTCTCCTCGGTCCGTTGTTTGACGAAAAGGGCGGCGATTCTATCGTCATATTAATTGCTAATCTCGGTTTAATTAGCCCTAAGTAACAGTCTGTGTCACCAACGTGTGGACCCGGCCGCACAGTAAACGGCAAGGGTTAACGCAGTTTTTGGTTTCTTGACTGACATGTGGGCCCGGGTCGCTATTCCGTAAACCAGTGAGCCGTGGACCGACGCAATACGTGTTGGCCTTCGGCCCACGTAACAGTACGCGTGGACCGACCCTATGCGGCGATGACACGTGTCGGCACCACGTTTAACCGCAATTTCTGTTTTTCCATTCTATTGAAAAATCTGTGGAGGGCTTCAAAAATCCATAACTTCTTCATTTTAACTCCAAAAATTATGAATCTTTTTCCTAAAATTTTCTAAAATCAAGACCTTACTAATGGCACTGGTCTTGCTTATTTTGGAGTTCATTTTCTTGGTGATGTGTATTTATTTGCTCTCTTTTCTTTTTGTGTCTTTTCCGGTACATCCGTCCGAGTAGGGTTCGAAGAAGCGGAAGACCCCCACCTCGGACAAGCGCAAGAAGACCTAGCTTCCCCTACCTATAACCAAGGCGAGTTAACACTTTGATCATATTGATCCCACATTTTATGCAAATTATATTCTTTTAAAGTATCGAATTACATGCTTTAAATTTTTATGCAAACATATGTCAAACACTCTAAGGTAGTTAAATGCCTACTGGTTGATTAATAAATTATTATGCCATTCCCTTGAAATTTGAACTTCCAATACCCTTGTCACCCTAGTAAATATCTGGTAACCTACTAGTTATAGGTCGTACTTAAATGCCATGCTAGACTTGTTTAAGTACCGGGGTATTACTACCCCAAATCATCATCCTTTAATCATCATCAATTGTTTTGGGCAGTCATTGGGGAGAATGACTAAATTGGTTGTGGTAATTTGTTTATACTTCTCCAAAAATCTAAAAACTTGCTAATACCCATCTGGGCGGATGGTAAGCTGGAGGGTAAATGGTTGGGTGCTAATGTAGCCCAGGATATTTTCGTGGATGGTATGTGGTAAGAACCGCCCAGATGATCTTAAGGACTTAATCCTGTGATGACCTCTTATTGTAAAACAGTACAGCCACAAGTCTATAATGGTGTCGACCTGGCTGACTAATTTGTATCCACCATTGCAAGTTGCACCACTGGAGTGACCCACGAGTCGTGTCGCTGGCATAAGCCGTCGTGGACACGGGTCGTGTGCCGCAGCATAACCCGTGTGGCGCAAGAGGGGTTTGGGGGCATGGTTGACGCAGAGGGAGAGCGTAACCACTCTCAGATGAAACCTTAGCGGGTGCAATGAACAATGAGGGATGCCTTGTAAAGGCCTTGTGGTAATCTCCCCTTGATTCACATGTCTACGGAAACGTGTGTACATATCAAGCTGATTATCTCTTGTGGGTAAAGATGTACAATCTCTGCAGAGAATAAAAACTGTTCGAACAGCCGTGCCCACGGTCAAGGGCGGGCAGGCGGAGCTCATAAGAGTTAGTTCTATTTCAAAAACTTCTTTGGGTGGGTTGAAAATGGGCGGGGCTCACCTAGCCCCTGATTTGGATTTTCCTGGGTATTCTTACTCAGCGTTGGTATTAGGTGGGTATGACCACCGTCAAAAAGAGGCATGAGACAGAGTTTCCGATGGAGGGAACCTCTGCTATTATCACTTATTGCAACTAATCTCTTAAAAATGCAAATTTGGATAAAATGCTAATTGATAGGACATTTTAATATGAGTATTTATAAATGTTGCTTTACGCAAATAAAAGAAACCGAGCCATCCTTGTTAAACTGTGCATGTATATTATTGCATCTGTTGTGTCGGCTCGCGAGCATGGTAGTCGTGCTCACCCTCGCTCTCCCCAAAACCCTTCAGATGATCTGGACCAAGGAGACTATGCATATTATGAGGATCCAGAGGCCGATGGACAAGGATGCGATGAAGAGTAGTCTAGTTCTGTAGTTTAGATCTCGCCTCAGTCTAGTAGACTTGTTGGTACTTGTGTATAACTAATATTATCTGGGCTTTCGGATAATATTAGTCATACACAAAACACCCCTGCCACGCTGTGGAGAGATGCGCCCATCCCCTTTGCTTCATTGTAGTCACGATCTTTTGTGATGTAACACATTTGGCCTGACGGCCCCTCTGTAAAAACTTGACCCGACGCGGTCTATGTTACCTTGAATGTTTGTAATATTTGTGTTGGTCCTATTTCGCGCATGTATGAGATGATACAGTATTGTACCTGTGAGTACTACCTACTGATCCAGGGAGTAGTACATTATTTCACAGAGGATTCGGGTTTACGAAATCCGGGTCCGACACCAACACGGCCTCATACTCGCTGTTATGAATCCCACTTTAACTTGTCTAAGTATTGACTTTGACCGTTTGGAGAACCGATAATCATGTAGTGTTTGCAGAGGAGCAGCGCGCATGATCACCGGGGCTCTAGTCTCGGCCGGGCTCCTCACTTAGATGGAGTTAGGGTGGAATTCATCTACTTGAGGCTCAGAGTTATTTTCATAAGAACGGGAAGGCCTCGATCTTATGAAATTAACTCGGGGGTCCTCACAGCAGTAGAGGACCAGGGGGATGTACTGGCCTGACTGGGCCGGGAGGGGAAAAAGGGAGGATGGGCCGGGGAGACAGGAGAAGGTGGTCGGCCGGCCCAAGAGGGGGAGGAAAATAGGCTGTGCCCGAAGAGTGAGGTTTTTGAAATTGAGGTGGAAGTTATAGATTTTGAAAATGCAACATAGGCTGAAATAAAATTTTGAAACCAACTAACAAAAGCAAGAACTATTCACAATCCAAAAATGGACGGTTACAACAAAGAAATCAGTTTCATGAAAATGCCATCAGATCTCTCGTTGATATATGGCCCTAGGACCCACATGTAAGTCACATTTTATGAAACCACACTTTTTGCGGTGGTGTTTTATGAATTTTTGTCTATAGGGGGTGCCGTCACGAACTATTAGCTTGTTTTTATTGGGGAAAATTTGCTCCGTAACACTATACTATAATGATATATAAATTTAAAAATAACATTGAATATGAGAATAACAGGTGGGTCATAGAATCACATGTTAATGACACATCGATATTATTTTTTAACTCGTGATATGTTAGTGAGCAAATTATCCTCTTTTTATTGACGCAAATAAAGTGTTGCGCGTACGTATGTGGTCAGAATATGCGAAGTGACCGGGCCAAGCCCATGTACGCACTTTGCTGCCCTGCCCTGCACCCAGTGGAAACCGGGCAAATTCCACTTTGCTGTATGCATTTTCTTATGCGCTCACCGACTCCTGACCTAACATGAACATGCACGAACAGAAGTATGCGAAATCATGTAAACATAAATCAATTTTTATAAGCTTTTAGGGTGCACGAGTGCTCCATAATAATGTGACAGAACATGGTAGCTAGTAAGTTCAAGAATATTGCTTCATACAAGAACACACACAATTGTTCCCCGAATTACTTCAGATGGCTAATTGCATCAAGATAATCATCGCTGTGCAGAGGAACCGGATGGCATCGTGCCCCTTACCAGCACCGGATGGGCCATCACAGTAAGCCGCGAAGAAGGCGTCTCTGAAAGTCTCATCTTCTTGAGAGTAGAATCCAGTACGTCGTCCGAACTTGGTTGTTGTTGACACATTTTCCTCTTCTCCCGCACGGGCCTCTCGCTTTCCATCGGATCCACACCTTTGAGCAGCAAAAGTCTCGGCCGATTCGTGTGGTTCTTCACTGCTTGTTCCCAATCTTGTCTTGTTTGGTCAGACACTCCATGGTCAACCGTGACTTCCTTGAGATGTTTTAGGTGTCTGATCTCGATGCCGGAAAGACCAACTAGACCCTGACAGAGCAGCTGAAGTGAGACGAGATTTCGCAGAGCTCCTTGTTCGATTGTTGGCAGAGCTGAAGTGCTACTTTGGACCACAAAGCACAAGCGTCGCAGGCTTGGGAAAGCTCCCTTTTTCATTTCGAAATCCTCAAGCAGATCTGCAATCAGTTTGAGGTAAAGCAGGCTGCCCAGATTGGTCAGGGAAGACAGAAGATCCCGTGTCAGAGTAGACGAAGAAATGCACAACTCAGTGAGACCTGACAGCAAGGTAACAAAGGGAGGCAATCGGAGTAGCTTTCCATTTAGCTTTAGCGACCTTACATCATATTTGGAAGTCTTCGAAGCATTCTTCCGAATCAAGTGATAGAGGCCGAGCACTGGTCCTGTCCATGGGAACCTTGGTGAATTCCTGAATGGCCTGTGAAAGATCAGTGATGTAGTTACTGCTATTTTTTTGGGATCGTCGTATTCAGTGTTGTTAATGTATGTAGGTAGCCCCAATCAAAAGAACCATAATGTAGAGTTTCCGACGGAGGGAACCTCTGCTGTTATTAATTATTGCACAATTACTCTCTTTAATAAAATACAATTTGGCTTTAATAAAATACAATTTGGTTAAAATGCTAAGTTGTAGGAATTTGTAATTATGATAATTGAAAATATTGCTTTAGCAAATAAAAGAACCCAAACCATCCTTGTTAAGTCTTGCATGTATATTATTGCATATTCTGTGTTGGTTCGCGAGTACGAAAGTTGTGCTCACTCTCGCTCTCCCCCCAAAACCCTCGGACGCAAGAAATTCGACTACTATGAGGATCCAAAAGTTAGAGGCCCAGGAGTCGCTGAAGAGTAGTTAGTTCTTTTAGTCTAGATCTCGCTTCAGTCTAGCTGACTCCATCGGTGCTTGCATGCATCCTATATTATCTGAGTTTTCGGGTAATATCAGACACACACGGGTTTCCCCAGTCGCTTGCCTGTGAAGAGATGTGCTCTCACCTTTTTTGCTTCCGTTGTTGTTTTCGCTATTTTTGTGATGTAATTATTTAACCTGTTCGACCTTTATTGTAAAACTTAACCCGATATGGTCTATATAAACTCTGATGTGTTAAAATATTGAATGATATGATTTTTTACCTTGTATGAATTGATTCAACAATATGCCTATGAGTGCTATCTACTGATCCAGAGAATAGCACAGTATTTTTACAGAAGATTCGAGATTAAAAAATCCGGATCGAATACAACATGCTTGAGGCACCCTGGAAATATATGAATGGTTCTTGAATTGACACGGAAGATAAAACAGCATACAACTAATTAAGAAGCGCCAAGATATCATGTGTAGAGAGCATGATCTTCCTCTCCACGGAGAGGGAAATTTATTAAACGGCATGGCAACTGCAGTGCCGATCTTGACTGCCTGGCTCAACAGGGGAGATGCATGGAGTCAGCTTCCACGATCGATGCCGACGAAGCTACCTCCTGATCCACTTGTATGGCTGCAATGGCACGTGGAAGGGACATAGAATTACTTATAACATCATCCAACTAGTATGTACAGATAGCCCGAGAAATGGCCCGTGTAATTTGTTGCTGCAAGAGAAATTATTGCGACACCGTCCTTTATTTTTGCGATGTTTTTTTGCCAACATAAGATGAATTGTTGCAAGGGGTTTAATAAATTGTTGCAAGTGCACCCCAAATTGTTGCATACATATTTTCAATTGTTGCATACATATTTTCAAAATGTTGTAAAAGTTATAGCATCATCGATTAAGGTTTTTCCAAACTTTTGTGCTAATTTTTCAATTATATCTATGTATGCTAACAAGATGTTTTAATTTTTAAGTGAATTTTAACAAGAATATAGACCCCCTCTCCATTTTCCGAGATCCAAGTATTTTATTGCATATGTTGATTTTTTATTTGTTGCACATGTGTGTCGGACATGTTGCGAGAGAGGAGTTGGGAGCGTACGATGCGTCCGAACGTTAGTTGTTCCCTATTATATATTAAAAGTCGATGTCAAACCTTTTACAACTGCTAAAAAAGAGAAATATGATAGAAATTCTCACAAAAAAATAAAATAATCTCACACTTAAATTGGTGGACTCTTAACTTCAAAATCTTAAGACTCGATAGTTGCCTTAAAGATATATTAATTTCAAAAACATCTTAAAAAACAAAAAAACCCCTTAATTTGATGGACCTTGGTTTTAAAGGCTTAGATTTAATAGTTAGTTTAGAGATATATTAATTAAAAAAGGAAATAAGTAGCACTATGTATAATTAAAAGGTTGAAAACGTAAATTTGCTCGAGTGCTACAGTGGCTACTAGCAGCCCTGCGCGCGCATTGGCGCGCCGAGGCACTTTAATTTTATTAGTAAGAAGGGGCTATAAACAGGTTCAAATAGAGTGCACTATATCACGGCATTAGCAGGGTACTAATAGTGACTACAAGTAGAATGAAACAATAAATTAATAATGCATTTGTATTCAGAGCCTAGCACGTGCTGAATTCATGTATTGAGTTCTAATCTCCAAACAACACTATAGCTTATAGGTGTTAATCTTGACGGCAAACAACCTAAACACCAAGGTCTTAGTCGGAATAACATTCATCTAATGTATCAGGGATGTATACTATAATACAAAAGCACAATTGCATAGCTACATCTACACAAAGACGACACAAAATTCCAACAAGTTTTTGGTGCACACCATTTTTTTTTCCAATGCCTAGTATTATGTAACCTATTAATGTAGCATGATGTAGGAGGAGATATCATATAGTGTTGCAGATGTAGCAAAGCCATCGCTTGTTTAATTTTTTTCCTGAGCATGCTAGTGATACCATCGTTTGTCCCCATCACAGCTCCTACCACTCTATTGACAATTTTGAGTTTGTAACAAATGTTTAAATACATGAAGGTTAAAAGAGTAATAAAGATATTTGTGCTAGGACCACTTATCATTTATATGAAGGATGCAAATGACATAACATCAAAGATAGTTTTGGCATGTCACTCCCTCGCCGCCCATGATTGCTATAAATCGTCATAAAGTGTCCTTAAGTGTGTTTAGAGGCAATAAGCAAAGCAAACAGTAGATTTACTTAGAGCTAAAACCAGGGAATATTTTTTTATGACTCACTTTTTACTAACAACTTTTTATGATATTAGTGCTAGGAGCCTACGACCACTTACTTGTTTGAACTTTGCCACTTGGTTTGAAATTTTGCACTTTACTGAACTTTGGAATATACATGCTGCAGAGCCTTGCATTATTTTTATGACACAGCTGATAATACAAGTCACTTGACTCTTTTTCGAGCTGCGAAACGTACTCTCCAAGGAGGCACTGTTAAATAGTAGTGCCTGCGCCGATAGAATGAAAGGTTAAAGCAAGATCAGTGAGTGCATTGAGTGGTTAGGAAACGGCAATGCAATGAATAAACAAGAACACAAGTAGTCCCTGCACCTTGTATGGAAGCTTCATAGAAGACTTAACCGAGAACAAAATGCAGAGAAGCTACGCTGATTTGCATTAGGGGCATGTATCGACTGTTGGATAAAAAAACCAATGATTTCAGATCAAATGCTACAGTGTTTCTCTGCATTTTGTAGCACTACCATGCTCCTTCCTCCATGAAAGCGTGTAAGTCCACATTTGCTTTGCTTTTTCAATGTCAAATTTCCTTGCTTTTAGATATCTATACAAAACTAATTTAAGTTAGGTTATTACAGCATGGTTGCAACCTGGAAAAGAAAATTGAGATATGTGGAGTTCAGGTAAAAGGGGCACCATAATTAATAGGGTACATCTCTAATGTCCTAATGATATGCTTTTTTGTGAATGAAATGTCTCCTATTATCCTATAATTGCAGCTGACAAGCATGTGTATGGCTCTAGGCGTTATTTATAGCCAAACAAAATCTAAGCTGTATCAAAAATTAATCTCAGCTAACTAACCTTAACAATCATATGAGGACCATACTCCTTACTCCATCAAAGCGTGTCAGTCCACATCTGCCTTGCTTTCTTAATGTCAAATTTCCTTGCTTTTAGAAACATATACAAAATCAATTTAAGTTAGGTTATAAGAGCATGCTTGCAATCTGGAAAAGAAAATGAGACTTCCAAGTCCAATTTGAGCAAGGTTGCTGACACAAGGAAATAAGCACATGTTGCAATTCGAAGATGATATTGAGCTAGAGAAACATGAAAACCAATAACCTCAATTTCTTTAGTAAAAATAAATGAATAATTTAGGACAACATAGTATGAATGGAAATGGTGGATACATGGAAGAGAAACCTCACACAGCAAGTTGTCCTGTAGCACAGGTACATTTTGAAGCAACAGAGTGAAGAGAGTAACTAATCCAAATGTAGCAGCAGTAAACCACTCTGGGATAGCTAAACATCTAATTTACCAAGAATTGAATCAGCAAGCTTGGAACTAAACGTAGCTATACTAACAAAAAATTCTAGATGCCCAGCACATCAGGGGGGAAAACAGACCACTCAGTGAGTGCTATCAACTAAGCTGATTACCTGTAGTTTCAGGTTACAATGGCTGTGTAGGTACAACTACCCACAACTGGCTTCTCGCCCTCTGGGTTGCTGAGAAGAAAAAGCTTATACCCATCACAAAATCTGTTTTGTTGATAATCAGGAGCTGCACACAGATGAGATATGAACACATTTCTATAGGCTTAGACTTCTGAAAGGGCCAGCTTTGCGAGCATCCTATTACCTGAAGCCGATTTGTGATCTTCTCATAACTCTTGGCTGCACATAAATTCCCCTTAGATAGTATTTCATCCTTTATGTAAACAAGTGAGGGTATTAAATAACATTTAGTTATTCTGAGCCATTTGATATCTATTCACAAGAAGACATTTGAAATCGGAATGTAAATCATATACATGATCAATCTAACAGTCTAGTCATATTTTGTAAGAGCATTTGGTTGACTAAGGTCTACTACCTTGATTGATGTATGTGCTCTAGTGTGGGTGAACTTATCTGCCATTGTCTATTCATTGGCCCCTGACCTGTCAAAAAATATCCATGCACATTTGTGAAACCCTATGTCGTGCAGTTTAAAGATGTAGAATTTTACATTTGTGCTACAATTGCTGCTTCAAAAGCCATCTGAAAGATGATATGGTTCACTACAAATTACCTTAGCTTTGTACATGAGTGGCCAGTTGGCCATCTGGCTGACAGGACACTATTAATGGCATTCCACATCTAAAGAATTCACATCACCTACTAAACCGGAAATAAAGGAGTGTGCTGTCATTATCAGCCATTTTTTAGGATAAGATATATGCCTTCGCAATTGAGGCCACTATATGATACTGACAACATCTATGTAGTATGTACACAGAGAAACCACAAGTTTTCATGAGGATGTGCATGTAATGGTCATCAAGCAGAAACCACAAGTAACAGTGAAACAATTAGGTGGCATAATGGCACAGACCATATATATTTTCAATAAGGAGACTAAGCAAGGGTACCTGTTAAGTTGATCGATAACTGTGTCTCTATATTCCCATGCAAACGCCAACTTCCGGGCATCTAGTTCATACATGATAAAAGGTTTACTTGAGGACGGAGACAACCTCAGTCCACAAAAATATCCCAAATCATCTTTGCCAAAAGATAACACCTGCAGCAAGGAGAAGACCCAGGAATTCATTAGTAAAAAAACATATCCAATTATCCAAAAGTAGAACCTCATAATAAAATTAGTGCTGCTTTAGCAACCTTCACATATTGCTTGAGAAGATCCAATAAGGATGCTCTAACTGTGCCGACTGGTCATCGCAACACATGCAGGTGCAATGTCAGCTGAAGGCAGCGAATTGAACTTCTTGAGGAAGCCTGTTATGGGAATCCCCATGTAGTCCATTGTAAGCTCCATTGGCATTGGTAATTCAGAAAGATTCAGTGAGAGGAACAAATCAAAAAGCACACCAATCAATCGCAGAAAAGATTCGAGAGCAGCAACCAAAAAGAAAAGGAACGAACCAATGGCAGAAAAGGCTGAAGAACAGCGGCCAAAACACGTCAAAGAGGTAGGTAAACTACAATCACAATGGGGTGGAGGCGGCAACCATGTCGGCAGAGGCGGCAGACGGGAGGGTGGCCTCAGCGCGCGCGCACGGCATGGAGTTCTTCGGCGTCACAAGCTGGCACTCGATTGATGGCTCACGGTGGTGGGCGATGAGTGCGCCGTGCTCGCCGGCGGCGGCGGCGTGATTAAGACGGCGAGGAGGAGGAGCATCTCCACCTCTTCGCGCCGACAGGGAGTAGATGGATTGGAGGGGACTGGGGCGAGGACGGGGGAGGGGAAGGGGAGGAGCGGCGGGTAAGGAAACCGGGAGGAGGAAGCACCTCCACCTCTTCGCGCCGACAGGGAGTAGATGGGTTGGAGGGGATTGGGGCGAGGACGGGGAGGGGAAGGGGAGGAGCGGCGGGTAAGGAAACCGGGAGGAGGAAAATATCGAGGGGATGCGCCCGGGAGCTTCTCGGTGGCGAAGACCGACGAAGCAGGCGCGCGTTGGAGAAAATCTCCCGAACGACGGACGGCGTAGAAGGAGCTCGACACATCATCGAACGGACGAGGAAAAGAGTCGACGTGGCTAGCCCCTCCCTCGCCCCTCCCAGCCTCCTTATATCTCTTGGAGATTCCAGACATCCAGAAACAGAGGACCCTTTTTCTTTTCTGAGACCCATCCAGAAACAGAGTTGAATGGTGCCCAGAAACAGAGTTCATCCAGCTTTAGTTTTGGACATGAGCGATTGCCTCCTAAAAGGAATCAACTCACCAATTTAATTGTTCAAGTGGAAGCATATTTAGTTTGAACTAGGTAGGGGCATACATACACACATCGAACTGCACAGCAAGTATCATCTATGTGTGGCAGTAAATAAATACGATTAGGCTAGTTATTATTATTATTTTAGCACCTCGCAGACGGAAATAAATGGAACTGACTGTGGGGGGTAGTTGGTACCTGCATGCATGCAGGCCGGATAGGACTGAATGAATCGAATCAGGAGCGAGCACTAGATATCTCGTTGCCCGGCTGCAATTGGGAAAAAGAAAACTAGCAATTAAAACCAGCATGATGAGTAGTAAGTGGTACATGCACGTAGCAATGGATGGGAATGGGGAATGTTAATCCAGAAAGGATTAGAAAATAGATGAGAGGGAGACCTGTTGGTGTTGGTCGGATAGCAGCACCATTTTATCTTCAGCGTATCTCGTCATCTCAAATGTGGGTTGGTTGGGATGGACGCCCACTGCGTACCTCACAGCCGCTTCCACTTCCTCCACCTCCCCAGGCCTAGCATCCTTACAGTCGATGGAAACCTTCAATTTCTCCACGCAAGGATTCCACGACAAGCGGCTGAAGTCAAAACGATGCCCCTCATCCTTCTCCTCCCGCACATGGAGAGTGTAGTCAACGACTTTATCACTTCGGAAGGCAGGCTGAGAAATAACGAGAAAGAAAGAGGAATCAGAACGTGAGGGAACTAAGAATTAAGTAGTAAAGCTAAAAGCATGTCACGCGCGTCATCTCACTTATTTGATGATCGCATGTCCGTATTAAACCTGTGTACCTTACTAAATGGTTAAATAGCAATATCTCTCCTTGAAAATCCTATAATATGAAATTAAAAAAATACAAACTTTCAACTAGTAGAACATCAACTATAAAAAGAACGGAGGCAACGGTCATTAAAGAAAATAAAAAAGAAAAGTAGGAGTAGATAAGGATCGATCGGGTACTAATACAAATTAATATATGGTGTTGGCGGAGATAACTCACGCAACTGATTAATCAATGTTCAAGGTACACGGGTTACACATATATATAGCCGGTCGAGGCCGGTGTGAACACGAGACCGAACCGAACAGTCGGTGTGAACACGAGACCGAACCGAACAGTCGGTGTGAACACGATCCCAAACCGAACAGTCGGTGTGAACACGACATCTGTCTAACACGTCCCCGCAGTCTGAGCGTCTACTTACAGACGTTCAGACTGGACCGAAACTCGATAAAGACAGACGTAAGCAATCCCTTGGTGAAGATGTCGGCGTACTGTGACGACGTCGGGACGTGAAGCACACGAAGATCTCCGATGGCGACGCGCTCCCGAACGAAGTGAAGGTCGATCTCGACATGCTTGGTGCGCTGATGCTGCACCGGATTGGTCGAGAGATAGACTACACTGATGTTGTCGCAGTAGACAAGTGTAGCACGTCGTGACGGGGTATGGAGCTCCTGAAGAAGCTGGCGCAGCCAGAGGCCTCGCCACGGCATTGGCGGCGACCACATCATCTCGACCTCGGCCTTTGAACGAGACATCGTGTTTTGGCGCTTAGAGGACCAGGAGACGAGGTTGTCGCCAAGAAACACAGCATAGCCCGAAGTGGACTTGCGGGTGTCCGGGCAACCTGTCCAGTCAGCGTCAGAGTAGACAACGAGCTCCGCTGGAGAAGACTGATGTAGAAGAAGGCAATGATCCAATGTGCCATGAATATAGCGGAGAATGCGCTTCACTGCAGTGAGATGGGGCTCCCTCGGGTCATGCATGTAGAGACAGACCTGCTGTACAGCATAGGCAATATCTGGGCGAGTGAATGTGAGATAATGCAGAGCGCCAGTGAGACTACGGTACTGTGTCAGATCGGCCACAGGCGGGCCAGCAGAAGAGACCTTAGAGTGAGTATCCACAGGGGTACTACAAGGCTTGCAATCAGACATACCGGCACGCTCCAAGATATCTAACATGTACTGGTGTAGTGAGAGAAAGAGCCCATTAGTACGGCGGTGAACAGCAACTCCCAGAAAATGATGTAGCTCAAAAAGATCTTTCATAGAAAATTCCCGCTGTAACGCGGAGATAACCCGACGAAAAAGCCCAACTGAAGATGCTATCAAAACAATATCATCCACATATAGGAGCAGGTACACTGTGTCGGCGCCGCAATGATAAATGAAGAGAGATGTGTCTGATTTAGCTTCAACAAAACCAAGGGAGACGAGGTAGGAAGCAAATCGACTATACCATGCACGCGGAGCCTGCTTCAGTCCATATAGGGATTTATTGAGGCGGCAGACAAAATCCGGGCGAGAGCTATCAACAAAACCGGTCGGTTGGGAGCAGTAGACAGTCTCGGTCAATGTGCCATGGAGGAACGCATTCTTCACATCCAGTTGATGAATAGGCCAATCCCGAGAGAGTGCAAGGGAGAGGACCGTCCGAACAGTGGCGAGCTTCACAATAGGACTGAAAGTCTCATCAAAATCCACACCAGGACGCTGTGTGAAACCACGGAGAACCCAACACGCCTTATACCTGTCAAGTGTACCATCAGCCTTCAGCTTGTGACGAAAAATCCACTTTCCAGTGACAATATTTCCGCAAGATGGCCGTGGCACGAGCTCCCATGTATTATTAGCCAGAAGCACCGCATATTCCTCCTCCATGGCAACACACCAGTGAGGATCGGCGAGAGCAGACCGATAAGTCTTGGGAATCGGGGACAAAGCGTCAATATGCAGTTGAGGCGTTGTATGGGCTGGTGGAAACCCTGCTTGCCTCGCGTGACCATTGTGTGTGAGTTGGCCACGGGCGGCATGGGCACGGTGCCAGCAGGCAGGGTGGCCAGAGGAGTCGTGGTGGCAGGCGCGACCGGGGCGGTCGGCGCAGCTGGTGCGACCGAGGTGGCCGGCGAATCGACCTGAGGGGCACCGATGAGGACGCCGCGGTTGGCGTCGGCGAGGAGGTGCCCCGCACCGTGCGAGGATCTGTCGGAGAGGGCAGCCATCGGCGGGCCGCGAGTGGCGGCGGCGGCGGTGCGAGGCCCACCTCACGTCAGGCGAGGATGCCACGGCGGCGAAGGGGCACGGGCACTAGGCGGTGTGACAACCAGGGCGGCAGAACCTACATGAGGAGCAGCGCGTGGCGGGCCAATAGGCGCCGGCACAAATTGATAATCCAACAAAAAATCAAGCTCATTAGGGGTTGGTGCGGAAATCGACTCGGCGAAGGGAAATAATGATCCGATTGGAGGAACGATCAAGACACCGGTAACCCTTATGATTGGAAGAATAACCGAGGAAAACGCACATAATGGAGCGAGGAGACAACTTGTGAGGCGCTGTGGTGGACAAGTTGGGATAGCATTTACAACCAAACACACGGAGATGGGAATAGGACGGGTGTTGAGTATGAAGAGCGAAAAATGGGGTGGCTGAATTTAGAGTGGTAGTGGGGAGGTGGTTGAGGAGATATGTGGCAGTGTGGAGTGTCTCAACCCAGTAGGAAGAGGGAAGACTTGCTTGAAACAAGAGCGAACGCATGATGTTGTTGATAGAATGAATAGCGCGTTCGGCCTTGCCATTCTACTGGGAGGTGTAGGGGCAGGACATGCGGAGAGCAACACCTTTGGTGAGGAAGAACGTGCGAGCGGTGGAGTTATCAAACTCACGACCGTTGTCGCATTGGACGCTCTTGATTGTGCTGCCAAACTGAGTAGCCACATACGAAAAAAAGTGAGACAACGTGGAAAACGTGTCAGACTTGAGGCGTAATGGAAAAGTCCAAGTAAAGTGAGAACAATCATCCAGAATTACTAGATAGTATTTGTAACCAGAGACACTGTCAACTGGAGAAGTCCAAAGATCACAGTGTACTAAATCAAAATTCTGTCGAGTACGAGAGGACGAAGTGGCAAATGGCAGGCGTACATGACGACCAAGTTGGCAAGCGTGGCAAATGCTATCACTAGCACCTTTATTACACACTATAGCAGAAGTACTAACAAGTCTAGAGAGAGCCTCGTGGCCGGGGTGCCCAAGGCGACGGTGCTAGATGGAACTAGGGGCACCGGCGAGGAAAGCACAAGGCGGTGATGTGATGGAAGGAAAACGAAAGGGGTAGAGTGCTCCGGAGCTATTGCACTTGGCAATCACGTTCCTGGAACAAAGATCCTTCACAGAAAAGCCAGTGGGGTCAAACTCAAAAGAACAATTTTATCGGTGGTGAACTGACGAACAGACACAAGATTTTTAATAATGTTAGGTGTAACTAGAACATTATTAAGATGAAAGGGACCGGGAAGTACAATCGAACCGGTGGAGGTGACAGGCAATAAGGATCCATTGCCGACAACGATGGATGAAGGAGATGATGAACAAGGAAGGACGGAGGAGAGATTACCAGCATCCGACGTCATGTGGGAGGTGGCACCAGAATCCATGCACCAATCACCCTGTGCTGGGGGGTGAGTGCCATGGTGTGGAATGCGTTCGCCAAAGCATGTTGATCCCAGACGGGTTGCGGACCGGGAGCAACAGGGTACGGTGTTATGACCGGCGGGAGGTACCAAGGCGGCAGCTGCTGGTATGACGGAGGCAGCGGGTGGCCGGGCGGTATGTGCACCGCCGTGAGGACCTGCTGCGGGCTGGCGGTGTGTGGGGCCGGCGCGCACGCAGGATAACCGCCGGAGGTACCTCCGGAAACACCAGGCACCGGGCCGGGCCACACCTGGATGGTCCCAGTCCACGGATTGTAGAACGAGGGCCACCCAGATGGATTTGGCGTGGTGGTGCCGCCGGCGAACTTGGAGGTGCCGCTTTGGCCGCTGTTGGCGCTATTGTTGTGAACGCATGATCCTGTCTAACACGCCCCCGCAGTCAGAATGTCGCCAAGGCGGACATTCAGACTGGACCTAAAGTCCATGAAGACGGAAGTCTTGCGGACGACGGTCCGGCGACGATGATCCGGCGTGATGACGACGGTAGACGGGGCGCTCGGAAGGCCGTGGAGGGAGGGCCGTGTCGACGAGCGCGCCGCGTCACGCCACGACGTCATCGGAAGAGAGGAGGCACCAGAGAGGTCGAAGCCGAGGCGGCGAAGTCCGGAGCCGGGAAACATTGACAGTCTGATACCATGTTGGCAGAGATAACTCACGCAACTGATTAATCAATGTTCAAGGTACACGGGTTACACATATATATAGCCGGTCGAGGCCAGTGTGAACACGAGACCGAACCGAACAGTCGGTGTGAACACGAGACCGAACCGAACAGTCGGTGTGAACACGAGACCGAACCGAACAGTCGGTGTGAACACGATATCTGTCTAACATATGGGATGGAAACTACCTACTCCAACCCGACGTTTGGGAACTTGGGATGGACGGCGGCTGCGTGGCTCAGATGAACTATTTACGGTTGTGGCTCAGATTAATTGGAGCGAGCTAGCGATGTGAGTACGTACCACTTGGTCTTGCTCTGATGAGAGCATGTCAGCTTCAAATTCCCTTTCCATTCGAAGGATGGGACGATTGGGATGGACGGCGGCTGCGTGACTCAATGCCACCTCTACTTCCTCCACCTCCGCAGCACGGGCATACTCACAGTTGATTTCAGCGGTGACTTTCTGAAGCGAAGGGAGGCTCTCCAGGCCAAGATTGTCAAAACCAAGGTCGGCGTCCCTCATGAACCGCACTTGGACAGTAAACTTGAGGGCTTCAAGGCTTGGCATAATAGGTACCACGCTGCACTCGCCGTGCACAAACCGGACCGATACACCGTACATCGTGAGGATTCTCAACTTGTGGAACAGGTGCCCATCCCCACCGATAGCCACGCTTACTACTGGGGTGTGCGTCGACCACATATGGAGGCCACGGAGCTGATGCAACCTCCCAAGGGTTTCCATGTCCTGATCTAGCACAACATGCACTTTCACGAGTAAGATGCAGAGGTTCCGAAGATGCGACGAATTAATCCACGTCGGCAGTCTGGAGAACTCCAAGCATGTTAACAACAAGTAACGGAGTTGTCTAGGGGAGACAAATCCTGATTCCCACGTGGCTCCCTTCCGCAACGATTCGCCCTTAATATTCACAAGCTGGATCCTGTGCAGATTGCCTAGAGACTCCACCAAGACTCTCTCCATGCTCTCATCCTCTACATCAATCCAAGTAATGAGCACCCTCAGTTCCCTCAGGTTGCCCAGCTCCTTCACAAATCTTGCACACCTGTTGGCAGCTGCCCATATCCGCAGCTCTTGCAGCGACGTCAGATTCCCAATCCAGTCCGGTACTCTTGTATTCCAATCAGCACGTAGGAACACCAGTTGTGTTAGCAGGCCGATGCTCGATGGCAATTGTTCTATGCCAGTTCCAAACAACTCCAGTGTCTGCAGAAACTTAAGATTTCCTATTTCTTTTGGGAGCTCACGAACAGGCGTGCCTGTCAGTCCGAGGTACCTCAGGTGAAGTAAATTCCCAAGATGCTCGAGGCTGTTATAACCTTCCATAAAACCACAGTCTTCTATAGCTAGGACACGTAAAACTCGAAAGCTTGTGGATATCACACTAGCATGGCATAAAGTGGCAATAAATGACCTCACATGTTGCGTGTCCATACTGTGCTCTTCCTTTCTATGTTGAAGAGCTAACCTACGAGCTTTATTGCTTTGTGGAAATGTTCGTTGCTCATTGTCCAATATAGTAACAAAGTTTTCAACTCTTGACAAGGAACGAACGAGGTCAATCACCATATCATGAACACGACAACCATATACGTACCCTTCATCTTCCGTCTCAACTGGCTGGATCATGCTACTATTTATGAGCTCGTTGAAGTATCTCTCTCCAACCTCCAATAATCCTATCCCGTGTTCCTCATGGACGAAACCCTCAGCTATCCACTTCTGTATCAAAAGATCTTTACGAATGAGATAATCTTCCGGAAATACACTTAGATACAACAAGCAAGTCCTTAGATGAGGAGGTAGATCGTAGTAGCTAAACGACAATATCTTTCTAGTATTCTCCACATCCTCGTTATCACCATGCCCAAAACCGATAGAGTTGTACACCTCAGACCAGTCCTCCCCTGGTTTACTAGCCAACAAGCTAGCTATTGTGATGATAGCTAACGGCACACCACCGCATTTCTTCATAATTTTGTCATATACCTCGGTGGATTCACCATGGGGACATTTGCCTTCACAATCAACGATTCTTGTACAGAACAACTTTTCAGAGTTATCACGAGAAAGTGGCTGTAGTTTGTAAACATCACCGGCATTTGTGGCAACTTCGGAAATACGTGTAGTTGCGACTACTATACTTCCACAGTTACTATCAGCCAAAGCACATCTGATTATTTCCCATGATTTCTTATCCCATATGTCATCAATAACAATGAAATACCTGTACATCAGCATGACAGCGCAAGAGCCATGAGAAACAGTGAAGGAATAAAGGAACAAAAAGTAAAGAAGATGAAAAACTAGGCGAGAGAAACATGCACCAAAGAGGGAGATGCAGGATTTAGTTCGCGAGCTAAAGGGTGAGGTCATGTGTATCCATTAAATTAAGTATTCTACTATAAGTTGCCTCCATTCTCGATTTGTGGAGGATGCAAAGGCTTCCAAAGGTTATACTTTTAAGAAATTTTGCTTGCTAGCTACCTGATATTGTACTCTTTTATATACACTCTTAACCAGCTAATTACTAGTCATCGGTATCCTCTCAGGAGCTCTCCTATAGCATGTTCCAGAACTAAAAGTATAAGATATATTGGCAAATGGTTGCCACTGGAATTTTGGAAATGGTAAGAGAAGTGAAAAATATTTGAGAGACAATTGGACGAGTATGTATAATTGTAAAATACAAATACATAGCACAAAGTAAGCGAGCATAGGTGGCACAAAAGAAGGTACTGATTGTTAAGAAAAGTCTTGTAACCGTATATGGAAGGGGCTATGTATAGTTGGTAACAACCAAATCATATCTCTTTATTATAGGGATTGGTACTAGCATTGATTGTAAATCACCTCCTGTATAAATACGAGAAGGTGCGTGGCCAGTTATGGTGCGCAAGCCATAATTCCTGATTCTTGCTTCCTTTTATTACTGATATTAAAGCCTAGAATGCAATGCAATTTACTTACTGTACAACAACCAAAACTAAAAGACACTCATAATTCAGTTCTCAAGGAATTCTCACAGAAGGTATTGGTGATGCACGCGTACCTCTTGTTCTCGAGGAATTCTCGGAGTGCATCGATGAGCTGCCTTTCATCCAATACTGTCATATTTAAATTCGTGTACTTTTGCCTGTCAAGACCAATGAGAATGTCCTTTAAAACTTTCTTCAAGTCAGGATTTTGACCGACCGGAACAAAAGCATAGCAATCGAAGCCCGCTTTAAGCTTGCGATACACTGCTGTGGCAAGAGTGGTCTTGCCTAATCCTCCAGATCCGACAACGGAGACGATCTTCATCTTCTTCTTGGACGCATCATCCCCCTCCCCCTCGGACAACATCTTTATGAGCACATCCCTCGCCCCATCAACGCCGACGAGCTGTGCTGCATTTTTGTACATAGCGAAGAGGCGAGGATCAATAGTCGACGTTGCGGCAGGCTTAGCCACAATGCTGTCAACCGTGTACCTGCCACGCCTGTTGGCCACCTCTTGGATTTGCTTGTTGATGTCTTTGATCGCGTCAGCGATCTGATGATTAGTCTTGCCCTTGCTGAACAAGTTGCCCATCTTCTTCAGGAGCCGTTTGAGCTTGTGCTGGTTGGTGGCCTCACGGCCGTCCTCGTCCTCCACACGCACGAGGAAGGTGTCGACGACGTCCTCCATGTCGTAGGAGAGCTCCCTGACATCGCGTGCCCAGAGCATGACCGGCTCGGCGAGCTGGTCCCGCGGCACCTCGGCCACCTTGCGGAGAGCCGCGTGCATGCTCTCAAGCTCTCTCCTGAGAGACTCGACTTGTGTCTTCACCCCCTTGTGCAGCCTGTACTCCTCCTTGAGCAGCTCGACCAGCTTGGGGAGCAGGCTGCCCATGGCACCCGTCACCACCTCCATGGTTCGATTGGTCGCTCTCGATCTCTCAGCTGGTTGCTTAAAGAGTTGCGCTTAGGTGGGCACGTTGGATCGAGAGGTGCTGTCTTCTGACTGATTATGCCATGCCCATGTGAATGGAGTGATCATCTAGCTTTCCAATCTCACCCTGCAGCCAAAAGATTTGCAAGTTAGAATGAATTGACCTCAAAAGGAAACCGCGTTATCAAAGATGAACTCGATAAAAGGCCGTAGCATACCTCAAATTGAAGCTCCCCAAGAGATGTATCATTTCACCCCTGCACCTGATCTCAACAAAATCTTCGTTCAATATCGAGGAGATCTTTCGCGGAAAGGATCTCTCTCTCAGTCGGTCGCAACCACAAAAGATGTGGAATATAAAAAAGCAACGTGGTGTGCAGGAAGAGGCTAGTCTCTTCTGTAGGCAGTAAGTAGGAAGGCGCTCCGCTCTGTGCTTATCTCTTCTTACAGAGAAGATCAAAGCTTAAAAAAAGGAATAAAGGCTATAAAGTCCAAGTCGTCGTTCCAAGTCGCCCTCGTGTCATGTCATGGGTACCCCAAGCGACGACGTGGCGTTGGCACGAGAGAATTGGGGATTGTGGGGCTAAGCATGTTCAAGTAAAGCAAACGTGCGCTGTAAAGAAGTCATCTATCTCAAAAAAACGCAGTACACACAAACTACTCTCTCGCCGCAAACAAGATAAAAGGAAAGAAAAACTTAACGGCCGTGGCTGTGGGCCTGCAAATTGCAAGGCCCTCTCTTCTCCGGTCCGCTTCGGCCGGTCCAATCAACGGCATGTGTGCTCCCCCCTATCTTATGGGTACACGTACGAGGCAACATAAGAAAAACTCACCCGCAAATAAGATAAACTCATCCGCAAATGGTTGAACAAGCAAGCAAGCAAGCTCGCTCCGAGCCCAACACACCCATTCATGCGTGAACTCAAATCATATGAGCCACCACACCCGTGCTCGTGCTGTGAGTTTAACACATCAGAGTTTATATAGACTACATCGAATCAAGTTTTACAATAAGTGTCGAACCGACCAAATCATTACATCACAAAAGTAACGAAAGCGACAACAGAAGCAAAAAAGAGTGAGAGCGCATCTCTCCACAGGCAAGCGACTGGGGAAACTCGTATGCGTCTGATATTACCGAAAAACTCAGATAATATAGGATGCACACAAGCACCAACGGAGTCAGCCAGACTAAGACGAGACTAGAACAACTAAAGACTAAACTACGCTTCAATAACTCCAGGGCCTTCAGACTTCTGGATCCCCGTAATAGTCGTAATCTCCAAGATTTTCTGCTTCTAAGGGTTTTGGGGGAACGAGCGAGGATGAGCACAACTTCCGTGCTCGCGAGCTAATACACAAGATGCAATAATATACATGCAAGGCTTAACAAGGATGGCTCGTATTCTTTTATTTGTTAACACAATATTTTCAATTATCATAATTACAAATTCCTATCACTTAGCATTTTATCCAAATTGCATTTTATGAAAGAGAGTAATTGTGTAATAATTAATAACAGCAGAGGTTCTCTCTGTCGTAAACTCTACCTTATGCTTCTTTTGATTGGGGCTACCCACATACATTAACACTACTGAGTTCGACGACCCAAGAAAAATTCAAACCTCATACTATGTGAGCCGACCTGGTTTTCATACCACCCACAAAGGTTTTTGAAATAGAACTAACTCTAGTAAAGTTTTCATGTCCGCCTTTGACTGTAGGCACAACTGTTTAAACAGTTTAGACTATGCAGAGGTTGTACACTGTACCCACAAGAGATAATCATACTCATTACCCCCACATGATTCTGTAGTCATGTAGTTGAGCGATCGTCACAGTAACCTTTCAAATTATCTTGCCCTTTCCGTCATTTCACCCATATGGGGTTACGCCCATAAGTTGTGCGGGATGTTCGCCACCTCAGCGACTGGCAACATCACCTTACGTCGGTGTTCCTTTCAAGCCGATCGCAACACGCGCTTGCACGTTCCCGCTAACCGACCAGTGAGATGACCTTCAGGGTTTAATAATTTTACTAAGCCGAGTTTCACTTTGCATACTTGCGGTTGTACTTGTTTTACACCGGAGTTCATGACAAGATTAAGTCCTTAATTCATCCGGACGGTTCATACCACATACCAACCATTCTCGTACCCGACGGCACCCATCACCATTCCATCCACCCAAATATGGTAATAACAAGCATTAGGGTTTTGAGGAGCAAAATACACCAACTCAACTATTTTAGTCATTTACCCACAATGACTACCCAAAACCACTTTCTTGTTTAAAATATGATGATTAGGACATTTAAGATGGGTTGGAACCTAGAGATTTGAGATGGCCTGGTTGAGAACCAGTGGGAAGTACGGGATATGATCCGGGAAAGAACATAAGCATTGAGTGGATGGAGCCACTTAATAGTATAGGAAGCTGGAGCCTCCGCTAGTACTTTTACAACAAAACTCAACTTGTAAAAAACCTGTGTTAGTTAAAAATGCTAGCTCTCAGGATTTGCTACTACTTAATCTATTTCAATAAATATCTTTATGCAAACAAAAGAACCACAAGCCACTCCTTTGATCAGCCTTGCATATTATATAACTACATTATGTGTGTTGGCTCACGAGTACAGTTGTATACTCATGCTCGCTCAATATATTATTATTCAGTAAGCATAAAAGAAGAAGGCTATGTGGGCACTTATGAGCATTCGTCAAGACTAGAGATCAAGAAGGCCAAAAACTAGGTCGCGGGCCCGAGTCGATTACTTGTGGGTATATCGTGAGGGTTTCACATGGTATACTTTTATTCTACTTCCGCTGCTATTCTTTTGAATGGTATTTGGCATGTCCAGCCATTCTGCAAGTCAAAAACCGTAAGGTATATTTATACTTTGTTTGTAATTATGCAATAGTTTTACATATTCGTGATATGTGATTGATATTCAATGATGTAACTGTTGGCACTAGCTACTGATTTAGGGACTAGTGCTGTGAATACAGAAGATTTCAAATATGGGGTCTAACAGTTGCGCTCCTTCCCAGTCAGTATGCATACGTGTGATTTTTTTCTTATTTAGGAATATCTCAACATGGGTTTGGAATTGGACAAACATTTTTTGCAACATCGGCCTTGCTTTTTAGAGGATAAATCCATGTAAATTTACTATGATCATCTCACATAGTATTTATAAACCCGAAAGATGTGATGGCCAGCCCAGAGATCTGAATGAACAAGTTCTAAAGCAAATATGGAAAGTTTCTTAGAAATAGAGTATGGTAATTGATGGCTCTTGCCCTGCTAGCATGCATCATAAATCAACACATGCCCTACTTTGCCGCATACTTGGCAAGTTTGCCGACCACCTCCTCCGAAGTTGTAGTAGTTGTTGCGCCCCCTTGGAGTTGTCACCCTACCCACGACCGCGGCCGCGATCACGCTTACGATCACCCTAATTGCATGACGCCATGTAACCGATGAACCCGAGAGTTGGAAGCTTGAGTTTTGTTGCTCCAGACGCATATCGAAACTCAATAGGTGCGTGTAGAGATTGGTTAGACTGATCGGATTGTCTCTGGTCGTGAGAGATGTGACCAGTGGATCATAGTCGGAGTCGAGGATAGAGAGGATGTAGGAGACAAGTTCTTCTTCATGAAGTGAGCATCCCGTCGAAGCCATCGTATCAACAAGCACCTTCGTCTTACCAAAATATTGGGAGATACTTCTTTCGGGTGTTGGTAAGTTCCATGCGAAGTTGCATGATTCACGCTCTGAATTGAGATGCACGCATGTGCTCCAGAGCGGACCAAACCTTGGCGGATGCAGTAGACATGAACAACAATTGCACAAATATCTCCAGAGAGAGATGACCGGAGAAAACTAAACGCAGGTTTATCATGATGAAGCCAAAGTTGGTAGGCAGGATTCAGAACCTGAGAAGCTTCACCCTATGTTGTTGAGGTTTGCGTGATCTTTTTAACATGGGCAAACGACTGAGCCATCAACGAATTATAGGAGCTAATGTCCACAAAGGTACGATAATGTCGAACCCGGGAACGAAGGATCCCGAATTCTCTGTGTTCATACACTAGTCCAGGATTTCCAGTGTACATAGTCACAAAAAGTGTTATCACAAACATATCCAGCGATTTATTAATAAGCATAAAGTTATTACAGCTTGAGCCTAAGGCCAAATAAAACATAAGCGGAAGCAAAAGATAATGGTAAGCCACACGATGCGCCACAGGCAATCGTCTGGAGGTCGCTGCCTATACGTCCTGGTCCTCACCTTCCGGATAGAAGTCTTCTCCTGAATAATAATATTCAGCAAGAGTGAGCACTACAACAGCGCTCGCAAATCACACCCAATACAGAAAGTAAGATGCATGCATAAGTGTTCAAAGGAAGGTTGTAGGGTTCATTTGCATAAACCAGCATTTTTGAGTTCAAATAGTCATACTAAGTTTCAAGGCACATTTTTAATCCATAACTAAAATCAGATTTTAAATTGATCATTTTATAGTGGATAACCTCCATATGAAACATGGTGAAGGATACCCTCCTATCACATGGCTAACCGCCCAATTTTACCACAAGGATTAACCATCCTCAAAATCATGTCAAAGTTATTTTGAAACAAAAAACAAAGTCTAACTTAGAGTGGCTTTGCTCAGCATGTCCATGACCGTGGACACGGCTATTCGAATAGATTTACACTCTGCAGAGGGGGTACAACTTTATCCACACGAGATAATTTGCCCGTTATGTCGGCCAATGCACGCTTCCTTAGGCGTGTGACTAAGCAATTATCACAAGGCGTTTCCAATGTACTACCTCACTACCAATATGTCCGCTAAGGTTTCACTTTCATTAGGCTAACCACCTGCCGAAAGTCCCCTCTTGCGCCAAGTGGGAATAAAGTCTAACCGACACCCACACAACAAAAATGGCACATACACTAGTGAGGTAAGACAAATTATTAAGCCTGGTTCTGCCCATACAGAACATGTGGTAGTACGGTGGAGCTTTGCAAGATGCGGCTCAAAGGCCGGTCCTTAAATTACTTGGGCAACGTTCAATAAAAACCCTGGGCCTCAATCCTAACCAGATTGATCCCGTGCATGAACCTGCACCCACCAGCCATCCAGTTTTCCCAAGTACAAACCATTTTTCAATTTTATAATTTTCAAAGACATTTGCAAAAGTCCACCATGACAAAACAATGTCATAGGCTTTTTATCAAATTTTGTAATTTTGGCTAAATTCTCCCAAAATTAAATATTTCATGGTCTAAGCATTTGCTAAGCATATATTTATTTTAAATTCATTTGACTAAGATGACAAGGAATTGATAATACAACATTCAAATTTGGCTATACAACGGAATTGGAATAATTAAGAATTTAAAACAGGAATTTAAAATAATTAAATAAAACTATGCATGCAATAATAATTTAAAACAGAAATTAAATAATTTTAAATACTGGGGCAAAATGGTCAATGGTGTAACTTGCCTTGCTCAAATTCTTGGAAATCTACCCCTTCACTAGGATCAAGCTCTCCGGAATCGTCAAAATCTTCACGCGAGAATAAACCAAATTTAAACAGAAATTAAAATTAGACTAATAAATACAAATGAAATAAAAAATTAACTCCAAATGAAATAATTCTAGTTTAGTTAGCTAGATCTTGAATTTATACAAATTTAGCAATTTGAATCACCTAAATCGGAGTTCGTACGAAGAAATACGAGCTCCTGGAAGTTTAAATCTAAATTAAATTCCAATTTTCAGATTTTACAGAATTTCCAAATTATTTTTCTAAAGGAAAATGGATTTATTGCGTCAGCCGGCGTCAGCAGCACTGTGCACCGAGACTGACAGGTGGGCCCGGCTCGTGGACTGAGTCCACCGCCCGGAGCGGGTCCATGGTGGATTCGGCGCACGCTACAGTGAGAGGGGAAGGGACGCGCGCTGGCGTGTGCGCCGCGCTGGTGCCACGCGACGGCCACGTCCACGGTTGCGATGAGATGGCGTTGGGGTGGTGCTGAGGTGGCAGGGCCACGTCTGCCCGAGGTCGGCGATGCTTCGGTGTCGCCCTCGCCGGCGCTACGCACCACGGCGAGGCTCACCGAGGTGCGCAAAAGAGAGAGGGGAGGACGCTGGTTCGAGGGCGCTACCTGGCGACGGCGAGGCGAGGTCGGAAGGTCGTCGGCGATGTGAAGAAGCGGCGGCGTGCTTCGGTCGACGGCGGCGAAGGGGCTCCGAGGATGTTCAGGCAACGTGGAGGGGCGCACGAGGATCACGGCGATGGACTGAAGTTGATGGTGCAGTCGAAGTTGTCGAGGAGGCTTTGCCGGCGCCGCGGACGACGATTCTCTGAGCTTCGGCCGCCGGAGGAAACTTCGAATTGCGAGTGATCTAGGGGCTTAGAGGCGCAATGGACTGGGGGGAAAGAGTGAGGAGGTGAGGCGGTCTTGGTGCGGCTTTATAGAGTGAGGGGAGATGGGGAGACGGTGATCGTGCGCAAGGTGGCAGCGGCCATTTGCGGAGGTGAGGGAGGCGGCGTTACAGCGAGTTATGGAAGGGGGTAAAGGCCGAGATGAGTGCGGGGTGAACGGCCGAAGTGAATGCACGTGAATGCGAGGAAAGAGAGGGAGGGAATCGCAGGGATTGATGAGCTCCAGTGCGGCTTTAATGGCGGCAGGGGCGACGATCGCGCGGGAAGACGAGCGCGGGGAAGACAACGCTGTGCAGCCGAGGCCCACCTAGCGGCGAGAGGGAGAGGGGCGCGGTGACGTTAGACACCAGCCGTTGGATGCTGATCTGAAGGCGCAAGGCAATAGTGAGCGGCAACGGCTGCGATGGAGGTGCACTTGCACGGATGTGTGACGCGTGGCGAGGCGACGGCCACGGCATGTCTGCGTACGGCCGGCGTGGGTGGGAGGCGCGGAGGAGGCGGCAGCGTGGGAATAGTCTTTGGGCATGCGGCCAAGATCGTTCGAGGATTTTAAATTCATTTTCCAATTGATTTAATCCTAGAAATTCATTTAAGCTTTAGAAAATAGCAAATAAAGTCCAAAATTTTTGAGAAAATTCACAGAAATTATCTGAGACCTTCTGGACTTAAATAAAATAATTCCAACTTTTAATTGGTAATAGATTTTGCACATAAATTATTTTAGATTTAAAATAATTAGGAAAAGCTTTTAAAATTTCCAGAAAATCCACAAAAATACATAGAGTTTTATTTTCAACTGAAACTGAAATTTTGGGCTGTTATAGACAACACCTGTGGGTCGGCAAGCAACGTAATACATATCAAAGATTGATACGTTTACAACAGTTTAGAGATAGAAAAGTGTGAGGACCCCCGGGTTAATCCCTTAAGATCGAGGTAACCCCAATCTTAAGGAAGTAACTCTGGGCCTCAAGTATATGAATTCCATGTTAACTCCATATAAGTGGCGGCCCAACCGAAACTAGAGCCCCGATGATCATGTGTGCCGCTCCTCTGCGAGCACCACATGATGACCGGTTCTCCAATGGTTCAAGAACACACTTAAACAAGCTAAAAGAGAATTCATTACAGCGAGAATGAGACCATGTTGGCTCCCAAGATCAGCGACCAACATGCTCTCAACTCACCTTCAAAATTGCTCATATCCATACAACATTCGTACACTAATGGCTCAAAAGACATACATCGATAATAGTCCGGTTTACAACTATTACAAGTGGCCGACCGACCAAATTCAAATAAGATCATAAGGTAGCAGCGGAAGCATTATAAATAAACCAAAAGACCAGCATGGTATGCCCATAACCCCTGGCAACCGACTGGGGGTTAAATGGTAGCACTCGTCAGTGCCGCCTAAATCGGCACTGCCGAGCTCATCGAGCTCAATATCATCCTCACCTGAAAAGGAAAACAAAAGGCCGATAACATCCGGTGAGTACAAGTGCACTCGCAAGTCTTACATAAAGAAAATTTAGTAATGCATATTGGGCAATCAAAGGACAGCAGTAGTGGCTTAGTTTTGCATAAATACGCAACCTACACATACTAGTTTTTCAAGTGCCATTTAAAAACCCGATTTGAAGTAGAAGTAAAGCATATAATAAAGTGGTACATTTTTAAACAAAATGAACAAACAAAATACCGAAGTGGCGGCCCACTTTGGTAAACGAAAGTACATGAACACCCGTTCATGCCGAACACCAAGTTGTAACCATCAATTTTAATTCAAAGTCTAACAATAGTGACTCCCGAACTCAAGCGTTTGTCCATAATCGTGGACACGATTATTCGAATAGATTTACTCTGCAGAGGGGTACTACTTTACCCACACGACTGAACTAGCCCGTAAGCCCCCGGATGCCTCCGGAAAGTAACACACTTCCTATGGTGTGTCGGCCGGGGACGTCGAGAATTGATACTTTTTGGCAAGAAGGTGGTATTGAGACAGGTCTCCCTTGCAAGATGAACCCCAACTTAGTACCAACGACCGATAGCATTTGCTAAGTGGGCTTGCAAGTTATGTTGGATATACCGATGCAATGTAAATAACCGAAATTGGTGGAGGAGGCTTACCTGAGTAGAGAGCTCAAGCTAGTCTCCCTCTCCTCAGCCAACTGAGGAGAAGTGAGCTGAGTTGAAGGGGGTAGAGGGGGTATTATCCCCGGGGAGATGACGGGGTGGAGGCGGCGTTAGATGAGGAAGCTCCAGGAGTGGCCAACGAACGCGGTGGATAGACGGCGTCGACTGTGCGCGGAAGGAATCGCCAGCCGCGTGGCGAGGAACTCCTGCGCGAGCATCAGCGAGAGGTAGGAGATGGACCTGACGAGTGGGCCCTCTTCGTCAGCACTTCAACGCACTCGCGAGAGCTCGTGTTAAGTGAGTTCACGCGAACCGTTGGATCTCTATCGAACGGTCAACATTTAAAGAGGACGTTCGCACTGGGACGAAGGGTTACGCATTCTGGGCCGTCGATTTCTGATCGGACGGCTCACACGCGGATCCTTTAGGTGGCTCGGTTGAGTCGGCTTGCCGAGTCAGACTCGAGCCCAAGGAACAGTGCAGCCGGTTGGGTCTAAAGGTTTGACTGAGAATTAAAATGGTTTTTCCTCTTTCACCGAGGTGCTAAAAATAGAAATAAATTTCCTAAAAATGTGAAATAATTTACAGGGGCTCCTGGGAAGGTCTAGTATCCATAAAAATTATTGAACATGACTGTTGATGATAAAATGTGTATGATTTAATTGCAAACTTAATGTAGGTTATTAAACTGTGTTTGAATTTCCTTAGGGTTTAAACCCATCCCAAAAATTTGGGAAAAATTATGTTTACTCATTATACTGCTTCTGGTATTTGAATAAATTATTTTAGGAAGATATTCATTTGCTTTTGTTACTGTTTTTCTTTAGGGTTGGTTTCTGTAAGTGTATGCTTATACCTTCGAATGAGATTTTCCTAGTGCAATAATTAATGTAAATGCTTGGAATACAAGATGCATGCTAATGAGATGCATAGTAATTCTCTTATTAATTTGAGGATGTGACAAAAAGGGAAGGAGTGCATTAGGGAAAGAGCGCGGATTGGAGGCAAAAATAACTAGGGCACTCTGAGAACCCTTGTATTTTAGGAAAAATCTACAGAACATTGTAGCTTTGGCCACGATTCCAACGGGATAGCCATTGGTTGTTCAATCTGATTTAATCGGACGCTCAGTATCGTTTGCTCGGCTCCCCCACGAAAATGAAGAAAATTCTAGTCACTATGTTGCTCTACTCGATGCAGTTCACTTTCCCCACTCCATCTCTCTCTCTACTCACACCACGCAACGCGGTTTGATTACTTGGTGGGAGCGATGGATTTCACCGACAGCGGCTGTAATATACACCCCGAGCTCACCCTGCTTCACTTCCCGTCATTCTCCCCTCCCAATTTTGGCCTTGTGCGCTGGCAGAGAACAATGATTGTGCACGATAGCAAGTGAGCGGTTGTGGCTTTGGATGAGCCCGAGGGGCGACACAAATGCGCGACCCCAGTGGGCGCGGGCACAACCTCTAGTATGCAGCTGGAAGGGAGTGCACTCGTCCGCATAGTGGGTGGCGACAACATACAGGCGCCACGAGCCACGAGCCACGAGCGGCAGGGCTCACACGCAGCAGTCGCCGCAGGTGACCTCGGCGGCGCTTGGGATCACAAGTGGCCATAGCGGGCTGGCGGCTATGAGTTCTGAGCAAACACGGTGAGCAGCAACGAGTTTGGTGGCAGGTGAGCAGCAGGCGAGAGCACACTGTGGAAGTTGGTGGCACACTAGCACGGGTGCGGAGAGCACCAGAGAGTTGTTGTTGAGCCCATGTGCATCCTAGAAATTGTGGAATTTTTTTTGGGGTTTTGGTTGTAATTTTGTGTAGTTAGTTTGAAGTTGTGTTGAAACCTACTCGAACCAAGAAATTGTATTTGAAATTTGTTCAATTTTTTAAACTTTTGGTAAACTTTTTTTTGCGAAGACCCATGAAACATTTCTGGAACTTTTCTTGAACATCTTGAAACGTGTTGAAACCTGCTTAGAACTATTTCTGAAACTTCTTGAAACTTGTATAAAACTTTCACGAAATGCGCTGAAACCTACCTAAAACATCATGCTTGGAAACCTTTGTAGTTTGTTTTTCAATGTCATCTCAAACTCATCTAAAACTCGTTGAAACTTCGATGAAATTTGTAAGTTTCATATTTCAAAATTGTTGAAATACGTTGAAACCCTTTGAAACTCTATGAAGCTTGTCGTAAATTCCCGTGAAAACATGAATGAAACTTGCTGGAGCTTGTATGAAACTCAAAGTTTCAGTTTTGGAACTCATGAGTTTTCTCTTTTGGAACTCAAAATTTTCAAATTTTCAAGTATGAGAATTTAAAACTGCCGAAAACTTCAAGTGTCAGATTTTAAACCACATGAAACTTGAAGTTTCATATTTCAAAAGCAGTTTTAAGCGGTTTGAAAATACTTGTTGGAAACTTACTTGTTACTAAAATCTTATTTTGTAGGTCATACATACTTGTAACATTTAAAGTTTGAGATACAAGCTTAAGAAACAATCCATTTTAAGGCTTGTTTCTTTTTATTAGATTAAGTATTCTCTCTCCTCTTAGTAATAAGCTCGAGAAACAATCCATCGTAAGACTTCTTTTAACGAGGGACGAACAAGTAATTAACACACGGATGGACGACCAACAACAGAGTGGGCCGTCTAGCTTACTCTCTTAGCGGTCGCCGGCTAGGTTATTCATGGTCTTGCACTAATTGCAGGCAGGGACGCGATAGATCGATGATACATAAATCAAGTAGCTGGCATCCCACGCAGCTGCGGCTGCTGCGGTATCCCGGCGCCGGACGAGTGGCACTGCCTCAGGTTGCTGGCTTGCACGACGGCCTGCACGCAATCCAATTAAAATCGTTCGGTTGGTTAATCCATACGTGGTACCTGTGGATTCTCAGAGATTCATAGATCCGTACGTGGTTAATCCATAGATCTGTACGTACGCCTGTGGATTCTGCTCAGAGATAGATAGATGCATATGGTAGATTGATAGAAGTAGAATTAATTGTAGATGTATGCTACGTATACGTACCAGGTAGATTTGGTTCATTGCTTGGTTGATGGCCTCGAGCGATATGCCCCGGTAGGCGGCATTGAGATGGTAGGTGTTGTCGTCGCGTCCCGACGGCTGGAACATGGGCGGCGGCGGCTCCACGCAGTTGTCGTCGCACTCGGGGCAGCCACCGTAGTTGATGTTTGTTGCCGCCTGCTTCAGTGTGAGCTGCATGTCCAGCGTGATGAACGTGACCACGGCATTGTGCGGCGAGCCCATGGCCGTGGGGCGCTGCGTCTCGTAGCTCGACAGCCACGAAAAGATGTAGGCCACCGCTGATAAGGATGATGAGCTGCCTCCTGATGGCTGCCGCTGCCGCAGGGTGCTCACCATCGCGTTGATCTCACTCTCGAGGCCTCCCAGGTCCAAGCCGCTCCAGAACTGGTGGACCTGCACGAACTGCTCCCACTCGAGCTGCAGCTTGATCCCCAGGTCATTGCCCTCTTCGACCGTGATGGAATTGGAGTCCGAGTTCCAAATTTTATTCTGGACGAAGTTGGTAACCATCTCCAGCACGCTGAACTGGACGATATGGTTGACGACCATGGGGGCGGGAGCTATCTGCAGCACTACGGCGGCTTGGGGGCCCGGCCTTTGCACGGACAGGACGGCCTGGATCTGTGGAGTATTGCTGTCACTGCTGTGGTGGAAGCTGGCGGTGAGCAGCTGCTGCTCGTCGCAGCCGCCGCCCTCCACCGACGCAGTTGCAGGCACGTGGAGGTGGACGATGAAGCTCTTCACCTCGCCGGCGTAGAGGACGCCGATGGCGACATCGGCGGCCGCTTTGTCGTCGGAGATGGGGCTCTTGTAGCCCCCGGACTCAATCCTCTCTATCTTCACCCCGCTTCTCTCTGCCCCCTTGAGGCTGACGCGCGTGCCGACGGCGACAACGGTCTTGAGCCCGCCGAGGCAGACGGCGAGGGCGCCGGTGATCTTGTCCAGGTTCTGATCGTCGACGAAGGAGTAGGTGCCGTGGGATTCTTGGGCGATGAAGAGCAGCGCCGTGGGGTCGTGAGACGCGCCGAAGCCGAACGTGTGGACCGGGTGCTTTTTCAGGGCGGCACGAAACTCGCCTGGCAACTTGTTGAATCTCCCACTGTCCTCTCTGTCCGTCACCAGGATGATGAAGCTCGCGCGGCCGTTCGAGCTCGGCGGCTGCTCGTCCAGGATCTGCAATTTTAGTTCGCGCGTAAATTGTAATATCTCCTCTCTACACCCTCGATTTAGTTAATCTTGTACAAGTGGTTAAGATATTTAATGGGGGATGTCTATTCCTCAAGTAGCTGAAATTTTGCTAAATTTCCCATGAGTAATGCCACTATTATTTTCCATTATTATTTGCATTAGCCGGTTGATCCCACCATCTCAGAAAAAGAAAAACATGTCAGAGCAGCAGTAGTACTAATTACTATTTTTTCTATTTTGTACTAGGTACGGTACACATACCTTGACGGCCTCCTCCAAGCCTGATGTAGACTCGTCGTTGCCACGGGCCTCGAGCTCGTCCACCTTTTGTCGGGCATTCTTTCGGCCATCGCGAATGTCCAGAAAATCGGTCTTGTGCTCTTTGTCGAGCTCACTGTTGGAAGGCCCCACGATGGCGAGGCGGTCGTCGTCGTGAAGCTGCCTGATGATGAACTTCATGCCCTTCTTCACCAGATCCAATGTCATGTTGTCGCCGACGTCGAACACCGTAACGAGGTCGATGGGGACACGACTCTCCTCCGCCGCTGGTGGCGCCTCGACGCGCACCAACACTTGGAAGTCTTTATTCGTTTGACCCCGTGGGATCTGAGGGAAGATCGGGATGGTGCTCACTTTCACCGTCTCCGCAACCGCATTTGTGGCCTGGATGCATGTTTGTGAAACGTAGACAGTTAAAATTTTGTTTTTGTTCAACTGTTTGGATGTTTTTGTACCTCTCTGTTCAAAAATATATAATATTTTGGACATCGATACAATCTTCAATATCCGAGTTGACAATTACTTTTCATTCGATTATATTAGTAAAAAATATAAAATTATTATATTATGTAAATATTTATTATGACAAATCTAATTATACTATTATCTTCTGACCAATCTAAATAATTTTTTTATGTATTATTAGTCAAAATTAGGGAACTTTGGTAGCACGTTTATTATATGGTCCATAGGAAATGATTGATTGAACAGTATATGGTCCATAGGAAATGATTGATTGATTGACCGGTTCATTAAATGCATGCATGGTACACTAAAACTAGAGAGCTGTTGGAGTTGAAAAATAGCACTCATGTTGTGTTGTGACATAAGGTCCCAGACCGCACCTTATCATCCTCAGATTGGGTATCATTTTCCAACTTATATATCTTCACGGTGTTCCTTAGGGAAACTTTCTCGGTAACGAGTGTTGTATAGCAAACCCACGCAGAAAATACTGGAAAGGACGTGCGTGTAGAACTGCTAACCAAATGACGGTGCATTAGGAGAAACATGAAAGATGAACCACATTATTAGTTGGAAAATGAAAGGGGAAAATGTAAGAATGGGTACTGCCATAATAACTATTAGCGGTACTGCAAACAAACTATTTTATTTTCAAAATCCACAGTAAACACAGGTACAACTACCTCTGTCTTACTATACCTATCGATGGTATTAAGAGTATCTGTTTCAATATACTTGTCTATTGAGGAAATCTGAAGTATAATTTTTTGTAATTTTACTCTCTCTATCCCTAGCTAAATGCTTTGAAAGGGACTAAGTGGTTGTGGTGTGCGGTATGCCATTAAATAGGAGTGTGTACGATCGTTTTGTGTTAAATATTGTTTTGGTTTTAATTAGTGTTTTCTTGATGTATCCGCATGATGGCTGTAGAGAAATATATCGAAACGGAGGAGATATTGTGCCACATACAGTTGTTACTACTCCACATGGGTAATTTAGCCACTGTAAACACAACACAAATTAAGCAACAAAGGTAATTAAAACAAGAAGTTAACCTGCGCGAGCAGGAGTGTGGGAAAGATCAGGCACGCCAACACCAACACCAACAGAGGCACGCTCATCATCTCCGAACTGTAGTGAATTAAAACAACAAATTAAGCACTGTAGTGATTCTTGTGTTGGATCGAACGAAGCTCAACGCTTTTCCGCTATATATAGGCTCCATCGGATAAATTAATTACCAAATGTCAAGAGATAGCCTAGCCAGCATTAATTTCTCGTGTAATTAACTGCATGCTTCTCCCCATCTTGACTTGACTAATGGATGTAGTCCGTCGTTCATGAATTAATGCAGCAACGTGACGTGCACATGTGTGAGATGCTGCACCGCCCTAAGATCATCACATCAGCGCAATTGTTTTAACTTTTTTTTAACCCATTAGATGCATATTTTATGTCCAAGTCGTCGGTGGGTCTCTATCGAATATCGAATATACATATGCTTCCAATTGTTTAACTTGACGGCAACATCGTCCCATGATCCTCGTGTCTGATATATATCCTTTAATTAGTATTCGGAACACTACCCTTTTTTCTATTGTAGTTTACGTTGCTTTTATGTAAATTTAGCATGTTCGGCCCTTTTGTAAAACTCGACTCTACGTGGTTTATATTACTCTGAAGTGTGGGCATAATCTGAATTAAAGACTTGATCTAAACAACTTTAATCCTAGCTCAAGAAGAACACCTACACTACTACAGAACACGTCATCACAGACGGTTCGGAACCGTCATCATAGACGGTTTCCGAACCGTCTATATTTATTCGTCTGTGATAACAAGCAGTTACCACAGACGGTTCAAAACCGTCTGTGATAACACTTATCACGAGCGGTTTTTAACGTAAACCGTCGTGATAACCACTTATCACGGACGGTTTACTTAAAAACCGTCATGATAAGCAATTATCACGACGGTTTTTAAAGTAAACCGTCGTGATAACCACTTATCACGCACGGTTTACTTAAAAACCGCTCATGATAAGTGCTTATCACGACGGTTTACTTTAAAAACCGTCAGTGATAGTGGTTATCACGCACGGTTTTTTAAAGTAAACCGTCTGTGATATGTCTAGTATCACGAGCGGTTTACTTTAAAATCGTCATGAAGGCTATTACCACGAGCGGTTTTATGTTGAAACCGCTTGTGGTAATAGCCTTCACGCACGGTTTCAACATAAAACCGTCGTGGTACCGATCGGCGATCCTAGCTACATCGCTTCTTGTTTTTTGGCCACCAGAATTGCTAGCCATGCCCTCTCAAAACAAGCATGTACAAAAAGCAGATACATCGCAGATAATCAATTGTTGACAACTCAAATTGACCATTACTCAAAATAAATTAATAAATAAATTAATAAAGATCGAATTTGTTGAAGTATTTTTGCTATAGTTGTACAATTGGATTACAATTAAGTCAATTGTTTGCGTGAATCTCGGATCGGCGATGGAGTGAAACTCTCCTTTGTTAACTATTTCATGTCATGATAAAGGTGCATAGTCGCCTCGAACTTCCACGAGCTCTTGCATAGCGAGTCCATGTAAATCTATTATCAAACCACTGCTAGGTCAAGAAAAAATGGTAAGGATATATATTTGAATTTACAATTACAAAAAATTATTTGAGATTGACAAACCTCCTGATTCTTCATCTTAGCACTAATGATTTCTTTGCATATGATGGCAAGCGTAGAATGCACATAGCTCATCATTTTTTTGTCAAGCAAGACCGCAAAAATAGAATTACATATGTACGTATAGTCGATTGAAGACACATTTTATGAAGTATGATATATATAGGATTATTGTGTTGTACCGCGTCTGGAAATTTCGTCTGTGTGTTAGTTGGTATTGGATCCATTGTATCTTCCTTGTTGGCTAACATAGGAGATGAACGAACTACATAATTGAAAAAGTTATCCTCGGGCATTTCAAACGAAGGAAGACTACAATAGAGTTATGTATGAAGGAAATGATCATACTTGTCGAGTATTGCTTGCGAGAATCAAGTCGTGATCGTTTCGACTAGGGAATCAAGATATATCACGTTGTTCCTCTTGGGTATAATGACTAAAAGGATCCATGGTACCTACTCATGTATGTCGCTATAACTATTAAACCTAAGTACAAATGAAATTTGAATAGCAAATAGTGAAGCACTTACCCTCGTTGTAGGGCACCAGTATGTAGTCCTTGCGATTCTGAAGAAGCAATGCCGTCGTTATATAGTTCTCGACGAAGGTCGCGTCTGCTTGGATGGTTTGCATAGATACCACGTGTGGGTCGAGGAAACCCACCGGTTCTCGCCCTTCCCGGGCATTTTTCATCATGTATCTATACATAAGCAATGAGTTGCGATATTTATCGGTATTACATGAATGTAGAACTTGATTGTACACACTTACATTGTCCAACATCGTAGAAGCGAGGCGTCGAGGGCTTCGAGATTGAATAGGTTGAATAAGTCGTTGAAGCCCACCACGAAGTTGCCCGGCCCGTTGAAGAAATGCTCATCCTTGTATGCGACGGTGATTCCAGTATCGCACCCCTTCTTTGCGGTATTCCGCAAGTACCAGGCATGCAAAGCCTGACAAGCAAATCCAGCGTGGGCTAATTGTGCGTTAGGGCACAACGGTTTTCCGATGGAGTACTTCCCGTGCTTCTGGGACTTGGGAGGCGGCTTAATGTTCGTCGATGTCGATTTGGCCTTCACGATTGGCAGCGTCTTCCTGCGAGACGACTCGGGAACCGATACGGTAGCACGCTTTTGTTGTTCCTTCGGCGTCTTCTCCACGGGAAACGATGAGGTGGACTTCTGAGGAGAAATATGAGGTGGAGTCATGGAGGGTTCCGTTGGAGAGGAATGGTCCTGTCGAGATTGCGGCACTGCTGGGTCCAGGACGATGTCCGTCTTGGGCCACTGGATAAAACTGTGCACGGCATCCCCTAGTGTTGTGATCTCTTCGTTCGGGCGAATGTCCACGCCGGGACGACCATGAAATGTTGATGTACCATGTCCACCTCCACCCTTGCGTAACCATGCGCCACCTGGACACCGTGCTGCACTGCTCCTTCCTGGTATGGATGCACCATCCCCCGCCCAGCCTCAATAGGAATGGACCCAACTAACCTCAGTTGGAGCTTGCGGTAAATCGGCTCCTACAAACGATCGCAATTAGCTAAGGCGTCCTATAGGTCTATCTTTGGTGCATTCCATAGATGTACATTACCTTGATGCGGTCTATCGGTAATTGGTCGTCGTCACGTTCAAAATTATGCGTGGGCGCGACACTACTCCGATGTCGAGGAGGACCGTTCCCGCAATAACGGGGCGGCTTGCGGCCTGGTTGCGGAGTACTTGATTCAGTTGATCCTGCAAACTTGCTATCTGTCCTTGAAATTCTGCCTTAAGCAGTTCCAACTGATTGTCGTACTCGGCCTTGGATCTCTTCCTACTTCTATACATGAAGTAGTCGTCTGCGAATCCATGTACCCAAGGTACGTTAACCCCCTTGCCTCGCGTGCGACCCGGGTGCTCCTTGTTTCCTAGGGCCGTAGATAGTATATCCTTCTCCCTGTGTTCTTGGAAGGAGCCTTCGGAAGTTTGGGCAATCAATTCACCCATTAGATGAATTTGGCCATGAGAGACCTTCTTAAGTATTGCAAAAGAAGGGGCCTGCTGATTTTATTGAAATTTCATTTTACACAATTAATTTCATTATATTTACATTACGGGATACATCAAAATTAAAACTGAATTAAACTAAAGGATAAACAGAGTAAAATCTACTAAAGTACCACAAAAAATGGAATTTCATCAACATCTGGATTTTTTGTATATATATTATTTATTTTATTGTTTTGGCCCTTCGTATCTTTCTATGACCTCCAAGATGGAGCGAGACGGATAGGCAGAGCAAGAGCTCTTAAAGTCTACCAAAGGAGGTGGATAGGGTCAGCGAAAGAAGTGGCGAGGGTAGAAAAAAGGTTTGAAATTCCAGGTTCCCGCGGTATTAAACAAAGGACATAGTGGATTAGGTAACACCTCTTTTGAGAGGAAAGATCTATGAAAGCTGAAAGCCCATTCTCATTCTATTCTCAATTTCATCTACTTTCTTGGCTCGGCTCTATTCTAGATCCGTCTGTGATATCCCCACAACAGCATGTATGAACTGTTGGATAAGCAGTATGATGACAAGTTTGAGTTCAAAAGTTCATATCTAATTCAACTCAACATTACCATGAATATCCACATTGACATCAATATTAAAGATCACAAGTCCATAACACATTAACACATGACAATGGAATAAATAAATTAATTACAATGGAGTAATTAAATTCTTAATTAAAATACAGCCCTTCATGATGATCGACGCGCATATAGCTAGCTTCCTCACCGGGTTCTTCCTCGAGCCCGATGCTTAGTCTCCGAAAGGTGGCAACTCGTCAAATTGATTGTATTCTTCCTCGTCCACTACATTCTCAACTCCGACAATCCTCCTTTTTCCATGAAGAACTACGTGGCGCTTCTTATTTGCCGGGTCGGTTACATAGAAGACTTGAACAACTTGGTTAGCCAGTACGAATGGTTCGTCTTTGTATCCGACACGTTCGAGGTCCACGGTAGTGACGCCGTACTTGTCGACCTTCACCTGTGGGAGATGGACCCAACGGCACCGAAATAGGGGATCTTAAAAGCACGTAGTCGATCTCCCATATCTCCTCTATTTGCCCATAGTACGAGCTCCTCAGCCCATCGGTACTGAATGCATCTATGCGGACACCGCTGTTCTGCACTGTGCTCTTCCTATCCTGAGCTGCCGTATAAAATGTGTACCCATTTATGTCGTATCCTTGCCATGTGACAATTGTAAAATGTGGCCCTCTTGCCAACCATAGCAGCGTATCATCACTTGATGACCTCCGAGTGATTCGCACCTTTAACCATTCGTTGAACCGATGGTTGTGCTCTCTCGTGATCCAAACCTCCGACCGGTCTGGATTCTGTTGGCATACCATGTCTTTGTGCTCGTCGATGTACGGGGACACTTGGGTCATGTGTTGCAAGACCGTGAAATGGGCTTGAGCGTACGTATCCAGATCGGGAGTGATTGATTTCCTTCCGATGGTCCCGATACCATCCAGTCTCCCCTCATGACGAGATAGAGGCACACCAATCGGATCCACCTGAGCCATGTAGTCGACGCAGAACTCAATGACCTCTTCCGTTGCATAACCTTCGATGATGCTGCCCTCGGTCGAGATCGATTCCGTTACGTAGGACTTGAGAATTCCCATGTACCTCTCGAACGGGTACATATGACGTAGAAAGACAGGGCGCATATCTTTATCTCTTTCACAAGGTGAACAATGAGATGGACCATGATATCGAAAAATGACGGAGGGAAATACATCTCAAGATGACACAGAGTCGTCACTACCTCGGCCTGCAGAGCATCTAGTCCTTGGGGATCGATGACCTTCTGAGCAATTGAGTTGAAGAAATAACACAGCCTCAAGATTGCCACTCGGACCTTGTTCTAAAGATACTCCTAATTGCAACAGAAGCATTTGTGTCATCGAGACACGACAATCATGCGACTTCATACCAATTAATTTCAAATCTTGCATAGAAACAAGTTTCTTAATGTTAGCGGAGTAACCAGACGGGACTTTCACACCGCAAGCTCGCACGCTTCATTTCTCTCGGCCTTGGGCAGAGTGTAGCAAGTCGGGAAGGTACGTCTGATCGGTCTCTTTCGGTGCTAACTCGGTCCTTATGTTCATATCGATCAAGTCACGCCGTGCGTTAACACCATCCTTTGTTTTGCCACTAATGTTCAGCAAGAGACCAATCAAGCTATCACATACATTCTTCTCTACGTACATAACGTCGATGCAGTGACGAACTTCTAAGTACTCCCAATAAGGCAAGTCCAAAAAAATTGACCGGTTCTTCCAGATATTCTTCACACGGGTTCTTAATTTACGTCCCTTCCCAAGCACAACATCGATATCCTTAACCATATCATAGACCTCTTTCCCACTAAAAGCCCTTGAAGCTGAACCGTCTTCCTTATTTCCGTCGAATTGTTTCTTCATCTTGCGGTATGGGTGACTCCTCGGAAGGAACCTACGGTGACGCATGTACACAGTTTTGCGCGAGTTGTTCAGCCATACACTCTCCGTAGCATCTAAGCAGTGCGGACAGGCTTTGGCTCCTTTTGTACTGAAGCCCGACAGGTTACCAAGGGCAGGAAAATCATTGATGGTGCAGAACAACATGGCGCGTAAAGTGAAGTTCTCTCGTTTGTACGCATCCCATACATGCACCCTTCGCTCCACGGTGTCACAAGATCTTCCAAAGAATGGTGCTAGGTACACATCAATATCATTCCCAGGTTGCTTCGGCCCTTGGATAAGTAGTGACATCAAAATGTACTTCCGCTTCATACAGAGCCAAGGAGGAAGGTTGTACATACATAGATTCACGGGCCAGGTGCTATGTCGGCTGCTCATGTTACCGAAAGGATTCATTCCATCCGTACTCAACCCTAACCTTATGTTCCTCGGTTCCGCACCGAACTCTTCGAAGCTCCAATCGAAGTTTCTCTCTTACGCTCCTCTGAGTGCCAACGCAGCAATCTTGCCTCCTTTGGGTTCGCAAATAAACGCTTCAAACGTGGGATTACAGGCAGATACCACAACATCTTAGCAGGAGGTCCTTGCTTCACCTTAGCAGTATTTTGACGCTTGTATCGGGATGCTTTGCACACGGGACAATAATGCATGTCTGCATACTCTTTACGGTAGAGGATACAATCGTTCGGACATGCATGTATTCTTTCTACTTCCATTCCCAATGGGCAAATAACCTTCTTTGCTTGATAGGTGGTGCTGGGCAACACGTTTCCCTCCGGAAGGATGTCCGCTAGGAGACCTAACAACGCAGTGAAACTCTTATCGGACCAACTATTGCTTGCCTTCAATTTCAGCAGTTCAAGCACGGTTGACAACCTTGTGTATTCCGGCTTGCAGCCAGGGAACAAAGGTCTCACCGAGTCCTCCCTTAAGCCCTCGAATTTACAAAACTCTCTCTCACTGTAGTTCTCTTCTGCATCGCGTAGCATCTGATCCAGATTGTCATCGTGCCCCCTATCCTCATCAAAAGCACACCACATCCGCAAATCGTTGACTTCCTCGGCGATGTCGCCATTATTAACTTCGGTATAATCGCTCTTCACCGTGGATCGGTCCAACATGTATACCCTTTTTTGAAACCCCTTCGAATCAAGTGCGCTTCGATCTGCGCTGCGTTGTTAAACATCTTCAGATTACCGCAATCAATGCACGGACAGTACATAAAATTTATCCCCTTCTTCAACATATCACCTCGTGGCTCTTCTAAAAGCAACCACGCCATTAATGTAATCTTGACTCACACGGTTCACACCGTACATCCAGTTTCGATCCATCTACACTACGCATGTAACAAATTAGTGTCAAATTGATTAGCGATTAATTTATAGCAAACGAAAATGTGCAATATAAACTCATTCTCCAACATTTGCATCTAAGGTTATTGAAAGAAAAGTCTTCACTAGTTAAGTACCACACGCGGTGGCATAGCGTAGCCATGCCTACGGCCACAACCATGATCCCTACCTCTCGACACCGATATCTATCTCAATTGAACAATCATGCAACCCAAATATAGGCATCATCTCATACAACACTTATTAACCTAAAATATCGGAACTGTAAATGCAATATTGCTTGACCCAAACCCCACCGTACTGTGAACCGGTGTGTAAATTTTATTTTTTTAAGCCAATTAATTATCCTAACTCAAATTTTAGTGATTATTAGACCTAATTCAATTTTATTAAGTTACCACTCCTAAGTCAAATTTTAGTTATAAGGGAAACCATTATTCAAAACTAAGATTTGCAGGGCTAATATTATTTATTCCAACATTGACGGTGCAAGATCGATCATGTGCTCATACCAGTATTAGAGGAGGAGCCGCAGGTTGGAGGAGCTAGGGCAGGGAAGTGGCGCCTGGAGCGGTAGACACAGTGCAGTGAGGAGCTAGGCAGGGAAGTGGCGCAGGTTGGAGGAGCTAGGGCAGGGAAGTGGCGCCTGGAGCGGTAGACACAGCGCAGTGCGGCTGAGGGATGTCTCGGCTCAATTTATATTCAGCACAGGAAATCACAGACGGTTCTATTTGAGCCGTGCAGCGATAGTCAATATCACGCACGGTTCGAAATAGAACCGCTCATGTAACATCACGCAGCGGTTACGAAATAGAACGTCAGTGATATCACTGACGGTTCTTAAAATAGAACCGTCAGGATATATACGACGGTTCTATTTCGTAACCGTCAGATATTGATTATCACGACGGTTACGAAATAGAACCGTCTGTGACAGGCCCGCTGCGCCAAAACAAAGCCCAGACAGACCCAACACAAACGGTTCCAAAGGAACCGTCTGTGATGGGCCGTCTGCTATAGACTCTTTTGTAGTAGTGCTAGTCTAAACATTAGAGCGGAAGCGTGATTTCGCGTACCCGAACTGGAGGATGCCATCTCGTCTTGAAGGTTTGGTCGGAGTCGCAACGGCGATGTCATGGTGGCGACGGAGGCCTTCGGTCTTCGCCCACCACAGCACGCTGATGAGATTGGGTTTGTTTGGACTCTGTAGCCTGAACCGATCACTGACCAAGCTTGCCAAGTCCACTCGTTCTTGTATAGCGTTGGGTGAACGGGACCTGGACCAAGTGGTTGGTTGAGCCCCCGATCAGGGCGCGAGTGGGGCGTTGCCCCCTTGAATCTCGAAGGTTGTTAGCCGAGATCAACCCAACATGAAGTTTGTAATATATTCGAATGTCTTAATTTACGTCATGTATGAAATGATTCGACAATGTGTCTGTGAGTGCTATCCACTGATTCAAAGAATAGCACATTATTTTCACAGATAATTTGAATTTGCGAAATCCGGGTCCGACAATGTCAGGCAAAGAACTCAAATACTTCATATAGAATTCTTTCACATATTGTCTCAACATTTGGATGGTTCTTGGCACAAGTAGTTGGAAGGGTGAAAAAACATCTGTTGGCGATGATTTTGCATCTCCAGAGTTTGAATTTACTGGTGAACATTCAGGTAATACTGTAGAAGCACACTTTAAGTCATCTACTTCAAAACCTCTCCTTTATGAAAACTAGCCATGATACAATGACATAGAGATGGTACAGGAACTCTTGGAGGTCTCATGGCAGCAGGGCTGCACTCAGCTGCTTTTGATAAAGCAGCAGCCTCTTTGGCCATAAACGATGAATACGCTTTTCTGTCTGGATAATCATAAGGGAAGCATGGCATCTTGAACAGCAAAAAGGAGGGGTCAGTGTATTATTATTGAAGATATTTCCCACAATGAGCAACGAAAGCTGAATCACAGCGCTCAACCGTCAGTATCCTCCTTAAGGTAATAAATTTCACTGTATTTTAACTATATCATTTGTTGCACACTATTGAATGAATAACAGATGACAATGCTTAACATACTACTACACCAGGAAGTTAATTCATCAAAAGCAATAACATTTGCGAGAACCTAAGGCTTGATCGTTTTAGCTTGTCCTTCTTGTATTACACAGTCACATACTATACCTTTGATGCAATCCACCGTCTCTCTTAAGCCAATCGCGTGTGCAATACTAAAAGAGCCAAAAATAAAAGGCTTTACCCAACTCAAAGGTAGAATAACGGACCACTTGTACTTGCATTGAACATGAAACAATAAGATAGCTTCACGTTAAGATAAGATGATGATAGAATATAAATAGCACAGCCCTGTTAATTTAGGAATATTAGCACACCAATCATTAAACAAACAATTGTCAGTCACACATTATATAGGAACACAAGAGAAACAAGAGAGGCCATTTTCAGCCAAACTCAACAAGCAATCCAGCAAAAGTTGTGATAATTGATATTGAATTATGTTTTTTTTTTGTAAGAAGCAAAAGCTAAAATCACTTAAAGCTGATATGGGCATGAGATAGGTTCAGGTGCTAATGTTAGGAGGGCTATATATTTTGATCATGGGACCATTTAAAAGCTAACATAGAAGTCAACATTTCAGTCATGCTCTGGCAAACAGGACAACCAATGTAACATCCTCAACGAAAAACATTGTACCTGTTATAGGCTAATTTTCGGTCGGGGATTAGTGGTGGGTGAATGGGAGAATAAGTGTATGGACAGGAACGGAGGGGATAACGAGAGCGATCGGAGACGTCAGTTGAGGGTGAGACGCTTGCTCCTGCCGGCGGTCCGCTTGCCGCTGCAGCAGTAGGAGCAGCAATGGGGCAAGGGAGCAAGGCCTAGACCAGCAGCTCACTCGTTTGTACGACCGTATGGAGAGGCAGTGGTTGAAAGTAAAGTACAGGGTCATGTCAACAACAAGGCGGTGATTGATGCAAAGGCTACACGGCGCAAAGGACTGGGCAGGAGCGAGTGCGAGTGCGAGTGCGAGTGAAGCCCACCACCCGCATGACGAGAAGCTATCGAGAAGCTATGATTTGCAGGCCGAGGAAGCGATGGGACTGCGGCTAGACCAGGTTAAGCTGGGAGCTCCACCTCTCGCGTACGCCGCCAATCGGCTTCCTCCTACAGTATATAACTTGCGTGCGTGTGTTCTCCTACCTCTGCTCATGTCGTAATGGATGATTGATGCATCGTCGCCTCCTTTTGTGTGTTTGTGCTACCGCAGTTTCTGTGCTCTCAAATCTCATCAATTGTCTAGTTCAAGCTTTGGAGTAGAATACAATTTGATGAGTGGTGAGTGCTTTAGTTAAGGCGGTTCTTAGCTAGAGTTGAGTGCAACTTGGGACTCTGCTGTTGTTAGAACAGCAAGTTAACCTGCGCGAGTAGGAGTGTGGGAAAGATCAGGCACAACACCACCAACAGAGGCACGCTCGACATCTCCGAACGAAGCTAATTAAAACATCAAATGAAGCAACTGTAGTGATTCTTGTGTTGGATCGAACGAAGCTCAACGCTTTTCCGCTGTATATAGGCTCCATCGGATAAATTAATTACCAAATGTCAAGAGATAGCCTAGCCAGCATTAATTTCTCGTGTAATTAACTGCATGCTTCTCCCCATTTTGAGCTGTCTAATGGATGCACTCCGTCGTGCATGAATTAATGCAGCAACGTGACGTGCACATGTGTGAGATGGTGCACCGCCCTAAGATCATCACATCGATCAGCGCAATTGTTTTAACTTCTTTTTTTTTACCCATTAGATGCATATTTTATGTCCAAGTCGTCGGTGGGTCTCTATCGAATATCGAATATACATATGTTTCCAATTGTTTAACTTGACGGCAACATCGTCCCATGTCCCTCCTCGTGTCTGATATAATACTAACTAGTACGCCGGGCGCGACCTTAGATCCCTTAACTAGTATCGCAGCAACCGTACGTGGCGGAAAAGCCGCACGCGACGCCAACGCCCGAGCGGACGAGAGCAACGTGCTGCAGGACTTGTTTGTTTCGACTGTGTTTTTCTGAAAAGCGGATTTTGGTTGTGCTGTAGAATTTTCTGACTGCAGGCTGAATGACTGAGTTTTTCTGATTTGGTGTTTGGCTGTCTGGCTTTTATTTGACTGGCTGCAGCTTTCGAGATGTGAAATCTTTGAAATGCCCCTGATGACAGTAATAGCTTGTTTGATGTCTTATTAACAATATTTAATGATATTTAACAATATTTAACGGTATTTAACAATATCTAACGATATTTAACAATATATAACGATAATTGACAATATATAACGATAATTGACAACATTTAACGACCATTGATGACTATTAACGACGACTAACGCAATTAACGAGAACTACCGATATTGACCGCGATTAACGACAATATACAGTAAACAACACAATAAACTACACTTAACATATTTAACAACAATTACTACAATAAATATTTATTACAACAAACAATTATTAAATGAATAAATATTACAATAAATAATTATTTAAAATAAATCCATGCCAGCAGAATTTAAATTTTGATAATGCTCAGACAGTCAGCAATTCCTCTAGATATCAAGTACACTTTACCAACCTCAATTAGGTCATAAAACTGATCAAGCACCGAATTGAAGCATGTTGCACGAATTTCTCCACCATGTGAATCAAGGATTAGTATATTTAACAACAATTATTACAATAAACATTTATTACAACAAATAATTATTACAAACAATTATTACATAAGTAATTATTACAATAAATAATTATTACAAACGATTATTACATAAATAATTATTACAAACAATCCATGCCCCCTCCACTTTTTTCCAGGCTTGGGACCGGCATCAGCAGTGTTAGGCACCCCACCCTCACACGTATCCCCAAGAATTCTCATGGTTTATCACCACAAAACGGAATCAGAGATACATTAATCACCAATCATGATTTGATATTTCATGCCACTCTACCATTATACACATTCAATTAATTCTTACCAGTGAGAGTACTAATAATGCCTAATGCTAGCATATGCACAGTGAAACCGGAAAGTCAAACAAACAGGTCGTAGAATCACGTGGCAGCAAGGAAAAGGCTAGGCGGGCAAAACGAGATAAAAATCGCACGACGAGCTGACGAGTAGCTGCGTGGGATCGGACGGGGCAAAAAAATCAGGGCGACGTGGCTTGCTTCTCCACTCGTGTAGTTTCGCTCCGTTTACACTGAAGGATCCAATAATTAGTATTCGAAACTACTCATTCTTGGGCCAAAACCCATTAGCATTGGTCCATCTCCTCCTTCTTTCCCTCATCTTCCCTTCAGCCCAGCCGCAGCCACCTTTGTCCAGCAAACAGCCACCAGCCAACCGCGTCGTCTCAACTCCCATGCAGCAGCCACTGACCATTGGGCCCTCACCCACCGGTCAGCCCCCTGTTCATCTTCCCTAGTACCCCTCCTCCTCTCTCTTCCGCTCACTCATGGAGTCATGGGTGACAAGGCCGCCATCAAGTGCCTCCTGCCGCCACGTGCGCTGCTGCTCCCTCCATCACTTCTCTCTATTTATAGCGTGTCATGATCTCGCTCAATTCCCTCTCCTTTGCAAAAGCCTTAACACCATACTCCATCTTCTTCCTCCCCGAGCTTGATTCGAGCCCGGAGACCCAACGCTGTTCGCTGGCTATGAGTGCTGCCCGTGCGTAGTCCCCTCTTCGGTGCACATCTTCCCCGTCCATTCGCGTCAAAACACATTCCTGAACCCCCTCTACGTTTCCCTCGACTAATTTGGGATTTCCTCATTCGCAGCTCACGGGGACTTCATCTTCCTCGTCCTCGGGCGAAACTGCCGCCACCTTTGACGAGGATTAAAATCTCCATGTATTACTTTAAATACATAATGAAAAGACAATATGTCTTCGTATTCGTAAATCCTAAGTGTTGGACCGAAAATGCGACTAGAGGGGGGGTGAATAGAAGCACGCTCACTTTTTCAAAAATAATAGATTCAACACAAATTTCACTCCAGTAGCTATGAAAACTATGAAGATCAATATACCAGTACATCGAAGACTAGTATTGAATCCAATTAAACCCCTAAGCAATACAATGAGAGAAAAAGCAAGCTTAATGCAAAACTCGATTATCTCGCCAATGGACCGATTGACCGATTACGACTCGGTTCGACCACGGCCTCTAGAACAGAAAACACAGCCCGATGACGAAGTTGCAAATAGATGAAACTTTTGATCTACAACTCCAAACTTGATGAAATTTGATACACACCTTCTCTATGATGTTAGGAACCTATTCAAATCGAAGTTTGTGATAATTCTTGAAAGAACTGCGATCCTTTTGCGTTTGATTGAAGAAGGGTTCAAAATCGGGTCAAAACAAAAACTTAATCCAAGATCTTGCTCGTGGGTGATTGTTGATCAAGATGATCCTAGATATGTTCCCACACGTCACAACAAGCTAAATCACATGGAGAATTCAATCAAAAACTCATGGATCAAAGAAAGACCCAAAATCATCAAATAGAGAGAAAGAACACAAAGAGGCAAAGCATGATCAAACTTTCTCTAGATTGATTTGATATGATTAGGGCTTACAGCCACTCCATCAATGGAGAACAATGCTCAATCCAAGAGCACGAAAATCACATCAAACTCTCTAAAACCACAAAAGCTCTTCCTAAGAAATTAGGGTTTACAAAAATTGCAAAAGAGGTGAAGAGGTGGTGCAGCCACCACCCTCTCCTATTTATAGTGGAGGCTTAGACCTTCTAGAAGTTTGACTCAAATGGGCTCCCGTTAAGGCCCAAAACAAACGGATCACATACGCACGTATTTTAATACACCGTCTTTAACACCTCTTGACCTAATTAGCTACACCTAGCGCCATCTTGCGCCTCGGATTAGCCAATAGGTCACCCTTGTCCATCTTGCATCGCACTTGAGTACATTGACCTCACCCGGCATCGTCGATCGTTCTGGACCTCAGCTCTCCAAGCCTAGTCCCAATCATCCTCGCCGTTGACCGTCGTTGACCACCAAGCAACCTGCACAACAATAGACAAGTAAACAGAATTTGAGAACAAGTTCTTCACAATTTGACACATGTTAGTCAAAACATGCATCATGCAATACATATGCCCTGAAACTCATGACTTTGACCTAACCAACGAACAACGCCGCCACGAAGGCCGACGTTCAAGTGACAAACGGTCGACCGCCTCGGGCGGGCTCGATCGCTTACTGGCCGGTCGACCGCCACCACAGGTCGGTCAGACCGCCCGATGGGACTTAGCCAAATTTTGGCCCCTCAAATTCCAAACCCTACTGGAATTTTATATCTTGAATAACTTTTGACTTGAGACTCGAAAAATCATGAGACCAAGTGCAATAGACTCCCCTCTGCTTGCACCCTCTATTCTTGGCCCAGCTCAATCCAACACATTCTGATAAGGGTCGGTCCGACCACCCCTTATAAATCGGTTGGACCGATTTGGGACCGGTCTGACCGCCGCACTTGGCCGGTTAGACCGGTTAGACCGGTTCAGACCTGACAGAACTGAACTTTGCCGAAAACACGTGAAACGACAAACCGTAAACACCATTGCCAATTGTCACATCATCATAAGATCTAGAGCATATCCCCATGATATCCACACTAAGACTAACAACCCCCGTGGTCGTAAGAGTCGTAAACCCTAAGGCTAACGACCATGTGGTCGTAAACGTCGTAGCCCCTAAAACTAACGACCTCTATGGTCGTAAGGATTCCAGAGGTTACTTATAGGTACCCTGGTTGGACGAGGTCCTGTACCTAGTCCCCGACCAAATGATTGCTTGAACAAACAATGAAGTGACATCTAGATTTTTCTCTAAGCATATTCCTTACCGTGTGATGAATGGAGCACACGTCGTAATGGCTCCATACCACGCGACGTTTTATGATCCTAAGACACTAGCGATAAACTACTATACGGTTTAGTGTCTCACGGACATTAAACCGCTAAACGGTTTATATTTTATCACCTGTTGCCTCTTTTTGACCAGTCACGATACTTCCAACAGGCGCCTCTACCAGGATTAACTGCTGCCACTTCATCAACTACTTAAGGAGGAACGCGGGAGGCGGAAAGGGCGGATCGAAGCCAATTCGAAAGATCAATACACGATTGGATTTCATCTAAAGTTTTAGCATAGCAAGTATTGTGCTGAGTGTAATTAGGATTAGTCCACTGCCATGTCAAGGACACCCCTGTAAAGGATCCAGTTCATAGCAGTAAAACAACAGTCCCACCATCTCGGAAGAACTCTTTGCCATTTTCCTCAGTTTTATTACATAATATCGGTGACTCGATCGTCGACTGCCTTCTCATAGCAAGTTAAGTTGATGACAAAGGACAATCTCGTTAAGAGAAGCATTGCCAAAACTCACACCTCAGCGCGAGGAACTCGTATAGATACGCCATCACGGGCTTATTGTCTTACTTCAACGCGAGGAACTCACGCCTCTTGATACTCATAATGCTCGAGGGAACATGTGCTGCTCGGAAAGCCGTTTGGAACTCGTCCCGTGATTGAACGTGACTAGCGGGCTGCATGGCGCAAAAATTATCCCACCATGCACAAGCTACCCCTTCAAGCTGGTTGGAGGCGTAGAAGACCTTCTCGTTGTCAGCACATTGAGTGATGATTAGCTTCCATTCGATGATCTAAAGCCAATTATCGGCCTCGAGAGGGTCCTTCGAACGAGAGAACATGGAGGCTTTGTGCTAATAAAATTAGCAAATCGGGAGCCCTAAAGGCCGGCTCCTCCCGCTGCCATTTGAGCACCTTGGACACTGGCGGTGTTATGAGAAATTTGTTGTGAGATCAGCGTCTGGTCTTACTGACTCTGTTTCATCTGGGCCAACACTTTGGGCGCGGACGGCTGAGGTGGAGTCACTTCTTCTTGCCGACCCACGTGCTGAAAGTGCGGGTCGGGTGCTCCGGATTGCGCTGTTGAGGATTTAGGAGCTGATCATCGGTGGTTTGGGAACCCGCATGTTGCGAGTCCTCCATCACTTCTGATGTCAAACTAGTATTTCGACCCGACATCCTGTTGCCATACAACTCGTTAGCCAACGCCAAACAGAAACAAGGGAAAAGCATAAGGTAAGCAATTGACAACAGAGGGGTAACTTAACCTAGCATGAATGCACAATGAAAACACATATGCATCACGAAAAGGGGTGCTAGAGCCCAAGTTGACATAACAAGATACAAACGAAACCCGGTTAGTTTTCCGACATAGTTGCAATACAACCCGCCCGTAGGCGATGCACAACTACTTGGAACAAAAGAGAGAAAATGATCTCCACAAAATCCAGCGTCTACAAGCTAAGTAATATCATAAGGGTGTATATATTCTAGGAATAAACCCTAATTAAGTCCTAAAATGGCAGCAAGGCATCATCTTCTTGTCTTTTCCCTGATGCTCTTCACCGGTGACTACTTAGCGTTTCTAGTGTTGGAAAAGAGAGATGAGCAATCGAGAAATTCATTTGGCTCAAATCAAATGAATAGTGAGGTAAGAAATAGTTGCTAGGATGGGTAAGAAAGAAATTAATTGATATTACTTGCCATTTTGCCAACCTTTTGATAGTTTGAAAATATTCTTTCCAAATAAAAAATCCTAATAACGTTCATTGCTACGGCTTTAACCTATAGTCAGTATGGCTCTGATACCAATGTTGTGTGCCCCCAAAACTGGATCTGTTTCAAGTCAAGTGATAGCACCGAGGGCACAACACTTAACAAGCAATGAAAGCGATTTCGAGTGCCCGGATATGTGTCTCATGTTAGCTCCCAAGGATCAGTGGCTAACATGCACATATCCAAACAGGGATTTCCCCATCTTCGCCGCTCGGAGAGTACTCTCCGGTTGCCGATCTCCAAGAAATCATATTCTTGTCCGAAGCATCCCAATCTTCTCCAAGGCTTCAAGCTTCTTTCTACTCAAAACAGAAACTGACCAGTTGGTAATCCAGTCCGACATGGTTAGGTGTTAGATCAAAGAAAGAAAGGAGGTCGTAGAAGGTTGAAGGCAAAAGAGAGATCGGAGGCGTTCCTTCTCTTAGAAGATTAAAATGGAACGCAGGAGGCGTAAAAACCCTGAAGCCTTATGCCGAGGGGATTTTATAGCCGCAATTCCTTAACTACACTTGAATTACCCCAAAATCTAACAGAAAAAAGACTCTTCAGTTTCCAAGGCAGTTTCTCAACTTCAAAATGAATACAGACTACCTCGAATGTCATGGCATTAAATGAGGGTCTGCCCGATATGACTTCATCGGGAAAAAGTATTCACACACTCAATTCATTTAAAGTTCGGGGCTGGCTGACAAGGATTAAAATCTTTATATATTACTTTAAATACATAATTAAAAGACCATATATTTTTGTGGTAGAAAATCCTAAGACTAACGACCCCCGTGGTCGTAAGAGTCGTAAACCCTAAGGCTAACAACCCCTATGGTCGTAAGAGTCGTAACCCCTCAAGCTAACAACCTCTATAGTCGTAAGGATTCCAAAGGTTACATATAGGTACCCTGGTCGGACAAGGTCCTGTACCTAGTCCCCGACCAGATGATTGTTCGTACAATCAATGAACTAGCATCCATATTTTGCTCTATGCATATTCTTTACCGTGTGATGAATGGAGCACAGGTCGTATTGACTCCATACCACGCGACGTTTCATGATCCTAAAACACTAGCGATAAACTACCATCGGTTTAGTGTCTCACAGACATTAAACTGCCAAATGGTTGATATTTTATCAATTGTTGCCTCTTTTCAACCAGTCGTGACACTTTCAAAAGATGCCTCTACCAGGATTAACTACCGCCACTTAATCAACTAGTTAAGGAGGAACGCGGGAGGCGAAAAAGGAGGATTGAAGCCAATTCATCAGATCAATAGACGATTGGATTTCATCTGAAGTATTAGCATAGCAAGTACTGCACTGAGTGTAATTAGGATTACTCCATTGCCTTGTCAAGGACACCCCTTGTAAAGGATCTAGTTCGTAGCAATAAAGAACAACCCCATCATCTCCGAATAACTCTTTGCCATTTTCCTCTGTTTTATTTTGTAAGATCGGCGACTCTATCGTCGACAGCCTTCTCATAGCAAGTTAAGCTGATGACAAAGGATAATCTTGTTAAGAGAAGCTTTGCCAAAACTCTAAGAATGAAAGTATCAACCATAATGTCCACATTTCAAGGGACATTTTTGTAACTACACATTAAAGGGAAAAAACCAAATATTACAAGGTAGCTAGTATTACTTCATCGGCCAGCATGCCGTGGGCATGCACACTTGGTACGTACATGTCGGACCTGGGCTTTGAATACCCGAAGCCTTCGTCTGTGTACCGTGCTGGTCTCATGATCAGTGGCTAGTACACACATCCGTCACATTGATAATCACATCCATACATTCTTAAATACGAAAAAAAACAAAATATGATATATAACTTAAATGATTATATTATTTACAATACAAGGCCCGACCGGCCAAATAAAAGCTTAAGTATCATAAGTAGCAAATGTAACAGCATAAACACAATATGTAATAAGTCAAAAATTCCAGCGGTGTGTCCATCCGAACCCTCGGGCAACCGACTAGAGACAAGTCTTGGAAAGACTCTCACCGAACCCATCGATTCCGGGTGCAAAGAAGGCGTCGTCCGGCGTAGGATCATCCTCTAACTCTGAACAATAAATTAATTAAGAATGAATACATTGTGTACTCAACAAGACTTGTAAGGTATTACAAAGTTTTTATAAATATAAGGCTAACAAGAGATAAGACTCTATACTACCGGGGCTACATTAAGCACAGGAAAGGAGTGAGTGAGGTAAGAGGATCAAGATGACGTAGGTGTTGGGGTTGAGGAAGCTCATTGAAAGCAAAAATGGTGCGGAGGCACGCGCACCAGCGTCGAGAATGACACAAACGTTCTCGCGAAACCAAGGCGCGATGAAGCTCGGGATTGCGTGAAATGGAACGTGGGCGAGCTAAGAAAGACGATGTGCACGCTAGGGCTTAAATAGTTAGGACGTTCACGCGAGAAAATGGTGAGACGCTGCGGCGAGGCGAGAAACTCGTGGTCGGCTCGGGTCTCTCCGCCAGCGCGGGAATAAGACGCCTTGAATGAGTTAGCTAGCATGGGCGGAAGTTGGTGGAGGTGACACGGTGGTTGAACTCAAAACTATGGGCGGCGAGAGGAAACAAGATGGCGAGTGATCGAGTGGCGGCGATCTTGTGATGCTACCGGGCGAGCGAGGGAGGGAGCGAGGTGGAAGACAAGCACTGACATGGGGCCCACACGTCAGTGAGCGTGGGAGCGAGGGTGGCGTGGGCTGGAGCTGAGTGCAAGGGAGTTTGGGCCGGCTCAGTTTCGGCCCAAAGGGTGGGAGGAATTCGAAACTGTATTCAAATTTTTGCAAAACTAGCTGATTCTTTGGTGAATATGTAAACCTACCAAATATGTTCCAGACTTTACAAATTTTTTTGCAAAAGTTTCTAACAACGTCTAGTTTCATATGTAAATTTTACAGGATTTTATATGCTCTTTGATTTTCCCAAAAATTCTTACAGTTTACTTCTTGTATGAAATTTCATTGTTTCTGTTATACAAAAAAGTTCAAAAATCATGCATAAATATTTTTTCATATAGAATAAGCTAAAAATTACTTTTCCATTTATTTTCACTATTTCTTCCTAAAAATAAAATTTTTGGGATGTTACAGTATGACGTCGAACACGGATGGTAGGAGTGAGGAGGTGACCACTCGGGAAGTAATTAATAAGCAGAAAATAGATAAGGAGTTGTGTATGTAAGCAAGGCCACACCGATTGAAAGGTTAATAATAAAAGTAACTTATGGATAAGAAAATTTCTGGCAACTTAGAAATAACGAATCCAAACCAAACAAATAGAGGGCATGCGCAGGACAGATGCATCCACCGAAGTGGTCTATCATTGCATGATCTGTCATTGCCAAGCTTATTTTGTGTTGTTTCATTGCACGAGTGACCGGTCATGCATGTAATCTAGTAGTTTTGCAGTAGCCAGCATGCGGCGGCCTTTATGCGGCGCAGGAGTGGCATCGCCTCTGGTTGCTCGCGTGCACGACGGCCTGCATCCATATACATGCGCATCATCCAACAGATTAATTAAGCTTTTTTGTTTCGTTTCAAAACATTAAGCTTATTTTCCTCGCGAAAGACTTAAGCTTATTTAGATTGCAAGAACCGATACATCTGCCAGGGTCAGTGTATACATAGGTTGGAATGGATTCGTACCAGGTACATGTCGCGGTGCATTGCTCGGTCGATGGCCTCCAGGGACGCCTCCCTGAAGACGGCGGTGAGGTGGTGGTCTTCCTCCTCCGACGTCGACGACGGCTGGAACATGAGCGGCACCTCGCGCCTCACCTTGGACCACAGCTCCAGCCGCCCGTCGATCATGCGGAAGTCGACGCACTCGCAGCCGGGGCTCGCGTGCTGGCCGGCAGTCGTCGCCGCTTCAGCTGGCGGCAGCTTCTGCGCCTCGTCCAACATGAGCCGCATCGCCGGCGTCAGGAACTCGTTTGCGACTTTCTCCAGCGAGCCCATGGCGGTGGCGCGCTGCATCTGGTGGCTCGACACCCACGAGTAGACGTAGGCCACCCCTCTCTGGAGGCTGCTGACCATCGCGTCGACGTCCTTCTCGAGGCCTCCCAGGTCAACGCCGCCCCAGAACTGGTGAACATACCTGAACTCTTCCCACTTGCTCTGAAGCACATTACTAACATGCGTACTGTGCTTGACGCGGACCATGTAGCCGCTGAGCTCGCTTTGGACGAAGCCAGCCACGATCTCCAGCAGCTCGAACCGGACCATGTGCTGTAGGACCACGGGGGAGGGAAGGACTTGCCACCCGCCGTCTTCGCCGTCGTCGACGACGACATCGGGCCTTCCGACGAACACGCCGTGCCCTTCGATGGAGACCGCTGCGACACCCGGAGCGTGGCTGTACGAGCAGCCGACGGCGAGCAGGTGCTGGTTGTGGTGATGATGACGATGGTCACAGAGAGTCGCGACGTCGCAATAACCGCTCTCCCCGCCGACGATGACGCAGGCACGTGGAGGTGGACGACGAAGTGCTTTACCTCACCGGCGTAGAGAACGCCGATGGCGACCTCGCCAGACGCTCCGACGCAGGAGACGCGGCTATCGTAGCCCCCGGATTCGATCCTCTGTATCTTCACCCCGCTTAGCTCCGCGGCCTTGAAGCTGATGCGAGTGTCGACGGCGGCGACGGTCTTGAGACCTCCGAGGCAGAAGGCGAGGGCGCCGGTGATCTTGTCCAGGTTCTGATCGTCGACAAAGGAGTAGGTTCCGCCGTGTGATTCTTGGGCGATGGAGAACAGCGCCTCCGGGTCGTGCGCCGCGCCCAAGCCGAAGGTGTGGACGGGGTACTTGCTGTGGGCGCCATGGATGCTCTCGCGGCGCCTGTCGCTCCACCTGAATCCGCTCGTGTCCTCCCCGTCCGTCAGGAGGACGATGAAGCCCACGCGGTTCCGGCTATCGGCCGGTCGCCCATCCAGGATCTGTAGTTAGATTAGACATGTAATCTAGCGCGAAAACAAGATGAATGGTTTACTTGTTTGATTAACTGTTACTAGCTGGCCCGTTCTCGTTTATAACTTTGACAACTAATATGAAAGAAAATAGATTTCTCACATGAAAATGGTATTAGCTACTGAATTTGCCACCATATTTGTTTGGAAAGAATAATGCCGTCTTTATACCATTTATTTGGTGGGAACTCAGCGCATGCAGAATTGCAGATTAATCAGTATCTAGCGACATACGCTTAATACATACCTATGTTTCATCTGATATACCACATAAAAGAACTTCACGTACTTTTTTTTTTATTTATCATTTTGATATATTCATATACTAATTATAAAATACTCTAATGTGAATCACATGAAAAATTTACAAGATAATTCATAGTTTTTAGCATATTTTGTAAATACGTTCATATTCGCATTAAAAAGGAGTATGTCTAAAAAATTGTACATACCACCCCTAAAAATGTGTAAATACCCCATAAGTGGTCTCTTATATACTCATATACTTCACATACATACATGCACACATCCACTTTAAATATACCACTTATACAAAAATGTTATACTTCTTTATCACTTTTATTATACTTAAATACCAATTATAAAATACTCCAATACGACTTGATTAAAAAATTTCATTGGAGCTCTTTATTTTTTGTTATGTACCATTGTTCGTATATAAAAGAAGTATATATACAATTTTTGCCATAAAAATGGATTTTATGAAATTTTTCGTGGAACTCACTTTGGATATCTTATAATCATCATTGGAGTATGCTTAAATTGATAAAGAGGTATCATTATACGATTTAAGTGGTGCATGAGAAGTGGGAGTACGTACTCACAGGAGTACCATACCGTTTTTGCATTCTTGTATCTCTACTACTTAAAAGAAGGAATTGGTGGCGGTCCGTCCTTCCTCATGCGATGTGAGTCGTTAAATCTATCTTTCTTCATGATATGTGAGCCGTTGGATCTCGTTCTTTCTCGGTTCCTCCCGTGCGTACGGTTGGCCACCCATAGCCTTCTCTCCACTCCCCCCACACCCCAACTGCCCAAGCTGGTGCGCAAGAAGCTCAAAGATTCAATCGATCTTTCCAAGAACGGGTTACCAGCGGATCACTTGCATTGTAGGCTGAGTACGACGATGGTTGACGAGATATGATTTTTTTTAATCCGTAGCAAAGCACGGCATTGGACTAGTATATAAAGATATGTATTGTAGGTAGTATCTAGATGTACAATGTTGTGAGTTTTTATCTCATTTAGCCTCTTTTTCAAACGAAATAGCAAAACCAGCACCTATACTAACGAAATGAAAAAATAGCACCCTTACCTACCACGAACCCTGCCGTGTTGTCTATCCATCCACGGTGCTATTTTTTGTTATTTCATCGGGAGAGTGCTAGATTTGCTATTTCATCGTTAAAAGTCAAAACATACCAAATGAGGAAAAAAATACAAAGTTGCACTGGATTTAAGCTAGTTATAAGTAGTACATATCTTGTGGATATGCATCGCACACATACCTTCACCGCCTCCTCCAAGGCCGGCATCAGCGCAGTGCCACCACGGGCCTCGAGCCGATCCACCCTTTTTCCGGCATTACTTCGGCCATCGCCCGAAATGTCCAGCAAACCGGTGCTATATTCTTTGACGGGTCGATCGTTAAACGCCACGATGGAGAGGCGGTCTCCGTCGTCAAGTTTCCTGATGATGAACTGTGTGGCCGTCTTCAGCAGATCCAACCTCGACGGCTTGTTCTGTTGTGGCGTTGCCGGATCATTCATGCTGTCGCTGACATCGAGCACCGCGACGAGATCAATGGGGACACGCCCCTTCTGATCCGCCGCCGGTGGCGCCTCGACTCGCACCAGCACTTGGAAGTTCTTGCTCGAATGACCCCATGGGATCTTAGGGAAGATGGGGGTGGTGCTCACTTTCACCGTCTCCGCGGTAGCACTCGTCACCTGCATGCGTATATGAGAAACATCAGCGGTTAAAATTAATGGTGAACGGAAATCCTTGATGAGGAGAGGCACACCTTTTTTTATACTGTCTGGGCGTTTTTATAAATGTTTCTTAAACTAAGATTATTCTATGATCTGTTGGAGATTGATCGATCACTTCATTAAATGCGTATGCATCCATGCATGGTATACTAAAACTACAAAATCGTTATAGTTGAAGAAAAAAAAATTCGATGTGTCGTAATCCTTTGATTGGATATGGTTTTCAATTTGTACATTTTTTTGCGGTGCAGTTGAGCAAAAATTTCCAACTCTAATTAGATGAGCGTCGTATAGCAAACCCGCGCAGATAATCCTCAAAAGGACGCGCGTGTACAAGTTCAAACCAAATATTCAGCGCTTTAGAAGGAAAAAATATGAACCACGTTAGTAGTTGGCAAATAAAAGGGGAACATTAATGTAAGAACAGGTACTGCCATCTTAATTATTAGCGGTACAGCTGAGAAACTACGGCTTCTAAATTTCTCAACATTATTTATTTCTTTCTCAAAGTCCACACCAACCCACGGCTATTACACCTGGTATATTATGTCACCCTGTTAGTTATTGTACTACTTCTGCATGGGTAATTAAGCCCATGTAAACAGTAATTATGTCACCCTATTAGTTATTATTAGGAGAAACACGTAAGATGAACCACATTATTAGTTGGAAAATGAAAGGGGGAAATTGTAAGAATGGGTACTGCCATAATAATTATTAGCGGCACTGCAAAGACACTATTTCATTTTCAAAATCCACAGTAAACATAGGGACGGCTCCCTCTGTTTCAATCTATCTGTCTATGGCATTAAGAGTGTCTGTTTCAATATACTTGTCCATTGAGGAAATCTGAAGTATAGTTTTTGTAATTTTGTTCTCTTTACCTCTAGCTAAATGCTTTGAAAGAGGTTAAGTAATTATGATACGTGGTATGTCGTTCAATAGAAATATGTACAATCATTTCTTGTTAAGTAGTTTTTGAATTCAGTGTTTTCTCGATGTGTGCGTATGATGGATGGAGAGAAATACATCGAAACGGATGGGATATTGTGCCACATACAGTTGTTACTACTACTCCCACATGGGTAATTTAGCCACTGTAAACACAACACAAATTAAGCAACAAAAGTAATTAGAGCAACAAGTTAACCTGCGCGAGTAGGAGTGTGGGAAAGATCAGGCACGCCAACAGAGGCACGCTCATCATCTCCGAACGAAGCTATATAATTAGAACAACAAATGAAGCAACTGTGTGGTGATTCTTGTGTTGGATCGAACGAAGCTAGCTCAACGCTTTTCCGCTATATATATAGGCTCCATCGGATAAATTAATTACCAAATGTCAAGAGATAGCCTAGCCAGTATTAATTTCTCGTGTAATTAACTGCTTCTCCCCCATCTTGAGTTGACTAATGGATGCACTCCGTCGTGCATGAATTAATGCAGCAACGTGACGTGCACATGCAATTAAGGGCATCCATTATGTGAGATGCTGCACCGTGACATGACGAGTTTAGCGTGCTTCCAATTGTTTAACGGCCACATCGTCCCATGACCCTCTTCCAATTGTCCCGAGATAGCCTAATGGCACGTCGCCTTCGTGTCTGTGTCTGCCACCCGGAGCGTGCGCTGCCCCCGAGGCCACCCCGCCGTGCGGTTGCGAAGTTAGGACGTAAATGGAGTGTGGGCGCAAAGTTTTAAATCAATTTAAGATAAATAAAATTACATATCCTTGTGCAATCACACACACATACACACACACACACACACACACACATATATATATATATATATATATATATATATATATATATATATATATATATATAAGTAAAACAAAGCAATAAGGATCATGATTCTTTTCCACACTATATTTCAACCAATCGAACCTCTTAAACCATAATTCTTGAAATGATCTTCACCCTGTGCCATCCAATGTCTTTGGAAAGATATGTCCACTTACTCTAGTTGGACCATTCAACAAATATGCCCTGGTCACTTCTTCTCTAATTTCATTGGCAAAATCTTCTATTGGTATGTGATGCATCAGATCGGCAATAATTTCATTTAGATTGATTCTAGTCGAGCCTTCTTTGGTTTAGTTGCGCTCTCATCGGTTGGGGGAGTACTACATGGATTGCTTGAGAAATAATTACGCAAAGTTCATTTATCCATTATTGCAAACCTACGGACAAAATGCTAATTAAGTACATACCACACTATATTCTAACACACGAACAAATTGCTGCGCAGCTGCTGTTCGCGTGTGGACAATCTTCTGGTTGGTCCCAGAGGCGGGGCTAGGTGGTTTTTTTAGGCTAGCCTTTGCATGACAATTTGTTTGTCATTGTTGGCTTTTTAGCTTTTTTTTGTTTTAAGCTTTAGGTGATGGTGGTATAATGGTTGTGTGCATCCCTAGTTGGTGCAGAGGCCGGGAGTTATACTTTCATTATCTAAAAAAATATTCATCATTGTGCAGAGGAACTGGATGGCATCGTGCCCCTTACCAACACCGGATGGGCCATCACCTTAAGCCGCGAAGAAGGTGATGAGATAATGGGTCATGATTTTCCGATATGATGATAACTTTGATTTGGAGGAGAATGACTTTGACAATGCAGGCTTCTAACCGATCATGACCAGAGCAACAAGCAATCGCTAAACTATATTCCAAGTCGTTATCAACCATGCTAAGAACGCGGTTGACATGACCACAAAGGTCTTTTCCTGCATGCAATCGAAGAACACACAAAACAAGATAATAAGCAATCTAAAATTGCAAAATAGGATTAAAATATTTGATAAAGTTAGGATTCTGAAGCGGTATTATGGTTGGTCTAATCGACACAAGCCAATATACGAAGTTACAATGAAGCTAACTTTTAACTAAACAAAATTCAAGAAAACTAGAGGATGTGGTCTCCTTAAATAGGGGAGGAGAAGCCGCACATAACTAAGAAATAAGGGGTGATACAATTTATAGTACTGTTCATGTGAACAGTACAAACATGAATACTACAAGGCAAGAGAGGGGGTGCCTTCCCCTTGGGCCCAAGCATTACAAGGCCCAATTTGGCCTAAACATGTGGTGCGGTATTTTTTATAATTACGGTGCACACAAAAGGAATTTAGATGTGGGGCCGGATCCGTTGGAAAGAGAACGAGATAAGCTATCCATCAAGTACTCGTGGATCTCAAACGAACTTCGTATGCGAAAATTCTGCACATTTGAAGTTGGTGCTGTCTACGGAGGCCGAATTGGATTCCAGAACGTGTCTAGCTTGAACTCTTGTTTGGTACGTGGAGTAACATTTGTATCTGGAGGGTTGATTCCTCATCATCCCCCCTTCTTGCATTTGAGTCGTCCTCGACTCAAGCTCATTACCCAGCTCCAAAAAAAGCTTTAAAACTTGTAGTAATACATGCTCATCTTTCTGCAAAATGTTAGCAATAGCAGATGGCAAAGAAATAGAGAACACTTTGCAAATTAAATGTGAGTATGCATACATCAAATCAACAGAGATACATTTTCTCGTAGTATTCGGTGTGCAACTCAATTTGCAAGTATAAGTGAAGTATATAGTAGAGTTATTCATCACACAAGAATTGTTGCTTAAAACAGTAAGCTTCAATTCATTTATGTGATCACAAGTTAAGCATATTTGATATACCAGAAATTGATTGTCTACACCATAATCTCCAATTAATTTAAAACGGTAGGTTTAGGTGCAAGAAAGAGAATTTAGAGATGAAATTTCAAAAACTTTCTCCATAGCGCATTCCAAACTAACGGACTGATAGTTGCTATCTTGTGTTTTGATCGTTTGTAGTCTTACTTAGGGGTGTTTATTGGATTCAATATTAGTCTTCCGCTGTACTGATATACTGATCTTCATAGCTTCCATAGCTACTAGAGTAAAATATTATTGGATCCATTATTTGTGAAAAAAATAAGCGTGCTCCTATTCACCCCCTCTAGTCACCTTTTCGGTCCAACAGTTACTCATAGCAGGAGTCGAGTTTCTAGCCAACCTAATTGTTCTAAACACCCAGACCATAGATGTCATTCTTGGCATAGATTGGTTATCCAAGCATAAAAATGTGTTAGATTATGGCCGAAGAGCCGTAACAATCGAGGATACCAATGGAAAAAAAGTGGAGTTCTTAGCCACCTCAGTACGTGACAGACATTTGTTGGTCAATAGTCTGAAGACAGTTTCCTTGGAAAATGTGCCTATAGTTAGAGATTATCCAGATGTGTTTCTAGAAGAATTACAGGAATGCCACCGGACCGTGACATCGAGTTTGTCATCTATCTAGTGCAAGGAATAGCACCAATTTCCAAGAGACCTTATCGAATGCCAGCCGATGAACTAGTGGAAATGAAGAAGCGATAGAAGAACCTTTGAAGAAAGGTTTCGTAAGACCTAGTTCGTCGCCATGGGGAGCGTCAGTTTTGTTCGTCAAAAAGAAAAGATGGAAGCATGAAAATGTGCATTGACTATCATTTTCTCAATGAAGTCACCATCAAGAACAAGTACACATTGCCACGAATTGATGATTTGTTCGATCAAATGAAAGTAGCTGAAGTGTTCTCCAAGATCGATCTGCGATCGGGTTACCACTAGTTGAAGATTTGTCCGAAGGATATACCGAAGACTGCTTTATCAACTCGGTATGGACATTATGAGTTTTTAGTCATATCTTTTGGATTGACTAATACCCCTGCCTATTTCATGAACATGATGAACAAGATATTCATGGAATACTTGGATAAGTTTGTGGTAGTGTTCATTGATGACATTTTGGTATACTCCAAGTCAGAAGAAGAGCATGCTGGACATCTGAGATTAATCCTGGAAAAACTCAGAGTGCATCAGTTGTATGCTAAGTATGGTAAATGTGACTTTTGGAAGACGAAAGTTGACTTCCTCGGTCATGTGATGACAGTTGAAGGAGTAGCAGTTGACCCCGGTAAAGTTAAAGCAGTGTTGCATTGGGAACAGCCCAAGACCGTCACCCAGATTCGTAGTTTCCTAGGAATGACAGATACTATCGCCGTTTCATCGAATGATTCTCAATGATTGCTAAGCCTCTTACGCACTTGTTGAAGAATGAGAAAAGGTTCACTTGGACCCTAGCCTATGAAGAAACTTTTAGGAATTAAAGAAACATTTGACTTCGACCCCAGTGCTAGTTTTGCCTAATATTCGCATGGATCTTGATATCCATTGTGATGCTTCGCGTCAAGGATTAGTATGTGTCCTTATGCAAGAAGGAAGAGCTGTCGCTTATGTGTCAAGGCAATTAAGGCCTCATGAGGAGAATTATCCTACCCATGACTTGGAATTAGATGTCGTAGTGCATGCTTTGAAGATTTGGCGCTATTACCTCATCGGTAACCGCTGTGAAGTTTACACAGACCATAAGAGTCTGAAGTACATCTTCACTTAGTCTGACTTGAACTTGAGATAGAGAAGATGGTTGGAATTAATAAAGGATTATAACCTTAGAATCTACTATCATCCTGGTAAGGCCAATGTAGTTGCAGATGCTTTGAGTCGTAAGAGCTACTGCAATGCTTTGGAAGCAAATGAGCTATGTTCAGAACTTCAAGAGGAATTTCAGAAGCTAAAGCTAGAAGTTGTGTTGGAAGGATTTGTAGCTAGTCTAGAAGTGCAGTCTACGTTGGAGAAACAAATTCGTGAAGCCCAACCAAAAGACTCTGAATTATCAGACATCAAGAAGAAGATGATAGAAGAAAAATTCAAAGACTTCAACATAGATGATCAAGATATACTGTGGATCAATGGACGTATCTGCGTACCAGATACTGATGGGCTGAGACAGCTAATCTTAAAGAAGCCCATGACTCGAAGTATTCGATTCATCCCGGGAGTACTAAGACGTTGTGTTCGGTGATCTCTTCAAAGAAGATTGTGAAGAGACCCGACGTGGTTGTGAGTGGTTTGGTGCTCACCATCTTGGGGAGTGGAGGAAGAGTGTGTTAGTTCGTGTTGAAACCGGTCCAAGTGGTTGAACTTATCTCTGAAGTGTTGGCTCAATTTGTGGAGCCGGTCTAATTCGTTTGGGCTTACCTCAACGTGGATTAGGAGGCCGACAAGTCTCCAAACACCACGGTAAAAAATCATTGTGTCATTGTGATTTGTTCTCTTGTGTTTTACCTTATGCAATTTACATCCATAGTATTAAATTGCTTACTTGTATTTGATTAATTGCTTATATTCAATAGTCTTCATATTGTCGGCGCACTTAGTAAAGACTAGTTGATTTAGGTTTTAATTGTGCAAAACTAAATTGTTATTAGCTTCCGCATTAGATATTGATTTTAGTAAAAGAATTTTAAAATCGCCTATTCACCTCTCTCTAGTCGGCCTCCTCGATCTTACACCCACCTCTCCTCCCTCCTTGGCCCCGCCTAGCCTCACCCCGGTCCATCTAGCCCAACTCCTCCCTCCCTCTCGGCCTGCTTGGCCTGAGCCTCCCCCTGCCCCCATCTTCTCTCCTGGCACGAGCCCGTGGCAGCTGCAGTGCCCCGTGCGCTTTGGCCGCTCCCTCGTACACCTCGCCCCCACCCGGCGCCTGCGATATTGAATAACTCCCTTCTTCACAGTATCTCATCGAATAAATCCTTCACAATATGCCATTGGGTTCCAAACTTTCTTCACAATATGTCATCGCCTTCACCTCTCGATTCAACCCCCCGTTAATGAATTTTATCAAAAACAAAGTACCTCAATTATATGAATAAAAAATACAGTTTTGCTACATATATGAAAACAAAAAATAACAACAATGTTTACTACCATATGGGTCCGTCACGGCACCCATATGATAGCAAAACTTTATTAAAAAAATAACACAAAAACACATTTTAAACCCTTCAATTCATACATTTATGACAGCAAAAGAGTGTGCATTACCACTTGCAAAAAAACATTGACTCCATGTTGCAAAAAAGAGAGGCAAATTTTTTTAATCATTTCAAAGTAAAAAAATATGAAACACATAATACTCTATAGCTACAACATTGCTGTCATTAATATGAAACTCAAGGTCTCCTGAAAAGGTAACTAATTGCTACAAAAAAAATGCATAAGGACTCATAACCTAGAAACGAACACTACTACAAAACAGATCATAGAAGACGCCTCATCACAGACGGTTCTTGGAAACCATCTGTGATAAAGTAATCACAGACGGTTCCAAGACGAACCGTCTGTGGTATGTCACTATCATAGACGGTTCTAGAGAACCGTCTGTGATATCTACATATCATAGACGGTTCGTGGTTAGAACCGTCTGTGATGGTTCACAGACGGTTCTAACCACGAACCGTCTGTGATACCAAGAATATCATAGACGGTTCGTGGTTAGAACCGTCTGTGATGCTTCACAGACGGTTCTAACCATGAACCGCTCAGTGATATCGAAATATATCACGAGCGGTTCTAACCACGAACCGTCGTGATATCATCATCACGAGCGATTTTTGTATAAAACCGTGCTGTGATACTTTGGTTTCGTTAGGCGGAAAACGAAAATTTGCACATAATGGCGGGCTCAAAAATCTCTCTATATTATGAGTCATTCATCTCCCCCTTTGCCATCTCCATCTCCTCCTTTGCCATCTCCATCTCCTCCTCTGCCATTTCTCCTCCTATGTCATTTCTCCTCTGGCCTCCCTTCCCGCGGCCTCCTCCACCTCCTCTACCTCGCCCCGCCTCGTCGCGCTTGACCTCCCACGACCTCGCCGCCCCGGCCTCCACGACCTCGTCGCCCGTCCTCCCCCCGAGTTCGTGCCGCCTGCGCCTCCTCCACCTTGCCCGGCCTCATCGTCGCCGGCCTCCCATGACCTCGTCACCCCAGCCTCCCACGACCTCACTCTCTCTACTCCCCCCTTTTGCTCTGTGATGTAGATTACTACTGTGATGTGTTAGTGCTCTGTGAATTGTTTGAGTTGATGCTACTGTGATGTGGGTGATGCATGTCGTGTTGTTTTTAGTGCTTTGTGAATGGATTGAGTTGATGCTACTGTGATGCTCTGGCTATTGTGGGAAAGCTAGCGAAATCCGAAAATCAATATCAGATTCATTCGTGAGGCTCGGGAGGCTCCATACGAAGTGAAAATCCGTTTTCATATTTTCTTTGCCATAGAAAAAACTATCACAAACGGTTCTAAACAAGAACCGTCTGTGATAGTTACTATCACAGACGGTTCTTTTTTAGAACCGTCTGTGAAAATAGAATATCACAGACGGTTATATTCACGAACCGTCTGTGAAAATAGACTATCACAGACGGTTCTATTCACGAACCGTCTGTGATAGCATTTTTCACAGACGGTTAAAAAACCGTCTGTGATGACCTCGTGTCATCACAGACACAAAAATTCAGACGGTTCAAAAACCGTCTGTGATGATGGTTTAGAACCGTCTGTGATGAGCTTTTCTGTAGTAGTGGAAAAACTATAAAAATTGCTGGCAACACATTGAAAGCTCTTGAAAGAGAAAATAATCATGGCCGTAGCCAGAGTAAACAAGGACCAGCACCAATATGGTGGTAATGAATCTACAAGGTTAACAAAGAGTCAAAGAGAAAGATTAGATAAATGCAAGGAATCAAAGCCAAATTCTAGTATAAGTCATTGAGATAAGTTCAGAGATCATGAGATGTATGAAATAATAGAAAAGTGTGTAAACTTGAGATAAGTTTCAATACAAAAAATTGAGATAAGTTTCATCAAACTTTAATGAGTCTCTTAGAAAATTACGACCTTTGTATAACACTTGTTAGTTTAGATCATGATTGGTTGGTGCATGAAGTTGTCTAAATCAGCTCCTAAAAACATTTGTTCAGGACTACTTAGCAGTTAGCACTGCCCAAGAAGAACCAACGAATATATTGAATTTGCATAGAGATCTTGTAGCTTAAAAAGGTGTCATTCTCATCTCAAGTGTGTAGTGCATATTCATCAAGTGATCGTTATCAGCTTATTTAATCAAGACAAGATTATGATGTATTATCAAATTTAGGAGCATTGTATGGAAAAACATCAAAATAGTTTGCATGATTCTGTAAGAATCAAAATCCCAAAACCATTTACAAAATCCATGTATTCCCTTTACCACATCCATGTCTAGGTCCAAACAGAGCTTGTGGTCCTGCTCAGAAACCTGGCCACCTCATCTTCACATCTAAAAGTCGCACTTAGCAAAAATTGATCATTACTAGCCCCTGATAGCAGGCCTTGGTTAGGATGAGATTAATCTTTTGCACTAAACATCTGATTTCTCTCTTGCAAGCAGATAACCATGTCAGGAATGATGAAGAAAAAGAGTAACACATACGCAGATGACAGATGGAATTTAATAAGTAGGATCCACAAAGCCACAGAAGTAAACTGTTAAGTATGAGCAATGGCTTCATAGTTTGCAGGAGTATTTTCAGGAGATATCGCTTGAGCACAAATGGATGACAGCAAAAGCGTGATCTGATTACTGCTCAGTTTTAGCAAAACCGGTTCCTGCATACATTCAACATATTAACATATTAATAAGTTACCTATTTAGGAGACCTAGAGTTTCAGATTAATGACAGAATTGTTGTATCCAATCCATTGAGGAAAACACAGAAACCACCACGTATAACCGATTTCAAAGAAAGAAAAACTTGAGATCCGCTCAAGACGACTCCGATTAGAGATCATATCGAACACCACACAAGGCGAGAGAGAAGACAAATCGAATCCAAAAACACAAAACTAATTCGGCTCCCACACTTCTCTCTGATAAAAATTACTATAGATCTGCTCCCACACCTCGCAGATCTCGCGACTATAACTCAAAATCTCTGGTGTGTCTTGATCCATACCTCACTGCAGACGAACGAAAGGTCCTCTCCTACCGGGTCATTCCCTGCACTATCACTCGGTGTCCTCTCCCCTCTTCTCCCCTTGGGTGAGAAATAGAGAGAAGTCCATACAAGTGGGTCGTCTACGTCCACTGGGTCCGGATTTGTTTCCTATTTTTTGCACGCTCGGGGGGACAACTGCCTAGCACGGATCACAAAGCAGCATCGAAGGGGGAAAAAAAACTCCCCCAAAAAAAAAGAGTACTCGTGACAACAGAAAACACTCGGGTGTTGTTTAGCATTTTCCACAGAGGAAAACACCTTGGATGCTGCTCCTCCCCGTGAGGTCGCGATTTGCGACAAAGCGCGCCTGCGACGAGGCCCCGCCACCCCCTGCATGCTCGGCTCGACGAAGTGCCGCTGCAAAGAAATCGAGGTGGGTGCTTTGATGTCCTTCGCGTTCCCCTCTCATTTTTTTCTTCTTTGGATTTTCAGCCCTAATTTTGGGGTTTGATTGTTAGGGCAAAACCTAGAACACTAATCGTGCTTTGTTTCCCTCCAGGGACGGAGATATTCGATGGATGCTCCTCCGATTAGTGCTTCGCAGGGCCCCATGCGCTCCCTCCCTGCGAAGCTCGACTCGTTGCTGCTTGCGCCCGAGTACAAGCTGTGGAAGCGGGTGAAGAACAAGATCCGCCTCCTCAAAGGCGATCTTGAAGAATTGGTAGCCAAATACCTCATGGAGCCATCAGAGGTCGATTACCCTGCCGCGACCGCTGCGTGCTGGGTGATGGAGGCTCGCGAACTGTCGTATGACATCGACGATTTCGTGGACGAGCTCCTCCACGCCATCACCGCCGATGCCAGGATCACTTTGCCCAAGAAAAGACCCCCTTCCCCTTCAACATCACTCGGGTTCGCGAGAAGCTGAATCTGCCCCGATGGGCCATTGAACGGCACAGGACCTATCTTCATAACTGTTCCTTTAGGCCGGCTTATCTCAGACAGACGAACGCCCGGTTCCGCCGCCGCACAATTGGGAGGCTGCCGCCGATCTTGCTGGTAATGAAAACTCGATGGAAAAGCAGGCAATTTTGGAAGAGATGAAGGGAGTTTTCAACCTATGCTACAACAATCTTCCTCGCTGTCTGAAAGCATGCATGCTATATCTCAGCATGTATCAAAAGGGCTACAAAATCTGGAAGCGTGATTTGGTGAAGCAATGAGATCATAGTAGTAGATCATTCTCAGACTGCTATAAGACGTGCTGCAAGGGTTCGTGGACTCCTCCACTTCAGCTACGTAGAATATGCAAGACCACTAGCAAATTTGAGAGACTCAAAAGTTCGAACACTTGCCTTTTCTGGATTGTTCAAGTGCATACCTTGTTGGAACTAATCTTGTTGTTTATGTATTTTTTGTTTATTTATGCTTGAGTGTTACATGTATAGTGGCTAAAGTCCAAGTTAGTTGAAACGTATAGCATGGCGTAGTGGCAGGATCTGGAGTGTGTAGTGAGCAGATCGCCAGCCAGGAGTTGAGTGCACGTATGTGTTACTTGGAATTAGTCATACATGTATTTGTGGCCAGGTATTCAGCCAAGTCGTCATGCCCGTCCGGAGTAGGAAGCGGTCAAGCTGAGCGTACATGCAGGAAGGCAATACATGTACAAGCGTTGCCTGGAATTCTGGAGGAGTGACAGTTTTCTAGTTTGCATGCATGCAGAGTAAGTGTGTGTGCGTGTGTTAATGGAGTGGCAGTTATACATGTGCATGCATGCAGTCCAACGGGAGGACATGCAACACTTAATGCTTTCTGCATGTAACCGATTTGTTTTTGCTTTATATAAAGAGACAACAGCAACAAGGAAAAGACGTGAGAAGTAGCACGTCACAAACTCTTGTGTGTGTTCTCTCTCCATTCTGTTTTTTCAATTTAGCCGAGTACACTCCGAGCATTCGTTCCAGTTCCAACATACCTCCTATTATGGAGTTTCAGTTTCTTCGAGTTCTAATCCTTAAGTTATGTATTAATCCCGATGACATGAGTTACAACCTCACTGGAATTTCGAAACTGTTTGGACTGAGATACTTGTGTATTGATGTTTGTCACGTGAGTGTGGAGCTCCCGACCTAGATGCAACGGCTAAAAGATTTGATGACAATGGAAATATAAGCAAAAGTAACTGCAGTTCCATCAGATATCATTGATGTGCCAGGCTTATTGTACCTCAGTCTACTTAGTGAGACCAATCTGCCCACTGGTATTGGCTGCATGACATCTCTTCGCGCTCTAGGGCATTTCGATCTCAGCAGCAACTCGGTAGAAAATTTGCAAAGCCTTGGTGAGCTGACCAATCTGCGGGATCTTAGTCTTACCTGTTCTACAGTGCCGCCGACTGTCTGAAAAGCATCATGAAGTGTCTGAGCTCTGTTCTCGGGAAACTCAGCAACCTAAAGTCTCTAACTCTGCTACCTGGCTCCTCAACTACAAACAATCTGGAGACCGACGCCTCAAGCATTAAAATTTCCTATGACTTGAGCGGTGTAGATTCTCCAGCCCTTCTTCAGACGCTTGAGTTGTTGCCGCAGATATGCATCTTTTCGGTCCTCCCTAGGTGGATCAAAGAACTCCGCAAACTTTGCATCTTAAAGATTGAAGTAATGGGCCTGTGGAGTAATGATATTGATATTCTCAGCAAATTGCCTGCCCTCAGTGCACTCTCGATGTATGTTCACAGCGCCCCTGAAGGAAGAATCGTCTTTGAAAAGGAGGGATTTCTAGGACTCAAATACTTAAAGTTCATGTTATGATCCTTAGATCATAGGGGTAAACATCACCGGGAGGATAGCCGGGTGGCGTCGGCTGCTAGGGGAGAGGAAAGACTATAGATTGGGAAGACGAATGAGATTGGAACTTAGACTATTGCATTCTCATTGCTTAATGCCAACGATTACAATATACCTCCTTATATAGATGACTCTTATAACAATTATGGATAAAATGAATCTAAATGATGATATTTCATAACTAATAGATGACCTTCCTAACTAATAGATAATTGTCCTAACTAATAGATAACATTTCTAATTACTTAATCCCTATACAAAGAAACCAATCAATTATCTAAGGGAACTATTCGTGGGTGAACAGTAAATAGATGAACAATGTGTGCATGAATAGTACCACACCCATGGCATTACACCCCTCTCGGTGAAGCAGCTCGTCCTCGAGCTGCAACATAGGGCGCCAAACCCCTCCGATAGGGTTGGGCTAAATCTGTTGGAGCATCATTTTCAACGTCGTCTTCATCGATTCCATCAGGTTGTCTAATAGGGATAGCTCGGTAGCAGAAGCCATGGTGTTGGCTCTGATACAAAATTTTATGATCCTTAGATCATAGGGGTAAGCATCACCGGGATGACAGCCGGGTGGCGTCGGCTGCTAGGGAGAGGAAAGACTATAGATTGGGGAGACGAAGGGATTGAGACTTAGACTGTTGTATTCTTATTACTTAATACCAACGATCACAATATGCCTCTTATATAGAAGACTCTTCTAACAATTATGGATAAAATCAATCTAAATAATGACCTTCCTAACTAATAGATAATCTTTCTAACTAATAGATAACCTTTCCAATTAGTTAATCCCTATACAATGAAATCAATCAACTATCTAAAGGAACTATGCGTGGGTGAACAGTAAGTAAATGAACAGTGCATGCATGAACAGTACCACACCCATGACAGTTCATGTATACTGCACCATGCGTGTCATTTCTGAAAGGTAACAGAATGGAGCAAAGCCTGGTAGATGCTGGCTTTGAGCACTTGACAGGCCGTAAAGAGATCTCTGTAAAAATATGGAATGCCGGTGATGATGAATCTGACAGAAGGGCTGCAGAGTCTGCTTTGGTTGCTGCCATTAGCAAGCATCCAAGTGCTCCTATCGTCAACCACAATGGGTGGATTGGATTTTTGGTGGCGACAAAGGAAATAGTATAGCAGCTCAAAAAGAAAAACACCACACTCTAGAGAAACAAGACGAGATCAGAGAGGAAGCCTCAGGTGAACAACACGGAATCCAAGAAAATGTTTCAAGGCAAGATACAAAAAAAAATCAGCTGATGACAGGTACATATTTTTTCCCTTCTGATAAGAAATATAACCTCATCATCATACTGCCCTTCCATACCCTGCCTGTATGAGTTTCACCCAATTTTTAATGAGTATTAAACGGTTTTTGCCGTCAAGATTTATCTGTCATCGGAATTCTCTCCGCATATGCAAGACCCAGGTAATATTTTTTTCATTTTGCAGTTCATTCCCACCAACCCCTTTTGTCCCAACAATTTTTAACTGACAAAAGTGTTCAATAGTCCAGTCCAAAAAGTTTCATGGCCATGTGCACAAACTACATCTTTTTATCTTGAATTTTGGATTATGATATTTTCTGATGCATTTCTCTTTCATTTATCTTTTCCCTTTTTCTCTATTTCGAAAATGTCATGCGTCTCATCTCACTTGTTCAAATCTGGGATCAAGGGGAAGATAAGGAACAAACGACACAAGAGGAAACACACCAGAATCTAAAAAAGCAAGATGTAACTGTGGGGCAAGAGTCAAGACTCAAATGAACAACACATCATTCAGGAAAAGGACTCAGGAGAAGAAACAAGCAAACAAGATGATAGCAGGTACACATTTTGTTTCTAAAAGAAAAACAAAACTGCCCTTCTTCTCTATCCTTTTCCATATACGTTCGTAAACATGACTTCCTTTCTACACTGCCTGTTTGATTTTGACCCGATTTTAAAAAATTAACGAGAGCTAAATGCGTGTTGCCATCAGGACTTCTATGGCATCGGAATCCTCTTCGCATACCCAAAATATGGGTAATATTTTTTTCGTTTCACACTTTATTTCTGCCAACACGCTTTGTTTGAACTTTGAACAAATTTTGATCACCAAAATTGTTCGATATTGCAGTTCAAAAGGTTTCATCATAGTCATGTTCACAAACTATTGCATCGTTTTCTCTTGAATCTCGGTCTTGGTATTTTCTGATGCAATTGTTTTTCCTTTATAATTACCAGATTCTGGAAAACAAGATATTATCTCGGAGGAAGACTCAAAATGTCAAAAGCAGGCCATGGATTTCAAAAAGGGATTTGGCGGACGATACAGACAGAAAAAGTGATAGCAGGTGTGGATTTTCCGTCTAACAGAAAAAAATATGGCCTCCTTGTTCTTCTTCTTTTATCCCTTTCTGTATTCTTTATTTCTTTACTTTACCTTCACCTTCACCTTCAATCTTGAACATTATTACTTTTGTGCTCTTGCCTGTTTGACTTGACCCCAAATTTTACGAGAGCTAAAAGGTCGTTAATATCCTGCACCCAGGGTTATTAAGGAGTCGCAGCGACGCCTAAGTGGTAAGGCGATGCTCAGGGTTGAGGCGTCGCCCGCCTTGCCATCGCCCGCCCCCCGTCTCCAGCCCATCCCTGTCGCCCGTCTCTAGCCCATCTATTCGTTACCAGATTCGCGGCAACCACCCCTGAACCCAGATCTGGATCAAAGGGGAGAGGGAGAGCTAACCTGAGTCGTCATCTTGCTTCCCATCGTTACTTTCGCCGCCACCGTGGTTGCTGCTTGCCGAAGCCGTCATCGTCACTCCTCTTCATCACTGCGTCGTCGTGGTCGCTGCTCTCCGCTCGTCGCCACCACCACGACCGCGCACCACGACCGCGAGGGGCCTCAGCTCCTAGTTGTCGGTGGCGCAGAGGAAGGGGGGCAAGGAGGAGGTGGCATTGTGGGAGAGGAGCAGCAGGGAGGATGTAGCGGGTGAGAGGAATTGGCATGATGCCACAGGAGAGGAAGAGTTTCCAGGAGGCAGGAGGCGACGTGGTGGGAGCTTGGAGGCGGCTGCTGCTTGGGAGCCTTATGGAGTTAGGGCAGATTGAGCACTTAACAGTGTGAGGGAGAGGTATGGGCCTGGTTGGGGACAACCCATGGCAGTATGGGACAACCCATTGATCTGCTCTTTTTTATTTTTATTTCTTGTTATGTTATTGAGCTAAGATCTTCTATGGCTATTTGTTGGATTTCTACATTGCTTGCCTAAGGCTAAGAGGTATTTCTCATCTTCGATTGGGAAGAACAATTGGAAAGGGGGATGGGTGCTGTTAGAATAGGAACTCTTTTGTATTTCCTTATCTGCTTTTTGTATTGGCTTATCTGTATACGACATACACCTCTTGTACTTCTATATATATTGCCCATTGGACCTCTTCAATATACACAATATTCATAACATAGTATCAGAGCAAAGGTTAGGGTTACTGTAGCGTCGCTGCCTCCTAGCCTCTACTCGCCTCCACTCTCGCTGCCCCCTGGAAGAGCCATCTTTGCTCTCGGGGATGGCCATGTTAGTCGTAGGCTTTCTAGTAGAAGCAGCAGCAAAATCTTCATCTTATTCGTGCCATCGTGCTTGCAGACTAGCTTCGTCCAGGCGTCAAGCTCGTGCACCGGACGTTCCTCTGCCGATGTCGTTCTCGGAAGCAGGGGCGAAGCTGTCAAGTTGGCCCTGTGGCACGGCATAGGACGGCCCCAGATGCGACGACGCCCCCGGGAGGAGCTATGTCGGGGGTAGCCTCTCGTCGCCTCTGCACCTTCGGCGGCTGCTGCACCTCATCTGCCTCGAGCGCTCACTGGATCCGGCGTCGTCATTGTCTTTCTCGACCCGATCTGAACGGATTCCGATCGTCATCCTCGTCTGCACGTCGTCGTCATTCGGATCTCGCGACACCATCGTCTTTCCCATTCAGATCCGGGCGGATTTGGGTCGGATTCGGCGCCGCCTCTGCTCGGTGGAGCCTCGGAAATTGCCGCCACACAGACCCGGCGCCGCCTCTCGGCTCCTCTGCTCCCGGCCGCCACCTCGTCATCACCGGGGTCGGCACCGGGTCTCATCACCACTGGGGTGGCCGGCTTTCCCGAGGCTTGCTTCTTGGACCGTCGCCGCTGCTTGTCTCCTCTCGAATCCACCTCGCCTCCGACACCATGGTTGCGGTCCTTCGCCTGGCCACGATTTGCCTCTTGTGGGGAGCTCTTCTTCCAGGTCCTCCCTGTGTGCAGAGCGTGCCTTTTTGCCCCTGCTGTGTGTGTGCGTGTGTGTGCGCTGGTGGATTGGAAAGTGGTGGTGAATTGTTGAGCTCGGTCCAGAAAAGTTGACAGAGGCTTTAGCTGCTGATGGTGTTGCTTTAATTTGGGTGGTCTGCACTGGTGCTTACGGGTTGGATGAGATGGGTCTTCTGCTGCTAGTTATCCTTAAGGTTTTTCATTCTTATGTCTTTTTCTTATGTTGCATTCATCCAAGTCCGTATCACTCAATCTTTGAGTTCGTCTAAGCCATGTGAGTCCACAAATTTATTGTCAGTCGTAGAAGTATAGGAATTACCTTATGCATGGCAGCAGCTGCCACTCCCGCTCTTCTTTCTGAGCCGCGTGCAGATCGTAGAAGTTATTATGATGCCACCGCTTCTCTTTTAGACATCGCCCCGAGCTTCTAAGACCGACACGCTTCTTTCATGCCGCCGCCGTCTTAGGCTTCGATTTGCGCTGTCGTGCTTCCACCTATTCCTATTTGGCTTGATTTGACAGCTCTCTCTATTCATATCGGTTTCATCATCTTCTTCGTCGTGTTGCCACCGTCGACTTTCCAAGCCCCTGCACCTTGTGCTTTATGGGCTGTTGCACGACCCTGGATGGAAGAAGATCTTTTGATACTCAACATATTTTCCTGAGCTGCATGCTACGATGACATTATCAAGACTCGGACTTTGGATTTTTTATATATCATATTTTAGTGTCAACTCTTTCCAAATGCAATGCTATTGCATACGCCTTGTATTTGAAGGGGGGTGTTAGAATAGGAACTCTTCTGTATTTGTTTATCTACCTTTTGTATTGTCTTATCTATATATAGCATACATCTCTTGTACTCCTATATATATTGTCCGTTGGACCTCTTCAATATACACACAATATTCATAACAGGTGCTACATGGGCTCAAGAATTAGCAACAACAAGGTACATATGTGCTCGCCTTAGGATGTATGTAAGGCGTCGCCTCGCCTCACGCGTTAGCGCTTAAAAAGTGTGAGGGGGTGGGTCGTCTCGCCTTACCGTCTTAATAACCATGCCTGCACCTCAGCTCCTTGGTATCAATCACCTACTTATTAACTCTTTTCTTTCCCTTTCTTTGGCCTAATTTGGCATCCCTTTATTTGAATATTTATCATGGAAATCTTTGGACTAGAATTGGATCAGGGAGAGATTGAGGTAGGAGAGTGGAAATTGGGGGTTGAATTGGAGCGAGTAGAAATTAACTCTTTTCTTTCCCTTTCTTTGGCCTAATTTGGCATCCCTTTATTTGAACATTTATCATGTCTTTGGACTAGAATTGGATCAGGGAGAGATTGAGGTAGGAGAGTGAAAATTGGGGGTTGAATTGGAGCGAGTAGAAATTGAAAAGCGACGTGCATAGCATTTTTGGCCATTTGACTATGTGAGTACAGAATTCTGAGCATTGACTGATGAGCTTCCTTCAGGCCTCAATTATGGAGTTTTTAGTTGTTTCTTGGCCTTGTGATTCTGCAGCCACTGAGTCTCAACTGTGGCAGTGAGCTCGTGCCCCCTTCTGAATCACATAGTGATAAGTGTGTTATTTTCTCTTGCTGTTTGCAGTGTATTCTTCGATGGCTTAGGTATTAGTTGCACACAATAAATATTTGTATGTTCATTGTTACATCTTCAAACATTTATTGACAAATGTCACAAATTATTTCAGTATTCTGAATGCAACACATCTATGTGTTATTGTTCTCTTCTGGAGAAACTGTAAATAGCTAGTCGAACCTCTACTGCAACGAAAACATCTGGTGAAATTATCTGGAAATTGCAGACTGATGAACAGAAGGAGTTACCAAATAGATACAATGCACAAGTCATTGAAATCTGGGCTGGGCTAATGGGGATTAAAGATTATTTCTACTCTCTGTAGGAGAGTAGTTGGTAATGGGCAAAATACTTGGTTCTGGGAGGACACATGGATTGGTGATGTTCCTTTTGCCCAAAAATATGCTAGGATGTACAATTTGGCATACAATAAAAATGTCACAGTTCCAGATGTTTTGTCAGCTGGTTAAAGTGCTGTTAGTTTTAGAAGAACTTTATGGGGAGAAGCTTTAAAAATATGGCAAGATTTACAAGAAGAGTGTAGGGATTTCTCTTTCAGAGGATGCAGATAGGATATTGTGGATGCTAACTCCAAAAAAAAAATCACTGTAAATTTTTTTAATAAAGCTCTCAAGGTTCAAGGTATAGTCTTCCCACAGAAATTCGTGTAGGAAGTCAGGATACCTCTGATAATAAAGGTTTTCCTGTGGCTGGTACTTCTGGAATGAGGAAGTGTCAATTTTGTGGCGCTGATGAGAGCATTGATCATCTCTTTTTCAGTTGTCATTTGGCAAAATACTTGTGGAACGTGATAAAGTGTGCTTGTGGTTTTCCTTCTTCACCTTTGTCTGTTCAACGGTTGTTTTGCAACTTGTTGGGAAGATTCGAAGGCAGACAGAAGGTTGCAGCAGTGCTATGATTTGTATGGAAAGCACGGAGTGCAGCGTGTTTCTGAAATAAATTGCCAGCTGATCCCACATTAGTGATCTCTTCTGGCTGATTGTGCGCTGTGGGAGGGAGCCAAATTGCTAGAGCAGGTGGCGACTGAGGTATTCTCTGCTTTGTGTGGATTTCGTCCAATTGTTTCAAGAATTCTGGGAAGCTACGATGAAAGGATTGCTCAAAGCCTGCTCAAAAGAAGTTCAATTTTTCATGCTTGTCTCTTGAGCACTCCGTGAATCGTGATGTGGATGATTGATCGCATATATTTGCACAATGTATTGTATTGTATTGAGACACCGATCATGTTTGCGTACGTGCAACTCCTGTTGCTGTAGCGCAATTCACTGCGATCTCACAGCTAAAGCATCCAAAGCAGTCAAGCTAGCAACACTGAAATGTTTGCCCTCGTACATTGATTGCCAAAACATCGGACCCTTTAGTAACGATCAGACTTGCTATTTATTAATAATCAGCTGCAACTACCAACTTGGATCAAATGATAACGAAATTCGTGTCTCTGATGTTAGTTATACACGGATGGTACATGTGCACTAGAAAAAGAAAACACAGTATATCATGCATTTTCAAATCAAATCCAACCACCACCACTCTGACCTGAGAGGAAAAACATACTACTTTCCAAATTGATGATGTTTCGATCTACTAAGATAACAGCTACGTATAGTAGACCTCGAATTACACATATAAAAATTATGTCTTGTACACCTCGATCGATTTTGTTGCTTCGATTCATTCATTCTACGACGGTCCGCGGTCAGGGTCAGTCACGAGTAGGCACCTACTGCATGCAAAGGAGTGTTCAGCAGCTATTGCCTATTGGTACATGGAAAACCAAGCAAAAGAGAAGCGACTCGTAACTGTAGTAAGCACTGAAACCAAGTCCTAGCCACAAATAAATTTTCCTCGACGTGTTGATCATCTAGACTGCAAAGGAATTCCTTGCTTCTCTTACCATTTGGTGACCATTAGTCACACATGTATAAACATGACCATCTTCTATTGAGTGATCTTCACCACAAAGTTCTCTCTCTTTCTTTCAAGTTACACTTGAATTTTCAGTAGTCACAATTTGTTCAAACTCCCCAAGAAAGTTTCAGTGAACTATACTTAATTCGCTTCTAGTACTCGGCACTTGACTTCGTATACTACGTAAGTCTACAGTTGATCAGGGGAGTCTTTTGATTAAACTAGCTTATTTTAAGAGTAAAGAGACTTGTAGGTTTTCTGAATCTTTTTTATAGAAGTGGATCCAATTATATATGCAAGGGAGACTACTTGAGTGAGGCTTAGAAGGGAAGAATAACTTGAGGTGATAATCACTGGGCCTTCAGTAGTTACAACCATTGATGGGAACAAGGATATTATCACCTTTCTAATCCTTCAGAGCAAAAGAGAGGAGGGAAAAGAACATGGCATGGGAGATCGACAAGTCACATATCTGATCAGTGCTGAACAACCACATCACACTGAAGTACTGAACACACAAACAACCTGAACAAAGAGCCCATCATTGTGGCACTAGATAGCACCTTGTTGCATCACAACAGCTCAATAAGAAGGGAGCCATTTGGCAAGAAGAGATTGGCACACACCAGAGGAGATGATATCTATCGTGTACTCGATGGAAAGTTCGACGTTTGATCGTTTATCAGTGTCACTGATCATTGGTCATGTGATCATGTCCACTCTCAAATGTGTTAAAGAGCCTTGAAACTGGGCTAGTGATGTTGTGGTCGTCCCTTTCTTGCAACTGGTGCGTTTTATCAAGGACGTACGTCATGTTAGGATAGAGAAGGCTATTGATTAGTGTAGACTGTAGATAGCCTATTAACCTGTCAGTACTAATCTGAGTCTAAGTTACTGTGGATAACCATGTACTGTATTTAGAGCAGAGATAGAAATCCCGGCCGGTTACCGGCTACCGGCCAGGGGCCGGGATCCAAAATCCCGGCTGGTTTATCTGGGTTTCGCAAATTCAAAATTTAAATTTTGAATTTCGGTTGGTTTTTAAGCAAATTTCAAGCGAATTTCGTTTTTTTTTTTCCGAGAAATCCGGTTACCGGCGGTTTTTTTCCCGATCGGCGACCGGGATTTCCCCCGGGAACGGTTTTTGGATCCCTGATTTAGAGTAAGCACGGTCTTAGATTTTTTTTAAAAAAAATCTCCTTTTAGTCGAAATGATGTCCACATTACTCCTTCCTAGAAACTAGCATGCCAGTTTTACTTCAGCCCTACTGTCATATCTGCTGTCTGCACATTACACGACTACCTATTAGATTAGTGGTCAATGAGATGTCAAAATTTAAAAGCTATAACAATCCATACCAACTCATGACGCGAGATGCTCTAAGGTGTAACTACAGGAACTAATGATCGTTTTTATAACCAGATGAGCACTTAATATGCTACCGTGTATGAGCCTACGATACATTTTCCCTAAAAAAAAGTCTATGAGACATAAGTACTCAAACGGATCAAGCACGTACGAATCAAAGCTTAAATAAATAACAAGGATCTTGGAAAAAATCAGTGAACTAGAGAAAGAATAGACCCTGTCTCATTTGGTCATATGACGTGAAGCAAATGACTGTTGTTTTCTTGCTTTATCACATTTGGAAGGAATAAGTTCCATACTTCTCTTTCCTCCCGCCCCTACAACTTTTCATCTCTGATTTCACGTTGGCATGGTAGAAAAACAAGGCCAGTGTTTGGCTTAAGGAAGCAAAGGTGAAGGAATCTCAATTAGTGATGCCTTTGAGCCTACCTTTAGCTAAAAGAACAAGATTTGTTCTCTTAAACACATGCTTTCAGTGGAAACACGTCATAAGCGGTGGTGATAATCAGGGCATACTTTGTTGAGTAGTTTGCATGCCACTTTGCTTGTGTCTCCTTTTCTCCCACTAGTTCCCCCCTTTGGGTGCAAAAAGTTCAGTAGTAGCTTGGTAGGTGGTTGGGGTAACCCTTCTATTGGTTCAAGACTAATTGGTCTTATCCATGGATCACAACTTTAAGTTTTGTTTAACAATAGTAGAAGGTTTCTTAATCAGAAGCATGATTTGCATGATGAATGCCTGCTAAAATATAGTACTCAGAGCCTGAAACCTTGTATAAATATTTATGTAACCAAAGCCTGAATGCTACTCACCACTAGCAAGAGTGTTCTGCCATGACCACTTGATACACTACGCTTGGCTGGCCAATAATTGGTCAGGGACTTCTCATTAATTAATTTGTGCAAAATAACGATGCCCCATACTAAGAACAGCCACGTGAGTGAACTCCTCATAGCATAGTTATGTGGTGGATATCAAGTAGCTTTCACTAATTATTGTTTGATTCCAGCTCCACCTAGTCATAATATTATGCAGCAGACATTGTTAGTTATGTGGTGGATATCAGGTAGCTTTCACTAATTATTGTTTGATTCCAGCTCCACCTAGTCATAATATTATGCAGCAGACATTGTTTCAATGGATATGCACTATCATAGCCTGACTTTGGCCTTACGTGATATTCTTCTAAAAAATGACGTGGAGGTGACACCGGAGTCTAAGTTCATCTAAACAAACCAAGAACAAATTAACCAACATTCTAGAAAACTTTAGAAATTTTGCGTACTTCTGAGAACTCCCTTTGCTTAATGCTACACTATGGAATGGAGAGGTCCATTTTGTTGTCTCACAGGAACAGTCAGTCATATCCAGAGCAAGTCAAATTAACAGAGCTGTACCAGTACGTCTTTCTCTCTTCATGGCTCCTTTTGAACGTAAATATTTTCTAGAATGTTAGTTATCATTACATATATACAGAATAGGAGTCCACGCCACATCAAAAATCTGAAGTGCTAAGCACTGATTTGTTTTTGGACATCATGATTCTAGAACGCTAAAGCTGGGGCATGCTTTCCCTCCCATTTCCTACTCTGTCCTCTCGAGCGGGAGAACACACGTACCCCCGTCTTCCCCAGCAACATCACAATCTCAAATCGAGTCAAAGAAAAGAAATGGAAAAAAAAAATGGAAATTTATAACATGGTGTCGTGTAATGAAATGCTTGTTGCATTTCTATTGTCTCACTGCCTTCCAATGTCCCCACTTTGCAGAAATATAACTGAACATTTCCATTCCGATGTGAAGAGTATACTAGTATAATGTATCGCATTTCTTCAGAGCTTTCTTTTCTAGGCTTTGTCCCCTACGAACAGGTTGTCTAGTTGTTGGTCTGTACTTCGCGTCCTACCTGACCGTCAAGCGCGCATGGATTGATCCCGTTCTTCTCCCTGAATTTGACCAAACTTTCAGCGTGCATGGCGAGTGCGTGTAAAAATCGGCAGCGCACCTAATGACCAAAACTATACCATTGCCATCACTTTCAGCTTCACCTAATGACTACTTAGCATCTAAACTTCCATCTGTTAGCGGCAAAGACGCAAAGTTGTGTGCTGCTGATGGCAATGTCGGCCGTGATAGGCGGTTGGATTACATGCTGCACTCGTATAATCTACTGATTAGTGGATGTGATAGTCAAAGCCTGCATTTTTCTTTCCTCCCTTGTACTCTTTTTTTCTAGTAGGTAAAAGAACTTCTGCAAGATGTAATTTTCAGTACAGCTGTTGTCCAAAATGTTACTCTGTTTTTCCTGACAGATACGTAAAGCAGCATTCTATCTACCAGTTGAGCACATGACGTACACTCATAAGAGTTGACATGCTAGCGATTTGGAGGCAACAGACACATCCATCGGTGCATGACTGTGGAATATACAGAGGGCGATAAATCTAAGGTCGACACTTTCCCACCTGTTTCGACACTCGGCGACTTTCGAGATGCGAAATGGGCCGTCCTATTCCTCTCGCGTGTTCGCATCTGTGTTTCTCTCCCTATCAAAAGAATGGTCGGTATGAGATCGAACCGCTTCTAAAACTAAAATTTCAACGGAAAAGAAAATTGTCGGATCTGGATTTTCTAATTTCAAATCATCTGTAAAAGCACTATGTTATTTCATGGATCAGTAGATAGCCCTCACAGATACATAACTGAATCATTTCATACATGGCGTAAAACCATATCATTCATTAATTTAACACATCAGAGTATACATAGACCGCATCGGGTCAAATTTTACAATGAAGGCCGAACAGGCCAAAAGATTACATTACAAAAGTAGCGGAAGCAAAAAGAGGTGAGTGCACATCTCTCCACAGGCAAGCGACTAGGAAAACCTGTGTACATCCGATATTACCCAAAACTCAGATAATATGGGATGCACCTAGGTACCAGCGGAGTCAGCTAGACTGAGGCAAGACTTGAACAACTAAGGACTAAACTATGCTTCAAGAACTCCTAGGTCTTCAGACATCTGGTTCCTCGTAGTAGTCATAATCTCCAATATTTCCTGCTTCTGAGGGTTTGGAGGGAAAACGAGAGTGAGCACAACCACCGTGCTCGCGAGCCAACACACAGTATGCAATAGTATACATGCAAGGCTTAACAAGGATGACTCAGGTTCTTTTATTTGCTAAAGCAATATTTTCAATTATCATAAATACAAATCCCTATGACTTAGCATTTTAAACAAATTGTATTTTCATTAAAGAGAATAAGTGCAATATTAAATAACAGTAGAGGTTACCTCCACCTCATGCTTAATTTTGATAACGGCTACATCCACCGATTATCAACACTGGGTAAGACTACCCAGAAATAATTCAAAACAAGGGCTAGATGAGCCCACCACATTTTCATTCCACCCACAAAGGTTTTTGAAATAGAGCTAACTCAGGTTAAGTTCACATGTCTGCCTTTGACCATAGGCACAGCTGTTTAAACAGTTTAGACTCTGCAGAGGTTGTACACTGTACCCACAAGAGATAAGCATACTCGTTACCCCACATGATTCCTTAGTCATGTAGTTGAGCGATCGTCACAGTAACGTTTCAAACTACCTTGCCCCTTCCGTTATCTCAACCCTATGGCCAATTCCATAAGTTATGCGGGATGTATACCACAACGACTAGCGCAGCTGGCAACTTCACCATTTTCGGTGTCCCTTTCAAGCTAGCATACGACATGCCGCTTGCACACTTCTAAACACTAGTTGTGGGATGACATTCAGGGTTCAATAATTTTACTAAGTCAAGTTGCACTTTGCAGACTTATGGTTATACTTGTTTTACACAGGAGGTCATGACAAGATTAAGTCCTTAATTCATCTGGACGGTTCATACCACATACCAACCATTCTCGTGCTACGTCCGCACCCACCACTCTTTCCATCCGTTTAGATGTGGTACTAGCAAGTTGTTTAGGGTTTTGGGAAGAAAACCAATTAACGCAACACACCAGTCATCTACATCCAATGACTTCTCAAAACCATTTTTCATGTTTAAAAGATGGTGATTAGGACATTTATTGTCCCGGTACTTAAACAAGACTAGCATGTCGCTTAAGTACAACCAAGGCTAGTATTTACCACATAATTACTAGGGTGACAAAGAATACTGGATTTAATTATCAAAGGATGGCTTAATAATTAATTAATCAGCAAATGGGTACTTAACTACCTTAAGCTTTAACATATCATTGATTACAAATTAAAGTATGCAACTTTGATATTTTAAATAAACATAGTTTGCATAAAATGTAGGCTCAGAATGATCAAAGTATTGACTCGCCTTGGTTAAAGGCAGCGAGGTCTTGGTATTCTTGAGCTTGATCGAAGTTGAGGTCTCCGGCGTCTTCGAACCCTAATCGGACAAAAGTGCGAGAAAAGACACAACAGCAAAGAGAGTAAATAAATATCAAACTCATAATAAATGAACTCCAAAATGAACAAGACCAGTGCCATTAGTAAGATCTTGATTTTAGAAAATTTTAGAAACTGGTTTCATAATTTTTGGAGTTATAAAGAAAAAATATGAATTTTGGAAGCTTTTCAATGAAATTTTAATTGAAAACAAAAATCAGAAAACCGGAAAACTCTCACACTGACACATGGCACACACTGTGCATGGGTCCACAGCACTGCATCGTGGACTGAGTTCACGCATGCCGGTCCACGAATCTTCGCTGCGTGGGCCAAAGGTCACACGCAACTGTGGCGTCCCACCCACCCACCGGTTCACACGGACAAGATCTTGGGGTGGGCCCACTGTCAACGACATCTGCTGTGAGGAGGCCCACTTGTCTCGCGTTCTTCGCCGCTCGGAGAAGGAGAGGGGGAGGGGGAGCGAAACGGCGACAGGAGGGGAGAGGGCGGGGCGCACGGCGGAAGCCGGAGGGAGAGAGAGGGAGAGGTGGCGCCGGAGCTGAAGAAGGAGGCCGGGCGGAGGAGGTGACGGCGCCGGAGACGAAGGCGCGGCTCGGGAGATGAAGGCGAAGCGGCGACGCCGAGGAGACAAAAGCGACAGTGGAGGGAGGAGGTGAAGGGGTGGAGGGGGAAGGAGAAGAAGGAGGACTCGGCTTTATAGCCGTGAGGGAGGCGAGAGAGAGCTGCGGGGTCCCGAGGCGCGATGGAGACAGGACGGAGGGAGCGGCGCCTGCAGCCGAGCGGAGGAGGTGACGGGAGCGGGTGATTGGCGCAGAGGAAGCGGATTGGGAGGAGGGCGGTGGCGCGACAGGCGAGTGGTGCGGTGGGGGGGGAGGCGTCTTTGCCGAGCGGAGGAGGTGACAGGAGCGGGACGACGCAGAGGAGAGGGATTGGGGGGAGGGGCGGTGATGCGACTGGGCGGGGAGGCGCTGCGCTGGTGGCTTGTCGGCGGCGGAAGCGGAGAGATGACAGAGGGGAAGGAGAGAGAAGGCTAGAGATTGGGGGAGAGGGCGGTGGCGTGCGGCGCACGGGCGAGGTGGCGGGAGACCGGGCCAAGGCGGCGGAGATCGGGCCGAGGCGGGCGAAGACCGGGCCGAGGCGGGCCAACCCGAGGTGAGGGTTCGAGTTTTTGAAGATTTGAAATTTTGAAATCCAAATTTTAATTTTGAATCTTATTTGTAAAATTTTAATTTTGAATCTTATTTGTAAAATGAGGATGTTACAAAAATAACACTGACTACATATCTGAAACTTCACCTGTCTATTTGTAATTTGTAAACCATGGAATAGAAAGCTATTGCACGCCAAGAAACGTGTGTAATTCCCAGTGCTCTGAACATGCATTACAGTATGAAAAAAAAAGAGTCATTCACTCCCTTGGCTACATCTGCACTACATGCAGGGTCAAGTCGTCAAGAGTAAAGAACACATCAATTGGTTTCCTACTAGCAAAACGTCAAAGGAAAACAGAGCACGTAATTTGAACGCCTATGGCGCAGTCCTGGAAGGCGAGCTCAAGTTATTGCCGGCGCACGAGGGCAAAGGATACACAAACTTATTCCAAACGAACTCTCATTCAAGTGAGGTTTAGGGGATGCACAGGACACCAGGTTCGATTTTATTTTACCTCATTAAAGTCCCCGGTCATTTTTCTGGTAGATCCGCACATATTGTAGGCTACAGTATTAAAGATCACATCACACTTGATGGTTACTTGTACATGCGCCTCCTTTGGAAAAGGCTTTGGTTACATCAAAGAAAGCAGAGGAGATGCAAGGCTCAGTTATTTACACAATTTGAGCCGATACGAAATCTCACATACACTTGCATACTATACCTTTCTGATCAGATGGTTCAGAGCATCACAGACGTTGGTACAAGCGTGTTTTCCGAATTGGCAACCGGAGCCCTGTGTCCCGTACATTGATTCCCACTGCTGCAATCAGCAATGTATCATGGTTGTCACTGTTGATGAGCATGTCAGCAAGGATATATCAGTCATTAGCAGTTAAGCTAGCTAGTGGCGTGTCATCCTAATCTTCTTCATATACGGCACCCCTCAAGCCTAGCTTTTGTTCCATCTTGGTGTTGTCCATTTAGCATGCCTATTTGGGCAATAGAGGCAAAGTCACCTCATCACTCTGCCTCCACAAAAAATGGAGGCTAAACACCTTTGGACATAGCTTCTGGCCATTGATTTTTCTATGGGGATCACAAGAAGGAATGTGCAAGTGACGTCTTCTCACATTCTTCACATGGGTGGGGTGTGCTTGTAATGGGCGAAGGCAATTGCCATCACTAGAGCTAGCGATCACGATGTTTTTAATACGTGAAACTTGGATAGGCTCACCAATGGGCTAGGGGCCATGTTTCATTGGTCTAGATGTGTATCTATACCGTTGCAGAGCTTGTCCAGCGGTTCTGGGGTCTTTTTCTTATCCGTCCAGTCAAATCTTTTTCCACATAGGAATTCCCGGTCAAACTTTTTCCCCATGTAGCATGGACATATCTTTTGCTTAAATTGCTCAAATGGCATTTGATGGTCGACATTAATCTAGCTCCCACAAACATCTTGCCGTAGTGGCGGCCCACCGGCCCCTACGATCTAGCAAAGGCACCAAGCTAAGGGTGTACCTCGGTCTAGATAAGAGGTGCCAGGCACTTCCTCATGCGGGGCGAAGGGTACATAAAGGTTGCCGAAGGCACCGAGCAAAGGTGCGCCTCGGCCTAGGCGAGGCACCACGTACCCCCCTCGCACAGGCAAAGGGTATAGAAATATCGCTGAAGGCAACCCCGCCAAAAGGACACCACGCACCCTAGAACGAAAGGGCCCCAAGGCCCTTGCCTTAGGACACCTCGTAGGGAGCAAAGGGGCCTAGGGGCTTTGCTCCGGGGCTACCCCACATGGAGCGAAGAAAGTCAAGGTCACTCACGGACTAGGAGCACAGACGTGGTGGACCAAGCTCAAGAGGGTCTACCATACACCGGAGGCTAGGTCTATGAAGGGAAAAGACCATGCAACCCCTACAAGCGTAGGACTTTTTATGGGTATAATTGTAATCTCATGTACCTTGGATGTAACACTATAAATAGATCATTTCTCTATGTAATAAGGGGAGACTTTTTTTCCAAGGCAATAAAAACACACCTTTTAATATTTTAGTAATATTTCCCACCTTCGAGGATCTTTGGGGCTTCCCACTTCGCATCTACAGGGAATTTGGGGCGGGAGGCGCTCTTCACAATAATTCACCAAACCCCTAGCGCTTTGGTCTTGCGGAGGCCAAGGAGTAGGGCCTTGTACTCGGTGACATTGTTTGTTGTGGGGTACTTGAGGCGGGCTGCATGTAGTATTTGCTGCCAGTTAGGTGACACCAGAATGGGCGCCGCGCCTACCTCGGTAGCGCACCATGAGCCGTCGGTGTACATGGTCCGGGCCCCTCGAGATGGGTGTCGGGCCCCCTCGATCTGCGGGGTCCACTCGGCGACGAATGCCAGGTCGAAGGGGCCAGCTCCGCGATCCACTTGCTGATTCGGCCTGAGGTGTTCCTGTTGTGTAGCTGTAGGCCGAGGGGATAGGTGGATGGAAATGTGATTACATGCATGCGCCATGAAATAGTGGCACAATTTGTGGAATGCCACGAGGAGGGCGTACGTCAGCTTCTCCAGCTCAGTTTACCGATCGAGTCTTGACACCTTGAAGGGCCTCCGACACATAGCAGACGGGGCTTTGTGCGCTGTTGTCCTCCTGAACGAGAGGTATAGTAGCAGCTTCCATATCTGGACCGTCGAATTTCACATCCAATGGTCACAAGGGCCTCCATATCGTCGGGAAAGATGGAGGAAGCTCCGCACTGAATTTTATTTGGGAAAAGTTGGCTAAATGAGTGGTACTTTGGTGGCTCACATGGGCTGGTTGATCACTGCATGCCTTCCTCATCTTTCGGCTGTACAGGTTGTGGCTATGAATTTTGTTCAAAAATGGTTTGTACACAAGTCACATGCAGCCATGGCCATGGAGCTAATCCTTCTGCAATTAAACCAGCAGGGTACATGGGGATGCTAATCTTTAAGCAGCTCGTACAGAACATGCGTGCGTGTTGCTGCAATTGCGCAAAGAAACGTGTGCATATAGGGAACTTGATTGATATTTATACTTTATTTCCATGTGAATAATAAAGGAGTTGTACATTCATCCGATGATACAACTATCGTGGTTTGTTAATGTAGCATTCTATTAAACCATGGAGCGACAAATAGAAAGTTCTAATAACATTGGATCGATTTATTTGGAACCATGTATACTGGATATATATATACAGTTAGCTACAGACAGTAAAATTGCTAACTCATTCATCAAACTGTATTTCACCATCCAGTGAACCTAAGCTAAACGATTAATTTCAAAACTTTTTTCAATAAGCTGTCGTCTCAATATAAGACCCATTTTTACCCCTAGTCAAAAGGCCGATCCAAATGCAACTCCACGGCTAAGCTACTCATTGTTACAAGTGGCACAGAAGATCCTGACGCCGCTGTGAGTGACCACCCAATTAGTGACCCCTCTCCATCTCTTCTCCCTTCCGCCTTTGTCATCGGGCTCACCCCACACCACACGCAGCACAACAAGCCCTATAAAAGGGGTTGCAGAGCCAGTCTCCCTCCGAATCCCAGCTCCTCCCTTCTCTTCTTGGTCCTCTTCTCTCTCTTCCTTCTCATCGAGGCGCCGCCGATTAGATTAATGGAGATGGTGCTGCAGAGGAGCAACAGCATGGCGTGCCGCCCCGGCCCGACCACGCCGTCGCCGGCGCAGGAGCGGGAGCAGGAGTCGGAGGCAGAGCTCCGGCGCGGGCCGTGGACCGTGGACGAGGACCTGACGCTCATCAACTACATCGCCGACCACGGCGAGGGCCGCTGGAACGCGCTCGCACGCGCCGCCGGTAAGCAATCAACTCAACACGCACTTGGTCGATTTCATCAGCTAATCAATCATCTCTTCATCGATCACCGGTACAGCACGCACGAGTCACTCGCAGAACCAATCAAATCATCGATCGATTAGTGCTTGGCCTACAGGCCTTATCTGTTGATAGGATAGCCAGCTTTGTTTTGAGCGTAGACTCGCCGCTAAGAGACTCGAGGGATTGTGCAGGGCTGAAGCGGACGGGGAAGAGCTGCCGGCTGCGGTGGCTGAACTACCTCCGGCCGGACGTGAAGCGCGGCAACTTCAGCGCCGAGGAGCAGCTCCTCATCCTCGAACTGCACTCACGGTGGGGGAACAGGTACCGTAATATTCAACCCCTGCAAAAGCGCAGGTTAATTAGACTCGTGTGGACGCTCCTGCGGGGGGGCCCACACGTACGCAGCACGCACGCTCCTAGTCGTCGCAATGCGCTAGTGCATGTCAAGCTCCTAGTGGTAGTACGACTCCCTGCCACGTACGCACACATGTACACACCTACGTGACGTGACAGACCCACACACACACACAAAAAGCAAGGCACGACCCGCACGGCCGGATGACTCTGAAAGCTGTACCAGTTTGGTGGAATCTGCACGCCTCTTGCTCTGTTGTTATTTCGTTACTGGTCCTCCACACTTTCCACTTTTTTTGCATGTGATTCCATTTGGGTGGGATTCTGCTCTATCAATGACAGGTGGTCCAAGATAGCGCAGCACTTGCCCGGAAGGACCGACAACGAGATCAAGAACTACTGGAGGACCAGGGTGCAAAAGCACGCGAAGCAGCTCAGCTGCGACGTGAATAGCCAGATGTTCAAGGACGCCATGAAGTACCTGTGGATGCCTCGCCTTGTGGAGCGCATCCAAGCGAGCGCCGGCGCCGGCGCCGGCAACGACGCGCCATGTGTGTCTGGGGTAACCATGGCTACCGCTGCATGCCTGGAGAACTCCCCTGGCATGGTCACCAGCTCGTCGTCGGACTCGTTCACGTCGGAGTTGCTTGAGGAGAAGAGCCTGCATGTGCTTGGCGGCGAGGAGACCAACTGCGGAGAGTGGATGCAGGAGGCAGATCATGAGTTTTGGTCTATGGCGATACAGCCTAACGATCAATTCCAGGACCAGGGGCTCAATGGATGGGTGCAAGGCTTTTCCGATGGTATTTCTGAGAATCTATGGAGCTTGGAGGACATATGGAAGATGCAGTGAAATTTGCAATTACAAAAGGCTTATATATATGTATATGATAGAATAGATCGAGAGATCAAGGAAGGCATAATTTTCTTTAGTTCATCTCTAACTTTAGTAGCAATATTACTCTAATTAAGACACTTAAGTTTCTTCTTCTTCTTCTTTTGTGCCTTTTCCCCATCAAGGGGTTTTTTTGCCTTCTAGGGCTCTAGGAGCAAATTGAAGGAAGCAGAGATGTCTGTATGTTGGTATATTTTACAACTGCATTAATTGATGAATGGTTTTGGTACTACTCATTGGCAATTTAGGCACGCGCCCTTATCCTCGTAATATCTTTTGAGTTATCTCGTTAAGTATAGTTTGCCATGACGCATGCATGGGCATGGCATCAACCTATGAGCTAGCTAGCTTGTGGATTGTGTTGCCCATGCATCGATCTCCACTGCGTTTCTCCAACACATGTAAGCACAGGGCCTGCCACACTCTTCAACAACACCTTAATTACTCTAGAAAAATGTTGCAAATAAGAGTAAGCACGAGGTGTGCTTGTCATCTATTACCATCAGCAAAATGTTGAGCGAATAAATTAAGCTTGCTTTGGGAGTCGTCTAAAGCCTTGAGAACAAAACCGTACGTACACCGCTATATATATATATATGGACCGAAATTAAAACTAAATGTCATGCATATCCATGTGCACACTTTGTCAAATACGTACTGCATCCCACGCCAGAAATTACTAGCCTTTCGAACGACAAATTCAAATTCATAGGACTAAAAACTGGAGAGTACTTGCAAATTCGTGCCCATTTGCACCTGAAAAAAGAAAGGATTGAAATTATTGTATGGCTCAGGTGCAGCTACGTACAAGCTACTGAAGCTGGTGGTGTGGAATTCTTTAAGCCGCAGTTCATGCACCGGCCGGGAGTGCGGGGCCCACCAGCCCCATAGAAGGGAAGGAGGCACGTGCTCAAAAATGTCCCGTCCATACAGCTAAGAAGGAGAGAGAGGGAGAGAGCCAAGCCAGTCCTTGGTCGGTGACACGTGAGACGAGCCACGTCACCGGTCGCGCGCCTATCACGGTGGGGATGGGCCCCGCCGTCAGTCCGCCCTGCCGTCCACGTCAGGGCTGCATGCGCGCGGGGCCGCCGGTCAGACGGCCCGCGAGATTTAAGCAGAGCACGGGAACTAATCGCCCCGTTAATGCGTGATTATTGTTGAAAAGCTAGCTAGTAGTCGTGGAACCGATCAATCTGTCACTAAATAATAGACAAACAATCAGAGAGAATAAACAGAGACATAATATGAAAAACTTCTTTATTCATTGATCAATATCTTTCTATGCATAGGAACATCAAACAAGCAGAGATAGTTTTGGTATTATGTCCATCAACCTCTAATCCACGATTTCTTAACACTCCCCCTTGGGGAAAAAAGGATCGGAGAAAAGAGCGCATTGCATCCGCAAGTTATATTGCATCGTTGCCTCGTTAAAAACCTTTATGTGAGAAGTCTTTAGGAAAAACTTGTTAAGGGAAAAAGAGTGCAACCTTTTTACCTTTTAGGTTAATCTTCATGATTAAGGTAAAACTTTAGGACTTTAAATGGATTATGATTCTGAGGATTCTCCCTTGATTCGTACAACTCTCCAAGCCGTTTCATTTCAATACCACGAACGCATCGTTAAAAACTAGCCGTAATCAAAGACTTAATGAATAAATAAGTCATATTTTCACAAGATCTAGTTTGCAGGATCTCACCTCATTGTTCTTCTGGAGTTCATGAGGATAGAAGAATTTAGGAGAAATATGCTTCATTATATTACTTTAAATATAACTCATTTGTATTTATGCAACACAAGCAGTATTATCTCTATAGATAATTGTGGGGGTATTGATGGTGTTAATATCACAATACTTCTGGATGTGGTTAGTCACACGTCTGAGCAAAACACATTCAAGTGAGACTTCATATCGTGCTATAATCTCTGGAGTGGTTGGTAGAAATAGCTACCAAGGTTGCTTAGATAACAACCAAGAGATGGCTGCACCATCACAAAGTAATATAACCCTATTCTGACATTTTGCACTATAGAGATTTGATGGATAGTCACCAAATCTTTAGGATTCAGTAATGATCATCCAGATCTATGCATGATCTTTGCATTATCTATCAACTGAATCTAAACTGTTAAGTGGTAAAACATTCAAGATGAATTTAATCAGTAATAAGTGTATCAACACTTTCTAGGCTTGACTAAGATTTTCAAAATCTCAAGTATGATGATCAATGTTTAGCATATGCTCTCCCCAAAAATAACTTCCGCTGAAGTCTTGGCGCTCCAATGCCTTTCAAACATTTTCGAAAATGAACATAGGCAAGGATAATGTGGTCAAATCAACTGGATTACCACAATGCAGAGTTTTACATACAAATATCATATTACTATCTGGAGATTTTGGGTAAACACTAATCGGGAGTAACATGCTTTACTTGTGAAATATCATTATTCGATTGTGCAACACAAGTAGATTATCCTTGCAAAATATATAGGATAATACTAGTTGCAAAGTCATATGTCTTCCAGATATGATTTATCAAAACCTTTTAGGGTCTTAATATTTTGTAACTCTCTAGATGGTCCAGAGGGGTTTATCTATGTTATTTTGTATAAACAAAATAAAAATGAAAAACTTAATTTGTGATGTGGGTGAGCTATATTAAATTCTGAGAAGTGTGAGAGGTGTATCTCACAAGTACATAGAGGGAGATCCTTGTCCGAGTCAATTAAGGACCGAACGCTGGTGCCACTAATCTAAGTCTAAGCGTACAACCATATGTGACGATATGAGACGGTCTTAGCTAATTAAGTCATCGAAAACTAGCCTTGTGTTTTGTCACCGGTCATGTTCGAAGGGGATCCCTTCACCGCGTGTAAGGAACAAAGTTGGGTGACACAACGATGAATGTCTCATTAAGACGGGGTGCACCCGGGTGAAGTGAGAGTGTTCATTCACCGGGCTAGTGCAATGTTAGAACTATATGATATAATACTTCAATACGTGCTCTAGACTGCTTACCAAATGATAGCGAGTACTGGTATCGATGGATGCCAAACAAACTATAGAATTTGTATATTGTGGGTAAAGTTGTATACCTCTGTAGAGTGTAAATCTATTTAAATAGCCGCGCTCGCGGTCATGAGCATGCTTAGTGCAATCACATCGGGTATAGTCTTAGTTTTTGCAAAAGCGATTCTTGTTGGCAAACAAGGGAAGGGTTTTGTTGTTGATATTTGAGTTGAGTGTCATGTCTATGACTGAAAGTAAGATATTGATCGCAGTGAGGAGGTTGCGATTTATTATTTATCAAATACTTACTTGTTGATTCTTTAATTACTTAACTGCTCTTTAAATTCTGTTGTAAATTACTACATATTGATATTGCAAATAAAACTTGTTTAATACTGAAAATAACTTGTAGTATAGAGCCTCATCCCTTGTTAACCATGCATATATATAAAGTTCACGATACACTATAAGTCTTGTTGAGTACGTAGTGTACTCAATCTTGTTTCAATTGTTGTTTAGAGATAGAGGATGAGTCTATGTCGGACGACGCTTTCTTTGCACCTGGTACCGGAGGATTCGGTAACGGATCTTTCTAGGTCTTATTCCTTGTCGGTTACCTCTGGGTTTGGATGGGTGTGCCGCTGGACTTTTACTTCTAAGTGATTATATTTACGCTAGTACTTCTGCTACTTGAGCTTTTATTTAGCCGATCGGCCTTTGTGGTGTAAACTTTGTAATCGCTTAAGTTATGTACCATATTTGTTTCATATTGTATGTATGTATGTATATTGTGTATGGATGTGTATGCTAAAATTGTGGATGTGTGTACTAGTCACTGATTATAGGAATAGTTCGATACACATACAAAAGCTTCGGGTATTCAAAGTCCGAGGTACGACACCGGCGCCCGGCACGGCGGCTGACAACATGACTTCAGGCCGATGGCACGATACACGGCTCCAGGCCGTGCGAGTGCAACCAACATATTAGCAATTAACAGATCTACTCTAATTAGCAATTAGCATGTGTAATAGATCTATAACCCTAATTAGCGATTAACATATCTAATTAGATTCAAGCAAATTAATCTACTAGATTAATTAATAGCGAGATTAGAGATCAGAAAAGATTAATCCTGGCGACATAGTAGTCGTGAGAATCAATCACTAAATAATAGACAAACAATCAAAGAGTCAATAGATGGAGACACAATACGAGGAACTTCTTTATTCATTGATCAATTTTTTTTCTGTGTACAAGAGGTCCTATTTATATACTAAAGCCCATCAAAAATAGTTTCGGTATTATATCTAACCCCTAATCCAGGGTTTTTTTTAACAATTATCTGTACACGAACAAGCTGACTAATCAATCATTAGCAGGAGGACTAACTAATCACAGTCGTTGCTGCTTAATTAATCCGTCGTCGGCTCGCGACGCCGCTGTTGCTACCGTCGCCGTGCGTCCAGGGACGGGAGCGATTGGGCTGACCGTTTACATGTGCAGCTTAATTTTCCCCCCAAGAACTTGGAATAGCCGTGTAAGTTCAACATTGCATTTAATTTGCTCTTGTATTCTTCTGTACGATTAGTACCCTCCACGAGAATAAGAATTTTGGTACATACGTATTGGCGAATTGCAATGATTTATTCAAGAGAATTTACTTTCCTAGCGTGCATGTATGTATTTTTCAGGACTGGAAATGGAGTAGTACGCTTTGTTCAGCATTTTCGTTTTTTTATTCTTCTCTACGGTCGGTACTTTTTGGGTGAGAATTGAATTTTGAAGAGCACGTATTAGAGAATTGAAATCGCTAACTTCCTCCTCCAGACCAAATTACATGTAGCAGGCAAATATAGCATGGCATCTGGATTGGCAATGTTTACTATACATGCATTCAGATTAGGGGTGGATATCGAGCCAGATAGATCGTCTTACCGAGTTTTTTTCGAAATTGATATAATTTAATTTAGTATCATTTTATTTGTAGTTTGGTAGTATTTTTAGAAACGAGCCGAGCCGAGTCAGAGTGAAATCCAGTTTCATTTGAAATTAACTCATGTCAATGTTTAACCATATAACGAGTCTAATTGAAACAATTTTAAAACGAACCAACGAGCCTAACTAACAAGCTTTTTTTCCACCTCTAATCCAGATACTTACTTACGTAACAAATGCATTATAGACTTGCTTTCATTCTTGATGGAAATGAATTAAGGGCATACTATTGACTTTATTTTTCTACTTATGTAGAATTAGATAGATAATGTGTCGAACCCGGGAGTAACACCCTAAATTCTCTGTGTATTTTTGAATTAGTCCCATGATCAGTGGTTAGTTCACACAGTAAACAAATATGATAACATCCATAATTCACATAACTTTATTAATAAATACCATAGTTGATTACAAAGAAAGGCTTACAAGCCAATAATAAAGAACACAACGAAAAACGATGAAGTAGTAGAGCCCAACTAATCCACCACAGGCAATCAACTGGGATAGCGACCTAGTTATTGAGATCCACACTGGTAGCGAAGCCCTTCTCCTCTGAAATTTATTTGCATTAAGCAAGGATGTGCATAAAAAACCGTGCTCGCAAGTTGCACCCATAACAGAGTTAATGCATGCATGGATATTATCAAATAAAGGCTTATAGGGTTATTTATGCAAAAATAATATTTGACATTTTAAATATAATACTAAGTTCAAAAGCAGTTTAGTCTATATCCAAAATCAAATTTCATTTTTATTCATCAATTTTCAAGTGTAAGATAAACCTCTATACACAAATGGTGGAGAACTAACCCCCTTACACTAGGCTTTCTACCCAACTTTCCCACATGGAATAAACATCCATGAAATCATTTTTGTCAAAATATTTTTAAAACAAAATCATAGTCTAATCCGCGAAAGCTTTGCTCAGCAGGTTTGGTACAATGAAGACGAGAAGACAATAAACCTTATGCGATATCTTACGATGGCGAGGCACAACGGAGTGACCAGCGGCGAGGAGGTTTGGCGGTGGCGGGGTACGGGTTCTGGTGGCGATGGTGCTCGGATGGTCCTCCGGGGAAGAAGAAGTACGCTGAGGTAGAACACGACGCAACAAAGCTCCTGGTGTGGACAACAACACCAGAGATTAACGGACGGCGGCGCAATCGGCGACGCTATGGTTGTCGGCGGCAGCTTCGACTTCAATTCTGATGAACAGAAATAGGTAGTGTGGTCGTGGTTGCGGGGAATGGGGTGAGGGTAGAAATGTGAAGGTCGTGCCCCTTTTATAGGGCAAGGAGTAGCGAAATGTCGAGGATGTGCGCGAGCGTTAATGGCCGATGCGGCGGCGATGAATAAAGCGAGTAAAGATGGAGAAACGGTCGATTGAGTGTGGCAGTGAGTGAAAGGTGATCGTGGTAATTATTGGGCACGATCTCGAATGGAAACGGTCGCATCAATGCGCTTTTACGACCGGAATTGGCGGTGCTCTGGCTCGAACAGAGGAAGATGAAGGAGAGGTCGAAGATGACAAGTGGGTCGGGTGGAAGAGAAAGAGAGAGGAAAGGCTGGCGCGATTAGGTCGCCATGGAAGGAAAAAGGCCGTGGGCCGGGGAAAGATTCGGCCCGACCACTATTTCCAGATTTTTGAGAGATTTTCTGATTTAAATAATTCAGATAATTCATTTAGACTTTAGAAAAATAGAAAATAAAGTCCAACAATTCTAGAAAAATTCACAGAAATTTCTAGAATTATTTTAAACTTAAATAAAATATTTCTAACTCATAATTGGTAATTAATATTTGCAAATAGCTTATTTTGGATATCAAATAATTTAGAGAAAAGCAATAAAACTATTTTAAATTACAAAAAATATAATAAAATAATAACTTTATTAATTTTATTTTTAGTAACAGAACTTTGAGATGTTACATAATGTCTATAACCTACATCTGCTATTGGCTAAATAAGTTTTTTCTATAGGATACAGACAAAATAAGTGATAGTCATTTGCCAATGTTCCTTAAAAAGGATAAACAAAAGATACACACACAAAGCCTCACCGATCGATTCCTTGACTACCACCTGACCTGGGTTGACCAACTATACGCTCAAATTGGCTGGGCCTCGAAAACTTCGACATGCTTCGGAGCGGGGAGCCCAATTAATCGAAGTCTCGAAGCCCAATTGTGCCCCTAAAACAACGAAACTGCTGCTACCCACGAGAAGAACAAATTTCTATTATTTAAACTTTTTAAATTTATTTTTATTAATAAACTCCATTCAACTTATCTCCAAATCTCATGCTTTTGGTCACGTGCCCAACGTAAGTGCAACACCAAGCCAAAAAATAGTCATTTTGGCTACATCATTGGTCGTGAACGTGTCAAAACAACACTGTCACGCTATCACCACTAGAGTGGCAGGATTTGTCACGCTTTCACCACTAGAGTGGCAGGATTTGGGCACCTTAGGAGTGATGACGTGGCCGTGTGTACTTGACACACCAAGGCGGTAACAAGTCAGATTTAGAAATAAAATTGGAAATATGTAATTAATAAAATATTTTTAAAAGGATTTTTTAATAAAAATAAGTTCCACCGGAAGCAGGGGACAATATTCATGCAGAATTCATTAATTAATCTGGAGTAGGTCCCAAAATTAGCTCGGTCTCTCTCCTCCTAGCTGTGCGCTCGTTCCTCTGCCAAAAATGGCGAATCCATCTTCCATGCGCATCGCACCACCCATCTAGCGAACAGTATATAAGACCCTTCCGAAGCCACCGCGAGACCGAAGAGCTACGTAGCAATCGTCCTAACCTCCTCCTCGTCGTCATCATCATGGCCATGGCGCGGCAAGCACTCCTGGGGCTGGGGCTGTTCGTGCTGGCGTCGCTGCCGGCGCCGTCGCACCAGAGGGACGTCGTGGCCGGCACGGCGGGCGGCGCGGCCGGGTTCGACAAGTGGGTGGCGCTGAATCAGCAGAGCTACGTCATGAACGCGGCGCTGTTCGCGATGAAGTCCGCGGGCGAGGCCGGCCAGACCCTGGACGCCAACCTCTCCGCCGCGCAGGCCGGAAAGGTGACCTACGTCGTGGACCCCAAGGGCAAGGGCGACTACCCCAATATCACCGCCGCGCTAGCCGACATCCCCGACGGCAACGCCAAGCGCGTCATCCTCGACCTCAGGCCCGGCGAGTACCGCGAGAAGATCTTCCTCAACAATAGCAAGCCCTTCGTCACCTTCATGTCCGACCCCCTCAACCCCGCCGTCATCGCGTGGAACGACACCGCCGCCACCCCGGGGAAGGACGGCAAGCCCGTCGGCACGGTCGGCAGCACCACGGTCGCCATCGAGGCCGACTACTTCATGGCCTACGGCATCGTGTTCAAGAACGACGCGCCGCTGGCGAAGCCGGGGGCCAAGGGAGGGCAGGCGGTGGCGCTGCGGGTGTTCGGGACCAAGGCGGCTTTCTACAACTGCACGATCGACGGCGGACAGGACACGCTGTACGACCACAAAGGCCTGCACTACTTCAAGGACTGCATCATCAAGGGCAGCGTCGACTTCATCTTCGGCTTCGGGAGGTCCTTCTACGAGAACTGCCACATCGTCTCCGTCGTCAAGGAGATCGCTGTGCTGACGGCGCAGCAGCGGACCAAGTCCATCGAGGGCGCCATTGAGAGCGGCTTCTCCTTCAAGAACTGCAGCATCAAGGGGGAAGGGCCGATCTACCTGGGCAGGGCGTGGGGGGACTCGTCGCGCGTCATCTACTCCTACACCGAGATGGGCAAGGAGGTAGTGCCCGTCGGCTGGGACGGATGGAACATCAAGAAGCCAGAGAGGTACGCTCTCCGTTCGTTTTGAATATCGACACGGTGGTCCGTCCATCTCCGATAATGCACTAATTCTCATCTTGTTGCTGCATGTTAATTATGCAGTAGCGGGATATACTACGGAGAGTTCAAGTGCACCGGCGCTGGGTCGGACGCGAGGAAGAGGGTGGGGTGGGCCCTCGACCTCACCGAGGCCCAGGCCAAACCCTTCACCGGGACACACTACATCTTCGGCGACTCATGGATTCTGCCACCGCCCAAGTAGCTCGCTCGATGGTCGTCTCTTTCGGCCGTGATGGGCCTTCACATCTGCTGCCTGCTCCTCTCGGCCGATTGACTTCTGTTAGATTTTTGTATGCGCACTTTCTCTAAAGGAGATGAGCTGAATCGGTGCTCAATATCGATCTGCATTTCTTTGTTCCACGTGTTCTATATGTGTTCCTTTTTTAAGATTTCATTTATTGGTGTGACGATATTTCACGTATTGGCAGCAATCAGTGCCCTGATTAACTTGTTAGCATTTGTAACTCCATCATGTACTATCGAAATGTTGAATTAATCTAAGAGATGTATTTTGATATGAAGAAAATGTGTATTTTGTGGGCTGTATTTTGTGGGCAGTTCGTGTAGCCGCGGAACCAGAAATTTGGGAGACCCGGGGTAAATTTGTAGTGTAAAATATACCAAGGCATAATGTGATTCAATAGTTTAGAAAATCAAAATTTAAGACTTCAAGATGAGTCAAGGCTGACCTCGGTGCCCACTGTCCACTGCCTTGGTGCTGCCTCGGTAGTCGGTGGCTTAGTGCCTTGCCGTCCCCGCGCCGTAGCCCCTGCCAGTGCTGGAACTACCACCGGGCAAACCGGGGGTGGCTACCACGGGTCTCCCTGGCGGACCCCCCCTAGCTAGCCTGTCGGCGCGCCTGGCCAAGGCCAAGCAACTATGGCGCCAAGAGGGCGCAGGCGCACAACCGTTGCGTTGTAGTCCCCGCGCGGCCGCATCGCGTTGGTCGTGGGGCGAGACGGCCCTAAGCCAAATACGGTAACACTAAATCCCTAAATCCCTAATTCCCTAATCATTCCCCTTCCATATTCCTCCAGCCTCCAGGCTCTAGTTCCAACGGCGTGGCGTGGCATGAGGGCGGGTGCTGTGGTGCGACACGGGCTAGGGCAGATGCTGCAGCGTGGTGCGATGGCTACAGCGCGGGCGAGGGCGGGTGTTGCGGCGCGGCGCGGCCGCGAGCTGCTTGCGGCCTTGCGCCGTTGCCATTTGTGGAAGCTGAGAATGACCAAGGCCGACTGTACTCCTTGCTCCTGCCTCTAGGCTTTGCCGCTTGGCCCACTTGGGAAAGGAATCAAGGATCGAAGGACTCGGAAGAGTGAAGAATTCATTTTGGAATTTTGGTATATTTTCTTAATTCTTTTTTTACTCAATTACTTTTGAATTGTTTCGTTGATGTTGTATAGCGATGATGGTTGAAATTTGTATTTGGTAACTATCATTGATTTTCAAACGGCGCGGGGACGGTTGACGGGCGGCCGTGACCGCGGTCCGCAAGGGAGCCCCGATGATGCGATGGGTGGAGACGCAGCGACGGAGGAGCTAAGTGCTTTGCCAGCAAGCCCAACAACAGCCTATTAGTTAGGTTTGTCCCTCAAATCTCATCTTGAAGCCTCAAATCTCAAACTCCTCTTTGCTCGGATCTTCCAAATTCTTGGTTCCGCCATTGGCCCCTGCGCCATGCCTTAGCGCCTGCCCGCCCGCCCCCATGCTACAACCCTCGCAAAATGCAGCCGCTCCCTCGCGGCCACACCGCACCACCGCCCGCTTTGGTCCGCAGCCTCACGCCGGGCCGCAGCACCCACTCTCGCCCACACCCCGCCTCAGAGCCACCCGCCCACGCCATGCCTCAGCCGCGTCGTGCTGCGATGGCTACACGGTGGAGCGTGGAGGGTCTGGGTGTTGGAGCATTGGAGGATTTAGGGAATTAGGGGATTAGGGTTAGCTAGTGTTGTGTATTTGTGCATTTCATTAGTTTGGGCTGCAACTGGGCCGGCTTCAACTCGGTGTCTCGGCCCACGACCAACGAGGACTACGACGCAATGCTTGTGTGCTCATAGCGCCATGGCGGCTTGGCCTTAGCCGGAGGGAGGGGGTCCGCCTAGGAGACCCAGGGCAACCGCCACTGCTTGCTCCAGCTGTAGTTCCACCCCTGTGCTCATGCATGTATTGCATCTCTCTCTCTCTCTCTCTCTCACACACACACACACACACACACATATATATTTTCTCTAGGAATACAAGTGCTCTAAATATACGAAAACGATCGACATATACACATGTAGCTTCCAAAATATGAAAGCTAACAAATCGCTCGATCAAGTAGTAGTTCACTTCAGTGGCGAATTCAGGATGAAAAAAGAGAGTGAACTCAAAGTCTCGAATAACTAAACTAATTTATAACAAATATTTTTTTAATTGTTGTGCAATTAAATTCATACATGAATAAACGCAAAACAAAAAAAGAGAAATACAATGAATATACCTCGCTAATGGAAAGTGCATCCCCAAAACATGTAAATATGGTTCCAGTAGGTAATAACATGTACATCAAAATTAAAAAAATTAGTAATACAATAGCAAATTGTACTTAAATGATCATGAACATTCAAAATAAAAGAACCATACCACTAAGGCGCCCAATTGCTCGAGTTGGACCATTCAACAAACATGTCCTCCTCAATTCATCTCTAATTTCATTGACAAAATCTTATAATGGTATGCGATACGCCAGATTGGCAATAATTTCATCTGAATTAAATTCTAGTCGAGACTTTTTTTGTTGAGTTGCGCTCTCATCGGTTGAGGCGTACTACTTGAATTGCTTGTGAAATAATTACACAAAGTTTGTTTCTCCATTATTGCAAACTTACGAATTAATTGGTAATTGAGTATATAGTATATACCACGTTATATCAAACTTACTAACAAATTGGTAATTGAGTAACGAGTATATACCACCACCATAGCTAAGCTGCACAGGCACTGAGGCATTTTATGCTGCTTAATTATGTGAAGTATACACGCTCCAATGTGCTTTGGTGTTGTACTGATGGCTCAGGCCTCAGAGGGATTCTCCTAGTGAGTTAGTTAGGAGGAAAAGTTGTAGTAGTATGTGTTGTTTGCTCAAAAACTTAATTGCAGCCAGTTCTTGGAACCTAATGAGGGAAGTATTCAGCTGTTCAGCAGCCCATGCGGCCATGCCCAAATAGCCTCGCCTCCTGTCAGGCTCTTAGCACTCAGCAGAGCAGATTTGCAAAGTAGAGTAGCGGAGAGGTGAGAGCCAGCAGCCAGAGACTCCCTCCTCACCTCCTCGGTCACTCCCGGCCTCCCTCGGCCAGTCAACCTCCTCGACGTCGGCCCGCCACCTTGCCTCTCGCCTCCTCCCCCCTCCCTCACGCACGCGACACGCGGCCACGCCCAAAATCGCCTCCTGCCGTCTCCTGCCCTCCTCCTCTGGGCTCTGGCAGACCGTCTCCCTCTTCGGCCTCCTCCGATCTCGGGCTCCAGCTATCAGTGACGTCGCGGATCGCGGTGGCTCCTCGGCCCCCAGGCCAGTGCCTCTGGCTGCCCTAGGTGAGCTTCTCCTCGCTGGCGCTCAAATTGTTTGGGGAATGGATTGCCGATTAGGGATTTAGGGAATTTTAGAAACAGGGTAAGTGGGGAACGTGAGGTGGGATTGACGATGGCATGGCAACATCGGAGGTTGGACTGGGGGTTGTTGTTTTGGGCGCTGGTGGAGGGTAGGCTAAACTCTACTCGGTGGAGATTCACCCCTGGTTCACTTACGGGTGAATTAATATATCATTTTTTCTACCTATGATCAGTTCCTTCTCGTAGAACGTAATCTCTTTCAAGAAACACACAGACATCTGAAAACCAGGGTTAAAAAAATGATGAATAGTACACTCTCGATGATCTAGAACCGTAGACAACGACTCCCTGTAAATCCTCATCTCTTTGAGAAGAAGAAAAAACATCGAAACACAAGGATGAATAACGAGTGGATCATGGCCATCTTTTAGTCTCCATTGATATATATCCACTCAGTTCCAAATCCATCCGCAATCCGTAAGGCCATGCGTATATATGTACGTTTCTAGTTTCTACATCTAGATGATCCTGTGTCGCTTTCTAGAATATAAAAACTACACACACGTATATCTAGACACTTTGTGCAGACGTTTTAGTTTTTGTATTGTAGCATGAAATTAACGAGCAAATTAAAAGTAGCATACTAGCAAAATAAAAAATAAAAACAATAAGAAGATTCAAACATCAAACTATTTGGATAAACCGCTCAATCAAACAGTAAGGTTCGGAACTTGAGGTTTTCACTGTTTTCGTCAGCATGTTTCAACCGTTTTCTACAAAATTATTGTGCCACTACTGTGAGATCCTTGCATGTTCCAAATAGGGCAATTTTTTTAAAGGATAATTGTGAAAGAAAGAATGCGTAGATTTGCAGTGCGAATTGATTAAACCAAAAAATTCCGAGCGCGATATATTACGGAAATGCCACTCCCGGCCTTCCTGGTTGCGGCGGCGAAGCTCGCCGCCACGGCGTCGCCTCCTTCGCGTGGTACCGGCGGCGCCACCTCCGTCGCTTCCCCAACCCCATCGACGAATCCGCCGACCCCCTCGCCGACTTCCGCGCCCTCCCCTCCTCCCCCGCCTCCTCCTCAGGTCACACTCCCTCCCCCTGCACAAAACCCTAACCATGTTCTACGCGTTTCACTTACTGAACCATCTTACCAGTGGCCATCGTGACTCGTGAGTAGGCTAGCGACAGCACCTGCGCATGTTTAGGACAGGCTGGAAGATGCTTGGCTTCAGTTTGCAACCGAACATTCCTGCGATGACAAGGAGGCCGTGCACAACCAGAAGCCAGCAGATGCAGTGATGGCATCTGCTGGTGTTGATGGAGGCTCTCATCTAGCTTCTAGGTCAAGATGGGGCAAAAAGGATAGCGATGGAGAGCAAAGGAAGCCTATTAAGGTAGCCATGGAGGCTATGCTCAGGGGGTTTGAAAAGTTTGCTGAGGGTGGAGAATCTGGTTGTGGTGGTGGTAATTGCAGTCATAATGTTGCTGCTTGGCACAATGTTCCATGCCCGTAAGTACATGCACATGGCATTTTGTTTTTGAATAATGAGCTAATTTAGTTAATTTCTGTAATCCAAGAGCTTAAAAAGAATTTAGGATAAGAGCTTAAATTTCGTTGCTTGTAAAATTCACTTACTAAGAAAGTACTTCATTTCATCTTAACTATTTCTTCTGAGGACAGTGGCTAATGATCTTTTCATTCCTAATTTAGATATCAGTTCCACAGAGAGGCTATGTAAAGATGGGTGCCGATGAAGCAACATGAATGCATACTTTACAGTTGTCTATTAACGCTAATTCTATTATCATTTCCTTTCAAGTTTTTGTTAGTTGTTCAATTATTATGGGTACTGTTGTCTTTTTCCTAGATAGTGTTGTGCCTAACATGTTGCTTAGACACCATGGACTCTCACATGTCTGTAAACTCAACCTATTTGTTCAGGCAAGAGAGGCTTAAATTTTGGTCTGATCCTGATACTGAGTTGAAACTTGCTAAGGAAACCGGCATCAGTGCTTTCCGCATGGGGGTAAACTGGACAAGGATAATGCCTAAGGAATCAACTGAAGAGTTCAGGAGCTCAGTAAGTTGATAGGAGCATGTTATGCAGTTCATGTGCCTCTCCAAACATTTTTATAATTTTTTTCTCTTTGTAGCGTGTACAATCTAAGTATTGGTGAAATAAGACATGCATTGCTTTTTCTAGGTTAATTTTGCAGCTCTTGAGTGGTATAGATGGATCATTCAAAGAGCTCATGAATATGGAATGAAAGTAATGCTTACTCTATTTCATCACTGACTTCCACCTTGGGCTGGGGAATATGGGGGATGGAAGATGGAAAAAACTGTTAATTACTTCATGGATTTTGTAAGGTACTCTTTTCTAGCAGTCAAATTGGCCTGCCGATACATTCTTCCTTGGGATTTAATTCTCAATTTCCTGGCTCTTGAACTATCATGTTAGCTTTGGTTATGCAGGCTTGTTGTTGATCATGTCAGATTTAGTGGACTACTGGGTGATTTTCAATGAACCTCATGTGTTTGTGATGCTGATTTATTGTGCTGGTGCTTGGCCTGGTGGAGATCCTAATGCAATTGAAGTAGCAACATCTGCTTTGCCAACTGGTGTGTATAATCAAGCTTTGCATTGGATGGCTGTTGCACATGCTGAAGCCTATGACTACATTCATTTGGAAAGGTAGATAGTAACTTACGCCATTGCTCTAATGAATATCTACCATCGTGAGTTGAATAGTTAGATGTTTGTGTTCCTCTCATTTTCTAACTATTCATTTCTTGATTGACAGCAAGAATGCAAAGAAGCCAATAGTTGGTGTTGCACATCATGTATCGTTTACTCGGCCATATTGCCTATTTGATGTTGCGTCTGTCACACTAGCTAATTCACTGACCCTATTCCCTTACATTGATAGCATTTGTGATAAATTGGACTTTATTGGCATCAACTACAATGGGGCAGGTTAGTTGAACACTAGCTGCTTAAATAAATGGTCTGATCCTGTAAATGACATGAGTTAACTTTTCCACTTTCACGCAGGAGGTAATATCAGGACCTGGGCTAAAGCTCGTGGATAATGATGAGTACAGTGAATCTGGTCGTGGGGTTTATCCCGATGGGCTGTTCCGCATCCTGATTCAGTTCAATGAGCGATACAAGAGCTTAAACATACCTTTTATCATTACTGAAAATGGAGTTTCCGATGAGACCGATCTGATTCAGAAACCATATATGCTGGAGCACCTATTAGCCATATACGCCGCGATTACAATGGTATGTTCTTATCCACACATGCATTAGTATGTGCTCATAGAGATGTATGTTGTTACGAATAGCGCTTGTATTCATTATGAAGTCAATGAGCCAATATATATACAAGTACAGGAATAGCATATATGCAGGTAACCTCTTATATAACATGGAAAATACAAAGATGATAATAAACATCTAACATATGTAACTTCAGCACTCATCGGCATATTGTTTTGAAGGGTGTGCGCTTGCTTGGTTATCTATTCTGGACAACATCGGATAATTGGGAGTGGGCAGATGGCTATGGTCACAAATTTGGGCTTGTTGCTGTTGACCGTGCTAATAACCTAGCACGGAAACCTCACCCTTCATACTATTTATTCTCCAAGGTAACTTCTTGTTTCAGCAAATCACGATGACATGATGATCTGTGTATCTATTATATATCATGCACTAACTCTTGTGCAAAATTTTAAGGCTTTCTACTCTAGTGTTCTTGTTTTAAAACATAAAAAGTAAATAAGTCTACTCTTGTTTCAAAATTTTAAAGTACATTCCCTTTTATTTAAACTTTGGTCCTTTGATAAAGCATTAAACAAGTCTAGACCTGTGCCGCCAATATTCTTTTCCTTTTTTGTGCATACATGCATTTGGGGGTTCTATGATCAGCATTTTTTCGGGAACACAGTTCTATGATAAGCATAACAATATGCATCTTAATTCCAGGTTGTTACGACTGGAAAAATTACAAGACAGGACAGAATGTCTACTTGGATAGAACTGCAACAAGCTGCAGTTCAGAAGAAAACACGTCCATTTTTCAGGCTAGTCGATAAACGTGGTCGGATGTATGCAATTATATATTGACTCGTTTTAAAAGATTTTGATAAAGAAGTGAATTGGCAGGATATATAGGTGATTGTTTGTTTCACTAAAAGCAATTTGATAAGTAGGACATGTGACTTCCATTGACTGATCATAAAATATGTGAATAGCTACTGGCCTCCCTTTCAGCTGCAAGATTAATACTGCCTCTTGTGTTTCTTCTTTTAATCATCTTTGAGTTATGCTCGGCTGTTCTCAATTTGACTTATTTATTGAACTACCAAAGGGCCTAGAAAAAGGCAGCTACCTAAAATGAAAGTTGTATAGGCTATGTTTGCTTCCTCCATCTAAGCATTGGTGGTCCTCTTTTTCTTACAGGAGATCTAGAACGGCCTATTCAGTGACCTTTCGTATTGCGCGATTGGCGATTTGGTCATTGTGAAATGGAAGGCTTGCAGGATCCTTTCAGTCGCTTCATAAGATGCATTATTGGACCATTTTCTCGCAAGAAGAAGATTCACTACATAGAGGACGATGTGATTTCTTATTCTATTTTCTGTTGATGCCTGTTACTCTAGTTGCTACTTTAAGTTCAATATCTTAGTTTGCAACATATAACTCCATCAAACATTTGGTGAGTCAAGAGAATCTGTGCATTTTGTTTTTCATTTGTTTGTGCATATGACCTATTCAGAACAATTTATCTTGATTCCTTTGTAGGTTAATTTGTCAAATAAAAATTTCTGGAAATGGAAGCTTCACCTTTTGCAGTGTATTACTACATGGTTGCATACTGTCCAAGTGTCCATCATAGCAGTAAGTACCTTGCAAATTTCTTGTTCTTTCTTTTGTTATTATCTCCTCTCGTATTTACAAACAAGTTAAAATTCTTGATTTGACTGAAGATGCGGCTGATCTAATGTCATGCTGATTAACTACCATATGTTTTACCAAACCAAAATATCTTTTCTCGATCTACTCTCCACTAGCTTATAATTATGTCCTGCACTTCTTAATTGAAGATGCTGCTGGGAAAATGTTCGAGTGAGCATAAGGGCACCTGCCCACCCTTGTGTACAGCCCCCCCCCCCCACCCCACCATGCTTTGTCGAGATCTGAGCGCATATATACATTCAAGTCATGTGAGTTAATGGCTGCTATTTCTGGTCTAAATCACTGCAACCATCATGTGATCAGCCCTACCATCTTAACAGGAGTTGAATAATTATCTTTGGTATACTAGTGTTCCAAATGTGCAATATAAACATTGGCAAATTCTACCCTGAGAAAATATATCATTATCGATTGGTCATGAGCAGTTCTGTTGTTTCCTCGTGTAGAATTTTACCTCCGTATATCATGGGCCATAAATTACGGAAGGAAATTAATGATGTTCATAAAGTTAGGAAGCTATTGCTTTACAGAAACCGCGTGTAAGATTGCAGTTAAGGACTTCTAAGGTTTAGTTGTCACATAACTTTTGTACAGGACCTTGCATCTAAAACGATGGAAAACTTGTCATCAGCAGGTGAAATGATAAGACAATTATCATAAAGTGGATTCGACACCTATATAGCCAGGCGTGTGGGCCCGACACTCGCGGTCTTTGAAGACGTGCACTGTGGACTCGACGCGCGCGTGTTGGCCTTCGCCCACGCCACGATCTTGCGATGGGCCGCACCGCTGCGCAACCCCGCCACGTGTCGACTCCACGTTTTTCGGCCTTTTACGATTTTCCACCAATTGAAAATCTGTTTAAAACTTCAAAATCCATAACTTCCTCATTATAGCTCCAAAATTATGAATCTTTTTCCTAAAATTTTCTAAAATCAAGATCTTGCTAATGGCATGATCATATTTAATTTGGAGTTCATTTGCTTGGTGATTTGTATTTATTTGCTCTCTTTGTCATTGCATCTTTTCCAATGCGTCCGTCGAGTAGGATTCAAGACGGGAGACATCCACCGGACAAGCTCAAGAATACCTAGACCCTTCTACCTTTATCCCAAGCGTAGTCAACACTTTGATCATGTTGATCCCACATTTTATGCAAATTATATTCGTTTAAAATATTAAATTGCATGCTCTAATTTCTATGCAAATATATGTCAAACACCTTAAGGTAGCTAAATGCCTACTTGTTGATTAATAATTTAGTACCTCATATCCTTGAAAATTGAACTCCCATTATCCTTGTCACCCTAGTAAATATCCGGTAACATACTAGTTATAGGTCGTACTTAAACGCCATGCTAGACTTGTTTAAATAATCGGGTATTTTACCCCAAATCATCATCCTTTAATCATGACAAATGTTTTGGGCGTCATTGAGGAGAATGACCGGATTGGTTGGATAATTTGTTTTATACTTCTCAAAACCCTAAAACTTGCTAATACTACATCCGGGCGGATGGAGAGAATGGTGGTGCCGTCAGACACGAGCGATGGTATGTGGTATGAACCGTCTGGGTGGATTAAGGACTTAATCTTGTCATGACCTCCGTGTAAAACAAGTACAACCACAAGTCCGCAAAGCTGCAACTTGGCTTAGTAAATTTATCGAACCACGAAAGTCATCTCATTTGGTGGAGGAGGCGGTCACGAGCATGGTAGGAAGGGACAGAAGGTGAGGTCGCCACCTACGCTCGTCGTAGTGGTGAACATCCCGCACAACTTATGGGCGCAACCCATATGGGTGAGATGATGGAAAGGCGAGGTGGATTGAAAGGTTCTTGTGACGATCGCTCAACTACATGACTACGGAATCATGTGGGTAGCGAGTATGATTGTCTCTTGTGGGTAAAGTGTATAACCTCTGCGAGTCAAAATCGCTTTAAGCAATAGCGCCTACGGTCAAAGGCGGACATGGAACTTAACTTGAGTTAGTTCTATTTCAAAAACCTTTGTGGGTGATATGAAAACCGTGTCGGGCACGAGATTTGACTTTTCCTGGATCGTCGTGTCAGGTGTTGTTAATGTATGGAGGTAGCTCCAATCAAATGAAGCATGAGACAGAGTTTAGATGGAGGAACCTCTGCATGTTATTACTCTGCAATTAATCTCTTTAAAAATGCAAATTGGTTAAAATGCTAAGTGGTAGGATTTCCTAATATCGTATTTACAAATCTTGCTACGCAAATAAAAGAACCCGAGCCAACCTTGTTACACCTTGCATGTATATTATTGCATCACATTGTGTGGGCTCATGAGCACGGTAGTTGTGCTCATCCTCGCTCTTTCCCAACTCCTCGAAGTAGGAAGACACAAGACTACGACTACTACGAGGACCCGTAAGTCGAAGACCTGGGAATCGTTGAGCGTAGTATAGTCCTTAGTTGTTCTAGTCTCACCTTGATCTAGCCGACTCAGTCGGTTCTTGTGTACCTCCTATATTGTCCGAGGTTTTGGATAATATCGGATGTACACAGGTTCCCCAGTCACTTGCCTGCGGTAAGATGTGCCCTCACCCTTTTGCTTCCGTTGTCGCTTACGCTATCTTTTGTAATGTACTCATTTGGCCTGTTTGGCCCTTATTGTAAAACCGACCAAGCGGTCTATGTAAACTCTGATGTGTAAATTAATGAATGCAATGATTTTACGCCATGTATGGTTTGATTCAGCAATGTGCTTGTGAAGTGCTATCTACTGATCCAGGGAATAGCACAGTGATTTCACAGAGGATTTGGATTTACAAAATCCGGGTCCGACAGAGCTGGTATCAGAGCATATGACTGTAGGAATCTTAGATAGACTGGTCGAGCCTAAGGATTTTGGTATTATCTTCAAAACCTAAGAAAAGCTTTGGCAAAATATAACATATTATTTGCTATGACTTACCCTTCTTAGTTCTTCACTTTCCTTGATTTCACTTGAGTTTTACTCAGTCTGACTCTCCACTTGTTTCAAACATTGTAGATGGCGACCCCTTCGTCCGATGGACCGTGGGACTTGTTTTCTCACGAAGAAGATGGGGATGAGTGCGTGGACCTTCTTCGCCAACTCATGTACCACCTGGACTACAACCGCAAGCCTATCTTCAGAGGCCGAAAGACTCAAACCCAGGACCAAGAGTCATGGACCATGGAGGTTTTCCTCTATGCTAGAGAGGGTGAGTTCATCGCTCACACCTTCGACTCGGGACTACTCACAAGGCCATTGTGACGATGCGATTCAAGACGCACCGCTTCGCACGCAAACGCGCCGCCCAGATGCACATAGATCTTCTGCGGGAATCGCCTCTACTACTATCGCCTCTCGGAGGGACAATCCAACCCAAGTCTGCGTCATCGTATGGGAATAGTTAGGCTAGTCTAGGTTGGCTAGCGATGCTTGCATTAGATCCCTTGGTTGCAAGTGCTTTTGTCTTCTTCTTTTGTAGACGCGTTGTGTCGTATCTGTGTCATGGCTTAGGGTGGCCTATATCTTTGTACTTTAGAAGTCATGTAACACTTAGCCCTTTTAATATAATGCAGCCATTCTAGGCTTTGTATGGTGTTTGATCGTTTTCCTCGTATGGTTTTAAGTTGCTTTTGTTGTGCACTAGAGGACTAGTAACCCTCATATATATACCCAGCTCTAAGCTTCAGGTGTTCCTTCAGATGTCGCCGGAAGAGCCGCCGCCTTACTCGTGGCACCTTTGCAAGAGGTCGTGGAAGAGGCCGTGGAAGTGGCCTAGGTCGTGGCCAGGGCGGGATCTACCACCTCCACCAAAGCAGACCCAACCATGGAGCAAGTAATGTTTCACAAACCCGGATCCTGCAAGCCTGTTGAATAATCGTGAGACCGGATCGCCTTGGTCGCACTTCAAAGCTTGCAGACTTCCTTGAACCGGTAGCTTACCTTCGCGGCAAGTGAGCCTCTTGAAGCGAAGACGGCTCAGAGATACGTAAAAGAAGCTCAGATTAGCTCGTTGCCTCGAGGAAGACAAGGTAGACTTTGCTACCTATCAACTCAAAGGAGCCATTGGCAGCATGGTGGGATAACTATCTTGCCACTGAAGTCTTGACCATGCAGAGTCGGAAGAAGAAGAAGAGGCGTGAACCGAGAGGTTGTTGCATCCACAATAGAGATCAACCGGACCCACCGCGACGGAGAAAGCAGTAGAGGTACCCCGAAAAGGAAACAGAACCTAATGGCAAGCAATACCTTGGGTGAATTCAAAGCGACTTTCGGAACCAACTTTGTGCGGCGAGCGCCATGAGGTTAAAGAAAAACGAATTCAGGACTCTTAAGCAAGGCAACACATCGGTGAATGAGTATCTCGCTAAGTTTACTCATTTCGCCGCTATGCCCCCAAAGTGACATAGCGGAAGAAGAAGAAAAGATCGATCGCTTCCTTGAAGGCATGCGAGAAGAGATGAGGGCCAACTCATCCTTCATGACTACTCCGGCTTCCACCATCTCATCAATAAAGCCCTAGTCTTTGGAGAGCGAGAAGAGGACCGCAGATTTCACCGCAAAAGGAGGATGGCCTTTCAAGGACCACAAGGTAACTACGCAAAGATCGACTTTTCCGGCAAACTCGTTTTTGGCAGTCGTGACCCTCGTCACTAAGAGCCTCAAGTCAAAGCCAGGTTTCGACTTCATCGTAACCCGCCTCCCGGTGAGAGTGTTTCCTCTCTCTTCAATCCATGGACGACTGCAGCGACCAACCCGATAGGTCATCTGCGCGCTTCAATCTATGGAGAAAAGGGCATTCGCAAAAAATGTCCTCAACCGCCACCCCGAGAGTACAACTTAAGAGCCACACCACCGAGGCGGACTTGATGGCAAGCAAAAGTCATCATACCTCGCAAGCATCGGAGCGGCTTCCACGCCAAGCCAAAGCCGAGGCCATGTCAACCATGTCACCGCCAAGAAGCCCAAGCGACTCGAAGCAATGAGAGTGTCGTTCCTGTCTCATCCGAGTAGCTCGAATCTCGGGACGAGATTCCGTTTAAGGTGGGTAGGTTTGTAACACCCGTTTTGGTTAGTAAATAGCATTTACTATTTAACCCTTATTTTCAATTCGTGTTTCAATTTGTAATATTTTGAAAGACTTCAAACTTCTTGTTAAGCTCGGGTTTGTGTTTCAAATATTTAGAGTTTTCAAAATTTCAAATTCAATGTTTTACCTTCTTTCGGTTTTTGGAGCATTTGCAAGTTTCAAATTTCCTTCCTCACTGGCTCGACCCTTCCTCTCCCTTCTTGGCCCAAATACAGCCCATTCGGCCGCTCCACTCTTCCCCGGCTTCGGCTGCTTCTTCTTCTCCACCCCAGAACCGAGCCGGCCCATTTCGGCCTCTCCTCACCGAATTTTCTCCCAGAGCCCCTCCCTCTCTCTCTCTCACGTGGTTGCCACCACCAGGCTCCCACCGGCTCCGTCACCTCCATCTGTGGCCAGGCCCGTCGCCGGCTCATCAGCACCGCCATTCCTCGCCACCCCCATCCCGCGCCCATGCCCCCGCCACTGCCCCCGTGCGCCACAGGAGCCCATGCCGAGCTCCTCGGGACTCCGCCGCCCCCCTTCTCCTTCGGCCCTCACTCTTCGCGCCTATAAAGCCCTAAAGGCCCCCTCACCTCACCTGCCTCGCCGCCTTCGCTGGCGCGGCCACACAGCCGAAGTTCTCCCCTGTTTCGGCGAACCACTCCACCACGGTCTCCTCCTCCGGCGAGCTCCGCGCGCCACCCCGTCACCGTCGCGCCACCTCCCAGAGTGCTCCTCCAAGCCCGGCCTCGGACCACGCAGCCTCGGATCGAGCTCGTCTCGCCGCCTCGGCCGATCTCTTCCTCACCGCCGATCTCCCAAGACCGGCCGCCTCCGCCGCCATTATTGGCGAGTGAGCTTGGAGGACCTCGCCGACGCCGTGCTCCCCACTTCTCAAATACCGCACCCGATCGTCTTCTCGCTCGGCCGAGCTCCGCCGCCGCCTCGCAGCGCGCGCGCTCTCGGCCTAACTCGGCGCCGCATCTTGTCCGGGACCGCCGCCTTAAGGAACCCATTTTGGTGTTCGCCGCGCCCCTTCCCCTCCGCCGGCGGCGAGCCACGCGCCTCGCTTCCTTTCTGCCCGTTGTCGGATGAATCCAGTGCCCTGTAGCTGGGTTATTGCCGGCAATTACTGTTTGGGTTAAAGGATAATCACGGTTTAGTCGGCGCTAATCCCCCTCTGTGACGCCGACTGGTGGGACCGGCAGTTCGGTTAAAACGCCGGGATTAACTGCGATTTCCAGCTAAGACACTGACGTGTGGGCCCGCAACATTGTCTTTGAAGACCTGCACCGTGGACTCGACGCAGCGCGTGTTGGCCTTCGCCCACGCCACATCTTGTGGGGCCGGCACCATCTGCGCAACCCCGCCACGTGTCAGCTCCACGTTTTTCCAGCCTTTTCTGATTTTCCAGTCAATTGAAAATCCTGTTTAAAACTTCAAAAATCCATAACTTCCTCATTATAGCTCCAAAAATTATGAATCTTTTTCCTAAAATTTTCTAAAATCAAGATCTTGCTAATGGCACTGATCATATTTAATTTGGAGTTCATTTGCTTGGTGATTTGTATTTATTTGCTCTCTTTTCTTTGTTGCATCTTTTAAGACGTCCGTCGCAGTAGGATTCAAGGCGGAGACATCCACTTTGGACAAGCTCAAGAATACGTAGACCCTTCTACCTTTATCCCAAAGTAGTCAACACTTTGATCATGTTGATCCCACATTTTATGCAAATTATATTCGTTTAAAATATTAAATTGCATGCTCTAATTTCTATGCAAATATATGTCAAACACCTTAAGGTAGCTAAATGCCTACTTGTTGATTAATAATTTAGTACCTCATATCCTTGAAAATTGAACTCCCATTATCCTTGTCACCCTAGTAAATATCCGTAACATACTAGTTATAGGTCGTACTTAAACGCCATGCTAGACTTGTTTAAGTCAGGGTATTTTACCCCAAATCATCATCCTTTAATCATGACAAATGTTTTGGGCGTCATTGAGGGAGAATGATCGGGTGGTTGGATAATTTGTTTTATACTTCTCAAAACCCTAAAACTTGCTAATACTACATCAGGCGGATGGAGAGAATGGTGGTGTCTTGTCCAGACACGAGAAGCGATTGGTATGTGGTATGAACCGTGCAGGTGGATTAAGGACTTAATCTTGTCATGACCTCCGTGTAAAACAAGTACAACCACAAGTCGCAAACCGCAACTTGGCTTAGTAAATTTATCGAACCACGAAAGTCATCTCACTGGTGGAGGAGAGGCAGTGCAGGCATGAGCCGGGAAGGGACACCGAAGGTGAGGTCGCCAGCTACGCTCGTCGTAGTGGTGAACATCCCGCACAACTTATGGGCGCAACCCCATATGGGTGAGATGATGGAAAGGGCGAGGTGGATTGAAAGGTTACTGTGACGATCGCTCAACTACATGACTACGGAATCATGTGGGGTAGCGAGTATGATTCTCTTGTGGGTAAAGTGTATAACCTCTGCAGAGTCAAAGCTGTTTTAAGCAGTAGCGCCTACTTACGGTCAAAGGCGGACATGGGAACTTAACTTGAGTTAGTTCTATTTGAAAAACCTTTGTGGGTGATATGAAAACCGTGTCGGGCTCGAGATTTGACTTTTCCCTGGATCGTCGTATCCTGTTGTTAATGTATGGAGGTAGCTCCAATCAAATGAAGCATGAGACGAGTTTAGATGGAGGAACCTCTGCTTTATTATTACTCTAGCAAATTAATCTCTTTAAAATGCAAATTGGTTAAAATGCTAAGTGGTAGGATTTCCTAATATCTGTATTTACAAATCTTGCTTTACGCAAATAAAAGAACCCGAGCCAACCTTGTTACACCTTGCATGTATATTATTGCATCATTGTGTGGGCTCGCGAGCACGGTAGTTGTGCTCATCCTCGCTCTTTCCCAACTCCTCGAAGTAGGAAGACACGAAGACTACGACTACTACGAGGACCCGTAAGTCGAAGACCTGTGAATCGTTGAGCGTAGTATAGTCCTTAGTTGTTCTAGTCTCACCTCATCTAGTGACTCAGTCGGTTCTTGTGTACCTCCTATATTGTCAGAGGGTTTTGGATAATATCGGATGTACACGGTTCTGATCACTTGCTGCGGTAAGATGTGGTTGCTGTTTAGTTGGATAAATGATTTCATCCCTACCTGGGTCTATGGTTCTATGGTTTGTTGACATGAATAAGCCAAACTGCCTAACCCAATTTGATTCATTCTGAGGGATCAATGCGGATCTATCCTCCTGCATGATCTCATGGATTTATGTGCACTTCACATTCTCTAAAGTCTAAATTTAGCATTGCCAAATCTTTTTCTTTCTTGTAAATAAAAGCACCGCCAAATCCTTTTCTTTCTTGAAAATAAAAGCACCGCCAAATCTGATTGGAACATTGCTGGTCCTTACCTGACTTTCCAGACCATTTTGAAGGTCGTGACATGTATTATTTGATAGAACTATCCCACTCTCTTCCGGTGGCGTTCACAGGATAAAAATAGAGCAGGTGCTAGTTGGACAAAATTATTATGAGGTGAGCTATCAAATACACATTTAAATGTCATGTACAATCCAAATTGGTATATAAATAATGAGAAGCAAAGTTAAAATGGGAAATACATTAAATATAGTACCTTAATAATGGATAGTGTGTTTCGAAAGCCCAAAAATATGCACAAGTAGCAATTTTAAGAACAAAATTAAGTAGATTTATGATGCAAATAATGGCAAAGATATTGGGAGGGTACCAACATGGATATCAAGGCGTCGCCTAAGCGTCGCTTAGGCGGTAAGGCGGTCGGAAGTGGGTCGCCTCGCCGTCGCCTTGCCATGGTTGCCTAAGGCGTCCAGGTTCCCCCTCCCTCCCCGGCTCCTCCTTCTCCTCGGCTCCCTTCTCTCTCCATGGGCTTCCCTCCCTCCTTCTCCCGGCCCCTCCCATTCTGGCTCCCTCCTCTCCGGCTCCCCTCCTCCTCCTCGCCTCCCGCATCGCATCGCGGGCGATGCGCGTGAGAGAGGAGGAGGGCGAGGCGGGAGAGGAGGAGGGGGCCAGGCGAGGAGGGAGGAGGCCCAGCGGGAGGGAGGAGGAGGGAGGCGTCGGCGCCTCGGCGCTGCGGAGTCGGTGGAGTCGGCGCGACCGCGCGAGCGATTGAAGCCGTCGCTCGGAACCGACCGCGTGAGATTGAAGCCGTCGCCTCGCCTCCTCGTTAATACATGTAGTCGCTCGGAACTTCTGGGGATAACGAGGAGGCGCTGATAAAGCGGCGCTGCGGAGTCGCTCATGCACTCTCTGCTGGGGATAACGAGGAGGCAGGGGCAGTGGGGATAACGAGGAGGCGGGCGGTGGGCAGCCGAGGCGGCCGGCGATGGCGGCGCGGGATCTTCGCGCCGAGGAATGTCGCTATCGGGATCTTCTGCGGCCACTCTGCACTGTCGCCTTACGATTTATAAGGCGTCGCCTCGCCTCGCGCCTTAGCGCTTAAAAGGTGTGAGGGGGGTGGATCGCCTCGCCTCGCCTTACCGCCTTAATAACCATGGGTACCAAGGGTGCGGCGAGCGGAGCCGGTGCTTTAGCCCTCTCGCGCGCCCATGGTGCATCCGCCACTACTGACTTCTTTATGCATACTGCGCGTTCCACGATACAAGCGACTAAACTACTTATGTCCGTACCCTTATATCCACCCATTTGGAATGGAGTTTTGCATGCCCCATAACCACACCCCTCTTGAAGCCAAAGTATGTACATGTTAATCGCTGAGCTCTTGGTGATAAACAATCTAAAAGTGTTACCAACAACATATATGTATCTTTCCTTGGTGGCAAGGTTGTCGGGATTTCGATCTGTATGGTAGAATTTTAAAATCCTACGATCCTATAAGACTATTTTGATCCCCATCGTAGTAGGATCTTGGTTAGAAAGAACCATATAAAATAGTGGTCAAGACCTTATAATCTTTAGAACTATGGTTTTCGAGGTATGGTCTATCCATTATCCTAGGATATCGAACCTGTCAATAGGAAACGATCCTGCCAAGGATCTCGACCTGACAACCTTGTTTGGCAGTTTGTATAATTAACCTTGATTCTATCCTACCTTAAAACTTATCATTGAAACTTTTCATCTTCCACTTGTTGCATCTGCTGAGTTCTATAATCGCCGGAGACAATAACAGGTTGCAAAGACCATGTAGAGATCATAATTACACGCCATGCAAAGAATTTTTGTTCCTTTTTATGCTCATGCCTTGTCATTTATTTTCTCTAAAAATGAGAAGGGAAAAGAGGAAAAAATAAAAGCATCTCCTAGTAGTATTTTCTCTGAAACCAAATGGTAGAGAGTACAAAGAAAGCATATCATAGAAACGTGCATATTAGTAACATAACATAGAGCTATGTTGTACAGAAAATGAGGTTGGGCGGTTGGCTTACAGGATTATAGATGCCAGGGCAGTTATACAATAGCAGTATATAGGAAGAACTTTGGGTTGTCACCTTTGAAGTACATAAGCAAATAGTAAAGCACCAGTTCAGCCATTATTTCAGTATATAGGATTGAGGGGCTGATAATGATATGTGGTCCAATGGATGGCAGAAGGATCAATTGTTTTTAACAACTCGTGGAGTTCTCTCCATTAGGACAACCGGTTTTGGTATGGCACAGTTCATCTTCTCATTCTCCTTCTCTGGGATATGGAAAGCTGATGCAGGGAAGATCTTAGAAAACCCAGCAATACTCTTGCAGATGAGTTTGCCAGTTGCTGGTTCATCAAGGGCTATCTCCTCCACTGGGAGCCACATCATGAGCTCCCTGGTTTTTATCCCTTTGACCTTCTTGATCCTACCCTTCTCTGCAAAGCCAGTGATCTCAGTGCCATAAGAGACCAGCCTTCCTAAACTCTGGAAGACGTGGTCTATCCTCTTCTTTTGCTTGAGCCACACAAATCCAGTTTCCTCAACATAGCCACACTCCATTATGTCTTTTAAGGGAAGCAGACCATTGGGAAGGCCTGCTTCCTTGAGCAGGAGCATGGTGCATTGTTGGCAGATCTCATCACCATAGTAGACCTCAGCCTTGGCCTTGAGTTCATCGGCAATAAGAGCCATTGTCTAAGGGTTGTCTCTTTCCTCTCTCTCGCACTTCTTTCCCCCCTTTTTTGGCTTTGAAGCAGTTTTTGGAGGCTTAGCTTTGTATGGTTTTGTGGTTCGTAGTGAAAGAGCCCGCCTTTATATAGGATACACCTTGTCTAATCGCGCCTTATCATGTATAGAATTTTCCATCTTGCCATTATCAGTTAAGGAATAACGACATATCATGCTCATGAAAGCTGTAGGATCCGCTTCTCGAGGTTAATTTTTCAACAATGCAAAATATCATCTAGTATAGAGTAAGATGGTCCCCATTGAATTGATGGCATGTGAGCGGTTGGGACTAGGAATCTTCCCGGTGGTTATGGTAGTTTTTATTCTTTTAGTTTAAATATATTAAGTGCCTCAACACAAATAAAAGGTATAAACTCAATAATTCAATTTTCCTTCTAACTTTTACTGCATTTTAAGAGTAGTAAATGGATACTCGATCAGATAGATAAGTCCATTTAAGTGACCAGTTCTGACATATATAACTCATCTATGAGAGAGGAAGAGAGTGCTCATACAGTCCTACTTTACTGCCATAACTGAGTGAATGTCCACAAAGGTGAGGAAAGCAAGTAATGGTGAAATTTTCAGCCTATTTCTTCCCTTTCCTTTGAGCTTGGGAACAATAGTCTTATTATCCAATGCCAGCACTCAACCTTCCTAAAGTGTAAATAACCAAAAGCAACTTAGTTCTGATTAACATCTGAGTTCAATATACTGTTTGAGTAGTAAACTTCTCAGCTCCTGAGTTGGGACCGTAGTTAACAACTTTACATACAAATTCCCCGGTATGATCCGAGTTTATCCAATACAGTTTTGTCCTGACATTTGCGACCTTGCTGCACTAACTATGAGCCTGTAAGCTGCCAACCAACTAATACTATTGAAGTTCTTCCATTGTCCAACACCTGACAGATTTTCCATACTCAGTGTCTGAAACAGCACATGGAGGGTATTCAATGTTGTAACATGTAAGCTTGAGATGTGACCTTCAATGTATTCATGGATAATCTGATCGGTCTGCAGACGGTGCATTTAGTTTTCTAACCAAACATTACGGTAGAGAGACAGTTTTGAGCAGTGTCGGAATTGATTTGGTCTTACAATGGAGCTTCAAGGCATTATCTTGTGCTAGTATATCATCACTAGGTTAGATATGCTAGTACGATGCAACTGTTGATTATTTTGAAGAAAAAAAAATCCGAACGACTGTCCGTCTCATTTTACTCTCGATTTTTTGTGTTCTTTTGTTATGGTACAATATCCAGCCGATGTACTGTAGTGTGTGCCACTGTAGCATCATGAATTTTAGGTCAGATTTGTTATTTAGGAATGTACCTATTAGGTATTTGGCATTATCTATTAGTTAGGCAAGTTATTATTAGGTTGGATTTTTGGAGATAAATTTTCTTATATATTATTTTTTAGGAGTCAAGTCGAGTCGTCCCTATAAAAGGGATAGTGTGTATCCGTTATCAAGGAAGCAAAGAAATAAACAAAGAGTCCTGGCCAAGTTTGGAGGGTGATCCCTCGCTTCCCTGGCTGATCAGGCCTTAGAGCCTCGCTACCTCGACAAGGAACAGCCCTGCTGAAGGTTAGATGAGGGTGGGTGCCCTACCCTCGATCTTCGGACCCGTATCCAACCAACGACCACAACATCTTTGCTCATATATGGAGATATCTTTAGATCGAGGTATTTGGTATATATGCCTGATCATGGATTTGTATATGTGCCTGATCATGGATTTGATCTAAATACTAGTTTTTTAATTAAAAAAATGGTGGAAAGCTGTGAAAACTATTAGGAATAGCAACTTGTATTATCAGGGGGCCAATGAGCCAGTATATATAGACAAGTACATGAGGTAAATATGCAAATAACCCCTCATAGCAATGGGGAATAACACAACTATACATATATCTCTAACACACCCTCAAACTCATGGTAGATCAACAACACTGAGTTTGGAGAGGTAGAAGCCGTGTTGTGCTCGAGTCTGGGCCTTTGTAAAGAAATCCGATATCTGAAGTTCGGAAGGTACATACTGAAGAGCAATTACCTAATCATGCACACAAGACCTCATGAAGAAAGCACCAACACCAATATGCTTGGTGAGCTCATACTTCACAGGGTTACGGGCAATACTGATAGCACCTGTACTGTCTGACAAGAGAGGAGTTGGTGTAGTGACAGAAACTCCAAAATCCTCAAGTAACCACCGTAGCCAGGTAATCTCTGCTGTCAAGAGAGCCATAGCTCGTAACTCAGCCTCTGCACTCGAACGAGATACTGCAGTCTGTTTCTTCGTCTCCCAGGCAATGAGAGAACCACCAAGAAAAACGCAGTAAGCAGAGATAGACCGGCGATTAGATGGATCGCTGGCCCAAGTAGCATCCGAATAAGCCTGAAGCTGTAACGAGCTGGAGTGTGGAAAGAAGAGACGGCGAGAGATAGTCCCACGAAGGTATCGCAGAACTCGAAGGTGGCTGTAGTGGACCTGAGTGAGAGCAGAGACGAACTGACTCAGAATGTGGACTGAATAAGTGATATCCGACGAGTAACAGCAAGGTAGACAAGACTCCCAACAAGATGACGATAGCAAGTCGGATCAGAAAGAGGCTCGCCATCAGAGGGTCGGAGATGAACGTTGAGCTCCATGGGAGTCTCAACAGTACGCTGATCAGTGAGAGAAGCGTGATCAAGAAGATCCTGAATATACTTCTCTTGGGACATAAAGAAACCACCTAGAGTGGAAGTAACCTCAATCCCAAGGAAGTAACGAAGAGGACCAAGATCCGATATAAGGAACTGCTTACTCAGACGAGCCTTGACAAAAGCAATGTACTCAGAATCATCTCCAGTGATGATCATATCAACATATAGAAGAAGAAGAGTTCGACCTCGAGACGAAGTGTTGACAAAAAGAGCAGGATCATGATCACTAGCTGAGAAGCCAGCAGCAGTGACCACAGAGGAGAAGCTCTCAAACAAAGCACGAGGGGCTTGTTTAAGGCCATAGAGAGAGCGACGAAGACGACATACCATGCCCTCAGGAACAGAATACCCAGGTGGCCGATGCATGTAGACCTCCTCACGCAACTCGTCATTAAGAAAGACATTCTTGACATCTAGCTGAGAAACGGACCAATGGCGAACAGACGCCACCGAAAGAAGAGTGCGGGCAGTGGTCATGTGGGCCACAGGAGCAAAAGTCTCGTCGTAGTCACGGCCATGCTCCTGCTAGAAGTCACGAGCAACAAGACGCGCCTTATAGCACTCAAGAGAGCCATCAGAGCGAGTCTTAATCTTATAGACCCACTTACACGTGATGAGACGAGAGTGAGATGGAAAAGGAACAAGATCCCAAGTACTAGTACGCTCGAGAGCAGCAATCTCCTCGGCTATGGCATGCTGCCACCTAGGGTGAGTAACAGCATCCTGATAGGAGACAGACTTATGGGTAGCTGCACCAGCAAAACCAAAACGGACAGGAGGCCGAATCGACTGACAATCACGAAGACCGTAGCGAGGAGATGATGACCCATCAGGGGAAGATGGAGCATCAGGAGAAGATGAAACATTAGGGGAAGATGGCTCATCTGGAAGAACCTCAATACGAGGTCGACGAGTGTAGAAGAGAGTGGGAGGAGCCTGAGGAGCCGCAGGAGACGAAGCAGAAGGCAACAACGGCGGAGAGGCCTCAGGAGGTATATGTGGAGAATCAGCGCGATGAGTGGACGAGGGCAAGACAGAGATGGGTGTATATGGAAAAGTAAAAAAGACAGGGACTCCACAGAGGAAACCGAAGGAGAGGCAGGCGTGGGTAGAAGGGACGAGACTCGTCGAAAGTCACATCCCGAGAAATCTGCATCCGTCGACCAACAGGGTCCCAGCACCGATAGCCCTTGTGCTCGGCACTGTATCCCAGAAAAACACACTTAACAGACCGAGCAGTCAGTTTGGTGCGTTCTCGAGGTGCGAGGAAAACGTAGCAAACACAACCAAACAGACGAAGGGCAGAGTAGTCTGGAAGAAGACCACATAGACGCTCAACAGGGATCTCACCCTAAAGAGCAGAAGAGGGCTGAATGTTGACGAGATAGGTGGCAGTGGAAACGGCCTTGGCCCAAAAGTGAGGTAGAATAGAGGCGGCAATCATCAGGGTACGAGCCGTCTCAAGGAGGTGACGATGCTTGCGCTCAGCGACACCATTCTGAGCATGGACACTAGGACAAGAGAACTGAGCGAGGGTGCCTTGCTCAGCAAGGAAGCTGCGCAGGTAACGAGAGAGGTACTCGCCAGTAGAGTCAGCACGAAAGACACGAATAGGAGTGGAAAACTGTGTGCGAACCATAGTGGCAAATTGTTTATAGATAGACAAGGCCTCACTACGAGAAGACATAAAATATATCCAAGTGTGGCGAGAGAAGTCATCTATAAAAATGATATAATATCGATGACCCCCTTTCGAAAGGAAGGGAGCCGGACCCTAAACATCTGAATGAACAAGATCAAATGGACGCGAGACACTGACTCACTATGAGAATAGGGAAGCTGAATCTGTTTCCCCAACTTACAGCCCTGACAATCTAAAGACACGTTTCCTGAGACAGACACCAGAAGACCACGATGAACTAAAGATGACCAAGACGGTGATGCCACTGCTGGAAAGAGCTGGTAGACGGAGTGGCAGAAGCAGAGAGACTAGCGGCGACAGTAGCAGTGGAAGGAAGGTGAAGCTAGTCAAGCTCCCAGAGACGCTGTGAGTCAAGGCGCCGAGGGCCAAAACCAACCAGAGCCCCCGTGTGGTGGTCCTGAACACAACAAGAGTCAGAGTCAAGAATGACCCGACAACCAAGGTCGATGTCGCCTGTGAGAAAGAAGCTGCATGGCTAGGCGAGGAACATGAGCAACAGAAGGAACATGAAAGGATGAGTTGCTAAGAAGTCCCCGACCAGAGACAGAAGAGAGGTACCATTAGCAGTAAGAACACTGACAGGGGAATCAAGAGGTGTAATGAAAGACAGAGTGTAAGAATCAGAAGTCATGTGAAAGGATGCTCCGGAATCAAGAATCCGTGGGGAGGTACCTGACTGTGTAGGAGGTGGTTTCTCATTGCAGAAGAGTCGATGAGAGAACTCGCCGAGGAGAACTCGAATCAGCGGCGTCGAAGTCGGCTATCTCTGCTCGGTGAGAGAAACTGGAGTCGAAGGAGTCGATGTAGAATCTGCGGTGCGGTGCTAGCGAGCGAAGAACGGCGTGAGAGATGCCGCTGCTTCTTATAGCACTGGGACTCAATGTGACCGACCTTGTCGCAGTAGGAGCAGCGAGGACGGCCACCGCCAGATGGAGGGCGGCCACCACCACCTGTGGCAGACGCTGGAGGAGGCAGTGTACTGTAGCGTGGAGTAGTCGGTGTAGCAGGTGGACGAGCAGCGAGTACGGAGGGGAGTGACATCAGACCAGCACCACTCAGGCGAGTCTCCTCTGCATGTATCTCGGTAAGAGCCTCCAGAAGAGTGACACGAGGGTGGCGTGCAAGAAGCTGGGCACGCCTCTACTCGAACTCAGGACGAAGGTGAGTACGGAACTCGTAGACACGCTGAAACTCCAGTCGAGACGTCTGACCAGCGGCCGAGCAGGAGCGATAGCCGGCGGTGTGAAGAGAGTCCACCGACGCCGATGCATGCCAGAACTCTGAGCGTAGAAGGCGTCAATAGTAGCATCACCCTACTGAAGAGAGTGCTCCTGGCGAACCACGGACAGGTAGAGGGCATCTCCAGAGGGTTCGTAGCGCTGACGAAGGTGAGTCCACATATGGACAGCCGAAGGGAGTCCCACAACCTCAGAAGAGAACTGAGGCTGGACACTGGTGATGAAGACAGCAGCAGCCTGAGCGTCGTCGTCGCACCACTGAGTGTAGGCGGTCAATCGATCCATGTAGGAATCCAGAGCCTCTTGGTAGGCAGAGGTAGCCTTCTCATCGCCAAGGCAAGACCTCGGCAGCAGACCTTGTGGTTACCGTCGAGGGTAGCGCAACAGACGTAGGCTCCGTCGGAGGAGTAGGGCAAGGCGGGCAGGTGACTTCGCCAGAGAGGACGCCCCAGAGACGAAGACCACGCATGTGAGACACGAAGTCGGTGTAATTAACACCGTCGAAGATCACCGGGCAGCGAGGGAGGGAAACGGTGCCCATTGGTAGGCGGCGCTGGACGGCGCGGCGACCAAGGCAACAAAGTCTAACAGGCGGCGCTGGATGGCGCGGCGGTTAGAACGACGTTTTTTTAATACTGAACAGTTGCTCCGCTTTAAATATCCGCCAATTCGGCCCACACGACCCACCACCCACAGATGCCGAACCGGGGGGGTTGGGGACTAGGGTTCCTCCCTCGATCTGGCAGCGGCGGCGGCTTGTGGCGGTGGCGGCCCTATCACGCGGGTGACCTGGGTTCGATCCCCGGCAACGGCGCGGCTCGGAAGCTGCGGAGCCGTGCGGCGACGGTGAAGGAGCGAGCTCGGCGGCGCAGATCTGGCGATGGAGCAGGGAGGGCTGCGGAGGCCGACGGGAAGACGAAGACGTCGCCGGGGTCTCGGAGATCTTTCACTGGTCGGGTCCACGTCGGTACCGACGGCGATCGAGGCGACGCAAGTTCCACGCAACGCGCTGGCTCGGAGCTGCGGAGGCCGGCGCGGGCGATGACGGCGCGGCTCGGAAGCTGTGGAGGCCGGCGCGGGCGACGATGAAGGAGCAGAGGTGGCGGCCGGGAGCAGGAGAGCTAGATCCGAGCGGAGAAGATGCCGGCGGCGGCAGCCAGGGGAGGACGAGTTGCGCGTCCAGGAGAGGTAACCGTAATAGGCTCTGATACCATATTAGGAATAGCATCTTGTATTCTCAGAGGGCCAATGAGCCAGTATATATAGACAAGTATAGAAGGTAAATATGCAAATAACCGCTCATAGCAATGAGGAATAACACAACTATACATATATCTCTAATAAAAACAAGCTGAAACATGGTGAATCCAGGAAGAAGAGACACCATTAATACTTTCAGAAATAGTACATGTTTCTACGCGTTTATTTATTTCTCTTTTTTCTTGAGACTCTACGCGTTTAGTATTGGTAGTGTGTAGCATACTGCCCCCTATCTAGAAGTATTAGGCAAGACATTATTGTCGTCATGGTCCTGCATGTGCCTAGTTTCTTGCTTGAGTAACACGGTATTGGAGGCCCTACTTAGATTCATTAATCTCGAGTTTTTGGGTATGGACTGCAGCCATCGTGCATTTCCTCTGGCAGACGTCCAAGTGGGGAATTAGACGACTGAGATCATGTCCTCAGCGGTATCACTCATTCACATTTCAGTTGTGCCTGATCTTAGCCGACAAATTTTCAGTTGGACGGCTGGCCGAGCTTGCAGTTAGTGTACTCGCTGAGTGATCGCAGCAGATCTGTGCTCAAAAGAGAGATGCATATGGGAAGAGGATAAAAACAGAGGTTACATGAAGGGCAAGTACATGCATGTGCTTAGTTAATGCCTTCATGGTGATGGTGCCCTGCCTCCTGCTCTCATTTATGTAACTATACAAGTAGATGGAATAGTACTGCCCTTGTTTCCTGCTAGGAATTGAACGATGATTGTAAGATAACGAATTCATGTAACAAATGTACCGAATATATGTTGGCCAGAATTATTTCAATTACTTATACAACATCTAATGATACCTAGAATAGGAAGAGCAATGTTGGTGGCCATATTTACAGTTACTGCATACAAGCAGACAATGTTACATGTAGTTGTCTTGTATACCTTTTAGACTGGTTCACGTGGCACTGAATTATTGAAGAAATACATCTCTTCTTGGTACATCTAAGGAATCTAAACTAATATGTTCATAATCCGTGTTTGTGTAAATGCTCTCTGTTGGTGATCAAATTAGGGTAGGATAGGATGTATCGTAGTCAATAAATTGGAAATGCACTGGAGTACTGGCTGGTCTATATTTCCCAGGAGTACCGATTATTTTTTCCTGGAGACTGGGGCTTTCCTTTATTTGTGATATATTGCAATTCTGAATCCACAAAAAGGAATCAATTTTTCAGTAAATTACATCTATTGGGTTTATCCCACAATAAAAAAACTTAGTTAAGCCAAGCAGATGGCTACAAATTTGTCATGAAATATGTATAGTTCTACTGTACTTGTCCATTTATTTTGATGTATTGCATTTGTAGCTGTCAGTACAACATATGCAGATATGCTGTATTTTGTACTTTGGTATGGTTCCCCCGCAGTAGCCATCATACCATCCACAACAAAAAAATATTAAAGTGGAAACCGAAAAATGCTCAATCTGCCATGTACTTGATAACTCATGTTTGTGAGTTACTCTCAACACATCATTGTCGTCACGACGAGTGTTAATTAGTTTGTAAGCATGATTTGTGTTTAATTGCACCACTCTAAGGTGCAAGTAAGAATCCATTAGGACTTAAAATACTTGTGAGTTCTTTTTTCCTCATCGATCGATATTTGTGTGGTGCCTTCCAGAATTCTTGGTGATAATGCAGCAACTGTGCTCTTGCAGGGCCCAGGGATCACAGAGCAGCCGATACCACTGCAGCACTGCGTGCTTGTCCGTAATTTCATAATCATGCGATTCATGCTGTCAAAATCAGAACCGGATTGTGATTGAGCGTGCGATCGAATCTTGAGAAAAATACACTTCTTCCAACAGGCAACACTGAAAGCAGCTCAGCAGTGGAAACACCTAAAGTTGCAGGCTGATATCATGATACTGTTAGAGCATAGTGGTGAGATCAATTCTTTGCCTGGGCTGCACCCAGGGATCGAAATCCCGGTCCCGGAGAAATTCCTGGCGCACAACCGGTATCAGTAACCGGCCGGTTACCAGAAAATTCAAAAAAAAAAAAACGGACAAATTTGCATTTCAAATTTTGGTCTGGGTTTTCCCCGGGGCCGGTTACCGGCCGGTAACTGGAAATACCGATGGAAAAACCGGAAATACCGGAAAATATAGAAAAATGGTAATTAGCAAACTGAAATTTAGAATAATTCAAATATTAATAAGAAAATATTTCAAGTTGTACATAAAAAATCCTCCTTGGTAGCTTCACTCTCTAGAGTAGTCCTCTCGTGCAAGTGTTCTAAAGTATGTAAAAAAACATAAGTTAATGGTAATGAATGATAATTTGACTAGTATACTGAAAATAATAATGAGTAGTAATTCATATCAATACATTGTCGAGAAACGCGAAGGTTGTGCAATGTAGTCATTGTTATTGTAGAGTACAAGTCTTTCATATTGAGATAGATGAGCTTTGTATTGATCCCAAGTGTGTGTTTCATGGGCATATTGTAGTCAATGATTGTAAAGTTGTTGGTAATATTCGGGTTCAACCCACTGGTAAACCATTCTGGCATTGGTATTGAAGGACACAAGATCGTAATGGGAATTATGATCATAAGAGATGTCTGAAAAATGAGAATCATCACCAGAAGGCAATAGTTTGGCATCTCAATGTTCATAAGTCCGAGTGGACCTTGAGTTGGCATGGGATTCATAGGAAGAAGAGTCATGTGGCTGAGATTGATCTTTTTGGCGACCTTTAGCTCTCGTGTAGGTCTTATGAATTGGTCTTGAAGCATGATAACCATGGTCTTCATCCTGAGTAGCATGCGTGGAGTTTTGCTCACAGATGAATTCCAATGGTTGGTCTTATCCTGCATCATGAGCTGTCCCACCATCAGCACCATCATCGAACAATGGAGAGCTACTATCACCAGACTTTTGGTACTGGACTTCATTATCATCAGACGACGGAGAGCTACTATCACCAGACTCTTAGTACTGGACTTCATCAGATGACGGACTTTCTGTTTCTTCGTCGCTTCCCACAATATCCTCCTCAATGGCATTTTTCTTCTTATCAGGCGCTTGTTTCCTTGTTTGTGTAAGTGAGGCAAAGTCCGTAGCTAATTTTTCAGTTGGTTGGCTACAATATTTCCTTTTCCCAAGATGATCTTTGCCAATATTTTTCTTTGTTCATTGCACCAACGGTTCATCATCTAGTGCTTTATCCCATTCCTTTTGAGGGATGGCATCAACTACAACTGTAGATGTCATGGGGGGCTCACCTTCCTCGTCTAGTAGGAGCTCTGATTGTATCATAGAGCTATCAAGCCACTCATGGATTGAGTTCTCTCTGTCGTACATAGTGGCATTTATTAGATCGCCAAAAGGATCTACATCCCTATCTTCATTTCTAGTCTCATACTCTTGCAATCGTAGCCTTAGATTGTAGTGGATATACGCAAGTTTATGTAGTTTCTTGTACCCAAGACGGTTCCTTAATTGTGTATGTACCAATGCAAATGTGCTCAAATTACGTTCACATCCACTGGACGAAACACATTGTGAGACAATTCGCAAGGCATATTTTGTTAATGTTGATGTCTGCGCTCCAAATGTCATCCACCATGTAACTACAAGTAACATAAAATTTGTGTTAAACTTATAGTGATGGATCATTTTCATGTATATGTAAGTTCATAATAACATACCTGCAGAATGACGATTAGCACTCATTTAAGCCTCATTTGAAGCAAATAAACCTCGTCGATTATGATATAATTCTAGCTCGCCTAGAGCCTACACTGCGTCGTCGGGTGTATCGACTATTCTTTGAATTGCCATTGTCAGGGAAGCGACGAGGTCTAGATTCTTCCCTAAACTATATAAGTTGTGGCTCTGCGGGTTTAGCAACGATGTTGTGCAAACAAACACACTTACAATGTTAGAAAAAAAAATACAACAAATATATGATATTTATTTGGATTTAGGAAACTATGAACTTACCTGGAACTATATATGTGCGGTCCTTCATCATTACAATTCTTCTATTAATAAGCTTTATGACACGATCATAAGTGGTCTTATCTTGTTTCAATACGTCTTGAAGTTCGAAATTGAGTTCATACATCTTTCCAACCATTCCTGCCACTGTTGCGGGTTTCTGTTGGTCTACATATCTGAGTAGTCGGTAAATTGGTTCTACCAATTTTATGATCCAATCCATACTCGACCACCATTGTCTACTTGTGAGACAGGAATACATGTATTCTCCTTCTTCGGTCGTGCTCAAATGGTTGTAGCCCTATACATTTGACATCATCCACTTCGTGAACTTTGCTTTTCTATCCCAAAAATATTTCAAAAAAATAAATGTTGTTCCAAACCTGATGGCGTTTGGACGAACTATCTCTCCTCCATTTTTTGGTGCATTTTATTATGGAGGCGACTGTGGTTGCATAGGAAGCGACAAATCCTCTTAGCCGCTTTGCCAACTGCATCAACTTTCTCGAACTGACCAATATCCTTCAACATGAGGTTGACGGTGTGCGCTGCACATGGCTGCCAGACTAAAGTTGGATACTCTTCAATTACTAGTTAGCATGCTTTCTTGTAGTTCGCACCATTGTTAGTCACAATCTGCATAACATGTTTAACTCCAACTTCTTCCACAACTCTACGAATCTCACGATACAAAAAATCAGCATTTTGTATATCACCAGTTGCATTCACTGACTTATGGAAAAATATTCTTCCATTGCAGTATAACATGAAGTTAATGATACTCATTTGTGTAGGTCCAGTCCATGAATCACACATAATAGAGACTCTATATATATCCCGGTCTTCTTTGAACTGTGCTACGTACTCCTTTACCTCTTGTTCATTGGCATCAAGATATGTCCCATCGATTTCATACCCTCTTGGTGATGGAACCCCTTGGCCAAGTTTTTATGTCTCGTTGATGGCAGCACGAAAATAAGGACACTCTTCCTTAACTCCAGCAATGTCATTACTATGGAACCACTTAGACCAAAATTTTCTAAGTTTTGACTTTGCTTCTCCGCGAAGTGTTGTATCAATGCGGGGTTGGACGGGTACCCGACTGTGCAAAATATCAGAATCAACTCTCATGGACTGTGACCTACCAAACATCCTCGAAAAAGCATTGCTTCCTGTACCACTACCTCTGTCGCTTCTACTTCCCCTTCCACTTCCTGTACCACTTCCTTTGTCACTTCTACTTCCCTTTCCACTTCCTGTACCACTTCCACTACCAACACCATGTTCAAACGTCGCATTCCTGGCTTTGGCCCTTTGTTGCAGCCGATGTACCTTTAACGACTCTCGATGAGCCCATTCCATTTGCATTTCCTCGTTATCATCGAAGGCATCTTCATATGATGGACCACAAGCTACAGGCTCTCTTGCGGCTTACTCCATTCGCAGACGTTCATCTTTAAGAGATTTCTTTTGTTCTTTCGCTTCTTCAAGACTTGCCAGCATGAGCCTTCGGACTTCCGTCGGAACTCCACTATAAGCAATAACATCGCCGTGTTTCCCAGCAAGATGTTCTTTTAGGCGGGTGACACCTCCACCTGATTTCTTAAGGTTACAATATCTGCACTTCCAACCGACACCTTCTAGTCTCTCTCCATGATCCCAGATATTGATAACTTTAAGAGCCATCACCTACATTGACAGAATATATGTTTCACAGACATGTTATCTAGGATGTCTATCAGCTCATGGAGAGAAATTCACCTTCCCGGTCTTTGCCTTTCACTACCCATTCTTCTGCCGGGCCAATGCCGCCGCCGGCCAAGACCGCTGCCATCCCGCCATTCTCTTTGCTTTGCAGCGCTACGGGCCGCTTTGCCGCCTGCTGTCGGTGTCTTCTGCCGAGTCATGTCATTCACCATCGCCCACTTGCTTCTTTGCAGCTTCTCTGCTTCTTCTTTGCTTGCATGCTGCTGCTCTTGCTTGCTTCTTTGCGCCGAGGAAGGAGGAGCAAGATCGCGCTTGCTTGCTGCTAAAGGGAGGGAGGGAGCAAGAGGGAGGCAAGAAGGACACAATAGCATGTGCTGCTGTCCAGGACTTTAGGACAAGTTGAAGCATCCAAGGAGCATCCGAGGAGCATCCAAAGAGAATCTAATGCTCTTTTATATATATTATAAGTGCTACATATACTAAAAACCAATATTTCAATAGATAATCTAGCATAACAATGCCTAAACCAACCGGGGAAGGAAATTATGGAATTAAAAATTCAAATTTGAATTCCAATATTTTCGACCGGTTTTTTATCCCGGACTGGGCCGGGATAACCGGTTACCGCCGGTAACCAACTGATATTTCGACCTATGGCTGCACCTATCCATGATGGCGATGGAAGATTGTGTCATGTGGGGCTGGGCTTACAGCCGGCACCACAAGGGCTTGGCACAACCGGCGGTCCAACTGGCAGCAGCTTAGGCGCCGCGTAGGTCTGGTCCAATCGGTGCCCTTTCAATTTGAATTTGATCCTTAAGACCGTATTTTTTTAGAAAGATTAGATTAGATCTGTTGTGGTATGGCCCGATAGCCCGGTGAAATGCAATTAAAATAATAATAAAACTATTTTTTTTATTATCAAAATGAATTAAACATTAATTTTTATTCCCAAAAAGAATTTAAATAAGATTTTTTAAATGGGAAATGTTTTTTTTCAGACTGGGTCGGGCTCGGGCCTGCCCATTCGATATTGAGTTTTATAGGCCCGGCCCAATGTTTGAATAAGTCTAGATTAGATTGAGATCCTTGCGATCTCTTTAAAGATTTGATAGAGATATTTGCTATCTCTTTTGTAAATATCTCTATTTAAAGGGTAGAAGATCTCTTTAAATATTAGATTGAGATCTTTCTAACATATTTAAAGATTAGTACGATCTCTTTGGTAAATCTCTCTATTTAAAGGGAAGAAGGCCAAAGAATAGAGCAAGTAAGATTAGAACCTCTAATCTGTCTTCACCCCGATCTCCTCCTGTCCTCCGGGCACACGCCAGCCTCCTAGCTTTGGCCAAAACCACCCACCTCTCGCACTTACCCCATATGTTCTATTCCCGAAGCACACAACAGATTGTTAGTCTGGCATCTACTGATAAATGAGAGACGTCCATGATTCTTAATCCATGCCAATCTTTGGAGATAATTGCCATTACAGTTACATCACCTAATGAATTCTGCCTGCAAATTTCATTCCTCGGTACAAGAAATCTGATATCATCGATCTGAAATGCCGACTCTCTGTGTTCTTCCTCTTTTTGTGTTGTATTTTCGTCTTCTTTTTTGACACAAGGGACCAAGCAATATCTCAACTTATGTAGGATGAGAATGAGATGAGATCATGTAATTGCATGCCGTATGTGTGCATGGACTTGTGAAAATTAAGTAAAGGCAGCTGCGAAAGAGTTGGCACAATGTCCTTTTCCATTGTCTTGACTGGTGTTGAAGATAAAAACAATGTCGATTGTTGCTTGTCTCTGCCTCATGTAATCAAAGGAAAAGATCTGACAAATTGCGGCAATACTGTATGTATACGCGGTGTACAGTATATGTATTTATGATCGACCAGGATGATTGAAACGTAAGTAGCAACAACACAGAGACAATGCTGTGTCAGAAAGGGCAGAAAGGGCAAGGCAGATTCTTCATGAAGCTTAGCTGAGCCGAGATAAGTATTGTTGCGATATACTAAATGTCTGTATAGTTTAGTGGGTCCAGAATATAATTGAAGACCCTGGATAATCCGTGTCTCTATTCCTTACTGCTGCATCAGATAGGATTGTGCTTCATAGAAGAAAAAATTCTCAAAATGTATATTGTGAGTAGGGGGAAAAAGGAGTTTGGGCTGTTTGATTAATGCTTTTTAGTATATGCCTTTGACTGAATTTATCAAAGGGTATTATACTTCTACTTTTTGTGAAGCTCATTTTTTGGTAAGCTCATGGAGGGTACATCAAGCATAAAGCAATCCGGTACATCTACTGGGCCGTTCCCATAACACACTGCACGGATTGATCACTATTTCCCATTCAATACATAAACATGGGCCCGAAAGAGGAAAAAGTCTTGGACTGAACTGCAGTGCATCAACACAAGAAGTCAATTAGTTGATTTATTTACAAAACTCGCATTAGTATACAATGCAGAGTGAACATAAACCATAAGGCAGCTTGCAGCTTGCATCTTGTACGGAAAGTTGCATCCACGGCCGGTTCCGAGCAGTGTGCGATTGGAGCAGACACGGTCGGACATTCTGTATTTTTTTTCTTCAACTTTTTTCTTATACTTGAAATCGGATAAAGGCAGGGTTGGATACCCATTTCTCATCTCGTATTCGCTCCGTGAGCTATTGATCGGTCGATCGACTATTATCTGCTTTTTTGTACCTCTACATAGTATATTAGATATTAGACAATGGAGGTGCAATCAGAGCGGACACGGAGAGACTAATCGCTAAGATATCAAACGAAAAACACTCCATATCCCCTACCTGCTCAGATGCAGTAACTCACCTATCTGTTATCATATTCCTAAGTGAAGTCTGTTTGTTATCCTGTTCCTAAGTGAAATCCCAACAGATTTTCTTCGTACCACTTAATATACATATACATACGGATGGATACCTTATTCTATATTTTTTCTCGGAGTCAGAGTCGGACACAGATAATACCAAATAACCATTTATCTCTTCCATATTCGCTTCGCAAGCTTCCGATCGATTGGGAATTATCTGCTCCGTTTGCATGGTAGTTCCGAGGTACCCGATCGGCCGCCGCGGCGACGTCTCCTCCACGTCGATGCGGAGCTCCTGCCCGGGCACCGTGCCGAGCACGCACCCACTCCTCCGATAGAACGCGCTCAGACTCACGTGCCTGGCGTCTAGGCAATGCGGCAGCAGGTTCTGCACGTCGATCGTCTGCCGCCGTGTCCACCGGCCGTCGCCGTCGCTGAGCACCCACACTAGGATCTGATGGCCCGGCGCTGACCTGACCACGGCAAGCCGCCCGTCGGACTTCGCCAAGGCGAGCGAGTCGCTGAGTATGGTCGTGAATTGTAGTGTAGCTCGCGATCGCTCCGGCACTCGTCGCCGACGTCCGCCCGTCGCGCACGCCGATGGTGACGGGCACGCCGTCAGGTCGTCGACAAGCGACCGGTCCGAGCGATGGGACGACGCCACGGCAGACGACCTCTTTGCCGGGGCACACGTGCGCCTCTAGATCCTTCTCGAACTTCGGGGAGCGCATGGCCGGCCCCCACGCACAGGCAGAGGTCGTGCACCACTGCACCGCGCTTCCTCCGAGGAGGATGAGCCCGTCGCACGACGAGAATGGCCAGTCGTACAAGGCCAGGCCGACGCCGGCGGCGGCGCGAGCCGGTATGAAGGAAGAGACCATCGTGCAGTTCCGCCGGTCATCGTCGTAGTCGTTGGCGGCGGAGGCGGAGGTGGCGAGCTCGGCGAGCGTGGACTGGAACTTCCCTGGCGCGCGATGCAGAGGGTTGTTGGCTCAAACCGAAGACGAACACACGCGAACGCAATGGAACCCTCGAACGCGAACACAAGAACACAACAAATTTTTTGTGCCGCCGGAACAACATCGCAGCTTTTCTGATTTCCTCTTCTCTATTGCTCTTGTTGTTCAAGTTACAAGATCATATGTGCCCTTATATAGGCTGAGCACTTGGATTCTTTGATCCAACTCGGTTTCCGAGTAGGAAACCTGCTTAGACTCACATTAGGAAACCAAAACTAAATATGAAAAGCTAAATATGGAAAACATAACAAAGGAAATAAACTAAATTGATCCGATGCTGATTGCATCAGGATTATAACACCCTATACTTGGCAAGTCTAGATTAATGTCTAACAACTCCCCTAATCTAGACTTGCCGACTCTAACTTGTTGCGGCAGTCGGTCTCAACTACGACTTGTCCAACTGATACTCGGCACAGGATGGCGAGCACACCTCCTCAACATCCCGGACACAACTCAGGATGGCGAACACACCTCCTCAACATCTCATACTCAACTCAACAGACTCGACTCAAGACGACGAACACACCTCCTCAACGTCTTGGACTCAACTTAGCATCAGAGTAACGTCGGCTCGTATTCAGCATCGGCCACAATTAAATGCGCCTCCGCTTTCTCCTTTCTGGGATTACTGTATTCAGAAGCGAAGTGTCTGTAGTCCTGACAGTTATAGCAGCGAATTTTCGTCTTGTCGAACTTGCGATTCTTGTTGGTGCCCTTTTTATTGGACCTGGATTCCCACTCGTCACGAGTGAGTAGTAGATGCTCACCTTCCTCGTCGTGCCGCCGTCCCTTTGTGCGTTCCTCGTATGCCTTCAGTCGCCCAATCGCCTCCACAATCGTCATCGTCTTCATATCAGCAAATTGCTCAATGGTGGAGACTATCGGCAATAATTTTTTGGGCATAGCACGAAGAAACTTCTTCACGATGGTGCGCTCATCCATCTTATCTCCGAGGACACGAATCTCGTTGACGATGGTGGTTAGCTTCATGGCAAAGTCATTGATGGACTTGTCTCTTTCATCTTCATTACATCGAACTCACTCATGAGAGTCTGCGCTCGTGCCTCCTTGACGCGATCAGCGCTGACGTGCATCTCCTTTAGAGTGTCCCAAACCTCCTTGGCCGTCTCATATTCGGCCAAGACCATCATCATGGCCTTGGGCACGGCTTGAATTATGGCGGCGAGAGTCATCTGGTCCTTGCGCTCATCGACCAACTCTTTGCCTTCCACCGCTGCCCACACCCCTTGTGCGCGCATGAACACCTTCATCTTCACCGCCCAAGAGCCATAGTTGGTCTCAGTGAGCATTGGGTATTAGAAGGTTACTGAACTCACCTTCGCCGGTGCCTTGGATGCCGCCGTGTTCGAGGTGTCATCACTGTCCACGAACTTCTGCGTGGACGACATCTGCTGCGACATGACGCGCCACACCTCGTCGCTCGAGGGTAGTGCCGCAATCGCCGAGAACCGTGCCGCCGATCGAGAGCCACGTGTTGCCCGTCTGCGCCGCACAGCTACTCCTCGCACCTTGCTCTGATACCAATTATTGGCCCAAACCGAAGACGAACACACGCGAACACAATGGAACCCTCGAACGCGAACACAAGAATACAACAAATTTTTTTCTGCCGCCGGAACAACAACAACTTTTCTGATTTTTCTCTTGCTCTATTGTTCTTGTTGTTCAAGTTACAAGACCATATGTGCCCTTATATAGGTTAAGCACTTGGATTCTTTGATCTAACTCGGTTTCCGAGTAGGAAATCTACTCATACTCACATTAGGAAACCAAAACTAAATATGGAAAGCCTAACAAAGGAAATAAACTAAATTGATCCGATGTTGATTGCATCAGTATCATAACACTCTATACTTGACAAGTCTAGATTAATTTTCAACAAAGGTGGGGCTAAAGCGGTCGAGGCGGGGGCGGAGGCACGAGGCGTTGCTCATGATGGTGCGCCGCCACGGCTTGCATGCGCCGGCGCAGCGGACGACGGCGGTGGCGTCCAGGCGGCGGAAGATCTCGAGGAGGAGGTCGCGTGGCAACGATGACCACATGTCCACGTCCATCTTTTGGGGAAGGAGGGGCGCTTGCGCTTCCATGCATGCATGCAGTTTGCAAAGTTGATATGTAGGCATATTTATCATAAACACTGCGAGTTAATTTAACCATACCTGGTTGTTACTAATCTCATTGGCTCATCATGTAAAGAGATATGCATATATTGCACTGTACTAATATCAACTATGAAAATCGTGATCATTTGAAAGTACCGTCCAATTTGAAACTAATAGCAAAGGGCCGTAGCAAAAGTAATCAATTTTGGGTCACTTGTGTTTTCTTTGTGAACTCATCTTGGAGCTTATTTGTCAAGCTACGGTTGCTTTTCTTAATAATCTATCAACCTATGGTTGCTTTAGCACGGCACAAGTCATTTGAATGCTCAACATGAACACACTTAGAACATGTGTTTAGCTTTTAAAAAAATTAATTTTTTAATCATTAAAAACAGATAAGATATTTATTTTGTAATATCAATGTTTAATTAAACACCGATGCTTATGTATATAACTATATATAATTAATAGATAATACAATCATCTAAGTACCTACATGATAATATGACTATATTATCTTTATTTAAACACTGGTATATAAGCGTATCGCATTGTCCCTGCCCTTGTGCTCAACATCAAAACACCAGCTTCACGATGTCACCCTTTATGCCATTCCCCAACGTGGTCATCCAAAGCTAATCCACTTGGGCAGCCAGTTGGCGATGCCGATAGTATGACCAAGACTTTCGAAGGAAGCAACAAGAGGGAATAGAAACAGAAAAAAGAATCCAAGCACATCGAGATAACGGCCAAGAACAATTATATCAACTTTAGGCAATCTATTTTTCAATCTTAATAACTGGTGGCTCTGCATAAATCCAAATCTATCTTTCAATCTTTAATAACTGGTGGCTCTGCATAAATCCAGGGCTACAAGAAGGTTCGACTTTGTAGGATAAATTGTTGTTGTAATTGAACGAACTAGCTCAAAAGACAACTGTCATGGATAGAAAATTTATGCATCATACTCCTCACTAGCAAACTTGTTCTCGGGATAGAAGGCCGCAACCACTGGGTTCCCACCAAATCTCCTCCCATGCATTGCCGTCTTTGCTTTGGTGGAGCCGTCGACATCTGCGTACTCCAAGAACACCTGCAATCGAAAGCTCATACATCAGAAAGATTTCATACACTACAGATGCTCTGCAAAGTTTGAACCGCATTAAACACAAGATTCACCTTTCCAACTCCTGCGACTGGCTGTCCACTGGGATCAGGACGTGGAATGACAACTTTCACCAAATTACCTGACGAACGGAAGTATACGTGAGTAGAACATACCACATCAACGAAGGAGCGAGAATGTATAGGAGAATAAAGTAACAGAAATGAATCAAACTAAGTCAAGGCATGAAATGGCATATCGTAGGACAATGGACACAGAAAAGAGACCTAATTCAGCAGATAATCAAATGGCTAAATTTCAAAATAAGAGAAATAGTGGATGAGAAGTTTGTGGTATTTACCATATTTGCCTGCTTCTAACCTCATGTCCTCCATGATGTCCTCATACTCTTCATCATCTTTTAATTCATCTGCAGTAACCACCTGGGTCAGGCATACAACCTTTGTAGGGAGCGCTCCAACTTGATACACAAGTTTCTGTACAGGAATATGTGTAGTCAGAACCAAAGAAACAGTTGCAGAAATATAATCTAATTGGCATTGAGTGGCAATTAAATAGTTGAGCTATACCTGTAATTGCACCTGTTGCTGTGCCTGCAACAGGATATTTTCCTGCTCTGGTCTAGGCTGAGCTGTTCCCTGGTTTGCTCGTCTGACAGTAAGAGTTTTGTCTCCCATCTTGATACCATTTAGAGCAGCACAGGCAATGTCAGTGACATTGACGTCCTGGTAGATGCAGAACGCATAGCCCTTTGAGTTACCAGTTTCCCTATCCTTCACAAGATCAAATCCTCTAAGCGACCCAAAGGATTCAAGCAACTCCCGAACTTGAGCTTCTGTGAAGTAATAGGGAAGACCACCCACGAAAATACGGTCTGGGCCTTCCAACCCTCCAGCTGAGCCTGGTGTTAGGCCAACTGCAGCAAGATTCAGATTGGGGCTTGGCTGGCTTGGGCCCAGGGCAGCTGCCAGAGAAGGATTATAGTCAGTTGGTCTTCTAACCTTCACTGGCGCCCCTTCAAACAAAATGCCGTCCAGGGCCATAGCGTTGCTTGCCTCCTCCACAGACCTCATTTCCACAAAAGCGAATTTCTTGTCATGGTTTATGTAGACATTAAGAACAGCATCACCTGGACCAGCAGTGTTTCCTCCAATAGCAGCCATGACTTGATTAAAGTATATTGCAACTGACTGTAGAAAATAAAACCAGTGTAACAAAAAATTGCAAATCATACATGTCAGTGTGTGCACGTGCTTTTAGCAGCCATGACTTGATTAAGTATATTGCAACTGACTGCAGAAAAGAAAACCAGTGTAACCAACAATTGCAAATTATATGTATCAGTGTGTGTGTGCGTGCTTTTGGTTTTGGGGTTGATGTGGGTTGAGAAAGTGATTCAGGTATATGGACCTGTTCATTAGCAGTTGGAGGAAGACCTCCGACGTAAACACGCCGAGCATGCCGAGTAGCCTGAGAGGAAAAAGATGTTGGCACTTGGCACATTGTTTTTCAATACCTGCAGTAAATTATAAACGAAATAACTCATACCTGTTGAGTCATTGCTTGCGGCTGGATCACAAGGGGATTGAACTAATTCAAACAAATGAATTTGATTAAATCCAACAAATAATAAAGTCCAGACATGAAATAACAAAAAAGTAATAAAGGCAAAGGTTCTTTCGACACTGAAGACATAAAAAATCAGGAATAATCACCTGCCCAACACCAAAAGGGAGCATGTTTGGAAACATTCCAGTAATAGAAGAGCCTGGTAACTGACCTGCAACATATCAATTTATTTCTAGTAGGAAGCATAAACAATTAGCAAGAACAATTATTGCTCATTTAAAACTGGTTAATTGTCACCATCAGTCTGGATCTAAAAGAGATACAACTGTGAAGTATTCCATGTCAAAGAATGGATAATGTATGTGCAAGGAGAAATGTAATAATCATGAAGCTAGCAATCAGTTACACTTGCTAGTTGAAGATGAACAAGACGATATCAAACCAGAGCACTGATTCCTCCTTGTACATTAAAGCTACAGTAGACCGCTCATTCCATTGGCAGCAGTGGGGCAAGTGACCCAAGAATGCCTTCTTACCGTACACGATTGCCTTCTTACCATACACATACACAAAACAGACAAACAACAAAAGAACAAAAGCAAAAAAGTTTTGCTCAGTTTCAGTTACCAAGTAATAATAAAATGGAAAGTTGCAACTTATTTGCACCAGAAGATACTATCACATATATAAGGGCATCTCCAGCGGATGGGTGTTTGAGGGGTGCTTATGGGGAGAAAGCACCCACTGGTTGGTACTTTCTCTCCTTTAGCACCAGTATCTCTCCAAGCACCACATATGGTGTTGTGACCAAAGATTGAAATACCGGCCGGTAACCGCCGGTTACCGGTTTTCCCGGCCGGTCCCGGGAAAAAAAAACTGGCCGGGATCTTTTAAATTCAAATTTGAAATTTTGACTCTATAATGTCCTTCTCCAGTTGGTTTAGGTATTGTTATATTAGATTATATATTGAAACATTAGTTTTTAGTATATTTAGCACTATTAAAACATAAAAGACCGGTTTTTCCAGTTCCCGACCGGTACCGGTTTCGGGAAAACTGCAGTTCAAAATTTGTCCGGTTTTTCCGGTAACCGGCCGGGATTTCCGCCGGGACCGGTTTTCTGATCCTTGGTTGTGACTACAACAAAATAATCCTTTTTTCACTCTCCATTCCTCTCACCTTATTGGTGGATGGTTCTAGGTGGATCCCACTAAGCATCTTTTAACACTGTTTGCATTGGAGTTACGGGTTCATGTTAAAATACTTGGTGATATGGCACCTCCAAGAGCCCGTCCACAAGTACATCTATTGGAGGTGCTCTAACAAGGACTGCAAACCATCGTGGTGTTCTATGTTATCCACCAATGCTAAGTTCAAAAAACAACATTGGACTGGTGATATGCTAGGAGCTTCTGGCAATTGCAATAAGAATTTGTCCCATCCGATTGGGTGAGAATAGTATAGCATTGTAGTGGAAGTAAATGGTTGGGCATTCAGCAATGGCTACAATTCATTTAGAACAAATACACATGAACATCACTTACCCAGCCCCAGCACAAGGAACTTTCTTAAGTCCAATAAGTCCCAAAAAAAGATAAACCAGACGAAACTGCAAAAATGAAAACATAAACATTTAACTGAGTCGATGAGAACATACTTGGTGTTGGAACAGAAGGAAATGGAGTAACCACAGCTTGCGGTGGTGGTGCCAGGTCGAATCCACTAACTCGCTTGCTACTTCAGTACAATGAATATTAGTGACTAGTGAGAAACTAAAATACAAAAATGGAAAACAGAATACTGCATGAGACAGGTATTTAACAAAGATAAAAATGTCATCTCTCAGATAATTAAATTAAAAATCTTAGCGATACATATTCATATATACATTGCACATGGCTCAAATAAATAATACACAAAAAATGATAGATGTTGGAAAAAACATAATTATTTGGATTTTCTGCATAGCTATTCTCATTAGAATAAGAAACTTCAAGATGGTCATAGATAACCATCAGAGGAAAAATTATTATGTATATTGTAGCTGAACTGAACAAGATGCAAATAACAGATTATTCCAGAACCTTCACTTTCATACCTTTTTGAATGAGAACGAGACCTAGACCTGTGATCCCTGCCCCTTGAACGAGATCGTGAGCGAGAGCGATGCCTGCGATGCCCATCTCTATCACGGTCTCTTCTCCTGTGTGTTGTTACCAACATAAACCACAAATGAAATTGTGTATGAGAAAGATAGCGGTGGGCCTTTCACTAATCATTTTGGCATGTGTAGGACATAGTTGAATAACTTCAGGCATACATCACATATACACAACTGACGTATTGTTTGTGTTGATTTCAAAATTCGAAGGCCAATACTTTTGACATAACTAAAGTAATACCTTTCAGAATCACGGCTTCGATGACGATCATGATCATCGGAACGATCTCGGTGTTCCCGTCTTTCACGGTGAAGCCTATGGTGTCGATCCCTATCCTTGTCCCTGTCCCGATCCCTGTCCCTATCCCTGTCTCTTCCTCGATCTCTGTCACGGTCCCTGTGACGCTCCTTGTCCTTTTCTTTTTCTCTTTCTCTGTCTTTGTCCCTAGATTTTGACAATCCATCTTCACGTGAATGTGTATCGCCCTGGAGATGGGATGATTTTAGTTTGAGCTCACCAACACAGAGACACATGATAGGCACAAAAAAAGTAGAGTTGTTTGAATGAGATTACATAAAAGCGTGGAATCAGTGCAAGATGCTCCAAGTAAATGTGCATTGTAAGCAATAAAAAGAGGAAAGACCTGCAATCGGTGTATCCATGCACATGAGCTTTTCGTTAATGATCAAGTAGCTCGGAGAGTTACATCCACTGGCAGGTGCATGCTTACGGAACTCTAGATGCACATTTATATCACATAATAAAGTTGCAATTGCTTATTCAAGCTGTTTCAAAAAATCATAGTTCAACATTGCACATTTATGTGTTAAAACTGTATGACTTTGATATGTTAAAAAACTGCATATGAATTCCATTTTGTTTAACAGCAAAACATCCAAAGTCAAATTAGCACACCCACAGTTCCACACCATTAAAAATGAGACTACCAAAACTTGGTATCCTCCCATTGCAATGGATCTATCAGGACCGGTCAAACCCCCTTTTTCCTTAAACACCAAAGCACTCAAAGTCTCACCAGAACCAAATCAGCACATATGCACCCAAACTAAGCAAGCACAAAGTTCAACTATTACTGTTGCTCCCGCCCAAATCAACTCATCCACAAAACAAAACCTAAGCATTCCTTCTATGCACCAATTCCACGACCCCAGCTCACGCAAATCAAATTGGTGAATGAACCCTACTATAGATGAAGCGACAGCAATCAAAAGGCGCAATCGAATTTTACACAAGCAGCACATACGTCGAGGCATCTGCACCAAACGAACCGATCGAACCCCCCCCAACAGTTTCACCGCCGAATTCGCACGCCAACCGCTACACCGCAGCGCAAACCGTCGCATCTAAGCCGAAAGGAACAAGACAAAGAAAGCTACGCTCTAGCCCGTGCTAGGTAGCACCACTGGTGCGGATAGATCGAGCGGACGCGAAACAAGATCCCCACAAGCGTCTCCAAGGCCGAAATCTCGGTGCAAAGATCGGAATCCCCCACTCCTAGGAGCCCAAGGAATCACCTCAGGGCGGCCGCCCTCGACGTGGTCGGAGAATCCGCCGCCGTGGTCGTCGGCCATCTCGCTCTCGCCTCGCGTCGCGCGCTTGGGTCCGGGGGGTCGGGTTCGGAGAAGGGTTTGGGCCTTTCGACTTCGGGGTCGCTGGGTTGGGAGGGTTTGCTGGTCTCTCTAGCCTGTCCGTCACCAACTTAGAGCAGCCCAGCCAAGCACGCCCTATCCTATGAAACATAAGAGTATACAAAAATTCTCACTCTTTTTTCTTTCTTTTTTTTTGCGAGAAGAGTTGACAAGATTATGTGTCAGGCACTAGTAAAATTCGAAAGGAAAATTGTAGAACATCTCTTTTTTCTTGTACTTTTTTAATTAAGGACATTTAAATTTAGGGTAATACTACCATCCGTACGTCTGCTATACCGGTTTGCTCGTACGCTTCGTCATCATTTATCAAACATTTTTTTTGGTCTACAGCTACTTCTCGTGTCTTTTCTATAGCCATCAAACAAGACTAAGACTTCTCTCTTGTCGTCCCTACCCCTCTCTCTACTTTCATCTCTCTTGTCATGGCCATGGCTTAGCTGGAGCTTTGTGTGTGTCTCCATGTTTCTCTCCTTCATTCGTCACTCAGGGTCACGATAGGAGCTCCACGCAGATGCCTCTCCTTTTGAAGCCATCATCATTCATGCTGGTGAGCATCGCCTAAATCAGCCATGCTCCACCACGGCCAATCATGGGCCATGAGTCGTTGGCGTTGTTGATGAAAAAAGAAATATCGCGGTCCGTTGTTTAACTGCTCCTCTGTTGTTTCTGCTGATGTTGTGATCCATTGAAAACATTGTTGCGCCTATTGAAACAATGTTGCATACTGTTCTTTCGAATGTTGCATCTGTAAAAAATGTGTTGCATCCGTAGAAAAAAAATGTTGCATCTGTAGAAAAAAAAATGTTGCATACTGTTCATGGCGATGTTGCAATTTTTTCCAATGCGTTTTTTTTCAGATGCTTTGTTTCTTGATTTGTGATGTTGCAACCATTGTCCGGGGATGTTGCAACCATTGTTTTAGGATGTTGCAACCGTTGTCTTGGGATGTTGCAATCGTGTTTGGAGCATATTTGCATGCAGCGGCATTCCAATTGGGAACCCAAGCATCCGATCCTAGCCCTCAAATCGGACGTCCGGGTGATAGTATCGCGGCGGCGTCACATCTCCCCGTCTCTTCCTAATTTATCACCAACCCACAATATCACCTCATCAAATGGGATGTGTCGCTGGTCCTTCGCTTGCAGCCGGTCGCCCCCATCTCCCTCTGCTTGCCACCTACCGCCCCCGCTCTCCCCGCTGCCTCCCTCGTCGATCGGCTCCCGTGCCGCGAGTGAGAGAGAGGGAGGGAGAGAGATTGGGGAGAAGCTTCGCCACGACACGAACACTAGTGGTGTGGTGCTCTGCTCCGTGTTGTATTGCTGCGTGGGGTGGAATGGGTGGTGGTGTAATAATGCAGCGTTGTGCTGTGCTGGTGCGTTGTAGGGATAGAGCAATGGGAGAGCAGTCAAAGGAGAAAAAGGGTAACGAGTCAAATGCAGACGCACATGGAAACGTGTGGCCGAAGGGAAGCGTCCGATGCCATCAAAAGCATCGGACGTATGCCTAATAGCATTGTCCTTAAATTTAACCATCCATCTCCGGCCTCCACTTTCAGGAATCAAGATAATATTTGCAATAACAGCAACAACAGGGCATCCGTGCAGAAGTAGCTAAACTGAAGCCTTCTTTTCAGGAATCAGCACTGAGACCCATTGCATTGTTCCACCCTCGCGAACGATGGAATGGGACTTGCTCTTGTATTCTTCCGTGTCTTGTGTTCTCGTAGTTCGAACACAGATATGTGCGGTGTATGTACTACATCAATTGACCCAATGCATCCTCAGCGAGCACAGGTGATATACGGTGAGTTGTTTTTATTGGACCGAAATAGCGACTAGATAGGGTGAATAAGAGTACGATCTCTTTTTTATTTTGATCGATTCAACACGTTTTTCACTCCAATAGCTATGAGAGCTATGAAGATCAATGTACAAGCATAGCAGAAGACTTGTATTGAATCCAACCAAAACCTCGAAGCAAAACAACTAAAATCACAAAAAACTCAATTCACAATGAGTTGGGCGGTCAGACCTCTCATCCTATCAGTCTGACCTCTCCAATGGGCGGTCTGACCTTCAGCCCGATGAACAGTAAAATCAGCTCAAACTCAAAATCACAAATTTGTCTAACTTTTGATCCACAACTCCAAACTTCATGAAACTTAAAACATACCTTCTCTAGGATGTCATGAACCTATTTCAATCAACGATCGCGAAGATCATTGCCAAAGTTCTGATCTTTTTCCGTTTGAGTGAAAGTTGCTTTAAAGCCAAGTAAAAACTAAAATATGATCCAAAAACTTGCTCGTGGGTAGATGATCAAGATGATCCTAAATACATTCCCACATGTCACAGCAAGCAAGATCCAGGTCAAAACCAAAGGAAAACCAGCGGATCAAAGAAAAGCCCTAAAATCACAAAAGAGGGAGCAAGAACAAGAAGAGACTAATCTTGTGGAATCTTGTTTGGATTGATTTGAGATTGATGCTTTACAGCCACTCTATCATGGAGGACAAAGGCTCAACACTTGAGTACACAATCAATTCAAACCTCTAGAACCCTAACCTCTCCACTATCCTCTCCCTAAACACAAATTAGGTTTCTTCAAAATACAAGGGTTAGGAGGTGCACAACCAGCACATTCCCCTATTTATAGTGGAGGCTAGTTTCTAGAATGACATCCCTAATGGGCACCCGTTAAGAACACACACAAATGAGTTTCATTCACGCACGTATTTCAAAGCGTTGTCTTCATCTTCTCTTGACCTAAACCACTTCTCCTTGCACCGCGGTTTAGCCAAAAGCCATCAAGGCGGTATTTTGGTGAAGTTACCAAAATACCCCTTCTCGATCCTTCTCCAAAAATCAAGTTCAATCTTCATGAAGCAATTTCATACTTCGCCACATGTAGGTTGATCAACGACTCTCTTCATGTAGCAAGTCTCTCCTATCTAGCTCCCACCGAAACCACCATGGTACTTGCACCGACCCCCATGCCGCTTGATGCAACCCGTCTTACCGAACTTCCCGTTCGGCCATCTTTGTCCATTTTGTGTCTTGCTTGAGTCCACTGATTTTACCCGGCATCATCGATCGTTTTGAACCTCAGCTCTCCAAACCTAGTCCAGCTCATCCTCGCCATCGACCGTCGTTGACCTCCAAGCTTCCTGCATAACCATAGACCAAGAAATCGATTCGGGAACAAGTTCTTCACAACTTGACCCACGTTAGTCAAAACATGCATCATGCAACACATATACACTTGAACTCATGAACTTGACCTAACCGACAAACATCGCAGCCAAGCTGACCAACGAACAAGTCAAAACCGGTCAGATCACGACCCATGGTTGTTCTGACCGTCGCCTGGCCGGTCGGACCGCCACTTGGCCAGTCAGACCGCCTAGCCTAGGGACTTAGCCAAATCTGCTCCCTTGAAATCTGAGACCTTTCTGAAAATTTCAAACCAATAGAACTTTTGACTCGAAGCTTCAAAAATTATGAGACCAAGTATAGGAGAATTCTATCTCTTGCCTACACCCTCTATTTTTGGTCCAGCTTCAAACTCAAAGCCACTTAATGGCCGGTTAGACCGCCAGCTACTACACCCGAGACTTGGCCGTCTAACCGCCACACAGGTCGGTTTGACCACCACCCTGGCGGTCTGACCACTTACTGCCTGACAGCAACTAAACTTTACCGAAAACACATGTTTCAATGAACCATCAATATTATTGCCAATTGTAACATCATCATAAGATCATGAGCATATCCCTATGACATCCACATATTTAGATCCAACAACACGGACATCTGAATTGACTTGCAGATCCTCCCATGGAGCTTCTCTGATGGCTGATGCATTCATAAGATAAGCACATCTCCTTTCTATTTGTAAGAAGGAAATAAGAACATCTTGTATATTTCAGGAAATAATTGTATGTACATCAATTGATCCAGTATATGCTTGGTCAGGATTTGTTAGTTCCTCACATAAATAACACAAACATCTAGATTGGCTTGCAGATTTCCATGTTAGCTTCTCTGATGGCTGATGCCAACATGGAAGATGGGCTGATGCCAATGTTTTGCAGTGCTTGATTACAAAAAAGACAAAATCGATAAAACTATACAAGTAAGTATTTATTACTTAATGTCAATGCACCAATGCTACTCATCTAATGTTCAATCAACAAGCTAATGTAGCATTTTTCATTTTTGTAACATCCTGTTTTTGGATGTTATTTAGTATCTTCTCGTTTGTCTTCTTGGTTTCCAAAACCTATTTTCAAGTTATAGTGTATTTGCAAAAATTCTCTAGTTTCTACCTCATTTCAAAACAAAATAAGATTTCGAGTTTCAGCTTGAATCTCGGTTTCCTTTCGAATCCTCTTGGCCCCTTTTCCTTCTTTTCGATCAGATGGTCAAAAGCTTCTTTCAACCATGTGTCCGCTCTGCTGCGCCCCCGTGCACCTTGTCCCTGCCCGGTCCCAGTTGCAACCACCTCATCGTTGTCGACCAGCCTTTTGGTTTAGGCCAACCTCTTCTCTTTTTCTGCAGCACCGTGCACATTAAATGCCGTTATCGATGTCGTGTCGTCTTCACATTAAATGTCGTTGTTCGCTGCAGTGTCGTCTACGCATTAAGTGTTGTCTGCGCGTTAATCGCCGCTGTCTCCACCGCACCGACGCAAATCCTATCGCTCCATCTTGACTCCTAGCCCCTCCTTCCTTCCTCTATAAATGGAGCACCAGGGAACCATTTTGTATCCTCTTGTTTCCCCCCTCAACTCTCTCTTTCTTCCCCCATCTCTTACTTTTGTTGTTGTGGTTGCTTGAAGCCCTGAGCTCCAAAATCAAACCGCCGCACACCTTCTCTCGGTCCTCGCCGCACCAGTGCCGCCTCCTCCTCTACCCACGTCGTTTCATGCCCCATAGCTCCTTGAAGCAATCCCCTCACTCACGTTAGTTTTGTTTCACAGGAGCCGCCTTCTTCCTCTTCTCCTTCAGTCCCGGCTGACCCATTCATCGCCGTCCTCCTTCTCCTTCGAATGCAAGCTTCCTCGTCGTTGTTCACCATCCGCCGACCCCCTCCCTCCGGCCTCTCTCTTGGTCTTGGTGAGTTTTTCGTGCCCTGTGCTCTATCGTGTTCTTTTCTTTCGACTGCTTCGAGCAGTCGAATCCTTGCTTTCTTTCGACCGCATTGAGTAATCATGTCCTTCCTTCTTTCAACCACATTGAGTAGTCGAATCCTTCCTTCTTTCGACCACGTTGAGTCTTCCTACCACGTGGTGTAGTCGACCTCCCCCCTCCCTCCGACCTCGTGGAATCGGATGATCAGTACTCGAAAGCAAAGCTTTGAGGACTCTGTTCTCCTCTTTATAACTTTGATTACAATGTTTTTTGTTTCTAAATTCGTCTAAATTCAATATCTTGCTTTTGGCACTGGTCTTCTTTAATTTGGAGTTCATTTATTATTTCTTGTGTATTTATTTGTCATATCTGCTTGTTGATCTTTTTCGATATGTTCGTCCGAGTAGAGTTCGAGGAAGCAGGAGATCTCAAGTTTGATCAAGCTCAAGACCACCAGGACTCTCTTGCCCATAGCTCGGGCTAGTCAATACTTTGATCATTTTGAGTCTAGTTTTTTTTTGTATGCACATTATATTCTTTTAAATTACCAAAAATGCATGCTTTAATTTTTTTAGCAACGTATGTTAACTCTTAAAGTAGTTAAATGCTCACCTGTTGGTTAATTAATTACTACCCCATCATTTGGCAATTGAATCCATTATTATGTATCCCTTAGTAACTATGTGGTAATTTACTAGCTATAGGTTGTGCTTAAGTGACATGCTAGTCTTGCTTAAGTACTGGAGCATTAAAATATTCCAACCATCATCTCTTAAATCATAAAATAGTTTTGGGCAGTCATGGGAGGTACATGGCTGGAGTATTTGAGATAAATTGGTTTTTCCTCCTCAAAACCCCAAACTGCTATCCTACGTCTGGCAGATGGTATGATGGTGTGTGCGGATGTAGCACGAGAATGTGTGGAATATGGTATAAACCACCCAGATGACTCTAATGACTTAATCCGGTGATGACATTCCATCGTAAAACATGTGCAACCACAAGTCTGCAAGGTGCAACTTAGCTTAGTAAAGTTATCGAACCATGAAAGTCATCTTGCTGGAGAGGATTGGGTCAGTACAAGCGGCGGATGCGTTTCGGCTTGAAAGGGATACCATGGTAAGGTAAAGTTGCCAGCTGCGCTAGTCGTTGTGGCCGGGGCCACACCATATGGGTGAGATGACGGAAGGGGCGAGGTGATTTGAAAAGTTACTGTGATGGTCTCTCAACCACATGACTAAGGGATCGTGTGGGGCTACGAATTGATTATCTCTTGTGGGTACAGTGTACAAACCTCTGCAGAGTGTAAAACTGTTTAAACAGTCATGTCTACGGTCAAAGGCGGTCATGAGAACTTACTAGAGTTAGCTCTATTTTTTAAAAAACCATTGTGGATGGGTTGAAAAGCTGGTCAGGTGGATGTAACCTTGACCTCGTGTTGTTCCTGGGTGGTCGTACCCACTGTTGGTAAGTGGTGGAGGTAGCCACGTTAAAAAAATAAGCATAGGTGGAGGCAGCCTCTGTTGTACTCCATTACTGTACAATTACTCTCTTTACAAAATACATTTAGGTTAAAATGCTAAGTGATAGGACTTTACTAATATTGATATTTGAAAACATTACTTTAACAAATAAAAGAACTGAGTCACTCTTGTCAAGTCTTGCATGTATATTATTGCATCTTGTGTGTTGGCTCGCGAGCACGAAAGTTATGCTCATCCTCGCTCTTTTCGCCAATCTTCAGACCCCGCAAATCTTGGAGATTACGACTACGTCTACGAGGACCCTGAAGTCGATGGCCAAGGCGGCGATGAAGAGTAGTCTAGCTTTTGAGTAGTCTAAGTCTAGCCCCAGTCTAGCTGGCTCGTTGGTACTTGTGTACAACTAGTATTTTTCAAGTCCTTGGTTAATACTAGTTGTACACAAGTATCCAATCGCTTGTTTGTAGGGAGATGTGCTCTGCCTCTCCTGTTGCTTCCGCAATAGTCCCTCCTTTCGACCAGGTGGTCGAAACCAGCTTCTTTCCGCTGTTTTGTGATGTAATCTTTTGGCCTGCTCGGCTCTTATTGTAAACTTGACTCGATGCGATCTATGTAAACTCTGATGTGTTAAATTAATGAATGATTTGGTCTTACGACTTGTGTGAAATTATTTAGTAATTTGTATGTGAGTGCTATTTATTTATCCAGAAATAGCACAATGATTTCACAGAGGATTCAAATTTTGAAAATTCGGATCCGACAATTTCACTGACAAATACTAAGCAAGAACAAACCAAAGCACTGCACATAGAAGCACCTCTCTTTTTACTAATGTACAGGCTACTGATACGTAGGATTTGGTGGACACTATCACCTTTCACAAACAAATCTGAGTTTACTGCAGAAAAGGCTCTATCGATCTTATCCGGTGCATGGTTTAACAACTTAATTTATACATTAATACAATATGACAAGCAGTATCTGGTCTTGGGGAATTCTTTTACATACAGTAACCCTATGTATGATATTTACAGCCACAGAAGCTTGTGCCTTACATATGTATGGAGAAGAATGGCATACGTGCTGTTGCCGTTGCTACATGAGCTACTTGGTTTATAAATCATCGTATCATCTTGGTTTAATTATAAATCATCGTATCATCTGATATCAAGCAGTTTGAAGAGGACGTGCACAATCACAAACATCAGGGCGTCACAAAAATTGACTTGAAAATATAATCTAGAGATCTCCCTGGGTTAGAGATGCCCTGATGTTTGTGAGCCCATCCCACCTCTTGTATTACTTTGTATGGGACATGCGCAATCTTTTGGCAGTTTCGGTTCACAGGGGTTCGACAGCTGTTCATAACGACGGTGGGTCTTGATTATAATGATAGAGATTAATCGTAGATACAAAAGAATCCATGACAAATATAAATATTGTTTGAGCTGTGAAATTGTAATATATACGGATAGATAATATAAGATATATAGTCTAGAATGCATCCACGTCAAACACCATGGAAAACGTCAGGGGCGGATCCACACCCATATTTTTTATTCAAAAAATCCAGTATGTAGTATGTAGTATGTATATTAGGTAATATATACTAATAATTGGATCCAATTATCGGTATTTCAACCTCTACATGATTTCAGAGCCCGTCCACACCCCTCCCCCTCTCATATTCATGCGCTACTACACGACCCAATAGCTAGACTTGGCCCATCAGCCCAAGTTTCCTAAGCATGACCTAGCTCCTCTCTCTCTCTGACCCTCTCGTTTGAAGCTTGACAAGGAATCCAAGAGTGCTTGGTGATTGGCAAGCCAATCCATTCCCAGAATCACATCAAGAGACTTGGTGTCTATGATGATGAGATTGGCAAGAAATTCTACCCCTTCTATGGTCACTTTAACTTTAGGGCAACCTTGGTTCGTACTTAATTCTGAACCGTGGATTGAATCAACAAAACACTTTTAAGAGGCAAAACTTCCAACTGATGCCTTTCAGCAAAACTCCGAGAAACAAGCGAATGCGAAGCTCCAGAATCAAATAAAACAGTAGCAGGTGCTGAATTTACTAGGAACTTACCAAGCACGACATCCGGGGATATCCGGGCTTCCTCCACAGTGACGTGGTTCACACGTCCCCTTCCAACAGGCTGAGGGGTCTTGACTGGTGCAACTGCAGTCTGAGGTGCTCCACGTCCGGCTCCTGGCATGGGGATCCTGGTCGAGTAGCTCCCAAGTTGAATCTGACCGGGAAGGATCTTGCTTATGCGGGTAATTGCTGGCGTAGTGCCCCAATTTCTGGCAGTTATAATAGGTGATCCCTGCCGCAGGGTTGTTATTTCTTGGCTGTTGGTTGCTGGTGTTGTAGAAGTTGCGGGACATTGGGATAGCTGGGCGAGGCGCTGCTGTAGGGGCTCTAAAAGTAACTGGTGGAGCAACACGGGCAGGAGACTGCACATTCATTCTGGCTCTCTAGGGGTGACTCTAATGGACACTGTGCTACATTATCTTCCTCTTGCGGGATTCTTCAAGCTCGCAACGGGATTCCTCTATGAGCATGGCCTTGTTCACTGGTGCTGAAAATCTGCATAGTCATTCCCAATGACTTGGACCTTCAAGCTCGGGTTGAGTCCTCGCTTGAAACGCTTCTGGTGTGCATCATCTGTGGCAACATCATCTGGAGCATAACGAGACAGCTGAGTGAACTTATTGAGGTATTCACTCACTGACAAGTTTCCTTGTTGTAGCTCGCGGAACTCATTCTTCTTCATTTCCACCTTTCCATCAGGGATTTGGGAGTGGCGGAAGGCTTTTGAAAACTCAGCCCAAGAGATGCTCCCCGGGTTCCCATGAGCGGCACAGTAGTTCTCCCACCATTTTATGGCAGTATCCTCAAGCTTGTGGGTGGCATACAGGACTTTCTCGCGATCATCACAGCGGGTGATAGCGAGCTTCTTATCCATAGAGCGCAGCCAGTCATCTGCGTCCAAAGGCTCAGAGGAGCTAGAGAAAGTGGGTGGATTGGTCCTCAAGAACTCTGCCAGCCTTGACTGAGGAAAAGCTGGGGGCGGAAGTGGCGGTGGCAGGACGACTGCTTGACTGTTCTGGTTCAACACGACGAGCAGAGCGGCAGCGGTTTGATTCTGCTGATTCATCATCTGAGTCATGTTCTGCATTATTGAGTTCATTAACTACGTTTGGGCGGCCATGAACTGACTCAAACCCTGATCTGCACTAGCGGTCTGGGTAGATGGTGCATTGGTGCTCGAGGACTCATCCTGACTTGCGGAGTTGCGGATCTGAACCATCTGTAACAAAGCTTCCCGGGTTTAATAGACGAAGAAAAGAAATCAATTTAGGTGAGAGAGAAAGGCACAAAGGTGAGCGAGAAACAAGGGAGGGAGATGGAACAACATAATGGGGACAAAGTTGGTTTTACCCAACGAACAGATAGCCAAAAGCTATCAAGAAGCAACAAAAGGAGACACTCAAGCAAAAAGGTCCTATTACGCAGACTACACGACACTATAACTAAAGAGGGCAACTACCAATCTAACTTGTATGGATAGTCAATTTGGAACAAGCGGCAGATCTTGAACTTCCAAGGCTTCCACTACTCGATCACGAAGGGCTCGATCCCAAAGATATTCCAGAGGTAAGGAAGTCAAATTTAAATTTAGAAACCAAGTTTCAGAAAGGATAAGTGAAAGGACTCAAGAATGATATAAGAGAGTAAGATGATAAGAAAAGAACATAGTAAGATGAGAAAGAATAGAATAAGATGAGAGAAGAACATCTATTCATGTTAATTGGTTGGTTTGATTTAGAAAATAACCTTTGAATTTTTTACTAAGACGACCAAGCTAACTACGGTTACGTGCTACAATCGATATGGCTCTGATACCATCCCTTTGTCGGACCCCGGGTATGCAACCCCGAGACCCTCTGCATTCCGAGCTAGTTCCATGATCAGTAGCTAGCTCGCACAGTTGCAACAATGATGCTATCATATCCATACAACAACGAAACTAATGAAGCAGACTAAGTAATATTAATTAACAACAAAATGACCTTATGGTCAAGTTCTTACAAAAGTTGTCACACAGGTCTTAACATCAAAAGAGTACTGGCAGCGGAAATCCAAACGTCGTGGAGGCCAATCAACATGCCCACAGGCAATCGAGTGGAGGACGCGACTTAGTTCGCAAAGTCTTCGAAGTATCATTCCTCGTAGAACTCAATGTTTCCTGGTTCTTCTGCTGGTACTGATCAACAAATGGCGTACAGCCGTGAGTACATAAAGTACTCAATAAGTCGTAGGGAAATGTATGCACATAATATTCATGCAAGGCTTGAACAAGGATGGCTTTATGGTTAATTTGCATAAATGCAACACTTACAGTAAATACAATATTTAGATTGCAAAGCATTATTTTAAAGATTAATACATAATTAAGCAAGTTCTTTGAAACAAATAGTGAACCTCCTGTTCACTTCCCAACTATTCCAACCAAATCAAACCATCGTTCCATTCCCATATTTTTGAAAATTCTACCATTTGCGGGAAAGAATCCAGTCATGTCTATAACCGGAGACACGGCTATTCGAATAGATTTTTGACACTTTGCAGAGGTTGTACAGCTTTACCCACAAGACACGACTTCTCTAGTTTATTTGGCATCCGTCGATACCACCGCTCACTACCTTAGGTAAGCAGTCTAAAGCACGTGACAAGGTATTTACAAAGTTCTATTTTGACTCGGTTCTGCTCGCTATGGTTTTACCTTCTCACCCTCTTGCGTCGTTCCCATCCAAAACAGAATCGACTCAAAACTTTCCTATTTAATTGGTTAGGTCCACCCCATAATGGACATGTGGTTGCACAGTAAGACCCAGATCAATGGCGTACAAAGTTAAGTCCTTAGTTGGCTGCTCAGGCGAGACTACCACATTCCATGTGCTTCACGCACCCACCTTTACCCTTGCCATGGTACAACATCTTTTAACAATAGTGGCTTCACACCACAATTCCATATTTCCATTAGTCACGTTCATTCATTCTTTGAGCATGTGATCGTGAGTCCCGCGGGAACTAAAGTAAGGCTAAGAAATATACACACCCATGTTGGAAATACAAATGTGTCCAACTAGTAATTAACGATCCTAATGTATCCAAGGATTTATGTCATTCAAGGGGACATTTCATTTTTAATTTATCAAGGAGGCATAATGGCAATTTGGTAATTATCTACTCCCAAAACCATTTTTTTATAAAATTAGCCATGCATGTTGATATAAAACAAGATATTTTTGCAAAATGGGTACAACATGGTCAAAGGTCTACGACTTTCCTTCGTTGACGAGTTGTGGGTCTTCGGTTGCTGGGTCGAAGCATTCTTCCAAAACATCGGAATCTACACGTGCAAAAAGAATAAAAATAAATAAAACATCACTAAATGAACTCCAAAAATTACAAACCAGGACCAAATGAAATAGCTCGATTTTAGATGAATTTAGAAATTTGGATCACCCAAATCGGAGTTCGGATGAAAAAGTTATGGCCTCCGAAGATTGAATTCACATGAAATGATAGAAATTAGAATTTTAGGAATTAAATTTCTAAAGAAAATCAGAAATTCCATGTCAGCAGCCACGTGGCGCCGAATAGGCTACCATGTGGGTGATTCTGCCGATGTGGCGCCACATGGGAGGCCACGTAGGTGGAGGCGCGTTGCACAGCATAGTGCCTCGAGTCCATAGCATAGTGAACGACGAGTCCATAACGCATGTGCACGTGGTCCACGGCACTTTGCCAGATCCACCTGCAGGAGGGAGAGTGAGGGAATAAGCGAGAGGGAGTGGGAGAGAAAGAGCGGCTGCGGGGAGAGGGAGAGAAACAAAGGAGGAGGGGGCAACGCGCGCGGCGGCGCTGGCAAGGGAGAGGGCGAGGCGACCGGAGAGGCGGCAAAACGGGGTCCCTAGGAGATGGCGACCTCGATGGCGGCGACACGGTGCCGGGAAGGAGCTGACGCGGCAGAGGGGCGGAGGAAAAGGCGGCGGTGCTTTTTCGGGCGACAGCGGCGTCGGCGAAGCGGCGGCGCAGGGGGAATCGAGGCGGCGCTTAACAGGGGAATCGAGGGACGCCGAGGGGAGGGGAAAGAGGAGGCGGGGAAAGAAATGATCCGGGGGAGAAAAATCGATGGGGGATCCAGGGGTTAGTTGGGTGGCATTTGCGGGTAAATATTTTAAACTTTAAGGGGTATTTTTATTTGTGCAAGTTGGATTTTCACGAGAATCCAAGGGATTGCTGCTCCTCGTTGTTAGTTCATTTTTAAGACAGCTTCTCGCGAGAAACGAAATCTGGTGGTTTTGAGAATCAAGGTGTTTGGTAGGACTCCATGAGAATCGATTGAGAAGCTGGGAGTAGAAGCTGTATCAAACAGGCCCTAAGTACAAAGGTACTCAGCAAGCCCTCACACCAAATGCAAATGTATAGATGTTTAGTTTGTCAAAGGAAGGGTCTTATGGTTATTTTAACTTAAAGCAGATTTTATGTCGAACCCGAATTTCGCAAATCCAAATCCTCTGTGAAAATATTGTGCTATTCCCTCGATCAGTAGATAGCACTCACAGACACATTGCTGAATCATGGCATACATGGCATGAACCAAACCATTCAAATATAATACAAACATCAGAGTGACATAGACCAGGTCGGGTCGAGTTGTACAAAAGGGGCCGAACAAGCCAAATTGATTACATTACATGAAAGCAATGTAAACTACGGCAGAAGCAAAAGGGGTAGAGCTCATCTTTCCACATGCAAGCAATCGAGGTAGCTCATGTATGACTGATATTAACCAATGGTTTGGATAATATCGGTTATACATAAGTACCGAAGCGAGTCCACTAGACTGAGGTGAGACCTAGACTACAGAACTAGACTACTCTTCATCGTTTCCTTGTCCATCGACTTCAGGATCCTCGTAGTATGCATAATCTCCCTGATCCACGTTATTTGAAGGATTTGGGGGAGAGCGGGAATGAACACAACTTCCGTGCTCGCAAGCCAACATACACAATGGAATAATATACTGCATGCTTAACAAGAATGGCTCGGGTTCTTTTATTTGCTAAAGTAATATTTTCAATTATCATAATTACAAATTCCTATCACTTAGCATTTTAACCAAATTGCATTTTATTAAAGAGAGTAATTACAATATTTATAACAAAGAGAGGTTACCTCCACATTTATGCTTATTTTTATTGGGGCTACCCCATATATTAACATCATTTGGATATGACGACCCATGAAAATTCAAACCTCAAAGCTAGGTGAGTGACCTAAATTTTATATCACCCCAAGGTTTTGAAATAGAACTAACTCTATTAAGTTTCAATGTCCGCTTTTGACCGTAGGCACGACTGTTTAAATAGTTTAGACTCTGCAAAGGTTGTACACTGTACCCACAAGAGATAATTATACTCGTTACCCCACATGATTCCGTAGTTATGTAGTTGAGCGATCGTCACAATAACCTTTCAAATTATCTTGCCCCTTCAGTCATCTCACCCATATAAGGTTACGCCCATACGTTGTGCGGGATGTTCACCTCAGCGACTAGTGTAGTTGGACTACACCACTGCGACAGTCAACTTCACCTTGCATCGGCCTTTCAAGCCGGTCGCAACACACGCTTGTACTTTCCCGTTATCCATCCAGCCAGATGACATTCAGGGCTTAATAATTTTATTAAGTTAACTTGCACTTTGCAGACTTGTTGTTGCACATGTTTTACAAGGGAGGTCATGACAAGATTAAGTCCTTAATTCATCCAGGCGGTTCATACCCCATACCAACCATTCTCGTGCCCGACGGCACCCACCACCATTCCATCTGCCTAGATATGGTAATAGCAAGTTATTAGGGTTTTGAGGAGTAAAAATATATTAACGCAACCATCTCAATCATTTACCCACAATGACTGCCCAAAGCCACTTTCGTGTTTAAAGGATGATGATTAGGATATTTAATATCCTGGTACTGAAGAAAGGCTAGCATGTCGCTTAAGTACAACCTATACTAGTATTTACCACATAGATACTAGGGTGACATGGAATAATGGATTCAATTATCAATGGATATCATAATAATTAATTAATCAACAAATGAGTGTTTAACTACCTTAAGATTTAATATACATTTGATTAAAGAATTAAAGCATGCAATTTTTGGTAATTTAAAGGAATGATATTTTGCAGAAAATGTAGGCTCAAAATTATCAAAGTATTGACTCACCTTGGTTAAAAGTAGGAGAGTCTTGATAGTCTTAAGCTTGATCAATTCAGGGACCTTCCACTTCTTTGAACCCTATTCGGACGAATGTATCAGAAAAAGGCACAAACAAGCAAATAGAGCAAATAAATAGAAAAGAGATAACAAATGAACTCCAAATTAAATAATACTAATGCCATTAGCAAGATCTTGAATTTACAAAATTTTAGAAATAAATTTTATAATTTTTGGAGTTATAACGGATGAGAAATGAATTTTTGAAGTTTCTCTTTTGAATTAAATAAAAAAGAATAAAAATGGAGAGAGAGAATGTTTCTTTGACAGGTGGGACCCGCTGCGCAGTAAGTCGGTCCATGCCACAGCGCATGAGGCATGTCCATGCGCACCAGTCCATGGGCTCACGGCGAACAGTGTTGAAGCGGACCCACTTGTCGTAGAGTGAGAGGGAGATAGAGAGGCAGAGGAGCCAAGGGGGGCGCACAGGCGACTAGGGAGCGTCGCCCTCGCCGGCGAGCGACGGCCGGTGGGCGGGTAAAACAGGGCCCCACGAGGGTGGTGGCTGTACTAGAGGTGGCGGCGGCGGCGGGAGCTCTAATGGTGGCAGCGGCGCACGGGCTTGCGGAGGCACGGGCAAATCGGCGTCGCTGGGATGGAGATGGCACGGGCACGGGCTGCGCCCAGGGGTGGGGAAGCTAGAGGGGAGGTTGGGGAGCACGGGGACGCCCTAATCAGTGGGGCGGCGACGACCGGCGACAGGGAAGAAGGGGCCACGGTGGCGGCGTGTCTCAACGGCGGAGAGGGAGCATGGAGGTGGGGGATGGAATCCTTGGCGTAGGGGGGCACCTCGTGACGAGGTCGGCCAGGGCGGAGGCTCACCGGAGCGGCGGTAGAGCGATGAGGTGGCGCAGCAGGAAAGAAAAGGGAGCGGGCGCTTCTTGGGCTCGACTTACCAGAGATAGTGGAGGGGTGATGTGGGGAAGTGAGAGGAGCATAGGGGCTTCTTATAGCCGGGAGGAGGAGCCGTTGAGCTTGATGGCCGCGCGGCGCTTGGTCCCGAGGGCGGTGGCAGAGAAGGAGGGGGTGGGATGGGGCACTCTAGCGCGGTGCAGGCATGGTGATGCGGGGGCGCATGCGCAACGCAGCGCAGAGAGGGTGCTGGCGCTGTGGTGACGCACGAGCGACGACTTGTGCAGCCAAGACTGGCGGTGGAGGCGACGCGGCAAGTGGGCACTCTGGTAGGCTGCTTGGGCTGGGCGGCTCGGGCGTGGTCGCCGCATCACGGCGAAGAGACCGGGCGGGTGGGTCACCAGACGTCACAAGACCATGGAGGCCGGCGGGCATCTTGATGGGGCGGCTACCAAGGCAGGCGAGAGGGTGGAGCGAGAGAGAGCCAGGCGCGGCGGTGGTGAGGCTTCGGGAAAGAGGGAGATGAGGTGGCGGAGGTGACGGCTCTAGTGTCACAAAGAACGCAGTGTGTGCAGAAGGGAAGCAGCAGCGAGAAGCGGAGTGGCGTGGCGGCGCACGACTTAACCAGCGCACGGGCGGCTCAGCCGAGTGGGGAAGAAGGGGCAGGCAGGGGGAGGAAGGAGGCCGGGCCAGGCGGCCAAAAGGAGAAGAGGGCCGGGTGGAGCTGTTGGGCCGGATGGGCCAGGAGGAGGAGAGGTAAAAAAGAATAGGGCCCATAACTGAAAAGGAGAATTCAAACTGGAATTTTGAATTCGAGAATTTTAAGGAGGTTTGAAACACAAACCCGAGCTTAGCTATAAGTTAGATAATTTTAAAAATAAACGGTAATTTGAAATACGATTGAAAACCAAAACTTAAATAGTAATTACTATTCATGTTAAAAAATAGGATATTATATTTTACTCAAATACTGTAATTATTTTTTCAAACCTATCATCTAGTCATTTCAACTTAAAACCAAAGCGTTGTTGATATAATCCAGTTTTATCGTAAAGCGAATTCATCCCCCTAGTAGTAAGCATGATGTTCCGGCCAACTATTATCGTGAGTTGACTGCACAGTCCTCAATCCACAGTAGAGTGATAGTAGCGACCCTAGTTTGGCTTTCCGCACGCTGTCGAGTGAAACAAGGGTGTGAGCAGAAGCCATTTAGTACACGGCAAGAAAAAGGTCTTGGCAATATTTCCTGAATTCAATGTAGACATGTGGACTACTGGATCTCTAGTTGCCACACAAAACTGGTATTTCTTTAATTCCTTGTAAGCTTTTAGCTTCTCTGTAAAGTCCACAGTCTACAGTAGAGTGATAGTAGGACCAGGGCAGTACAATAATGCGTGTAAAAGTGACAGTGCTAGCTTGGCTTTCCGCACGCTGTCCAGTGAAACAAGGGTGTGAGCAGAAGCCATTTAGTACACGGCAAGAAAAAGGTCTTGGCAATATTTCCTGAATTCAATGTAGACATGTGGACTACTGGATCTCTAGTTGCCACACAAAACTGGTATTTCTTTAATTCCTTGTAAGCTTTTAGCTTCTCTGTAAAGTCCACAGTCTACAGTAAAGTGATAGTAGGACCAGGGCAGTACAATAATGCGTGTAAAAGTGACAGTGCTAGCTTGGCTTTACGCACGCTGTCCAGTGAAACAAGGCTGTGAGCAGAAGCCATTTAGTACACGGCAAGAGAAAGGTCTTGGCAATATTTCCTTGATTCAATGTAGACATGTGGACTACTGGATCTCTAGTTGCCACACAAAATTGGTATTTCTTTAATTCCTTGTAAGCTTTTAGCTTCTCTGTAAAGTCTACAGTCTACAGTAAAGTGATAGTAGGACCAGGGCAGTACAATAATGCATATAAAAGTGACAGTGCTAGCTTGGCTTTACACACGCTGTCCAGTGAAACAAGGCTGTGAGCAGAAGCCATTTTTCTTGCTCCTCGTTGTTAGTTCATTTTAAGAGACTTCTGCGAGAAACGAAATCTGGTGGTTTTGAGAATCAAGGTGTTTGGTAGGACTCCATGAGAATCGATTGAGAAGCTGGGAGTAGAAGCTGTATCAAACAGGCCCTAAGTACAAAGGTACTCAGCAAGCCCTCACACCAAATGCAAATGTATAGATGTTTAGTTTGTCAAAGGAAGGGTCTTATGGTTATTTTAACTTAAAGCAGATTTTATGTCGAACCCGAATTTCGCAAATCCAAATCCTCTGTGAAAATATTGTGCTATTCCCTCGATCAGTAGATAGCACTCACAGACACATTGCTGAATCATGGCATACATGGCATGAACCAAACCATTCAAATATAATACAAACATCAGAGTGACATAGACCAGGTCGGGTCGAGTTGTACAAAAGGGGCCGAACAAGCCAAATTGATTACATTACATGAAAGCAATGTAAACTACGGCAGAAGCAAAAGGGGTAGAGCTCATCTTTCCACAGGCAAGCAACTGAGGTAGCCTGTGTATGACTGATATTAACCAATGGTTTGGATAATATCGGTTATACGCAAGTACCGAGCGAGTCCACTAGACTGAGGTGAGACCTAGACTACAGAACTAGACTACTCTTCATCGTTTCCTTGTCCATCGACTTCAGGATCCTCGTAGTATGCATAATCTCCCTGATCCACGTTATTTGAAGGATTTGGGGGAGAGCGGGAATGAACACAACTTCCGTGCTCGCAAGCCAACATACACAATGGAATAATATACAGGCATGCTTAACAAGAATGGCTCGGGTTCTTTTATTTGCTAAAGTAATATTTTCAATTATCATAATTACAAATTCCTATCACTTAGCATTTTAACCAAATTGCATTTTATTAAAGAGAGTAATTACAATATTTATAACAGCAGAGGTTACCTCCACATTTATGCTTATTTTTTATTGGGGCTACCCCCATATATTAACATCACTGGATATGACGACCCATGAAAAATTCAAACCTCAGGCTAGGTGAGCTGACCTAAATTTTATATCACCCCAAGGTTTTTGAAATAGAACTAACTCTATTAAGTTTCAATGTCCGCTTTTGACCGTAGGCACGACTGTTTAAATAGTTTAGACTCTGCAAAGGTTGTACACTGTACCCACAAGAGATAATTATACTCGTTACCCCACATGATTCCGTAGTTATGTAGTTGAGCGATCGTCACAATAACCTTTCAAATTATCTTGCCCCTTCTGTCATCTCACCCATATAAGGTTACGCCCATACGTTGTGCGGGATGTTCACCTCAGCGACTAGTGTAGTTGGACTACACCACTGCGACAGGCAACTTCACCTTGCATCGGCCTTTCAAGCCGGTCGCAACACACGCTTGTACTTTCCCGTTATCCATCCAGCCAGATGACATTCAGGGCTTAATAATTTTATTAAGTTAACTTGCACTTTACAGACTTGTTGTTGCACATGTTTTACAAGGGAGGTCATGACAAGATTAAGTCCTTAATTCATCCAGGCGGTTCATACCCCATACCAACCATTCTCGTGCCCGACGGCACCCACCACCATTCCATCTGCCTAGATATGGTAATAGCAAGTTATTAGGGTTTTGAGGAGTAAAAATATATTAACGCAACCATCTCAATCATTTACCCACAATGACTGCCCAAAGCCACTTTCGTGTTTAAAGGATGATGATTAGGATATTTAATATCCTGGTACTGAAGAAAGGCTAGCATGTCGCTTAAGTACAACCTATACTAGTATTTACCACATAGATACTAGGGTGACATGGAATAATGGATTCAATTATCAATGGATATCATAATAATTAATTAATCAACAAATGAGTGTTTAACTACCTTAAGATTTAATATACATTTGATTAAAGAATTAAAGCATGCAATTTTTGGTAATTTAAAGGAATGATATTTTGCAGAAAATGTAGGCTCAAAATTATCAAAGTATTGACTCACCTTGGTTAAAAGTAGGAGAGTCTTGATAGTCTTAAGCTTGATCAATTCAGGGACCTTCCACTTCTTTGAACCCTATTCGGACGAATGTATCAGAAAAAGGCACAAACAAGCAAATAGAGCAAATAAATAGAAAAGAGATAACAAATGAACTCCAAATTAAATAATACTAATGCCATTAGCAAGATCTTGAATTTACAAAATTTTAGAAATAAATTTTATAATTTTTGGAGTTATAACGGATGAGAAATGAATTTTTGAAGTTTCTCTTTTGAATTAAATAAAAAGAATAAAAATGGAGAGAGAGAATGTTTTTTGATGGTGGGACCACATGGCATAGAGTCGGTCCATGCCACAGCAGCATGAGGCATGTCCATGCGCACCATCCATGGGCTCACTGCGACAGTGTTGAAGCGGACCCACTTGTCGTAGAGTGAGAGGAGATAGAGAGGAGAGAGCCAAGGGCGCGACAGCGACTAGGGAGCGTCGCCCTCGCGGACAGGCGACAGGCGGCGGGTAAACAGGCCCCACGAGGTGGTGGTCAGACTAGAGGTGGCGGCGCGGAGCTCTAATGGTGGCGAGCGCACGGCTATGCGGAGGCACGGCAAACCGGCGTCGATGGATGGAGATGGAGACGCACGGCTGCGCCCGAGGTGGGAAGCTAGAGGGAGGTTGGGGAGCACGGGACGCCCTAATCGGTGGCGGCGACGAGCCGGACAGGGAAGAAGGGCCACGTGGCGGCGTGTCTCAACGGCGGAGAGGAGCATGGAGGTGGGGATGGAATCCTTGGCGTGGGGCACCTCGTGACGAGGTCGGCCAGGCGGAGGCTCACCGAGCGCGGCATAGAAGCGATGAGGTGGCGCAGAGAAAGAAAAGGGAGCGGGCGCTTCTTGGGCTCGACTTACGAGAGATAGTGGAGGGTGATGTGGGAAGTGAGAGGAGCATAGGGGCTTCTTATAGCGGGAGGAGGAGCCGTTGAGCTTGATGGCAGGCGCTTGCTGGTCCCGAGGCGGTGGCAGAGAAGGAGGGGGGGATGGGGCACTCTAGCGCGTGCAGGCATGGTGATGCTGGGCGCATGCGCACGCTTCAAGAGAGTCTTGCGGCGTGGTGACGCACGAGCGACGACTTGTGCAGACCAAGGACGGCGGTGAGGCGCGCGGCAAGTGGGCACTCTGAGGCTGCTTGGACGGCGGCTCCGGGCGTGGCTGCGCATCACGGCGAAGAGACCGGCGAGGGTGGGTCACCGGCGTCACAGTAAGACCATGGAGGCGCGGGCATGCTGATGGAGCGAGCTACCAAGACAGGCAGTAGAGGTGGAGCAAGAGAGAGCCAGGGCGGCGGTGGTGACGCTCGGAAAGAGGGAGATGAGGTGGCGGAGGTGACGGCTCTAGTGTCACAAAGAACGCAGTGCAACAAGAATGGGGAGCAGGCGAAGGGGAGTGGAGCGGGCGACGACTTAACTAGCGCATCGGCCACAGTGGGGAAGAAGGGGCGGGGAGGAAGGAGGCGGCCAGGCCAAAAGGAGAAGAGGGGTGGAGTGTATGGGCGGATGGGCGAGGAGGAGAGGTAAAAAAGAATAGGGCCCATAACTGAAAAGGAGAATTCAAACTGGAATTTTGAATTCGAGAATTTTAAGGAGGTTTGAAACACAAACCCGAGCTTAGCTATAAGTTAGATAATTTTAAAAATAAACGGTAATTTGAAATACGATTGAAAACCAAAACTTAAATAGTAATTACTATTCATGTTAAAAAATAGGATATTATATTTTACTCAAATACTGTAATTATTTTTTCAAACCTATCATCTAGTCATTTCAACTTAAAACCAAAGCGTTGTTGATATAATCCAGTTTTATCGTAAAGCGAATTCATCCCCCTAGTAGTAAGCATGATGTTCCGGCCAACTATTATCGTGAGTTGACTGCACAGTCCTCAATCCACAGTAGAGTGATAGTAGCGACCCTAGTTTGGCTTTCCGCACGCTGTCGAGTGAAACAAGGGTGTGAGCAGAAGCCATTTAGTACACGGCAAGAAAAAGGTCTTGGCAATATTTCCTGAATTCAATGTAGACATGTGGACTACTGGATCTCTAGTTGCCACACAAACTGGTATTTCTTTAATTCCTTGTAAGCTTTTAGCTTCTGTAAAGTCCACAGTCTACAGTAGAGTGATAGTAGGACCAGGGCAGTACAATAATGCGTGTAAAAGTGACAGTGCTAGCTTGGCTTTCCGCACGCTGTCCAGTGAAACAAGGGTGTGAGCAGAAGCCATTTAGTACACGGCAAGAAAAAGGTCTTGGCAATATTTCCTGAATTCAATGTAGACATGTGGACTACTGGATCTCTAGTTGCCACACAAAACTGGTATTTCTTTAATTCCTTGTAAGCTTTTAGCTTCTCTGTAAAGTCCACAGTCTACAGTAAAGTGATAGTAGGACCAGGGCAGTACAATAATGCGTGTAAAAGTGACAGTGCTAGCTTGGCTTTACGCACGCTGTCCAGTGAAACAAGGCTGTGAGCAGAAGCCATTTAGTACACGGCAAGAGAAAGGTCTTGGCAATATTTCCTTGATTCAATGTAGACATGTGGACTACTGGATCTCTAGTTGCCACACAAAATTGGTATTTCTTTAATTCCTTGTAAGCTTTTAGCTTCTCTGTAAAGTCTACAGTCTACAGTAAAGTGATAGTAGGACCAGGGCAGTACAATAATGCATATAAAAGTGACAGTGCTAGCTTGGCTTTACACACGCTGTCCAGTGAAACAAGGCTGTGAGCAGAAGCCATTTAGTACACGGCAAGAGAAAGGTCTTGGCAATATTTCCTTGATTCAATGTAGACATGTGGACTACTGGATCTCTAGTTGCCACACAAAACTGGTATTTCTTTAATTCCTTGTAAGCTTTTAGCTTCTCTGTAAAGTCCACAGTCTACAGTAAAGTGATAGTAGGACCATGGCAGTACAATAATGCGTGTAAAAGTGACAGTGCTAGCTTGGCTTTACGCACGCTGTCCAGTGAAACAAGGCTGTGAGCAGAAGCCATTTAGTACACGGCAAGAGAAAGGTCTTGGCAATATTTCCTTGATTCAATGTAGACATGTGGACTACTGGATCTCTAGTTGCCACACAAAACTGGTATTTCTTTAATTCCTTGTAAGCTTTTAGCTTCTCTGTAAAGTCTACAGTCTACAGTAAAGTGATAGTAGGACCAGGGCAGTACAATAATGCATATAAAAGTGACAGTGCTAGCTTGGCTTTACACACGCTGTCCAGTGAAACAAGGTTGTGAGCAGAAGCCATTTAGTACACGGCAAGAGAAAGGTCTTGGCAATATTTCCTTGATTCAATGTAGACATGTGGACTACTGGATCTCTAGTTGCCACACAAAACTGGTATTTCTTTAATTCCTTGTAAGCTTTTAGCTTCTCTGTAAAGTCTACAGTCTACAGTAAAGTGATAGTAGGACCAGGGCAGTACAATAATGCATGTAAAAGTGACAGTGCTAGCTTGGCTTTACGCACGATGTCCAGTGAAACAAGGCTGTGAGCAGAAGCCATTTAGTACACAGCAAGAAAAGGTCTTGGCAATATTTTCTCGATTCAATGTAGACATGTGGACTACTGGATCTCTAGTTACCACATAAAACTGGTATTTCTTTAATTCCTTGTAAGCTTTTAGCTTCTCTATAAGAAGAGATAAGTACTGAGCGGTCTTGGAATTCCAAGTTGCCTCTTTATATTCACCTCGTTTTCGTTGGGACCGACTTAGTACCGATCGAGATATCCTTTCTGCCAAACATCTCCTCGATATTGAGCAAAGATTTTTCTTGAGATCAATTGCAGCGGCGAAATGATAGATCTCTTGGAGAGCTTCAAGTTGAGGTATGCTACGGCCTTTTATTGAGTTTATCTTTGCTAACGCGATTTCCTTTTGGGGTCAATTCTAACTTGCGAATCTTTTGGCTGTAGAGTGAGATTGGAAAGCTAGATGATCATTCCATTCACATGGGCATGGCATAATCAGTCAGAAGACATCACCTCTCGATCCACCGCATCTAGCTAGCTGAGCACAACTCTTTAAGCAACCAGCTGAGAGACCGAGAGCGACCAATCGAACCATGGAGGTGGTGACGGGTGCCTTGGGCAGCGTGTTCCGCAAGCTGGGCGATCTGCTCAAGGAGGAGTACAAGCTGCAGACGGGTGCGAGGGAGCAAGTCGAGTATATCAGGAGAGAGCTTGAGGTCATGCACGCGTCTCTCCGCGAGGTGGCCGAGGTGCCGCGGGACCAGCTCGACGACCAGGTCAAGCTCTGGGCACGCTATGTCAGGGAGCGCTCCTACGACATGGAGGACGTCGTCGACACCTTCCTCGTGCGTGTGGAGAAGACGGGCAACTTGTTCAGCAAGGTCGAGACTCGCCGTCAGATTGCTTCCGCGATCAAAGAAATCAACAAGCAAATCCAAGAGCTGACCGAAAGGCGTGACAGGTACCGGGTCAACGACACTGTGGCTAAGCAAATCCACGAGCCTGCCGCAACGTCGACTATTGATCCTCGCCTCTTTGCTTTGTACAAAAATGCGGAACAGCTCATCGGCATTGATGGGCCAAGGGATGAGCTCATAAACATGTTGTTCCAGGGGGATGATGAGTCCAAGAATGTCTCCATTTTCGGAATTGCAGGATTGGGCAAGACCACTCTTGCAAAAGCAGTGTATGACAGCCGTAAAGCGCGCTTCGTTTGCCATGCTTTTGTTCCGGTCGGTCGTAATCCTAACATGAAGAAAGTTTTAGGGGACATTCTCATTGATCTTGACAAGAACAAGCGCGCGAATTTAAATAAGAAAGGATTGGATGAAAGGCAGCTCATCGATGAACTCCGAGAAGTCCTTGAGAACAAGAGGTACGATAAGAAAGGATTGGATGAAAAGCAGCTCATCGATGAGCTCCGAGAATTCCTTAAGAACAAGAGGTACGTGCGCATCACCCACCAAGTGCTAGTCATCAGCTTAAAGTTAATTGCGTTACATTCTAGGCTTTAATAGATCGAAATTGACCAGTTGGTAATAAGATCCGACATGACGATTTCTTTCGGGTGAAGAATTCTAAGGTGATCGGAGATGGTTTCTTGACAGATGAAGAGGAAAGCAGAAGGCGTAGAAACCCTAACACCCAGTGCTATGGGGTTTTTATAGTCACAACACTGTAACCGCTTCAGGAAAAAGTCTAATGGACAAAAATCCTTTTGAACTAGCGGACAAAGAAGCTTTTCAACTTCCAAGGCAATTTCTCAACTTTAAAAATGAATACAGACCACCTCGAGTACCACAACATTTACTGAGGGGTGTGCCCGATACGACTTCATCGGGAGTAAGCATCCACACGACCAATTCATTTAAAAGTTTGGGGGCTAGCTAACGAGGATTAAAACCTCTATTTATTATTTATTATAAAGGGACCATACGTCTTCATGGTCGTAACCCCTAAGACTAACGACCTCACTGGTTGTAAGAATTCCATAGGTTACATGATACCCAACCTGGTCGGACATGGTTCCAAACCTAGTCTTCGACCAGTCAAATGCTCACAAGATTTCTGAACTGGTGTCTGGATCTAAGACCAGACATATACTTTACTGTGTGACGAATGGAACACGTGCTATATATTCCATACCACGCGACGCTACGACACTGGAGCACGGTTACAAGACTCATTGACATATAACCGCACAATAGTTGATACATTGTCAACTGACGCCTCTCTCTGACCAGACGCGCCGCTTCTCAGCAGGCGCCTCTCCAAGGGACAACTGCCAATGTTTTATCAACTACATAAGGAGGACCGTGGAAGGAGAAGAGGAGGGACCGAAGAGAATCATCGACTGGAATCACTCTCAGAAGATAGTCAGTCGATTAGATTGCAAAGCCGTAGCAAGCATTGTGCTCCAGTATTAGGGGAGTTAGTCTTTGGTCCAGATTGCAGATACACTTTGTAATAACCAGTTCGTATCAATAAAGAGCAGCCTCATTCCTTACCAGGAGATACATGCCACTTTTCCTCTTTCTTTTTATATACTCATAAGTTCGGTGATTTGATCGTCGACCGGGGGGAGAGAAGGGGGACTGGGGTGCAGGGGGGCTCGGGTACAAGCCGGGTGGACCGAGGCGCAACAGGGGAGGCTGGGCCGGAGCGGCCGAGGAGGAAGGGCATCCGGGGAGAGGGAAGGAGGGAAGAAGCCACCAGGGAAGGCCAAGAGAGGGGCCAAGCACAACCAGGAGGGAGAGAGGGATGGGGGAGAAAGAGAGGAAGGAGGTGGGCTGGCCCAGGAGGAGGGGAAGAAAATTGGGAGGGAGGCCCAAGGACTGAAAAGGGGAATTCAAACTGACAATTGAATTTGGATAGACCAAGGAGATTTGAAACACAAACCAAGCTGAGCAGGGAACCGGGAGATTTTGGAAACAAGCCAAAACGAAAAACAAGCGAAAAGCTGAAAAACAAATAAAATAAATTTTTATTTAATTAAAGTTTGAATAATTCAAATTAAATAGCTTTTTCTATTCTGAAAGTCCTAATTAAGCTTTTAGCAATAAAAGCAAATGGTTATTTTTTAAAATTTTGAAATTTTTTAAAAACTTCGAAAAGCGGGATGCTACACTGCCCCCCGCGCTCCGCCTGACCACCCCTACTCCGCCCTGTGCCTCCTCTCTCCGCCCGCCACTGCCCCCTCCGCCCGCCGCTCAGAATGAGAAGATCATGGACCGGCTCCTCGCCGATTTGTCCCCCATCATCTGCCAAGTGAACTAAATTGAGCAATTCTTTGGTACTTTGGGCTTATGTTGTGTGCATAATGAACAATGTCAACGAACACACATGGATGAGATTCACATATTGTATTGATTTTGTCTCAGGAGGTGTGGCTGGGAAACGATGAACTTGAGGACATGTACGAGAAGCGGCACGGCGATGCGAATTACACATTGTTCAAGCTCGCCCGCACCAACAATCGCGGAGATGGTGAATTTTCCTTCCCCATTTCAGCTTGGTAGAACAAGGAAAAAGGATCTTGTTGTATGGACCATGTAGGGAAATGTGTGGTGTTATTGTGCCTTCTGCCTTCCAACGTCCATTTTGCCTACTCCATTCGAATGGTTGTTTGTTGTGAGGTGAATATCAATATATATAATCTTGATTTTTTTAGTGGCATAGGAAAGGCAGAACATAGGCTAGAAAATAAGGCAAAAGAAGATCCTTATGAACAAAGGAGGCTCTCAAATTGGCTATTGTGCCCGTCCCTTTCAGTTGTTTTTATCGTAACCCAAAGTGCATCTATGTCCACATAAATAATCTCTTTTGTCGAATGCCTCTGATGTTGATGTTTCAAATGATAATCATTACGTTGCGATGCATATTATTTCCATTTCAATATTTTAAAATGATATATGTAAAAGTGTTTGATAATTTGTTATGTCCAATCCTTTTCATGTTGATGCATCTAATAATTGTCAGTGGCCATTATTGGATGTTTTCTTCTGGAATGTTTCGAACAAGCACATAGGAAATTTTGAATTGTCAACCTAGTTATGGACATCAGTAGTTTAATTGCAATCTAGTGAGACTTCTAGCATGTAATGAGTTAGTCCGCCACTGGTGCTTGCAATCTGTAGTACACTATCTTAACAACAAGCGACTGGTGGACTTCTAGCATGTAATGAGTTACTCCGCCATGTAATGAGTTACTCCGCCACTGGTGCTTGCAATCTGTAGTACACTATCTTAACAACAAGCGACTGGTGGGATCTCCCCACTGAAGCTGTCTATACATATACACAGTCTTCGGCCAAGAGATACTAGCTCCGTCGAATGGCGTTGCTTTCGACACATGTGCCGATACGGCCGATTTTCACACCGTATTAGCAGTTTTAATCACCACGCGCACGTATTAGCAAAAGTGGCCGGGATGGCGCAGGCCGGGCGTGTGCTCGCACGCGCAGGCGCAGCGCGCGCGCGCGCCTCAGCCTGGCGCGGGCCACGCTGCAGCGGCGCTACGCGCCATGGTGGCGTGGCAATGCGTGGCACGCCCGACTGCGCTCGCTGCCCTAATACGGTGTGAAAATCGGTCGTATCGGCAAAAAATTCCGTTGCTTTCATACAAAGTCAAAGTTCTTCCGTAGATATCTTTCTTAGCTGTGGAGGTGAAATTCTAGCTCCTTCAGCTACAACGTGCTACACTGCTACTGGAGCTAAATTCTTGTATAAAGCGCCGGAGCGACGGAAGGAGGTCATTGTGTACGGTCTCCAAGGAATGTGTAGGATCGAAAAGACGGTTAGAGAGGGTGAGTAGGAGCTCAAATACTTTTTCACTTAAAAGATTAGATTCAGCACAAATCTCACTCCGATAACTATGAGAGCTATGAAAATCAATATATAAGCACATGGGAAGACTTACTTTGAATCTACTCCAACCCCTCAAAGAAAAAACCTGAAATCACACAGTTGTGCTGAAGAATCAGGACAATCGGAACTACCGCAGGCAAACATGCGGAACTACCTATAATCGGAACTACCGCAGGTATAAGGGCGGAACTACCTATTATCCTGGAATAGCTTGACAACGAAAACTAAAATTGGCACAACTTTTGATTCACTTGGTCAAACACTACAAAACTTGAAACACAATTTCTCTAGAAGGTTAAGAACTTATTCCAATCAAAGATTTAGAAGATCCGAGTCAAAGTTTCAACCTTTTTCAATTTGAGCGAAATTCGGTTCAAAATAAAGTCAAAAGGTAAAACATGATCCAAATCTTGCTCGTGGGTAAAGGATGACCAAGATGGTCTAGATACACTCCCACATATCACAGTAACCCAGATCACCACAAGGATTCGAGGGAAACCCAACAAGACATCAAAAACACGAAATTATCAAAAGAGCGTAAGAACATGAACAAACTCATCATAGAGAACGTTGTTTGGATTGATTCATGATCAAGTAATGTTTACAACCTCTCCATCTTGGAGGACACAACTCAAACAAAGAGTATACAAAAACTCCAACTCTAGAACCCTAGACCCTCTCCTTCCTCTCCTAGGCCTAATAACTCAAGTTAGGGTTTTGCAAATATGAGGCTTGGGGGCTGCTGAACAGCACACCCTTCTATTTAAGGAGGTCAAGGCTTCTAGAAGACTATACCCATTGGGCACCCGTTAAGCCCACTCACAAATGGGTTTAACTCACGCACGTATTTTAAAGCACCGAATTCAATCTTTCTTGACCTAAACCGCTTTCCTTTGCGTCATCTTGGGCCGTGGTTTAGCCAAGAGGTCACCGAGGCGGTATTTGGTGAAATTACCAAAATACCCCTGCTCAATCCTTCTCCGCAGACCGAGTCCAATCTTGGTGAAGCAAGCACCTGCTTCGCCACGTGTAGGTTTGATCAACTGTTCTCAATATGTGGGCAAGTTTCTCCCGTCTGGCTCACACCGAACCCTCCATAGCACTTGCACCGACCCCCGCACCGCTTGATCCAACCCGTCGCACCGAACTGCCCGTTCGGTCATCCTTGTCCATTCTGCGCCATACTTGAGTCCAATGACTTCACCCGGTATCCTCGATCGCTCTGAACCTCAGCTCTCCAAGCTTAGTTCCGATCATCCTCACCGTTGACCATCGTTGACTACCAAGCGTCCTGCACAAGAAATCGATTTCGGGAACAAGTTCTTCACAACTTGACCCACGTTAGTCAAAACATGCATTATTCAATATAAACACACTGAACCTTATGGACTTGTCTTAACCAACACTCAATGCTGCCAAGATTGCCGATGAATAAGTGAGAACCAGTCAGACTGCCACCCATGAGCCGGTCTGACCGCCACCAGGCCGGTCAGACCGCCCAACCTGGGACTTAGCCAAAATTTCACCCTGGAAATCCGAGAGCTCTCTGGAAATTTCAAACCAATAGATCTTTTGACTGGAAGCTCCAAAAAATATGAGACCAGGTGTAGGAGAATACCCCCTCTTGCCTACACACTCTATTTTTGGCCTAGCTCCAAACTCATCCAACTTTTCTGGCCGGCCGGACCACCGCCCATGGCCGGTCGGATCGCCAGCCTCTCGGCCCAAAGCCTGGCTGGTCGGACCGCCACCTGGCCGATTTGACCGCCGCCTTAGCTGGTTTGACCGCCGCCTTGGCTGGTCTAACCGCTAGAGACCTAACAGCATGAGAAATTTTTCAAAAACGCGTGATTTGACAAACCATCAACGCTATTACCAATTGAATCATCATCCTAAGATCACCGTGCGCCACTATCATCCAGGAAGCTCCCCCTCCAACCCTGTCGCCTCTGGACCACTGCAGCGCCAGGACCGCCTCTTCTTCCCCGCCTCCGGCCGCCTCCTTCCTCGCCGCCGTTCTCCCTCACACGGCAACTTCCAACCGCCATTGTTGTCCAGGTGAGCTATGGGGCCCCCCACCGACCCCATGCTCCCCCGCTTCTCTGGTTTGCAGCGCTCGGTCATCATCCCCTCCTTCAGCCGAGCTCCCGTCGCCGCCGCCCATGGCCGTGCCGCCGCTCCGGCCATCCCCCGCCGCCGTCACCGGGACCGTCTCACCAAGGGAACCAATTTTGGGTGTTCGCCGGCGCCGCCGCCCCTCCCTCCACCAGCGACGTGCCGCGTCGCTCGGCCTATCCCGCTGCCGGTGCGTTGTCGGGCGACTTATGCGACCCTAGGCGTAAGTCGTATGGCGCAAGAGGGAGTCTGGGTAAGGGTTGTCGGGTCTCCGTGAGTGAAACCCTACTCAGGTGAAACCTTAGCGGGTGTAGTGAATACCGAGGGGTGCCTTGTAAAGGCCTTGTGATAATCTCCCCTTGATTCACATGTCTAAGGAAACGTGTGTACATATCAAGATGATTATCTATTGTGGGTAAAGATGTACAATCTCTGCAGAGAACAAAATTGTTCGAACAGCCGTGCCCACGATCACAGGCGGACATAGAAACTTACAAGAGTTAGTTCTATTTTTAAAACTTTTGTGGATGAATGGAAAAATATTGTATAATGCTAGCCGATAGGATTTTCTAATATTTGTATTTACAAATGTTGCTTTACACAAATAAAAGAATACGAGCCATCATTGTTGAACCTTGCATGTATATTATTGCATCTGTTGTGTTGGCTCGCGAGCACGGTAGTTGTGCTCACCCTCGCTCTCCCCTAACCCTTCAGATGATCTGGATCAAGGAGACTACGCCTTTTACGAGGATCCCAAGGTCGACAGACCAGGATGCGAAGAAGAGTAGTGTAGCTCTGTAGTCTAGGTCTCGCCCCAGTCATGTGGACTCGCCGGTGCTTACATACAACCGATATTACCCAAACCCTTGGATAATATCAGTCGTACACAAGATACCCAGTCGTTGCCTGTGGAGAGACAAGCCCTATCCCCTTTTGCTTCCGCTGTAGCTGCGTGACTTTTGTGATGTAACATATTTGGCCTGGCGGTCCTGCTGTAAAAAGTTGACCCGACGTGATCTATATTACTCTGTTGCTTGTAATATATCGGTTGGTCTTATTTCGTGTTTGTATAAGATGGTCCAGCAATGTTCTTTTACATAATCCGGATCCGACACTATTGGGCTCCATTTTCTTCGGATTAATCCGTAGCTATTGGTCGGGTTGGAGTAAGTAGTTCCCATCCCATGTATTATTCTGTACTAGTATCCGGTCAATCCTTAGCTACTCCTACTTTACTTTTTTATTTTCTTTAATCACCGCTGCTTCCGTTCTTTTTATAGTTGATGTTCTACAAGTTGAAAAATTGTATTTTTTAATTTTTTTTTTAATATTATAGGATTTTGAAGGAGAGATATTGCTATTTAACGATTTAGCAAGGTACACAGGTTTCAAATAAGTGAGATGACGCGCGTGACAACTTAATTCTTAATTCCCTCACGTTTTGATTCCTCTTTCTTTCTCATTATTTCTCAGTCTGCCTTCCTCAGTGATAACGTCGTTGACCACACTGTCAATGTGCGGGAGGAGAAGGATGATTTTAACTTCTGTTGGTTGTCGCGGAATCCTTGCGTGGAGAAACTGAAGGTTTCCATCAACTGCGAGGATGCTACGCCTGGGGAGGTGGAGGAAGCCGAAGCGGCTCTGAGGTACGCAGTGGGCGTCCATCCCAACCGTCACTACTTACTACCATCATGCTGGTTTTAATTGCTAGTTTTCTCGGAGGTGACAAAACGAACCTAATTTTCTCTCGGAGGTGACAAAACGAACCTAATTTTCTCGAACAGACCATCTAGGGAATTGCAACCGACTCCCACAGACCTGTCGATGAGACGGTTCCCGAAGCGGTGGCAATCGTGCGGTTATAAAAACTCACCGGGAGTTAGACTTGGATTTTTACCTTTTCCCCAAATCGCTCCCACTGTTCTTCAAGTTTTCGCCTTCTCCGCCTCTGACTCGATTTCGTCTTCTCCGCCGCCAACCCAATCGTGTCTTCTCTGGCAATCTTTTTTCAATCCAAAACTTCTTGTTTCTGAGAGAAATGGCCAAGAAAGTTTCTGAGTGGGAAGAGTCGGAGATGGATGCGGCGAAGATTAAAGTCTTGGTCGACGCCGGGAATATTCCAGAGAAGGCTCTGGTGAAATGGATTCCGGCTATTGGGCAGCACTGGCCGTCGGGGGAAAATGGGCAAATCCCCGTCTTCCAAGCGTACTGTGAGTGCAGCCTCCGACTGCCTGCTCACCCCTTCCTTACGGTGGTACTCGAGCACTTTGGAGTGGAATTAGTGAATCTAGGTCCTAATTCCATTACTATGCTGAGTGTCTTCGTGTACCTCTGCGAGGTGTACCTGGGGATTCAGGCGGACCTCCCTTCGCTTTTGACAATCTTGGCCTGGAGGGCCTCCCTTCGCTTCAGAACACTTATATGAAAATACATGAATGTATTCCCTTCGCTTCAGAACACTTATATGAAAATACATGAATGTATCTCTGTCCCGAACTAAGATAGAGCAAATAGAAATTTATAAAGTGTGCAACTCAGAAAGTCACTGTATGGACTGAAGCAAGCAGACAGAATGTGGTATAATCGCTCGAAGCGACTTTCTATGCAAGAAAGGCTACACGAACAATGAGAATTATCTTTGTGTATTTATACGACGATCCCAGGATGAATTTTGTATAATCTCAGTGTATGAAGATGATCTGAATATCATTGGAACCCTAGAAGGTATTAAGAAAACAAGCTCTTACCCGGAGTCGGAGTTCGAAATAAAAAATTTGGGTCAAACCAAATACTGCCTAGGCTTGCAGCTTGAGCATACCCCGAAAAGGATTCTAGTACATCAGCCAACCTACACTCAGAAATTGTTGGAAAGGTTCGGCTTTGAAAAGGCATATCCTTCGAAAGTGCCGATGGTCAGGAGATCCTTGCAGCAAGACAAGGACCCGTACAGACCTAAAGAAGAGGGGGTCTGAGACTGAATTCCGTGCACTGAGTGCGAGAGGAGCACTCATGTATTTAGCAAACTGTACTAGATCATGCATTGCATTTGCCGTAAACCTATTAGCAAGGTATAGTATAGAACCTACCAAAGGCATTGGCAGAAAATAATGGACATCTTCCGTTACCTCTAAGGAAGCAAAGAATTTGGTCTGTTCTACAGAAAGAACCAAGACCCGTATATGAATGGTTATGCATATGTCGGGTTCCTGTCAAACCCGCATACAACCAAGTCGTAAACAGGCTATGTATTCCTATGTGGTGGAACTGCAATTCCATGAAAATCGTCTAAGCAAAGTCTTGTATCGACTATGTCTTTTGTTTGTATTATATTAGCTTTGGGCTTGGAAGCCCGTGTCTGTGCCGACGACTTGGACCAACGACTTGGACACAGCTGAGTACTTTATATTACTAAAGTTCGATTGTGTATTAGCCTACTACTTTATAACCTTTATTTCTTTTTTAAGCTTTGAGCTTCTCTGTAATAAGAGATAATAAGCACAGAGCGGAGCGCCTTCCTACTTACTGCCTACAGAAGAGAATAGCCTCTTCCTGCACACCACGTTGCTTTTTTATATATATTTCACATCTTTTGTGGTTGCGACCGATTGAGAGATCCTTTCTGCAAAAGATCTCCTCGATATTGAACGAAGATTTTGTTGAGATCAGGTGCAGCGGTGAAATGATAGATCTCTTGGGGAGCTTCAATTCGATTTCGAGGTATGCTACGGCCTTTTATCGAGTTCATCTTTGATAACGCGATTTCCTTTTGAGGTCAATTCTAACTTGCAAATCTTTTGGCTGTAGGGTGAGATTGGAAAGCTAGATGATCACTCCATTCACATGGGCATGGCATAATCAGTCAGAAGACAGCACCTCTCGATCCACCGTGCCTATCTAAGCACAACTCTTTAGGCAACCAGCTGAGAGATCGAGAGCGACCAATCGAACCATGGATGTGGTGACGGGTGCCATGGGGGAGCTGCTCCCCAAGCTGGTCGAGCTGCTCAAGGAGGAGTACAAGCTGCACAAGGGGGTGAAGACACAAGTCGAGTCTCTCGGGAGAGAGCTTGAGAGCATGCACGCGGCTCTCCGCAAGGTGGCCGAGGTGCGGCGGGACCAGCTCGACGAGCAGGTCAAGCTCTGGGCACGCGATGTCAGGGAGCTCTCCTACGACATAGAGGAGGTCGTCGACACCTTCCTCGTGAAGGACGAGGACGGCCGTGAGGCCACCAACCAGCACAAGCTCAAACGGCTCCTGAAGAAGATGGGCAGCTTGTTCAGCAAGGGCAAGACTAACCATCAGATCGCTGACGCGATCGAAGACATCAACAAGCAAATACAAGAGGTGGCCAACAGGCGTGGCAGGTACACTGTCGACATCATTGTGGCTAAGCCTGCCGCAACGTCGACTATTGATCCTCGCCTCTTCGCTATGTACAAAAATGCGGCACAGCTCGTCGGCGTTGATGGGCCGAGGGATGTGCTCATAAAGATGCTGTCCGAGGGGGAGGGGGATGATGCGTCCAAGAAGAAGATGAAGATTGTCTCCGTTGTCGGATCTGGAGGATTAGGCAAGACCACTCTTGCCACAGCAGTGTATCACAAGCTTAAAGCGGACTTCGATTGCCATGCTTTTGTTCCGGTCGGTCAAAATCCTGACCTGAAGAAAGTTTTAAAGGACATTCTCATTGGTCTTGACAAGCAAAAGTACACGAATTTTAATATGACAATATTGGATGAAAGGCAGCTCATCGATGAACTCCGAGAATTCCTTGAGAACAAGAGGTACGCGTGCATCACCAGTACCTTCCGTGAGAATTCCTTGAGAACTGAATTATGAGTGTCTTTTAGTTTTGGTTGTTGTACAGTAAGTAAATTGCATTGCATTCTAGGCTTTAATATCGGTACCTTCTTTTGTGCCACCTATGCTCGCTTACTTTGTGCATTTCCAAAATTCCAGTGGCAACCATTTGCCCATATATCTTTTGTGCTGGTTAAGAGCATATATAAAAGAGTATATATAATATCAGGTAGCTAGCAAGCAAAATTTCTTAAAAAGTATAACCTTTGGAAGCCTTTGCATCCTCCACAAATCGAGAATGGAGGCCCTGTCAATCAATAGCAGCGACTTATAGTAGAATACTTAATTTAATGGATACTAAATCCTGCATCTCCCTCTTTGGTGCACGATTCTCTCTACTAGTTTTTCGTCTTCCTTACTTTTTGTTCGTTTATTCCTTCAATATTGTTTCTTCGAGCACCTTGCTTTTATAGATTCTCTAGATGGTTTTACTAACTCCTGGCTCTTGCGCTGTCATGCTGATGTATAGGTATTTCATTGTTATTGATGACATATGGGATAAGGAATCATGGGGAATAATCAGATGTGCTTTGGCTGATAGTAATTGTGGAAGTATAGTAGTCGCAACTACTCGTATTTTCGATGTTGCCACATATGTTGGTGGTGTTTACAAACTAGAGCCACTTTCTCGTGATAACTCTGAAAAGTTGTTACGTGCAAGGATCGTTGATTGTGAAGGCACATGTCCCCCCCATAGCGAAACCACCAACGAGGTATATGATAAAATTTTGAAGAAGTGCGGTGGTGTGCCATTAGCTATCATCACAATAGCTAGCTTGTTGGCTAGTAAACCAGGGGAGGTCTGGTCCGAGGTGTACGACTCTATCGATTTTGGGCATGGTGATAACGAGGATGCGGAGAACACTAGAAAGATATTGTCGTTTAGCTACTACCATCTACCTTCTCATCTAAGGACTTGCTTGTTGTATCTAAGTGTATTTCCGGAAGATTATATCATTCTTAAAGATATTTTGATACGGAAGTGGATAGCTGAGGGTTTCGTCCATGAGGAACACGGGGTAGGATTATTAGAGGTTGGAGAGAGATACTTCAACGAGCTCATAAATACAAGCATGATCCAGCTACTTGAGAGCGAAGAACAAGGGTACGTATTTGGTTGTCGTGTTCATGATATGGTGCTTGATCTCGTCCGTTCCATGTCAAGAGATGAAAACTTTGTTACTGTATTGGACAAAGAGCAACGAACATTTCCACAAAGTAATAAAGCTCGTAGGTTAGCTCTTCAACATAGAATGGAAGGGCAAAGTAATATGGACATGCAACATGTGAGGTCATTTATTGCCACTTTCAGTTTGTGCCATGCTAGTGTGATATCCACAAGCTTTCGAGTTTTACGTGTGCTAGCTATAGAATTTTGTGGTTTTATGGAAGGTAATAACAGCCTCGAGCATCTTGGGAAGTTGCTTCACCTGAGGTACCTCGGGCTAACATTTACACCTGTTCGTGAGCTCCCAAAAGAAGTAGGAAATCTTAAGTTTCTGCAGACACTGGACTTGAAGGGAACGGCCATAGAAGAATTGCCGTCAAGCGTCGGGCTGCTAACACAATTGGTGTTCCTACGTGCTGCTGATCGGGAGACAAGAGTGCCGGACTGGATTGGGAATCTGACGTCCCTGCAAGAGCTGTGGATATGGCCAGCTCCCGACAGGTGTGCAAGATTTGTGAAGGAGCTGGGCAACCTGAGGGAACTGAGGGTGCTCGTTACTGAGATTTATGTAGTGGATGAGAGCATGGAGAGAGCCTTGGTGGAGTCTCTAGGCAAACTGCACAGGATCCAGTTTGTGACTATTGAGGGCAAATCGTTGCGGAAGGGAGCCACGTGGGAATCAGGATTCGTCTCCCCTGGACAACTCCGCTACCTGGCTTTACCATGCTTGGAGTTCTCCAGACTGCCGGCGTGGATTAATTCGTCGCATCTTCCGAACCTCTGCAACCTAAGTGTGGATGTGCATGTTGTGCAAGAGCAGGACATGGATTCCCTTGGGAGGTTGCCACAGCTCCGTGTCCTCCAACTGTCGTCGACGTACACGCCAGTAGTAAGCGTGGCTATCGGTGGGGATAGGCGACTGTTCCGCAAGTTGAGATCCTTCTGGACGACATGTTGTGTATTGGTCAGGTTCGCGCACGGCGAGTGCAGCGTCGTGGCACCTATTATGCCTAGCCTTGAAGCCCTCCAGTTTACTGTCGATGTGCGGTTCATGAAGGACGCCGACCTTGGTCTTGACAATCTTGGCCTGGAGAGCCTCCCTTCGCTTCAGAAAGTCACCGCTCGCATCGACTGTATGTGTGCCTGTGCTGCGGAGGTGGAGGAAGCAGAGGCGGCGTTGAGCCACGCAGCCGCCGTCCATCCCAACCGTCCCACCCTTCGAACGACAAGGATATCTGAAGATGACATGCTCTCATCTGACCAAGAACAAGTGGTACGTGCTTGCATCGCTGGCTCGCTCCAATTAATGTTCCATTAATTAGTTCCCTAGCTATTGGGCTCCATTTTCTTCGGATTAATCCGTAGCTATTGGTCGGGTTGGAGTAAGTAGTTCCCATCCCATATATTATTATGTACTAGTACCCGGTCAATCCTTAGCTACCCATACTTTACTTTTTTAAAAAAAAAATTTCTTTAATCACCGCTGCCTCCGTTCTTTTTATAGTTGATGTTCTACAAGTTGAAAAATTGTATTTTTAAAATTTAATATTATAGGATTTTGAAGGAGAGATATTGCTATTTAACGATTTAGCAAGGTACACAGGTTTCAATTAAGTGAGATGACGCGCGTGACATAATTTTAGCTTTACAACTTAATTCTTAGTTCCCTCACGTTCTGGTTCCTCTTTCTTTCTCATTATTTCTCAGCCTGACTTCCGAAGTGATAAAGTCGTTGACTGCCCTGTCAATGCGCGGGAGGTGAAGGATTATTTTAACTTCTGTAGCTTGTTGAGGAATCCTTGCTTGGAGAAATTCAACGTTTCCATCAACTGCGAGGATGCTACGCTTGGGGAGGTGGAGGAAACGGAAGCGGCTGTGAGGTACGCGGTGGACGTCCATCCCAACCGTCCCACACTTGAGATGACGCGATATGCCGAAGATAAAATGATGGTGCTATCCGACCAACACCAACAGGTCAGGTCTCCGTCTCATCTCTTTCTAATGCTCCTTGCTGGATTAACTAACATTGACTGGGAGGTGGAATCCTTGCTTGGAGAAATTGAAGGTTTCCATCGACTGCGAGGATGCTAGGCCTGGGGAGGTGGAGGAAGCGGAAGCGGCTGTGAGGTACGCGGTGGACGTCCATCCCAACCGTTCTACACTTGAGATGACGAGGTACGCAGAAGATAAAATGATGGTGCTATCCGACCAACACCAACACCAACAGGTCAGGTCTCCCTCTCATCTCTTTCTAATCCTTGCTGGATTAACATTCCCCATTCCCATCCATTGCTACTACTACTACTCATCATGCTGGTTACCGACTTTTAATTACTAGTTTTCTTTTCCCAATTCCAGCCTGGCAACGAGATGATTTGCGCGGGTTGTTGTGGAATCCTTGGTTGGAGAAATTGAACGTTTACATCAACTGCGAGGATGCTAGGCCATGGGAGGTGGAGGAAGCGGAATCGGCTGCGAGGTCCGCAAATCTTGCAAAAAATATTCTCTAATTATAAATTTAAATATATATGCTTACTACTTTACTCCTGCTGTTGACAGACCTTAGATATAGAGTTAAATGTACTCGACATGAACGAGGTCATGTACGTTCGAGGGGCGCTCTGCAGCTTCATTAAGGCAGACATCGTTAACCCCGACGAAGAGTTTCACACCGTCTACACCGATGAACGACCTTCGAACAATTGATTAAATATTGTAATTCAATTTGAGTAGTTGTAATTCAATTTGTAACTCTACCGACAATACTTGAAATATTCTTTTGCAATTGATTTTCAGTTAAATGATCACTTTCAGTTGTCGAATTCATCTGTGATGTATATGTTTCTGCTTGTTTGTTTTCGGAGGGCATAGCTAGCAATTCCTGAGGCTAGCTAAAAATACGACGAAACTTAATTAGGTGCAAAGAACTATCACAGACAATTTTTAAGAAAAATCGTCTGTGAAGGACCACTATCACAAACGCTTTCAACCAAAAACCGTCTGTGATATACCACTGCAACCGTCTGTGATACATTTATATCACAGACGGTTCTGCAATACAACCGTCCGTAATAAGCCGTTTATCACTCCAAAACACCGTGATCCTCTCTTACTGTCTAACCATATTCTACTACAACAATTGTCTGTTGTGGCCTACCGAATACTGGCCTCTACGTAGCTTGAGCGTAGCAATGCCATATTTCTATGCACGCATGTATGGCCGGTGCATTGATTCCGGCCGGGCCGGCGACACATGCCCATGATCAGGGGCGGACCTAGGGCCGGTGCTGCTGGTGGTGAAGCACTTCTTCAACCCCATCCTCTGCCACCGTCATCCTCTCTCACTCCAGTGCTCCAGGGTACTCACCAACTGCTATCATCCCCCTTGCTCCATTTCCTGGTCCGTCACTGCCCATGATTGCAATTTGGGGGGGAAGTAATGGCCGTCTTAACTGAACTTGATTGCGCGCGCACACATGACACTGTGACAGAGACTCCTGCCTGCTTTGGGGTTAATTACTACTGCAGTGCAGCGGTGGCTGTACAGTGTAGTACATCGAATTGTGCCTCCATAACACATGCTAGTGACTTTGGATGTACAGTGGTATGTGTCGCCAAAGATGCAGACAGCAGGACGACGGCAGGAGCACAAAGGCATCCTCGCGAGATTGCTGCTTCCTTGCAGTCGCCGCCGTGTTCGTTGAGCTCGCGGGTTGGCATTTGTGGAGATCTAGCCCGCTGTCCTCAATGCTTGGTCCCTTCTCTCATTAATTCGTCGATCCTGAAGGGTCTTCTTAATTCGGCACTGGAAGACGACTCGCGATCGATCGTCCCTGATTATCGATCAGCGTCATTGATTGATTATGCGTCGTGCTCGTATGAATTAAAATGCTCGACACGACATATGATCTAGCCATACGCTCATATGGTATGGAGTAGTTGTGTGGCTTGGAGAGGATTCTGTGATGCAGATTGGGATTCACATGCTGTCAAAAGTAACATCTTATAAGTATATTGACTTTCACGCCGTATATTGAAGCGTTTGTAGTCCAACGGTTAGGATAATTGCCTTCCAAGCAATAGACCCGGGTTCGACTCCCGGCAGACGCAGCTACTATAGTTTCTTTTTTACCTTGGTGCTGCTCTTTTCTGTTTGTTTTTTTTTTCCTTTTTTTTAATGAACTTTTTCTTCTTTTTTATTTTGATGAAATGAACAAATCTTGCGTCGGTTTTGATAGGACAAAAATCATCACAACTTTTTGAAGGAGAAAGAATACCATGCATATCATCATTTGAGAATGAACCATAATAGAGTTCTGATTAGTTTGGGTTCTTCGATCTTCCGAGGGACAAGTAATCTAAACTTCCCAAATGTTCTCTTTAAATTCTTCATACGACATACAAGTCTTTGTTGACAATAACTCGTCGTTAACGACGTCAAAATTGGAATAAATCTACATCGATCAGTAGCCTTCTCGGTATATCCAGGTTTTTTTTCCCTTCAAAGATGATTAATAAAGTCGATCGCTGTTTTTCCTGAAACGGAAAAAAAAGCAATGACCTTCGTTCATTTTCTTGTGGCTTATGTGTGACTAAAATGGGATATTTCGGACTTAGTCTAAAAGGCATCATCACTTTCAAATTGATGTATATCTTGGTGATGTTACGTAACATTCATTTGAGATGTAAAGGGGAAAATGTTAGTAGTTCATTATGTTAACACGTTGACTTCATAAGTTGCAAGTCAACTGTCGGACCCGGATTTTCAAATCTCGAATCCTCTGTGAATAATATTGTGCTACTTTGGATCGATGGTAGCACTTACAGGCTCATTGCTGAATTATTTCATACATAGCGTGAATTAAAACATTTAAATATATCAGACATCAGAGTGATATAGACCACGTCAGGTCGAGTTTTACATAAGGATCACCAGCCAAATTGATTACAATACATAAAAGCACGTAGCTGCAGCGGAAGCAAAAGAGAGGATGGGGCTCATCTCTCCACAGGCAAGCGACTGGGGTGACCGACGTACGACCGATATTATCTAAGGATTGGGTAATATTGGTTGTACACAAGTACCGACGAGTCCACTAGACTGGGGCGAGACCTACACTACAAAATCTATACTACTCTTAATTGAGCTTTGAAATCTAAATTTTGATTGAGCTTTGAAATATGAGGATGTTACATCAACTAAAGAAGTCATTGCTCCTTTAGAGTGGATCATTGCAGGACAAACTCCAAACTAAAAGGGAAGTTGTAAAAATGGCGGAGTACATCTCACAAAAGCTCTATTTTATTCACAATGTAGTACTGTTCTACAAGCTCCTTGATGCTTTAGCTTCTTGTTGTTTCTTTACAATATATAGATAAAAGAACCCCCCACCCCCAAAAAAAGAACCTAATCAATAAAACAAAAAAAAACTAAAGAAAGAAGCGAAGAACAATACACTAAACTTTAACAACAAAGCACACTAAAAGAAGTCTAGCTAGAAGTAATTAACCTTTTTTCTTAATTAATGAATCAGTTCTTCTTCTTCCCTGCAGCAGAAGCAGAGTGTTTGTCGTCGGTCTTGACGATGCCGTCGTTGCCGGCGAGCATGAGGTACTTGTCCTTCCTGGTGAGCATGGTGCAGTCGTAGCCGAGCGCCTCCCCCATCTTCCTCTGCACGAGATTGGCCATGTCGGTGCTCGGCACCTTCCTCTGCCTCACCGCCGTCGTGTCCACCCTCTCCAGGAACTGCACCGTGTAGCACATCCTCGGGTTGATCATGTAGTAGAGCGGGTCGAAGCACTTGAGCCCACCGGCCGTCGTCGCATAGAACATGGCCGTGTCGACGGCGATACCGACGGGGACGACGTCGTCGCTGAGCTCGGCGAACAGCGGGCTGAACCGGAGCAGGTACGGCTCGCGGCAGGTGGTTCCCTCCGGGCAGACGACGACGAGGTCTCCGCGGTCCAGAGGCGCCCATGACGCGGCCGTCATTGCCGCGATCGTAGCGTCGGCCGCCGCGGTCGCGGCCGATCGGCGAGATGAGTTCCGGCCGGTGAAATACCGAGGTCAGACGACACGCGCACTGCCGGTCCAGCGCCACCGACACGCATACCGGGTCGATGAGCGTCGCGGTGGTTGCACACGAACAGCTGCCCGCGCCACGGCCGCCGGCGCCGGCAGGCCGGGCGGCCTCTCGCCCTTGAGCCGCCACGACATGCCGGTGGCCGCCAGGATGGGCGTGGAGTACCTGTACGGTACGGTGAGCGCGACGGCGAGGCGGGCGGCTCCGAGGGCGACGCCCAAGGGGAGCCACATGAACATGGCGAGCGCGTTGCCGGCGGTGGGCCGGAACGCGAGTCGGCCGTCGTGGAACACCATGGGCTTGGGGTACTTGCCCCTGGGCAGCGCCTGCCACTTGTCCTTGTCCTCCTGTGTCACGAGGTACATCTCCTGCATGTACGCACACAACGTAAACGGTCAAAAAAAAAAAAAGAGCTGCCAATTAAGTTGATTCTGTACGTAGCAGCACCGCACATGAGAAAATAAAAAAGAGCTTGGACGGTCCGTCGTCACGTGAGGATATAATCCACAGCCGTCTGATCGTACCATACTGCTTGATCGGACAGTTTAGATTGCATCCTAGCAGGATCGAGTCCATGAAAAACAGTTCCCGTGCATGCATATACAGTTGCATGTATAAGAGGGAACATTTTCATGAGGAACAGAGGGTAAGCTCGTCATGACCAAGTGGTACAATTACAAGAGACCAGAGATTCTTGCAGGGTCGTTGAAAAGGTGACAGGTATATATATATATATATATATTACACTTTGCTAGCAATACAAATACCTGAATAGTGAAGAACCTAAATATATTGTGCAATCCCATCATGCTACTTACATGTATGATACCTAAACTAGCTAGATCAGGGGGGGAAACAGAGCATGCAAAACTAGCTTAGCTACCTAGGCGAAACTCATAAGTTATAACTGATTATACCCCTAATTACATGGAAGACCGCAAGCATACAAAAAAAAAAGCATGTTGATGGTATGTTGTTACCACGTACCTTGCAACAATGTGAGATGGGATCTTGGAGGAACTCCAAGGAGCTAGAGAAGCCCACGACATGAACCTCCATCGTCTTCTCCTCCCCCACCACGACGTGATGATCTTCTTCCTCCATGAGGCCAGTGTAGAGCCCCCAGAGCACCTTCATCTCCCTCCCCACAACCACCTCCGCCTCCATGTACTCCTTGAGGAACGCCTCGACCATCACCCTCGGCATCCTGGTCACGCACACCCTCCTCATGGCGCTCCTCATCACCTCGAACCCTTCCGCCCCAACGTCCTCCAGGAACCACTTGGGCAGCACGGCGCGGCCGGCGCGGAACCGGCTCACACGCAGGCCGCAGAAGGCCACCATGGCCATGACCTTCAGGGCCATGGCACCGCCCATGCAGCAGAGCAGAGGGTAGAGGAGGAGGAGCACGAGGCCTCTCAAGAAGCCTCCTGCCTCCAGCGCCACGAGCATGAAGTAGGGGAAGGTCGAGGACGACCTGAGGAGGGCGCCCTCGACGTCGAGGACTAGGGTTTGCGCGGCGAGCTTCTCCGTGGGAGGAGAGGCCGGCCTGCGCACCAGGGAAGGGTGTAGCAATGGCGACGATGCGGTGCTTGGTGATGATCTAGAGGTGAGAGGCCTCCCATGCAGGAGGAGGGAGGCCAAGGCAGAGAACAGCTTGTGTGACAGCTTCCTCTTGGCCATGGTGGTTTGCTAAGTTGGTGACCGGCTGGCCAATAGCTATAGCGGTGGTGGCTGTGCTTTGGTGTTTAGCGTGGCACTGGTGGCGGTGGCTGTGGCAGAGGAAGAGGATATCGAATTGGGGTGGGGTGGGGAGAGGTTGGTGTATGGATGGTCGCTTATATAGGAGGACAACAGCTAGCTAGCTAGCTATCTCCCGCCCGCCCCACCATGCATGCATCAAGAAGACTCAAGAGCCTAGGTCGGGTCATGCCCCGCCCGCCCGCCCTGCCTGTCATATCATGTCATGCATTGCTGCTTTTTGTAACAAACTGATCAGAACTAGACGGATTGCAGAGAAAGGATGCGTGGATGGATGGATCTCAGTGGAAACGGGTCCAATTGTGTGGCCCGACGCAAAGGAAATGTTGCCGGATTCTTGGACGTGGTTAGAGTAGGGACTTGGGCCGTTCTTTTCGGATCGGCTCAAGTCTTGGTTGGCACGATACGATATATGGTGGACTGGGTCGGCACGGTGTGACATGTGGTGGGCCGGGTCAGCACGGTACAAATTGCGGGTTGGATCTGAGAATACGACCCGTTAGGCGGCACGACATGACCAGTTGGGTCGTGCTTGGGCTGACACGACACGAAATAGGCTCAATCTTCCCGTTATAGCATAATCTCTCCCTCAGCCTGGCCCAATCACTCCCCCACATCGGTCTGACCCAACCAATCACACCCCTTCTGTCACCTGGTCTGACCCAACATCCCTCCCGCCCCCAACCCCCATCCACAACCCTTTCCCCCGAGCCCTGGCTCCCAAATTCCCAATCCTTAATCACATTAGCTGATTCCCCTCCCTCCAGCTCCAACCGTCTCCCTCCCCACGCGCTGCCGATCGTCGCCCTTCCTCCCCACGCACCGCCGACTGCCCTCTCCCTCCCCACGTGATGCCGCCCTCCCTCTCCCTCCCCACGCCTCCACCCTCCCTCCAGCCACCTCCTCGTTGCCGTTCTTCTCACCCCCTTCGCAAGTGCGCGACGCGGCTGAGGTAGGCGGAGTTCTTCATCGGCGTATAAGAGGAGGAGGATGTTATGGCGAGGGGGAGCAGGCATAGATGGCACACTGGTGTCTTTGTTTTTCCGGCGACGGTGGACGCTTATAGTTACTTAGCCTTGGACGCAGACGCTTATAGTTACTTAGGCTCGGCGGACTTGGGCCGCAGCATTTGACGACGCATGCGGATCCATCCGCACCGTACGACGGATTTTGGGTCGTGGCTCGGGGCAAGGCCGGAGGCAAGATGGGCACGACGGATCCATACTGCACGCACGATCCGCAGACGACCGGTTTTGGGCCCTAGCACGACGGATCCATACCGCGTGCAACGACGTACAGCCCATATTGTACAATTAATGCCCACCACTAGACGTGGTTGGGGCGGTGGAAGAAAACAGAAATGAAGTGCTACATAGATATCATGCAGGGTTTAGATAACCAAAAAAACATCTCTTGTTACAGTGATCACTTAGTGTAGCATCAGAGGAGATTATTTTTACGGTGTCCGGTAGGCCGGTTTGGCCGAAAGGAAATTTACGGTGATTTTCGGCTGATTTTTTCAAATCAAATTTTGAATTAAAAAACAGTAAAAATATAGGCCGAATTTTTTGATAATAAAATTCGACACAAATTTCTTCCATATTTGACAAAATTCATGCGAAACAAACTTTTCGGAACCGCTTTGAAAATTTACCGAGGGTCCGATAGAAACGATTTTCACTGAAAAATCAGCGAAGGGCTTGTTTGGTTGGTGCGCTGAATTCTATGTCTAAAATAAAGAGGTGTCTGGAGGTAGTTCAAAAAGTAGATGATTTTTGTCTGACCAGATAAACATGAAGATGGGTTATTTAGTTGAAAGTATATACCTGAAATTAGTGAATAAAAAATAAAACGATGGATCAAAGATATAAACGGTCGACGGAGCTGCCTGGCTACCCGGCGTCCATTTTGAACGTCTGGACCTGAGAACTCGCCTGGCTAGTAGCGCGATGCACATGAAGCCAACCAAACAACGCGTAGGTGAGTTCCCGGATGCATCCTCATCCTGGCTGGCCGGGCAAGTTGGCCTCAGGAAGCCAAGCAAACACGCGCTAATTAAGCACTTGTCGAGTACTACTGCTGCTGCTACTAGTAGTCTGAACCGTAGCGTTTTCTTCTTCAAGTACAGATTCACGCAGGCGTTTTTGCGAGCCCTAACACCTGCAGGCGGCATGGCCAATAATTTCTCCGTGATTTGCGTGCTGAAGTGGCATCTGGATCGAGATCTACCGATCATGCGGCCGAAGGAGTTTGTTCGGACTTTGGAGAATGGAAATGCAGGAGCACCACAAGAAAGAAAGAGTCTGCACGCAAGATAAATGCGAATAGCCCATTCTGTCATTCTCGCAAGTTGGACGAACCGGAGATAGAATTCTCCGAAAAACAGGGGAGAAGAGGAGAAACAAAGCGAATCAAAATTCCGTTGCTTAACTATACAAGATTTTGTCAGGTTAGATATGGGCGTGGCTAGTGGTACGGTTGTTTAGTCTGATTTTACCTCGAAAAAGTTCTGTCTGTAATCATCACTTGTTAGTTTGTTTTGGATTGGTTCCGAACTTCTGTAATCTGATTTCTTTTAATAGAAACAGGGAACCTCTTCTCTTTAAAAAAAAAAATACGTGCTTGCTGATTACACAAATCCGTCGTATCTTTCGTTGGATTTGCTCTGCTGTACGAACTTTTGTTCCCTTTAATAATAATGAAATGATACGCTCCAGCGTATTATCGAAGGAATTGTGCTAGATGTTCAAAGATGACTGCTTGTCTCTTTTCGTATGCATATGAGTGCTCCGTACATTGCCTGCATTTCGATGTCACGCCCCGTGCTAACTAACACCAAATTTCTAGGTAATTCTGATCAATTCTCAAAAGAAAATGATCAAGGCTGATCGGAACTTGAGTTGTAGCGCGGTGTCGGTACGGATCGAAAATATACAGATGTAAGTGCTAGAAACCTGTCAAGATCTAGCTGCAGGTTTAATGTGTCAGTAATATCAGTACTGTTGCTGTTGGTAGGTGTTCGTTCCGAGATAACTCGTATGTATACAGTGTGTTTACGTTAGTCAGAAAAGTAGGGCGAGTTTGACCTGCTGTTCATGTCAAGCTGCTGTACGTGTGTGGAGCCCTGGAGTTGCTGCAGCTGTTCCGTCAAAGTTCGGCCGAATCGGACACTGTACGTGACTTCCGAGCGACGGCCTACGACTTGTGTGGCGACAACCTTTTTCCTTTGACTTCCACCTGGCCCCCACACGTCAGGTACATGACGTCGGTGCGGGCCGGCACCGGCGGCCGGAGTCATGCAAATTTCAACGAGATGAGCTGAGATGGAAAGACCAAGAGATGAATCCAAGAAAGGGCGACTGAAAATATTGGATTACCTGACGCCAATATTACCGCACACCTCGCGGCAAATTTTCAATTACAATGTATTATTCAACGGTTAAGATTGTTTATTGTTAAGACACTACATATCTGTGAGTGATCAAAATGGTTGAGATCTGCACGTTTGGTACCTTAACGATCGAACAACATTAGCACAGCTAATTACGACCAAACAGGGATAAGTACATTGTAGGTGTTTGTAGCTAATTAGGAGCGTATTTATATTATATAAACTATATGATGCTACTAAATGATGAAAATGTATATTTGTGCAGTATTATATCACTTTTTTTATCCAAACTAAGCAAAAGTTCGAGTTGGATACGTTTTGGAATCCAATTTGGCCTCCGAAGATAGTTATGACTTTCAAACGTGAATAACTTTCACATACGGAGTCCGTTTGAACTTCACGAGGACTTGATGGAAAGCTTATCTCGTCCTCTTTTCAACGGATGTGGCCCCACCTTCAAATTCCTTCTGTGGGCTCCACAATCACTAAAAGAATGTGTTACGTCACCTATTTGGGCCAAATTGAACTTTGTAATGCTTGAGCCCAAGGGAAGGTGCCACCCTAAGCGGTCATACTGTTCACGAGGCACTATTTATATATGAACAATACTATAAATAGTATCATCCATATTTTGTTAGCTATGTGCGGTTTTCCCTTCCCTATATAAGGAGGTCGCACCTTATAGTTTTTTGGGATTTTGTTTAGTTAAAAGTTAACTTCGTGTATTGACTTGAGTCGATTAGACCAACCATAATACCGCTATAGAATTCTAACTTTATCAAAAATTTAATTTTATTTGCAATTTCAGATTGTTTATTATCTTGTTCTGGCGTGTTCTTCGATTGCATGTAAGAATAGAATTTCATGGTCAAGTCGATCGCGCTTCTAGCAAGTTGCTAACGATTTCGGAGTTGGTTCAGCGATTATCGGATATATTGGTCATGTATAATTTATAGTCAAATCGTGAAAACCGTCTCGAGTTATCCGTATATACTTCCGGCCTAGATCAGATTGGCGCAAGCCGCGCGTCAGGTGGTGTCCAAACCCCAAACCAATAACAATCAGCCGCAGCACGCCTACCGAACTGCCGGTTCGGCGGCAAGCACCGCGAGAAGAAGCAGCTTTGCAGGTTGTTCACGTCAGCAACGACGACGAGAGAACACGAGTATCAAAGCTGCAAGCACAGCCTTTTTTTCTCCCAGGGATTGGGACCTGCTTGTCCTTGAGCACCACCTAATTTGTTTGGATCGTACTACACGTTGCCTTTCTGATCTATATATCATCTCTCTTCTGCGGTCAATTCAATGGCATTGGAACGCATGACCTCCCATGTCAAACTTAACACCAAATAGATGACAACAACCTCCTAATGGTACTACTTTTGAGGAGAAAAAAACTTTCTTCGCACCTGTGGCTCTGACACGATGTCACCGTTAGGTTCTTGGGGCCTTTCACGTTGACCTAAACAGAAAAAAACAAGGCAAGGTGTGATGTGTTTTTAGTACTAGTATAAGATAAAAAGAGATCGTGATAAAAAGTCTCCCATGTTCGTATGTGTCATCATGGCACGAGCTTGCAGTTTTTCCTCTGAAGCGACGCCTCAGCACGATTAGCGGTCTGATCGATGATTATCTCTTTTCTTACCAGTGGAAAGAAAGATTGCATGGTTGATTGGACAATAATGATGCCAAGTGCGAGGACAGAATTCCATGTATATTTCTCTTGCCAGCCAGCTCAAATTCACCTGCTAGGGTAATCTGGAAGCTACGTACTAAACGTGTTTGTGACGCTTGATGCGTCACTCACTGAACGAATGGTAATAGGTGTAAGAAAAAAGTAAGATTGGGTAGAAATGCCAGGACTTCCAGGAGTAGTACCGAAAATGTAGCATACAAATTCACCTCTTACAGATCATACCTTGTTGTGTGTTGTCAAGTTGGTCAAGAAATGTCAGGGTTTCTACTGTCAAAATTGACGCATAAAATTCAGTTCTTGCAGTTCATACACTGCAGTTGTCGAGTTGATCAAGAATTGGGTTGCTGGTAACTACAGCAGCAGTCTGCAATGGCTGCAAGAGGATAGCTGCGGATTTTGTCGGTAGTATCGAATTATCGATCACTGCAGAAAACGTGCAGTCCTTTGTTTTTGGAGACAAATACTCCATACGTTCAAATGAAACATCTGAAGATGTAAAGTGAAAGGAAGATGTGCGGCACTTGCCACAGATTGAAATTGCCAGGAAAAACACGTTCCGCGCGTGCAAAATTCGCTGTATCTGCAGTGCTTATCTCGGAGTTTCTGATGAAAGGAGGCTATCATGGTTTCTTCGTTTGAAGAATCGAGACTTGTGAAAGTAACTGCTACCGCCCTCGCTGCGCGGGCGCGAAGTTGGAGAAATTTGTTATTCAGAGCTAGCTGCAGTAATCTGAAACGGTCTGTTCAATGTTGTAAAGCTGAAAGAAAACGGTTGGGTTGCTTCTCAAGCAGCTTTCCTTGCTCTTTCCTTCGCAAAAACAAAATGGGGTGCTTAACCTTAACGAATTATTTAAGTGAGTAGCCTGCTTTGTTTAGTACGGAAAACCTTTAACCGTATATATCATTAGATTACCGAAAAGAATAGCACCAGACAAACTAAAAAACCTTCCTTCACATTTCCATATTTCTGACGAAAATACGTTTCCAACAGTACTTACATAGTTACATATAAAGAATCTCCTCCCCCATTCCATTTTCAGATGCCACGTTATATTTCTTTTCGAGAACGAGAAAAGGAATACGAAGGACTGAACAGTCTGAGAAACTGACCAGTTGAGAATGGTTTGCGAGGCAATTCGGTTCACCTATAATGCATACATCACCATCGTGTGACCAGCGCCGCCAGGGTCATCCATCTTCACTTGGAATGCAGCAAGTTTCATGGTCTGATGCTGTGAAGTAGAAAGTACACCCTATCGTTTATTTCACGCATACATGAGCCTCTTCACAGTCAGAGCCATCCTCCGCCGAAGGAAGCCCTACTCCTAGACAGCAGTAACTACCCAGACAAGAATTGAGTTTGAATTCTTGCTCAAGCCGCACCCATGTTTTGTTTTGCTCCAATCTCTCACCTCAATTAGTTTTTTGTTTGTTTTGTTTTGGAAATATATACATTTCTAACAAGATTAACTTCCCTCTGAGCGCCTCCTAACATACATGTAGTATATTATATAGAGTGGTGTGGCGAAATACCTGTACGTAAGTATATACAGTTGTAGCTAACTCTATCTCTCCCTTGTTGTAGGCACCCAGATTTTTCAATTCGGATTCCTCTGTGAAATCATTGTACTATTCCCTGAATCAGTAGATAGCACTTCACAAGCACATTGTTGAATCAGTAGATAGCGTAAGATCATACCATTCATTAATTTACACATCATAGTTTACATAGACCGCTTCGGGCTAATTGTTACAATAAGGGTCGGACACGCCATATGATTACATTACAAAAATAGTGGAAACGACAACGGAAGCGAAGGGGGGGTGAGGGCACATCTCTCCATAGGCAAGTGACTGGGTAACCCGTGTACGCCCGATATTATCCAAAACCTCGGACACTATAGGAGGCACACAAGAGCCGACGGAGTCAGCTAGACTGAGGTGAGACTCGAACAGCTAAGGACTAAACTACGCTTCAATGACTCCTGGGTCTTCAGACTTCTGGATCCTCGTTGTAGTCGAAAGCTCAAAGGTTCCTGTTTCTGAGGCTTTGGGGAGGAGAGCGAGGGTGAGCACAACTACCGTGCTCGCGAGCTAACACAACAGATGCAATTATATACATGCAAGGCTTAACAAGAATGGCTCGGATTTTTTTATTTGCGTAAAGCAACATTTTCAAATATCATAATATACAAATTCCTATCACCTAGCATCTTAACAAAATTGTATTTTATTAAATAGATTAATTGTGTAATAATTAATAACAGCAGAGGCTACCTCCACCTTAAGCTTATTTTTTATGGTGGTTACACCCACCTAATATCAACACTGGGTAAGAATACTCAGGAAAATCCAAATCAAGGGCTAGGTGAGCCCCGCACATTTTTCCAACCCTCCCACAAAAGTTTTTGAAATAGAACTATATCTTGTAAGTTCCTATGCCCGCCTGTGACCGTGGGACAAGCTGTTCGAACAGTTTTATTCTCTGCAGAGATTGCACATCTTTACCCACAAGAGATAATCATCTTGATATGTACACACGTTTCCTTATACATGTAAATCAAGGGGAGATTATCACAAGGCCTTTACAAGGCACCTCTCGGTATTCGCTGCACCCGCTAAGGTTTCACCTGAGTAGGGTTTTGCTCCTGTGGGACCCGACAACCACTTACCCAGACCCTCTCTTGCGCCATGCGACTTACGCCTATGGTCCCGCAAGTCACATACCCCAACCCGTAGCCTCTTGGGCTCACGGGGAAGGGGAGTCCCCCACTGGTGCAGCTCGTACCGGTGGGCACTAATTATTTAGCCTGGTCGACACCATTATAGACTTGTGGTTGTACTGTTTTGTAATAGGAGGTCATCACAGGATTAAGTTCTTAAGATTATCTGGGAGGTTCATACCACATACCAACCATTCTCGTGCTCGATGGCACCCACCATCCGCCCAGATGAGGTATTAGTAAGTTTTTAGGGTTTTGGATAAGTAGAAAACAAATTATCTCAACCAATTCAGTCATTCTCCCCAATGACTGCCCAAAACATTGTTTATGATTAAAAAGACGATGATTTGGGGTAGTAAAAAGACGATGATTAAAAAGACGATGATTTCTGGGTTTTCCATATGAATTCTTCTACTAATTTTTCCATGCCCACTTTACACCATCTTCCCATACTCCGTAATTTAAATTCTATTTCTATCACGTCTCATGCACACATGAATTACACGTTAAACGACTTCGAAATATTTTGATATTTTATAGTCAAGTTTCTGACACTATGCAAACTATTGTGTAATTTTACGTCCAAACACATCATATACGTCATGCATGTAATGAGCAAAAACTTGCCACACTAACAACAGTAAATCCGCTAAGTCAACTAATTACATGCTAATCACATTGCTAACTACCAAGTCTACTAATTACGTGCTAATCACACTAAGTCTTCTAATTTTACGTTCGAACACTAAATAAAAAGACATCGACTATACAACCCTAACTATTCAGTTGCTACAATAAGAAGCCACCATTCATATACTTACATGCTAATCACATTGCTAAAACTATAGCTGCATGCTAATGACTGCGTGAACTTTACACCATGCTAATCATCTACTTATTTACATGCTAATCATCTACTTACTTTCTAGGTGCTCACAAGAAGATGCACAACTTCCGTAACTTCGTGAACTTCAACTTCTCTCTGGTTCACTTCTCCCTTTTCTTCCTCTCTGCTTCAACGTGAAAAAATTAGCGTTCGGCTCGTTTTATCGATGCGGGGGCAATGGGCATCCACATTCTCCATGTGCAGGGCCAGCAAGCCAGGCCTCGGGCCAGGCGCGCAGTGCCACGAGGCCGAGCAAGGGAGCAACGCGTGGCGGCCAAGCAGCGTCTTGGGGCCGGGCGCCATCGCCATGAGGGAACGCAGCAGTCAATGTCAGAGGCAGGTGTGGCGCACAGCAGGCGGGTGCGTGTGGGCCGACCCGTGGCGAGAGAGCACCTGCTGCCATGGGGGAGAGCAGTAGGTTGCTGCTGCTGTGAGGGAGGGCGGTAGCTACGTGCTGTTATGCGGGGGGCGTAGCAGGAGGCTTGCTGCGGTGCACGGCCGCAGTGGGCGGGAGGAGGGGGCTACAATTGGAATTACGGTGATCTAAGGGGTCAATTGTGTCCAAAAATCTTGTTTTTGTTTAGTCTTGCGAAGCCGAAGAAAACGAAATGGATTGCTTCTCAAGCAACTCTCCTTGGTGGAACCGGCGACAACCCTTTCCGCGAGAGAGAACAATCACAGTAAGTATACAAGAAATATGAGAATTTCTTTACGACGTTCAACAAAGCCTACATCCTCGGGAGCCGAATTGCGGCTGCTCCGTCCGTATGAGTTTTTTTTCTGATTAGGGTTACAAGGAGTCACCGGTATATATTTATACCCTAATTATATGTTCGACTCGGACTCATTGTCTCATAGTCGCTGCGCCCCCGCTTTCCGGACACTACAACCCCTTTCTTGCATCTTGTTATATATAAGCCATGCGTGCTTGTTCCTAAAATGATTCTCGAAGGAACGTGTGGATCGGAGCAACAAACTGGCACATCATCCTGCTGTGTTAGAGCGGAGAAAATAGTAACAAACTTAAGAAACTTCAGGTCATGAGATTGCTTACGAACTCTTGCGTGTTCTCGAAAAATAAACTGTGGAACAGTTCTACTTGTGATTCTTAGCTGCTGCTAGGTTTCAATTTTGTGTTCTCATGTGCATGCACATAATGTAACTTCATTCCCAGGAACGAGCAATCTCTACTGCCTCTCGTGGACAAGCAGCAGCAAGCAACATCGCCGCATCCTCATCCGTGTCTGCGTCGAATCCGGTTCGCCTTTTGCCGGTCGTCTTCTTCGCCTTCGACGATTCACCCGTGCGATCGCGCAGCCGAGTCGGAATCTTGAGAACTTCGCCGCCTCGCGAAAGAGTTTGAGTCCCGATCGCTATGGATTCCGGTTCCGGCAGCCGCGTCGCCCACGAACAAGGCGATTACGCCTCCAGATGCAGGCCGAGCTCAGCCCCCCTCCGGATAAACACAGCTCATAAACCCGTTACGCTTTTTTAAGAACGAAAGCCAATATACATGTCTACTCGGTCATTTGAATATAGGCCGAAGTGAAAGGCCGATCAACTGGCGCCAAATCGAGCATATTTTGGTTTGCTCCAAAATCTCAAAATCAGATAGAAGTAATAAACATAGTATGTTTGTAACTGTTTGATCGGTAGCTAGATGGACTGTCTCCTCGCTGCATCGCGTTGATACAGGTGGAGTTTCTCTGAGCTAGCGATGCCTATATATACAAATACAACGAGTTCAATACTTCCATGACCTTTGCATAAGGTCCAGTTGCGTGACTTGTGTGTGCTGTGCAGACTTTATGACTAGCGATTTTCAGTTATATCTTGGACCATCGCAGTTTTTACCTTTCCCTGTCATGCCCATCGTGCATTCAGAAATTGTGTGAATTCAGAAAGTGTAGAACTGCGAGAGTGCACACCAATGGATTCGTTTCTCTTCTCTTTCCTGCTTACATATCCAAAATGCATGTTCATCTAGCCACCATATATCCGGGTCATCACATTTCCCAGCTTTCTTATCACCTTGCCAGAAATCTAAAGCATGATCCACACCATTCAAATTTGACCTGGAGTTGCAAAACGAGCACCTACTCCAGGCATTTGGGCAGCAAAACGGGCTGCGAGATCTAAAGCCCATCTTGTGCCATATCTCCGCCTGCACCCAGAGTCTCTGTTAGCTCAGTGACTTGTGCACTCTGCGGCCCATACATATGCAGCCTCTGTCCAATCAAATTAATTAATAGGCCTACCACTGGTTTCTGATTATACAAAAATCCACTTCCTTGATAATCTAAAGTTACTTTAAGAAAGTGTTTGACTGGTAGATTAAATCCAAAAAATCATACCAGAGAGGATTAAAGGTAAATAGGCTATGTTACCCCATAGTTATAATACTTCAATTGTATTTGTATCTTACTCCTATGTATATATGAATATATGGCTATTTATGAATCGCCGATTTTATGAATATATGAATGAAAAGAGGAAAATAGCGTTGGGGCATACAGAAAACAATCCCACTTGAGCGCGAAGTTGGCATTGGGGCTCTTGGTGACTGGGCTGCTGACTGAGTGATTGATGAGCTGCTGAGAAATGCTGACCGCTGAGGATAACTATCTTGTGGCCTTCGTGCTGACAACCTCCTTTTACAACTGGCACCATTTCCTTGGGCCTGGCCTCTTTGGTGCCATCTGAGGAAAACAGCTCAGATAAGATCGAGAGGAGATATATGAGGGTTCACTGGCCCTCTAGAGCACAACAAAAGAAACTCAAAATCAAAAGAGGAAAATTGATCAAATACAATACAAAGCCTAGAATGGCTGCATTATATTAAGGGGGTTAAGTGTTTACATGACTCCGGAACACAGCATATAGGCTATGCTAAGTCACGACACAAGATACACACACATCGTCTACAAAAGAAGGAAACAAAGAGTGCTTGCAACTAAAAGACTGCTAAAGCAAGCACTGCTAGCTAAACTAAGCTAACTACTCCCACATGGCGACGAAGACTTTGGGATCAGTCTCTCCCTCCTGGAGAGGCAGGTAGTAGTAGAAGGGCGCTTCTCGCAGAAGGTCTAGGTGCATCTGCTCAAAGTGGTTGAAGGCGGCGTCCGCGCCTTGGACCGCCTGTAACAACCGCCTGGGAGGTCTCGTCCAAGGTGTGAGCGATGAACTCACCCTCTCTGGCATAGAGGAAAACCTCCATGGTCCATGACTCTTGGCCCAGAGTTTGAGTCTTTCGACCTCTGAAGATAGGCTTGCGGAGGTAATCCAGGTGATACATGAATTGGTGGAGAATATCCACGAATTCAACTCCGCCTTCTTCATGAGAGCAAAAGTCCCATGGGGCATCGGACGACGGGGTTGCCATCTACAAATTTTTGAAACAGACGAGGGAATCAGACTGAGTACAAACTCAAGTGAAGCCAGGGGAAGTGAAGAACTAAGATAGATGAGTAAGAGCAATAAATACATTATATTTTGCCAAAACTTTTCATAAATTTTGAAAATAGGACTCAAGTCCTTAGGCTCGATCAATCTAACTAAAGATCCTACAGTCATATGCTCTGATACCAGCTCTGTCGGACCCGGATTTTCAAATCCCGAATCCTCTGCGAATAACTGTGCTATTCCCTGGATCAGTAGATAGCACTCACAGATACATCACTGAATCATTTCATACATGGCTTAAAACCGTACCATTCATTAATTTAACACATCAGAGTTTACATAGACCGCATCGGGTCAAGTTTTACAATAAGAGCTGAACAGGCCAAATGATTACATCACAAAAGTAGCGGAAGCGACAACAGAAGCACAAAGGGGTGAGGACACATCTCTCCACAGACAAGTGATCGGGAAACTCAGTACATCCGATATTACCCGAAAACTCAGATAATATAGGACGCACCTAGGTACCAGCGGAGTCAGCTAGACTGGGGCGAGACTAGAACAACTAAGAACTAAACTACGCTTCAAGAACTCCTGGGTCTTCAGACATCGGGTTCCTTGTAGTAGTCGAAATCTCCAAAATTTTCTGCTTCTGAGGGGGAAAGAGCGAGAATGAGCACAACTACCGTGCTCGCGAGCCAACACACAGAATGCAATATTATACATGCAAGGCTTAACAAGGATGGCTCAGTTTCTTTTATTTGCTAAAGCAACATTTTCAATTATCATAATTACAAAGTCCTATGACATAGCATTTTAAACAGATTGCATTTTCATTAAAGAGAGTAAGTGCAATATTAAATAACAGCGAAGGTTACCTCCACCTTATGCTTAATTTTGATAACGGTTACGTCCACCGATTATCAACACTGGTATGGCTACCAGAAAATCCAAAACAAGGGTGGATGAGCCCAACACATTTCCATTCCACCCACAAAGATTTTTGAAATAGAACTAACTCAAAGTTAAGTTCCCATGTCCGCTTTTGACCGGGCGCTACTGCTTAAAACAGCTTTAGACTCGCAGAGGTTGTACACTGTACCCACAAGAGATAATCATACTCGTTACTCCACATGATTCCTTAGTCATGTTGGTTAGCGATCGTCACAGTAACGTTTCAAACTACCTTGCCCCTTCCGTCATCTCACCCCTATGGCCAATTCCATAAGTTGTGCGGGATGCTTACCACAACGACTAGCAAAGCCGCCCCGCCACGATGACTAGCGTGGTGATAACTTCACCTTTTCTGTCCCATTCAAGCCAAAGATACGCCCCGCCGCTTGCACACTTCTAACACCGGTTGTGGGATGACATTCAGGGTTCAATAGTTTTACTAGGCCAAGTTGCAATTTGCAGACTTGCGGTTGTACTTGTTTTACACAGGAGGTCATGACAAGATTAAGTCCTTAATTCATCTGGACGGTTTATACCACATACCAACCATTCTCGTGCTACGTCCGCACCCACCATTCTTTCCATCCGTCCAGATGGGGTACTAGCAAGTTGTTTAGAGTTTGGGAAGGAAAACCAATTAACACAACACACCAGTCATCTACATCCAATGACTGCCCAAAACCATTTTTCATGTTTAAAGGATGATGATCGGGACATTTATTGTCCCGGTACTTAAGCAAGACTAGCATGTCACTTAAGTACAACCTATACTAGTATTACCATATAATTACTAGGGTGACAAAGAATACTGGATTCAATTATCAAAGGATGGCTTAATAAGTAATTAATCAACAAATGGGTATTTAACTACCTTAAGCTTTAACATAACATTGTTTACAAAATTAAAGCATGCAACTTTGCTATTTTAAATAAACATAGTTTGCATAAAATATAGGTTCGGAATGATCAAAGTATTGACTCGCCTGGGTCAGATTATCGCGGCCTTGATCTTACTCAGGGCCTTCTCTGCCAGGGGTTTTGAATTCCGGGTCGGCGTCTTTATCCGAATTTTGATCCTGCTTGAGTCGCTGCTTCTTCTGGACTCCGACTCCTAATTACACGATACAAGCAAGAACAACAAATAAATCCAAGAACTTCCAAAGGACCAAATATAAACAAAGCACTTTAAATAAGTTTTACGATGAACGAGCTGAAGAGACGAGATTCAGCGAGACGGGGATGTTTGACAAGGTCAAACGATTAGCTGAGTACACGAGATAAGGCGGTGATACTCTGCCGATGGAAAACAAGGGGGAAAACAAAGTCGAATGAACTATCGCAGGGATACTTCACTTTGGATACCGCTGATCGGACAAGATTAGGATACACGATAAATTAGACGGACTTCAAAACGACGGTAACACATTTTAATAGAGACGACTTTTGAATGGGAATAAAAAGGGAATAAACAATATTTTAGACCAAATGAATACTGGATAGGATTACAAGATTAATATACCGGTTTTCGAAGTAAGCTGTCGAGATTAACAGGTTAATCCCGAATAGCCTTTCAAAATATTTAGAGACAATGCCAGTTTATTTTAAAGCATTTTACCAACACGGAAAATTTGAATAAATATGTTTTAACTAAAATAGACACGATTGCAGAGACGATTACGAAGGTCATTTGCATAACTTCGATTTCCCGAGATTTTGCAAATTACGCTCTTAATCGATGGCTCTCAACTAAAATCGAAATGGATGATTCTACTAGTACTTGTCAATCAACGAGTTAACCACTAACAACGGTTAATCGATTCATCGCAAGTCGTAGCACAATCATCGAGAGCAAATACTTTGGAAATATTTTCGCCCAAAAAGGAAAGTTACTAGCCGCTCGAGTAATACAATAAAACACAATACACAATGCCATACAACAACTCTCAATACACAAATCACAAATCTCGCTCCACGACTACCTGCACAGCATTCACAAAATATACACAAAACAAAAGCAATACACACAACTTCAATACACTGATTTCTTTTAAATGCCAATCTTCGCGGCGATTCAACTGCATACACAATATTCACTGCATACACAAATATTCATACACCGACAATTCAATCCAAATGCAAAACACAAAACGAAGGCTACTGCTCCACTGATACCACTCTGCTGACTGATGCTGAGGAGGGCCACTGCCAGAGAGACAGAGAGCAGAGAGAGCCGGGCTGGCAGGTTGGACCGGAGGGGGAGGCGGTCGGACCGGGGGGGAGAAGAGAGAAGGGGAGCAGGGGGCGGCGTCTGCAGGCGGCGGCGGCTGCCGGAGGGCGTCGGGCCAGGGAGGCCGAGGGAGGCGCTGGCGTGGCGAGACGACACCGGAGGGGAGAGAGACGGTGGGGCGCACGGCGACAACGGCCGAACGGCGCGACGACGCCGAGGGGAGGAGAGGGAGGGAGAAGAGAGAAGGGGCACGGAGGCTCACCGAGAGGGGCGGCGGGCGGTTGAGCACCGAGGCGGCCGGCGGAGGCGGCGCAGAGGGAGGAGCTCGGGGCGACCGGCCAGTGTGGCGAGCCGAGGCGCGCCACGCGCCTCCAGCGCCGGCGACGGAGTAGAGGAGCGCCGGGAGGAGGCCGAGCACCGGGGCGCGATCGCAGGGCGGAGAGGCGCGGGAGGCGAGGGGAAGAAGGGCGGCAACTCCGAAAAAGGGGGAGGCGAAGAGGGAAGAAGAAAGGGGCTCGGCCCTTTATGGCCGGGAAGAGAGGGGTGGAAAGCCGGCGACGACGGCGGAGGAGGCGAGGAGGAAAGCCGTCTGGCGCGGGAGACCGGGCGCACGGGCGGTGGAGAAAGCCGTCTGGCGCGGGAAGACCGGCGCACGTGGTGTCGGCGGACGGCTCGAGAAGCAAAGCTGCGGCGCGGGGGAGTCGGCGCCGGATCCGGAGGAGGCGGTCGGGGCGAAGAGGGAACAAGGGAGCGGCGGCGGCGGGCGCGGGAGAGAGAGGGGGCCCGGGGCGGAGCGAGGCGAGGCGAGAGAGGGAGAGGGGAGAAGAGAGGCGGGTGGCGGCGCGCTCGGGAGAAAAGGGGAGAGAGGCCGGGCGATCGGGAGGGAGGGGAAAAAGGAACCGGCCGGGCGTGGGGAGACGGGCCGGTTAGGGAGATGCGGCCCGGTTGGCTTGGGCCGACTAGGCCGGGAGAGAGAGAAAAGCAACCGGGCCGGGAGGGAAAAACCGGCCCAAGGGAAAAAGAAAGAAATAAAAAAAATAAAAATAAAAATGGGTTTTGAATTTGAAATCAAAGTTTTGATTTTTGAAGCTTTTGAATTTATTGCTCTTACTCATCTATCTTAGTTCTTCACTTCCCCTGACTTCACTTGAGTTTGTACTCAGTCTGATTCCCTCGTCTGTTTCAAAAATTTGTAGATGGCAACCCCGTCGTCCGATGCCCCATGGGACTTTTGCTCTCATGGAGAAGGTGGAGTTGAATTCGTGGATATTCTCCCCCAATTCATGCATCACCTGGATTACCTCCGCAAGCCTATCTTCAGAGGTCGAAAGACTCAAACCCTGGACCAAGAGTCATGGACCATGGAGGTTTTCCTCTATGCAAGAGAGGGTGAGTTCATCGCTCACACCTTCAGACCCGAGACCTCCAAGAGCAGTTGTTCTGAAGCAGTCCATGACGCCGCACGCTTCGCCTTCAACCGCCTGAGCCAGATGCACCTAGATCTTCTGCGAGAAGCTCCCTTCTACTACTACCTGCCTCTCCAGGAAGGAGAGACCGATCCCAAGTCCTCGCCGCCATGTGGAGTAGTTAGCTTAGTTTAGCTAGCAAAGGCTTGCTTTAGCGATCTTTTGGTTGCAAGCACTCTTTGTTTCCTTCTTTTGTAGACGTTGTGTGTGTATCTTGTGTCGTGACTTTGCATAGCCTATATGCTGTGTTCCGGAGTTATGTAAACACTTAACCCCCTTAATATAATGCAGTCATTCTGGGCTTTGTATTGTATTTGATCGTTTGTCCTCATTTGATTTGAGTTTCTTTTGCTGTGCTCTAGAGGGCCAGTGAACCCTCATATATCTCCTCTCGATCTTATCTGAGCTGTTTTCTTCAGATGGCACCAAAGATGCCAGCAGCACAAGGAAATGGTGCCAGTTGTAACAGGAAGTTGTCGGTGCAAGGATCACAAGATAGCTATCCTCAGCGGTCATCATTTCTCGGCAGCTCATCATTCAGTCAATCAGCAGCCCAGTCACCAGGAGCCCCAATGCTAACTCCGCGCTCCGGTGGGAATGTTTTCTGTACTTCTCGCTCCGCTGATCGATCTGCAGCATTCAACCCGGTAGCCCACCTTCACTGCTTTTGCTGTGGAGAAAAAGGGCACTTTGCCAAGAGATGCCCCCAAAGGAAGCAAGGTCAAAGGATCAACTGTTTCCATTGCGGCAACCTCCGACACTGTATGAGCAGTTGTCCCCAGCAGAATCCTGAAGGACCAACAAAGAACGTCATCGTCATCAACCTCAACCCTGGCAATGAAGAACTCATCAGGAGTGCCAGCGGAAAGCAAGTTGTACCTGCTGAAGTTCTACCACCAGACTCAGAAGCCCCGTCAATCGCTTGCTTGGAATGTGGCGAGACAGGACATGTCGCTCAATTATGTCCTCCATTAAGACAAGTTGCAAGAGGAGCATGTTTCACATGTGGACAATTTGGACACTATTGCTACTCGTGTCCGGTTCCCTACTGTCCCAGCTGTGAGGAACACCATCAACCAGAATATTGTCCTGTGAACCAAGTAGCATGCACACGTTGTGGAGAAAAAGGACACCAGACAGACCAATGCCATGTAAACTGCCCCAACTGCGATAAGGATCACCAGCCCGGTGAGTGCTCGATGAGTAAAGTCATGTGTTATCTCTGCGAAGGTCAAGACCACTGCCCCAAAGATTGTTTCATGCGTCCAGTCCTGATCAAGGCAGTCGAGTTACAAAGGACCTGTCTTCAAGTCGCCGCAAGACTCCTCGCAAATGGAAATGGCAAAGATAACCCATGTCGGACTTTGAAAGATAATAGCCAGATTGCACCGAAGTGCCAGAGTACCCCAGTAGAGAAGGAAAGAAGTGAGATTGTTCTCCGCCCTCCTCGCCCCGTCAAGCAGCCTGCAGTGCAGAATCCGATAGCTCATCTTCGCTGTTTCAACTGTGGAGAAAAAGGATATTTTGTCAACAGATGCCCTCAACCAGTCACCCCGGTGAGATTCAACTTCAAAGCCACACCAACTCAAGGCCAGACTTCAGCTTCAAGCAAAAGTCATTCAACATCGCAGGCATTCAGAGTCGCTTCCGCGCCAAGCCAGAACCAAGGCCAAGTGAACCCTGTCGTCGCTGAAGAAGCCCAAGCAACTTCAGAAGTATTGAGAGGTACGCTCCCCGTCTCATCTGGGTAGCCGAATCTCGGGGTCGAGATTCCGTTTAAAGAGGGTAGGTTTTGTAACGTCCCGTTTTTCAAATTTATAAATAGTGATTATCTTGATTTTTGATGTTTACTCGAATTTTCAAATTTTGGTTTAGATTCAAAAACTCCTAGTTTCAATTAAGCTCGGGTTTGTGTTTCAAGTATTCTTTCAAATTCCGGATTCAAAAATTTCTTTGAATTCTCCTTTTCCTTTCTATCCCATCATGTTCTTCTTGCCGGCGTGCATGCTTTTTCCTCCCTCTGCGCCCCTGGTCTCCTGGTGCCGCCTCATGCCTGGCTCCCCATGCCCTGCTTCCCCAGGATTCCCGGCTCTGCCCTGCTGCGCCCTGGATTCCCGGCCTGCTGCTACCGCACCGCCCGGCCCTACCACTGCAGCCTCGAGCCCCGTGTCATGCTTTCCTCCCGTGCTGCTCTTCGTTCCCCCAGGCCAGAGCTCTCCCCCTCCAGCTCTTTCCCCCATGCCGAACTCCTTTTCTCTCCACTGCCGAGCAGCCTCTTCCCCCTTGCATCTCCAGCTCCCCATTGTTTTCTTCCAGTCCAGCCGGCCAGCCAAAGCTCCACCCGAGCCCTGCCATGGCCTCCTGCTGCCCCTTGCTGGCCGAGCTCCCCTCCTCCATTTCTCTCCCTCACCGAAGCTCCCAGTTCTGCTCTCCCTATTCTCTCCCCACTGCTAGCTCCCTCTCTCTCCAAAATCGGCAGCGCCTTGCCCAGCCGCAGCTTTCTCGTGCTGCTGCTACGTCTCCTCAGCACCACTGCCGAACAGCCCCTCCCCTCTGCCGAGCTCTCCCGGGTGCCGCTCCTACTCCCTGCCAGTAGCTTCTTCTCCAGCCGGTCTCCTCCTGTGCGTCGTGAGTATTAACTTCGTGGGCATGCAGGAGCTGCTAGCAATGCATGTACGTATATGTGGCTATTACAAGGTCTGTAGCTAATGCATGGCTCCTCAACGTGTCCATGCATGTGCTTATATGAAGCTTGTAATGCATGGCTACCCTCGGCACATGTACCTATGCACATGCACATGCGTACATATTCATGCAAACTCGCGTAGCACTGCAGCAAGTTCCATCCATTTCTTTTCTCTCCGGTCAGCCGAGTGCCTTCCATTTCTTTTGAATCGGCAGTTTTTCTTCCTTCATGCATGTCTGCGTATGTATAGCTATGAGAATCCTAGTAGCTCATGCATAAGCACCCATACACGTACGTGCACTCATGCTTACACTTCACATATTCATGCTGCAAATTGCTCTCCCTTGGTTCTTTCTCCTCGGCCATCCATTTCCCGAGCCGACTGCGTCGCCATGTGCCCGGCTTCCTCTTCCCATCCCTAGAATTCGCCACTCTCTTTGCGCCGCAACAAAATAAAAATTTCTGTCGGCGGTTGAACCGCCTTCCGTCGTCGTTTCCGATGCCATCTTTGATCCCACAGAGGTGTCGTCACTGCCGTTAGCTTCGCCTCGCGATGCTCTACATTGTGCTACTTTCTTTTTCTCCAAAACACCATCGATTCATCGGTGTCACTTTTCCGCACGCACTGTTTTGTGTGCCATCGCCGCACCGGACTTTCGCCGACGATGCGATCACCACCATTGTGTCCGTCTCGCTCCCGGGATTTCATTTTGCTAGTTCGTCAGCCGCCCATCTCTTTCTCTTGCAGGCACTATCATTTTTACCCGGGCTAGCACTATTCATGTCTGAATTTTTTTATATTTTTGTGAAGGCAACTTCCGGATATTCATTCTCCTTCGTACGCAATCCAATTCCATCGATTCTTGGTTCTAAATTTATCTAAATTCAGCCCCTTTCTTTCGCTACTAATTTCGTAACTTTTGGATTTTGTTGGATTTATTGTATTTATTTGGCTCTTTTCGCACGTGTAGATTTCGGCTTCTTCGGAGAATTATTGGAACCGTCTGCCGAAGCGCTTCAAACCTTTGACCCAGACGAGTTAATACTTTGATCATTCCGAACCTACATTTTATGCAAACTATGTTTATTTAAAATAGCAAAGTTGCATGCTTTAATTTTGTAAACAATGTTATGTTAAAGCTTAAGGTAGTTAAATATCCATTTGTTGATTAATTACTTATTAAGCCATCCTTTGATAATTGAATCCAGTATTCCTTTTCACCCTAGTAATTATATGGTAATACTAGTATAGGTTATACTTAAGCGACATGCTAGTCTTGCTTAAGTACCGGGACAATAATTGTCCCGATCATCATCCTTTAAACATGAAAAATGGTTTTGGGCAGTCATTGGAGGTAGATGACTGATGTGTTGCGTTAATTGGTTTTACCTTTCCAAAACCCTAAACAACTTGCTAGTACCACATCTGGACGGATGGAAAGAATGGTGGGTGCGGACGTAGCACGAGAATGGTTGGCACGTGGTATGAACCGTCCAGATGAATTAAGGACTTAATCTTGTCATGACCTCCTGTGTAAAACAAGTACAACCGCAAGTCTGCAAAGTGCAACTTGGCCTAGTAAAACTATTGAACCCTGAATGTCATCCCACAACCGGTGTTAGAAGTGTGCAAGCGGCGGGACGATATTCGGCTTGAATGGGACAATCAAAAGGTGAAGTTATCAGGTGCGCTAGTCACTGTGGCCGGGGCCAGCTTTGCTAGTCGTTGTGGTAAGCATCCCGCACAACTTATGAAATTGGCCATAGGGGTGAGATGACGGAAGGGGCAAGGTAGTTTGAAACGTTACTGTGATGATCGCTTAACTACATGACTAAGGAATCATGTGGGGTAACGAGTATGATTATCTCTTGTGGGTACAGTGTACAACCTCTGCAGAGTCTAAACTATTTAAACAGCCGCGCCTACAGTCAAAGGCAGACATGGGAAATTAACCTGAGTTAGTTCTATTTCAAAAATATTTGTGGGTGGAATGGAAATGTGTTGGGCTCATCCAGCCCTTGTTTTGAATTTTCCTGGGTAGCCTTATCCAGTGTTGATAATCGGTGGACGTAACCGTTATCAAAATTAAGCATAAGGTGGAGGTAACCTTCGCTGTTATTTAATATTGCACTTATTCTCTTTAATGAAAAATGCAATCTGTTTAAAATGCTATGTCATAGGACTTTGTAATTATGATAATTTAAAATGATGCTTTAGCAAATAAAAGAACCCGAGCCATCCTTATTAAGCCTTGCATGTATACTATTGCATACTGTGTGTTGGCTCGTGAGCACGGTAGTTGTGCTCATTCTCGCTCTTTCCCCCAAACCCTCAGAAGTAGGAAATTTTGAAGATTACGACTACTACGAGGAACCAGAAGTCTGAAGACCCAGGAGCTCTTGAAGCGTAGTTTAGTTCTTAGTTGTTCTAGTCTCGCCCCAGTCTAGCTGACTCCGCTGGTACCTAGGTGCATCCTATATTATCGAGTTTTCGGTAATATCGGATGTACTGTGAGTTCCTACCACTTGTCTGTGGAGAGATGTGCCCTCACACTTTTTGCTTCCGTTGTCGCTTCCGCTACTTTGTGATGTAATCATTTGGTCTGTTTTGCTTTTATTGTAAAACTTGACCCGATGCGGTCTATGTAAACTCTGATGTGTTAAATTAATGAATGGTATGGTTTTACGTCATTGTATGAAATGATTCAGTGATGTATCTGTGAGTGCTATCTACTGATCCAGGGAATAGTACAGTTATTCGCAGAGAATCCGGGATTAAAAAATCCGGATCTGATACTGTACAAGGCTGCACAGGCGCTAGTTGTGGCTGTACCTGAGATGTGCTGCGGGCTGCACATGTGTTAAGGCCACGGTTCCGTCCTTGGTGTACGTGAGATTTTTTTGGGGGATCAGGAGGTGTTCACGTCGGCTGGAAAAAAATTGCCGATTTTGTCAGGCCGCTTGATTTTTGTTGCATAGGAAAATTGCTAGCGGCAGCAGTGCTTGCGCATGTGTATTGCCGGCGCAGCTGTTTTGATGCGGCTGTGAAGGGCTTGTGGGGGCGGTACGCAGGCTGTTTTTCTTCTAATTTCTAATTTTTGAGTGGTGCTGTGAGTGCACTTTGTAGTTATAAATTTAATGATTTAGAAATAAAAATAGAGCTAATTTGAAAAAAAATCTTTCACAATCATTCGCTCTCTGATTGCCATTAACAACCCTACATTCCGTTTAGTGTTCTTTAGGTACGAGTAGGATTATAGAGACACCACAAATTAAATTTATTCAGTAGGAAGCTTCTACTACTGAGTTTTGCACACAGTTAGAGGTTACAGATCATACCTTGCCATCAAGTTGGTCGAGAGTTGGGTTATTGATTACTACTGCAGTAGTCTACAATGGCTGCAATAGATCAAGGAGCATGATAATCTACATAGCCCACCAAATTATTTATTTTAGGATATTTGATTTCAGCGATATTTTCAAATTCAAGAGAAGGGTTATGTATATGGCTCAGAATTCAGAAGAGAGAGACGAATGATTATGAATAGATGCATGTCAGTTTTGTTCACGCGGATCATTAAAGTCATCACACACACACTGCAAAAGGCATGATTGTCGGGATCGCCACCGCATTGCTACACTCGCGCCGCTGTCGTTATCGACCACGCTTGCACGCAATCGACCTTACCACGAAGGTTATTGTTCCTGCAAGCAATCGAAGCAACTCACAAGAACAAGGTAGATGCAATCTGAATTATATTGCGGATATGGATGAAGTTTACAAGTGGGGTTCCTCAAACCGATAATCGTGAAACCGCAATTGGCGTAATAATCTAAGAAAACCCACACTTAAACTATGACGGCCATCAGATATATATAGGGGAACGTGAGGAGGTCGACCTAGGGTTGTGCGGTAGTGGGATGAAGCGTACACAACCCGGACTCCGACCTCGTTACGCTTACAAAGTCTTATTAGTTTCAAAACGGTGACGCAAAGACCTTGTGTTGCATATTTACGGTCGAAGATCCGTCGTAGGATCGGTCCTAGGGTGGTCTTGAGGAGTCCATGCTATCTTTGGTCGTAGATTGTGTCCAACGAGTCTTGTGCTCGCTTTCGGTCGTAGATTGCTCTAATCGAATCAACTAGTTGTAGGTCTTCTTGTAGTGGTCGTAGATCTTCTTGTAGTGGTCGTAGACCTTCTTGAACTGGTCGTAGTCCTAGATTCCTGAGTACAAGTAAATCATCTCCATTAGGCAGCATCATAGAGTTCTCAAATAATACACTCAGCCCTAGAAACGACTTTACCTGATCGATTAAGTGACGTGCTCTAGCTCTTGTCATAGGACCGTAGTTCAAAGACCCAGATCCGGAGGGTCTTGTGTCGTGCGTGTATCCGAAGGAGGGATGTCCTCATCATCGACCCTCACCTGGTCGTAAGCTCTTCTACGACCAGCCCCTAGTCAATGAGGTTTACAGACATGTGGGTCTAATCGATTAGGGGATCTTACGATCATATCCAAGATATGTGCGATAATTACGTTATTACTACTTAGAATAATGGCACGATTCAACTCTCTCGTCCCGGTGATAAACTGTTCAGCGATGTGGGAACGTTATTACTCGAAATTCACAATCAACGGATCGCAGAGTCGCTCCCAAGTATAAATAGATCCGACCGGTTGGTTAAGCAACCAAGACCGGGCCGATCCTTCCAGAACCGTGGGCAAATAATTAGCCATCACGTTTTGATCACCACCAGCTGCTCTGATGGCAGTGGTGTATATCTGGAGAAACTCTAATGGATTTTGAGATCCATCGAATTTATCCAAGTTGGCAGGTCGGAACCCATTAGGCCAACGTACAGCTTGGAGCCCTGCAGAAAAGGCTCGACAACCTGTAACTGATTCATAGCGCCTTCTTGGAAAAGGTGCCGGATTAGGATCAGTAGGAGATCGGTTTCTTCTATTTGAACGCTGAGGCTCCGTCGTCCCGATCCGGTCGTGGACGTTATCATGACGCCTTTGACCATTAGCATGGTTCAGATGATGACGGAGATCATCTGGGCCAATCAGGTGCTCTCCTTGGCTGGGGAAGAGGCATTGTTCAAACAACCTTCTTCCTTCATGACCTTCTGGTCGGAATCGCCGAGGAGGTCTAGGTACTGGTGGATGACCATGCTGTCCTCATCGAGGGAGGAGCGTTGAGATGAAGTCACCGTTAGACTTTGCGACATCCCTTGCCCCCTGCGCTTCCGCAGCGCCGCACGGTTCGTTGAAGAATTTCCGATACCGCCCCACCAATTGGGTAAAGCCGAGCTTCACCGAAGCGGTCGATATTAAGAATATCTTGAATACGACACAAGTTACGAATCGTTACCAAGGTCTCGGAGGATTCATCGAGGATGTTGGTGTTCGAGACCAAGTTCCTCTGGACCTTTGGCTAACCCCGTCATGCATGTCATCCTTGGTGGGGCAAGACCACGCGTATTAGCCGATGGACGTCCATCGGCTCCGTTGCTCCGGTAGGTGGTGCTTGATTGCCCGCGCCATCTCCATTAGCGGTGGTGGCGGCGCAGTGTGCAGATCGCGAGTGGCATCACGATCGGCATTTCGATCGTGTTGACCTCATGCTTCCAGCAACGATCTTCTGAGGAGCTTCCACTGTGACTAATGGAAAACTTCTCAGTGCTTCTACCAGAGACTTCCACGACGGAGACCGGTCGGAGATGAGAACCTCCGAAGGTCTTCGTGGCGGGCTCAGCCTGATTCGGCGGATTGCCGACCGGATACTGAGTCTTATCCTCCTCACTCGGTCCATTACCGGTGAGGGTCTCATCGACACCGCTACGGATGCCGTTGGTCCTCGAATTTCCAGAGACCGTAGGTGAATACCTGTCAGCCATGATTGTGTCAAGGGTATATTGACCCTCGGGTTGTGGGGCTGAGGTATTGTCACCTTTTTCGCCGGTCGGGGAAACCGGTCTTGGAAAAACATTCGGACGTTCCGAACTGATCGGGACAACCCGTTCCTCAGAAAGCGCATCTTGGCGCAACGGTGTATCTTCATCCATCATTCAAGTTCATTGCCGCCGGCGACGTCGCGAACCATCTGAGGAGGAGGAAGATTCCCCATGTTGCATAGCTTGGATGCAGGCTTCCATGTCAAGGTTGGAGTAGTCATCCAAGTCGAACCAGTTTTCCTCATCCCAAGTTCCTGCCATACTTGTAGTTACGAAAAAGGAGAAAGCGGATGAGTTGAACAAAGAACCTTCTTCCGAAGTTTTGCACTATCTTCCCCACGGACGGCGCCAGCTGTCGACGATCAAATCGCCGATCTTATGAACATATAAATGAAAAGAGGAAAAATGTGTGTGACTTCAGGGAGTGGATCTGACTTGCTCTTTATTGCTATGAACTCACGATTACAAACACAGAGAGTATCTAAAAACACAACACTTTGCTAAGTCTTGCTTGATGTCTTCTGTATGTCTTGTTGTCCCCTGTGTCTTATGTTCCTCCGTCCTTCCATGACCCTCTTTAAATAGTTGATGAAGCGGTGGCAGCTATCCCATGAAGAAACATCCATTGGGGAGCGACGCACCTGGTCGGGAAGAGACGGCAGTTTGGCGGTTCCACTAACTGCAGAGGCGGTTGGTGAAAATGTCAACTGTTTGGCGGTTAATGATTTAGGAGACGTTAATTCATCAACCGTGATAGTGTTGTCATTATGTGGAATATGAAACACGTGATTCATTCATCACATAGTGAGTGGCGTGGTCGGAGACTCGACCCAGGCGCCTGTTCATAGCTTCACGAGCACTTACCTGGTCGTGGACTAGGTTTGCGACTTAGTCCGACCAGGGTATTTATTATATAACTTCCGTAATACCTTCGACCAGTTAGGTCGGTGGTCTTAGAAGTTACGACCACGAAGACGTATGGTCTTTATCATATATTAGGATAATATATGAATATTTTAATCCTCAACATGTTTTAACTAAAATAGACACGATTGCAGAGACGATTACGAAGGTCATTTGCATAACTTCGATTTCCCGAGATTTTGCAAATTACGCTCTTAATCGATGGCTCTCAACTAAAATCGAAATGGATGATTCTACTAGTACTTGTCAATCAACGAGTTAACCACTAACAACGGTTAATCGATTCATCGCAAGTCGTAGCACAATCATCGAGAGCAAATACTTTGGAAATATTTTCGCCCAAAAAGGAAAGTTACTAGCCGCTCGAGTAATACAATAAAACACAATACACAATGCCATACAACAACTCTCAATACACAAATCACAAATCTCGCTCCACGACTACCTGCACAGCATTCACAAAATATACACAAAACAAAAGCAATACACACAACTTCAATACACGATTTCTTTTAAATGCCAATCTTCAAGGCGATTCAATCGCATACACACTATTCACTGCATACACAAATATTCATACACCGACAATTCAATCCAAATGCAAAACACAAAACGAAGGTTGTTTGCTCCATCGATACCACTCACCGACCGATGCCGAGGAGGGCCACCGCAGAGAGACAGAGAGAGAGAAGAGAGAGAGAGAGCCGGCCGGGGTGTTGGACCGGAGGGGGAGGCGGTCGGACCGGGGGGGGGATAAGAGAGAAGGGGAGCAGGGGGCGGCGTCTGCAGGCGGCGGCGGCTGCCGGAGGGCGTCGGGCCAGGAGGCCGAGGAGGCGTCAGCGTGGCCGAGACGACACCGAGGGGAGAGAGACGGTGGGGCGCGCACGGCGACAACGGCCGAACGGCGGCGGCGACGCCGGAGGAGGAGAGGGAGGGGGAGAAGAGAGAAGGGGCACGGGAGGCTCACCGAGAGGGGCGGCGGGCGGTTGAGCACCGGAGGCGGCCGGCCGAGGCGGCGCAGAGGAGGAGCCGAAGCGACCCACGCAGCGGGCGGAGCCGAGGGAGTCGCCACCGCGCGCTCAAGCGCCGGCGACGGAGTAGAGGAGCGCCGGGAGGAGGCCGAGCACCCGGGGCGCGCATCGCAGGGCGAGGCGCCGAGGCGGAGGGAAGAAGGGGGCGGCGACTCGAAAAAGGGGGAGGCGAAGAGGGAAGAAGAAAGGGGCTCGGCCCTTTATGGCCGGGAAGAGAGGGGTGGAAAGCCGTGGCGACGGAGGAGGTAGGAGGAGGAAAGCCGTCGCTGGGAGACCGGGCGCCGGGGCGGTGGAGAAAGCCGTCTGTGTGAGGAAGACCGGCGCCGTGGTGTCGGCGGACGGCTCGGAGAAGCCGCATGGGCGCTGGGAGTCGGCGCGGATCCGGAGGAGGCGGTCGGGCGAAGAGGGAACAAGGGAGCGGCGGCGGCGGGCGCGGGAGAGAGAGGGGGCCCGGGGCGGAGCGAGGCGAGAGAGGGAGAGGGGAGAAGAGAGGCGGGTGGCGGCGCGCTCGGGAGAAAAGGGGAGAGAGGCCGGGCGATCGGGAGGGAGGGGAAAAAGGAACCGCCTGGCGTGGGGAGACGGGCGGTTAGAGATGCGTCCGGTTGGCTTGGGCCGACTGGGCCGGGAGAGAGAGAAAAGCAACCGGGCCGGGAGGGAAAAACCGGCCCAAGGGAAAAAGAAAGAAATAAAAAAATAAAAATAAAAATGGGTTTTGAATTTGAAATCAAAGTTTTGATTTTTGAAGCTTTTGGATTTTTAAAATCCAAATTTTGATTTTGAAATCTCAATAGCAAAAACAGGATGTTACAATATCGCTTGGACAGTTGTGCACCAAGTTATACGTGTTTTAATCGACACCGCATGAGTCGTGAGAAAGGCAACCATGCGAAAATTGGAGACCGTTATAAGTTGGGGTTTGTCTTACTTAGGTGTTTAAGATGGTAATTAATACTTGAAAAGTTATTGGTAAGTTTTCTTTTCTATTAGAACATGTGGTTAGGTCTAGAATATTTTAGTTGATGAATAATTGACAATATTGCTTACTGATGTTATTTGAGGCGTGTGATGTGTGTGTGGACTTATGTCGGTCAAGTTGGGAAGAACTTGTGCCGGGAAAAGATGTTGCTTTGGTTCTTGCATGTGCAGGGTAATTCGGAGGTGATCATGGTCTACGGCAAGGGCGGAGAGATGGCTTGGTGTGAAGTTATGATCCAGAGAGTCGAATATGTTAGAGGAGACGCTTGAGCTCGAGTTGGGGCGTGTAAAGATAAAAAATGGATGATGCGTGTTGGAGCTATGAAGATGCGGTTTGGAGGCTACGACACATGACAATGAAGCTTGTTGGAGCTACGGATGTGTTGTTTGAAGACTACGATACGTGATAATTTGAAGACATCTAAATTTGGAAAACTGAGCAAAATTGAAAGGCTCAGAGAAATTGGAATCGGGTCCCCTTGTTTGTAGGGAGGCGTGAGGTGATTCTGTAGGAGGTGATTTTTTAGCAGGAAATAATGTGCTGGCGGGACTACAGAAAGATCGATTGAGGTGTTCACGGTGGCTTGACTTTTATGGCAGAGATGAGGTGCTGGTGGCTGTATTAGTGTATTGGTGAATGGTGAGTGGCTTTGTGGCGGCTGTACAAGGCTGCTTGTATTTTAGGCACGAGTAGGATTATAGAGACACCACAAATTAAATTTATTCAGTAGGAAGCTTCTACTACTGAGTTTTGCACACAGTTAGAGGTTACAGATCATACCTTGCCATCAAGTTGGTCGAGAGTTGGGTTATTGATTACTACTGCAGTAGTCTACAATGGCTGCAATAGATCAAGAGCATGATAATCTACATAGCCCACCAAATTATTTATTTTAGGATATTTGATTTCAGCGATATTTTCAAATTCAAGAGAAGGGTTATGTATATGGCTCAGAATTCAGAAGAGAGAGACGAATGATTATGAATAGATGCATGTCAGTTTTGTTCACGCGGATCATCAAAGTCATCACACACACACTGCAAAAGGCATGATTGTCGGGATCGTCACCTCGCAATTCGCTACACTCGCACGCCTGTCGTTATCGACCACGCTTGCACGCAATCGATCTTACCACGAAGGTTATTGTTCCTGCAAGCAATCGAAGCAACTCACAAGAACAAGGTACATGCAATCTGAATTGTATTGCGGATATGGATGAAGTTTACAAGTGGGGTTCCTCAAACCGATAATCGGCGAAACTGCAATTGGCAGAATAATATAAGAAAAACCCACACTTAAACTATGGCGGCTACTGTATATATATAGGGGAACGTGAGGAGGTCGACCTAGGGTTGTGCGGCCGTGGGATGAAGCGTACACAACCTGGACTCCGACCTCGTTACGTTTACAAAGTCTTATTAGTTTTCAAAACGGTGACGCAGCACCTTGTGTTGCGTATTTCTGGTCGAAGATCTGGTCGTAGGACTGGTCCTAGGGTGGTCTTGAGGAGTCCATGCTATCTTTGGTCGTAGATTGTGTCCAACGAGTACTGTGCTCGCTTTTCTGGTCGTAGATTGCTCTAATCGAATCAACTAGTCGTAGGTCTTCTTGTAGTGGTCGTAGATCTTCTTGTAGTGGTCGTAGACCTTCTTGAACTGGTCGTAGTCCTAGATTCCTGAGTACAAGTAAATCATCTCCATTAGGCAGCATCATAGAGTTCTCAAATAATACACTCAGCCCTAGAAACGACTTTACCTGATCGATTAAGTGACGTGCTCTAGCTCTTGTCATAGGACCGTGTAGTTCAGCACCCAGATCTGGAGGGTCTTGTGTCGTGCGTGTATCCGAAGGAGGGATGTCCTCATCATCGACCCCCACCTGGTCGTAAGCTCTTCTACGACCAGCCCCTAGTCAATGAGGTTTACAGACATGTGGGTCTAATCGATTAGGGGATCTTACGCATCATATCTGAAGATATGTGCAGATAATTACGCTGTTACTACTTAGAATAATGGCACGATTCAACTCTCTGTCCTGGTGATAAACTGTCTGGCGATGTGGGAACGTTACTACTCCCATAATAATCTCCATTAACAGCTCTATTATCTGAAGCATTAAGGTGCCCTTTGGACCGGAGAAGTGGTAGCCCACTTTGAGTACTGTATAAAAGGCAAGACTATACGGAGAAGAGGGGAGAGACCATCAGGAGCAGAAGACAATAATACACTAGAGTCTTTCTCTTGATCTGTAACTAGCATACTCAATACATACACACAGGAGTAGGGTTGTTATTCTCTCCCGAGAAGGCCTGACCTGTATAAAATCCCGTGTCCTCCTCTCTGTGTGATTTGAGTATTGAGACCTCCCGAATTAAACAATCATTACGTAAATTCGGTTCTAAAACACCGACAGGAGCTGATTGGAAGGGCAGGTACTACGCTCGGAAGCCGCAATGGATTTCTTCCCCCTCTGTCCTCTTCAGAGAGGACTTTCCGTTCGCATGATCTTTTTCAGTGCACATGATATATACTGTTAGAAAGCTTATCGAGTCTACTTCACAGTGCATCATCCTCTATATCGCTTGGGTAGTTGTGCACCAAGTTATACGTGTTTTAATCGACACCGCACGAGTCGTGAGAAAGGCAACCATGCGAAAATTGGAGACCGTTATAAGTTGGGGTTTGTCTTACTTATGTGTTTAAGATGGTAATTAATACTTGAAAAGTTATTGGTAAGTTTTCTTTTCTGTTAGAACATGTGGCTAGGTCTAGAATATTTTAGTTGATGAATAATTGACAATATTGCTTACTGATGTTATTTGAGATGTGTGACGTGTGTGTTGACTTATGTCGGTCAAGTTGGGAATAACTTGTGCCGGGAAAAAAATGTTGCTTTGGTCCTTACATGTGCAGGGTAATTCGGAGGTGATCGTGGTCTACGGCAAAGGCGGGGAGATGACTTGGTGTGAAGTTATGGTTCAGAGAGTCGAGGATGCTAGAGGAGACGCTCGAGTTCGAGTTGGGGCGCGTGGAGATAAAAAATAGATGATGCGTGTTGGAGCTATGAAGATACGGTTCGGAGGCTACGACACATAACAATAATACTTATTGGAGCTACGGATGTACGGTTTGAAAGCTGAGAAAAATTGAAAGGCTTATAGAAAATGGAATCGGATCCCCTTGTTTGTAGGGATTGTATTACGTAATTTTGGCGGTGATAAATTCGACACGGAGTATTTCTGGCGTGAGGTGATTCTGTAGGAGGTAGGTATGAAAACGGATCGGATAGTTTCCGACCGATCCGGACGAAAACGGATTCGGATTGTCTCGGATCGGATTTTTCTCGGATAATTTTCGGATCGGATACGGATTCGGATTTTTTTTATCGGAAACGGAAACGAATACGGTAGGCATGCTATCCGGCGAATACGGATATGGATACGGATTATCCGGATAAGACAAGTCCGGATATCCGAATTTCGGCCCAATAGAAGAGGGTTTCAGCCCAAAAGGGAAAATGAGATTTTAATTGATTTTCGAATTTCAGAAAATGCAACAAATCAAATAGCCTTTTAGAAAATAGCAAATAGAGTTAAAAAAAATTCTAGAAAAAATCACAAAAATTCCTTAAATTATTTTGAACTTAATAAAATTAATTCCAAGTTAAAGTTAGTTTTTATTTTTGCACATAAATTATTTTAAATTTCTGAAAAATATGAACAACCTTTTTAAAATCCAGAAAATTCAAGAAATTAATTATTATTTTTTATTTTCACTTTAAATCCCAGAAATCTCAATTATTTTTTGACATTGAAAACTAGGAAATTAAATAATTGACTTTATTTCATTTATTTTTTTTTTAACCAAGAAAACTCTTTTAAATCTCAAAAAATCCAATAAACTAATAAATTTATTAATTTTATTTTTGGTAACATACTTTGGGATGTTACAGTCATTTACGTATAGATTAACTATCTAGCCTCATCAATGTTAGTGTGAACTAAGTTTTATGTATGTGATAAGCTAAGTGTGAATGTGTGATGACTTGTGACTTTGTGAGTTCTGACTTACAAGCTAAATATGGTAAACTAAGTGTTATGTTTATGATGAACTAGTTAATGCAACTTGTTAGTGCCAATGTTATGCGTGGTTGCTGAAAATATGAATAATTTATGAATGTGTTGCATCAAATGAACTAGTTATATGTTTTCGTTAATTTCTGGCATACAATTTAAGGGGTTTTCATGTTCCGAAAATAATGCGCGATCGTATTCGTTTCAATTCGTATTCGCTCCGTATTCGTATTCGATATTATTCGTATCTGTATTCGTATCCGGAGTATCCGTATTCATATCCGGATCCGAAAAAAAATATGAAAATAAATATGACAGAACCATTATCCGTTCGTATCCGATCCGTTTTCACCCCTAGTAGGAGGTGATTTTTTTGGTAGGAAATAATGTGCTGGCGGGACTACAGAAAGATCGATTGAGGTGTTCACGGTGGCTTGACTTTTATGGCAGAGATGAGGTGCTGGTGGCTGTATTAGTGTATTGGTGACTGGCTTTGTGGCGGCTGTACAAGGCTGCTTGTATTTTAGGTACGAGTAGGATTATAGAGACACCACAAATTAAATTTATTCAGTAGGAAGCTTCTACTACTGAGTTTTGCACACAGTTAGAGGTTACAGATCATACCTTGCCATCATACATTGTGCAATCTTTGCTTCTCTCTTTGTTTGATCGAGCGGAAACCTAACCTAATTTAGTTTACGTTGGCTTGCATTGGAGAGAAGTTCTTTCCGTCGATGGAGTTGCACCGTTTACCGGACGAGCTAGCGATAAATTGTAAGAGAGTCGATGGGGCTACGAGTTCCCCAGTTCAGAAATCCCCAATTCAGAAAATTAACTGCAACATTTGTCTACTAAATAAATTGGGTCAACACACCCCCCGCATCTCCGTGCGTATGGTGTCCTGTTAACAAAGTGAGCGGGGGCCGGGGGGCCTACTGCCGTGGGGGAACACAGCAGGTTAATTCTGCAGTGTAGCGTGTGGCGCGCAGCAGGCGGGCGCACGCGGGTCGACATGTGGTGAGCGAGCGCATGCTGCCATGGCTGAGGGCAGTAGGTTGCTGCTGTTGTGGGGGATGGCGGTAGCTACATGATGTTGTGCGGGGGCGCATCAGGAGGCTTGCTACGGTCCACAGTCGCAGTAGGCGGGAGGAGAGGAGTCAAAAATTGAATTTCGGGGTAGGGGGGCTACAATTGGAATTACAGTGATCTTGGGGACCAATTGTGTCCAAAATTCTTGTTTTTGTTTAGTCCTGGAAGCTGAAGAAAACGAAATGGATTGCTTCTCAAGCAGCTCTCCTTGTTGGAACCGGCGACAACCCTTTGCACGAGAGAGAACAATCACAGCCCACATACAAGAGACACGAGAATTTATTTACAAGGTTCGGCAAAGCCTATATCCTCAGAAGCCGAATTGCGGTGGCTCCGTCCGTGTGAGTTTTTTTTCTTATTAAGGTTACAAGGGTTCAACGGTATATATTTATACCCTAATTATATATTCAATTCGGACTCATAGTCGCTACGCTCCCCGTTTTCAGGACACAATCACTTTCTTGCATCTTGTTATATATAAGCCACGCGTGCTTGTTCCTTGAATGATTCTCGAAGGAACGTGTGGATCGGAGCAACAAACTGGCACATCATCCTGCTGTGTTAGAGCGGAGAAAATAGTAACAAACTTAAGAAACTTCAGGTCATGAGATTGCTTACGAACTCTTGCGTGTTCTCGAAAAATAAACTGTAGAACAGTTCTACTTGTGATTCTTAGCTGCTGCTAGATTTTAATTTTGTGTTCTCATGCGCATGCAAATAATGTAACTTCATGCCCAGGAACGGGCAACCTCTACTGCATCGTTGACAAGCAGCAGCAAGCAACATCTCCGCATCCTCGTCCGTGTCTGCCTCGGATCCAGCTGGCCCATTGCCGGTCATCTCCCGTGCGATCGCGCAGCCGAGTCGGAATCTTGAGAACTTCGCCGCCTCGCGAAAGAGTTTGAGTCCCGATCGCGATGGATTCCGGTTCCGGCAGCGCGTCGCCCACGAAGAAGGCGGCTCCGCCTCCAGATGCAGGCCGAGCTCAGCCCCCCTCCGGATATACATGTCTACTTGGTCATTTGAATATAGGCCGAAGTGAAAGGCCGATCAACTGGCGCCAAATCGAGCATATTTTGGTTTGCTCCAAAATCTCAAAATCAGATAGAAATAATAAACATAGTATGTTTGTAACTGTTTGATCGGTAGCTAGATGGACTGTCTCCTCGCTGCATCGCGTTGATACAGGTGGAGTTTCTCTGAGCTAGCGACGCCTATATATACAAATACAACAAGTTCAATACTTCCATGACCTTTGCATAAGGTCCAGTTGCGTGACTTGTGTGTGCTGTGCAGACTTTATGACTAGCGATTTTCAGTTATATCTTGGACAATCACAATTTTTACCTTTCCCTGTCATGCCCATCGTGCATTCAGAAATTGTGTGAATTCAGAAAGTGTAGAACTGCGAGAGTGCACACCAATGGATGCGTTTCTCTTCTCTTTCCTGCTTACATATCCAAAATGCATGTTCATCTAGCCACCATATATCCGGGTCATCACATGTCCCAGCTTTCTTATCACCTTGCCAGAAATCTAAAGCATGATCTACATCATTCAAATTTGATCTGGTTGCTAAGATTTTATTCTTGGCGTCCTATTTTAAGTGTGGTTGCTATCCTACAGAGTATGCATGCACCTGGAGTTGCAAAACGAGCACCTATTCCAGGCATTTGGGCAGCAAAACGGGCTGCGAGATCTAAAGCCCATCTTGTGCCATATCTCCGCCTGCACCCAGAGTCTCTGTTAGCTCAGTGACTTGTGCACTCTGCGGGCCATACATATGCAGCCTCTGTCCAATCAAATTAATTAATAGGCCTACCATTAGTTTCTGATTATACCAGAATCCACTTCTTTAAAAATCTAAAGTTATCTCAAAAAAATGTTTGACTGGTAGAGTAGATTCAAAAATCATACCAGAGAGGATTAAAGGCAAATAGACTATGTTACCCCTAGTTATAATACTTCACTTGTATTTGTATCTTGCTCGTGTGTATTTGTACATAAATGATAGAATCCCCCCACCCACCCACCCACACACACACACACACACACACACAAATTGTTAAGACCATATGAATGCATATATGTTGGATTTGTACACAATGCTAGGTAACATTGCATTTACACTTCATGATGGATTACAATTGTTGACAAATAACAAATTGATACAAAGCCAATGATTGTGTACAAATAATGCAAAGTTTAAGTGACTACTTTCGTAATGCAATGCAATGCAGTCAGGAGCTGGAGATATTGACACTCATAGGCACACAGTGGAACACTACAAAGTGGCAACAGTATACAGGAAAAGAAACTGACCACCGACGGTAGTGTGCGTTGATACATAAACATATAAACATCTAGATAAGCACAGGTATCCATTTGAAGGGGGGAAAAGCTAAGCAAAGACATAGTAGCGACGACGTCCCCGTTCTGGAAGCATTTACGAATGTACATATCTCATTTATCATGTTTAAATGCCATATACCTGAACATGCACAATACACAGTAGTGAACAGTTACTTCCCGGAGCTTAAAGCACTCAACATTGACCAGTTCTGGGCTTGGTAGCATGTAGAATCAACATGTTTATGAAATGTTTATCATGAAGCCATCAGACTTGCTGAAATCCCTCCTTGTAATGTTCTCCAGGAAAGGATGGTGCATTTTGGTACAACATATATTAGGCCAGTATCCTGGTCATTACATGCAGTGTTAGCATAAGAAAACAGTTTATGCAACCTGTTGTAGAACAACTCGTCTGAAATCTATAAGAAAGCTGAGGTTACCTGGGGATTAGGAATCGGAATCGGCTTTCGTTTCTCAACATAACGATAAGGATCCGAGGCCGCAGCCAAAGCAGCTCTCTCCTGGTGAAGGAAAGCATAACGTTTTTAAGTGGATGCAGAGAATTAACCAGATTCAACTTAATAGCACAAGGAAAAGGGAAAAGAAGCAACAAACAAGGTAACAACGTTGCAACACCTTAAAGTAATTAGGTCATATCGGCAGCTACATCTTCTGAGGATGCAAAGCCAACGACATAGTTGAATGAAACATATGAAAAACAACACATCACTATATGATATCAACAATAATATAAAGAGACTATTGACTGCCAAATTGTCAAGTGTAATGAGAGAAACTGCAAGAACAGATGCCCTTGACTCTATTGCCTGTATAGCCTTGTAGGTAAATAAACCTCTCTTACTGGACCATGGAGGTCTTAAATCACGCTTCAGAACAAAAGTTTCGAGTTCGGGCAATTCGGATTATCATTCCGGTTTGTAGTTTTTACTTTATAGTGTCTTTTTTAGTTCAGTGGAGACAACATAACTGTTAATTTAAATTTGAGGATCACCGTTGTTTGCCCACAATGAGGTATTGCTACATTTCAGCCTTGCTCTTGCACAGGTCTATTTTATTTAGTATGCGCCATGACCGCATATTTTATCCAAGAATGTCATATCACTTACACCTATTGCCAGGAAGGGAGCATCATTAAGATTTATAGCTTGACTCCATAAGCAACAATACCAAAACCAACCGAGAGAAACAATTTTCCAGCAATCCAATGCACAAGTCTCTAGTGAACCAAAACCTCTCGATGCCAAGAACTACACACGCTGGCGCATGGGCTAACTAACTGCTCGATTCGACAATTGCCAAGCACCAGGCACGCATGAATAGATGCAACCGTCCCCTACAGCCAATGATCCGAGGTATCATCTCGAGAATGATCAGAATGATCCAATAGAAGACAACTAAAGCTGCAATAGGAAGTATACAGCAAGGGGAAGGAAATAAAGGAACAAGGGGGACGGAGGAATGAAGTTAGATTTTGACCTCCTGCTCCTTCTGGAGCTCTCGCATGGGCTTGACCCAGAGGTAGTAGGCGAGGGTTCCGGCGACGGCCCAGGAGGCGAGGTTGCTCCGCCCACGGAGGCCGCCCAGCGCGTTGCCCACGAACGACGAGAGAAGAGGAGGGAGGCAAAGGGTGGCGTAGGGAGGGCAATGTGGGCGGCGCAATCGGGGCGATCGCCCGTCGCGGGAGCGAGAAGAATCGAGGAGGCGAGGAGAAACGAAGGGGTACGTCCGGTCAGTGGCCGGGGCGCGCGGTGGGATGGAGAGAGAGGTCTCTCAGTGGTATTTGCTGGTAATTTTATTTAATTTTTAGGGGTAATTTTTTGTTGTTGAAGGTTAGTTTCTCACGAGAATCTACAGGAATACTGCTCTTCGTTGCTAGTTTATTTTCGAGATAACTCACCGCGAGAAGTAGAATATAATTGTCGACGATCAAATCTCCGATCTTATGAATATATGAATGAAAAGAGGAAAATAGCGCGTATCCTCTAGAAAGTAGTGAGACTGTTCTTTATTGCTTTGAACTAAAGACTAATTCGGGAGTACAAGGCTCTTTCGATAGTGTCTCCCCGATGATCTTCACTGTTTCGACCTCCTCAACTTCAGTCCGCATTCCTCCTTATGTAGTTGATGAAGGGTTGACAGTTGTCTCTGGAGGAGACGCCTGTTCGGGAAGCAACGCGTCTGGTCGAAGAGAGGTGTCAGTTGATAATGTATCAACTGTTGTGCGGTTATATGTCAATGAGTCATGTAACCGTACTCCAGTATCGTAGCGTCGCGTGGTATGGAATATATCCAGATATCAGTTCAAAACATTGTGAGCATTTGACTGGTCGGAGACTAGGTTTGGAATCATGTCCGACCAGATTGGGTACTATATAACCTCTGGAATTCTTACGACCAGTAAGGTCGTTAGCCTTAAGATTTACGACCATGAAGACGTATGGTCTCTATATACTAAATAATAAATAGAGGTTTTAATCCTCGTCACTAATCTAGTTTACATTAGCTTCCATTGGATAGAGGATCTAGAGAATGAATACATCTGTTGCTGTGTTGCACGGTCGACAAGAGTTGCACATACTATATAGGCAACAGCCGTCAAGAAACAAGAGAAGTTATCATAAATGGTTCATTTTATGCTACTGCGGAGACCAACGACAATTAGTCAATCCATACATTTTAGACGGTGGTTATGTATGGCATCCACGACTGGGCGACAAATTCTCCACTTCAAACAATTGGACTTTGCATTTCCCAAACACCTTGCCTTCTCCCCTAGCCAAATCAACCTCGGATCATGCGCCCTGCGTAATTGTGGTAAACACTTTAATCCCACGACCCAATATCTTTAGATTTGAGAACCACTAGATGGAGCCAGAAGATTTTCCGGTCCTAGTGAAGCAAATTTGGCAACAGAAGATTCATGCGAAGGACTTTGGCCGACGCATCGATATGAAGTTCAAAATCCTCAAAAGAGCTCTCTCAGTGGCGTAGGGAGGGCAATGTGGGCGGCGCAATCGGGGCGACAGACCGTCGCGGGAGCGAGAAGAATCGAGGAGGCAAGGAGAAACCGAAGGGGTACGTCTGGTCAGTGGCCGGGGCGCGCGGTGGGATGGAGAGAGGTCTCTCAGTGGTATTTACTGGTAATTTTATTTAATTTTTAGGGGTATTTTTTTTTGTTGTTGAAGGTTAGTTTCCCACGAGAATCTACAGGAATACTGCTCTTAGTTGCTAGTTTATTTTTGAGATAACTCACCGCGAGAAGTAGAATCTGGTTGTTTTGAGAATCCGGGTGTATGGCACAGCTTTACGAGATCTGAACAAGAAAGTAGGAGTAGGAGTCGTATCAAACAGGGCCTAGGACGAAAGCCTGACCCATCAACTGCTCTCGCCCTCTCTCAGCTTAGATTGCTTCGTTTCTTCTTCTTCTTCTTCAGCAGTGACATTGCGAAGTCAAGAACAAATGGTCAGTGTTCTTCTTCTTCCTCTTCTTCAGCAGTCCCCAACGGGTATGATTATCTCTTGTGGGTACAGTGTACAACCTCTGCAGAGTCTAAACTGTTTAAACAGCCGCGCCTACGGTCAAAGACGGACATGAGAACTTAAACTGAGTTAGTTCTATTTAAAAAAAAACATTTGTGGGTGGAATGGAAATGTGTTGGGCTCATCTTGCCCTTGTTTTGGATTTTTCCTGGGTAACCTTACCCAGTGTCGATAATCGGTGAAAGTAACCGCTATCAAAATTTAGCATGAGGTGGAGATAACCTCTACTGTTATTTAATATTGCACTTATTCTCTTTAATAAAAATACAAATTGTGTAAAATGCTAAGTCATAGGACTTTGTAATTGTGATAATTGAAAATGTTGCTTTAGCAAATAAAAGAACATGAGCCATCCTTGTTAAGCCTTACATGTATACTATTGCATACTGTGTGTTGGCTCGCGAGCACGGTGGTTGTGCTCATTCTCGCTCTTTCCCCCAAACCCTCAGAAGCAGGAAATATTGGAGATTACGACTACTACGAGGAACCAGATATTTGAAGACCCAGGAGTTCTTGAAGCATAGTTTAGTCCTTAGTTGTTCTAGTCTCGCCCCAATCTAGCTGACTCCGCTGGTACTTATGTGCATCCTATATTATCTGAGTTTTCGGGTAATATCGGATGTACACAGGTTTCCCCAATCGCTTGCCTGTGGAGAGATGTGCCCTCACCCTTTTTGTTTCCGTTGTCGCTTCCGCTACTTTTGTGATGTAATCATTTGGCATGTTCGGCCCTTATTGTAAAACTTGACCTGATGCGGTCTATGTAAACTCTGATGTGTTAAATTAATAAATGGTATGGTTTTAAGCCATGTATAAAATGATTCAGTGATGTGTCTGTGAGTGCTATCTACTGATCCAGGGAATAGCACAGTGTATTCGCAGAGGATTCGGATTAAAAATCCGGGTCCAACATTAGCCTCGAACGATATGGTAGCTAGGGTCATCGTCCTCGGTGCGTAAGAACAGCCACCGGTTAGAGTCGGCGTGCTTCGGCCGTGCTGGGCCGGCCGGGCTTTGGGCTGGCCCGGAAAAGCATGACCCGACTCCCACCTCTACTCTACATCATCCTTCGATGTCCATCATCCAATTCCGTCACCAGAAAAAATTGCTGGGTCATCACGCTCTTCACCTTTTCTGATCACCGCTATCTTGTGTTTGTAGTGTGAGGGAGTTGCTATGGGGGGACAGCATCTCCCGGAGCCCGGAGTGCACCATTTGCCGCCGGTCACCTCGACGACGCGCGGTGGTCGCCGGCGGCGGCGGCGACGAAGCGGTGCTGGGGAGGGGCGGAGAGGACGGAGCCGGCGGCCAGGAGGAGCAGCGCCAGCGGCCACCGGCGATCAACGTCGGCGGCGCGCGCACAGGGGATTGACGGTGTCTACGAACGTGCCTACGTGGAGTGGGGCCCAGGTGGCAGGGAGAGGATGGAAGCAGACCGGAAAGGTGGTCGCTGGGGAACTTTTTTTTTTTTTGAAATGGCCGCTGCCATTATTGCATTAAAGCAGGGTGAGTGGTGTTTTTGCACAAAAAAGAAACAAAAAAGATGAAAAAGAGAGGAGAAGACATGGCGGAGGTCCTTCACATTCGTCGCAAAGGATCGAAAAAAAAAACACTTAAAAAAACTGTAGATCATAAAGTAATGAACTAGAAGATAACGAAACCATAAAACCACATGATCCCATCCCTTCTCTTGTCCTACGTGAGCTGTCTCCAAAATTTGTGTAGTAGAATCATGAGCTCTGGTCTTTTTCGTTGCCTGCAGTGGTCGAATATTGATGTCATTGGCTCATTGCCGACCTCTGCCAGGACTTATACTTTTGGACTTCCATTTGGATGACTCAAAATAGTGGCTTAGCAACATTGGATTGGATAATGACAAAATTTAAAGTCATAGCAAAACAAAACGAGTGTAATGCACAACCCACAAAAATATTCCCGATGGCCACGAACCCGTCCATGTCTAGAATTATCAGAGCCGTCGATGTACACACTTGAGCCTTTGAAAACTATTAAAAAAAATATTAAGAAAATTCAGCGCACCATGATATGACAATCATTCACAGGGCAGCATTAATCTTAACTTCAAATGCAATGGGAACTCCCATCAGTAGAGGCATGAAATCGAACTCAAATTTTATTTCGGCCAAGGTAAATGGGTCTCTTGACATGAGTAAGTTTTACTCCAATATCTCAAAATCGAATATATAGTCCATTGTAGGCATTCTAACAGTTTGAACACTAGCTAGATTGTCTCTCCCTCACTGCATCACTCTGATACAGGTAGTAATTCTGCAAACATTGCACCAACTAACTCCAGTTGTGTCATGTGTGCAAACTTTTAAGGGGCGTCAAATCACTGTACTTCCCCATCCTTCCTTGTATGACTAAAGATTCTTCAGTTACCATGGCGATGGCGGCATGCATGGACCGGCATTAGTGTGTGCCTGAAACTCTGTCTGAATGAATTAAACTGGCAGGCCTTTGGCCTGGTGTTTGAACACCTCTACGAGTGTACCAGACTCCATAGAAGCTGCACAACAGCACAAAGAGTAAACGATGTATTACAGTGATTTAATACAGTCCACGGCATCCGCATGGCATTCTGTACTGACCAACCGACAGTCTTGGTAGTAGCAAACTGTAAAATCTGTCGACCACAAGAGTAGGCCGAATGGCGTCGTGTTGGTATCGGGAAGGAGCTCGAGTGGCGCCATGGATTGTATTGCGATCTCAATTCCAAGACAGATTGCTGTGCAGAAGAAATGGAGAAATAGAGGCATGCCCAGGTTTTGTTTCATTCCAATCTCTCACTTCAAATATGCATGCATGCAGCTAGTTTGGTTGGATATGATTGTTAGAACAAAGGCAAACTCACAGATTTGTGGATTACACATATATAGCGTGCCCCAACATATATATACCAATTAAAAGCTCAAGTAGCAAAGGGCATATATAGAGGGAGGGGAGACAATTTCTGCCTGAGCAACGAACCTCTTTGCACACACCAAAAGCTCCAAGTCAATCATCGGAAGTGACACAGTTAATCATGCATGAAAGTGAAACAGTTAATCATTCATCTGGCTACACCATGCATGCAGAGTGTGTTTATTCTTCCGGGTTCCAAACTTCTACGTCATCCCAACTGCAAGCGCGCGCAAGAGATATTGAGAAAGTTTCAGTTATCATCAACGGACTTGCATGATATTCCATTCCCTTTTTTTAAGATCAAAAGAACTTGCAAAGCGAGCATGTCCCTAACTTTGAACGCCCAAGAGCCAAGGCAGTCATATTCTGGCAGATATATGGACTGGGTCAAAATGTCAAACTTTCTTCTGCTGATTGTATAATTTACACTCGATTCAGTATACAGTTGGTCAGTAATCGGATTGCTTTTACATATACAGTGCACGCATTATATTGGCACTATCAATCAAGCAGCACAAAAGCCTGTTTTTGGTGACAAGGTTATTTGCCTGCCATTTGGCCATTGTCTTACGAATCCATGTGAGTTTTGACATGAAAGGGCACCTCACCTTGTAAGCAAGAAGAAAGAAAGGACCAGATACATAAAGAGTTTCCATCGGAGCAATAGTGATATACTAGTACATAAGTAAGCTATCAGGGTAGTAAAATTATGCATATGTGAACCCTGTAACGTCCGTTTTCAAAAATGGTGAATAGTATTTACATTTGGTTCTTGATTTCAAAACCTTAATTTAAATTTGTTTCTTGATTTCAAAACCTTAATTTAAATTAGAGTATAATTTCAAGTCTTCTAGCTTCTAGCTAAGCTCGGGTTTGTGCTTCAAACCTTCTTGAAATTCTCGAATTCAAAATTCAAGTTTGAATTCCTCTTTTCGATTTGGGCATTTTCTCTTTTTGCCCTCCTCTTTTATTGGGCTCAACCCACACCTCTCCCCTTGGGCCCCCAATCCATCTCCCTTGGCCCGACTCCTTCTTTCCGGCCCAGCTAGCCCAGCAACTTCCTCGGCCCATTCCCCCTCTCCTTTTGTCCCATCCGGCCTAGCCCCCTCCCGGCCCTTTCTTCCCCCACCCGAGCCACCCGACGCCCAGGACACGCCCGAGCTCCCCCCTGGCCAACTTTCTTCTTCCCCTGGCGCCGAAGTCATCGTCATGTCCTTGCTGCGCCTCCTTCTCTGTCTGCCACCTGCGTGCTCCGCTTGCCCTTTGCGCCGTCACCTACTCCCTCTGCCGCTCAAGACCCCATCACCTTGTCCCATCAACCTCGCCACGCCGTGACACCATGCCCGTCCTCGCCGCTCCAGAGGGCCCAGTCGGCGTCCCGCGCCCGCGTCAGCCGACCCTCCAAGTCACCGTACTCCCTCGCAATCTCCCCGCCTGCGTCACCTGCCCCTTGACCCGACGCCCAGCTTCCACCCTGTCACCTCCTTGCGCAGAGCCCGCCGTGGACGTCTCGGGACCGCGCGAGCACCACACACGGCCATCAGAGCCCAACAGCTCCCTCGCCTCCTTGCCCGGCTATAAGAGGCCTTTGTGCTCCTCTCGCCTCCCCCAATTCACCCTCTTACTCTCCTGGTAAACTCCACCTGAAAATCGCCACTCCTCCATTTTCGGCTGAGCCTCCTCCGCCGGCGTCTAGCCGCTCCAGCAACGCAACCGTCGCACCACCCCCGTCATGAAGCGCCCCTGACGCCAAGGAGCATTCCCCCCCAAGACATTTTGGATTTGGGTAGCCACCGAGCTCGGATTCGACCTTCTCCCCCAACTCCGGCCGCCTCCTTCTCCACCACCATTCTCCGACCACCGACCCTCCCTGGTTCCCCTTCTTGGTCCAGTAGGTTCGCCTCACCGTGCGCCACCTTGTGCTCACCATCCCCAGCTCAGTGCACCACCGGAGCCCCTACTCCACCGTGGTCGTGCCGCCATCGCCGCCTTTACCTACCCGCGCCGTCGCTCCGGTGAGCCACCAGCCGCGCCACTACCGTCACATATGCCTCAGTGTGGGCTTTACATTTTGGCCGCTCCCCACCTCCGCCGCTCCCTCCTCCGCTGGCGGTGAGCCATGGCCGCCAGCGCCGGTGAGCTCCTCTGCGCTGGCACACTCGGACAGCTCCTATTCCCGCGTCCTTAACCCACCCTAATGACAGTCTTAAATCCTAACCAATGATTAGCATTAATGACAGCGGCTTAAAGCCTCTTGGTCTCACTGCCGCGTGGGCCCATGAGAAGTAACAGCTCTTTTAATACCCGGTTTTCCTCCTCCAGTGGCTGACAGGTGGGCCCCATGTACAGGATGCACCCGGTGCACCGTGGACCAGTGCACAATGCATGTTGACCTACCCGTCCATGCACTGTGCACATGGACCAAGCATTGTTCAGTGGGTCCCACATGTCAATGGGTCACACTCTCTCTCCTTTTTGATTTTCCTGATTTAATTCAAACTCAAACTTCAGAAGCTCTGTTCTCCTCCGTTATAACTCCAAAAAAAGTTAAAATTATTTCTAAAATTTTGTTAATTCGAGATCTTGCTAATGGCACATGTCTTGTTTAAATTGTTATTCATTTGTTAATTCTTTTGTATTTATTTGCTCTCTTTGCTTGTTTGTGCCTTTTTCCGGTACGTTCGTCTGATTAAGGTTCGAGGACGCGGAGGATCCCCACTTCGATCAAGCACAAGATTTTCAAGACTCTCTTACCTATAACCAAGGCGAGTCGATACTTTGATCATTTTGAGCGTACATTTTATGTAAATTATATTTATTTAAATTACCAAAATTGCATGTCTTAATTATTTAATCAAATGTATGTTAAAGCTTAAGGTAGTTAAATACCCATTTGATGATTAATTAATTATTATGTCATCTTTGACAATTGAATCTGTTATTCCATATAACCCTAGTAACTATATGGTAAATACTAGTTATAGATTATACTTAAGCGACATGCCAGTCTTGCTGAAGTACTGGGACATTAAAATATCCTAATCATCATATTTTTAAACATGAAAGTGGTTTTGGGCAGTCATTGTGGGCAAATGACTGAGATGGTTGAGTTGATGTATTTTGCTCCTTAAAAACCCTAATAACTTGTTGTTACTGTCTGGGCGGATGGTATGATGGATGGTGTGTTGATGGGTGGTAATGCAGCCCAAGGTGGATGATATGTGGAATGAACTACCCAGATAACCCTAAGAACTTAATCTTGTCATGACCTCCCGTGTAAAACAAGTACAATCACAAGTTTGTAAAGTACAACCTAGCTAAATAATTTGTATCCATCAGTACGAGTTGCACCAGATAGATGACACGCAACGTTGTAAGCCTTCGTGGCGAAGGGGGTCGGGGTGCACGACGTAAGTCGTTAAGAGGGCACAAGAGGGGTCTACAAAGGGGTTAATGAGTCTATACGAACGTAACTCTTCTCAGACTAAACCTTAGGCGTGTAACTAATACTAAGAGAGGTATTGTAAAGACCTTGTGGTGATCTCCCCTTGATTCACATGTCTAAGGAAGCGTGTGTACATATCAAGACGATTATCTCTTGTGGGTAAAGTGTATAGTCTCTGCAGAGTAATAAATTGTTCGAACAGCTGTGCCTACGGTCAAATGCGGACATCAGAACTTTATTAGAGTTAGTTCTATTTCAAAAACCTTGGTGGTGGGATGAAAAATATGGTGGGCTCATCTTTCCCTGAGATTGGATTTTTCTGGTTTTTCGAACTCAGTGGTGGTAATAAATGGGGATAGCCCCAATAAAAAATAAGCATAAAGGTGGAGGTAGCTGCTAATAAAAATATTGCACAATTACTCTCTTTAATAAAATACAATTTGGTTAAAATACTAAGTGATAGGAATTTGTAATTATGATAATTGAAAACATTGCTTTAGCAAATAAAAGAACCCGAGCCATCCATGTTCAGCCTTGCATGTATTATTATTGCATCTTGCGTGTTGGCTCACGAACACGGAAGTTGTGCTCATTCTCGCTCTTTCCCTCAAAACCCTAAGAAGTAGGAAATCCTGAAGATTACGACCATTACGAGGATCTAGAAGTTGGAGACACATAAGATGATGAGGAGTAGTTCTTTTAGTCTAGATCTCGCCTCAGTCCGACTGACTTCGTCGGTGCTTGCGTGCATCCTATATTATCTGAGTTTTCGGGTAATATCAGACACACACGGGTTTCCCCAGTCACTTGCCTGTGGATAGATGTGCTCTACCCCTTTTGCTTCCGCTACCGCTTTCGCTACTTTTGTAATGTAATCCTTTGGCCTGTTCGGCCGTTATTATAAAACCTGGCCCGATGCGGTCTATGTAAACTTTGTTATGTTGAATTAACGAATGGTATGGTTTTACATCATGTATGAATTGATTCAGTGATGTATCTATGAGTACTATCTACTGATCAATGGAATAGCACAGTGTCTTTCACAGAGAATTCGGGATTAGAAAATCCGGGTCCGACAAACCACAATTGCATGACTGAATTGTAATCTTTGTGAATGTGAGTGCATCAATGCTTTTCTCCTTGCATTCATTCAGCATTTCTACACCGTCCTGCTTTATTTTCTCGTGCCCTTACAACGTTGACAGGCCGAGATAATCCCCAACTCCCTTCCCGCCCCTCTACGACCACGCACAATATATTCCGTGAAGAGAGCGTTTCTCTAGATCCCAGCTTCCTTAAGAGTTACGGTCTCACTTGCGCGTGTTGTGTGTCTGTGTGTGTGATACAGAGATAAGAGAGCGAGAGGATCCAGTTTTTCCTTTAGTTTTAGATGAACCGAGATTCTATTTTTCGCATGTCCTAGCAGAAGCAAACACAACGAACTGTTAGACCATGTGGTTAAGTCTAAAATAATTTAACTGATGAATAATTTACAATGTGATTTATTGATATTATTTGAGGTGTGTCATGATATGCGGACTTATATCGGTCAAGTTGGGAAGAACTTGTGCCGGAAAAATATGTTCCTTTGGTCTTTGCATGTGCAGGGTAACTCGGAGGCGATCGTTGTCTACAGCGAGGACCGGGGGATGGCTTGGTGAAAAGTCATGGTCCAGAAGGTCGAGGATGCTGGAGGAGACGATCGAGCTCGAGTTTGGGTGCATGGAGATCAAAGATGAATAATATGTGTTTCCACTACGGAGGTCACATTGGTGGGTTCTGGTCCTAGTCCTAGTCTGAGTCCTACACGAGAGATTAAATGCAATGTGTGATTTGGACAAAGGTGATTAAGGGCTCAAGGTAGGGGTGGAAACGAGCCTGGCTCGGCTCGGCTCGGCTCGTTTTGGCTCGGATGAACAGTAAGCTCGGCTCGGCTTGTTTCGGAAACGAGCCAGAAGGGTGGCTTGGCTCGGCTCGTGATTAGGCTCGAGCCGGCTCGTTTGAGCTCGCGAGCCGAGCTCTAAAACAGCGGTACATCCAAAATGCATTACAAAATTTTCTATCATTGTTTCAGTTCATCCAATAGTTACAAGACCCATTGCATAAGTTCATCCAAAACAAGCACATCCTATTCCTAACAAATAAAATCGCAAGAACAGCAAGCTCGACGACCGCCTCCACCCTCTGCACTCACCTGGGCCGAGCCAAACTAGGCTCGCGAACCACTCGCGAGCTGAGCCGAGCTTGACTCGTTTGTTTGGCAAGCTGGACAGGCGGCTTGGCTCGGCTCGAAAATTCACGAGCCCGAGCCGAGCCGGCTTGCGAGTTATTTTTCCAACCCTAGCTTATGGTCACCAGTTGGTTCGGGGAGAAAAAGGTGTGCATGATTTGGTTTGTTGAAAATAGGTGTGCATGATTTGGTTTGTTGGGTGTATATACCACTTAAATCGTATATATATATATATATATATATATATATAGAGTGAGTTCTATGAAAAAATCATTAAAGTCCATAATCAAGTCGCATTGAAGTATCTTATAATTAATAGGGTGTAGGGATGGCATAATATGTGGTATATTGCAGCGTACTCATGGGTGAATACCCTAATGGAGGCGGCAATTGTGCCGACATTGCAGCGTGCCGTATGTGGAGGCGTCTTTCTTTGCCCATGGGTATGAAAATGGGCACAATTCCTTACCCATCGGTAAACGGGTATGGGCATGGGTAAGCTCCACCGTGCACTGCTTCATGATGCCAGTAATCTACCCACATGTGTAAGAAACTATGTCAATTTTTATTTGTATTTTATTTGTTAAACTTGATTAGTTGTCTTATCGAACATGATATGTGAATTGAAATGAACTTTATTAGTTGTTGAATGTGTAATGCACCATTGATGTGTGAATTAGGACGAACTTGATGTATGCATTGCTCGTGGGTAACGAGCATGTACGCGGGCGATGGGTACTCACGGGCGGCGATGCATTATTCGCGGGTAAACGGGTATGCCCGTGGGCGACGGGTACCCGCGGGAGACGGGTATGGGCGAGGTTTTTCGCCCGTCGTCCTTCGCGGGTATACCCGTGGGGGAATTCGGGGTCGCGAGTACGAATATGGGCAAGCACTACCCATACCCATCGCGCCCGATTACCTGGCAGAAGAGAAAAAATTGGCAGGTGCGTCTGGGCGGCTGTGCTGGAGGGCAGTCCTGCGCGTGCGGCTTTGAAGAAAGGTGCAGCGAGGGCAAGAAATCAAGAAGAGCTGACCTGCTAGGAAATTCCCTCGGCAGGACTACCGCTTTGGTTCTTTGTTTATTCCTTGATGTGATAGGTTTGGCTACTATTTGGATGCCTTTATGTGAGATGACATTGACTGCATGCAAGTAGGGGAGAATAGAGGCTCTGACACTTTTGGTTCTTGCATGCAGATTCTTGCGACTTATTTTGGTATTAAATTAATCTCTATTGATTGATTGATTTGATTAGTCATCTACTAATTGTTTTTGGCATTGAGAATTTGTTCAGTGAGAGATATTGGCTATTGCGTGAGATGTTGGCCTTGCAGAGACGTGCGACATTTCGGTCGGCAGGGGTCCAGATAGAAAAAAGAGAGTAGTTTACTTCAAGCTCTACAGAATTAAGTCTGGGGTTTAATACGTGATTACTGCTGATTATTTGCTGCAATAGAAGAAAGTAGATTCGAGCAAAAAGTCTTCGCTAGGGATTTTAACTATTCACATCTCTCTGATTATTATTAACGATCCTACACGAACATACATGTCGGACCCGGATTTTCTAATCCAGAATCCTCTGTGAGATCACCGCGCTACTCCCTGGATCAGTAGGTAGCGCTCACAGTACACATTGCTGATTCATTTCATACATCGCAGACCATACTAGTCTTAATATTACAACCTCAGAGTTAAATAGACCACGTCGGGTCGAGTTTACAAAAGAGGGCCAATCAGACCAAATAAGTTCATTACATAACATAGAGAAACAAGCGCGGAAGCAAAATGGGCAAACACGACTCCCCGCAGGCAAGCGACTGCGGCACCTTGTGTACCACCTATATTATCCAAGGATTTGGGGAATATTGGTTATACACATGTGCCAGCGGAGCCATCTAGACTGTGGCGAGCCTTAGCCTACGCAACTAACTACTCCTCGCCCTGGTCTTGACCATCGAGTCCTTGCTCCTCGTAGTAAGCGTAATCGTCCTGCTCGGAGGCTTCTGGGGTTTGGGGAAAGAGCGAGAGTGAGCACAACAACCGTGCTCGCGAGCCAACACAACAGATGCAATAATATACATGCAAGGCTAAACAAGGGTGGCTCGGGTTCTTTTATTTGCGCAAAACAATATTTGTGAATATCATAATTATAAATTCCTATTACTTAGCATTTTAACCAAAAACATGATTTTGTAAATAGAATATTTGTGCAATATTACTTAACAGCAGAGGCTACCTCCACCTTATGCTTATCTTTGGTTGGGGCTACCCCCATATTTTAACAACGCTGGATACGACGATCCAGGAAAAACTTAAAACCTCGAGGCTAGGTGAGCCGACCTGGTTTTGTTGACTATCCGCAAACCTCAGGCTAGGTGAGCCAACCTGGTTTGTGGACCATCCCCAACCTCAGGCTAGGTGAGCCGACCTGATTTTCATTTCCACCCAACAAAGATTTTTTTTTGAAATAGAACTAACTCAAGTTAAGTTCCCATGTCCGCCTATGACTGTAGGCGCGGCTGTTTAAACAGTTTTTGACTCTGCAGAGTTTGTACACTGTACCCACAAGAGACAATCATACTCGTTACCCCACATGATTCTGTAGTCATGTAGTTGAGCGATCGTCACAGTAACTTTTCGAACTATCTTGCCCCTTCCGTCATCTCACCCATATGGGGTTACGCCCATACGTTGTGCGGGATGTTCACCTCAGTGACTGGAGTAGTTGAACGTGGAGTCAACCTACCCCTCAGCGACTGGCAAACTTCACCTTTCCTCGGTGTCCCTTTCAAGCCGGAACGCATCCTGACACTTGCACATTCCCTCTCTCCCACCATGCGACGACACATCGAGTTTGATAATTTTACTAAGCCAAGTTGCACTTTGCAGACTTGTGGCTGTACTTGTTTTACACGGGAGGACATGACAAGATTAAGTCCTTAATCCATCCAGACGGTTCATACCACATACCAATCATTCTCGTGCTCGACGACACCCACCATTCTTTCCATCCGCCCAGACGTAGTATTAGCAAGTTTCAGGGTTTTGGAAAAGTGTAAAACAAATTAACTTAACCACTTCAGTCATCTACCCCAATGACTGCCCAAAATGATCTTTATGCTTAAAGGATAATGATTAGGGTGATTAGCACCCTGGTACTCAAGTAAGGCTAGCATGGCACTTGAGTACAGACTATAACTAGTAAGTTACCATAATATTTACTAGGGTGACAATGATCAGGGAATTCAATTATCAAGGGCAAGGTATAATAATTACTTAACAATCAAGTTGGCATTTAGCTACCTTAAGACCATTTAACATACATTTGCATAAAAATTAAAGCATGCAGTTTGCTATTTTAAAAGAACATAATTTTGCATAAAATGTAGGATCAATATGATCAAAGTGTTGACTCACCTGGGTCAAAGGTTGAAGAATCTAGGTATCCTTGAGCGTGGTCGAAGTTGGGGTCACCGGCTTCTTCGTACTCTACTCGGGCGATCGCACCGGAAATAAAGAAACAAGCAAACAAGGCAAATAAATACAACATCTAAAGTAAATGAATTCAAACATAAATCAAACCAGTACCATATTAAAGGTTTTGAAATTACAAATTTTTGGGCACAAGTTTCATATTTTTCGGAGTTATAATGAAAAAGATATGAATTTTTGAAACTTTAAAACGATTTTTCAGTTAAACAGAAAATCCAAAAATCTGAAAAACCTCCCGCGCCGACACGTGTCCCCATAGCACGCATAATGTGGGACGGGTCCACGTGCGCGCATAGCACACAGCGATCGCGAGTGGGCCTGCTTGTCGGCCGCAGGCGATCAGGGGGCCCACGTCGGCCACAGATGAAGATAAGGCGAGGCGACGCGTTGAAGACGTCGCCTCGTCTTCCTCGCAGTCTTGAAACCGAGGCGGGGAAAACGGGAGAAGGAGAGAGCCGGGAAGAGAGAGCGGGAGCGGCGAGGGGCAGGCGGCGGGAGGGGAGAGGGAAGGAGGGCGTGGCGGCGCGGCGAAGCGCCGAGGCGGCGGCGACGGAGACGGAGGCGACGGCGACGGGCAAGCGGAGGAGAAGGCGAGCGGTCGGAGGCGAGACGGAGGCGGCGGCTCTGGGAAGATGGGGAGGCGGGTGGAGAAGACGAAGGCGGCGGCTTAAATAGAGGCGGGAGAGAAGCGCGGAGGAGGGGCGCTGCGTGAGGAGCGGGCGGCGATCGAGGATGCGCGGACAGCGAGGATGGGCACGCAGCGGGGCGGCCGAGCGAGGGGCGGCGGCGACCGAGGTCACATGAGCCGCCAGCAGCGCGTCAGCAGGGCATGGCGCCTGGCGCACGCACAACACCGAGGGGCGGGGTCGTGAAAAAAGGTAAGAAAACAAGTCCACTTTCGAAATTTTGATTTTGCAACTTAGGAAACTTAGGAAATATTTCTTTTGTTGAATTTGACCGAAATGAGGTGTTACAATACACGCAATCAAAATCGGTAGTTGAGAGTCGTACTCATACACATGTGCAAAGAGTGTTTCAGTTTGCATGCAACGGAACAACCAAGTTTTTTTAGATAATAGATGAGAAAAATCTCTCTTGATCTCTGTATGAAGGATACACATAACCTATTTTATTAAAAAATAATATTTAATGGAACCTAACCCTAACAATACAATACATGTTGCTCGGAGTAAATAGATGGATGCCCACCAATGAGGAATTAAGCCCACATAATTGCATCAGCGTAGACAACATCTCTTCATGCCATGGTAAGGCATAAGTCAACGCAAACTTGAGCCCAAGTTTTGAGTCCGTCCAACAAATCACTTGCTCTCAAGCCACGATAATGATCTTGTTCATGCCATGGTAAGGCACAAGTCATCGGTTCAAATCCGGTCAAGGGCCTGTTAATTTGATGGTGTATCGGTTTACTCCAATATCTCACCTCGAGTTTGAAATCTTTAATCAGTAAAACTATATTGTAGGCAAACATAGAGAGGAGCTGAGATCAACATGGAGTGTCTGAGTTTCCGTCCGACTACTACCGATTATGAGATATATATATAAGCTAGGGCTCGTCAAAGTTTGCATGCCTGTGTGAGCGGCAAATACATGATTGGAATGTCATGCGCCATGAGGTGACTGTAAACTAAAACCCTGTGAGTGCATCATCAGCAATGTGTTTCTCCTTCCTTGTGTGCCCAAATTTCCTCCTCAATTGCGGAGTAATTCCGAGGAAGCATCACATCACACTTCTCAGCTTGCTCGTCATCCCGTTTATATGGGCAGTGGAGAAACATCTAGAGGGAGATTGCCTACTGTCTCTCTCCTCTCAAGTACATTGCCTGTCAGACTGTCACACGCTTGCCAAGCACTCAATCATGCTATAGTTATACTACCATGCATACATGTATACATGCACGGTGATTCCATTTCCATTTTTTTTACAGGACACGCAAAGTAAGCCAGCATGCACCTCCCGGCCTTTGAACACGCCTATTCTACCATTTATTATTTGGGCGTCCAAGAAACAAACACAAGATACAAAAATACTTTGAATCTCTTTGAGCCATCAATACCTTTATATTAGATGAGTAATTTTATGGTATATTCTATTGGTAGTATACAATGATAGTATAAATTAAATTAAATTATTAATTTGTTAAGGGCATAATAGACTTTTACTTGTATTTACAATTTTTGTGGGTATTATGGTCTTTTCTAACTAGGGTTGAAAAAATTAATTTGTGTCATGTGATCCCCGTATAGTCAATTACAAGTCTACCTATTGGAATTCTACTACTCATACTACTAAGTATAGTATAACTAAATTCTAACTAATCTGAATTATTGGATAAAAAAAGAATGAATAGTCTGTATTAAAGTGAATTATTGGCCAATCTATACGTAACGTACGTACATACACCAGTGCTTGCACTGATCATCGAAGCATTCAGACATGGGCCCTGTTTGTTTAGGCTTAGACTTTTTGGTTTATAGTTTAAAGCCAGCTTTTTGGCTTAATCGGCTTATAAGCCTTCCAGCTTTTAAGCCAAGCTTTGGTGTTTGGTAATCTGGCTTTTTAAAGTATGTTGGCTTATTGAGTTGTATGTGAATGATAAAAAGTCTGAATTGCCCTTGAGGGTTTGAAGTATGTTTTTAAGGATGAATTTAAACTTATTTTTGCATGGGATTTGTAACTATGACGATACGTGCAAGTGTGCATATGAAACAAAATTTTTTTTTGCTTGTTCGTGCATATATTAATTATGGATATTGCGTAATGAAAGAAATTAATATAGAAATACATAGCCAACCAAACAAAATAATATCCGGTCATATCATAACAATGTAATTTTTTATTCTCGTGAGGCCATTAAAGTAGCAATGCTATCACGAAATACACCCATATCTCTATCATCGATTGCTGATCCATTGACACCGTGCCCTCCAAATGAACCAGTTTGCGTATCGCTTGGGTCATAATCTTCATCAAGATCACATCTCTCGAAAAGCTCATCACGTAAAGCACTATCTCGGATAAAGTTGTATAGTGATATACATGCAATTATTATTTTTTGTTAGAATCTTCATTTTGTAACTTGGCAAAGCCAACAAGATTCTCCATTTCATCTTCAACACGCCAAAGGACCGCTCAATCACATTGCGAATGGACGAGTGAGCGTGATTGAACACCTCATATTTTCCACTTGGTTGTCGACCATGGCGAAATTCTGATAGATGATACTTTTGTCCTTTGTAAGGAGCTAGATAACCCTTTCGATTGGGATAACCCGCATCAACAAGGTAATATTTACCTACATACATGTAACACACAAATATTGACATTAAAAAATAGGAAGGCTATCATAATATTTAATTATATTGTTAAAAAAGCATAGTACCTTCAGGAGGATGTGAAAACCGGTTTGAGTACTTGTCCAAAGTGTTATTGAAAATCCTTATATCATGTGCAAACATAATGATATGACAAAGATGGTGGTATGGCCTCACAAGCTACAATAAAAGAACAGGGAACACCTACACCTACTCCTCGTCCTCCTCCCAAATTTCTCATAGCTACACAATACTCATACAACTCCAGTACTAGTACTCGGCTCAAGTGCAGCTTCTAGCTAGATGACAGGCATGCATATACACTTATCCCAACTTGGTTGGGCCAAACAATACTCATACAAATCCACTACTAGTAGTCGGCTCAAGTGCAGCTTCTAGCTAGATGACAGGCATGCATATACACTTATCCCAACACTAAGCAAATGATCAAATTACACAATGGCTTATCATTTCAAATGACAGGCAGCCATAGTTTAGCAAGTGATCACAAACTTCCATCGCTACATGTTGTCCATAAGAATTCAGAGCACAATCACTGATCAGCCATCAATCTTGAAAATCATAACACAATCACTGATGATCAACGAATTTAATCATAATGGTGATCAAAGCAAGCTTAACATAGGATGCTTGGTTGGGCCAAACAATACTCATACAAATCCAGTACTAGTAGTCGGCTCAAGGCAGCTTCTAGCTAGATGACAGGAATGCATATAATCATTGATACAAATCCAATCTTGCAAATCCATACAATTCATAACACAATACTCATACAAATCCAATACTCATACTCATACAAATCCATACAATTCAGAACACAATCACTGATCAGCCATCAATGTTGCAAATCATAACACAATCACTGATGATCACCTTGGAGTCCTCGGCGGTAGTGGGGGAGTTGGGGAGGCGGCGGAGGAACGGGAGGGGAGGGGAGGCGGTAGAGGAACGGGAAGGGAGGGGAGGCGGCAGAGGAATGGGAAGGGAGGGGAGGCGGCAGAGAATGGCGATGGGAGGGGAGGGGCGGCGGAGGCGGATGGGAAGGGAGGGAGGCGGCGTTGGAGGGGAAGGGGAGGCGGCGAACTTTAGCACTGCAGTCTGTTAGTGAAGGGGGCGGCGGCGGCAGTGGGGGCATTGGGGAGGCGGTGGAGGAACGGGAAGGGAGGGGAGGCGGCCGCGGTGGCGATGGGAACGGGAGAGGAGGCGGCAGAGGAACTGGAAGGGAGGGGAGGCGGCGTTGGAGGGGGGAGGCGTCGGCCGCGGTGGCGATGGCGATGGGAACGGGAGGGAAGGCGGCAGAGGGAAAGGAACCGAGCCGTCGGTGGGGGAGGAGATGCGAGGCGGCGCCGTCGGGTGGAGGAGAGAGGAGGCGGCGGTGGGGGCGAGAGAGGGGAGGCGACGCCGGTGGTGGAGAAGATGGGAGGCGGCGTCGGTGGGGGAGGCGGCGACGTCGGGGGAGACGACGGGAGGCGCCGGCTGTGGGGGTAGGAGAGGGGGAGGGGAGGGAGGGCAAGCAACGGTGGGGGCGAGAGAGGGGAGGCGGTGCCGGTGGGGGAGAAGATGGGAGGCGGTGTCGGTGGGGGAGGCGGCAGAGGAACGGGGGAGGCGACGGGAGGCGCCGCTGTGGGGGCAGGAGAAGGGGAGGGGAGGGAATGTGGGAGCGACGGGAGAGGAGGGGAGGGGAAAGATCGGGAGAGGAGGGGGGGTTAGGAAAGGGTGAAAAAAAAGAGAGATTCATGTTTATATACCGAATGACATTTTGAGGGTAATTTTAGCCAACTTTAGTGGCAATCAGTTATTCTATTCCGCAAAAGCCAAAAAAAACATATCTTCCTTGACCTATGGCTTTTAAGATTAAAATGGCTTAAGCTTTTTATAAGCTAGATAAAAAAGCCACCCCTTTATTTAGATTTAGGCTTTTTGGCTTATAAATCAGGCAAAAAACCTAAACAAACAGGGCCATAACATATACATGATGGACATCGTCACAGCAAATACACAAATAGATGCACATACTCAGCGACGACAAGCTCTATGCTATCCGAGACGACAGCATATGCTCACCCTTTGTAGCCTATACAGCTAAAGTGTGACAGTATTTGAGCCTGTAGGATGCTTGCAAGCGAAGAGCATTTTACAGCGTTTCACATGAACACGTCTTGCATGCTGCCTTCTTTCGTCTTCATGTATGCTATCATTTCACACTAAATGTTCTGTACTTGGTACACATGTCCTACGTCCAACAAACAAACACACTATGCATACACATACATAATCGCTACTCCAGAGTCATGCAAGCTGGTGAGATTCAATTTTGTTACAGCTAATGGAAAGGTCTGATCCAGACAGTACATGCATGATGCACCACGACTCGATACAGGCCTGTTGATTGAAGCATCAGGTACAAGTCATTTGTACCTGATGAACGGAGGCTTCAGTTTATATTTTAGATGAACGGGTGGAGAAGAAAAGGGGAGGGAAAGAAAAGAGCCAGGGCGGCGCAGCAGGTGGGAGAGGAAAGAGAGAGAGAGGGAGTGAGAACGGGCCGGCGAAAGCACTGTTTTGTTAATTGAAGCATGAAGAACAACACCGTTGATGGACATCATGGAAGAAAACAGATGAAGCTAGCTATTCGCGACGACAATTACATCGATGTAGGTTATCTAAATTACAGCAGCGTTTGGGCCTGTGTAGAACGCTTGTCTTGTCAGTTGCCCTCGAGCCATACTGGTGCTTTTGTTCCCTCCAATCTCTCACTTCAAGCTAGCTTGAATGTGTATTAATTGTAATCACAAAGCCTGCTTGTTGACAAGATTGCTGCTTTCCATCTGGCCAATTTCTTAAAATTTTATTTTTTGACATGAAAGGAAACCTTGTAAGCTACTAGTTAGCCTATTAGCAAACACACATGGAGATGGAGATGGAGATGGAGATGGAGTATAATAGTTTCTACCCGAGCAACAATGAGACATGTGTATGTATATATAAACTAGCCAGGGCATATTGCATATATGGGCTCCAAATGCATGATTAAATCAATAAAGTGGAATGCATGATGCACCCTTGTGAACGTGAATTTACATAAACCCTGTGAGTGCATCAATGTTTTGTGGCTCTCCTGCTAGTAATTCTGATCCTCACAAGTTGAGCTTTCTTATCAATATATTATCATCCTATTTGTGCGTGAGAGAGAAGAAACAGATTAATAGAGGTTTACTTTGCTACCCACGAGCAAACTTTTGGCTCAAGTTTTTATTTTCCATGGTTTTTGTGGAATCTTAGCTTCGATCATCTCGATTGTCAATTGGAATAGTTTCTGATCTTCTTGATGTTCTTTCAGGCTGTTGTTCATCCAGCCAGCAGTCACACCACCGGAGCGGTTAGATAGGCCGGGAAGCTTTAAGCTTGGAGTTTTTCGGTTTCAACGCAAGATTTTTTATGTGCTCTTGTGCCTTTTCATCTTCATAACTTTCATAACTATTTGCATATTTGGGTTCTTACAATCTCAGACTCTTCGATTCTTCCTGGCCAAACACAAGGTTAATCGTACATACGCTCTAAGGCGTGGTTTCCTTACAATGGATGTAAATCATTTTGATTTAGAGATTGCATGATGCACTGGAGATGAGAGTCTGTATATAGATTTACTAATTCATATATATCGAATTATGAAGGAATGGACAACTACACAGATAATTATTAGACCATGTGGACTAGTCATAGATTTTGTGATGATGAATAATTGACGGTTGGGTTGCATTGACATTTGCGTTTGTGAAAGTTTCAGTTGTTGGAATTTTCAGTATGGATGGTCAGATCATGCCTTGTATCGGGTGGTCCAAATGGTGATACTCGATGATCCCTTTCGACTGTACTCAGGGTACTATAGCTCCGAGTGCCGAGTGATATAGTTCAAAGTAATGTAGCTCTGAGTACTGTAACTCCGAGTACTGAGTGATAGAGCTCCGAGTACTGCAACTCCGAGTACCGAGTGATAGAGCTCCGAGTATTGTAACTCCGAGTACCGAGTGATAGAGCTCCGAGTATTGTAACTCCAAGTACCGAGTGATAGATTTCTGAGTACTGCAGCTCCGATACCGAGTAATGTACTCAGTCGTAAGTCGAGGTGTGTACCGAGTACGAAGGACAATCGGAGTCGATGGTCGAAGTTACAGTAATTGGTCGATAGTCGAAACTACAATGCATGGTCGATGATTAAAGCTACAGTGCATTGTTTTCCACCAATCTCTCAAGCCTGAAATAATACCTATATCTACAAATGTCAGTACCACCACCGAGTCTATTCTGTAGGCAGGTTATCCCTTCTTTTCTATCATGTGTGCATGTATATATGGCGCACAGTCACATTAATCATCCCATGGGAGTGGTGTGTGTGAGATTGAGGACACACTCTCCGGCTCGCTTATCATCCCGTTTGTGTGTGCGAGGAAAGAAACTGCGGGCTAAGATTATGGTATCTACAATATGGTACAGACAACTGTTGTATATAGTATCTTTTTATATTATCTATAGACAACACTAAAAATAGTTTCTACAATATATTATCTTTTTATGACTCAATTCTCCGTGCTTCCCCTCTCTCCTCTACGTCATCTTGTGTCCAACGTGTTAAGATTTACAAAAAAAAAATGAGGTGTACAAGCTCTAAGTCAGATAGAGATAATTCAAGGCGGCTGCACCCTGGATCGCCTCTCCATTAAGCCCATGGGCTGACAGTTGCAGCGTACAGCCCGGTGCATATGGCCATATTTGTTTAGGTTTAGGTTTTTTGGCTTATAGCTTAAAGTCAGTTTTTTGGCTTAATCAGCTTATAAGCCTCTGAGTTTTTAAGCTAAGTTTTGGTGTTTGGTAATCTGACTTTTCATATGATGTTGACTTATTGAGTTGTATGTGAAAGATAAAAAAAATCTAAATTACCCAAGATGGTTTAAAGGACCTTGTTAAGCATGTATTTAAACTTATTTTTACAGGGGATTTAAAAATATAACGATGTATGGAAGTATACATATGAAATAAAATAAATTTCGCACATACGTGTATGTGTTTGTGTACCATGACATATCCAAATAAATTGCAAATCTCGATATCTATCGGAGATGTATATGTAAGAAGACCGGACTATAACAGACAATCTATTCATAGCAAGATATCGCTCGTACGTGCATGCATATATTTATTTTGAACATTGCGTAATGATAAAATTAATATAGAAAAGCAAATATTAGCCAACAAAACAAAATAACATAGTAACAAAATATACAATAGCATTTTATGGGTAATTTCAGTGAACTTCAGTGGCAAATAGATATTCCATTCCGCAAATGCAAAAAAAAAAATACCTCCCTTCGCTTATGGCTTTTAAACTTTTTTTTATAAACAGAATGAAAAATGACCTCTTTGTTTAGACTTTTTTTCTTATAAGTCAAAGAAAAAAAACTAAATGTATGCACAAGAAACACCAGCCGCATGCTTCAGAGTACGAACGACATTCATTTTCTCTGCGTCCAGGCCCAGCAAAATACATGTTCACCTTCTCTCTCTCTCTCTCTCTCTCTCTCTCTCTGGGAATTGCCTTAAATAAATGCCTAGTCTTTGTTTCGCTCCAACCTTAGAATTTGAATTAACGTATTTTTCACAAGGAAATTTTTTTATTAATATTTGGAGTGATGCACATTACAAATGCGAAAGCTGGACAGTTCACTTGTAACCTACTTTACAAATGCAGAAATATGTAATAAATAAGTAGTATCCGCAATCGAACTAGCTAGGCAACATCTTCACAGCAGCCAAACAAGCAGACACAATCCCAAGGTTCTTGCTGTTGTCTGATTTAACATGATCAACTCCAAGCTCAACAGGCCTCAAAGTGCTAGGCAAAAGTAATTGTTCGAAATTCACGTGCAAAAATGACGACTTTTGACCGTTAGGAAGCTGATGTTGGATTTAGTTGGGTTTTGGCCCATTTATTAATCAATAATTCCTAGAAAAATCTCAAAAATCTACTCATACACGGTGATATGTGGGATACTTTAGTCCTATATTGCTAGCCAAAATAGAGAGACACCACCTTATAAGGTGGAGTATATCTAGCCTTGGTAAAGTAAGAAAAATAAGGACTACATGTACACGTGTGCGGTCGCTCCCCTCGCCGGGCCAGGCTTCGCGGGCATGTAACGTGCGCGTGAATGATGCGTCCGAGACATAGCTTTCTTGTGCAATTTTGTTTTGCCATGCAATCCGGTCATAATGGAAAGAAACGCGCTGATTATGCGGCTTTAATTGCGATTGATGAGCGTGGTTTCTTATTGTTGTTTCCTAATCTGCGGGTGTTTTTTTCCTTCTGCGGTCTTTTTAACCGAGGATCTATGCCTGACTCTCTTCTTCAATTTTTGGCGAAACACATCTTTGCGAGAGAATTGTTCTTGAGAGAATGTTGTGTTGCTGAGTGCTAATCCGTCCTCGCGCCCGGCGTGCACTGGTGGTGGGGAGAGCATGTCTCAGGAACCATCGTCCTTGCGATCATGTACGGGAGAGGGCGAATCGGGTTTTTGGGAAGCGACTCCGCGACTGCTCGTCGTTCCCTGCATCATCTACATAGGCATCTTCTTCATTGGCGACATCCTCTCCTTTGTCTTCTGAAAGATCTAGACCCGCCATTATGAGTTAATGGAGTGTTTTGGTGATTAATGACAAATCCAAATATGAGACTAACTCTTTTATCAAGTATCATCTTTATGTAGTCTCATTTGGATATAAAGGTGAAACACAACGAGGTATGCAATCGACATCTCAATCTTATATATTGTTGCATGTCTCGGATCCAAAATATAGGATTGAACTCAACCTTAAGTTAAACTTGAATATGTGCATATGACCTTATTATACATTTGTGTATGCACACATTTAGGGGGAGTTTTATCCTATACTTTGTGGTTTCATTAGTATTGATCCATATTCCATTTTCCACATATATTGGGATCTTTACGTTGAAACAAAACCTTTGAGTATACAAAACTTGTGTAGTTTGTATATACTCATGTTATGAGTATATAGAACTTGTGTAGTTCTTGTATACTCATGTTAGAGTATATATAACTTGTGTAGTTTATATACTCAATTGTTCTCTCATTTATCATCATTAAATTTATGAGAATTTTAGTGGTTATCATCAATTACCAAAGAGGGAAAGATTGAGGCATCTTGTCCCACCATTATGAGTTAATGGTATGGTGTGGTAATTAATGATGATCACATTGTGGAACTAACATTTTCCATGAGTTGGATATATAGGTTATGTTCCAGGATGATGAAGACTTGGGATGATCATGAGTTGATCATCAAGTCAAGAGCTTGGTGTAAATGATGCATCATGAGTTGATGCTTATCAAGAAGAAATGATCATGAGTTGATCATCAAGACAAGAGAAGACCAATCATCATGTGTTGATGGAGGTCAAGTGAAGGAATGCATCATGTGTTGATGCATGTGAAGACTCGAGATGGAGAAATCATCATGTGTTGATGATGTTCAAGTCAAGATCCCGAAGTGAAGAAATCATCATGTGTTGATGATTGTCAAAGTTAAAGACCCGGACTTGAAGTGTTGATGTGCGTCATCAAGCTTCAAGAAGATGCAAGGCAAAGGTATGACTAGCTAGGGCTAAGGATGTGTTCCTAGTCTTTTACCGGTCTTGGTGTTTGGTTGGAAGACCGGATTGCTAGTATAGGTTGCCGTACTATTAAGAGGGGTCTTAACTAGTAGTTTGAGTTAGTCATGTGTTGATAGCTCATTATATTTGCTCTAGCTCATCTAGGCATGATGCTATTTATTTGCGAATGTGTTTTGCAAATAATCGAGGCTCATGCATAACCCTTGTAGCATGTGACTTAAGTTTGCAAATGCGTTTTGCAAATGGTGTAAGTCCATGTACCTTATTCCTTGTGATGAGTATTCTAAGGGTTAGCAAATGTGTTTTGTAACCTACTGAGAATATCATCTTTGAAACCTTGTCGAAGATTGCATTCAAATGAGCTAATGTGTTTAGCCATTTGAAGTAGAGCAATTGGAGTTGGCTCTGTGAACTGCCGGTCGGACCGGCAGTGGTCACCGGTCGGACCGGTGGCAAATCGGTCCGACCGGTGTGCTACGGGCGGTCTGACCGATTATACTTGAACCGATTTCCTTGTGCGGAAGTTCCGGAGTTCGAGCGGAACGGTTTTTCCAGAGAGCTCCCTTTTTGGGACTTAGCCAAAATCGCGATGAGCGGTCGGACCGGCCAGCACGGGCGGTCGGACCGATATACCGGAGGTCCGACCGGCCAGTGCATGGCGGTCAGACCGGCCGAAGGCCCAACGGCTACTTTTCTAGCCGTTGGCGCGTAGGCGATCCGACCGCCATTGGTTGGCGGTCGAGACCGACCCTGGGCTGTTTTGTTGGAATCTTCTCCCCAACGGCTAGTTTTTGTGTGTGGGCTATATATAGCCACCTTGGCCGGTTGGGAGAAGTTGCTGGTGCTATTGTTAAGTGATACACTCTTTCTTTGAGCTAAGAGCAAGCCTCTATTCTCTTTTGTGCATGTGTTGCACTTGGTGAGATTAGAGAGTAAACCCTAAGTGCATGTGTTGCCTTAGGTAGTGGATTGTGTATCCACGTGGCGTTGACACTTGATTAGTTCAAGTGAAAGTTGGATTTGTTACTCTTGGTGTTTGCCGACACCTAGACCGCGTGGAGGCGTCGTGCTCGGTGACCTTCTCAAGAAGCTTGTGAGAAGGCCCGAAGGTTGTGAGTGGTTTGGTGCTCGCCATCTCCGGAGTGGAGGAAGAGCAACCATAGTTGAGCGAGGTGTTGGTTCGGTTTGGAATCGGTCCAAGTGTTGGACTTACCTCGGAGGTGTGTGCTCATTTGAGGAGCCGGTCCAACGCGGGTTGGGCTTACCTCAACGTGGATTAGGGGAGACCGGCAAGTCTCCGAACACCACGGTAAAACATAATCGTGTCATCTTGTGTTTACTTGTGCTTTACTTTGAGCAATTTACATTCTTGCTTTAATTGCTTATATATCTTGTATGATTGCTCATATTGTATTGTGTTCATATTGTCGGTGCACTTAGTTGAGCCTAGTTGATTTAGGTTTTAATTGTGCAAAACCAATTCGCTATTAGCTTCCGCATTTATTTATTGGTTTAGCCCAATAAAGTTTTTAAAACCGCCTATTCACCCCCCCTCTAGTCGGCCACCTCGATCTTACATCTTCTTCATCGGCGACGTCCTCTTCTTCATCTCTGCGTCACTCTTCGCTTCGCATCAGTAACATCTAATACTCCGCACTTACTTCTAATTGTTATATGTTCTGTTGTTCATATATGTTCTGTTGTTCATATATATTCTATTATTTTTGCATCGTCATAGTTCTTATCCTGGATCTGTTTAGTTCTCATGTTATTTCTATAGTTATAATTTATTTATGGAATTATGTAATCACTAAAGTGCTAAATATTCTGACAGTTGATATCCTATGACGACTTTTGACCGTTAGGGGTTGATGTCCTATGTTTGTGCTAATATAATATGTGGTTATGATCTGTTTGTATTTCACACACTTTATATTATTTTTTAATCATCTCATTTTATAACGTTTTCTGCTCTTCACTTTTAATTAAGCATAGGAACGACCAATGTACATGCATGTGTTACACAATTCACCGTCCACTATTCTTTCTAGAAATGAGGGTAGGTAGGGAACATATTGTAGGCCATGTCAGGTTCAAAACATCATATATTTTTTAAATGTCCAAAACATCATATATTTTTTTAACAATGGGAAAGACTTTTGCCATTCTGGCAATGGCGTCTGCCAAGGCTCCTGCCATCAATTGTGAGTTGTGGTGTGGTGTCTCTATGTTTTGCAGTCAGTTCAAGTAGAGACCGAAGCGATTCTTCATGGACTTGGCTTTAGGACACTGATCTATCTTGTTAGAACCGAACTTTACTAATGGTTTCTCCAATTAGTATTATTGATCCATGCTTGATTCGGATTTGTGTAGAGAGATCCTCATGCAATGCTTGAACTACTCCGACCAATTGCATGCCTTGTGTAGACATCCTTCCTACTAATGCATGAGCGAACTTTTGAAGAGCCTCCTTAATTATCTTCAATATAGGAAATCACCATTCATATTTGGGTTTGCATTACTGAGTCGGGCAACTTAATTGGTATTGATCTTATATGATCCTAGGATGTGTAGATGCGTAATGGTATCGGTCATCACCTTGTGTGACATGATTGCTATTATTGATGTGCACATGCCACCACTACAAGAAAACCATCTCACAGATACATTTTTTCTAGAGGTGTTTTTTAATTTGTCTCTAAAATAAGGAGTTATATAGTCTAGAGATGTTTTTTTAGATAATTTAAAAATCACCCCAAAATTTTGTATGCTAGAGACGGGTTTGAGACGTTTTCGACATACAAAATTTTATCTTGTAGATATATTTTTTAGACGCTCTCTAATTTGCCTAAATGTTATGTTGTATAAAGACATTATTTTGAGAAGCTTTTCAACTCTCTAGATACGTTTTTTTCGGAGGTTGATGTGTGTTAAAAGAACGCCTAAAAATATTATAACACACAACTAAACATGTGAGGTTGATGTGGCTAGTGTGACAAATCTAAGATAAGTACGTATTTCCATGAGGATGAGTTTGACTACCAAACTTTGCAGAGTCTACACATTTTTTATATTTTATTTGTTGAGGTATAGTGCAATGTCTCTATATTACGCCACATATACAGTAAAGACGCTTTTTAAAAAACGTTACTATTGTCGTAGCGATGATACACGAGAAGGTGTTTATGAGGCGTTTTCAAAAACGTCTCTATATCTACAACTGTCCAGGGGAGTAAAAAACGCATCTACTACACAAAGAAGCCATCTCTAGCACTTGTGTTAGATCTTGTGTTCGTTCTATAACCCTAATCTATAAATTATATTTGTTGTAAAATTATAACAATTCTGGTACATGTATTTCTGATTAATTCTCTCACTTATTTACTCTAGAGGAAAAAGATAAAGAAAGTACTTTAACTAGCCAACCAAAGGCATGCCCGTCAAGGCTCTCGTGGTTTTTCTTTTCCCTTTCGCATGTTATTGCACGAATTTCCAGCCCTCAAAATGGACGTGCTTTTAATCTCATCAATTATTTATAACTTTATATTTATCATGTAGATATAATTAAACTTAGGGTCTAATGGTTTCGTAACAATTTTAATTAGGAATCTCGCAGTTCGTTACATTTTTTATTGGAAAGTTCAACGAGAAAAAATGCGTCGCAAAGAATGCCTCCTCTGCGTAGCTGGGCATGATTGCACGTCTCCCAAGTTGTACCACTGCATGCACAAGCATTGAGAACTTGTGTATCTATTCTTGCAATCTTGCCTCTCTTGCAGCGGCGGACCAAAAAATGGAGTAAAAGACGTGCTGGCTTATGACAACACTGTATTGCAATTAAACTATATCGTAGCAAAAATACAAAACCACTAATACAACAAATGATATTATAACAAAACAAACAAATAACATTGGAAAAAAATATTCTAGCCAGAATAAATACCCAAATAAGGAAGATTTGGTCCACCAAACTATCATGATATTATCCACACTACATTGGCATCATCTACAGTGAAATTCTGTCAAGCATTATAGCAACCTCCATTGACAAATTATCATATATAAATCATAAATTGGAATGACAAATTATATGAATGGTAAATTCACAAATACAAAAATATACCACTAAATTCTATCACGTGGTAATTTGTTCCGACATGATTTCATACTTTGAAAACACCACAAAAATGCCACCATATTTAATTGTTGTAAATATTTGAAAATGCCACAAAATTCCGCACTAAGTTTACCATATTTTTTGCCAAACCTAACTAAGGTTAGGTTATCAAAATCGACACCACACACTGTCTAGCAAAAAAATCTTGCTACACTTTTTTGAGTCACTGACGTGTGAGACCCCAGTGGTAGAAAATGAATTTTATCTTAAGTGTGACTACGAACCAAATGGACGTCAAACTTGATCAAACTTGGCTAACTTAAAGTGTGGCAAAGTAGCAACATTTAACTACGAGTCAAACAGCCCCTGAGTTCTTCTCTTGCAATCTTGCCTCTCTGTTCCCTGATCCATTATAGTCTTTTCAGGTCTGGACAATGCTTTCTTTGCGGAAAACGATGCCTTCAAGCTAAGATGTGCCCCGGAAAACAACAAGCAATGTTGCGGCTGGAAACTAACCGATTAATGCTAACATAATCCGGTCAGAATACTAAAAGTATATATAGCTATATGTGAAAAATTTGTCCGAATACTACATCGGGATACGAATTTGCACCGTGATTCATAAAGTTTTAGATGAAATCTGCGCCGTTATATTCTAGACTCAAAAAAAAAATCAACGGTGTAGGTTTTTCTTTTTTTACTCCAACTAATGTATTAATTTCTACCTCTTAAAGCGAACGTGGTGATTTCTTTTTTATCTTTGCTTTAGTAAAAGAGAAAAATTTGTTGTTGCCACTGGAAACATGTGCAATATCGGTTTTGCCACCGCAAATTCGACCATTTCATTTATGTCACTGAAATTTATGTTAGTTTGACTGTTACAATAGATCGTTTGACCGTTGTTTCGTTGTCAGGTTTTCCAAAAAGACGTCCAATACCCTCTATCAGCTTTTGGGGCCCACTACCGTCCCTTATTTCTCTCTTTGCCCAATGTTAGCTTTGGTGAAGGGAGGGAGGCAGAGGCGGGCACGCGCGGAGACCGCCGGGAGGGCCACCACCGACCCCATGTCACTTCCCGCACCGAACGACGATTGCGATGGCGTGAGCAGCGACCCAGTGTGTCTTGCGAAGCGCGAGCCTTGCGTCAAAGACGTGGTGTTGTCCTTGCATAGCCACATCCATGAGCAGTGTCATAGGTCGCGGTGAGGACGCAGGGGGGCGGCGGCGGGGTGAAGAGGTGGAAAACAGGGCGGAACAAAAGCAGTGACTGCAAAGAGGAGCTCGTCGGCGGCAAACACCAGCGGCTCCTCGACCTAGTTCTCTAGCTCAAAAGCACGACGAGATCTTAACCACCTTAGAGGTGGCGGCTCGGTCGAAGGCTATCCCGATGAGGCTAGCGGCGACGACTGCCATGGCGTGAAGGTGGCACTCACCGACGGCGAGCTCCGGTATAGGGGAGGCTCGGTAGAGGTCATGGAGAGCTCCAGAGAGGTTAGGCGGTCTCTGTGATGCGTATGGCGAGGCCAGATGATCATCGTGGCGGCAGGCCGCCTGCATGGCAAGGATCCCAATGGCGCGGCGAGCCGACGATGGCTCTTGGTGACGAGAAGAGGGGAGAAGGAGGCAGTTGGGATTGAGGAAGGCGAGGAGGAGAGGCTGGAGGCAGGGGCACAACGGGGGGATGGAGAGGAGGAGGAGGAGGAGGCCGGAGGCAGGGGCGCGGCATGGAAGGGGAGAGGCGGCGGTGGGCAAAGGAGCGGCATGGGTTGGGCGATGCTCGTGAAGAGAGAGAGGAGAGAGGCAGTGGAGCCAAAATGGAGCCAAAATTGCAGAGGCATAAACGAAATGGTTTAATTTACGGTGGCAGAATTGATATCGCACACATATTCAGAGACACCAACGAAATTTTCCCTTAATAAAAAGAAAGATAGATGTGTTGCTGATGCAGAGATGCTCCTGACTGGAGCAAACACAGTGCTTTTGGAACCAGTTCCAGAGACAGTCCACTTGGCCTTGGAATTTTTTCTCCACTAGTGATGCAAAACGCATCTTGTTTCATTTGGGCTTGGGCGGCATGGTTGGCTCCAGTAAGCGCGTGCTGCTGTAGCAGAACGACACTAGCACTAGCCTTCCATCACCCTACAACTCGGGCCATGCAGACCGCTAGCCAACTGCCATCACCCTACAAAGGCCTCGGGCCCAATACGCTGCCAGCTGGGCCCAAGCCGAAAATTTTATTCGAATTCGAATTTTGATTTGGATTTTTTGGACTAAATTTCACCTAAATTCGGTGACCCTGGTTTTTTAATCTTCTAAAACAGTATAGTTTTCCCAATTAACACGTGAATTCTGGTGTTGTGTTTTATTTCCTTCCAAATTCGTATTTTGGGATCCCGGCCACGATATCCTCGGTTTGTTTACCAATTACCACCCCCTCGCGCTATCCACGTACCGTATGGTAGTAATTATCATGTCCACCTTTCAAAAATACACGCAGAGGTTCCCTTCCAAAAAATTTACCTCGTCCAACACGGACTCACCTCCACGGCCGTATCGTAGCACGCACGGAAATTACCGTATCCGGTAAAAAGACCGAGGTAAATCGGCAACCCCGCTCGCCTCCCTCTCGCGCCATTTTTGGCAATGGCTTCCTCTATTTATACTCGCCTGAAGATCTCTTTCCTTGCATCGCATTGAGGCTTTGAGAGAAGCAGAGCAAGCAAGAAAGAAGAACGAAGCAGCCGCCGCTCGGTCCATCGCGACGATGGTGCAACCGGGCGGGAAGACGAGCAAGGGGCGGCAGCGCATTGAGATCCGCCGCAATCGAACTAGCTAGGCAACATCTACACAGCAGCCAAACAAGCAGACACAATCCCAAGGTTCTTGCTGTTGTCTGATTTAACATGATCAACTCCAAGCTCGAACAGGCCTCAAAGTGCTTAGGCAAAAGTAATTGTTCGAAATTCACGTGCAAAAATGACGACTTTTGACCGTTAGGAAGCTGATGTTGGATTTAGTTGGACTTTGGCCCATTCATTAATCAATAATTCCTAGAAAAATATCAAAAGCCTACTCATACACGGTGATATGTGAAATACTTTAGTCCTATATTGCTAGCCAAAGTAGAGAGACACCACCTTATAAGGTGGAGTATATCTAACCTTGGTAAAGTAAGAAAAATAAGGACTACATGTACACGTGCGCGGTCGCTCCCCTCGCCGGGCCAGGCTTCGTGGGCATGTAACGTGCGCGTGAATGATGCGGTCCAGACATAGCTTTCTTGTGCAATTTTGTTTTGCCATGCAATCCGGTCATAATGGAAAGAAATGCGCTGATTATGTGGGTTTAATTGCAATTAATGAGCGTGGTTTCTTATTGCTGTTTCCTAATCTGCAGGTGTTTTTTCCTTCTGCGGTCTTTTTAACCGATGATCTATGCCTGATTCTCTTCTTCAATTTTTGGCGAAACACATCTTTGCGAGAGAATTGTTATTGAGAGAATGTTGTGTTGCTGAGTGCTACTCCGTCCCCGCGCCCGGCGTGCACTGGTGGTGGGGAGAGCATGTCTCAGGAACCATCGTCATTGCGATCATGTACGGGAGAGCGCGAATCGGGTTTTTGGGAAGCGACTCCGCGACTGCTCGTCGTTCCCTGCATCATCTACATAGGCATCTTCTTCATCGGCGACATCCTCTCCTTTGTATTCTTCATCGGCGGCGTCCTCTTCTTCGTCTCTGCGTCACTCTTCGCTTCGCATCGGTAACATCTAATACTCCGCACTTACTTCTAATTGTTATACGTTCTGTTGTTCATATATGTTCTGTTGTTCATATATATTCTATTGTTTTTGCATCGTCATAGTTCTTATTCTGGATCTGTTTAGTTCTCATGTTATTTCTATAGTCATAATTTATTTATGGAATTATGTAATCACTAAAGTGCTAAATATTCTGACAGTTGATTTCCTACGACGACTTTTGACCGTTAGGGGTTGATGTCCTATGTTTGTGCTAATATAATATGTGGTTATGATCTGTTTGTATTTCACACACTTTATACTATTTTTTAATCATCTCATTTTATAACGTTTTCTGCTCTTCACTTTTAATTAAGCGTAGGAACGACCAATGTACATGCATGTGTTACACAATTCACCGTCCACTATTCTTTCTAGAAATGAGGGTAGGTAGGGAACATATTGTAGGCCATGTCATGTTCACCGTCCACTATATTTTTTAAATGTCCAAAAAGTGTGCTCGGTCCATCGCGACGATGGTGCAACCGGGCGGGAAGACGAGCAAGGGGCGGCAGCGCATTGAGATCCGCCGCATCGAGCGCAAGGATCGCCGGCAGGTCACCTTCTCCAAGCGCCGCTGCGGGCTCTTCAAGAAGGCCTCCGAGCTCTCCATGCTCTGCGGCGCCCGCGTCGCCATCGTCGTCTTCTCCGAAGGCGACAAGGCGTTCGGCTTCGGCAGCCCCTCCGTCGACGCCGTCCTCCGCCGTTACGCCCCACTCCCCGGCGACGGCTCCTCTGTTGACGCCGCCGACTTTGCTGAGGACTATGAGGCGTTGATGGGGCTGTGGCGGGCGGCGGAGGAGACCAGGGAGCACGTGGCGGCGGAGAAGGCGCGGATGGACGCCGTCGGGGAGAATGTGCTGCAGGCTAAGGCGGGGAGGCGGTTCTGGTGGGAGGCGGACGTGGAGGCGCTCGGGGAGGCGGACCTGCCGGAGTTCACCAGGGCGCTCCAGCAGCTAAAGGACAACGTGCGCCGCCACACCGAGATGCTGCTCGCTGCTCTGCCGCCGCAGCAGTAGGGCCGGCGGGCAGAGAGAAGCTTCTTTTAATTAGAGGTGTTCTTAGGTTAATGGTTGCTTAATTATGTTATCAATGTTACTAGTTGGTACCAGTGGTGAAGTAGTTAAATTTGCTGCGTCAATTTGAGGGAGAAGCTACCATTTGTAAATAACTAGCTAGCAGCATAACCCGTGCAATACTGTGCGGCCAGCCATCAGTATACTTTATACTATGTATTAAGGTCTGTATTTCGGTGTGAATTTGAAGTTGTCCTGTTGGTAATTCTATCGACATTCAACGGTTTCCATGCTCCTCTCTTCCAACGTACGTAGTTTAACTAATGGCGACTAACCCAAACCTGATTCAATAATCTTAACAAAGAAATAAAACCATTGTACGCAGCAGGGGAGAGGAGCAAGGAGGGAGGTCAGTTCTCTGTACAGGAAGGATAAACCAGGGACGCGACTCGCGAGACAGAAAGATAGGCATGCATGCATGCAGTCAGTAATCTATAGTTATGGAAACTAATCAATCCAGAGAACAAAGTAGGGAAGTCACAATGACAATTACTTAATAATATATTTAACAGACTTTTCGTCGCGATGTTATATTTGAAGAAAATGTGGAATGGAAGTGGTCGGACCATGCAGGGAGTAATCGGTCACCCGACTTTGTGATCGAAGAGGGTGCCGACCACGGCAAGAACCCGACCACTCCACAAGTCGTGGCGACCAGTGCACCCTGGTCGGATGCACCACTGACGGCAGAGGGTGCCGACCACGGCAAGAACCCGACCACTCCACAAGTCGTGACGACCAGTGCACCCTGGTCGGATGAATCACTGACGGCAGAGGGTGCCGACCAGGGCAAGAACCCGCCCACACCGTGGTCGGGCGGACACGTCGGCAGCAATGATGGACCTGTTCGGTACAGGCACATGGAGGAGATCATGCGCAATGCACCGCATGTGGAGCTGGAGTATGAAGAAGCTGATGAGGAGGCAATGCTTGTGGAGATGGAGGAGCCATCCTCTTATCGCGAGGCTACTGGTCAGCCAGCGTGGGAGGAAGCCATGAACAAGGAAATTGAAGCCATCGAGAAGAACGCGATGTGGTCACTTACCACGTTGCCAGTCGGGCACAAAGCAATTGGGCTCAAATGGGTGTACAAATTAAAGAAGAACTCAGATGGCGAGGTGATCAAACACAAGACACGGTTGGTTGCCAAGGGGTATGTGCAGCGACAGGGTATCGACTTTGAAGAAGTCTTCGCACCGGTCGCTCGCCTGGACACTGTGCGTGTCATTCTTGCCATCTCAGCCAACCGCGGGTGGCAAGTGCATCACCTTGACGTAAAATCAGCATTCTTAAATGGCGAGCTCGAAGAGGAGGTTTATGTGACCCAGCCAGAGGGGTTCACAGTAAAAAAACAAGGAGCACTTGGTGCTCAAGTTGAGCAAAACACTCTATGGGCTTCGGCAGGCGCCGCGTGCATGGAATATGCGGCTTGACAGAAGTCTGAAGCAGCTCGGCTTCACAAGGTGTGCACAGGAGCAAGCTGTATACATAAGGGGCAAGACTGGTGCTGGCATTATTGTCGATGTCTATGTTGATGATCTGATCGTGACCGGGGAGGATCCAGTGGCGATTGCAGCCTTCAAGCAGCAGATGATGGGGGAGTTTGAGATGAGCAACCTTGGCTTGCTCACGTTCTACCTCGGCATTGAGGTGGCACACGGAGATGGTGGTATCTCGATCAAGCAGACTGCCTATGCAAAAAAGGTATTAACTCAATTTGGAATGCTTGATTGTAATTCCACCAAAATTCCTATGGAGCCAAAGACCCAACTGCACAAGGATCCAGAAGGACACCCGGTTGACGCCACCGAGTATCGGCGCGTCATCGGATGCCTACGCTATCTCCTTCACACCAGGCCGGATCTTTCCTATGTCGTCGGCGTAGCGAGTAGATTCATGGAGAGGCCCACGGTGATGCATCACAAGGCTGTGAAGCAGATCCTCCGATATCTCAAAGGGACAATTGAGTTCGGACTGGTGTATGGGAGAGGAGGCAGAGAAGAGGTGATCACGTGTTTTTCGGCGGTGATCCGCCGGTGATATGGATGATCGGAAGAGCACAGACGGCATGGTGTTCTACATCAACGATTGCCTGATTTCATGGAACTCACAGAAACAGAAGACAGTGGCTCTCTCATCCTGCGAGGCCGAATTCATGGCGGCGACTACGATGCATGCCGGCACTCGCTCGTATGTTGATGGCGAACTAGTTGGGACAGAACCGAGGACGGTGAAGCTGTTCGTCGACAACAAGTCCGCGATCGCCCTCATGAAGAATCCGGTTTTTCATGGCCGGAGTAAGCACATCGACACAAGGTATCACTTTATCCGTGAATGTGTCGAAGGTGGACAAATTGGCATCGAGTTTGTTCGCACTAATGAACAACGGGCCGACGCACTGACAAAGGCATTACCGGCAGTGAGGCTAGCAACTATGCGGCACCTGCTCGGTGTCCGCGATCTTGGGCTACGCCAGGACTAAGGGGGAGAATGAAGATATTATTCCTGGCTGGCGACTACGAGGAGTCTCTTCAATGCGGTATGCAAGCAACGAGGCGTTTCTTTAATGCAGTATGAAAGTGTTTCAGGAGTAGCTGAATGGTCAATATGAATGTATTTCAAGAGTAGCTGAATGGTCAGTATGAATGCGTGAGTCCATGTGTTCTATAAATAACAGTAGCTAGAAACATTGTAAGCAAGCAAGTAGTAGTCTTGATTCTAAGAAAAAAAGAACCAGAAAATTACCCCAAGTTCTTTGTTCTTGAGTTTTCTTTCCCTGTTTTACCACAACAAGTGAGAGATCGGGTGTGCGATCCTGTGCCATTTTCCAACAGAGAGAGATAAAAGAGAGTGATGAAGAAGAAGATGAAGAGCAAGAAGGAAGGGTAAATAAGTCTTTTCGCATATAATTTGACAGTCAAAGTGTTTTGACTAACGGTAGTCGCACAAGCAAAATGGAGCCAAAATTGCAGAGGCATAGACGAAATGGTTTAATTTACGGTGGCAGAATTGATATCGCACACATTTTCAGAGACACCAACGAAATTATCCCTTAATAAAAAGATAGATAGATGTGTTGCTGATGCAGAGATGCTTCTGACCGGAGCAAACACAGTGCTTTTGGAACCAGTTCCACAGACAGTGCCTTGGAATTTTTTCTCCACTAGTGATGCAAAACGCATCTTGTTTCATTTGGGCTTGGGCGGCATGGTTGGCTCCAGTAAGCGCGTGCTCCCGTAGCAGAACGACACTAGCACTAGCCTTTGTTGGGTGAGGAGACGCATGGCCTCGGAGGAGACGAGAAGGTCCCCCATTTTCCGCCGTCAAGTGAGTTTTGAGAAACAAAGCCGGCCCCTTCCTGAGCCGCCCACTCGGCGGAGAACGACGATCTCCCTTCCATCACCCTACAACTCCGGCCATGCAGACCGCTAGCCAACTGCCATCACCCTACAAAGGCCTCGGGCCCAATACGCTGCCAGCTGGGCCCAAGCCGAAATTTTTATTCGAATTCGAATTTTGATTTGGATTTTTTGGACTAAATTTCACCTAAATTCGGTGACCCTGGTTTTTTTAGAAGTTTTTAATCTTCTAAAACGGTATAGTTTTCCCAATTAACACGTGAATTCTGGTGTTGTGTTTTATTTCCTTCCAAATTCGTATTTTTGGATCCCGGCCACGATATCCTCGGTTTGTTTACCAATTACCACCCCCTCGCGCTATCCCCGTACCGTATGGTAGTAATTATCATGTCCACCTTTCAAAAATACACGCAGAGGTTCCCTTCCAAATTTTTTTACCTCGTCCAACACGGACTCACCTCCACGGCCGTATCGTAGCACGCACGGAAATTACCGTATCCGGTAAAAAGATCGAGGTAAATCGGCAACCCCGCTCGCCTCCCTCTCGCGCCATTTTTGGCAATGGCTTCCTCTATTTATACTCGCCTGAAGATCTCTTTCCTTGCATCGCATTGAGGCTTTGAGAGAAGCAGTGCAAGCAAGAAAGAAGAACGAAGCAGCCGCCGCTCGGTCCGTCACGACGATGGTGCAACCGGGCGGGAAGACGAGCAAGGGGCGGCAGCGCATTGAGATCCGCCGCATCGAGCGCAAGGATCGTCGGCAGGTCACCTTCTCCAAGCGCCGCTGCGGGCTCTTCAAGAAGGCCTCCGAGCTCTCCATGCTCTGCGGCGCCCGCGTCGCCATCGTCGTCTTCTCCGAAGGCGACAAGGCGTTCGGCTTCGGAAGCCCCTCCGTCGACGCCGTCCTCCGCCGTTACGCCCCACTCCCCGGCGACGGCTCCTCTGTTGACGACGCCGACTTTGTTGAGGACTATGAGGCGTTGATGGGGCTGTGGCGGGCGGCGGAGGAGACCAGGGAGCACGTGGCGGCGGAGAAGGCGCGGATGGACGCCGTCGGGGAGAATGTGCTGCAGGCTAAGGCGGGGAGGCGGTTCTGGTGGGAGGCGGACGTGGAGGCGCTCGGGGAGGCGGACCTACCGGAGTTCACCAGGGCGCTCCAGCAGCTCAAGGACAACGTGCGCCGCCACACCGAGATGCTGCTCGCTGCTCTGCCGCCGCAGCAGTAGGGCCGGCGGGCAGAGAAGCTTCTTTTAATTAGAGGTGTTCTTAGGTTAATGGTTGCTTAATTATGTTATCAATGTTACTAGTTGGTACCAGTGGTGAGGTAGTTAAATTTGCTGCGTCAATTTGAGGGAGCAGCTACCATTTGTAAATAACTAGCTAGCAGCATAACCCGTGCAATACTGTGCGGCCAGCCATCAGTATACTTCATACTATGTATTTAAGGTATGTCTTTTGGTGTGAATTTGAAGTTGTCCTGTTGGTAATTCTATCGACATTCAACGGTTTCCATGTTCTTCTCTTCCAACGTGGTTTAACTAATGGCGACTAACCCAAACCTGATTCAATAATCTTAACAAAGAAATAAAACCATTGTACGTAGGTACAACTTCATAGTTTATCAAAATATCAAAAACAGCAGAAGTTTGACCTATGTTTTTGTTCGACACTTATGTCTCTGGCCATCTGGCTAGCTGCAGATATGCATGGTTACCAATTTGCTGTGATAAGCCGATGGCTAGGTTTGTTTAATTGGTTGCATGCAATCAAAGAACAAAGCAAATGAAGCAAAAAAGGAGCTTTACTAGATAAAAATCTTCATAGTTTTATCAAGCATCTGATAGCTCTGCTCCTCCGGCCGTGATGCTGCGTTTCTGTATTCCTGGAGAGGAGCCAGGAGGTGGTCAGTGGCCTCTATTTTCTTCCCCTCTTGTTTTGTTCTTCTCAGTTCTCTGTACAGGAAGGATAAACCAGGGACGCGACTCGCGAGATGGATGCGATCGTTCGAGACAGAAAGATAGGCATGCATGCAGTCAGTAATCTATAGTTATGGAAACTAATCAATCTAGAGAACATACTAGGGAAGTCACAATGACAATTAGACTTTTCTCTTCTCCTTCTTATTTCTTTTTAAGATAATGAGCTGCCCTTTATTACTCATTAGGTGCATGTGTATCTAGTCCACGGACGCCTCGCCCACACTCCTCCCAAAAACTTTCAAATGATTTTTTTTAAAAAAAAAATCATTTTGAAAATTTTCAAATGACTCGAAAGCTTTTAAATTATTCAAAAACTTTTGAGTAAATTTAACAAAACCATACTACATTCGGTAAACTATTACAAAACTACACTTTTAAGCAATAGTTTCAACAGAACCACATTCATACTGCATAACGTTCATATGTCAAATGTGTCTAATTGGATGAGCCCACTCGTCAGTCTCACAAGACTATCACATTTCTGTTTGCCGGTTTACAGGTAGTTGCCATGCTGAATAAGAGTGGACACGTCAACATAATCACGTGGTGTGGAGGGGCAGAGATCAAGACAAGTCATTTATTAGTGGGAGGTCGTTGGAGGCAAAATACCATCCAGTTACATAATCATTCATGTTGACGTGTCAACTCTTATCCTGCTCGGCAGCAACCTCCATGTGAGCAAACGAAAACGGTATAATCTCGGGAGATTGGCAAGTGATCTAAAAAAATTAGATACCGCAAGTGTGACAAATCGCTGAAGGATAAAAAAGGAGCAGATTCTTTGCCAGACACCGGTGGCAGAGCCGGAGTAGGAGCCCTCGGCCGCAGCAACCACTGGAATTGCCCATTGAAGGAAGTTGGTTGGCCATGCCGGGCGCCGTCGTGGCCACCAGAGGGCGGGGGATTGAGCCTTCTACCTTCCATTTTTCCTCTACCTCGCTTTCCTCGCTAGCGTCTCAGCCTTTCCCTTCCATTTCTCTTCTCCTTTTCCCCATTCGCATCTTGGCCTTCTCCCCTTCTCTTCCCATTACACTTCTTCGTGTCTTCCCCATTCGCGTCGAGGCCTTCTCCCCTTCTCCTTCCACTTAAGCCTAGCCATCAACTTCTCCTCTCCCACTCCAATCCTACACTCTCCTCCTGCCGCCACCACCGCTGTTTTGGGTTCACGTAAACCCTAGCGACCAAATCACGCCACATGTGTCCAAATCGACGTGACCCAAAGTCGGCCTTGCTGCCGGAGAGGCACGCTGCCTTCCAGCCACCGCCCCAACACGTCGCCGGTAGCGGAGGCGTGGAGAAAGGTCCAAGCCCAAGTGGAAAGTTTGATGCCTCAAGTTGCAACTTGAATCCTCTGGCGGCGGTGAGCCTTGATTTGTAGCTTTCGAATCCGAAGGTGAAAATTTGATCCACAGCTTGGAAGTTTTGAATCCCCTAGTTGAACTCTTTTTTCCCGGTTGAGAGTTTGATTTCAAATTGAAAGCCTTTGAAACTAAGTTGAAATGTTCTTTTGTAGCTGCAGCGGCAGGTCAAGTGAGGTGTCCGGATAGTCCCTGATGGTACTGGAGTTGGAGAGGCGGTGGAGACGACCGCCAAACAGAGGCTCCCATGGAGCCTTGGTTGACTCCACGGCAGGTACTCCTGGAAGTAACCATGGAAGATGCGCATAACCTTCTAGATCCACGTATTTACGTTGCTGATGAACCATCCCATTTGCTCGCAATGGCAACTGCCATTTCCATTAGGATCTGAAGCTAGCAATCCTCGACGCTCATCTTTGCAGCGCCTTTCACCAGTGCATCCCCAGCAGCGTTTCGCTGCATCTGAGCCTGCAGGGCATACTGCTTTTGCAGATCTCGAAGCCTCTCTAGGAGTTCTTGGAAGGAAGGGCGACGCTGTGGGTCACTGCTCATAGAAAGGAGAATCGTTTAGTAGGAATCGGTTGTTTGATAGAACGCAAAACAGTTGTTCATAGGAACAACAGTGTGTACCTATCCCAACAATTCTCGATCATTGATGCCCACTGAGGATCTGCGTTGCAGGGAATGTCCAACCTGTGGTCCATGAAACCCACGGCTCCAATAACCTGCAACATAGGGGATCACAATATTAAGAACTAGATTTAATTCAGATGATGTGGCACACTATGAGAAGAGATCAAATGCATTGATTGTAGTTAGTGGGAATGACTTGTATAGATATATATGATTTCCTATGTACTAGTATACTTATATAAGCAAAAACTGGGTTTGTCTTAAATTGCAATGGTCTTGATTTCATTTCTCGAAAAAGATTCACCACTAAGCAGTCTAAGCTAGTGCTTTGTAAGGGAAAATTGGCTCTAGGACACTGTAAAAAGTAAAAAGGGAGTATCTATAAACTTTTAGTAGGATGAAAAGGAAAAAGGACACCCTTGGGAGAGTAAACTTTTAAGGACCTTTTACTTAGCACTTCTGTAACAGAAAAACTATGCACTGACAAAAGCATCACAGTGCTAATCTTGCCACCAGACTGAAAGGAGAATGGAGGAAATATGACCCAAAGAAACATTAAACATTTCCTTATGACTGGTTGTATCTAAGTAGATTTTTAATCCAGATAAAGGCATAAAACTTGCTACCTTTTTTCTACCAGCTGAAGTTAGCAATGCTACCAAATTCACTATCACATTGTGGTCACCAAATATATGATCGAAATCAGATGAATGCCTCTTACATAACCAACAGACAGATACATAGCAAAAAAAAGTACCTGCATTGTGTTGAGATTATCCCAGGGTATCTTATGAGTAACAAGCTCCCATAGGATCACTCCATAGCTGTACACATCAGACCTATATTTAACAAAAAAAGAATAAATGAGTAGCCATCTATGGATAGAAGGAACATCTATTGCTCAAGAATGTCCACGTTGTGCTTACTTTTCATTTGAAGGTTCATTACGTAGCACCTCTGGAGCCATCCACTGTGGCTGGATATGAAAGCTAAACTATCAGATATTTAGTAATTAAACAGAAAATTTTATAGTAGGTTAAAGTTTATGTCAATCTTGTTAGTATGGACAATCCATGTCAAATCAAGTAAAGTTTGCTTGCACTTACTGTTCCTTTTCCAGTTTTTGTTGTCAGAAATGTTTCAAGTTTGTGACATGAAAGACCAAAGTCCGCAACCTAATTGAACCAAGTAAATGAGAAGAGGAAATATGGAAATATGGAAAAACTAAATTTCAGAGTTACCTTTACAGTCAAGTTCTTATCAACCAACAGGTTTAACGATTTTAAATCACGATGGACAACAGGGGGGCTCGAGTGGTGAAGATAATTCATGCCCCTTGCCTGCAAAAATATAAAAGTTATGTTTTACAAATCAACATGACAATCAAAGCTTCTATACAGCCAAAAATATGTACTTGTCTAACGAAATACGAAGTAACTTTTATCTCCATGGGTTCAGAGCCCCCAATGAGAACACGCATGAAACAAAAATTGTTTGGAGTAACAATGTTTCACTTCACAGCATAATCACATGAATTGGATGTCTGTTTTTCGGTGATAGAATCTACAGTTATGATCATAGTAACAGAATGTGTGATATAGCACAAGATATCATGTTAGATGGCAGGTACATGATACCATTGTCTTTTCTTGTCTCGTTCTTTCATATGCTGAAGCAAATTGATATAACTTAGTTTACATGCAATTCAACTTCTCTTCTGTATCTATTCAAATTGTCTATAGATATCTGTAAGTGAAGAATGTTTATCCAGTTCTTCTGATACAATCTGTTCATTCCTCCAAAGTTTCATAGAATTTAATTGGCTTGCCATTTCCTAGAACTAGCTGTTAAGATAAAATGCACTCACGATGTCTATAGCCATGTGAACTCGCCGTCTTGCATCCAGCTTGGCAGAGTTCTTTTGAAGTAAGTGAAACAAACTCCCTCTGCGTTATGGGACACAGTAAAGTGTAATACAAAGAGAGGTAAAAATAAAATTTTGACCTCTTACGAGATTCTAAACAATTACAGAAGAATGTCAAAACTAAATTTCCAATAGCAACGAATGGTTCAAATCCCAGAAAAAAAAACTAGTTCACTTTGTACAAAATTAATACATGATAAGTCAGCAATCATCAAGAAGGTGTTTTAGGAATAGCATGGCTAGCACAAGGAGAAGTTTCAGGTGATCACTTATACATCGAAATTCTCCACCTAAGCAACTGCGTGAGCCTTGTATGTTCTTACTAGCCTTCCCATTGGCTATTCCCCAGTTACTGACAGTGGCGCAATACCAACCTGGGTTAACAGGCTTGCATGATATTTCCTTTTCTTTTGTGTGTGTGAAGCCTTCCAAGAAAGGATCTCCCCAGAATACAGACACCAATGTACAAACTTCACATGGATTACATATGCACTACTTTGAACCAAAGGCAGTGGAATAACGATGAGGTAGGTCGAGAAGCTCACGTTAGATGCCCATTGGTTTATGATCAAAGTTTGGATGGTGGAGTTTTGGAGAATAATCATCCCAATACACAACGGAGTGAGGGACAAAGGGAAACTAGGAGAGGCAGCCATGTGGGGTTGAAGTAAAGGACAACAGAATCCTCAAGTTTGCAAAGCATCTGTGTCATCCTTGATCAGCTAAATCTCCTATCTACACTTTGAGCGCCCCACACATACAAAATCTATGGTTTGGAATTTCCTTTTTCTGAAATATATTAGTTTGTGAAACTTTATGTTTGAACTTATCGAATAGAATGCGTCTTTCCAATCCAGCCCGCTTTGGGAAGAGTGGAACCAACAAAAACCTGGCGGTTTACTACTTGGATTTCAAACTGTAACATAGACCATTGAGAACTCAATAACAGATATGAATTCCACTATTATTTGTATTGGCCCAGATCATAAGTAAAGCCATATACCTAGATTCAACTGGACCAAGCAAAGGAGAAAGTAACAACCACAGAACAAAATGTAGGAGATATAAAGCATACCGTGGGAGAAATTCCGTAACTATACAAAGTCGTTGCGGAGACGCAACTGCACCCATGAAAAGTATTATATTGGGATGACGTAGTTTCTTCATCAGTGCAACCTACACGTTTGAAGAATACAAATGTAATCTTGACCATAAACTATGGAAAAAAATCATAAGAATAGGATTTAGAAAGTAACAATGTATTGCTGATTACTATAGTCTACCAAAAAACTTTCAACAAAAATATAAAGTGAAGATTTCTCAACATCATATCCTTTCTTTTTCATATTTATCCACATGATTATATCAACATAGAATAGAGAAAACAGCAATTATGGGTTCGGTGAATGCCAGCGAGTCCAATTGCAATATGCAATTATAGTTTCTGTACTAAAGTATCTTACTCAAATGCAATAAATATAAGGAAAATGTCCATTTGATCCTCTGAAGTATCGTGCTCGGACACTTAACCCCCTCATCTAAAAAACCGACCCTTTGACCCTCTCACAATGCAAAACCAGTACACTTCACCCCTTGAGGCTGTTTTGCTCAATGACATTCCCTACGTGACACGCAGTCAACCCGGTTTCGCCACATGGATTGTTGTGTTTGCAAGGTGAGGTGCATAAAAAACTCTTTGTCCTCTCTCTCGTCACTCCCATCCTCTCTCTCTCTCCCTCACTCACACACACCGACTAGAGGTGGGCATTGGGCCGGGCCATGCCAGCACGGCACGGGCCCGCCGTGCTTCGGGCCGCATCGTGTCGTGCTGGCTCGGCCCGGTCACCCCGCCGTCTTGCAAGACGACTGCTCTCGCCTCGGCTAGGCCCAGCAGCACGACCCAAAGCCCAAAGCTGTCGTCTCGGGGCCATCTTTGTCTTGGCCTAAGCCCAAATACTAAGTAACTATAGATGTCTGGGAAGACGACAACCACCGCCACCGCCGTCTAGGAAGACAAAGACACCCGTGGGCCAGCCGAGTGGCAGAAGGGGGTGATTGGTTGGGCTAAGCCGGTGTGGGGGAGTGATTGGGTCAGGCCGAGGGAGGGATTGGGCTAGAACGGGAAGGTTGGGCCTATTTCGTGCCGTGCTGGCCAAAGCACGGTCCACCGGTCGTCTTGCGTGCACATGCATGCCATGCCGCCTAACGTCGCATTCTCGAGCCCACCCCACAGCCTGTTGTTCGTCTTGCGTCTGGCCCGGCCCACACGTCTTGCGTCTTGTGTCTTGACCGGGTTCGGGCGGCCGAAAAGCACGGCCCAAGTCCCAGCTCTAACACCGACGGTGCCGCCCTCTCATCCACTGGCCACCGCGCTCGCCCCTATGTTGCTGCCCCTTAGCGCCGCCTCCCTCTCTCTTCCTCTTCCCCACTTCCTCCCTTTCTCCCTCACCAGCTTCCTCCCACGCCTCTCCGCGTCGGCGACCTCCCTCACCTTCAACGACCACCAACCATCCTCATTGCTCACTCACTTCCACGCGACCACTGTTGGATCCGAGTAGGTGGGCCCAGATCCGGCCAGATTCAAGCCGTGGCCACACAATTGGTGGATGTGGGAGGCAGGACGGCACTCGACGACGGCGCTCGGCAACGGAGCGACGACAGGTTGGCGCTCAATCATGGTGCTCGACAATGGCCCCGATCGCCTCTAGGAGCGCCCTTGCCCACCCCTAGGTTGGCGCCGCGCCGCGCCCACGACAGCTCTGCGCCACCCCGACTCTCTGCGCTCACCACAGACCCCTCTGCGCCGCCCCGACTCCTCCGCGCTTGCCCCAAACCCCCTTTGCGCCGCGCCCCCGACCCCTCTGCGGCGATGTACACCGCAGTTAGCATGCCACCGACCATCTCAAGCCGGGGTGTGGCCACCTAGCTACTCACGTCACTGCCCTCGCTCCATTTTGCCCATGCCCGACCCTCGCTGTTGCTTTTGTGCCGCCAGCGAACTTGCTCCCGAACCGACGTGGGAAGCAGAGGAGAGGAGGGGAGCGAGAGAGATTGAGGAAGACAAGGGTAGACAATGACATGTGGGCCCCACAGTGTAATAAAATTTTCTAACTTTTATTTGCTGAGTTATCGCCACGTCGCAGCCACGTCACTCGCCACAGTGGCAAAACCGCTTTCGAAACCACGTTAGGGGGTTACGTGCACTGGTTTTGCAACGTGAGAGGTCAAATGGCCGGTTTTTTTAAAAGTAAGGTGGTTAAGTGTCAGGAGCACGATACTTCAGAGGGTCAAATCGACATTTTCCTATATTTACAATACATTTTTATTGATAAAACACTCAATTTCATGAGCAACTGAGAGTCCACAGAAACTGTATATAGATGTCCACCTCTTGTCTGAAGGTAAGTATCAGTTCTTCTGAATATTCCTGCTTGGAGAATACTTTAACTGCCACATCCTACAGGGACATGAATCGACATTTAGAATTTATTGTTAAGCTGTAAAGCTTCATTCATAGTAATGCAACATAAAGTACATACCGAACCATACCACAAAGCATGATACACTGTTCCGCAAGAACCTGCATGGATCAAACATGAAAATAGCACAAATGAGCAACATCTATTAGAAAAGAGGACAATACGGAGGCAAAATGTCATCACTGTCATGGTATGCAAGTGTAAAACTTAAAAGCTCAGAGTAGACATTCATGCCACCAAGACTACTGTAAAATCACGAAATTAACTTGTTTTGACTATTGAAGATTAGAAGAAGCACAATCCATTTGGATTTGCCAAAGATAAAGCGAGTATACATGAGCGGATGAGCTATTAGTCAGAAGCCTGCAGAGTGAGCAATTACTGAAAAGGAACCAACTGCTTAAGTAGTTCTCAAATTTATAAGCTATGCATATGCATAAATCTTTTGAAGTACATGTCAATAAGAGGTGTGTGTGTTTACATGTGCAGACAGATAGAGGCATAGAGCAATTGCAAAGGGAGAAGTAACTACCTTGACCTACTTGTTCTCCAATTACTAGGTCTTCCCACATAATTTCATAATCTAGGCAGTCTGCTTCATGATCTACTCTGTCGATAGCACCGCTATTAGTACTTCCAGTGCTGCTCATACTACTTGTGCTGTTATTGTTGAAAGACCACCAGGAACCTGAGACCTCATATTTGCTTGCCTGGATGTATTCAGTGTCTCGGCAGTCTGGAATTATGATAGGCTCTGGAACTGGAACTCCCTGATGACTCTGGTCATTCTCTTGCTTGTCATGCAACTGTGGCGAGGTCATGATATTTTTTGCATGACCCCCATCATTTTCATGCCCTCTCCAAGGCCATAATATCCCCTTCTCTGCCGATAATGCCTGGGCCTTTGAACTAAAAAACTTGTGAAGCCCTACTTTTCCTTCTCCCGAATCATCACTACTTGTTTTGCTCGACTTCCCAGGGGAATTCTCTTCAGTAACAAAAGCACCATGCAGTACCACCCCACTTGGGGTGCTTGCTTCGCTTGATGTCGGCTCCTCCCTGGCATCATGTTCAGAATACTGGCTCTCACAGCCGCCACCATACCGCTTGTCGCAATTCTGACCCGTCCTGATCCGAGAACGAACTCTACTTGTAACCTTGGTAGCCTGTGTTGTTATTCTAAAAATCAAGAAAAGAATACACTAGGAAATAAATCAAGAAGAAATACCAGAAGAGAAACTTTCTATTGCAACTAAAGAGTGTAGTCACTTCTTCTGTTTACTCAGAAATACAACTCACCAAAGTTGTTATCTTGGAGGCGATAGCAGATGGGAGAGGTTGCAGAGAGCCAAGAGAACCTTTATTTAACAAACCACTTTTAGGCCGGTTGTTAACTTGAAAACGGGGCTTTGCTGAATTTGGATAGGATTTCGCTGAGCTTGAAGGACCCATTATCTCCTCCAATGTCCGTACATCGGTTGAGAGGCAGATGAGGCCCACCAAGCTACCATCGTCATCATATAAAGGAGTGTTATTGGCGACAATAAAAAACCGCTCTCCTAACTTGTTCTTAACCGGAAACTTCCCTCTCCAACACTTCCCCATAAATATATTCCGAATGATGTCGTTTGCTGAACCGAAGTCACCAGGATCAACAATTAATTCAAGGGCATCCTGACCAATTGCTTCTGATGCAGAATAGCCATACAGATGCTCGGCATACCGGTTCCTAGGTTGCAGTAAAAATGGGAGAATTTGGTAAAAGATGTAGTATTCATAGCATCAAACAGAGATCAGGTGTGTGCAGAATTGCATATTACACAAAGAATTTGTTATGCTTCTTGAGCCAAGTTGACAGTCGAGAGCACGGGATCTACAGTAATTACATGCATTGAAATACGCTATTGAATGAAAAAAAAATATAGTGCACAAGAGAAAAATGACCGACATTTTCTCTAGATATTCCTTTTTAAATCTCATACCATAATACATCATAGCAGCTTGCCAGAAAACCAGCACAACTTTGCCGACAATCTTGTAGGCAATTTTAAAATTGAAATTACATAACAAAAAGCTCTAGCACTATTTATGTATTAGAATTACATGTGACAACCAGAGACTACGAGTTATATACTTATATCCATAGCCACAAAAGCCGCCTGATAAATATCCACCATATAACCGAGGTCCACCAGATATGCGGCATCAGGCATAGAGTTTTGACCTTTTTATTCCGATTAATCTGAGACTATATAGATCTCAAAAGCAGACATGATACTTCCAAGTTTGTTTACGTATTAAAAAAATATATTGTTGAACAATAGAAGCAATCATGCAATAAGACAAAAAACTTGTAGTGATACATCCAGTATGTTTTACAATTTACAAGAACCCTGATCCATTTTATCACTAGATGTTGAGCAAACCTAACCTAACTTACCCTACTTTCATACAAATCATGAATTGATAATAAGCAACAACTCAAATACCTCCCATTAGTTTACGGCCAGTCACAGGTCAATACAATAAAACACTACACTAGTCACAGGTCAATACAGTAAAACACTACACTGCGGCATGATCACTGGAACCAGCTAGAGACTTGACATCCATCATTCTGAATTTAGCAATTGATTTCCTACCAATACACCCTTAGTTTCCTCTACGACGTACAACCAATGCAGTAATGCACGCACAATCTGTTGAATGCAACCCCAAGGGGAAAACAGTAAAACACTACAGTCTAACAACATAACAGACTACTCCAACTTCATGCACATCAACCCAAAGTAAGTTCAGAGAACATGTTTTAATCTCTGTATAGGTCCTGCAGCATTTTTTCACTTCAGTAGGCAAGATTGAACAACTAAGTAACTAACAACTCCAGACCAAAATTGTTTCAATTTCTTACACTACTCCAGCATTTCATCAAACAATTGATGAGCATTGAGTAGGCACAACCAAGCCAAGAAATGCAAGAAACCTCACCAGTACAGGAGCTTCACGTCGAGGGAAATGATGTGCACGGCCTGCCCCAGCGACTGCAGTATCCTGAGGTAGTGCCTGTCGGACAGCCCGGTGCGGCTCTCGCGCTGCAGCGATAACGATTGCGGGAGCGCAGCGAGGGCGGGCCGCGAGGGCGGGAACTGCGGCGGCGGCGCGGGGCAGAGGCGGCGCGAGCAGGCGGACTGCGCGCCACGGCGCTCCGGCATGAGTTTGCCTATCTCCCGCTTGAGCTCGGCCTGGCCCTCCTCCAGCTCCCGTGTCTTCTTTAGGAGCTCCTCCGCCTCCATCGCCGGCGAAGAGGTTACTGTTGGATCAAATGGCAACACCCCGGAGCATCAGTGGCTTCCCCGAAACTCTCAAGGTGGCTCCTTTCTCCGTTTCTTGGAGATTTCTGCAATCCAGGAGCCCAAAAATGGCGTCTCTTGTATTTGATTTCTTGGAGATTTCTGTGATCCAGGAACCCCAAAATGGCGCCTTTTATTGGTTTCCGGACAATCTGGAGAAGAAATTTGGTGCAATTCCGTTTCTGGGAGGCTACGACAGAGATACGAGCGCCGTGTCTGCTCAAAAATGGATCAAAGGTTCAGAAAATGGGAGAAAGAAGCAAGCTTTCCCAGGAGTTCTTGATCTCCTGGCCTCCTGTTTCAGTTTCAGGTTGGTGTCTATGCCTTTTGCTTTGGCTATGGTTTTGTTTTGGCTTTCTTTGACTCCACAGCCTATTTATATATATTTCTTTTCAGTTGGATTTTTCATGTTGGGATGATCTCTACAGAGGCTCCCTCTCACTCTGTCTCTATTACCTAAGCCGCAACTTGCAAGTCTACCTCACCACCTTGGGAAAGCATCTTTGTTTTTAGTAATGCCAATCTCACTAAACTACTATTCCTCCCTGATCTAGTGGTCTTGCGATTTTTTTGCATTATAATACGCACCTATCTTTCCAAAATTATTGCTCTTGTTATTGTTTAGTGCTCTTTTTTTTGCTGGATGTGATGTGATGTGATTGATATCATCTGTGTGACTTTGCCGCTTTGGTGCCCTTTTTCTAGGGCATCTCTGATTGAACACTATCCGGTTTTTAGACCACACGTTTGCCAAATGCTCACCACAGCTTTGCATCATCTTGCTTCTCTTCAATCTTCTTTTCCCTCCTATCATACATTTATTATTTTCTTTTCAGTGGTTGATGCACATGTAACTAGCAAGCCTGTGATACGTCGTTTTATGTTCTGATTCTGAAAAAATGGTCAATTTATTTCTCGGTTCATAATTATACATCGTTTTAGTTATTAACATGGTCTCCAAAATATAGCATTACTTACTAATTTAAATCATAATGTGATGGTAAAATTATATAAAAACCATAATGTTACCAGAGTATTTTTGTGACGAAACTACTACTCTTGTTTTCGTGCAACCAATTTAGATACGTTTACCTGTATTATTGGTTAAACTTATTAAAGCCCGACTAGTACAACTCTATGAAGCGACGTATATTTATGAATTGATGCAGTAGTTTCTTAACAGAGCAATTGATAAGCCGTATAATCAAAACGAAAGACCTTAATTAAATCTACGAAATGATAAAATATCTAGGCAAAGGCCAAAGGCCATGCTCATGCATGGCATAATCCTCGGGAGGAGTCAAGTGGATCAGATGGTAACGCAGATGTGGCTCTGCACTGCTCATCGTCTCATTGTCTGCTGACTGCTGTGCAAAGTGCAAGGCAACTTGCCTCCTCTTTGGAAACCCAAATTTTGCAGCCACGCAAGGAGATGTGGCTCTGCACTGCTCATGGTGTCCCAATCCCATGGTCTGCTTGGCTCATTGTCTGTCTGTGCAAGGCAACTTGCCCCCTTTGAAACCCAGATTTTGCAGCCACGCATTGTCTCGTCTAAGCAGCTTATGGAGCCAGTTGCGCGCTTATCCCAACGAAACTTGGACGATTTCCTTTTGTTTCCACGCAACAGATTTTCTCCGGCTGCGGCTTGCGTCTTTGCTGCGTTCGGTGTGCCACGCATTGTATTGTCTCATATTTTATAACATGAATCTACGGAGATAAATGTTGTATGTTTTTCTTCCTCTTATTAATATAGAAATTTCTATACATCGGGAGTGAGCGCGGTGGTTTCTTCTGCCTTTGTTTTAATAAGATAATAGATAAATATAAATTATTTATGAGTTCCATATATTTTTGTTTTCTGGAGAAAGAATAATCGCAAAGCTGTTTCACCATGAGAAAGGCCGTTCAAAAGTAAGTTCTTTCACCGTCGAAGAAGGGGGTGTGTTTATTTTCTCTGGACCACTGAAAACTACCTTTTCCTGAACGAGAGATGCTCAGTCAAACCACACGCTCGTCTCGCTACTTTGCGGCGAAGAATTAATCCGAGCTCACGTGCAAGAAAAGAAAGAGTTGAAATCCCAAATAAGACACAAACACAGGTTTGATATCATATTTTCTAACATCAAATATTCTTAATTTCTATTTAATTTGACTTTCAACCCTACAGGTAAGTATAAACAAATGAGAGAGAGAATTATATTCTTTATGAACAAGAATATTCTGAATTTCTTGATTAACCACATTTAAGAATCTATTCTCTGTAGGTTCAGCATGTTCCTCTTAGGCACAACGCAACAAATGAGTTTTCAATTCATAATAGTATTCCTTTACAATTCTACTACCTTGTTTTAAATGTTGTAATTTATCTAGCAAATAATCAGCATAATATTTAGGAACAAATTCATCTCTTAAAAGTTTCTTTAATGCATGCCAAATTTGAGACACTCTTCCATGTCTACGTAAATACTTCACCAAAGTGTTGCATACTCAACAAAAAACACTAGTGGCAACTCTAATCTTTTGCCTATCAGACCATTCATAATATTCAAATTCTTTATCTAAAGCTATCTCCCGGTCAACATAGGCATCAAGATCAAATTTACTAGCAAAGGATGGTAAAGTAATTTTAGTTTTATTGGATGTACTATCACGATCATATACCTCATGTGGTGAAGAAGTTTGTCTCAAACGTGCATCTTCCTCGCGAACTTTCTTTCGCTCCCGTTCAATGGCTCGAAGAAGATATGGATCTAACTCATAATCATCCCGTGAACCTGCTCTGGTTAGTAGAAAATAAGAAAACAAATCACAAGTATATGTTCTTATCAACTACTAGGATCTGGAGGCTCAAAGTCACTCACATTTAAGATCATACTAAGTTCTTACCAATTCTTACTAAACAAATAGGCGGTGACTCGGCAACTAATGTTGGTGTCAACAATCTCCAATGATTGACAAAACGATTGTAAGCAACTGGTACCTGTGCAATGGTACATGTGGAGCTAGGATAGGCTTCAATATGGTAGCAAGGATTAGCAACAATCAAATCAGTAAATGCAAATTAAAAAATTATTTAAAATATTAGTCAATGTTTCTGATCCTAGCCTAGAAAGAGCTAGTTAATTAAAGTATACCAAGAGAAGTGTATGAACGCACACGTAAAGATCAATGTGATTTGATGTAAGCAAAGAAAATTCTCACACTAAATGCTAGGAGAGACACTAGCCAACTAGTCTAACTTCTTTGTAGGGGCACAAGATTGTTCACGATGTAGAGCATAAAATTAGAATAACGTGCAATGTAAACAACCCTCTAGTTGAAGTAGTAAACAACATCTAGTCTCAAAAGATAAAAAATAAAGTTTTATATAGCTTATATCTGCTTGTTTGAAATTTTTTGACAAGATATACAACTTTGCAGTTGAGGCGATCTCCAAATTCGATGAGAAGACTGACAGAAAAGGAAAAAACAGAAACCGAAAAATTGCAACACTAATTCGGGGCCGGAGATGGCCTATTTTGGGTCCCCTGGAGGGCGATAAGTGGCTTAGATGGAAAAGATGTGCCTCGTCATTAGCTTTCCAACGAGTACAATAACGTTCAAAACGGACACCGTATGCAAAAGTTATGTCCGTTTTACTGAAGGTGTCTCGGAAACGGAATCGTATTCGGACTCGAAACCTACTCAGGTTCAAATTTAAAACTGCTATATCTTTTTTCTCACTTTTTTCTTCTATTTTTTTTTCTCTTGAACAACCGAAACCAACTAATTAGGGTTTTCCCCTTTTGACTATTGCTCCTTTCCGAAACTTCAAACAACGGCAGATATTGTAGTATGCCGCGGCAGATAAAAAGGTTACCACGGCAGGCGTGGCAGCGGTGGCTTGGCACAAGGTTGTCACGGCAGCAAGAGGCGGCGGCAACAATCGGTGGCTGGCACGGCAGGGAGTAGTAACGGTGGCAGGAGGACATGAGCTACCACGGCAAGGAAGATCAAATGGCGGTAGGAGTTTTAATTGCCACGACAAATATTGGCAGCGGAGGCGGCTGGGTGAGCTGGTGGTTGCCGCGACAGCGTTTTAGCTGCCACGGCGTGATTGACAACGGATGTGGTTGCCGCGGCAAAGGATGTGTTGTGTTTGCCACGGCAGCGGAAGGAAACCGGTGGCAGGTGCTGCAGTTGTTGCGGCAGTGAGTGGAATCAGTGACAGAGCGAGATGCGTGCCGCGACAGAGCAAGATGTGTGCTGCGGCAGTGGCGGCATGACGTTTTTTGTGCCACGGCAGGGAAGCGGCAGCGACTGCAAGATACGTGCCGCAGCAGCGAGAGGCAGCGATGGCAAGTGTTTTTGTGCCGGCGAGCGGCGGCATCGCAAGATCGTGCCGCAGCGAGCGAGCGGCGGCGGCGATCTGTTTTTCGGTGCCACATCGAGGATTGTCGAGAGTAGTATGGCGGATTGTGTTTGTCGCGACAGCGAAGGCAAGATGTTTTATTTGCTATGGCAGCGATGGCAGGATGTTTTCGTTGCCACGTCAGCAAGCGGCAGGAGGTGGTGGTTGCCGCAGCAGGGAGTGGCAGCAGTGTAGAGATTTTAGTTGCGCGGCAGCGATGGCAGAGATTTTTGGTTGCCGCGGCAGCATTGGCAGGCGGTTTTGGTTGCCACGACAGCGAGCGACAGAAGATTGTTTGGCGTGAAGACGGACACAACGATGAAGCTACGCAAAGGAACACAATGATCAAGATGCAAACTAAACAATAACTAGAACTAAAAATCAGCAACTAGACACGACAATGTAACCAATAATTCAACAAGCAAAAATCACCAAAAGAAAAATTGCAAAGCACAATGCCAAAACCACTACATCCTCCGTCTTGGTGAAGAAGACGTCGCCTAGAGCTCCTCAGCTCCAGGCCGGCTCGCTCGTGTCGGAAAGAAACAGCCCACCGTTATCTCTTGCACGGATCATATTCATAACAAAGATAACTATAAAACATCCGGTTGACAAAAGCAAAATAATCATGCGTCGGGACGAGGTAACTAACCACTACCCAAGCGACCATGCCTATTGACTGACGGCGGCGGACCAAGGATTTCAAAGCTATGAATGCACCATAGAAAAGAACTACCTTAGGGCAGTGAGATTTATTGGCTATGCTTATACATGCTCTTCGATCAGCTCCCATGTGCAATATTTATAGAGGTTCGAATTTATGGAGCATATTTTAAAGGGAAATATTATTGGTAGACAATTAAGATTCCAATTTTTGTTTTGAAAAATATATTAGTATTGCATGCCGGTAGTAGTTAGTCACCAAAAAAATATTTGACATTAGAATCCAAATGCACGCCTACAACTCATTTAAAAGCATATTTAAAAACATACAATTCCATCCACTAAAAAATGAATAAAAAAGAAACTAAATTACGAAATGGTTGGTCTGGAAGTGATTCAGGCTTTCTGTTCTCGGGTGTGCTTTCAGCTAAAAAGGTTAGCAACGATTAGCTGTTTAACAATAAGACACAACAAACAACATTTTAATGAAAAATATATAGAAATTAACAGCATAATTAGCTAACAATATACATACGACAGTACTAACACTACTACAAAAAGTTTAATACTGGACGTTTAATCAAAAACGATTGACCAAAATCATCTGTATTGAATACAATAACATCAATTTTGGTTTAGCAATCGTCTGTATTAAATACAATAACAATAATTTTGGTTTAACAACCGTCTGTATTACTGGCTGCGCTAAAAACTGTCTGTAAAGAAGTAATATCACCGACAGTTCGTGTTGAAAACCATCTTTATCGTTTTAGGTGGCGGAACAGGATATACCGGCCGGTATGACCGGTATCGTGACCGGTACGAAACGCATGACTACTTTGTATCGTTTTAGGTGACGGAATGATACATACCGGCCGGTACCTGAATGATATGGACAAGTTTGCCTGAAACACACACGGGAAAGCCTCTAAAACACAGGGAAAGGTTTCCCCATCGGTTAGAACACAGGAAAGAGCACTAAGCAACATTGACTATGGCAACATTAGCATTCCCGGTGTGCCCTAAGGAAAACACATGAGGAAATAAAAGTCGTTGTCAGTTACATACAAGGGAAAGTTAAAGCACACGGGAGCTTACGCCCTGTGACAGCTTCATCTAACGGTAACGGGAAGTTTTTCTGTGTTTTTTGGAACCGTTCCTAATCTGTCCGGATATTGTTTAAAAGTACACATTATGCAGAGATAAGTATTGGTCTGTAAAACTGATGTTTAAAAGCGTAGTTTGTGATAATTTTTATCAAAGATGGTGTGGTTTAATTTACGAAATTTAGTCCATGTATATGGATCACTGCAGTTGGAGTTCACACATGAAAGGTTACGTAAGATAGGTCATTCATAATTGGCTAAAATGGGTACAATCGAACCGAACATGGGATTGGATTAAAGTTGAGATTCTAATTTATTTTACTAATGTGATCGAAATCCTACCCCAACTAGGGTCAAAGCGGGACTCGAGTTGATTCGGTCCGTAAAGTCGCGCGAAGTTCTAGGATTCTAAAAATCGAGTCGCTGCTGTAGCTACTTTAACTCGAGTCGACTCCAGACAATTCCCAAACCTCGCCAGAGTTAGTATTGCTATGAACATACTACAACTAATGTTGTTGACACGAGATCTCAAACTGTGAACTTACAGGTACCTCGGTCGCAGATGCAAGGTAGACCTCTATAAGAATCAGACACCTCAATCTTTGCTCATGTATTGTATATGTCTAGTAGTTGTTACCAAGAATGACCTCCCCTCCTATTTACATAGAGGCTATTTATAGAGTGGGAGTGGGAGGGGTAGGTGTGTAAAATTACATTGTTGTCCTTGGTACCTAGCTCATTTCGGGAGTATTTTTGTTCGTTTTGCCAAGCGGGTTCTGTCACCCTCGGGTGGGCCCGTCGAGGCACCGCACCTTTACGAGGTTGGCCCCTGGACCTCGTTCGGAGCGGGTTCACCGATGTGTCACGCCACGACGAGGTTGGCTCCCAGACCCCGCGCAGGGATGGTCTCTAGATATCATCCGAAGCGGGTTCGTTAATGTGTCGTGCCACAACGAGGTTGGCCCCCGGACCCCGTCTGGGGTTGTTCCCCGTACCTCGTCCAGAGCGGGTTCGCCGATGTGTCGCGTCTCGGCGAGGTTGACCCCTCGGACCTTGTTCGAAGTGGGTTCACCAGTGTGTCGCGCCCCCCTGAGGTTATCGTCGGTTTGAGGTAGCGCGAGACCTTCTCGACATCTAGTAATTTATGAACAAAAATATATAGATATGCATAGTTGTAGATAAATTTGGATTGTTTAAAAATAATATTAATTTAAAAGATAATTACAAAAATAAATAGTCAAAATAAAGAATTACAAATCTAGGCGTCTGTCGCCAATTGGAATTGTGATAGGCACTTGTCGCCATTTCAATTGGCGACAAGGGCCTAGCCACTCGCGATAGGGGGCTTAACAGTACGCAGAGCTCCATGTCGCCATTTATATTGGCGACACGACATGGATCCTTTTTTATTTTAAAATTTGGAAAACCACCATTTTTAATTCCTCTCCACTCCTTTTGTACTGTGCATTTCCGAGCAGATATTTTATCGACAAATCACATTGATATTATATAACATTTAGCACAACGTTATTACATTTTTTGTCGATAAATCAAAATTTCTACTAACTATTTCTGAGCACATTTCTTGTCGATAAATCACAACGATATTACATAACATTTAACACAATGTCGTAACATCTTTTATCAACAAATCACAATGACATAACATTTAGCGCAATGTTGTCACATACTTTGTGGACAAATCACACTGATATTACATAACATTCAGCACAAAGTCATAACACCTAGTTTTTTACAAATCAAAGTGATATTACAAAGCATTGGACACAACATATTTCAACTGGACGAACCTTTCCTGTGGCTGCGACCTCAACGTCCCCTATGTGGACCGCCTCAAGTCAGGCGATCGGATGAGGTCCCCGCGACCTGCGCACGGAGGTGATCGGGCGAGAGCAGGTGCGGGCAGCAGGGAGATCGACGACTTGGGGGCCATGCTGGTGCGGCGGGGGAGACGGGTGACGCGGGTGCGTGGCTCGGACCGGGCACTTTGGAGCGGCGAGGACGGCGATGGTGTCACGGCCTGGTGTGGCGGAGAGGAGGGGCGCCGAAGTCGCAGGCAGTTAGAGGGGAAGACAAGAGCAGGTGGGAGCCGGTGGCACAGAGGGGAGAAAGTGGGCTGAGCCCAGAGGGAGAAGGGAGGTGCAAAATTGACAAGGGCTCCAAAACCGAAAAGGAGAATTCAAACTTGAATTTGAATTCGGGAATTTGCAAGAAGTTTTGAAACACCAACCCGAGCTAGATGGAAGCTAGAAGATTTTGCGAGTAAACGATAATTTGAAAATACAAAAAGAAATCGAAAACTGAATAGTAAACACTATTCACCATTCGAAAACGGGAATGTTACACCTCTCTTGTGTCTCTTGCGTTCCTATATAATGTGTGACTGACAATTGTTTGTTTAATGATTGGTGTGCTAATATTCCTAAATTAACAGAGCTGTGCTATTTATATTATATCATCATCTTATCTTAATGTGAAGCTATCTTATTGTTTCATGTTCAATGCAAGTACATGTGGTCCGTTATTGTACCTTTGAGTTTGGTAAAGCCTCTTTTTTTTTGGCCATTTTAATATTGCACACGTGATTGGCTTAAGAGAGAGACGGTGGATTGCATCAAAGGTATAGTATATGTAATACAAGAAGGACAAGCTAAAACAATCAAGCTTTAGGTTCTCGCAAATGTTATTGCTTTTGATGAATTAACTTCCTGGTGTAGTAGTATGTTAAGCATTGTCATCTGTTATTCATTCAATAGTGTGAAACAGATGATATAGTTAAAATACAGTGAAATTTACTACCTTAGAGGATACTGAAGGTTGAGCGCTGTGATTCAGCTTTCGTTGCTCATTGTGGGAAATATCTTCAATACTAATACACTGACTACCCCTTTTTGCTGTTCAAGATGCCATGCTTCCCTTATGATTATCCAGACAGCAAATCGTATTCATCATTTATGGCCAAAGAGGCTGCTGCTTTTGATAAAGCAGCTGAGTGCCGCCCTGCTGCCATGAGACCTCCAAGAGTTCCTGTACCACCTCTATGGCATTGTATCATGGCTAGTTTTCATAAAGGAGATGGCTTAGTGAGAGGTCTTGAAGTAGATGACTTAAAGTGTGCTTCTACGGTATTACCTGAATGTTCACCAGTAAATTCTAATTCTTGAGATGCAAAATCAGCGCCAACAAATGTTTTTGCGCCCTTCCAACTACTTGTGCCAATAACCATCCAAATGTCGAGATAATATGTGAAAGAATTCGATATGAAGTATTTGAGCTCTTTGTCTGACATGGAAACGGATACTGGCCAACCCAATTTGGTTTCTGGCGGCACTGTCAAGATGACATGTTCTGTAAGTGAATTATGCCTGGTAAGGGTTCTGATCCGAGCATTCATGGAAGGTTCTGTTGTAAAGGGTGCTGTTGTTTGTGCCCCAATTCCTTCAGATCTTTCAGCTTGGAAAACCAGGTTAGTATCTCATTTGACATTTTTATTCATTATGTCAAAGCTCTGTTGTGTTTGTCGCTTTGCTGATGGCAAGAGAGTATCTTGTAGGCATTGTGATTTTGGTTCACATATAACTGAAGTAACGTATGCTTTATTACGTTGGTGCTGTCCTAGATTGTGCTTAGCCATAACTTCGTCTAGTTCCTTCACAATATTCTGGTATTTGTTGACTCCACATGCTGGATACTGAGATTTGTTTGAAAACACCAACTGTATTCTTGTATAGGAGGTAAATAGGAAAAAAAAGGCTGTTCCAGCAAATTTACCCCCTTGCATGTATTGAACAGATCAGAGGAAGAAGAGGAAGAATGTGCAGAAGACTGGGAACTTCAGCTCCGTCAGTCCCATGTTAGTTCTTATTTCTCTTGTCTGGAAGGTACATTGCCTCTCCCTTCGCATCAATATTTGTCAGCACGATACTGTCTAATAAACACTGAACCGCAATTTGTTTCACTTATTACAGTACTGGGCGAGATGCTGTTGCGGTTGCATTCTGAGAAGCGCAAAGCTTCTCGCAGTGTTTAGGCGACAGCAATGGTCTCATGAAGGTATATGCAGGGTCAAGAGATCTATGTCCTTGTCAGGAATGCTAGATCAGCGGCGTACCGACAAGCACTTGCCACAGTTGTCTAAGAGCAGCAGAAGGAAGACCTAAGAGTTTCTGTAGTCTGTATCATGTACCATGTTGCATCTTTCACCGCCAAAATTTGCTGCTAGCAGCGAAGCACTATCTGTTACACCATATAATGCAAACTTTGTTAGATTTTTGAAGGAAAAACATTTTGTGTCACGTGTATTGCAAACACTGATTCCTCGCTGCCACTAAATTAAGTTGTCGATGGTCGAGTTCGTGGCGGCCGCGACCTGCGACCTCGCTGTCTCCTCTCGACCGAACAACAGTGCTACTTGCCATCGGAAATCTGACCTCCGTGGCTTCGTTGCTCCGGCCGTCGGCAACGAGTTCATTCCTGTTGTCCTCCCGACTCCGATCATGGACATGCGGCAGCGCCAGAAGCCCAGAAGCTTTCCTTGGGGAAAAAAGAAAAGAAAAATGGATGCACGCCACGTTTGACGGAACAGGGAGGGGAACACGTCTGAGGAAGCAGGGAAGCCTCATCCCTCCTGACAAGCTGAGTTTTCATTTCTTCTCCTCTTTCCGCTCCTACCTTCACGGGAGACGCATAATTTTTACAGGACGGGGTTAGTTGCGTTTTGCCGGGTATCATTGGCCCCTAGTTTCCCGGGAAAATGGCAAAGGCCAACACGACCTCTCGTTTCGCGCCAAATGCGGCCAATCCCCTTCTCTCCCTCCCTATTCAAATACCCCTCCTCACTCCCAGCCCCCCCTTGCAAACTTTTGATCGCCACTGCCACCTCCCTGTCCGGATGTCTCTAAGGATCACAATGAGGACCCAGCTCGCTCTCGCGCTCCTCCTCCTCCTCACCGTCGCCGCCACCGCGCCTCTCGCATCGGCGGTATGCGTCTCCGCCACGAGAAGAAGTCCGAAAGCAACAAGGACACATCCGAGGACGCCGCTGAGGCCCCCGGTGCCTCGGAGAAGACATCCGAAAGCAAGAAGCACAAGAACTCCGAGGACGCCGACGCCGCTCCCAGTGCCACGGAGAAGAAATCCGAAAGCAAGAAGCACGAGAACTCCGAGGACGCCGACGCAGCTCCCAGTGCCACGGAGAAGAAATCCAAAAGCAAGAAACACGCCTCCGATGACGATGCCGCCGCCGCTAGTGCCGCCAAGAAGAAATCCAAAAGCAAGAGCGACGCCTCAGAGGACGACGACGACGAGAAGAAATCCAAAAGCAAGAGCCAAGACTCAGAGGACGACGACGACGCCGAGAAGAAATCCAAAAGCAAGAGCGATTCCTCCGAGGACGCCGAGAAGAAATCCAAAAGCAAGAGCGATGCCTCCGAGGACGACGATGACGCAGATAAGGAATCCAAAAACAAGAGCGATGCCTCCGAGGACGACGATGACGCCGAGAAGAAATCAAAAAGCAAGAGTGACGCCTCAAAGGACGACGACACTACCGAGAAGAAATCCAAAAGCAAGAGCCAAGCCTCTGAGGAGGACGACTCCGCCGAGAAAAAATCCGCCAAGAAGAAGTCCAAGGAGGACAAACCTGACGACGAAGAGTCCCCTCCGGAGAAGCCGGCGGCCGCCGTGGCCAAACCAAAGGAGGAGAAATCCGACGGCGAGGCCGCGCCGAAGAAGCCGACGGTCACCGTGCAGTCGATCTCGGATATGATCACGAAGCCGGTGCTGGGCATGCTGAGCCCGGTGATCAAGACCCTGTGCACCAAGACGGACTACCCAGACCTGTGCGAGTCGTCGATCGCCAAGCTCCCCGAAGCGCCGCCGGCGCAGCTGGACGGCGTCGGCGTTCTGAAGCTGGCGATGAACGCCGTCCGCGCCAAGATCGTGGAGGCGAAGAACGCGGCGACGGACATGCTGATGGACCCCGGCACGGACAATCTGTCCAAGGCCGCCATCAACGACTGCCTCGAGATGTACGACGACATGAACACCAACTTCGACACGGCGGTGGATGCGCTGAAGCGCGGGGACAAGGGCACGGCGAGCACCATGCTGGACACGGCGCGCACCGACGTGGACACCTGCGAGAACGGGTTCCTGGACCGCGAAGGGCTCAAGCCGCTCATGGCCGACCACGACAAGACGCTGGCGCAGCTCTCCAGCAACGTCCTCGCTATCAACGCCGCCATGGAGTAGCGGGAGAGACCGTATATGCGTTCTGGGGATTGTAAGAAGCGCCTTGATTACTGGTCTGCAATTCTAGCTCAGAAATTAATCTTGAAGAGTCTTCGAAACTACAACATGTACTGTATCATTATATGCTTGTGAGTTGTGACGTAACCTTCACCATTTCTTCATTTTTGCTGCTTAGTGATTCATTACCGGTGACAACTAATCTAGATGAGAAGATGAAATTTCACACAAAATTTTTATTTAGAATTTGCAAATAAGCTTTGATTTGATTTATATCCACCTTTCTCCCGTAATTCCCTTCTACCGGCACTGGCGAAAAAAAGGCCAAAAAGTAAAAAATAAAATAAGAGAATTGTAGGGGCATTCCGAGAATTGAACTCGGGACCTCTCGCACCCTAAGCGAGAATCATACCACTAGACCAAATGACCTATATTGTTTCTAACAGGATTCGAACTAACAGGACGTGAATGCTACTAGTACTTAATCATCAGTTTTTTGGTTAAACTTTTTTTGTTGGGTGCTGTGATTCTGCAGGTTTCTGTGAGCTCATCTTTCCTGAAAAATTCCATGTGTATTCTCTCTCTCAGACATGTGACTCTGTGTCTTCGTATCGTTGTTCTCAACCTTAATTACCAGTATGATTATGAAAACAGCTTTGTGTAATTGTGCTGAACTAGTATGAGGCGAGAACAGACTACTCTTCTGTACACCATACCGACATTTGTGTCATGCACGTGCTTTCATGTAGATGGTGTAATAGTTCATTGGTACTTTCGTACTAGACTAGTACTTGCATTTCAGTTCTCTTGTGTACAGAATTTTTCACGAACACTCTTCTGTACAGAATTGCAGGACATGCCAGAGAGTTGCTGCTACAACGTTTGTAGATGTTCACAACTGCAGCTATGTACTAACAACTCGGACCTCATTGCTAAGTACTAACACGAATTTGGTACTGAATGAATGAAGTTTATCGTTGCAAAGTTAATTACAATGAACGAAAATATTTTTTAAACGTCAAGAACGAATAATTGCAACGAACACACTTAGCATCTTTACAACGAAACTAATTAGTCAACCAAGATTCAGTGTTAATTGTCTTGAGACCATCAATTTGGTTATTGAGCAGCAGCACTATGGCGCTGCAGCCTCCGCCGCCCTCTTCTTCGCCTTGGTCGTGTCCAGCGCGGCTTTGACGGCACGGTTTCGGGCGACAAGCTGGTCCTGTTCTTGGCCCAGTCTCCCCTCTTGATCTTCGCCTTGGGGTTCATGACTTGACCCATCTCCTTGAACTCCCTCATTGGGTGCTCCCTCATCGTCTCCGGACCGATCAGCGGATCAGCCAGCCGCAGGAAAACCTGCACTTAATTGCGCATCGTTTAAGATCAGGGAAAAATTCAGGTGAAAGTTCAGAACAAGCACGCAGCCATGCAAGTATTTGCTTACTTGCTCTAGGTCGTAGCCGGAGTCGACGTAGATGGCCCCCACGACCGACTCAACGATGTCGCACAGATACTTGGGCGTCTTCACTTGGCCGTTGAAGTGGACCGAGTAGTCGCCGACCTCCGCCGTGAAACCAGCGATCTGTCGTCGGAGCATGGGCAAGCTGTGGTGGATAAAGCAGTGGAGGCTGCTAGTAATCTTTGTGTATATAGTACACAGACAGAGGGCGCCGCTCCGCTTTGGGAGTGTCCGGGTGGTTTCTGCAGGTAGTGCTCTATCTCCTTCGTTCTAAGAATTAGCTGAGCTCTTCTAGACCACCTCAGTTAATTCTTACTCCCTTCCAACTTTATATCATTCGACATCAGTTCTAGCTTTAATTTAGATGATCATGCATTAGCCTTCGAACCAATCATATCCATTGTGAAGAGGTCTTGTGCGTGATCAGCGGGGAAATAGTCTCAACTGTCTTCTTCTTCTCTCCTACCGCACTCACTGCGTCTTCCTCCTCCTTCCTTGCAGTCTCAATCTCCTCGGATGTCATCTTCTCAAACATCCGGAAAAATATCTATCACTACCGAGATATGTCACGTGTCTCCTACGATCACGGCAATCCTTTACGCATCAACGTTCTGCCGAACCTCGATGATTATCTTCACGGTTACACAAATCATGTAGATTAGTAGCATCAATTTTTTTCCGAACAGAGAACATTTTTTATTCCCTCCTCTTTCTCACCTACCACACGGCTTCTTCCTCTGCTCCTTCTCTCCGTGGCTGACTCCTATCACGCTAAGCTTTGCTCGGTCTTCTGATACTCCCTTCTTCTTCGGCCAGATCCAGATAGTCATCCGGATTAAGTCGTGCCATGATCAGTCCTTTGTGTCGCTGAATTTGTGATGAGCATATTTGTAAGGGCAAAGAATGTACGCATGCTACCTTGTAAACAATCCGGGCAGAGGCACAACAATGTAGCACATGCTTGGGCTGCATGTATACAGTGTACTCAACATCATGTCTCGTAAATCAACTTGCATTACATCCGCTGCTTCCGATCGGTGTGCATAAGTTGTGGATGGCGAGGTCGAGTTGCCCATGCAGTCGCCCAGCCGATGCGAGTGAAAAGGCGAGAAACTTCTTTTGGTAGATTAGATATCTCTACCTATCAGAGTCAGACGGTCCATACTTGGTATACAGCTGCGTCGACCACTATATATCGATCGAGACTGATGCATCGCCTGCCCAGCCATGCATCGTGACACTGTTACGATGGACAGCCATGCATCACTGACTAAACTGTTCAGTTCTGATCATCGCATGGCGAGGCGTCCGGATGGATTATCCCAGCTACATCTTAAGATGACATAGGTGGAGTTACCTACCCACCACTAACAGAATATTAAGAAAAAAAAAAGGAAAAGGAAATCATCAACCAAAAAAAAAGAAATAGAGTACACGAAATCCCGCACAAACTATCACCAAATTTCACCAAATACGATGTACATGGAATTAAGAGAAGCTCCTCTGTTTTAGTTTTCCTCTTTTTTTGGGGGGGTTTTTGATGTTTTTAACTTTTTTTGAATTTTTTTCTTTGATTGACCAATAATTATGGTAAAAAAAAGGATGATAAAATAAGACAAAGGACTACTGAAGTGCACGAGCCTTCGAGGTCAACAACCTACAAAATAAAAATACACATAAAATAAGAATGGCTATATATAAATAGATTTTTCTAATCAAAACTTTATAAGACAATGCAAATATAAGTGTCAGCTGTTTTGCAATATTTATATTTCCTTCAATATGTATTGACGAACTATACCTAAGCCGCCTTAGATGTGATAGATCCCCTCTTCAAACATCCACAGTTGCTGCAAATTGTGTAGAAATCCAGGTCTTCGCCTTAGATGTGATCGAAGAGATCTCTTCCATATCCCCGTCACCCACACCTGCTGCAAATTGCCCAACCCCTCGACACACCTTAAATCTGGGCAGCGGCTTACACGCAGCACTCTCACTCGAGGAAGGTTCGAGACCCTCTCCAGGCCTTCGCATCCCTCGATTGTAAGGGTCTCATAGAGGACCGGGAGGTCCTCCACCGCCTTCAAGCACCCTGCTTCAATTAAATGGAGTTCACCCAAGCTGGTGGCCTCCTGTCCAAGCTGTCGTGGGAGACCTCTCAGCTTGGGGCACCGCGCAAGTTGCAACTTCCTCAAGCGTGGCAGCAATAGCAACCTTGGAGGCGGGGCTCCCCCTTTTTCCTTAGCAGCTGCTGTTGCTTCTTCTTCTTGTTCTTCAACAAAGGACCACTTCTCCCAGTTGGGCATATCTTGTATGATCAACGATTCAAGCTTGGGGAAAGCAACTGCCTCTGTGGATCCGAGATTACCCACCCTGCAACCAACAAATTCGGGTCCAATCTTGGTCACCGCGGTTGCTCCCTTAATTTTCAGATATTTCAAGGTGGGTAACTGTCCAATTGGTGGAAGGTACACACAGTATTTGCAGTCTATGAGTTTCAAGTATGTCACTGAAGACAAATGGGTAGTACCAAGCCAGGTGGGATACCCCCGACCAAAAAAACTCCCAATAACTAGATCTTCCAGGTTGTGTGGAGGGATAAGCTCCTCAAAGATATTTTCAATGTTGCTCACATCTTCGTCTGAATAATACGGCTCATCCGTACGTTCAGAGCACTGTAGATGCAGGACTTTGAGATGCCTCTTGTCTATTAGCAACGAATCTGTGCTACAAGGGGTTGCTCTTTCCAATTTAATCATATCAAGCCGCCTTAGCTGTGATAGATGCCCCAACTCTTCCAACATCCATCCATCTTGTATTTTAGCATTATCACTTCCACCACCAACCGGAAATCCTTCTAAATCATTGAGGAGTTTCAATTTGCCTATCCCTTTTGGAACCTGATTTATTGGTGTGCCTGCAAGCCCAAGACGCCTTAAATTGCACAATTTGGTGATTGCCGAAGGAAGACTGTGCAAAGCTTTACACCACTGCATGTTCAGTATCTGAAGGTTACCGAGAGAACTGATGGATTCCGGAAGGCAAGTAATGTCGGTAAGATCAAGATCAAGTAAGCGGAGATGGATCAGATTTCCAATATAATCTGGAACGCTTTGTACACATGAGTAAGTTAAATTCAAAACACGGAGATATACAAATCTCTTGAAAATTATATTCTCAGCTCTTACTGACTCGCCACAGCGAAGCATAAATCTCTTTAAAATTATATTCTCAGCTCTTACTGACTTGCCGCAGCGAAGCATCAAGGTTCTTACTCTGAATTGCTGCTTGTCCAGACTAGGTAGAACTAGTGTATCCTTGTCCGTTACTACTGTAACACGTCGTAGTTTAGACATGCTTTTACCCTCCAGTGATTGAGGATCACCAAGGAAACACTCTTCTCTTGACAAATAACAAGCAAGCTGCCATAAGAGATCATGCATTTTGCACCTGTCTTTGTCAAAATACATAGGATCGGGTAGGAGGAGGTTCCGATAGATCAATTCATAGTAGTACTGTTCTGCTGTTTCTTCTAGCAGCTGGTCCTCTTGCTCTTCAATAAAGCCTTCGGCCACCCAATACCTGACGAGATCATCACGATGCATGGTCCAATCTGTTAGAGATATAATTAGAGATATAGTTAGAGATATGATTTGATTTGGTTTCCTTATCTGTAACATGTATTGTGTATATATACTGGCCAATTGGCTCCTGATAATACAAGTTGCTATTCCAACATGGTATCAGAGCGTTAGGTTACCTCCTCACGCACCTCCTCGTGCAACTCCGCTGCCGCTCCGTCGGCCTTCGGCTTCCTCGCCGCTCCGTCGGCCTTCGGCTCGCCTTGCGCAACCACCGCTGCCTCCAGCCGCTCCGTCGGCCTTCGGCTCGCCTTGCGCAACCACCGCTGCCTCCAGGAGATCGTGTTCTTAGTCCACGAGAGCTCCAAGAAGGAGGGGGCACCATCGTCGACCGGTCCTCTTCTTCCTCGCCGACCGCCTCGGTCGGCGATCGCCAAAACGTCCAGCCTCGCCGACCGCCGCTCGTCTCGAGCTTCGAGACCGCGGGGCTCATCCGCCTCAACACTCGGGGACCGCCGCCACTCCAAGCCCGATTATGGAGATCAGTGGACCGCCCGAGCCGCCCATCGTCGTCCGCCGCTTTCGCCTTTTGCCTGGTGCCGCCGCGCTCATTGGTGCCGCCGCCACCGACTCCGCTCTAGTCGATCGGTGCGTCGCCGCTGCGTTAGTGCCGCCGCCAGCCGCCTCATCGTCCACTCGCCGCTTCGCCGCTGCCTGGTGCCGCTCATTGGTGCCGCCGCCGCCATCGACTCGCTCTAGTCGCCGGTCGCGTCGCCGCTCGTTGTTGCGCCGCCGCCACCGAATCATGAGGCGGGGAACCCTAGTTCCCCAGACTCTTGGGCTTTCTCTTTGTTGGGCGAAAGCTTGGTCGGTTCGGTTGTTTAAAGCGGCCGACCGGTCGGTTCGGTTTAAAGCAAAAAAAAAAAAAACTTGTCGATCGCCGCGCCGTCGGCGCCGCTTATTAGACCACGTTACCTTGGTCGCCGCGCCGTCGGCGCCGCCTACCAATGGGTATCGTTTCCTTCCTCATTGCCGGTGATACATGCGGAGGAGACTCGTCGAGCGGTGCTTGGTCGATGCCACTCCTCTGTGCTCACCGCCTGTACACTGCTACATCGATCGTTTCACGCTTGATGCGCTTCCTCCCGATGGTCGCCACAGTGGTGGTGGCGCCCTCCATCTGGCGGTGACCGTCCTCGCCGCTTCCTCTCGCGACAAGATCGGCCACATTGAGTCTCGGTGCTACGGAACACGCGGCATATTTCACGCCGTTCTTCTCCACGGCACTGCACGGTACTTCTACATCGACGCATCGCATCGACTACTTCGCGTTTTTCTCATCGAGCGGGAGATAGCGGACTTGACGGCGCTTGCCGCTTGTGGTCTTCTCGGCGAGTTCTGCGAGTTCTGCGACCGACTCTTTGGGCACCGAAACCACCTCCTACACGACAGTACCTCCCGTGGATCCTTGATTCGGAGCATCCTTCCACATGACTTCCGATTCTTCCACTCTATCTTTGTTACACCTCTTGATTCCCTGCCGCTGTACTTACTGCGATGGTACCTCTCTTTCGTCTCAGTCGAGGACCTCTTAGCAACTCATCTTTTCATGTTCCTTCATTGCTCATGTTCCTCGCCTAACCATGCGACTTCTTTCTGTTGGATGACATCGACCTTGGTTATCGGATCATTCTCGACTCGACTCTTGTTGTGTTCAGACCGCCACACGGAGCTCGGTTGGTTCGGCCTCGGCGTCTTGACTCTCGGCGTCTCGGGAGCTTGACTGGCTTCACCTTCCTTCTGCTTGCCCGTAGCGCGCCTGTCTCTCTTGGCTACTCCATCTACGGTTCTTTCCAGCGGTGGCATCACCGTCTTGGTCATCTGTGTGGATCTCGTCATCATCCTTAGTTCGTCGTGGTCTTCGGGATCATCTCGGTGATGTCTCTTTAGATTGTCAGGGCTGTAAGTTAGGCAAACAGATTCAGCTTCCTTATCCTCATAGTGAGTCGGTGTCTCGGCGTCCTTTTGATCTTGTTCATTCGATGTTTGGGGTCCGGCCCTTCGTTTGAAAGGGTCATCGATACTATATCATATTTATAGATGATTTCTCTCGCCACACTTGGATATATTTCATGTCTTCTCGTAGTGAGGTCTTGTCCATCTATAAACAGTTTGCCACCATGGTTCGCACACAGTTCTCCACTCCTATTCGTGTTTTTCGTGCTGACTCTGCTGGCGAGTACCTCTCTCATCACCTACGCGATTTCCTTCTTGTCGAGAAGGGCACTCTCGCTCGATTCTCTTGTCCCGTGCTCATGCTCGAATGGTGTTGCCGGCGCAAGCATCGTCACCTTCTTGAATCAGCTCGTGCCCTGATGATTGCCGCCTCTATTCCACCTCACTTTTGGGCGGAGGCTGTTTCCACTGCCACCTATCTCGTCAACATCCAGCCTTCTTCTGCTCTTCAGGGCGCAATCCCTATTGAGCGTCTCTGTGGTCTCCTCTCGACTACTCGCCCTTCGCTCTGCTTTGGTCGTTTGCTACGTTCTCCTCGCCCCTCGAGAACGCAACAAATTGACTGCTCAGTCTGTTGAGTGTGTCTTTACGGGATCTGATCACGAGCACAAGGGCTATCGGTCTTTGGGATCTGTTGGTCGACGGATGCGATTTCTCGGGACGTCACTTTCGACGAGTCTCGTCCCTTCTACCCACGTCCTGTCTCTCCTTCGGCTTCCTCTGTGGAGTCTCTGTCTTTTTTGACTTTTCCAGATACACCTATCTCTGTCTTGCCCTTGTCCACCCGTCCCACTGAGTCTCCACATATTTCTCCTGTGGCCTCTCCGCCATTGTCGCCGCCTGCTTTGTCTCCTGCGGCTCCTCAGGCTCCCCCCACTACACTCGTCTACACTCGTCGACCTCGTATTGAGGATCTTCCAGATGAGCCCACTTCTCCTGATGTTTCATCTTCTTCTGATGCTTCATCTTCCCTTGATGGGCCGTCTTCTCCTCGCTACGCTCTCCGCGATCGCCAGTCGATTCGGCCCCCTGCCCGTTTTGCCTTTGCTGGTGCAGCTACTTGTGAGCCTGCCTCCTACCAGGATGCTGTTACTCATCCTGAGTGGCAGCATGCTATGGCCGAGGAGATTGCTGCCCTCGAGCGTACTGGTACTTGGGATCTTGTTCCTTTTCCATCTCACTCTCGTCCCATCACATGTAAGTGGGTCTATAAGATTAAGACTCGCTCTGATGGCTCTCTTGAGCGCTATAAGGCGCGTCTTGTTGCTCGTGGCTTCCAGCAGGAGCATGGTCGTGACTACGACGAGACTTTTGCTCCTGTGGCCCACATGACCACTGTCCGCACTCTTCTTTCGGTGGCGTCTGTTCGCCACTGGTCTGTTTCTCAGCTTGATGTCAAGAATGCCTTTCTTAATGGCGAGTTGCGTGAGGAGGTCTACATGCATCCGCCACCTGGGTATTCTGTTCCTGAGGGCATGGTCTGTCGCCTTCGTCGCTCTCTATGGCCTTAAGCAAGCCCTCGTGCTCGGTTTGGCGCTTCTCCTCTGTGGTCACTTCTGCTGGCTTTTCAAAGAAGTGATCATGATCCTGCGCTCTTTGTCCACACTTCGTCGCGTGGTCGGACTCTTCTTCTTCATGCGTTGATGATATGATCATTACGGAGATGACTCGAGTACATTGCCTTTGTCAAGGCTCGTCTTAGTGGCGAGCGCCTTATGTCGGATCTTGGTCCTCTTCGTTACTTCCTTGGGATTGAGGTTACTTCCACTCCAGATGGTTTCTTTATGTCTCAAGAGAAGTATATCCAGGATCTTCTTGATCGCGCCTCCCTCACTGATCAGCGTCCTGTTGAGACTCCTATGGAGCTCAATGTTCACCTCCGACCCTCGATGGCGAGCCTCTTTCGATCCGACTCGCTATCGCCATCTTGTTGGGAGTCTTGTCTACCTTCTCATTACTCGTCCGGATATCACTTATCCAGTTCACATTCTGAGTCAGTTTGTTTCTACTCCCACCCAGGTCCACTACAGCCACCTTCTTCGAGTTCTGCGATACCTTCGTGGGACTATCTCTCGCCGTCTCTTCTTTCCACGCTCCACTCAGTTCTGACCTTCAGCTTATTCGGATGCTACTTGGGCGTGATCCTCGATCGCGGTCTATCTCCGCTCTCGTGTTTTTCTTGGTGGTTCGCTTATTGCACGGAAGGCGAAGAAAGATCGCAGTGTCCTTCGAGTCAGAGGTGAGTTGCGAGCTATGGCTCTCTTGATGCAGAGATTACTTGCTACGGTGGTTACTTGAGGATTTTGGTGTTTCGCATTACTACCGACTCCTCTTTGTCGACAAGATCAGTGCTATCAGTATTGCCCGTGACCCTGTGAAGCATGAGCTCACCAAGCATATTGGTGTTGATGCTTCCTTCATGAGGTCTTGTGTGCATGATCAGGTTATTGCTCTTGATGTGCCTTGAGCTTGGATAGCGGATTTCTTCACGAAGGCCCGGACTCGAGCACAAAGACGGCTTACCTCTCCAAACTCAGTGTTGTTGATCCACCATGAGTTTGAGGGGGGGTGTTAGAGATATAATTAGAGATATAGTTAGAGATATGATTTGATTTGGTTTCCTTATCTGTAACATGTATTGTGTATATATACTGGCCAATTGGCTCCTGATAATACAAGTTGCTATTCCAACACAATCTTCTGGATACAGAGCGCAATAAAGGAAACATTGCTTCAAATTTTGTGGAAGCTCATCATAACTTAAGTACAGAGCACCCGTTAGTTCATCAGGAAGATTACTCACAGACCAAGCATTGCTGCTTAGAATCTTTCTCCATTGATTCCTGGTTTTCTCCTTGGTTGCCAAAACACTAGCAATAGCCCTGATTGCAAGGGGAAGGCCACCACATTTTCGAACAATCTCCATCCCCATGTCCTGCAGATTGTGCACTTCTTTCTCGTCAGTAATGTTCATACTCTTCCATAGTAGCTCCCATCCTACGTCTTGAGACAACAGTTCAACTCGATGTACATCTTCCACTCCAATTGCTTGTGCAACAGTATCATGTCGAGTTGTTACAACAATCATTTCTGTAGCTGCGGCATGTAATGGTGTTCTTAGCAAATTGGTCCATACATCGGGCTGCCACACATCATCCAACACAAGAAATAAATTCTCCTCTAATGCCTGCATCAAGCTTGCTTTGGAGCTCTCCAACAGTTTCATCTTGCTCGTGATCTAGTTTGAAATTTCGAAGGACTTGTTTCAGAAGAGAAACTTCCGAGTAATCTTTGGAAACACAAATCCAGGCGTGTTTGCTGAAGTATCCTTTTATTCTCTGATCATTGTATATGTTCTGAGCTAGTGTTGTCTTGCCAACTCCTCCTGTTCCAACAATGCCAATCTTGTAAGCCTTCCTTCCCTTGTGTTGTAGCACCAACTCCACCAGTTTTGTGGTAGCATATTCGATGTCCTTTCCCACAAGGTTTGGTTCGACAAGGTGGGATGTTTTTCTCCGATCTGGTACAAAAACTTGTCCAGTTGGTTTCGTGTTCTGAAGTGTTAAGAAAATGTTATCCTTTGAAATCTTCTCTATTCTTTTGTTGAGGCTTCTAATCTGAACGGCAATCTCATGCCGTGTCCGGATCGTAGGAAGGCAAGACAAGAGTGAACGGCCACTGCATGGAGTTGATTTTCTTGATGATGAAGAAGGATGATCTGCTAGCAGCCTGCTTCCTTTAGACCTGGCCAAGTCGACAATATCATCAGCATCATACATGGCATCTCTCAACTCACCAAGCCAATTCTTAACAGCCGACTCTTTGACACTCCTCTGCTCAGCATCACTAATAAAACATTGTATTTGCTTCATTCTTCGCTGTAGATCTGTAAGATCTTCTTTGACTCCCAGTGTTAGTATTGCCTCCTCTGTAACGATCTCTTGAATCTTTTGGATGCATGACCCAACAAAAGGAACTAATATAGTTGCCATCAGATGAATCCTTGTAGGAGATGTACCAGCAACGCGAGGGAACTTAATAGAGATAATTAATGACCAACTTGCATGCTGTCAATCCATGATGCTTAGGAACTTGATCTGAAAGTTGTGAAAAATTTACAGCTGTAAGTTTACTATTTACACATTGGCAAGATATAAAACACTTCAGGATCTACTCTGTAGTCTGTACTCATACCAAAACTAGTACACCCTTTCAGGGGGGAAAAGGTAAATTACTACAGTATGTAATCTCGAACATTAATTGATAACAGCAAACAAAAGGGATAATGAATAAATATTAAAACGATGAAAAGAAAATCCATCCAATGCACTATGAAGGCAAACAAAACAAACACCCAAAATGGTTTGTTTGGGAAAATCATTCCCGCCGGGATGTACGTGGATGTGCCGAAAAATTGAACTAAAATCCCGATCTATCCATGTGGATGAGCAGAAATTTTGGTCCAACCAAACAAGGCCTCAATAAAGTTAAGCGCATCCATCCATGAGTTCTTGGCCACATTTGACTAATAAAGACACGTACCTGCTAGCTTTCCCCGTTCTAATAGTATGGAACATGTCATGTAAAAGATTTCTTTAGTAACATTATGGAAACAAAGCTGCAAGATCTCAGGTACAATTAGAAGGCATACCTTACATATCTATTTTCCAGCAAGCAAGCATGGTCGGTAACAAGAATCAACAGTTATCATCTTACGGAAGCTGTTTGATCCGATGATCAACCCACTACTACTTTAAGAGCTTGAAGGATTGAGACCAAGGGAGATGAAAACCAACTGCCTGGAGAAACCAATGCGTAGATCGGAGTGCTGCTGCAGTATGTGTTCAATCAGCGGAGTGCTGCTGCAGAGAACTATGAGATTTTTTCCCCTATGAATGTTTAGTTGAAAGAGTCATTCATGTTAAGGCCTCCTCTCAGTTGATTACTTCATTATATAAGAGATATGACAACGAACCCTGCATATAAAATGAAGACTCCGCCAAGTCTTCTAATGCCTCCAATACAGTCATACATTATAGATTTTGACATGATTGTTTACTATTTTGAGTTGGTATCGTATTATTACGGTTGCATCAAATACACATGTGGGAAAACCGTGCATTATTGTATAGTATAACGTGTTGATTAGAAGTCTACGCAGACCCCCTCAGGGATTTCTTTTTTCTGTCGTACGGTTAGGGGGAGATCAATTCAAGAGAAGCAAAAATGCATCACAAAAATGATGCTAGTACCATATGGTAAAAAATCGTGCACGCGGGTTTTCTACGCCGAGATGTCATGGAGCCTGCTGCCTGATTCCCGCGCACCATCATGAGTCGCCAAATAATTTCCTGGTGGACGCTGCTCGTGGGTCCCACACGACAGATGACTGAGGCGTCGCCATCAAGTCCACGTCCGCCGCGTACGGGAGTCAGACGATGTACATGGGATAGCGTGCTCAGATAAATTACGAAATAAATAATACGTTGGTTTGGAGGTTCCGATTAGAACTTTTAGTTAGTTGTTTTATCTTTCTAAAAGTGCTTGCCTATATAAAATTATGATTTTTTTTTTCGGTTTTGCTAAACACTCTTTCGTTAAAATAGTTAAATTTTCATTCATTCGATATGCTTTGATATTTACACGTCTTTTCATCTGATAAATTGGGTCTAAATTTATTATGATTTTTTCTTCAAAACATAACAGGTTCATCACATTACCGTATTTTGTTAGTATAAAATTTTTTTATCTTCTTCTTTTATTATAAGGCATGATCACGAATATCAATTTGTTATTTTCATATAGCTATACGTTTATTCTTCTCCTACCCGTGGTGGATCTAGGATTTCACCACGATTTGAGCTAAATTCTAATATGCTAACATCCTAGAACTGAAGCCAATTTATACCCACGTGACATAACATGATGACAACTGCCCAGCCAAATTATATTATTAACCTTTAAATTAAAATAGAGAGCTTAACTAGTAATTAAGTTAGTTAATTATAGATCAATTAGAAAAGGAAAAAACAGTTGATCATTAATAGTTATGTTAGAAAAGGAATGAAGAAATTGAAAAAAGGAGAAAAATGAAAATGAAAAAAGGAAAGGAAATTACCGTGGATGTAATTTCACCAATGTAGGGAGGAGGTTACCGAATCAACCTCACCCCTCAACCAAACACAATCTCGTATCATTCATGTACAGTTTTATATAACCAACACAACATATTTGTATATCATCTCATACAACCAACCAAACAACATGTATGTATCATCCCATTCAGGACGATCTCATCGTATTTGTACCATCCCATCTCATTCAAACTCACCCCATTAACCAAACACATTCTTAATTAAATAAAGTCCTTGTCACCTTACTAAAGTCTGTGAGCATAGATGTAGCTACCGCCTCAGTCCTTCAAGCGATGAGTGTGAGTGTGTGAGAGAGAAGCTTGTCATGCAATTGACGGCCATTATATTGTAGTCTTTAGATATTTTAAACTGTGTATGGTGCACGGCAGTGCAGTGAGTACACATCATCCACTTGCAGAAAATTGCTTGATGGAGAAAGAAAGAGAGGGTGTGTTTGGTTCGTTGAATGGAGTGGTCCTGAATCATTCAGTATGGAAAATGAGCTCGTTCAGGTGTTTGGTTGGTTGAATATAATCAAATCAATCGGGATGAGATGATTCAAGAAAAAAAAAGAATATTCCATGTTTATGCTGTATCATCCCATTCGAAAAAAAAATCTCAAACCACACCGTTCACTCGAATTTCGAGGCGTTTGGTGACGTCTCGGCTTGATTTACGAGCTTTAAATGATCATATTTCCTAAACCGAGTATCCGATTTGTGATCCGACTGAACCGTTGTGTTCTTTGTTATTTAATTAACAAAATAAGGCCACTCTTGGCATGTTTTAGTGCAAAAAAATAGTATACGGACCATCTTATCCCACCAACCAAACACCATCTTGAACCATCTAGGATTATCATATTCCACCAACCAAACAAAATCATATATCATCATATTTCACCAACAAAACACTATACTTATATCATCTCATCCATGACGATTCCATCCTACCTGTAGTATCTTATTCCATTCAATCTTATTTCGTCAACCAAACGCACCTAAGAAAAGAGTGACGAGATGAAGGAAAGATTGCGAGGCCGTCCTCGTCTGATCGAGCTGCCTGCCGGTGGTGACTTAAATAAAGTACTTTAAACCTTACTAAAGTCTGAGCAGAGATGCAGCTGTTAGTACTACTTTGTTTTGTTCCGCTTAACCTTCACTTCAGTCCTTCAACGGATGAGCGAGTGTGAATGTGAATGAGAGAAGCTCATGATGCAATTGATGCCTATTATATTCTAGTCTTCTCTAGTTCTTCCTACTTGCTACTGTATTGTTTGAGTAGAGGTGCAGCTGTTAGTACTACTTCCCTGTTGACGCCTGGATCTCTGCAAGTATCTGAGACCACAGCTCACGCATCCGAGTGACCATGCATGCTTAATTAATCCTATAGACGATGACTCAACTGAGCCGATGCATATGACGAAATAAAAGCAAAGAGCAAGGGAATATGGTTAGAGCAATGCAGATGTGGAAAATAACTTTTAATTATTTAATCTATTTTTAAAAATATTTTAAAGATAACTTCTTCGTAACTTTATTTCTAATCCTGATTCCTTTGGCCACGCCACAACGCGTGGTATGATAAAAGCACATTGTCACGCTATGGACTTTGGCGTGGCAAACGAGTACTGTCACGTCACTCCTCTTGGCGTGACATGACTTAGCATAAAAACAGACACGTGTTGACTCGAAGAGCTATCGTGACAGGTTTAGCCACGCCACGGTTGGTGGCGTGACAACACAATTTTATCACGCCACGGATCATGGCGTGATCAAATGGGTCAGAAATGAAAATAAAGTTAACGAAAGATTATCTTTAAAATATTTTTTAAAAATAGGTTTATAAAATAAAAAGATCGTGGGAAAGCCTTGCAGTATTGCATAGTTTTTTTTTTGTCGTACGTTAGCATTGAGTCTCATAAATATTCCCTGATACCACTGATGTTCAGCAATCTGTCTGGCGTCAGGTGGTTTGAGCGGCTATGAGGGCGGTCGGACCGGCCTTGGGTTGTCAGTCAGACTGGCCAAATGTTGTGGTAAGATTGACAAAAGTTGAAAAGTTGAATTTTTGAATTTGGCCAAAAATCACTTGTTGTAGGAAGGTGAGGTGGTGCGTTTCCACTTGGTCTCATTGCAAATGGAGTTTTGAGTAAAAACTAGATAGAGTTTAAAATTTTTAGAGATGGTGCAGCTGAGACCAGTGGGAGAATTTCCCAAGTCCCAAGCGGTCTAACCGGCAAGACGGTGGGCAGACAGGTGAACTGATGGTCAGATCGGTTGTAGACAGTGGTTTGACCGGTCAGAGATGTTTCGTGCGTCGGGAAGGCAGTGAATTTTGTGGTTTTGACCACACTCATAGGGATTTGGTGCATATATATTGCATGATGCATGTTTTGGCTAACGTGTGTCAAGTTTGGAATAATTGTTATCAAACATAGTTGTTTGGTCTATTGTTGTGTAGGTGAATTGTAGTCAACTATGGTCAACGAAAGGAGGATCATGACTTAGCTAGGAGAACCAAGGTTCAGAACAGTCATAGATAAGAACTATAGAAGATAAAGTTTGAGTGAAGATCTCTTGAGATAAAGTGACGTGATGCGGGTACAATCATGCTTAGCATTTTTTTTCCGCTCAATATATTATTTGACTGGAAAGAGTTATTAAGTTGCATTAAATATTATCATGTGAACTCTAATATCATTGGGTACATTCTTATTTTATATAAAGGAATGGAGCTATTATTTTATGTAATTATATACATGCCCTTATTTGATTTGTACAAACCTAAAGTGAAGATACGCTTAGAAGGCTTTGAAGGAAGAAGTGTTGCATGCCATGATAAATAGTACCATTACGAAAATCTCGTTGAGCCGGTCAAAACATATTTGTTATATTTTGAGTCGACCCCTCACCTGATTCCCGTGCACCATCATGAGTCGCCAAATAATTTCATGTTTATGGGTCCCACAGGACAGATGACTGAGGCGTCGCCATTTTCCTGCTCTCACTGCGACCGCCGCCAACCAAATCCGACGCCGGCGACGGCGGATCTCGCAGCCGTCCACAACTTGGCTACTCCCCGTTCTTTCCTAATGCTACTCCTCCCAATTTCTCCATCTTGATTTCGCCTCCACGGCGCCGCCCGACCCCACGGTGGAGTCGCCGGTTGCCGCACCGCAGGTGAGCTCTCCTGTCCTCTCCTCCGCCTCCATCCCACCCCTGCGTTCCCCACGTGTGGTTCTTCTCCGCCCCGGGTTGGGTCCCATGGTGTGTTTGCCCGCGGCCTCGCCACCCGTGCTTCGGGCGCGCGCTGGCACTCGGGTGCGCGTGCGCGTGCGCGTGTGCGGCCGTGCTGCCGTGAACCGGTGGCGTCACGGCTCCGGTTCCTACTCTGACGGTGAGCCCTCCTACTCTCCTGTTCTATCTTCTTCCCTCTGCTACTCTTCTCGTTCTACTCTCCCTCGGTTACTCTACTTCCTCTACCATGTTGTGCTATCTACTGAACTCTATGGTGGAATGTTTTAAGCCTAGTTTCTATGCCATCTACATGACAGAATGATTTTCTATCGATCGATGCTACTGACTTGGTTTAGCATGCAAACTAATTATGTTGTTAAAATATTAAAATGTCTATTATCACGATCATTTAGTTCCAAACCACATTTCTACAATATATATATGGTGAGGACATATTTTGTTCATGCCATGCTTGCAGTTTACCATATTAAATCTTGCTGCCTAAATCTACATTTTTGAGCTAGAACTAATTTGGGAGCCAAGGTACTAGTTCCTTTCCCTTACCATAAATTTAGGCTAATTCGTCAAAAAACAAAAAGATTACCCCAAAGTTACGTGTCAACGGTTAATTTGTGGATCCAAGATTACCCCAAATGCTTGCACTCTGTAGTCTGTACTACCATGATCATCGTGTTTTGTTGATAGTCAACAGCATGTCTAGTAAAACAACTTGCACTCCATTCGCTGCTTCTGATCGGTGTACATAGGTTATCACAAGCGCGAGCAGCCAAATGCATCACCAATTTTCTCTGCCTCTAGCTGTGAGATTTACGACTGACAGCCATGCGTCACTGACTAAACTGCTCAGTACTGATCATCGCATCGTGAGCTGCAGGTAATATTGCCTTTGACTGCTTGTCTGTCCCTACTCTCATCAAGATGAACTGAGCGATGAGAAGAATGAACTGATGTGTGTGTGTTCACTTCAATCAATTTTGCTGTAAAAAGGATTTCTATATGAGGTCCACCTAAACTAGTTTAGAGACAATAAAATTTTCTTTAAGACAACAACCTAGTGAATGTATCTCTCTAAAAAGTATTTTGGTCAGATTTTGTACCAAGTGCCATTCCATCACAAAACAATACAGCTAAGCAAACGAAAAATGCAGTAATTTCTAGGAAAACTATGAACAATATCTGACAGGAAAGCATCATTTTCACTATACATGTCCACGAAATTTTTACATGAAAATAGTGTATACATAGTATTCCCTCTTCCTTTTTCTGAGCTTAGGACCGGCTATGCCATTAAGTGGTATGCCTAGGCATAGGTGGAGTTACCCACCCACCCACTACAAACAGAATATTAAGAAATGAAAATGAAAACATCTACCCAAAAAAGAGAAATAGAATACACAAAATCCCACACAAACTACCATAAAAATTCACCGAATACGATTAAGAGACCTCCCTTGTTTTAGTTTTCCTCCGTTTTCTTTTACTTTTTTTTTTGAGTTTTTGCAAATTAATATTTTTTTTTGTTATTTTGATGTTTTTAACCTTTTTGTTTTTTTTTCTTGCATGTACCAATAATTATGGTGAAAAATGATAAAATAATTGGTCTGTCTGCACAGAATTTGACTGTTTTCTCTGTAAAAAACTGTCACATTCTGAAAGTTCATTTACAACTCTATTATACATAAATTACAGTAAATTATATATGTAATTTTGGTTCTTGATCACTGTAATTATTCTTGAAAGTCTTAATAACTCATATTTTCATTACATGATTCAAAATATCACATGTACTTTGGGAGATTGTGCAAAAACAAAGATAAAAAAAGAAAATTATATACCAAAAAAATATGGCAATATGGTGAACCCGTTATGTTCTTTACATGTACTTTGAGAAGTTGAGCAAAAACAAATATAAAAAATAAAATTATATACCAACAAAATATGGCAATATGGTGAACCCGTTATGTTCTAAAGAAAAAAATCATAATAAATTCGGACCCAATTCATCAGATGGGAAAAAGTGCAAATCTCAAAGTATATCGGACGAATGAAAATTCGACTATTATAATTTTTTTCTTACATCATATCAATAACACAAATCTTATAGCATATCTAACGAACAGAAAAGTGACAGTTTTGGCTTCAAAAAACTGTCGAAAGTTATATAGTAATTCTCTAAAATAATACAAAGGACAGTTGAAGTGCACGAGTCTTCAAGGTCAACAACCTACAAAATAAAATTGCACATAAAATAAGCGTAGCTATATATAAATAGAGTAATTCAATAGTCTACGGTAAACCTAAGACAAAACTAAATATCTTATTAATGTCCGTACGTACCTTGTGTTTCCGTTTCCATCCAATTGGGTGTTCTCAGCTTCAACGCCACTTGTAGACATCCAGATCTTCACCGTGAAGTTATTGACGATGTTGTTCAAGCCCGGACACCCAAAGCGAAGAGATCTGTTGCATACCCTCGTCCAGCCACACCTGCTGCAGATTGCCTAACCCCTCGACACACCTTAAGTCTGGACATCTGTTATATTATATTTTTATATGAAAATAATGTATACAAAAGTATTCCCTCCTCCTTTTTCCGGGCTTGGGACCGGCTATGCCATGAAGTGGTACACCTAAGATGGCATAGGCGGAGTTACCCACCCACCCACCTACAAACAGAATATTAAGAAGAAAAAAAAGGAAAAGGAAAATATCTACCCAAAAAAGAGAAATAGAATACACGAAATCCCACACAAACTACCATAAAAATTCACCAAATACGGCGTACACGGAATTAAGAGGAGTTCACTGGTTTTAGTTTTTCTCCTTTTTCATTTTTTTGAGTTTCTTGAAAATTTATCTCTTTTTTGTGATTTTGATGTTTCTAACTTTTTTGTATTTTTTTTTAATTATGGTAAAAATGATAAAATAATATAAGGGATAACTGAAGCGCACAAGTCTTCAAGGTCAACAACCTACAAAATAAAATTGCACATAAAATAAGCATGGCTATATATAAATAAAGTAATTCAATAGTCTATGTTCAACCTAAGAAGGTCATCGGATGCTAGTAATAATCACTTCAAGAGTGCAAAATTCAGGCCAGACAAAACTAAACGTACCTTGTATTTTCCGTTTCCATCCAATTAGGTGTCTCTCAGCTTCAACGCTATTAACTGTGCATATGACAAAATCCACAGCTCCTGCAAGCTGTACACGTGTAGATATCCAGATCCTCACCGTGAAGCTGTTTAAGCCCGGGCACCCACAGCGAAGAGATCTCTTGCATATCCTCGTCCAGCCACAGCTGCTCCAGACTGTCTAACCCCTCGACACACCTGAAATCTGGGCAGCGGCTTACACGCAGGTCTCTCACTTGAGGGAGGCTCGAGACTCTCTCCAGGCCTTCACATCCCGCGATTAAAAGTTTCTCAGAGAGGAGCGGAAGGTCCTCCACCACCTTCAAGCAGCTTGCTCCTCTTAACTGGAGGTTTCTCAAGCTGGTGGCCTCCTTTCCGAGCTGTCGTGGGAGAGCTCTCAGCTTGGGGCAGCCCGCAAGATGCAAAACCCTCAAACGAGGCAGCAGATGCAACCTTGGAGACGGGGCTTCCCCTTCCTTTGCTGCTGCTGCTGCTTCTTCTTCTTCTTCTTCTTCTTCTTCAACAAAGGACCACTCCTCCCAGTTGGGCATATCTTCTATGATCAACCGTTCAAGCTTGGGGAAAGCAACTGCCTCCGTGGATCCGAGATTACCCACCCCGCAGCCAATAAATTCGGGTCCAATCTTGGTCACCGCGGTTGCTCCGGCAATATTCAGATATTTCAAGTTGGGTTGCTGCCCAATTGACGGAAGGCACACACTTGATTTGCAGTCTTTGAGCTTCAAGTATTTCAATGAAGACAAATGGGTAGTACCAAGCCAGGTTGGATACTTCCGACCAAAGAATCCCCCAATAAATAGATCTTCCAGGTTGTGTGGAGGGCTTAGCTGCTCAAAGATCTTCTCAATGCTGCAAACATCTTCTTCTGAATAATACGACTCATCCGTACGTTCAGAGCACTCTAGATGCATAAGTTTGAGATGTTTCTTGTTTATTAGCAATGGATCTATACTAGAAGGAGTTGCTCTTTGCAATTTGATCATATGAAGATGTCTCAATTGCAAAAGAGGAGCCAACTCATCCAAGTTCCATCCATCTTGCATTCTAGTACTGACATTACTGCCACCACCAATTGCAAATCCTTCTAAATCATTGAGGAATTCCAATCTACCTATCCCTTTTGGAACCTCATTTATTGGTGTATCACGAAGACCAAGGCGCCTTAAATTGCACAATTTGGTGATTGCCAAAGGAAGACTCTGCAAAGCATTACACCTCCCCAAGTTCAGTATCTGAAGGTTTTTAAGTGAACCAAGGGACTCTGGAAGATAGGATATGTCGGTTCCATCAAGATCAAGTGATCGTAGATGGATCAAACTTCCAATACAATCTGGAACACTTTGTATAATTGAATCAGTCAGATCCAAAACTCGAATGCGTGGAAGTATTTTGAAAATTGTATTTTCAACTCTTGGTTGTATTCTGGAAATTGCCTTTTCAACACTTGGTTGTTTGCCACAATGAATACTCAAAGTCCTTGCTCTGATCTGCTCATTGTCCACATTGGGGAGCATTACAGAATCCTTGTCAGCAGCAATTGAAACACGTCGTAGTTTCGAAAGACTTTTAGTCTCCAATGATTTTGAGTCTCCACAAAAACATTCCTCTCCTGATAAATGTTGCGCAAGCTGCCTTAAAAGATCGTGCATTTGGCACCACTTATGGTCAAAATATGCAGGAACTGGTTGAAGGATATTTCTATTTATCAACTCGTAGTAATAGTCTTCAGCTGTATCTTCTAGAAGTTGTTCTTCTTGCTCCTCCACAAAACCTTCAGCGACCCAAAACCTGATGAGATCATCACGATTCATCTTGCGATCTTCTGGAAATAAGGCCCAATAGAGGAAACATTGCTTCAAATACCGTGGTAGCTCATCATAACTCAAATACAAAGCTCCTCTCAGCTCAGGAGGAAGCCTGCTCATAGACCAAGCACTTTTGTTTATAACTTTTCTCCATTGGCTCTCAGTCTTCTCTTTAGTTGCTAGAACACTAGCAGTAACCCTGATTGCGAGAGGAAGTCCACCACATTTACGAACAATCTCCATCCCTATATCCCTAAGACTTTCCACTTCTTTCTCTTCATTAATGTTCATAGTCTTCCAAAGCAGCTCCCATCCTACTTCTGATGACATCAATTCAACTCGATGCACATGATCCACCCCAATTGCATGTGCAACTGTATCATGTCGAGTAGTTAATACAATTATTCCATTAGGTGCAGCATGTAATGGAGTTCTCAGTAGATTGGTCCACACCTCAGGCTCCCAAATATCATCCAACACGAGAAAGAAACTCATCTCTTCGACGGTTGCAGCAAGCTTGCTTTTGAGCTCCCCCAAAGTTTCGCCTTGCTCTTGATCTACCCCAAAATATCGAAGAATTTCTTTCAAAATGTCAACTTCAGAGTACTCCCGAGAAACACAAATCCACGCTTGTTTGCTAAAGGTTCCTTTTATTCTGTGGTCATTATATATTTTTTGAGCTAGAGTTGTCTTCCCAACCCCTCCTGTTCCAACAATACCCAGCTTGAAGACCTTCTTTTCCTTATGTACAAGCACCCGTTTCACCAATCTTGTGCAAGCAAGTAAAGTTTCCTTCCCCACAAGATTAGGCTCCACGAGGGAGCAAGTTTTCATCTGCTTTGGTGCTGGAACTTCTGCATTAGACTGCATACTCTGAAGCTTTAAAACTTGATCACCCCGCCTTGAAATCTTCTCAAGTTTAATGTTGAAGTCCATGATTCGAATAGCAATCTCATGACGTCTTAGAACATTAGGAAGGCAAGAGAAAAATGATAAGCGAGCACATGCAATCGACTTTCTTGATGATGAAAATGAAGGCTGGCCTTCTAGCAGATTGCTTCCTTCACAGCTTGCCAAGTCAATAATATCATCAGCATCATACATAGCATCTCTGAACTCACCAAGCCAGTCGTTCACGGCATGCTCTTCTATCCTCCTTTTCTCAGCATCAGTAAGAAGGCTTTTTATTCGGTTCATTGTTCGCTGCAGTTCGGTGAGGTCATCTTTTACACCTAGAATGAGTATCGCCTCCTTTGTAATGATTGCTTGCAGCTTCTTGACACATGATCCAACTAAAGAATCTAGTATGGCTGCCATCAGACAAACTCCTAGAAGGAGACCCGCCAAAATTGCCAAGTGAATTACTTGGGGGAGAGACAAGCTTGCAGGCTGTCCATGAATGTGCAATGAATGTTAATTCTTAATGTGGCATATGTTAGGAAAGCAACCTGTATTATCAGAGGGCCAATGGGCCAGTATACATACACAAGTATAGGTTACAGATAAGGAAACCATATCATATTTAGAGTCATATTCTAACACATATATATCTCTAACATATATATCTCTAACACCTCCCCTCAAACTCATAGTGGATCAACAACACTGAGTTTGGAGAGGTAGAAGCTGTGCTGTGCTCGAGTCTGGGCCTTCGTGAAGAAATCCGCTATCTGAAGCTCTGAAGGCACATACTGAAGAACAATCACCTGATCATGCACACAAGACCTCATGAAGGAAATATCAACACCAATATGCTTGGTGAGCTCATGCTTCACAGGGTCACGGGTAATACTGATAGCACCTGTATTGTCTGACAAGAGAGGAGTCGGTGTAGTAACAGAAACACCAAAATCCTTAAGTAACCACCGTAGCCAAGTAATCTCTACTGTCAAGAGAGTCATAACTCGCAACTCAGCCTCTGCACTCGAACGAGACACTGCAGTCTGTTTCTTCGTCTTCCAGGCAATAAGTGAACCACCAAGAAAAACACAGTAAGCAGAGATAGACCGGTGATCAGAGGGATCGCTGGCCCAAGTAGCATCCGAATAAGCTCGAGTCAGAACGAGCCGGGCGTGGAAAGAAGAGACGGCGAGAGATAGTCCCACGAAGGTATCGCAGAACTCGAAGAAGGTGGCTGTAGTGGACCTGAGTGGGAGCAGAAACGAACTGACTCAGAATGTGAACTGGATAAGTGATATCCGGACGAGTAACAACAAGGTAGACAAGACTCCCAACAAGATGACGATAGCGAGTCGGATCAGAAAGAGGCTCGCCATCAGAGGGTCGAAGGTGAACATTGAGCTCCATGGGAGTCTCAACAATCTGTTGTCAGTGAGGAGGCGCGATCAAGAAGATCTGAATATACTTCTCTTGGGACATAAAGAAACCATCCGAGTGGAAGTAACCTCAATCCCAAGGAAGTAACGAAGAGGACCAAGATCCGACATAAGGAACCGCCACTAAGATGAGCCTTGACAAAGGCAATATACTCGAGTCATCTCCGTAATGATCATATCATCAACATACGAAAGAAGAAGAGTCCACCACGAGGCGAAGTGTGGACAAAGAGCGCAGGATCATAATCACTTGCGAAAAGCCGCAGCAGTGACCACGAGGGAAACGCTCAAATCAAGCACGAGGGCTTGCTTAAGGCCATAGAGAGCGGCGAAGGCGACGCACCATGCCCTCGAGAATGAATACCCGGTGTCGGATACATGTAGACCTCCTCACGCAACTCGCCATTAAGAAAGGCATTCTTGACATCAAGTGAGAACATACCAAACAAGTGAATGCACGCCACCGAAAGAAGAGCGCGACGGTGGTCATGTGGGCCACAGGAGCAAAAGTCTCGTCGTAGTCACGACCATGCTCCTGTTGGAAGCCACGAGCAACAAGACGCGCCTTATAGCACTCAAGAGAGTCATCAGAGCGAGTCTTAATCTTATAGGCCCACTTACATGTGATGGGACGAGAGTGAGATGGAAAAGGAACAAGATCCCAAATACCAGTACGCTCGAGGGCAGCAATCTCCTCGGCCATGGCATGTTGCCACTCAGGATGAGTAACAGCATCCCGGTAGGAGGCAGGCTCGCGAGTAGCTGCGCCAGCAAAGGCAAAACGGGCAGGCGGTCGAATCGACTGGCGATCACGAAGAGCGTAGCGAGGAGAAGACGGCCCATCAGGGGAAGATCAGAAGAAGATGAAACATCAGGAGAAGATGGCTTATCTGGAAGATCCTCAATACAAGGTCGGCGAGTTTAGACGAGTGTAGTGGGGGGAACCTGAGGAGCCGCAGGAGGCGACAATGGCGAAGTGGCCACAGGAGAAATATGTGGAGACTCAGTGGGATAGGTGGACGAGGGCAAGACAAAGATAGGTGTATCTGGAAAGGTCAAAAAAGACAGAGACTCCATAGAGGAAGCCGAAGGAGAGACAGGACGTGGGTAGAAGGGACGAGACTCGTCGAAAGTCACATCCCGAGAAATCCGCATCCGTCGACCAGCAGATCCCAAAGACCTATAGCCCTTGTGCTCGTGACGTATCCCGAAAAACACACTCAACAGACTGAGCAGTCAGTTTGGTGCGTTCTCGAGGGGCGAGGAGAACGTAGCAAACGCAGCCAAACAGACGAAAGGCTCAGGAAGGAAACCACAGAGACGCTCAAAAGGGATTGCGCCCTGAAGAGCAGAAGAAGGCTAGATGTTGACGAGATAGGTGGCAGTGGAAACAGCCTCGGCCCAAAAGTGAGGTGGAATAGAGGCGGCAATCATCAGTGCACGAGCCGACTCAAGGAGGTGACGATGCTTGCGCTCAGCAACACCATTCTGAGTATGAGCACCAGGACAAGAGAACTGAGCGAGAGTGCCCTGCTCAGCAAGGAAGATGCGCAGGTAATGAGAGAGGTACTCACCAGCAGAGTCAGCACGAAAGACACGAATAGGAGTGGAGAACTGTGTGCGAACCATAGTGGCAAATTGTTTGTAGATAGACAAGACCTCACTACGAGAAGACATGAAATATATCCAAGTGTGACGAGAGAAATCATCTATAAATATGATATAATATCGATGACCCCCTTTCGAAACGAAGGGAGCCGGACCCCAAACATCTGAATGATAAAAGATCAAATGGACACTGAAACACTGACTCACTATGAGGATAAGGAAACTGAAGCTGTTTGCCTAACTTACAGCCCTGACAATGTAAAGACACGTCTCCTGAGACAGACCCCAGAAGACCACGACGAACTAAAGACGATAGACGAGAGCCACACAGATGGCCAAGACGGTGATGCCACTGCTGAAAAGAGCCGGTAGACGGAGTGGCAGAGGCGGAGAGACTGGCGGTGACGGTGGCAGCGGAAGGAAGGTGAAGCCAGTCAAGCTCCCAGAGACGCTGTGAGTCAAGGCGCCGAGGGCCAGAACCAACCAGAGCTCCCGTGTGGCGGTCCTGAACATAACAAGAGTCAGAGTCGAGAATGACCCGACAACCAAGATCGATGTCCCCAGAGAAGAAGTCGCATGGCAAGGCGAGGAACATGAGCAACAGAAGGAACATGAAAGGATGAGTTGCTAAGAGGTCCTCGACCAGAGACAGAAAGAGAGGTACCATCAGCAGTAAGCACACTGATAGGGGAATCAAGAGGTGTAACAAAAGACAGTGGAAGAATCGAAGTCATGTGAAAGGATGCTCGGAATCAAGGATCCACGGGAGGTACTGATGTGTAGGAGGTGGTTTCCGTTGCAAGAGTCGATGGCGAACCTGCAGATCTGTCGAGGAGAACACAGGCGGCAAGCGAGCTTCAAGTCCGGCTATCTCTCGCTCGATGAAAGCTGCGGAAGTAGTCGTCGCGCACGTCGATGTAGAAATGCACCGGTGCGGTGCTAGAAGAAGAACGGCGTGAAAGATGCCACTGCTTCTTGTAGCACTTGGACTCAATGTGACCAATCTTGTCGCAGTAGGAGCAGCGAGGACGGCCGCTGCCAGATGGAGGGCGGCCACCACCACCTGTGGCAGCCGCTGGAGTAGGTAGTGTCTTGAAGCGTGAAGCGATCGGTGTAGCGGTGGGCGGCGGCGAGCGGAGGAGTGACATCGGACCAAAGACCACTCGGACGAGTCTCCTCGCGCGTATCTCGGTAAGGGCCTCGGAAGAGTGACACGAGGTGGCGTGCAAGAAGGCCGGGCACGCCTACTCGAACTCGGGGCGAAGATGAGTAAGGAACTCGTGAGACACGCTGAAACTCCGGTCGCACGCGTCTGGCCGAGCAACACGAGCAGAGCAACGGCCCGGTGGTGCGAAGAGAGTCGGTGACGCCGACATGCCAGAACTCGAGCGTAGAAGGCGTCCACGAGTATCACCTGCTGAAGAGAGTGTTCTGGCGAACCACCGGCGTAGAGGGCATCTCGGAGGTTCATAGCGGCGACGAAGGTGAGTCCACATCCGGGCGGTGAAGAAAATCCCACAACCTCGAAGAGAATCGAGGCTTGATATCGGCGATGAAGACAAGAATACCGAAAGGCCGTCATCGCACCACCGAGTGTAGGCGATTAATCGATCCATGTAGAAATTCGAGCCTCTTGGTAGGTGGCGGCCTTCTCATCGCAAGAAGGCCAAGACCTCAACAGCAGACCTTTCGTTTACCGTCGAGGATAGCGCAATGAGCGTAAACTCCGTCGGAGGAGTAGGGCAAAGGCGAGCGGTGACATCGCCGAGAGGACGCCCGAGACAAAGAACACGCATGTGAATGCGCATGTGAGACACGGTCGATGTAATTAACACCGTCCGAAGATCACCGGCGTGAGGAGGAAGCGGTGCCCATTGGTGGCGGCGCGGACGGCGCGCGACCAAGACAACGAGGTCTAATAAGCGCGCGGCGGTTAGAACAACGTTTTTTTTAATCGCCGCTGAGGCCTTTCGGCCTTTTCCTTTCAAAAGGCCCACAGAGCCCACACGGGCACCGCACCCACATGGAGCGCACACGGGCACCACGCTAGGGTTCCCCTCCCGACGGTGCGGCCGCAGGGCGGCGGCGTTCCCAGAGGCGTTCGGGTGGCGGAGGCGCAACCGGTGATGAGCGGGCGCGGAGGTGCGGCGATGGCGGAGTCGGGACGCCGCACCTCCACGGCGGAGATCGGCGCGGGTCTCGACTGGATCGGTGACGGCGCGGCGCGGGAGGTCGGCGACGGTGGAGTCGGGCGTGGAGGTCGGCGGCGTCGGGCGCCGGTCCCTCCACGGCAGAGATCAAGCGCGGTGTCTCGTGGATCGGTGACAAGCGGGCGCAGGAGGCGGGCGACGGCGAGTCGGGGCTTGGAGGTTTGTCTTTGCGTCGCTGGGCCCTCCACGGCACGAGATCAGGCGGCCGGTCTCGACGCTGGATCGGTGACGAAGGGGCGCGGGAGGTCGGCGACGCGGAGTCAGGCGTGGAGGTTAGGGCGACGTCGGGCCGGGTCCCTCCACTGCGAGAGATCGGGCGGCCGGTGTCTGGCCGCTGGATCGGTGACAAGCGGGCGCAGGAGGTCGCGGCGACGGCGAAGTCGGGCGTGGAGGTCGGTCTTTGCGTCGGGCGCCGCCCTCCACGGCAGAGATCGGGCGGCCGGTCTGTGGCTGATTCGAAGCGGCCGACGGCGGCAGCCTGAGACGAGGGCGACGACGCTGTAGCTGGCTGGGCGAGATGGTGCAGCAACATCAACAACCGGGCGGCGGCGTCCCCTGGCAGAGCGACGGCCGGTCTTCAACCGGGGAGAGGAGGCCGACTACGTGGCGGGAAGGTAGGCGACAGCAATGCAATCGGCAAGCCTAGCAGCGGCGGCTAGGTCAGAGGGAGAAGATGAAGCCGACGGAGAGTTGCGTGAGAGGGAAGCCGCCGGCGGCGGCTAGCAAGAAGTAACCCTAATGCTCTGATACCATGTTAGGAAAGCAACCTGTATTATCAGAGGGCCAATGAGCCAGTATATATACACAAGTATATGTTACAGATAAGGAAACCAAATCATATCTAGAGTCCTATTCTAACACATATATATCTCTAACATATATATCTCTAACAGCATAAACGGTAATTTGGGCACTAAAATGTTTTTTTAGTACTAGAGCAGCTATGAGCTTTAGTTAATCATGCACAAACGCACAATGCCTGTCCACATGGATCAGGACCTATTACCTAGTTAGAATTGTTATTTACTTAGTATTCCTTTAGTTATATTTGACCAATTCAATTCATATAGATGAATCATCCAGCTATTACTCTTCTTTCTCTGATCCATATTCTATATTACTAACCGTAATTTCTTACACGCTGGCGTAGAAGTCGTGATTACATATTTCATTGTAGTAATACCATGGAAGCAGGGATGCAAGATTTGAAGTAAAATTGCCACTTACCTTACAAAATTCAATAATAATAATAATAATCTTGCAGAAACAGTTTGCGCCGATTATCAACCCATCATTGCTTTAAGATCTCGACAGAGTGAGCCCAAGGTAGACGAAACGTAACTGCTTGGAGAAACTAACGTGTAGAATAGATAACCGAAGATTATCAGTGAATCACCAAGAGAAAACCTCAGATCACGCTGCTACACATGCAAAAGGGACAAAGAAAAGAAAAGGTGAAGTGCATGCTCGTTAAAAGACAGCTGCTAGTTCGATCATATCAATGGCTCAACAGAAGTGTAGGCATAGCTATCAGTGTTGGAGACTGGAGAGTACCTGAATACGGGCCAATTGAGCCACTGGTCACGAATCAGTAGTCCAACAGAAACGAGCACCACCAACCATGCAACCTCTTCACAATTCAGCACGTTCAAATCAGGCATGAATTAAAAAAAGAGAGAGAGGAAGGAATATTTCTTGATTAACGGACGCCCTGGAGCTTACCACAGCCAGCAGCCATACCTTAGCTCAGGCCTCGAGTATGTAAAGCTGGAGAAGGCAGAAGCAAGTCATCAGCTGAAGCTTGTGATGAAGAGTTAAAAATGCCTCACATAAGATATTTGTGGATGTCTAGGGCATTGGAGTACCGTGTTAGTAAGTTATAGCACAACACTCGAAACGTGTTGTATGCTCAGATTATTCGGTTTCACACTTTGTACTTTGTGGATAATGCATAATGCTTCACTATGTGGATGGGGAGCTAATAAGCTAGGTATCAAGACTGCAGCTTTTCCAATCAACTAGCACATCGAGAAGGCTCAAGAAATGAGGATTCATTGGTACAGTAGGTATTGAGGTATCAACTTCTTTGTTACAATTTTGTCCTTCCATTTTTGTTTCTGCAGATTGACATCTACGGAGGCATCACTACTTCTTTGCAGTTTATATTTTGAAAAACTTAATATAGTGAGAGTACGGATGCGCAACAATAGTGTACCCCGTAGGCCGTAGGTTTTACACATCATGTATGTAGGTAGATGTCTAAGGCATCTGGTACCAATAAGGTTCGCAATAAGAATCAGCAACAATCAACTTACAGAAGAAGTTTGCCGTGCTGGCAGGGTTTTCAATACCGATAAAAAAAAATACCGGGGGGTGACCGGTAAGCCCGATATGGCCGATAATCGGCAAATTTCGGCCGAATTTTTTTACTCTTTTTTTTGAATTTTTTAGATTTTAAATTAAAAAAATCAAATTCAAGCAAAGTTCAATCAAATTCGGCTAAAATTCAACCAAACCTTTTTCAATTTTTTTTTGAATCTTTCGGATTTTAAATTTTAAAAAATCAAACTTAGTTTTCTCAATGCATCTTCTCGGCTTTCTATGCAGTATCACTATACTTTATTTCTGCATCGGATGTGACCCTGTGATAGACATGACGTGCTTATCGGTTTATATATGTAACTTCCCGTTGATATATGATCCGAATTCTAAAGAGGTCAAGATCTGAAGACACTGAGTCAGTTTTTCGGATTTGTTTTCGTCTTCAACTTAAATCAGTTTTATACCACCATATATACTCCTTGTAAGCCGTACAAGAAGAGTTGACGACTCATGAAATTTCCTGCATTTTGTAAACACTTTTTCTAATATAGTGAAGATCGCCGTCATTCGCCGTGGTTTTTTGCCGCAAGGTTTTTTCTACGTAAAAATCTGTGTCTCCCTGTTCTTGATTTACTTTGTTATTTGCCTGTCGATTTCTGACAAGTGGTATCATAGCCATGTTCGTTGCCCATTTCAATGTAGGGTTTGTTCGACATGGCGTCATTGAAGTATGATCTTCCGCTGCTGGATCAGAACACGCGATTCTCTCTGTAGCAAATCAAGATGCCAGCGTTATTAGCGCAATTCGATCTGGATGAGGCGCTGGATGGCTTCGGGAAGAAGGCAGCCAATACTTAGTCCAATAAAGAGAAGAGAAAGGATCGTAAGGCATTGTCCCAACTTCAACTTCACCTGCATAATAATATTCTGCAAGAGGTGCTGAAAATCACGTCGGTCGGTGCTCTATGGCTGAAGCTGAAAGAGATATGCAATGCAAATGATCTCACCCGCAAGATGTATCTCAACCAGAAATTGTTCTTACACAAGTTACAAGAGAGAGGCAATGTGTTGAATCATCTTTCAGAATTTAAAGAGATCGTCTCTGACCTACAGTCAATAGAGGTAAAATATGACGAGAAAGATTTAGGTTTAATTCTTTTGTGTTCTCTGCCTAGTTCATACTCAAATTTTAGAGATACCATATTGTATAGTCGTGATACACTGACCCTCAATGAGGTTTGTGAAGCCTTACATGCCAAGGAAAAGATGAAACATATGGTGTCTTCTGAAGATTCAGGTTCACAAGAAGAAGGCTTGTTTGTTCGTGGCAGGTAAAATGAGAAGAACTCAAACAATGGATCTCGATGCATAAATTCAAACGGCTACAAGCACCGGTCGAAATCCAGAGGCAAGTACAAGTCGTGCAAATATTGCAAGACTAGTGAGCACGACATATCTGAATACTACAAGTTGCAGAACAAATAAAAGAGGAACGACACATACAAACCGAAAGGTAAAACAGAAGATGAAGGTACTACAAATATAGTTCGTGATAGTAGTTCTGATGGAGAAATTCTTATTTTCTTTGCTGGATGTGCTAAGACCAATGATGAATGGATTCTTGATTCTTGCTGTATTATTCGGTCACTCTCTATTACAATTTACACTGCTTGCTATCTTATTAATCGGTCACTCTCTATTACAATTGAAAAGAAGACTCGAGTTGAGGTATGATCTGGTTTCCCAGCAAATTATTCAGAATTGAGAGTTTTTGGTTGTACTGCTTATTCTCATGTTGATAAGGGAAAATTATAGCTTAGAGCTGTTAAGTGCATCTTTCTTGGTTATAAATCTGGTGTTAAAGGATATAAGTTGTAGAATTCTGAAACAAATAAGGTTGTGATTAGCAAAAATATTGTCTTTAATGAATCTGCTATGCTCCAAGATAAACTGCCTACTAATATTCCTGTTGAGAATGAGCAGAATTCAAGTGTTCAGGTGGAGCACTTTGTTGGTTCAGGTGATACATCAGATAAGAAAATTATTATTGTTCATGATGCACCTATTGTTGAGGATCCTCCTATTGTTGAGCAGCCACCACAATGGTTCATTACAGTTGATAGGCCTAGGAGGGAGATTAATCCACCCAAGAGGATGATTAAAGAAGTTAATATTATTTCTTATGCTTTGAGTGTGGCAGAAGAAATTAAAAGTAATACAAAACCTTCATCATACTCTGAGGCTATTAACTCCACTGATCGTAATAAGTAGATAACTTCTACGTATGATAATATAGAGTCACTTAAAAAGAATGACAATTGGGAATTAGTGAAATTGCCAAAAGAGAAGAAGCATGTTCGTTGTAAGTGGATTTTTCAAAGAAATGAATGTATTTCTCCTACTGACCTAGCAAGGTATAAAGTAAGATTGGTTGCTAAAGGTTATAGTCAGATTCCATGTATTGATTTTAATGATATCTTTTAGCCCTGTTGTGAAGCATAGTTCTATTCACATTTTACTCAGTATTATTGTTATGCATGATTATGAACTTGAGCAATTAGATTTTAAAACTGCATTATTACATGGGGAGTTGGAAGAAGACCTTTATATTGACCAACCTGAGGGTTCTGTTATTCCTGGAAAAGAACACCTTGTTTGTAGATTAAAGAAATCTCTTTATAGTTTGAAGCAATCTCCTAGGCAATGGTACAAGAGTTTTGACTTCTTTATGCTCCCTCGTGATTTTAAGCGGACTGAGTCAGAAATAGCAAAACTGAAAGCGCGATTGAGTAATGAATTTGAGATGAAGGACCTAGGTGCATCAAAGAAAATTCTTGGCATGGATATTATTAGAGAGAGAAAATCTGGCAAGTTATACCTTAGTCAACAATATTATATTGAGAAGGTCCTTCGTCGTTTTAATATGCATGATGCAAAATCAGTGAGTACTCTATTGGATTCGCATTTCAGATTATCTTCGGTCTTATGTCTTGAGTTAGATTATGATATTGAGCACATGTCTAGAGTTTCATATTCCAGTGCAGTTGGTTCTCTTATGTATGCCATGGTTTGTTCTCGTCCTGATTTATCTCATGCACTGAGTGTTGTTAGTAGATACATGACTAATCCTAGAAAAGAGCATTGGAAAGTAGCTCGGTAGATTTTCATATATTTACGTGGCACTTCTAATGTTTGTTTGCAGTTTGGGAATTCTAGAAATGAACTTGTTGGTTATGTTGACTCTGATTATGCTGGTGATTTGGACAAGAGGAGGTCTCTCACAGGTTATGTTTTCACCATTGATAGTTGTGCTGTTAGTTGGAAGGCAAGTTTATAAGCTATTGTTGCCTTATCTACCATTTAAGCAGAATATATGGCTATTTCTGAAGCTTCTAAATAAGCTATTTGGCTGAGATGTTTGTACATTGAGCTTTGTGGAGATAATTCTTGTACTACTATATTTTGTGATAGTCAGACAGCTATATGTCTTTACAAAGGATCAGATGTTCCATGAGAGAACAAAGCATATTGATGTGAGATGTCACTTTATTTGAGGTGTTATTGCTCAAGGTGATGTTAAGGTATACAGGATAACTACTCATGATAATCCTGCTGATATGATGATAAAGCTTATTCAAGTTGTTAAGTTTGAGTTTTGCTCAAACTTTGTTGGTGTTAAAGTTTAGTTCAAGATATTTTTGGCACACGATGGTTATTTTTTTTGATGGAAAAGTTTTTTCATATGCTACAAGGAGGGAATTCGTCTTAAGGTGGAGGTTGTTGATATGCGATCCGAATTCTAAAGAGGCCGAGGTGTGAACATGCAGAGTCAGTTTTTCATATTTGTTTCCATCTTCAACTCGAGTCAGTTTTATACCACCATATATACCCCTTGTAAGCTGCACAGAAAGAATTGACGAATTATGAAATTCTCTGCGTTTTGTAAATATTTTTTTTTTGATATGGTGAAGATCGTCGTCGTGCGCCTGTGATTTTTTTCTGTAAGAGTTTTTTTATGTAAAAATTTGTATCTCTCTGTTCTCGATGTACTTTGTTATTTGCCTGTCGATTTCTAACACTTCCTTGTGCCTGAACTCAATCACACGAATATTAAGAGATGTGCCTGAACTCAATCACACGAATATTTCTCTTAATATTCTCTTTCAATAATTAAGGGCCACAGGGCATAAAGTTATGGTGTTGATTCTCATGACTCAGAGCACTGGAAGGAAAATTATGCGCACCATCCGCAAACTGTCGCAGTATAGCAGTTCCCTTTCTCTTATCGATTAATCAACTTTTGAGGTGTCATATATGCAGTAAAAGAAAGGAATGCACAGGTTGCACACAAAGAATTGATCCGAGCGATAGATGCACATCTAACAAAAGATGAGTAGTCACACAGGAAGCACTCAGGGACTAGAGGGCCACTTTGAAATTCTCTGTACTCACTTTATACCTCATACCTGTGGCTGGCTAGAGGCCAGCTCTCCTTCAAACTATCAACCGCTGCTTCATTGTTCAGTTCATGGTGAACAAGGTTGCTGATTAAGGGATGCAATGGTTCGTGTTTTGATGTATGCTCCTTAATGTTGTCAGTATAGTGTCTGAACTTTCTTTTCTAATGAAACCGCTCGTCCACCTCGCGTGGCAGCGGAAGTAAGTCCGGTGGTGCTCGACATGAACTTTCTTTTCTAATGAAACCGCTCGTCCACCTCGCGTGGCGGCGGAAGTAAGTCCGGTGGTGCTCGACACGGCCGGCGGTGGCGCTTCTCGGCGACCTCAGTATCTTTCTTAGTGCATACATGAATGCATAGTTATTGCAAGCTAGCTAGCAGTAAGCTGGTCTGATGACCGTGCATGGTGTGACAGCCATCAATGTGAACTGATGGCTAGTTAAACAATGAAGAGATTAACTTATGGAAACGCAGGCATGGAAGTAAACTGAATGAAAGAACCCAAGGTAGCTAGGACTTTGGACTGAACATCGCCGGCGGCGTGCTCGTTGGCTCTGCAACGGTGGCCTGACGTGTAGTTAGAATCTGTGGTTTATTTTTTGTTGGGAAAGACTAAATTTTAGGTAGATTGAGTATTTGTTCATCTACTGCTACATATCAACTCTACGACGAACAATGACATCGTCATCAGGTATGCTTCCGTGTTTATAGATATTATTTGGGTATTGCAATTAACCGCATATAAGATCTGTTTTAGTTCTATCGGGGGTGCCTCCTACAGGCACAAACATCGATGGCAGTAGGAGGAGACTCCCTCAACAGCGGCGCTACCTAGCCCGCGGGTGCGACAGGCGCGGCGGCCGACGCAGTTGGTTCTAGATCTAAATCTAGGACAAAACCATGAGGGGGGGGAGTCGGCAAGCCGAGACAGGTTCCACCGAAGGTTGGGCGCCCGCAGACCGTGGAGGAAACCAGGGGCGCCTCCCCGCCGCCTCAGCACATGCTTCTCTCAGGCTATAGGTGACAAAAGAGGGAGGGAGGAGGAGGGACGGGGGGAGGTGGTGGGCGGCTGCCGGAGAAGGTGCGAGTTGCCTGTGGGAGCGGCACGAGAGTTGATCGTTCTTTTGTCTCTTGCAATCTTTTTTAATGCGTTTGTTGAGAAGCAGTGAAGAAGTGTTGCGCGTTCAGTTCCACAAGGTGTTCGATCCCACTGGATTGGCTGCTCATTCACGCCGCCATGCCGGTCTTCTCCTCCTCTTGGGCGAGCTCGTCAACTGCTCTGGCAAGAACCAGCATGGCATGACCAAAGGTTTGATTAGGCCTTGCATGTATTATAACTGCATTATGTGGATTGGCTCGCGAGCACAGAAGTTATGCTGATCTTCGCTCTTTCCTGCGAACCATCAAAAGCAGGAACTCATAGAGACTACGCATAATACAAGGATCTCGAAGTTGGAGGCCACGGAAACGACGAAGAGTAGTGTAGTTCGTTTAGTCTGGGTCTCGCCTCAGTCTAGTTGACTCCGTTGGTGCTTGCGTGCATCCAATATTATCAAACTCTTTGGTTAATATCGGATGTACACAGGTTTTTCTAGTCGTTTGCCTGTGGAGAGATGCGCTCTACCCTTTTGCTTCTGCTACCGCTTTTGCTACTTTTGTAATTGTCGACGATCAAATCGCCGATCTTATGAATATATAAATAAAAAGAGGAAAAAGGTGCGTGACTCCTGGGAATGGATCTGACTCTCTCTTTATTGCTATGAACTCACAATTACAAACACTGGGAGTATCTAAAAATACAACACTTTGCTATATCTTGCTTGATGTCTTCTGCTTGTGCGGTCTATGTTGTACCCCGTGTCCTCTGTCTCTTTCCGTCCTTCCATGACCCTCCTTAAATAGTTGATGAAGCGGTGGCAGTTATCCCATGAAGAGACATCCGTTGGGGAGCGACGCGCCTGGTCGGGAAGAGACGGCAGTTTGGCGGTTCCACTAATCAGAAGGCGGTTGGTGAAAACGTCAACTGTTCTGCGGTTAATGATTTAGGAGACGTTAAATCATTAGCCGTAATAGTGTTGTATTATGTGGAACATGAAACACGTGGGTCATTCATCACATAGTGAGTGGCGTGGTCGGAGACTTGACCTAAACGCCTGTTCATAGCTTTACGAGCACTCACCTGGTCGTGGACTAGGCTTGAAACTTTGTCCGACCAGGGTATTCATTATATAACTTCTGTAATACCTACGACCAGTTAGGTCGGTGGTCTTAGAAGTTACGACCACGAAGACGTATGGTCTTTATCATATATTAAGATAATATATGAATATTTTAATCCTCAACAGTAATGTAATCATTTGGCCTGATCGGTCCTTATTGTAAAATTTGACCCGACGCGGTCTATATCACTCTTTGGTTAATATCGGACGCACACAGGTTTCCCTAGTCGTTTGCCTGTGGAGAGATGCGCTCTACCCCTTTGCTTCTGCTACCGTTTTTGCTACTTTTATAATGTAATCATTTGGCATGATCGGTCCTTATTATAAAACTTGACCCGACGCGGTCTATATCACTCGGATGTTTTGTAATATAATGAATGATATGATTTTCATTGTGTATAAAATGATGCAGTGGTGTATCTGTGAGTGCTATATACTGATCCAGGGTGCATCACACATTCAACAACTAATAAATTTCATCACAATTCATATATCATGTTTGACAAGACAACTAATTAAGTTCAACAAATAAAATACAAATACAAATTGACATAGTTCTTTACATATGTGCGTAAATTACGGGTAATCGAGCGAAGCGGATACGAGTGGAGCTTACCCATGCACATGCCCGTTTACCCGATGGGCAAGGAATTGTGTCCGTTTTCATGCCCGTGGGTAAAGAAAGACGTCTATACCCACCTCCATTAGGGTATTCGCCCGCGGGCACACGAGTAATCGGGCACAATTACTATCCGTACTCACATGCGATATTTGTGGATGCGAGACCATGAGGACGAGGCCGTCCAGTGTTGACTTATGATGCTTATAGTTGGATGGATCAAGTTATACATGTATAATATGGTTTTGGATATATCTTTATCCCTTTTGTTTGGTTGAGTGTATCGAATTAATTGATTCTGTATGAGGTAGTACAGATTATAAGAATTTTTTGTGAGATGCTGAACTAATCTCACCAATGTAGGGAGAAAGTTACCGAATCAACCTCATCCTCTCAATCAAACAAAATCTCGTATCGTTTGTGTACAATTTTATAAAACCAACTAAACGTATTCGTGTAACATTTCGTACCACTAATTAAACAATATGTATATATCATGATGTTATCAATCTTGTCCCACCGATATCATTCGTGTCGCCTTTCCCGAAGGCGTGGCATGGCTACGGGGCCCACTGACTGGACCGAGTAGAAGGCGAGCGAAGCAGCGGGCAAAGGCCAAGCGCGCGTTGCGCTCGAACGTATCAGACGATGTGAACACACCCGCGCGCGTGATCGGCGTCTCGCGGACGACGTGGCGCGCTCTCCACCAAGCACACGGGCTCGGAGTCGAGTGGGCGTGGGAGGAGGAGGCCAAAGCACATTCTGTTTTGTTCTGCTTGACCTTCGGCTTCAGTCCTTCAATAAACCTATGAGTGAGTGTGAATGCGTGAGAGAGAAAGCTCATGATGCAATTGAAGCTCTTCTCTAGCGTTCCTACTAAAAGATCGACCGGTCCCTCTTGACGCCTGGGTCTCTCCCAAGTCTTTGAAGCCACAGCTCATGAGTGTGAGTGACCATGCGTGCTTAACTAATCCTATAGACGCTGACTCAACTGATCCGATGCATACGAAGCTTATATGATTAACCAAGCTTCCACAATGCACCCTAGCCTCCTTCGTTGTCTTATCTGTAGCTTAAGAGACATTGTTGTTGACAACTTGCTCTTCTACCCACCTCTCATCTGTACTTGTGCCGGGAATGGGCAGGGAGGTCTGCCGGGTAGGGTATTTATAGTGCGTGCCTATCACTGACGGTTCTTATTACGAACCGTCTGTGATATGATCCTAACACAGATGATTTATTAATACAATCATTTGTGATACTTCACAGACGGTTCTTATTACGAACCGTCTGTGATATGATCCTAACACAGATGATTTATTAATACAATCATTTGTGATACTTCACAGACGGTTGAAAATAATAACCGTCTGTGATGACTAAAATTATCACAGACAGTTCTTGTTTCCAAAGAAGCTGTCTGTGGTGAGTCATATTATCAAAGACGGTTCTTATTGACAACGTACCGTCTGTGAAGTATCACAGACGGTTGTATTAAAAAACCGTCTATGATAGTTCCATATGTGGTAATGATACGTCTTCTATAACATGTTTTATAGTAGTGAAAGTCACGGGGATTTAGTTCATATATATTGCATGATGCATGTTTTGGTTAATCCGGGTCAAGTTTGGAATAATTGTGACCGAAAATAGTTGCTTGGTCTATTGTTGTGCAGATAGCTTGTAGTCAACTACGGTTAACGAGGAGGAGGATCGTGACTTGGCTAGGAGAACTAAGGTTCAGAACGGTCATGGATAAGAACTCTGGAAGATAAAGTTTGAGCCAAGATCTCTTGAGGTAAAGTGACGTGATGCAGATACAATCACGCTTAGCATTATTTCGCTCAATATATTATTTGACTGGAAATAATTATTAAGTTGCATTAAATATTATCAGGTGATCTCTAATATCATTGGGCACATTCTTATTTTATATAAAGAAACACAGCTATTATTTTATGTAATTATATACAGGCCCTCATTTGATTTGTACAAACCTAAAGTGAAGATGCGCTTGGAAGGCTTTGAAGGAAGAAGTGTCGCATGTCATGATAAATAGTACCATTATGAAAGTCTCGTCTAGCCTGTCAAAACAGATAAATTATTTGTTATATTTTGAGCACGAACGAGGAAGACATAGCACGGAAGATTCAGACGTCGCATGGGGTTCTTTCAGGTCGATCCCTCACCTGACGCCCCTGCACCATCATGAGTCGCCAAGTAATTTCCTGGTCGACGCTGCTCATGGGTTCCACACGACAGGTGACTGAGGCGTCACCGTCAAGTCCACGTCCGCTGCATACGGGAGCCGAATATGGTACATGGGATAACGTGCTGAGATAAATTAGGAAATAAATAATATGTTAGTTTCGAGAGTTCCCATTAGAACTTTTAGTTAGATATTTTATCTTCCGCAAGTGCTTGGCTATATAAAATTACATATATTTTTTATTGCAAGGTATGAGCATGAATATCAATATGTTATTTTCATATGGATACAAGGGCATCTTGAATAGCATATTTATTATTATCTCTTAGCTATGCTACGTCGATAAAATCCTAGATGAAGGAGGGAGAGGAGATAGAGTATATGTTGTCTCTTCCTGAAGAGACTGTCATGCACGAAACAAGATATGATACATTAATCTTCTCTTGGTGGTATGTGGGCTTGTTTCAAAGAAAAATTATAAAATATAAATGTTAAAACGTGTGCTAGAGACTATATATTGGAGATGTTGTCTCTAAAAATGATGTATTATATGTTAGAGATAAGGTTATCTCTAACTATTAGAGATATCTTAAGATTGTTCTTCTCCTACGTACGAAAAACAGTTGCGTCTATAGAGGAGAATTGGACGTTCTGTACCCCGTTGTTATTGCGTTTACTTGTGTTTTGCAGGAGTAACACCACGCCTACTTTGCGTGGTCGAGCAGACGAGAATCAAACGTGTGGTTGGATGAATTTTGGTGTCACGAGTTGCTGTAATTGAGGTAGTGGTTGGCATCGTCGTTTGTCAGGTTGCACGGATCTAAGTTATTACAATCCTCACTACACCATGTCATAGTATTAAGAGCAATCAAACTGATGGGGAAAAGTGCATTGAAAGGTAATTTATCTGCCGGGAAAGACATTCCTCGGCAGATATGTGTATTCCTGGCAGTTAAGTGCCCTAAATAAGTTGGTTTTCCCCAGCAGTTATGGTTTCCCTGACAGTCAGTTCTTTCCCAGCAGTTTGAGTTTCCCTGACAATTAGATGTATTGTCGGCAGTTCACTGCCCTCGATTCTCTGTGTACCTTGCAGTTAAGTGCCCTAGATAAGTTGGTTTTCCCCGGTAGTTAGATGTATTGCCAGTAGTTAACCGCCCTCGGTCGTCTATTTTATCGCACTACTACAAAACAGGCCATAGAAGACGGCTCGTCACAGACGGTTCTTTGAAACCATCTATGATAAAATAATCACAGACGGTTCCAAGACGAACCGTCTGTGATACCGAGAGAGTATCACAGACGGTTAGCGGTTAGAACGAACCGTTTGTGATACTGAGAATATCCCAAAGTTCTGTTACCAAAATAAAATTAATAAAGTTATTATTTTATTGGATTTTGAGAATTTTAAAAGAGATTTATTGCTTTTCTTGAATTTTCTAAATTCTAAAAGTTAAAAATAAAATTTATTGAGTTTTCTGCTATTTGATTGGATTTAAAGTGAAAAATAAAATTTTAATTAATTTATGGAATTTTCTGGTCTTTAAAGAGTTTTTTCCTATTTTCAGAAAATAAAAATAATTAATGTACGAAAATAAAAGCCAACTTTAAGTTGGAATTATTTTTATTAAGTTCAAAATAATTCTAGGAATTTTGTGAATTTTCTAGAATTTTTAGACTCTATTTCCTTTTATTCTAAAAATGTATTCAATTTATGGCTTAAATGTATTTCAAAAAAAATCAAAATAAAATATGGATTCCCGTCGGGTCCCCATCCGAATGTTGCTCCCAGCCCAAGCTCACTTAACCTTGTAAAGTATAGTGCATGAGATACCAACCGGCCATTTTCTCTTCATTGATTAGTACTCTCTTCCCTCTCTTTTATTCCTTGCTTTCTTGTGACATCCCGTTTTCGGACGGCAAATAGTGCCTACCGTTGGTATTCAATTTTCGCCATTCTTTGTTTTGTCGCTTGAATTTCTGAAAACCCCAAAGTTTTCTCTAAGCTCGGATTTCTGTTTCAAACATGTTCTCAATTTCCAATTTCAAAATTCGATTTGAATTCACTGGTTTCGATTTTGGACCCCCCAAATCTAGGGCCAACTTTATCCATCGTTGGGCCGACCCATTATTTCTGGCCCACTTATCTCTTTCCCTATTTCTTCCTTTGGCCAGCCCACAATTCCTCTCGGCCCACCACCCTCCCGAACCTCGCCTCTCGAGTTACAACAAATGGCATGGCCTCTTCCTCATCACCCTCGGCAAGTACTCCCTCTCCGACCACGTGCTCTTCGACGACGCCCACCCCGATGCCAACACTTCTAGTTGGCTGCCCTCCTTCTACAACCCCTATACCGGCACCATCAAAGTGTGGCTCGGGCAACTCCATCAACGCCAGGTCGCCAGCCTCCTCGGTCCACATGCCCCTAGCGCGCCCACCCAGCCGTGCCCCGGTGGTGCACCCCTGCCGCACACGCTGGTGGCTGGCCAACTCCAGGGCAGCTACACGCTACCCTCGTGATGAGGACATCCCTCCTTCGGATACACACACGACACAAGATCCTCCAGATCTGAGTGCTGAACTACACGGTCCTATGACAAGAGCTAGAGCACGTCACTTAATCGATAAGGTAAAGTCGTTTATAGGGCTGAGTGTATTATTTGAGAACTCTATGATGCTGTCTAATGGAAATGATTTACACACTAGAACTCTCAATTACACACTGATACCTTCTCAATCGTCAACCCACTAAAACTCTCAATTTTTGCACACATTTTTTTGCGCTCTTTGGTGTTTCTCCCTCCTACTCTCACCTTCACGTTTTTTTTTACTGCAAGTGTTACCCAAACCTTTCTACCATTTCTCCTCACAAGCTTTCTCATCGCTCCATCATGTGCGTGTTTCTCGGCTACCCGTCCGAACACAAGGAATATTGATGCCTCGATCTCTCATCAAATCGGGTCATCAGCTCCCGTCATGTTACGTTTGATGAGTCCCCCCTTCCCTTTGCCGAGCTCGACGCTCTGCCCTCTCCCACTGACCTCGATTTTTTGTTGGAGCTTGATAACACGTCGATGCCCATTGGGCCCTAGCATCTTGCTGTCCCCCTCCTAGTGTGGTACGCCCGCCCGTGCTCCTACCGACAGTGGCGCCCGACGGTGCTGCCTCTCCTGCGTCGGTTGTGCAAGGCCCATGCGCCCATGACACCCGATGTCGTCACGAATTCCCAACGACCATGGTGTGGTAGAACCCATCGCTCGGTGTGGCTCCTCCCGTGGCAGTCGAAGCACACGGTACTCCTGTCGGTCTACCGGTTGCCCGCCAACTCCCAGCAGGGTCGTTCCCCTGTAGCTTCCCCCAGGTGTTGTGCCGCTCTAGCCGGTCGATAACTCCCATGCCATGGTGACTCGTGGCAAGCACGGTTTTCAGCAGCTACTCACCAGCATGAAACCTCCATGCCGCCACTCTGTTTACTGTCCCGACCACATATCGGGCTGCTCTCGCCGCCCCTAATTGGTGCGGCGCCATGGAGGAAGAATACACTGTTTGATACAGGCATAACTACTACCAAAGCATTGGTTTGCATCCCTAAATTGCAAACTAATACTAGAACTCAAATTGACTCCATTGGTGTTGTTTTGGAACAAAAGGTAAAATAAAACATTATGAAGACCAACAGAGTGGATGGAGATGCTGGCCAACGAGAGGGAACATGCTCTCGGGTTAAAACCCTAGCGCATGCGGGTAGTCAAGAAAGACATGTGGTGACATGGCAACAAGGGTTGCATTGGCATCAAAGGAAGCATCAAGTGCATGGAACAAGTTCGCACAAAAAGCTCAGAGAAGGAAAGCCCACAACACAAGAGAAACTGAGAGGAAGACTTGGCCATGCATGGGGAGGACGTCGGGAATATGGTACGTGGGTTGGTTCAGTTTGGATCCAATTCGGACAGCCAATTGGTGTTTAATATTTTTATTTCAAAATTAGAATAGTTTACGTTTCCAAATTTAAAGTAGATTTCAAATTGGATTACTGTTCATCCGTACGGAATTACTGTTCACTGACTCAGATTACTGTTCATCTATGGTTACTATTCATCCAAATATTAGTATTGCTTGCGTGGGAGGCTATATAAACCCCCCATGGCCGCACTATTTGGAGGAAAAGTTATGATTTAGATAATAAAAATCAGAAAAGCCATTTTGGCGCATGTCATGTGTTCTTGAGTTGTGAGATGAGTTGGAGAGATTGAGGGAGAAAGATTGAGAGCGAGATCAAGAAATCTATCTCTTGCTTCGGAGTATTGTTCATCGGAGGCTACTACTTGCAATTCAATCTATCAGATTGGTTTGTGAGTTTATTGATTTTCTTGCAATTCAATTCACCGAATTGGTTTGTGAGATTGCTACTGATCTTCGAGTGTACCGTGAAAGATTGGACCAACAATCGGAATTCGTCTAATCAACTAGGTGGATCCTTATCACTGTTCTTCAGGCCAACAACAGAAGGGATCTTGTTCCACGGCCATCCAATGCCAATATGGTCACTGGGAAGTGGATTTTTTTGGCATAAGCTCAATTCGGATGGCACTCTTGGCCGCTATAAGGCTCGATGGGATTTTCGTGGTTTCACACAGCGTTGTGGTGTTGATTTTGATGAGAATTTCAGTTCAGTCGTCAAGCCAGCCACTATTCGCACTGTTCTCTCTTTGGCCCTATCCCGGGATTGGCCTATCCACCAGCTGGATGTTAAGAATGTGTTTTTCATAGCACACTCTTGGAGATTGTCTTCTGTTCGCAGCCAGCTGGAGTTGTGAATTCATCTCACCCGGATTATGTTTACCGCCTCAACAAGTTTCTCTACGGTCTCAAACAGATGCCCTGAACCTGATACAACTGTTTTGCGGTGTAGAATCGTTAATGACAATCAGAGGGGGTGAATGATTGTATTTTTTTTTATTTCTCCCGGATTACTTCTCACGTGTAGAAAACATCAGTACGTCCACCCTAAAAAATCAGCACGGAACCAACACAAGTAGCAACAAAAAATTAATTAACAGGCTCCGGGTCACCATTAACTCCGCATCAAGGAACCCGTAACCTCCTCACCAGATCTCCAGAATCTGTTTATCAACCATAGCCGCACCAAGTCAAGAACTCCTCTCGTCATGCATGCAACATCAATCACCAAAAGCAATCTCTTTGTATTCAATGCTCTAGCCTATCACTTTTCTATCTACTATATGCGATGGGAAAAGCAAACTTTTTGATGTGCTTGCCTTGGATGACTAAAAGCAGGACTCACTGGGTAAACAAACAAATAAAATTAATTAACTTCACTATGCGTCCGTGCGTGGAGAAACATGCCGATCGAGACAAAAAGACGATTCCGCGCCAGAGATGTCCAAGCGTTAAATTCGCTTTCGCATGCGGTGGTGATCGACCCGACGCAGGGACTATGCACATCGATCGAGAAAAGCAGCTGTCGAACAAGAGACCAATCGCAGCGAAACGCGCCGCCACTGGAATTTTTTACTTCTAATCTCATTACCTTCGTGAACGGCGCGACGGACAGCCGAACACGCAATTCCTTTTATACGTCAACAGCCATCAACCCTGAAATGCAGCACCCCTGTCGACACTCACTCCAAAGACTCCTCTGTTGCTGGCACTTCTATGGCTGATCAGACGTTCTACCGAAGTCTTACGGGTGCTTTGCAGTACCTCACTTTCACTCGCCTGGATATTGCCTACGCCGTACAACAAGTTTGCCTCCATATGCATGATCCTCACGAGCCGCGTCTCGCCGCCGTGAAGCGCATTCTTCGGTATCTTCGTAGCACCATCGACCACAACCTTCTTCTTCACCGAGCCACCTCTACAGATCTGGTTGTCTACTACGACGTCGACTGGGCTGGTTGTCTCGGCACGTGTAAGTCCACTTCAGGCTACGCTGTGTTCCTAGGTGACCATCTCGTCCTCTGGTCCTCGAAGCGGTAACACACTGTCTCTCGTTTAAGTGCGGAGGTTGAGTACCGGGCTGTGGCCAATGCTGTTGCTGAAGCGTGCTGGTTACGCCAACTTCTGTTATGTATATAAGAATGCACTAAGAGATACTGTTGCGTGATGGTGATGTTGCGTGACAATGGATAATCACACTCCAATTTCAATCGTCTAATCTGTTGTTTGCTCAATTGATCTCTTTCCCGATTCCCTTTGTAATTATTTGAAACTGGCATGTATTGCTTCCATGCACCTTTAGAGTTAATTAGAGGCTCATGCTATCGTGCACTTGGGTTGAGTATACTCCTTTCTTCTAGCAAGTAATGTCGTTCTTTTTTATTTTATTTTCCAGATCCTCGTTACTTCTTTGTTGATTGAACTCCTAATTGAGCTGCTGATCATTACTGCCTTTGACTGCTTGTCTGTCCCAACTCTCATCAAAATGAACTGAGCGATGAGAAGAATGAACTGATGTGTGTGTTCACTTCAATCAATTTTACTGTAAAAATGAATTCTAGATGAGGTCCACCTAGATTAGTTTAGAGACATTAAAATTTTCTTTGAGACAGCAACCTAGTGAATGTGCCTCTCTAAAAAGTATTTTGGTTAGATTCTGTACCAAATGCCATTCCATCACAAAACAATACAGCTAAGTAAACGAAAAATACAGTAATTTCCAGGAAAACTATGAACAATATCTGGCAGCAAAGCATTATTTCACTATACATGTCCACAAAAATTTTACATGAAAATAATGTATACAAAGTATTCCCTCCTCCTTTTTCCGGGTTTGGGACCGGCTATGCCATTAAGTGGTATGCCTAATATGACATAGGCGGAGTTGCCCACCCACCCACTACAAACAGAATATTAAGAAGGAAAAAAAGGAAAATAAAAATATATACCAAAAAAAGAGAAATAGAATACACGAAATCCCATACAAACTACCATAAAAATTCACCAAATACGATGCACATGGAATTTAAGAAACATCCCTTGTTTTAGTTTTCCTCCGTTTTCTTTTCTTTTTCTTTTTTGAGTTTTTACAAACTTATCTCTTTTTTGTGATTTTGATGTTTTAACCTTTTTTTGTATTTTTTTCCTTGTATGTACTAATAATTATGATAAAATAATACAAAGGACAACTGAAGCGCACGAGTCTTCAAGGTCAACAACCTACAAAATAAAATTGCACATAAAATAAGCATGGTTATATATAAATAGACTAATTCAATAGTCTATGTTCAACCTAAGAAGGTCATCGGATGCTAGTAATAATCGCTTCAAGAGTGCAAAATTAAAACTAAATGTCCGTACGTACCTTGTGTTTTCGTTTCCATCTAATTGGGTGTCTCACAGCTTCAACTGCCTCTGTGGTTCCGTGATTACCCACCCTGCAGCCAATAAATTCGGATCCAATCTTGGTAACCGCGGTTGCTCCGCCAATTTTCAGATATTTCAAGCTGGGTAGCTGTCCAATTGGTGGAAGGTACACACAGGATTTGCAGTCTATCAGCTTCAAGGATTTCACTGAAGACAAATGGGAATTACCAAGCCAGGTGGGATACCTCCGTCCAAAGAATCCCATAATACCTAGATCTTCCAGGTTGTGTGGAGGGCTTAGCTGCTCAAAGATCTTCTCAATGTTGCAAACATCTTCTTCTGAATAATACGGCTCATCCGTATGTTCAGTGCACCGTAGATATAAAACTTTGAGATGCCTTTTGTCTATTAGCAACGAATCTGTACTACAAGGAGCTGCTCTTTCCAATTTAATCATATAAAGCCTCCTTAGCTGTGATAGATGCCCCAACTCTTCCAACATCCATCCATCTTGTGTTTTAGAATGATCACTTCCACCACCAACCGGAAATTCTTCTAAATCATTGAGGAATTTCAATTTGCTTATCCCTTTTGGAACCTGATTTATTGGTGTATCGCCAAGCCCAAGACGCCTTAAATTGCACAATTTGGTGATTGCCGAAGGAAGACTGTGCAAAGCTTCACACTCCTCCAAGTTCAGTATCTGAAGGTTTTTAAGTGAACCAATGGACTCTGGAAGACAAGATATATCGGTCCCATCAAGATCAAGTAATCGTAGATGGATCAAACATTCAATACAACCTGGAATGCTTTGTATAAGTGAACCTGTCAAATCCAAAACACGAAGAAGCGGAAGTTTCTTGAAAACTAAATGATCAACTCCCAGTGACTTCTCATAAAGCGTTCTCATAGTCCTCACTTTAAGTTCCTTGTCCGTGCTGGGGAACACTAACGTATCCTTCTCGGTGACAACTGAAATACGTCGCAGTTTATCCATACTTTTACCCCCTAATACTTCTGGATCTCCGATATAACATTCTTCTCTTGATAAATAACAAGCAAGCTGCCTTAAGAGATCGTGCATTTTGCACCAAATATGGTCCGAATATGAAACATCTGGTTGGAGGAGATTCCGGTGGATTAGCTCATAGTAGTACTCTTCTGCTGTGTCTTCTAGTAGTTGCCCTTGTTGCTCCTCTACAAAGCCTTCAGCAACCCATAACCTGACTAGATCATCACGTTTAATGTTTGAATCTTCAGGATACATAGCACAATAAAGGAAACACTGCTTCAGATGACGTGGTAACTCATCGTAGCTTAGATGTAAAGCGCCTTCTATTTCATTAGGAAGCTTGCTACGGGACCAAGCATTAATTTTGCTCAAAATCTTTTTCCACTCATTCTCTGTTTGATCTTTGCTTGCCAAAACACTAGCAGTAACCTTGATCGCGAGAGGGAGGCAACCGCACCTACGAACGACATCAATCCCTATGTTTTTCAGATTTTGCACTTCTTTTTCTTCGTTGATGTTCATGCTCTTCCAAAGAAGCTCCCATCCCACATCTACTGACATGAGATCAACTCTATGGGTATGTTCAGCACCTATTTTCATTGCAATTGTGTCATCTCGTGTTGTTACCAAAATTACTCCTGCAGCTGCTGCATGCAATGGAGTTCTTAGTAGGTTGGTCCATACATTGACCTGCCACACATCATCTAGCACAAGAAGGAAACTACTGCCTTCAATTGTTTCTGCGAGCTTGCTCTGGAGCTCTGCTATGGTTTCACCTTGCTCCTGATGTACTCCGATATTTCGGAGAACCTCTTTTAGAAGAGTAACCTCCTTGTACTCTTGCGAAACACAAATCCATGCGTGCTTCTTGAAATTTCCTTTTATTCTTCGATCGTTATATATTTTCTGGGCTAGTGTTGTCTTTCCAACTCCTCCGGTTCCAACAATAGCGATCTTGCAAGCCTTATTTTCCTTACGTGCAAGCACCAAGTCAACCAATTTCCTACTAGAATGTATTATCTCCTTTCCTACAAGGTTGGGTTCAACAAGGTGGGAACTATTTCCCAGTTTGGATGATGAACTTTGACCGACAGGTGCTGCATTAGAACGTGTTAGAAAACTTCCACCCAACTTTGAGATCTTCTCGATCCTAGTATTGAGGTTTCTGATCTGTACAGCAATCTCACGACGCCTCTTCATATTAGGAAAACAAGACAGCAACGAAATACCACTACATGCATCATTCTCTAGTAGCTTGCTTCCTTCAAACGTAGCCAAGTCGATAATATCATCAGCATCATACATTGCATCTCTTAGCTCACCAAACCAGTTGTTAACGGCTTGCTCTTCTGTCCTTCTTTGCTCAGCATCATTAAGAAAGCATTGTATTTGGCTCATCGTTCGTTGTAATTCTCTGAGCTCTTCTTTCACCCCTAGAATCAGAAATGCCTCCTCTGTAATGATTTCTTGTAACTTCTTGGCACATGATCCAACCAGATAATCTAGTATGGTTGCCATCAGACAAACTTGAGGCAGATCCGCCGAAAATAGCAAGCTTGCAGGCTGGAAATGAATGCACAACATGTGTTAAGACGGTTTGAGAATTACACAGTCAACTAAATTTATATCTTTGTCACAGAGATCCACAAATATCGCTACTTATTTGCCATTTACATTTTGAGCAACTTCAGATACTACGGAATTAACTTCAGTAAATCATGCATAATGATGGTTCATGTGGATGAGGAGCTAATACACTAGGTCTCAAGACCGTAGGTATTTCCAATCATCTTACATGAAAAAGGCTCAAGAAAAAAGATCCGCGTTGGTGTTTCAGAAATTCAGTAGTACGGCAGGTATTGAGGATTTGAGGTATCAACTTCTGTGTCAGCATTTTGCCAATTTTTGTTATTTTTTCGTTTCTGAAAATTGACATTTATTGAGGCATCACTACTTATTTGCAGTTTACATTTTGAATAATATAGCGAGAGCACGGAACTGCAACAATAGAGTACACAATAGGTTTTGCATAGCATGTATGTGTCTTAAGGCATCTGGTACCAATAAGGTTCGCAATAAGAATCAGCAAAAATCAACTTACAGAAGAAGTTTGCTGTGCTGATCAATTAACAATATTAACTGCTTGGAGGAGCAAAGAACGTATAGAACATAACAGAGAGTATTATCAGTTCATCACTGTAAGCATACTGCTGATCCCGGCGCTGCAAAATGGGGGGAGGAAGTTCATCAGAAATCTAGAAACGAGAAGTTCATCAGAAATGAGCGATTAACTGAACTGAAGTTGTAGAACATAGAGAAAATACCTGAATGTGGGGTTGATCAAGGCCACGATCTAGAGGATCATAGGGAAAATAGAAATGAACACAACTGATCCATAAGAAACTTCTGCCGCCCGCAGCACTGCATGCGAAATGAGTGTACAAAGATTAACCGAAGAGAAGAAGATGAAGGAACAGAGTTGAACTATTTCTCGAGCCCAGCTTACCACAGCCAGTAGAGATGTGGAATGCAACACGCTGGAACAAATCAAAGCAACAGCAAGGGAATATGGTGGAGACGAACACTTGTTGCCAACACAAAGTCTCCTCTTATTGCATACAACGTGTAGACCAGAGTCTCGTAAATATCCCCCAGTGCCATTGATGTGGCGTGCTGGTGACGCACAACCCACGAAAATATTAAAAATTCTATGTACGCCCCTTTGCTACTCAGGTTTCTTATGAATTTTGACGTTGTTATAATTATATAAAACTGTAAGGGTTTAGGCATAAAACTGCGATACCCTGCCAGCTGCCTCATTTACTGGTAGTTTCTGCCTCATTTATTGGTAGTTTGGTAGCAACTTTTTCTACCCTTTGCAACCCCTAGATTCCCCAATCAGACCTTTGTTGGTCATGCCATGCTGGTTCTTGCCCAAGAGGAGAAGACTGGCATGGCGGCATGAATGAGCGGTCAGTCCAGTGGGACCGAACACCTTGTGGAACTGAACGCGCAACACTTGTTCACTGCTTCTCAACAAACGCATTAAAAAAGATTGCAAGAGACAAAAGAACCATCGACTCTCGTGTCGCTCCCACGGGCGATCCGCACCTCCTCCCACAGCTGCCCACCGCCTTCTCCCCGACGGACGCTGCCGAAGCTCTGGGACCGATGCCACCCCCCGGTGGAACCTGTTTTGGCTTGCCGGCGCCGCTCCCTTCATGGTTTTGTCCTAGATCTAGAATCCACTGCGTCGGCCACCACAGGCTAGGTGGCGCTACTGTTGAGGGAGTCTCCCCTTGCTGCCATCGATGTTTGTGCCTGTGGAAGGCGCCCCCGCTGAGGGAGCCTCGTTGGGCGCCGTGGACTGTTGGTCTAGAGTGCGTCGCCAGAAGCCTCGCTGGGGAGGTCACCACCATTGACAGCAGTCGCCATCGGGAGCCGGTGTTGAGCATGTGGGAGGCGCCCCGCCGAGGGATCCTCGTGGGGCATCGTGGAGCTACCGGTCTGGAATGTGTCAGGAGGAGCCGCACCGGGGAGGTTGCCATCGTTGACAGTAGCTGTCGCTGGGAGCCGATGCGGTGCTTATGGGAGGCATCCCCACCGAGGGAGCCTTGTAGGCGCGTGGTGTCGCGCATGCAGGCGCGTCGGCGAGTGCCGTCTTGGGAGGTCGCCATCGTTGACAGCAGCCATCACTGGGAGCTGATGTAGTGCCTGTAGGAGGCACACCCACCGAGGGAGCCTCACGGGGCGTCGTGGAGCTGCCGACCTGGAGCGTGTCGGGAGGAGCCGCGCTGGGGAGGTCGCCATCGACGACAGCAGTCGTCGTCGAGAGCCGATATCGTACTCCCACAGCATACGGGAGGCTTCGTCGACTACGAGATTGTTGAACTGGTATGTGTTCTACTCGGATTGAACCACAAGCTTGTCCACATCATCCTCATCGTCAGATCCTTTATCTTCTGACAATACATTGTAGTCTTGGGATTCCGGATCCATCATTTGCACTATGGCTTCCAACTCTCCACCCTCGTAAGATAGCCCACTGGTCTGCCTGACTAAAGGAGCGACTTCTCTAGGGTCTTCGTCGACAGCATCAGCAACTCTGGGAGCTTCAAGCACTGTGTGCGCCGTGCTGTGGCTGGAGTCACTGACTTCTTCTTAGGCATCACCACCCCTTTATTGTTTAGCCGTGGATGCGTGAGTGGGCTTGGCATATGCCTGGGACAGAAGGACCAAATCCCACCCTCTATCCCTCGCCACACGTAGATATGATTGCTATGACTTTGTTCCTGTCGGTGTATTAGAACCGATCTTACGTAAAGATTATTTGATTCGGGGGGTCTCCTAGAGATGAGATCACGCAGGGTGGTTGACACGGGATGTTTAGACAGGTTCAGGCCTTCTCCGGAGAGAATAATAACCCTAATCCTGTGTATGTATGGTATTCTTGATGATCAAGTAAAAGACTAAGACTATTACAGAGAATAGCACTTGTGTTTCTACTTGACTTGCTCTCCTTCGCCCTCCCCCTATCCCTCTGATTGATGCCTTATATAGTAGTGAAGAAGTAGCCGTTTTGCCCTACGGGAGATGCGCCTAATTAATCCAGTAATGGCGCATGATGGCAGTAATTATAGGCGCCTCGGCTTCTTCACGCCGTCTGGCAATTATGTTCCAGAGATAATGGGGTATTTACACACCATTAATACGCGGAATAATAGTGCGTGTAGACCGTTCGGATTCCTTAATCAATTGGACCCACTCGCCTGTAGGTTTGATTATAAGGTGGCCGTAGTTTACCTGGTCGTAGAAGGACTTACGACCAGGTAGCAGTCGTAGAAGGACTTAAGACTATGTAGTGGTCGTAGGAAGACTTACGACCATGTAGTGGTCGTAGAAAGATTTACGACCATGATATAGTCGTAGCAAGACTTATGACTATGGGGGTGATTGTAGAAGATCTTACAATCACTTGGTAGGCCTCTCCCTTATAGATATAAGGGGTACTTCTGGGGACTATGTAACATCATATTTACCCATAATAAGAATTATAGATAAAAGATAAAAATGAGGATTATTAGATCCTCGTCATCTAGCCCCCCAGCTTCAAGTGAAAGTAACTTACTTGGTAAAGGTTTCGTAAATGGACTTACGAACATGAAAGTGTCGTAGAATGATAGTCGAAGGAAAAACTCTTCGACATTTGAGTGTTGCTCTGACCAGAAATTTGCTTGGTCAGGAAGGTTGCTTACGACTATCAAAAAGTCATAAAAACTCTTACTATTGTGTAGTAGGACGATCGGAGAAAAAACCCTTCCGATTGATACTTCCTTCGACCAGAAAGATTTGGTCAAGAAAGTAATTTTGCTTGGAGGTGACAAAACGAACCTAACTTTCCTGAACAGACCGTCTGGGGAATTGCAAACGATTTCCACAGATCTGTTGATGAGACGGTTCCCGAAGCGATTTGCAATCGTGAAGATTGCTTATGACTATCAAAAAGTCGTAAAAACCCCTACGACCGTCTGGTGGTCGTAGTAGGGAATCGGAGAAAAACCTTTCCGATTGATACTTCCTTCACCGAAAGACTTGGTCAAGAATGTAATTTCGCAGGGGTGACAATACGCACCTAATTTTTCTCGAGCGGACCATCGAGGAATTGCAACCGCTCTCATAGACTTGTCCGATGAAGCGGTTCCGGCGGTACAACCAACTCCCATAGACCTATAGCGAGACGGTTTCCAAAGGCGGAGATCGTCGGTTATAAAAACTTACCAGAGGTAGACTTGGGTTTTACCTTTCCCCAAATCACTCATTGTTCTTGAGCTTTTGCTTTCTCCGTCCTCGACTAGGTTTCATCTTCTCTCCGCTAACCCAATCAAAAACTTCTTGCTTACGGCGAAATGGCCAAGAGAGTTTCGAATGGGAGGAATCGGAGATGGATGCGGCTAAGATCAAGATCTTGGTCGATCTTGGGAAGATTCGAGAGCTCGTGAAGTGGATTCAGCTATCGGGCGATCGCCATCGGGGAAAATGGGCAAATCCCGTCTTCCAAGCGTATTGTGAGTGCGGCCTTGATTGCACGCCCACCCCTTTCTTACGTGAGTACTCGAACACTTTGGGGTGGGCCGTGAACTTAGGTCCCAATTCCATTACCATGTTGAGTGTGTTCGTGTATCTCATGCGGCGTGCACTGAGATTCCGGCGGATCTCGAGCTGTTCCAATATTATTATGGGATGACTCGACAAACCGGAATCGCCAAGTCTGCGATGCAAGCTCCACGACTCAAGTCGAAGGAGTATATTGAGTTTCACCGGTCTTCGTGGCGGGTGGAGGAAGAGGTGGATCTCTTGGAAGGTCACCTCTGAAGACGACCTTTCTTTCGAGGGAAGGCTGCAGAAAAGAAATCTTCATGGGACTCAATCCCTGAAGATATCAGCCAGATTAGCCCTTATATTCAAGCTATTAAGGACTTGAAGGAAGAAGGGCTGACCGGATGGCATGTGGTGAAGGATTTCATCACACGCCGAATTAGTCCTCTGAAGAAACGAGCATCTCCTATGTGGAGGTACTCGGAAGAGAGACCCCACCGAGACTACGAGGAGGGTAAGTAATTGTCGACTTAGCTCTCGGTTTGGTCTTTCTCAACCTTGTCTAATATTCTTATCTGCTTACGGATCTTTCACAGCCGAGGTTGACTCAGTCGGACTCATCTGCGAGAAGTCTCCGCCACTCCGAGGGGCGGTTCCTCAAATCATTGCGGTTTTGTCCGCAGATGAAAGGATAGTGCGCCTAAAGGTAATCAAAAATCTGATTCTTTCTTTAGGACTTTATAGTCGTAGAAGATACTTACGACTAATGGTGATCGTAGAATATCTTACGATCAAGAAAGAGTCGTAGAAAAACTTACGACTTGGTACTAGTCGTAGAAAAACTTACGACTAATTAGTGATTCTTCTTTTTCTGTTTTGTTTTACAGAAAGTAGGCATGGAAAATCGTCAGGACGACGAAGAAGTCGTACTGATGACTATTGGCGCTGGGTTGTCGAAAGACAAAGGCTCGGCTCCTCCCTCGAAGAGACGTCGACTTGTAAAATCTGCCGACAGGGGGGGAGCAAGCTCGAGCTCGGTCTTCGACCGGACCCTCTACAGAGGCTGCGGCGGTGTGTCAGTATCTGGCCGAGGCCGCAGCCATCGAAGCCGAGGAGGTTGAGGCAGCTGAATTTCTTAAGCGCAAACCTCGCAAGGCTAAGGTACCCTTCTATTATGACAAAGAATCTTTCGCAGTTTCTGCCACTCCTAGTTTTATTAGGCAACTGGAAAAGGAGAATTGGAAGGATTTTGTGTCTTTTATGAAGGGCGATCTTGCATCGGCTAACTGCAATGTGAGGCGATCTTGCTCTTGGAATGGTCGAGGCCGATCTCGGCCATCGGAGAATCGAGAAGCGAGCTCGGTTCTGTTCAAATTCTACGACGGGCGTGGTCGTGTTGACCAATGTTGAACCTCGACCGGGCGTGGTCGTGGAGAAGAAGAGGTCCTCCGTTGGGAGGATTGCTCCAAAATTCTGGTTAAGACCGAGTGCGGTATGTGAAATGTACTAAAGTGTAAGAAGGACATTTACCTTTTTCTTTTCACAACTTTGATTTGTTTTTCTTTATTTGATCCGACTCCTTGACCCAGGAATACTTCACGAGAAGTCCATTGCCATCCCTTCAACTACTGGGGAGGTAGCAATGGAGGTGGTCGAATCATCACCCTTGGCCCAGGTGGCCGATGAAGTCGAGACTCCCAGAGTAATTTCCACATCTGCTGAAGTCGTAACTACGACTCTTGAGGTAGCGGCCATTACTGCTGAGGTGGCTGCTACGACTACTGAGGTCGTAGAAACAACAGAGGCAGCTGTGGAAGCCTCTGGTCAAGGTGGTGACCAGCCTGTGCACCGCTCTGGGAAGGAAATTGTAGGAGGCGTTCCTTCCCCTACCCAAAGAGATTCTGAGAACCGAAGGAGAAAATTTCAACTTCTGTGGTGACTTCTTTGGGCCTGCCTCCGTCGTAGGGTCTTCTGCTTACAGATCTCGTGACCGAGTCCCCCATCCCAAAGATATTCCCAATACGGAGAATACTTTTGATAACGAGCGCCTCGAGAAGGTGTGGTGGGACAAGGTCGCGAGGATAGATAAGCTGCAGAACCCGGACCTTGTATATTCGATGTTTGCTAGGACGACCATGAATGTAAGTATCTTCAAAATACTTATATATGTGGCTTTCCTTCTCTTCTCACTGTTCTCTTTTTGCAGAAAGCTCTGGAGCAAATTGCTGTTGTCGGTGAGTACCATCGACAACTTTTAGAGCTAAGACAGGAGAAAGAACTACTCTGTGCAGAGGCAGAGAGATGGTAAGTCACTTATCATTCATAGTTGTTTTCGACTTAAATACTCGTATAATGTTTTACGAGAATAGTCATGGAAGAAACTCATGACAAAGTATTAGTCGTAAAAAGCTTACGACTACTTACGACCAGATAATGGTCGTAGAAAGACTTACAACCATATCGTAGTCGCATAAAAACTTACGACTAGGTCAGTGGTTGTAGAAGTTCTTACAACCATTCGGCTGATGTTTATCTTCGTTTCTGTTCTTTGTAGGTTAAACAGTGATACGAAGACCTTAGCTGACTCACTCGACTATGAAAAAGAGGAGTCGAGGAGGCTAAGGAATGAAGTATTAGTCCTCTCGGATAGACTTCGAGAGGTTGTCTCTGCATCTAAGAAATTGCAGGAAAAAATAAACAGTAAGTGCTGAACTTAAGACTGCTTTTGAGTTTTAACCTTTACCTAACTCTCATTTCTTCTTCAGATAAAGAAAATGAGATGCGAAAGCTCCGGACTGAAGTTGGAGACAAAGCTTTGGTCATTCAGGAGTTTTTCAGTATTACCAGAATAAGGATCAAGAACTCGAGGTTACGAGAACTCAAATAATGTAAGTAATTCTTTACCGTTGTCCTTTTGAGTGTTTTCCTTTTCTAATGCCAATTTCTTGTTGAAATTGTTGCCCAATTGAGAAGCCTCGAGGTGAAATCCAAGAAAAGACCTTGATCGCAATGAGTCCGTCGCATTGCTAAGATGAATCAGAGGACATCGAGCATGGGAGAAAAGCATCTTTGAAACCGTTGCTTCCCATCGAGAAGAGGTCAAGAAACTGGATTCTCAATTAGTAGGTAAGAAATGCTTTTACCTACAATTATCTTTGTGTTATCTTCCTCTAGAAGTATATTTTTGTTTGACCAGGTATTATTCTTTTGTAACAAGTGGTGAAAATAAGAAGCTTCATGAGGCTTGACTTGTACCCAACAGAGATGGAGTCGATGAAGACTAGTCTTCAAGGCAACATCACTCTCTGAACAATGTGCTTAGTGAGCTACATTACGAGGAAAAACTCCTCGAGAAAATACTATAGCCGCTCACACAAGTACCATTGGGAACAAGTCGGAAAATTGTAAGAAATGGTGACCACTCTGAAGGCTAATCAAAATTTGAATCAATAAGGGAGCGATCAAGGCTCTTTGTAAGTTACGCTTTGGCGAAACTTAAAGCTCAAGACCCCGCCTTAATGTTAAACCAATCGAAGCCGACTTCGATCGTCTGAATCGAGGTAAGTCGTGCGATTGAGGAAATCTGGTCGATTGGCAAAAGGTGGCGGAGGAAATGCGACTAGGCTCTCCCCTTGAGTAATCTTGTAACTACCTTGTAAAGCGGACAATTTTGTTGATGAGTAATATATGATCCGTCTCATTTCACGAAAATCATCTTGTCGAGTAGTTAGTAACTCAAAAGATAATAAGCGAATGAAAGACTAAGAATTGAAGTCAAATTAATAACTTTATCCTAGCCCCGACTATTTGCTTAGATTGTTTAGACAATCTAAATAAATAGTATTTGAAATGGGGTTTAAAACAAAGAGAGTTTATTTAACTTATAGCTTTTATTACGGTTGTCAAGCCTTTGGTGAAAGAGTAGAAACGACTCGACACTAGGAAGTTCCTTCTAGTGGGCGGGACCACGTCTTGAGAGGAAAGGCTTCGACTAGGTGATGTTTCCATCTCCGATAGGTTTAATCGAACCAAGAACGACAACTTGAGTTAAACAAGCGTCTTAGAGGACTTTAGTAATTCGTTCGTCCTTTTTGGTGGACTTGATAAGTCTTTTCGATGAGCAAAAGTAGGAGGCGGCGACACTAGGAAGTTTCCTTCTAGTGGGCAGGACCACATGCAGAGAGGAAAGACTTCGACTAGGTGTGTCTCTTCCTTCGACCAGTTAAAACAAATCGAGTACACCAAAGGTGGTCGAATAAACATAAGAAAGTGCACTCTACTTAGGATATTTTTTGATTTTACTGAAAAAATAAACTAAGATTAAGAGAGTTGGCTTTGAGAACATTTCGACTGGATAGAACCCGAGCTCTTTGTATTGGTAGCAAAAATGAGTAACGAGTCGATGCTAGGAAATTCCTTCTAGTGGGCAGAACCACATGCAGAGAGGAGAAGTTTCGACTAGATGACGTTTCTCGCTTTTCGACCAGTGTAAAGAAAACTGGGTGTTTTTATATCATAGTCGAAAGATTAAAAAAGCACTACTCAAAAATAAGGCAAAAAGAGGTAGAAAGAACCTGGACTTTTATTGCCTGAGAAATTGGTCACACATAGAATTTGCGTAACTGGTCGATGTTCCAAGAGTTTGAGAGAACCTGTCCATCTTCCATTGCTAGGCGTACCGACTCTGGCCGAGTTACTTCGACCACTGTGTAAGGACCTTCCCATTTGGGGGAAAGTTTATTCCGATTAGACTTGGATTGGCAGAGCCTGAATACCAAGTCACCTACAGCAAGGCTGCGAGGTTGGACCTTACGATCATAGTATCTGCGCAGGGCTTGTTGGTAGACCGCCGAACGGATTAAGGCTAGGTTTCTCCTCTCTTCGAGTAGGTTAATGTCATCTGCTCGAAGTTGTTCCTTGTCTGAGTTGTTGAAGGTTTCAACTCGTGTTGATCGCAATTTTAGCTCTGGAGGAAGCATGGCTCCGGCTCCGAAAACTAGAAAAAAAATGGTGTTTCTCCTGTTGCTCGACTGGTGGTCGTACGAACTGCCCATAATACGGAAGGTAACTCTTGTACCCAAGCCCCCGAGCGCTTAACAAGCTGGTCAAAGACTCGGGTTTTAATTCCTCGCATTATTTGGCCGTTTGCTCGTTCGACCGCCCCGTTGCTTTGGGGATGTGCAACATAAGCATAGCATAACCTGGTACCCAACTCGTCGCAAAATTCCTGAAATTTTGCACTTATGCTATTTACCATTATGCATAATTATCCGACTCGGAACTCCAAATCGACTAATTCGCATCTCATCATGAACCTTTTTCTTTGCTTCCGTTGTTATCGATTCTGAGTTCAGCTTGATCCATTTGTGAGCGTGTCAATAGCCACAAAAAGGAATTCAAAACCTCCTGGAGCTTTGGGAAACGGTCCTAGGATATCGAGACCCAAGGTCGCAAAAGGCCAAGAAAGAGGTATTGTTTGTAATGCTTGAGTGGTTGGTGTATCATCTACCATGGAATTGTACTTTGGACACACTTTTTAACCACCTCCTTAGCATCGTGCAGTGTCAGTAGGCCAAGAAAACCTTGTCGAAAGGCTTTACCAACCAATGTTACAGAGGAAGCATGTGTCCCACAGATGCCACTTTGTGTATATCGTGAAGGAGTGTTATTCCTTCGTTTTGGAATGCATCGCATGAGTATCCCTTGGGTTCCTCGTTTGTAGAGGACTCCTTCGACCAAAGTATACATTTTGGCTTTTCGGGATAAACGATCGGCCTCAAGATCATCTTCGGGTACGGAACCCTTACGAAGATATTCATAGATGGGAGTCATCCAGGTATCTTCGTAGTCTAATGAGGTCATCTCAATAGGAGGTGTTTCTGGTTCTTCGACCAGAGACGGCTTTTGGAGTTGCTCCAAAAAAACTCCTCTTGGTACTGTAGATCGGGAAGAAGCCATCCGAGCAAGTTGGTGCGAGGAAATTATCCTTCGAGGATGAATTGTACCTCGAAACCTAAAAATGCTTTTCTAGCTTTCGTACCTCCGATAAATCTTGAGACATTGTCGAGTTAGAGCACTGGTACTCTTTCCCGATTTGATTCACGACTAGTTGAGAGTCTCCTCTCACGAGTAGTCGACGAATTGAGAGTGCTTTCGCAGCTCGTATACCAGCTAGCAAACCTTCGTACTCTGCCACATTGTTAGTGGCACGAAAGTTTAATTGTATGGCATACTTTAAGGTTTCTCCGTAGGAGATACCAGACCACCCGACCCAGAGCCACTTAAAGTAAGTGACTGTCAAAGTACATCATCCAGTCGTGTCGTGAAATTGTCTTGGGGATCTGAATGTTCGAGATTTGTCCATTCGGCGACAAAGTCCGCCAAGATCACGGGATTTTATGGCCGTTCGGGACACGAAATGGAGTCGAACTCCCAAGTTCGATGACCATTTTGCCATGCGTCCATTGTTTCCTTATTATGGAGGATTCTTTGTGAGACCCGGTTTATCCGACTTGTAATGTAACCAACCGCTTGGCCTAGCATCACAAAGCAGATAATCCGAGACTCGAGACATGTATACTTCCAAATGCAAGATACACACCTCCTTACAAAGTTCATGCATCAATTCCATTCATTCACATAGAACCGAAGCAAAGCGAGCAGGAATAACATTAATAAAGGATAGTTATTACAAAGAGAGGCCAATGGCCAACAATAAAAGAGACAACAATAATTAAGCAGTGAAGCAAAAGTGCCATAAGATGGCTATAAACAAAAGAGCCAATCGGTGTGCCTTTAACCCACAAGGCAATGGCCCGGACCGCCAAGCTAGTCGTCGAATCCACGGCACAACTCACAAAAGTGAGGCCCTTGGGGCTCACCTTCTTCCTCTGCAAACAAAAGCGAACCGACAAAAGTCGGGTGAGTACTTTGAATGTACTACAAGATATATAAGGATGATAACAGATCTATACAATAACTACATGCAAGCTTATTTAAGTGGAGCGGTTAGGATTCAAATTTTTAAGCATAAAGCAAGTTTTATTTGCAATAATGTAATAGATTGAAAGCAATTTTGCAATCTGATTTTATTTGATAAAAGCAGTAGTAATCAAGTATCAACAACGATAAAAGCAGATCCTGAAATGGCTAACCCAATAGCCACCACAATAGCATGAATTACCCATTCATGCCAACCATATCAAGTTTTAATTTTAAAACAAAAGCAGTTGTTGAAGTCTAGATCTTGCGGAAATCACCAAGCGTGTCCATAACCTAGGGCGAGGCTATTGAATAGTTTTATCCTGCGGGTGTACCAACTTACCCACATGCCGACCGCCTTTTTGCCACGGGTTAAGCACACTTCCTTAGGTATGCAAGCGCGGCTAAGTCCTGAGACGTTTCCAATATTGTGAATTATTCACGAGCCGCCGCATGGATAGAAACCCATACGTTGTGTCGGAGTCATCGTAAAGCCTCGGTCAACTACCCTTCCGGGTAAAGCCTTGGACAACTCGACGCTCCTCGAGGTGGAGAGCCTACCCGAATCTCCACCACCGCACACCCAACACAAGAACACCGAGAACACATATCATGTTTCACACAACGCACACAACCCCTCCTGCGACTGGAGATAACCCACGCCAAAGTACTAGGTCAAGAGGGTCCCATATAACCCTCATGTGGTTAGTACGCAAAAGTACTTGGATCGATGGCGCAAGCAACATTTTCGGTCCTTAGGGACACAGGCACCTTTCCTTGTCACACCCAACAATCACACCAACATGCCATTGTGCCCAAGTCAAATCATTTTGTTTCATTTTGGTTTTACAAAACAAAAGCATAAGGTGCTGAACCAAAATAAACAAAATGATTTGTGTGATCAAGGTCATCGACTAAGTCGATAACCGCCCAATTCTACCGGTAGCTAAGCATTTCTAAGCATGACATCGCAAAGACAAGAAAAGAGCATAATTAAATCACGGGCTCTAATTCACCAAATGATGATAATAACTTATGGTTGTGGCGGGGATAACATTTTAATGGCAACAATGCATCGAGAATAGCTACCTCTAAGCAGGCAAAAATAATTGGACACAAAAGCAATGCATACATATAATTTGTAAACAAGATATTAGACTTGGAAAATAATGGGACATTTATGATCAAACATCTTGCACCTTGCTGTGGGTCAAGGTGTTCTTGAGGATCAACAAGATTATGAAAGCGCTCTTGGATCCTAACGAGAAAGCAAAAGCAACCGATAAGAACGAATAAAATACAAAGACCCAACAGTAAACATTCTCCAAAATTCCAAAAATTTTACAGTAGCAAGATAATGATTTATAAAGAATTTAGCAACAAGAACCAATTGATTTGGATTCTTAATGCCAAAGATATGACCAAAACAATTTTGCTCACTTTTATAAATCAAAATGCTACTATTCATTAGCAAAATTTTACGGAGCTATCTTGTGGTTGGAAACATTTTAACTTAAAGATGAGTTAAAAACATAACCACAAAATTTGAATCAACGAAAAGGATTTGAAATGAATTAGTTATGCATTTTACAAGTTATCACATTTTTGGTTGATAAAAAAATCCTCTCGGGAATTTGAAATCAAAGCAGCGTGGCGAACACGGGGCGTTGATCCTGGATCCAACGGCCCAAGCTCGGCTACGTTGCCAGCGCGTGCCGAAGCCTCAACGCCAACCGTTGGATCTCGATCCAGCGGTTCCGCGTAACCCGAGCGTTCGGTGGTCGAGCGTTCACGCGCGCTGCCGAGCCGTCGATCTTGGATCCAACGATTCCCGCGGCAACAGCGTAGCGAACGCGCCACCCTACTCTCGGCCGTTGGATGAAAAACTAGCGAGCGAGATGCTACGGGAAGTTGGCGGTCGAGCGTTCGCCGATCGCGCCGTTGATCACGAATCCAACGGATCACGCATCGAGGCGCGCGCGGCGGACTCAATTTTCTCTGCGACGTGGGCGTAGATCTAAGGATCGGCGGTTCGCGATCGACTCACGTTCAAACCATCGTTCATTTCCGTCCGACAAAATGGCGGAAGAACGGCTCGCCGCGGCGACTTCGGCGCAGGCGGTGCGAGCAACGCCTAAAATGAGTTCCTAAGAACAATGCGCGCCAAAGGAACCAAAAATTTCAGTTGCGGCGTTCTAGAACGCCGGCAAGCCGAGGCGGCAGAGATGACGAAAATGGTCAAAACGAAAATAGCAAAAGAGCTCTGCTGCGGTTCAAGAGAGAGTGCCAAACAACTAGGGACTAAAGAGAGGTTACGAGCACGGAGAAAGCACGAGAGGACTGGAGCTGCTCGGATGAAGACAAATAGGGCTTCCGTGAAAAGGGGGAAATCAAAATCAAGCCGCTCCTGCGGCCAAAACCCAAATTAGTGAAGGTTAATGATCACCGAGGTGAGGGGAATCGGAGGAGCAAGGCGAAAGAAATGAAACCCAGTGGTACCGCCTTCACCAAAAGCTTGAAGCTCGGCAATGGCGGCAATGAAAGTTTCAAACTTTTGAGCTCAAACAACACAAGAGAGGTTCTTTGGAGCTTGCGAGGTGTTTGAAAGGCTTTAATGGAAGGACGGAGGAGCTTATATAGCGGGAATGGCGGTGAGCAGCGGCAATAACCCTCTCGGGTCAAACACGCCATGAGAGCCTTTGAGAGCGACGGAGCTGTTGAACAATGGACTTACGAGGAGGAGCACGGCGTGCATTTAATGCGCCGAGCGCGCCGTTTAAAGGTGACCACGCAGTGACTCCACACCTGCGCTTTTCCTCTGCTCACGCCATTGCTCGACTCATTGCGCGCTCGGACGAGGAAGGAGATGACTTTTCCACCGTTGGATTGAAATCGGACGGTCCAAAAGCAACGGGTGATTATAACGATTGAACGCTCACTTAATCACGGATCGTTGATTTGGATCCTACGGTTCACGCGTTGCGCGGCGTTGGACGGTCGAGCGTTCACGCGATTGTGGACCCTTGATTTAGAATCAACGGTTCAAATGGATCGGCGTCGTCGGACGGTCGAACGTTCACGCATCGTGGGCGTTCGATGCCGATCCAACGACTCACAACCCTCGCGCCCGACGACCGAGCCGGTGCGTTTAGTTGGTGAACCAAATCAAGTGGCTCGAGCCCGAGTCCGTCCGAACCGAGGAACAGTGAAAACCGATTAGGGTTTGAATTTGAATAAGCGATTTTGAGGAATTATTTGAGGTAGCAAACAAACTCCAAAATTTATGAAATTTTAACGGAGATTGCTAACAGTAGGAGGAACCTTATATAAAATTTTCAGAGACTTTTATGCAATGCATTTTCTCTAAAAATTCCGAAGGCTAATTTAGGAGTTTGACTAATGTTTGACTTGCCTCAAAATTTATCAAATAATTTCTGAAAATTATGAAATAATTCTGAGGTGTTAAACATCACTCCTAGGTTCAATGAAAATTATTTTCAGGGGTTGGGCACAAGATTTTCATGAAGGAGATTTGTGGTGGTGTCCAAATGGCAATTTGATTTTTGATTTCCCATAATCCCTTTACAAAAATTATGGAAGTGATTACAAAAATCAAGATCAGAGAAAAAGTTTTAATTTCTCCTCATTTTTATTACATTTGAAACACAAACCAAGTTTGGGATGTTACAAAACCTCCCCCCCTTACAAAAATCTCGTCCCGAGATTTGGCTCACTCGGTAAAGAAAGATGGATAGTCTGCACGGAGACGATCTTCCCTTTCCCAAGTAGCCTCATCCTCAGAATGGTTCGACCACTGAACTTTGAGGAATTTGATGGCACGATTCCTCATCCTTCGTTCAGCCTCTTCAAGGATGCGAACAGGGTGCTCCTTGTAGGTCAAATCTTCCTGAACATCAAGAGTTTCCAACGGAGCTTCCTTAGTTGGAACACGGAGGCACTTCTTTAATTGGGACACATGGAAAACATCATGTACCCCTTCAAGTGCAGCTGGCAATTCCAACTTATAGGCAACAGCCCCTTTCTTCTCGATAACACGGTAAGGACCGACATATCGAGGAGCTAACTTGCCCTTGACACCGAAACGCTGATGACCCTTCAAAGGAGAGACTTTGAGATACACAAAATCATTGGGCTCAAAGCTCAATTCACGACGACGGCGATCCGCATAGCTCTTTTGCTGGATTGGTACATGCGCAAGCGATCACGAATAAGCCGGACTTGGCTCTCGGCCTCATCGATCAGTCGGGCCAAAGAAAGGTCTTCGCCTGCCTCCGACCAATTCAGCGGGGTTCTGCACTTTCTCCCGTATAAGGCCTCGAAGGTGACATGCCGAGGCGGCCTCGAAAGTCGTTGTTGTAGGAAAACTTCGGCAAATGGCAAGCATTTCTCCCAATTCTTTCCATAGGAGAGAACACAAGCACGAGCATGTCTTCCAACACTTGGTTGACTCTTTCGGTCCGCCATCGGTTTGAGGATGATATCTTTGGCGAAAAGAAAGACGAGTGCCCATAGCTTCTTGCGGACCATGCCAAAACCGGGAGGTAAATAGTGAACCACGGTCAGAAATGATCGTCTTTGGTACACCATGCAAGCTCACAATCCTGGAGATGTAGAGCTCAGCTAGACGATCGGCACGAAGCTTGGTCTTGGCTGGAAGAAAATGTGCCACTTTGGTTAATCGATCAATAATTACCGGATAGCATCATTCCCCTTTGTGGCGTGGGCGGACCGGTGATAAAGTCCATCCCGATCGAATCCCACTTCCATTCGGAATAGGCAAAGGTGAAGCAAGCTGCTTTGACGCCGATGCTCGGCCTTGACACGACGACACACGTCGCGCTCGACAACGAACCGCAATCTCCCTCTTCATTCGGGTCCACCAAAATCTCGACGGAGATCTTGATACATCTTTGTGGCCGGGATGGATAGACAAAGGCGAATCATGGGCCTCGCGGAGAATCAAATCCGCAGATTCCATGTCCCTTGGAACCACAAGCGCGCCGAACCTTACAACACCATGCTCATCCTCGGAGAAGCACTTGGTCGTTCCGTTCTTGACATTTTCCTTGATGCGGCTTATTCCAAAGATCCGATTCTTTGGCGACCTTAATCCGATCTACCAAGGTTGGTTGTACAACCAAGGCGGCGAGGAACCACGCTCAACCAAACCTAAGTTGAGGCGCTGAAATTCCTCCGAAGGGTGGGTTGACATCCTGGAGCAACAAGGCATTGCAATGTGCTGCGACTAAAGCGCATCGGCAGCGACATTAGCCTTGCCGGATGGTAGTGAATACCCATGTCATAATCTTTGACCAACTCCAACCATCTCTTTTGCACGAGGTTCGGATCGGTTGGGTGAACAAATACTTTAGGCTTTTGTGATCCGAATACACTTCACAACGATTCTGATTAGGTAATGTCGCCAAATCTTAAGTGCATGAATCACCGACCAACTCCAAGTCATGGGTAGGGTAGTTGAGTTCATGAGGTCTCAATTGCCTTGATGTATAGGCCACTACCTTGCCTTCTTGCATAAGGACACAACCGAGTCCTCGGCGAAAGCATCGCGAAAGATATCGAAACCGATGAATATCGGGAAGAACAAGGGCGGAGCGGTGGTCAAACGCTTCTTGAGTACTTGGAAGCTTTCCTCACAAGCATCGGACCACAAGAACTTCTTGTCCTTCTTGAGCAACTCCGTCATCGGCCGCGATCTTGGAGAAATTCTCGATAAAGCGGCGATAATATCCGCTAACCCGAGAAAACTCCGCGCTTTCTTCAAGTAGGTGAACCCATGAAAGAATATCGCGACCTTGCTAGGGTCAGCGGCTCGCCCCTATTGAAAGAACATGACCCAAGAAGGCCACTTCCTTCAACGAATCGCACTTGCGAACTTGGCATACAGCTGGTGCTCACGAAGCTTGCCTAACACGAGCCTCAGATGCTCATCATGTTCCTCATCGTTCTTAGAATAGATAAGAATATCATCGATGAAGACCACGACAAACTTATCCAAATACTCCATGAATACCGAATTCATGAGGTTCATGAACAAGGCGGGAGCATTGGTTAAGCCAAATGATATGACGGTATACTCATACAAGCCGTAGCGAGTAGAAAGCCGTCTTTGGAATATCCTCGGTCGTATCCGAACTTGATGATACCCCATCCTCAAATCAATCTTGGAGAATACCCGAGCTCCAGTTAATTGATCAAAGAGATCATCGATGCGGGGCAATGGATACTTGTTCTTTACCGTTACTTCATTAAGCGGACGGTAATCAACGCACATGCGCAAAGTATTGTCCTTCTTCTTTACGAAGATGGTGGACAACCCCGGAGATGAGCTAGGCGAATGAATCCTTTCTCTTGCAGCTCATTCGATTGCTTCTTCAATTCCACCAACTCGTTCGGTGGCATCCGATAGTGCCTCTTTGAAATCGGGCGTGCACGGAACCAACTCAATGACAAACTCGAGGTCTCGAATGGTGGCATCCGGGAAGATCTTGGAAAGACATCAATGAAGTCACGAATGTGGGGACTTCACTAATATCTAGAACGAGCTTCGCTTCAAGCGCGAAAAGATGCGGACCTAGCGGCCGGTAGCGAACAGCTTTCCCGCCACGAAAGGCTAGATAGAGACACACTTCTTGGCGCAATCGATTTGTCCCTTATCTTTGAGACAACCAATCCATACCAAGAATTACATCTAGACTTGCGAATGGAGGAGGATAAGATTCGCAAGGAATCTTACTCCCTCGATCACAATTGGGACATCCCTACACTCAGTTGACCCTCAACTCCGAACCGGAGGCGAATGAGCAATGGGACCAACAATGGAGTAAAGAGGAGCTCACTAATAGCAGAAAAGACTCGAAACAAAAGAATGAGATGCTCTGAATCAAACAAAACAATGGCGAATGAGAGTTAACAGAAAGCGTACCCGGCCGACGGCGTCGGGTGCCTCCTGTGCCTCCTCTGCGAGATGAGGTTGACGCGACCACTACCCACGCCTTGGGTAGTAGGGACTATCTTGAGTCTGAGAAGAACCACCTCGGCCCGCGTCCTCCATTAGGGCGAGGGCGCTCTGTCTTCTTGGGGCATTGGTTCGCATAATGCCCCTTGTTGTTGCGAAAGAAGCGGTGACATCCGCGGTGTGCGGAGGCCTCTGGCGACTTCGCAGTGCGTGATTGGGGCACGGCTGCGAAGGCGAAGAACAGTCTTGGCGGCCTCGAAGTCTTGAAGGCGGAGGCGGGACCGGAGGCGCCCAACACGAGCGGAAAGAGCCGCTGCGGCGACTTGTGGGCCTCCCACTTGCGCTTGCGGGAATCCACAAGTGCTCTCCCGCGTGCTTTCGAACGATGGCCTTGTCCACCAAGGCACGGAAATCGGAAAGTCAACGATGGATAGCTTGTCCTGCGGCTCCTCGGACAAACCATCCTTGAACTTCTCTTGCTTGGCCTCATCGGTGGCCACCTCCTCCGAGCATAACGAGCCAAATGGTTGAACTCGTAAAGATACTCCGTGGTGAGCAGCGCCCTTGCTCGGCGACAAGAATTCCTTCTTCTTGACTTCATCAAGCGGAAGGAATATGAGGCGGCGGAAGGCGATCTGAAACTCCTCCCAAGTGACGGTGTGACCGTCGGTGCATGGCGAAAGCCCTCCCACCAAGCCAAAGCTGCACCCTCCGGTGGTGCGATGCGAATAGCGCCTTCGTGCTCTCGCGCTGCGCTATCTGCGGCTTGCGCTCAACGAGCGAAGCCGATCGTCTGCGTCAGCGAGTCCTCGACCGGGAGAGCGTGAGGGGTGAGTGCGAAGAAACTCCGCAAGTCCCCACGCGGTGATGACCACTCCTTGCCGGATCTGAAGCACGTAAGGGCGGAAGTGTTCGCGCGATGGCGTCGAAAGAACCCTCACATCCTCTGCGGTTGCGCTCGATCGAAGAAGGACCTCGGCCATGGTCGGAGGAGGAGGAAGATCCTCGTCGGACCAGTGACTGGCCTTGGCCGCTACGAGTGCGTCCGGCCATCCTGTTACAAGAAACTTTGGTTACAACTAGACTCAAAGATTAAAAGCGAAAGAAAGCGAAAAGCTAGCGACTAGGGAATGGAAGATCACCCTAACCAAAGCCAAAACCAATATGTGTATAAACTTAGGCGAGTTTACAAAAGACTCCAAAAGCGGCAAGGAATCATAAAACCAAAGCTCAACTCCCCAATGCAACTAACCCGTATTGAATGAGCGAGTAATTGTTTGAGGAGATAAAAATCGAAAGGTCAAGGTAAGATCTAGCACCACTTAAGATCAAGACTAGATCAGTGAAAATAGTGTTAGATACATAGCTAACTAGTATCACATCTTACCCTTTTAACCCCACAAGTTTTAGTTGATTATCCTCTCATTTTCTACCCCATTAGAAACCATCGAGCTTCTTTGTCCGGAAATTGAGGTTCTTTGTAGCGATTTCGCATCAAGCTTCGGTAGAAGTCTTCCATTCTAGAAACTTCAAAACTGGCACACTTCAATTTGCCAAGCTCGGTGGTCCTATCGAAACCATTGAGCTTCTTTGTCAGAAATTGAAGCGTCTTTGTTGATTCGCATCCAAGCCTCTAGCGAAACCTTGATCCGAAACTTCAAAACCCTAAGAACATCAATTTGCCAAACTCAGTGGTTCCCATAACCCATTTAATCGATAACACTATCTTTGAAAAGGAGATGAGAGGAAAACAACTTTCAAAACTCAAATTAGAGTAAGATGAGAGGAGAAAGCTAAGATAGGTAAGGAATAAAATCTGAGAACTTACTTAAGCTTTCATAAATCATTTGATACTTTGAAAATAAAGTTTTCCAAACTATCCTAAAGACGACCAACTTGGGTTACTACGGTCGATGGCTCGATACAAACCTTGTGAGACCCGGTTTATCAAACTTGTAATGCTTAACCAACCGCTTGGCCCTAGCATCACAAAACAGATAATCCGAGACTCGAGACATGTATACTTCCCAGAAATGCAGTATACACACCTCCTTACAAAGTTCATGCATCAATTCCATTCATTCACATAGAACCGAAGCAAAACAGAACAGGAATAACATTAATAAAGGATAGTTATTACAAAAGAGAGGCCAACTGGCCAACAATAAAAGAGACAACAATAATTAAACAGCGGAAGCAAAAGTGCCATAAGATGGCTATAAACAAAAGAGCCAATCAGTGTGCCTTTAACCCACAAGGCAACCGACCGGACCGCCAGGCTAGTCGTCGAATCCACAGCACAACTCACAAAAGTGAGGCCCTTGGGGCTCACCTTCTTCCTCTGCAAACAAAAGCAGCCCAGCAAAAGCTGGGTGAGTACTTTGAATGTACTCGCAAGATATATAAGGATGATAACAGATCTATACAATAACTACATGCAAGCTTATTTAAGTGGAGCAGGTTAGGATTCAAATTTTTAAGCATAAAGCAAGTTTTATTTGCAATAATGTAATAGATTGAAAGCAATTTTGCAATCTGATTTTATTTGATAAAAACAGTAGTAATCAAGTATCAACAACGATAAACAGATCCTGAAATGGCTAACCCAATAGCCACCACAATAGCATGAATTACCCATTCATGCCAACCATATCAAGTTTTAATTTTAAAACAAAAGCAGTTGTTGAAGTCTAGATCTTGCGGAAATCACCAAGCGTGTCCATAACCTAGGGCGAGGCTATTCGAATAGTTTTATCCTGCGGGTGTACCAACTTACCCACATGCCGGACCGCCTTTTGCCACGGGTTAAGCACACTTCCTTAGGTATGCCTAAGCACGGCTAAGTCCTCTGAGCGTTTCCAATATTGTGAATTATTCACGAGCCGCGCATGGATAGAAACCCATACGTTGTGTCTGAGTCATCGTAAAGCCTCGGTCAACTACCCTTCCGGGTAAAGCCTTGGACAACTCGACGCTCCTCGAGGTGGAGAGCCTACCCGAATCTCCACCACCGCACACCCAACACAAGAACACCGCGAACACATATCATGTTTCACACAACGCACACAACCCCTCCTGCGACTCGGAGATAACCCACGCCAAAGTACTAGGTCAAGAGGGTCCCATATAACCCTCATGTGGTTAGTACGCAAAAGTACTTGGATCGATGGCGCAAGCAACATTTCGGTCCTTAGGGACACAGGCACCTTTCCTTGTCACACCAACAATCACACCAACATGCCATTGTGCCCAAGTCAAATCATTTTGTTTCATTTTGGTTTTACAAAACAAAAGCATAAGGTGCTGAACCAAAAATAAACAAAATGATTTGTGTGATCAAGGTCATCGACTAAGTCGATAACCGCCCAATTCTACCGGTAGCTAAGCATTTCTAAGCATGACATCGCAAAGACAGTAAAAGAGCATAATTAAATCACGGGCTCTAATTCACCAAATGATGATAATAACTTATGGTTGTGGCGAGGATAACATTTTAATGGCAACAATGCATCGGAATAGCTACCTCTAAGCAGGGCAAAAATAATTGGACACAAAAGCAATGCATACATATAATTTGTAAACAAGATATTAGACTTGGAAAATAATGGGACATTTATGATCAAACATCTTGCACCTTCTTTGTGGGTCAAGGTGTTGCTGAGGATCAACAAGATTATGAAAGCGCTCTTCGGATCCTAACGAGAAAGCAAAAGCAACCGATAAGAACGAATAAAATACAAAGACCCAACAGTAAACATTCTCCAAAAATTCCAAAAATTTTACAGTAGCAAGATAATGATTTATAAAGAATTTAGCAACAAGAACCAATTGATTTGGATTCTTAATGCCAAAGATATGACCAAAACAATTTTGCTCACTTTTATAAATCAAAATGCTACTATTCATTAGCAAAATTTTCGGAGCTATCTGTGGTTGGAAACATTTTTAACTTAAAGATGAGTTAAAAACATAACCACAAAATTTGAATCAACCGAAAAGGATTTGAAATGAATTAGTTATGCATTTTACAAGTTATCACATTTTTCAGTTGATAAAAAAAATCCTCTCGGGAATTTCAGAAATCAAAGCGGCGTGGCGAACACGGGGCGTTGATCACGGATCCAACGGCCCAAGCTCGGCGCTGCCAGCGCCGTATGTGAAGCATCAACGCCAACCGTTGGATCGGATCCAGCGGTTCCGTAACCCGAGCGTTCGGTGGTCGAGCGTTCCGCGCGCCGAGCCGTCGATCTTGGATCCAACGATTCCCACGCGCGCAGCGAGCGAGCGCGCCACCCTACTCTCCGGCCGTTGGATGAAAAACTAGCGAGCGAGATACTACGGGAAGTTCGGCGGTCGAACGTTCGCCGATGCGCACGTTGATCACGAATCCAACGGATCACGCATCGGCGGCGCGGCGGACTCAATTTTTCTACGCGAACGTGGGCCGTAGATCTAAGGATCGACGGTTCGCATCGACTCACGTTCAAACCATCGTTCCAGATTTCCGTCCGACAAAATGACTGGGAAGAACGGCTCGCGCGGCGACTTTCTGGCATGGCGGTGCGAGCAAACGCCTAAAATGAGTTCCTAAGAACAATGCGCGCCAAAGGAACCAAAATTTCAGCTGCGGCGTTCTAGAACGCCGGCAAGCGGAGAAGCGGCAGAGATGACCGAAAATGGTCAAAACGAAAATAGCAAAAGAGCTCTGCGCGGTTCAAGAGAGCGAGTGCCAAACAACTAGGGACTAAGAGAGGTTACACGAGCACGGAGAAAGCACAGAGAGGACTGGAGCTGCTCAGATGAAGACAAATAGGGCTTCCGGCCGAAAAGGGGGAAATCAAAATCAAGCTGCTCCTGCGCCAAAACCCAAATTGAGTGAAGGTTAATGATCACCGAGGTGAGGGGAATCGGAGGAGCAAGGCGAAAGAAATGAAACCCAGTACCGCCTTCACCGAAAAGCTTGAAGCTCGGCAATGGCGGCAGAAAGTTTCAAACTTTTGAGCTCAAACAACACAAGAGAGGTTCTTTGGAGCTTGCGAGGTGTTTGAAAGGCTTCAATGGAAGGACCAGAGGAGCTTATATAGCGGGAATGGCGGTGAGCAGCGGCAATAACCCTCTCGGGTCAAACACGCCATGAGAGCCTTTGAGAGCGGCGGGGCTGTTGAACAATGGACTTACGAGGAGGAGCACGGCGTGCATTTAATGCTTGTGAGAGCCGCCGTTTAAAGGTGACCACGAGTGACTCCACACTGCGCTTTTCCTCTGCTCACGCCATTGCACGACTCGGTGCGCGCTCGGACGAGGAAGGAGATGACTTTTCCACCGTTGGATTGAAATCGGACGGTCCAAAAGCAACGGGTGATTATAACGATTGACGCTCACTTAATCTGGATCGTTGATTTGGATCCTACGGTTCACGTTGCGCGAGCGTTCGGACGGTCGAACGTTCGCGATTGTGGACCCTTGATTTAGAATCCAGCGGTTCAAATGGATCGGCGCGTCGGGCGGTCCGAACGTTCACGCAATCGTGGGCGTTCGATGCCGATCAACGACTCACAACCTCGCGCGAACGGCCGGGCGGTGCGTTTAGTTGATGAACCAAATCAAGTGGCTCGAGCGAGTGCGTCGAACAGAGCAGGTGAAAACCGATTAGGGTTTGAATTTGAATAACGATTTTGAGGAATTATTTGAGGTAGCAAACAAACTCCAAAATTTATGAAATTTTAACTGGAGATTGCTAACAGTAGGAGGAACCTTATATAAAATTTTCAGAGACTTTTATGCAATGCATTTTTCTCTAAAAATTCTAGAAGGCTAATTTAGGAGTTTGACTAATGTTTGACTTGCCTCAAAATTTATCAAATAATTTCTGAAAATTATGAAATAATTCTGAGGTGTTAAACATCACTCCTAGGTTCAATGAAAATTATTTTCAGGGGTTGGGCACAAGATTTTCATGAAGGAGATTTGTGGTGGTGTCCAAATGGCAATTTGATTTTTGATTTCCCATAATCCCTTTACAAAAATTATGGAAGTGATTACAAAAATCAAGATCAGAGAAAAAGTTTTAATTTCTCCTCATTTTTATTACATTTGAAACACAAACCAAGTTTGGGATGTTACAATTGCTCCCAAAGGAAACTCAGACGGCACAGCTATTTTGTGCGCCTGAAAATAATGCCGCAGTTTCCTCGAAGACATGAGGAGGGCATATAGAAGTTTTTGGACCTGAGGGTAACGCTCCTTAGGCCCGTGTAAAACTTCACGACGTAATAAACCGGTCGTTATGCGTTTTCACGTTCTCGACCGATCTGCGCTTCTTTGCACTGTGGCGTGGCGGCTAGGTAAATTAAGGCGTCTCTTACGGCTTTGGAGAAACGAGCAGGAGCACTCGAAAGATACCTCTTGACATCCTCAAAGGCAGTGTTTGCCTCGTTCGACCACTCAAAACCTTCATGTCTCCTGAGAAGTTTAAAGAAAGGTAATCCTTTTTCTCCTAGTCGTGCAATGAAACGACTTAAAGCCGCCATGCACCCAGTGAGTTTCTGGACTTCCTTTTTTGTGTTTGGAGGTCGCATCTGGAGGATGGCCTTTATTTTTTCAGGATTTGCTTCGATTCCTCGTTCAGATACTAGGAATCCAAGCAATTTTCCAGAAGAAATTCCAAACACACACTTCTCTGGATTAAGTTTTAAACGGTGCTTTTTGAGGTTGTCGAATGTTTCTTGTAGGTCAGTGATATGATTAAGTCTCTTAATGCTTTTTACGACTAGATCATCAACATAGGCTTCCAAATTCCGGCCTAATTGAGATGAAAAAGTCGATTGCATTAAGCGTTGAAAAGAAGCACCTGCATTCTTTAGACCAAATGGCATTTTGACATAACAAAAGGTACCAAATGGAGTAATGAATGTGGTCTTTTCTTCATCGTTTAGACACATATTGATCTGGTGGTATCCAGAATATGCATCTAAAAAACTTAATATTTCACAACCTGCAGTAGAATCATTCAGCTGATCAATACGAGGTAAAGGGAAATCATCTTTTGGACAAGCTTTATTAAGATCGATAAAGTCTACGCACATCGCCATTTGCCGTTTGACTTTTGACCATTACAGGTTAGCCAACCACTCGGGTGGTTGACTTCTCTTATAAAGCACCGCCTTAAGTAGCTTATCAATTCGATTTAATAGCATCTCGTCGATCGGGGCAAATCTCCGTAATTTTTGTTTCTGGTACTTTATCGGTATAAAGCTAGCACGTGCTCGATCACCTCCACAGGGACTCGGGCATGTCGGATGCTTGCCACGCAAAGACATCTGCGTTAGCTCGGAGGAAGGTAATGAGGCGTCTTCCTATTTGGGGTCGGAAGTCTCCCAATGCGAGCATCTTGAGGGCTCCTCTGCGTCGGAGGAACCTCTTTGACTTGGTCGTTCGGCTTTGGTGCGACTTTAGGCTTCGACTTGCTAGTCGAAGGTGACTTTCATCTCGAGTTGGTATTTGACCCACTATCTCGAGGATCGGCGGTCGCATGATCGCCATCTTTTGTCACATTGAATTGTGATCACTCCTTTGGGACTGGCATCTTAAGACATTGATACCCATAATGAGTAGCCATTAAGAATTTTGCCAAAGTTGGTCGTCCGAGTATGGCGTTATATGCCGTGTCGAAATCGACCACATCAAAGGAGACTTTCTACGTCACGAAATTAATAGGTGAGCCAAATGTTAAAGGAAAAAACTTGGCCAATGGGTTTGGTGAAGACCGATGCGATTCCATGAAAGGAGTATCGTCACGCCTTACCTTTGTCTGGGTACTTGCATCTCGTCGGGGCATTAGTAAATAATATGTTCAAGAAATCGCCACCATCAACCAACACTCGATTGACCCGGCGGTTGTTGATGGTGGGTTCGACCACAATCGAAATCGACTGATCGACTCGTAGTGATCGGCGATCGTCCTTCTCAAAAGAGATGGTAACTTCCGACCACTTGGTAATTTATTGTGAGAGGAGCATGTATGGAATTTACCTCTCGTCCGGCGATTTAAGTTGTCGTTTGGAGTCGTATGCGATGATCCTCCGTAGATGTGCTCAACGGTATGTTGCGGATCTTGGAACAGCATCTCCTCATCATCGGCGACTTTTGGCCACTCGTATGTCCTACCTTTCGAGAGTAGGGAGTGGTGCTTCTCGTTGTAGTAGTCCTCGAGCTTTCTTTGAAAAACTTCGGCGATTCTTGGAGGTCATGTCCTTCCTTTTTATGAAAAGGACACCACCTTGGTTTGTCGTTCCTGCGATCAGGGCGCTTACCTTTGCCTTGATCAGGGTTCGACTTGGTGGTTTGGGGCTCTGAAAGATCTAGATCCGCCATTGTGAGTTAATGGATTGTTTTGGTGATTAATGACAAATTCAAATATGAGACTAACTCTTTTATCAAGTATCATCTTTATGTAGTCTCATTTGGATATAAAGGTGAAACACAACGAGGTATGCAATCGACATCTCAATTTATATAATGTTGCATTTCTCGGATCCAAAATATAGGATTGAACTCAACCTTAAGTTAAACTTGAATATGTGCATATGACCTCATTACACATTTGTGTATGCACACATTTAGGGGGAGTTTTATCCTATACTTTGTGGTTTCATTAGTATTGATCCATATTCCATTTTCCACTTATACTAAGGATCTTTTACGTTGAAACAAAACCTTTGAGTATACAAAACTTGTGTAGTTTGCATACACTCATGTTATGAGTATATAGAACTTGTGTAGTTCTTGTATACTCATGTTAGAGTATATATAACTTGTGTAGTTTATATATGCTCATTTGTTCTCTCATTTATCATCATTAAATTTATGAAAATTTAAGTGGTTATCATCAATTACCAAAGAGGGAAAGATTGAGGTATCTTGTCCCACCATTATGAGTTAATGGTATGGTGTGGTAATTAATGATGATCACATTGTGGGACTAATATTTTCCATGAGTTGGATATACAGGTTATGTTCCAGGATGATGAAGACTTGGGATGATCATGAGTTGATCATCAAGTCAAAACTTAGTGTAAATGATGCATCATGAGTTGATGCTTATCAAGAAGAGATGATCATGAGTTGATCATCAAGACAAGAAAGACCCATCATGTGTTGATGGAGGTCAAGTGAAGGATTGCATCATGTGTTGATGCATGTGAAGACTCGGGATGGAGAAATCATCATGTGTTGATGATGTTCAAGACAAGATCCGAAGTGAAGAAATCATCATGAGTTGATGATTGTCAAAGTCAGGACCCGGACTTGAAGTGTTGATGTGCGTCATCAAGCTTCAAGAAGATGCAAGGCAAAGGTATGACTAGCTAGGGCTAAGGATGTGTTCCTAGTCTTTTACCGTCTCGGTGTTTGGTTGATAGACCGGATTGCTAGTATAGGTTTGCCGTACTATTAAGAGGATCTTGACTAGTAGTTTGAGTTAGTCATGTGTTGATAGCTCATTATATTTGCTCTAGCTCATCTATGCATGGAGCTATTATTTGCGAATGTGTTTTGCAAATAGCCGATGCTCATGCATTCAACCCTTGTAGCATGTGACTTAAGTTTGCAAATCGTTTTGCAAATGGTGTAAGTCCATGTACCTTTTCCTTGTGGTATGATTCCAAAAGTTGGCAAATGTGTTTTGCAACTTGTTGGGAATCTTGCTTGTGACTCTTGTTGGCATGGCTTGTCAATTAGCAAATGTGTTTTGCAATTGAAGTTGTTGAAAAAGCCATTTCGATTTACATCAAGAAAATCGGAAGTTCGTAGTTTAACGGCGGAAGTTCCGCACCGAACTGTCCGATTTTCAGCGGCTTGATTTTTCCGAGGCGGCGGTTTAGGGACTTAGCCGATTTTCCAAGTGCGGAAGTTCGGTGTAACTAGCGGAACTTCGATTAATCGATTGCTCAAAACCGACGGTTGGTTTTTTCGAGAAGCACCATTTTGGGGACTTAGCCAAAATTCATTGTCGCGTAGTTCCGCTATGTGTTGAGCGGAACTTCCAAGAATCGGAACTTCCGATATTTAGTTGGCGGTAGTTCATACTAAAAATCAAGCGGCTAGTTTCTTGTCGACATAGCCGTTGCGGTGCCTTTTCTCTCTCTGCGGTAGTTCCGGCCTTTGTGCGGCGGAACTTCCGATTTCCACGATTTTTGGGGTTTGTCTCCCAACGGCTAGTTTTTGTGTGTGGGCTATATATAGCCACCTTGGCCGGTTGGGAGAGGTTCTTTGTGCTATTGTTAAGTGATACACTCTTTCTTTGAGCTAAGAGCAAGCCTCTATTCTCTTTTGTGCATGTGTTGCACTTGGTGAGATTAGAGAGTAAACCCTAAGTGCATGTGTTGCCTTAGGTAGTGGATTGTGTATCCACGTGGCGTTGACACTTGATTAGTTCAAGTGAAAGTTCGGTTGTTACTCTTGGTGTTTGCCGACACCTAGGCGGCGTGGAGCGTCGTGCTCGGTGACCTTCTCAAGAAGCTTGTGAGAAGGCCCGACGGTTGTGAGTGGTTTGGTGCTCGCCATCTCGGAGTGGAGGAAGAGCAACCATAGTTGAGCGAGGTGTTGGTTCGGTTTGGAACCGGTCCTAGTGTTGGACTTACCTCGGAGGTGTGTGCTCATTTGAGGAGCCGGTCCAACGCGGGTTGGGCTTACCTCAACGTGGATTAGGGGAGACCGGCAAGTCTCCGAACACCACGGTAAAACATAAGCGTGTCATCGTGTGTTTACTTGTGCTTTACTTTGAGCAATTTACATTCTTGCTTTGATTGCTTATATATCATTGTATGATTGCTCTCTTGTATTGTCGGTGCACTTAGTTGAGCCTAGTTGATTTAGGTTTTAATTGAGCAAAACCAATTCGCTATTAGCTTCCGCATTTATTTATTGGTTTAGCCCGATAAAGTTTTTAAAACCGCCTATTCACCCCCCTCTAGTCGGCCACCTCGATCTTACAGGCTCTCTATCTTTCACGGCCAAGACCTCCTTGAAACCACTAGTTTGTGATTTTTGACTTTTTATTTTCTTCTTGGACTTTTTTGCTTTTTTGTCCTTACCAACTTCACCTGGCTCTCGAGGAGTGTACGCTTCTCGATCGATAGTGTTGTTCCACTCGACTGCCTCAGAAGCAGTTGCATATCGATCGGCCATCTCGAAGAGCTCGGCAACAGTGTTGGGAGGATTCAAAGCAATATCCTCTGTTATCCTTCTACTACGGACCCCTTGCTTAAAAGCCACGATCACGAGAGTCGAAATATCCGAATTGAGTTCTGAACGACTAAAGCGTTTGATGAATTGGCGCAAAGGCTCGTTGTTGCTCTGTTTGATCGGTGCAAGTCGTCTTCCTTTCGAGGCGATTGTATGTGCCTTGGAAATTTGCTTGTGAAGATCACGAGGTGTTGCCAAGAGTAGATCGACTCAGTGGTTGGTTTAATAACCACGATCGGCGGATCCTTGAGCACGATCGGAAGGTAATTTGCCATTACATGCTCTCCTCCTCCTCCTGCTCGGACAATTTGTTGTATAGATCTGAAGAAACTTCGATGGGATTTTGAGATCCATCAAATTTCTCCATGTTCCTTTGGTCGAAAATGAGGTGGCAATGAATCTTTCGAAGGTCGGTGAAAATGCCCGGCATCCGGTAATCACTTCTGACGCCTTCTTTGTAGGAAAGAAGGGTTAATGTCGCCAGTGATCGTATCTGACGATACCGACAGCAGTGACTTGTCTGTTGTAGGTCTCGATTCTTGAGGAATACTCCTCGTACTCCACCGTTGTGAATTTCTTTGCGGAGTAGTGAATGATCACCTCCTCGGAGGGCTACTTGATCATCGGCCGATCGAAAAGTATTTCTCGAATAGGGATCGATCGACTTATGGCGTGTCGATTCCTCGTGAAAATATTCGATTGGTAGTAGTCGAGGAAGTCGCATTGCTACGACTACACGAATGTTGTTGACGAGTACTTCGATCTTGTCATCACGATTCGAAGCCTTTGCGCAATCTCTTGACAAAGAGATCGTACCACAGTTTGAGCAAGCTCTTGATTGGGATTCTCGAGCAAGTCGTTGATGTCCTGGAGTTCTTGTACCTCCTCCGACTGATGTTGAATGCGCCCAGGCAGGTTCTTCTGGGCTGCAATTTTCTTTCTTCGGATGACCTCAAAATCTTCCTCATCAGATCTTTGAGGCCTTCTCATTGGAGTGCGAGAATGTCGAGGATTTCCCTCGCGTTCATCAGAGTGTTGGTTCTCTCTGTCACCGGTGGTGCCCTTGCCATTACCACGAGGGGGTGCAGTGTGTGATCTTCGGGGAGGGTTCTTATCTCGGCTTCCATGAGGCTGACCCTGATTTGAGGGAATGACGAAGACCTCCCGTTGATGATTCTCACTTGCGCTCGAGGCCTCCCCGCTTGACTTGCTCTCCTTCGCCCTCCTAGAGATGAGATCACGTAACGGCGCCAACTGTCGGTGTATTAGAACCGATCTTACGTAAAGATTATTTGATTCGGGGGGTCTCCTAGAGATGAGATCACGCAGGGTGATTGACACGGGATGTTTAGACAGGTTCAGGCCTTCTCCGGAGAGAATAATAACCCTAATCCTGTGTGTGTATGGTATTCTTGATGATCAAGTAAAAGACTAAGACTATTACAGAGAATAGCACTTGTGTTTCTACTTGACTTGCTCTCCTTCGCCCTCCCCCTATCCCTCTGATTGATGCCCTTATATAGTCGTGAAGAAGTAGCCGTTTTGCCCTACGGGAGATGCGCCTAATTAATCCAGTAATGGCGCATGATGGCAGTAATTATAGGCGCCTCGGCTTCTTCACGCCGTCTAGCAATTATCTTCCAGAGATAATGGGGTATTTACACACCATTAATACACGGAATAATAGTGCGTGTAGACCGTTCGGATTCCTTAATCAATTGGACCCACTCGCCTGTAGGTTTGATTATAAGGTGGTCGTAGTTTACCTGGTCGTAGAAGGACTTACGACCAGGTAGCAGTCGTAGAAGGACTTACGACTATGTAGTGGTCGTAGGAAGACTTACGACCATGTAGTGGTCGTAGAAAGATTTACGACCATGATATAGTCGTAGCAAGACTTACGACTATGGGGGTGATTGTAGAAGATCTTACAATCACTTGGTAGGCCTCTCCCTTATAGATATAAGGGGTACTTCTGGGGACTATGTAACATCATATTTACCCATAATAAGAATTATAGATAAAAGATAAAAATAAGGATTATTAGATCCTCGTCAGTTCCCTTTAGCTACACTAACTCACAATATGTGGGCTATGTTGCTGGGGTGGGGGGGGGCAAGGCAACTTAATATCATATCATACACATCATGGTCTACTTGAAATGTGTGAAACAACCACCGCATCACAGCGCCCCATGTACGGCCCTCTGCTCTTGGCAGGGGCACGGTCGCCGATTAGAAATAACGCAGATCAATCTCCTCGGGACACTCCAGAATAGTCCACGGACCGTAGTAAATTTTGAAATTGGTGACGTCCAACATAATTAACGCATTGCACCATGAAGAATATTTCCACGAATAACCGCATATCTAAAACAAGACTACCCACCGAAAAGAATTATGTACAATAGACTGCACTACACAACCGTATATCCAAAACTATGTAATCCATTCGGTTCAAAAAATTACTTCTTAGGTAGGCAACCGGACGGGCAGCGCTTCGCAAGCTTCTCTCCTTCCCTCTACTCCTCTCCCTTCCCCTGCTCTTTTTTCGAATACAAATGAGTCATGCGCCGAATTTTAGGGTTTTATAGAGCTCTTATAGGGAAAAAGTCCATGTCGTTAGTTCAACTGGCGATATGTTCCTATCGCCATTTCAACTGTCGACAGGAAGTTAGATCGGCGACTGGTGGGGGGCAGGATACTTGTCACCAGTTCAACCGCACGCGACAGGAGCTTGTCGCCAGTTCAACCGACTATTTATTTTTGTTAATTTTTTTTAAAAAAATTGTTTAAAAAAATTCGCCGGCACCACGCGAGGTGGACGAGTCGTTTCATTAGAAAAGAAAGTTCAGACACTATACAAACAACATTAAGGAGCATACATCAAAATACGAACCATTGCATCCCTTAATCAGCAAACTTGTTCACCACCATGAACTGAACAATGAAGCAGCGGTTGATGGTTTGAAGGAGAGCTGGCCTCTAGCCATCCACAGGCACGAGGTATAAAGGAACTTGATTGGAGAATAAAGTGAGTACAGAGAATTTCAAAGTGGCCCTCTAGTCCCTGAGTGCTTCCATGACTACTCTTTTGTTAGATGTGCATCTATCGCTCGGATCAATTCTTTGAGTGCAACCTGTGCATTCCTTTCTTTTACTGCATGTATGACACCTCAAAAGTTGATTAATCGAATAAGAGCAAGGGAACTGCTATACTGCGACAGTTTGCAGATGGTGCGCATAATTTTCCTTCCAGTGCTCTGAGTCATGAGAATCAACACCATAACTTTATGCCTTGTGGCCCTTAATTATCGAAAGAGAAATATTCTTGTGATTTAGTTCAGGGAGAAGGAAGTTACATATATAAACCGATAAGCACATCATGTCTAACACAGGGTCACATCCGATGCAGAAATAAAGTAGAGCGATACTGCACAGAAAACTGAGAAGATGCGTTGAGAAAACTAAGTTTGTTCCTTCGCTCTAATGTTACAGCTATAGAGAATACTTGGTAGAATTTACCCGCTTCACCGCGCCCCTCAAATCCAATACGAAGCATGAGCTGTCGATGTGAAGTGATTTGCTAATTCTGCACGGTTAAATATTTTGCCTGAACAGCATAACAGCAGTGTTGGGTTGATCTCGGTAACAACCTCTGAGAAATCAAGGGCTATACCTGTTACACACCCTGATCAGGGGCGAAACCAACGTAATTGATTTTTGTCCCGTCCACCAGCGCTATAAAAAGGAATGAGTTGGACTCGGTAAGCGGCTGCAATCACGCTAGGCTATTCAAGTCCAAAAACAGATCCGATCTAAAAGAGCGTTTTGGTGGGCGAAGATCGAAGACCGTTCGGCATCACCGTGACACCGCCGGTCGATCTCCGTCCCCACTTTTGACTACACACTACCTCAGGCCGACACATCTGTGCACCCTCACATCTTCACCGACCTCGGCCAACTCTCAATCACGATGGCATCTTCAGGATTAGGTAAGAGCTTACGCTTCCGCACTAATGTCTTTGTGGTGTTCATCTATGATCTAGGGTTATATGTGTTTAGATCAAGTCTTTACTCTCAGTTTTGTCAACAATGGTATCAGAGCCTTCCCTAGTTCATTATGAACCCGATTAGAGCCACAGCTGTTCTTGTCCTCGCCCAGATCTAAGTTTGTTGGCTCGGCTTAGCACTTAGAAGGAGGGAATTTTTACGATTCTCAGTGAAACCCTAACGATATCCCTCAAAACCCGAAACCCCAATCCATCAAACTCAGATCGGGAAGCAAAATGGAGCGGCGAACACTTACGTTTTTGGAGATCTGGAACCTTCTCCGGTCTCGGGCACCACCGTAGCTCCACTCGCCGGGCGGCGTGCGGCGATGGGCGCCACCTCATCTGCGTGCCTCCTTCTCCGGCGTCGCCGCCGACGGAGTCGCCGGCTTCTTCTTTCGCTTCATGCCGCTGAGTTTTCAGTGGGGGAGGCGGCGAAATGAATTAGGGTTAGGGTTTCGCCGATTCGGCTGGCTTATATACCGCGCGGAATTCGCTCCCAGCCGTTCGATTGCATCCGACGGCTTGCGTCCGAGCGGATCCAGCGAAGTGTGATTGGGGCGGCTGTTCTCGGCCGTCCGATCAAATCCAATGACTTGCTTTTTTTTTGGCCGACGGAAGTGGAAACGCGCGGCAGCTCTCAGCCCTCCGATCAGATCTGACGGTCGTCGCTTCTTCGGCCAGGTAACTAATGGGCCGACGCCCGTGGGCTGCACAGGCCGAGCGCGGGGTGGAGCCGGGCCAAGTGCAGGGCGGGCCGAGTATTGTGCTTCGGATGCACAGTAATTTTTCCCATTTTGCAAAGTGATTTTCTGATTAAGTTTTTATTTATTTTGCGCACTGTTTTAATGTTTTCCTCTCCTCCGCCTCCATCCCGCCCCCGCGTCCCCCGCGTGTGGTTCTTCTCCGCCCGGATTGGGTCCCATGGTGTGTTGGCCCGCGGCCTCGCCACCCGTGCTGCTGGGCGCGCACTGGCGCTCGGGTATGCGTGCGCGGCCGTGCTGCCGTGAACCGGCGGCGTCGCGGCTCCGGTTCCTACTCTGACGGTGAGCCCTCCTGCTCTCCTGTTCCATCTTCTTCCCTCTGCTACTCTACTCGTTCTACTCTCCTCTGCTCTGCATCGGTTACTCTACTTCCTCTACCATGATGCGCTATCTACTTTACTCTATGGTGGAATGTTTTAAGCCTAGTTGCTATACCATCTACATGGCAGAATGATTTTCTATCGATCGATGCTACTGACTTTGGTTTAGCATGCTAACTAATTATGTTGTCAAAATATTCAAATCATTTAGTTCCGAACCACATTTCTACAATATATATACGGTGAGAACATATTTTGTTAATGCCATGCTTGCAGTTTAGCATATTAAATCTTGCTGCCTAAATCTACATTTTTGAGCCAGAACCAATTTGGGTGCCAAGGTACTAGTTCCTTGCCCTTACCATAAATTTAGACTAATTCGTCAAAGAAAAAGGATTACCCCAAAGTTGCGTGTCAACGGTTACTCTTTAGTCTGTACTGCCATGATCATCATGTTTTGTTGATAGTCAACCGCATGTCTAGTAAAACAACTTGCACTCCATCCGCTGCTTCCGATCGGTGTACATAGGTTGTGGATAACGAAGTTGAGCAACCCAAGTCACCAGTGTGAGCAGCCAGATGCATAACCAATCTGCTTCTAGCTGTGAGATTTACGATCGACAGCCATGCGTCACTGACTAAACTGTTCAGTACTGATCATCGCATTGTGAGGCATCCAGATGGATTATCCCAGCCACCGAAAGCGTCAATTTTGCCCAATAAACACAACACGCGATCGGAAACTAGTTTCATTCAAAACAAAATAAAATCCCATCTTTTCACTCTGAATGTGATTAGCTATGCGTGGAGATCGATGGAGTACTCCATCTGTCAATCTAGCTGCACTCCACTCCTTTTCTTTAATCAAGCTAGATTCACAAAACAATCGGACTCAATGATTGCATGGTTAATTGTTCTGCAAGGATTTTGCAAATCTGCTAAACTAATATTGTTACGATGGACCCATCACAATCAATGGCGTAGATTTTCTCTTTTTCATCGATTAACGTGGTAATTTCTATCCCATGAGAGCGAACGTGGTTGATTCTTTTTACTTTGTTGCATTCGATTAATAAGATAATAGATTGATTGATATGTTCAAAGAAGAAAAAGAATAGAAAAGGTGATCGCAGTGGAGATACGTCATGAAAATAAGCCTAACCATTGCTGATTTTGTCTTTCCAGTGCTACTAACGGTGCCTGTGATTAACCTTAATTTTGTTATGTTCATATACTTGTGGAGATCTTCGAATATTTTTACTTCTTCCATGGTACCATCTAATTCAGATTTACTGCTCACCATTTGGCTGTCATATGCTAATCATGTTGCTGATATGCCTCTGTTATGTATATAATAATCACTCTCAAATTTCAATCGTCTAATCTATTGTTTGCTCAATTGATCTCTCTCGGTTCTCTTTGTAATTCATTGAAACTGGCATATATTGCTTCCATGCTCATGCTGTCATGCACCTGGGTTGAGTATACTTCTTTCTTCTAACAAGTAATGTCGTTCTTTTTTTTCTTTTCTTTTCCAGATCCTCATTATTGCCTTTGCCTGCTTGTCTGTCCCAACTCTCATCTAGATGAACGGAGCGATAAGAACAATGAATTGATGTGTGTGTTCACTTCAATCAATTTTACTGTAAAAAGCGATTCTAAATTAGGTCCACCTAAACTAGTTTAGAGACATCAAAATTTTCTTTAAGACAGCAACCTAGTGAATGTGCCTCTCAAAAAATATTTTGGTCAGAATTTGTTCCAAGTGCCATTCCATCACAAAACAACACAACTAAGTAAACAAAAAATGCAGTAATTTCCAGGAAAACTGTGAACAATATCTGTTAGATTTTTAATATGAAAATAATGTATACAAAAGTATTCCCTCCTCCTTTTTCCGGGCTTGGGACCGGCTATGGCATTAAGTGGTACACCTAAGATGACATAGGCGGAGTTACCCACCCACCTATAAACAGAATATTAAGAAGAAAAAAAAGGAAAAGGAAAACATCTACCCAAAAAGAGAAATAGAATACACGAAATCCCACACAAACTACCATAAACATTCACCAAATACAACGTACACGGAATTAAGAGGGCTGCCTTGTTTTAATTTTCCTCCTTTTTCATTTTCTTTTTTGAGTTTTTTGAAAATTTATCTCTTTTTGTGATTTTGATGTTTTTAACTTTTTTTGTATTTTTTAAATTAAGGTAAAAAATGATAAAATAATATAAGGGACAACTGAAGCGCACGAGTCTTCCAGGTCAACAACCTACAAAATAAAATTTGCACATAAAATAAGCACGGCTATATATAAATATACTAATTCAATAGTTTATGTTCAACCTAAGAAGGCCAGACAAAACTAAATGTCCGTATGTACCTTGTGTTTCCGTTTCCATCTAATTGGGTGTCTCAAACTTCATCGCCACGTGTAGACATCCAGGGCTTCGCCATGAAGCTGCTTAAGCCTGGGCACCCATAGCGAAGAGATCGCTCGCATATCCTCAGCCAGCCACACCTGCTGCAGATTGCCCAACCCCTCAACACACCTTAAGTCTGGACATCCCCGTGCACGCAGCCTTAGCACTTGAGGAAGGTTCGAGACCCTCTCCAGGCCTTTACATCCCTCGATTAAAAGCGTCTCAGAGAGGAGCGGGAGGTCCTCCACCACCTTCAAGCGGCTTGCATATCTTAACTGGAGCTCTCTCAAGCTGGTGGCCTCCTTTCCGAGCTGTCGTGGGAGAGCTCTCAACTTGGGGCAGCCGTCAAGTTGCAACGTATTCAAATGAGGCAGCAGCTGCAACCTTGGAGATGCAACTTCTTCAACAAAGGACCACTCCTCCCAGTTGGGCATATTTTCTATGACCAACCATTCAAGCTTGGGGAAAGCAACTGCCTCCGTGGATCCGAGATTACCCACCCCGCAGCCAATAAATTCGGGTCCAATCTTGGTCACCGCGGTTGCTCCGTCAATTTTCAGATATTTCAAGTTGGGTAGCTGCCCAATTGGTGGAAGGCACACACAGTACTTGCAGTCTATGAGCATCAAGTATTTCACTGAACACAAATGGGTAGTACCAAGCCAGGTGGGATACCTCCGACCAAAAAAACTACCAATAAGTAGATACTCAAGGTTGTGTGGAGGGCTTAGCTGCTCAAAGATCTTCACAATGTTGCAAACATCTTCTTCTGAATAGTATGGCTCATCCGTACGTTTAGCGCACCATAGATATAAAACTTTGAGATGCCTTTTGTCTCTTAGCAATGAATCTGTACTACAAGGAGCCGCTCTTTCCAATTTAATCATATAAAGCCTCCTTAGCTGTGATAGATGCCCCAACTCTTCCAACATCCATCCATCTTGTGTTTTAGCATTATCACTTCCACCACCAACTGGAAATCCATCTAAATCATTGAGGAATTTCAATTTGCCTATCCCTTTTGGAACCTGATTTATTGGTGTGCCTTTAAGCCCAAGACGCCTTAAATTGCACAATTTGGTGATTGCCGAAGGAAGACTGTGCAAAGCTTTACACTCCTTCAAGTTCAGTATCTGAAGGTTTTTAAGTAAACCAATGGACTCCGGAAGACAATATATGTCGGTCCCATTAAGATCTAGTAATCGTAGATGGATCAAACATTCGATACAACCTGGAATGCTTTGTATAAATGAACCAGTCAGATCCAAAACACGAAGAAGCGGAAGTTTCTTGAAAACTAAATGATCAACTCCCAGTGACTTGCCATAAAGCGTTCTCAAAGTCCTCACTTTAAGTTCCTTCTTGTCCGTGCTAGGGAGCACTAACGTATCCTTCTCAGTGACAACTGAAATACGTCGCAGTTTATACATACTTTTACCCCCTAATGCTTCTGGATCTCCGATGTAACATTCTTCTCTTGATAAACAACAAGCGAGCTGCCTTAAGAGATCGTGCATTTTGCACCAAAGATGGTTCGAATATCGATCATCCGGTTGGAGGAGATTCCGATGGATTAGCTCATAGTAGTACTCTTCTGCTGTGTCTTCTAGTAGTTGGCCTTGTTGCTCCTCTACAAAGCCTTCAGCAACCCATAACCTGACTAGATCATCACGATTAATGTCAGAATCTTCAGGATACATAGCACAATAAAGGAAACACTGCTTCAGATGACGTGGTAACTCATCGTAGCTTAGATATAAAGCGCCTTCTATTTCATTAGGAAGCTTGCTACGGGACCAAGCATTAATTTTGCTCAAAATCTTTTTCCACTCATTCTCTGTTTGATCTTTGCTTGCCAAAACACTAGCAGTAACCTTGATTGCGAGAGGGAGGCAACCACACCTACGAACGACCTCAATCCCTATGTTTTTCACATTTTGCACTTCTTTTTCTTCGTTAATGTTCATGCTCTTCCAAAGAAGCTCCCATCCCACATCTACCGACATGAGATCAACTCTATGGGTATGTTCAGCGCCTATTTTCATTGCAATTGTGTCATCTCGTGTTGTTACCAAAATTACTCCTGCAGCTGCTGCATGTAATGGAGTTCTTAGCAGGTTGGTCCATACATTGACCTGCCACACATCATCTAGCACAAGAAGGAAACTACAGTGTTCAATTGTTTCTGCGAGCTTGCTCTGGAGCTCTGCTATGGTTTCACCTTGCTCTTGATGTACTCCAATATTTCGGAGAACCTCTTTTAGAAGAGAAACATCCTTGTACTCCTGCGAAACACAAATCCATGCGTGCTTCTTGAAGTTTCCTTTTATTCTCTGATCGTTATATATTTTCTGTGCTAGTGTTGTCTTTCCAACTCCTCCGGTTCCAACAATAGCGAGTTTGTACGCCTTATTTTCCTTACGTTCAAGCACCAAGTCAACCAATTTCCTACTAGAATGTATTATCTCCTTTCCTACAAGGTTGGCTTCAACAAGGTGGGAACAATGTCTCAGTTTGGATGTTGAACTTTGACCAACAGGTGCTGCATACGAACGTGTTAGAAAACTTGCACCCAACTTTGAGATCTTCTCGATCCTAGTATTGAGGTTTCTGATCTGTACAGCAATCTCACGACGCCTCTTGATATTAGGAAAACAAGACAGCAACGAAATACCACTACATGCAGTTGAGTTTCTTGGCGACGAAGGGTCATTCTCTAGTAGCTTGCTTCCTTCAAACGTAGCCAAGTCGATAATATCATCAGCATCATACATTGCATCTCTTAGCTCACCAAACCAATTGTAAACTGCTTGTTCTTCTGTCCTCCTTTGCTCAGCATCATTAAGAAAGCATTGTATTTGGGTCATTGTTCGTTGTAATTCTCCGAGCTCTTCTTTTACCCCTAGAATCAGAAATGCCTCCTCTGTAATGATATCTTGTAACTTCTTAGCACATGATCCAACCAGAGAATCCAGTATGGTTGCCATCAGACAAAATAGTTGGAGGAGACCCACCAAAAGTGCCAAGCAAAATAACTTGGGAGAACAAAAAGCTCGCAGGCTGGAAATGAGTGAGGAATGAATGTTAAGAAAAAAAAATAGACGAGGTTCATTTGAGTTAAATACTTCAATTATACCATTCACCGTAAACATGTTTGATAGGCTTACAATGGGTGCCAATGATTCAATATGCCGTTAGCATTGTACTTCTTAATGTGGCACAAATGGTAATTTGGGCATTAAAAATGTCTTTTTAGTAGTAGAGCAGCTATGAGCTTTAGTTACGGAGAAAGTGTTAGAAATAACAACTTGTATTCTCAAGATGCTAAAGAGCTAATATATATGGACAAAGTACAAGAAGTAAATATACAAATAACCCCTCATAACAATGGGGAATAATACACTATACATATATCTCTAACATATCCCTCAAACTCATGGTGGATCAGCAACACTAAGTTTGGAGAAATAGAAGCCGTGTTGTGCTCGAGTCTGGGCATTCGTGAAGAAATCCGCTATCTAAACTCAGAAGGCACATACTGAAGAACAATCACCTGATCATGCACACAAGACCTCATGAAGGAAGCATCAACACCAATATGTTTGGTGAGCTCATGCTTCATAGGGTCACGGGCAATACTGATAGCACATGTACTGTCTGACAAGAGAGGAGTCGTTGTAGTGACAGAAACACCAAAATCCTCAAGTAACCACCATAGCCAAGTAATCTCTGCTGTCAAGAGAGCCATAGCTCGCAACTCAGCCTCTGCACTCGAACGTGATACCTGCGGTCTGTTTCTTCGTCTTCCAGGCAATGAGAGAACCACAAAGAAAAACACGATGCGTAAATAGGTCGACGATCGGAGGATCACCGCCCAATCAGAATCCGAATAAGCCTGAAGATGTAATGAGCTGGAGTGCGGAAAGAAGAGACGGCGAGAGATAGTCCCACAAAGGTATTGCAGAACTCGAAAAAGGTGGTTATAGTGGACTTAAGTAGGAGCAGAGACGAACTGACTCAGAATGTGGACTGGATAAGTGATATCCAGACGAGTAATAGCAAGGTAGACAAGACTCTCAACAAGATGATGATAGCGAGTCGGATCAGAAAGAGGTTCGCCGTCAGAGGGCGGAGGTGAACATTGAGCTCCATGGGAGTCTCAACAGTACGCTGAACAATGAGAGAGGCGCGATCAAGAAGATCCTGAATATACTTCTCTTGGGACATAAATAAATCATCTGGAGTGGAAGTAACCTCAATCCCAAGGAAGTAACGAAGAGGACCAAGATCCGACATAAGGAACTACGCACTCAGACGAGCCTTAACAAAGGCAATGTACTCAGAATCATCTCCGGTGATGATCATATCATCAACATACAGAAGAAAAAGAGTCCAACCACGAGACGAAGTATGGACAAAGAGCGCAGGATCATGATCACTAGCTGAAAAACCAGCAGTAGTGACCACAGAGGAGAAGCGCTCAAACCAAGCACGAGGGGCTTATTTAAGGCCATAGAGAGATCGACGAAGACGACAGACCATGCCCTCAGGAACATAATACCCAGGTGGTGGATGCATGTAGACCTCCTCACACAACTCACCATTAAAAAAAGGCATTCTCAACATCAAGCTGAGAACCATGCTCCTGCTGGAAGCCACGAGCAACAAAACGCGCCTTATAGCACTCAAGAGATCCATCAGAGCGAGTCTTAATCTTATATACCCACTTACACGTGATGGGACGAGAGTGAGATGGAAAAGGAACAAGATCCCAACTACCAGTACGCTTAAGGGCAGCAATCTCCTCGGCCAATGGCATGCTGCCACTCAGGGTGAGTAACAGCATCCCAGTAGGAGACAAGCTCATGAGTAGCTGCACCAGCAAAACCAAATTGGGCAGAAGACCGAATCGATTGACGATCGCGGAGAGCGTAGCGAGGAGATGATGACCCATCAGGGAAAGATGGAGCATCAGGAGAATATGAAACATCAGGGGAAGATGGCTCATCTAGAAGATCTTCAATATGAGGTCGACGAGTGTAGAAGAGAGTGGGAGGAGCCTGAGGAGTCGCAGGAGACGAAGCAGGCGGAGACAACGGCGGAGAGGCCTCAAGAGGAATATGTGGAGACTCAGTAGGACAGGTGGACGAGGGCAAGACATAGATGGGTATATCTGGAAAAGTCAAAAAAGACAGGGACTCCACAGAGGAAACCGAAGGAGAGGCAGGACGTGGGTAGAAGGGACGAGGCTCGTCGAAAGTCACATCCCGAGAAATCTGCATCCATCGACCAACAGGGTCTCAGCACTGATAGCCCTTGTGCTCAACACTGTATCTGTGGATATCATGGGGATATGCTCCAGATCTTAGGATGATGTGACAATTGGCAATGGCGTTTACGGTTTGTCGTTTCACGTGTTTTTGGCAAAGTTGGCATGCTGTCAGGCTATAACCGGTTTGACCGATCAGGGTGGCCGGTCTGACCGATTCATGGCCGGTCTGACCGGCCTTGGTGGCAGTCGGACCGCCCAGTTACAGAAAGTGCGAATTGAGCTGTGCCAAAAATAGAGTGTGTAGGCAAGAGAGGAGATTCTATTGCACTTGGTCTCATAATTTTTGGAGTCTCCAGTTAAAAGTTCTATTGGTTTGAAATTTTCAGTAGGTTTCGATTTTCCAGGGAGGAAAAATGGCTAAGTCCCAGCTGGCGGTCTAACTGGCCCATAGGTGGTCGTCAGACCGGCCAGGGTGGGCGGTCAAACCGGCCTCAGGGGGCGGTCTGACCGGTTTTCACTTTGATTGTCGGTCTTTGAGGCGGCGATATTCGGTTGTTTGGTCAAAGTCATGAGTTTCAGAGCATATATGGTGCATGATGCATGTTTTGACTAACATGAGTCAAGTTGTGAAGAATTTATTCCCAAATTCGGTTTACTTGTCTATTGTTGTGCAGGTTGCTTTGTGGTCAACGGCGAGGATGATCGGGACTAGGCTTGGAGAGCTGAGGTCCAGAACGATCGATGATGTCAGGTGAGGTCAATGTACTCAAGCGTGGTGCAAGATGGATAAGGTTGACCTATTAGCTAATCCGAGGCACAAGATGGCGCTAGGTGTAGCTAGTTAGGTCAAGGGATGTTAAAGACGACGCATTAAAATACGTGTGTAAGTATCCTTTTTATTTTGGGCCTTAACGGGAGCCCAATAGAGTCAAACTTCTAGAAGGTCTAAGCCTCCACTATAAATAGAAGAGGGAGGTGGATGCACCTTCGCTTCGTCGCTTTTGCAATTTTTGTAAACCCTAATTTTCTTAAGGAGAGCTTTTGTGGAGGCTAGGGTTCTTAATGTTTGATGTGATTTTCGTGCTCTTGGATTGAGTATTGTCCTCCATTGATGGAGGCTGTAAGCCCATATCATATCAATCAATCAAAGGAAAGTTTGATCAATGTTTTATCTCATTGTGTTCTTTCTCTCTATTTGATGATTTTGGGTCTTTCTTTGATCCGCGAGTTTTTGATTGAATTCTTCACGTGATCTAGCTTGCTGTGACGTGTGGGAACCCATCTAGGATCATCTTGATCATCATTCACCGACGAGCAAGATCTTGGATCAAGTTTTCGTTTTGACCCGGTCTTGAACCCTTCTTTGATCAAACGGAAAATGATCTTGATTCCTCTAAGAATTATCATAATATTCGATTGGAATATGTCCCTGATATCATAAAGAAGGTGTGTTCCAAGTGTCATCAAGTTTGGATTAGTAGTTCAAAAGTTTCATCTATTTGCATCTTCGTCATCGGGTTTTCAATGCTTTTGGAGGCGGCGGTCAAACCGCCTGTGTGCCACCGGCCGACCGGCCGAAATCGGTCCGACCGCCCAAAATTGGTCCGACCGGCGGCGCACTAATGTGCTTTAATCTTTGTTGTTTTTGTCGTTTTGCTTAGGAGTTTATATTGGATTCAATATTAGTCTTCCGCTGTACTGATATACTGATCTTCATAGCTTCCATAGCTACTGGAGTAAAACATTATTGAATCCATTATTTGTGAAAAAGTGAGTGTGCTCCTATTCACCCCCTCTAGTCGCCTTTGCGTTCTCGAGAAAGACGAGGAGAACGTAGCAGGTGCGAGGAGAACGTAGCAAGCGCAACCAAGCGAATAAGCGGGGTAGTTTGGAAGAAGACCACAGAGACGCTCAACAGAGTTCTCACCCTAAAGAGCAGAAGAGGGCTGAATGTTGACGAGATAGGTGGCAGTGGAAACAGCCTCAACCCAAAAGTGAGGTGGAATAAATGCGACAATCATCAGTGTACGTGCTGTCTCAAGGAGGTGGCGATGCTTGCGCTCAGCGACACCATTCTGAGCATGAGCACCAGGACAAGAGAAATGAGCGAGAGTGCCCTGCTCAGTAGGGAAGCTGCGCAGGAAACGAGAGAGGTACTCGCCAGCAGAGTCAGCACGAAAGACACGAATAGGAGTGGAGAACTGTGTGCGTACCATAGTGGTAAATTATTTATAGATAGACAATGACTCACTACGAGAAGACATAAAATATATCCAAGTGTGGCGAGAGAAATTATCTATAAATATTATATAATATCGATGACCCCTTTGAAATGAAAGGAGCTGGACCCCAAACATCTGAATGAACAAGATCAAATGGACGCTGAGACACTGACTCACTATGAGAATAAGGAAGCTGAATCTGTTTCCTAACTTACAACCCTGACAATCTAAAGACACGTCTCCTGAGACAGACCCCAGAAGACCACGACGAACTAAAGACGACAGACGAGATTCACACAAATGACCAAGATGGTGATGCCACTGCTGTAAAGAGCTCGTAGCCGGAGTGGCAGAAGCGGAGAGACTGGCGGCGACGGTGGAAGCGGAAGAAAAGTGAAGCTAGTCAAGCTCTCAGAGACGCTGTGAGTCAAGGCGCCGAGGGTTAGAACCAACCAGAACCCCCCGTGTGGCGGTCCTGAACACAACAAGAGTCGGAGTCAAGAATGACCCGACAACCAAGGTCAGTAATCTGCCCAGCAGAAAGAAGCTGCATGGTTAGGCGAGGATAGGGATGGCAATCGGGCGCGGCGGGTACGGGTAGTGCTCGCCCATACCCGTACCCGCGACCCTGAATTCCCCCCACGGGTATACCCGCGAAGGACGACGGGCGAAAAACCTCGCCCATACCCGTCGCCCGCGGGCATACCGTTACCCGAATAATGCATCGCGCAGTAGGTACCCATCGCCGCGTACATGCTCGTTACCCACGAGCAATGCATACATCAAGTTCATCATAATTCATACATCAATGGTGCATCACACATTCAACAACTAATAAAGTTCATCACAATTCACATATCATGTTCGACAAGACAACTAATTAAGTTTAACAAATAAAATACAAATACAAATTGACATAGTTTCTTATACATGTGGGTAGATTACGGGTGTCGGCGAAGCGAATGCAGGTGGAGCTTACCCATGCCCATACCGTTTACAGATGGGTAAGAAATTGTGCCCGTTTTCATACCCGTGGGCAAAGAAAGATGCCCATACCCGCCTCCATTAGGGTATTCGCCCGCGGGCACGTGGGTAATCGGGCACAATTGCCATCCCTAGGCGAGGAACATGAGCAACAGAAGGAACATGAAAAGATAAGTTGCTAAGAGGTCCTCGACCAGAGACAGAAGAGAGGTACCATCAGTAGTAAGAACACTGATATGAGAATCAAGAGGTCAAATGAAAGACAGAGTGGAAGAATTAGAAGTCGTGTGAAAAGATGCTCCAGAATCAAGAATCCACGAGGAGGTACCTGACTGTGTATGAGGTGGTTTCGCATTGCCCGAAGAGTCAGTAGCAGAACCTGCAGAATCTGTCGAGCGAGAACCTGAAGCGGCAAGCAGGCATCGAAGTACCACTGAGTGTAGGCGGTCAGCCGATCCTTGTAGAAATCCAGAGCCTCTTGGTAGGCAGAGGCAGCCTAATCATCAGCAAGGCGGCGACCTCAATAGCGGCCTTGTCGGTACCGTCAGTGACGAAGTAGCGACAGCGTAAACTCTGTCGGAGGAGTAGGGCAAGATGGGCAGATGACATCGCCAAATAGGACATCCTAGAGACGAAGGCCCCGCATATGGATGCGCATGTGAGACACGAAGTCGGTGTAATTAACACCATCGAAGATCACCGGGCAGCGAGGGAGGGAAACAGTGCCCATTGGTAGGTAGTGCTGGACGACGCGGCGACCAAGGCAACAAAGTCTAACAGGCGACGCGGGACGGCGTGGCGATTAGAATGACGTTTTTTTTCGCTCGCTCTGCTCCTCAGATTAAAAAGGTCGTTTCGGCCGGTTGGGCTCCTCAGCCCAAATCACGCACGCGACGGGTGGGGAGTTCCCCCCTTTGGCGGCGACGGCGTTGGCGGATCTGGCGGCGGCGCGGCGGATCGGTGGCGGCGGCGGCGGTCGGCGTCGGCATCGGTGTCGGCGACAGGGGAGCCAAGAGTCAAGCCCGCCTCCTCTCGGCTCGCTTCTTCCGGCGGCGGTGGCGTCGGCGTCGCAGCGGCGGCGGCGGCGGCGCGACGGTGGCGTCGGCGCCGAGCACGTGGCGATGGCGTCGGCATCGGCGGCGGGAGAAGCCGAGCATGCGCCCGCCTCCCTCTCAAGATGAGGCGGCGACCGAGCCCGGTGACTTGGCGGCGCGGATCCGTGGTGGTGGAGGAGGCTCCAAGCGGAGGACGTCGGGGCGGCCGTCGCAAGGGAGCCGAGGCGGCGGTGGTTCGATCCAAGGGGGAAGGGAAGCCGGCGGCCCGATGCGGCGATCCTCGCGGCAGCACAGCGGCGTCTCGTGCACACGACGCAGAGGCGGCGCTAATGGCGCGACGGGAGGGAAGGCCAACGACAGCGGCTTGGGGTCGGGGGGAGGCCAGCGGCGGCGGCTAGGTCAGGGGAGCAGGACGAGTTGCGCGTCCAGGAGAGGTAACCGTAATGGGCTCTGATACCATGTTAGGAATAGCAATTTGTATTCTCAGAAGGCCAAAGGGCCAATATATATATAGACAAAGTACAAGATATAAATATGCAAATAACCCCTCGTAACAATAGAGAATGACACACTATACATATATCTCTAACAGAAAGAAGATTCACAATGATGGTCTACATATTGGGTATTTGGATGAGGTAGTTGTGATAACATGTTTCATTTAGTAACATTATGGAAACAAAGCTGTAAGATGTGAAGTACAATTAGAAGTCATACCTTACATATCTATTGTCCAGCAAGCAAGCATGGTCAGTAACAAGAATCAATAGTTATCATCTTACAGAAGCAGTTTGCTCCGATGCGTAGAATAGACAACAGAAGATCGGAGTGCTGCTGCAGGGGAGCGGTATGTGTTCAATCAGCGGACACATACACAGGATCAGTTCAATCAGCGGACCAAAAGGAATGAATACAGGAAGCTATCGGCATGAACCATACGCTGGTAAACCCAACAGAAGAAAGGGAAAAAAATTCCGAATAAAAATAAAATTAAATTAGTAAGCAGAACTAGCACTGAACTAGAGGAAGCACCTGAATACGAGTCAATTGATTAGCCACTGATCACAGTGCTGCAGAAGGAGAGAGGTACGAGTTGATACTAACGAATTGTTCTCTCCCAACAGGACCTCTTCATGAATGAGCCGGAAGGGTGTAACAGCCGAGGAATGGTTGAAATGATCATTTTCTTTCCAACCCCCTCTTCTTGCATCACGTGAATAGTGCGATAATCTTGCGTAAAATATGTAGACTAGATGGCACAGTCTAGGTAGGCAACAATATTTTTTCCCCATACCACGGTGTTAACTCTGATTTAACAGTTTATTAATTAATAAGCGGCTTATTTCATCGATGTTACTAGTTGACTAGGAGTATTTATTGGCAAGTTTGGTTGTCGGTGTGATCTGTTTAATTACCTCGAGATTCCACTCAAGCACATGCTTAGACTTTATTGGCATACGAATAACAATAACCAGAAAGGAACCGCGCCAATTGGACTGGCCGGTGTGCCAGAAATAAGTTAATGATTTTGCAACCTGATGAACTGCTCCTCCACTCTTGTATATATTAGATTAAAGACAGTGAATGATGGATGCGTCTGTTGGAATAGGCCTAACTTTTAATTCTAATTAATTCTTAAAAAATCGCAAAGGCTCATGTGAACGTGCTAAAATTATTTAGTCCCATATGAAGAGTTGAAGAGGGGTTACACCATTTTATAAGGTGGAACGTGATAACCCTTTGTGGAATTGGAGAGAGTCAACACACGCGCTCGCTCGCCGATGGCAAATCAGTATGCCTATCTCATATGTTGCCCAGAACACTGATATAGGAATGCAAGCTTTTGTTCTTCTAGAAATTTGTATGACTATAGTGTTCTTGATTACCTGCTTTGTGGAAAAGGATAGAGTATTTTCCATGATTCATCTAGCATACTTCTGGATTAAAGTAATTCAAAAAATACTTATATATTCAACATCGTCTATACAATATTCGACTATTTTCGCAACTCAAAACAGTCAAATTTTAGTTCATTTACAATTTCATTATATATAAATTACAAGAATTTGTGTATGTGATTTTTGTTCTTGATCACTGTAATTATTGTTGAAAGTCTTAATAACTCATATTTCCATCACATGATTCAAAATCTAACATATACTTTGAGATATTTAGCAAAAGCAAGGACAAAAATAAAGACAAAAATAAAATTCTATTTCAACAAAATACGGCAATGTAGTGAACACGTTATGGTCCGAAAAAAATATAACAAATTCGGACTCAATTCATCGTATGAGAAGAAGTGCAAATCTTAAAGCATATTGGATGAATGAAAATTCGACTATTTTGATAAATAAAAAAATAGTCGAATGTTATTTAGCAAATCTTCAGAGAAGACGATGTTGCTGGTCGAAGCACGAATCTCCAAGAAAAATTATAAGGTTAGAAAATCGATTGTTTTCTCTCAAAAAAAAACATGCGACTAATTTTTAGCAATTCCGGTGAATGATATTGATCTAATCCATGGAATAGATAATGAGCTAGTATTATGGTTATTCGTAAATTACACAAAACATGATCAAGTACTTTAGTTTAAGTAACCTATCTGTTAGGATAATCCCACATCGGTTGTGGAAGGAGACAGTACGATTTATAAGGGTGAGAGTATACCCACCTATCAAGTTAGTCTTTTTTTGAGGGGGTGGGGGATGGCCCAAGACCCTTTGGTTGTTGCTCTGTAGTTAGACTTGCGGGTTAACAGCCCAGCATGGTGCCCAGAATGCTAATAAATTAACCTAGCTATCAATTTTAACAACAATTATCACGAAATTACCGAAAGCATATCAAAGGTAAAATCAATCCACGGGTCACAATAACACAATGATAATTAATTCATATGAAGCATGCCAAAATAATAAACCAAGATCAACGCAAAACCAAACCAATCAAGTCTAATTAATGAATAATCAACTAAGGCTAAGCAATAATATCCATTCCTAATTATAACTTATCATACTAATAAGTTGTCTCATGATCAATAGTTATTTTAATTGAGTGAATGACGTGATTCTAAGTGTGTGTTAGTCCTTCCCATGAGCAACGTCGTTAACTAATAGAACAAAGGTGAGTCCACGACTCAGCAAGTATAATAATAAATAATGAGTAATGCTTAATCAATAGTAAACAGTATCATCATCATAACCACGGGTAGACATCCAGATCTTCGCCACGGAAGCTGGTGGCACTGCTGTTTAAGCCCGGGCACCCACCGCGAAGAGATCTCAAGCATATCCTCGTCCAGCCACAGCTGCTGCAGATTGTCCAACCCCTCGACACACCTTAAGTCTGGACAACGAGCTACACGCAGATGTCTCACTTGTGGGAGATTCGATACCCTCTCCAGGCCTTCACATCCCTCGATTAAAAGGATCTCAGAGAGGAGCGGGAGGTCCTCCACCACCTTCAAGCGGCTTGCATATCTTATGACGAGCTCTCTCAAGCTGGTGGCCTCCTTTCCGAGCTGTCGTGGGAGAGCTCTCAGCTTGGGGCAGCCCTCAAGTCCCAACTGCCTCAAACGAGGCAGCAGCTGCAACCTTGGAGATGCAACTTCTTCTTCTTGTTCTTCAACAAAGGACCACTCCTCCCAATTAGGCATATCTCGTATGAGCAACGTTTCAAGCTTGGGGAAAGCAACTGCCTTTGTGGATCCGAGATTACCCTCCCTGCAGCCAAAAAAATCGGGTCCGGTCTTGGTAACCGCGGTTGCTCCCTTAATTTTAAGATATTTCAAGTTGGGTAGCTGTCCAATTGGTGGAAGGTACACACAGGATTTGCAGTCTATCAGCTTCAAGGATTTCACTGAAGACAAATGGGTATTACCAAGCCAGGTGGGATACCTCCGTCCAAAGAATCCCATAATACCTAGATCTTCCAGGTTGTGTGGAGGGCTTAGCTGCTCAAAGATTTTCTCAATGTTGCAAACATCTTCTTCTGAATAATACGGCTCATCCGTATGTTCAGTGCACCGTAGATATAAAACTTTGAGATGCCTTTTGTCTATTAGCAACGAATCTGTACTACAAGGAGCTGCTCTTTCCAATTTAATCATATAAAGCCTCCTTAGCTGTGATAGATGCCCCAACTCTTCCAACATCCATCCATCTTGTGTTTTAGCATGATTACTTCCACCACCAACCGGAAATCCTTCTAAATCATTGAGGAATTTCAATTTGCCTATCCCTTTTGGAACCAGATTTATTGGTGTACCTTTAAGCCCAAGACGCCTTAAATTGCACAATTTGGTGATTGCCGAAGGAAGACTGTGCAAAGCTTTACACCTCTGCAAGTTCAGTATCTGAAGGTTTTTAAGTGAACCAATAGACTCTGGAAGACAGGATGTGTCGGTCCCATCAAGATCAAGTAATCGTAGATGGATCAAACATTCAATACAACCTGGAATGCTTTGTATAAATGAACCAGTCAGATCCAAAACACGAAGAAGCGGAAGTTTCTTGAAAACTAAATGATCAACTCCCAGTGACTTGTGATAAAGCGTTCTCAAAGTCCTCACTTTAAGTTCCTTCTTGTTCGTGCTAGGGAACACTAACGTATCCTTCTCGGTGACAACTGAAATACGTCGCAGTTTATACATACTTTTAACCCCTAATGCTTCTGGATCTCCGATGTAACATTCTTCTCTTGATAAATAACAAGCAAGCTGCCTTAAGAGATCGTGCATTTTGCACCAAAGATGGTCCGAATATAGACCATCTGGTTGGAGGAGATTCCGATGGATTAGCTCATAGTAGTACTCTTCTGCTGTGTCTTCTAGTAGTTGCCCTTGTTGCTCCTCTACAAAGCCTTCAGCAACCCATAACCTGACTAGATCATCACGATTAATGTTTGAATCTTCAGGATACATAGCACAATAAAGGAAACACTGCTTCAGATGACGTGGTAACTCATCGTAGCTTAGATATAAAGCGCCTTCTATTTCATTAGGAAGCTTGCTACGGGACCAAGCATTAATTTTGCTCAAAATATTTTTCCACTCATTCTCTGTTTGATCTTTGCTTGCCAAAACACTAGCAGTAACCTTGATTGCGAGAGGGAGGCAACCACACCTACGAACGACATCAATCCCTATGTTTTTCAGATTTTGCACTTCTTTTTCTTCGTTGATGTTCATGCTCTTCCAAAGAAGCTCCCATCCCACATCTACTGACATGAGATCAACTCTATGGGTATGTTCAGCACCTATTTTCATTGCAATTGTGTCATCTCGTGTTGTTACCAAAATTACTCCTGCAGCTGCTGCATGTAATGGAGTTCTTAGTAGGTTGGTCCATACATTGACCTGCCACACGTCATCTAGCACAAGAAGGAAACTACTGCCTTCAATTGTTTCTGCGAGCTTGCTCTGGAGCTCTGCTATGGTTTCACCTTGCCCTTGATGTACTCCGATATTTCGGAGAACCTCTTTTAGAAGAGTAACCTCCTTGTACTCTTGCGAAACACAAATCCATGCGTGCTTCTTGAAGTTTCCTTTTATTCTTCGATCGTTATATATTTTCTGGGCTAGTGTTGTCTTTCCAACTCCTCCGGTTCCAACAATAGCGATCTTGCAAGCCTTATTTTCCTTACGTGCAAGCACCAAGTTAACCAATTTCCTACTAGAATGTATTATCTCCTTTCCTACAAGGTTGGGTTCAACAAGGTGGGAACTATTTCCCAGTTTGGATGTTGAACTTTGACCAACAGGTGCTGCATCCGAACGTGTTAGAAATCTTCCACCCAACTTTGAGATCTTCTCGATCCTAGTATTGAGGTTTCTGATCTCATGTCTCTACAATAAAAATCGAACAGACCAAATCATTATATTACAAAAGTTGCTGAAGCGACAACGGAAGAAAAAAAAAAGGTGAGAGCCTTAAAAACATAATGTTCAAATACACATTGCTGGAAAAAGAATAGCTCGGCTCACACATTATAAACTTGATATTGATCCTAAGCAGTTTGTGTATGTAGTCACTTCGAGGGCGTATCTGGTACATCAAACTACCAAGTGGATTCCCGTGCATCCTTTTACAAAACATAATGCAAATGTTTATGAAAAAACCCGAATAAAAATAGTTAGGGAGGTCATGATGTCATAAAGCATCCAGCAAAATTTCAACTCAATACACGTTGTATATTAGGAGAAATTTAAAAAATGAAATTTCAATGAACAGTAGATTTATGTTATCCTCTTTTTTTTTCTTTTTGGATATTATTTTCAGCAGTATTTGTTTTTCTGTTTCTCCCTGTATAGACCGACATTATGTGGCATGATAGATTGATTTTGATTCAATGTTGTCATTTTCTTATTTTTAATTATCAGTTACATCGTATTTCAAAAAGGATGCACTGAATATGCCCTACAGTAACTCCTACTCAGTTGCTCTGGATGCTGACTAGGCCGTTTACAAACATAACAGCAAATAATGCGGCGGCACTCGGCGCAGAGTGCCCAATGCGGCGGCTAGATGCACTCAGGCTTAAGGACATGTCTAGATGCACTCGTGGTGTTATTTTCCAATGTGTCATGAACTGAGTGTCATTCCTCCGATTACGTTCCAACACGATGTCACTGACCTAATTTTCCCTAATTTAATTCTAGATTTTAATATAAAGTAAATATCACATAAAACTAGAGATGCATAAAGCGATACTAACAGCATACAACTCATTATACTTCTAAATATACACAATAATAGGATAATAACATAATAGGGTGGTCGCACAACCAACTGACAGTTGGGCTTGATGAAGAACAGGAAGCAGCGCAGACCTGAAGTAGTGCAGAATGTAGATGTAGCATCACAACGAGCGGTTGCACAGATGCGCTACTAAGAAATCTTATTGTCGCCCCGTGCAGGTGAACTCAGCGATAATGGTTCGGAGATTCATGCTCACCCTCCTTCCCGATGCACGCCGAGGAGAAGGGATGGAATGGTTCGACAACACAACTTTTCAGCACAGCTGAACAGAGAGAAAGAAGAAGAAAAAAAATAGAAGTAAATCAATTGTCTCAGGTCTGAACGTCTCGAGATCTTTTAGAGGTCGAGACAATTACTCTCTAGTAACTGCATAATAAATCACATATTAAACCACTGGTAATAGCTAATTCAAAACCAATTAATGGTAATTAAGCAATGTTTATCAGATCCTGGTTACACACTGGTCTACAGCTTCAACCACTGGTCTATAGCTTATGTCAACCACACTGGTCTATGGATCTGACCACTATTTTTAAACCACTGTGTTCTGACCACTTTATTTCGGCCACACTGGTCTATAGCTTCGATCATATTATTTCGACCACTGTGTTCCGACCACACTGGTGTATGGATTTACTACTGTATTCCGACCACACTGGTATATGATTTTGACCATATTATTTCGACAACACTAGTCTATGGATTTAACCACATTATTTCGATCACTGTGTTCTGACCACACTGGTCTATGACTTCGACTGCACCGGTTTATGGATTTGACCACATTATTTCGTCCACTGTGTTTCGACCATACTGGTCTATGACTTCGACCACATTGTTTCGACTATACTGGTCTATGGCTTCGACCATATTGTTTTGACGATAGAGAAATACACGGTCAGCAAAAGAAAGGTGGACTAGGTTTACGACACGTTCACGGTCACGCGTCAATATGGGAATAAAACATGCATACTTTGGTATTTCATGAATGAATATATCTTTACACATATGGGCTTAATTCTAACATGGAATACGTATTGTACATCATTGGCTTCAACTGTCCTGAAATTTTATCTGGGTCGAACTCTTTGTATTTGATATCTAATATTGAAAAATAGAGTTGTATTTGTTTGTAACTCTTAGCTGATAATCTGCCTTCTCCAATCTTCCAAAAAGAAAACCCCAATTGTTTTGTTTGTTGTATCAAATAGGAGTTTAGCACAGTAACAGAGGATACTTCATCTCCACTTCTTCAGAAATTGTTCTCGTCTTTCCTTTTTCCTTGCTGCCGCTCGGCATGTCAAGTCCTCCCGTATCCAATGATTACATGGAGATATAGAGGATAGAGTTTGAATCAATTTAGACATCGAACAATGACAAATTTGAGTACTTTTGTTCACGTCACATGGTACTTTCTTTGGTTACATAACAGTTGTTCGGTCTTATCAAATAAATTCGAACCGTTATAATTTGGATCCACAAAAAATTAATGGTGTAGATCTTTTTTTTTACCGATTAACGTAGTAATTTATAGCTTTTGAGAGTGACATGGTGACTTTTTTTAATAACACAATAGATAATTGTGAGAACCCGACAAAATTAGAATCTCGTAATCTTAATTAAAGGCATGTATTAAAATCAATCTCAGTAACCACTCCTTTATTGCTGCTTTCAAAAGCTTGCACAGTTTTCATTAAAGCATCAGCATAATTCCATTTCGTATTCGTTTACAAGAGTATTTTACATCCAGTTAAAGTATAGATTACATCGCATAATCAAAAGAATATATTACATCAGATCGAATCATAATTACAACTTTGAGTTCATTACAAAATGAATAAACAAAAATCTTGCATTACATATCTCTGAAGCCTTCCTTGAAGTATTGCTCGTCCATCGCCGTCCAATCGAATTGCCTTCCTCGACTCAACCCGAAATGCCTCCATCAGCTCCATTTTTCCGTCGACCAAACATAAGACCATTCGCAAATAGAAAACCATAGCATAGGATTAAAACAGAATAGTTTGCCGTCAGAGTACAGTAGGAATCACCGCGGTTCCCAGATCAATTTAGGTTAGTTGGCACCGTGTATATCGAGGCTACCCAAACTGACCTGGATTAGCCGGCAACTTGATTCTCGAGTCACCGAGGCTAAACCCAAATCAGCTGGCACCTGGATACCCGCGATACCTAAACCCAACCTAAGCGATCGGCGCCGTCTTATTACCGTAGGTTTCATCATTCGGCATTCTCAAAAATCCAACACCTACGAATACCAATTTCCCTCAGCTCAAAGCATTTGGCCAAAAACCCCACAAGAGAGCACAGAAAAAGGTAGTGGCGAAAGAACCACCACGAAGCCACACTCCCTCTGTTTTAAGCCCTCGATTACGAGATGGAGGATAAGAACAGAGTAAAAGTAGAAATGAATAGGAAGCCTGGTAAAAACAATCTGCACAGCCAGGAGATAAGATCAGCAGAGCTCACACCACAGCCAGATGCAATCCCCCTTGGCCAAAGCCCTCTGCTCAGCACAGCAGAGCTACACCCCAGACATTGCACCCAACACAAAGCAAGAGCAAGAAACCCCACCAAAGGTGCATCGGCACGGATCGAGGCGACAAAACCAGCAAAGCCACCCTGTGTTCTTCCCCCAAGCCATTCCCACTCCAAGCGAGATCTCAAGAACCCATCCCAGTGCATTCCCCTCCTCCCAGTTCCTCCCAACAGAAGGAGCAAGAGCAAGAACCCAGGAGCAAGAGGCCAAGCACCAGGGAGCAAGGGAGGAAGCCACCAGTGACGGCCAGAGCGAGAGAGCACCAAAGAAGCCAAAGACTACCATCCTTCTCCATCCCAACCCAAAGTTCAGCAAAAAGGTGAACTCAAAGCACACTAGTGTGCACTGCCATTTTGCACAGCATGCATCTACACCATCAAGCCTCCACAGCATCACAAAGCATCACTCCAGTTTCATCACAGAGCAGGAGATCAGGGAGTAGAGAGAGGGAGATGGGTATTACCAGCACGGCCGAACTACCCCCATCAGCCCCAGCACAGAGCCATCATCAGCACCTCAGCCACAGCCAAAACCCCAGCAACCCCATCCACGGCCGAACCCTCACCATCACCCCCAGCCACGGTCAATCCACCCAATCCATCATTTAAGCATGCATCCAATTAACTTAGAGCATTATCATCAAACAAGAAAATGCTAAAGAGGGTAACCGTAGCAAAAGCAGTTAACCAGAAGCCAAATCTGGTAGTAGGCCAAACCAGGGCCGAGCCAGGGGCGGGCTCAGGGCGCAGCCAGGAGGAGGAGGTGGCGGGTTTGAGCCCAGAGCGGCCGGCGGCCGTGAGGCCGGGCCGGCCGCACCAGAGAACGCGGTCGGAGTCGGGCGAGGTAGAGAGAGAGAGCGGAGGGGAGAATCAAACCGTGAAGCCAGGGGTAGAGAGCGGCGGCGGATCCGTCGCGAGTGGAGGCGGCGCAGCAGAAGCCAAAGCCGGTGGAGCGGGGCGACCGGCGGCGGCCGAGCCGGTCTTGAAGGACCGGAGAAACGCAGCAGGAGAGCTCGGCGCTGCTGGCTGCCTTCTTGGCCGCCGACGAAGCCGAGAGGCCAGCCCAGCCAGACGCCGCCAGGGAGCGGCGGCCGCATGAGAGCGTCAGCGAGCGCTGAGGAGCCGAGGAGAGGGAGAGTCGGGTGAGAACGAGAGAGAGAGACGGGAAAGGGGAAAAGACGGGGAAGAGAGCGTAGGGGTGGGTTAGGTTAGATAGGGTTAGGGGTAATTAAGTAAATTGGTAATTAGGGTTAGGGTTAGGGTTTTTAAGTATTTTGGTAATTAGGTTAATTAGGATTTTTGTAGGGTAATTAGGTTTGAAATAAATTAGGGTTAAAAGGGTAATTAAAATAGGGTTTTTGGAGTAATCCGCTAACTGAGTCGGGTTTCGGGAAAAATATTTGTAAATTAAAAGTGACTAACCAGTAGAAATCGCATTAGCAATTAATTATTTGAATATCACCAAAAATCACTAAATATTTCTCGGTATTCTATTTTTATTACCGCGTTGCTTCAGAAGACGAGCTCCAACAGACAGGCGTAGCTGACCCCGGACTCATCGACACCGACACCTACTATTACTACGAAGGCAAGCGATCCTTTGAACATAAATATAGTTATGTTAAATGTAAACCGTATATTGCTCTATCGTATATGTACTGCATCAAAATTATTTCTCAAAAACAATTTGGATTGAGATGATGAGAAAGATAAGAAGAATGAGAATGAGAATGAGATGAGAATTATTATGTGGGTAAAGGGGGCCTTGGTAGAGAAAAGAGATGAAATGATGATGATAATGAGATAATGATGATGATAAGATGTGGGACCCTTTACCTACAGCTATAATATAAGGACTAACAAAACTCTTACTCGGTCAGATGCCGTAAATTCAGTGCCAACCATTTCCCCGTTTCGGCGGGCAGAAAATGCTACCCGTTTACGTAATTACGTTCTCCACAACGGGAATGTTGGACACGGAGGATAGCCGGTCCAAGGTGGAGTGTTGGGCTCGGAGGATAGCCGCCCCAACCAACATTGTTGGAACTCGGTGGAGGACTGGTGCGCTCGAGACACCGACGGAAAACAATGGGTGGAGACTTAATCACGTAACACGAAAACGCGTCGTATTCGAACTCAAGTCGCATCAAAGGAAATGCGATGGACCCAGTTCACGAGAGCTCGAATAGTTATGGGTAAAGTGGTACAAGCTGCAAGCGATGCTATACAAATCATGAATTCATGCCGATCTCTTGGATTGGAGTCTACGGAACCACTGGGGTCTTTCTTCTTTCCGAGTGACTAGTAGTATTTCCGAATTAAAATTGCAACTTAATGTTTTAATGTTTATTTTCGAATGAGATGATTTTAGAATTTGTGATAAAGACCGAGATCGATCATGCGAAGGCATTGTTTGCTATTAATGCTTCTTGAGTACTACATACTCAACCTTGTTAGTATTCTCCTTTGTTAGATCCTAGTCCGTAGGGAGCTATCCCGAGTGGGACGAAGGACTTGCAGTACCGTCACGGCGAGGAGGAGAAGGCACCGGCGAGGACTGGCGAGATGGAAGCCATCTTTGACTCATGGGACGAGTAGGAGGCGGTAGTCGGGCGGAGCACTCGAGCGGAGAAGCTTCCTTTTGTGTTTGTGTAGTAGTTGTATTAAGAACCTTAGCTTTATGTGGCTACTCATGTAATAAAGATGTCTGATTTCTATTTTATTGTTCAACTGCGCAACTCGATAAAATGGCTTGCTATTCGTTGGGCGGTGTTCTCACAGGCGGGCGAATAGTAATCCGTATGCCTAAGTGTGATTACCCTAGGGGTAATGACACGGGCGTCCGCAGTGGTATCGAGCAATAAGATCGGGCCACGCTAATAAAATAGAAGCGTAGTAATACCTTAAGTACGTCCTTCTTGCTTGCTATATTGCACTAAATATTTTATTAATCCTTGCCTTCATTTCAATTTCGATTCCAAACCGCCCTCTTTCAAAAAGATATATATTATGTTGAAAAGCTTACCTCTTCTTAAAGTGACATTCCTGCTAACGTAGAACCATCTTTAAGTTGGTTCTTCTTTCGAGAAAGTGCGGGGAACGCGTTGTTGTCATAGGATCGGTGTGATTGTCTTTTGTGAGTAGATGGTTAGATTCCAACTCAACCTAGGATAGAAAATATAGGCTGTGAGTGCAGTACCATAAGGTTTAGAGCCTAGTGCCTGGACTAAAGGCATGGAGTAGAACTCTGGTATGGACATGCTTTTCCAAATTTTGGACAAGTCTGGACCATACTCTTTAGCTTCTTTACCTCTTCTTCTATATCAAGGTGTCTTGTCTCACTTCGCACATCGATTTCCGACGAGTGGTTCGTGGCACTCGGCGTGTAGCTCTGGCGTACCGTGAGCGAAATCACGGGCGTGCTCGAGAATGAACCTGGCGATCCCAAATATGTGATTTGGGTGGACTCGAGCGGATCTCGGCGTGCACGGGCGCGTGGATCCGTGGTAGCATAGGTTCGCACTCGAGGCAAGCTCGGCGATCCCAAACACGTGGATTTGGGCGGTCTTGAAGCAGGATCTCAAGCGTGGCGAGCACGAAAGACTCGGCTAGTATAGGATTTGGCTCTTTTGCATCTCATTGTTTCTTGATTGTTATTTGATTACATGTGCATGTCATAATCCAACTCACCCGGTTAACCTCTGCGCGGATAAGTGTAATACCTCCATCTCTACCCCAACAGCAGTTAAGGAAGATGGACGGTCAAGGAAGTCAAGACCGTGCATTGAAATTGAGACTGGGACTCTGCGCATGGGCGGTCCACACGAATCCAACTGAACCCGGTGAGTCAAGACTGATCAACCCCACTACTACCATCCCAGAACCGGCCAGTGACCACCCACGAGCAACGGATCCCTAGGCATAATGGTGATGTACTCATATTCTTAGAGAACTCTAGAAAAGAAGCCCAGGAGAACCAAAACCGTTTCATGGAAGCTCTATTAACTCGAGTAGCACCTACCACCTCTCAACCAGTCCGTGGGGTTAGTCTGGGTGATTTTCTCCAAACTCACCCTACCACTTTTGCTAAAGCTCTTGATCCACTTTGGACGCGAGTGATTGGTTGGTGGAGATAGAGAAGAAGTTGGATCTGATGGGATGCTCGGATGTAGAGAAAGTGCGGTATCGTCACACGGTGGCCGGACCAGCAGACTACTTGGTGGCTTAACTACAACCGCATAGCCGTGTCGGTGAGCAACCTATCACTTGGGTGAATTCAAGATACGCTTCACGAAACACATGTGCCTCTTTGGAAGAATGGAATTAAAGAAACGGGAATTTAGAGCTCTAACTCAAGGCGGAAAAGATGGTGGAATATTTGAGTCGGTTCAATGATCTTTCCCGCTACGCTCCAAATGATGTCGACAGAGGAGAAGAAAATAGAAATTCTGGATGGAATGCATCCATATCTGAAAATGCTCCTATCCATCCACAAAATCACTGAATTCCAAGATCTAGTCAACAGAGCCATAATTCTGGAGAATGAATACTCCAACCTCACCGAAGAGCGAAGGAAGAAGGCCAAAACCGATCATCATTCTTCATCTGCTCCTAGACGTCATTCCTTTGTGTCTCAGCAACCGCCACCAAGATATGGACCACCTCAGCAGCGACCTTTCAACCCACCTTTTCAGACCCCAGCAAACCAACAGCAACCAGTACCCCTAGCAATTAAATGTGGGAAGTGTAGAGGAAACCACCTGACAAAGGATTGTCTGAAGAATACAGGTGCATGCTTCAATTGTGGACAGTTTGGACATCGAAAAATTGATTGCCCCAATCCCCGGAGGACATTTGGAACTCCACCACAACTAGCATTTAGGCCAAGACCACCTGCTCCAGCACCACCACAACTCACCTATATGAAGCAGACTGAAGACAACCAACTTGTCACGAAGGAAGCTGGAAAAGGAGAACCGGCACGCCTATCACCCATCATCGCCAAACAGGTTGGAGAAGCATCAGGTGTAATAACGGGTACGTTATTACTTCCACACTCCCCGGGTATTACTCTTTAAAACGTTGGAAGAACCCACTCCTTTGTATCTTCTATATTGCTAGCGTAGAGCTTTGCAAATTCTGAATTTTTGGAAAATCCCTGGGAGTGAACCCACTGATTGGAATAGTCATCTGCTCTCCAAATAAGTATAGATGGCGTATTCCAGCAAGCTTCCACCAAGAAGTCAGTCAGGACCCAACCCTAATACCTCAATATTTGAACCTAGAGGGAACCATTTGAGGTGACCCTCACCTTTCTACACAAATCTCGACCCTTCTTTGCAAGACGTTCAACATTCAAAGGACCCTCGTGAAGACTCTGGCTACAGAAACCCGTCAGTTAAGGAACCCGAAGTTTTGTCCAAAAGAAATGCAGTAAAAAGATCACCCCGTCAGCGAAGCTTCGTGGAAGAGGAAAAAGCGCTACGTGAGCCTTGCCCAAAAACACCCATCCGCAGTGATTGCAATTTCGGGGACGAAATTGTTTCCAAGGGGGGGAGGATGTGAGAACCCGACAAAATTAGAATCTCGTAATCTTAATTAAAGGCATGTATTAAAATCAATCTCAGTAACCACTCCTTTATTGCTGCTTTCAAAAGCTTGCACAGTTTTCATTAAAGCATCAGCATAATCCATTTCCGTATTCGTTTACAAGAGTATTTTACATCCAGTTAAAGTATAGATTACATCGCATAATCAAAAGAATATATTACATCAGATCGAATCATAATTACAACTTTGAGTTCATTACAAAATGAATAAACAAAAATATTGCATTACATATCTCTGAAGCCTTCCTTGAAGTATTGCTCGTCCATCGCCGTCCAATCGAATTGCCTTCCTCGACTCAACCCGAAATGCCTCCATCAGCTCCATTTTTCCGTCGACCAAACATAAGACCATTCGCAAATAGAAAACCATAGCATAGGATTAAAACAGAATAGTTTGCCGTCGAGTATGAGGAATCACCGCGGTTCCCAGATCAATTTAGGTTAGTTGGCACCGTGTATATCGAGGCTACCCAAACTGACCTGGATTAGCCGTCAACTTGATTCTCGAGTCACCGAGGCTAAACCCAAATCAGCTGGCACCTGGATAACCGCGATACCTAAACCCAACCTAAGCGATCGGCGCGTCTTATTACCAGTAGGTTTCATCATTCGGCATTCTCAAAAATCCAACACCTACGAATACCAATTTCCCTCGGCTCAAAGCATTTGGCCAAAACCCCACAAGAGAGCACGAGAAAAGGTAGTGGCCAAACCACCACGAAGCCACACTCCCTCTGTTTTAAGCCCTCGATTACAGATGGAGGATAAAACGAGTAAAAGTAGAAATGAATAGGAAGCTGGTAAAACAATGCACACGACCGGAGATAAGATCGTGAGTTCACACCACGGCGGATGCAATCCCCTTGGCCAAAGCCCTCTGCAAAGGCAAAGTGAGCTACACCCCGACATTGCACCCAACACAAAGCAAGCGCAAACCCCGGCCAAGGTGCATCGGCACGGATCGATCGACAAAACCAAAGAAAGCCACCCCTGTGTTCTTCCCCAAGCCATTCCCCACTCCAAGCGGATCTCAAGAACCCATCCCGGTGCATTCCCCTCCTCCCGGTTCCTCCCAACGAAGGAGCAAGAGCAAGAACCCGGGAGCAAGAGGCCAAGCACCGAGGAGCAAGGGAGAAGCCACCGGTGAGACACCCAGAGCCGGAGAGCACCAAAAAGCCAAGACTACCATCCTTCTCCATCCCAACCCAAAGTTCAGCAAAAGGTGAACTCAAAGCACACTAGTGTGCACTTGCCATTTTGCACAAACATGCATCTACACCATCAAGCCTCCACAAGATCACAAAGCATCACTCCGTTTCATCACAGAGCAGGAGATCAGGGAGTAGAGAGAGGGAGATGGGTATTACCAAAGACTACCGAACTACCCCATCACCCCAAAGACACCGAGCCATCATCAAGACCTCGACCACACCAAAACCCCAAAGAACCCCATCCACTACGAACCCTCACCATCACCCCCAGCCACGGTCAATCCACCCAATCCATCATTTAAGCATGCATCCAATTAACTTAGAGCATTATCATCAAACAAGAAAATGCTAAAGAGGGTAACCGTAGCCCACTCTCCCCTTGCCCTTTTCTTGGCCCAGCCCAACCCCCTGCCCCCTTTCCCTGGCCTAGCCGGCCCAGGACAGCCCAGCACCAGGCGCTAGGCACCTGCTCTCCACACGCCACCCCTCACCCTACCAGGCACTACGCCTCACCTCTCACCGTGTCACCCCTGTGCCCGGACACCCCTCCCCTCTCCTCTAGCCATGCTGCTCCTTGGGACCGTGCGCCCGCCTTCAAGTCGCCCCCCACGGCTCTCTCCACTCCCTGTGGCTATTTAAGCTCCTCATCACCTTCGCCTAGTCACCAATTGCTCCCCTCCCACCTCCCTGGTCCCCAAGAGCTGTTACAAAATCTGAACTACTGACTTGAACTGAAACAAGATTAACCATAGCACATAAATGAACACCTAGAAAACGTTAGTGCGGAAACATGATTATATACCTGATCCTGAAGACGCCATTGAGGCTTAAGGTCGATCGCCGAGGCGGGAGAGGGTGAGGTCGACTGGTGATGACGGCGGCTTGAGGGTGACAATGTCAACCTCCGGCTTCCAGTCTTCGCTCACCTGTGCGCTCTTGATAGATCGGGTTGTTTGGGGTATTCTTCGGCTAGAACCAAACGCACACGCACTAGCCTACCGAGCCCCCTTTTTCTTTCTTATAGCGCAGGTGAACGGGACCAAAGCCATGTTGTTGGCTGCGCCCCCGATCAGGGCGCGAGTGGGCAAAAAACCCCCGTGAATCTCGGTCTTGGCAGTTAGCCGCGAGATCAACCCAACATTCTCCCCTTTGATCTTAAGGCTATCATCATAAGTCCATCCTCAAATGAAATAGCATACCAAAGTAATGTGTCGCATGACCAATGAAGTGTCATACGACCCTAGTACCTATAGTGTACTATCTCATCTTTGAAATGGATATTCATTATACTTAATGGGAGTTGGTTTGTTTCATGGTCCTTTTATCCAGAATCAGAGGCTTTCCAATAAACCCATGCCGGCAACATGATCACGAAATATATTGGGTGGTAAGCCTTTAGTAAGTGGATCCGCAAGCATTGACTTAGTACTAATATGCTTGATACTAATGGTTTGATCCTGGATTCTATCTTTCACAACATGATACTTAATGTCAATGTGTTTGGCAAAGACACTTGACTTGTTGTTACTCGCATAAAAGATGCGGGTTCGTTATCGCAGATAAGGTGAGTGGTTTAGAAATCTTGTCAACCACTCTAAGGCCGGAATAAAGTTCTTAAGCCATCACACCGCCTTGAGAGCCTCATAACATGCCACAAACTCGCTTGCATCGTTGAAGATGCCGTAAGGGTTTGTTTGGAGCTTTTCCACGAGATAGCTCCTCCGGTGAGTGTGAAGATATAACTGACGTGGATTTCTTAGTATCAACACATCCCGTAAAATCTGAATCTGAATAACCTACAACTTCAAGGCTATCGGTATGCTTGTATGTGAGCATGAGATGCTTAGTAGCTTGCATATAACGCAAGACTTTCTTAACGGCCTTCCAAAGGGTCCGGTCTGGATTTGACCGATATCCGCCAAGCATTCCGTTACAAAAGCTAAGTCGTATGTGTGCTTACTTGAGCATACATAATGCTTCCGACAATGAAGCATAAGGAACTATCTTCATCCGATCGTTTCATATTGGTTCCTTGGACATTGAAATGTCCCAAACTTATCGCCTTAACGATAGGAGCAGTGAGCGAGCATTTATCCATATTGTATCTCTTTAGTACTCTGTCAGCGTATGCCTTTTGAGATAAACTTAATACTCCTTTGGACTGTCGGTGAATTTCAATGCCAAGAACGTAAGAGGCATCACCGAGATCCTTCATATCAAAATTGGATGAGAGAAATCTCTTGGTCTCAAACAAAGATATCCTTATCGCTTAGCCAATAAGATATCATCCACATAAAGCACTAAGATGGTGAATTTACTCCCCTTGAACTTAACATATATGCAGTTATCAACTTCATTTTCCTTAAATCCAAAATTCCTTATAACTTTATCAAATTTGAGGTACCACTGCCTCGATGCTTGTTTTAAGCCATAAATAGATTTCTTAAGTCGACATCTCATATGCTCCTTGCCTTCCACGACAAAACCTTCCGGTTGAGTCATGTAAACATTTTCTTGCAAATCGCCATTAATGAATGCCATTTTAACATCCATCTGATGTAGCTCTAAATCATAATGAGCTACAAGTGCCATAACGATTCTGAACGAATCCTTAGTTGAGACAGGAGAAAAAGTGTCATTATAATCAATCCCCTCTCTTTGTGAGAAGCCTTTTGCTACGAGTCTTGCTTTGAACCTTTTGATATTTCCCTTAAAGTCATGCTTGGTTTTGTAGACCCATTTACAGCCTACTGTTTTGACTCCGTCGGGAATTTCTACTAAGTCCCATACATCATTAGTGCTCATAGACTTTAGTTCATCCTTCATGGCATCAAGCCATTTAGGACAATGTTCACTCATCATTGCTTCCTTATAAGAGGTGGGATCATCTACCTTCCCTATATCATTAATATCCTCATTCATGTAAACAACATAATCATTTGGGATGGCGATCTTCTCTCCATTGTGATCTTCTAATAGGTTCAAGAACTATTGCGGGAGGGTCTTTGAGGCACGTGAGACTGCTGAGGCTCATCATTAGGTATGACATTAGGAATTTCAGAGACCTCAACAGTGGGTGCATCAACGATGATTTGGTCATGGAGGTGCAACCACCAAGTGCGAGAATAAAAATCTCAGGATAAGCGGTGAAGGAACGTAAACCCGCTTCTCTTCAAGATCAATTTTCCTAGGCTCCGTGTCCTCATTATTTTCTAAGAACACAGCATGTCTTGTTTCTACAAACTTAGTTGTCCTATTAGGACAATAAAACCGATACCCTTTAGATCTTTTAGGGTACCCTATAAAATGGCAACTTACTGTCTTAGGATCTAATTTTCCAATATGTGGATTAAATACCTTAGCTTCAGAACGACAACCCCACACTCTTAAATATTTCAAACTCGGCTTTCTCCCGTCCATAATTCATAAGGTGTCTTAGGTATTGATTTCTTTGGGAACCCGATTAAGAATATGTCTTGGTGTCTTTAGTGCCTCCATCCATAAACCAGTTGATAAACTAGAATAGCTAAGCATGCTCCGTACCATATCCATAAGTGTACGGTTCGTCTCTCACCTATCCCATTTCTTGAGGTTCACAGTGTAGAATATTGGGCAACAATGCCATTTTCTGAAGGAACTTAGCGAAAGGGCCGGAATTTGGCCATAAGGGCATGTCTCCCATAATATTCTCCCCACGGTCCGATCTTACCACTTTAATTCTTAGGTTGTGCTGATTTTCAACTTCAGCCTTAAATATCTTAAATTTATCAAGTGATTCAGATCGGTCCTTAATGGGAAAAATATAACCATATCGGGAGAAATCATCAGTGAATGTGATGAAAGAATCAAAACCATCCACTGATGTCACAGAAAAAGGACCACAAATATCAGTATGAATTAACTCTAATAGTCCCGAGTGCGAGTTGCTCCTTCTTTATTTTCTTTACGTATTTTCCTTTAATGCAATCAATGCGTTGGTCCGATTCAGAAATCTAATGGTTGGAGAATCTCTTCCTTAATGAGACGCTCCATTCTCCCTTCAAATGTGGCCTAAACGCGATTGCCACGCTTTCAAAGAAGTCTCATTATTCTTTTTACGCATAGTATCACACACATTCAAAGATATCGGTGATTCATTAAGGGAAAGCATATAAAGCTTGTCTTGTCTAACAGCAAGACCAACATTATTTGAATTAAATGTGATAACACACTTATTGTTACCAAAATTACATTTAAATCCATCATCGTCCAATAAAGATACTGAAATCAAATTCCTCCTAATGGAAGGAACAAATACTACATTATTAAGGCGAAGTGTGAAGCCGCTATCTAAAACTAAGGAAACAGAACCAACCGATTCCACTTGGCTTCTTTTCCATCCGCGACTCTAAGACTTCGCCCCCTTTCTTAGTGTTCTCGCGGTATGGAATCCTGTAAAGAGTTGGTAACGCGTGCGCTTGCACCTGAGTCAATCCACCCGATTTAAGGGAAAAATTAGTATAAAGGGTTTCATCAACGAACGTTATAGAATCATTACCCTTCTTGGCGAGCCACTTTAGGAAACCAACACAATCCTTCCGAAATGTCCCGCTCCTTGCGTAGTGACATGCATTCCCACTTGGTGCTTTAGCAGAGCAACATTGGGCTTAGGTGTATTTTGTACCTTAGGCCCCGATTTATCCGAATTAGGAGAGTAGTGCGACCTTTTCTTGGATTTGAAGTCCCCTGAGAACTTCCTTTTGCTAGGACCGCCAACTTGATTCACAAAATCTTTCTTTTCGGTCCTGATCCTTTCTTCCTCCTGGACACACATGGCGATAAGATCGCTCATGCTCCATTTATCTTTCTGAGTATTATAGTTTATCTTAAAAGCAGTGTACTCAGAAGGAAGAGAAGTCATAATAAAGTAGACTAGGAAACCATCAGATATCTCCATGTCCATGCCCTTGAGTTTTCCAGCCATATCAGTCATCATCATGATATGCTCTCTTATACTGCTGGACCCGTCATACTTAGTGGATAGAAGCCTCTGGATTAATGTACTGGCATAAACCTTAGTGGAGCCTTTGAATTTCTCCTCTATTGAAGCCAGATACTCCTTAGCATTTTCAGAATCTGGGATTGCTCCCCTGATTCCAACTGAGATAGAGGTCTTCATAATCATTAGTGATAGACGGTTAGACCGCTCCCATTTTTCAGCATTATTATCATATATTTTCTTTTTCTCATCGTAATTGTCCTCACCAACGGTGGGGGAAACGGGAGCGGACACCCTTAGAGCATAATCAAGGTCTAAAACTCCAAGGATAACTGAAATTCGTTCTTTCCAAGCGGGGAAGTTGCTCCCCGTAAGCTGCTCAATGTTGTCAATTGTAGCGGCAACATTTGAAGCATTCATTGCTGAACATTAAAATACAGGGAAAAATTAGAAATAACATAAAAGTATTGCATGCAATTAACCCTACGTTGGTTTGATTAATAACATGCAAAACCATAGTTCTAGTTTATATCACCGTTGGGCAGAAAATAAAAAAGAACTTTAACAATTAATGTGGCGACACATGACTACAAACAACGTTGGTCAGTATGTAATCATGTGTATACATAATGCCAAAATAAAACATAAAATTCTCTAATTAAAATATCTCGTTGGTTCAATTTTAATCAGAGACTAATTTATACTGATATTTGAGCAATTATCATTAATTAAAACAGTACACAAAATAAATAATAATCATAAAACTTAATCATAAAACCACTTTACAAAATGAAAAGCTGCTGTGCAGCATCACACAAATGAGTAATGAATATTAGATTAAACAGCACACAAAAACTAAACTAAAACCACTTAATCATAAAAACATTTTATAAAAAATGGAGAAAGATACTGTTCGGCCTAAACACTGTTCTGGTGACGGCTTCCTTCGGCCCATGCCGAACGGCTCGCTTTCGGTCCGCGCGATCGCCGCCCACTTCTACCGATGAAAACGAAGGACGATTTGAACCGTCGGATCCGAACGTTCGGCCAAGATCACGCCCGTTTTAACACCGCCGGCCGAAAGATTCACGCGAGACGTCGGATTGAAATGGACGGCCAAGATCGACAGCAGCGTGATATAAAAACCGATGAAATCGGAAACCCTAAACCTAATTCTCATTCCGATCTTTCTCTCCCGAAAACCGCGCGGCCGAAGCGTCGGCGGAGACGCACGCGAGAAGAGTGAGCGAGCGGAGAGCGGTCGGAGCAGGGAAAGCGGAGGAGCGGCGGCTAAGGAGAGGGAGCGCGTAGCTAGAGGCGGCGGCATGAAGCGGCACCACGCGCAGCTCTCGCCGGCGAGCGCGTCGGCCGAGGTCGCGCGGCAATTGCCGAATGGAGCTGCGGCGGTGCCCAAAACTGAAGCGACGGCTCTAGATCTTCAAGGAAAAAACGTGAGTATCCGCCGCTCCTTTTGCTTCCAGATCTGAGGGTCTTAGGGTTCCGATTAGGGGTTCTGATTTGGGGATTTTTTTTCCGGGGTCACTTTAGGGTTACCATAGTTTCGCTTAAGGGCTTGAGATCCCCTCCTTCTAAGTGCTAAAACTGAGCGCCGGATCTGAGATCTGAGCGAGTAGTAGACACTGATGGTTAGATCCGGGTATGAGGTAGATCTAATCGGGACTAATAGGGTTCAAAATGCACTAGGTAAGGCTCTGATACCATTGTTACAAAATCTGAACTACTGACTTGAACTGAAACAAGATTAACCCTAGCACATAAATGAACACCTAGAAAACGTTAGTGCGGAAACATGATTATATACCTGATCCTGAAGACGCCATTGAGGCTTAAGGTCAGTCGGCGTCGAGGCAGGAGAGGGGTGAGGTCGACTGGTGATGACGGCGGCTTGAGGGTGACAATGTCAACCTCCGGCTTCCAGTCTTCGCTCACCTGTGCGCTCTTGATAGATCGGGTTGTTTGGGGTATTCTTCGGCTAGAACCAAACGCACACACACTAGCCTGCCGAGCCCCCTTTTTCTTTCTTATAGCGCAGGTGAACGGGACCAAAGCCATGTTGTTGGCTGCGCCCCCGATCAGGGCGCGAGTGGGCAAAAAAAACCCCGTGAATCTCGGTCTTGGCAGTTAGCCGCGAGATCAACCCAACAAGAGCTACCCGAGCACCATCTTCCTCCTCTCTGGTCGATTCGCCCCCTTCGTCACCGTTCGAGCTTCGTCATATCCTGGAACAATTGGTTGTACCAGGAGCTTCCCAAGGTCACCCTCGAAGACGTCTCGAGCATCCCCGAGCTTCTCCTTCGTCTCCGGCAACCTCTCCACGCAAGTCTCCCCACCGCCGCCTCGGTCAACGATGACAGCCCACCTCGAGCATCCCCGAGCCCCGCCAACCTCTCTGGTGAGCTCCTTGGACCCTCTTGCTGCTGGTGCGCACCTTCTTTTGCTGTGGGCACCACTGCTTTGTCAATTGAGTTTGTGGCGTAATGCCGCTGCCGCCAAACCTCATCGCACCGCCATCGTGGGCCACCTCAGGCCTTGCCGCCGGCACCAGTAGGTGCGCGATCCCAAGGGTAACCCATTTTGGGTATTCCCCCCCGCCATGCTTTCCTTCGCCGGCGATAAGCTCGACAAGACCAGCCCTAGCTGTCCTCTGTTTGTTGGAAGCTTGGACCGGCACTGTGCGGCGTGCTAAATTTCCAAATATATGTCCTTTTTCGGACAAAGCAGATATTGAGTAGGATTAATGACTATCGGGTCACACTGAAGAATGGGCCTGGTGAACATTTAATGAGGTTAAGTAAAATCCTGATTCTCTGTGAGTAACTGACTGGTGGACCCGAGGTGAGTTCATGAAGTTAATTTAATAGCCTGGTTTCCTTTAAGTCTATGACTGAGTGCCCGAGCGTTTAATGGTGCAGTAAACACCTCCTAGACCCATGCGCTGTGCTACTGGACCTTGGTCCACACACTGTACCATGAACTGAGACGATGTGCTTTGGACCCCACCTGTCAGTGAGAGAGTTTCTCTCTCCTCTGCCTTTTTCAAGATTTAATTTCAGAATAAAACTTCAGAGTGCTCGTTCTCCCTCGTTTTAACTCCGAATTTAATAAAATTTATTTCTAAATTTATCTAAATTCAAGATCTTTCTGTTGGCCATAGTTTTTTTTTCAATTTAGAGTTCATTTGATATTTCTTTTGTATTTATTTCCTTTGCTTGTATGTTGTTCTTTTTTCGACGCGATAGTCCGAATAGAGTTTGAGTGCGCAGAAGAGCCCCAGTTTGATCAAGATCAAGACCTTCAAGACCCTTTTGCCTTTGACCCAAGCGAGTCAATACTTTGATCATATTGAACATATATTTTATACAAATTATATTCCTTTAAAATATCAAATTGGATGCTTAATTCATTATGCAAATGTATGTCAAATCTTGAAGGTAGTTACATACGTACTTGATGATTAAATATTTTTATACCATCCTTTGAGGTTTGAATTACATAGCACTTGTCACCCTAGATAATTAAGTGGTAACTTTACTAGCTATAGGTAGTACTTAAGCGCTATGCTAGTTTTACTTAAGTGCTCGGGTATTAATTGCTCTAATCATCATCTTTTAATCATGAAATTGGTTTTTGGCAGTCATTTGGGTAAATAACTGGAATTGTTGAGATAATTTAGTATATACTCCTCAAAACCCTAATAACTTGTTACCACATATGGTTGGTGCTGACGTAACACGAGAATGGCTGGTATATGGTATGAACCGCCCAGATGACCTTAAGAACTTAATCTTGTGATGATCTCCCAATGTAAAATAGGGTAACAACAAGTCTATAATGGTGTCGACCTGACGAAATAATTTGTATCCACTAGTGCGAGTTGCACCATTGGAGGGACCCACGACTGTGTCGCCGGTCGTGGACACGGGTTGGTCACTGATGTAGCCGCGTGTGGTACAAGAGGAGGTCGGAGGTCTGGGTAAGGGTTGACGTAGGTGTGGGGACGTAACCCCTCTCAAATGAAACATTAGTGGGTGTAACTAACACTGGGGGATGCATTGTAAAAGCCTTGTGGTAATCCCCATTTATTCACATGCCTAGGGAATCATGTGTACACATCAAGATGATTACTCTTGTGGATAAAGTATACATTCTCTGCAGAGTCTAAACTGTTCGAACAGCTATGCCCACCGTCACGGGCGGGCATGGGAACTTACACGAGTTAGTTCTATTTATAAAAACTTTGTGGGTGGGATGAAAACTCATCGGGTCGATGTGACCCTGATTTTGGATTTCCCTAAGTAGAAGTACCAAGTGCTGTTAATAAGGTGGATGTACCCTAATCAAAATTAAGTATAAGATGGAGGTAACTTTCGCCGTTATAAATATTGCATAATATATATTTAATAAAATGATAATTTGGTTAAAAATGATAGGTCATATGAATTTCTAAATATTGTAATCGAGAATATTGTTTTTAGCAAATAAAAGAACCTGAGTCATCCTTATTAAAGTCTTACATGTATATTATTGTATTATGTATGTTGGCTCGCGAGCATGGTTATTTGTGCTCATTCTCGCTCTTTCCCCCGAATCCTTGGAAGCCATGGATCAAGGATGGTATGCTTACTTCGAGAATCCAGACGCTGATAGCTAAGAAGATATGGGAGATTAGATAGTTCCTAGTAGTCTAAGGCTCTGTTTGGTACAGTTTCCACTTCCAGCTTCTCAATCGATTCTTGTGGAGTCATACCAAACACCCTGATTCTCAAAACCACTAGATTCTGCTTCTCGCAAGGAGTTGTCTCGAAAAGGAACTAGCAACGAGAAGCAGTCTCCCAACAGATTCTCGTGAGAATCCAACCTTCAGAAACGAAAATACCATTTGAAGTTGAAGGTTTTTACCCGCAAATGCCACTGAGTTACACAAATATAATTGAAGATTACACTAGGGGTGACATGGTCGATTTGCCTCTAATCCTCCCTTATATGGTTTTTGAAGCCAACATACCGGCCAAACGGTTTCAACAGACAGCTCCAGATTCTCAGAGAAGTCGATTCTCTGATAATCAAGAGCAGAATCTGAAAAATGAGAATTTAGAGTTGTAACAAACAGGGTCTAAATCTCGCCTTAGTCTAGTTGGCTACATCGGTGCTCCTGTATATTCATATTACTAAGTCTTTTGGTTAATATCGATTGTACACATGCTACCTCGGTCTGTAGAGAGATATGTCTTTCCCCCTTTTTAGTTTTGCAATTGTTTTCGCTGTTTTGTATGTATCAATTTGGTCTGATTAGCCTTGCTGTAAAACTTAGTCTAATACGGTCTACTTAACTGTGATGTATTGTAATGAATGAATTATTGATTTGCATCATGTACGAAAGATAATAGCGTAGTGGTTCTTACGGATGATTTGGATTGCTGAAATCCGGGTCCGACGGTAACAGGTGGAGGCCGACGGCGCGGAGCTCCGGCAAGCGGTGGCGACTGATGAGGGAGCGAAGGCGCGAAGAGAGAAGTTGCTGCGAGCGCGCCGGCGGTTGGATACTGCGTGAGCAACACCCCACCTCGGTGACATGTCAGTGAGGAGAATCGTCGAGGGCTTGGCACTCGAGCCGAGCCCCACCTCGGCGGTTGAAGAGGCTAAAGGGAGTCGTTCGGCGAGGCTCGGACGGAGCGGGAGCCGAAGGTCGAGCTCTTCGTGGAACCCCATCTCCGTCTTCGAGCTCACCTGAGGTGACGCCTCCCTCTTCTCCACGCTGTACGCCACTGTGATGCGTCGTTCAGGTGCAGAATTAGGTGCCTTACAGATTTAGATGTTTCAGACACTGGCAATTTAGTATTTAGATGCATACCAAATATTGTCTAGTCTATAACTGTGCATGTGCACCTAGGCAAAGAGATTAGAATGATTCTGTAGTAGTGATGATTGACTTAACAGTTCAGATGAAATAAAAGGACTGGAAAGTAGAGGAATGAATTGGAATATCGATTCTAGTTTCAGAAACCATAAGAGGACCGCGGAGAAGAGGAATTAACTCAAAGCACCAGAAGAGGGTATAAGTGAACATCTGAAAAGATGAAAACTATGGTTAGTAATGTTAGACGGAGAGGGAGAGTGCAAATGCGAATGGTTCATTGTATTGCAATAGACTAAAGGGTAATATATAGTACAAAGATTAACACAGGAGTAAACCCTAGACTACAGTGGAATACACCACAAATACCCTTAGCAACCCCCCCCCCCCCCTCAAAAAATACAAGGTATTTTTAATAGCATTGCATTTGAAAGGGTTAACACTATAATAGGAAAAATCCAAAGTCCAAGTTTTGATGATGTCGTCATAGCGTGCAACTCTTGGAAAATATGTTGAGTATCAAAATATCTCCTCCTATCTAGGGTCGTACGACGGCCCATAAAGCACAAAGTGCAGGGGAAAGTAGATACAATCGAGAGCAAAGTCGACTGCGACAACACGACGAAGAAGATAGTGAAACCGACAAGAATAAAGAGATATGTCAAATCAAACCGAAGGGAAATGGATAGAAGCATGGCAATGCAGATCGAAGCCCGAGACGGCGGCGACGTAGTGCACAAGAGGTGCAGCGGAGGCGCGGTGCGAAAGAAGCACGACGGCCTTAGAAGCTCGGGCAATGGCTCAGAAATAAGCGGCGATATCATAACGACTTCTACTATTTGCGGCTTTAAGAGAAGAGCGGAGGCTGCTGCCATACAAAAGGGAAAGAAGAGGGCCACACTCGATCCAAGAGGATGGACCGTGGTTAGTGGACTCGCACGGCTTAAAAGAACTCAAAGATAGAGTGTTATGGACTTGGATGGACTCGAAGGGAAAAATGTCTCAAAGGAGCAGCAGATACTAGCAACAACACTCTTTAACAGCGGAAGATGCTACAAGAAGTCGGAGCCAGAGAAGCCAAAGCCAACTGTACTAGAAGAGAAGCTGGAGCCGGTAGAGAATCCGGAGCCAGTGAAGCCGAAGCGGCTCCGGCTAGATCTGATTATAAAATCCTCTCTGCTCCCATGTCTTTTTCTCCCTCTATCTTCCTCTCTCTCCACCGAAGGCGACGGCGACCGGCATGCCAGCTGGCAGCTCCGACATGTCGAGGCGGCACTGGATCCGAACGGCGGCGCTGAGGGGGGCGGCCAAGCAGAGGAGGCGGCGGCCGGACTCGAGCGGCGGCAATCCGAGCGGCGGCTACCTTCTTTGGCGGAGATGGAGGGCCATAGTGCGAAGGCGTCTGGCGGCGCTCGGGGCGTGGCGCCACGCCAGAGCCCCGAGCGCGACGACGGCGCTCGGGAGGAGGCGGCGCGACAGAGCCAGATCCGATGGCGGCCGCTCTGGCTCGCCGGGGAGACCGAAGGGAGGCCGGATCTGGCGGCGACGGCGCGGGATCTCACCGGATCTGGCTCGGGACAAGGCTTGCGGTGATGCCTGAGCAGGACATCCGACGGCGACAGCGCGGGATCTCACCGGATCTGGCTCGGGACAAGGCTTGCGGCGATGCCTGAGCAGGACACGGTGGTTGTGCTGCTGCTTGCTTCTATTGAGAAGAAGAAAACCACTACTAGAAGGAGCCACCTCCGGGAGTGGAGATTGCTCTTCCCAGAGGCAGAGGTAGCGGAGGACGAGCGGAGGCTAGGAGAGAACCTAGTACGATGATACCATGTTAGATGGAGAGAGTGCAAATGTGAATGGTTCATTGTATTGCAATAGCCTATGGGGTAATATATAGTACAAAGACACACATAATAGTAAACCCTATATTAGAGTGGAATACCACAGATACTCTTAACAAATAAAAGACTATAATGATATAAGAATGAGAAAAGCAAGGGCATATAGGTCATACAATCTGATCTGAGTCATTCCTGAGTGCAGATAAGCTGTTGAATCCAGTGTTTAAATAATGGAAAAGGATATATTCAATAAAAGCAGGTGGTTGCCCAGTGCATTTTGCTTTTCTAGCAGAGTTTTGCAGAGCAAGTTTTTTCTGTTCGTCAAGATATACATGGACGATATTTTGATGCTTAAGCAGCAGCGGCAGCAGGAGAAAGAGCCATGAACACAATCATTGCTGATGCAAAAATGCAGTCAATGTGTGTCAGCACAGATCAGGGCGACCCATCAGCCCATGACTCAATTTGCTGAATGGATGCACTGCTGGTCTGTTACTCCCATCATCCATTCATTCATTCATTCCTGCTCCCATCACCTCACCAGCTGTGTGTACATGTAGTTTGTTTCAGTACCGGGGCCCACAGTCAGTGCCACATGCTCTGCTGCATGGCTTCCTCAGCACCAACCCTACCTCTACAGTTGCTGAATTCCATGGACTGAAGCAACCCAGCTCAGCCCAGTTGGGTGATGCATGCATGCAAGTGCCTCATGTGTGTGTGGCCATGAATGCAAGTGATGAAGAATTTCAGATGCGCACAACTTCAGCAATGCCACTTGAAGCTTTGGGAAGTGGAGATGTGGAATCCTCTCCATGTTTTGGGCAGAAATGTGGAGGCCTCTCCTTATTTAATTTGGGCATATAATTGTGTAAGTTTCTATAAAATCTTTTGAGATTTTTTTCATATATAGTTCGGTTTCAGTGAATTTAAAATGTAGAATCATGTTGTGTTGATAGAATGATGGTGCAACTCAAAACCTAAGTATAACAATCAGTGTGTTGTCAACCAACCTGTCTAGATTGCAGTCCATTTTTTTTTCTTTTGAGGGAAATGTACAGAGTCCAGATTAATCCCATGACCAGAGAAAATGCAGGTCACTTCCAGTGAACAAATGCCATAGTTGCAGTAGTCCAAATTCGGGGGTTGTGCCTAGTGTAGATAGCTAATTAAACCCCACCCACCTTGTTGTTTACTACTAGTTCCAGACAAATGCCATAGTTGCTGAGCATTTTCAGCAGAAAGATCATATACTAGCTAGTACTCTAGTCATTTTCTTGCTTTGACAATACAACACTGCTCCATAAATACATTCTACTAACTCTTGGAGGTAAGTGCTGTCCTTACTAGTGGATAGTGCCATAGTGGATAGTACTATAGCTAGTAAACAGGGACCATTCAGGACTTCAAGTGAAAGGGTGAATGGCCCATTAACATCTGGTCATAAGGCCATTTTCACTTTCTCCCCTCTCCTAGAGAAGTGTCAGAGGCCAGGAACAGGCCACGCATTTGGAAGCCACCAACAATTCACCCTCAAGTGGCTACACATGATGAAAGTGAGAAAGAAAGAATCGACATGTTGTCATGTTGTCTTCCTGGCTGTGATTAGGTATTCTTTGCCATCAGAAATACTTTGCACAACGCGATAGAGTTATCATTTGCAAACATAGAGTTAATGATGCACAAAGAAGTAAAGAAGCTTGGAAGACAGTGGGAAAGGATCGGTAGAAACAGATCCTTGCAAGATACGTCAAGTTTCACACAGATGATCAATTAACCCTCACACTGTGGGTATATACTCATTTTGTTGCCATCTGAACATCATTTTCATCCCCTTGCTTTTAACCTTTCTGCTGAGCTACTCATCTAATCCGATTTGACAATGGATACTCTGCTCTCTCTCTCTCTCTCATTTCATCAATCAATGTCAAGAAAGTAGCCAACAATAGCTCCGTAGAAGGAAGCCATTTTTAATGAAGTTGTTATCCTATCCTTTGCTTTGACCCAGACAACAAGCAATTCCAGTACGTTAGTTCTTCTAGTAAAGGTTATTAATAAACCTGCTACTCTAATTTCTTCAACGCTACAAGTAATTTTTTAACCACTTTTACAAGCTATTTACAGAAAGTGTGGTGCAATGCAATGAACTATGGTTGTAAAGGCGTTAGGTGAAATCAGAGACATTTTGATCTGTGTATTGAACAACCGCTAGCTGGAGAAAACCGTACGCCGTTCCAGGTTGGTTGTCCTTGTCTGCGAAACTTCGGCCTTGGAAACATGTGCTTAGATGGTATAATTGGGTCATTTCTGATTGCAATCCTCGTGCATGCGTACTATGAGCGTCTTAGTCTGATGACATATGGATGGAGAAGTATATCCTTCCGTTTTGCAAGTCGTCCTTCCGTTCCATGGCATGAACGTCTCTTTCCACAAATGAGACGCTAAAGTCGATCGATAAGTCTCTCTTTTTGCGTCATAAATCCAAAACAGATCGACACAAAAGCTAAAAGGTGATTTATGATTGAAAGCAGGCGGTCATTACATGTTAAAAAATATCAGCAGGCTATGATGATCACCGTGAACCATTTACCCTTGAACAAAACCATGGATTGAATAAGGGCTCGAGGAAGAAAGGATATAGGAAAGTTGGCAAGGTGCTCTCCATGTGGGAAAGGTCCTCTAGTTTCATACTAGTGCTAGACCATAAAATATACTACGATCTTTTTCCCTCTTAGCAAAGATACAATGCTGCAATCTTTATCTTGGCCTCTTTTAAGTATTAAGTATTAACCAGACATATGTTTATCTCTATTTAAATACTAGAAAAGTAGTCCTCACATCAGTACAAAGACTAGTAGTAGTATTTGAATACCTGCACAAAAGTTGTTGTGCCCTGTCCTTGACACCACTTTACCAGTTTACCTGTCTTTTGCAGCAGTGATCACCAAAATCCAACCCCCAACAACTTTCACTCGCAGTACAACATTACAAAAATCCTCTACTTGTGACATGCACAAGAGCAGCAAGACACAAACTGTCAACCAGCAGTTACAACACTCAAGATACTAATCCATCTTAATTTTAACAATGTGCTACACTAGATATGAAAATAATAGCTTCTGAAATCCTAAATAGTTTTAGTTTTCCAAAATACTTTTCTTTGCATGGCCAATTAACCATTTTCTTGTGCCTCCCTGCGGTGGTTGCAACTTGCAACATCTTTTGCTTGTGCAGTTGTGCTACATAAGCACACTGCCTCCTTCCCCTTCCATTTCCGCAAACACCTTGCAAGAAAGGAACCAACCATGCGGCGCCTCCTCCTGCCGCTCCTTGTGCTGGCCGGGGCGGCCGCGCTGGCTGGTGGCTCGCGGCCGCCGTTCGCGTGCGCGCCGGGCGGGCCGGCGACGTCACTGCCGTTCTGCCGGCAGTCGCTGCCGCTGCGGGCGCGCGCGCGGGACCTGGTGGCGCGGCTGGCGCGGGCCGAGAAGGTGCGGCTGCTGGTGAACAACGCGGCGGGGGTGCCGCGGCTGGGCATCGCCGGGTACGAGTGGTGGTCGGAGGCGCTGCACGGCGTGTCGGACACGGGGCCCGGGGTGCGGTTCGGCGGCTCGTTCCCCGGCGCCACCGCGTTCCCGCAGGTCATCGGCACCGCCGCGTCGTTCAACGCCTCCCTCTGGGAGCTCATCGGCCGGGTACGTACCTCCTCGCCGGCGCCGGCATTGCCGCCGCCTTCGCCGCAGCGCGCGCGAGCACAACGCGCGTGCGGGCTTTCGCTTTGTCTCTGTTGTTATGCGTGCATGTGATGCCTCGTGTCTGTGTGCGCCCTTGGTGTCCTGGTCTGTGTCCTCACCGTGCGACGTCGCGCTTGCCTCGGGTTCTATGCTACTATAGCCTCGTGTGACCTGTGTCTTGATCTTTTCCTTCTTGCCGTGTTAAACCGGAGTAGTAGTACTGTAGTATTTTCTTTTGCGATGGTGCCAACGGCTTTGATCACGAATCTTAAAGCGATATCTTACGGCGTGGAATAGTGGATGGAACAGGTGTTTGTACAGGTTTTTGTCGACAACCGGTGCCTTAACAGTAAGAAATAAGTAGTAGTAAGTAAGAACACTTTTAACTTCAGTTTGGAGGTAGTTCCCAAATTTCACCCGAGTGGAAATCTGATAAATCCATTTAAGCTTGGTTCAGTTGAATAGTTGGATTGTGCTCTATGTAATGCTTCTTGATCCACCTGACAATGGGGGTGGTCACATGATTCTCAAATTTCACCTGAGTGGAACTCTGAATATCTTCATGTTAGCTGAAGAGTGTACTGTGCTATTACTGGCCCAGCAACATGTGTGATGATGAGGAGGAGGAAGGAAAGGCGATAGATCCATATGCGCTTTTGCAAGTGGCTGCTTTTAACCTTTAAGAGTGCTATGATTTTAGTGGCATTTGGTGGTAATTAAAATGAATTGCAATGCAAAAGCCTCTTGCTGCATTTTGTAATACTAGTTTTGTTATTTTCATGACTTCATCTCTGCACAACCATGTATGGAGTGCTCCATACCATGCAATGCAATAGTCAATGCAAGCTGGTTTTTGTAGATAGATACTAGATGCTAGTGGAACTCACCTACCTCTCTAATAGATGTATATAGTCACAAAAAATGCATCCTTGATGTGTGTGGAATACAATGAGGTTTTAGCTTCTAATTAAGACACTATAGATTATCACATGAACTTAATTTGATTAGCTAGGTTGCACAACTTTTAACCAAACAGCATGCACACTTTGCTGCCACACTTTGCCACCAATGAGCCAAAAATCCCAAAGTGATTCACAGATCTAGCTAGTGCCCAATTCCAAAAAGGAAGGAGATGTGGAGTTCCTAGTGTGACTACTGGTTGGCCAATGGTACAAGGTGCAACCATGTGCAAGCCAGCCTAGCCAAATCAACTTTAGCCCAATCTGATCTCTTATCCAAACAAAAAAAGATATGAATATTGAAAATAATTAAAGGTGACACATCCAAGAAAAGACAATTAAAGGTGGTGCCCGTTCTGAATGGTGACCATGGAGCCAACGGCCAAGGTGAAGTGGAATTTTTTTAAAAATAATACATTATTTAAAAATAATTACAGAAATAAATACTTGATTTTTTTAAAAAAAAACTAGACCTCAATTGGCAACATGAAGCTATGGCAGTTTCAATTGGTGGCAGCCTCTTGTCGCCAATTCAATCGGCGTCTATTGCCAATTCATTTAGCGACAGAAACCTCTCCGGTGGCATATGCCCCCTCTAAACAATAGCAATTCAGGGACATGACTCTGTTCCATGGTGACAGATGTCTAGTTTTGTAAGAAAAAAAAATCGACTAATTATTTTTGCAATTCTTTTTTTAATGTATTGTTTTAAAATAAAAAATCAGGTGAAGTGTAGGAACTATTTTCCTACAAAGAGGGTTCATAGGGACAGAGTTATGTTGTACTGTTGTTGTTATTGTACTACCTTTATTCTCATTTGGCATGTCTAACAGTATCTTGCCTTCATCCTAAGTTTGCCAATTGCATCCACCTTCATCAATAAAATGCTTGCAAAGTTGGTTGCACAAAAACCTTTTCTATCATGCTCAGTGTATGGATATTTTTTTTGGTATGGTATAACATATCCAATGTATGCTTGTCATAGTGATTAGTGGATGCATGTAATGGTCTCATTTTGGCATGGTATAACATATCCAATACATGTAATAGTTTGACAATTGAGTGAAACCGTTTGTAGGTCTAGGATCCAGACAGTGCCGTACCCGACAATTTGAGGTTTTAAAATTGGACTCTACACCTAAGAAAATTTAATTGACAAAATAAAATATATTTTTCATTGAATATTATAACTTCAAGACATTTTTTCCTTACAATGGTAAGATCACAGCTTGCTTAAAAAACAAGTATTATTCCTTGAAATGAAATCTTCGTAATCAATCTTCCCCAAACCAATGCATAAAGATCATGATAACCAGAAGAACACAAGATTGAGAAGTACAATTATGTGTTTGAGCTCACAAAGAAACACACAGAGTAAATAGATGATAGTAGAGTTGATTGATTCATTGCCATGTGATTATTTTGGGGAAATCACGAGCTAGCTAAAAGGAGAAGAATTAAAGAGGGGAAGAATTGGTTTTTACAAGAAAAATATGAGATAAGTGTAGTGGTTGTGGCTGTGCAGCAGCAAATGGGCAACGGAGAGAGAGAGAGAGTAAAACGACTTGGTTAAGTGTTACCTAATACCAAAATTAGCTAGTACTAATAGGTAAAATACTTTATGACTAACAAAATGAGGTGACAATGTTGACTTGTGTCTCTGATCTGATCTGCAACTCTAGTTCCAAAAAGATAGAACCTGCAGAGCAGATCAGCAGAAACAATAAAAATGGCCGGGAGAATTTGGATCACGATAGCACCCCAATGGCCATGAGCACCAATATGCTGCATCTCACTCACGTGCGACGCTGCTGTACATTGCCTCCTGCGTGCATCGTTAATTGATACACGATAGGGTACAGTACACAAGAACAGTCCTCTGTATTATGATCGTCTTAACACTCAGATCTAGCGCTACAGTTTTTTTTTTTTTGTTACCGTAGAATAAATCCATCTTTACTGCACACCTGTGTATTCTGGTACAGTGATTTGCTGCCGTCCGTGCATTATTGTGTATTGTGGCCACAGCTTCCAGCCATGTGATCGGAGAGGCAAAGATACGATCTGCCTCGTAGTCCGTGCAATCTCTCTCGTGATGCTCTGATCAATTCTGACTCGATGCTGGCCAGATTCCTTTTTTTTTATTTCTCCTTTGTAATTGTTCATGTATTTGCTCGGCGACATACGTATTTTCGTTCGTATTGCACTCATGTTCGTACGTGCGTGCGTACGGTGTATGTACGATACAGGCCGTGTCGGACGAGGCGCGCGCGATGTACAACGGCGGGCAGGCGGGGCTGACGTTCTGGAGCCCCAACGTCAACATCTTCCGGGACCCGCGGTGGGGCCGGGGGCAGGAGACCCCCGGCGAGGACCCGGCCGTCGCCGGCCGGTACGCCGCCGCGTACGTCCGGGGACTCCAGCAACCGTACGGCGGCCAGCGGGGCCACACGCGGCTGAAGCTGGCCGCCTGCTGCAAGCACTTCACGGCGTATGACCTCGACAACTGGGCGGGAACCGACCGGTACCACTTCAACGCCGTCGTGAGCAGGCAGGACCTGGAGGACACCTTCAACGTGCCGTTCCGCTCCTGCGTCGTCGACGGCCGCGCTGCCAGCGTCATGTGCTCCTACAACCAGGTCAACGGCGTGCCGACCTGCGCCGACGGGGACTTACTCCGCGGCACGATCCGGGGCCGGTGGGGACTCGAGGGCTACATCGTCTCCGACTGCGACTCCGTCGACGTCTTCTACCGCGACCAGCACTACACCCGCACGCGCGAGGACGCCGTCGCCGCCACGCTCCGGGCGGGGCTCGACCTCGACTGCGGCCCGTTCCTGGCGCAGTACACCGAGAGCGCCGTGGCGCAGCGGAAGGTGAGCGACGCCGACATCGACGCCGCCGTCACCAACACCGTCACCGTGCAGATGCGGCTCGGGATGTACGACGGCGACCCGGCGAGCCAGCCGTTCGGGAACCTCGGCCCGCAGCACGTGTGCACCCCGGCGCACCAGGAGCTCGCCCTCGAGGCGGCGCGGCAGAGCGTCGTGCTCCTCAAGAACGACGGCAGACCCGTGCTGCCGCTCTCGCCGGCCGCACACCGCACCGTCGCCGTCGTCGGCCCGCACTCCGAGGCCACCGTGGCCATGATCGGGAACTACGCCGGTAAACCGTGCAAGTACACCACGCCTCTGCAGGGCATTGGCAGGTACGTCCAGACCGTGAACCAGGCGGGCTGCACCGACGTGGCCTGCCAAGGGAACCAGCCGATCGCCGCTGCCGTCGACGCAGCTCGCCGTGCCGACGCGACCATCATCGTTGCCGGCCTCGATCAGAAGGTCGAGGCCGAGGGCCTGGACAGAGCAAGCTTGCTCCTTCCTGGCCGCCAAGCGGAGCTAGTCTCCGCGGTGGCGAAGGCCTCGAAAGGGCCGGTGATCCTGGTGCTCATGTCCGGCGGGCCGATCGACATTGCGTTCGCGCAGAACGACCAGAGGATCGCCGGCATCCTGTGGGCCGGGTACCCCGGCCAGGCCGGCGGGCAAGCGATCGCCGACGTGATCTTCGGTCAGCACAACCCAGGTACACTTCAACCAGTTCATCTCATTCAGAGCGATTGAAAAATCAAATTTTTAGACGACAAAAAGAACAAATTGGTTGAAAAGATCAAAATTTTGAAGCAAGAAGATTAGTTTGATTGATTTGGATTGGAATTGTTGCAGGAGGGAAGCTGCCGGTGACATGGTACCCTCAAGGTTACCTGCAGAAGGTGCCCATGACGAACATGGCGATGCGCGCCGATCCGGCAAGGGGTTACCCCGGCCGGACGTACCGATTCTACACCGGCCCGACGATCCACCCGTTCGGGCACGGGCTGAGCTACACCCAGTTCACCCACTCGCTGGCTCACGCGCCGGCGCAGCTCTCCGTCCGTCTCACGGGCCGCCGCGCCGCCTCTTCCCTCAACGCCACGACCCATCCGAACCGCGCCGCCGTGCGCGTCACGCACGCACGGTGCGAGGGCCTCAGCATCCCCGTCCACGTCGACGTCAAGAACGTCGGCGACCGAGACGGCGCGCACACTGTGCTCGTGCACGCCGCCCCGCCGGCCGCCGCCGCCGGCCACGGCGCGCCCGTCCGGCAGCTGGTGGCGTTCGAGAAGGTGCACGTGCCTGCCGGCGGCGTCGCCCGCGTGGAGATGGGCATCGACGTCTGCAACAGCCTCAGCGTCGCTGACCGGAACGGGGTCCGAAGGATCCCCGTCGGCGAGCACAGCCTCATGATCGGCGAGCTGACCCACTCGGTCACGCTGGGAGTTGAACAACTCGGGGTATAGAAGCTATTGAAGCATAGGATTCAGCATTCAAGAATGGAATTGTGTCTTTTGGGGTATTGATGATTCGGAATTGTCATGGAGCCACTGTCTCTACAAAGGTAGAGATAGGAACTGTAATGGCGCCTGATTATTGAAATTGTTGAAGTGCAAACAATTTAAACTGGAAGAAATACAAAGAATCATTATTTCTTCCTCTCTGTCGTTGTATTTTACCACTAAGATTTATGCTCTTCAAGCTGCGAAGAAAGCTATATGTGATGAAAGATTTATGCTCTTCGTACCAAAATGTTTTGACACAAAATGCCACATGAGTTAGTCAAGAAATTCAGCTATAAAATGGTCAATTGACCTCATGTTGTACTCTATGAACTTTTGAGACTGACAAAAAAAATTCATGGCCCATGGATCCTTGACTCTTGGTTTCTTTTGTTAGGTCCAAAGCCATGTGTTCCTTTTGTCTAGGCCTTGCTGCCCACTGGTTTCTTGTAGAAATCTTGCACCAGGGAGTCTTATTTTCTGAAGTCCGAACACTACTAGTTTCAGGCCCATGGGTTTGGCTTCGGCGTCACAAAACAGAAAGAAATTAGGCAACAAGAGCAAGTTTCTGCCAGCTATTGGTGTTCAGTTCAACTAATTGTTTCTGGAAGGAGATGTAAAGAGGCCAAGTCTTCTGTCACATGTACTGAAGTTCTTCTTTGCTGATTCCTCTTCTTTGAAGCTTGAAGAGATAGCTGACTAATGAAAATTGACTCTTGATGAAATAGAAACATTTTACTCTCACAACAGTTGATGCATACGTACATTGCCCAACATGAGTTTCTACTTTCCACAGAACAGAATAATTGCTAATGCCCAACAATTTACACTATCAAATTAAGCTTCTAGTATGAGCTGAAACAACATTAATTATGTAGGAAATCTAAAATTCATGTAAAATTCCTTCGTTCCAAGCAGACCCGAAACATTTTATCCTTTTTTTCATGTAAAATTCTTTCGTTCCAAACAGGCGCAAAACAATGCAATGTCTCACCGAAAGGTACTAGGAGTGCTAATGACAAATGAAAAAAAAAAAAAGAAAAGGAAGAGGAAAAGTAGAGGAAAGAGTGAAGCAAAAATATAAGTGTGCATCTTTCTAGAAGGTTCGTGGGCGTCAGCTACCTAAACTATCTCTTCCGCTTCAAACTCTGCTGAGTTCAATTCCTACACACATCTCTGCCTCCTCTTCCTTCTCTTCTCTCCACCCTCCACTCTCTTGAAAACCAAACCCTAGCCTGAGCTAGCTGGAAGAACGCGATGGGGTTGGCAGCGCGGTTCCTGACGGCGGCGTCGTTCCTCGCCGCCGGCGTCCTCTTCGCGCCGGAGGCACTCCTCGGCGGCCGGAGCGGCTCCGGCGCGGGCGTCGCGGCGGCGAGGCTGGCCCACGTCCTCTGCTTCGCCACCGCCTGGGGCGCGTCGCTCTGGGTCACCTTCATCGGCGGCATCGTCATGTTCAAGTAAAACCATCAATCCCTTTCGTAACAACTTCTTAGCCTCGTTTGAGTGAGAATTTTGGTTTTGCTACCTTGATTATTATCGCGCTTGTTTGCGGTAATAGTTGCAATATATATATTCGTGTTTGATTTAGTAGGCGTTCCCCTGTTGTAAATAGTTTCAGGTTTTGAGCAGTACTGGGCGCTTCCCCTTAGATTTGGTAGGTATTCAACATGCTCAAATGGCAATTTTGTTTGTGACATGCGTACATGTTTGGCGCTATAATTGTAATCCCATAGGTCCTCAGCGATTCGTCTCACTTTCTACATTTTAGGATTTTTACTGTAGTAAATATTGCATGTATGTACGTTTGCTAGCATAAAAACATGTCCTCTGAGACTATGTATAATTTTGTTTCGAATGAGCACTCATAATTTATACTCCAAATTAGAAGCATTGGAGTATTATTTATTCGAAATCTAGAAAGGTCGTAGATGTTAGTTTCCTCATGAAACATTATCTCTAAGCCTGTAGATAACGTGACGACTTAAGTTACCATTTTTTGCTAGCACAACTTCTGAAAGTTCTTACCCCAATACACATTATGCGCATTTTAGAAAGCAACATCTTCAGCTGGATTGTTCAAGTGTGCCTTCAATGTTGTATTACACATAGGGTACATAGTACTTCGTTATTCTGAGAACTAAGCAGTCCACCTGAAACCATAAGCACAAAGTTGATTATTCCTTTATCAAAGAGTATAAAGCAATTGATATTGTTGTGGTGACATCTTTTGAATTATGAAGGTATTTGCCAAGGCACCAGTTTGGGAGTCTGCAGGGGAAGATGTTCCCAGCCTACTTCATGTTGATATCAGTGTGTTCGGCCATATCGGTAGCAGCTTTTGCATACCTCCACCCATGGAAGACAGCGTCAACTATTGAGCGTTACCAGCTTGGATTCCTTATCGCTGCCCTTGGTTTTGACCTGTCCAACCTTCTGGTCTTCACCCCCATGACCATTGAGGTCAAATCCTTTTTTCCTTCTCCTTAGGTCCGTTTGTGTTACCAATTTTTTTGCCTTCGCCTAATGCTATTTACAGAGAAAAGCATGGTATGGTACTTTGAGCTAGAGACAATTGCGGTGATTAGTTAATGTTCATTTTATATAGTTTGATATTGTCAAAGGTGATAAAATATTGGTAGATCTGCATGACCTGCTGTCTTGGATTAACAATCCCTTGCAGCAATCACAGGTATATCTGAAATTCTTTTTTAGCGTTATTATATGGGACCGTCTATTCATAAGGTGACTGAAATTTTCTTAAGCATAAGTCACGTTTTTTATCCATTATATCAATATTCAATCATATGACACATCAATGTCTACACAAATCCAATGGTCACAATAATTGACTTAAACTTAAGAGACTTGAAAATAGCAATTCTGTTATTATATTTTCAGTAGTGAACAAAAGTAACATGGTAGTTGGCTGCCATAGCCTTGTAGGTAGCACGCAATAGTACCGAGTCAACAAACTACTCAGTGCTTGGCACAAGAACACACGCTCCCTTTTGTTTAGTTTCCAATCAGCTGCCATAGCCTTCTAGACTTAAGAGTGGTAACCGTCTCGTTTTACTCGCATGAGCATAATTTTGGATAACTATGGTGAGCGAGCAGGCAGAGTCTTTTCGGGCACCTGATAAATTGTATAACAGAGTTCATTCTGTATTATATATGTTATGCTGTTTGCGAATTGTACTGGTTGCTGAAAACAACAGTAGCATGTGATTTTAGCCATTGAGGAGGCTGGGATCCTTGTCATGAACCGAGAACCCATGCTTTATGCAATTGTGGGACACGATCTTCTTTTAGTGTGCATTTTCTTTCCCGTTCATATACAGTGCTGACTTGCTTACCTCGTGCAGATGATGATGAAGAGGCACAAGATCGAGAAGGACCTCGGCATTGGCGGCGAGGTCGGGTGGTCGAAGAACGCGGAGGTGGCGAAGACGAGCCCCGCCCTGACGGCGATGAACAGGAAGTTCGGGATGATCCACGGGCTGTCGTCGCTGGCCAACATCATGGCGTTCGGCAGCCTGGCCATGCACTCCTGGTACCTCGCCAGCAAGCTCCAACTGTGAGGGTCAAAGTGTCAGTTTCATGCCTCCATGTTATGAACTTTCTTGTCTGCTGCTGATTATTACTTAGCCTAGGTTGTTTACAGCTGAACACAGAGTTACGTGGGAACTTTGCAGAGAATAATGTACAGACTGCAGCCAGTTCGTTCCGGTTTAACACCGGAATTGTTCAGTAAATGGCATTTAAAAAAAAAAACCCTGTCATCCTCTGATCTGATGCTCTTGTGAGCACTCGGCACAAGAACGGCGCTAATCACTGACATCAGGGTCCCGCTAGTAGAAGGCATCCCTGCTGGGCCCGCATGTAAGCGGCTGCGCGGTGTGATGTACCCAGGCTCGAGCCCACTCTGGGCCGGTGGGTCGAAGTGCCCGATTCACCTTGCGCGCCATGGTCCATTTCGTATCACCCGTTGCACGAATCTAAATGCAATCGCAAAACTCTTGCCGATGCCGCCGTCCACCGCCGCCGTGACCACCCCCGACGGGTGGCACCCCTGCACGGCGGAGCGCCGCCTTCTCCACCTCCTGCACCGCTCCCCCGTAGCCCAGCGCCGCCCGCTCAAGCTCCTCGCCTTCGCCACTGCCTCCCCTCCTCCCCGCGCTCCCCGCACCACCACTTCCTCGCCGCGCTCCTCCTCTCCTCCAATCCCCCCCCCCCCCGCTTCCCCTCCGCCTCCTCCCTCCCCACCCTCCGTCTCCCCTCCCTCCGTCTCCCCTCCCACTCCTCGACGCCGCCGTCAAGTCCCTCTCCGCCTCCTCGCCGCCCCTCGCGTTCCGCCTCCTCTCCTCCCTCCGCCGCCTCCACGCCCCTGATCGCCTCTCATTCCTCCGCCTCCTCGTTGCCTCTCCTCTCCGCCCTCCACGCGCTCCTCCTCCGCCTCGGCTTCCTCTCCCACCACGCCATCGCCCTCGCGCTCCTCAAGCCCTACCCTCTCCCCTACGTCCGAGTACTGTTCGACGAAATGCCCCAGAGGAGCAAGCGCACCGTCGCCTACAACACGATCATCACGGCCTATCTCAAAGCCAAGGATATTCGCGCCGCACGCCACCTGTTTGATGAAATGCAGCGGTACAAGCGCTCCAGGAGAAGCGTGGTTTCCTGGAACGTTATGATCACGGGGTGTGCGCGGTGTGGACGGGACGACATGGCAGTGTGGTATTTTGAAGACATGGCGAGGGAGGGCGAGGTGGTGCCAGATGATGGGACACGTGCGGCGGGGAAGTGGGCGCATGAGTATGCACGCAAGACTGGGTTGTTGGAGAGGACAGTGCATGTTACAAATGCAGTCCTAGATATGTATTGCAAGAGCGGCGATGTTGGTAGTGCAAAGGAGGTATTCGAGGGGATGCACCAGCGGAGTGTGGTGGGCTGGAACACAATGATCTCAGGGTTTTCGTTGAATGGGCATGGGATTGATGGAATTGATCTGTTCCGCGAGATGATGAGGTTTAGAGGGGAGCCCAATGCAGTGACTTTTCTGGGTGTGCTTGGTTGCTGTGCCCATGCTGGGGCTGTGAATGTTGGGCGGGAGATCTGCCAGACCATGCAGTCAGAGCATGGGATTGAGCCAGGAATTGAGCATTATGGGTGTATGGTGGATTTACTTGGAAGGTCTGGCCTTCTTGAGGAGGCACATACGCTGATTCAAGGGATGCCAATGAGGCCCAATGCTGCGATATGGGGAGCACTTCTAAGCGCATGTCGTGCCCAACTGCCCATGCTGGACTAAGCATTGCCGAGGTGGCTCTGAAAGAGCCTATTAATCTTGAACCGTATAACTCAGGAAACTATGTGTTGCTGGCCAATCTTTATGCAGAAACAGGACGGTGGGAGGAGGCAGGGGATGTGAGGAGACTGATGAGGAGGATGAGTATGCAAAAGGCTCCAGGGCAGAGCTTAATCGAAGAAGCCGAGTTTCAGTTGACGAATGCATGCTAGTATAGTGAGTCAACTCTGTGGAAATACACCTCCAGCAGGGAGGACCTATGAGGGGAAGACTCTACCCATTGGCCAATCTTATCAAAAGATCGCAGGCTGGTTTTTGCAGGTAATCATACCAGCTGTTTTTATATGTTGTGCGTTTTCTTCACCCTTTATTTCTACAATGCCTTTTTGTTTATTAAGTATTCTTACCTTTCAAAGTTGTTGAATCATGCCCCTCTTCTGAAAAATAAACAGAAATTTTTTTTGGCCACGAGAGGATGACAAAGGATCTGTCTGGAAGACGTTGTTTCATTACCATTTGCTAGTACCTAGTGGTCATCCTGGAAGCTTCCATGAAGTCTGATAAAGAGTGAACCGCCAATCTTCTAATGGAGAGTTTGATATAACAGTCTGCAGTTATGCACTCGTTGGACATTTTCATCTCCATCATGCTGTATTGCACCCCAAGGAGCAGCTTACTTAGAAGTACGTGCATACATTAGTAGACTTCATTGTTCTAAGTTTGAATTTGATATATGTATTAGTTGGCTTTGTATACATGAAATATCAAATTTCACATGATATATAGAAAAATATTACCTTCTTTGAAATTTGAAATTAAGTTTAATTTGAGAGTGCCAGAAATTTGTAATAGCTATGGTTGTTCATTCAACATATCATGCATATTAGCCAATTCATTTTGAATGTTGTATACTTTCATAATTATTCCTGAGTCTGGCCAAGTCGCTCTTACACGTATTAACCATACAATCTATATATCAGCGATCTATATAATAACAGAACTGTTTTTCAGAACATTTCTCTCTCTTGTGCTCAACTAAATATCGACAACAAGCTACTCTCCCTTTCTCCTTACTACGTCTACATGTTAGTAGAGGCTTGACATATGCTGATAATGGTCGGAACCAGATTTAGTTTACTGCCATCCTGAAGATGCATTATGCTTCCCAGTATAGATCTTTGTTTGTTTCAAAACTTCAGAATTTGTTTCCATTTGCTGAAAACAACGGTGATTTTCCCCCCAAGATTTAAAAACAACTTTTTACATGTATCGTATTCTTCATGTAACGAGGCGTACAAGGTTCAGTTTACTTCAGCTGTTCAGCAGAAGTGGCAATGCTAAGACATTGAACTTATTATTGTTTCCTTGTGCACTACTAGGCACTAGCAATCTCTTTGGTTCCCTTTTCTTTTGTCAAGAGTTTCTCTGACTTGGAAATCGTCAATAAAGGAGAGTCGCATGATCCTGCTCATTGATAGTATATATTATATGGATGCAAAATATACATCTTGAGAAAACACTCAGTTCACTCTCTCTATAAGTAGCTAGCATCCTAACTATTTGTCGGACTCAGATTTTCTAATCCCGAATCCTCTACGAATACACTGTGTTATTCCCTGGATCAGTAGATAGCACTCACAGATACATCACTGAATCATTTCATACATGGTTTAAAACGATATCATTCATTAATTTAACACATCAGAGTTTACATAGACCGCATCGGGTCAAGTTTTACAATAAAGGCCGAACAAGCCAAATGATTACATTACAAAAGTAGCGGAAGCGACAACGGAATCAAAAAGGGTGAAGGTGCATCTTTCCATAGGCAAGCGACTAGGGAAACCCGTGTACATCCGATATTACCCGAAAACTCAGATAATATAGGATGCACATAAGTACCAGCGGAGTCAGCTAGACTGGGACGAGACTAGAACAACTAAGGACTAAACTACGCTTCAAGAACTCCTGGGTCTTCAGACATCTGGTTCCTCGTAGTAGTCGTAATCTCCCATATTTCCTGCTTCTGAGGGTTTGGGGAAAGAGCGAGAATGAGCACAACCACCGTGCTCGCGAGCCAACACACAGTATGCAATAGTATATATGCAAGGCTTAACAAAGATGGCTCAGGTTCTTTTATTTGCTAAAGCAACATTTTCAATTATCATAGATACAAAATCCTATGACTTAGCATTTTAAACAAATTGCATTTTGATTAAAGAGAATAAGTGTAATATTAAATAACAGCAGAGGTTACCTCCACCTCATGCTTAATTTTGATAGCGGTTACATCCACCGATTATCAACACTGGGTAAGTCTACCCAGGAAAAACCAAAACAAGGGCTGGATGAGCCCAACACATTTCCATTCCACCCATAAAGGTTTTTGAAATAGAACTAACTCAGGTTAAGTTCTCATGTCCACCTTTGACCGTAGGCGCAGCTGTTTAAACAGTTTAAACTCTGCAAAGGTTGTACATTGTACCCACAAGAGATAATCATATTCGTTACCCCACATGATTCCTTGGTCATGTAGTTGAGCGATCGTCACAGTAACGTTTCAAACTACCTTGCCCCTTCAGTCATCTCACCCCTATGGTCAATTCCATAAGTTGTGCGGGATGCTTACCACAACGACTAGCGCAGCTGGCCCCGGCCACAACGACTAGCGCAGCTGGCAACTTCACCGTTTTCGGTGTCCCTTTCAAGCTAGCATACGTCCTGCCGCTTGCACACTTCTAAACACCAGTTGTGGGATGTCATTCAGGGTTCAATAATTTTACTAAGCCAAGTTGCACTTTGCAGACTTGCGGTTGTACTTGTTTTACACAGGAAGTCATGACAAGATTAAGTCCTTAATTCATCTGGACGGTTCATACCATATACCAACAATTCTCGTGCTACGTCCGCACCCACCACTCTTTTCATCCGCCCAGATGTGGTACTAGCAAGTTGTTTAGGGTTTTGGGAAGGAAAACCAATTAACACAAAACACCAGTCATCTACATCCAAACACTGCCCAAAACCATTTTCATGTTTAAAAGATGATGATTGGGATATTTATTGTCCCGGTACATAAGCAAGACTAGCATGTCTCTTAAGTACAACCTAGGCTAGTATTTACCACATATTTACTAGGGTGACAAAGAATACTGTATTCAATTATCAAAGGATGGCTTAATAAGTAATTAATCAACAAATGGGTATTTAACTACCTTAATCTTTAACATATCATTGATTACAAAATTAAAGCATGTAACTTTAATATTTTAAATAAATATAATTTGCATAAAATGTAGGCTCAGAATGATCAAAGTATTGACTCGCCTGGGTCAGGTTATCGCGGCCTTGATCTTACTCAGGGCCTTCTCTGCCAGGGTTTAGAGTTCTGGGTTTGCGTCTTTATCCGAATCTTGATCTTGCTCGAGTCGCTGCTTCTTCTGGACTCCGACTCCTAATTACACGATACAAGCAAGGACAACAAATAAATCCAAAGAACTTCCAAAAGACCAAATATAATCGGAGAGCTTTAAATAAGTTTTGCGATGAACGAGCTGAAGAGACAAGATTCAGCGAGGAGGGGATGATTGACAAAGTCAACCGACCAACTGAGCGAGAAGGGTCATGGCTGAAAAACTCTGCCATGGAAAACAAGGGAGAAACGAAGTCGAAGAACTTCCGCAGGATACTCCACTTCGGATACCGCTGATCGGGCAAGATTAGGATACAGGATAATTTTTTTTGCCGGGCTTTAAAAAGACAGTAACACATTTTATCAAAGACGACGTTTGAACGGGGATAAAAAGGATGGGATAAACGATATTTGGACCAAGGAATACTGGATAGGATTACAAGATTAACGTATAAGTTTTCAAGGTAAGCTTATCGAGATTAACAAGTTAATCCCAAATAGCTCCCCAAAATATTTTGAGAAAATGCAAGTTCATTTCAAAGCATTTTACACAAACGCGGGAAATTTGAATAAATCTATTTTAACAAAAATAGACATGATTTCGGAGACGATTACGAAGGTCATTTGTATAACTTCGATTTCCCAAGATTTTGCAATTACGCTCATAATCGATAGCTCTCATATAAAAGCGAAAAGGATAATTCTACTAGTACTTGTCAATCGACAAGTTAACCATTAACAAGGGTTAATCGAATCAATGCAAGTCAGAGCATAATCATAAGAGAATAAATATTTTGGAAATGTTTTCACCAAAATGGAAAGCTACTAGTCGACCGAGGATTACAAAACAATACAATACACAATCGCCATACAAACTTCAATACACAAAACTCAACTATTGCTCCACGACTACCCCGCACATAGTCAACAAGACAAGACAATACAAGATCAAAACACACATCGACAATACACGGAACCTTCTTCAACAACGGCTACTGATGCTCCAAGAGTACACTGCACAGGGTTAGCAAAACGTACGCAAGATCAACAACAAAATCTCAATGGCTAGCCACTGATCTATGCTTTGGTGCTCATCGATGCTTTGCTCCGCATTGCAGGGAGGAGGAAGCGGGCCGTCCGACCGATGAAGGAGGCCACCGACCGGGAGAAAGAGAGAGAAGGCGCCGGGGCGGCGATCGGCGACGCCAGCCGGCGACCGGAGGGGCGGAGGGGCCAGTCAAAATGGAGTACCGGCGAGGAGGGGATGCCGAGGGAGGCGGCGACGCGGCGTGGCGACTCTGGAGAAGAGGTGGCGCGGTGAGCGCATGAGGCGGCCGGCCATGGCGATGGGAAGCTCTACCGACGGTGGAGGAGCCGTCGGGGCGAAGGCGGAGCTCCTGGGCGGCGAGTGGGCCGGAGCAAGACCGGAGTGGGCGGAGAAGGGCGCAAGCGGCACCGAGAAGAGGGAGGCGCGGAGCGGCAGAGAGGGCTCAGCCAAGAGGGAGGGAGAGGAAGAGACCTCGGCTTTTATAGCCGGGGAATGTGAAAAAATCCGCGAGGCGCGGAGCGGGAAGATGGGGAGAAAAGCCGAACGGCGCGGAAGGGGGCGGGTCGTGGACGGCGCGGGAGGCGATGGAGCAGCGGCGCGGATCCAGAGGAGGCGGGGCTTGTCGGGCGGAGAGGACGAGCGGGGGCGGCGATGGCGGGTGCGGGAGGGGCGCACGGGGGAGACGCGGGTGACCAGAAGAAGAAAAGGGGAGGGGAGAAGAGAGGCCGGGCCGGGCGATGCGGTCGGGGGGAGAAAAAGGCCGGCTGAGAAGAAAATCTACCGGGCCGATGGGGTAGGAGGAGAGAAGAGAGTGGTAGGGAGAAAACCGCCCAAGAAGAAAAGAATGGGCTTTGAATTTGAAAATGGAGAATTCAAAGCAAATTTTGAATCCAGAATTTGGAAGAAAGTTTGAAACACAAACCTGAGCTTAACGGCAGCTAGGAGTTTTTGAAATTTAAACCAAAATTTGAAAATTCGAATGAAAATCGGAAACCAAGGTAATTACTATTTATCGACCGAAAACGGGATGTTACACTATTACTCTCCCGACTGGTGGTTTTCCTAAGCACCTAAGAAGTAAGGAATTTAAAAAAAAAACACCCTAATTTATCTTGCTCAAAGGTAGATAATGATTTGTAAAGATCGGGCTTCTGAAAGTTCCAGTGCAGGGAATTCTCAGGGTTCTGAATTTACAGTTAATGTTGTCCACAGGGCGAGTCCACCGTTGGTGCTAGTGGATGCTCCAGCACTCCCTCCCCACACCACCGGACCCTTAACCCACTGAGCACAAGCGAGATCGCGAGAACTAGGTGCTCGAGGTAGCCGGCGTCCTGACTGCTGGAGCCTACTGGAGCCTGGAGGTTGAAGAAAGCCTGGCCGTGTGGGTTCTTCTCGGATTCTTGGAGCATGTGGCTTAACCCTTAAGGCCCAGCCGGCTGCCGGCCCAAATGCCCAATTAGAGATAACATATATTCAGATAAGGTGAGAGACTCAAAGGGAGGCGGCCACGAACTCAAGAGAGAGTGAGAGACTCGAGGGAGGCGGTCGGTGTCAACTAGGGCTAGGGGTGGAGCCGCGGAGTGGGAGGCGATCGGCGGCTTCGGTGGTGGCGAGATCAGCGTGGAGCAGCGCTAGCTTGGCCGCGCCAACCATTGAAGGCGTGAGGTGGGCGGGCGCGTGCGGTGGTGGCGTCAAGGCGACTCGGGAATCGACGATCGCGGCACTCACCACTCGCACTTTGGCTTGTTGGCTCTTGTGAGTTCAGCCCCCTGTGAGTTTGTTTGTTGCTTGTGATTGATGAATTGATGCAAATTGTTGTTTAATTGATTAGTGAACATCAGGATAGTAGCCATTAGCTGATTAGCCAATTTGTTTAATTGGTGATTGTTGTTTAATTTTTCTTAGGTTTACAGAAATGGAGAAGCGAACTTTGCACAATTATTTCTTAAATAATGCAACCAGCAGTAACCCTCCAACTATAGAGAGCATAATTATTTCTATTTATGTATGAATTTAATATTTCAATAGCAAAAAATCAGTAGCCATAGCTTTGATATGTTTTTATTGTGTTATAGACTCAATAGTAAAGCTCCGTCTATTTTCATCGTAGATTCGCCTTTGGTTGTCTGCAGGCAGCAGACTGGTCACTCTTTCAGCATTACTTGGGGGCACAAAAGGGGTCCTGAAAGCAACTAGATAGAGGCTGTATCATGTTGTCAGCATAGGGAAGGAAATATGACGCTGTAACGCGTACAGAATAGCAAACGCAAAGAAACAAACTTCCACGCAGAGACCTATACACATATCGGGCCCAGCACCAACCTTGGCATTTCCCGTTTGTGGGCTCCTCTAACATATGGACAACTCAAAATGGTAATTTGTAGTTCCCAACAAAAAGACAACAAATCAAAAGATGCTGCCTAGAAGCATGAGAAATTTCCGGTATTGGGCCTTGTGATTTTTGTCGTGTCTTCTCTTTTCTCTGCTCCTAGTAATTTGTTGCCCCACTCTGATCTTAAAAACCGCGAAAAAGTGTGATGTAAGAGGCAAAGGGGAAAGTGGCACTTGTTGATCTGTATTTCCATTCGAAGCTATTTTACATTCAGTTGTGCATATTTATGCATTGTGTTGCCAAACCTGAAGCTCTTATGATTGTATTGTGTATATTTATGCATCGGTGCTGCTGACATGTGGATCTATGTCTCTGGAAGCCATGAGTTGAAATCCCATGAAAGTATGTGCCCTTGGGGTTAAGATGTTATATTAGATCTATGAATTGTCCTGATTAAAGTAAACGACACAGGGATCCGTGAGGAATGCTACTGTGACAGTAACAACCTTGATCGCCTTTTTTGCTGGGACAAATTTGAAAACCCTGACTGAAGTAGGTGTGGTATAGTTTGGCACATTTTAGATTTTTTTTTTTGAATTTCACATAGTTTTTCAACATTACGCAGAAAAAATAGAATTGTCAAGTCAATTAGATGATTTATCCCAAAAAAAAAACTTGTATAAAATACTTAGGAAGTTAGGAGTATCAGATGACACATGTAAAATCATCTTGAATGCCCTGCATGTGTTCCTGGACCATATGTTTATACAACTGCACAGGTTAATGGCAATGACCCCATGTATTATCCCTTGCTAGTTGCAAGTTTCTTCAATTAGGGAAAGAAGATACTCTTGTTTGCACAATCGCCTTCACATCACATGCAACCCACCTTTGGATTCTCTCTAATCTGCTTTCATTTTGATGCGTTTCAGGTCCCCACAGTTGTGCAGGGGGAAGGCACTGGCATTTCTTTCTGTGTGCATTGCATTGTTTTATCTACTGCCCATGAGGCCCATCAACTTGCTAGTTCTTTACTCCCAGGAGCTCTATGGCCCCCGTGTTGCCACGGAGGGCGGCGACACCGGAGGCGGGGGCGACAACCGTCAACCCCCCCTCCCTGCTCCAGTGCCAGTGGTCCAGGGGAGCAAGTATCATCTATCGGCGATATGGCCTTTGAATAGCAGCAGTAGCCATTAGTGATTAGCCAATTTGTTTAATTGGTGATTGTTGTTTAATTTTTCTTAGGTTTACGAAATGGAGAAGCGAACTTTGCACAATTATTTCTTAAATAATGCAACCAGCAGAACCCTCCGACTATAGAGCATAATTATTTCTATTTATGTATGAATTTAATATTTCAATAGCAAAAATCAGTAGCCATAGCTTTGATATGTTTTATTGTGTTATAGACTCAATAGTAAAGCTCCGTCTATTTTCATCGTAGATTCGCCTTTGGTTGTCTGCAGGCGGCAGACTGGTCACTCTTTCAGCTTACTTGGGGGCACAAAAGGGGTCCTGAAAGCAACTAGATAGAGGCTGTATCATGTTGTCAGCATAGAGAAGGAAATATGACGCTGTAACGCGTACAGAATAGCAAACGCAAAGAAACAAACTTCCACGCAGAGACCTATACACATATCGGGCCCAGCACCAACCTTGGCATTTCCCGTTTGTGGGCTCCTCTAACATGGACAACTCAAAATGGTAATTTGTAGTTCCCAACAAAAGACAACAAATCAAAAGATGCTGCCTAGAAGCATGAGAAATTTCAGTATTGGGCCTTGTGATTTTTGTCGTGTCTTCTCTTTCTCTGCTCCTAGTAATTTGTTGCCCCACTCTGATCTTAAAAACCGCGAAAAAGTGTGATGTAAGAGGCAAAGGGGAAAGTGGCACTTGTTGATCTGTCCTTCCATTCGAAGCTATTTTACATTCAGTTGTGCATATTTATGCATTGTGTTGCCAAACCTGAAGCTCTTATGATTGTATTGTGTATATTTATGCATCGGTGCTGCTGACATGTGGATCTATGTCTCTGGAAGCCATGAGTTGAAATCCCATGAAAGTATGTGCCCTTGGGGTTAAGATGTTATATTAGATCTATGAATTGTCCTGATTAAAGTAAACGACACAGGGATCCGTGAGGAATGCTACTGTGACAGTAACAACCTTGATCACCTTTTTTTGCTGGGACAAATTTGAAAACCCTGACTGAAGTAGGTGTGGTATAGTTTGGCAGAAAAAATAGAATTGCCAAGACAATTTGATTATTTATCCCAAAAAAACTTGTATAAAATACTTAGGAAGTTAGGAGTATCAGATGAAACATGTAAAATCATCTTGAATGCCCTGCATGTGTTCCTGGACCATATGTTTATACAACTGCACAGGTTAATGGCAATGACCCCATGTATTATCCCTTGCTAGTTGCAAGTTTCTTCAATTAGGGAAAGAAGATACTCTTGTTTGCACAATCGCCTTCACATCACATGCAACCCACCTTTGGATTCTCTCTAATCTGCTTTCATTTTGATGCGTTTCAGGTCCCCACAGTTGTGCAGGGGGAAGGCACTGGCATTTCTTTCTGTGTGCATTGCATTGTTTTATCTACTGCCCATGAGGCCCATCAACTTGCTAGTTCTTTACTCCCAGGAGCTCTATGGCCCCCGTGTTGCCACGGAGGGCGGCGACACCGGAGGCGGGGGCGACAACCGTCAACCCCCCCTCCCTGCTCCAGTGCCAGTGGTCCAGGGGAGCAAGTATCATCTATCGGCGATATGGCCTTTGAATAGCAGCAGCAGAGGATCCAGCAGGAGATATGCATAGCCTAAATTAGTGACATATCTAGTCCACTGGCATTCTTAATTTGTCACAAGTAGTATCATTAGATTGATAAAATATGAACAATCATGTAGTAATGTAACATATAATCGTGAGCCTCAAAAAGAGAGGAATGAGATATTAAAATGCTGTAGAATGTGGTGCTCCAATCAGTAATAAAGTACTACCAGGATGTGGATCAAAGGATTTTTGCAGGAAAATAGCTGGAAACAGCATTCCATATGAATAGCTACTGTTTGGCCCCATGGTTCACAGGGCACGCTGGAAGGAATTTCGTAGGAATTCCGCGGGAAATAAACATCCAGCCGGACTGGATGGAGAAAAAAAATCCTATACGAGCTCGCGCGCGAGAGAGAAGGAATGAGAGAGTCAGACCGAAGTGGATGCAGTCGCTGTTGCTGAAGCCGCTGGGGGGAGAAGCGGTCTGAGGGAAGAGAAGGTTTAAGCTTTCAGTTTTGGATATTCAGAATTTGAATTTGAATTTGAATTTGAATTTGAATTTGAATTTGAATGCTGTGGAGATTTAGCGCACGTTTAACTTGTACATTTTTATAAATTCAATTTTATGCAAGGAATTTGATTTATATATTTGAATGGGAGTTGCCAACTCACGTTATGTCGTTGGAATGAATTTCCAACGGTATAGTAGTTTCATGTAATTTCGAGTTTGAAGTTTCGACTAGGTTTTCAACGTATTTTTATATTTCTAAAAAAATTCAAACCCAAGTTTCAACAAGTTTTAGATTTAAGAAAGTTTTTTTTGTGTTTGTGCTTCCCAATATCTGCAACTTGGTTATATGCAAAAGTGTTCACAAAGCTTTAAAAAGTCTCGTGAAAATATTTTAAAAGTTTTGGGTTTTAGTGGGTTTCTGTATTTCTAGAAGTTTTCAAGAAAGTTTCAAGCTTAAGTTTCAACAAGTTTTATATTTTGAAACTCAAGTTTCAGTAAGTTTTAGACAAAAGAGTTTCAATAAATCTCGTGAAAACATTTTAACATCTTTAAGTTTCAGTGAGCTTCGCGTATTTAGAAGTATTCAGAAGATTCCAAAAAAAAGTTTTAAGCCTAAGTTTCAACAAATTTCAGGCAAAAGAATTTCAAGAAGTTTCAACAAGATTCAACAAGTTTCAAATTTTAAAACTCAAGTTTCAGATAAAAATGTTTCAATAAGTTTCAACATGTTTCAAAAAAATTATCAAAAATCAAACAATAGCATAAAATCCCAATGTACTCACCTACGGTCGTGTGACTGCTCGCCGCTACAGCTCTGCGCTCACCGGGATATCACGGCTGTTGGCCTTCCTGCCTACCACCGAGCTCGTCCGTGGCTCCGTACTCACCTTGCTAATGTGGCTGCTCACCTCCCCATGCGTCGCTGCGCACGCCTCCGGTAGTCGCTTCCACTCGCCTCGCTTCGGCCAAGCCCGCTCACTACCACTCCCCATTGCGTCAGTTGTGGCCTCTCACATGCTTGCGGCCACATGAGGATCCTAGGACCAGCCCACAATGCCTTGCCACGTGTCACTCGAGGATCGGCCCACTTGCTGACGCGTCCTTCGCTGCTAATGTGGTTTCCTCCACACACATTGCAGGCTTGAAGTAGATAGAAGAACTTGTTAGCGTCATGGCATAGCTCAACCAAAACCATGAGAGGAGTGGGTGGCTATCAGGCAACTTGTCGGTGGTGATTTAGTAGCCGCTGGTCACCAATGTTATTACTTTGGTGGTTTTTCTAAAATGGATTGGGGATCTTTAGTTTTCAAATAGATAAGCTTCTTGTCACAGGAAACTTTACGAGTCACGGCCGCGTGTGTTGGACACACTAAGTTTTAGGATTTGTGCGTCCACCTGTCCGTTAGTAAGAGGAAAAACATTATACCGTTTAATATTTTCTCTATTTGAATTGCAAGACAAAGCTTTTAAAAAATTAAAATGCAACAAAGGTTTTTAATCCAATAAATGCATGCAAAATTTAAACTATTCGAAATTTGGGCGGAATGGAGACTCAGGCCAAAGTGGATGCAGCCGCTGCTGCCGAAGCCGCTGCCGCTGCACGGCGCCAGATCGTCTCCCTCCCCTTGTTTCGCACCGACGCTGCTTTTCGCTGTGATTGGTCATTCAAGGTTTGTTTGCCTTCATCATTATCAGTAGAAGCATTGCAAATGAAATTCCTTTTCCAGTCAAAGGACGGTTACTGATACTATATTCACCAGTCTCTCCAGGTTAAAATTGTTACTAAGAGTCTATCCTTGCTTTAAAGAAATACTAGTCGATTTTGCCTTCATCCACGTCAGTTCAGTTGGTCAAAGTCTAATATTCTGTTTGGTCAGATGTTAGCTTATTTTCCCTAAAAAAAAGAAGAGGTTAGTAGCTTCTTTCAGCTCCAAAATAAATCTAGCTTTGGAAAAAGCTTCTTTTTGTTGAAACCCGGCAAGGGCTTGCCAATTCAATTAGATGGAGCGTGACAGAAAAAAATACAGCTTTGGAAAAGCCATGGACATGGTTTTGGCATGAATTCTAGAGTTTTATGTGTGAAGAGCTGAGTGTCTTAGTGGTTAAAATTGGATTTAGGAGTGGTTAAAATTGGATTTAGGAGTGACAAGAGTAGCAATAAATCAATCCCACCTCTTATTCTTTCTTTTTAAAATTTGGTCTGTGTTATCACTTTAATTGCAAAAATAGACATGTTGATATCAAAATTACAAATCTGGCCCACTGCCGAGCGCGGGAGAATGGAAGGCTAACGCGTGGAACTTCCCGCGCTGGGGGAGTGCGAAACTGCGGGGCTAGGTGGGGAAGACGGATAGGCGTGGGAACTAGGGGCGCAGCAGAATGTCGTGGGCTGGCCTGGTTCCGTGCAACCGGAGCGCGGAAGCTCCTCCGACTGACTTCCGCGGGGAGGAGCCGGTCCGTAGGGCTAGTAGGAATTAAGCGTACAATCAAGTATCAAAGCCTTATTTTTCATTTTATGAGGACCAAACAATCAAGCGTCCAAAAAAGGCAAAAGCAAACAAGCGTTCGTCATACGAACCGGCTCCTTCCTACGCTTCGATACCGCGAAGTTAGGAGCTGCCACGCTCCGGTTGCACGGAACCAGGCCGGGCTCGCGACATTCCACCGCGCCCGTGGTTCCCACACCCATCCGTCTTCGCGCCTAACCCTACAGTTTCGCGCTCCCCCAGCGCGGGAAGTTCCACGCGTCAGCCTCCCGTTCTCCCGCGCTCGTAGTGGGTTAGATTTGTAATTTTGATATCAATAAGTCTATTTTTGCAATTAAGGTTAATTTTTTAAAAAAATATATCCTTTTTATGTACTGATTGTGAATTTTTTTACTACATTTTTCTACTGGTAATTCAAACACCCAATATCCAGTCATGTCGACTGTCCGTGTCGAGTGATCACTACTCTGCATTCTTAAATTCTTTTCTACTCACAAAGTTTTCTCCTTTCAAAATTGGCATTGAACAGTGTCCCTACCTGCACGCTGCATCAACCAGAAGATGCTCCCAGCAAAAGAACACAACACGGCATGGCACCTTTCGTTTCATCCTGCGTCGATTCGGCCTAAATTCATGGTGGCTTGCCTCGAGGATGGCGACATGCCTTGCTTCGGGAAGGAGCAGATGGGGATGGTGACAGGTATAGTCACATCGACATGCCTCAATTCTCACTTCACAATCTCTTGGTTACCTCTTCACTCTTCAGCTTTTCTCTTCTCGTAGAGAAGGGACACTGTTCAGATGAAGTTGCACTGCTACTGTTACCTTTACCAAGTTGTCAACTCCATTAAAAAGTGGTATGGTGCTGCTTCACAAAGCTGCTCTCTCTCTCTCTTGCTGAATGGATTAAAAAAACTGACCAGAAAACAATCTATTTCTTTTGTTCAGTTGCAGCACATCAAAAACATTTAATTAACCTAAGTGTGAACAACTACATGCTAATTTTTCAACAGGAACAACATGATTCTAAAATACCATGTAAAATCCCCGTGTTCCATAGTCGAATTGGATGGACATAGGTGACTGTTTGGTCTGACAAATATTGACTTGCATCCTGTGACTTTTTGCAGCACACGCATGCAGCGGTGAAGAACTTATGGGGCCAAGCATCCAAAGTGCAAGCGTCCAACAAGGGAAAAGAGATAACTTATCTTTCACTAGGGTGGTTAAGTTTAAGCACAATAAGATTATGTCTTGTTTGGCATTTGCTCCTGTTGTTATCAGCCTGTTTGCCTTGCTAACCAGGCTTCCTTGCGAGTCTTTTGGTTGAAAGGCCGTTTATTCGGTCACCAACTCACCTTGTGTAAACAGTCTTGATAAAATTACTGCCCCCGAGGAGCAAAAAGATAAAAACGACTTGTCATCTGTCACGTGAGATGTACTTGAGGCTGTCGCCCCAACCCCAATGCATGAGCAACAGAGGAGAATAAATCATTTCATCTGTGTGGTAATGGTAACTGTGATGTGATAATGCATGATTCACTAATCTAACAATCTGAAACATGCAGCTGTTGATCTTTCTACATATTTGTTATCAGATGGGGGGTTTCTTTTTAAGAGGAACTCCCCAACTGAATTCGCCAGGTTTGCTTCCTCGGTTCTTACAAAAATAACTGCTTTATTAACTAGATAAACTTCAGAGGAAATGAAAACTTATGACTAGAAAGAAGAGTTTTGCACTGAACAAAGAGGCATGCTACTGAATTTTACAGCTCCAGATCTAACAACCATTTCCAGTTACATCAGTTCTTACTACGTTCACTGAAAAACAAATAGTAAAACCAGCAATAATCACTTAAATTCCCTCGATAGAACACTTGCCAAACATCAGACTGGATGACCATAAAGGACCAGTTGATTTTTAGTTCTTAGCTCTTAGCCTCTTACACAGATTGAGAAGTAGTACTAACTTTTTCGCACTAACTATCACTAGATGAACAAGACCGTTTACTACACCCAAAATCCATACAACGAACTATAAATAAAAGGCAAAAAACTACTTCTAGTAGATATTTTCTATGCAATTTTTGCGGTTCTTGACACTACATTGCCACTAAAGACTACACATTTAACAGGGCAAGCAGCTCCCAGCTCAAAGAACAGCAGCAATATGGTGAAGCATATCTGTCCATGGAGATGGGAGCGAGTCGCCGTGGTCCGTGGTCCGTGGTTGTCGGGTCATGAGTCATGACCTGGAGACGGCGGCAGCGCTAAGCCCCCGCGCGAGGCCGTGAACGGCGCTGTAGCTGCGGGAGCTGAGGCCGATGCAGCCGAAGAGCAGCAGACCTTGCCGGTACGGCAAGTACGTCCGCCGCCGCATCTCCTCTGCCTCGGCCCGCCTCGCCTCGTAGAGCCTCTCGTGCGCTGATCTCCTCCTGTTCCTCCCTGTCCCTCGCCCTTTCGCCGCCGTCGGCGACGGAGACGGAGACGGGCTACTCTTCGGCGCTGCGGAGGAAGACGGGGAAGGAGAAGGGGCAGGGTGGTGGTTCTTGCCGTCGTCGGACTTGCTCCGGTGGAGGAGGTCCTTCAAGAACCCCCACCGGCGGGAGCTTCTTGAGGAAGAGGACGATGCGGAAGAAGCGGTGGACGACGACGACGACGAGCGAGACGCCAAGGGCGTAGCTGCCGGCTCGACGGACTCCGGCGCTGGCGCAGGAGATGGGGACCTCCAGTGGGTGCGGAACGGGGACAGCGACCGCGCCTTCCGGCGCACGGACCGGCTCCGGAAGCGGCCGCGCTCGTCTGCCTCCGCGCCGGCGTCCACGGCCGTGTCCAACTCCGGCGCCTGCGTAGGCGAGACGTCGGCCAGCGGCGGCAGAGGCTGGGGCTGGAGAAGGATCGCGGAGAGCCGTACGGGGCGGATCTGGCCGTTGTGGAAGAGCTCGTCGGCGGACGACATTGCCGCGGCCGAGGGAGACGGGAATCGGGAGGAGAAATCGAAGTCGAAGTCGAGGCAACCGAACTCCTTGGAGGCGCCGCGGGTGGGGCTCGCCGGGGCGCTGAAGAAGCATGCGCCGTGGGCCGGGAAGGGGTCGCGGGTCGGGCTGGACGGCGCGCTAACGAACGGGGTGGAGCAGGCGCTGTCTACCCCGGCGAGTGGGTCGCTGGGGGTGGCAGAAGCGTCGGCGTCTGGGGCGGCGGCGGCCATTATGTGGTCGCTGGTGCAGCGAGCGAGGTGGTGGGAGGAGTGGGGTGGGAGGAGGGTGGGGAGTTCTTAACTGCTGGGGATGTTTTACGATTCAGTCTATTTGGTTTTGTGGAATCGTGAAATAGTTCATGTTTTGCAACGGTCGAGGGCTTGAAGGTAATAACCAGATGCTGTTGGTTCGTCGGGACTCCGGAGTATGTTTTATCCTGAGATGATCAGATCTGGCCCTCTAGGATTGCGTAATTGCAGAATGGTCCTCATGTAGTTAAACATTGAAAGCTTTGGCTATTGATTTTTTAATATATATACATATTTATTTATTTATTTATTTACATATATAAAAATTATGTACGTAAATTCATCTCGAAAAGTACTTTAATAGTATTATAATTTTATTAGATTTTATAAATAATTACAATAGTGACTATTTGGTAAGTTGTATTTTAAAAACCGTATATATCGATATTCAAAACGACTTTCTTTTTGTCTTTTTTAACCGGAGAGAGCATGAAATTATATAGTGCTATAATCGTATACCATGTATTGTCATGTCAAACTCTGTTTTGGTACGCGTAAATTTTGTTTGATTGATGTAAAAATGATATTTCTACAATAGCTTCACAAAATTGTTGCGTCAAACGGGAACTTAAGGAAGCTACGCAAGAATCAGTTTTTTCATATATTTATATCACACTATGTGTTGTAAAAAGGGTAGTTTTATTAAATATTCTAAAAAATTCTAGCATAATTAACAATAATTAAAGTAGAATTCCAACAACATATAATTGACAAAAATAACATATAAATATGTCATTTATACAAGTCAATTAAACAAGATAATATACTCAAAATATAGGAAAAGGAAACATACAAATTCGACATATTGCTCAGATTTATAATATTTTATATTTACTATGAGATGCAGAGTTGCACAAAATGTAATCTTGGCCTTCTCGCTACTTGTTGATATTATTCACTAATTAAATGTGATAGCAATAAATCAAACTTTTGAGCTCAAATAATGCTTCGCTTAAATGTCAATAATTATCTCACTAAAAGCAATTTTATACTTTCAATCAATAAAAGATTATGAAATTAACAGTATAAATGAATCACTATATCACCTGATTAGCCATTTAGCAACTAGATAATTGAATATTGAACAGAATCACTAACTTCGGCAGAATAGCTAATCGGCTAACAGTAAATCACCAGAAGCACATAACATCAGCTCTATTCAGATTCAACCGAAAAACATAAAGTATCAAAAACTAATTATTTGATACAAATTGACAATAAGAAGCAATCAAAATAACTCAAGTCTGATATTATTATCACTTTTTTTTCATAATATGATAATTATCCTCATCAAACAATTAACGCGAGCCCACCACAGTACTAAACCAGGTCTCCCAGTACTAGTCAAGTATACAGATTGTAATACAACCAACACAGCACACTTAATAAAGTAAATGTGGATATCGTGAGGATATGTGCACGATCTTAGAATGATGAGTCAATTGGCAATGGCTTTGTTGGTTTCCAAAATCTCGCGTTTTCGGTTTTGCTTCAGTTCTGTCAGACCACAGGCGGTCTGACCTCAAAGTGGTTTTTGGAGCTGAGCCAAAAATAGGTTGTGTAGGCAAGTGAGGGGAGTCTCCTGGATGTGGTCACATAATTTTTGGAGCTCCCAGTCAAAAATTCTATTCATTTGAAAATTTCATAAGGTTTCGGATTTCCAAGATGAAAATTTGGCTAAGTCATTTGGTGGTCGGCCGCCGTTGTGGAATCGATCGGACCATACGAAATCGGTCGGATTTGCGGGTGTGAAGGCGGTCAGACCGCCGATCACTTGAAGGTTAGCCTTGTTGGCATTGATGTGATTTGGATGTGGTTTTTGTATGGATGTCAATGCTTTATTGTTGCATATTGCATTGTGGAACTAACGTGGGTCAAGTTGTGAAGAACTTGTTCCCGGAAACGATTTGTTTGTCTATTCTTTCGCGGTGCTTGCGAGTCAGCGGCGTCAGCGGTGAGGTGGATCGGGACTACGCTTGGATAGCCGAGGTCGAGCGATCATGGATGCGGGTGAGGTCGTGTGACTCAAGCATGGTGCGAATGGGCAAGATGGATCAAGCGGGTAGTTCGGTGCGGTGGTTGGATCGATCGGTCGCGGAAGTCGGTGCAAGTCTCTAGGAGTTTCCGATGGGATTCGGACGGGAGAGTCTTGCCGACGTGATGAGAGCCGCTGATCAACCTACACGTGGTGAAGCAGGCGATTGCTTCAACAGATGTGTGTGAGTGGATCCCATGTGTGTGTGGGTCCCAAATGTGAAAACCTAGCCTCTCCTATAAATAGAAAGGAGGGAGATGTAAAACCCATTGAAGCATTCATTTGGACTCTCCAAGTCTTTTCTAGGGTTAGGGTTTGGAGAAGATAGGAGAGGAGAGGAAGGTTGTGTGTGTGCTCCTTGTTGAGCTCTTGTCCTCCTTGAGGGAGTGGTTTTGTAAGCATCTTGTGGGATCAATCAATCTTGTGATGCTTGCTTAAGAGATCGATTGTCTCCTTTGTGTTCTTCTCTCTTTTTGATGAGTTTAGTGCTTCCTTGATTCAAGTGTTTATGCTTGGTCTCTTGACCTATGTTATTTTGTTTTGATGTGTGGGAATACTCCTAGAATCATCTAGATCATCAACCCCCACAAGCAAGTCTTGAATCTAGTTTTTCATATTTCTAGGGTTTGTGCACTTCTTTGATAAAATCGTCAGAGATTGATTCTGTGAAGTGGATCTGGAGGATCGTCGCTAGAAATAGGTCTCTAATATCCTTAGGGAGGTGTGCTCCAAATTTGATCAAGTTTCATTAGTTGAATCAAAAGTTGGACCAAATTTCGTTTTGGATTTGGGCATTGTTTCTCAGTACTGGACTAAATCGGTCTGACCAATTTATCAACGGCGGTCAGACCGCCCACTTTTTAGACCGCCCGTTAACGGCCGGTCGAACAGATTTAAATCGGTCGAACCGCCCTTTGGTAGCCGGTCAGACCGCCAGTGCCCAGACCGACCTAGTGAGATCAATTCTGCACATTTGTGTCTTGTGGTTAAGGGGGTTATCAATTCAGCACAAGGCTTCCTCTGTGCGCTTACTGATCTTCTTAGCTTTCATAGTTAAAGGAGTAAAGTTCGTGTTGGATTTGATTAAGGCGAGAAATTTGAGAAAGCGCATATTCACCCCCCTCTAGTCGCCTTTACGGTCATACAGTAAAGCAGTTCTGAAAAACAGAAACAACTCACAAAGCAAATGGCAATCGAAGCCACCAAGTAGAACCGGACAAGGCACGCCGAATGACGCTATTTCAGAAAATCAATTGTCTCGCTGTGCCGCACAAAATAGACAAGGTCGTTGGAGATACAATGTCGTTCTTTGCAATTCGAGACACATTGAAAAACAAAGCTAAGGTTCAAGAGTATGCCGTATAAGACCAACAAGAATGCACTGGCCGAGTGCACCTCACCACCAAGCACCAAGAGACTGAGGACTTTTGTGAGAATCATAACAATTTAATTAAGCTAAGCAACGTTAAACAATACTATACAGTAAAATAAAGTCATCAACAGAGTAAGTACCAATGAAGTGATCACATAACAAGATACGAGAACCCCAAAAATTTCAAACTAATCTAAACGACGTTAATCGATAATTAGTTGTAAGTAAGAATTTATCTAAATAAAAATAAATCGTAAGCTCAGTTGATATTGAACCCTAACAACTTAAACTAATCTAATCGTCAATACATAGTAATGAGTAACAGTAATACGCAGTAAACACAGATTAATCTTGAACGCATCACAAAACAATTTCATATAAGATTAGATTATCGAAAGTTTATAACAAATTTTCAATATGAATCATTTCAACAAAAATATAGTGTTATCTCAATCATTGAAATAGTTACATCATACAGAGAATACAAACCGATATCCAAATCAACATACAAGCTTTCATTTCAAGCAAAAGTACAATAACAAGACAAGCTCATAATCAATTATTACATGATTTCGTTATCCAAAAAAATAATATAAGGATACACAGAGTCCGAGGAGGCCGCAGGCGACTAGGGCGCTTACTACAAGAAGTGAGGTCGATGTCTTATTCAGTGAATGGGACGAATAGACTACCGATGGAGTAGGATAGTCAAGCGAGGAGGTTCTTCCCCGTGCAATTAAATACTTGTATTAAAGACCATAGTTTTCGTGGCTAACTGTGTAATAAAGTGCAGTATCTATCTAATTATTTTTCTGCGTTAATTTTGGTAAGAATTCCTATTTGTCGAAGCAAAGTCCTACCGGGCAGACGAATAGTATTCCATATGGTTAAGTGTGATTACCCTCTAAAGTAATGACACGGGTGCCACAACTTCTTCCAAATAAGGATCAACTAGAACCAGCTAGAGACAATCACAAGTGCAAGTCCACCACTGCACACCCAAACGAGGTGGGGGCGCAAGAAGGAACCAACCGAATGTGCAAGGAGGAAGCTTCGACCTCACCACTGATGACAACAATCCAACACGGTGGAGCAGCAGCTCCAGAAACCCAACAACAAAGACGAATCGGGAAGAAGAAGAACCAATATTTGGGCGAAAACTCACTGATTTTTTTTTGTACTTTAGAAAAGGGAGAAGCGATCCATTTTAAAAAGAAGGAAGACCATCACGCAGTGGCTACCTACTACCGGCGCTGAAGCACTGGGTCACCGGCGCCCCCGGTGCCGCTCCCTCCTAAAATCGCCGCCACGCTCCAGCGCATGCCAGAGCTAACCAGCGAAGACCCGATAGGGCTGGAGACTCTCAAGCCTTATCTCTTCTTAATCTCCCACCGATTGGTGAGCCCCACTCTTTCTCTTTTTTATTGTTCAATTTTTTTTGAATTAAAACATTACAAAAAAACCCTTTAAAAACAAACACTAGGAACATATAGCACTGCTAAGTTACTTTCCGTGGAAATTCCAAAGTAATAAGAACTTGTTTGGAAGCTCTTGTTTCAGTTCCAGGTTTGATTGATTCAAGCAGCTACCACGAGATTTACCGGTCTGGTTTTTGCAACGTACGCAGGCGCTGAGCATGTCACCGGGTTTGACTGAAGCGAAGCAAATGGACGCGGAAGGAATGGGTTCGGGTGGCCGGAAACCGGGAACCGGGAGGCATGTAGAGAGAGAGAGAGAGAGAGAGAGAGAGAACATGCTTCGCACTGCCAATTTGGCTCGACCTGCGTTCGTCTCTCCATCACTTTCCTGTATCCTTTCCAGCTGTGCCCGAGATCTGTCCGTGTTTATTCCTGCCTGTGCCTGTGCCTGTGCCGTTGCCGGTCACATCCGTCATCAGCTCAGCTCATAAATTCACCTACTCTTGGGAAATCGGAGTAGCACTAGCGGTGGTTTCGAATTCTCTGTCGATGCCAGGCAAGGTAACCTATTTATTCCCTTTCACCAGAAATCTCAAGGCCCTCTTACAGACAGACGATCTACAGTATATTTATCATCCGATCAAATGCAGATAAGTGTTATTCGCACACTCACAGATCACCATTCACACGACCCTGCCAATTTGTGTTTGTGTTTGTGGGGGCTCCTCGCCTGTCTCGTAAGCTAGACTAGATAAGCAGTCCGGGTAGGCACAGGTCCACGTGGCAAGCACACGCCAGCCTATCTAGAGCTCCGTGACTGCACCGTCGGGACCACGCACGTACCCACGACAGGTGGGACCCCGCTAAACGGCCGGCAACAGCAGCTGGCTGGGCTGATCCGTGGGCGTGGGGCGGGGCCGACAGCCGTCCGTGGGGAATCGTACGGCTGATGTGGTGCACAGTTGGCCGGTTGGTCTTCTTTCTCTGGCTAGCTCACTCCTCCCTCCACGGAAGAGTGATTCGTGGCTGTAGAGAGAGACCAGAGAGACGAGAGAGAGAGCGATCAGCTAGCTGGAGAAGGAGAAGATTGCTGTTGCTGATTGCTAGTCCCTAGGGAGGTGACAGGGTGAAGGCACCGAGAAGAAAGAGAGAGAGAGAGAGAGAGAGATTTTGTGGTGCGCTGTGCTTAGATGAGACAGATAGGGGGATAAGATAAATGTGGTTCGACTGGTTAGTTTCCAAAGCACGCACTGTACTTGTGTCAGATCAACCGCACAAAGCATGTGTACTTGTAACCTTGGGCTATGCAATCGGTAACTTTACTACTGGTTACTATACCGGTGCCTTGTAGTTTTACGATTGACGCATGCACCTGAACGGGTTGTTACAGCGTGCCCACGCTGGAGTTCGATGCTACCACCGTCGATTTATTTTGTTGGAGATCCTTTGATTCATTCTTAATGACTCCTGGATAAAGTTACGTGGCCAAATTCTGCATGAGGATTTCTATTGTAGGTGAATACCCTGAGGTCCCTGAATATTCAGATGATCTGCAGGTACTAGACTTTTTTTTAATCTTTCTCGGCACGTTTTTGCATGCCTACTAGCAGGTCTTATGTTGCTATATTTATTGTAGTGTGGTAACACTACGACCATCGACCTCAATTTAAAGTTGTATCACGTAAACATTAAAAAAAAACTAAGCATTTTTGTCAAGATTGTATTCTCTCTTAAGTGGGACCGACATCTTATTTAAAAAAAAAGGAATTTTTTTATCCCTCTCAAACGTTCTCTCTATCTCTCCATTCCCCTCCCCCTCGCAGCCTCACCTCCGATCTCCTGCTCCCACAACCTCGCCGCCCCCTCCACACCGCTGCTAGTCTACGCCCCCTCCTCCGTCCTTCTCCCTACACACCGTGGAGGAGGTCAAATCTAGCTAGCTGGCGGATGACGATCTTGCACAGTTACGAGCGATGGTCGGCCGCGTTTTTGCATGCCTACTAGCAGGTCTTATGTTGCTATGTTTATTGTAGTGCGGTAACACTATGAGCATCGACGTCGATTTAAAGTTGTATCACGTAAACATTCAAAAAAACTAAGCATTTTTTATCAAGATTGTATTCTCACTCTTAAGTGGGACCGACAACTTATTAAAAAAATTAGGAACTTTTTTTTATCCCTCTCAAATGTTCTCTCTATCTCTCCATTCCCCTCCCCCTCGCAGCCTCACCTCCGATCTCCTGCTCCCCACAACCTACGCCGCTCCCCTCCACACCGCTGCTAGTCTACGCCCCCTCCTCCGTCCTTCTCCCTACACACCGTGGAGGAGGTCAGATCTAGCTAGCTGGCGGATGACAGTGCCGGCAAGTTACGAGCGATGGTCGGCACGTTTTTTGCATGCCTACTAGCAGGTCTTATGTTGCTATGTTTATTGTAGTGTGGTAACACTATGAGCATCGGCATCGATTTAAAGTTGTATCACGTAAACATTCAAAAAAACTAAGCATTTTTGTCAAGATTGTATTCTCACTCTTAAGTGGGACCGACAACTTATTAAAAAAAAATTAGGAACTTTTTTATCCCTCTCAAATGTTCTCTCTATCTCTCCATTCCCCTCCCCCTTGTAGCCTCACCTCCGATCTCCTGCTCCCCACAACCTACGCCGCCCCCCTCCACGCCGCTGCTAGTCTACACCCCATCATCCGTCCTTCTCCCTACACACCGTGGAGGAGGTCAGATCTAGCTAGCTGGCGGATGACAGTGCCGGCAAGTTGCGGGCGATGGTCGACACGTTTTTGCATGCCTACTAGCAGGTTTTATGTTGCTATATTTATTGTAGTGTGGTAACACTATGAGCATCGGCGTCGATTTAAAGTTGTATCACGTAAACATTAAAAAAAACTAAGCATTTTTGTCAAGATTGTATTCTCACTCTTAAGTGGGACCGACATCTTATTAAAAAAATTAGAAATGTTTTATCCCTCTCAAACGTCCTCTCTATCTCTCCATTCCCCTCCCCCTCGCAGCCTCACCTCCGATCTCCTGCTCCCCACAACCTACGCCGCCCCCTCCACACCGCTGCTAGTCTACGCCCCCTCCTCCGTCCTTTTCCCTACACACCGTGGAGGAGGTCAGATCTAGCTAGCTGGCGGATGACAATGCCGGCAAGTTGCGGGCGATGGTGGTGACGAGTTGCAGGAGATGACGTAGAGGCCGAGGCGACGGTGGCAAGGCAAGCAGAGATGGCATCCTCTCCCTCCATCATCCTCGATTCAAAATTGGTAGGTGGCCATACGATTCTTATATTGCGTTGGAATCGAATCATGTTTAGAGTTTGGTTTCATGATTTTTTGTTCAAATCGATGTATCAAACATATTGAATCGATTCAATATCTTCGTTTTTCTCATTTGAACCAGCTAAAACATATGGAACCAGCATCTCTGACCCTGATCACTGGATCCGCCTATATTGGGCCGAGTTTCACTATCTTGGTGTCAGGCCGAACCTTTTACCGGCCCAAGGACTAAGGCCCGGCCCAATTAAGCAACCAAGCCGACAACTCCGGCAAGAGAAGCGAGGCGAAGCGCGCCTCCACAGATGTTTCCCGCGCTTCTTTCATTTTTGGTCCCCGGCGCTAGGGTTTCGTCTCGTGTCGGCTTCCGCGGCGGAGATGGCGGGGCCCGAGAGCGAGAGGGCGAGGCTGCTGGACCTGGCCGTCGAATTCGGCTTCGACCGCGACACCGCCGCGGCCTGTCTCGCCACCCTAATCCACATCTACGGTACTACCGCCGCTTACCCTCTTCCCCCTTTTCGCGTACGTCTCCGCAGACAAACGCGAAGTTTGATCGAAATGAGGAGTGTGGGGTGTTTGAACGTGGGGGAAATTTCTTTTGGATCTCCAAAACCCAAAATTGTAACAAATGCCCGGTAAGGCCATTTGTTTGGTCTCTGTCAACTTTAGGGGTTCGGTTCGGTTGCTTTGATTTGGATGCGAATGGGCTGCAGACACATGATTTCGATTAGTGCGCATGTAAAATTTAACTACTGTTGGAAAAAGGGCCAATTTATCTCGAATGCTACGAAATTTATTAGCTCCATTTTCGTTTGACGTGTTTTGCTGTGTTGGCAATTTAAGGGTATTTGGATAGGTAGATTGGTGAGATGGATGGCGTTGAATGAAACCCCGTCTTTTGCAAATGCCCCTATCTATTGTCTTTATGCCCCTTTCTGCAACTTGAAGCAAAGAAATCTGTTCACTATGCCGGGATAAAGGTTAGTTTTGGGCTAAGTTTCACAGGATGCCTCTTCCAGCATCTCATATATCCATTGGCTGTTGAGGGTTGTGATGCTTTTGATCCCATTGTAGCCTCCTCAGTACATACTACGTGCTTGCTTTGGCTTTAATGTAGTTTAGCTTTTCAATCTATAAAATTTGTCTTCTGGTTGGTCTTATGTAACTCACGAGTTTAAACTGTCTATTCAGATTGTTCGGGCACTGATTGATAGTTTATTCTTCTGGTACAGGTGTGGGTGGCCAAGGTTTTATCACCGTGGAGAACTGTGGCGATGATTTCCTTGCTTCACTGGCTGATGCAACACAACCTACTGATGATTGGGATGACCTAAATGCGATAGAGACTGAAGCTTGTGGCAATTTAAATGATATGATGAGGAATGGTGTAACTGATGATAAAGGAGGAGTTGCTGTGAATACTCCTCTGTTCAGAAATCCAGATTCCTCCAGTCAGCATACTCCTAACAATTTGGACACTTTAAGCTTTTCCTCAGATGATTCAGATTTCGAAATATTGGATGAAACAGACACCCGTTGTAATCATTCTCTTGGTATCCAGAAGAAGGCACAATCCAGTATCTCTCAACAGCAGACTAGATCAGCAAAATCTACTGTAAGCCACTTATCCTGATTTGCCAATATTGGTCACTTCAATCTTCACTTTTCTACTTTGCAATGTGATGGATATTTTCTTGAGAAAATATCATTGTATGAGTTGATTGAGCTTGCATAAACACAATATGTGAACATGCTATTATGGTTTCCACACAACTGTAGTTTTGCTTTTGCCTTTCTGTTGCTAGTCTTATAACCATTGATCTTTATGTTTCAAAAATGTATTTTTGAAGGTGACCACCAAAGGAATCAATAGTTATGAATCAACAACTCCAACTTCAAATAGAGAGAGGCATCCGATCCCGAATGCATTTCATCAAAAGAGAGTAACTATGGGTTATGAACAGCTTTGTTGTCTAGATGACATCAAGTTTGCAAATGTTGTCATCTTTGGCAACAAAAGCTTTAGGCCCCTGCAGTATGAAGCTTGCAGGGCTGCAATGGATAACAGAGACTGTTTTGTACTTATGCCAACTGGTGGTGGGAAGAGTCTGTGTTATCAGGTCAGTAAATTATGTCTTCTTGTTCAGCATTGTTCTTTTAACTTTGCTTGGTGTCAAGACCTGGAAACTTCATTGGAATAACTATTCTTGCAGCTCCCTGCAACATTGCACCCAGGCGTTACTGTTGTTGTATGCCCATTATTGTCACTTATCCAGGATCAGATTGTGGCACTAACCTTCAAGTTTGGGATACCAGCAGCGTTCTTGAATTCTCAGCAAACTGCTTCACAGGCATCTGAAGTTATCCAAGAGCTTAGGTAAACATAATTTCATGTCTGTACCCTTTGTCGTTTGATCTCTAGCGTACCTTATTTCAGAATTTTCTGTGTGCTACATACCTTGCAGTGTATGCATTAAACAAATCACGCACCATTTGTTTTGTAACCCATATTCTCATCTCATCGCAGAAGTGGCACACTGTCCTTCAAACTTCTATATGTCACTCCTGAAAGAATGGCCGGAAACTATTCATTTATGGAGATCCTAAGAGGCTTACACCAGAGGGTACTAATATGTTATAACATTGTTGAAATGCTACTTTCTGTATTGGCTTGACGTTTTTATTTTACCTGAGAAAATGTATGCTGAACTGGACCTTTCAATAGGGATTGCTAGCAAGATTTGTCATCGATGAAGCACATTGTGTAAGGTAAGGCTTAAACCCAACATTCGTGATGATTGTTTCAGAAGCAATTTTTTCCTGACAGTAGTACTGATTTCCATTTCCAAACCAGTCAATGGGGACACGACTTCCGTCCAGATTACCGAGGCCTAGGATGCCTCAAACAGAACTTCCCTAGAGTTCCAATTATGGCTTTGACTGCGACAGCAACTGAATCTGTCTGTAAGGTACACTTTCCTCCTGTTCCCGCACTACAGCTTGGAGTGGAAATTGCTATCTGTAATTTGGATGGAATCTGCAGGACATCCTCGGAACCTTGAGGATCCCTAATGCTGTGATACTCAAGATGAGCTTTGACCGACTGAACCTCAATTACGAGGTTATTGGCAAGACGAAAACTCCTCAGAAGCAGCTGGGTGATCTCCTCAAAGAGCGTTTCATGAACATGTCTGGTATTGTATACTGTCTCTCGAAGAATGAATGTGCGGACTCTGCCAAGTTCTTGAGGGAGAAGTACAAGATAAAATGTGCACATTACCATGCTGGCTTGGCTGCTCGTCAGCGAACCAGTGTCCAAGAAAAATGGCACAGCGGGGAGGTCAAAGTCATCTGTGCTACCATAGCCTTTGGCATGGGGATAGACAAGCCTGATGTGGTGCGTATTTTCAGTCAAAGTCAGCACATGTTTTTGTACTTTTGTTGGTACCTGCAACTTTCATTCTCATATTTCACCATGCAGCGCTTTGTTATCCACAACACCATATCGAAATCAATAGAAAGCTACTATCAGGAGTCTGGCCGAGCAGGAAGAGACAATCTTCCAGCACACTGCGTCGTGCTATATCAGAAGAAAGACTTCAGCCGTGTCGTGTGCATGCTGAGGAATGCAGTTAACTTCAAGAGAGAGAGCTTCAAGGCTGCGATGGACCAAGCAAAGAAAATGCAAGCATATTGCGAGCTGAAGGTAAATCTGCGGTTCATTTGAAGCGTGTGCTTGAAAATTCTTCATCATTGAACAATGTATGAACAATTTTTTTTTTGCAGACTGAATGTCGTAGGCAAAGCCTTCTGGATCATTTTGGTGAACAGTACAACAGGCAAAGGTGCAAAGACGGCCCTAGTCCCTGCGACAACTGCCTAAAGACAACTTCTTGAGAGTTCTCTATAGTGTGCACTGACATGGTATTGGTCATAACTCCAAGATGGCATGACACTTACGAAGTTGTATCCAATAGGACCACTACAAACTTTGTGACATCCTCTCTGTGTATCTAAGATTTGGGCCATAGTACCGAAACAAAGTGGTCAATGTTGTACTTATCGTAAGGTGCTTGACATTTTTTCCTCACAGCCCTTCATTGCATATAAATGCATAACCCTTTTATGTTTATCTTTAAATCCTTCATTTCTGCTGCTCCTCTGGCTTCTCGAGGTGCATGCATTGCTCTGTTGCGTCGGAGGCTCGGACTCTAAGAGCCCATTGAAGTGTATAGTGTCAGATCCCCTGAGGTACCTTTCAATTCTTCAATTTTCTTCATTGTCTTCTAATGTGTGGGATGGATGCGGTTCCAATTTGTATAGTATTTGAGTTGTTAAACTATATGCTGAAATCGAATATTTAAGCCTCTCATAATGTATTAGGCGGCAACGTGTGAGAGCTTGCAACGCCATCACATGCCTCAGGTAGAAGGATCTGCCTTCCAACCTTGATTAGGGCCATGTACTCTAGGAGCTTCCTGTCTTAAATCTGTCGTTCTCATTGAAAGAAAGATAACGAAAGATTTGGACAAGTCTATAGGGAGTTCTACTTCTCGAAAATGGTTTGTCCTAAGGGTGGTCCTATCGACCCCAATAACTTGGCGAAGACCACAAGGACTCCCAAGGGCCACGGGTCGGAGGCACAGCGAGGTTCCGTGAGGGTACCAAGCAGGCCTTTGGAAGGGCCTTGAATGGTGCGCAAAGGCCATGCCTACGAGGTTGAGCCTGAGGCGCATCAGGGGGCTCTCAATGGTACTAAGTACACTTTCGGGATTGTCTTGAAAGGCACATGAAGGTCACCAGGAGGCCTACAGCTGGAGGTGCGGCTAGGGGCTCTAGGACGGCACCAGGCATACCTTTGTGGAGGCTCTAGGCTCTAGAGGAGGTGCGAGGGCTGTTGAGCACCATGGATCCAGGAATGAGGAGACTCCTGGGCTACCTTATGGGCACCGAAGGGTACCCAGGACCCCTCGGTCTGGAGGCACCTTGCACGGTGCGAAGGGAGAAAAGCACCGGTGGATCGAGCGTACCAGCCGGATTGACCAAGACCAGAAAGGTCCACCATGAACCGAAGGCTATGCGTAGGGAAGAAAAAACCATTGCGACCCTTGTAGTCATATGGTCTTTTTAGGAGTAGATCTATAATATTATGTACCCCATTCAGAAGATTATAAATAGTCACCTCCCACGTGTAATCAAAATAGATTTTTTCAAGACAATTAATATATACTAACTTCTCTTGGCACTGGTCCCCTCTTTCAAGGATCACGTGGTCCCGTCGTTGTGATCGGGGTCTCAATTTCTTTACTTTCTAGTCCTATTGCTGCGACATGGTTCAAAAGCAAGAAATAATAAGCATTAGAAGAGTCTTTGAGATGTCGGATCTGAGCCTCCCACGGTAAAAGTGAAAAGAAAAAGAGACCAATTTTAAAGGAGAAAAAGAAGAGTCAGGGTACTTCGTGATTAGCAAAGCGAGTAATCCATCATCCATGAAACATTCTCGTAAGTTCTTCTGAATTAGTGGGTGCATGGCCACACTTCTAGTTTAATCCATGCCCTTGTACGTTCTTTCGAGAATACGCTTCTTTAGTGTCTTTTGTGTCATGCTCGACTTTCGTGGGGTAACACAAAGCTTAAGAAATGGTGGAAGGCGTCTCACATGGGGAGACAAGCTCAAGAATTTAGACGCTTCATTTCATTATTGTGTTTCAGAGGCTTGACATTTCCTTAGGTTGGTGCAAAGGTGCATCAAGCCCAGATGGGTGGTCACTGCCAGTACCAGTTCTTTCTCCTCCATTAGGTACATGCAATGAGTAGGATTAGCTAATGCCGAACTATCTATCTTGATCAGCATCCTCGGCCCTAGCTAAATCTGCAGCAACAAATGGTTCCCTTGTGATTCTGATTCTGCAACTCATACAATAATTCAGTTAGCCAATGCTGAACTGCTCATGCCCCTGGCCTCTACACTGACCATTTGAGTGGCTAGTATACAAAGATGGATCACGAAATTCAGCACAAAAGGGTTGGGAAAAGAAAAAGACTGGTTGAGATGGGGTCCGCAAAATGTCTTCCAGAGAGGACAGGGCAGTGCACCTTGTAGAGGGTCCATGTTGTATAGTAGTACGTTCTAGATCATAACAGGTCAACAAATAGTAGCAAGTTTGCGTCATTTGAGCCTAAATATTTCACAATAGATGTTTAGTGGAACATTCATATATATTGGTTATATCTAGATATTCATATATATCATATTACAGTGGGACTGGTGCCTTGTATCGACAAATGGATAATATATTGAGTAACAAATGATAACAAGTACTACCTACAAATCTGACGAACCAAAGAGTACCGGACTTGATTACTGACAAAAAAACTATCATGGTGCAGATGTAGCACTCTTGCAGAGACCAAAAAGGGGTAGGATTACCTATCAGAAAACGAAGAAGGGGTAGGATTGAAGTTGTTTTCTCTTCGAATTCTCCAAACTTAAAAATATCACCATATCTGCATTTTTCAAATGAGAGGATTATACTGGCATAATCCCTAAAAAATCAGTGTCACAGTTACGTGTGACGACACATATACTGATCTCGTCACAGGTTTGCAGCTCGCTTACACTATTCAGCTGACAGCTGCCGTCTTACAAATGCAAAGTGCTCTCCTCTCAGCTGTTGGCTGTTGCATACTAGCTAGCAAGTACATATGTACCACTCTAGACACTACTTACTTCTTTAGAGCCTACACTTTTTTGTTATTTTTATTTTAAAATAACACTTTTTTGTTCTCTCCTGCCGCTTATATGTCCATCCCCATTGCACACGCATATGAATACCTTGTCCTGATCTGAAACATGCGAGAGCTAGCGCAACAGCCAAACTCTGCTCTGAACTCAGCAATCTTCCTCGCATCAGCAGGCCTTACCTTCTTTAAACAGCATGTTGAATCTTTCTTCTTATGTTGTCTTCTACACTTAGTCTTATAATTTTTAAAGTTCAAATCAAAAGTTCAATTCGTTTGAAATTTATAGAGAGATCTCGGATTTCCAGAGAGCAATTTTGGCTAAGTCCCTAGGCTGAGCGGTCAGACCGGCCAGGTGGCGGCTGACCGGTTTTGACTTGTTCGCCGGTTAACTTGGCGATGATGTTTGTTGGTTAAGTCAAGTTCATAGGTTTCAGTGCATATGTGTTGCATGATGCATGTTTTGACTAACATGGGTCAAGTTGCGAAGAAATTATTCTCGAAATCGATTTCTTGGTCTATTGTTGTACAAGAAACTTGTAGGTCAACGACAGTCAGTGGCGAGGATGATCGGGACTAGGCTTCTCTATCGTCGGTGAAGTTAGTGGACTCAAGCAAGACACAAAATAGACAAGGATGACTGAACGAGACGTTCGGTGCGACGAGTTGCATCAAGCGGCACGGGAGTTGGTGCAAGTGCCATGGTGGTTTCGGTGGGAGCCGGATAGGAGAGACTTGTCGATATGAAGAGAGCCGTTGACCAACCTACATGTGGCGAAGCATGGGATTGCTTCATGAAGATTGGACTCGGTTTTTGGAGAAGGATCGAGAAGGGGTATTTTGGTAACTTCACCAAAATACCACCTTGATAGCTTTTGACTAAACCGCGGTGCAAGACGGCACAAGGAGAAGTGGTTTAGGTCAAGTGAAGATGAAGATGACGCTTTAAAATACGTGCGTGAGTAAAACATGTTTGTTTGTAGGCTTAACTGGTGCCCATTAAAGATATCATTCTAGAAGCTAGCCTCCACTATAAATAGGGGTGTGCTGGTTGTGCACCTCCCATCTCTTGCATTAAAGAAACTCTAGTTTGTGTTTAGGGAGAGGATAGTGGAGAGGTTAGGGTTCTAGAGAGTTGGATTGATTGTGTGCTCAAGTGTTGAGCTTTTGTCCTCCATGATGGAGTGGCTGTAAACCAACATCAATCTCAAATCAATCCAAGCGAGATTCCACAAGATGAGTCTCTTCTTGTTCTTGCTTTCTCTTCTGTGATTTTGGGGCTTTCTTTGATCCGTTGACTTTCATTTGGTTTCTGGTTTGAATCTTGCTTGCTGTGACATGTTAGAATATATCTAGGATTATCTTGATCATCTATTACCCACGAGTAAGTTTTTGGATCATAATTTGGTTTTGACTTGGCTTTGAAGCAACCTTCACTCGAAAGGAAAAATGTCAGAACTTTGGCAATGATCTTCGCGATCTTTGATTGAAATAGGTTCCTGACATCCTAGAGAAGGTGTGTTTCAAATTTTGTGAAGTTTGGAGTTGTGGATCAAAAATTAGACCAATTTATGATTTTGAGTTTTGGCTGATTTTACTGTTCATCGGGCTGGAGGTTAGACCTTCCATTGGAGAGGTCAGACCGCCCCATGGAGAGGTCAGACTGCTAGGATGAGAGGTATGACCGCTTAACTAATTGTGAATTGAGTTTTTGGTGATTTTGATTGTTTTGCTTCGGGGTTTTGATTGGATTCAATACAAGTCTTCTGCTATGCTTATACATTGATCTTCATAACTCTCATAGCTATTGAAGTGAAAAACATGTTGAATCTGATCAAGATGAAAAAGAGATCGTGCTCCTATTCACCCCCTCTAGTCGGCGTTTTGGTCCAACAAGTGGTATCAAATCCCAGTTAGTTCAATCTTGATCTTAACTGGTCACTGAACTTGGCGATGGAGAAGTACTCTACCAAGCTGCATGTCTTTGATGGGCTCGACTATGCCTATTGAAAGAATCGCATATGTGCCTACCTTCAGAGCGAAGGTCAAGCCATATGAGAGGTTGTTCGAGCCTCACTCGTTTTGCCCAAGGTTGCTACACCGGCTTCAGCAGCCCTCTTGGCAAACAACAATAAGGCAAAGAACCTCCTATATGCTGGGCTCGGTAAACAGGAATATGACAGGATCTGTCACCTTGAGATCGCGCACGAGATTTGACACACCCTCGAAACCTACCATGAGGGTTAGTCTCAAATCAAGCAAGTGCGTCAAACGGTCTTCAAGCGAAAATATAACAAGTTCGAGATGCGTCATGGAGAGAGCATCGATGACGTATTCACTCGCTTCAACACAATACTTAATTTGTTGAGAGCGGTCGACATTGAGTATTCTCAGTATGAGAATACTACCCATTTCTTGGCTACAATCAACACCAAGTAGTGGGAGATGAAGGCTACCACCATTGAGGAGAATGTCAATCTCTCTAATCTCACTTTAGAGTTGCTATATAGCAAGAGCAAGACTCATGGGATCAAGAGAGTTGATCATCCTAAGAAAGAGAACATGGCTTTGGTAGCAGACCATCTCAAGAGAACTTCTGATGGTTATTCTGAATCTTTTTCTGCATTTTCACTTGCCTGTTTATCTGCAATCCATGAAGCGGAACTTGAGAGTATCCATGGGGCCAAGTTAGCCCTTCTAGCCAAAAAAATCATACGGACCTATAACAATATGAGAAACAAGAAGAGAGACGGCTCTGTGACATGCTATGATTGTGGAGAGCTCTATCATATTCAGGCAAACTGCCCCAAGCTAAAAGGGAAGGGCGACCACAAGGAGGAGGAGACCGTTTGGAGGAAATCTCAAGGGAACAAGCACAAGTTTGATGCTAACAAGCTCATGAAGGCCGCTTACCAGATCCTTACCACTTTTAAGAGCAATCTATTAGCGATGTGGACTCCAGGAGCGAGGAGGGCAAGGAGGAGGAGCTCCCTCAAGACAAGAAGAAAGAGAAGGCAAAGTACTTCACCGGCATGTGCTTCATGGCCGACTCCATCGACATTGGTGACATCAATGAGGTACCTTCATCCTATGATGTTCTCTCTGCTAGATGTGATACCATATATGAGCAACTGCTTAGCCAGGATAAATCGTTAGAGCTCACTATGGCTAGGAATAATGACTTAGAGTTACAAGTTGATAATCTTACACTAGAACTTGTGAATACTAAGAATCTTGATGCTGATGAATGTTCATCTTGCTATACTTTACACCCTGAACATGCTAAATTATAAACTACTCATGATGTTGCCTTGCACCAACTAGAAAATGCTAGTACTGAGCTAATTGAAGTTAAATATGCTCCATATGAAAAATGCTTAGAATCTAGCAAGTTGGTCGCTTCTGATTAGGTTGAGTCTAGCACTTGCTCTTTCTGCTTAGAACATGAACATGAAGTAAATGACATATTAGAAGTAGTTAGAGCTAAGTATGCCAAGCTTAAGGATAGAATTAATTCTGCTTCATGTGTTTCATGTGAAGCCCTTAAGCTTGAAGTTGATATTCATAAGGAGAGGCATGATAAAACCATTAAGGGTAAAACTTATGAATCATGTCTTAATCTTGAAAAAGAGAATGCTTATCTCAAGCATACTTTAAATTTTTCTCTAAGGGTAAGAAACTGTTAAACATGATTCTTGATATGTTTAAAACTCTTTATAAGAAGCAAGAGTTATGATACAATTTTGCCCAAGACAAGTCCAAGCCAAATGTTACTCAAATCTTAGAAAATGGCTTAGTTGAATTCAAAACCCAACCTGCAAAAATACTTTTTAAATCTGCAGGTTTTGCCCAACCATCCGTTGAGTCAAAAGGTGTTTCTCTCAGTGGTACCAAGTACCATTGCACCTATTGTAAGAAGGATGACCATTTGTTTGAGTTCTGTTGGCGTATGTTGAAAAATGATAGTAAAAATCTTGTTAGAATTTTATCTCATCAACCTAGAGTCTTCATGAGACATGGTCATCTAGAAAAGAAAAAAACTTGAACTAGTATTTGTTTCATATACTCAACATCACCATGTTTCTAAACATGATGTATCATGTTCGTGTAACCATTTCTCATCATAGAACCTCAAGTAGGATCAATGATAGTAATTTTGCTTTTTATACTACTCGCAGACGTGTCTCAGTACTGGGTTCTTAAGTCATGTTTAACTAACCTAGTATTGAGACACATCGATCTTTTGTGCCCTGATTTTCAGGATCGCCGCGGAAGAGGGAAGAATACGTGGTTCGTCGACTCCGGGTGTTCACGCCACATGACCAGAGACTCAAGATGGTTCACCTTCTTCACGCGGTTGAATGGTGATGACTTTATCACCTTCGGAGATGATACACAAGGCGGATTGAAGGAACATGATCGATTAGGGTAAACGATAAATTCATCTTGAAGGACATCGCTCTTGTGGACAAGCTAAGGTGCAACTTGTTTTCTCTCACAGCTTCTTGATGATGGCTATGAGACTAGATTTAAGAAAAATGCATGCCGTGTGCTTGATTTAGCTGGTAAGCTTATTTTTGGAATTTCTAGAGTTGGTAGGATCTTTGGAGCTAACTTTTCTGAATCTCTTGCTGGATCTCTCAAGTGTTTGATTGAATCTTCTTCTGAGTTATGGCTTTGGCACCGTAGTTTGAGGCACATTGGTTTTGATTATTAGACACGAGTTAGCAACCTTGATCTTATGAGAGGTTTACTCAAACTCAAAGCCGTCAAGGATGCTGTATGTACACCCTGTAGGCATGGCAAGCAAGTTGTCGCCTCACACCTTTCATTGACTATGGTCATGACTGATGGACCGGGTGTTGGAAATATGCCTTAGAGGCAATCATAAAGATGATTGTATTTCGTTATGTTCATAATATTGGATAATATGTTATCATGTTCCTTGAATGAATCATCAGTTCTATAGATCAATGAGTATGTGACTTGTTGGTGAAACTCTTTAACTTGTATGATGTCGTTCTAAATGTATCCCTGGTCGGAACACCAATGACTCTACAACCAACACATGTATTGATTGATGACCATATTTCACCGGTCATGGATATATGGATATCGAATCAATAATGTGAGCACATGTTAGAGAACATGGGGTTGGATAAACCCATCTTGAGACACTATTGAGATTGTTATGATTCTATATGTCAGTAGTTGGTCTCAAGTAATGATGATGTATAAATCCTTAGACCTGAGATCAGAATGGTTTCCTACATATGTAATAGCACTCTTAGGGGTTGCCAAACACTACTCGTAACTGGGTAGTTATAAAGGTAGCTTTCGGGTGTGCTATAAAATATGCGGAGGGATGTGACTGGTTGGATATGGGATTTGCTCCTCCTAACATAACAGGAGAGATGTCTCTGGGCCCCTCGTTGTGGTCGGATAAAGAAAGTGCATGGCCATACCACTAGTGGTTGAAGTGTCGACCACATGAAGTTATCCGACACTCGATCGAGAAAGTATTGAACAGTACATGGATGACACAACATCTCACCTGGAGTTCAACCAGATATCGTGAGGCAAAGGGATAATACACGAGAAGGTCTTTCAGTTCGATCAGATACGGACTAGTCGTATGGAGATACGAGCTGGTCGTAGGCTGGTCGAACATGATCACTAAATGGTCGAAACCTGGTCGTAAGGAGTTACGAATTGGTCGATACCAAATATGAACTAGTCATATAGAGATATGAGCTGGTCGTCAGTGATATGGACCTAGTTATAGATCATATTACATTAAGGTTCGCCTGATATATTCTATGTGTGTTTGGGAATTGTTATGTGCTGCTAGGTACCGCTGTCGACTAGTGGCGGAAAAGAGTTTCCGAGTCACAACCGATTACACATGAACCTATAGGGCCGCACACTTAAAGGGCTAGGATTTGTTTCAGATGGTGATCCGAATTTATATAGGCTATGAGTTTCTAATGGGCCTCAAGTTCGAGACCCATCATGGATGCCTATATATAGAGGGGTGGTGGCATGGGGTTGGTGCCGATCTTTCGAAGAACTCTCGAAACCCTAACAACCACGCCTTCTTCAATCACGCCGTTGGTGCTAGCACTCCAGCGCGTGGTGTCCCTGCCCCGTACGTGTGGATACCTTGGAGGTGTTGTTGCAAAGCATCAGCACTAGGACAATCCACAACTCGTGACGATCACTAGAGCAAGAGGAGAAGACGCGCGCGAAGTACGACTACGACTGCATCAACTTGCTACATCAACTATACTTGCGCTACGAGTCGGCACGTCTAGTGGTAATCTCGTGATCTGTTACTAGCGGAGGTTCCTTGGTTGCGCGGTAAATTTTTATTTTGTGCTATCGTAGCCTTCCCGCGATCCTTCACCGGACAGTTGCTTCACATGGATACTATTGGTCCTCTTAGGGTTCGGTCAGTCTATGACAAATGATATATTCTTGTCATAGTACGATTTTTTGAGATACTCTTGGTGTTCTTTCTTGCTTCGAAGGATGAAGCTTTTGATCATTTTCATGATCTTATTCTTCGCTTGGCTTCTGAACTTCCTGTTGCTTCGAGAGCAATCCGCAGTGACAATGACACGGAGTTCAAGAATGCCTCATTTGCCTCTTTCTGTGTTGAGTGTGGTACTGAGTATCAGTTCTCTTCTCCACACGAACTTCCGGTGTTGTCGAGATGGGTAGGAGATGCAATCACTGACGAGGATTAAAATATTCATATATTATCTTAATACATGACAATGACACGGAGTTCAAGAATGCCTCATTTGCCTCTTTCTGTGTTGAGTGTGGTACTGAGTATCAGTTCTCTTCTCCACACGTCCCTCAACAAAATAGTGCGGTGGAAAGGAATAACAAAATATTAGTCGAGATGGGTAGGACGATACTAGATAAGTATAGCACTCCGAGGAGGTTTTGGGCCGAACCTATTGCTACAGCTTGCCATATTGCTAATCGTGTCTTCTTGAGATCGTCTTTGGGCAAGACGTCATATGAGCTTCGGTTTGGTAGAAAACCCTTTGTTTCTCACTTTTGAGTTTTTGGAGCTAAGTGTTTCATTCTCAAGATAGGAAATCTAGATAAATTTGAGTCTAGGACTTTTGATGGTGTATTTATAGGTTATCATGTATATTCGAAGGGTTTTTGGGTTTTTAATGATGAGACTAACGTTGTTTAGGAGACATGTAATGTCACCTTTGATGAGACTAGCACTAGAGCTAGATCAGATGTTTCATGTGACACACAGGCGACGAAGAGCATCTTTGTAGAGGAAGATGATGATAAAGTCGATGATGCTCTTCCATTTGCTTGCTGCGGACGCTCTTATTCCAGATCAAGAACCTGCTCCGACTACTTCACCTCCAGCTGAGGCTCCTGCTGCATTTTCATCATCAGCAGTACCTGCGAAGGTCGAAGAGATGCTATCTCTCCTGAGTGCTCTAGTTTACATTCATACGTGTCACCCTCTGGATCAGATGATTAGTCATCTTCATGAGCGAGTCACTCACTCTAGTTTTTCTAAGACCATATCCAGAGAATTTGAGATGAGTATGATGGGAAAGCTCAACTACTTTCTAGGGCTTCAAATCATGCAATGCAAGGAAGTGATCTTCATCCATCAAACGAAGTACACCAAGAATTTGCTCAAGCGCTTCGAGATGGATGATTGCAAGCCGATCGCTACTCTCATGACAACTTCGACTGCTTTGGATACAAATGAGGAAGGAGAAGCCGTGGATCAACACAAGTACCGCAGTATGATTGACTCCCTCCTTTACCTGACGGCCTTAAGACCGGACATCCACTTCGCGGTCTGCCTCTGCATGAGATTTCTTGGTATATTATTGTGCAGGAAGTTTGGAGGTCAACGACGAGGATGATCGAAATTAGGTTTAGAGAGCTGAGATTCAGAACGATCGAGGATGCGGATGAAGTCAGTAAACTCAAGTAAAGTACAAAATGAACAAGGATGACTAATTGCCTTGCACATTGAGCACCCGATTGAATCTGGATAGCATGCGTTCTGTTCCTGATAGGCAATGGATCATCAGCTTCCATATCTCATGCAGACTCATATAGCATGCAATCTGAGTAATTTGGATATTATTTGTGCGTACCTCCCTCTTTGTGCTTGCACGGCTCATCATCTTCCAAATAATTTGGATATTATTTGTGCGTATCTCTCCTCTTTGTGCATGCATGGCCCATCATCTTCCAAATTATCCTCTCTTGTTGTACACGTACGTTAGGGATTCTATATTTCTGTCCCTTGTGTGCCTCTATATATGATCTTGCGCAACCATCACGTACAACCATCCCTCCAGCTCCAACTCGATCTAGTTTCTCTGAACATTGTCTAGAGTTGTTCTTGCTGATTTCCCAATGGCGCCACCAAATGAGTCAAAAGCCACGCCCAAGCTCACCACCACAGCCAACAATGCCAACCCATTGTCCAACCTCTTCTCCCTGAAAGACGGCAACCTCACTGTCGGCGGCGGCGGCGCGGCCGTCCTCCTCTCCGGCGTGCCGGAGAACGTCACGCTCACCCCGTTCGCCTCGGCGTTCGAACACTCGTCGTCCGACTCTCCGGGGCACCTGGTCAAGCAGGCCATGGCGGCGCCCACCGCAGCGTTCACAGGCTTCACGGCGCGGGAGGGCGACATCACGCGCCGCCGTCTTGCGCGTCGGCCGACTCGCCGGGGCAGCGCCGATGACCAGGAGGTTCCTGAGCGTGTTCCGGTTCAAGACGTGGTGGAGCACCATGTGGGCCGGCGAGCGTGGCCGGGACCTGCAGGCCGAGACGCAGTGGGTGCTCCTTGACGTCCCCGATCTCGGCGCCGGCGGCGGCTACGTCCTGGTGCTCCCTCTCGTGCAGGGGAGCTTCCGGTCAGCGATCTTTCCCGGCGAGGACGACGGCGTCGTCGTCTGCGCGGAGAGCGGGTCGACGGCCGTGACGGCGACGAACTTCCGCCGCATCGCCTACGTGCACGCCGGCGACGACCCCTACACGGTCATGCAGGAGGCCTACCTGGCCGCCAGGGTGCACCTTGGCACGTTCAGGTTGGTACAAATTTTTTCACGTTAGCATTGTGAATCTTCCTTGATTAACTTTCTGGAACGCGCGCGCAGGTTGATACAGGAGAAGGCTTTGCCGCCAATGGCCGACCGGTTCGGATGGTGCACGTGGGACGCCTTCTACCTCACCGTCGATCCTGCCGGTGTCTGGCAGGGCGTCTCCGAGTTCTCCGGCGCCGGCGTGCCGCCCCGGTTCATCATCATCGACGACGGCTGGCAGAGTGTGAACCGCGATGACGACCCGCCGCAGGAGGACGCGCGGGGACTCGTCCTCAGCGGCGACCAGATGACCGCGTGCCTCTACCGCTTCGACGAGTGCACGCGCTTCCGTGGGTACAGAGAAGGCGCCCTGCTGCGCTGCCCGCCGGAACAGTTCTACGACAAGAGCATGGCCAAGATCGTCGTGCGCAAGGCCGCCGAAGTGGAGGCCGCCACGAAGGCAAAGAAGAAGGCGGCGCAGGGCGGCTCCACTGATCTGTCTCACTTTGACGCCAAGATCGAACAGCTGCGGGGAGAGCTCGATCAGTTGCTCGTGAAGAGAGGTGACGTTCTCGCAAAGCTATGCGACGACGGAGATGGCGACGGCGAGGTGGGGTTAAAGGCGTTCTTGAAGGACATGAGGCAGAGGTTCGCGGGGCTGGACGACGTGTACGTGTGGCAGGCGTTGTGCGGCGGGTGGGGCGGGGTGCGTCCGGGTGCGACGGCGTTGGACGCCCGCGTCGTTCCAGCGCGGCTGTCGCCGGGCCTGGAGGGCACCATGGAAGACCTCGCCGTGGACCGCATCATCGAAGGTGGGATAGGGCTGGTGCGGCCGGACCAGGCTGGCGACCTCTACGAGTCCATGCACTCCTACCTCGCCGGCGCCGGCGTGACTGGCGTGAAGGTGGACGTCATGCACACGCTGGAGTACGTCTGCGAGGAGCACGGCGGCCGCGTCGAGCTCGCCAAGGCGTACTACGACGGCCTCTCCAAGTCCATCGCCAAGAACTTCGACGGCACGGGCATCATCGCCAGCATGCAGCAGTGCAGCGACTTCTTCCTCGGGACGCGACAGGTGGCCATGGCGCGCGCCGGCGACGACTTCTGGTTCGATGACCCCAACGGCGACCCCATGGGCGTCTACTGGCTGCAGGGCGCGCACATGGTGAACTGCTCCTACAACAGCCTGTGGATGGGCCAGTTCATCCGGCCGGACTGGGACATGTTCCAGTCCGACCACGCCTGCGCCGCCTTCCACGCCGCCTCGCGGGCAATCTGCGGCGGTCCGGTCTACGTCAGCGACTCGCTCGGCTGCCATGACTTCGCTCTGCTCGGGAGGCTCGTCTTCCCTGATGGCACTGTTCCAAGGTGCCTGCACTACGCTCTCCCTACTAGAGACTGCCTGTTCAAGAATCCCTCTTTGATCAGGAGACTATCCTCAAGATTTGGAACCTGAACAAGGTGAGCTACATGTTTTTTTGCAGTGTTTCTAACTGAGTAAGTTACATCATTTTTTCATGGAATTTCCAATTCTATATCTTTTGCCCAGTTCTTGAATTCTTGTTCTCGACAAGTATACTAGTAATTAGTGACGTTTGAATTCTGAAACTGTCCAAGTTTGCAGTTTGGAGGGGTCATTGGGGCATTCAACTGCCAGGGAGCAGGATGGGACCCGGCTGAGCACCGTGTTCGAGGCTACTCACACTGCTACAGGCCGGCCTCCGGCAATGTCCAGCCAGCCAACGTCGAGTGGGGCCAGAGGGAAGACACCTCTGACATGGCCAACGCCCCAGAATATGCAGTCTACACACGCCAATCTGAAGAACTAGCCCTGATGACCCCACAGTCAGAGCCCATCCAGTTCACCCTCCAGCCATCCTCATACGAGCTCTTCACATTTGCTCCGGTCACGACGATCGGCGATGTCGGCGTGAAGTTCGCACCGATCGGGCTGGTCAACATGCTGAACTGTGGTGGCACCATTGTTGATGTGGACTACGGCAATGGCAGTGAGGTGAATTTGAAGGTGAAGGGGGCAGGGAAGCTGCTGGTGTACTCAAACGTGAGGCCAAAGGGGAGTTTGGTGGATGGTGGTGAGGCTGCATCTGGATGGGAAAATGGAGGGAAGCTGACAGTTCATGTGTCCTGGAAGCAGGAGAAGAATGGAGTCTCTGATATAATCTTTCGTTACTAGGTTATTTTACCGATGCCGATGCATGCAAAAATGCTTTCAGTTCTGTTATTTCTATTTTCTTTTGCTATCTTTGGTGTGGCTATTTAGTTTGTTTTAATTTTGTGTGAAATTTGAAGTATTTCCAACTTATGATAGTATGAATAAATTTAATGGCGCTTTGCTTCATTTCTATTTTTGACTTGTCCTGCTGAGTTGCAATACGTTTTTGTTTTGGAAGCGGCTATACAACCCTACACCGTTGGGTACGATATAGGAGATTGAAAAAAAAATGAAACTCGGTGTTTTAGCGAGTTTCATGCCAAAAACATGATGTTTCATGAAGTTTCGAGAATGCGCATCACATTTCAAACATTAAACTTGGTGTTTCAACGAGTTTCACAGCTAAAACATATTTTTTTTCAAAAATGAATTTCAAATTTGAAATATGAAACTTGGTGTTTCAATGAGTTTCACAGCCGAAACATAAAGTTTAATGAAGTTCCAACAAATGAATTTCAAGTTTCAAATATGAAACTAAAACTTGATGTTTCATGAAGTTTTTTTAACAACTTTCCAATTTAAAATATGAAACTTATGTTTAAAGGAGTTTCACATTTGACATTTGGTTTTTACAGTTTCAGATAATTTCAAACAAGGCTTGGAGGAAGTTTTAGGCATGTGTTCACAAAAAGTTAAAAATTCAAACAGCTTTCAATATATAGAAAATTTTTTTTTGGCCATGCTTGGTCGACGACCCTAATGGCCATGCCCCACGCGGCCGCTTGCCAGCTTGCTCGCCATCCACTGTTGAACCAGTGGTGGACTCAGGATTTTCACGATGAGTGTTCGGAATTAACAAAATATGTTAAATGGTAAAAGTAAAGGTCCACAATAGCATCTCAATAATTTAGATAAATTATAAAAAGTAATAAAAAATACAATATGAAGTATTTGGTCTAATTATCACTATATATATAACACCTAGTAAATATTAGGTATTGCAAAATGCTTTGGGTGTTAAGTTGAACACCCTTGACCTTTCGTAGGTCCGCCACTGCGTTGCACTCGCTTGGGCCCTCTTGAAGACCGTTGTATGCCATGCGAACCCGCGGCCTCTTGCCTGTTGGTCTAGCTCTCGGAGAGAACTCGCTCATAGTTTCCTATCTAGAACGCACACACCAAGATGAACACAGTTTTTTTTGTGTTGCACAACTGCATACAACTTTTCTTTATTCTCTTTAGCAAACACATCTGATTACACGTCCTTTTAAATACTACCTAATCAACTTGCTAACCAAGCCAAAAACTAAACACGGTAAGTCTAACAAAGGAAACAAACTAATTTGATCAGATGTTGATTGCATGAGGATCCTAACGCCCTATTACTTGGCAAGTCTAGATTAATTTCCAACAATCTCCCCCCTAATCTAGACTTATATTCTTCACATCTTGAAGGCCAATCTTCTGATGTATCTCTAAGATGTTCTACCTTCATACTTGGCACGGGTTAGCAACACAAACTCCCTTTATGTGTCGCCGAACCCACATAGTCGTTTCTCTACCATATGGTGCACTCCTTGAGGGACAATACAGTCGCCCTCATGTGAGACCATGTGGCTAGGTCTAAATTAATTTAGCTGATGAATAATTGACAATGTTATTTACTGATATTATTTGAGATGTGCCGTGTTGTGTGGACTTATGTCGGTCAAGTTGAGAAGAACTTGTGCCAGAAAAATATGTTGCTTTGGTCTTTACATGTGCAGGGTAACTCGGAGGTGATCGTGGTCTACGATGGTGACCGGGAGATGGCTTGGTGCGAAGTCATGGCCCAGAGGGTCAAGGATGCTGGAGGAGACGGTCGGGCTCGAGTTGGGGCATATGGAGATCAAAGATGGATGATACGTGTTGGAGCTACGGAGGTGCGGTCCGGAGGCTACGATATGTGATAATTTTGGAGTGTCTAAAATTGGCAAGTTGAGCAAAATTTGGAAAGCTGAGAGGTATTTTTGGCGAGAGGTGATCTCGGCAAGAGTTGCTGGCGGTGGCTGAAAATTGGCGAGGTGCTAGTTGCGGCTTGACATATTTTTTGGAGGAGCTGGCGTTGCATGCATGACAGGCTGGGCTGCATGCATGATCGGCTGGCGGTCGAAGTGATTGTGGGCTGGAGTTTTTTTTGGACGTGGTAGCTCTGGTGGTTGGAATCACGAAAATAGGATTATGTGCTGGCGGCTGAAACTTTTGGATGTATATACATGCAAGTAGCTGCGGCTTGAGGAGGGGTATTAATTTTTAGGGTTTGTGGTGTGCTCAGAGAGCGTTTGTAGCTACAAACAATATGATCAAGATAGAAAGAAGATTCTCTAGAAAATCATTGATGGTTGGCGGCCACTTGTTCTTGGTGTTCTTGTGAATTCGATGAAAACTCATTCTTGTGGCGTGGAATTGATTCTTGATGAGATCAATCTTTGTGCACTGATCCTTGTGGATTCCTCCTCCTATTCATGCGCTGTGTGCTCACAGATTGGTTCTATGTAAGTGCACATACACGCACCTATCTTTGTTGACGTGTTGATGCTAGGTGTGTGCATGACTAAGAAGAAGAGGAGGTGGTTGTTCTTTGCTGGATGAAGAACTAGGGCTATTGACTTGCTTATTTGTTGTGTGGCCAAACAGAGAAGAGAGTTAGCTTGTAAAAATCTTCCACAATCATTCACCATCCTCTGATTGTCATTAATGATCCTACACCTCGCCACGCTATCACTCTTGAGGGACAATACATTTGCCATCGCCATCAGCGACCGTGAATATGAGCACCACCGCAACCCATGCACCTGGCAGTTCTTCTCCCGGAGACACGGAGATAGCCGCCAATGCCATCTTGCCTCACCGGTTGTCGACGACGCTTCTTAGTAGCAGGTATTTGGGAGACATGCCGCCACAACTTCGTCGTAGGTGGCACGACTCACCGGGCGACTCCGACCTTTGATTCTTCTTGAGACGACAACCTCCATGCCATCATCGTTTGTCGGCCTCATGCCGACTTGTTTCCCGGCGGCTTCGCATCGCCTCACCATGCCGCCGCTGGCCTCCACCTCCGATGGAGACTGCCGTCAGCGGCCTACTTTGTGGCGATCACGCCGTCGCCACTAGTGCGCACGTCACATGCGATTCCGACGCACTATGCTGGTCTCGCCATGGCCGTATAGACCTCCACCATCACGTTCCTGGTGCACGGTGCTGCAGTTGGCCTCGTCGCCGGTGCCCCATACACCTCCGCCCAATGCATCGGCTCTCCTCATCGCGGAGCCACATGCTCCGTCCGCGCGCAGCACCAACATGCCCGCCTGCACCCGATGCGCCGCTACGCCATCGAGCTTGTCAACAGAACGCGGCTTGGCTGATCCACCGCTACGCGCGGCACAACCCCACTCTGATACCAAATGTTGGCCTAGCTTCCGGAGAGAACTCGCTCATGGTTTCCTATCTAGAACACACACACCAAAATAAACACAGATGAGTTTTTTGGTGATGCACAGTCGCCTACAACTTTTCTTTCTTCTCTTCATCAAACACATCTCATTACACATTCTTTTAAAGACTACCTAATCAACTTACTAACCAAGCCAAAAACAAAACATGAAAATCCTAACAAAGAAAACAAACTAATTTGATCCAATACTGATTGCATTAAAATTCTAACACGCTATTACTTAACAAGTCTAGATTAGTTTCTAACATCATCATCATCGCCGCCACACAAGCCCACGACCGTCTCGCAGCCGCCCACAACTCACTTGTGCTTACTCGCCGTTCATTATTACCACGTCAGCTCACCTGTTGCCGTTGCGAGGTAGGCTTATTTGTCCTTGAAATAAACAACCCATGATAATCTATCTTGTTTGTTGATTACCTAGCTGGAGGCACTCTCACTCTCCATTGGCTTTCTAGTTTGTAGTTGATGTGCTTCCTTCAGCTCTCTTTTGCGAATAGTAGATCGAAAGCGCTTTGCGTAGGGATGACATCATCGTACATATACCAATTCAACCCGAAACACCCCCTATGGACACTATTTCTTCCTCCCATTGACCCTGTTGTCTCTTCCTCCTTTGGTCGCTGCTCACGGTCGAATCACCCCCACCGACTCCTCGGTCGCCTTGTCCTTGAACTTAGTGTAGATGTCGCCCTTGTAGAAGCTCCACATCCTAAACAACAGCACCAGCGACACGAGCGCGCCGGCCGCCGTTATGATCAGGAACGACTTCCTGAAGCACCGCACGCCCATGCACGTCTTATCCCCGCGGCCGGCCAAGCTCCCGCCGTGCTGCCTCGGCGTCGTAGTGGCGCCCCGCGATGCGCATGTAAGTGTCGACGGGGTTGGCCACGACGCCCAAGTTGTAAAGCGTGGAGTGTACTTGAGCCCGAACACCTCAGAGATGATGGTGTAGAAGCCGACGATGACGACGAAGTAGAAGCCGATGATGAGGGATGCCGCGTAGAGGGATTGTGGCACGCCGAAGGCGATGAGGAGGAGCACCAACGTGAGCATGAGCGGCCACGAGAATCTGTAGCGCGCCAGGAAGATCTCGGAGGTGAAGCCGACGATGACGTGACCAGCGTAGTTCCAGATGCTGACGAGAGAGACGAAGGTGTTGAATGTTAGAGTTAATCTTGTTGTTTACGTGTTTTCTCAATCATGTGAATGTGTAGAGGAGTGAGTTAGTTTGATTAGAGAGAGTTACGGTTTGCATGTAAGTGAATGCATGCAACAAGTCCTAGCTTGCAGGTGCACGTTGGCTTGGAGGAGTGGCCGAGTCAAGTGGAGCTCGGAGCCATGGCGTGAGAAGTGGATCGGCTAGCTCATAGCATGCATGTGTTAGTTAGTGGTGCCTTGCATGTAGGTAGATGTGGCTTGCATGTAGGAAGTCACGTAGCGTTCGGCTGAGCCGTGCGGCCGAAACTTGGCGAGTGTTCGGTTGAGCCGTTGCTTAACTAGTGCATGAGTGTGGTTATATAAGCATGTAACCAGATTACTTGAGATGAAAGAGGGGAACCGAGAGTGCATTGGTGCTGGTGTGCAGTGCCGAGACAAATACTTCTCTCGTGTGTGTCTTTCAATTAGTACACTCCATTGTGCTAGTGTGTGTGATCTAGAGAAGCTGGGCCAACAATTGGTATCAGAGCCTCAAGATCTTCAGGAACGGCGGTTCGCGGCGGCAGCGGCGAAAGCGGCGGTGCCGTCGGGTGTGGCGCGCGCAGCGCATGCGAAGCGCGAAGAGAGCTCATGACGGCCGAGCAATGGCGGCCCGATGCGATGGTTGCGGCCTCGAGCGCACCGTATCGCTGCGCAGTCGGGTAGCGACGGTGATGGCGTGCGGTCGGCACACGGAGGCGCGCTTTGGCGGCACGGTGCGGCACATGGCGTGGAGCGCGATGACGGTGTCAAACCGTCGTGAGGATTCGGCGTGAAGCCGAAGGCGATGGTGTGAAGCCATCGTCGCTAGAGGAATCGGTGTGAAGCCGACAAGCATGCCTCGGTGTGATGCCGAGCGGTAGCAGTGTGATGCCGCTGCAAGGAGAAGCTAGTGGCGTGAGGCCACAATGGTGTCTCGCTCACGCTTGAAGTTGTGTACGACGACGATGTGTGGTCGTCAGCAGAGAAAGGAGGTGTGAGGCCACCAGAAGAAGTCAGTGTGAGACTGACAATGCAAGCGATGCCGCTGGGAGAAAGCCGCTGCGTGTGGCAAGAGGTTGCGGATGACAATGAAAGCGGTGCGATGCCGCTGGGAGAAAGCCGCTGCGTGTGGCAAGAGGTTGCGGGTGATCCGCAACAGTGAGTGACAAATCAAGATTAGGGGAGAAAATGTTAGGCACTAATCTTGATTAGTATTTAGTTGCATGTTGAGTATTTGCATTTAGTTGCATGTTGTTTAGTTAATTTGATTGTACCTAGTCTTGCGTATGTTGTGTAGGTGTGGACCGAGTACGTGTGTGCGCTGAGATTAGGAGTTAGTTGTTGCATGCAGCGGCATGCAGGGAGTTGGTTTAGGTGCCGAGAAGCCCGATCAAATAGGAGACTCAGTCCGTCGCAACGTGTGCGTGTGTGTGGAGCGTATGTGGATCATTAGGGATGTATTTAAGGCCTAAGAGCTGCTGATGCATTGAGTAGGGGAATAAAAGGAGTAGTCATCTCCGTGTGTGTGTGAGTATATCCATTCTCCATGTATGCGTGTGTATCAGAGAGCAATAACAGAGTGTTGAAAACAGGGTGCAACAGTTAGCACCAGAAAAGGAGACATCTATGTTTATCTTCTTCTTACATTATGAGATTGAGAGTGCGTGTGTCCACGAAAGTACTGTGTGAGTGCGCTCTCGATTTCCAACAAAGGTGTTGACGCTCTTGGCCGGGTACCCCAGCGACTTCTCGATCTGCCCCATGTAGTCGATTGCCGTCAGCGTCCCGCCGACGCCGCAGATGGTGGCCAGGAACAACACCAGCGCCTGCAGGATGGAGTAGTCCTCCCCTTTCGCAGGCGGGTTGAAAGTGTGCTTCAAGCACGAGCCAAGGCAAGAAGGCGGCCACAGCGGTAGCACTGCAATTTGGAAGGCGGTTGCATGGTTTCTCGACGGTCACCGTCGGGGGCTCGCGCAGAGAGACACACAGAGAGAGAGAGAGAGAGAGACCTTGCTAGTGAATTTGTTTTACGGTTGTGTTCAACCTTAGGGTGAAATTATTTCCTTTGTAGTAGGGGATGATCGGTTCTTTCATGTGGCTCTAATGGTTATGTTTTAAATTTCGCTTCATGGTTAGCATGCTCATATACTTGTTAGTTTGTTTTGAATCCTTTCAATGGTCAATGTTTCAAAGGTCTGTTCCGAAATTTAGAGAAATTTTTTTTAGTTTAGTTTTTATGTTCCGTTGGTTTAGTATCATTCTAGACTCATAGTGTTACAATGTCTTGAACTTTAAGCCATAGTTACTACTGTATACAAACATATATCTGGATCACCATTACTCTATTTCTCTCTACATGTTTTATGATTAAACCCACACCTGTACCTAGTTACTAGATGAGTTGTAAATGTAAGATACTTAGATACTAATGCAAGACTTCATTTGACCATAATTTACTGCTCCAGCTTGCAAATGAAAGTGCCACGTTTTTCTCCTCCGATTCTCCAAACAAGGAAACAAGTTTTGACAGAACTCCTAGCAGCATCCAATGATCCTTTTTTTTTTGGTGTCGAGGAACATCCAATGATTCTTGACAGACCAGAAATAGCCAAATGGCAAATGCCAGTTCCGTTTTCATTCTTGATATTTTGCTGCATGACTGGATTTCTGTCATGTACGCGTCCTGTTAATATCGCATTATTGTCCTTCTGTTAATGCAAAGATATGCAGCTCTCCAACATATTCCCAAAGATTGTCCTACTTTAACTTTCACCTTCTCAAGTCTCAACTAAGTAAAGCATTAGCTAATCACTTTTTTTTGGTGATATAGAATTCAAATTTCATCAAAATGGTATTTTTAGCTTCTCTTGAACAAGCTTTTGTTTAAAATTGTAGGCTTGCACTCTGAAATCACCATGAATTTTATTAGCTTGTGAACTCAATTAATTTGCAATCTCCTTGATTGTGAAGCAAAAAAGTACACTTTATTTCTCTTTTCCAAACAAGGAAAACAAGTTGCGAAAACTCGATAACACATGCCAACCTATGAAAAAATGCTCCCAAAAATAGCCTAAATAAAAACACCATTTTTAGTCTCCCTGATCTCTCCTATAGATATATGCAGTCCACACCCTCAAAGTCCTCCTATTTCCACTCCCCACCTCACCACCACCTCAAAAAAACACCGACCCGCTCTCTTCGCCCCGTGAGCGCCACCGCCATTTGGAGAAAAGAGAGCTCCAAGAAGAGCTCCCCTCCACCGATTTCTACTCCAATACGTCCCCCCTCTCCGCGTTCGTGCATTAACCGCGTCGCCTCCATCTCCACGTGGTTCCAGCGGTGGTCGGATCGCCGGATTTGGTGCTGATCCGGGGCTTCTATGGCGTCGCCGGAGCGGGAGGCGATGGTGGCCACGGCCGTCGTGGAGGACGTTCTTCGGATGCACGGGGAATTAGGAGGAGTAGGAGTAGGAGGGGAAGTGGCGGGTATGGAGAGAAACATCGACATGGCCTGGCGCAAGGCTGAGGAGGCCGGTGAGTTCTTCTTGATTTGGCGTTGGTTTGACCTTCTTTGGTGGATTGAGGCTGTAGACATGGTAATGCATATCTTGATGGTGTAGAGTTCACCCGTTTGAGATTTTTGAATCGATGGAATGTGTCGTGGGCGGGCTGAAATTTGCTTAATTTTGGTTTGATTCAGTCGTGATCTTTTGGTTCCATCGATTAATGCTGTTTGAATCGGAGCTTAGATTGTGCACAATGAGTGTGCTATTTTGGCATGATGCAAGATCATTGCGTTGGTTTCATCTGTTCATCTTTGAGTAGAAAAAAATATAGCTTTTTTCCATTTGTTGCGGGCACCAATTTAAGAGGAATTGTTTGTGCTAGAACATAAAAATAATAATTTTTACTCGTGAATTGTGGGAGTGGTTGGTCATGTCCTCAGCTCCAAATCTTGATGCTAGCTGAAACTATGTATCCATTTGAATTTCAGCTCACATTTAGCTCCAAACTTCTTAATTTGATCCCACTTGATACAATCAAATGACAAAAATAAAGAGAGATTAGGCTATGATTCTACCAGTCTTAGCTTCCCATCTGGAACCCTCAAGGACTCCTGCAAATTTTTATATATAAATGTCTCCTTATAATTAGCGCGCCTCCTTTATTAATCGCTGTCCCTTAGGCATTCAGGGTCTAGATTTGGCTGCAATAGTCCCTAGTTCTTGGCCATGTTCTTTGGCTCTCCATGATGCAAGGAAAGGTAACTGGCACTAAGATTTAGTTGTAGTTTGTAGGCGGGTACCTTAATCTTCGTCATGGAATTATGTTTGCTTTGACAAATAAATGATCTTAGGAAGGTTGCACCTTTGGACTTGCTTAAAGAAAGGACCTTTGTTTATTTTAGGTTATGAGAGTTCTGACCTACTTAGATTCGAAACAATGCCTATCTTCTGATCAAGTTTATTACATTATCTTTGTAACAAAATTTCATTACATTATGTCATTAGGCTATTTAGTCTATTAAAAGTTTACAATTTGGTCTGGCACTTTTTTCGACAAAAGGCTAGTCTTGTTGAGTAGCCAAAGTGTTGGATTTGTACTAGTATTTCAGAATGAAATCATCAGCATTTCACAATGTTTTTTTTATGTGGACAATTAGATATTACAGCTACAGTTTTTTTTTTTTTTTTTGAGAGGACAGCTACTATATTCATATATTGCTGTTAACGTAACTGGATTGTGTGGACTGGTGCTTCTTTTGGGTTGAGAAATGCAGCAATAAGAAGGTATGAAGCTGCCAACTGGTTGCGAAGGGCAGTTGGGGTAGTATGTGCGAAGGACCTTGCAGAAGAGCCCTCTGAGGAGGAATTCCGGCTTGGCCTGAGGAATGGCATTATTCTTTGTAATGCACTCAATAAGGTTCAGCCTGGCGCCGTGCCCAAGGTTGCGTTTCTCTCCTTCAGATCTTTAACATTTTTTAATTTCTATTTGGTTAATTTGCATGCTGACTATGACGCTTCTAGGTTGTGGAGGCCCCCTCAGATTCTACTGTCCCTGCAGATGGTGCAGCTCTCTGTGCATACCAATACTTTGAGAATGTGAGGAATTTCCTCATTGGCCTCCAAGATTTAGGTCTCCCAACATTTGAGGCATCCGACCTGGAAAAGGTGACACTGTCATTTTCAGTTAAATTTAGACTTCTACTGATAGCCCATTTCCTTCTTAATATTGAAATTGCAGAACAATTTCGTGGTTTTACACCCTGGCTTGTAACGAACTTTCGAAGAAATGCTGCTTCTGCAAAATATAAGAATTCAGTTCCTTTAGCCACAGTGAACTTACTGTTTTCATCTACCAAATCAACTGCAGGGTGGAAAAGGTGTTCGAGTTGTAGACTGTGTTCTTGCTCTGAAGTCATTTGGTGAAACTAAGCAAGTGGCCAAACAAGCTTCATTTAAATATGGTGGCATTATAAAGCCTTCAATGTCTGGAAAGTACTTCATTCGCAAGAACTCTGAACCTTTTATGAAGGTGATGATGAGGAGTCACTCAGCCGAGGTACTCCGGGATGGCATATCACTAGAGCAAACTTTAGGTCTTGATTTTTCTCTAGAACCCACCGAAACAGTAAGTATCTATATAAAGTTTTTGTTTCTCGCTATGTAGTTTTCTTTACTTTGTAATGATCTTCATATTCTTGGCTGTAGACTACTTCAGACTCCATCAGAATGCTTGTTCAAACAATTCTCTCAGATAAGAGACCAGAAGAAGTTCCACTGGTGAGGCTACCGTGTAGTTAACTCTTTATGCAATGTGGTTGATGGCCATAAATTCTTAAATAAGGGACTCCGGTAATTTGCAGCTTGTAGAATCACTCTTGAGTAAAGTTATTCACGAATTTGAGCATCGTATTGCAAACCAGAATGAATTGGTATGTTCAGTTCCATTATCAGCCTCACAATTCTTGGCCTGTTTTGATGACCTTTTAGTTTTGGCTATACTACCACATGCACAACTGGACTAATATAGAACTCTTAACAGGTGAAATACACTATGGATCCTAGTGACAATAAGTCATTACCCAGAACAGACACACCAACAGATATGGAGTCAACTTCCACCTGCAATCAAGGGAAGGTATCTACTTTTTTTCAGCTACAGGCTATCACTGTCTGTTCTTAATGTGCTGCTGTCAAAGTATAGCTGTTATAGAACTTACCAGCTAGACATATCTAACTTATTGTCGAAATAAATTTTGTTCAATTTCCATGGCTGAAATGGGCCAACAAAATAATATTTGTCATTGACTCACCAATATACTAATATTTATCATTGGAAGATGGACGAAGAAGACCACAATTCTGTGAGTATGAAGGAAGAGGTCAGCACTGCTGTACAAGTGAACGATGATAATGTGGAAAAACATATACAAGCAAAGACAGAAAGAAAATTTGATCTACAACAGAAACAGATCCAGGTTTTTCTAATGCTCAATGTTCTTTTTAAAACTTTGTTACTTCGCATTTCCACAATCTTCCAATGATTGTTGACATTTGCTGTAGGATTTGAAAAGTAACCTTTCCACTGTTAAGTCTGGGATGGAGCACTTCAAATTGCAGTACTCCGAAGACCTTGCTAAGCTTGGTAAACAGAATCCAGAGTTTTGTATAAGCGTTTCTACACTTTTCTTCGAAATCTTTAAGGTATCTCATATTCTTTCTTGTTGTAATAGGAAAGCATTTGCACATTCTTTCCCATGCGGCTTCTGGGTACCATAAAGTTCTTGAGGAAAACCGTAAGCTGTACAACCAAATACAGGATCTTAGAGGTACCATTTATTTTGGATCTTACGAAACGAGGACTTGAGGATTATAAACAAATCCTTCATGGTGCAACACTATGCTAATACTTCATTTTGTTCTTCGTCACCAGGGAATATTAGAGTGTACTGTCGAGTGAGACCTTTCCTACCTGGAAAGGTAAGTTCCTCAAGCAGTGTCGCTGGAATAGAAGATAGAACTATCACGGTCATGACTCCATCGAAATATGGAAAAGATGCGCGGAAATCTTTTACTTTCAATAGGGTCTTTGGACCGTTAGCCACACAAGGTTGTACTTGTACCTACAAGTTGCTCTACTGCATTATTTGTTTCAAATAGCATAGACCCTTTGGCAATTAAATGACATACTTCTTTCGATTAGTGCAGAGGAGGTCTTTGCAGACATGCAGCCTTTAATCCGTTCTGTTCTTGATGGCTACAACGTTTGTATATTTGCGTATGGCCAAACTGGGTCGGGGAAGACCTTCACAATGGTGCCTAACCTGCCCAACTTAATTTTAATTATAGTTTTCTACACAATCAAAACATTATTTTATATTTTGTGATGTTGCAGAGTGGTCCTAAAGTATTGACGGAAGAAGGACTTGGCGTTAACTATAGAGCACTAAATGATCTATTCAATATTCAAGCGCAGAGGAAGGATACATTTTGTTATGAAATTGCTGTGCAGATGATTGAGATCTACAATGAACAAGTGAGAGACCTCCTTCAGAATGGTGGAAACAAGAAATATCCTTTCCTACTGAATTAGATTTTGATCCTATGAATAGTTGTCTTAATCATTTTTATGCACATGTGAATCTCCTTTTTTGTGACGATATATCGAACCTCCTTAACTTCAAGCAACATTGGAAATTCGAAATAGTTCGCAGAAAGGTCTTGCAGTTCCAGATGCAAACATAGTTCCAGTCACAACAACCTCCGATGTAATTGATTTGATGAATCTTGGTCACAAGAACCGTGCAGTTTGCTCAACAGCCATGAATGATCGAAGCAGTCGCTCCCATAGGTATGCTTGATGTTGCAATACTACCTTTCATGCCAAACAAAATTCTGAACCTGGTGTTTTTAGCTGATGGTTGTGGAATGCACTTTACAGTTGTCTAACAGTTCATGTTCAAGGACAAGATTTAACATCAGGAACAGTCCTAAGAGGTTGCATGCATCTTGTGGATTTAGCTGGAAGTGAAAGAGTCGACAAATCTGAGGTTGTAGGAGATAGACTGAAGGAGGCACAACACATAAACAAGTCACTGGCAGCACTAGGAGATGTGATCGCATCCCTCGCCCAGAAAAATGCACATGTACCTTACCGAAATAGCAAGCTTACTCAGTTATTGCAGGACTCTCTTGGTATCTCTCAAGCTCTACATCCTTAGTTTGCACCTTTTCAGAACTTAAAATATGTGGAATAAATATTTGTTTGCCATGTTCAGGAGGACAAGCAAAAACATTGATGTTTGTTCACATAGCTCCGGAACCAGACGCAGTTGGTGAATCAATAGGCACTTTGAAGTTCGCTGAGAGAGTTGCCACTGTCGAGCTTGGAGCAGCCAAGTCAAACAAGGAAGGAGGAGACGTCAAAGAGCTCAAAGAACAGGTTTATTTACCAGCTCCACTTTGTGATTTTTGTGTTTCTCTTGGCTAGCTCTGGTGGTACTACCATTGAGTTTTCTGAGCAGCCTTTGCTCATTTCTCTCTTGTTGCAGATTGCTTGCCTCAAGGCAGCATTGGTTAGGAAAGATGGAGAAAATGAAAACATCCGAAGCACGCAATCAAGCCCAGACATGTATAGAATGAGAATGGGTCATGCATCACCTGCATTCAGGCACCCAATGGAAGAAGTTGGAAATCTAGAGGTATTCCTTTTCCAAGCTAAAATTCATAACAGACTCTTTTTTTTTCTTGATCAGAATTGAAATGAAAGCCACAAAAAATAGTTCTATCTAACTGCAGTTCCCATTCGACTCGTAGGATCTTTTTTTCCTGGAAATTTGGTATATTTATTCGTGAAATCTAGTGTATTCATATATCTTATAGCATGTAATCTGAGAGTAGAAGGTACATCCCCGCATGACATTTGCATGAAAAATATAATGAAATGTTCAGCGATAAAGTTCTGAGAGGTGTTTTGCTGCATGAGCTGAACAATTTTAAAAGTAATGTAAGCATCAGCAAAGCTATCATACAATTTAATCGATCTAATTTTCTGCATTTTAATTTTAAAAGACCCGAAGCCAAGGTACTCCAAGGCAGAAGAAGCCAAACTTTGAATTGTCCGACATCCTTGTAGAGAATGATCCATCTTCGTGGTTTGATACTTGTAATGGTGCCCAGAAGGAATCAGCGTTGGGAGGTTGGGTCGATAAAGCAGCCATTGACAACCCCCGTTTCGGGAGTAGCAATTCCCTGCCAGAGTTGGGACCTGATGCCACACAAGATCTAGCCTTCTATCAAAGAAGCAGTCCTGAACAACAATGCAGTTGGGCTGGGTCTGTCGCAACGGAGGATTCAGATGACTTTGAGGTTGCAACTAGTTGCTCGTCAGAACAAGATATGGTGCGGCCAGCCAGCGCCCCAAAAGCTTCCGGTTTTGCCAATGGGGGTGCCTCAATTGCAAGGAATTCCCAACCTAAGAGTGCAAAAAGTACAGACATCAGGTAAGTTCAATTGCTATTCTTGAGCTGTTATAGCAATTAGCAGGTTTTGTGTATTGCTGTTGAGTTATACTGATTTTGAATTACTTCAGAGCGGCGAATCCTGCTAAAAAGACGTCACTGTTACAGAAAAAGCTGAATGGAACTTCTCAGATGCCAATCAAGAATGGTAAACAATCAACTTTGAGTGGGATTGATGGAAGGAGAACTCCTAATGGTAAAGCGAGCACCAAGAAGTAAGCAAATCCAGGAGCTGGATTTTGTTGTGACCATCTTCACCTCGGCCAGGGATAGCTAGATAAATATGGTGATCCTATTGAAGAATACTGGGCAGATAAATATGCGGCCCTCTTGAAAGGGTTATCGGATTGCAAGTGATTTACATTGGTTAATCTTTCATTCATTCATTCATTCATTTCATTATAGTACAGATATAAAAGGAGCCAGAAAAACCATAAGGTTTGGGAGAGATGATCACCAAGAAGGATTTGTTTTGGATATGTATATTTATCAAAGCTGAGTACAACCTGTTGTATAATGTATTCATGAGTAATGACCACAGCTTGATTAGTTGGTTGTAATTGATGTGGCTTTACACTGTTCTTTTTAAATGATAGAAAAGGAGCCATTCCCCGTTGTTTGAATCAGAGGTCAAATTACCGGCCGGTTACTGGCGCCGGTTATCCCGGCCCGGTCCGGGATAAAAAAACCGGCCAAAAAATTTAATTTCAAATTTGAATTTTTGATTCCATAATTTCCTTCCCGGTTGGTGTAGGCATTGTTATGCTAGATTATCTATTGAAATATTAGTTTTTAGTATATGTGGCACTTATAATATATAAAAGAGCATTGAATACTCTTTGGATGCTCCTCGGATGCTCCTTGCATACTCCTAGGATGCTCCTTGGATGCTCCAGCTTGTCCTAAAGTCCTGGACAACAGCACATGCTAATGTGTCCTCCCTGCTTCCCTCTTGCTCCCTCCCTCTAGAAACAAGCAAGCAGCAGCCTTGCTCCCTTCGTCCCTCGGCGACAAGCAACAGGCGGAGGAGCGGCCTTCGGGCCTTGATAGCAGCGAAGCAGCAGCGAAGAATGACGGCAATGATGGCAAAGAAGCAATGCAGATGCAAAGGCAAGCGGCGGCAGCGGCGGCGGCAAGCGCGGCATAGCGGCGAGCAAGGCGCGGCGGCGGCTTCAGCGGACACGGCAAAGCAGCAGCGGCAAGCGGCGGCAGGCAATGCCGAAGGCGGCGGCGAAAGCGGCAATGCAATGACAGGCGGCGGCTAGACTTGGCAAGCGGCGGCAGCGACGAAGGTGAATTTCTCTCCATGAACACTTAGACATCCTAGATAACATGTCTCTGAAACATATATTCTATCAATGTAGGTGATGGCTCCTAAAACTATCAATGTCTGGGATCATGGAGAGAGACTAGGAGGTGCCGGTTGGAAGTGCAGATATTGTAACCTTAAGAAATCAGGTGGAGGTGTCACCCGCCTAAAAGAACATCTTGTTGGGAAACACGGCGATGTTATTGCTTGTAGTGGGGTTCCGGCGGAAGTCCGAAGGCTCATGCTGGTAAGTCTTGAAGAAGCGAAGGCATGAAAGAAATCTCTTAAAGATGAACGTCTGCGAATGGAGCAAGCCGCAAGAGAGCTTGTAGCTTGTGGTCCATCATATGAAGATGCCTTCGATGATAACGAGGAAATGCAAATGGAATGGGCTCGTCGAGAGTCGTTAGAGGTACATCAGCTGCAACAAAAGGCCAAAACCAAGGGTACGACGTTTGAACATGGTGGTGGTAGTGGAAGTGGTACATGAAGTGGAAGGGGAAGTGGAAGTGGCAGGGGTAGTGGTACATGAAGCAATGTTTTTTCGAGGATGGTCGGCAGGTCACAGTCCATGAGAGTTGATTCTGATATTTTGCGCAGTCGGGCACCCGTCCAACCCCGCATTGATACAACACTTCGCGGAGAAGCAAAGTGTGGATATCGTGAGGATATGTGCATGATCTTAGGATGATGAGTCAATTGGCAATGACTTTGTTGGTTTGCAAATTCTCGCGTTTTCGGGGTTGCTTCAGTTCTGTCAGACCACAGGCGGTCTGACCGGTGGCATCGGCGGTCAGACCGCCCGTGGAGAGGTCCGACCGACCGTGTTTGCCGGTCCGACCGAGTTTGGTTAAAAGTGGATTTTGGAGCTGAGCCGAAAATAGGATGTGTAGGCAAGTGAGGAGAGTCTCCTGGATGTGGTCACACAATTTTTGAAGCTCCCAGTCAAAAGTTCTATTCATTTGAAAATTCCAGAAGGTTTCGGATTTTCGAGATGAATATTTGGCTAAGTCTTTTCGGGCGGTCCGACCGCCGTTGTGGAATCGGTCCGACCGACCTGAAATCGGTCGGACCGGCTGTGTGGGGCGGTCAGACCGCCAATCACTTGGAGTTTGGCCTTTGTGGTATTGTTGTGATTTGAATGTGGTTAATGTATGCATTTCAATGCTTTATTGTTGCATATTGAATTGTTGAACTAACGTGGGTCAAGTTGTGAATAACTTGTTCCCGGAGACGATTTGTTTGTCTATTCTTTGTGCGGTGGCTTGCGAGTCAACGACATCGGGTGAGGTGGATCGGGACTACGCTTGGAGAGCCGAGGTCCGAACGATCATGGATGCCGGTGAGGTCGTGTGACTCAAGCATGGTGCGAATGGGCAAGATGGATCGAGCAGGCGATTCGTTGCACCGGTTGGATCAGGCGGTGCGGAAGTCGGTGCAAGTCCCTGGGAGGTTCCGATGGGATTCGGACGGGAGAGACTTGCCGACATGATGAAAGTCGCTGATCAACCTACACGTGGTGAAGCAGGCGATTGCTTCAACAGATGTGTGTGAGTGGGTCCCATGTGTGTGTTTGGGTCCCATGTGTGAAACCCTAACTCTCCATATAAATAGAAGGGGTGAGATGTAAAAGCCCCTAGGCATTCATTTGGACTCCTCCACCTTTTTCTAGGGTTTGGAGAGGAGAGGAGAGGAGAAGCTAGGGTTTGGAAAGATTTGATTGTGTGCTCTTGGATTGAGCTCTTGTCCTCCATTGAAGGAGTGGCTTTGACAAGCATCATATTGAATTAATCAATTCATGAATACTTGTTCTTTGGTGAAGTCTCATTTGCTTTCTTCTCTCTTTTGATGATTGTGATGCTTCTTTGATCCGGTTGATTTTGGTTGGTCTCTTGACCTCATTTACCTTGCTTTGTTGTGTGGGAATACTCTTAGAACCATCTAGATCTTCAATCCCTCACAAGCAAGTTGTGGATCAAGTTTTTCATATTTATAAGGTTTGAGCACTTCTTTGGTAAAACCTTAAGAGATCGATTCTACGAAGTGGATCTGAACGATCGTCGCTAGAAATAGATCTTAGATATCCTTAAGGAGGTGTGCTCCAAATTTGGTCAAGTTTCATTGGTTGAATCAAAAGTTGGACCAAATTTCGTTTTGGATTTGGGCATTGTGTTTCGGTTCTGGACTAAATCGGTCAGACCGGTTTATCAACGGCGGTCAGACCGCCAACTTTCAGACCGCCCATTAACGGCCGGTCGAACCGATTCAATGATCGGACCGCCTTTGGCGATCGGTCGGGCCTTGTCCGTGTCGAACCGGCCAGTGAGATCAATTCTCCACATTTGTGTCTTGTGGTTAAGGGGGTTATCGAATTCAGCACAAGGCTTCCTCTGTGCGTTTACTGATCTTCTTAGCTTTCATAGCTAAAGGAGAAAAGTTCGTGTTGAATTTGATTAAGGCGAAAAATCGAGAAAGCGCTTATTCACCCCCCTAGTCGCCTCTACGGTCCTACAGAAAGTCAAAACTTGAAAAAATTTGGTCTAAGTGGGTCCATAGTAATGACATTGCTGGAGTTAAGGCAGAGTATCCTTATTTTCGTGCCGCCATCAAAGAGACACAAGAACTTGGCCAAGGGGTTCCATCACCAAGAGGGCATGAAATCGATGGAACATATCTTGATGCCAACGAACAAGAGGTAAAGGAGTACGTAGCACAGTTCAAAGAAGACTGGGATATATATGGAGTCTCTATTATGTGTGATTCATGGACTGGGCCTACACAAATGAGTATCATTAACTTCATGTTGTACTGCAATGGAAGGATGTTTTTCCATAAGTCAGTGAATGCAACTGACGACATACAAAATACAGATTTTTTGTATCGTGAGATTCGTAGAGTTGTGGAAGAAGTTGGAGTTAAACATGTCATGCAGATTGTGACTGACAATGGTGCGAACTACAAGAAAGCATGCCAACTGGTAATTGAAGAGTATCCAACTTTAGTCTGGCAGCCATGTGCAACGCACACCGTCAACCCCATGTTGAAGGATATTGGTCAGTTCAAGTAGGTTGATGCAGTTGTCAAGGCGGCTAAGAGGATTTATCGGTTCCTATACAACCACAGTTGCCTCCATAATGAAATGCGCCAACAAATTGGAGGAGAGATAGTTCGTCCAAACACCACCCGGTTTGGAACGACATTCATTTTCTTGAAAAGTTTTTCGGATAGAAAGCAAAGTTCACGAAGTGGATGGTGTCAAATGTATGGGGCTCCAACCATTTGAGCACGACTGAGGAAGGAGAATACATGTATTCCTGTCTCACAAGTAGACAATGGTGGTCGAGTATGAATTGTATCATAAAATTGGTAGAACCAATTTACCGACTACTCAGATATGTAGACCAACAGAAACCCGCAACAGTGGCAGGAATGGCTGGAAAGACGTATGAACTCAATTTCGAACTTCAAGACGTATTTAAACAAGATAAGACCACTTATGATCGTGTCATAAAGCTTATTAATAGAAGAATTGCAATGATGAAGGACCACACATATATAGTTCCAGGCAAGTTCATAATTTCCTAAATCAAAATAAATATCATATATTTGTTGTAATTTTTACTAACATTCTAAGTGTGTTTGTTTGCACAGTATCGTTGCTAAACCCGCAGAGCCACAACTTATATAGTTTGGGGAAGAATCCAGCTCTCGTCGCTTCCTTGACAATGGCAATTCAAAGAATAGCCGATACACCCGATGACGCAGTGCAGGCTCTAGGCGAGCTAGAACTATATCGTAATCGACGATGTCTATTTGCTTCAAATGAGGCTTACAAGAGTGCTAATCGTTATTCTGCAGATATGTTGTTATGAACTTATATATACATGAAAAATGACCCATCACTATGAGTTTAACACAAATTTTATGTTACTTGTAGCTACATGGTGGATGACGTTTGGAGCGCAGACACCAACATTAACAAAATATGCCTTGCGGATTGTCTCACAATGTGTTTCGTCCAGTGGATGTGAACGTAATTGGAGCACATTTGCATTGGTACATACACAATTGTAAGATCGAGGAGGCCGACTAGAGGGGGGTGAATAGGCGGTTTTAAAAAATCTTTCGCGCTAAACCAATATATAAATGCGGAAGCTAATAGCGAATTGGTTTTGCACAATTAAAACCTAAATCAACTAGGCTCAACTAAGTGCACCGACAATATGAACATAATACAATATGAGCAATCATACAAGATATGTAAGCAATAATGTAAATTGCTCAAAGTAAAGCACAAGTAAAAACAAGATGACACGATTATGTTTTACCGTGGTGGTCGGAGACTTGCCGGTCTCCCCTAATCCACGTTGAGGTAAGCCCAACCCGCGTTGGACCGGCTCCTCAAATGAGCACACACCTCCGAGGTAAGTCCAACACTTGGACCGGTTCCAAACCGAACCAACACCTCGCTCAACTATGGTTGCTCTTCCTCCACTCCGGAGATGGCGAGAACCAAACCACTCACAACCGTCGGGCCTTCTCACAAGCTTCTTGAGAAGGTCACCGAGCACGACGCCTCCACGCCGTCTAGGTGTCGGCAAACACCAAGAGTAACAAATCCAAACTTTCACTTGAACTAATCAAGTGTCAACGCTCACGTGGATACACAATCCACTACCTAAGGCAACACATGCACTTAGGGTTTACTCTCTAATCTCACCAAGTGCAACACATGCACATAAGAGAGGAGAGGTTTGCTCTTAGCTCAAGAGGCTCACAAAGAGTTCACAATAGTTCTTATCAACTTCAGCAACCTCCCACAACCGGCCAAGGTGGCTATATATAGCCCACACACAAAAACTAGCCGTTGGGAGACAAACCCCTGAAAAATCAGGGAAATCGGAAGTTCCGCCGTACAAAGGCCGGAACTACCGCAGGAGAGAGAAAAGGCACCGCAACGGCTATGTCAGACGAGAAACTAGCCGTTTTAATTTTAGTGCGGAACTACCGCCAACTAAATATCGGAAGTTCCGATTCTTCGGAAGTTCCGCTCAACACATAGCGGAACTACCGCACATTGAATTTTGGCTAAGTCCCCAAAATGGTGCTTCTCTGGAAAAAAACCAACCGCCGGATTTCGGAGCAACCGATTAATCGGAAGTTCCGCTATTAACACGTCGGAACTTCCGCACTTGGAAAATCGGCTAAGTCCCTAAACCGGCCGCTCTCTGGAAAAATCAAGCCGCGGAAAATCGGACCGTCCGGGGTGCGGAACTTCCGCCGTTAAGCAGCCGGAACTTCCGATTTTCCTGACAGAAATCAGAAATGGCTTTTTCAACAACTTCAATTGCAAAACACATTTGCTAATTGACAAGCCATGCCAACAAAGGTCACAAGCAAGATTCCCAACAAGTTGCAAAACACATTCGCCAACTTTTGGAATCATACCACAAGGAAAAAGGTACATGGACTTTCACCATTTGCAAAACGCATTTGCAAACTTAAGTCACATGCTACAAGAGTTGAATGCATGAGCATCGGCTATTTGCAAAACACATTCGCAAATAATAGCTCCATGCATAGATGAGCTAGAGCAAACATAATGAGCTATCAACACATGACTAACTCAAACTACTAGTCAAGATCCCTCTTAATAGTACGGCAAACCTATACTAGCAATCCGGTCTTCCAACCAAACACCAAGACCGGTAAAAGACTAGGAACACATCCTTAGCCCTAGCTAGTCATACCTTTGCCTTGCATCTTCTTGAAGATTGATGACGCACATCAACACTTCAAGTCCGGGTCCTTGACTTTGACAATCATCAACTTATGATGATTTCTTCACTTCGGGATATTGTCTTGATCATCATCAACACATGATGATTTCTTCATCCCGACTTTGACAATCATCAACTCATGATGATTTCTTCACTTCGGGATATTGTCTTGATCATCATCAACACATGATGATTTCTTCATCCCGACTTTGACAATCATCAACTCATGATGATTTCTTCACTTCGGGATATTGTCTTGATCATCATCAACACATGATGATTTCTTCATCCCGATTCTTCACTTGCATCAACGCATGATGCATTCCTTCACTTGACCTCCATCAACACATGATGGGTCTTCTCTTGTCTTGATGATCAACTCATGATCATCTCTTCTTGATAAGCATCAACTCATGATGCATCATTTACGCCAAGCTCTTGACTTGATGATCAACTCATGATCATCCCAAGTCTTCATCATCCTGGAACATAACCTATATATCCAACTCATGGAAAATGTTAGTTCCACAATGTGATCATCATTAATTACAACACCATACCATTAACTCATAATGGTGGGACAAGATACCTCAATCTTTCCCTCTTTGGTAATTGATGATAACCACTTAAATTCTCATAAATTTAATGAAGATAAATGAGAGAACAAATGAGTATATATAAACTACACAAGTTATATATACTCTAACATGAGTATACAAGAACTACACAAGTTCTATATACTCATAACATGAGTATATACGAACTACACAAGTTTTGTATACTCAAAGGTTTTGTTTCAACGTAAAGATCCTTAGTATATGTGGAAAATGGAATATGGATCAATACTAATGAAACCACAAAGTATAGGATAAAACTCCCCCTAAATGTGTGCATACACAAATGTGTAATAAGCTCATATGCACATATTCAAGCTTGACTTATGGTTGAGTTCAATCCTATATTTTGGATCCGAGAAATGCAACAATATATAAAATTGAGATGTCGATTGCATACCTCGTTGTGTTTCACCTTTATATCCAAATGAGACTACACAAAGATAATACTTGATAAAAGAGTTAGTCTCATATTTGGATTTGTCATTAATCACCAAAACAATCCATTAACTCATAATGGCGGGTCTAGATCTTTCAACAATTGAGGAATCGTCTTGGGTACAAGAAACTACATAAACTTGTGTACGTCCACTACAATCTAAGGCTACGATTGCAAGAGCATGAGACTAGAAATGAAGATAGGGATGTAGATCCTTTGGGCGATCTAATAAATGCCACTATGTACGACAGAGAGAACCCAATCCATGAGTGGTTTGATAGCTCCATGTTACAATCAGAGCCCCTACTGGACGAGGAAGGTGAGCCCCCATGCCATCTACAGTTGTAGTTGATGCCATCCCTCAAAAGGAATTGGATAAGGCACTAGATGATGAACCATTGGTGCAATGGACAAAGAAAAATATTGGCAAGAGTCATTTTGGGAAAAGGAATTATTGTAGCTAACTAACTGAAAAATTGGCTGTGGACTTTGCCTCACTTACACAAACAAAGAAACAAATGCTCGATAAGAAGAAGAAAAAGACCATTGAGGATGATATCGTGGGAAGAGACGAAGAAACAGAAAGTTCACCATCTGATGAAGTCCAGTACCAAGAGTCTGGTAATAGTAGCTCTCCGTCGTCCGATGATGGTGCTGATGGTGGGACAGCTCATGATGCAGGGCAAGACCAACCATTGGAATTCACCTGCGAGCAAAACTTCACGTATGCTACTCAGGATGAAGGCCATGGTTGTTATGCTTCAAAACCAATTCATAAGACCTACACGAGGGCTAAGGGTCGCCAAAAAGATCAATCTCAGCCACTTGGCTCTTCTTCCTATGAATCCCATGCTAGCTCAAGGTCTACTCGGACTTATGTACGTCGAGATGCCAATCTATTGCCTTCTGGTGATGATTCTCATTTGTCAGACATCTCTTCTGATCCTAGTTCCCATTACAGTCTTGTATCCTTCAATACCAATGCCAGAATGGTTTACCAGTGGGTCGAACCCGAATATTACCAATAATTTTACAATCATTGGCTACAATATGCACACGAAACACACATTTGGGATCAATACAAAGCTCACCGATCTCAATATGAATGACTTGTATTATATGACAACAATGACTACATTGCACAACCTTCGCGTTTCTCGATAATGTATTAGTATGAATTACTACTCCATTGTTGTTTTTAGTATGCTAGTCAAGTTATCATTCATTACCATTAATTTATGTTTTCTATTACTTTACATGCTTTAGAACACTTGTACGAGAGGACTGCTCTAGAGAGTGAAGCTACCAAAGATGACTTTTTATGTACAACTTGAAACACTTTCTCATTAATATTTGCATTATTCCAAATTTAAATTTGCTAATTACCATTTTCACCCTTTTTTTTTATTATTTTTCCGGTTTTTTATCTGGTTTTCCCGGTTATCGGCCGGTAACCGGTCCGGAGAAAATCCAGATTTAAAATTTGAAATTCAAATTTGGCCTGTTTTTTTTAATTTCCCAGTAACCGACCGGTTACCGGTACCGGCCGTCGGCTGGGATCTTACTTGGGACCGAGATTTCGACCCCTAGTTTGAATTGAACACAAATGACAGTCCCATCATTATTTCAGTGTGCCAGTTTCCTCTTTATTGCTGCTGCTTCTTAATGGAACGACGTTCAATCCTTTTGGGTGTTCTCGAAAAAAAGTTTCCTCTTTATTTTGTTTACCTTTTGATTTGGAGAATGTTACTTGTCTCCATAGATACATCTTTAGATATCCTCGTGAATTCAAATCAGAATTGTGATATCACAGGAGCAGAAACATACATGCTGAAGCTATATGTTATTGATTGATCACTGCATTGTTGGTGATCAGAATTGCACCAATCAAATCAAAACCGTTCGATCAGATTTGTGCGGCCCGGATTGGGTGAATTGCAGATGATTGCAAAAGAGACCCTAAGTTTACTTCATATTACACTGGACGAGATGACGGAGCTCCGGCCAGCCGCGTCGCCGGGGGAAACGGTGGTTGCAGGTCCAAGAGCAGGACCTCTATTCTTGCTATTGAACCAAGCAGGAGCAGGTACGGATCCCCTGCGCGGCTGCATGCCGCCGCATCGGTCGCGGGGGCTGATCACCTCATCCGCCGTCTCCGCCCCGATTCTCACGACGCCGTCGTCACCGCCGCCGGCCAATCAGGTATCCATGGATTTATTTGGTGCCAATGCCATCAACTAACTGGTCTGTCATGCCCAAGGATCAGAAAACCGTTTCTGGGGGGAATCCCGTCGGGCGGCCGGCAACGGTTACCGGTCGGTAACTGGAATTCTTGGAAAAACTCGGTTAAAATTCGTCCAAATAAATTTGAATTTGAGCTATTTTCGTCGGAATTTTGAATTTGAATTTGAATTTAAAGTTTTTCGGCCGGTATTTCAAATCCCGGTCCCCACCGGTAAATCCGGTTACCGCCGGTAACCAGTGGGAACCGACCGGGATTTCCATCTCGGGTCATGCCGCTTCCATTTTTCTCAACTCCACTCCACACCATCTTTGCTTCTCTCTCACACAGAAACACAAACACACAATGGGATGACAATAAGGGTGTGGAGAGTGTGATTGTCCAAAATATAAGGCAGACTTTTAGGCATAGAAATGTAAGAGTGATGGAGAAGCACTTTGATCTTGACGCCCTTCAAAAGTTGTACAACCTCTATGCAAATCTATGTGAGGCAACGGGGCTACTGATGCATTGCTCTCACTTAGGAATTCTCTACATGGGGATGTGATTTAGAGCACAGAAGACAGAGGAGAGGTTTCAACAGATGGTTTCAGTACTCGAAGTTAAGATATCTGAGGAAAGCAGAATGTAACGATGATTTACAGCCACCTGATATAGGATCAGTAAGTGATCGAGTTTTAGATTCTTGATATGGAGAATTTCTCGGGTTTGGCGTAGCACTATGTGATCGAGTCTTAAATAGCGCTTTGTTGTAGCACTGTAGCAACAAAGGAAAATACTTATCAATTTTACTATAGTGAAAATACTGTAATAATTGATCTGATCTTTCGGTTTTTCGATCGAACGTCGGAGATCGCTCCTACTACATTATTGTAGATCCAATGAAGGGAATGACAAGAGTGATCGAGTTCAATTCACGGTAACATCAGCATCTACAGGGGTACAAGGCACTCCTATCCTACAAAGCTATACCACACATGGCAATGTTATTAGTTTTTTTCCACCTATTCCATAGTAGTGGGCATAATCCTCAAATATATATTGGTTATTTTGCTCTGTTGTCTTACGTGCACATCTACATTTAGATATATCATATATGTATATTGTATTAAAGTAATGTTAATTATTTGCGAGGAATATGGTAATTTGTTTAAAGATATACCCCCTTCGCTTCACAATATTTGTTCGGTTTTGCTAAGCAACACTTTGTTTTCTTTTGTTAAAATAATTGAATTTTCACATGTCCGATATGCTTTGATATTTATATTTTTTTGTTCTCGTACGATGAATTGGATCTGAATTTGCTATGATTTTTTCTTCAGAACATAACATGTTCACCACATTGTTGTATTTTGTTGATATAGGAAATTATTTTTTGTTATTGTTTTTACTCAACCCTCAAAGTATATGTTAGATTTTGAACCATGTGATAGAAATATCCATGAACAAAATTATGGTTGGCACTTTTCATCCATTTTATTTGACGTGGAAATTTACCATTGTTTTTACAACTTTGTTGAACATGGTTTTGCTTTATCACCGTATTTACGTAGTTTCTCACGATTAGCAAAGATTATAGGCAAATAAATTGAAAGATAATACTGAGTTCCGAACAGAGTGTTGCAAAAATCATAGGAAATAGGTTTGCAAAAATTTCAAAGAAAACATGAAAAATTATCGCGTTCCAAACAATGGGCCTAACACTACATGTGGATTTTATATATATAAAAATGCTGCCAAACACTTAAGCAAAATATAATGACGACCTCGCTAGTTTCCACAAATTTTCTGTTAAATTCATGGGTTCTAACCGGTCTTTAAAGGTTGTCAGTATTGAAATGATCATCAGGTTGAAGGTGCATGCTCGGCCGGTGGCGGTGGCGATGGCGGATTCCTGGAGACGAGGAATAGTGTAGTGGCTCTGCTCGACTGGGCTTCGTGCACAAGAGCAAGTTGGGCCACGGAAATAGGTGGGCCAAGCGGGCGAGCTGGGCCGGAGGAAAAAGGAGAATGGGCCAAAGGAAAAAAGGATTCGACCCGAAGGAAATTTGGAAAAAAAGGAATTTCAGAAATTATATTAAATAAAACCGTACTCAAAGAAACAACAAATAAACCCAAATAAAATACCTTTTAATTTAATTGAAGTTTAAATTAATCACATTAAATTATTTTAATCTCTAAAAATTCAAATTAAGTTTTGACTTAACCAAGAAAATTCAAATGGTTGTTTTTTAAAAAATAATTCAAATGAACTCCAAATTTGGGATGTTACAGTTTTGAATATGATATGTACATGTCGCTTCATCACCGGGTGGTGCTCAATACACACCATAGCAAGACAGTTTTTTTTTAATCATCCTCGTCCTCGTCCTCATCCTTATTATTATTTCTGAAGCAGAGCAGTGAGATGTTGAGCATGGGGCATGGCTAGTTGGTGAAAACACAACGTGATGAGTCCAACTCAAGAACTGGTCAGACTTTCATGGCGTCTGGTTCCAGCTACATCTGCTGTGTCTTTTTGACTAAATGGAGCACAGAAAGCTGGGAGGCTTCTTGGAAAGCAGGTCAAACCTTGAAATATTGGCCATGTAGGACCTCTGGACCGGCCACCCGTCCCCATTGGGCAGGTCAGAGCAGAGCAGGCTAGCATTATTGTGCAGCGAAGAGGGTGGAAAACTTTGCGCTCTAGCAGCCGGAGGAACCACTGCCAACGGAACGGACGGACGAAGGCTGACGGGGCATAGCATTATTGTTCTGCACCGGTCTGCACGTTACTGGGCATGAATGCACGTTACATAGCATTTTTGGTCTCGGTATTGTGTCTAATGGTTGCGGTTTACCATTATAATAATTAACTAATAACCGGATGATTTTCTTTCTTTCTTTTAGAATTCTGGTATATATATTTTCTTAGCGACCTTAGAACGTCTGCTTTAAGTAGAATTGCCCTTTGAGCATATTTTGATGCTCTGCAATTGCACATTGTTAAACAGTGCTGTTTGGGTAAGAGCATGAGCGGCAATCCAAATACGGGGCTATAGTATTTGTTTTGGTTTCCGTATCAGCAATACGTGGTTGTCTTGTCCCATGCCAATAACGACAGGAGAAGGTAGCTGGGAGGTAGCGCCGACGATAGGAGGGGTAGTAGGGAGGGAGGCGGCGGCTCCGGGAGGGACGGTAGAAGGCTCTGGGAGGGAAGGGAGGAGAAGTGGAGGCACCGGGGAAGGGAGGGGAGGCAGCGACGATGCATGAAGAAGAGACAGAGGCGAAGGCGTCGTTCCCTCGCCGCGCCGCTTTCTCGAGTTCACCGCACTGCGTCCTCTTCATCCTAACCCCTCTGCGCCGCCATCGCCTCCTACTCCGCGCTGGCTAAGCAAGCATCGCCTCCCCCTCCTCACTTACCACCGCGACACCGCCACCGCCTCCTCCTCACTGCAATGTGTTTGGTGAGGGCTGCAGATGCCAATGATCGTGAGAACCAAGTTGCGGCTTGGATTCAGGGTGGAATAAGGTGACCATCGACACATAGCCCTCTTTCTTACCAGCTGGCAAGTGCTGAAAATAGGCAGCGCGTCGGCATCAACATCAACTTCCAAAGGTAAACAATCCATGAGCTCAAAATTTTAATTTTCGGTAGTAGTAGTAGCAGGTGATGTAATAGACGAAGTTAATATTTCCATTTTATTTGTGTGTGAAAGAAAATTGATATTTATTATGCGGTTTAGGATCATGTCAACTAATATGTATCACTCTTTTTTGTGGTCACGTTGTAACACACGGGCACCCTACTAGTTCTTTGGTAAATAATCAATTGTCTACCACGGATCCAAGCACACCGTGTCCTTGCCAACTTCTTTTTTCTATCTAGTAAAATGTGTAAGAACGACAAGAATTTGCATATACATAGGCCTTATTTGGTAGGGCTCTTGCTCCCAGATTCTCAACCGAGTAGCAAGAGCCCAACCAAACGCACCAGCTCCTCCTTTTTTAGAATCAGGGTTACCCAAGAATTGGAGCAGTATTGCAGTAGAAAACACTAAACGACCTTGGGCCAACTCCCCGTAAGAATAAAACACTGGTTACCAAAATGTCCCTCAAGTTGAGGGTTACTTACCCACCAAATACCACTGCTTAAATAGGGCTATCCAACTCGCCCGTGCACCCCTCTCTCCTCTCTCCTCTCTCCTCATTTCTCTCCTCTCAACTCGCTCCATCTCTCTCACCCACATGGAGAATAGAAAGAACTAGCGCCGTCGTGTCTGGATCCACTCGACACCAGCCCGAAGTACCTCACAACCGGTACCTCTTGGCCGTTACTAACTCCCTCTCAGTTGTTGTTAATTATCGTCATGTCGGGTAGAGAAGGTCGAATCCCCCGTTGTCGCCGCTCAATTTGGCTCACCGCCGGTCAATTCTGCCACCATCGCCGACGAATCGATCTCCCCACCGTCGGATACACATCCTTATCGTCGAGTAAGCTTCTCCCTCTGCCCACGCACGCTCCACTCCCTCTTCATCCTTGCACCCGCCGCTCGGCACTTCCTACCCTGGCCCACCTCCTCCATCTACCGCAACTCCTCGCCGTCCTATCCGCCACCACCGCTCGTGTGCCCCGTCCTTCCACCCACCATCTCTACCCGCCTCCTCCCGTCTCTCACCAACGCAGCCCTCCCATCTCCCGCACTCATCTCCGTCTCCTCGGCTGTGTTCGCGTCAGTGGCGGATCCAGAACGAAAATGATCAGGGATCCTCACTTCCCATACATATCACATATATTTATTTTTTTGACTTGAGGTGTCCTCTTATCTTATACTAGGGGTGTCCATACTATATATACATGACTATATCTAAAGGAAAATGATTTTTTGACCCGGTGTCCTGTGCACCCCGGTAGGTCACTGTAGATCCGCCCCTGGTTCGCGCGCGGCCACAACCAGCGTCCACCCTCATGATGCATTGAAAATATGCATTCTATATTTTTTTCAAGGTATGTCAGGCCACACAAAATTTCCAAGTTCAGGATTTGTTTTATATTAGGAGGTATGACAGTTTCTAGGTTTAGTGTTGAGTTTGGTTTTATTACGTTCTTACCTTGACGTTTCGTTCGTGCAGCCTTGCATGTGGTTCTGTTTGCGCAGAGAATGGTTATTGTAAATACGTGCCTACAAGGATTTGGTACAAGAACTGAAAACATTTGGTAAAATCATGTTTTTTTGGGTTGTTGGCCATAGCTGAGGGGTGTGTTATGTCATTGTCGTATTGGCATAAATGAATTTAGGGTCCAGCTAGGTGTCTTCTGCCATATGTATTGGTTCAGAATTTCTGTTAATTTACTTTTGTTTGATTAGTGTTGTTATGTTACTTGAAAGTCTATATGTGTAGTTTTATCCCAAATTCCATATCTGAGCTGCAACAAAGTTTGTTCGTGTGTAGTTTTTTTTTTGAAGATTGCATTGCAGCTATATTGTGTCGTTTAAGTTGTTAATGCCTCTAAATGAGTATGACAGATGGGAATGTTTGCATTCATGGCCTAGCAAGAATATATGGGATGTGAACTGAAAATGTCCAAAGATTCTACATGCTATAGGTGTATAGCTTTTTTTTATGTGCAGCTCGACGGTGAGCGTGTTCTCCCCGTCACCGTTGCTGCTCGATCTTGACACTTGCTCGGAGCTAGAAATTGGTTCTCCTTTTGTGTCAAGTAATATGGGCTCCTAAATATTGTAAAATCATCAAGAACCTTGAACCATGTGATGAACTATGATTGTATCAAGAACAATTGCCTGCGTTGACATGTGCTTTATGTTCCCCCGTAATTACTCTTTGGTTTATTGTCTTATTGACATGTTCATCTATCATTGTCTAAATTGGTTTGGCTGCACCTATGTAACGTCCCGTTTTCAGACGATAAATAGTGATTTCTTTTTGGTTTTCGGTTTCGGTTTTCGTCCGTATTTTCAATTTTGCTTTGTTTCCAAAGACTCCCATCTTCCTCTAAGCTCGGGTTTGTGTTTCAAACCTCCTTTCAATTCCCATATTCAAAATTTGTTTGAATTCACCTTTTTCAAATTTTGGACCCATCCTTTTCTTCCTAGGTCGGTTTTTCTCCCGGCCCACTCAACCGGCCCGACCGGATTTATCCTCCCCCGGCCCACCGTTCCCCCAGCCCAACTTCTTTCCCCCTCAGCCTATTCTCCTCCCTCTGGCCCGTCCGCCCCCTTCGCTCTCTTTTCTCTCCCTCAAGCTAAACGCGCCACCATTTCCTCTCCCTCTCCCCATTTCTCCGCCCGACCCCTCCCCTTTCTCCCTTCCGCGCCCGACGCCGCTGCTCGCTCGCCCATGATTCGCCCCATCAGCTCCCGCCTCCCCCCGGATCTAGTGCCACTTGCTCTGCGTCCTCGCCACGCGCCGTCCGCCCGCTCGGTCGGCCATGCCCGTGCCGCCCACCGGTCCCCCCTATCTCCGCCATTACCGCCGCTCCTGCCGGCTTTCCGCCTCTCCCCCAGCTACAAAAGCCGCAAGCTTCCCCCCGGTCTTCCCCTCACCTTCCCGTTCTTGCCGCGCTCCTTCCACCCCCTCTACCGCTCTGCGCCTCTCCAAAGCCGCCTTCTCCTCCCCCTCCGGTGCTCCTCCGGTCTCATCCCCGCAGTCGGCAATTCTGCCTCGCCACCCCGACCGCCGGTCGAACCTCCCCGCCACCGTAGGTCGCCGCCTCCGTGCGCCTCCTCCCCTTCCTCTTCCCTCAAGCCGCCGGCTCGTCTGCCGCTCCCCGCCCCCGCCGACCGTACGGTGAGACTCTTCGCGCCGCCCCGGTGCTCACACGCGCCTCCTCCTCTTCCCCTTCAGCCGCCGCCGCTGCACGCCTCTCGCCGTGCATTCCAAGGCCGTCGCCGCCTCTCGGTGCCACCCACCAGCGCCGTCACCTCCCTCGGCATCCCCTCCTCGCCGGCAACTTTGTTTCACCGACCCACCCCCTCCGTAGTCGCCGCCGGCCGGCCGACGCCAAGACGCTTCCCTCCTCCTTTGCTGCCGCTCTTTGTCCCGCCCCTCTCTGTGTCTGGCAGTGGCCCCCCTGTGCAGTGAGCAACATCAGTAACTGGCACTCTGGCGATTACTTTGTGTATTGAAGCTTGTGTTGTGTTCATGGAGTATTTTGTTAACCTCGGTAGATTAGTAGCTTTCCATTTGGCGAAAATATTCTAAATCATTTATTCTCTGTGATTGTGTTGTGAACTTACGACAATTCGGGTAACCGTTGTTAATTTACCGATTGAAAAGAGTTAACATAATTATCCATTTCGCTAATATTTGAGAGCCGTCGATTAAGAGCGCAATTTGCAAAATCTCCAAAATTGAAGTTATGCAAATGACCTTCGTAATCGCTCTGCAATCATGTCGAATATTTGTTAAATATAATTATTTCAACTTTTCCGCTTTTGTATAAAAGGCATCGTGGTATTAGAAATTAATTTGCATTTTCTAAAAATATTTTGGGAAGCTATTCGGGATTAACTTGTTGATCTCAATATCTTGTTTTGAAAACTTGTATATTAATCTTGTAATCCTATCAAGTGTTCCCTGATCCAAATATTGTTTTAGCACATCCTTTTTATCCCCGATCAAAAGTCGTCAAAGATAAAATGTTTTGTTGTCTTTTGAGCCCGACAAAAATATCCAGTACCTCGATCTTGCCGATCAATATCCACCCTTTTATCCTTCTCTCTGAACTTTTAAACCGTCGGTGGTATTTAATAATAATTAACATTACCACCATTTCTAGGCAACTGTAGGAGAGAACTGTGGTAATTCTTGGACTCCCTTTCCGATCGTCAATTTTAATATTGCCCTCACTTGTCAAACTAACACCCGTATTTCTTTTGGTTAACTCTCAACAATTAGTATCCATTATTTTAAAGAAGATCTTGTCTTTAAAAATAGATCATGCTGTGGCGTTACCCGATCGACAAAATCTTGCCATCTTCCAAATCCGAAGTGGAGTATCCCCGCGAAAGTCCCTTCGACCTTGATTCCCCTGGCAGAGTTTCTCTGCCATTGCCTCTGTTACTCAATTGGTCGTTTGACTTTGTCAAACATCCCTACCTCGTTAAATCTTCTCTCTTAAGCTCGTTCATCGCAAAACTTATTTAAAAATCTTTGATTATATTTGGTATTTTGAAGTTTTTTGGATTTATTTGATGTTCTCGCTTATTATCGCGTAATTAGGAGCCGGGGTCCAGAAAGAGCAACAACTCGAGTAAGATCAAGATTCGGATAAAGACGCAGACCCAGAACTCAAGACCCTTGGCAGAGAAGGCCGTGAGTAAGATCAAAGACGCGATAACCTGACCCAGGCGAGTCAATACTTTGATCATTTTGAGCCTAAATTTTATGCAAATTATATTTATTTAAAATATCAAAGTTGTATGGTTTAAGCTTAAGGTAGTTAAACACCCATTTGATGATTAATTAATTATTATCCATCCTTTGATAAATTGAATCACTCATTCCATCTAACCCTAGTAAATATGTGGTAAATACTAGCATAGGTTGTACTTAAGCGACATGCTAGTTCTTGCTTAAGTACTGGGACAATAAATGTCCTGATCATCATCTTTTAATCATGAAAGTGGTTTTGGGCAGTCATTTGATGTAAATCACTGGCGTGTTGTGTTAATTAGTTTTCCTCCCCAAAACCCTAAAACAACTTGTTAGTACCACGTCTGGGCGGATGGAAAGAGTGGTGGGTGCCGTCGTGCACGAGAATGGTTGGTATGTGGTATGAACCGCCCAGATGGAGTAAGGACTTAATCTTGTCATGACCACCCGTGTAAAACAAGTACAACCGTAAGTCTGTAAAGTACAACTTGGCTTAGTAAAATTATCAAACTCTGAATGTCATCTCGCATGGTGGGAGAGAGGGAATGTGCAAGCGCGTATTGCGCCTGGCTTGAAAGGGGCGCCGAGAAAATGTGAAGTTTGCCAGTCGCTAAGGGGTAGTCTGACTACGCGTTCAACTACTCCAATCGATGAGGTGAACATCCCGCACAACTTATGGGTGTAACCCCATATGGGTGAGATGACGGAAAGGGCGAGGTGGTTTGAAAAGTTACTGTGACGATCGCTCAACCACATAACTACGGAATCATGTGGGGTAACAGGTATGATTATCTCTTGTGGGTACAGTGTACAACCTCTGTAGAGTCTTGTTGAGGATTAAAATATTCATATATTATCTTAATATATGATAAAGACCATACGTCTTCGTGGTCGTAACTTCTAAGACCACCGACCTAACCGGTCGTAGGTACTACAAAAGTTATATAATAAATACCCTGGTCGGACAAAGTTCCAAACCTAGTCCACGACCAGGTAAGTGCTTGTCAAGCTATGAACAGGCGTCTGGGTCGAGTCCCCGACCACACCACTCACTATGTGATGAATGAACCACGTGTTTCATATTCCACATAATACAACACTATCCCGGTTGATGGTGTAACGTTTCTTAAAACCATTAACCGCAGAACAGTTAACATCTTCACCAACTGCCTCTACAGTTGGTGGAACCGTCAAACTACCGCCTCTTCCCGACCAGACGCGTCGCTCCCCAACAGATGTCTCTTCATGGGATAACTGCCACCGCTTCATCAAGTACTTAAAGAGGACCATAGAAGGCCGAAAGGAGGACACGAAGACATCACTGCAGAAACAACACCAAGCAAGGAATAGCTGAGCATTGTGTTTTTGTAGTGATTAGAAACTCTTAGTGTTTGTAACAGTGAGTTCATAGCAATAAAGAGCAAGCCCTTCCACTCCCAGGAGATACGCACATTTTTCCTCTTTTTTCTTTATATAATCATAAGATCGGCGATTTGATCGTCGACAGCTGGCGCCGTCCGTGGGGTAGATAGTGCAAAACTCCTGAAGTGGTTCCTCGCTCAACTCGTCCGTTTTCTTCATATTTATAATTGTAAGTATGGCAGGAACATGGGATGAGGAGAATTGGTTCGACCTGGATGACTACTCCAACCTTGACATGGAAGCCTGCATCCAGGCCATGCAACATTCGGGGTCTTCATCCTCTTCCGCTGGTTCGCAAGTCGCTGACGACGGTGAATTTGAGCGGATGGATGAAGACACTCCGTTGCGCCAAGAAGCGCTCTCTGAGGGACAGGTCGTTCCGACCAATTCGGAACATCCGAATGTTTCTCCAAGACCGGTTTCTCGACCGGTGAAAAAGGTGACAATGCTTGACCCCAACCCGAGGGTCAATATACCCTTGACGTAACCATGGCTGACAGGTATTCACCAACGGCTTCTGGAAATTCCAGGGACCAACCGACACTTGGTAACGGTGTCGATGAAACCCTCATCGGTAATGGGCCGAGTGGGGACGATAAAACTCAGTATCCGATCGGCAATCCACCGGATCAGGCTGAGCCCACCGCGAAGACCTCAGGAGGTTCTCATCTCCGACCGGTCTCCGTCATGGGAGTCTCTGGTAGAAGCACTGAGAAGTTCTCCACTAGTTACTGATGGAAGCTCCTCGAGGATCATTCTTTGAAAGCATGAGGTCAACGCGATCAGAAATACTGATCGTAATGCCATGCACAGTCCTGCACACCCTGCCTCGCCACCACCTGCTGATGGAGATGGCGCGGGCAATCAAGCATCACCTGCCAGAGGCAACAGAGCTGATGAACGTCCATCAGTTAATTCGCGTGGTGCAGCCCCACCAAGGATGACGGGCCAGACGGAGTCGGGCCCAAGGTCTAGAGGAACTTCGGGTCTCCGAACACCAACATCAACGATGAATCCCTAAGACCTTGATAATCATTCGAAACTTGTGTCGATTCGTGATATTCTCAATATCACGACCTGTTACATTGAAGCTCGGCTTTACCCAATTGGTAGGGCAGGTATCGGAAATCCTTCAACAAACTGTGCAGCGCGCAGAAGCGTGCAGGGGGCAAAAGACATCACAAAGTCTAATGGTGACTTCGTCTCAACGCTCCTCCCTCAGTAGAGGGCAGCATGGTTATCCACCGGTACCTAGACCTCCTCGGCGGTTTCGACTAGCAAGTCATGAAGGAAGAAGGCTATTCCGAACAACGACCTCTTCCCCTCGCCCAGGAGAGCACCTGCTCGGCCCAGATGATCTCCGTCATCATCTGAGTCGTGCTAACGGTCAAAGACGTCATAATAACGCCTCGACGGATCGGACACCGAGCCTCGGTATTCTAACTACGGAAACCGATCTCCTATTGATCATAATCCGACGCCTCTCCCAAGAAGGTGCTACGAATCTGTCACAGGTTGTCGAGCCTTTTCTGCAGGGCTCCAAGCTGTACGTTGGCCTAATAGGTTTCGACCTACCAACATGGATAAATTCGATGGATCTCAAAATCCATTAGAGTTTCTCCAGATATATACCACTGCCGTCAGAGCTGCTGGTGGTGATGAGAACGTGATGGCTAACTATTTGCCCACGGTTCTGGAAGGATCTGCCCGGTCTTGGTTGCTTAACCAACCGGTTGGATCTATCTACACTTGGGAACAACTCTGCGATCTGTTAATTGTGAATTTCCAGGGTACATATGATCGCCCTGAAAAGGAGGATGATCTCCATCGAACTCGGCAGGAACCAAAAGAAACTCTCCGGCAGTACATCAAAAGGTTTAGCCAAGTTCGAAATTCCATTCCAGATATCGCAGAATCTTCTGTGATTCAGGCATTCAAGGCAGGTCTAAGGAATCGGCGGTTTACGGAGGATATCGCTATGAATCCCCCACGAACAACCGCCGAACTTTTTGACATGGCTGATAAATATGCAGTCGCTAGCAAAGCGGTTGAATGGAACGAAGCCATAGATCGAAAAGACAAAATCCCTCAGCCTGGCTTAGAGAAGCCAGAAAAGAATCCCAAGAAGATTTCCAAGAAAAAGAAGCACCGCAAGATGGGCACCAAAGAGGTCCTTGCGGTTCAAGATAAACCGTTCAAGGGCAAGAAGGACTATACCGGTCGGGGCAAAGCCAAAGTTCCGACTAATAGTCCCAGTGAGAGTAAGAAGTGGTGTCCACTTCACCGATAGGCAGGGCATGATTTGCGCACCTGCCGTGTTTAGCAAAAGAAGCTGGAGGATTACTATGCAGGTAAAGGTCCGCTTCCCACAATTCAAGAATTGGGGGAAATAAGTTCCAAGAAAGACAAAGATGGCGATGAAGAAATGGAGTACCAGGAACCTCAACGCACGGTCAACATGATCTTTGGAGGTTCTTCATCATACGATTCGCGCCGTCATCTGAAGGCCATGGAACGAGAAGTCAACTTAGCAGAACCTTCGATCACCGCCCAGTCATCAAGGTGGTCGGATACCGTAATCTCCTTCAGCAAAGAAGACTGCCCCATCCCGTCAACTCAACCGGGTAGGTTCCCTATCATCGTAGAGCCTACTATTAATAACTGCAAAGTCAATCGGGTATTAATAGACTGTGGTTGTTCTTTAAATATTTTATTTTCGGGAGCTTTAGAAGACATGCAGGTTCCTAGAACAAAGGTGAAACGAAAGAAATATGCCTTTCATGGCATAGTTCCTGGCTCTACCGCCAAACCGATAGGACAAGTGTCTTTACCGGTTACGTTCGGAAGTCCTGATAATTTCCGAACAGAAAGGATTTCATTTGATGTGGTTGATTTTGAAACCGCGTACAATGGAATTCTTGGTCGTCCGGCATTAGCAAAATTCTTGATAGCCACGCACTACGGGTATCAAAGTTTGAAAATGCCAGGACCAAAAGGTGTGATTATGGTTCGTGGAGATCGCAAAATGGCATACGCATGTGATCGAAGGTCTTTAGAATCGTTGATGAGTGCCACCGAAATTCGACTCATCATCTGTGCAGGTCAAGCACTCCAGACCCAAGATAACACCCAAACCGTCCGACCAGACCAAAGAGGTTCCACTCGACGAAGGCGCTCCTTCAAGAAACGCCATGTCAGGCAATGATGGTGGATCCTTTCCAAAGGTACTGATCGGAGCAGGACTCGATCCTAAATAGGAAGAGTCGCTCGTCTCCTTCCTCCGAGCAAACCAGGATGTATTCGCATGGCAAGCGTCCGACATGCCCGGAGTCCCCAGGGAGGTGATCGAGCACAGGCTAGCGCTCCAGCCTGACAAAAATCCGGTCAAGCAGAAGCTCAGACGTTTCGCACCCGACCGGAAGGACGCCATCCAATCTGAAATTAACAAGCTCTTAAAGGCTGGATTCATTCGTGAAGTACATCACCCTCAATGGCTCGCTAATCCTGTAATGGTTAGGAAGAGTAATGGGAAATGGAGGATGTGTATAGACTTCACAGATCTTAATAAAGCTTGTCCGAAGGATGATTTTCCCTTCCTCGCATTGATCAACTTGTAGACTCTACCTCAAAAGTGCGAGTTATTAAGTTTTTAGATGCCTACTCGGGTACCACCAGATTAGTATGAGTAAAGAAGATGAAGAGAAACTTCCTTCATCACTCCATTTGGCACTTCTCGTTATGTAAAGATGCCCTTTGGTCTCAAAAAACGCGGTGTAACTTTTCAAAGATTAATGCGAAAACTTTCATTACAAATAGGTCGAAATTGGAAGCCTCGTTGATGACTTGGTAGTGAAAAGTGTCAACTCCGCGACCATATGCTTGACCTTAAAGAGACTTTCAATAACTTGAGAAGACATAACCTCAAGTTGAATCCGGAGAAATGTGTGTTCGGGGTTTCCGCTGGAAAATTGCTTGGTTTCCTAGTTTCGGCTAGAGGTATTGAAGCAAACCCGACGAAGATATCGGCCATCCATCAGATGCGTCCCCCGACCACGAAGAAGGAAGTCCAGAAGCTAACCGGCTGTATGGCAGCGCTAAGTCGTTTCATAGCCAGGTTAGGGGGAAAATGACTATCTTTTTTCAAACTCCTTCGGAAACATGGAAGTTTCGAGTGGACGACAGAAGAGAATGATGCCTTTGAAAAGCTCAAAGAGTACCTTACGAGCACCCCGGTCTTAGTTTCTCCAAGACCAGGGGAAATACTGTTGATTTACGTGGCTGTAACACCACAAGCTGTCAGCAGTGTACTGGTCGTAGAACGTGAGAACGTCTAACGACCAGTGTATTACGTAAGCGAAGTCTTACATGGGCACCCACAGGTACAAAAGTTGCTTTATAGTCTCCTTATGGCTTCAAGGAAACTAACGCATTACTTTCAGGCCCACAAAGTGGTCGTGCCTACTGGATATCCCTTAGGTCAAGTCCTTGGAAATAGGGAATCGTCAGGACGAATAGCAAAATGGGCGGTGGAGCTAGGGACGTTCGACCTCCATTTCATCTCACGAACAACCATAAAATATCAGGCGATAGCAGAATTCATTGCCGAGTGGACAAACCCGGAATCTAAGCAAGAACCCGAGTACGAGCACCACGACGAGTGGACAATGTACTTTGACGGTTCCTTAATGCTTAAAGGATCGGGGGCTGGAGTCGTCTTGATATCCCCTACCGGCGAACACATCAAGTATGCCGTCCAGTTTAACTTTCCCGCTACAAACAATGTGGCGGAATACAAAGGTTTACTGGCAGGACTTCGAGCAGCTCGTTCGCTCGGGATTCGCAAATTGCTAGTGAAAGGCGATTCTCAACTAGTAGCGAATCAAGTAGGGAAAGAGTACCAATGCTCGAGTACCAAGATGTCTTCCTATCTGGCGGAAGTACGGAAATTCGAAAAGCACTTCTTCGGTTTCCAGATCCAACATATTCCTAGAAAGGAGAACTTTCTAGCAGATCGGTTAACACGGATGGCCTCTACTAGGTCAACCGTCTCACGGAGTTTTTCTCGAGCAACTCGATTCACCCTCGGTAGTCGAGCATTCCGAGAACATCGATAGTTTACATCAGGTCAATCCTATTGACTCTGATAACTTAGACGCTCCACAGATCGGTGACGATCAAGGTAGAGACTGGATGACATCGATCTACAATTATCTTCAGCATGACCTAATTCCTGAAGATGATGTAGAGGCTAATCGTATAGCACGAAAGGCCAAATCATACACTCTAATCGAACGTACCTTGTATAAACGAGGATCTCATGGAGTGTTGATGGGATGTATATCTCAATCGGCTGGCATTAGGTTGCTAACCGAAATTCATGAAGGAGTCTGTGGAGCACATCATTCCTACAGAACCTTGGTCGGTAAAGCCTTCAAGCAAGAATACTCGCCAATCGCCTTCATGATGCAAAAGAGCTCGTGACGGCGCGTACAATGTCAGCCATAGCCGACAAGTACATCAGCCGACACAAGCTTTGCAAACAATCCCTCTTTCTTGGCCTTTTGCAACCTGGGGACTAGACATTTTGGGACCATTCCCAAGAGCACCCGGGGGCTTCGAATTCCTATTCGTCATGATTGACACGTTTACAAAATGGATTGAAGCCGAGCCAGTTGTAAAAGTTACAGCTGAAGCCGCTAAGAGGTTCATAACAAAAAACGTGATTACACAATTTGGTGTACCCAGTCGTATCATCACGGACAATGGTACCCAGTTCTCAAGCAACAATTTCCAGGAATTCTGCGAAGAACTAGGAACCAAGATCCATTTCGCTTCAGTGGCTCATCCACAGAGCAATGGAGCGGTCGAGCGTGCTAATGGTATCCTAATACAGGGGATAAAACGCCGAGTATTCGACCAGTTAATAAAACGGTCAGGGGCTTGGGTTCAAGAACTTCCTTCTGTTTTATGGGCTGTCCGGACCACGACCAGTCGTGCGACCGGTGAAACACCTTTCTTTTTAGTTTATGGGGCCGAAGCTATGCTTCCTCCAGATTTAAAAATTGGCTCTGCTCGCACTGATTGTTTTAACTTAAGAAATCAGGAAGAACATCGACTCGACGACATCAATTTCCTTGAAGAACGACGAAACCAAGCTTTGATATGTTCGGCAATCTACCAACAAGCCATGCGAAGGTACTACAATCGTAATGTGCAACCTCGCAACCTAGCTGTAGGTGATCTGGTTCTCAGAAAAATTCAGAGCCAAGCAGGGCGCAATAAACTTTCCCCTAAATGGGAAGGTCCTTACACTGTGGTCGAAGTTACCCGACCAGACTCAGTACGATTAGCCATGTCAGACGGCAGGGTTTTGTCAAATTCATTTAACATTGACCAATTGCGTAAGTTCTTTGTTTAATTTCTTCTTTTCATTTCATTCCATTTCGTTTAATTCCTTTAAATTTGATAATTAAATTTAGTGTAGCGAGTGATGTTATTTATATGACGTTGCCCAATCCTGGTCGACTGCGGTACATATGCTTAGGATTATAAAGTCTATAGTTTATATTTCAAAATTCTGTTCTACTCTTGTTTGGCTACTGGTCGGGACACGAAAAACCTCCTAGTCGAAGTCTCTCCTTTTTCGCACGTGGTTCCGCCCACTGGAAGGAGCTTCCTAGCGACGGTCTTTTTCCTACAATCCTCGCTGCCAGTCGGACTAAGAGCATCAGCACGTCTTGTGAAACATATTTTATACCTTTATTTCCTAGCTAGGTTCATTCCGACCAGTATTGAGCATCGCATAGAAATAAAACCACTTTCCTGCTTATAACATATGTTTTTTCCTCTTATCAAGGAGAATTCTTTATTTTTTTCGACCATAAGTTGTCTTAGTAAAGTACTTCGATCATTAAAAACAGATTCACAACTAGTCGAAATCTACACGGTTCCGACCATAAAGGTTTTCTAGTATTACCACGATCAGTTTTTATCGATCAGTACATACTTACAAGTAATGGTTGAGATTTGATTTTATATTCTTGGCCTCAGGCTGTACTATTATATAGTAAAGATCTTCTACTATATAACGATGGGGCTAGGTAAGACATAAATTCACAAGTCGAATCGGATAAATAAAAGAATTTTTCTATTTTGATAAGAGAAAGGTAAGTCTTTACATTGTTTTCTCCGCGCTACATTTATAAACTACTAGAGAATGCCCAAGTTAACTCTTGCTAGATGGAGATCCGATTTCCATCTCTTCTGCGACCTTTTCGCTAGAGGTTTCATCTCTGCGAGGATCGATTTGCCTCTGCAGGTAAGCAATTGAAATCCTCTTCGATGGCTTGAAAGTTAGTTGATGGGTCGGAAGCTTTCAGTTTTGCCAAAGCAAGACTGACTCCACAAGCAATAGACTCCTTAACGGAATGGGCATAATTCTCCCTAGTAGTCTTGAGCAAAACCTTGAGCTCTTCCAACAAAGAGCCTAGGTAGTTGACCTTCTCCATTGGGTCGCTCAAGGAGGGCAAGCTTGATCCCGCGCCCATATCAAAAAGTATTTTGTTTAGCGTGGTGATCTTCTCGTCCAGACTGAGCACGAGAGCTTCCGCCTTGTCTTGCTCAAATTCCAGAGCTTTTTTCGCTCTGGTCAATGCTTGTTTTTGTTCTGCATAGACAAAGCAAGTATTACGTAAAAATGATTGGAAGGCATATTGAGTCAAGACTACGACCAGTTACCTTCCTCTCTTTTTTTGGAATCATCCAAAAGCTTCTTATTGCTGGTCGTCAAGTCTTCGATCGACCGGTTCTTAGCCTGAAGTTCTCCTTCAAGCTTTATCCTTCTGGCTTTTTCAGCCAAAACCTCTTCTTTTATTTTCTCTAAATCTATCAAAATTTTGATAAGGGAGAATAAATAAAAGAAAAGTCTTAAAAAGAAAAAATTAAGAAGAAGAGTTTTTACTCTCTGTTTCAGAGTGTTTTTCCTCCAATATCCTGACTCGCTCGGTTAGTTCTCCGACCATAGCGAGGTTTTCGATCATATGCTACACAAGCCTTGGTCGGAACTACCCTCGACCACTTTGTCTGCTGGGTTCGACTGGTCGGAAGCGACCGGAACTCCAGCAGATCTGGACAAGAGAAAGCAAAAAGGGGTTCAAATTCATCAGGGACTACCGAGATATGTTTTTATATGATTATTTAATTAAACATACCTGGTTGTCTTTTTTGTCTTAACCTTGTAGCGCGCCGGCTTGAAGTCCGTTGCGCTCGCTTTTCTTTTCTTCTCAACCGGTTTCACCAATTCAGAACTGGTAGGTACGGTTGCAACCTCTACACTTCCCAACAAGAATTCGGAAGCAATGTTCTCAACTATCTGGTCGAGAGCAAGGTCTCTGATCCCTGGATCAGAAAGTGTAGTCTCACTAGTCTGTAGAACAGCTGTCTCATAGACAACTATACGAGACTCAGTGATTGCCGCCTGAATTAACAAATAAAGTTAATCAGGTGAAGAATATACTTCATCTTGCAGAAGTTATTTCTTTTAGTTACTTACCTCAGCGTGACCGCTGCCTTCAGCGATCGCAAGACTGGTCGGATCATCAATGGGCTCACACGTCTCTGTAGCCTCATTGATCTTGAGTCCGACCAACTACACATAAAGAGGATTAGGACTGATCGAAAATAACCAGAAAGATGAAAAGAAGTTAACACACTTACCCTAAGTCTTTCAGCCCTCTCCTCAGCACTAGCAAGTGCTAGGATTAGGGGAAAGCTAGCCTTGTCATCGGGTTCGCCAGCACAGATCATCTTGATCCTGTTTCTGAAGTCTTCAGAAGACAAGACTACAAATGCAAACGAAAGATCTTAGTTTTGTGAAAATAATCAACTCGCAAGATAATCTGGTCGGGATTCTTTGAAAAACTACCTGGATTAGAATCCTTGGTGGCGTCATCACCACCGATGAACCAGAGCATCGAGCGTGCCCTGGTCTTCAAGGGACTAATCCTCCGAATGGAAAAGTCCCTTACGACATGCCAGGAGGTTAAACCCATGACACTCAAGAGATGGATGGCCTCAACCCATCTCCCAACTTTTCCCTCCTTCTTCGAGGAGGAACGCCAACGCGAGTTCTCGACCGCCTTCTTACCGCTGTAATACATGCCGTCTTCTCGCGTAACCTTCATGTAGAACCAGCTCTTCTTCCATGACGACCAAGAGGACTTCGAGTACATACGAATGTACTCGTCGGCCTTGCCGTCATGAAGCCTTAGGGTACATTTCCCAGGAGTGCTGGTCGTTTTCTTCGTATTCGCCATCCGGTAGTAATACTTGAAGAGTTCCATCGTCGGTGGAATACCCAAGTATGCTTCGCAGAGGTAGACGAAGATGCTCAGGTTTGCAATGGCGTTAGGAGCCAGGTTGATCAACTCAACCTCATAAAACTCCAGCACTTGGGAGAGAAAGGAATGTGCTGGAAGCTTAAGCCCGCACTCAACATACGCGAGGAACACCGGGATTTCTCCCTCCTCGCCGCTTGGGCAGTGCTCCCCAAAAGCCGATCTCCAGGAGATCAACTCCCTGTCGGGTAGCAATCCGATCTTCTCTAAACTCTCTAACTTTCTCCCGCTCAGATCGGAGATCGACCAGTTTGTGATGAGATCCGACATGGTGCTTATCTTTTTGGGTGAAGAACTCAAGGGAGATTTTCTTGTAGATAAAGGCGTAAAGGTTCAAAACACCCAGCCGAGGTCGTTTTATAGTCACTTTCATCAGAATCGACCCGAGAGAAGTCCAACGGCAAATCCTTTCGCTTTGCGGACAGAAAGGCTTTTTGCTTTTTCCAAAGCGGTTTTCTCAACTTTAAAATGAATACAGACCGCCTCGAGCCTCACGGCATTTAATGAGAGGTCTGTCCGATATGATTGCATCGGAGAACGTGTCCGCACGACCAACATTCATTTAAAAGTTCGGAGGCTAGCTGTTGAGGATTAAAATATTCATATATTATCTTAATATATGATAAAGACCATACGTCTTCGTGGTCGTAACTTCTAAGACCACCGACCTAACCGGTCGTAGGTACTACAGAAGTTATATAATAAATACCCTGGTCGGACAAAGTTCCAAACCTAGTCCACGACCAGGTAAGTGCTCGTCAAGCTATGAATAGGCGTCTGGGTCGAGTCCCCGACCACGCCACTCACTATGTGATGAATGAACCACGTGTTTCATATTTCGCATAATACAACACTATCCCGGTTGATGGTGTAACGTTTCTTAAAACCATTAACCGCAGAACAGTTAACATCTTCACCAACTGCCTCTACAGTTGGTGGAACCGTCAAACTACCGCCTCTTCCCGACCAGACGCGTCGCTCCCCAATGGATGTCTCTTCATGGGATAACTGCTACCGCTTAATCAAGTACTTAAGGAGGACCATAGAAGGCCGGAAGGAGGACACGAAGACATCACTGCAGAAACAACACCAAGCAAGGAATAGCTGAGCATTGTGTTCTTGTAGTGATTAGAAACTCTTAGTGTTTGTAACAGTGAGTTCATAGCAATAAAGAGCAAGCACGTTCCACTCCCAGGAGATACACACATTTTTCTCTTTTTTTCTTTATATAATCATAAGATCGGCGATTTGATCGTCGACAAGTCTAAACTGTTTAAACAGCCGTGCCTACGGTCAAAGGCGGACATGGGAAATTAACTAGAGTTAGTTCTATGTCAAAAAACCTATGTGGGTGGTATGAAAACCAGGTCGGCTCATCTAGCCTGAGGTTGTGGATGGTCTACATACTAGGTCGGCTCACCTATCCTAAGGTTTGTGGATGGTCTCCAAACCAGGTCGGCTCATCTAGCCCGAGGTTTGATTTTTCCTAGATCGTCGTATCCAGTGTTGTTAATGAGTGGAGGGAACTCCAATCAAATTAAGTATTTGTAGAGTTTTCGATGGAGGGAACCTCTACCGTTATTTAATATTGCACTTACTCTCTTTAATAAAATATAATTTGTTTAAAATGCTAAGTCTCAGGAATTTGTATTATGATAATTGAAAAAATGCTTTAGCAAATAAAAGAACCCAAGCCACCCTTGTTAAGCCTTGCATGTATATATTGCATCTTGTGTGTTGACTCACGAGCACGAAAGTTGTGCTCATCCTCGCTTTCCCCAAACCCTCATAAGCAGAAAATCCTGGAGCTTTCTACCACTACGAGGAACCCGACGTCTGAAGGCCCAATAGTTTTTGAAGCGTAGTTAGTATGTAGCTGTTCTAGTCTCGCCTCAGTCTAGCCGACTCCGTGGTACTTATGTGCATCTTATATTATCTGAATTTTCGGGTAATATCGGATGTACAAAGGTTTCCCCAGCTGCTTGCCTGTGGAGAGATGTGCCTTCACCCTTTTTGTTTCCGTTGTCGCTTCCGCTAATTTTGTAATGTAATTGTTTGGCTTGTCGGCATTTATTGTAAAACTTGGTCCGAAGGGTCTATGTAAACTCTGATGTGTTAAATTAATGAATAGTATGCTTTTACACCATGTATAAATTGATGCAGCAATGTACCTGTGAGTGCTATCTACTGATCCAGAGAATAATACAGTGTATTCACAGATGATTCGAATTGAAAAATCCGGGTTCGAAAACCTACGTGTACTGCTTGCTTTTACTTCAAAATTTGTAACTCGGACTGATGAGATAAATTTCATAGTTCTTGTGATTGTGAGAGAGAAATTGTAATTCTGAATGAACGTGTCTTTACACATAATATTGAATTGCTACAGAATATGCTATTGTAAAGAAATTTTAGAAATTTATATACATATATAAAAGAGTAAGAAACAAATACAATTTAAATATTAAAACCATACGTATGATCGTCTTTTTGCCACCGATTCTCTCTTCCAGTGTTTTGGAGGAAGCCTTCTACCAAACGGTCTTCTCAGCCAGCTCTGGTTCTCAAATGAGCGGATACTCTAGGAATCATGAGCTGAAGCTAGTAGAGTACAGTCCACAGTATAGCAAAATCCACCAGCCAGCTCAGGCGGCGGGGCTCCTGTCGCCGGCGTACAGCGAGCTCTTCTTGGTGTAGCGCGACTGGCGCGGGAGCGGCACCTTCGCCTTCCTGGGGCTCAGCATCCGAATGACCTCCGGCATGGTCGGCCGCCGCTCCGGCTTCTCCTGGATGCAGAGCAGCGCCACCCGGACGCATCTCCTCATCCCCCTCTGCTGCGACAGGGCGCGCCTCCTCGCCGGGAAGGAGAGGCAGCGGGGGAGAGCCCTGCCGCGAAACGAGACGCCGTGCAGAGACGGATCGACGAACTCCTTGAGCCTTCGCGCCAGAGATACGCCGCAGCATGATGGCCTGCCAATGTCGGCCCATGCCTGACAAAAAGATATATACATATATGTCCTCCTTATATATAATTGACAGTTTCTGTACTGATTAAATAACGGCGGTGAAAATATATACGGTTTTAGAGATGATCCACCAGAAAATTTCATACGAAAACTACTCCAAGGGAAGATGTTTTAGGTGCGTACCCAGGTTAATAGATCCCGGTAGAAACGTTCTTGAATTGGTTGGGTCCATCTTTTTCTGCTGATGATCTCCAGGACCATCACACCAAAGCTATACACATCGGTCTTGACCGAGAAGAGGCCTTCTCGCATATATTCTGGAGCGATAAATCCACTGAAAGATGACAAAATAAACTCGAAATCAACTATTCTGCAGAAAAGAAAGGAGCGTAAAGGAGTTCACCCATGGATTTTTTTTGGGTGATGTAGCATATGGCAATAGAGCATCTTACGCTGAGCCTATCACACGGTCAGTTTTCTGCTTCACGCCTGGAGCTAACATTTCAGCCAAGTCAAAATTAGATATCTTTGGGTTCATATCAGAATCCAGCAGAATGTTGCTCGGTTTCAGATCCCTGTGGATAATCCGTAGCCTGGAGTGATTGTGTAAATAATCTGCACCCTGTGCTATCCCTTCAATTATTCGGAAGCGCGGCGGCCAGTCAAGTGCCAACCCTCCTTTCACGCGCCCTGCAAAATCTCATCAATGTATCAGGAGAGCATTCATTCAATTCATCATCAATGTGTGAGGAGAGCAAGTGTTGTGATCAAAACATGTCCAGGATTAAATGGACAAGAAATTAACAGGGTTTTAGAGGGAAGACATGCCAAAGATGACGTCCTCCAAGCTCCCGTTTTGCATGTATTCGTAGACCGAGACCCTCTCGCTCCGTTCAGCGCAGTATCCCACAAGTTTGACTATGTTTGCGTGCTGAAGCTCCGGAAGGATCTTGATTTCGTTCTTAAATAGCTCATACTCGTTCACACATTCCGGTAGCTGTTGTTGACCTGAACCCGAAACTGAAAGCCTTTTGATAGTAACATCGCTCCCTTGTAGTCGACCCTGAAAATCAGTTAATTAAGGTGTAAACAGGCACCGATTAACTTCAGATGATTGTAAACCATGATGTCTAGCAATTCCCATGGAAAATTTGCATACGCTTCAGATGATTGTAAACCATGATGTATAGCAATTCCCGTGAAAGATTTGCATGCGCTTCAGATGATTATAAACCATGATGCAGATCAATTCCCATTAAAAATTTGCATTCGATTAATCGTGTTTTGCAAAACACAAAAGGAAGCATGCATGAACACAGGCACATATATATGGCTAGCTAGCTTACTATACCTTGTATAAGGTGGACAAGGCGCCTTGTTCCATTTGTTCTTCAAACGAGAAGTCATTTGTAGCATGCACCAGCTGAGAAAAACTGAACTTCTGAAACCTACGAAGAGGACTGGGGTGATTGGTAGGCGACGTCAGCACTACTTCATCTTCTTTCCCCTGAATTCACAAAAAATCAATTAAGCAAGTTAATTGCCTACGGTCGAGGCAAAACATGATCACAAAAATCAAGAAAATCAAGGCCGGCTGCTTATCGATCGTACCTCGGAGCGCGGGGTACGAATGGCGGCGCCGTCGGCCATGACCCGCACCAGGAGGCGCGTGCTGTCGATGTGGCTGATGACGGGGAAGAGCTGGAGGTAGATGCCGATCCTGCTCTGCACGTCGCGGAGGCGGCCGGCCCGCTCCCGGCTGGCGCAGAGTCGGCGGGCGTAGCCGCCGCTCTGGCACGACTGGACGAGGACGCACGCTCGCCGGAGCGTCTCCTCGAGCTCCCGGAGCGGCGCGCTCGTCTCCGGGCGCTGCATGACCGTCACCCCGGGCTGCTCCTGCAGCGCCCGGAGCAGGTCGCCGACCTGACCGACCAGCCGCGCGAGTTCCATGCAGGCGCTCTTGTTCTGGCGAGCCGTCCTCGCCGCCTCCACGGTCATCGCGATCAGCCCGAACGCACTCACGCCGGCCAGCCCCGCAACGTTCGCAGCCAGCCCCAGTGCGTCGTCCATCTATACATGTATTGTCGCCCAGAGGCACGACGGGCGGGGTGAGGAAGGGGGCCGGGGGTGGAGAAGAAGGCGGCGCACGGCGGGTGGAGGAGCTAGCTCCCAGGAACAATATTGAAGCCGTAATGAGCTTGCTAGATGGTTCTTTCGCAGTACAGTTAGATGTACATCTCGTGGAGTCAGATAAGCAATGATTTTCTCTACAGTTTACACCTCTAGTCTCCCAGATCGAGTCAGCAATCAAGCCGTGCTGACCTGTAGTTTAGCTACGAGGATCTACTTAGACCAGTAAAGGCATCTTAAGTATATTTAACCGAGGTAGATAAAAACTATATTACGTAAGTATTTAAAGAATTAACTTTATTTTTCTCCAATATATTGATTCAATTTTTACTAATAAATTAGACCCATCTTACATTAAAAAATAATATCATCTCTCAACCGCACTCTCTTTTATATTTGGGCTTATATATGAGTTGTTCAATGCTTTGAATCGATTCTTATACAACTCATAGGTTGATTCCAAAAATTTTTTTGTTAGAATCGTCCCGTTCAATGTTGAAGTGATCCAGTTCCTCTTTTTTTTTTCCCTTTGAACCAGCTACGAGGCCTAGGCACTGAGCTAATTTCGGTATCTATCCATGTCAACTGAAAAAATATTGTTGCTTCTATTCAGAAAACTAAATGGAAAATAATAAATTCAGCCGCTTTTATGGAGTAACAAATAATTTTCTTCTAAAGCCTAGAGTACACGTTCGGACACCAAGGAGGTTTGTAGTTAGAGAAGATGATAAATAACTAATTTATTCATTTGGACCGAAGCTTGGTTGTAAACTCGTGATTAGTTCATTCATGCATTTGGTCAAGTAGGGAAATAGAATCCAAAATTCTGAATGAGGCATGCATTGCATTCGGTCAAGGGGACTTTGATTGTGACAAAAGTCAAACCACTGGTATGAAATGTCACTTCCTATCTGACTTATAGCATCTCAACTTAGAACTTTCTTCTAAAATATTAAAATCTGAGAAAAAGTAATTTATTTAAATACTCTAATGCATTCCAGAAAAAATATCTATCTCTAGAAAAAAATCAATACTACCTTCTATGCTTCCAGAAAAGTAATGCGCTGTTTTTGATCGAACACATGTCGATAGAGAAGATTGGATTAAAGCTAGATTGAGTATATGATAGAGCAAATTAAAGAGGGCGTCTAATGAGAGGGCGACCTCACGGCCGCCGTCTCCTCCCTTACCCATCCACTTCTCATGCATTTCAACACAAAAAAAAACTCCCAATTCGGAAACTTTCAAATGAATAAAAAAATTGATTTGGAAACTTTCAAATGATTTTGGTAAACTTTCTATTGAAAAACTTAGAAATCATTCAAAACTATTGAATCGGAAAAAATCGATTCGGAAACTTTCAAATGTTTCGGAAAACTTTCTATGAGAAAACATTCAAATCATTCAACCCAGACCTGACCGGCTGACCCAGCTGCGCACTGACCTCAGACCAAGGCCTAGCAGAAAGGCCACATTCGATACTGACCTCAGACCAAGGCCCAGCAGAAAGGCCGTACGAAATCGAGCGGCCCATGAATCCGCGGGTCTCTCCTCTATCCTGTGGTAATCACAAGGGAACCGGGCAAATGCTGGTACTGTGCCGATAAATGGGCTCCGGGACACGCTTGTAAGCAATCCAAGGTACTTAATATCATGGTTATGGACCCTGAAGGAATAGAAGAAAGTGGATTAACAAATTCCCAGGAGAATGAAAAAGAGGAAATCCAGGAGAAGAGTGATGAGGCATCAGTAGAAGGATAGTTATTGCAGATTTCGGTACAAGCTTTAAAAGGGGTCCCTACAATTGCCACATTTTCAGTGATTATCACGTTAAAGGGGAGAAGAGGAGTGGCACTAGTGGATAGTGGGAGCTCTCATACCTTTGTGGATTTGAAGTTCGCTGCTAGTGCTCGGTGTAAGGCTCAAAACAATGACCTGCAAAAAGTGACAATAGCAGGTGGAGGAGTATTATTCACAGGGGCGCATTTAGCCAATCATGAATATAGTATACAAGGAGAGAAATTTGTAGGGACATTCAAGGTACTGAAGCTGCATTCCTATGATGTAATTTTGGGTTGTGACTGGTTGTACACACACAGCCCTATCAAACTCAACTTGAAGACCCGGGAGTTATCTCTTAGAAAGGAGGGACAACAGGAGGTGATCCTCAAAGATTTCACTACAGCACAGTCTGTCCAAATCATTAATGCAATCCAGCTAAATAAGATGTGCCACAAGGAGGTCATGGGATATTTGATACAACCATATGAAGAGAAGCAAGATGATATGCCTCATTCCCTTCCTTTGGAAGTTCAGTTGCTGTTGGATAAATATCAGTCGGTATTCTCTGAACCGACAGAACTTCCCCCTAGCAGGGCTTGTGATCATTCCATCCCACTTAAACAAGGTTCTACACCACCAAATGTGAGACCATATAGAGTGCCCTACCAACAGAAGAATGAGCTAGAAAAACAGATAAAACAGTTATTGGAACTGCTGTGATTCGGCCTAGCGAAAGCCCATATGCTTCTCCAGCTATATTAGTGAGAAAGAAAGATGGGAGTTGGAGAATGTGTATAGATTACAGGAAACTCAATGATCAAACTGTTAAGAACAAATTTCCAATTCCTGTAATAGAAGACTTGCTTGATGAATTGCATGGAGCACAATATTTTTCGAAATTGGATTTGAGATCTGGTTATCACCAAGTTAGAATGAAAGAGGAAGACGTTTTCAAGACTGCTTTTAGAACCTATTTTGGACATTTTGAATATTTAGTGATGCCTTTCGGTCTCACAAATGCCCCAGCTACCTTTCAATCACTAATGAATAACATATTCAATGAGTTCCTGAGGAAGTATGTTTTGGTCTTTTTTGATGATATCTTGGTCTATAGTAAGGACTTAAGGGAACACCTTGAGCATTTGGAGACAATACTCAGATTGTTGCAGAAGGAACAATTGTTTGCGAAGTTAAGCAAATGTGCTTTTGCTGTGAGGCAGGTTAATTACCTAGGCCATGTTATTAATGGAATGGGAGTGTCTACAGATCCTTCCAAGATTGAGGCTGTGAAGGAGTGGCCAAGACCGGCCAATGTAACTCACTTGAGGAGCTTCTTGGGACTCACAGGGTATTACAGGAGGTTTGTTAAGGGATATGGTCTAATTTGCAGACCCCTCCATGAGGTTTTAAAAAAAGGGGCTTTCCAGTGGGGAGACAAGCAGGAAGAGGCTTTTATAGAGCTCAAGACACGCATGACAACCACACCAGTATTGGCTCTGCCCGATTTTTCTGAACCTTTCACCCTGGAGACTGATGCCTGTGGGACAGGAATTGGGGCAGTGCTGATGCAAAAAGGAAGGCCACTTGCTTACTATAGTAAGTCTTTAGGAGTTAAGTCTGCTGCACTATCCACATATGAGAAGGAGGCTATGGCTATTCTAGATGCACTAAAGAAGTGGAGACATTATTTCCTGGGTAGTCTACTCATCATTAAGACAGATCAGAAGAGCTTGAAGTTCATAACAGAGCAAAAGATTTCCGAAGGGATTCAGCACAAACTCATGTTGAAGCTTCTGGAGTTCAACTATATGATTGAGTATAAAAGGGAAAGAAAAGAGCAATGGACGCCTTTCCAGAGGGAACATTGTAGTGCAATTTCAGTTGCCACCCCGGTTTGGATGGAAGAAGTAGGAAAAAGTTATGAGAATGATTCTCACTGTCAAGAATTACTAAGTCAGTTGGCTATCTGTGCTGAACCTGAAGGGCAATATTCCTTACATTCGGGAGTAATAAGGTATAAAGGGAGAATTTACATTGGTGAAGACTCTGCTTTGAAGGACAAGATTCTGGATTCCCTACATGCCTCCGCCATTGGAGGGCATTCTGGAATTGCCGCCACTTATCAGAGGGTAAACGATCGTTCTCATCGCGGGTATGAAGAAAAAGATTCAGACATTTGTGACCGAATGTGCAGTATGCCAGCGATCAAAAGGGGAACACTGCCACTCTCCTGGTTTACTTGAACCCCTTCCTATTCCGGATATGGCATGGACACACATTTCAATGGACTTTATAGAAGGATTACCCAAATCCAATGGTAAGGAAGTAATATTGGTGGTCATTGATAGGTTAACTAAATATGGACACTTTATACCATTGGCACATCCATACACTGTCCAGATAGTAGCTCAAGCCTTTATCGACAATGTGTTCAAACTGCATGGATTGCCTAAGGCTATAGTGACTGACAGAGACCGTATTTTTACTAGCCGGTTTTGGCAAGAATTGTTCAAGGCCTGGAAAGTATCACTGAGGTTCAGTACCGCCTATCATCCACAAACCGACGGCCAAACGGAAAGGTTGAATCAATGCCTAGAGTCATACGTCCCCTCCTTCGCCCTAGACCCCGAGTCCCGAGTCGGAGCCATCGGCGAAGGCGACCATCCGGTTCCACGTCACCACCTTAAGAAGCATGCCTCGCCGCCGACCTCAATTGGTTACTCGTGGTTGATTCAATGGGCCAATTTGTGGCGCGGCGCCTGTGAGGTAGGTTTCCGATTCACTCGATCGAACCCTAGTTTTTACTTACTGCGTTTGTGCGATTCGGGGTCCGAATGGGTTGGATCTGATCCGGCGCGTTTGGGTGGGCCGCCCGGGGTGGTGCTAGGGTTTGATTGCAGCAGGGCGGCGCTTGCGTCGGGATGGTGGATCTATTGTCGTTGTGTTGTTCCTGCTGTTGTGGTGCTAGATTGCTCTAGGTTTGGGCTGGTCTGGCTGGTGTTAGGGTTTGAACGAACGGGGTACAGTTCAGCCATTGTTAAGGTTGTGCTGCATGTGATTCATTCTTCCGATTGACGTGACTCCAGGGTTTCGTAGGGGGTGGTGAATTTATTGGGGGTGTTGTTCCTGATTTTGTGGTGTTAGGATTTTGGGGGTGGTTCGGCTTTGCCTGCATGTGGTGTGGTGCTTCAGATGTGTCTCGGCGCGCCGGCCGCGCGCCACACGTTCGCCTAGCTCCCTCGCATCCTCCCCGTGTACTTCAAGTACTCCATCCCCGACGTCGTGGCCTGCAACGACGCCGCCTACGCCGCATGCTCTCGGAGTACCTCGACATCGTGAGCCTGCGGGTGTGGCAGTTCGCCGACGGCTCGTGGCGACAGATGGCCACCATGCTGCACTCATTTGCCAAGTATGTCAAGATTCAGACCGCGATATCGAAACTTCCCAAGCAAACCTAGATCCCTAGCAACGGCGCACGAATGCTCGAACGCGGCAATGACACCAGACACAAGTCAGCCAAGCTAGTAGCGTATGCGGCATTTCATCGAACATATCATGTACGCGCCCAATGTCATGCGCTCGAATGCATCCATCAAGGGTGGTGGTACAGAGGAAGGTACCTGTATACGTTTGTGCGCACTGAAACTGAGGAGGCCCTTGCTTTCTACCTCCGCGACGACAGCGCAGCACCTCGCCGTCGACAGGAGCTGGAGGTGAGGAAAGGAAGGAGACGCGAACCGCAAACGCTTCTTCCCCTTCCACGATTTCCTGCGAGCCTCCTAAGTTTGAAGTCTGAACCATTTGCCTTGCGTTTGCACGAATCTTGATGAGGCATCAAGGGCCAAAAGGCAACAAAAGTCTATGTTGAGAGCTAAAGGTGCACCGGTATAAAGCCACCTACACAACCTGCCTCACCCACACCTTGTTTTTGGCGCAAATGTCACTGTTCCAGGCGTTTTTGATGCAATTAGTGCCTCTCACGACGCAATGCCAAAAATGACACCTTGTCCGCGCGGCCACCGGTCGGACGCCCTGTGTGCCTGACACGCGGCGTCGACCTGCACGCTTATAGGTCGCACCCGCTTCGTCCGGGCGGCCACAACCTCGTTCGCACGGCCATGGGACGGAGGCGCTGTGTCCGCACGGTGGTCGGTCGGACCCGACTACAAGTGTTACCTGGTTGCTGTTGCCCCCCCTAGCCCGGAGTGCTGCGGCCCGATAGTGTCTCCGGGTTTCCTGGCACCTTCGCACTCCCTTCGCGCGACTATAAATACAAGGCTCTCGCACTCGGTCATGTCCATTGCGTTTGCGTTTTCGTTCTCGTTCTCGCGCTCATCGCTGAGAACACAGGGAACATAATAATTTTTATTTGGAGATTATAGTTTGGAACAATTGTTAGGACAGTAGCAGTTGTGAACGGTTCTCCCGAAGCACGGGTAAATTTTTGTGCACTGCATTTGTCGTTGTCATCGTAGTCGTAGATAACTAGTCTTACTCAGCCAGTTCTAATTAATGTAGCTTGTATTCTTAATTAAATAACCGTTTATATTTTAGCTGTAATTTTTCAGTGTTAATAATTAAGTTGTAACTAATGTATTGGTAATTTATAAGTGCTTCATAATTAGTGGTAATTAATTACTTGTAAATAATTAGGCTTTATTATTTGAGTATGAATTAGTTAGTGGTAATCTGTTCGACATAATTTATTTATTGGAAATTAAATAGGCGTAAACAATAAATTACGTACGAGGAAAAAAGTACCTGCTGATATGATTGCTAGTGACGGCTATAAATAATACTTAATCGTGCAAAAACGAAGTCGACGACACAAGAAAACGAGAGAGTGAGCAAGCGAGCGAGAGTGCGAAATGAAATCACCGTCCAACCCACATTTTATAGCCGCTGCGAGATTCCCTCTCGCACCCAACCCTTGCATGCATGTGCAGACAACATGACGAGGAGGTGATGGGTGTGACGGGCTGATGGTGATGGGGGCGCACGGGTCGGTCGGATCTGGCCAGCCACTATTGTGGATGAGGCACCTTCGTCCCGTGGCCGTGCGGAAGAGGCTCGCCCGCACGGTGGCCGTGTGAACGAGGCGGGTGCGGCCTGTGGGCGTGCGGACGAGGCCGCGTGTCAGGCACACGGGCCGTTTGGCCGATGGTGGCGTGAACGAGGTGCCATTTTTGGCATTGCGTCACGAGAGGTGTTAATTGTGTCAAAAACACCCGGAACAGTGACATTTGCGCCAAAAACTCGGTGTGGGCGAGGCAGGTTGTGCTGGTGGCTTTATACAAGTGCACTTTTAGCTATCAACGTAGACTTCTATTGCCTTTTGGCCCTTGATGCCTCATCAAGATTCGTGTGAACGCAAGGCAAATGGTTCAGACTTCAGACTTGGGAGGCCCACAGGAAACCGTGGAAGGGGAAGAAGCGTTTCTGGTTCGCGTCTCCTTCCTTCCCTCACCTCCCGCTCCTGTCGGCGGCGAGGTGTTGCCATTGTCGTCATGGAGGTAGAAAGCAAGGACCTCCTCTCAGTTTCAGTGCGCGTCTTCGTATACAGGTACCTTCCTCTCTACCACCACCTTTGATGGATGTATTCGAACGCATGCCATGTTCGATGAAATGTCACATACGCTACTAGCTTGGCTGACTTGTGCCTGGTGTCATTGCAGCGTTCGAGCATTGCATGCGCCGTTGCTAGGGATCCATGTTTGCTTGGGAAGCTTTGATATCGCGATCTGAATCTTGACATACTTGGCAAATGAGTGCACGTGAGGACATGTACTGTTCCTGAATTTATCTTTCAGTTGATCTCCTCGCGTAGGCTCTTGTTTGCTTTAGACACCCGTTAAAATTGTGAAGAACCTTGGATTCTATTCATATGTTGTTGTTTTTTTACATCATGCCTAAGTTGCAAAACGATACAAATACGATGTTTTGAATAACTTTAAGTTCTCACAGGTTGTGCATTTGGTGGAAATAGGGAGTGAGACCGGTACCTCCTGAAAAACCGGGTTTGCTTGGGAAGCTTTGATATCGTGTTCTGAATCTTGACATACTTGGCAAATGAGTGCAGGTGAGGACATGTACTTTTCCTGAATTTCTCTTTCAGTTGATCTCCTCAGGTAGGCTCTTGTTTGCTTTAGACACCGGTTACAATTGTCAAAAACCTTGGATTCTATTCATATGTTGTTGGTTTTTTACACCATGCCTAAGTTGCAAAACGATACTAATACGATGTTTTGGATAACTTTGTGAGTTCTCACAGGTGGTGCATTTGGTGGAAATAGGGGAGTGAGACCTGTACCTCCTGAAAAAGGTGTATTCCCACTGGATCACCTGCATGAGTGTGACTTGGTAAGATTGTATGCCTTTTTCATCTGTCATTGGTATCATTATTTACTTGTTATATGAGAGCTGCCTGTTCAAACAGGAGAAGAAAGACTATCTTGCCTGCCTGAAATCAACAGGATTTCAGTCTGAAAAATGTCGGCAGTTCTCAAAGAAATACCTAGAATGTAGGATGGAGAGGTTAGTTTGCTTACTATCTTTGTACTCATTTCAGGACTATCTTTGTACTAATTTCAGGACTACAACTTATCATGTCGTAGTTAGCTCAACGTCTTTTTTGGCATATTGATACTTAGCTAAACCAATGACTAGTAACGATTTAGTCTATATGTTGCTACGGACTACAAGTTCAGTTCATTCAGTGGTAGAGTGAAGCAGTTGATCTTTGCATTGTAGCTTGCATCCAACCACCACATTTTATAGTTTAGGCCTAAGTGCCTAACAGTACTACTCCAAGCATCTTTGTGCAAATAGGGAAGGAGGGTGCGAATAAATTTACCTGAACATTGCAAAATTATAGTGGCATCTGGTAGTACTACAAGACCATTATTGATGAAGATTTGGTACATATGCTCAAACTGCTAATTCTTTTCAGTAACATTCAACTGAGACAACCAATCTTTGCAAGTTGTACCAGTTGTCTTAGCTACAAAATTGACACCTCGATAATGCCATGCAAAATTATTAGTATGTACTAGTTGAAGTCATTCAATATATATCGGTAACTTTCAAAGTTTCTGAGTTTTTTCGGCTTTTACTTGAAACATTTTATTAAATATATTTCTGCACCTATATACGCTTTCAGTAATTATTCATTCTTGGGAAAATTACTTTTAGAAAGGCTGATCAATATGTTTTACTTTTTCCATGAAAATGTTGTTTTATAATTATCTTTGGGCACTTGATAGTTTGAGTTCTAGTTCACATGTTCAACATGTTACATCGTGTTCTGAACCTTTTTTAGTTGTTGAGTGAAGTAGTCGTTGTTTGCTGCATTAGTTTATAGCAAACCAAGCTTGGCCTCCAGGCATGTTCCGTTGTTTGCATCCTCTGGTGCAACACATGTGCAATGTGCTGTATCAAGGCCTGTATTTGGTGATTGAGTCATTGAGTGAAGCAACCAATGTTGCCAACCACATTTAGGCAGCTACTAGTTTTAGCCTTTTAGGACATGTGTTGGCGTTTGCACTAGTCGATTTTAAGATAGAACATACGGTTGTTTTAATATCTGGAATTCTTGCACTGGTAAGAGCTCTTACCAACTTTGATATCTGAAATTCACTATTCAGGTTCATAACGAGATGCACTTTACTTTTTAAATTTCGGGATAGTGCTGCTCTTTCCATTAGGATTCCAAATCATGTTATTCTTGTGCATTACATTTTTGTGAACTTATCTTCTTTCCAGAAACCTGATGGCAAAGCAAGATATGTCAGAGCTTGGGTTCAGTAATGAAGACGTTGTGAATACACCTCCTGACAAGAACGACAGACTGGAAAGTCCTACAAGTGATCCAAAAGAGAAAAAATAGTGATTTTGAGGTAGCTTTGTCTGTTTCTCAGTATAAAGAAGGGAATAACAAGGAAAATGATGGGAACCAACACAATGAAATGTTGAAGTTTCTTTGTTCTATATTAGAATTTTCAGAACTAAGGATAGTGAAACTTATTCAGAAGTAAATTTCTTGTGGATGTATATCTCAAACCCTTCCAAGTTATTTGCATTGCTAGTAAGGTAGTACCATGTACGAACTTTAGATTTGTCTGAATTTTCTCTGCATTACTTTCACCTTAGTAATTTTGGAGAGCGTTGCTTGTAGTTATAGAAGATTAAGACTTTTGATTTGTTCGAAATTTTCTTGTTCTTAAGAAGCAGATAATGATATCTTCATTTGGTGAATGGCTGAAGGCTATCCAAGCTATCATAGCTTTTAAAATAATAATAATAATAATTGTGTTAAGAGACCTCAAACTTGGCCGCTCCTGCTAGGTCCTTAAAACTCTAATGTTTGTCGAGCGGGCCTCTAAATTTTCTTAACTAGACCCTGGCGCGCGTGCCTACGCGCGTAGAGGAATGTGTTGGCCTCGACCCTCGAGGCTGAGCCGCGTGGTGAGGAGCGCGTGTTGCTCTCTGTTGGCCTGGCTGGACAGCGGCCTTGCTGATCGGGCGGACGGATGATGCAGTGCGGTGTGGAATCGTGCGGCCGAGTAGGCACGCGTCGAGGCGGGCTGACGAGGCGATCGGACGAGGCGCGAATCGTGCGGCGACGAAGATAGCCGTCGACGTGGTCCGCCCCTCCCGGCCTTTGTTTATCTTTTAAGATGGTGCTGCTTGAGTTCTCCCATTGTCTAGGTAAAAAAACATTTTAGCGTTTAGTACTGCATATGTCAAAAGGAAGCCAATGGGCATATAACGTTTTTTTTTAATACATAGTTAAAATAGAATTATGTAAATAAAGGCTCATTTAATAAAATTATTTAAAAAATAGGCTTCTGTCGCTAATTCATTTGGACTGACGATAGGAGCCCTATTGCTAGCAAAACAATGTTAAATGTCTATGTAACCATTTGGAATGACGATACAGATCAAATTACCACTTGAAATGGCGACAAGTTCATGTCGGACCCTAAATTTGTAACTTGGGTTTCACTGTGTAAACTTTTATCATTTCCTAGATCAGTAGATAGCGCACACAGATACATCATTGATTCATTCGCATACATCGCATTCATGTTACAATAGCATACTTTATTACATTGGTTCATTCGCATACATCACATTCATGTTACAATAGCATACTTTATTACATTAGTTCATTCACATACAATGCATTCATGCTACAATAGCATACTTTATTACATAAGTGCGCCATACGACCAACTGTCTTACAAAAGGGGTCAAGTAGGGCAATATAGTACACATAGTGCTTAACACAGAAAGCGGGGATACGAGCGAAAGCAAAAGAAAAGGGGTGGATCCATTCACTCTGCCCACAGGCAAACGACTGGTGGTCTCGGCCTAAGCTCTTCCATCTTCACCATTTGGTCCAAATGCCACATAGTAGGCATATGGGTCTTGATCAAGCGGATTTGAATATTATTTTATGAGCGAGCATGAGTACACTATCGTACTCGTGAGCCAACACACATAATGCAGTTTATATAACATGCAAGGCTAATCAAGGGAAGGTTCGTGGTTCTTTTATTTGCATAAAGCCACTTATTGAATTATATTAAGTAGTAAGCAATTCCTGAGACTTAGCATTTTTAACTAACACTGATTTTATTCAAATTGAGTTTTTATTGTAAAGTACTAGTGGAGGCTCTAACATCTTATACTATTGAGTGGCCCCAACCACCCTATGCTCGGGTCACATCCCGTACTTCTCACTGGTTCCCAATCAGTCTATTTCACTTTTCTGGGCTCCAACCTATTATTTCCACTCACTGGGCTCCTACCCATCCTCTCATCACACCCATAAATTATTTTATAAAAATGAAAACTACTTTAAGCAAGTTCTCAGCAGTCGGCACCACCCATGACCATAGGCACAACTACCCAGATAGTTTTCTTACTCTGCAGAGTTCGTGCACTTTAGCCATTAGAGACAATCAACTTATAATGTTCGTCTTGACACACTTCCATAGGTGTTTGACTAAGATGATTGTCATAAGGCCTTTACAATACCCCACCCCATCGCAACCCCACACCGCTAGGCATCATCTCCTTGGTCCGTGCCCCGGGAGGTCTCCATTTGCGCGTGTAGTTCAGTGGCTTCCACCCTTACCCACCCACCTACACAACCACTAATGGCGAGGTTGTAATGAAGTGAACAAATTAGTTAGCCAGATCATACCCATTATAGACTTGTGGTTGCACTGGTTTTACAAGAGAGTTCATCACAAGATTCGGGTCCTTAATTGACTCGGGCGGTACATCCACATACCCACTTTGTCTTGCACCCGACACCATCCACTCTTTCTAGCCACCCGAGTCTAAATATGTTTTTGAGTTTTCACTTTTGTTTTAGAAATACTTTTCTATTCCAACATATCAACCAGTTCCTACCTCGGCTGTCCAATCTCATTTTCAAATGTTTTAATGATGTAAGGGCAAATCATTGCCATATGTTCATGTATCTAAGCAAGACTAAGCATGATATTTAGATACAAACTTATTAACTAGTATGTAAACCATTAGTCCTAGGGTGACAATGGATAGTGTCCAAGTTCAAAGATGGGAAGGTTATATTCAATTATCATTAAGGTATTAACTATGAGCTATACCAACATAGTTGTATAAATCATAGCAATGCAATATCATAATTTAAGATAATATAATTGCATTTCAAAAGTAGGTGCAACATGATCAAATTGTTGACTTGCCTTGTTCTAGGTATTGCTGCTCTTGGTCTTGGTTGACTTGAGGTTCTTCGGGAGCTTCGACGTCTATATACGCGAAAATAACCAAAATATTGGGAAGGGGACTACCGGAGGTGGCGCGGTAGCGGAATCGGCTGTTTCTGCTAGGGTGAGGAAGAAGCGGCAAGGAAAAGGGAGGGGAGAGCCGGTGGTGATGGGGACCAGTGGGACAGGGCAGTGTCAGGCGGCGTGGGAGCAGTGCTCCGAGCAACAGGGGCGGGCGGGGAGAAGACAGGGTGGTGACGCACTGACGTGGGGGTGTAGACACGAGGACGAGTAGGTGAAGCTCCAGCGCGAGGTGAGGGCGGCGATGGGCAGGAGCAGGTATGGGATTGCGCTCAGTTGATCGGGAGAGAGAGAGAGAGAGATAGAGATAGACTAGTGAGCCGGGGTTGATCGAGGGAAATGGTTGGGTTGTAACAGCTGTGGCCCAAGCTGGCTTGGGCAGAGGAACAGGAGGAAAAGAAAGAAAGGAGGGAAAAGAAAAGAGAAAAAGAGGAGAATTTCATGGCTTGATTTTTTAGAGTGTGCTTTCACTTGAGAATTTGACTTTAGAATTGCTAAGATGATTTACTTGCATACGATACTTTCGTTAGATTTGCTGTTAAAATTTCATTTTTAGGGTTTTGGCTTTTCCAAGCCTGCTACATAAATAACCCAACCAATAGATCTTCAAAAAGGCATGCGAATAAGACAACAATGGGCAACACACAAAAAGTTTTAAAAATCCTGTATTTTTCTCTTCTGGATTATCGAACTCAAAACTTTTTGGGGTTTTACAGTTCATGACGCCAATTCAAATGGCGATCAGAGCTGTTATTTTTATTTTTATTTTTGCAGAGATTTGGCTTCAAATTTTACAGGTTCGCCTTAGATTTTTGGTAATATCTTTAAGTGTGTACCCAACCGATTATTTTCAAAAAAGAGAACAATTTAGGAGTTAAATTTAGAAGATGAGATTTCAACCGTAGCAATAAGACTTTGTAATGTACTTGCGAATTACATGGTGGGCATAGTTTGGTTACGTGCATTACAAATGATATCATGCACGAATCAACAACCCGATCTATACCTAGGATACATGTGCGCCTTTTGGAATCAGAAAAACTGGTGGATGGGAACAAAGTTAGTCTTGATGGCCCTTCGGTGCCTTCCTCTTGTCTGCTGCAAACCCATAAGTGTGGCCAGTCCCGAAGGTAGTCCTGTATTGCGAGACGGGCTGGAAAACGAAATGATGTTAGCAGAACGTAAGTCCAAATCAATAATAAGGACACAAATTGAACATAACTTACCTCTTCAATCCGAAGTGCGCCTAGGCAGAGTGTGGTCATTTTGGTTTAAAAAGGTGGTAAGGTGTGGTCTTTCCGGTTTGAAAGGGCTGTATGACAGGGTGTGATTATTTTGATCATAAAAGGTGGCTTGTGAGGATGTGGTCAATTTGGTCTGAAAAGATGGCGTGGCAATGTGTGGCCTTTTTTTGTCTAAGAAGGTGGCATCGTGTGGCGTGACATAGTGTTGTCTTTTCTATCTTAAAAGGTGGCACAACAGTGTGTGGTCAATTTGGTCTGAAATGAACATGGGTACATAGTTTAGTCTCATTGCGGTATTATAATGTGATGGTATTGTAATGTGAATTGAACATGACTTCATAAGTTAGTTTGATTTCGATATTGTAATAGTATACAACATATGGTACTTAGCCTTATGATGTTATGGATATATTTTGAATGTTGTAATACAATTGTCCCTTGTCATGTTACGTTCATACAGATCTAGTAGCCAAAAGTTAAAGACACCTTGCAATTCATAAACACGGTTCAACATCATGGATACATGAATCCCTTATGCAGTGTACAAAAACTATTGCATGCATATCATTTCATACACGATGTAAATCAAACCAAACATTATATTACCAACATCAGAGTCACATAGACCGTATCGGGTCGACTTTTATAGTAAGGGCCGAACAAACCAAATGGTTACATTGCAAAACTAGCGAAAGCGGTAGCGGATGCAAAAAGGTAGAGCACATCTCTCCACATGCAAGCGACTGGAGAAACTCGTGTGCGTCTGATATTAACCAAAGACTTGGATAATATTGGATGCACGAAAGCACCGATAGAGTCAGCTAGACTGAGGCGAGACCTAGACTAAAAGAACTAAACTACTCTTCATCATCTCCTAGGCCTTCAACTTCTGGATCCTCGTAGTAGCGTAATATCCATGATTTCCTACTTTTGAGATTTGGGGGAAAGAATAAGGATGAACACAACTTGTGTGCTCGCGAGCCAACACACAGGATGCAGTAATAATACATGCAAGGCTTAGCAAGGATGACTCAGGTTCTTTCATTTGCTAAAAACAATATTTTCAATTATAATATTTAAAAATTCTAATGACTTAGCAATTTAACCAAATCTCATTTTATTAAAGATATATTGTGCAATATTTATAACGGCGAAGGTTACCTCCACCCATGTTTAAATTTTGAGTGGAGTCGACTCTATTTATTAACTTCACTAGGTACGACGATCTAGGAAAAACCCAAACCATGGGCTAGGTGAGCCCGACACAATAATCATCCCACCCACAAGGTTTTATAAATAGAACTAACTCTGGTAAGTTCCTATGTTCGCCTTTGACCGTAGGTATGTCTATTTAAACAGTTTAGACTCTGCAGAGGTTGTACACTGTAATCACAAGAGACAATCATGCTTGTTGCTCCACATGATTCCTTAGTCATGTAGTTCAAAGATCATCACATTAACCTTTCAAATTATCTCGCCCCTTCCACCATCTCACCCATATGGGTCGCTTCCACTTGCGGTGGGCTCCATAAGTTGTGCGGGATGTTCACCACAACACTAACGCAGATGGACTATGACGTTCCACAACAACTAGCGCATCTGACAACTTCACCATTGGTATCCCATTCAAGCTCACGCTTGCACTACTTCGCCCTGCACTGCAGAAATGATTTTTAGGGTCCAATAAAATTACTAAGCCTAGTTATACTTTACAGACTTGTGATTATACTTGTTTTACAATGGGAGGTCATGACAAGATTAAGTCTTTAAGCCATCCGGATGGTTCATACAACAAACCAATCACTCTCGTGCTCCGACGACACCCACCACCATACCATTCGCCCAGATGAGGTAACATCAATTTAATAGGGTTTTTTGGGGAACAAAAAAATATCACCACAACATTCCAGTTATTTACCCACAATGACTGTCCAAACCACTTTTATGATTAAAAGATGATGATTAGGGCATTTAATGCCCTGGTATTTAAGCAAGACTAGCATGTCGCTTAAGTACAACCTATAACTAGTAATTACCATATAGTTACTAGGGTGACAAGGAATAATGGATTCAATTGTTAAAGGATGGTATAATAATTAAATAATCATCAAATAAGTGTTTTACTACCTTAAGATTTAACATACATTTGCTTAAAGAATTAAATCATGCAATTTTGGTAATTTAAAGGAATATAATTTGCATAAAGTGTTGGCTCAAAATGATAAAAGTATTGACTCGCTTGGAGTGAAGGTGAGAGAGTCCTGAAAGTCTTGTCCCTGATCAAGATGGAGATCTCTCGCTTCTCCGAACTCTACTAACATGAACCTACCAAAAAGAATAAACAAGCAAAGAAAATAAATAAATACACAAAAAGAGCAAATGAACTCTAAATTAAACAAGACTACTTTCATTAGCAAGATCTTGAATTTAGACAAATTTAGAAATAAAATTCACTAGAATCAGAGTTATAACGGAGGAGAATTGAGCTTCCGAAGTTTTTGTTTCGAGTGCTGCTGGTTTCGAGTACTGTTCATTTCGAGTACTGTTGGCTTCGAGTACTGCTCACTTCGAGTATTGTTGGCTTCGAGTACTGCTTGCTTCGAGTACTATTAGCTTCGAGTACTGTTGACTTCAAGTACTGATCATTCGACTGCACGACGTGGTCAAGAGGAGTCAAAGGGAGCAGGTGCGGCGGCAGATCGTTGGGCGCAGGCGAGGAGGTGGGCGTGCACTGCATGGGGTGTGCTCGGGGCTTGCACGGGCAGAGAGAGAAGGAAAGGGGCAGGGGAAGCCTGGGTCAGCTGGGCTGAAAATAGGAGAGAGGTGGGCCGGGGGAGAAGGTCAAGAAGGAGTGGGCTAAGCCCAGGGGGAAGGATAGGCTGGCCCAAGGGGGAGAAAAAGTTGGCTGAGCCCAAAGAGAGTGGTTTTGAATTTGAGATAGAAGTTTGAGATTTTAAAAATACAACTTAAGTTGAAATAAGTTTTTGAAACCAACTGACAAAAGTAAGTACTAATTACAATCCGAAAGGGACTGTTACAGATTCATAAGTAGTGCAATCATTAAAGAGAATAAGCTCCAAGAATAGCATTTGAAGAATTTGGGTAATCGTAAATTACAGAAAATGTGTTCTTTACTTACAGAAATGTCATTTTAGGATAGAGCATCACAATGTTATTATGCTTTGCAATATCAGTAGCAATGCTTTAGCCATATGTCACGAGCAGTAGTGATTTTGTTAGGCTCGGGTTCATTTACAATACACAGGCATCCTGTGTCTGGATCCTCAGGAGTGCGTAGCCATTTTGGTTCTTGACATAACGCTGACAACCACAGCCTTTCCAATTTCACCTGGAATAACAACATTGAATCCTCGTTACTAAACAGAAATGTTTCATATTATACGAAAGGTAAAACATGTGACATATCTCGGTGCTTCTAATCACCTAACAACACGAACCTGGAGCAACAATTTAATATTTTTCCAGAAGCCCTACATTCTGTAATATAAGCGCGCGTGCAGAGAGAGAGAGAGAGAGACCATTGTATTCCGAATACTGAATAGCATCTGTTTGCAAGTAATCAAACATAATTCAGTGAAACAAAAGACTCAATAGGCCTTCAGTGAAACAAAAGACTCAATAGGCCTATTGAGTGTTTTGTTTCACTGAATTATGTTTGATTACTTGCCCCTATTGAGTCTTTTGTTTCACTGAATTATGTTTGATTACTTGCCCCTATTGAGTCTTTTGTTTCACTGAATTATGTTTGATTACTTGCCCATCCTTGCATTCTATTCTTTGAATCGATCAATTTTGCTAGATAATAATGCAGATGCTAGTCTGCAGACCAAAAACAAGAGGTGTTAAATGTAATGCAAAAGACAGCACAATTGCCCTATTCGATGAACTATTGTCAACGAAAGATCTCCTTACATCCCTAAAACCCAAAATATACATCCAGAGACTCGTCAATATCCTAGATAAACAGGGATTATACCTTCCAGGTAGGGATTAAGGTATCGGTTGAAAAAACATCGGAGGGTAGCGATAACTCCGATTACCATCGGTAACAGGAAATTTCGGTCCATTTTTGGCCGAAATTTAAAAAAACCAAAATTTTCGGATTTTAAATTAAAATAAATAAATCAATCAAATTCGAACAAAATTCAAGCAAATTTCATCAAAACTAAAATTTTCAGGGCTGGCTTGAATTTTACCGGTTACCGGCGTGGTAACCGCCGCCGAAATTTCGGCGATATTTTTTTCACTGCTTCCAGGTTTACTGATGTGATTCTATGAGTTGTCCTTTCGGGTGAAATCTAACCCTACTCGAACTGATAAACAGGATATACTAACTACAATACTGATACTACCTGCATAGAAACACTAATTGCTACTGCATTTTCTTTTCTAGCATTACAACCACTCCTCTCAATAGCACAAGGGTATGAATAACCGTCTGCGTCAGTAGCATGAATCATGTCAGAAATTAATGAAAGAGCTAAAATTTAACATTGAATTATCAAACCAGTAGAAAAATGATGGCAGAACAATTGGCTATCAACAACATAAGACAACAGAGGTGACAATACTGATGAAATCTACTATGGTATAAGCTCCTGCTGAGAAAAAGTAACTCCATGGGGAAAGAAAAGTTTAAGCATGACATAATTTTGTTGGAAGTTTAATTTTAATTGTTAAATGGGAAACAGTAATACTAAGCTCCTTTTTTCGGACGCCTTCTCATCCACTTGTCTCCTATCTTATCTACTCACCATTGACTGCTCTTCCCATTACCACTCATTTCTTTTGCTTGCTCTCTCCCATTCCCCTTCTCCCTACCGCTTTTCTCTCCAGATCCACCTGTAGCGAGGCGAGCCAATTCACATGGAGCCTCGCGCATGAGCACGAGCACAAGCCACCCCGGCCTCACCATTCGCCAACTCATCTCTTTCCTCCATAGTATAGCCGCCGCCGCCGCTCCCACTCCTCGCTGCGGCAGACACACCGCCTGAGACCTTCCGCGCCCACACACGCCAGTCACCGCCTCGGCGCCGCAGCCTCGGCTCGCGACGTGCTGGAGCCTGCAACATTATCCTTCTTTGTTGTTCACGTTCTTCATTTGTGATGTTCCTCTATTTTTGTTTTCGGTTATGATGTTGATGTTGCGGCTCGTTAAAAAAAATATTACGATCCGTTGAAACAAATGTTGCATACTGTTCTTTGAGAAGTTATGACCCGTTGAAAAAAAATATTGCACCTTGTTGAAAAAAATATTGCATCTGTAGAAAAAAAAATGCATACTGTTCACGGTGATATTGCAAAAAATTTCAACGCGTTTGTTTTCCAGATGCTAATGTTTGTTTGTGTGATCCTGAGATTTTGAAATAATGTTGCATATGAATTTTTGGTATGTTGCAAACAAGTGAAAAAAATGTTGCACTGTTCTATCGCATATGTTGCATTGGACCGTACGTCCGACCCGCAGTTGCTCTGTTGTTAAATTGCTGCTATGGAATTGCGGTATCACTACCAGTTTATAGGTCCAGGATGGATAAGTGTAGATGTACATATGAGATGCTTAACTACCTACAGTCTAAAACCTGGAGTCACAGAACACAACAAATATGGTGTAATGAACATTAATAACAGCATTACCCACTGGCTGCCCTGTGGAGAAGAGAACTAAGGTTCGTAGCATTTTTCTTTTAATAATTCAGGAAATATGACATTAAACATCCATAGTTACTTGGATGGGCTGCATCTATGATTAAACATCCATAGTTACTTGGATGGGCTGCATCTATGATTCAAATTTCCTGCTAAAATTGGTGATACTGACACCCACAGGCAACAGACTCCACGAACTCCCAAGGTGGGCTAGATTTCTGTCAAATGCGCAGCACCACTCAGTGTCACAGTTAGCTGATTGCATCATTTACCCAACCACAGGATTTTTATTAAACTGGTGCTTCACATTTGCCCTAAAAAGAACATGGAGAAACTAGAAGGCCTAAGGCTGATGCAACAAACTCTATCCAAATAAAGAACATGCTTTTTCTGTGCTTCAACTTTCAGTGCACTCGTCTGATAATTTGATTGTGGTAAATACAGGAATGAAAATTTGGTGTAATTTTCCTCGGGCGCCAGAATATAAGAACAGCCAGAAAACTTGGTAAATTTTAAAATGGTACCTGTTTATGAACTCACTAAGAGGCAGGACTGCAGGATAACTAATGAGCGACTCAATTTTACTTGACCACAATTTTATAATGCCATCACATTACAATACAAGTAGCCACACATTCTGAAGTATCATCAATACAGACCTGTGAGTCCACAGCTATATGCTGTTCTTCCAAAGTTTGTTTCTCATGTCTGCAGTCAACACTTCATGCTTGGGCTTCAGACACGCTTTGTCATTTCGACCATTAATCATGCAATCTACAATTTGTACATCAATTATAGAGCTTATAAACTGTAGTATACTAACCCAAGTCACAAGAAACTGAAAAACAATCAACAATCCTTGGCCTGTCTCAGCTTCTTGGCCTCCTTCGCGCCCGTAAAGAAGCGGCGGACGGCATTGCTCTTGTCGTAGGACCTGACGAGCTCGAGCGTGCTATCGAGGGTCAACTGCAGCTCCGTCAGCGCCCTCTCCGCCGGCTGATCCCGCGCTATCCCCGGGTCTCTCTTGTGCAGCTCCGACACGAGGTCGCTCACCATCGCCGCGCGCCTCCCGATCTCGCGGCACTCCTCCTTGTTCTGCTTGACATTGTCCGCCGCAGTCTTGATCGCTCGCGCCAGGTTGATAGTCTCCCCGGGGCCGCGGAAAATCCCGTCCACCTGGCACGCCCACGAATCTGCGGTGCTACCCAGTATGCACGGCGGACAAACGAAGCAACTGGAGTGGAGTATATACACAGACACTACCTGAGAGCAATAGATGACACAGTGGAAAAGGGTCAAATGATCTATTCTATAATAACATCTATCGAGAAACAGAGCACCTATTTTGACCCAACGAACCGTCTGAACGGATGACTTGGTGGTGTCTTTTTTAATCTACTTAAAAACAGGGTTAAAACTATACTGACAACTCACACGAGTCCCAAGGAGATGGCCTGAGCGAGCCAATAATCAATGACTCTCTTTCCTTTGTTAAGAAAAGGTTTAAAGAGTGTTAATACCAAAAAGTGTCAGAACATATAGATGATCAAGTTGGTGGTGTCTGAAAGTGGATGGAGCTTGGAAACAGAATTATACATGTTACCCCGAAACCCGATAAGATGTAACAAAAAATAAAAATCTAGTTTTATAACGTTTGAGATCAGACTTTTCAGGCCGACCACGCGGTTGAACAGGTCTAATTCTCTTTCCAAGCTCCCTGCTCCCTAGACTCTAGAGTACTAAACATCTCCTCCCCTGAAGATGCGTTCCAGGAATGAGAGCTCGGAGCCGGCCGGCCTTCTGCAGTTCTGCTCTTCTTCCCTTTTTCGGAGCATCCACGGGTGGCATTTTCACACACGTGTCACGCTCCCTGCCCTGAAAACTAGAGTCGCATGCATGTCATCTCCGTGCATCATCTTCTAAAAATTCACACGACGTACGTCGATGATGCATGTGGGCACGGCTATAGAAATACTCACAGCAGGAAGGAGCGCACAGAGTTGATAACGTCCTCTCGTATCGGTACGGTGGAAGCCCATGACGTTTTGTTGTATTCGAATTTTTTAATCTTGAATCATTTGTGAAAGTACTGTGCTATTCTCTAAATCAGTAGATAGCACTCACAGATACATCACTGAATCATTTCATACATAGCGTAAAACCATACCATTCAATAATTTAACACATTAGAGTTTACATAGACCGCATCGGGTCAAATTTTACAATAAAAGCCGAACAGGCCAAATGATTACATTACAAAAGTAGCGGAAGCGACAACGGAAGCAAAAAGGGGTGAGAGCACATCTCTCCACAGGCAAGTGACTGGGGAAACCTCTGTACATCCGATATTACCCAAAAACTCAGATAATATAGGATGCACCTAAGTACCAGCGGAGTCAACTAGACTGAGGCGAGACTAGCACAGCTAAAGACTAAACTACGCTTCAAAACTCCTGGGTCTTCAAACGTCTGGTTCCTCGTAGTAGTCGTAATCTCCAGGATTTCCTGCTTCTGAGGGTTTTGGGGGAGAGAGCGCGAGTGAGCACAACTACCGTGCTCGCGAGCCAACACACAGAATGCAATAACATACATGCAAGGCTTAACAAGGATGGCTCGAGTTCTTTTATTTGCTAAAGCAATATTTTCAATTATCATAATTTACAAATTTCCTATCACTTAGCATTTTGAACAAATTGCATTTTTATTAAAGAGAGTATTTGTGCAATAATAAATAACAGTAGAGGTTACCTCCACCTCATGCTTAATTTTGATAACGGCTACATCCACCGATTACCAACACTGGGTAAGGCTACCCAAAAAAAAATCCAAAACAAGGGCTAGGTGAGCCCAACACATTTTCATTTCTACCCACCAAGGTTTTTGAAATAGAACTAACTCAGGTTAAGTTCTCATGTCCGCCTTTGACCGTAGGCGCGGCTGTTTAAACAGTTTAGACTCTGCAGAGATTGTACACTGTACCCACAAGAGATAATCATACTCGTTACCCCACATGATTCCTTAGTCATGTAGTTGAGCAATCATCACAGTAATGTTTCAAACTACCTTACCACTTCCGTCATCTCACCCCTATGGCCAATTCCATAAGTTGTGCGAGATGTTTACCCCAACGACTAACGCAGCTGGCCCCGGCCACAACGACTAGCGCAGCGGGCAACTTCACCCTCCCCCGTGTCCCTCTCAAGACAGCATACGTCCTGCCGCTTGCACACTTCTAAACACCAGTTGTGGGATGACTTTCAGGGTTCAATAATTTTACTAAGCCAAGTTGCACTTTGCAGACTTGCGGTTGTACTGGTTTTACACAAGAGGTCATGACAAGATTAAGTTCTTAATTCATCTGGACGGTTCATACCACATTCCACCCATTCTCGTGCTACATCCGCACCCACCACTCTTTCCATCCGCCCAGATGTGGTACTAGCAAGTTGTTTAGGGTTTTTGAAGAGGAAAACCAATTAACACACCGCACCAGTCATTTACATCCAATGACTGCCCAAAACCATTTTCATGATTAAAAGATGATGATCAGAACATTTATTGTCCCGGTACTTAAGCAAGACTAGCATGTCGCTTAAGTACAACCTATACTAGTATTTACCATATAATTACTAGGGTGACATGGAATGAGGGATTCAAATTATCAAGGGATGGGTAATAATTAATTAATCATCAAATGAGTGTTTAACTACCTTAAGCTTAAACATACATTTGATTACAGAATTAAAGCATGCAACTTTGATATTTTAAATAAATATAATTTGCATAAAATGTAGGCTCAAAATGATCAAAGCATTGACTCGCCTTGGTTAAAGGCAGCGAGGTCTTGGTATTCTTGAGCTTGATCGAAGTTGAGGTCTCCGGCGTCTTCGAACCCTAATCGGACGAAAGTACCGGAAAAAGACACAACAGCAAAGAGAGCAAATAAATACCAACTCATAATAAATGAACTCCAAAATGAACAAGACCAGTGCCATTAGCAAGATCTTGATTTTAGAAAATTTTAGAAATTGGTTTCATAATTTTTGGAGTTATAAAGAAAAAGATATAAATTTTGGAAGCTTTTCAAATGAATTTTTAATTAAAAACTAAATCAGAAAATCCCTGGAGCCGACACGTGGCAGCACTGCACGCGGTCCATAGCACTGTAGCGGTGGACCGAGTCCACGCGCACGCCGGTCCACGGGTCCACAGAATAGTGCCGGTGTGGCCCACCTGTCGGCGACACTATGTGGGTGGGGCCCACCTGTCAGCGGTGGCGGCGCGGTTAAAAGCAGCGACGCGTTCGCGTCGCCTCGTCTTCTCCCGAAGTACAGAGAAAACGAGGGGAGCGGGCGAGGGAGAGAGAGGGGGAGGCGAGGCGCACGGCCGAAGGAAGGAGTGGCGGAGGCGAGCTGGCAATGGCGACCGAGGCGAAGGAGGAAGCGAAGCCGACGGGGCCACGACAGCTCGACGAGGCGGCGGAGGGGAGGCGTCGAGACGGGGCCGGAGCCGGAGACGAGGGAGGAAGTCGGTGGCGACAACAGTTCGAGCGCGGGAGGAGGAGGCGAGGGCGGCGAAGCCGAGGCTCGGGAGGGGATGGTGGAGTGGAAGGGGGAGGAAGGGAGGGCGGCCTGGCTTCTTATAGCCGGCGGGCGAGGAGGAGGGCGAGAGGGAGCAAGCGCGCGGTCCCGAGGCAGCCGGAGGTGACCGGGAGAAAGCAGGGGTGGCAGAGGGGGGAGGAGGAAGCTGGTTGGCGCGGAGGGGCGCTGACGCGACCGGGCGAGCGATGTGACGGGACAGCGCCATCGAGTGGAGAGAAGAGGATAGCAGACGCGGGCGGAGGCGTGCACATGCGGGCGAGGGGACGGGTCTTCGACCGTCGGCGGCAGAAGGGGAGAGCAGGCGCTGGGATTGGGGGAGAGGGGTGGTGGCACGTAAACCGAGGTAAGAACGAGATCTCTGAGATGATTTTGGTCACTGAAAAACTTGATTCTTACCAAACTTTTGGTTTTTGAAACTCTTGCAAAAACAAAATGTTACACGTTTGGGCCCATCGGTATTTGGGAACATTAAAAACCCGAGGTGGCCAAATGTTTAAACGACATGTTATTTAGATGAATCGTGCCGAGCCAGACACGACGCGTGGGGCAGTGCTTAGACTGGATCAACAGTATCATACTTTTGGTCAACCGGATAGACACCACCTATTTGACCATCTCTATTAAAAACTACAGATGGAGTCTACTAATCACGTTGCACCACTCAAAAAGGGAAAAAAAAACTTTTCTAGTACTCCTATTGGCAATTGTGACTACACAATAGCAACAAGCAGAATCTCCATCTGAGGGCAATTGACTGCAACCTATTTGGCAATTGTGACTACAGTAAGTACTATACTGTATAGCACAGAAAGCGCACAACAGAATGACATGGAAGTGTCAAGCGTAGTAACAGTTATATCTTATATGCCTCTGCACTCAACACACACGATAAACAGTAGACTTTAGCAGCTTAACATCCAAGCCCGTCCGACAGAGACGAATAGATTCTGCAGAGCCAAACCAAAATGTTCAGTAGTTTCACGTGCAAGCTTGCGTATATGCGATGGTTAAGGTGGTCGTACCTTTTGGTCATCTTCGGTGAGCTACTGAAGAACACCTGCTGATTGCTTAGTGACAACGGGCTGGTACTCCTGCACTCTCAATGCCGCCAAGCATCGTAACAACTTCTGACATGGTGGGCCGATATTCAGCACAATTGCGAACACACAAAAGTGCCACCTTAACGCATTCCATAATCTGAGCTCTTTCACGCTTCTTACCACCTAATGATGGATCAATAAGTTTGTGCAACCTGTTTTGATACTTGCGTGCCTGAAAGAATTTTCAAATCATTACAGGTGATGTTACAAATTTTCAGTATAGATTTCAGACAAATCTTACAGAACTGGTGCTACCAGCTATTACAAGTTTTGAGCGCAGAAACAAAACCACAGACAAATTTTCAGTAGTGCATCAGTCATAGAAGTTATGCATCTGTAACCCAGAAATCGCAGGGTATCTTCTAAAAACTAAGAGAAAAAAGACCCTGAAGTTCAAGGCAACTCAGAGACTGTCGCACTTAACATTTTCCCGCGTCGAGTGAAATGCATTGGCACATTTTTTATTCACGGAAGGGGATCACTGTTTATCAATAATAACTATATATGTTGCAAACAAAAACAATATCGCGAGATATTTTACGGCATGCTTGTTTAAAATACTTACATATTCAGGAAGCAGTAGCCCTCGAGATATGCCCTCCGCCATCGCTATATAAGACAAACACATCTTTCCACATATTATCTCAAGAAGTACAATGCCGAAGCTATACACATCCGTCTTCTCCGATATCTTTCCAGTAGCAACATATTCAGGATCTGCATAGCCCCTAAAACATGAAGATGGGATTATCACGCCAATGCTAAATCATGGATACACACTAAAAAAGGAAAGGAGAGAAAGGGTCGCGTTTGTATCAGATGTCATTTACCATGTGCCACAAACGGCCACTTCTGCAGTCACATTTGGAGCTAAAGTTATAGCCATACTAAAATCAGAAATTTTAGCATTCATTTCGTGATCCAACAGGATATTACTTGCTTTTAAGTCCCTGTGGACAATGCACATCTGAGAATGGTCATGCAGATAAGCAAGACCATCTGCTATCCCTCTAATTATTTGAAAACGCTTAGACCAATTTAGCAGTCTCCTTTTTGTTTCATCTACAAAAACAGCCATGCAATGTAGATCATTTAGAGAGAAGTACTTGCTGAACAATGAATAGGAAAATAAAAGATGCCTTGATCTTAGTGAAAACTTGCCAGCAATGATATGCACCAAGCTTTTGTTTTCCATGTATTCATAGACAAGAATATTTTCTTCTCCTTGAACACAAAACCCCAGTAGTGTAACTACATTTTCATGTCGAAGATTTGCACTGGCTTCAATCTCAGCTCTGAACTCTCCCGCACCTTGTAATGAAGATGGCTTGTGTCTTTTGACAGCAATCTCAAGTCCATTTGCCAGTTTTCCCTGAAAAGGTTGAATCTCAATATTAAAGAACACATCTCAACAGCTGGTGCTAATGACTGGTGTTATGATCCTTAGATCATAGGGGTAAACGGATAGCCGGATGGCGTCAGCTGCTAGGGGAGAGTGAAGACTATAGATTGGGGAGACGAAGGGGATTGGGACTTAGACTATTGTATTCTCATTGCTTAATGCCAACGATTACAATATGCATCCTTATATAGAGGATACTTCTAAAAATTATAGATAAAATCAATCTAAATGATGACATTCTTAACTAATAGATAATCTTTCTAACTAATAGATAACTTTTTCAATTACCTAATCCCTATACCAGGAAACTAATCAACTATTTAAGAAAATATATATTCTTATTAGGGAAGGTAATCCCTTCCTACTTCTGGTGCTATAGTACCCGTGTGAACAGTAACCCCGCCCATAATAACTACTCTCCTCCTTTCGCGATAGCTAGTCCTCGAGCTGTGGTGGCGGCCACAGGGATTAGGCTACCGGTTGAAAAAAATTTGGAGGGTAGCGATAACTCCGGTTACCGCCGGTAATAGGAAATTTCGGTCAATTTTCGACCGATTTTTTTTTATTAAAAAAAACTCAAATATTTGGATTTTAAATTTAAAAAATCAAATTCGAACAAAATTCAAGCAAATTCGAAATTTTTTTGAACAAATTTAATCAAAACCAAAATTTTCGTATCGGTTTGAATTTTACAGATGATCATCGATAACACCGATTCTGGCCAGAATCACGAAATTTCAATGAGTTTTTTGCCTTTGGCGGCCATGGCTGAAGCCATAGGAGACCCTATGTTGACGAGAGGTCGTGGTGGCGGCGGAACATAGGGGTAAACATCACCGGGAAGATAGCCGAGTGGTGTCGGCTGCTAGGGGAGATGGAAGACTATAGATTGAGGAGACGAAGGGGATTGAGACTTAGACTACTATATTCTCATTGCTTAATGTCAACGATTACAATAGGCCTCCTTATATAGAGGGTTCTTATAACAATTATGGATAAAATCAGTCTAAATGATGACTTTCCTAACTGATAGATGACCTTCCTAACTAATAGATAATCTTTCTAACTAATAGATAACCTTTCCAGTTACCTAATCCATATATAAAGAAACTAATCAACTATTTACGGAAATAGATATTCTTATTGGGGAAGGTAAACCCTTTCTAATTCTGGTGCTATAGTACCTATGGTACTGCTCATGTGTGTGAACAGTAACCCCACCCATGACACTGGTGGGCCCATCATCAATGGCATTACTAGTATATGCAAGCACCGCATGATAACCTAAAGTGGAGATGAGATAATATATGTAGCATGATAACCGAGACATATAAAGCATTTACAACTAGTATTACATTAGTTAGAATAGCAAGTAATCAAGTTGAAATTATGCTGAACTGAAAAATCAAATAGGAGGGTATTCAAATATCACAAATTTCCGGGTGTCCTTATGAGTTCCACCCCCTATTTGTGAAAATTTGTGAAATGTACTATCCCACTTAAATTAAATCATGATTCAATGATACCCCCATTGGATACAAAACTACATTCAAAAGCGGGTTCATCTATGGGAAGGAGCTAAGAAAGTTGCAAATATCCTATCCTCAAGGTCGATGAACTGCTGTTCTAACAAAAAAATATTATTGAAAAATAAACATCAGGGTGAACTATTATGCCAACAATTGGGTTCACATGCCAAGTTATTTATTCCATCCCTACAGTGAAAAACTGAAATTTCATACTTCTAATATTATAAGTTCTTAAGCAGTTCAAGATTTTGTCTCATACTAACGTTTGTCTCAAGAAAGCACTACCTTGTAAAGATACCCAAATCCACCATTTCCAACCAAGTTTTCCATGATAAATTGTCTGTAGCATCCAGTATCTGAGAGAAATTAAAACATGACAACTCTGGTCCTCCTCCAACACCGATGAGATTTAATAGTTCTTCAATGTTCATGACTGGGCCTGATTCATAGAAAAAGTTATTGATTATGAATGGCAGTGATGACTGACGAGTCAAAAACCACTTAAACCATTTCTACGGGATATAGCTAATATCCACATAGTCAGAAACGATAGGGTACAGTAGGACTGAACCAGAACAATAATCTAAAGCTTCCTTGTCTTGCCGAAAAGAAATCTGCATATTTAGTGGAGTTGCAGTGGAACAGATGAGGTAAGATACACTAAACAATGGAATCCTAGTAAACTGGAAGTTTTTATTTGAATGAGATTGAACAGAATAATAAAAAGAAAGAACAGTGGGAACCGGGAAGCACATTTGTGCAATGATAGTTTCTAAACATTATGCTATAGCTATACTATGCTTTTTTTCATATAGTATAGCTTTTACATTGTCCTGTATTGATATGAGTAGGTGTTCCAGAGTTACGTAGATATACTTCAAAGTAGGGAAAATGAACTTAGTAACACCCAAAAGGGGATGTAATAATGAAAATAACACCACAAAAGATGGCAGCTGCTAGATGATATTGCAAAACAAGTTAGAAACTTGAAGATTAAATTGCGAAAAAGTGCATGGACATACTTGCTGTTTGTTCTTCATCAGATTTTGTGGGAGGTTCAGTTACTCCCTGATTTTCTATTTCAATTGCCTTGAGGGCCTCTATTCTGAGCCTGATACAGTATCAAATATATCAAATGATACACATGAACAAAGGAAATCAACATTGGCCATTAAAATTTAATTATGTATTCTTTTGTGTTTCTGGATTAACTAGCTAGCACACATGGTGACTAACTTGTAAGTGAAGTTTAAATCACCTGCACCAGAACTGTACACTGGGCCAGGTTCTGCAAAGATAGAGCATAAAGATGGTATAGAGCAATGACACATGTCAGACTGGTTATAATTTGAAGAGAGGTAGGTTTCCCAACAAATTATCTTTCATAGTATAATAATAAGATGCTTGTGCATCATTCATTCTACACTTTGAATGAAATGTCAAGAAAATGAAGCAGGTTTACAATGGCTTAAATGCACAGGGAAATCGATGAATGTGACATGAATTTGACACAAAAAAAAGGATACCATGGATATACCATACCTAGCTTCATGTACCGAATGATGTGCTGCATGTAACTCATCTGTAGTCTCCTTGGAGAGGACACAAAAAAGATGGAAATAAGATCCTTTGAACGTAAGTTTTCTCAAGAACAAATATTACGAAAATAAGTAGCAAACATTCCAGCAAAAGACTGGAATCAATTCTTTGAATCTTCTATTATATATATATATATATATATATGAAGCATGGTAGGTGTAAATGGAAGATTTTCCCACATGCTTTCCTAGACATGGTAGGTGTAAATGGAAGATTTTCCCACATGCTTTCCTAGACGAAAAATATTAAACTTACTGCGCACCACTTGTAATATTTATGTCCCTTTTTACTAGATCTTTATAGGATCTCTCTAGGCTCCAGAAGTTGCATGGTCTTGAGTTGTGTTAAGATTATAATCAATCTGAGAATTTTGTTATGAATATTGTGTGTATATTGAAGAACCCTAATGGGCAATATATATAGGAGTACAAGAGGTGTATGCTATATACAGATAAAGCAATACAAAAGACAGATAAGGAAATACAAAAGAGTCCCTATTCTAACACCAACCCCCCCCTCAAATGAAAGGCGTATACAATAGTATTGCGTTTGGAAAGGGTTGACACTAAAATATGGAAAATCCGAAGTCCGAGTCTTGATAATGTCATCGTAGCATGCAGCTCTTGGAAAATATGTCGAATATCAAAAGTGTTAGAATAGGACTCTAGAATAGATTTTGGTTTCCTTATCTATAACCCCTTTGTAATCCCTATATATATTGCCCATTGAGCCCTATTGAATATACACACATTATTAATAACATGGTATCAGAGCTTAGGGTTCTAACCTAGCTCTCCTTCCGCTGCCATCCGGTCGCCGCTTCCACCCCCGACAGTCGCCGAAGGTCGTGTCGCCCGTCGCCGCTCATCCCGGTTGCGACCTCGTCGAGCCGCCGCCGTCGCCGCTCATGCCGATTCTTTGCCGACACCGTTGCTATCCGACGCCGCCGGGGCGCACGGCGCCATATCATCCCGGTGGCCGCTGCCGATCCGCAACCTCTGCCTCCCCACCAGAGCCACCGCCGCCTCTCCACTGGAAGCACAAGGCCAAGGACGAGCTGCCCGCCCGTCGCCGAAGGTTGCTGTCGCCGTCGTCCTCCCTGCTGCTGCTCGTCGTCAGCCGCACTCACCGCCGCCGACGAGCAGCAGCAGGGGGGAAGGGTTCCCCCCGCGCGTCATTGCGGTAACAGGCCGGGCGAAACTGCCCAACCTTTTTAAAGAAATCAGCTCGTCTGATGGGCCTGTGTAAGTAAAAGAAAAGAGAGACAGAGAGAGAACGTCACTCTAACCACCGCGCCGTCCAGCGCCACCTGTTAGACTTCGTTGCCTTGGTCACTGCGCCGTCCAGCGCCGCCTACCAATGGCTTCCGTTCCATCTGCTGCGATTCCATTCTCAGGAACAAAGCTTAATGGAACAAACTACAGGTTGTGGTCTTCACTTATGGAGATCATGCTAGATGGTCTCTGTCTCTGGGGCATGTTACTGGTACCCGACCTTGTCCACCATCGCTGGTTCAGCCTCCTCTCAGACAGCCTACTTCTACATCTCCTACAGATGATAAGGCCGTCAAGAAGGAGGCAGACACCACTGCTGCTTCTGATGCTGCTGATGAGGCTTATCAGTATGCCATCGATGCTTTTGAGCGCTGGTGTGCTGATGAGGCCCGTGTTCGAGCCATCCTGGTGGTCAGCATCGATGACCCCATCCAGCCAGATATTGTTGGTCTGCGTGCCACTCGTCAGATCTGGGAGTACTTGCGCGAGCAATACCAGCAGAGCAGTGATGCTCAGTTCTTTTCGCTTCAGCTTGAGTTGGAGACGCTTCGCTAGGAGGACTCTCCCGTCGACGATTTCTTTCGAGCCCCGGACAGTCTCTGGCGCCAACTGCATGAGTTGGCTTCTCCGCTCTGCTAGGCGTGTCATAAAGTGCAGAAAGTGGATCGTGATCGCCTTCGTCTTTATGATTTCGTTTGCCATCTTCGCCCAGAGTTTGAGCCTGTCAGAGCACAACTGTTGAGCCGCTCACCACGACCGACAGTCACCGAGGCTCTTTCGACGCTTCGTGTTGAGGAGATTTGCCGCGGGTTAGCAGCACAGTTTGTTCTGACTGTGCTTGCTACCTCTTCTTCTTCGACTACACCAACGGTTTCTGCTTCGACTACAGTTCCTCCTCAGGTGTCTGTTTCTACTTCTGTTTTTGCACCAGCTAGGGTTCAGTGCAATTATTGCAAGAATTTCGGGCACGACTATCAGCGTTGTGTGGTGCGAAAAAAGCAGAACAAGGCACGTGGAGGTCCACGCTCCAAGGGAGGCCCTTCCTCCACTGGAGGACAGACCATCACGTCAGGACCTTCTCAGCGAGGTGACTCTATTCAGCAGCACTGTCATGCTCTACTTCAGTAGCTCTCTCACAGCTCAGCAGTTCTGCCAGTCTAACTCAGACGTCTCCTCCAAGTACCTCTTGGGTTCTCGATTCTGGTGCCTCTTTTCACATGACACCGGATTCCACATCTCTCACTTCAGTAGGACCTCCTGTTTTTCCTATCTCTGTTCAGACAGCTGACGGTACTCCTCTGTCTGCATTGGTGTCGAGGCACTCTTTTGTCCACGATTTTTACATTCATTTGTTTCCCATGTTTCCCAGCTTACCATGCAGCTTCTCTCGGTGGGTCAGCTCACCGATCTCGGCTGTAGGGTTGGTTTTGACTCTCACACCTGTTTCATTCAGGATCAACAGACAGGGATGGTACTTGGAACTGGCCGGCGCCGTAGGGATCGTCAGGGTCTCTACATTCTTGATCGCCTCCATCTTCCGTCCACTTCAGTTGCTCCTGTCACCTCTACGTCTACTTCCTCCGCCACTGCTTTGCTACCACCTCTGGCGTCTTTGCGCAGTGGCATCACCGTTTAGGTCACTTGTGTGGTTCCCGACTTTCTTCATTATTTCGTCAGAGTGTTCTTGGACGTGTTACTGTTGACACGACCATATTTTGTCAGGATTATAAGCTGGGCAAGCAGCTACAACTTCCTTATCATTCTAGTGAGTCCTTGTCTTCTCATCCTTTTGACTTAGTTCATTCTGATGTATGGGGACATGCACCTATTGTCTCTAAAGGTGGGCATAAATCTTATGTTATTTTTATTGATGATTATTCTCGTTTTACATGGATTTTCCCTATCTCTAATCGTGGTCAGTTTCTTGCGATCTATCTAGTTTTGCAACGATAGTTCGTACTCAGTTTGATTCTGTCATTCGTATTTTTCGATGTGATTCTGCTAGCGAGTACTGTTCTGACGCTTTTCGATAGTTTCTTTTTGAGTAGGGCACTTTTTACCAGTCTTCTTGTCCTGGTGCTCATGCTCAGAATGGGGTTGCTGAGCGCAAACATCATCATCTGATTGAGATTGCCCGCACTCTTCTTCTTGCCTCTCATGTTCCACCACAGTTCTGGGCTGAGGCTATTTCTACGGCTGCATATCTCATCAATATGCAGCCTTCTACTGCTCTTAAGGGTGTCAGCCCTATAGAGCATCTCTACTCTCGAGCCCCCCCAGTACACTCACCTTCGTGTTTTTTGTTGTACTTGTTTTGTTCTGCTGCAGCCTCGTTAGCGCACTGAACTATCGGCCCAGTCAGTTGAGTGTGTATTTCTTGGTTATAGTTCTGGGCATAAAGGTTATCGCTGCTGGGATCCTTCTGCTCGACGGATCAGGATTTCACGAGACGTTGTCTTTAACGAATCTCGATCTTTCTTCTTTCGAGATTTGGCATCTTCTCTTGTTTCCACTGTTGAGTCGATTTCATGGTTGTCTCTTTCAGACTCTTCACCTATTTCTCCACTATCTCAGTCTTCCCCTGGTCTGGCTCCAGTGGTTCCTTCTGTACCTTCGCCTTCGGTGGTGTCTCCTACAACACCACCTCTGGTTCCTATAGCACCATCATCTCGTTTCTCTGGTGTTCACTACTCCAGACGTCCTCGTCCTTCACCAGTCTCCTCTTCTGGTATCTTGCCGACACCCACATTTGATCCTCCTGATGATGCTCCTCCTTACATCCTTCGTGACCGGGCATCCCTTCGAACTCCTGATCGTCTTGGATTTGCTCCAATAGCTCATGCTCTCTCTGTCACTGAGCCTAGTTCTTATCGTGCGTCTGCTCCTTATTCTCAGTGGCAGCTTGCCATGACAGAAGAACTTGATGCTTTTCGACGTACGGAGACTTGGGATGCTGTGCCGACCCCTGTGCATGCTCGTCTGATCACATGCAAGTGGGTGTACAAGATTAAGACCCGGTCTGATGGTAATATTGAGCGCTACAAGGCTCGCCTTGTGGCTTGCGGTTTCAGCAGGAGTATGGTCGGGACTACGATGAGACTTTTGCTCCTGTTGCCCATATGACCACTGTTTGTACTTTTGTTACGGTTGCTTCTATTTACTGGTGGTCTATCTCTCAGCTGGATGTTAAGAATGCTTTTCTTAATGGTGTTTTGCATGAGGAGGTCTACATGCAGCCACCACCTGGGTATTCTGTTCCTGGTGGGCATGTCTGTTGTCTTCGTCGTGCTCTTTATGGCCTCAAACAGGCTCCTCGTGCTTGGTTTGCACGTTTTACCTTAGTAATTACTGCTGCTGGTTTCACGGTCAGTTCCCACGATCTTGCTCTTTTTGTCCATATCTCATCTCAGGGTAGGACACTGCTTCTTCTGTATATTGACGACATGCTCATCACTGGTGATGATTCTTTCTTCGTCACATATGTGAAGAAGCATCTCAGTGAGCAGTTTTTGATGACTGATCTTGGTTCTCTTACATACTTTCTTGGGATTGAGGTCTCTTTGATGCCTAAGGGCTACTACCTCTCGCAGTAGAAGTATATCCAAGATCTTCTTGATCGGTCTGGTCTGACTGATACTCGCACTGTTGAGACTCCCATGGAACTATGCCTCCAGCTTCGTGCCACTGATGGCGATCTTCTTGAGGATCCTACTCGATATCGTCATCTTGTTGGGAGTTTGGTGTATCTTGTGAGCACTCATCCTGATATTGCTTATGTTGTTCATATCTTGAGTCAGTTCATGACCCATCCTACCTATATTCACTACAGTCACCTTATTCGTGTTCTTCACTACTTGCGTGGGACTATCTCTCGTCGTTTGTTTTCCCTAGCTCCACCTCACTACAGCTTCAGGCGTACTCCGATGCGACCTGGGCTAGTGATCCTTCTAATCGTCGTTCTCTTTACGCTTCGTGTTTTCTTGGCTCCTCCCGATTGCACGGAAGACTAAGAAGCGATCGCAGATTCCGTTCGAGTCAGAGGTGAGTTAAGATTTATGGCGCAAGTGACAACAGAGGTTACTTGGTTGAGGTGGCTACTTGCATTTTGGAGTACTGTGGTGAGACCTCGACTCTTTTGTCCGACAAGATCAGGTGCTATCGGTGTGCCAGGACCAGTGAAGCATGAGCTCACCAGGCATATTGGTGTGGATGCTTCATACACTCGCTCACAGGTGCAGGAGGGAGTACTTGTTTTACAGTTTGTTCCATCAGAACTACATGTTGTTGATTTCTTTACGAAGCCACAGACTAGAGCACAACATTTGTATTTTCTCTCCAAACTCAGTGTGTGTGATCCACCATGAGTTTGAGGGAGGGTGTTAGAATAGGACTCTAGAATAGATTTTGGTTTCCTTATCTGTAACCCCTTTGTAATCTCTATATATATTGCCCATTGGGCCCTATTGAATATACACACATTATTCATAACAAAAAGATCTCCTCCCATCTGGGGTCGTGCAACAGCCCATAAAGCACAAGGTGTAGGGGCTGACAAACTTGACCGCGGCAACACGATGAAGAAGATGATGAAACCGACATGAATAGATAGAGCTGTCAAATCAAGCTGAATAGGAATAGATGGAAGTATGACAGCGCAGATCGAAGCCCAAGACGACGGTGGCGCGAAAGAAGCGTGGCGGCCTTAGAAGCTCGAGGAGACGGCTAAGAAAGCGGTGGCATCATAACGACATCTATGATCTGCACGCGGCTCAGAAAGAAGAGCGGGAGCGGCGGCTGCTGCTATGCATAAGTCAATTCCTATTCTTCTATGACTGACAATAAATTTGTGGACTCGCATGACTTAGACGAACTCAAAGATTGAGTGGTACGGACTTAGATGGACGCAGCGGAAGAAACAACACTAAGAAAGAAAAACCTAAGGATAGCTAGGATAACTAGCAGCAAATACTAGCATAATTAGCAGCAAGTTGACGCAATGTTCTCCTTCCTGCCTCCTCATCTACTGCACCACTACCCACAACTCCCTCCGTGTCTCCATCGAGCACCACTCCTGCAAGCTCGGCTCCATGAAGTCCGGCTCCACCGGCAACAGCGCCTCCTCCAACTCCAACTCCTCCCAGCCCGCTGCGTCCTCGTCGTCGCGGGCCAAGAAGATGGGCCGCGTCGAGACCACTGCAGCCACGCCTGGATCGGATCGTCGCTGGCGCCGCCGACGACACAGCGGCGTGACCGGTGCAAGGAAGCAGAGGAGGTTGTGGAGCCCGACGGCGAGCGCATGGGCGGCGTCGATCTCTGGCTGTAGCTTCTGCGGCCGGCAGAGCGCATGGGCGGCGTCGACCTCCGGCTGAAGCAAAGGAGGGAGGCGAGCTGAGGTGGAGTCGGTGCATACAAGAGGAGGCGGCCTGGATAAGAGGACATCGACGAGGGGGCTTAGATCCGGAGCTGACGACATCAGATCGGAGCTCACCGAGCTCGATCCAAGGCCCAGGGCGGCGCTCGGCGACCGGATCCGTCGGCGGGGGCTCGGGAGGCTGGCAGCGACGGTGGATCCGGCCAGTCCAAGCAGCAGAGGAGCTGGGCGTGGTGGTAGAGCTTGCGGCGGGAGGCCGGCGTGTCTGATCCATACTGGATGCCGCCGCTGGGGTGGAAGCTGGGCGATGACGTGTCCCGGTTGCCTATGACCTCCTAGTCAAGTGGCAAGTGGAGGTCGGCCGAGCGGTACGCGGCTGTGGAGAGGAGCCTGCTCGACATCATGCGCTCCCGTAGTGCCGCTTCAGCGCGCCGATGATACGGCAGGCGCTGCGGGAGGAAGCCCACAAGAAAATCGGCGACACCGGCCTCCTCGACCACCTGTTCAAGCACATGGCCGGCAGGGTGCCGGAAGGCAGCACTTAGCTGTTCCATCGCCGGCACAACGAAGATGACGCCAACGAAGACGACGCCAATGAAGACGCCGAAGAGGCCGCCCCCAAAAGCGGAGATTGCTCCTCCCGGGGGCAGCGGCGACGACGCCAGCCGGAGGCTAGGAGGCAGCGGCGGCGGTAAGAAACCCTAACTCTAACATTTGCTCTTATACCTGTTATGAATATTGTGCGTATATTGAAGAGCCACAATGTGCAATATATATAGGAGTATAAGAGGTGTATGACATATATAGATAAGGCAATACAAAAGACATATAAGGAAATACAAAAGAGTCCCTATTCTAACCAGGGGTTTGATAATCGGCCGATTATCGGTGCTCTCGCTCTGCCCCCCCCACCCATTGAAAATCAAACCGGTTCCGAAATTTGAGATTTGAATGAATTTTATCAAAAAAATCAAATTTGCTTGAATTTTGTTTAGTTGATGAATGTGTGAAGTAATACAAGTCCATCCGAATCTTGCTACCATGCTAACTAGCCAAGTTGATAATTTTTGTTCGAATTTGATTTTTTTAAAAAAAATTTTGAAATTTTCGACTAAAATTGGCCGAAAAATTCTGATTTTCGGTCTTACTGGCTCTATCGGGACCCCCCGGTAAATTTTTTTTCCAATTATCAAACCCCTGATTCCAACTCCTATTCTAACAAATTTACCATATTAGATTAGTTTTTTATTAACACACGAGAGATAGAGGGAGAGTATACCATTTGCACTTAGAAACAAGTTTATATTATTTTAGATTTGAGTAATAAGGCATTAGCTAGAAAATCTGGTCTTTTTGAAGCAACAAAAAAATCATTTTTTTTCCTGAGAACACGCAAAAGCATTCGTTAAAAATAAAAAATGACCCAAGAAAGGGTCTACAACAGAAAATCTTAGAAACTGCAAATCGCCGTTTTCTATCGGTACCTCTGTGCACAAAGGACGAGGTCCGTTCAGAAGTCGCTCCCATGTCCGGGTGGTGTCAACAAAGCCAACGAGGGGGAAAAGCTGAAGGTAGAAGGTGATCTCATTCTGCACCTCGCGGAGCTGGTCAGCCCGCTTCCCTCCCATAAAGCAGCTGTGTAGGTAGCTGTTGTCCTGGCAGGATGTGATGAGCATGTACGTACGCCGGAGCGTCTCCTCCAGCAGCTCCACCGGGCTCCTCGTCTCCGGGTGCTGCATCAGCTGTGTGCTTTGGAGCTGCTCTAGAAGGTCCCCAATCATCTTCACCCGCCGTGCCAGCAGCTGGCATGTCTCCCGGTTCCTTTTAACTGTCCGCGCAGCCTTCACAATCATCGTGATGAGGCCATATGCATCTACCCCGGCAAGCTGTGCGATGCTGGCCACCTGACCCACGCCATTCCACAGCGCCATCTTCTCTCAGTTTGTTTCCAGGTCTACCTCAGAGAGCGAGAAGAAGACAACCTTTCTTGAAAACAAGCACCCGGTAGCCAGCTAGTAAACCTCAGGACTTAGAAAAGCAGTGAGTCTGATCAGTGGCCACCTTAGAAAATGCAATCTTGAAATTTCCAAGCCTCCACTGACGTCCTGCACGAGCAAGATCTTCCATCTTCATGCGATGAACATGGGGGGTACGAATTCTCCAAGAAAGTTCCGAGGATGGGATGTCCACATCCGAATTGCTGACTCGGCGAGCGGACTAAGTACCATTCAAAAGTACAAATGGGTACCTCTAGAAGTTTGTTATAATTGCAATACAAGCATGAGGTAGCTAGCTTTAAAAGGGAGATTCAGTTGTGCATACATATCCTTATTCGATACAGTGGATGTGCAAAGTTAAATACAACCATGAATGAAACAGGTGTTGGTAATGCCTATTAATTCAGATTAGGAAGGAGATGCTTCTTTACTTGGGAGATTTGTTGGAAGTTTATATCAAAATAGAAAAGTACCGTTTGGTAAAAAAAAGTCAGTCACTTTGCCCATTATAGCAGAAAAGGTCAATGGAGCAGAAACTTCAATGAAATTTCTAAGGAGCTTCCCGTAGCGCCCCACATGAGATAGATGCTTCACTGGAAAGATTTTTTCCATTAACACCTTTCAGTGCCCTACATGAACAAGATTTTTTTTTCCATATCAATGCATTAAGCAACTGGATAGGAGACATATGTGTCCTGTTCTCTTGAAAGTTGGAACTCAACTCTAGGGAAACGGAGATTCGATGACTGTAATTGGACAAGCATTTCCACACCTTCAGAACCTGCCCCGCCGAGAACCCAAGTCAGTGGCTGCGGCATTTCGACAAACACCTCGCGGGCGTGCCGGTGGGTCCTCCTGACGCGCCGCCATCTCTGCAAACAGCTGCACCTCTCACAGTGCATCAGTCCCAGCTCCGTGGAGGGGCATACACAGTGGATTTCTTGCGTTGCAGCGGCTGAGCGGGAAGGAGAGGACACGGATTGCCGGGAGGTGGTGGAGCTCCGGTGAGCGGCGTGATCGGTGGATGGATGAAGCTGACAAGCGAGCCTCTAAGCCTATTGGCTGCATCTCTACCGTTTCGATCAGGCTAGAGATACAGTAGAGATATGATTATTTTGTATTTTTTATCTGTTTTATTGTATTGACTTATCTGTATATGGTATACACTCCATGTATCTTATATATATTGCCCCTTGAATATCTTCAATATACATAATATATCCATAACATGGTATCAAAGCAAATGTTATGGATTACTCGTACCGTCGCCGCTTCCTAGCCTTCGGTCGGCGCCGCCCTCGGAGGAGTTTCTTCGCTCCTGGGGGTGGCATGCTCGATGGCACCTCGCCGAGGGAGAGGCCGGCTGCTCCCGGCTGCTCGTGCAGCCCCTGGGTCGCGCCACCGCCGCTTCGACTAGCGACGTCTGGATTCTCGAACGTGCTCATCGATGTCGTGTCCTTTTGCCCTAGATCGAGACTTGGATCCATCCGGTGCACTGTCTCTGCCCGACGTCGCCCGGTGCTCGACCTCGCTGTTTCTGCCAGACGTCGCACGGCCCTCCGGTGGGGCGTATCGTGATGGAGCTATACGCCAACGACGTTCCCCGCACGACGGAGAACTTCCGCGCTCTGTGCACTTGGGTGAAGGGTGCGGGGCGCAGCGACTCCAATTCCAAGCCAGTCGTCATCGCTGACTACGACCGCTCTCCTAGATCCACCTCTACTTCCATCTTCCTCGATCACATCGGTCGACGCTTCTGATCGTCTTTTCCCGTGACCCTCGCGTCACTTCGGCTTTGATTCGCTTGCGATTTGGTTGGATTCTTTCTTGGTGGAGTTCGGTTGGAGGAGGAGATTGGACAACCTTCTATCTACGGATTCGGCGACCTTAAAAGCTTAGGGCGATGGATCTGCAGCAACTCGAAGAAAAGAGCAGCGACTGCTGCCATGCCAAAGAAATTCCTATACTTCTATGACTGACGATAAATTTGTGGACTTGCATGGTTTAGACGAACTCAGAGATAAAGTGATATAGACTTGGATGGATGCAACGAAAAACGACACAAAGAAACCAGGAAACCGTCAGTAGAATCATGATGACCGGGCACAACCGAGGCACAACTGGGTAGTCCAATGACCAGGCAGGAAGACACAACTGAGTAGTCCAATAGCCATCCCAATACTGTAACAGATCAAGCTGGCTCAAAAGATATCAATCGGGCATCATCAACTCCTCGTCTCCTACCTGCTTAAAAATCAGAGAGCCCGTGCAAAGACCTCTGAAGAAGTAGTAGCAGAGGACTCATCTCGTTGTCCGGGACGACCACTAACACACCGCTTGGAGAAATCTTCATCGATAAATCACACTGTGAGTCCGCGACCACGCCTCCCCTTCCGTCGCATCACTCCAGCCGCGACGGCCGAATCCGTAGACAGAAGGCTGGCTGATCTCCTCCTCCAACCGAACTCCACCAAGAAAGAATCCAACCAAATCGCAAGCGGATCGAAGACGAAAGTGACGCGAGGGTCACGGGAAAAGACGATCGGAAGTGGCGACCGATGGGATTGAGGAAGATGGAAGTAGAGGCGGATCTAGGAGAGCTGGCTGCAGTCGACGATGACTACTGGCTTGGAATTGGAGCTGCTGCGCCCCGCGCCCTTCACCCTAGTGCATAGAGCGCGGAAGTTCTCCGCCGTGCGGGGAACATCGTTGGCGTACAGCTCCATCACGATACGCCCACCGGAGGGAGGCGGCGGCTTGAGAGGCCCAGCGTCAGGAGCTCGGGACAAGCGGCAGGAGGTCGAGGGCCATGCGACGTCGGGCAGAGACGGCGAGGTCGAGCACCGGGCGACGTCGGGTAGAGACAGCGCACCGAATGGATCCAAGTCTCGATCTGGGGCCAAAGGAGACGACCTCGACGAGCACGTTCGAGAATCCGGGCGTCACTAGTTGAAGCGGTGGCGGTGAGATCTAGGGGCTGCATGACCAGTCGGGAGTAGCTGGCCTCTCCCTCGGCGAGGCGCCGTCGAGCAGGTCACCCCCGGGAGCGAAGAAACTCCTCCCGGGGGCAGCCGCGGCGTCGGCTGGAGGCTAGGAGGCGGCAACAGTACGAGCAAACCCTAATCCTAACATTTGCTCTGATACCATGTTATAAATATATTGTGTGTATATTAAAGATGCCCAATGGACAATATATATAGGGTACACATGGTGCATGCTATATACAGATAAGGCAATACAAAAGACAGATAAGGAATACAAAATAATCATATCTCTAATATATCTCTAACATATCAAACATATGTCGCCCAGATCGAATAGGGAAATAGCGGTAGAGGGATTTTTGCAAGAGGCCCTCAAACTATTTGTACATTTATTAAGACTAACTATTTGTACATTTCAATCCTTTTTCAGTTTTCACCTCTCTGTTCGGCCAAAAGCCCAAAAGCACTCCTCCATCCTCAGAAAACATATGTAATGAAGGAAAAGGAAGAACTCTGTCTTTTTCCTCAGGGCACTAGTGAAAAATGCAAGGATTAAAAAACATAGACCGAACATAATTTTTTGACCCTTCATGATGAATTGATAATGCTCGTAAGTGTTAGGAATAGCAACTTGTATTCTCAAGAGGCCAAAGGGCCAGTATATATAGACAAATACATAAGGTGAGTATGCAAATAACCCATCATAACAATGAGGAATAATACAATTACACATATATCTCTAACACCCCCTCAAACTCATGGTGGATCAACAACACTGAGTTTGGAGAGGTAGAAGCCGTGTTGTACTCGAGTCTGGGCCTTCGTGAAGAAATCCGCTATCTGAAGCTTGGAAGACACATAGTGAAGAACAATCACCTAATCATGCACACAAGACCTCATGAAGGAAGCATTAACACCAATATGCTTGGTGAGCTCATGCTTTACAGGGTCACAGGCAATACTGATAGCACCTGTACTGTCTAACAAGAGAGGAGTTGGTGTAGTACCAGAAACACCAAAATCCTCAAGTAACCATCATAGCTAAGTAATATCTGCTGTCAAGAGAGCCATAGCACATAACTCAGCCTCGGCACTCGAACGTGATACTGCAGTCTATTTTTTCGTCTTCCAGACAATGAGAGAACTACCAAGAAAAACACAGTAAGCAGAGATAGACCGGTAATCAGAGGGATCGCTGACCCAAGTAGCATCCGAAAAAGCCTGAAGCTATAACGAGCTGGAGTGTGGGAAGAAGAGACAGCGAGAGATAGTCCCACGAAGGTATCGCAGAACTTGAAGAAGGTGGCTGTAGTGGACCTGAGTGGGAGCAGAGATGAATTGACTCAGAATGTGGACTGAATAAGTGATATTCGGACGAGTAACAGTAAGGTAGACAAGACTCCCAACAAGATGACGATAGCGAGTCGGATCAGAAAGAGGCTCGCCATCAGAGGGCCGGAGATGAACGTTGAGCTCCATGGGAGTCTCAACAGTACGTTGATCAGTGAGAGAGGCGTGATCAAGAAGATCCTAAATATACTTCTCTTGAGACATAAAGAAACCATCTGGAGTGGAAGTAACCTCAATCCCAAGGAAGTAATGAAGAGGACCAAGATCCAACACAAGGAACTGCTCACTCAAACGAGCCTTGACAAAGGCAATGTACTCAAAATAATCTCCGGTGATGATCATATCATCAACATACAGATCTATAAATATGATACAATATCGATGAACCCCTTTCGAAATAAAGGGAGCTGGACACCAAACATCTGAATGAACAAGATCAAAAGGACGCTGAAACACTAACTCACTATGAGAATAGGGAAACTGAATATGTTTCCCTAACTTACAGTCCTAACAATCTAAAGACACGTCTCCTGAGAAAGACCCGAGAAGACCACGACGAACTAAAGACGACAGACGAGATCCACACAGATGACCAAGACGGTGATACCACTGCTGGAAAGAGCTAGTAGACGGAGTGACAGAAGCGGTGAGACTAGCGACGATGGTTGCAGCGGAAGGAAGGTGAAGCCAGTCAAGCTCCCAGAGACGCTGTGAGTCAAGGAGCCGAGGGCCAGAACCAACCAGAGCACCCATGTGGCGGTCTGAACACAACAAGAGTCATAGTAAAGGATGACCCGACAACCAAGGTCAGTAATCTGCCCAACAGAAAGAAGCTGCATGGTTAGGCGAGGAACATGAGCAACAGAAGGAACATGAAAAGATGAGTTGCTAAGAGGTCATCGACTAGAGACAGAAAGAGAGGTACCATCAGCAGTAAGAACACTGACATGAGAATCAAGAGGTGTAACGAAAGACATAGTGGAAGAATCATAAGTCATGTGAAAATATGCTCCAGAATCAAGAATCCACGGGGAGGTACCTGACTGTGTAGGAGGTGGTTTCTCATTGCAGAAGAGTCGATGAGCGAACATGTCGAGGAGAACACAGGCGGCAAGCAAAGGCCGAAGTCGGCTATCTCCCCTTTCGGTGAGAGAAACTGCTGAAGGAATCGATGTAGGCGTCGATGTAGAAGCACCAATGCCAGTGCTAGTAGAAGAACGGCGTGAAAGATGCCACTGCTTCTTATAGCACTGGGACTCAATGTGGCCGACCTTGTCGCAGTAGGAGCAGCGAGTACGGGCACCGCCAGATGGAGGGCGGCCTTCACCACCTGTGGCAGCCGTTGGAGGAGACAGTGTGCTGAAGCGTGGAGCAGTCGGTGTAGCAGGTGGACGAGCGGCGAGCACGGAGGGGAGTGGCATCAGACCAGTACCACTCAGGCGAGTCTCCTCTGCATGTATCTCGGTGAGAGCCTCTAGAAGAGTGGCACGAGGGTGGCGTGCAAGAAGCTGGGCACGCCTTCGCTCGAACTCAGGACGAAGGAGAATAAGAAAATCGTAGATACGCTAAAACTCCAGGTCAACACGTACAGCCAGGCAGCACGAACAGGAGTGACACCAAGAGTGCGAAGAGAGTTCAATTGACGCTAGATAGCAGAACTCTGAGCGTAGAAAGCGTCAACAGTAGCATCACCCTGCTAAAAAAAGTGCTCCTGGCGGACCACGGACAGGTAGAGGGCATCACCAGAGGGCTCGTAGCGCTAACGAAGGTGAGTCTACATCTGGAAAGCCGTAGGGAGTCCCACAACCTCAAAAGAGAACTGAGGCTGGACACTGGTGATAAAAATAGCAGTAGCCCGAGCGTCATCGTCGTACCACTGAGTGTATGCGGCCAGTCAATCCTTGTAGGAATCCAGAGCCTCTTGGTAGGCAGAGGCAACCGCATTATCAGCAAGGCCAGCGGCCTCAACAGCAGCGCGACAGGCGTAGGCTCCGTCGGAGGAGTAGGGCAAAGCGGGCAGGTGACATCACCAGAGAGGATGCCCCAGAGATGAAGACCACGCATGTGGATGCGCATGTGAGACACGAAGTCGGTGTAATTAACACCTTCGAAGATCACCGGACAGCGAGGGAGGGAAACAGTGCCCATTGGTATGCGGCGCTGGATGGCGCGGCGGTTAGACCGATGTTTTTTTACCGGACTTTTAATCGAAACAGGCCGGTCGACTCATGGCCCGCTCTGCTTTAAACAGGCCAATGCACGGCCCTGATCAGCAGAGGAGAGGCCAATCGGGGGGGACTAGGGTTCCCCTCCCCCTCGTGGCGGTGGCGACCCTCTCGGCCGGCAGTCTTCGTGACAGGTGGCGACGGCGGATCTCGAGGTTCTCCGCCGATCGGGGAGGTGACCCCGACCTCGATGCCGGCGAGATCTCCGCGGACCGAGCGGCGCCGTGCTACCGGAGGACCGCGGCCGTGGCGGCGGACGCCTCCACCCTTCTCGCCGTGACCGAGCGGCGGCGTTGCGCTACCGCACACCCGGGTGGTGGGCGTGGCGTGGTCGGCGTCTGCGGCTGGTGAGCGGAAACAGCGTCTCCACCACCGACAGGTGTGGCCGGCGTCTGAGGCGTGGTCGGCGTCTGCGGGCGTGGTGTGGTCGGCGTCTGCGGTCGTGGTGTGGCCGGCGTCTGCGGCTGGTGAGCGGAAGCAGATGATGACAAGCGGCGACGTTGCCTGCGGGGAGAGAGAAGCTGACGGCAGCGGCTAGGGGAAGTCGACGGCGGCGGCTAGAGAGGAAGACAAGTTGCGCGTCCGGAGAGGTAACCTTAATGGGCTCTGATACCATGTTAGAAATAGCAACTTATATTCTCAGGAGGCCAAAGAGCCAGTATATATAGGCAAGTACAGGAGGTGAATATACAAATAACCCCTCATAACAATGGGAAATAACACAATTACACATATATCTTTAACAGCGAGAACTTGAGTTTTCACACTAGGCACACCAATGGCGACCATTAAGGATTGCCAAAGAGAGAGTGATATGCATAATACAATCTGTCAGCTACTCAGCTCAATTCAGGTTGTGGCACCATGCTTGTATCCTCTGTCTGACTCAGACTCAGACTCAGGTCTGTGCCCATGCCATCTCTCTTATAGTAAGCAGGATGCTTGGGGACGGGTAATGTCACACCCTCGCAGCTTAGCATCAGAACAACATCCCACATGGTAGGCCGGTCGGCTCGGTTCTCTTCAACGCAGAGCAGTGCTATCTGAATGCATCGCATAATCTCCATTATTTGAGGTTCATTGCGTAACGAGGGATCAATAAACTCAACCAATCTTCCATCCGTCCACAGGTCCCATACCTGACAAAGTTAGAATGTCAGGTTACAGGAAAAAATAATTTCAGTAGCAATAAACATTTGTCAACAAAATATATAAAATAGGAGTAATCTGATTTTCTGATTGCAAAGTTGAGCTACCTACATTCTAAAGCAGGCCATAGAGTGGGCAGTGTTGAGATATCAACATTGTGTTCCTGCTAGGTTTTGGGAAACATGCATGCTCAAAAGTTCACTTACCCACGTATTCAGAGGTCCGTAATCACGACGTCCACTAGAAAGTGGACAGAATCTCTTTCTACTAATAATCTGGAGAAGCAAGGCACCGAAGCTATACACATCAGCCTTCACTGAGAAGAGACCCTTTTCCCGATATTCAGGGGCGATAAAACCACTGAAAGACGAAAAGTAAAAATGAATATCTCCAAAGAAATAAGAGCAAAGGAAACAAGGCAAAGAACTCGAATCGATGATGGAAATATATTAAAAGTCTTACGGCGTGCCAAACACATTTTCTTCATACACTTCATCCACCCCTGGATTTAATATTTTGGATAAGCCAAAATCAGAAATCTTAGGGTTCATATCAGAATCCAAGAGAATGTTGCTTGGTTTCAAATCACGATGGATAATATGCAGCCCACATTGCTTGTGAAGGTAAACAATTCCCTGAGCTACGCCTTCAATTATTTTATAGCGCATAGGCCAGTCCATTGACAACCCGGTTTTTGTGCCTATAAAGGGAAGACCGTTAAATGAACACAGTGAAATTGGTACATTTATGAAGAAAATAATGAAATTATTAACAGAGACATGCCAAAGATGAAGTCGTCCAAGCTTCCATTCAGCATGTATTCATAGACCAAAATCTTCTCTCTTCCGTGAAGGCAACATCCCAAAAGCTTAACTATATTTGCATGCTGAAGCTTCGTGATGGATCGAATCTCGTTGTCGAAATCTAAATCTTGGAAATCTAGTTTAGTGGGTACTTCAAAACGCTTTTTTATGGCAACCTCACGTCCATCATGAAATGTACCCTGAAAAGTGCAAGCACCAAGCTCAGATGCTGTTAAATGTTTGATAATAAACCTGCATTATATTTGGGCCCTTTAAAGAAGAATTAGGTATATGGTAATCAGATTACTTTGCCATTGTTTCATTTGCTAAACAATCATATCAACATAATGACAATGATTTTCTCATTCTCTTCTGGATCTTATTGCTGCTATATTTTGAACCCGCACAAGCTTGTTGACTTTTGTGGTCTGCCTTCTTGTTTTGGTTGACCTTACAAAGTACGTATGGAAAAAACTTGGCAAAAATAAGGATATCCATAACCTTTCATGAAACCAATAATCCAGTCAAGTAGTTAACAGTAAGCTTAGGAGGTAAAAATAAGACACTCCATTACTGTTGCTATCATTAAGAAGTCCTACTTTATTTACTGCTTTCCTGCAAAAACGATGCTACGTTTTGTGCAGAGATACAACTTGCATAAGCATGAATTATAGTTACAACAGTGAGACAAATCTACTTGTCTTTCACATAGAACTATTAAACCCTGCTTTCTCTCCCATTTTAAGCATTCAAAAGGAAATTGTGTCACGTTTCATGAAATTACGGTAAAATACAAAACCTTATTAATCATTCCTACTGACTGCAAAAAGAAATGAAGATTACGGAAAGTTGTGAAATGTTCCATGAACTAGAAAAAGAAATAATCCTATCATTAAGAAAGTCTAGAGTATTCCTCTTTTGAAACTCCAATTTCCTAAAGGAAGCATATTTACTACCTTGTAAACAATGCTGAAGCCACCTAGTCCAATCTTATTATCAGCTGAGAAGTTATTTGTGGCATCCACCAAATGGGAGAAGCTGAACTTCATAAACCCTGTTAGTAAAAAACAAGAGTTAACAGTTACTGCCCCATTGATCAATTAGCACTCTATCTCTGTATTCTTTTTTGAAATTTATGAATTATGCAAGCTTATTTTCCTTTAAAACAGGCACAGTGACTAAATCACAACGAAAAAATATTAATAGTGAGCATGAGCCATAGAAGTAGCATGGTTGAAATGATTTGATAACGATGTAGAGCTAGCTCAACTTGCATGATTATGCATGTAGGAGTGTCATGACAGAGGACATGACTTTAAATGTTTAGTTAGTGTCTTAACTTAATACCTGTTCCTTTATGTCCAGTGAGCCCATGTACAATGTAGGGATCATCATTTGCCTCCTTCCAGGGCCACCACATTTTGCGTTTTCTGGTTGGCAGTGCTTCAACAACATTTTGAGGGCCTACAAGGAATTTGATGTAAGATTGGTGTATCATGTAGCTAGAGGGAGCAATAATTGGAGAAATAAGAGCATAATCAAGAGGATGAAAAATAAGTTTTTGAAAAGCATACTAGTATATTTCATCCATACTTAAGTAAATCGGATATGCATCAAGTTACATTAGAGAAACAACTACAGTCCTACTGTTCCTCGGTAGCTGATATAGCTTACATGTGGTTCAAGATGTGATTCAGAAGGCATCTTTGGCTTTTTGCACCATCCCTTCTGTAACATCCTGAATGTTGAGGTTGTGAAAAACTGGAATTTTTAAAAACTTTTCGATGCATTTTGGTGTTATCTAAAGTTTCTGGATTTTATTTGAATGCTTGTTGAGTTTAGAATCCCAAAGAAGCAAATTAACAAAATTAAATTCAAATTGATAAAAAAGACAAATTGAAATAATATTCTGAATTTAAACTCTCTCAAAATTCAAATGAAACCCCTAACCTAATTCGGCCGCGACCCTAACTAGCTTAGCCCAAACTTCTTTATTTCTTCTCCCTCCCTCCATCCAGCCCATCATTTTCCTTTCCTCCCCGGACCGTCCTCTCCCTTCTCTTGATCCAACTGAGGCCCAACTTCACACCTCTCTCCCTCGGCCCAGCACCCAGCCCACCTCCTCTTTCTTCCCCACGCCGAAGCCCACGCATCGCCTCGCCGCTGCTCGCACGCCCGCGCGCGCTGTGGCCATGTTGTCACCCACGTTGATGCCGTCCTAGCCCGACCGCCGCCCCGACGACCCACTCTCCTCCACGTCACATTGCCGCTCCAACGCCCATGCCTCGCATTGCTGCAATGTCGTCGCGCACAGCAACTACTCGCGCTCCGCTCGTCCACCTCGCCGTCAAATCAAGCCGGCAAATCGCGAGCTCCTCCGCCCTATATAAGCCGCAACCGAGCTTCGCATCGCACTCGCCGCGTTGCCCTCTGCACCTCTCCTCCCATCCATCCTCCCCACCAAGAACCAGAGGAGAAGAGAGCTCAAGCTCTCTGTTTTCGGCCGCCATGCCCGCCGAGACGCTCCAGCCGCCCAGGTGAACTTCGTCAACCACCACCATGCCCTTCAAGCTCGAGGGATGAACTACCGGGTAGCAGCTCGAGGTTTTGATTTGTTTCGATAGTAGCCAGTGGAAAGTGCAAGTAGTAGCCCGATGGAAATATAGCATCTGATGGCAGGAGTCACTCTCTGTTAACAAGAGGTTGTCGCCTTTGCTATTATATAACTAGTCAGTTTCATTAAAATTGGTTTAGTTAAAATACTATGTCTCAAGCCTTCCATATAAAATTTGAAATGCGGCTTTCTGCTGATGAATAAGTCCCTGTACTGTGGTCTTTGTGGGGTGGGCACATGGTTCTTGTACAGCAGCTTTAAACTAGCATCTTGAGCTTTAGGACAGCTTTAGACTAGCATCTTAGACTAGCTTTAGGACAGCTTTAGACTAGCACTTAGACTAGCTTTAGGACAGCTTTTGACTAGCATCTTAGCATATGCTTGGCTGGGTAGCAGCCTATATATTTGTATCCCCAACCCCTCAGGTTGGTATGGCATTACGTGAGAAATAAACCAAGAAAATTGCCCCATCTCCAAGTGTCATCCTCTCCATGAGAGTAAGGATCTTGCTATCACCAACAGCAAGACTCCAGCGAGTAACAAGTGGTATCAGAGCTATACTATCCTGTAGCCTGAGCATCTCCTGCTCATCTCCGTCTCGGCCTCAGCTTGCCTCACCAGAAGGAAGTGGCAGCGGCTCCATTGTCCTCGCCACTCCTCTCCGGAGGCGGCAAGACTCGTCGAAGCGCCCTCTCTCCACGCGACAATTTCAAGATGCGCCGCCATGTCCGCAGGCGATCTCGGCCTTCGATCGCCTCGAGCACGCGGGCGTCGTGAGCAGACGGCCGAGCTTCGCCGCGCGGCAGAGCAATAGCGGCGAGCGGCGGCAGACTGCCAGCGCGGCGGCGAAAAGCGTCAAAGTGGCGGCGGCGAGCGGAGGTGGAAGCGGCGGCGGCGATCATGCGGCGCGTGGGCGGCAGCGAAGGTCAAGGTTCTGCGGCGGCAACAACGACTCCCATATCCGTGATGACAGCGCCGACGCGACCTTGAGCGGCCGGAGAGGAGGCGGCGAGCGGAAGCGGCGCGATGGGCGCCCACGCACGCCCACGAGCGCCGGCGGCACCAGACAGCGCGGCAGCGCGGTGGCGCCTCTGGAGGCGGCGCGCGCGGCGGCGGCGTCTGGTCGACGGAGAGCGCGGCCTTCACAGCGACGCGCTCTCTCTCTCCCGATGCGATGCCGTGGTCACCACGAGTACCGTTCGTCGTCGAGGGCGCCGCCCGCTGGCGGGTGGCCTACCCTCACCAAGACCAACTATGTCGAGTGGGCTGCGGTGATGAGGTAAAGCTCCAGTCGCGGCATATGTGGGATCTGATCCGGTCTGGCGGCGTCGACTACGACCAGATCGACGGACGCCATCGCCGCAAAGACGCATCGCCAGCGATCGCGCCGCGCAAGTCTACATTGCGAGCACCGCGCGGAGTGGGAGCACACGGCCTTCAAGCCAGTGAGGGCGTGGATGACTTTGCTCTCCGTCTCAACACTCGCTGCGGCCGCCGTGCGCCGGCGACGACACCTACGGCGAGGAGAGGCGTGGAAAAGCTCTTCCGCCGCGTCCCCGAAGTACAAGCGACGGCTCGCTCGATCGAGTCTCTGCTGGACCTCTCCACGATGACGATCGAGGCGTTGGGTCGCCTCAAGGTCGCTGATGCGGATGATGAGCCGGCGCCTCTCGGGACCCGTCACCATTGGCGGAAGCTCCTCCTCGCTCGGGAGCGCTGGTCACGGCCAAGGTGACGAAGAAGGGGAGCCTTCTTCCACGACAGCGACGCAAGCGTGGCAAGCGCGGCAAGCCACGCAAAGACGCCAGGCAGAGCGCGAGGACGTCTGAGGGTGATGGCCGTGGGGCGCCAGGCGGCGCGGCCGGCAAGCAAAAGCCGGACGAGATTTACTCTTGCCACAACTGTGGCAAGCTTGGTCATTGGGCCGTGGATTATCGACAACCACGACGCGGCCGGGCCCACGTCGCGCGGCGCAGGAGGAGGAGCAGTGGCTCTGTTCATTGCTCATCACGAGCATCGAACTACCTCCAGCCGCACCGGCGCGATGGCTCTCCTCCACCTTGACGAGCCAAAAGCACATGCCCTCCTCGGCTACGGCCCGAACAACGACAAGATCGACGGGTGGTGCCTCGACACCGCGCCACCCATCACATGACCGGCCGACGGAGTTCTTCGCCGAGTTTGACTCTAGCGCCCGAGGCTCCGTCAAGTTTGGGGGCGCTCGGGCGTGGAAATCAAGGGCGCCGGCTCCGCCATCTTCACCATCGTGTCCGGTGAGCACAGTACGCCACCGGCGTCTACTACATCCCCGACTGCGGAACTCCATCATCGCCTTGGGACGGTGGATGAGAACGGCTCGCGTGTCGAGATCGAGCACGAGTGTCGCGGATTTGGGATCTTCGCCGCCTTCTTGCCAAGGTAACCAGAGGCGCAAATCGACTCTACATTCTTCACGTGCGGTGGCACAACCCCTCTCGTCTCGCCGCTCGTAGGGGCGACGAGGCGTGGCGATGCACGAGCGCTTTGGGCACCTTCACTCGAGGCCACAGGCGGCTCGGTGCCACGGAAATGGTGCGAGGCCTGCCGTGCCTTGACCATGTGGAGCAGTTCTGTGACGTCTGCGTGTTGACGAAGCAGAGGCGACTCCCCTTGATGGAGAAGTCTCTGTGTTTTGTCTGGTGCTTGTGGGGCTACAGCACATGGTCAAGGACAACATCTTGACTGTCATAGGACAAAGCAGCTTTAAGGACAACATCTTGGTATCATATATAGACAAGCAGCTTTAAGGACAAAGATCTTGACTGTCCTTGTACAAAGATCTTAGACAAAGATCTTAGCATATGCTTGGTGGTTGGCGACCTATAAATATGTATCCCCAACCCTCAGTTGGCATGGCATTGTGTTAGAAATAAACAAAGAAAAATTGCCTCATCTCCAAGTGTCATCCTCTCCATGAGAGTAAGGATCTTGCTAACACCAACAGCAAGAGTCCAGCGAGTAACAAGTGGTATCAGAGCCTTAACATCCTGTAGCTTGAGCATCTCTTGCTCATCTCCGTCTCGACCTCACAAGCAGCCCAATGCAGTAGCAAAGCGGCAGCTCGGTATCCCCGCTCACTCCTCTCCGGAGGCAGGCGGCTCGTCGAAGCAACCCTCTCTCCACGCAATGTTTCAAGAGCGCGCCATGTCCGCAGGCGCTCTCGGCCTTCGGCCGCCTCGAGCACTCTGCGTCGTGAGACGGCCGAAGCTCGCCGGCAGAGCAGCCATGCGAAGCGAAGGGCGGCGGCGGAGAAAAAGCGTCAAAGGGCGCCAAGGTCGGCAGCTGGCGGCGGCGGGCAGCAGCCCGAGCGAGGCGGAAGCGGCGGCGGCGGCAGCGCGCGTGGTGGCGGCGAGAGGTCAAAGCTCTGTGGCGGCAACGGCGAGAAACCATATCCGCCGATGACAGCGGCGACGCGGATCTTGAGCCGGCGGAGAGGAAGCGGCCGCGGCGGCGGCGCGAATGGGCGGCACAGCGCCACGAGCGCCTTGCGGCAGCCAGATAGCGCGGACGCGCGGTGGCGCTCCTGGAGGAGGCGCGCACGACGGCGACGTACGGGTCGACGGAGAGCGCGGCCTTCACAGGCGACGCGGCTCTCTCTCCCCGGTACGGTACCATGGTCACCACGGGTACCAGGCTGTCGTCAGGGACGTCGGCCCCGGCGGCGGGTGGCCTACCCTCACCAAGACCAACTATGTCGAGTGGGCTGCGGTGATGAGGGTAAAACTCCAGGTGCGGCATATGTGGGATGCAGTCCGGTACGGCGACGTCGACCACGACCAGATCGACGGCGCCGGATGCTCTCATCACTGCGATCCCCGCCCGAGATGCGATTCGCTACCAACAAGCGGATCGCCAAAGAAGCTTGGGACGCCATCGCTGCGAAGACGCGCCGGCGGCCGACCGCGCGCAAGTCTACATTGCGAGCGCCGCGACGGAGTGGGAGCACTTGGCCTTCAAGCGGTGAGGGCGTGGATGACTTTGTTCTCCGTCTCAACACTCATTGCGGAGCCGGTGCGATTCGGCGACGACACCTACGGCGAGAGAGAGCGTGGAAAAGCTCTTCCGGCTGCGTCCCAGAAGTACAAGCGGGCGGCTCGCTCGATCGAGTCTCTGCTGGATCTCTCCGATGACAATCGAGGAGGCGTTAGTCGCCTCAAGGTTGTTGGCAATGATGAGCCACATCGCCTCTCGGGACCGTCTCCATTGGCGGAAGCTCCTCCTCGCTCGGGAGCAGTGGGTCGCCGGCCAAGGTGACAGAAGAAGGGGAGCCTTCTTCCACGACAGTGACCGCAAGCATGGCAAGCGCGGCAAGCCGCGCAAAGACGCCCAGGCATGGGCGCGAGGACGTGCCGAGGGTAATGATCGTGGGCGCCAGGCGGCGCCCGGCAAGCAAAAGCGACGCGAGGCGACTCTTGCCACAATGCGGCAAGCTTGGTCATTGGGCCAAGGAGTGTCGACGACCACGACGCGGCGAGCCCACGTCGCAGCAGCAGGGAGGAGGAGCGATCGGCTGTTCATTGCTCATCGCGAGCATCGAACTACCTCTGCGCGCACCGGCGCAGATGGCTCTCCTCCACCTTGACGAGCCAAAAGCACACGCCCTCCTCGGCGACAGTTCCGGCAACGACAAGACCGGCGGGTGGTGCCTCGACACCGGCGCCACCCACCACATGACCGGGCGGCGGGAGTTCTTCTCCGAGCTCGACCAGCGCTCGAGGCACGTCAAGTTCGGCGACGCCTCGCCGTGGAGATCAAAGGCGTCGGCTCTGTCGCCTTCGCCGCTAAGATCGCGAGAGCACCGGCCGCTCACCGGTGTCTACTACATCCCCGCTGAGGAACTCCATCATCGCCTTGGGACACCGGATGAGAACGGATCGCGCGTGGAGATCGAGCACGGGTGCCGCAGATGCAGGATCATCGCCGCCGGCTCTCGTCAAGGTCAACAGAGCAACCGCTCTCGCCCTTCACGCGCAGTGGCGCAACCTCGTGTCTTGCGACCCGCCGCGACGACGACGCTTGGAGGTGGCACGAGCGTTTTGGGCACCTCAACTTTGAGGCCCTAAGACGGCTTCGGCGAAGGAGATGGTGCGGGGCATGCCGCGCGTCGACCACGTGGAGCGATTCTGCGACACTGCGTCCTCACCAAGCCGGCGGCTCCCTTCCTCGCCAGCGAAGCTTCGCGCCAAGGAGAAGCCGAGCTCGTGCACGGTGACCTCGTGGCCCGTGACACCGGCTACACACAGGCCGGCGCTACTTCCTCCTCCTCGTCGACGATGTGTCCCGCTACATGTGGATCTGCTTTCCGACGCCAAGGCGGCCCATGCGGGCGCCATCAAGCGCCTTCAAGTTGCTGCGGAGGCGAGCGCGCCACAAGCTTCGGTCCTACGCGGACAACGGCGGTGAGTTCACGGCGGCCGAAGTTTGCGGCGTCTTCGCGCCGACGAGGATCCATCGTCACTTCTCCGCGCAAAGACACCCCGCAGCAGAACGGCGTCGTCGCACGCCGCAACCAGACGGTGGTGGCCACCGCCCGCGCCCTCCTAAAGCAGAGAGGGATGCCGGCACTCTACTGGGGTGAGGCGGTAATGACTGCCGTCTACCTGCTCAACCGCTCCCCCACCAAGGCCCTCGACGGCAAGACGCCATACGAGGCCTGGCACAGGCGCAAGCCCGCGGTGAACCACCTCCGTGTCTTCGGCTGCCTGGCCTTCGTCAAGGAGCTCTACCACGTCGGCAAGCTCGACGACCGGAGCACGCCAGGGGTCTTCATCTTGCTACGCGAAGGGCGCCAAGGCCTACCGCGTCCTCGACCCTGCGACACGGCGCATGCGCATCACGCGTGACGTCGTGTTCGACGAAGGGCGAGGCTGGACGTGGGGCAAGATGGTGGATGACGGCTCGACTCCGATGACCAGCGATTTCATCGTCGACTACGTCCACTTCGAGGAGGCGGGGGGAGCCAGCAGCTCATCTTCACCGAGCTGGCCTACCCCACCGCCTCGTTCGCCACCATCTCCGGCGAGTCCTTCACCACCGCCAGCACCGCCGGCCACGCCTCGCTCTCCTACACCGGCACCTACTCCTTCAGCTCGGCCGCCGGCGGCCGACCCACAACGGCGGCAGCGGTGGAGTTCGCCACTCCGCTGTCCAACGACGAGGATCGCATCGACGCCTACCACGGCGGCGAGCCTCTGCGCTACCGTACCGTGGACGACCTCCTCGGCGAGCAGCCGGTCCCTGAACTGGCGCAGCGCGACCTCAAGGCGGAGCTGCACCTTGCACAGGACGACGGCGAGCCTTGTTCCTTCGCCGAGGCGGAGAGAGACGCGGCATGGCGTGCCGCGATGCAGGAGGAGATGGACGCCGTCAAGCGAAACAAGACGTGGGGCCGGCCGATCTTCGGTAAGCCACCACGCCATCTCTCTCAAGTGGGTCTTCAAGCTCAAGAAAGACGAGGTGAGAGGTGATCAAACACAAGGCGCGCCTGCGTGGCACGTGGCCGTCCGGCGGGAGAGTCGACTTCGACGATGCCTTGGCGCTGTTGCCGCGATGGAGTCCGTCGTCTCCTCCTTGCCCTCGCAGCCCAGGAGGGCTGGTGCGTTCATCACATGGACGTCAAGTCTGCTTTTCTCAACGGCGACTTGAAGGAGGTCTACGTCCGCTAGCCGCCAGGATTCATCATCCCCGGCAAGGAGAGCAAGGTCCTTCGCCTGCGCAAGGCCCTCTACGGCTTGCGGCAGGCACCGCGAGCTTGGAACGCCAAGCTGGACTCCACCCTCAAGAAAATGGGATTCCAGCAGAGCGCTCACGAGGCCGCGGTCTACCGGCGGAGCAAGGGAGGCAATGTCCTGCTGATAGGCGTCTACGTCGACGACCTTGTGATCACCGGTACCAAGGAGGAGATCGAGGCATTCAAGGCGGAGATGAAGGCCACCTTCCAGATGAGCGACCTCGGGCCCCTCTCCTTCTACCTCGGGATCGAGGTCCACCAGGACAGCTCCGGCATCTCTCTTCGCCAGACTGCCTACGCCAAGCGCATCGTGGAGCTGGGCGGCCTCACCGACTGCAACCCAGCCCACACTCCTATGGAGGAGAGGTGGGTCGAGTCGTAAGAGTACGGCGGAGGAGGTAGGCGCGACGCGATCTGCGGCGCATTGTGGGCGCCTTCGCTACCTTGTCCACACGCCGCCGGACTTGGCGTTCGCCATCGGCTCGTCGGCACCGTTCATGGAGCGACCGACGACGGAACACCGGTAGTCGTGAAAGGATCCTCCGCTACGTCGCGGGCACCTCCGACTCACGGCTTGCACTACCTAAGGTGCCCGCCGGCGCTTCATCGGCATGCAATGACAATGCGACCACGCCGGCGACATCGACACGAGCAAGAGCACCACGGACGTCAGACTTCCTCGGCAAGTGTCCGTCACCGGCGATCGGTCAAGCGGCAGTGGTGGCTTTGTCTAGTCAGTGAGGCGAGTACATTGCGGCCACTACCGCTTCTACCGAGCTCGTGGTGGCTCGGTACTGGCGATCTCCTTAGCGAGAGATGCGGGGCGAGAGAACTCGGGGTGGACTGACAAGTCCGCCTTGGCCTTGGCGAAGAACCCCATCTTCCATGAGCGCAGACAAGTACATCCGGGTGAGGTATCACTTCATCGGTGCTGGATGAAGGGAGTATCCGACCAACTACATCAACACCCAAGACCATTCGCCGACTTCGACCAAGTCTCTTGGCGGATCAAGTTCCAGAACTTCGGCGCCAGGATCGGGATGGCTCAGATTCCTCACAAGGAGACACACAAGACTTAGGGGAGAATGATGGAGAAGTCTCTGTGTTTTGTCTGGTGCTTGTGGGGCTCTGACACATGGTCAAGGACAACATCTTGGTATCATAGGACACAGCTTTAAGGATGACATCTTGGTGTCATAGGACAAAGCAGCTTTAAGGACAACATCTTGATCATCATAGGATGAGCACTTTAAGGATGACATCTTGACTGCCTTATACAAAGATCTTAGACAACATCTTAGCATATGCTTGGTGGTTGGCGACCTATAAATATGTATCCCCAACCCTCAAAGTTGGCATGGCATTGTGTTAGAAATAAACAAAGAAAAATTGCCTCATCTCCAAGTGTCATCCTCTCCATGAGAGTAAGGATCTTGCTAACACCAACAAAGAAGAGTCCAAATGAGTAACACCCCTTTCCCAATGGGCGAGTTTAGAGCCAAGGAGAGGCTCGAGCTCGTGCACGGGGACTTGTGTGGCCCGGTGACACCGCCACACCGGGAGAACGACGCTACTTCCTGCCGCTTTCGTCGACGATCTCTCCCGCTACATGTGGGTGATGGTCCTCGGCAAGAAGGGAGAGGTCATGGACGCCATCAGCGCCGCAGTCGCTGCGGAGGCGAGTCTGCGCCGCAAAGGCTGCAGCGTCTTTTGCGCCTGAGGCAAGCGGCGAATTCACGGTGGTTCGCGTCGTCTTCTTGTGATGAGGGCATTCAGCGCCACTACTCCAGCGCCGTCTGACCCCGCAGCAGCGGTGTCGTCGGCCGCGCAACCAGAGCGGTTGTGGGGATGGCTCGGGCCCTCCTCAAGCGAGAGGGATGCCGTACCGTCCTCTGGGAGAAGCGGTGGTGACGGCCGTCTACATCCTCAACCGCTCACCTACCAAGGCGCTCGACGGCAGGACGCCGTCGAGGCTTGGCATGGACGCAAGCCGGCGGTCTCCCACTTGCGGGTCTTCGGCTCCCTCGCGTTCGCCAAGGAGCTTGGTCACATCGGTAAGCTCGACGACAAGAGCACTCCGGGAGTGTTCATCGGCTACGCGGAGGGCTCGAAGGCCTACCGCATCCTCGACCCTGTCACACAACAGCGTCGATCTCGCGTGGCGTTGTGTTCGACGAAGGCGAGGCGGGCGTGGGACAAGGCGGTGGGCGACGGTTCGACTTCGACTCGCAGGGACTTTGTTGTCGACTACGTCCACTTCGAGAGCCGGGAGCTAGCAGCTCGTCTTCACCGAGCTCGTCCACCTCGACACCTTGCTCGCCACCAGCTCCGGCGAGTGCTCCACCACCTTCGGCACCGGCTACGCCCCACTCTTCACCACCGGCCACTCCACGCTCTCCCGCACCGGCTCACCACTCTCCTGCACCGGAGGCCACACCACCGGGATCGGCCCCAATAGCTTCGGTCCACGACGAGCAGCGCATGGTGGAGTTCGCTACTCCGCTGTCTCACGACGAGGACCGCGTCGACGCCTACCACGACGACGAGCCTCTGCGCTATCGTACCATGGACAACATCCTCGGCGAGCTGCCCATCCCTGGACTGGCGCAGCACGACTTCGAGGCGGAGCTGCACTTGGCGTGCGACGACGGCGAGCCCCGCTCCTTCACTGAGGCGGAGGGAGACGCGGCGTGGCGTGTCGCGATGAAGCAGGAGATGGACGCCGTCGAGCGGAACCGGACGTGGGAGCTGGCGGATCTTCCTGCCGGTCACCGCGCGATCACCCTTAAGTGGGTGTTCAAGCTGAAGCGGGATGAAGCCGGCGCCATCGTCAAGCACAAGGCTCGCTTGGTGGCACGAGGCTTCGTGCAGCAGGAGGGGGTCGACTTCGATGACGCCTTCGCACCCGTCGCGCGCATGGAGTCCGTTCGTCTTCTCCTCGCACTTGCAGCCCAGGAGGATTGGCGCGTCCATCACATGGACGTCAAGTCCGCCTTCCTCAACGGCGACTTGAAGGAGGAGGCCTACGTCCGTCAGCCGCCGGGATTCGTCATCCCCGGCAAGGAGGGCAAGGTTCTCCGCCTGCGCAAGGCCCTCTATGGCTTGCGGCAGGCACCACGAGCCTGGAACGCTAAGCTGGACTCCACCCTCAAGCAAATGGGGTTCCAGCAGAGCGCACACGCAGGTCGCGGTCTCACGTGCGGGGCAAAGCGGCAACGCCTGGCGGTGGGCGTCTCGTCGACGACACTGGTGATCACCAGCTCCAAGGAGGCCGAGGTCGAGGCGTTCAAGGCGGAGATGAAGACCGCCTTCCAGATGAGCGACTTGGGGCTCCTCTCCTTCTACCTGGGGATCGAGGTCCACCAAAACAGCTCCGGTATCTCCCTTCGTCAGACCGCCTACGCCAAGCGCACCGTCGAAGTGGCGGGCTCACCGATCGCAACCTGCACCCACACTCCTATGGAGGAGAGGCTGAAGCTGAGTCGTGAGAGCACGGCGGAGGAGGTGGACGCGACGCAGTACCGGCGCATCGTGGGCAGCCTTCGCTACCTCGTCCACACACGCCCAGATTGGCATTCGCCGTCGGCTCGTCGGTCGGTTCATGCACGGCCGACGACGAGCATCGGCGGCCGTGAAGAGGATCCTCCGCTACGTTGCGGGCACCTCCGACACGGCTTGCACTACCCGAGGTGTCCCACGGCGCGCTTCATCGCATGCAATGACGGCGACCACGCAGCGACATCGACACCAAAGAAGAGTACAAGCGGATTCTCTTCTTCCTCGGCAAGTGCCTCGTTAATGGCGATCGATCAAGCGGCGGTGGTGGCCTGTCGGTGTGAGGCCGAGTACATAGCGGCTTCCACCACTTCGACTCAGGCGCTCTGGCTCGCTCGACTGCTTGGTGATCTCCTCGGCAGAGACACTGAAGCGGTGGCGCTCAGGGTGGACAGCAAGTCCGCCTGCTCGCAAAGAACCCGTTTTCACGAGCGGAGCAAGCACATCCGGGTGAAGTACCACTTCATCCGAGGTCGCTTGGATGAAGGCGAGATCAAGGCGAGCTACATCAACACCACGGATCAGCTTGCGGACCTGCTCACCAAGCCTCTTGGGAGGGTCAAATTCCTCGAGCTCTGCTCTAGGATCGGGATGGTTCAACTCTCCCACAAGACGACGCACAAGACTTAGGGGGAGAATGATGAATAAGTCCCTGTACTGTGGTCTTTGTGGGGTGGGCACATGGTTCTTGTACAGCAGCTTTAAACTAGCATCTTGAGCTTTAGGACAACTTTAGACTAGCATCTTAGACTAGCTTTAGGACAGCTTTAGACTAGCATCTTAGACTAGCTTTAGGACAGCTTTTGACTAGCATCTTAGGACTAGCATCTTAGCATATGCTTGGTGGGTAGCGACCTATAATTTGTATCCCCAACCCTCAAAGTTGGTATGGCATTGCGTAAGAAATAAACCAAGAAAATTGCCCCATCTCCAAGTGTCATCCTCTCCATGAGAGTAAGGATCTTGCTATCACCAACAGCAAGACTCCAGCGAGTAACATCTGCAAGTAAAAGAACCTCAAGTCTTCCTTTGTTCAGCCTTGCATCTATTATAATTGCATTCTGTGTGGTAGCTTGCTGAGTACCTTTATACTCATTGTTGCTCAATTACTATCATTTAGTAAGCTGAAGAAGAAGACCTTGCGAGCGCTTAAAGGCATCGGTAGAGGTTGAACGAATAAGAGGCCGAGAACTAGGTCACGAGCACTAGTTGATTGCCCGTGGGCATATCATGAGGGTCTCACCTAGATTTTGTTTCCGTTTCCGCTGCTAATATTTAAAGGTTTTGACCTGATCAGCCGTTCTGTTAGTCAAAAGTTGTAAGATCTATTTATGTATTGTTTAATACTATATAATAACTTTTTTATTGCGAGATATGTGTTTGATATTTAATAATGTTACTATATGCACTAGCTACTGATCCAGGGACTAGTGCAGTTGTACACAGAGGGTTCCGAACTGTAAATCCGGGTCCTGACACCTCCCTCTATCTAATTGAGAGTTTGGACACAATATGTCCAAATGAATATATTTGGAGTTATGGAGTTACGTAATCAGTAATATATATTTGAAGCATTTTTCTTGATTCAGAAACTGGTGATCTCTAATAATATATCAGTATGCAGTGCTGGGAACTCATTTTAAAGAAGGACGATGAGAACTTGCACTCCAAGCTATTTGATCAGTGTTGGGATGAACCGTGCTGGTTGGATCAACATTATGGGGTGCTGACATTGTTAGCTTTTGTTGGGACAATGGTGCTGATAGCTTCCCATAAGCAAACGGACAATAATATTTGAGACACCGATCAAAATTTTCAGATTATAACTTCAGATTCTCCTAACTTAAGGTGAGTCCTCACTTGATTCATCCCCCAGTGTACTTACCGATTACACGGCCAATTAAAAGCACACATGCAGTCTACAAATTCATATAAGAAGCACACACAAAAATATATTGGAATTTTAACTTCCAGGGGTAGCATTACTCTGCAAGCAGTAGATACATCCAGACAGATACCTGCTACTTGGCATTCCATAACTTTGAATGGCTCTGTTATTGCTTGAACTCTTTCTAATGAACCGCACATTTCAGTCCTGTCATTGCCAAATATTAACAGTCAATGCTATCAGATGTAATGAATGTTCTGTAAACATGGTATACAATATCATAAATACTATATTATTGCACACAATTCTTTAGTTGCATTGAAAAGTTAAAAGTTGAATAAGTTTCTCAGGATGTACTTTAGACGGATCCAATATTTTTTTCACAAACAGGCAGAACTTCGTTGTTAGATGTACAAATATCATATTGAAGAGAGAAACAGATTGAGAATATCTTACCTGGAATGAGGAGTTGAATGACAAGTAAATGACCTCCGCAACTTTGCTGCAGCCTGAAATAACAAAACAATTTTACTTTTATGTTAGACGAGCAAAAATCACAATTGAGAATTGCAACCATAAGCTTCTCTATATAATAGTGACATTGGTAAGTTGAAGTTCCGCCAAAGGCATAGGAACATAATCATCAACTACAGGTAAATATTCTCCAGATCGCAGTGCATGCAATTTTTTTTAATCTTATGGTATATTTCTGTTTTTTCCGCCTTCTCAATTTCCCCTGACAATCTATTGATAGAAGGGAGAGGGGACCAACAGTAAGTTGTTTTCTAGACCTGTGTGGAGTTTTGCTTTCGAAAGAAGTGGGGACTGGAGGTGGATGTGATAGAATATTCATTCATCTCCAACCTTGCACGCTCAACTCTTAATAATTGATGCTTTATCTACAAACAAATCTGTTACCTCATTCTCTTATACTACCTAAAATGCTGAATTTAGTTTACTGTTTCCTTTTACTGATGTATTCAAATAAACAGGAGAATAATGTATGGTACCTCTTGTTGTGGAGGACAGACACCATTCAGAATTCGTACAAGAAGATGCGTGGTGTCAATGTGACTGATGACAGGGAAGAGCTGGAGATAGAAGTCAATATTATTCTGAACCTCACTGAACTGGCTGGCTAGCTTCTCGCCCATGAAGAAGCGGTACATGTAGCTGCTGTTCTGGCAGGACATTATGAGAATGTACGCACGACGGAGGGCCTCTTCAAGTCCATTTAGTGGCTTCCTTGTCTCTGGGCGCTGCATCATCTCTGAGCTCTGCATGCTCTGCAGCAGGTCAGCGATCATCTGGACCCGCTGCACGAGCTGCTGGCAGGCCTCCTTGTTGCGGCGAACCTTGTGCACCGCCTGCATGATCTGTGAAATGAGCCCAAAGGCATCCAATCCAGACAGCTGGGCAATGTTAGCTGCCTGCCCCAAACTGTTTAACAGCACCATCTCGTCTTCTTCTCGTCAGAATGGTGCACTACTAACACCTGCAGAGAGTTACTATATATATATAGATGCCGATCGATAGGGCAAGAACCATTCGTTGTACATGAATAACACCAAAGGTAGTGCATTGAAATTCACCTCAAACAAAACGGCGCATTTGGCACAGCTCAGCGCAGCATCTGGATATCCAAAGAGAGACCGCGATAATCGATAAACCAATGTGCCAACCACCGCCTCCTCCAATCGTCGCGGATATGGTTTAACTCTTCCTCTTCAATGCGCGCTGGTTGTACAAGACGACAGAACCCCATCCCAGGTGGTTCAGCTCTCGACAAAGCGTGATCTTTGTCGGTTCCGATGAGACCAAATTCCGCAGCAGAGTCCACGCCTGAGCGCCGGGCTCCGATTGGGGCGCGGCATTAGCTGCGACAAACACGTCCTACTCAACCCTCCCCAGCAAACGCCACTGCCTCGCGGACAAGGAACATAAAGCCGGACGCTTTCGAACATTTCCACAAACACCTTGTGCTCGTACATGCAGGCGCGTACCTTGTAGAGAACGACAACACCAAGCAAGGCCGGGCTTTTCCGGGGTTCCGGGAAGACCCGGGCCATGGAACCGCGCGGCAACTTCGCGCACCCTTGTCGTGAAGGACGAGCGCCTTCTGGATTTGCTTCCGCGCGGCGAGAACGAGAGAACATTTTGGCTTCTCGGCGGCCGGCGCCTCTCGACACAACCTGTTGTGAGGAGATGAATAATAATTCTATTTCAGGCCGGCGAATCGGGCTTGGATTATGAGGCCCAACCACAAAGCCCATATTAACAATACATTCCCGTTGGATCCTCAAAATCAAATCGCCCGTTAGGAATAAACAATCAACCGAGAGCTTCTGCCTGCGGCAAACACATGTTACACTAGACTTGACATCTGAACCCGTTTTGGCCGAAACAAAAGCCCTGCACAAAACAGCATTGCTGCCGTGATGCATCTATTTCATCTCTTTGATGAATTTGCTCACCTAAGAGCTTTTTTAATATTTGTGCTCGATCAAAATACGAGTTATCAAAAAACAAATAAAAACAAATGGGCTAGTGCTTTTCACTTACCCACGTAAGTACAGGTTCCCCTTCAACTAATCGTCCCGGTTGAGAGAAGCTCATCCCTGTAGTCATCTCAAGAACTGTATATATCGCTCTTAGTGGATGCCTCGGTATTTTTTTTTTGCTACAGTGTAAAACTCGGTATCATCCTTTCCTTTCTGAACCGACGGCCGCTACACGATATTTTGTAGCACCATGATATTGCTACAATGTTACTGTATTGTAGCGCCGTGGCATTGCTACACAATAACAGATGATGTGTTTCCCTACAAAATACACGCAAACAACAAGGTAATCAGGACGGAAAACGACTATAACATGGTCCCAAATTAAATAATGGTCTAAGAGAGATTAATAAACTAGAGGGAAGTGGAATATCACATAGTTGCACCGTTGATGAATTTGTCCAAGCTTCCATTCGGCGTGCACTCATAGACCAAAATAGTCTCTTTTTCTTCAACGCGGTTCGTGAATAGAACCGTCTGTGATAATTCACAGACGGTTTTTAAGAAGAACCATGTATGATGTCTCAATTATCACAGACAATTCTTCTTAAGAACCGTATGTGAATTATCACGGTTTTATTCACGAACCGTCTGTGATAGTTACGTATAATAGACGGTTCCAAAGGAATCGTCTGTGATAAGTATAACATAGACGATTCCAAAGGAATCGTCTGTGATGAGACGTCTAGTATAGCATATTTTATAGTAGTAGTGGTCGTGCGGTCTAAAATCAGACACTCAATCTCACAAGAATAAAAGTAAAATAAGAGATGCGGATGTAGCCATAAGCTAGATGCGGATGTAGCCATAAGCTTTTCTCTCACCTTTATTGGTAGATACATGAGTCTACAATTAGATTGAGAGGGTATGTCCCTTTATGTAGAGGAGGGGTTTCTTATAATCATAGAATAAACAATACAAATAATACAAGACTAAACCACGTTGATGGACCTGCCAGGTCGATTCAAGTAAAATGGCCGCACTATGAGGCCCTTGCAAATTTACAATACAAATAATACAAGACTAAACCACGTTGATGGACCTGCCAGGTCGATTTAAGTAAAATGGCCGCACTATGAGGCCCTTGCAAATGGGTTGAACGCTACTTTTGCTTACTTTTACATGCATGCCTACCTTTCAAAAAATAGTCAAAATTTAATCAAAGCAAGCATATGCGTTTATTACCTTGTAAATAGTGGCAAAGTCACCTTGTCCAATTTGGTTTTCACTACTGAATTTTGAGAAGCCTGCTGTCAAAAGAACACAGATGATTGTAAATTAAAAACTTTGTTGGTTTCGTCGAGATTAGAGTGCCATAGTTGCAAAGCTTATCTTTACTGAATAATTGAGATTTGAGAATAGTAGAGAAGTACGTAGAGCCCACAATTTGCCAGACTGAAAGAGGTAGACCCGAACAATGATGTGCAGCTAGTACATTACGTCGATGCTGTCAGGAATGCATGGGGATTACCATAGAAAATGTGGAGAAATTAAAGCCGTGGGTCCCTAATATTAGCAAATCGAACTTTATTGTACTCCATCTGTTCCTCCATAGATCTCCTTATAGGATTTTAAACTACAACCCAGACAATGTAAAATACCATGTTACCCTCATTCATTATTCATGTAAGTAAATGACCTTAGGAATAATGAATAAAAGAGGTATACAAAGGAAAAACAATAGTAAAAAGTTGCGTCGAATTGTAGAATGACATGCATTTGAGAACAAAATTTGAAAGCTTCGATGATATGTGTGGGAGTACTAAATTAACTATTGTGTGAGAAAGTCACTGTGGGTATTGTAATGACAAAATCTTGCTGACACGCATCCCAGTAGTTGGCTAATCGTACACATGAAAAAGATCCATGTCACATTAAATATATACTTCCTCCGTTTTTTTTCAGTTACGTTTTTTTTAACTTTTATGGTACATAAGACGTGTCTTTGACCGTTATTTTTTTTGTAAATTTATCTTATTATATACTAATAGATGACGAATCTAATGATGTTTTCATGTAGTCGATCTAAATAATTTTAAATTTTAGAAAGTTTGACGGCACAGATTATACGATATAACTTAAAAAAGAACGGTATTATACTGCCTAAGTGGCACCAGAAAGAAGTTTATGGCCCTACTGATTAAGATGAGCGAGAATTTTAGATACCTAAGCTGTGCAGTCGCTCGCGTACTTTATCTGGTACAGGAGCGGGAGGTGTCTGCGTAACTGTGGAAGAGCCAGCTGCTGCTGGAATGGGAGCTCTCGTGGTTTCGCCGGTGACTTCGGTGTTAGTCTTCCGGTTGTTCTTGCTCTTTGGATCTGGTGTTCTTGTTACGGGTCTGAGAGAGAAACCGAGAGAGAGAGATAGATTAGGGTTAGGGTGTACCGTCCGATGAAGAAGAGGAAGGGTTGGTCATGGCGGATCGTCCTTGAGAGAGAAGGTAGGTGTAGAGGTCCGAGGCTCGACGGCGGTGGCGTGTCCCGAGCGGAGGCGAGGACGGAGGTAGTCGATCGGGTCGGTGGAGTCGGCGGTGGACAGTCCCGTCGCTTCAGCGCCCCCTCTGGATCGGATTAGGGTTTTGTGCGGTTAGGGTTTGTGGCGGCGGCGCGGTCAACTTGGTGATCTGTGCCGCCCCGGCCCCCACCTTCTTTTATAGCGGCTGCGACGAGGGCCCACCACCATCTTAATGGGGCCCCCGATCGTAAGCGATCGAGGGGTTGGGCATTTAGCCGTTGGGCCAAATACCCGAGATCAACTCTAACATTCTCCCCCTTGATCTCAATCTGTGCTTTATCTTTAATTACTTTTGACTTTACTCATTCCATCACAAATTGGTGCATAGAACGTGTCTCATCGTCACGGTCAATCGCCGATAGATTCAACAGCTACAATACACCTCCCTGTTCTGAAATAGTTACTTTAATCTTTTGGGCCATCTTTTAGTCCAGAATCATAGGCTTTCCTTAAACCCATGCCGCTATATGTTCTCTCGAACACATTGGGTGGTAAGCCTTTAGTAAGCGGATCCGCTAACATCTTTGCGGTACTTATATGCTCAAGACTTATAATTTGATCCCGAACTTTATCTTTCACAACATAGTACTTTATGTCAATGTGTTTGGCAAAGCACCACTTGACTTATTGTTGTGGCATACATTCTCATGGGTTCATTATCGCGATACAACTTAAGTGGTTTATTGATGTCGTCAACCACTTTTAAACCGGTATGAACTTCTTTAGCCGTTCACACCGCCTGTAGCCTCATAACATGCTACAAACTCGGCATACATTGTGGACGATGTAGTGACGGTTTGCTTTGAGCTTTTCCACGATATAGCTCCTCCAGCGAGAGTGAAGACATATCCGGATGTCGACTTTCTATCATCTCCCGCAAAATCAGAATCTGTATACAATAGTGACATTGGTAAGTTGAAGTTCCGCCAAAGGCATAGGAACATAATCATCAACTACAGGTAAATATTCTCCAGATCGCAGTGCATGCAATTTTTTTTAATCTTATGGTATATTTCTGTTTTTCCGCCTTCTCAATTTCCCCTGACAATCTATTGATAGAAGGGAGAGGGGACCAACAGTAAGTTGTTTTCTAGACCTGTGTGGAGTTTTGCTTTCGAAAGAAGTGGGGACTGGAGGTGGATGTGATAGAATATTCATTCATCTCCAACCTTGCACGCTCAACTCTTAATAATTGATGCTTTATCTACAAACAAATATGTTACCTCATTCTCTTATACTACCTAAAATGCTGAATTTAGTTTACTGTTTCCTTTTACTGATGTATTCAAATAAACAGGAGAATAATGTATGGTACCTCTTGTTGTGGAGGACAGACACCATTTAGAATTCGTACAAGAAGATGCGTGGTGTCAATGTGACTGATGACAGGGAAGAGCTGGAGATAGAAGTCAATATTATTCTGAACCTCACTGAACTGGCTGGCTAGCTTCTCGCCCATGAAGAAGCGGTACATGTAGCTGCTGTTCTGGCAGGACATTATGAGAATGTACGCACGACGGAGGGCCTCTTCAAGTCCATTTAGTGGCTTCCTTGTCTCTGGGCGCTGCATCATCTCTGAGCTCTGCATGCTCTGCAGCAGGTCAGCGATCATCTGGACCCGCTGCACGAGCTGCTGGCAGGCCTCCTTGTTGCGGCGAACCTTGTGCACCGCCTGCATGATCTGTGAAATGAGCCCAAAGGCATCCAATCCAGACAGCTGGGCAATGTTAGCTGCCTGCCCCAAACTGTTTAACAGCACCATCTCGTCTTCTTCTCGTCAGAATGGTGCACTACTAACACCTGCAGAGAGTTACTATATATATATAGTAACCATTCGTTGTACATGAATAACACCAAAGGTAGTGCATTGAAATTCACCTCAAACAAAACGGCGCATTTGGCACAGCTCAGCGCAGCATCTGGATATCCAAAGAGAGACCGCGATAATCGATAAACCAATGTGCCAACCACCGCCTCCTCCAATCGTCGCGGATATGGTTTAACTCTTCCTCTTCAATGCGCGCTGGTTGTACAAGACGACAGAACCCCATCCCAGGTGGTTCAGCTCTCGACAAAGCGTGATCTTTGTCGGTTCCGATGAGACCAAATTCCGCAGCAGAGTCCACGCCTGAGCGCCGGGCTCCGATTGGGGCGCGGCATTAGCTGCGACAAACACGTCCTACTCAACCCTCCCCAGCAAACGCCACTGCCTCGCGGACAAGGAACATAAAGCCGGACGCTTTCGAACATTTCCACAAACAACCTTGTCGTGAAGGACGAGCGCCTTCTGGATTTCCTTCCGCGCGGTGCCGGTGAGACCGAGAGAACATTTTGGCTTCTCGGCGGCCGGCGCCTCTCGACACAACCTGTTGTGAGGAGATGAATAAGAATTCTATTTCAGGCCGACGAATCGGGCTTGGATTATGAGGCCCAACCACAAAGCCCATATTAACAATACATTCCCGTTGGATCCTCAAAATCAAATCGACGGCTGCTACACAATATTCTGTAGCACCATGATATTGCTACAATGTTACTGTATTGTAGCACCATGACATTGCTACACAATGACAGATGATGTGTTTCCCTACAAAATACACGCAAACATCAAGGTAATCAGGACGGAAAACAACTATAACATGGTCCCAAATTAAATAATGGTCTAAGAGAGATTAATAAACTAGAGGTAAGTGGAATATCACATAGTAGCACCATTGATGAATTTGTCCAAGCTTCCATTCGGCATGCACTCATAGACCAAAATAGTCTCTTTTTCTTCAACGCAGTTTCCCAGATTTCTAATTATATTTGCGTGATCAAGCTTTGCAAGACGGTGAACTTGACGACTAAAATTTTCCCGTGGTGGTAACTTTGAAATTTGAAATCTTTTAATGGCAACCTCGAGTCCATCGTGTAAACGACCCTGACAAAGAGATCAGGTGAGTTCAAATGACGATGATTGCTCGATCTTTGCAAAAATGCCACAAGCATTCTACTTGTTGTATATTGGTGTACTACTATACAAATGGTCATCACAAACGGTTCGAAACCGTCATCATAGACGGTTTTTGAACCGTCTGGGTTTATATAACTGTAATGATATGAGGCCATCACAGACGGCTTTTGAACCGTCTGTGAAAAAGCTATCACAGACGGTTCTTATTCGAAACCGTCTGTGATAGCTTTTTCTATTGCAAAACAAAAAGAAAAATATGTGCTAAAACTTTGGAGGCTGTTTTGAGGCCCTAAAACTTCGTATGCAAAAGTTATTACGGTTTTACTAGACAGTGCACGATTTGCCATCTATATTTTTGCCGAAACAAAATAACTTAGCATGAACTACACATGTATAGAGAGGATCACAGTAGCATCAACTCAATCCATTCACAGAGCATTAACACTAGCTCTTAGTAATCTACATCATAGAGCAAAAGGGGGAGTAGAGAGAGTGGTCGTCAGGATTCTGCTGGGGACAACTGCTCATACGGTGTCCGAGGTTGCCGCAACGGAAACAGTTGATCCTTTGACCTTGCTTCTTTTGGGGACATCTCTTGGCAAAGTGCCCTTTTTCTCCACAGCAAAAGCAGTGAAGGTGGGCTACCGGGTTGAATGCTGCAGATCGATCGGCGGAGCGGGGAGTACGGAAAATAATCCCACTTGAGCGCAGAGTTGGCATTGAGGCTCCTGGTGACTGGGCTGCAGATTGACTGAATGATGAGCTGCCGAGAAATGCTGACCGCTGAGGATAACTACCTTGTGGCCTTTGTGCTGACAACTTCCTTTTACAACTGGCACCACTTCCTTGGGCTGCTGGCCTCTTTGGTGCCATCTGAGGAAAACAGCTCAGATAAGATCGAGAGGAGATATATGAGGGTTCACTGGCCCTCTAGAGCACAACAAAAGAAATTTAAACCAACCAAGGAAAATCGATCAAGTACAATACAAAGCCTAGAATGGCTGCATTATATTAAGGGGGTTAAGTGTTTACATGACTCCGAGACACAGCATATAGGCTATGCAAAGTCACGACACAAGATACACACACATCGTCTACAAAAGAAGGAAACAAAGAGTGCTTGCAACCAAAAGACTGCTACAGCAAGCACTGCTAGCTAAACTAAGCTAACTACTCCCACATGACGACGAAGACTTCGGGATCGGTCTCTCCTTCCTGGAGAGGCAGGTAGTAGTAGAAGGGCGCTTCTCGCAGAAGATCTAGGTGCATCCGGCTCAGGCGTTTGAAGGCGAAGCGTGCTGCGTCTTGGACTGCTTCAGAACAACTGCTCTTGGAGGTCTCGGGTCTGAAGGTGTGAGCGATGAACTCACCCTCTCTTGCATAGAGGAAAACTTCCATGGTCCACGACTCTTGGTCCAGGGTTTGAGTCTTTCGGCCTCTGAAGATAGGTTTGCGGAGGTAATCCAGGTGATGCATGAATTGGTGGAGAATATCCACGAATTCAACTCCGCCTTCTCCATGAGAGCAAAAGTCCCATGGGGCATCGGACGACGGGGTTGCCATCTACAAATTTTTGAAACAGACGAGGGAATCAGACTGAGTACAAACTCAAGTGAAGTCAGGGGAAGTGAAGAACTAAGATAGATGAGTAAGAGCAATAAATACATTATATTTTGCCAAAGCTTTTCATAAATTTTGAAAATAGGACTCAAGTCCTTAGGCTCGACCAGTCTAACTAAAGATCCTACAGTCAAATGCTCTGATACCAGCTCTGTCGGACCCGGATTTTCTAATCCCGAATCCTCTGCGAATAATCGCTATTCCTGGATCGATGATAGCACTCACAGATACATCACTGAATCATTCATACAATGGCGTAAAACCATACCATTCATTAATTTAACACATCAGAGTTTACATAGACCGCATCGGGTCAAGTTTTACAATAAGGGCCGAACAGGCCAAACAATTACATCACAAAAGTAGCGGAAGCGACAACGGAAGCAAAAAGGGTGAGGACACATCTCTCCACAGGCAAGTGACTGGGGAAACCTGTGTACATCCGATATTACCCGAAAACTCAGATAATATAGGACGCACCTAGGTACCAGCGGAGTCAGCTAGACTGGGGCGAGACTAGAACAACTAAGAACTAAACTACGCTTCAAGAACTCCTGGGTCTTCAGGCATCTGGGTCCTCGTAGTAGTCGCCATCTCCAAAATTTCCTGCTTCTGAGGGTTTGGGGGAAAGAGCGAGAATGAGCACAACTACCGTGCTCGCGAGCCAACACACAGTATGCAATAGTATACATGCAAGGCTTAACAAGGATGGCTCAGGTTCTTTTATTTGCTAAAGCAATATTTTCAATTATCATAATTACAAAGTCCTATGACATAGCATTTTAAACAGATTGCATTTTCATTAAAGAGATTAAGTGCAATATTAAATAACAGCGAAGGTTACCTCCACCTTATGCTTAAATTTTGATAACGGTTACGTCCACCGATTATCAACACTGAGTAAGGCTACCCAGGAAAATTCAAAACAAGGGCTAGATGAACCCAACACATTTCCATTCCACCCACAAAGATTTTTGAAATAGAACTAACTCAAAGTTAAGTTCCCATGTCCGCTTTTGACCAAGGCGCGTTGCTTAAAACAGTTTAGACTCTGCAGAGGTTGTACACTGTACCCACAAGAGATAATCATACTCGTTACCCCACATGATTCCTTAGTCATGTAGTTGAGCGATCGTCACAGTAACGTTTCGAACTATCTTGCCCCTTCCGTCATCTCGCCTATATGGGGTTACGCCCATACGTTGTGCGGGATGTTCACCTCGGCCGATCGGGCGCTTGAGTGGAGAGTCAACCTACCCTCACCGATCGGCAAACTTCACCGTGTTCTGTCCCATTCAAGTCAGCATACGTCCTGCCGCTTGCACATTCCCTCTTTCCCACCATGCGAGACGACATTCAAGGTTTCAAAGTTTTACTAGGCCAAGTTGCACTTTGCAGACTTGCGGTTGTACTTGTTTTACACAGGAGGTCATGACAAGATTAAGTCCTTAATTCATCCGGACGGTTCATACCACATACCAACCATTCTCGTATACGTCCGCACCCACCATTCTTTCCATCCGTCCAGATGGGGTACTAGCAAGTTGTTTAGGGTTTTGGGAAGGAAAACCAATTAACGCAACACATCAGTCATCTACATCCAATGACTGCCCAAAACCATTTTTCATGTTTAAAGGATGATGATCGGGACAATTATTGTCCCAGATTTAACAAGACTAGCATGTCGCTTAAGTACAACCTATACTAGTATTACCATATAATTACTAGGGTGACAAGGAATACTGGATTCAATTATCAAAGGATGGCTTAATAAGTAATTAATCAACAAATGGGTATTTAACTACCTTAAGCTTTAACATATCATTGTTTACAAAATTAAAGCATGCAACTTTGCTATTTTAAATAAACATAGTTTGCATAAAATGTAGGTTCGGAATGATCAAAGCATTGACTCGCCTGGGTCAGATTATCGCGGCCTTGATCTTACTCAGGGCCTTCTCTGCCAGGGGTTTCGAATTCCGGGTCGGCGTCTTTATCCGAATCTTGATCCTACTTGAGTCGCTGTTTCTTCTGGACTTGGACTCCTAATTACACGATACAAGCAAGAACAACAAATAAATCCAAAGAACTTCCAGAAGACCAAATATAAACAAAGCACTTTAAATAAGTTTTACGATGAACGAGCTGAAGAGACGAGATTCAGCGAGGCAGGAATGTTTGACAAGGTCAAACGATTGGCTGAGTACACGAGACAAGGCGGTGATACTCTGCCGAAGGAAAACAAAGGGGAGACAAAGTCGAATGAACTATCGCAGGGATACTTCACTTTTGGAGATCGCTGATCGGCCAAGATTAGAATACACGATAAATTGGACGAACTTCAAAACGACGGTAACACATTTTTAATGAAGACGACTTTTGAACGGGAATAAAAAGAGATAAACAATATTTAGACCGACGAATACTTGAAAGGACTATAAGATTAATAATTAGGTTTTCAAAGTAAGCTGTCGAGATTAACAGGTTAATCCCGAATAGCCTTCCAAAATATTTTGAGAAAATGCAAGTTTATTTTTAAAGCATTTTACACAACGCCGGAAATTTGAATAAACATGTTTTAACTAAAATAGACACGATTGCAGAGACGATTACGAAGGTCATTTGCATAACCTCGATTTCCCGAGATTTTACAAATTGCGCTCTTAATCGATAGCTCTCAACTAAAAGCGAAAATGATGGTTCTACTAGTACTTGGCAATCGACGAGTTAACCACTAACAACGGTTAATCGATTCATCGCAAGTCGTAGTACAATCATCGAGAGTAAATATTTTGGAAACGTTTTCGCCAAAAATGTAAAACTACTAGTCGACCGAGTATACAAAACGATACACACACAAATGCCATACAAACACAAACGCGATACAATATCTTTCAATACACAAATCGATACACAAAACAATCTTCCCAAAAACTAAACTATCTCTTCACGACTACCCTGCACACATACACAAAATATACGCAATAGCGACATACAAATTCTCAATACACAAATTCCAAATGCCGACTCCGCGACGATTCAAAGGCATACACAAATCTTCATACACAATAATCACTGCATACAAATCATTCCAAATGCAAAAACCAACAACACAAGCTGCTGCTGCTCCACTGCTGCTCCACTGCCGAAGAGAGATAGACAGAGAGAGAGAGAGAGAGTAGAGGGCAGAGAGAGAGAGCAGAGAGAGAGCTGGGGGAGGATCGGCCAGAGCCGGTTCGACCGGGGGGGAGAGGGCGGTCGGACCGGGGGGGAGAAGAGAGAAGGGCAGGGGGCGGCATTTATTGCTGCCGCCGGCAGGAGGAGGCCCGGAGCGGCGGGAGGCGGGCGGCGCGCCAACGGCACCGGAGGGGGGGAAGAACCGGGAGGGGAGAGGCACACGCACGGAGGCGGGCGGGGCTCACCGAGAGGGGCGGCGCGCGGGAAGCGCCGGAGGAGGCGGCCGAGTCGGGGCGAGGCGGCGCCGGAGTCTCGGGCGAGGCCGGAGCGAGGGAGGCGCTGGAGGGCGGCGGCGACACCGAGAAGGAGGGGGCGCGAAGAGGGAAGAAGAGAGGGGAGCTCTCTCGGCTTTATAGCCGGGAGAGAGAGGGAGGGAGAAAGCCCGACGGCGGCGGAGGACGCGGAGGAAGGGGAAAGCCGTCGGGCGGGCGTGAAGACCGGCAAGACGGTGATGGCGACGCTGGGAAAAGCCGTGGCGCGCGTAGTCTGGCGCGACGGGAACGAGGGAGCGGCGGCGGCGGCGCGGACGGAGCGCCCGAGGTGGTGGGGAGAGGAGAGGGGGCCCGGGGAGGAGGCGGCGGTCATGGTCGAGGCGACAGGGGGCGGCGGCCGCGAGGGGAGGGACCCGGGCGGTGGAGTCGGGAGAGGAGAGAGAGATGAGGGAGGCGCTGCGTCGGTGGAAGAAAAGGGGAGGGGAGAGAGAAGAGAGATGGGCCGGGCGCACGGGGGAGAACGGCCGGTTGGGCCGGGCCGGGAGGAGAAAAAGAAACCGGGCCGGGAGAAAACCGGCCCAAGAAGGAAGGAAGAGAAAAGAAAAAAAAATGGGTTTTGATATTTTTGAAAACAGTGAATTCAAAACAAATTTTGAAATCTGAAATTTGAATGAATATTTGAAACACAAACCCGAGCTTAATTGAAGCTAGGAGTTTTTGAATTTAAACCAAAATTTGAAAATTCGAGTGAAAATCCGAAACCAAGTTAAATAAATTTTCAATACTGAAAATGGGATGTTACAAATATTCACTATTATAAAGTGATGGTGAGTCTGTTGGGATATTTTTGCGTATAAATATATGTATATATGTATTTTTATTTGAATGATTATTTTATAAATAATTAGATTATCTATGCATGTGACTTGTTTATTCGATGCAAATTATGTATACAGTTTCGTATGTAAGAATAATTACCTTATACATATTGACTTTCCTATTTTACAATTTATACTATGTCTATTTGATATTCATTGTAACACACGGACACTCGCCTAGCAGTTAAAAAAAAAGAAGTGGACAGTGATGCAGTTGATTACCTAGCATCATGGGCCTCAAGGCGGTACGGATGATGCCGTGCACTTGAATTTGCTACTGTTCTTACACTTTTTTTTAAAAGGAAGTGCAAAAGTTTTGCACATCTTTCCGTTAAGATGAAAGAAACTGAAAAACAATCAACAATTACATGGTGAATCAAAACCACACGAAAAGACGAGAAACACTATCTAACTCGACCAGAAGCAGGCAAAACTGATCGAAAGCAACGGTCGTCCCACCCTGAAAAACTGGTGACGGTGAGCAGGAAAGCAATCAATAAAGGGGTGGACTACTACTCCGCGGGCGCCTCCAAACCAATCGTAGCCGCCATGCACCAATTGAGGTGCTCGTCAAGAATACGTAGAAGAAGATGATTGATAGAAGCGACGATATTTTTGAAAATCATTTAGTTACGCTCCTTCTAAGTCGTACAAGAGACGAGAATTAATGAACTAGCATGCATAAGCGATATATAAAAATAGAGGAAAATGATGCGTATCTCCTGGAAGAGAATGAGGTCGCTCTTTATTACTATGAACTGACTATTTACAAGGAATACCTACAAATCAGGCAAAGGACTAATCCTGGTTACACTGAGTATGATGTTGGCTATGCTACTGAAAATAGATCAAAAGTATGAATCTAATGCCGTAGCCTCTTTTCTTTCTCCACTGTCTGTCTCCCTCTCGCCTCCTCCCTTTCTCCTTCCATGCTCTATCTTTAAATAGCTTCTGAAGAGGTGGCAATTGTTTCTGAAGAAAACATCTGTGCGAAGCGTTGCGTCTGGTCGGAGAGAGGTGGTCGTTGATTAAAGTATCAACTGCTGTGCGGTTAAATATCGGTGAGACATTCAACCATTAGTCAGTGTCTTAAGATTATGTAACGTCGCGTGGTATGGAGTATACAACACGTGTTTCATTCATCACATGGTAAAGGATATACCTGGATTTAGATCCAGATATCAGTTCATAGCTTTACGAGCAGTTAACTGGCCGGGGACTAGTTACGGGGCCTTATCCGATCAGGGTATTTATTATGTAACTTTTGGAATCCTTACGACCAGTGAGGTCGTTAACCTTAGGGGTTACGACTACGAAGACGTATGCTTTTTTTCTTATGTATTAAAGTAATATATAGACGTTTTAATTCTTGTCACCTGGTGAATCAAAACCGCACGAAACGACGAGAAACACTATCTAACTCGATCAGAAGCAGGAAAAACTGATCGAAAGCAACAGTCGTCCCACCCGAAAAACCGGTGATAGTGAACAGGGAAGCGATCGATAAAGGGGTGGACTATTGCTCCGCGGGCACCTCCAGACCAATCGTAGCCGCCATGCATCAATTGAGGTGCCCGTCAAGAATACGTAGAAGTAGATGATCGATAGAAGCGGCAATATTTTTGAAAATCATTTGGTTACTCTCCTTCCAAGTCGTACAAGAGACGAGAATTAATGAACTAGCATGCATAAGCGGACAAGCTCATCGTCCGGTACTAGCTAATCCACCGACGGACTAATGATGTGGACAAGGCTGGCAAACACCGCGCTGAGGGTGCAGAAGCTGATGTCGTCCTTTGCCTGTCTCAGCTTCTTGGCCTCCTTCGCGCCCGTAAAGAAGCGGCGGACGGCATTGCTCTTGTCGTAGGACCTGACGAGCTCGAGCGTGCTATCGAGGGTCAACTGCAGCTCCGTCAGCGCCCTCTCCGCCGGCTGATCCCGCGCTATCCCCGGGTCTCTCTTGTGCAGCTCCGACACGAGGTCGCTCACCATCGCCGCGCGCCTCCCGATCTCGCGGCACTCCTCCTTGTTCTGCTTGACATTGTCCGCCGCAGTCTTGATCGCTCGCGCCAGGTTGATAATCTCCCCGGGGCCGCGGAAAATCCCGTCCACCTGGCCCGCCCACGAATCTGCGGTGCTACCCAGTATCCACGGCGAACAAACGAAGCAACGAATGAACGAAAGCAACTGTAGTGGAGTATATAAACACACACACTACCTAAGAGCAATAGATGACACAGTGGAAAGGGTCAAATGATCTTTTCTACTTTGAGAAGCAGATTACCTATTTTGACCCGTCGAATCGAACCAACTGTCTGAACGGATGAGTTGGTGGTGTCTTTTTTAATCTACTTAAAAACAGGGTTAAAACTGTGCTGACAACTCAAACGAGTCCCAAGGAGATGGCCTGAGCGAGCCAATAATCAATGACTATCTTTCCTTCGTTAAGAAAAGGTCTAAAGAACATTAATACAAAGAAAAAGTGTCTGAACAGATGATCAAGTTGGTGTCTGAAAGCGGACGGAGCTTGGAAACAGAATTGTCGATGCACTTTGGCTACAGAAATAATCACAGCAGGAAGGAACGCTCGGAGTTGATAATGTCACGCTCCCTGCCCTGAGATTGAGAAGGACCGACGGTATCAACACCTGTGAACCAGCGCTTAAAGAACGCAACCACGCCCTGAGCAACAACCGGCCAACACTCTGAAAAAACAAAGTGGTAATTTGTTTAGCAACACTAGATACGTAAGTGTGGAAGAGCCGGCTGCAGCTGGAATGGGAGCCCTTGTGGTTTCGCCGGTCACTTCGGTCCTACCACTGGCACTGCCAACGAAAAGAAAAATAAGTTAAAAGTTTGTGTGTTTTTTACATTACATGCCTGTGACAACCCGCATAATTAACACATTTGTTAGCATAAAGTATTTCTATATCAGTGCAGCATCATTTCATTGCATCAATCTTTACAAGATTTATTTTACAATCAATTGCTTTGTTTTTGACAACAAGTAATTAAAACACAATCCTCTTCTTGCATTCTTGTAGTAGCAGCCTTCCTCGTCACCGTGTCCTTTGAGGACCCGTCCGTAGAGCCATCTCGCATTCCATTTTCCTCGCTCGTTAGGAAAATCAGAAAGCGGTTAGTAAGCTTAGTTGAGAGCATTTTCGTGCGCATTAGAATATAGGAAGTTAGATTATAGGAAGTGGCAGTCAGATTTCCCAAAGTGCAGTAGGATATCCGGAGCAACCTGAGTAGTCGATCTCTTACCATCAAGATACCCAGACCAATCAGAGTTAGTCGGCCCCTTGATCGTTTTCGGCACCTGTCACTTTCGTGGGTCTCCTCATCCGGCATTATTAGAATCCAACACCCACTATTTGCAATTGCCATAACCACATTATAATTCAACAGTGCATATCCCAGTAAACCACACCCTCAGTCAAAGCATCACCGAGTGTAGCACAGTCCCAATACAGCAAAGCCAAGCAAATCAACTGAGTGCAGCACAATCATTCCAGACCCTTCCCCTCGCCTATACATCTCCCCTGTCCAAGCCCTCACACAAAGCAGCAACATCAGCACATTCATTTCCCTTCCACTTCCTCTGCACATCCATTCCCTCTTAATCTTCCTCTCAGCAGCAGGAGGGAGCAAGAGGAGGAAGCCAGGGAGAAGCAGAGGGAGCAAGGACGACATCAGCACATTCATTTCCCTTCCACTTCCTCTGCACATCCATTCCCTCTTAATCTTCCTCTCAGCAGCAGGAGGGAGCAAGAGGAGGAAGCCAGGGAGAAGCAGAGGGAGCAAGGACGACATCGGCACCAGCACTGACCGTGAACCCTCAGCGTCCACCTCCCCACTGCCGGCAGCACCGACCGATCGCCCTCTCATCAGCACCAGCATCAAGCCAAAACCAACCCAACCCCAACACCACAGGTAGCCCAGATCCATGTTCTTCCCATCAACCATTTTTGCTATTCAACCTCACAGATGTGCATTCATCATTCCACAAATGAAGAAAAATTGTCTCAGTTCATCATCCATCAGTCATCCCATCACAGAGCAAGAGGGGGAGGAATAGAGTAGGAGATCTGGATGTAGACTTACCCATAGCAACCGAAGCCATCCACCTCCACCTCTAGTAGCCTTCATCTCCAGATAAATCACCTTGCACTGCATCCATGAATCACTAGTTAGCATTCGGTTTTCTTCTCATCTGTGGGTGCTAGTAGGGTGTAGCAGAGTTAAGCATTTAAGGAAGAGGGGGAAAGCGCGTCGCATCTGAGCCGGCGGCCGGGAGGCCGAGCCGAGCCAGGCCGGGCTGGGAGCGGGCTTAGGGCACCACGGGGTGGAGCGGTGCGCTTGGGCCGAGAGAGGCAGTCGAGGAGTTGGAGACGGTGCCGGTCCAGGGCTGAAGCCGGCAGAGCAGGGCGCAGCTAGGGAGGAGCCAGGCGGTGGCGGTGGCCAGCAGAGGCGACGCAGGGCGGCGTCGGGCCTTCGACCGCGCCGGATGAAGAGGGAGACGACACAGAGAACCGGAGCAGAGAAGCAGGCCGGAGGCGGAGTCAGTGCAGGCGAGGCAGGGTAGCGCCGAGGAGCCGGAACTGACCGGCTGGAGTGGTGGCGGCGGAGAGCTTCCAGGAGAGAACGGGGGAGGCGAGAAAGAGTGGGGTGGGGAGGGGATTGGCGAAGGGAGGGGCGAGTAGTGTCGGAGGGGGAGGCAGGGGGGTTAGGTTAGTCGGTTAGGTTAGGGCTTAGTCGGTTAGGGGGAAGTAGGTGATTAGGGTTAGGTAGTTAAGTAATTAGGTGATTAAGTATTTTATATATATATATATATATACACACACTTTCTCCTCCCGGGTGTAGTTACTATCTCCTCTGAACTACCACCTAAAAGAACTTGATATACTCCTTTATCACTTTGGGTATATTCATATACTAATTATAATATACTCCAATACAAACCATAAAAAAAAAGTTGCAAGAGAGTCCATAGTCTACAAAATTGTACATACCACCCCTAAAAATGTATAAATACCAAATAAGTGGTCTTATATACTTGTATACTACACATACATACTTTCAATTGCACAAGATACTCCCTACGTTGTGAGATATGGAATAGGGAGTAACTACACCCGGGAGTATATACACACACACACACACACACATGTATGTATGTATGTATGTATACACACATATATACATACATACACACACAGAATTGAGCTCAAATATACAGAATCTGGCTTTGTTTGTTCTTCCAGTCTTTGAATGTCTGGCTCCTAATTGTGGTAATTTATTTGAAATAAAAGATCGCATGCCACTGCAGGGTGGAATTGTGTCAAAAGTTAAGCTAAGGAGATGGAAGCAACAGAAGCTTGATGGATCAAAATCATAGTATAACATGCATAATAACTTTCCTGAAAAATCACTGGGAAAGTATCAGATAGGGGAAGTGTTATACTTTGATCATCTGTCGGAAGCCTCCAGAAACAAGGTAGACATCAACATTTTTGACTTTTAGAGTTTTGATCAGTTCAACAATTCCAGGAGATAACCTAAAGATCAAATGTCATTTGCATCAACATCAGTAGCAATCTGAGAGGGCTAGCTACAACTAATGATAATTTCCCCATGGAACATGAAGGTTGTATATGGTTGCTGCACCGATATCTATACACATCAGACGTGATAGCGAATTTATCAAATGTGAAGGCTCATGGAGGCTTACAAGAAACAACTAATGTGTGAGCAGTGAGCTAAACATAGTCCCATTTGTTTAACATAAATGAGAAGTTATCAAGTACTTATGCGATCTGAAAACCAAGAAAACGTGCGGAAAAATGAGCAAGATTAGAAACAATCTAATAATTTATTTTTTGTGATTTAACCATCTCAAACAAGTAAATAAAACAGCAATAGAATATCCCCAAAAAGAGCAATACAAGAATAATACAATCAAGTTGCAACTGGACTTACCTTGGTTGCCTCTTCTCCATGCAGCCGTCAACCTGGTCCAAAGATGGCTTGAACAAATTAAGATAGCCGAGTGGCTAGCACCTCCTCAAACGCAACTGGCCCAGTCATCGCCCTACAAATATCAAACAAAAATTTCAGAACACTTGAATGGGGCATTCTACATTTAAACGCAGGTAGCAATTCTTCAACGAATTACTTGGCTACAGCTACAAAATTAAGCATCTTTAATTAGCCGTCCACCCGCCCCACAAAATCTGCGAGCTCATCAATGCCCTCGTCCAGGCACACCATGCTATCGACATTGAAACACACCGCATCGGCGTTGCACCAGGTCCCGATAGCCTCTTGCGAAGAGAAGAAACACACACACTGTGTTAATTAGGAGATTCATTCAGGTAGGAGATTCAGGCACAGCTTGACTGCACAAAGCAAAGTTTTTCAGTAGTTACCTTTGGAAGGTAGGCGGCTCCCCAAATCAGGGAGGGTGGCACATTCTGATGAGGACATAGTCAAGAGGAAGATAAGTAGATTGATTGAGAGAGAACCCTTAAGATTGGTTTCTCCTGTTGTGCCGTTTTATATTCAGAGAGTTGAACCTGTTGCCGTATCGGCTACAGTTGGTTTACAGAGATAGAATACAGGGAGAGGTTTAGATTACAAACTAACTCTAACTCTATCTCTAAGAGTCAGATATGCAATTCTATCTTTAAACATCTTAACATGCCCCCTCGATCTCAGCTGGTCTCTATCAGATTGAGATCGTTGTGGAATCTTCGAAACAAGTGTCGAGGAAGCGGCTTCGTGAAAATATCCGCAACTTGATCTGCTGAGGAAATGAACTGAACCTCAAGTTGTTGTTGTGCAACCCGTTCTCGTACAAAGTGAAAATCTATTTCAATGTGTTTAGTGCGAGCATGAAAGACTGGGTTCGCTGTGAGGTACGTTGCGCCTATATTGTCACACCAAAGTTTCGGTGGTCGTTGTAATGGAACCTTTAGTTCACACAGTAATGACTCCAGCCATACAAGTTCTGCTGTGGCATTTGCTACAGCTTTGTATTCTGCCTCCGTACTCGATCGTGAGATGGTTGGTTGCTTCCGAGAGCTCCATGACACTAAATTCGATCCACAGAATACTGCGAAGCCTCCTGTTGAACGCCGATCATCAGGACACCCCGCCCAATCAGCATCTGAGAAGGCGCTAAGATCTTGAGAGGAAGACCGCCGTTATTTCAGTCCCACATAACACGTACCTTTCAAATAACGCAGTATACGTTTGACCGCTGCCCAATGTACATCAGTTGGACAATGTAAAAATTGGCACGCCTTGTTTACCGAGAAAGAAATATCCGGGCGAGTGAGAGTCAAATACTGGAGTGCCCCCACTGTGCTTCTGTACAAGAATGCATCACGATCACTTAGGGCCTTGCCGTCTTCTTTTGACAATTTCTCAGTGTTTGACATTGGTGTGTCTGAATGCTTGCTTAACTGCATGTTGGTTCGGTGTAGCAAGTCATGAACATATTTCTCTTGTGTGAGCACTACTCCATCATGATGATGAGAAGCTTCAATTCCAGAAGTAATGCAAAGAGCCCAAGGTCTTTGACAAGAACTCACAAGACAAATTGACGAAGTAGCTGATCCGAAGCTTTGACATTGGAGCTCGCAATAATTATATCATCAACGTATACTAACATATAAATGGATACTGTGGGCTGATGTAAGATGAAGAGTGATGAATCAGATTTTGATGCCATAAATCCGAGTGCTAGAAGCTTCATACTTAACTTAGCATTCCATGCACGTGGGGCCTGCTTGAGACCATATAAAGCTTTATCAAGTTTGCATATATAATCAGGATGCTGAGGGCTCTCATAACCCGGCGGTTGTTGCATGAAAACGTCTTCGGAAAGATCTCCATGGAGAAAGGCATTTTGGATGTCAATCTGCCGTAGATGCCATCCTCGAGACACTGCTAGTGACAACACCAGGCGCACTGTCGTGGGCTTTACCACAGGACTAAATGTGTCTCCATAGTCAATGCCCTCCCGCTGTGTGAAGCCCTTTGCAACAAGTCTAGCCTTGTATCGATCTAATGTACCATCCGCTTTGTGCTTTACCTTGAAAATCCATCGACATCCAACCACATTGAGATGTGCTTGGCGAGGAATGAGTCGCCATGTCTTATTGCGCATCAAGGCCTCTGAAAGCATCTAGGCCCCTAAAAATGGTTTTGGTAATTAATGATAATATGTGAATATGGGATTAACAAGTTTACTAAGAATGTGCAAGGTTAATTCCATTTGATGAACATGATGAAGCAAGGATGCATGCTAAAGGAAAATGTGAAGATCAACAAGGCTTAAAGTCAAGGTACAAATAGTCTAGGATCCTTTTCTATTTTACCGGTCTAAGGAGAATTGGTTGGTAGACCGGATTATAGGATAAATGCCGTACTATTAAGGGGGATCACGACTAGTAGCTTGATAGCTTATTCTTGTGCCATATGGATCAACTTAGGATCATGCATGCATTTAAGATTGGACTTAAATTTAAGTTAGAATGAATTGATGCTTTAATTCGAATCGGATGAACCAAGGCTTAGCAAATGGGTTGTACCAAGCGCGGTTGTTCCGATGATATTTCGCGATTGCAAAATAACAGTACGAGTGTAATCTCCTTTGAAAACCTCTTTTGAGAATCGGCTGTACCGCATGTATAATCGGATGAACCGCACTACGGATGTTCCGAAATGTATTTGGCGGTTGTAAAATTCCAGAACAGATGCAAAATCTCTGGTTTAGAGACCACAAATCGGACGATCCGGTGTTTGCTCGGATGAACCGCAACTAAATCCAACGGCTATATCGCAGCATTTAATGCGTGTAACATAGCCGCATCGTGCATTGAGCGTAGCGCGGTTGTACCGATGCTAACACGCCGTTGTTCCGATATGTCTTGAATTTTCGAACTTCTTCCCAACGGCTAGAATTGTTTGGTGGAGGCTATAAATACCTCCCCAATCGCACAAGGGACATGTTACAGTGCATTGAAGATATCTCAACCCTTGTGAGCATTGTGCATTCAATTCTACTCCCAATTTACTCTTGCATTCATTAAGAGGAGATCAAGTGCATTCATCTTTAGTAGATTCATTGGCACTTGAGTAAAGTCAGCGAGGATCGTTGATCTATTCTCTTGGGGTGTTGCCGCGCCCTAGACGGCTTGGCGGTGAAGCACGGTGATCTTCTCAAGTGAAGCTTGTGAGAAGACCCGAGCAAGATTGTGAGTGGTTGGTGTTCACCATCTCCGGAGCGGAGGAAGAACAACCCAAGTGATCGAGGGAAGGCTTAATTAGTGGAGCCGGCTTGGGTGATCAAGCTTCCTCAACGTGGACTAGTGAAGACCGGCAAGTCTTCGATACCACGGGAAAAACATCATTGTGTCTTGTGGTTATTTCTTGTCTTTACAATTCCGCACTTATATTTCTAGCTTGCTTTTGTGATTAAATTGCCTAGCTAGGAGCATAAATTGTTAATTTGTTAAAAACTTTAAAAACCTCCTATTCACCCCCCTCTAGTCGGTTATCCTTGATCCTACAAGTGGTATCAGAGCTTGGTCTCTCCGTTGTTGGACTTAACCGTCTAGGAGAGCAAGGATGGCTAGTGAGGGAATGGCTTTAGGAAGGGCTCCACTCTTTGATGGCACAAATTATGCTTATTGGAAAATTAGAATGTCAATCTTTTTAAAGGCCATGAGTCCAAGCATTTGGAAAATCGTAAATGATGGTTACACTATGCCTCTTAATCCACTTGAACCCACGGATCAAGACATGCGTAACTCTCATTTAGATGCCCAAGCTATGAATGCTCTCTTTGGCGCTTTGAACGCGGATGAGTTCAATAGAGTGAGCAATTTGGAAACCGCTCATGCTATTTGGACAACTCTCTCGGAAATCCATGAGGGTACATCCACGGTCAAAGAAGCCAAATTGCATAGGCTTCGAATTAAATATGAGACATTCATAATGTTGCCACATGAAAACATCAATGAGATGTATTCAAGACTCAACAACATTGTGAATGAGCTCAAAGGCCTTGGGACTAACATTTCCGATGTTGATATTGTGCGCAAGATGCTTAGGGCTCTTCCTGACAAATATGAAACTTTGGTGACGCTCTTCATCAACTCTCCCGAATTGCCAAGGATGACACCAACGGGCCTTTTGGGCAATCTCATCACAAATGAGTTGTTCAAGAAGGACAAAGAAGAGCTCGTGGAGACATCCTCCTCAAAGAAGAAAATTACCGCTTTCAAGGCCAAAGCGGAATCAAGTGATGATGAGGATGAAGGAGAAGATTCCGATGAGGAGTATGCACTCCTTATAAGAAAAATGAAGAAGTTCATGAAGAGACGCCCAATAGAAGCTACAACTTTGACAAATACAAGAAGGGACAATATTCAAGTGACAAGAAGAGTTATAGCAACATTCGATGCTATAATTGTGATGAAAAGGGCACATCTCATCTCGTTGCCCGCAAAGAAGGATGACAAGGACAAGTCATTCAAGAAGAAAGAATATAATGGCAAGAAGAAGCTTTTCAAGAAGCTTCACAAGGATGGCAAGAATGAAGCTCACATTGGAGAGTGGGATTCAAATGATGAATCAAGCGACTCGACTCGATGAGGATGAGTCTTCCAAGAAGAAGGGACTAGTTGGCATTGCTATCAAAGAAACTCCTTCACTATTCTCCACTCCTACATGCCTCATGGCAAAAGGAGATAAGGTAAAATCCATTGATAGTGATGAACCAACTTATGAAGAATTATTGGATATGCTTGATGAATTAAATGAATTTAATGGAAAAGAGAAATCAAAATTTAAAGTCTTGAAGAAAGAATATCTCTCTCTAAAAGACTCTTTTGAGGAACTAAAGAAAGCTCATGATTCTCTCATCTTAAAGAATATTGAAAATCTCATTCACATATTGGAATTACTTGTGATTTAATGAATGAGATGTCTAAAGTAGATATTGCTTTAAATGAAAATCCATGTCTAGCATTTCTACTTCATGTGATGATTTACTTGCCATGCCATGTTGCTCTAGTGATGATTCAATTGCTAGTTTAGCAAATACTTGTGATCCTTTACTTATTGTTGAGAACCATGAATTAAAAGAACAAGTCAATAAACTAAGCAAAAGTTTGGAAAGATGCTTTAAGGGTAAGGCCACCTTAGACAAGCTTTTGAGTGAGCAAAGGTGCTCATTCAACAAGGAAGGTCTCGGTATGTGCCTAAGAAAGGTAAGAAGCCGGCAAATAAACCCACAAGGTATGTAAGGGAAAATGGTAAGTATTGCTATAAGTGCTAGAAATAGGACATGTGCAACAAAATTGTCCTAAAGGTAAAATTGCATCTTTTGGTATATATGATTCATGCTATATGCTTAGAAAGACTAAGGATGGTAAAATACTTGCTCATTTTATTGGCACTTCAATTTTAGGCGCTAAAAGAATGCTATTTGGGTGCCTAAAACCTTGGTCACTAACCTCCAAGGACCCAAACAAATTTGGGTACCTAAAAGAACTTGATTCTTGTTTTGTAGGTGAACTACAAGACCGTGGAAAACATTGGGTGCTTGATAGTGGTTGCACTCAACACATGACCGGTGATAGAAAATGTTCACCACATTCGAGAATGGGAAAGGAATGGACAAAATCACATTTGGTGACAATAGCAAAGGAAAGGTAATTGGATTGGGTAAAATTGCTATCTCAAATGACCTTTCCATTTCAAATGTATCTTTAGTAGAATCACTAAACTTTAACTTGTTATCCGTAGCTCAAATATGTGATCTAGGACTAATTTGTTCCTTTTCTAAAGAAGGTGTTACAATTTCAAATGAAAATGATAACTCTTTAATTTTTAAAGGATTTAGATTTGGAAACCTTTATTTGGTAGATTTCACTTCAAATGATTCATGCTTAAAAACTTGTTTGATGGCAAAACCTCCTTGGGTTGGCTTTGGCATAGAAGGCTAGCTCATGTAGGAATGATTCAACTCAAAAGCTTTTCAAACATGATTTAGTTGTTGGCTTGAAAGATGTGAAGTTTGAGAAAACCGACTTTGTAGTGCATGTCAAGCCGGTAAACAAGTCGCTAATTCTCACCCTTCCAAAAGTATCATGTCAACTTCTAGACCATTGGAACTCTTACATATGGATTTGTTTGGGCCAACAACCTATAAGAGTATCGGGAAATAGCTATTGTTTGGTTATTGTGGATGATTACTCTAGATATACATGGGTATTCTTCCTAGATGATAAAAGTGAAACCTCCTAATTTTCAAAACTTTACAAAAGGGCCCAAAATGAATTTGATTTCAAAATAAAGAAAATCAGAGTGATAATGGTTCCGAGTTCAAAAATACTAAAGTTGAAGACTTTTGTGATGAACTTGGAATAAAGCACTAACTTTCCACAACCTACACCCGAACAAAATGGAGTTGTAGAAAGGAAAATCGTACATTAATTGAAATGGCTAGGACAATGCTTGATGAATATAATACTTAGATAGTTTTGGGCGAAGCAATTAACACCGCTTGTCATGCCATAAATCGTCTTTATTTACATCGTCTTTTGAAAAAGACTTCCTATGAGCTTCTTGTAGGAAGAAAACCGAACATCTCCTATTTTCGTGTCTTTGGTTGTAAATGCTATATTTTAAAGAAGGGTGTTCGGCTATCAAAATTTGAAAGTAGATGTGATGTTGGTTTCTTGCTAGGTTATTCATCAAATAGTAAAGTTTATCGTGTCTTCAACAAAAACTCCGGTTTAGTTGAAGAAAAACATGATGTTCAATTTGATGAAACTAACGACTCTCAAGAAGAGCATGAGAATTTGGATGATGTAGGCAATGAAGCTTTGAGAAGGGCAATGGAGCATATGCAAATTGGTGACATAAAGCCCAAGATGATTCATCATCCTCCACACTAGTTGAACCACCAACATCTTCTACAAACCAAGTTCAATTTGACAATAAGGAAGATGATCAACCATCTAACTTACCACCAAGAATCCACAATGCAATTGCTAAGGATCATCCAATAGACCAAATATTGGGTGATGTAAGTAAGGGTGTTCAAACTCGATCTCGTGTTGCTTCTTTTTGTGAATATTACTCTTTTGTCTCTTGTATTGAGCCAAAGCATGTAGAAGAAGCACTTGAAGATCCGGATTGGGTGAATGCTATGCATGAAGAACTCAACAACTTCACCCGAATGAAGTTTGGACATTGGTGGATCGACCCAAGGAACACAACGTCATTGGTACAAAATGGGTCTTTAGGAACAAGCAAGATGAAAATGGTTTGGTTGTTCAAACAAAGCAAGATTGGTAGCTCAAGGGTATTCACAAGTTGAAGGTTTGGATTTTGGTGAAACTTTTGCTCCGTAGCTAGATTAGAATCAATTCGGATATTACTTGCTTTTGCATCATGCTTTGATATTAAATTATTTCAAATGGATGTTAAAAGTGCTTTCTTAAATGGCAAAATTTCGAACTTGTATTTGTTGAACAACCTCCGGTTTTGAAGATCCTAAAAATCCAAATAATGTCTATAAACTCTCTAAAGCGCCTATGGCCTTAAACAAGCTCCTAGAGCATGGTATGAACGACTTAGAGATTTTCTAGTCTCAAAAGGATTCAAAATTGGGAAGATTGATTCAACCTTATTTACTAAAGTTATAGATGATGATTTCTTTGTATGTCAAATTTATGTTGATGATATTATTTTTGGGTCTACTAATCAAGATTTTTGCAAAGAGTTTGGTGATATGATGTCTAGGAATTTGAAATGTCGATGATTGGAGAATTAAGCTACTTCCTTGGATTCCAAATCAAGCAACTCAAAGATGGGACCTTCGTGAGCCAAACCAAGTATGCAAAAGAATTGATCAAGAAGTTTGGTATGGAGGATGCAAAACCCATCAAGACTCCCATGGCAACAAATGGTCATCTTGACTTAAATGAGGGAGGTAAATCGGTAGATTTAAAGCTTTATAGATCTATGATTGGTAGTTTGCTTTATCTTACCGCATCTAGGCCCGATATCATGTTTAGTGTTTGTATGTGTGCTCGCTTTCAAGCAAATCCAAAAGAATGTCATTTAATGGTCATTAAAAGAATTCTAAGATATTTAAAGCATTCCTCTAGCATTGGCCTTTGGTTCCGAAAGGTGCTAAATTTGACTTAATTGGATATTCTGACTCGATTATGCGGGATGCAAAGTGGATAGAAAAAGCACCTCGGGTAGTTGTCAATTTTAGGAAGATCTTTAGTATCATGGTCATCCAAGAAACAAAATTCAGTAGCCCTATCCACCACCGGCGAATATGTTTCAGCGGAAGTTGTTGTGCTCAATTGCTATGGATGAGGCAAACATTGATGGATTATGGAATTAAAATTGATAAAATGCCTCTTTTGTGTGACAATGATAGTGCTGTGAAAATTGCTAATAATCCTGTTCAACACTCAAGAACCAAGCATATAGATATTCGCCACCATTTCTTGAGAGATCATGTGATCAAGGGAGACATTGAAATTAGCCACATAAGAACCGAAGACCAATTAGCGGATATTTTCACCAAGCCATTAGATGAAGGCCGCTTTTGCAAATTGAGGAATGAATTAAATGTCATAGATTATTCAAACATTGTTTAAATTTTTGTTATTACAGTGCTTTTTATTTGGTGTTATTTAAATATTTTGTAAAAGAATTTCTCAAAATCTCATATTAAATTCACTATAATTATAAAAACTATGTTTATATATAATCTTCAGTATATTATATGCATAATGATCCCTAGATGGTGTTTTATTGAGTGTAAATCTAAGGATCATTTGCAATTATTCAAAATTCCAAAGAAATCCAGAGCTTTATCAAAATCCCAGGAAAATCGGTACATCCGGAGTTATGCGAACGGTACGTCCGCAGTGCGGATCATCCGGCGTTATAATAGCGGAACGTCCGTTTTCCTTTTGACCTTATCACTCCAGCGGCTCGTCCGTTTTCATTTCTCATCTCAGTCCGCTCGGGTTCCTCTCTCTCCAGTCGAGCGCCTCTCAAAACTCTCTTTCAAATCGAGTGATTCTCTCGGTGGATCTCCAAGTCCTCGCTGATCCTTGCATTTCCAGTGCTCTCCTTCCTCAAATCTCAAGGTAAAACATCTCTTGATTCGAGTTTTACCGCATTTGGAGCACTCGGGGCAGTTTTTAGGGTTTTTGATAATGCGATTGATATCTAGCAATCTAATTGGGCAAAAGTGCTTCACTGGTGTCCTATGACCCTTGCGCATCCAGTTCTAGCACTCACTCTCTTAGATTCCATCAAAAATCTCAGAATTTCTTCAACCCTAGTTTTCGGTCAGGACAATCGGACGTTCCGGTTCTTGAGGGCGGAACGACCGCAGTTCGGACGTTCCGGCCACATAACGGCGGATGATCCGATTATCCTGACAGAACCAGAAATTGTCATTTCTTTCAATTCAATTCAATTCAAATCTGTTCCTTGACATCTTATAATCACTCCAATCTCTGTATAGATGCCTAGAATGCGAGGAACATCCAAGAAGTCTCAGGGATCGTCAAGACAAGGGTCTTCGGCACCTCAACCTCCACTGCAGGGAAAAGGAAAGGGAAAGAGACCAGCTCCAGAAACTGAATCAGAAAATAGCTCAGGAAGTAAATCATTTGAGGAAACTGAATCCGAAGAAGAAGAAGAAGAAGAGGAAGTTCCTCCAAGGACAGCAGAAGATGATGATTTGATTGATCCTCCGGGACTCCTCTTGACCTACATCTTCGCCGTGAGATGACTATGCCATCAAGCGCCATGTCAATCAATATCTTCTGAAGAATGACACATTAAATCCAAAATTCCACACAATCTTTCAAGAGCAAGTGTATGAGCAAATATATAGTAGGCACAAGAAATTTGCCGATCATAAATGGATTAATTGGTCAAATATTAATACCTTGGACAAATACAGTGGAGTCTATCAGCTTTTCTACAATGTGGGTCTTCATGATCTTGTGGGCATAAAACAGAATTATGATGACAAGATCATTCGACGCTTTATGCCACACTCGCATATGTCCCATGACTTGAAGACTTTTAGATGGTCGATCGGTGTCGAAATGTGGAAAGCACCAAAGAGGAATTTGAGAGTGTTGAGAATTCATCCGACTCTTGGGACAAAATCTTTGAGAGTTCACCCTACTTGTTCTGCTTGGGCGCATTATGACTCTTCACCAAATGCAAGTTAGGGACAATTCTCGGATTGAAGCTGTATGAGCATGATTAACAGGATAATTAATCATACTTTCTACCCTAAGAGTGGGAATTTCGATGCAGTACGGGGGCATGTTTGGAACATGATAGATCATATTGTGGAGGGAGTTAAATTTGATGTAGTGGATGTTATTCTTCAAGGCATAGCCTCCTCCAAGAATGACAGAGTTAAAAGGATTTATTATGCTCCTTACATCATGGCATTGATTGTTAGAAAGATCGAGTACCGTGGTGGTTTGGGATCTACTCACAAGCCATATAAACCACGAGATGCCATTCCTCCTCAACAAGTCTCGAGGATGCCCTCGCGAGGGTGATGCTCCTCCCGCCGCCGCTATGCCCGATGCAAGTGCTCTAGCGCAAGTACTTCAAAATCGCAGCTATTATCAAGACTTTGCGAGAAATGAAGGTCAACAAGTTGCCTTTCAGATGAGACTCGTCATAGGCTTACTAGGATGGCGACTATCCAAAATGACTTCTTTGATGAGACTCATAACAGACATCGGCTTTGTCCGAGGGCCTAAATGACTTAGAACATTTTCTCAAGACCCCTCAGCGTTATGTTCGCCGACCTCCTCAGTCGCCCAAGGGTCCTTCTTCTTGGACAGCTGCACCTATCTCAGCTCCTCCAGCTCCTACCACCCTCTCAGTATCTCAGGATCCCGCGCCTCGTGGTCGCCTTCTCCGGATCCTGCACTGGCCAGCTCACTTCTTTCTTCTCCTGCTCTGCTCCACCAGACCCGCTTCTTCCTCTCAGACCCCTGCTTGATGCTTTTGGTACTTTGATGCCAAAGGGGAGAAATTGTGAAGATGTGAAGACTTAGTTTTAAGGAGCTATGGGCTTATGTGATTTATATATGTGTTTTGTAAAACTGGTTGATTGTTGATCTATTTTGTGCCTGTAATAGTTGGTAACTTTTGTTGAACTTGTGGAATGTGATTATGTCTTATTATCTTTTTATGCAATGCAATCTGAATTATTTGACATATCTTATACTGTATTGCTTCCTCAAGTTCATAAATGCAAAAGAAACTCCGCCAAAACTTTCAATTCTTTACATATGCCTGCAAATTATTTACTATCCATATGCATTTGTTTAGGGGGAGTCTTCTTTTAATTGGATTTGACAAGAAAAATAATTCTCAAAATTTACTTATGCTCATTGCAAAGATTATTTTACCTGTCAAAAGACTTCAAAAGAATATACACTCTTAGTATATTCAAAACAACTTTTCTCACATATTAAGTGTGTTGTCATCAATTACCAAAAAGGGGGAGATTGAAAGCATCTAGGCCCCTAAAAATGGTTTTGGTAATTAATGATAATATGTGAATATGGGATTAACAAGTTTACTAAGAATGTGCAAGGTTAATTCCATTTGATGAACATGATGAAGCAAGGATGCATGCTAAAGGAAAATGTGAAGATCAACAAGGCTTAAAGTCAAGGTACAAATAGTCTAGGATCCTTTTCTATTTTACCGGTCTAAGGAGAATTGGTTGGTAGACCGGATTATAGGATAAATGCCGTACTATTAAGGGGGATCACGACTAGTAGCTTGATAGCTTATTCTTGTGCCATATGGATCAACTTAGGATCATGCATGCATTTAAGATTGGACTTAAATTTAAGTTAGAATGAATTCGATGCTTTAATTCGAATCGGATGAACCAAGGCTTAGCAATGGTTGTAAAGCGCGGTTGTTCCGATGATATTTCGGCGGTTGCAAAATAACAGTACGAGTGTAATCTCCTTTGAAAACCTCTTTTGAGAATCGGCTGTACCGCATGTATAATCGGATGAACCGCACTACGGATGTTCCGAAATGTATTTGGCGGTTGTAAAATTCCGAAACGTATGCAAAATCTACGGTTTAGAGACCACAAATCGGACGATCCGGTGTTTGCTCGGATGAACCGCAACTAAATCCAACGGCTATATCGGTGCATTTAATGCGTGTAACATAGCCGTTCTCGTGGCATTGAGCGTAGCGCGTTGTACCGATGCTAACACGCGGTTGTTCCGATATGTCTTGAATTTTCGAACTTCTTCCCAACGGCTAGAATTGTTTGGTGGAGGCTATAAATACCTCCCCAATCGCACAAGGGACATGTTACACAAAGATGCATTGAAGATATCTCAACCCTTGTGAGCATTGTGCATTCAATTCTACTCCCAATTTACTCTTGCATTCATTAAGAGGAGATCAAGTGCATTCATCTTTAGTAGATTCATTGGCACTTGAGTAAAGTCAGCGAGGATCGTTGATCTATTCTCTTGGGGTGTTGCCGCTCCTAGACGGCTTGGCGGTGAAGCACGGTGATCTTCTCAAGTGAAGCTTGTGAGAAGACCCGAGCAAGATTGTGAGTGGTTGGTGTTCACCATCTCCTGAGCGGAGGAAGAACAACCCAAGTGATCGAGGAAGGCTTAATTCGTGGAGCCGCTTGGGTGATCAAGCTTCCTCAACGTGGACTAGTGAAGACCGGCAAGTCTTCGATACCACGGGAAAAACATCATTGTGTCTTGTGGTTATTTCTTATCTTTACAATTCCGCACTTATATTTCTAGCTTGCTTTTTGTGATTAAATTGCCTAGCTAGGAGCATAAATTGTTAATTTGTTAAAAACTTTAAAAACCTCCTATTCACCCCCCTCTAGTCGGTTATCCTTGATCCTACAGCCTCATATTCAGTGTCCATTGCAGCTTGCCACTCAGGAAACTGGGCAGCCTCCTCATGCGATACTGGGTTCGGGGATGAGAGCTAGCGCTTGCCGTGAACACACATTTGTTCAGTGGGTACCGCACTGTACCATCAGTAAATACCTTGGTTTTTCTGATGCCGTGACTCAGCCTTGTATGCATCCGACGAGCTGGTGCAGGCGGTGATGATGTATCAGACTCAGCTGAAGACTGCACACCCGGTGACTGAGCAGCAGGCAAGTCCGGTTGAGCCCCAGGTAAGTCCGGTTGGACTGCATCCTGACGGACATCACCTGCATGATCTGCAAAGAAATCAGGAAGATCTGCAGCAGTATTGTCAATGGGTAACACAACAGGGTTGTTGCCTAATGCAAGATCACTATCAAGTCCTGGTTCGAACAAGGAAGGTGCAAGTGGCGGAGGTGAGGGGATTATTATAGGAACATTCGACACAGGGTGAGGCTCAACTGCAGAGTTTTGTGATATAGTGGCGAAGGGAAATACTTTTTCCTCGAAGACTACATCTCGTGAGATGTATATGCGCCCGGTAGAAATGTTTAAACATTTATACCCCTTGTGCTTGCCACTGTAGCCAAGAAAAACACACCGGTTAGACCGGAAATCAATTTTCCGATCATTATATGGGCGCAAATTAGGCCAACACGCACAGCCAAAGATTTTGAGCAAGGAGTAGTCTACTGGTTTCTTGAGGAGTCGGACAATGGGAGTTTGGTCATGGATCACTTTACTTGGCATTCTATTGATGAGATAACATGCAGATAAAAAGGCCTCGTCCCAAAACCGAAGAGGAACAGACGATTGAGCCAGGAGAGCGAGCCCTGTCTCTACTAGATGACGGTGTTTCCTTTCGGCAACACCATTTTGCTGGCTAGTGTGAGGACATGAAATCCTATGTAAAACACCAGTAGAATCAAAATGAGGACGCAGCTTGATATATTCTCCACCACCATCTGTTTGCACAGACTTGATTTTGGCATTTAGCAAGTTTTCTGCAAGCTGTTGAAACTGAAGAAAGGCATATTCCACATCCGACTTGTGTTTAAGAAGGTAAAGCCAAGTAAAGCGACTAAAATCATCAATAAACAGAACATAGTATTTATGACCGTTTACAGATGGTATGGTAGGGCCCCAAACATCTGAGTGAACTAATTCTAAAGGAACTGTAGACACTCGAGAAGATTGTTTATAGGGAAGCCTACAAGCTTTTGCTTGCTGACATGCATCACACACATGTGTTTCTTTATTCAAAGGAAAAAGTTTGAGAGATGCTAAGACAGACGACACAACTAATGGTGATGGATGACCGAGTCTACGATGCCATAGATCTTGGTCGACTCTGGTGGCTGAAAGAGCACTTCTCGGTAGAGATGTGGACGCCGAGCTTGCAAGGGGGTAAAGGCCTCCCTTACATGGTCCTTGGTGTAGAATTTTCTTCGTGATTTGATCCTTGACAAAAAAAGGAATTGGGATGGAACTCAATAAAGGCATTGTTATCAATGGCTAATTTACGAACAGAAACAAGATGCTTGCGAATATTGGGAACATGCAAAACGTTTCTGAGTTTCAAAGGGTTAGATGAACCAGGAAGAGATGAATGACCAATGCATGAGATAGGCAAACCTGCTCCATTGGCAACGTGGACTTGTTCTGTGCTGTTGTAGTGATCTTTGGTTGTCAGCCTGTTGAGGTCAGATGTGATATGATCCGTCGCCCCTGAGTCCATGTACCAATTTGTGTCAACTTGATAAGTTTGCGTGTTGTTGGCTTCCGGCAGGTAATCGTCAGAGTAGCGATTCCAGCAATTGAGTGCGTCATGCCCTCGCTTCAAGCAAATCTGGCATGTGGGAAGTGGTGAGCGTCCCTGTCCTGAATTGTTGTTGTTGGTGCGGTACCATTGCTGGCCATTGCCGCCATTACGACTCTGTTGTTGTCCGCGACTGCTTCCTCCACGGCCACGGCCACGGCTGCCGCCGCACGCGTCGCGCCATCGCTACCTTGGTAGTTGCCGCCATCGCGTGATGCCCGTTCACGGATGACGAATTGTTTGTTGTATGTTTGTCGAGGCATTTTGCTCAAGCAATGCCTCATGACTTACGAGATATCCATAGAGATCTCCGAGTGAGATTGAATCTTGACGGACGGTCATGGATGCCACAAGTGCTTCATAGCGTGACCCTAGGCCGGCGAGGACATAGGAGACAACATCCTCCTCGCTGAGCGGATTCCCTGTGGCTGAGAGTGTATCGGCCAGGTTCTTAATCTTGTGGAAGTAATCACTAACCGGCATGTCGTTGCGCTTGAAGTTGGCGAGTTGCACACGCACTTGGACAGTCTTGGCGCGTGATCGGGATGCGAACATGCGTTCGAGTTCACTCCAGATTTCCGCCGCAGTGCGATGGAACATGACGTGTCCAAGAATCTCCTCGGAGAGCGATGACAGCAGGCCGCTCACAACGACCTGGTCTTGCTGGTGCCAGGCTGCGAAGGCAGGATTGGGGAGAACTTGCGTGTCCGCTCCTTCAGTGGTGGCGACAATGGTGACAACCCGCGGCGGGGATGCCTTTGATCCATCAACATATCCCATGAGGTTGTAGCTCATGAGGCACGGCAGTGTCTGTGCCTTCCACAGAAGGTAGTTCTCTCGCTTGAGCTTGATCGTGATGAGTTGCGCAAAGGGTGGAGTGGAAAGTTGCTGCAGGATCCCGACGGTGGTGGACATAGCACCGGTAGTAGTTGTTCCGAGCGAGAGAGAGGTTCCTGCAGAGGTTGTCATGGCTCTGATACCAAGTCAAGAGGAAGATAACTAGATTGATTGAGAGAGAACCCTTAAGATTGGTTTCTCCTGTTGTGCCGTTTTATATTCAGAGAGTTGAACTCATTGCTGTCGTGACGGCTGAGCTTAGTTTACAGAGATAGAATACAGGGAGAGGTTTAGATTACAAACTAACTCTAACTCTATCTCTAAGAGTCAGATATGCAATTCTATCTTTAAACATCTTAACAGACATCAATCCTAAGAATGCAACCACTACTTCATCCTGCTTCACTACATCCTCTACTTCAATCAGGTCTTCTCCAATTTGACTTTCGGCTACTTCAGCTCTATATTTCCCAATTGGACCTCGGTCGAGCTACTTCCATCTCATCAGGTCGTACTACGTCTACATGTCATGGTGTTGTGTCACCTATTGTTGGCCCACAGACTATGTATTGTATTGGTCGACTTGGCTCATATGGTGGCCGACCACCCTAGGCCCTACTGTTCATGTATGAACAGTACCACCACCCCTCCTTTCTCCTCTTCCTCCTTTAGGACCTTTACATAGTGGCCGCCAAGGAACACATAACCAGTACCGAAGCACTTATCGCCGACCGGCCTTGAACGGTAACCGGCCGGTTACCATTCAAACCAGAAAAATTCCAAATGAAAATCGTTTGAATTTGATTAAAAACCAGCCAAATTTTGAAAATTAAAATTTGAACTTGCAAAACCCGAGAAAACCGGCTGGGATTTTAGATCCTGGACCCCGGCCAGTAACTACCGGTTACCGGCCGGGATTTTTCTCCCTGGTGGCCGCCACCCTTAGGGTTTGGTGGGTTTTGTTACATTGAAGTTTAGCCTTTGCTACTTTATACATTGTCATCTTGTTCGACGAGTGCAACAACGACATTGTTCTTCGGAACCACACTTATCAATACAATTTTAATTCCTATTCGTAATTTTAGATTGCTCATTATCTCGTTCTTGCTTGTTCTTTGTTTGCATGTTGCTTATAGCAAGGTTGATAACAATCACGGAGTTGGTTCAGCGACTGCGAGCATATTGGCTGTGTACAATTGGTAGCCGAATCGTGATAGTTATCTCCACCTAATCGAGTTATCATTCTCATCGAAAGATCGGGACACTCATTGTCGCATCACGTTCTTAGATACCCCCATTGTTGCTGCTACCAAGCTCGAAGGATTTGAGAGATTGATACAGCGAAATGAAGAATCCCCACAGTCTGTTGCTGAATATAAATTCAACAGCGATGACCGGGCTGAAGGCAACCGAAGAACGTGAAGTGGCAACCGGCTTGGATAGATTCACGCACTAACCAACTGGGCCATTTATATACAAGCTATCAGAAGGAAAAGGGGGGAGATGAGGTTCGATGGTTGTGTGAGGGTCGCTAGGATTCGTAAGGGAGCGGCGGCGGTTGCGAGAGAGGAGGGGCTTGGAGAGAGAATGAGGTGGGTGGATGGAAGAGGAGTGCGATCGAAGAAACGCACGGGCACCCCTCGGTACTGAGTGGGTGGACGTTCTTTTCGTGTGTGAGAGGGGTGGGACGATTTCCCCCTGTGGGGTAAACCCAAATGTTTAGTAGTTAAGATAAGATATACATATACATATACATGTATATGTATATGTATATGTATATGTACACACACACACACACACGCAATCCACCCTCCCACTACTCCCCGTGTTTGCCACAGCTCGTGCTCGTGCCGCCAGCTGTGCATGTACCAAGGACCGCGGCCGATTCTCCAAACAAAGCTAAAAAAAGAAGGAAGAGCTACTATTATATCATAGGATTGCATTTTTTCTGTTTTGTTCTAATTGCACACAAAAATCAGAAGCAAAAGGAAGTTTTGCTACTCCCATGTGCAGCAATGGCTCGTGTTGTGCCATTAGGGCATATACAATGGTATAAATAATTGTTGTCTATAGTATCCCTCCATACCATCTATAAACAACACAAAATACGGCTTATACAATGGGTTGTCTTTTTATATGTCTCTATAAATAGCTCATCCATGTACAATGTGACTTGCTTCTTGTGTTACAGTCGACTATGCTTGAGAGACGCCACAATTCTCTATGCTCCCCTCTCATGCACACCATATCATATTCTACATGGCAAACCTTATAGACAGCTGTGTCACACCATTGTATATGCTCTTAGTTACCTCATTATGTGGTTTACAACGACACCGCGAAAGCACAAATCCAAAGTGATTTTGAGCACATGCTTCTCTAGGAGGCATGACAACATAGCTACGAGCAGAGCAGCGGCGGACACGGTGGTGCATCGGTCAGAAATCGGGGAAGAAGGAGGTCTCGTGCAGCGGAGGTGGCTAGGATGCACAAGGACAAGTAGTCACCACCTGAGAGTAGGGATGAAAACGGATCGGATAATTTCCGACCGATCCGGACGAAAACGGATTCGGATTGTCTCGGATCGGATTTTTCTTGGATAATTTTCGGATCGGAAACGGATTCGGATTTTTTTTATCAGAAACGGAAACGAATACGGTAGCCATGCTATCCGGCGGATACGGATACGGATACGGATACGGATACGGATACGGATTATCCAGATAAGACCAAGTTCGGATATCCGGATTTCGGCCCAAAAGAAGAGGATTTCGGCCCAAAAGAGAAAATAATATTTTAATTGATTTTTGAATTTTAGAAAATACAATAAATCAAATAGCCTTTTAGAAAATAGCAAATAGAGTTAAAAAAATTCTAGAAAAAATCATAAAAATTCATTGAATTATTTTGAACATAATAAAATTAATTCCAATTTAAAGTTGGTTTTTTATTTTTGCACATAAATTATTTTTAATTCTTGAAAAATAGGAAAACTTTTTTAAATCCAGAAAATTCAAGAAATTAATTATTATTTTCATTTTCACTTTAACTCTAATAAAATCCCAGAAATCTTAATAAATTTTATTTTTGACATTGAAAACTAGGAAATTAAATAATTGACTTTATTTTATTTTTTCCTTTTTAACCAAGAAAACTCTTTTAAATCTCAGAAAATCCAATAAAATAATAAGTTTATTAATATATTTTTTGGTAACATACTTTGGGATGTTACAGTCATTTGTGTATAGATTAATCATCTAGCCCGATCAATGTTAGTGTGAACTAAGTTTATGTATGTGATGAACTAAGTGTGAATGTGTGATGACTCGTGACTTTGTGAGTTATGACTTATTAACTAAATATGGTAAACTAAGTGTTATATTTGTGATGAACTAGTTAATGCAACTTGCTAGTGCCAATGTTATACGTGGTTGCTGAAAATATGAACAATTCATGAATGTTTGCATCAAATAAACTAGTTATATGTTTTCGTTAATTTCTAGTATACAATTTAAGGGGTTTTCATGTTCCGAAAAATATCCGTGACCGTATTAGTTTCAATTCGTATTCGCTCCATATTCGTATTCGATATTATTCTTATCCGGAGTATTCGTATTCGTATTCGGATCCAAAAAAAATATGAAAACAAATATGGTAGAGCCAATATCCGTCCTATCCGATCCGTTTTCACCCCTACCTGAGAGCTCGTGCTACGCCATCGTTTCCACTTCTTTGTCCGAGATCTAGCACCTAAGAGCAGTTGTCTTCACTGTCTTCCTCAACTCCGTCCAACTCCGCCCGCCCGATCTCTACCAAGGTGAGGCCTCCCTCATATCCGACCCCACCTCTAGCTAGCTCTTATCCTCCTTTTTATTTTTCCCCGATCCTAGTCTTCCACCCCTCACCGGAGTGCCACCACCACACCATCCTCTCTCGTCGGCCACAGCCTGCCTTCGCTAGGCTTGTCTCAGCGCCTCCTCACCCAAGACCATGCTCGTTGGGTTCCCTTCTCTCTTATTTCTCGTGCACCCCTTTGTTGCTGTTGTTCACCGTCGTTTCATCAGAGCCGCCACAACGCTATCTCTCTCTCTCCTCCCTCCAGCAAACAGACTCGTCATGTTGCGAGGATTCTTCTTTACTCCTCACTGGAGCCCGCCATCGCCTCCCTCGCCGTTGATCGCCGCTCGAACACTCCATCACCCTCCTCTGTTTCCATCACAGGCGAGGGAAGGATGTGAATACCTCTCTATCCCTCTCCCTCTCTTACATGTGACCCCACCCCATAGTCTAACATAGACACTAGTTTGAATCTAACTTGGACATCAGGTGCGTCAGAACCAGGGTCAAACAACCCGAGAGGTATTATTTAGTTGGTACAGAGAGACGAGGGACATGTTTTGAATGGTATTGCACTTGAGGGATGGAAATTAAACCACAAGAACAGTTGAGGGACTATGAATGAACTTTTTCCTTTAGCTAGTACCGAGAGATGAGGGATGGGTTTTAAATGGTATTGCAATTGAGGGATGAAAATTAAATCACGAGAAGAGTTGAGGGACTACGAATGAACTTTTTCCTATGTTTTATTCGAACATGAAACCGATTTCAAATTGGGCCATTGGATCTAGATCTTATGGATGTGCTCTCTGTCATGTACACACATACCTAGTTCCCAATTCACTACTAAGCAAGTTCTTTAGTTGAAACTTATAAGCTTTATAGTAAGCACGAGCCCCCTCCTTTTCTTCTTGTTCCCGATTCACTACTAATCAAGTTCGAATAAATTGACTATTCGTATGATAAATTCTTTGAGTTAACTTGCTATTTTCATGAGAAATAAAATTGACAAGTGGAAGTTGGAAATTATCCTCTACTCCAGGATACAAATGATTACAATGGGAATTGAAGCAATTGGAGTACTGGGGAGTAGAAGAGTTAGAGTTTTTAGACTAGGAAGAAGCAGTGTTTGGAGAAGGTAGGCTTGGAAGGGAGAGGAGGCTAATACCTCTAGTAATTTCTTGTTTGATGCCCCTGCTCATGCTCAGCTTGCCTCACCATCCTCCATCCGCCACCACTGACTTGCCGCCTTCGCTACGGAGGAGAGCACAACTCATAAATCTTTTTATCTATAGATGGAGGGAGTGATGAATAAATTTGTCGCTAGGGTTGGAAAAGACATCACCAACACAAGTCTCATAGCGGATCAAACGATGAGAAACTCGACTGATTTTTTTGGGAACATTTAGTTGAATGATATATAGCAAATCAGACTTAATATTCCATGCTTTGGCCTCCAAACCCACCAACTAGGCATCAAACATTTGTAACATCCCATTTTTTGGTTTGTGAATAGTATTTTCTTTTGTCAGCTGGTTTCAAAAAAGTATTTCAACTTAAGTTGTATTTTCAAAATCTGTAGCTTCTACCTCAATTTCAAAACCTCTCTTTCGGGCCCATCCCATTTTCCTCCCCCATGGGCCAGCCGTTTCCCCTCCTCCTGGTTGTAGGACACCTCCTCTTAGCCTTTCCCCCCGGCCCAGCCTCCTTTTCCCCTTCGGTCCAACTGGCCCAGCTTCCCTCCCCTGTCCTTCTTCTCTCCTATCCTGTCGCTGCGATCGGTTAGCGCCCTCCCTTAGTCTTCTATCGACCAGTCCCATCGACCAGTCCTGTCGCCTGTCCCACCGCCGCATCAGCGCCAAAGCCGTGCACCTACGCCTTCTAGCCCTCTGCCGCCACCTACTCCCCTCCACATGCCCTTGACTCGGTGCCTCCAGCACCCCGTCTTGTCGCCAGCGTCTACTCGTGTCGGCCCCGCCACCTGCGTCGCCCGCCCGAGTCATCGCTCCCGTCACCTCCCCGTTGTGCGTGCGTGTCCCGTCTTCTCCGACAAGAGCGCCCATGCCACTACCGCCTCGGGAACCCTCGCACCTTCGAGTCTCTGACGACCCTTCCTTGCCCTCTCATCGGTTATAAAAGGAGCACCGAGCCTCCCCTTGCCTCCCCTCGTCTCCCCTTCATTTTGATAAGTGCCACCAGAAAGAACCCGAGCAGCCCCTTTCTTCTCTGAGCTTACCCACTCTCGCTCGTGTCGCTGTGGTTGCCCGAAGCTCCGAGTTCAAGCTGGTGCGTGCCTCCTTCTTGATTCTCACCACACCAGTGCAGCCCCTCTTCTACCTGCGTCAATTCGTGTCCAAAGCTCCTTGAAGTAATCCCCTCACTCGATCTCAATTTCGTCGCGCGAACCGCCGTCTTCCTTCGTCACCGACTGCGAGCTCCCTCGCCTCCGTTCAACCCCCTCCGATCTCCCTCTCGGTCTTGGTAAGCCCCCTTTCCGCGTGCCCGGTTGTTGCTCTTATCATTGCGACCACACCGTGTTGTTGAACCTCTCTTCGACCACGCCGAGCGGTCGCAACTCTTTCTCTACCATGTCTATGACTATGTCTACGACTACGTATATGACCATGTCTACGACCATATCCACGACTACGCCTACGACCAGGTAGTCGCGTTGTCAAACCTCCTTCCGACCACACTGCGTTGTCGAACTCCTTCCGACCACGCTGCATTGTCGAACTCCTTTGACCACCTAGTCGAAACTCTTTCGACCACGCAGTTGAAACTCTTTCGACCACGTAGTCGAGACTCTTTTGACCACGTAGGCGAAACTCTATTGACCATGTAGTCAAAACTCTTTCGACCACATGTAGTCGATACCCTTTCCGACCACATGTAGTCGATACCCTTTCCGACTACGTCGTGTACTCGATACCTGTGGAGAGATGTGATCTACCCCCCTTTTTGCTTTCGCAATCGCTTCCGCTTTTATGTAATGTAAGATTTTGGCCTGTTCGCCCTATTGTAAAACTCGATCCGATGCGGTCTATGTCACTCTGATGTTTGTAATATAGTATTTGGTTCGGATTACATCATGTATGAAATGATTCAGTGATGTATCTGTGAGTGCTATCTACTGATCCAGGGAATAACACGGTATTTTCACAGAGGATTTGGATTCACAGAATCTAGGTCCGACAGAGCTGGTATGAAAGCATACGACTGTAGGAGTCTTAGTTAGACTGGGCATGCCCAAGGACTTGAGTTTTATTTTCCAAAACTAAGAAAAGTTTGAGCAAAACATAGCGTATATATTGCTCCCTCTCATCTCTCTTAGTTCTTCACTTACCTCCTTTTGTGAGTCTACTCTGTTGCTGACTCTCTCTCGTTTCAAAAATGACCAGATCGTCGTCCGATGGTCCATGGGATTTCTTCTCTCACGACGAGAACGACTATGAGTTTGTCGGTATCCTCCGCAAAGTCATGCAGTACCTCGGAGAATTGTCGCTAGGTAGTTTTGGGGAATCATTGATAAGAATAATTTTTGGATGTGAATACTTTAAGATTTGATGAGGTTATAAGAAATTATTGTGAATACTAGAGTATGATGATGGATATGCCTTTATTATGAATGGTTTAAAGAATAGCGGATTGGTGGATTATATAGATTATGTAGAAAGAAAATTATCGTAAAGGAAAATTTTGATTGTCATGGAGGACATAGGAATCTGAAGTACATATTTGGTTATTAAGAGAAATTGAATTTTCATCAAATCTTGAGTTGATTATAAGGATGTGTGGAAAACTTGAAATTGAGAAATGTGTGCAGTAAAGACAGAAAGTAGATTACGAAAAGAATCGGATTTTCATATTTATTAATGATGTGGATTTGGGTGGATTAGGTTGAATCAAGAAGTATGAAATTAATTGGGTATGTTGGTCATATTGGATTTATTGGACATGCCTGAATAGAGAAGAATGAATTATAAATAAATCTTTGGTGGGTTAGAGAAATAAATCTTGTCAGATTATAGAAATAGTCGGATGTTATATTATAGAAATATAACTGTTAGAGATTGATTATAGAAAATAGATTATTACTAGATATTAGATTGTAGCAATACAAGGTTTATTCATATTAGATTGTGAAAATAGATTATTATTGGATTATTGGATAGATGGTGATAAAATAACTTGGCAGAGTACATTTGAATTTGTGAATATCAAGTAGTGGTTTGAAAAGCTCTATAATGAAAGTATTGGATTTATCTATAGAAATTCTAGAGAATTGTGATTAATAAATATGATTGAGAAGTTAAGTGAATGATGTCATAGATTTAGTTGGAAAAAGCAATTGCGCGATTATAATTTTTGGAGAGTTTTGTTCTAAGAAGGATATAATGAATTTAGCATGATCTTGGAATTATCGGATTAGAAGATGTGATTATTGCTACTAGATTTTTGTGGATTTATGCAATCAAGGGGGTGAATTTGTTGGATTATTGAAGCTTATGTCCAAGAAAGGGTGAGTTCGTCTCTCACACCTTCCAAACCACGCATCCCACGAGCGGCTGTTCCGATGTCGCTCAGGACATAGCGCGCTTCGCCTCGACTCACTTGTGCCAAGTGCGCGAGGATCGCTTGTTGATGTCGCCATTTTGTTTCTACCCATCTCTTCAAGAGCAAGAACGCTACCCGAAGATCTCCAACATCACAGTTGCAGTGGCCGCAGCCAAGCACGCTCCAGCTCCTCCTGCACCAGCCGTCGTCCCAGCAACCCGGTGCCAGCTCGACTTTCAAGACCCCGCATAAGGATCACTGCACGCAAGAGTGTGCGATATCCCAACCCACCGCCCATCATCAACATCGAAGACTCCAGTCGAGGACGCAGCCTTTCTCGTTCTCTATCTTGTTCCTGGTAGCCCGACTTTAGTCACAACCGTTCTCGCCCCCACTCCCTGGACAACTGCAATGCTTGTGGTGGTCAGCACCCGATAGAGGAGTAGTTAGCTTAGTTTAGCTAGCAGTGCTTACTTTAGCAGTCTTTTGGTTGCAAGCATTTTGTCATTCTTTTGTAGACGTTGTGTTTATATCTTGTGTCATGACTTAGCATGACCTATATGTTATGTTCAGGAGTCATGTAACACCTAACCCTTTAATATAATGCAGCCATCCTGGACTTTGTATTTGTATTTGATTGTTTTCCTTGTTTGGTTTAATGTTCTTCTGTTGTGCTCTAGAGGGCCAGTAGACCCTCATATAAACCCTCTAGTTCTAAGCCTCAGTTGTTCTTCCAGATGACACCTAAGAGAGCAGCAACCCAGGGACATGGTGTTAGTGTCGCAAGCAGAGGTTGTAGTCATAGACAAGATTTACCTCCCCAACCACCGGCAAATCCGACCCTGACCCAAGTCCTGTTTCAACAGAATCAGATTCTCCAAGCGATGGTCATCAGCAAGCAGGCCAGGACAGCCAACCACGGCTCCAAGCTAGAATACTTACTTAGGACCAGACCGCTACCCTCCTTATCCACAATTGAACCTCTGGAAGTTGAGGAATTGCTTTGTGCTACAGAAAAGAAGCCTCGTCTTGCACGGTGTGCAGAGGATGACAAAGCGGTCTTTACCACCCATCAACTCATAGGATCATTCAGGAAAAGCAATCACATTGAAGACGACCAAGCCAATACACCAGAAAGACCCCAGAAGGCTAACACTTGCTTCCAGTGCGGAGATACCAGACACTTCGCCAAAAGATGCCCCCAGAGACCAGCATTCCATAACGATTCATCTCTTAGGCCAGTTGCAGTCCAGCCTCCAAGAGCTCCAACTCCAACCATGCGTCCCAGTGAGATTGTTTCTCCCACTCCCCGCTCCGCCAAATGACATGCACCAACCAACCCGGTAGCACACCTTCACTACTACAACTGTAAAGAAAAAGAGCACTTCGCCAATAGATGCCTTTAGAAGAAGCTTCGTCTTGCACAAGGTGCAGAGGATGACAAAATGGACCTTGCCACCCCTCACCTTAAAGGATTACCCAGGAGTATTGGTCACATTAAAAACTACCATGCCACTACACCAGGAAGACCCCCGGGAGGCTATCGCTTGCTTCCATTGTGGAAATCCGAGATACTTAGCCAACAGATGCCCCGAGAAGAAGCAAGGCCAAGAAATCAAATATTTCCATTGCGGCATCATGGGACACCATGTGCCCAGATGTCCCCAGTAGAATATTGAAGAATCCGCAAGGATTGCCAACGCCACCAACCTCAACCTCAGCAAAGGACAACTTATCAAGAGCCCCAGCAAGGAGCAAGCTGCGCCTATTGAAGTTCTACCACCAGACCCAAAAGCTTCACCAAATGTCCTATGCTCTGAATGTGGCAAGATAGGATATGACACCCAATTATGTCCTCCAATATGACAAGTTGCAAGAGGAGTATGTTTCACATGTGGGCAATATGGTCACTATTGCTATGCGTGCCTAGTTCCCTACTATCCCTGTTGTGAGGAACGCCATCAATCAGACGACTGCCCTATGAACCAAGTAGCATGCGCACGTTGTGGAAAGAAAGGGCATCAGGCAGATCAATGTTGTGTAAACTGCCCCAACTGCGACAAGGACCACCAGCCGGGTGAATGCCCGATGAGTAAAGTTACGTGCTTTCTCTGCGAAGGACAAGACCACTACCCCAAAGACTGCTCCCTGCGCCTGTTGCTGACCAAGGCAGCAGAGTTGTAAAGGACCAGTTTCCAAGCAGCCGTGAAACTCGTCATGAATGATGTTGGTAAAGATAACCAATATCAGACACCCTACCTTTTAAAGGGAAGTAACCAGACCACACAGGAATATCGAAATACTTAAGTAGTAATGGGAAGAAATGAGAATGTTCTCCGCACTCCTCATCCCGCTAGACAACCTACAACGGCCAACCCAATAGCTCATCTTCGTTGTTTCAACTGTGGAGAACAAGGATATTTTGCCAAGAAGTGCCCTCAATAAGTCACTCAGTCACTCCGGTGAAGTACAACTTTAGAGCCACCCCAACTCAAGGCCAGACTTCAGCTCCAAGCAAAATTCATCAGACCTCGCAGGCATCCAAAGCTGCTTCCACGCCAAACCAGGGCCATGTGAACTACGTCACAGCCAAAGAAGCGCAAGCAGCTTTAGAAGTAACGAGAGGTACGTTCCCTGTCTAATCTGGGTAGCTCGAATCTCGGGGTCGAGATTCCGTTTAAGGACGGTAGGGTTTGTAACATCCTATTTTTTGGTTTGTGAATAGTATTTGCTTTTGTCAGTTGGTTTTAAAATTTTATTTCAACTTAAGTTGTATTTTCAAAATCTTTAGCTTCTACCTCAATTTCAAAACCTCTCTTTTTAGGCCCAGCTCATTTTCCTCCCCCTTGGGCCGGCCGTTTCCCCTCCTCCTGGTCATAGGCCACCTCCTCTTAGCCTTTTCCCCTGGCCCAGCCTTATTTTTCCCTTCTGCCCAGCTGGCCCAGCTTCCCTCCCCTGTCCTTCTTCTCTCCCATCTTGTCGCCCGCGACCGATTAGCGCCCTACCCTGCTCTTCTGTCGATCAGTCCCATCGACCAGTCACGTCACTGGTCCAGCCATCGCGTCAGCGCCACGGCCACGCACCTGCATCGCCCGCCTGAGTCGTCGCCCCCGTCACCTCCCCGCTGTGCGCGCCTGCCCCGTCTTCTCTTAGCAGCCCCTTTCTTCTCTGAGCTTCCCCACACTCACTTGTGTCACTGTGGTTGCCCGAAGCTTCGCGTGCCTCCTTCTGGATTCTCACCGCACCAGTGCAGCCCCTCTTCTACCCGCGTCAATTTCCGTCCACAGCTCCTTGAAGCAATCCCCTCACTCGATCTCAGTTTCGTGTCGCGGAACCGCCGTCTTCCTTCGTCACCGACTGCGAGCTCCCTCGCCTCCGTTCAACCCCCTCCGATCTCCCTCTCGGTCTTGGTAAGCCCCCTTTCCCCGTGTCCAGTTGTTCCTCTTATCGTTGCGACCATGCTATGTTGTCGAACCTCTCTCCAACCACGCCGAGCGGTCGCAACTCCTTCTCGACTACGTCTACGACCATGTCCACGACTACGTCCACGACCAGGTAGTCGCGTTGTCGAACCTCATTTATACCACACTGCGTTGCCGAACTCCTTCTGACCACGCTGCGTTGTCGAACTCCTTTGACCACATAGTCGAGACTCTTTTGACCACGCAGTCGAAACTCTTTGGACCACGCGGTCGAAACTCTTCCGACCACATGTAGTCGATACCCTTTACGACTACATGTAGTTGATACCCTTTCCGACTACGTCGTGTAGTCGATACCTCCTTCCGACTACGTCGTGTAGTTGAACCCCTTCCGACTATGTCGTGTAGTTGATACCTCCTTTCAACTACATCTGTAGTCGAACCTCTTCCGACCACCTATAGTCGATCCCCTTCCGACTACGTCGTGTAGTCGAACCCTTTTCGACTACGTTGTGTAGTCGAACCCTTCTTGTGGTCAAAACTATTTCTGTCTACGTACTGTAGTCGAACCTCCTTCCGGCCATGTCACCGAAATGTGCGATTACTCGACACGATCGATGACGAAGCCGTGTACTCGAATGATCGATTACTAACCGGCGAGATCGAAACCAGAACTTGAGAAGCTCAGTTCTTCTCTGTTATAACTCCGATTCTAGAGATTTTTTTCTAAATTTTTATAAATTCAAGACCTTACTAATGACACTGGTCTTATTTAATTTAGAGTTCATTTGTTATTTCATTAGTATTTATTTATTCTCTTTGTTTGTTTATTCTTTTTCTGATACGTTCGTCCGAATAGAGTTCGAAGAAGTATGAGATCTCCAGTTTGATCAAACGTAAGACTTTCAAGACTCTCTCCCCTTCACTCTTAGTGAGTCAATACTTTGATCATTTTGAACCTACCTGTTACGCAAATTATATTCCTTTAAACTACTAAAATTGCATGCTTTAATTCTTTAAGCAAATGTATGTTAAACCTTAAGGTAGTTAAATACCCATTTGATGATTAATTAATTATTATACCATACTTTGGCAATTGAATCCATTATTCCATGTGACCCTAGTAATTATATGGTAATTACTAGTTATAGATTGTAGTTAAACGATATGCTAGTCTTGCTTAAGTACCGGGGCATTAAATACCCCAATCATCATATCTTAAAATCATGTAATTGGATTTGGGCAGTCATTGTGCGCAAATGACTGAGATGGTCGAGTTAATGTATGTTGCTCCTCAAAAATCTAATAACTGCTATTACCCCTTCTGGGCGGCTGGTATGGTGGATGGTATGATGGTGGGTGTTGATGTAGTCCAAGGAATATTGGTATGTGAAATGTGGTATGTGATATGAACCACCCAGATAACCCTAAGGACTTAATCATGTGATGATCTCCCAATGCAGAACAGTATAATCACAAGTCTATAATGATGTCAACCTGGCCAAATAATTTGTATTCGTTGGTGCGAGTTGCACCAGGTAGATAGCTCGCGACACCGGAAGCCTTCGCGGTGAAGGGTTGGGGCGCACGACAAAAGTCGTTAAGATAGGCGCAAGAGAGGGACTGGGTAAGGGTTGACGTAGATGTGGGAGCCTAACCCTTCTCAGGTGAAACCATAGCGGGTGTAACAAATACTAAGGGAGGCATTAAATGCCTCGTGATAATCTCCTTTTGATTCACATGTCTACAGAAACGTGTGTACATATCAAGACGATTATCTCTTGTAGTAAAGATGTACAATCTCTGCAGAGTATAAAATGTTCGAACAGTCGTGTCCACGGTCAAAGGCAGGCATGTGAATTTACAATAGTTAGTTCTATTTATAAAACTTTGTGGGTGAGATGAATAATGTGTAGGACTCATCTAACCCAAGGATTGGTTTTTTTTTCTTGGGTTGTCGTACCCAGTGATGTAATATGTGGAGGTGACTTCACTCAAATTTAAGCATAAGTGGAGGTAACATTCGCCATTATAAATATTGCACATCTTTTTAAAAATGAGATTTGGTCAAATTGCTAAGTCATAGGAATGTCTAAATACTGTAGTTGAAAATGTTGCTTTCAGCAAATAAAAGAACCTGAGGCATCCTTGTTAAGTCTTGCATATATTATTGTTGTATTCTGTGTGTTGGCTCGCGGGCATGAAAGTTATGCTCATTCTCGCTCTTTCCCCAAACCCTCACAAGTAGAAAAGATTATGCCTACTACGAGGATCCAGACGTTGGAGGCCTAGAAGATGATGAAGCGTAGTGTAGTTATTTTAGGGTAGGTCTCGTCTCAATCTGGCTGGCTCCGTTAGTACTTGCGTGCATCTAGTATTATCCAAATCTTTGGTTAATATTTGACGCATACGGCTTTTCCCCAGTCGCTTGCCTGTGGAAAGATATACTCTACCCCTTTTGGCTTTCACAGTCACTTATGCTTTTATGTAATGTAAGCTTTTGGCCTATTCGGCACTATTGTAAAACTCGATCCGATGTGGTCTATGTCATTTTGATGTTTGTAATATAATGTTTGGTTTGGTTTGGTTTACATCGTGTATGAGATTCAGTGATATATCTGTAAGTGTTATCTACTAATCCAGAAAATAGCACAATATTTTTACAGAGGATTTGAATCCACGGAACCCGGGTCCGACAACATTTGATCTCTATTATAGAATAACGACGACACAAACAAAACAAACTGCAAAAGGTAGCGCAGTACACGAAACGTGCAAGGGGTATATAGATGGTCGTAGTTCATGCCGATCAGAAAACAATAATAGGAATCGGGCAACAAGAGAGGACGGAGAAGGAAAAACCGCCACGAGAGAAAACAAAAACAGAGACAGATCACTTAAGTAACAAGCCATCAGCTATCAATCACTTTGAGCTCGAATTGTACGACAACTTCACATGCTCCTAATAGTTGCTGTATCCTTGCCCTGGGTATGCAGACCTACGAAGGCCATCGTTCTGAGCGTTTGACGGATGCTCGATGAGCTGGTCTTGAGAAAATTGATCCAGGAAGTTTGGATCCTGGTTCAGCCAGTCCATTGCAGCTGATCCTGAAAAGACCCCACAACAAAAGAAAAAGGCAGATAAGAATCAACCGATAAGAATCGGTATTATTTGGCAATATTTTTTGTCAAAAAGATATGCTCAAAAATAATCATGAGCACTTATTGTTCGGCTAGTCCAAGCCTCTTTGAAACAAGTTGACAGATTGTTTGACTATGTGATTAGATCTAGAATATTTTAGTTGATGAATAATTGACTATGTTGGGTACTGATGTTATTTGAGGCGTGCGGTGTGTGGACTTATGTCGGTCAAATTGAAAAGAATTTGTTCCGAGAAAAGATGATGTTTTGATCTTTGCATATGTATGGTCACTCGGAGGCGATCGTGGTCTACGGCGATGATCGGGAGATGACTTGGTGTGAAGTCATGATCCAGAGAGTCGATGATGCTGAGGAGACGGTCGGGCTCGAGTTGGAGAGCATGGAGATCAAAAATGGATGATACGTGTTGGAGCTACGGAGGTGCAGTTCGGAGACTACGACACGCGACAATTTTGGGGTATCCAAAATTGGACTAGATTGAAGTTTGTAATCAGGTGTTAAGTCCACGTATTAGGCCCTAGGATTAATGAACCGTATGTGGATGATTAGGGTTTGAAGGAGGCTTTGGTTACTCTAGTTGTTTTGCTGCCGTGCTTTTGCGTTTTTGTTCACGCGAGACACGAGGCAACCGAGTGCTTGGAATCTATAGCGTGCAACAAGTATTGGCGAGGAGCGCCTGCGCCTTGCGCTTCATCGTGCGGGTGTGCCATCCAAATACCACCATCTCTAGAGCCAGGCGGTAGCGATAGGCTAGACGAGGCCGAGCGTGACGGTGCGAAAAATCTTACACAATCATTCAAACTCCCTTTAATTGTCATTAATGACCCTACATAGATTTATTAATGACAGACTAATACGTAGGTTTGGTGAATTCTGTTCATGTAAAGCAACAAAGGTACACGCTTCTATGAATTTCTTTGCATGATATAGAAACAATGTACATTCTACATACCCTGATTTTCTGGTTGAGTGCTGTCGAGTGGCAGATCAGATGGTACAGGAAAGTAGCCATCAATGGCAAGGTCCGGTGCATATTGTGTTGCTCCAACCAAGAAATTGCCTCCAGAAGCTTCCTGCAAACAGAACGTCATGAGCTTGCAATATGCAAAAAGATGCTTCACTTATCTCAACAATGACAGGCAATAAGTTGACGTTATGGCCTCATGAACACAACAAGATTTAATAATATGATGATTTCAGGAGTTATGTTGGCCTAATAACATGACAATGATGTTGCAGATAGCCTATCTAACTTGACTTCTTATTATATACTAATGAGGAAGATTGAACCGATTTTAACATAAACTTATCTAACTTGACTTCTTATTATATACTAATGAGGAAGATTGAACCGATTTGAACAGAAACTTTTACTTACTGCCGTTATCACAGGTGGGACATCAGATGATTGAGCCATATAGTAGTATCCCACACCAGCAATTGCAACCTGGGCATCACGGACCACCTGACCACCTGCTAGATTACCTTCATTTGAAAATCCCAAAATCTTTTCAATTTAAGTATTAAAATCAATTGGTCAAAACAACTTCTACAAAAGATGGTACCAAAAGAGAACCAACCTTGATAGCCATTTGCACAGTGTGGTTCAGGAAGAATTGGTCCTGATGCACTTTGTCCCAAAATGATTTTACCAGCACCAATGTTATTATGTGCATTAGGCAGTTCAGGGGCATGGTTAATCTGAGCACACTGCGCGGTCTGAACTGTTGCAGTACCTTCAACTGTCAAATTCAAACATTAAACGATCAGACATTGTGTGTGATCTGTGATGCGCCGGTACGACACCTGGGTCTTGCACCAGTACCCGGTACGACATTGGGTACTGCTGTACTGGTACGGTTCGGGTGCGGCGCCGGTACGGTACCCAGAGGTACCATATTTTTTACCAATTAAAACCAATAATTTTTTAAAATAGATACTGTTGGGTATCTTTGGGTACTGGTACAGCCCAATAACAAGCCCTTGGGCCTGGAAGCCCAGCCTACGAAGAGACTAACCCTAGCACATATGAAACTCTTGGTGCTTATTAACTACTCTGTGTTTTGAATCTTGATCAGCTTTCTCATCCATCATGTCCAATTAAACCTTGAAAAAGTTATCATTTAAGTGTAGTACGAAGTGGTTCCTAGTTTGTCAATTTGAGTTCTTAGATAGCTTCAGTACAATCACTCTTCAGTTTCTTCGGCATCATGCCTGTTCAAATTTGGTGCCCCTCAGTCAGTAGTTTTGTGGAAACTGTGCTAAAAAAGGCTGCTAATATATATCTCATGTTTTTTTGTAAACAAATACATCTTGTCCTTGAGATGGACTATCGTTTGTTTCATCTATTTAATTGTGCTAAAAAAGGTTGCCAACTTATGGAATCTTTCCTCCTTTGAAGTATCTTTTGTTTCATCTATTTATTCATCTATTTGTGTCTTATAAACTAATCTGTTATCTTTTATATTATATATTTTTATTACTTCTATTATGTATATACTGCCGTACCGACGTACCGGGTTTTTTGGGAAATGTTGTATCGCCGTACCGGCATACCCATGCAATATAGTGTGTGATGAAAGACAAGAATACAAGACCAATGTCTAATATTGACATGTTGTAGGGAAATCAGAAGGATTTGGCTCTAATGTGCCTATCAAGGGAACGGATGCTCACCACCAATGCTTGTGTTCGTAGTAGTAGACAAAGGTTTGGGATAATTGTCTTTTATTTCGTGATCAAATTGAATACTATCCAGTTTGTCATATGCATGTTCCTTCAACTGATTCACTGCATCCTGAAACAAAACCACATGGTCACTTCTAAATTCTCATCAAAGTTTGCTTAAAAAACAAGTGCGCTTCTGTAGAATGCTATGTTCAACTTTTACCTGCTGATCTGAATTAAAATTGTCCTTTGTGATATAGAAACCATGAAATTTTGCTCCAACAAGATCATATACGCAGTTAAAGAAGAGTACAACATTTTGCTCTTCAACTATATATGATTTCAACTTGCAATTGCCTTCAAGATCACACTCCTCGGCATGTTTAACTATAGCTTCCCAAAGCTTGTTGTCCTTCTTTAGCTTGAAACATTCCTGAACTCCAAGAAATGCATATGTTAATTTAATTGTCAAAACCAAAATTTACTGGATGTTAACACTTCAATTTACAGATGCTTGGAGAGCTTATGGTGTGTGTACATATTATTTACAAGTAAATTTTCAAATAATCCTTTTCAGCATATTTGAAAGGTAAATTAGCTGGCTGTCCTGAGAGAAAAGAAGAATAGGTGTAATTAAAATGAACACAACAAGCGGTGCCAATGTTTGTAAGCGGCTAGTACCCTTTATTCAGAAAACAGAGATGTGTGTTAGAGAGAGAGAGAGAGAGAGGTTTTGGCTGGGAGTCCCAAAGATTTTACATTGCGGATCTTTTCTTCATTCTTATTTAAAGCCTTCCGGAAATCCTCCACTGTATAGATTTCATTCTCTTGAAGCATCTTGAAGGGAGGCCCTTTCCTGAAATTCCTCTCAGACGATATACTTTATCTTTCAGCTTCGGACGGTTTCTCTTTACATTTACTGAAAAAAAAAAGAGAACCAATACATCACACAGTGCTGATTAAACATATCGTCTATAGTTTCGAAAATTGAGGGAAATGATCTATAATACTTGCATATATACATTAGAGAAACCACGTGGAAGAATATCATATATCATGCATGCAAGCTACAGACTGCAAAAACTAGCCAGCTGCAATTCTGAAAAAGACTTACATTCATTTCTGCAAACCTGCACCTCAACAGGGTTCATCACAGCTTCCTTAACTCGAAGTCCAGCTTTGTCACTCCAGTGAACTCTTGCTGCCAGAATGAGCTTTCCACTGTCAGTCTTTGAGGACACTTTCTTGAAACAGATGTCATCAAGAGAGACCACCCCATTCTTGAGCTTCAGTTGACAATCTCCTCCCAATACAGGTCCTTGTCGACTGCTTACTATCCGTCCATCAAAATCACATTCGGTCCAATTATTGGGGACAACATCAAAAAAGTCACCATGAAGAGCCAAAATTTCAATTCTCGCAGAAGAAAGTCGACCGGATGTAATTATCTGGTTATCTTTGAATATGGCAATCTTGATAGCCATACCACCCTCTGCTGTTATTTTGCGCTCTGTGAAAACAAGAGAGTTCGAGCAATTAAGGAACCGCAACTGAAAAGCTGCATCCTCACAAGCTACACTCATGGTCAGCTGTTTGTTCCTGATTATTTGCCTCTGAGCTACAATACAAACACAATAGTATAAAATACCATGGTGAACATCGGAAGATACTTCATATTGTCGGAAGTTTACAACTTTCATACATCAGAAAATCATGAAATGAACATTGCAAAGTTGTTTGCGGGCGCGGGGGGGGGGGGGGGATTCCATAATTTTATAGTATTAAACCTCTCTACAATAAATAAATAAACTGAGAGTGATCAATGCAATAAAAAGGATCCAAGTTTCTATGAAAGATTGATACTTAACATTGCACACCGTAAACAACAATCAATCAATTATGCATAGTTGAAAATTACATACCTGTAGTGTTCATAAGCATAACCATTAGGATTTGAATGTTTGATCTGTTCCTGCAATAGATGCATGAAGAAGCATTATGAGCTAAGAATTGAAGTTATTTCAGGAAAAAACACTTTTGTGCATAGGTTGTGGTTCAATGTACCAAAGTAGTCTCTTGATAATGTCATATATCGGGTACAAAGGGATATACCCTATACAAATAAAGAAATACAAAAGACAGATTTCTATCTCTAACATACCCCTCAAATGCAAGGCGTATACAATAGCATTACATTTGAAGATGATTGACACTAAAATATGAAAAATCCAAAGTCCGAGTCTTGATAATGTCGTCGTAGAATGCAGCTCTTGAAAAATACGTCGAGTATCAAAAGATCTTCTCCCATCCGGGATCGTGCAACAACCCATAAAGCACAAGGTACAGGGGTTGAGAAAGTCAACCGCGGCAACACCACGAAGAAGATGACGAAACAGATATGAATAAAGAGAGCTTGTCAAATCAAACCAAATAGGAATAGGTGGAAGCATGACAGCGCAGATCAAAGTCCAAGACAGTGACGATGCAGAAGAAGCGCAGCGGCCTTAGAAGCTTGGGGCGGCGGCTAAAAGAGATACGATTTGCACGCGGCTCAGAAAGAAGGCGGGAGCGGCATCTGCTGCCATGTATAAGGGAATTCCTATACTTCTATGACTGATAATAAATTTGTGGACTCATATGGCCGCCGACGATGGTGACGGGATCCGGCCAGGTGTTCGATGTTGCTACTGCTTTCACGAGGAAAACGAAAACTACCACTAATGTGGCCGCCCCCGGGAGCGGAGAAGCTCCTCCCGGGGGCAGCGGGCAGCGGAAACGGATCTGAAGCTAAGTTAGAGGCTAGGGTTTAGAACCTTTTCTCTGATACCATGTTATAAATATTGTGTGCATATTGAAGAGACCCAATGGGCAATATATAAGGTACAAAGGGATATAGCCTATACATATAAGGAAATATAAAAGACAGATTCTTATCTTTAACGTATCTGTAACAGATAGATCACAATAAATAGAAATATCTTATCAGAAAAAGGGGTTGAGCTATAAAGGTGTAGTTTTTTTATAAAGAAGAAGATCTGAAATCTAACCACATCATGGCTGAGAACATCAATTCTCTTGTTAAGGTATTCCAGGGAGCTGCAACCAAAGAATCAGAAGAGAAAAAAGGTGAGCTTAAATCAGCGACAAACTGCTAGCCCATGCGCACATAGAGAGAGATTAGATATATGGTGAACATGTAAATTCGGAGATTTCAGCTCAGTGGAGTCAGTATTGTCTAAAGTAAATTGAAGATTGATGAATGTGATACTGCTAGGTTACTAACTTACTATGGCTTAGCATATGGAGAGACAAAGTTGTCAGATTCACGTCGAAAAGTTGACACCTAATGTTGCAGCGTCCGATTATTAGAGAATCAACAATATACATTCAAGAGGAGCTTTTAATCATGTAGTAATACAGACAAACAGGATTTATCCAGGAAGTACCCACATTTTTATGTTTATTAATGTAGAACTGTAAAAAATCAAATTACAACAACAATATAGAGTACCTGAAAAGTTAACTACAACAGGATTCCTAAGTCAGCTTTCTGATGTACTACATGCTTTTGCTTTTCTGCGTTAAAAAAGGAGCGAAAAAAATCCAATTTGAAGGAGAATTTTTCACTCTTTTCTTCAATCCTATGTTGTTGCGAGAAGATCTTACCGATGAATTGGATAGAGATGCTTCTGAAAGGCATTTTCGAACGCTTCAAGTGCCTTGTTCTGGGAAATAGCGTTCTCTTCGCGTATCTAGACAAGGACAGGACAGTCTACTGTTAAAACAAGAGATCATGAACTGTTGCGATCATATTAATATGATATTTTAGACAGAAAAAGCAGGTGATGACGGCAGGCTAATACTGAAAAACTCATATTAAAATTTATTTACCTAACAAATGCAGAAATTTAGTAGAGCAAATGTTTTGGTACATGAGGACAAGACAAGCATAAGGGATCAATTACAATGGTCCAAATTGCATGACAACATGGGGATCTTGTAACCGAGCAGATATTTTGGAACATGAACACAAGAATAAGTAAATCAAGGAAAAGTTAAAGAAAAGAACTTGTACTAGTTTTATAATTTTCCAAACTGCATGACGGAAAAGATATATAATTTGCTCGAAATTAGCACATACAAGTAGATTTGACATTGAACCTGGACTGGTTAAAGCAATCTGAGTAGCACATCGACGAGGATGTGGAGGTGGTGTGGAGGCCGCCGACGGCGAGCCCTTCGTGACGCTTTTCGCCGGCCAAAGCGGCAGCGACGGCTATGCTGAGGGATGGTAGCTAGCGTGTGGCTGCAGGAAAACGAGGAAAGGATGCCCTCGTCGTCGGCGCGCTGCCTGCTCGGCGGAGACGAGACCACGGCGGCCACTGGCAAGACGACTCGGCCGTCTCGGCAGCGGAGACTAGAGAGGTGAGCCTGGGCTGGGCTTGTTGAATAGTGGTTCGGACTTCAGACCATGGATTGGGCCGATACAGTAGATGCTAGTAAGAAATGGATCTCTTTATCGCACACGGCCATGATCCTACTTGTACCCTGGTCTGTGGACTGTGGTCTCTGTAAAAGCGTGTCACTGTGCCCGCTCAAAAGGGTGGGGAGGGGGAAGAGAATACGCGGAAGAAGAAAAGAAAATAAAAGACAAGGTATAGTGTGAGCAGTATGCATTTTCACTTTAAATTTGAGGCAAATTTCAGCTGAAAACAACGGATCTAAACTGGGGGCAAGCAGGCAATCAACAAAGGAAACACGACACACGCGCACACATAAATTAAGCGATGCTGGGATAGATTTGACATGCTTGCGGTGCTCACCACTCGACGAAGCCGCCGGTTGTACCGCAGCTCCTCCTTGCTGCACATGCCATGCGCACAGACAGATCATAACAAATTACCCAAGACCGAGAGGAAATTAAGCACCTAAGAAGCGTGCGTACACTTTGACGACGAAGATGAGGACGAGCGTCCTCGGCCGAAGCAGCCGCTTTCCCAACGGCGACGGCGTCGGCGGGAGAGGCCTCAACGGTTGGACGGATGCCTCGCCGCCGCCGTGAGTAGTACTCCGGACCCGCTTCGGCGAAGGCGCCGCGAGGAGGCCAGGTGGAGGCCGCTTCGTAAGCATCTGGATTATTGGGAGAGCCTTGATTTGCCGGTCGACGAGAGCAGCAAGCTTCTGGAGGTTGTTTGCAGCGTTTGCTTTCTGGCTCCATCTGAGCTCTTTATTTATAGATTTGCCGGTTGACGTTCGTGCAGACAGACAGCTGACGCTGCACGCCGTCGATGCGGGCGGATGTTTGTCGTACGTGTTGACGCTCCTAAGTCATAACCGCGCGTAATTGCCGACTAGTTTCGCTCGTTCTGTGCGAGGGGACAGCGGCATCCCTCGTCCTGGTCAAGGCCCACCGCTGGCTTGGCTTGGCTGTGTAGGTGATCTTCTTGGGACCTTCATCAGATCGCTAGGGCCGGTGCAGAATGTACGATTTGATATATGTCAAAACGTGTAGATGCCCCAACCCACACACAAGGCAGTCTTAAAAAAATTAAAATACATGTTTTGCCCTTTTTCCTTAGCAAATCATGCTCATGAATCTTTTTTTAAAGAGGATCATGCTCATGAATCTAGAGCAAGACCTTTGTGTCTTTTTTTAAGACCAAGACAATGGCTCATGCTAGATGAAGATTATAGAACTTTGTGGTATTAAGATCGATTCAGAATTTTGCACTGGGTTCAAGACTTCGGAGGAGTCAATGAGTCATATACGGTAGAGAACTTCGTGGACATGGCATTTTTGCTACTAATATTAGAACAACAAATTAAAGCCAATGCTCAACTGTTCCTAAAAAAGTCAATGCGTAGCGTTGGAGGAAAAAATGATTATATATCAGTTGTCAGAATCATTGTCATTCTTAGGAACATGAAAGAATTGAATATTGCGAGGACCATTGTCTTGATCCTCCTTTTCTAATTAATGATCAGCAAGAGCTAGCCGAAAACATCCGGAAAACTCCCAGTGCAGCACATGAAAATTCCGGCAAGAGTCTCGATCTCTTCCCACAAAATTAATCCAGAGTTTGCCTAAAAACCCAACATCAGAGCTGAGTTCGGAGGCGGGCGGCGTGCAATCGCTATCTCGCTGCGACTAAAGCGATCATCTCGGGTCTCGTCCGAAGCCATGCGAAGCCGAAGGAAAAGCAAAACGCTTAGTCACTTTCGACGCTATCCTCCCTGTGCTGTCCGTCCGTCAAGCTGCAACCAAACCCATCGCTGCCTGATGCCTGCCCACGAACGTCAACGCCACTGTAGGTATCCAGATTTCTCTATAAAATTAATGTGTTATTCTCTAAATCAATAGATAATACTTCACAAACATATTACTGAATCAAATCATACATGGCGTAGAATCATATCATTCATTAATTTACACATCAGAGTTTACATAAACCGCTTCGGACTAATTTTTACAATAAGGGCCGAACAGCTCAAATGAATACATTAAAAAAGATTGCGGAAACAACAACAGAAGCAAAGAGGTGATGGCACATCTCTCCACAGTTAAGTGACTGGGGAACCCGTGTACGCCTGATATTATCCGAAACTTCGAACAATATAGGAGGCACACAAGAACTGACTGAGTCAGCTAGACTGAGGTGAGATTAGAACAGCTAAGGACTAAACTACGCTTCAATAACTCTTGGGTCTTCAGACTTCTGAATCCTCGTAGTACTCGAAAGCTCCAGGGTTCCTATTTCTGAGGGTTGGGGCAAAGAGCGAGGATGAGCACAACTACCGTGCTCGTGAGCCAACACGACAGATACAATAATATGCATACAAGGCTTAACAAGGAGGGTTCGGGTTCTTTTATTTGCGTAAAGCAACATTTATAAATACAAATATTATAAAATTCTATCACTTAGCATCTTGACCAAATTGCATTTTAAAGAGATTAATTGTACAATAGTGAGTAACAACAGAGGTTCCCTCCATCAGAAACTCTAACTCATGCTTCTTTTTTATGGTGGTCACACCCACATATTACCAACACTGGGTAAGACTACTTAGGAAAAATTCAAATCAATGGCTAGGTGAGCCCCACATATTTTTTTAACCCATCCACAAAGGTTTTTGAAATATAACTAACTCTTGTAAGCTCTGTATGCCCGCGCCGTGACCGTGAGCACGGCTGTTCGAACAGTTTTTATTCTCTGCAGAGATTATACAACTTTACCCACAAGAGATAATCGTCTTGATATATACACACGTTACATTTGACATGTGAATCAAGGGGAGATTATCACAAGGCCTTTACAGGGCATCCCTCGGTATTTGCCACACCCGCTAAGGTTTCACCTGAGTAGGGTTTCGCTCCCGTGGGACCCGACAACCACTTACCCAGACCCCCTCTTGCGTCATACGACTTACGCCTAGGGTCCCATAAGTCGTATACTCCAACCCATAGCCTCGTGGGCTCACGGCGAAGGGGAGTCCCCTAATGGTGCAGCTCGTACCGGTGGACACTAATTAGTTAGCCAGGTCGACACTATTATAGACTTATGGCTGTACTGTTTTACAATTGGAGGTCATCACATGATTAAATTATTAAGATTATCTAGGCGGTTCATACCACATACCAACCATTCTCGTGCTCAACGGCACCCACCATCCTTCCATCCGTCCAAATGGGGTATTAGCAAGTTTTTAGAGTTTTGGAGAAGTAGAAAATAAATTATCTCAACCAATTCAGTCATTCTCTCCAATAACTGTCCGAAACAATTGCTATGATTTAAAGGATGATATTCTGAGATAGTAATACCTCGGTACTTAAACAAGACTAGTATGATGTTTAAGTACGACTTATAACTAGTATGTTACCATATATTTACTAGGGTGACAAGGATTTTGGGAGTTTAATTATAAAGAAAATGGTGTAGTAATTAATAAATCATCAAATAGCCATTGAACTACCTTAGGGTGTTTGACATACATTTACATAGGAAATTAAAGCAATCAATTTGATATTTTAAAAGAACATAATTTGCATAAAATATAGGTTCAACATGATCAAAGTGTTGACTCGCTTGGACTAGTTTACCGTGGTCTTGATCTTACTCAAAGCCTGCTCGGACAGGGATTCGAAGTCTTGGTCGGATTCTTCGCTTGAATCTTGATCTTGCTCGAGTCACCGCTTCTTCTGGACTTTGATTTCTAATTACACGACAACGATCGAGAAACCAAATAAATCCAAAAACTTCAAAGACCAATTAAAACACAAGAGCTTCAAATAAGATCGCGGAGGACGAGCTGGATTTGGCGAAACAGGGATGTTCGACAAAGTCAAACGACCAATTGAGAGAAGGGAGGAAATGGCGGAGAAACTCTGTCGGAAGGAAAAATACAAAGGAGGGTAAGGTTGAAGGAACTTAAGTAGGGATGCTCCACTTCGGATTTGGAAGATAGTAAAATTATATTTCTACAGGTGATTAATAATTTAATTACAAGTTCTACACAAATTTTAAATACAAGATCAACACACAATTCCTAAATTCCAGATTCCAAACACAGATTCCACTCCCAACTAATCAATTGCCAGATTGATACGGATGATTCAAATGCTAACTCAAAACCGATCTTCAAATACCAGAACACAATTCTCAGCTGTCGGATTATACACAACGATTTCAACACAAATTTTCAAAATGCCCGAATATACAACACAGAAATTCAAATTGTCATATCACAACCAGGGATTTCAATTGCTAGCTACAAGGATCACTTGCCAACACATCGATTCAATTTGCAGCACACAAACAGGGAGCTAATTCAAAACGCTAGCGACACATATTACTGCCAACAATCAATAATCAATCCACCACCAACAATCATTGATATTTCGCTTTCCAGAATCAAAACACAGAGATTCAATTATCGATTATACTCAAATTTCATTTGCCAAACCACTCCATTCACTGCCACTCAATTTCTGAACTGGGGAGGCACTAAACACAGGCATCACTGCTGCTGTCCAGATCACGACCACTGAGCTGAGGGGGGGAGGCCCACTGGCCAGAGGCAGAGAGAGATGCTGAGAGGGAGGAAGAGCACAGAGAGGGAGCAGGCGACGGCTGCCGGCGGCGATCGACGGCCGGGAAGACACTGGGGACGACCAAAATAGGACGTCGGGTAGGAGGGGAAGTCAAGGGAGGTGGTGGCGCAGACCGGAGCGGCAGCGAGGAGAAGCTAGCGGCGGCGGGGGGCGGTCGGGTAGAGGCCATTGGTGGTGACGACAACCGGAGGGAGAGGGGCACCAGGGGAAGCAACCATAAGTACTAGGGGGAGGAAGGGGAGCTCACCGAGCGTTTGGTGGAGGCGGGGGTGCACCGGAGGTGGCTGCCGACAGGAGCCGAGGGTGGCGCAGGAGGGGAGCTCGGTGGCCCTGACCGGGGGACGTAGCACGGCTCGGACCGGGCGGAGACGCACGCGTGACGCAGCGAGGACGACGGGCGACATCACGGCGGAGTGGGCAGCGACGCGGGCAGGCGGTATGGGCGATGGAGGAACGGCTGGTGGGGGCGGCACTTGGGGGAAGACAGGCTTCGATCCGTAAAATTTAAGCGATAAAATAGTAAACAAACAAAAAATAAAAACAAAACGATAAGTACGTACAATTTATTGTCCAAAAACAGAATCTTACAGTCGCTGTCGATCCGTCCTCGATCCGGCACCTGCTTCCGCTTCGCACGTCATCGATCTCCTCGATCCGCTGCGACGCTCCGTCCGTCAGTCCGTCAAGAAGCGACGTCCAGCAACCAGCGGCTGTCGCCCACGTTTGGGGGTGCACGTTGTGACTGGATTTCTTCCGCCTTGCCGCTTCGACAGCGTCACGGCGTTGTACGCTAACAGAGATATTCATGGCAGAGGAATTAAAAAGTTGCTGGCTATCTTTTTTTTGAAGAAGTGCAGGTTATGGTTGTTATAAATTCTTTGCCAAATTCATAGGAACAATTTAAGATATATTTCTGTCATTCTGAAAGGATACTCGATATGCGCACTCTGAGACATCTTTTGCTTATAGAAGAAGATATAAAACTCTATCAATGAAAAGAAAGAAATACTCATAATTTTAAGTTACACATTAGAGAGAAAAAATGTATTAATGAAAGGAATTGGTAAAAGAGGAAGCCAAATGGTGATTTGAGAGAAAAGCTTAACAAGAAATGTGATCGTGGAAATTATAACTCGGTTTAGAGGAATTATAAGTACAAGAATTTCAGGTATTGTCCTGGCTTTCAGGTAGCTTAGGAACAGGTAAGGTTATACTCTGGCAGCTTAGCATCAGAAGAACATCCCACATGGTGGGCCGGTCTTCTCCATTAGGTTCAGTGCACAACACTGCTATCTGAATGCATCTCATTATCTCAGCCATTCCAGGTTCACCGTGTAATACTGGATCTATCAGCTCCATTGCTGCTCCCATTGTCCGCAATCTGAGAAGCTGCCAAAAGATTCCCATGATAAATATTAAAAGGGATTGTTATCCGATATACAAAAATATAAACTGGATTAGCACGTAGAAGGGATTCTATTGCTTCTGATTAGACACGCAAAAAAAAGGCTTCAAAGCTTTATAAAGGGAAGGAGGGTGAAGATTGTAGAGCCTGAAAACTTGTGTGCCTGCTAGCTGCTGAGTTTAGGAAATCTGTATTTGTGTCATGTACGCTAGTACAGGTAAACATCCGTTGGAAGGAGGTTGGGGGGAGATAACTTAGAGATAGAATAGCGCTAGGTGAAGGAGGACACCGAACCGATTGGAAGAGAAATACACATAGAATAGCCGGTCAAGGGAAAGACTATGTTAGGACTTTAGGGACTAGGAGACTTTGCTTAATTCATCTTTGCTTGCGCCATAAGAACCAGCCGCGCGCACCATCTTATATAGGGTCGGCTCCTAACAAACCAATGCTAACAAATAGATAAGATGCAACTAATAGATGGGATGCACTTAACAACTTGATAACAGATAAACATGTACTTACATCGCCTTCATCCTTGAAAAGTGCATGGCACTTGTTTCCAGTAATGATCTCAAGAAGAGTGATACCAAAGCCATACACATCGCTCTTTACTGAGTAACCACCGCATATAAGATATTCAGGATCCATATAAGGCCTACAAGCGAATAAAAAGAAGTTAGAAGAAAAGAAGAAGAAAATACATAAGGTGGAGAGGCAAAGGCTTATTAATTGGTGCATTTGATAAGTTCATACAGTGTGCCAGCTACTAAACCCTCGTGTTCTTCACGCCCATCCAGACCATATATTTTTGCGAGGGCAAAATCAGTAATCTTAGGAGTCATATCAGAGTCTAAGAGAACTCTATGTGGATTTAAATCCCCATGCAAAATGTGTATCCCACAGCAATCATGTAGATAAACCACACCGTGGGCTATCCCTATAATTATTTTAAAGCGCTCAGACCAGTTCAGCAACGCCCTTGTAGTTGTGCCTGCAAAATACTTGGATGATGGCAAACATGCATGAGAGAATAAATTAAGTGAAAACAGGTCCACAATGAACTAAAAGAAAAGGTTTAGAGGAAGCATACCAGTTATGGCGTCAACCAACCTTCCATTTTCCATATATTCATACACTAAAAGTTTTTCTCCCCTTTCAATGCAACATCCGATAAGCTTAACTATGTTTTTGTGTCGAAGCTTTGCAAGAAAACGAACTTCATTTTCAAATTGTATTGAATCAGATTCATATTGATTTGAACTTCTTTTGATCATGACGCTAAGTCCATCGTGTAATCTTCCCTGAAAGGCATCAAAACTAGGTTTAAACTATTACAATTTTTTTAAAAATTGAATCAATACTATTTGAAAAGATTCCTATCACATATGGGTGCATTTAAGTTGGGTTTATGCCAAAATTCCATTCACTTCTGGACATGTAGATTTCAGCTCATTAAAGAAGATTCAATTTTACTTTTATGTTCTATTGAAGCTTTCAATTGTGCGCCTTATACGGATGACACAACAAAAGGCAATATACACACATATCTTAATCTACATTAAAGCGGAGTACAAACAATGACATATGAGAGTGCCACACCATCACAATTTCTCCCCACTACTGGAAACCTATTCTTTGCCGAGGGCTTCTGGGTTTGCCGAGGGCTATATCTCGGGCACTCGGCAAAGGCTCTATTTGCCGAGGGCCAGCCTCAGGAGCCCTCGGCAAAGATAGGCCCTCGGCAAAGAGGCCTGGCCCTCGGCAAAGAAACGGCTCTCGGCAAAATAAATCTTTGCCGAGGGCCCAGCCCTCGGCAAATTGGCCCACGGCAAATATGGCCGAATGGGTCACGGCGGCCACTGGCGTCAGTCTTTGCCGAGTGCTTGCCGTCAGGCACTCGGCAAAGATTTTTAATTTTTTTTAAAAAAAATTTCTTTGCCGAGGCCATTGGCCAAGCCCTCAAGAAGATCTTTTTCACGAGGGCCAGGCTAGGCCCTCGGCAAAGAATTTTTTTTTTTTGGTTTTTTGAACCCAGTTTTTTTGTGGTGCTATAATACATTATTTAAAACTCAATTTTAAAATTTGGGCCAATTTTGACTTTTTTTGATATATATCCCTAATTTATTTCTTTTCGTTGATTTTTTTCGAATATTTCAAATTTGAACTGCAGGTGGATGGAATAATGCAATTTAGTGATTCGAAAAATGTTATTCATGGTATTTGGTGTATGTTGAGTCCCTATCCACGAACTCGCATCAAATTTCGGGCATCTTCTTCACGTAACATGACGAGGAACTTGTCGAAAAAGTGTTTTTAAATTATATAAAATCCATACGAAGTCCAAAAATCACGAAACTTGTCGAGGTGTCATGTTATCGCATGTGTAGGCTGTGGTAAAAAATTGAGAAGATTTCGAGCAAGTTGTGACGCTCGGATGCCTAAAACCCGACATCTCCACATGCCCGCCGCCCCCTCGCCTCTCTCGGCCTCTCCTTCTGGCGACCGAGGGCCGCGCCGCCACCTCCTGCTGCCTCCTCCGGCTCCTGCGCGCCCGGCCCCTCTCCCCGGCTCGGCCTACTCCGGCTCCTCCTCGCCCGACGCCGCCTGCTCGCCACCGCCTTGTTCTTCGCCTACTCCGGCTGCTAGGGTACAAAAAAATGCATGATCTTCCCTGGATCCGTCCATAGAGATAGCTAGTACACAAGTGAAGCATAGAACATACAACCATTTTTATTTGCAAACTTTTGAAAAAAAACTTGTGGTATCATCTTTTCAAAACATAGAAGCTATCTTATTTACATCGCATATAGCCCTTTTGACTAGTAATCCACTAGGTTTGGTATTTTTGATGGCCTGCAGATGTGATCTCTTGGTCATGGCGCATAATGTATTCCTTGATTGAGTTGCAAGTTCTTTTTCTCTTTCGATGAATAGTCAGTATGTTTCATGTCCCTTAGAAATTCACTTTAATTTAGTTAGTGCATATGTGTCTACTCTCTGAAGCCCATGTTCCAACCTTTTTATTTGTCACGGTGTAGAAATCCACTTTTGTGTATGCCACAGGCTTACTTCTCATGTTGACACAAAGTATCTTGGGACAAAGATGAAATGACCTCATGATGGTTCTTCCTTGGCTCTTCGTTCTTTCTTTGTTCTTTGTTCTAGAGTAACAACACCGCAATCGGTTCGGCTCTCAAGAAGGCTAGGGTCCAAGCCTCTTCTTCAAAGACAATCTACTTTAAAGGTCTCTTCATGTCTCTTCATGCACTCATCCATGCTTGGATCTATCTTGTAAAAGATGAAGAGAAAATAAATAAATAACAATTCAAGATTTTCCAAATGGATGGATCTTGTCTTTTGATAAATATATAGTTCTTGCCATCATGCATGTTTTAATTTAGACTAGTATATATGGAAGTACCTGCAGGGTTTCTTCCAGGAAATGTATACAAGGGATTTTTTAGCTCAATTTTGGATATATGTAACACTGCATTAACTTAATTTTGCATGAGCATGCACTCTAGCTAGCACAGTAATGCCAAATATTCTTATGCACGATCTCTTGCATCTCTTTATAAGTACTTGTAATTTAACTGTGCTAATTGGTTTACTCTTTGAAATATGTGGTTGTGTGGGCCTTCGTGCCGTAAATTGATATGAGGGCCTTCGTGCCGTTGTGGTTGTCGGCCTTCGTGCCGTTGTGGTTGTATCCTGTCGTTTTTTTGCAGGTTTTGGAAACCTCCCCGTGCAGGGGAGGTGCTGCCGAAATTTTGAACAAACAATAACCTATTGCCTTTTTATGCAGGAGAAGAGCACGCCGGAGGGGACCCGAGGACCCCGATCGCCTTCGCCGGCGTCGCGTTCGCCGCACGCCTTCGTCGCCGCCATCGCCCGACTCGCCATCGCCCGCTTAGCCCGACTTCACCGACACCCTAGGTATAAATAACCTCTTTTCCGCATGTCCGCCGTAGCCTGCGCGTAATCCAGCTTAGGCGTCTCTCGTCTCGAAAGAGATACGGTCGTAGGTATGCGATCTTTGCATATCTGCGATCAGATCTGCTTCGGATTGTCCACGCTTGGACAACCGCGGATGCGTAGAAGGGATAGTTTCCATGGTCCGCCCGGCCCGAGACGGAGCCGCGGCATCACCTCCTGTTGTTCTCCGGATACACACTCTCTTGCGGGACGTGTATCGGAGAACAATGGGAGGTGTCGCCAAATTGCCTCGGAGAGGAGCGAGCTCGAAATCGACCTCATCTACGCATCCGCGGGTGGGATTAGGACCTATCCTCACCTAGACATTAGGAACACCGCGTAGATGCAATTTATGGTCACAATACTGTGATGTAAATGTTAAAGGATGGAGGACCGCGGTGGATGTACACGGGCCGGAGAAGCGGAGTGACTACGACTATGAATGGGTGAAGGGGATGATCGCTTCTTGAAACATGCATTTGGCCCAGAGCAGGAGGACATTCTCTAGTTTGGTGTCCCCGCAAGAAATGTGACAACAGGAGAAAGGTAGACGAAGACCATGGGTAGACATCTTGTGTTCAATGGTTATACGCTGCTACCAAAGAAGGATCTACCATGGTGAAGCGGATCGTATAAGAGCGGAGGTGGTGAGAGCACGCCGAGGCTTTTGATGATGATGCCGGGGTAGCAGACATGCTAGATGACGCCCACCAAGCTCACTTCGCTGAACGACGTGAGAAGGAGGAGATGGAGGAATCCGCAAAGGACTTCTACAAAATGTTGCACTCGGCACAGAAACCCCTTCACGAGCGTACAACGATTTCTCAGCTGGATGCGGTTGGACGCGTAATGGGGTTGAAGGCCGAGTTAAACCTGAGTCGAGAAGGCTTCGATAAGATGTTGGCCGTGTTTGGCACCATGCTACCGGAGAAGCACACTTTGCCGACGAACTTGTACGAGGCAGAGAAACTCCTTCGTATGCTTAAGATGCCGTATGACAAGATACATGTTTGTCCGAAGGGGTGCGTCCTATTTAGGAAAGAACACAAGGACGCAAATTACTGTCCGAAGTGTAAATCCTCCAGGTACCTGGAGGTAGACTCTGGTGATGGTCAGAAAAAGCAGCTTCCGATCCCCGCGAGAGTGCTACGGCACCTTCCTTTCCTGCCGAGGATCCAACGGCTATTCATGATCGAGGAATCCGCGAAATAGATGACATGGCACAAAGATGGCAAACGGTACAATCCTGGGAAGATGGTACATCCGTCTGATGCTGAAGCATGGACGTACTTCAATGACAAACATCGTGACAAAGCAGCTGAGGCCCGTAATGTACGTGTCGCGCTGGCAACAGATGGGTTCAATCCTTATGGAATGATGGCTGCCCCATACACATGCTGGCCCATTTTTGTTATCCCCCTCAATCTCCCCTCCCGGCATCTCCTTTCAACGGCATAACATATTCTTGTCGTTGATAATTCCCGACACCCGGAGTAATATGGGTGTGTTCATGGAGCCCGTGATTGATGAATTGATCCACGCTTGGGAGAAGGGGTATGGACATACGACCGAGCTACAAAGACAAGCTTCAAAATGCACGCTTGGTACCACTACTCCTCGCATGACTTCCCGGCGTATGGGTTATTTGTCACTTTGGTGTGTTCACGGAAGTTCCCATGCCCAATATGCAAGGAAGTCGTGAGGTTCATTTGGTTGAAGAAGGTGGCAAGTATTCGCTGCTCGACCAAAGATCGCCGCCTCCTCTAGACCATGAATTCGAGAAGACATCAAGAGCTTTACGAAGGTGTCAAAGTGATGCACCCTAAACCGCACTTGAGGATCGGTGCCGAGGTTCGTGCTCACATAGATGCTCTCGTGCCCAATGAAGAAGGTGGTTTTGTGGGATATGGTGAGGAACATATGTGGACTCATAAGTCCGCTGACGAGGCTCCCTATTTCGATGACCTTCTTCTCGCCACATAATATTGATGTAATGCACATCGAAAAGAATATCGCTGAGGCACTTTGGGGAACTCTCATGGACACGACAAGTCTAAGGACAACGTTAAGGCTAGAGTGGACGAGCGACGCAGTGCGATAGACCGAATCAAGCGATGCACCTCCTAGTGGCCGAAACAAGAACTGAAAAGGCCTAAGGTCAATTTCGCCTTGCAAATCGATCAAAGGAGGAAGTACTAAAATGGATCCGCACGTTAATGTTCCCGCATGGATATGCAATGAATCTTAGCAGGGGAGTGAACTTAGGCACTCGCGAGTCAACGGGATGAAGAGTCATGACTACCACATATGGATTGAGCGGCTTCTTCCGCGATGGTCCGAGGCTATGTCCTCGAGCATGTTTGGCTAGTGCTTTGGCGAGTTGAGCTTTTCTTCCGCCACTTTGTGCCAAGGAGATATCTCTGACCGTCGCCAGACTTGGAAAAAGCGGCACCGTGTTGCTCAGTAAGTCGGAGAAGATCTTTCCACCGGCTTCTTCTTGCCGATGCAAAGATCGATTGTGCACCTCCGTCCGAGGCACGCTTGGGGGCCCGCAGTTCGCTGGTGCTATCCAATCGAGAGATGTCTAAAGACTCTTCGCAAAAATGTACAAATAAAGCCGAATTGAGGCTTCCATTGCGAGGCATGCCTTCGGAGGAGGTGGCAAACTTCACAACGCAATACTACAAGCGAACCTTCCTAGCAATCATAATCCACTCCTCGTTACAATGTCGGGCGAAAATGAATCGACCCTCGCCCTTTTCCAAGGCCAACTCGGCAGGTGCAAGTGGATCAACCCGAAGCTATTGGGAAATGAAGAGTGGCGCAGTATCATGCTATATGTGTTGAATAACCTTACCGAGGTGCAGCCGTTCATCAAGTAAGTTCTCAACGAACTTGTTTCAATACGCCGTCACTATTCTGCATCCAACCCCATTGATTCTCGCTCGGACAGGAATTTGTTCGTGAATTCGCATCAATCAAGGGATCCTACCGCATGAACAAGACACCCTTGTTTCATGGTGCGGGAGCGGGGAGGCCTGATTTCATTTCTTGGTTCAAACAAAAGGTAATGTCCAATTTAGCTCGTACGTTCGATCGTCCAAGGTGATCGTACGTTTGATTAATATAACGATCTATCATGCTTCACCTTGCGTGCCCGCATCGGTTCGTCCCATGAGTGACGAGTTGAAACAGTTGCAAACGGTGTGGACGTTAGGGTGAAGTCATTTACCGGCTATGACGTGAACGGATATCGCTTCCACACAACAAGTTACGAGCAGATTCGGCCCAAACGAAAAACCACAAATAGCGGAGTTTGTACGCCCGGCACTGATGGCCTCGACTATCATGGTAGAGTTGATAAAATCTATGAACTCTCATTTCATGGAGACAAACCTCTTAAACCTATCATGTTCAAATGCCACTGGTTTAATCCTCGATCAACGAGACGAACCCCTCATCTTGGGCTAGTCGAGATTCGAGAAGATTCTATCTATCCTGGAAAAGATGCCTACATTGTGGCTCAACAGGCCGTGCAGGTGTATTATACTCGATACGCCAACCAAGACAAAGAGGATCTTAAGGGTTGGGCTATTGTGCACCAGGTATCTCCATATGGTAAACTACCTGCTCCAAACGATGATGATTACAACTTCAACGCAAACACATATGATGGACAGTTCTATCAAGAAGATGGGCTACCAGGCACGTTTGAGATAGTCTTACCCGAAGCAATCGAAATGGAAGTAGACAACGAAATGGTTGATGGTGAGGTCGATGGAGATGTGGTGGTAAATGCAAAGGACATAGCAATGCTTGAGCGATTACTTCTAGGCAATGACTACGATGACAACATAGAACCTTCGGATAGTGTTGCCCATTTGGACAATTTTGACAGTGATGATGAGACCTATGATCCTAATCATGAAGATTATTCCTAATACATGTAATACCCTGTTTTTTTTAATTTGTGTTTTGTTTATATATTTTGAATCTATTTCTAATATATGTACTAATTAGTCTTGTTCATTCTTTGTGATTGCGGTGATTGAACAAAGATGGCGAGCAGACGCCCACGCCGTGACACGCCCTCGGTTTACAGGAGAGACCGCCTCTCCTTCGAGGTGAGGGTCGCCGTCCGGCAACGTCGCAGGAGGTGACGAGAGGAGGACCAGGGCAGCCGCAGAGGCGGCGGTCTCCTCCTCGCCACGTGACGAGGTGCCGGAGGAGGAGCACGTGACGGCCACGGCCACGTCCTCGCCTGAGGACGAGAGGGTCGCCAGATGGGCGAGGGAGGCGAGGCGCCGAGGGCGAGGAGGCGAGGCGCCGAGGGTGAGGGAGGCGAGGGGCTCGAGGGCGAGGGAGGGGGTACCGCTACCCGGACTCCCTACGAGCGAGGTCCCGCGAGCCTCCCTCCGGTTCCGCTTCCTCACAACCGCCCAGTGATTCGGCCTATGGCAAAGAGGTAAGTAACTATAGATGTTATCACAACTACTTCATAAGATATGTTGGAAATCATAAGAGAAACTGATAAATTTTCTTAATCACTTGTGCAGGGCCTGTTGGTTTTGTCAGTACTCCAAAGACGCACTTCGCGAGCATCCTTGGTGTTTTGTGCAGAAATGGTACCCGGCATTGTGCAATCGTCAAGAGAGCGGTTGTGCGGGGAGCCGCCTCCAATGGGACAGTCTGTGCTACTGTCACGGATGACACTTACCGCAACAAGCACGAGCGGGTATTGGCGGAGTTTTGGGTAAGTTTCTCTCGCACAACATTGCTTAATACATCTCATTCATTGGTTAAATGTTTTATTGAAATAATGAATGGATACATCGGTTTTGTATGCAGAAATTTTTCAAGGCCGAAGAAGGACTTGAGGCCCAGGCGAATCGGGCGACTGCCGCAGCTTGTAGGAAGTACGTCACCGACATGCACCACCATGGGCGCGTCCAAGCCCACATAGACTACTACAGGTCGGTACTTAAGCAGTCCCTCCCCAAGCCTCAAGCAAGACTGATTACGCTGACCCGGGACCAGTACCTTGAGGTAGGCGAATAACATTCATAATGATTCGTTTTGATATTAAGTAGGTTCAATTTCATCTTCTTATATGTCAAATACTCGATGACTTGTAGGTGATTCCTCGGTGGTGCCGATCGTATCCCGAGTCTTTGGGCCATGATCGTGGACAAGTGGTTATCACAGACTTTGTTGACACGCACGAGAGGCAATGGAACAGCGGCTCGATGAGGCAAGGTCCAACTCACCATCAAGGCGATCGCAGCCTCCCTGATACAAACAAGCATACGTAAGTGATTTCTTTCATTTATTTTGATGCTCAATTCGCTTGATTTCTCACCATCTTCCCGTCTTTCTCGCAGAGGTCACGCAGACCTTGCGAGGAGGTCTCGAGTTCTCTCATGGGCTATGTCCCACATGGGCGTGGCTTCGTCCTCTGTCTCCTTCAACCCGGCCGCCCGCCCGGTGTACTCAGACCGAACGTGTACACTAAAGTCCAAGAGTACACGCCCTCTGTAAGGGAGATCTATGGGGAAGATTACGATGTGCGACCGAGCCCATTGACACAGAGACGATCATGAGGCTCGGAGGAGGCAAGAAGCACGGGCGGTCGTGGATTGCGACGGCGCCATCGACTCCACCACTGCTCCTCCTCGACGCTATCCGAGCACGAGCACGAGCTCCATCCAACCCATACGCACACGGCCTTCTCCAAAGATCGCAGCAGTCCATGCACCTGTAATTCTGCTTTACTTGTCGTGACGTTGATATTTACACACCTAAATTAGATTTGCATTCGATACATTGAGTGAAATATTGCAGCCGAGCTGCAAGAAACAAAAGGCAAAGTCAAGAGCGAACGCTGAATCGACCGCGACACCGCAGTGCCCAGCAGGTCGCTGCTCGACCGCCAGGCAAGCAGATAGCGAGATGATGGTGATCATGCAAAGTCTTGGGCAAGCATCGGTGTACTGCGCTTTCACTACTCCACCTCCTACTCCCGCAGCCTACTCCTGTAAGTATGAAAGTTCACTTTTCGCTTGTGCTTTGCATGTATGTCGCTGTCAGGTGCTGCTGTGGATGTCTCTGTCAGTGCCGTTGTTTCTTGCAGTTTTGGAAACCTCCCGTGCGAGGGAGGTGTCACGAAATTTTCAATTGAGTCTAATCTTTTGTATTCCTAGATTACTAGATGCAATCTCTAAGTTCCAAAACTGTTTTCCCGGATTACTCACACATGCAATCTCTGCCTTTGTGCACCTCTCCGTCATGGGTTCCAATCATCCCTAGAAAGCGCCACCGGGTGATCCCGCCTTTCCTTCACCACCGTCTCATAGGCTACCTTGATGAGGACTAGTGCTAGGTGATGTGGTTGGACTTTATTGTAATATTTGTGGTTTATGGTTCTGACTTGTGCTTGGATCTCATGAACTTGTCGTAATAAACATGTGAATGATGATGAACATGTGACTTGTCGTTGTAATATATTGTGATTTGTGGTTCACAATTATGGTTGTGATATATTGTGAGAAAATGGGTTCTGTGTGATATATATATGTGATGGTTGATATATATATGAAATGCTTGGGTCGATGGAATGCAAAAAACAAAAAAAAAATTAAAATTTCTGCCTCTTTGCCGAGGGCAATGACCAAGGCCCTCGGCAAAGACTCATTGGAAAAATTCGAACCCAGTTCTTGCCGAGGGTTATGGGAGGCCCTCGGCAAAGACTTTTAAAAATAAATAAAATTTCTTTGCCGAGGGCTCAGGAAGCCCTCGCAAAGATTTTTCAAAAAAAAGAATAATTCTTTGCCGAGGGCCGTCCCATTGCCCTCAAAGAAAGATTTTTTGAAAAATTTGCAACATTTCTTTGCCGAGGCCATGGTTGGAGGCCCTCGCAAAGAGTTTTCAAAAAAATAATTCTTTGCCGATGGCCATGGTTGGAGGCCCTCGCAAAGATTTTTCAAAATAAATAAATAATAATTCTTTGCCGAGGGCCATGGTTGGAGGCCCTCGCAAAGATTTTCAAAAAAATTCTTTGCCGAGGGCCATGGTTGGGGCCCTCGGCAAAGACTCCGTCCGAGGCGCTGGCGCGTGGCTGATTCTACCGCTTTTGCCGAGTGTGGTCCACCCTCGGCAAAGGCTTTGCTGAAAGTGCTCGATAAAGGGCCCTCGGCAAAGACCCTCTTCGCCGACTCAAAATTCCCGAGAGCTCTTTGCAGGGATGGCCCTCAACAAAGCCTTTGCCGAGGGTTAATGGGCCTTTGCCTAGGGCTTGAGGCCCTCGGCAAAGAGGCCGTCTCCAGTAGTGCCCTACTCTTCGATTTCCATCTAATGGACACAAAGGCACACAAACAATGCATAATATAAAAATCTAGAAAAGGGCGACAATACACTATATGAAAATTTTAGATTCTAGAACCTACTATACTTGCAGGATGGATTTCATATGTCAACCAAACAACATGATGCATATATAATATTTACTCCTAATTTATTTTTTCACAATCAAGGCTATTTTCTTAATGTAAAATTTCTCACACTTCATTAAAAAAGAACAAAATGTTTGCAGCAATGTGCAGGCTCAATCCAAGTATATAAATATAAAGAGCTAGTGAGATTAAAGACACCTCTTTCGTTTTGAGGGCTCGAAATTCCCTTAATGATCAGTAAAAAAGGAAAATCCTAGAAATTCTTTCTTTAATTGAGAGAAAAAGAGAGGGATTTACACTTTTTTTTGTGGGGCCAAATTATGATGATGTAAATCAATTAGATATAGACATTACAACTATTACAATTGAGTAACATACAACTATATTTACTATCACATGCATTACAACTGTACTCTTAAATATAAACATATGAATTTTTGTATCCATGCACTTAATAGTGCAAATTCATTAAATAATACTTGTATATAATAAGACAAACAAATAACAAGGAATTATTTCTTTCAGATAAAAAAGGAGATTTTTTTCGAAGCAAACTTGTACACTACCTTGTAAATACGATCATACGAACGACTTTCACTTTTGCATTCCTGTGCAAAATTATTTGTAGCAGCCGACAATTGAGTGAAATGGAAAACTGAAAACCCTGCACGGAAGAAAAAAGTAATTCACCATGAAACTGATTGCTTGTTACTGTTAGAGATATATTAGAGATATGATTTATCTTTTGTATTTCTTTATCTGTATAGGGTATATCCCTTTGTATCTTATATATATTGCCTATTGGGCCTCTTCAATATACATACAATATTCATAACATAATATCAGAGCCAAAGTTAGGGTTAGAGTTACTGTAACTGCCGCCGGCTTCTAGCCTCCGCTGCGCGCTGCCCCAGAAGGACCGAACTTCGCTTCCGGGAGCGGCCTCTCGTCGCCACCCGTGCTCTCCCGCCGGGCTGATGCCATCTCGTCGGTGTCTTCTTCACCCAGCGCCGGATCTGCCGGTCTTTTCTTGTCCGACGTCGACGGGGGTGACCTCCTTCTCGTTGTAGTTCCAGTTCCGATCTGGATCCGTTCTCCCCATCGTCATCACCTCGCTATACAGCTTCATCCAACCGTTGCAAGCCATCCGCGACCTTGCCATCAGCTCAAGCTCGTGCCCGTGCGCGTCATCATCCAGGCAAGAGCTAGCGTGGTTGTCGTCGACGACTTGCTCGTGCTCGGCGACTCGGATCCGCGCTGCCCCGAGGTTTGTGCGCCTCCTCTGCCCGAGGCACGCCTCGTTCGCGCCCCCGAGCCTCTCACGGCCCCAAGCTCCAGTCGAGCGCATCGTCCAGTTTCGACGACTTGCTCGTGCGCGGCGACTCGGATCTGCGCTGCCCCGAGGTTTGTGCGCCTCCTCTGCCCGAGGCATGCCTCCTTAGCGCCCCGAGACTCTCACGACCCCGAGCTTCAGCTGAGCGCATCGTCCAGTTCTACCCACGACGCGTCGTTCCTCACCGCCGCATGCTTGTTCGAAGTGCCAAGGACAGGAGAGACGGAGGATTCGCTTGGGAGAGTGAGATCACCTGAGGTTTGAGGAGGAATCCGGATTGTGCCGGATTGGAATCGTCCAGTGATCCCCTTCTCCCATCACTAGAAGAGGGAGATGGTTGGGATGCCTCGGTTGTGTCCCGGTTGGGATGTGCCTGTTGGGATGTCGAAGCTTCTCTCCGGTGGAGATTGACGGGTCTTCTGCTGCTGCGACTTATACTAGTGCTGCTATTTGAGCCAATTTGGTGCAGCCTCTTGGGTAGCTCCTTCTTTGAGCTTTTGCTTCTGCATCTGGGCTACTGTGTACTGCTGCGGTCAGTGGAGATCGAGTCTTTGCTGCTGCTAGTCTTGCTAGTTTCTACTGCTAGCTATCCTTTGTGTTGTTGTTTTTTTTCTCCCGCTCTGTCCATCCAAGTCCGTACTACTCTATCGTTGAGTTTCGTCTAAGCCATGCGAGTTCACAAATTTGTTGTCAGTCATAGAAGCATAGGAATTTCTTTGCACGACAGCAGCCGCCGCTCTTTTCTTCGAGCCGCTGCAAATCCGTCGTCCCAAGCTTTTAAGGCCGCCGCGCTTGCTGTGCACTGCGTCTCTATTGCGCTTCTTGTGTACTGCGTCTTTATTGCACTTCTTGTGCACTGTGTCTCTATTGCACTTCTTGTGCACTGCGTCACCGCCATCCTGGGCTTCGATATGCACTACCATGCTTCTATCTATTCCTATTTAGCTTGATTTGACACCTTCTCTATTCATGTCGACTTCATCATCTTCTTTATCATTTTGCCGCGGTCGACTTTGCTCCCGCACCTTGTACTTTATGGGTTGTCGTACGACCCCAGATGGGAGGAGATCTTTTATCGATATATTTTCTAAGAGCTGTATGCTACGATGACATTAACAAAACCCAGACTTTGGATTTTCTTTAGTTTAGTGTCAACCATTTCCAAATGCAATGCTATTGCATGTGTCTTGCATTTGAGAGGGTGTTAGAGATATATTAGAGATAAGATCTGTCTTTTATATTTCTTTATCATTTTGTTATGAATATTATGTGTATTATTGTAGAGGCCCAAAGGGCAATATATATAGGGTACATATAAATGATATGTTAGAGATAGATTCTATCTCTAACATATCTCTAACACACCCTTCAAATGTAAGGCGTATGCAATAGCATTGCATTTGGAAAGGGTTAACACTAAAAAATGAAAAATCTAAAATCCGAGTCTTGATAATGTCGTCGTAGCATGCAACTCTTGGAAAATATGTCAAGTATCAAAAGACAACCTCCCATCCGGTGTCGTGCGACGGCTCATAAAGCACAAGGTGCAGGAGCAAAGTCGACCGCGGCAATAGGTCAGAGAAGATGATGAAACCGACATGAATAGATAGAGATGTCAAATCAAGTCGAATAGGAATATGTGGAAGCATGACAGCCCAGATCGAAGTCTAAGACGGCGGCAGCGCGAAAGAAGCGCGGCGGCCTTAAAAGCTCGGGGCGGCAGCTAAGAAAGCGGCGGTATCATAACGACTACTACGATCTGCACGTGGCTCAGAAAGAAGAGTGGGAGCGGCGACTGCTGCCATTCATAAGTCAATTCCTATGCTTCTATAACTTACAATAAATTTATGGACTCGCATGGCTTAGACGAACTTAATAATTGAGTGATACGGACTTGGATGGACGCAACGGAAGAAAAATGACTCAAATGAGTAGACTGAAATATAACTAGTAGCACCCGTCTTTAACGGCGGAAGAAGCTGCTACAAGAAGCCAGAGCCGGAGAAGCTGAAGGCAAGGAAAACCCAGAGGAGAAGCTAGAGCCCGAAGTCCGGAGCCGAGGAGAAATTAGATCCCAAAGTCCGGAGCCGAGGAGAAGCTAGAGCCGGTCAAGTCGAATCTGATCCGGTTAAAAACTCTTGGCCCAATCATGTTCCTCTCTCTCCCATTTCTTTCTCTCCCTACCATCTCGTTCGGTGCTTGCGAGCTAGCTCCAGGCGACGACGTCCCCTGCTCCAACTCCAAGCGTGGCGGCAACAAGGCGCTGAAGAGGACCAAGTCCAAGCCTAAGGGTGCCGCTTCCGCCACGCCGAAAGCCACGTGGCCGGCCGTGCTGGCCATCGGCGGCAGGAGCGCTACGACGGTGCATGCCATAAAGGGCGTCGAGAAAAGTGGCGGCGACGGCGACGAGGAGATGGTTAGGTGGGACCGCTTGAACCACGGGTGTTGAGACCGGGGCACCCGGAGCAGAGGAGACGGTGGTGCGATACACCCAGGATGGCGGCGAACAGCGAAGGTGGCGTTGACCCGGCGATGGCGGGATCTCATGAAGGCGACCTACGGCGGCGCTGTCGGGCTTGAACGACGCGGCCAAGGAGGCCGAGACCTCGAGGTGGGGAGGCAGCATAGCGGAGCGGGCGAGCTCGTCACGCGACGACGGACCACCAGGGCAAGCGGAAGGGCGCGGCGAGATGCGCGGTGTAGCCCGCGCGCACGTCCTCGGAGTCCCCGGCAACGGCGCCAGGAGAAGGCAGCCGCTGTCGTCGGTGGGAGCGCAGAGGTGCACAGACGGGAAGGCCGCCCCTGGGAGTAAAGATGGCTCCTCCCGGGGGCAGCGGCGCCGGCCGGACGCTAGGAGGTGACGACGGTAAGAGCAAACCCTAACTTTAGCTCTGATACCATGTTATAAATATTGTGCGTATTATTGTAGAGGCCCAAAAGGAAATATATATAGGTTACAGATAAGGATATGTTAGAGATAAATTCTATCTTTAACACCCTATCTCTAATATATCTCTAACACATTTCATAGTTTATTGTTATGGGTTGTGTCGTTGTCTTGTTGCATGTTAAAACTACTATGTCTTGTTCTATAATAAAGCATCCATTGACGTTGAGTTAGTGCTTGCAGCTAGTACCTGGTCCAATGAGTTCACGAATGCAAGGAGCTGTTTCTGCCTTCTTCCAGGGTAACCAGTGACCCCACCTAAACCTCCACTTCCTAGCCGACAACGCTTCAACTACTTCCTGGTGACCTGAAGAAAAACTCAATTCCATATTGTTGTACTCACAGGCAATACCTGGATTAATATGAATATATTTTGATTAGCCCTGTTGAATCAAGTGTCATGTGCACGTGGGCCTCAACCAGATGCAACAGTAGTGAATCAACATATATATATGGGATTAGCATTAATATTAGGAATTAGTATGATTCTTTTTTTTCCTGAAAAATACCGGGAGGGCTGCTATAATTTCATTGAGAATAAAATGTTGCAGAAATAACAAGGTTATGAAGGAGTCCCCGGAGGGGGCTCGGCAAAAAACTTACTGCCAAAAAACATCACTACAGACCAGTGATGTAAAGCCACAGATATTAAGTAACGATTACTCTGGCAATTGCGGTGTTTAGGCATCATTACAATCCCCAAGAGCAATGGTTAGGCAAAACATATTTGATTTAACACAATCGTATTAGTAAGAACAGTAGGGATAATATTTGTACGAAGAAGAGGCAACATTGGACAGATAGAAATGTATTTTGAAAGGGTGAAATAAATTTTAAACAAGACATATAAATCGTTTTAAATCAATGGTCCTAGCCTCCTAGGCTCCTAGCTCCTAACTCCATAAGTGGTTAATCACTAATTTAGCTGAAATAAATACCTGCTTGCTGGTTTTCCTCAACTGCAATAGACTCGTTTTCTGTTTGGAATCTTTCTAACTCAACAGGCTCTAAGCTACCTTCAGTCCTGAAATTGACATTGTTGAACAACAAAATGAGTGTTTTTCAGGTGTAATTGAATGTTTTTTAAATCATGTTGTGGCCACACAACTCTATTGTGATTATGTAGGGAACAGCAAAGTAAGTATCTCTATTCTCTAGAGCAACTTGTAAAGCAGGTCTAGGATAATATACGTTTTTATGTTTAAACCTTTGAGATATCATTAGATCATAGTTGATGAAATGCAGTTTATATCTTGTAACCTGAGTTTTCCAAGGGTTAATTTCCTGGAGTGTATGACTTAGAGATCCCGAATGAGTTAATAAATAAATAACATATTTTAAATTTAGGAGATGGAGCTCAAACTCATGACCTCAACCACTTCACACAAGTGTTTTGCCACCACGGTACATGGTCTTCTCTAAAAATAAGAATACACAAGAGGAACTGTGTATCTTTGTTTGCAAGGAGGAGAATGGGGGCTTGAATACATGGCCTCAACCATCACAAGTTCACAACCTTGTGCTCTAGCAGTAGGCTAAATGGGTGGCCCAGCTAATGAGTTGAAATAGAAAGGTTCCTAGATGTCACTTGAGCTCAGATTTTTAACAATTTTTCATTTGTGTTCTAAACTCATCATGTGAACTCAAGATTACTGATGACAGTTCCGTAATGTCATTGAATGAGTCGAAATTACATAGTTTTTTTAGAAACTGTTAGACCATGTGGCTAGGTCTAATATAATTTAGCTGATGAATAATTGGCAATGTTATTTACTGATATTATTTGAGGCGTGTCGTGGTGTGTGGATTTATATTGGTCGAATTGGCAAGAACTTGTGCCGAAAAAATATGTTGCTTTGGTCTTTGCTTGTGCAGGGTAACTTGGAGGCAATCGTTGTCTACGGCGATGACCGAGAGATGGCTTGGTGCGAAGTCACGGTCCAAAGGGTCGAGGATGTCGGAGGAGGCGGTCGAGCTATAGTTGGAGCGCATGGAGATTAAAGATGGATGAAACGAGTTAGAGCTACAGAGGTGTGGTCCGGAGGCTACGATACGTGACATATTTTAGGGTGTATAAAATAGGATATTTTGTAATCAAGTTTTAGGCCCATATATTAGGCTCATGTAATTGGGTTATTTCTAAGTGATTAGAGTTTGGAGTCTTTATGGGTATAAAAGGTGAGACCGTTCACGGAGGAAAGGAGATGAGAGAGAGAGAGAAAAAAAATGCCGACGGCTGGACGGCGGCTCGGTTTGTCCAGGACTTGCGACTAGGGGTGGAACGAGCCGAGCCGAGCCGGCTTGAGCCAGGCTCGTTTGGGCTCGGATGAACAGTGAGCTCGGCTCGGCTCGTTTCGGTAACGAGCTGGGAGAGGGGCTTGGCTCGGCTCGGACTTGAGCTCGAGCTGGCTCGAACGGGCTCGCGAGCTTGGTGTCTTGGCCTCCACCGCAGGTTCACCGCGCCCTCCCACTTGGCGTCTTCTGCATCGACGTCGTCGTAGGCATCAGGAGCGGAGTAGAGGACCATCACCCGCAGCTCCACATAGCACGCCGCCTACGCCGATGTGGAGACTGGAGAGGCAGGCTCGATGTCGTCGACTCGTCGCGGAGGTCAGCGGGGAGGTGGTCGGAGACGAGGGAGATGGAGGGGAGGCGGTCGGAGATGAGGGAGACGGAGGGGAAGGGGGAGCGTGGGAGGCGGAGGCGGTGCTTGAAACGGCAGACGGGGCGAGGAGGAGATGTGGAGCTGGGCGAGCAGGGCGAGGGGTGGAGGAGGCGAGGCGGGCAGGACGAGGGGGAGGCGGCGGGAGTTTGGGGGGAGGAGGCGAGGTGGGCGAGGCGAGGAGGAGGCGTGGAGCTGGGCGAGGAGGGTGAGGAGGAGGCGACGAGCGGGGTGAGGGCGAGGCCGCGAGGGGGAGGCGGTGAGCGGGCCTAGAGGTGGAGTTGGGCGTAGGGGCGAGGAGGGCTAGGGGGAGACAGCGGGGGAGACAGCAAGCGGGGCTGGAGGCGTAGGAGGCGAGGCGAGGGTGAGGGAAGGGGAGGCGGAGGGAGTCTGTTGGGAGGAAGAGGCCACGGGGAGCAGGAAGGAAAAGATAAGGTAAGTCAGAGACCGAAGGGAGTGGAAATGAGCGGCTCAAGCTCGGTTCGAAATTTGATCGAGCCAAAAGTTGAGCTTAACTTGGTTCAAAATTGACCGAGCTTGATACGAACCGAGCCGACTGGCGAGCCTAAGGATGAAGTTACTTCGGATTCGACGACTGGTTTCGCTTCGGTCTTGAAGACCAAGGCAGAGGCGCCGAGTCGCAAAAATTATTGACGTGACGCTGGCTCGTCCCAAGGTCGTGCGGTGAGGGCCGGCAGCTCGTGCAGGAAAAGGTGCGGCTGATGCAAGCTTTGCTGTGTTAGTGCGGCTGGTCAGCACAGCATTCCTTGTCGCCTCGGTTGCCGTGTGGAGAGAAGGCGCAACATTAGTAGTGGAAGACTTCCAAGTACATGAACACAGCTTGTACACAGGAGGAGATTGCTAACCTTTTAATTTGCCTTTTGTTTGCCTGCTGCTAGAAGTTGGATGATTAATATGTTAATTTGCCTTTTGTTTGCCTGCTGCTGGTAGTTGGATACTTGATAGTACTGTAGATTGATAACAATATTTCTTTTCCTATTTCTTTTTGTATTTTTGCTCTGTTGGTAGGTTCGATGAAGGAAAAATTAGAATCACAAACAAAAAGATTTCGTCATTAACGATTCTACAGGAACCATAGGTTTGACTTTTGATTGCCATCACATCGAGCATATGCATAGATGTGCGGTAAGATGCATGGGTAAACATGGTCATAAGGAGAACCAAAACATATTGCTAATATCTGACCTAGCTTCAGAGTTTGAGCAGCTGGTAGATGATGTCAGCGCCCCTTCTGCATCCTGAAACAACGAAATAAATCTCAAGCATATTAGAGTTAGACTAGTACCAGCACAAAGACCCGCAGGTAGCTACAACCCAAAACCCATGACGAGCTTCAATTAACCAGTAAAGTGAAATGGATGCTGAGCCATGTAGTTGCAGTAACCAGCAGTAACTTGAGGCCGAGCGCGTCCACTCCCACCAGCTGCGCAATGGTGGCCGCCTGCTCTATGCCGTCCCACTGCCCCATAACTGCACCACCTATCGAACCTTTCAATTAATCGGCTGCTTGATCTAATTCAATTGCCAGCACCGGCAGTCATCTTCCAATTGGGTTCTTGGTCTTGGTTCAGCATAGCTTAAAATTAAAGTTCCATAGATTATTTGCTGGAGCTCGATCAGTTAATTCGTAACAGACAATGAGCCTAAGAGTAACCAGCATTGATTAATTTGTCCAAAAAGAAAAGAAAGTGCATGCAGTGGTAACAGAAAACGAGAAGGGGGTAGATAAGTCGCAGCATACCTGAAATGAAATCAAGCCCCGCCGCCGCGCGCCATTGAAACCGCTGCGTGGTTTGTGGAGCAGAGCAACGCGCTAACGCGGGCACAATAATAGGGAGGCGGTCTCCGGGACGACGTACGCGTAGAGGCAGAGCCGCCCGATCGAAACCCACTGGAAGGTGGGAGGGCATAAATACCGTGCCGTGGGACACGGGCATGGCGTTCTTGATTCTTTGGTTTGCTTGACCTTGACTGCTGAGCAGTGTACTCGGGGACGATCGAAGACACCGAGCGCTGCTAGAACCCACTCAGCAGAGGGAGATGAGGTGGTCGCCGCCGGGAAACTCCCGGGAAGCCAGGCGAGGACCCATACCATTACACGGCGTTTTCTTGCTTTGCTTGACCTTGACTGCTCGTGTCGGTCCCGTGGTGCCTGCATGCTCATCTCATCGAAGGATTGGGTTTCTCGAGGGGTGCGCCACCTGTTGATCATTGGTTAGGACCCACCTGTCGGTTGGGCATGGAAAATGTATACAGAAACCGATACTCTGAATTTCCCCCATCAAGCTCATCTATTGCCCAGTCCCATTTCTTCTCTCCCTGATTAGTTCTTTCTTCCAGAAACTAAAATACCATCTCAAAGGTAGCTTCTCCCCACTGGATTGTATCACAAGGGAGAGGGCGCCGGGCGCGCATGCATAAATAACCTCCCGTCCTTCTGCCGCGCGACATTTCGTCGAACACCTCGAGCGCAGGCCACCTCGCGACACGGTGCAAGCGCCGCCGCCATTTCAACGGGTAGAGCAGGGAGGTCGACAACTCTGGACCGTCGGACTACTCCGGAAGGCGGGGCGGAGCGCACTGGAGCACCAGCCACCGGACACCAGGCATGTATTTTTTTACCAACCGAAAATCGGCCAAACCGGTTCTACCGGTGGGGTGGTAGGGATACAAACGGGCTCCGAAAAAAAAAACGGTTTGGATGAATTTTGCCAAAAAAAAAACGAATTTGCCTAAATTTTGTTCAAATTTGATTTTTTTAATTTAAAACCCAAAAAATGCTAAAAAATGAAAATTTCGCCGATATTGGCAAAAAAAAATCGGTTTCGGCCAAACCGATCCTTGTCGACCCCCTCGGTAAAATTTTTTTTGTCGCTAAAAAAATCCCTAACACAAGGTGAGGTCACTGACGGGTGCCAGCCTCCATGGAGTGGATGATGAAGACCGCAGCTTAGAGCTAGCCAAATGGGTCATGCTTATTGGGTCGGCCCGAGGCACGCCACTATGGCCTAGCCTAAGCACAGCACACTCTGTACTATTCATGGGCCATGCTAGTACACCGGTCCGCGCCGTGCTTGAGCCGCTACCCTGGCACGGTGGGCCAGTCAGGCACGACACAACGCGAGGAAGAGCTAGGTGAGGAGAGAGATAGGTGGTGAGTGAGTGGGAAGGAGCGCCGGACTTGGGAGAGACAAGCATGTACAAACAAGATTCGAGGCATCAAGGTGAGTGAGCTAGGTGAGGAGAGAGGTAGGTGGTGAGTGAGTGGGAAGGAACGCCGGACTTGGGAGAGACAAGCATGTACAAACAAGATTCGAGGCATCAAGGCACATCACGACAATACATCAATAAACAACACCATGAGTTCATGATCGAACTAGCAATAATAAACTCCAATCACTCCATCAAGCATCAAGATTCAAGGCATCAATGCATCAACAAAGAACATCAAAACACCATGACCAGACTAGCATGCGTGCAAGTTAAAAAAATTCATATCCATAATTCATCAATAAGCACTAGCAGCCACTAACAGGAGCTCTCCCGAAACAATCAATCAAACAACCAAACTCCAAGTCCACACAATACACATTGACACAAAAATGCTTCTTCCCCCTGTTGTTCCCTATGACTACGTCACCGGCACGCTGGTCGCCACTCCATGTGCTCGGGGAGGTGGCGTGCTTGGGGAGGAGCCGAGGAGGAGCGCGGGCTTGGGAGAGAGAGAGAGACAAAGATTGGGGACTGGAGACCAGTGGGGAGTGAGGAGGAAGAAGCCGAAGAACATAAGTATAGAACAAGAGAGTCAGGCGGGGTGGGGGCGCAAGGGCAGGCGGGGTAGGGCACCGGGCAGGTAGGGCAGGGCGCCGGGCAGGGCGAGCAGGCGGGGCTCGTGGGCCTTGCCTGGCACGACACGATTTGAGTAAAATATAGTCATTTTGACCGCTTGACCTCTTAAAAATAGCGAAACAATTAAAAAACCATGAATTTTTTTTTCCTATAAATAGCCACCATACCCCCTCCCTCATTCAGCACCCCTCCATTCCTCGTTCTCTTTGAAATTCTGTTGTGCAAATTCAAATTCGTGTTGAGCTAATTTGGCAAAATTCAATTTTCGATCGCAAATTAGCAAAATAGGTACAATACTATTTTTTGCATAGTTTTATTGTTAATGTCTGTTATGCTAAGATGAAAGTAATAATAGTGTTAGTTTCAATTTTGCAGTTTTTGCTATGGACAGCTCTAGTTACGACAGCTTGGCTCTAGGTAATTACGGACTTTCACCGGAGAAAATTGCATCCATAGAGGCGGCTGCGACTGCCTCAAGCCTACTAGAAGGGCAAGACGGAGTTCCGTCATCAGGCTCCACAACAGCATCAAGCTCTACGCCAACCGGAGCAAAGAGGTTGAGGCCTTCTACATCGGGAGTGTGGGAGAATTTCGACAGGACAACCAAGCAAGACGCATAGGGAAATGAGGTACCATATACTATTTGTAAAATTTATCGCAATGAATTGTCTACAAGGTCTACAAGTGGAATGTGGCACTTGCTTAGGCATGCTACAAGATGCAAGGCCAAATAAGGATTGGTGATGAGGCCCATGACCTTCTTTCCCTCAAGAACAAAAGCAACCACAATGTACAACCATGACAAACCTGATATACTATATGCGATCGCGGAATGTACAAAGAATAATTTGCATCAGTTACATATGAGTGACCATTTTCTTAATGAGTCAAATATTCTCGTAACTTGCAAGCAGTGCCTCCAATTCGAATTTTCCCTTAAAACAACACTAGAATTAGTGCTACTCCCTCCTCTTTTTTCAGGTTTGGGACTGGCTATGAATCTAAGATAACACACTCCAAAGTACTAGGTCAAGAAGATGTTCGGTCCTTGTTGACTTAGGCAAGACAACCACAAACCCAATAACCCACCATCCCACCACTTGCCCAAGTCCTCCTATCGAAAGAACCAAAAAGAACCAATAAGGCAAAAGAAACCGAAAAGAACAACACCAACACACACAAAAAGCAAAATACACAGTAGAAATGGATTTGGATCCAACGGTTCACGTGGATCGGGACGTCCGGCGGTCCGAACGCTCACACGCATAGGAGCCGCTGATCTTGGATCCAACGGTCCACACGGATCGAACCTTTCTGGACGGTCGAACGTTCACTCGAATCGGACCGCTGATCTTGGATCCAACGGTCCAAACTCCGGCACCGACGCACACGCGCCGCGAAACCCTAAACGCCAACCGTTGGATCCGATCCAACGGCTCACGTTGAATCGAGCGCGGGTGATTCGAACGCGCCACGCGACGCGAACCGCTGATCTTTGATCTAACGGCTAAGGTCGATCGACAACGAACGCCTACCGGTTTTCATCCGACAACGCGAACAGAGAAGATCACCGGCGGTTTGCCGGCGAATCGAGCCACGGCAGAGCAAGCAAAGACTACCAAAAGATGCACAATAACGATCGCGCACACTCGCACCAACCATAGCTCTGATGGCGGACCAGAGCGCACAAGAATAAAGGAGGGCGCTGAATTGAGCTCACTAAATAAACCCTTTTCAAATTTTCTTAGACTTTTTTCTATTCCCATTCCCTCCCTCTCTTTTTTTGAATGGACACCCACACATACCTAGGACGCATCATACAATGTAAGAAGGTAGGCGGGGATGATTTCACACTTTTATGCACTGCATTTTTCTCTAAAAATTCCGAAGGCTATTTTAGGAGTTTGACTAATGTTTGACTTGTCTCAAAATTATCAAATAATTTCTGAAAATTATGAAATAATTCTGTCGAGTCGCTTGTAGTGCCTATGTCATCGCTTATTCCTTCCCGCCGTGAATGCCGAGAACACACACACACACACACAAACAAAATACACGCATACTAGATAGCTCTGCACCCGTGGAAGACCTCGCGATCGTTAGGCTGATTTCACACCGGCACGCTTCTCGATCCATCATCGCTCATCTAATCTCAGATTGCCAAACAAAACATGCCTTCATTAGATTGCAGCGAGCCACATCATGTAAACAAATACACCAGGGTTGAGTATTTGACCTAACATCTTGAGGACAAGGGTACGCTTGTATGATGAGGAGAATGGCGTCGGTGAAAAGGATAAGGCCACAGTGGAAGTCGATGGCATTCAGCATGTCGCGAAACTGGCTGGTCGTGCTCCTACCCCTGCGGAGGTGGGACCAAAGCGTGCTCTTCCTGTAGGACTTGACGAGGTCGTCCGCGTCCTTGAGTTCCTTTCTAACGGAATCCCCCATCTCTGAGTGCTGAATCACAGCCCAACAACCCGTTGGTCGCTGCAGTAGCGCACAGAGCACCTGCAGGCGCCCCTCGATTGCCTCTTGTTCTCATAAAACTGCAGCAAACTCATGACCACAGTGATGAGCGTGATCACGTCCAATCCAAACAGTTGCACGAGATTAGCTGCCCTCCCAATGAAGTCCCAAAGCGCTGCCATTTGGTCACTACTCTTTCGCACGTGACAAATTAACCGAGAGTGTTGTAACAAGTAAACAGTCAGACTCAGGCCGAACCAACACGTTCAAGGGGGTGCGTGTGTGTGTTAACATACCGAGGAATTAAGAGAGGAGATGGCCGGTACCTGTACCTGGATCCACGCTAGTACGCGAAATGGGAGCTGAATCTGCTGATCGAGAGGAAACAGTGATGGCAGAGTTTCGGCGTGTATGATTTGGGCTTGGTGTGTGGTACGGGAGAGGTCGATATATACTTGGAAGGTTGAGAAGGGACAAGCTGACCTCGCCACTTTGCTTTTCTAAGTCCCCTTTCCTCCCCTAATGGGACTTTTCCCTCCCCTAATGGGACTTTTCTTCTCTAAATCCCCTTTCCACCCCTCCGAACCGCCTTTCCTCCCTCTGTCGGCTTCTCCGAATCCCCTTTCCTCCATTCCGAATCCCCTTTCCTCCACCTGTAGACTTTTCCGAATCCCCTTTCCTCCACCTGTAGACTTTTCCGAATCCCCTTCCCTTTCCTTCCCCTGTTGGCTTGTCCTTCTTATATCTCAACTAGTCACCTATCCGTGCGTTGCAACAAAAAAATAATTTTTGCGAGACGGACACGGGTCCGCTAGGGTTTATCGCGAATGCGCTGTGCGCGATTTTTGATGCTAGTCCACTAGGGTTTGGCAGTTTGTTGCTACGAGATAATCTGGACCGTTGATTGATGGTTGATCTGACGAACGTGATTGATGGTGAGAGGACGGACCGCCACCGATTCCTTCTTTTAAGTAGTAGAGATACGACACCGTACGCAGTTATTGGATAGTCACTTTTTTGGGATAAGATTCTACACGAGGCATCAATTTTTTTTTTTGAAGAAAGGATTGTTGCAGCTTATTCACTCGCACAACATACGAAAGATCATCATTCTTTCCAAATCATATATATTAGTCTCCAATGTTTATCTGCAGTAAATTTCATGAGATTTACATGTATGTAGACTCCGCAAAAGAGAACCGAAGTAGTCGAAAAGTATCCACTGAAGATAAATATGTAATAGTCCTTCATATCATTTTATAATTGATAGTACTACATACACGGAATGGACAAGAATCATTTGCATCAGTTACATATGAGTAACCATTTTATCAAGAATCATTTGCATCAGGCAAAATAATCATCAATAAACCCTTATCTCAATGAGTCAAATATTCTCGGAACTTGCAAGCAGGGCCTCCAATTCGAATTGACTTGGCGTGATCTTATTTACAAGAATAAGTAGCTATGACATGGTTTCTCTTAAAAGGAGTAATTTACTTGGTAACACTACAAAGATACCACAAGTTAAAAAATAATATCAATGTGTCACTGACATGTCGAGTAGCCTGTTGTGCCTGTGTCACTACCTATTCCTTCCTGGCTGTGACATCAGCGCTAAATCTAGGACTAAAACCCTGCTAGGCTAGGTGATGTAACATCCCGATTTTCGAGCTTTTTTTAAAAATTAAAATTAAATTAACCATTCGATTTTATTGTATTAATAAAGCTTAAACTCAAAATTTTAGAAAATCAAAATAATTTAATATGAGTTAATCAAACTTCAATTAATTTAAAATTTGGTTTATTTGAAATTCTTGGGTTTTATTGGATCTAAAGTCAAAAAGAGTATTTTAAGTATTTTCTTGAATTTTAAATTTTAAAATGGTTTTCCTTTTTGCCCGAAAGTCAAAAAGTTATTTGTAAAATTAAAAGCTAAAGTTAAGTTGTAAATAATTTCATTAAGTTCCAAATAACTCAAGGAATTTCTGTGTATTTTTTTTGAATTTTCTGGACTTAATATTTTATTTTCTAAAAATCTTTTCAATTTCTTGTATTTCTTTAAATAAAAAATACAATTAAATTCCTTTTATGGCTTCCGAGCCGATTCTTGCTCGGCCCGTTTCATTTCCGTGAGCTCGGTCCATTTTGCCCGGCCGTTTCATCGCACTTCCAACCAACCAAGCGCTCGGTGCCTGAGCCGCTGCGCTCGCCTCCCTATGGGTCCATGAACGCCGTCGTCGCCCGCAGCCAACAAACGCCCATCTAACACGAATTGTGGGTCCGTCCTCCCACCATCAATCACGTCTGTCAGAACAATCATCAACCAACGGTCCAGATTAACTCACAGCAAGCACTAAACCCTTACAGTTTTAACTTATGAATAACACTAGAGAGATTGGTGAGCTCTAACAACATATTCTATGCCTAAAGTAATTTTTCGTTGCAACGCACGGGCACATGACTAGTACTAACTAGAATACTGATACTACCTGCATAGAAACACTAATTGCTACTGCATTTTCTTTTCTAGCATTACAACCACTCCTCTCAATAGCACAAGGGTATGAATAACCGTCTGCGTCAGTAGCATGAATCATGTCAGAAATTAATGAAAGAGCTAAAATTTAACATTGAATTATCAAACCAGTAGAAAAATGATGGCAGAACAATTGGCTATCAAGAACATAAGACAACAGAGGTGACAATACTGATGAAATCTACTATGGTATAAGCTCCTGCTGAGAAAAAGTAACTCCATGGGGAAAAGAAAAGTTTAAGCATGACATAATTTTGTTGGAATTCAAATTTTAATTGTTAAATTGCTGCTGTGGAATTGCAGTATCACTACCAGTTTATAGGTCCAGGATGGATCAGTGTAGAACTGTAGATGTACATATGAGATGCTTAACTACCTGCAGTCTAAAACCTTAGTCACAGAACACAACTGTGAGAACCCGACAAAATTAGAATCTCTTAATCATCAATAAAGTCATGTATTAGGATCAATCGCAGTAATCACTCCTTTAAAATTCCTTTCATTAGCAAGCACAGGGGTCATTATAACATCAGTATAATCCAATTTCATAATTGTTTACAAGAGTATTGTTACAACAAATTATAGTACAAAATTTCATCGTATAATCACAAGAAATTATTACATCAGATCAAATAAGGTTTGCAAACTTTGAGTACATTGCAAAATGAGTAATTGAAGATCTTGCATTGCATATCAATGAAGCCTTCCTTGAAAGTATTGTTCGTCCATCGCCGTCCAATCAAACCGCCTTCCTCGACTCAATCCGAAATGCCAATACCAGCTCCATTTTTCCGCCAATCAAACATAAGACCATTCGCAAATCAAAAACCATAGCATAGAGTTAGAATAGAGTAGTTTGCCGTCAGAGTACAGTAGGAATCATCGCGGCTCCCAGATCAACCTAGGTTAGTTGGCACCTTGAGTACCGAGGCTACCCACACTGACCTGGATTAATCGGCAGCTTGATTCTCAAGTCACCGAGGCTAACTCAAATCAGTTGGCACCTGGATACCCGCGATACCTAGACCAACCTAAGCGATCGGCGCCGTCTTATTACCGTAGGTTTCATCATTCGGCGTTCTCAAATCCAACACCTACGAATACCAGATTGGCCCTCAGTTCAAAACATATGGCAAAAACCCCTCAGAAAAGCACAGGAACATGGTGGCCAATAATCAGCCCCAGGGAAGCCATACGCTTCCCCATTTGAGCTCCACAGTGCACAGATGCAAGGATAAGATCATGGTAAAAGTAGAAATGAACAGGAGCTTGGTAAAAACTTTTTGCACAGTCAAGAGATAAGAACAGCTGATGTGCCCTTCCTAGCCAAATGCAACCCCTTGGTCGAACCCTCTGCCCAGCACAGCAGCCCTACACCCCCAGCCATTGCATCCAGCACAAGACCAGTGCAGCCAAGAACCAGAAAAGCCAGCCACAGATTCATCCCCCCTGAAGCCATTCCCCATTCTAAGCCAGCATTCAAGGCCCCTTCCAGTGCATTCCCCTCCTCCCATTTCTTCCCAGCAGAAGGAGCAAGCACCAAAGGAACAAGAGGCCAGCACCAGGGAGCAGGAAGAAGGCCACAACCAGGTAGCCAGGAGCTGAGGAGAGCACCAGCAAGCCGGCACTGCCATCCTTCTCCATCCCAACCCAGAGTTCAGCAAAAAGGTGAACTCAACCCCCATTAGGGTGCACTGCACTTTTTGCACATCAATCATTCATACCACCCAATCTCAGTACCATCACAAGGCAGCAATCCATTTTCATCACAGAGCAAGGGGATCAGGGAGTAGAGAAAGAGGTGGGTGTTACCAGCCACGGTTGAATCACCACCATCACCCCCAGCCATGGCCGATCCACCCAAGCTATCAACTTAAGCATGCATCAATTTAATTTGAACATTAGCATCAACCAAATCGGCTAAAGAAAGCAACCTTAGCAAAATCAGTAAAGCAGAAACCAATCGGGTAGTAGACCGGGCTCAGGGCACCAGGAGTAGAACAGGGCGTGTGAGACCAGGGCCGAGCCAGGGGCGGGCTCCGGGCGCAGCCAGGTGGTGGGGTGATCCCGAGCCAGGCGCCGGCCCGTAAGCGGCGGCCGCCACGAGCCGGGAGGCGATCGAGGTGGAGGTTGGCGCCCGAGTGCGCGCCGGGAAAGCGGTGCGCCGGACCGAGAGAGAGAGAGCAGGGAAGGGGAGACCTCGGGAGAGGCGGTGCGAGGAACCGGAGTGGGAGCGGGCCGGTGGAGCCGTGGGCGACCGGAGAAAGGCACCGGTGGTGGGGGCCGGGAGTCGCACGGAGGAGACGGCAGCGGCACCGGCCGCAGGGAGCTCACATGCGAGGAGCGACCGCAGCAGATGGCGGTTCATCACGAATGGAGGCGGCGGCGCAGAAGCCGGAGCGGGCCGGGTGGAGCGTGGGGAGCAATGCAAGGCGAGAGCGGCATGAGCGCTGCGTGAGGAACCGAGAGAGAGAGAGGGAGAAGAAGAGACGGGAAGAAGGGGAGAAGACGGGGTGAGAGCGGCCGGTTGGGAGAAATGGAGAAATAAAGGGAGGGGTAGTTAGGTAATTTAGTAATTAGGGTTAGGGTTTTAGGTAATTTAGTAATTAGGGTTAGGGTTTTGGGTGATTAGTTAGGTTAATTAGGTTTTGTAGGTTAATTAGGTTTTGAGTAGATTAGGTTAATAGGTAATTAAAATAGGATTTTAGTGAGAATCGCTAATCGAGCCAAGCTTGGGAAAAATATTTATAAATTAAAAATTGGCTAACCAGTAGAAGTCGCATTAGCAGTTTATTAGCTGAATATCACCAAAAATCACTAAATATTTCTCGGTATTCTATTTGTATTACCGCGTTGCTTCAGAAGACGAGCTCCAGCCGACAAGCGTAGCTGATCCAGGACTCATCAACACCGACACCTACTATTACTACGAAGGCAAGCGATTCTCTTGAACATCAATGCAGCTATTTTAAATGTAAACCGATATATTCTTTGATTAGACGTATTGCATTAAAAATTTAATTCTCAAAAATTTAAATCAAGTGATCGATATGAAAATGGAAAAGATAAGAATGATGACAGGAATGATGATAATATTATATGGCTGGTAAAGGAGACCCAGGGCAGGGGAATGAAATGAGAAAAATGATGATAATGATGATGTGGTAAGAGGTGGGACTCCTTTACATATGGGTATAATATAAGGACCAACAAAACTCTTACTCGGTCAGATGCCGTAAATCAGTGCCAACCATTTTCCGTTTACGGGCGTAAAATGCTACCGTTACGTGATTATGCTTTCCACGCGGTATGTTATATGAGTGAGTGTGTTTGAGAAACCCCAGATTAGGCGGCGCTATATGCGCTAAGGGGGTGTTGGGTGAAGGTGCGTCCGGCCCAACTAACATTACCAGAACTCGGTGTGAAGATTCGTTCGGCACCGACGGAACGTAATGGGTGGAAAAATTAATCACGTAACCTGGAAAACATTCTCAGATTCGACTCAAGTCGATCAAAGGAAATGCGATGGACCCGTTCATCTTAGGGTTGAGAATAGCCAGGTAAAGTGGTACAAGCTCACAGATGCTATACAAATCATGAATTCATGCCGCCTCTGGATTGAGTCTACGGGAACCACCAGGGGTCTTTCTTCTTTCCGAGTGACCAGTAGTATTTTCAGTATAAAATTTGCCACTATTATGTTAATGATTTATTTCAGAATGATAAGAGATAGAATTTGTGATAACCATCAGAGATATTGACATGAGATGCATCTTTTGCTACTAATGCTTGCTGAGTACTCTGTACTCAATCTTGCTAGTATTCTCCTTTGTAGATCCTAGTCCGACTGGGATTTATCCCGAGTGGGGCGAGGGAGGTGCAGTGCAGATAAGGCGCAGGAGACTTGGACCACGGCAATGAGGAGCAGGCGAGGCGACGCTTTATTTGGCGCTTGGGACGACTAGGGGACACCTTAGGCGTGGCAGGCAAGAGGAGGACTTGGTCTTATTTTGGCATTTGTAATAAATATGTGTAGTATAAAACCGTAGCTTTGTGTGGTTAACTGTTGTAATAAATAACAGTTTCCATCTTGTTGTTCTGCTGCACACTTTGATAATGGCTTACTATTCGTCGGAGCGGTGTTCTACCGAAAGCGCATTTAATAGTAATCAGTGCCTAAGTGTGATTACCCCTGGGGTAATCACACGGGGCGTCACAGATGGTATCAGAGCAATAGGTTTGGGCCACGCTAATAAAATAGAAACTGTCGTAGAACCTAAGCATGTTTTTCTTACTTGCTATATTGCACTAAGTATCTTATTAACCCTTGTCTTGATGTCATTTCTATTCCACCCTCTTGTCAAAATTATTATGTTAAAATCTTACTTTTCTTTAAGATGACAGCCATACTAACGTAGCACCATTCTCTTTTGCAGAATGACTAGGTCCAGGATCCCGCCTGAGAGAGTGCGGGGGGAGCACGTGCTACTCTTGGGGAGGCTACTGCACCACTTGAGGGCACCTTTTCCGGAGTTCTTCCAGGATGTTAGCATTCTAGATGGTTCCACCATAGTCGGAGTTGCTGTCACCGGGATTCCCCTGAACCCGGCTTATTGTGTAGAGTTTACCTCGGTGTGGAGGTCACCTGATGACTACGTGCCTTTGCAGGAGGTGGCCCGCAAGGCCATCTTTGCCCTTAGAGCTCACTTTAGCGACCAGTTGAGTGATTCCCAGTTCGGAGGGATTCCATCTATAGCCCCGGGGAGTTTTGGTCTTCAGTTTGGCCCTAGCCACCCTCCTAGCTACCCACCCCACCACTTGCTCCAGCTACCCTGGCCTTGCAGCGGGATACGACCGATACGATGCTATTGGCCGGTACCCTGTTGTATGACTCGACTCGGGGAGCCTTGGCGAGAGCCGAGGAGAGTCTGACTTTGGCGACAAGATATTATATCTCGAGAGGCCATTAGAGGTTGCCATCATAGCCCCACCCCAGATGCACCACCCTACTATCCCACTTACCCTCCCTCAGACCCAGGGCCCAGTTCTTATACAGCTCCACCTACGGCCCCACCTATAGTTCCACCCTCTGTTCCTCCACCAGATCCACCCCTTTATTCAGTAGTACCCCCATATTCCACATATTATTAATTTTTAGCCGATGACCTAGTTATACCACCCCCAGTAGTTCCTATCCCTGAACCATCCCAGGATCTTTATCCCACCATTCACTCTCCTCTGTTCGTCTATCCTCATATCCCCACACCACTACCTCAGGGAGACATAGGAGGTACCTCAGCCCCACCATCAGACTGTTCCCTTCCTCACCGGCTGAGACCAGAGTTCCGTGGTCCCCGTATCACGGTACATCCAGACCCTGTTAGGGAGACCACTTTTCTCCACGAGATTTTTTATACCCATTTTGGAGATCCCAGTAGTAGTGGCCCAGCTGCCGGGATAGGCACTAGCTCTAGTCAGGGAGCCGAGGGTGAGGAGGAGGAGGAGGCGGAGGAGGAGGAGGAGAGGGAGGAGTGACCTAGATAGAGGGTAGTAGAGGTCCTTGTGTCTGGTTGAGTCAGGAGTAGTTGGTAGTCCAAATGGTCGTATTTGTTTTTATCGTTTTATTGTATCTGGTGTCCGTAGCATTGTACCATAATCTGTAAAGTTATTATGTTTTAATGCAGATCAGTTTTGTATTTCAACCTAGGATAGCAGATTTGAAAACCATAGGTGTGGGAAATCAATATAAGGTCATAAGTGGATGCCAGGGTTAGAGGCATATGATAGAACTCTGGTATGGACCTGCTTTTTCAATTGCGGATAAGCTTGGACCATACCCGTTAGCTTTCTTACCTATTCATCTGGATAACTAGAATGACCCGTCAGCATCTTAGAATGGTTGGTAACTACTTTAAGGAAGTGGCTGACGGTGTAACTAGATGTCTTACCTCCCTTCTGCCTGTCAGTTTTCCCGGACGAGTGGTCCGTGGCACTCCGAGCGTGTAGCTCTGGCGTACCCAGGAACGAAATCCTGGGCATACTCAGGAATGAGCCCTGAGCAGTCCCAAATATGTGATTTGGGTGGACTCGAGCCAGATCTCGAGCGTACCTGGGCGCGTGGATCCAGGGTAATGTAGGTCGCACTCAGAGGCAAGCTCTGAGCAGTCCCAAACCTGTGGATTTAGGCGGTCTCGAGGACGGGATCTCGAGCGTGACTGAGCACGAGAGACTCAGCTAGTATAGGATTTGGATCTTTTGGCATTTCATTGTTTCTTGGTGTTAGTTGATTATCTGTGTGTGGACTAACTCAACTCACTCGCGGGTTAATTCTGCAAGATATACATGATCTCTTTCCTACCTTAAGCTACTGCTGAATTGTGAATAACCACCCCAATTAATTAAAAAACTTACTACAGAAAATGTTGTTAATAGCCTAATCACCAGGAGATCAATTTTGAACTTAACAACTGGTTAATCTTTTACCCCCTCCAGGATGAAAGGTCAAGGGCAAGGAGATCAAGGTTTGGAACCGAGATTGGGAGCATTGCCACCTGAAGTGCCCACGGGAGATCTACCAGTAGTTCCTCCTGAGTCCACACTTGGCCACTCCAGAGGTTCAACACTACCAGGAACTGATCCACTAACACTCACCAGGACCACAGACCCTGTGGGAGGAATGGCAGATGTCCTCCGCTTTCTTGAAGACTCTAGGAAAGAAGCTCAAGAAAACCAGAACAGATTTATGGAGGCACTTTTAACCAGAGTAGTCCCTACCACAGCGCAGCCAACTAGAGGAGTAAGTCTGGGTGATTTTCTCCAGACTCGCCCTCCCACTTTTGCCAAGGCCATCGATCCCCTGGAAGCGAATGATTGGCTGGTGGAGGTAGAAAAGAAGTTGGACACTGTGGGATGTTTAGATATAGAAAAGGTCCGATATGCTTCGCATCAATTAACTGGACCTGCGGCCACCTGGTGGCTTAATTACAATCGCAATCGTGTTAGCGAGCAACCCATCAATTGGGCAGAATTTAAGCTACGCTTCACAGAAACTCACGTGCCTACTGGAAGGATGGAAATCAAGAAGCAGGAATTTCGAGCCCTCAATCAAGGCGGGAAAAAGATGATTGAATATCTAAGTCAATTCAATGACCTTTCCCGTTATGCTCCAGCTGATGTCGACACAGAGGAAAAGAAAATAGAGAAATTCTTGGATGGAATGCAACCTTACCTGAAAATGCTTTTATCTATCCAAAAGATAACTGAATTCCAGGACTTGGTCAACCGAGCCATCATCTTGGAGAATGAACATTCCAATTTGACAGAAGAAAGGAGAAAGAAGGCTAGGATTGACCCTCGTCCACAAAACCTTCGAAGGCCCCGTCCTTACCAGCAGCAACAACCACCACCTAGATTTGGACCACCTGGGCCTCGACCCTTCAATCCATCCTTGCAAAGACCGGCAACTCCAAGACAGCCAGTAGTGGCGGCACTGCGATGTGCCAAGTGTGGGGGAAACCACCCAACGAAGTCCTGCATGACCGGCACATGAGCATGTTTCAATTGTGGGAAGCATGGACATCGAAGAGTTGATTGTCCTCACCCACAGAGAACATTTGGGACTCCACCACAGCCTGCAACTGTACCCAGATTTCCTGCAGCTGCACCACCTCAAGTCCACCGCATGAATCAACCCAGGAGTGTCAACCAAAATACCACAGGAGCAGTTGGAAGAGGACCTGCCCGTCTGACTCATGTGACAGCCGAACAGGTTGGAGAAGCCACAGATGTGATCACCGGTAAGCTCTTGATTCCACCTGCTATGGGTATTGTTCTTTTCGATCCTGGAACAACTCACTCTTTTATTTCTCATCAGTTTTTAGTAGATCACAAACTAACCTCTGAACTTTTGGAAAAACCAATGGGGGTTAGTACACCTGCCGGGACGCTAGAATTAACATTAATTAGAAAAGAACAGGCTATTGTAATCCATAACACTAGGTTTCTAGCAAATCTCCTTGTCATTAACCTGAGTGGATTAGAAGTAATACTGGGTATGGATTGGTTATCCTCACATGGGGTAAACATAGATTGTGAAACCAAACAGGCTTCAATCAGAAAGCCCGATGGGACCCGACTCCAATACATTGGGGCGAGAAGCAAACAAAAACCACTTAATTCCAGCTTAGCAAATCTTCAATTGAAAGAACAAGAGCACATACCAATTGTGAAAGACTTTCCTGACGTATTCCCCGAAGAGCTGCCGGGTATGCCACCAGTTAGGGAGGTCGACTTTACTATCAATCTAATCCCGGGAACGGCGTCAATATCAAAAAGGCCCTATCGAATGAATGCGAAGGAATTAGTAGAACTGAAGAAGCAACTGGATGAACTGGAGGCAAAAGGGTTTATTAAAGAGAGTACATCACCATGGGGAGCTCCAGTCCTCTTTGCAAAGAAGAAAGACGGAGGATTAAGATTGTGTACCGACTACAGGGAGCTAAACAATGTCACTATAAAGAATAAATACCCGCTACCCCGAATTGACGACCTCTTTGACCAGTTGAAAGGGGCGAGGGTGTTCTCAAAAATTGACTTAAGATCTGGGTACCACCAGATCAGAGTTAATCCTAGTGACATTGAGAAGACTGCTTTTGTATCACGGTATGGGCATCATGAATATACCGTTGTTCCATTCGGGATGACTAATGCGCCGGCCGTATTCATGAATCTGATGAATAAACTGTTCATGCAATATTTGGACAAATTCATCGTTGTCTTTATAGATGACATTCTTGTTTATTCCAAAAGTGAGGAAGAGCATTCGCAACACCTCACTAGTACTCTAGAGATTCTTCGTGAAAACCAGCTTTATGCCAAATTCAGTAAATGCGAATTCTGGCTAGACCAAGTAGCATTCTTGGGGCACATCATATCGGGAAGAGGAATCGAAGTGGACCCTTCCAAAATTGAAACAGTTACCTCATGGAAACGTCCCACAAGTACCACCGGGATCCGAAGTTTCCTTGGATTCGCGGGATATTACCGACGATTCATAAAGGGGTTCTCTCAAATCACCTCTCCCCTTACAAAACTCCTGAAGAAAGATGCCAATTTTGTTTGGACAGAAATGTGTGAAAAGAGCTTCCAAGAGCTAAAGCAGCGCTTAACCACCGCACCAGTCCTTTCCCTACCCAAGGAAGGAATTGACTATGTGGTTTATTGCGATGCTTCGAAGTATGGGTTGGGATGTGTATTAATGCAAGATGAAAAAGTCATCGCATATGCTTCAAGACAACTGAGGCCCCACGAGATGAACTATCCCACTCATGATTTAGAATTGGGAGCTGTAGTGTTTGCCTTAAAAATCTGGAGACACTACTTATATGGATCTAACTGTACCTTGTACAGTGATCATAAAAGCCTCAAATACATCTTTACCCAAAAAGAACTGAATATGAGGCAAAGGAGATGGTTAGAATTAATCAAGGATTATGACCTAACCATAAATTACCATCCGGGCAAAGCTAACGTGGTAGCCGATGCCCTCAGTAGAAAATCCCAATGTCATTATCTTTCTGCAGAAAGTCACACACCGGACTTAATTCAAGCTCTGGCCCAAATAAGAATAGAAGTAAAAACTGCTACTTCCGAAGCCACCATTGCGGCTATGGTATTCCATCCTACCCTTCGTGATCAAATCCAAGAACATCAACTCTCAGATCCGTTCATCATAGAAGAAATCCAGCGAATCAAATCAGATCAATCATCTGAGTTCCGTGTAGATGACTCCGGAATATTATGGCGACAAGCAAGAATCTGCGTCCCCGACCATCCCCAAATTAAAGAGACTATTCTACGTGAAGCCCATGATACTCCATACACTATACATCCAGGCAGCACGAAGATGTACCAGGATTTGAGGGAAAATTTTTGGTGGCCAAGTATGAAAAGGACCATAGCCGAATATGTCAGCCATTGTGACACCTGCCAAAAAGTCAAAGCTGAACACCAACGTCCCGCGGGACCGCTAAAACCATTGGAAATACCTGAATGGAAGTGGGAAGATATCTGCATGGATTTTATAACAGGTCTTCCCCTCACAATTAAAAAGAAGGATGCCATTTGGGTTATAGTGGACCGCCTTACCAAATCAGCCCACTTCATTGCCACCAACCAGAAGTACTCCATAAATAAGCTTGCTGAACTCTATATAGAGAGAATAGTTACTCTGCATGGTGTACCAAAAACTATCACTTCAGATAGAGGATCAGTGTTCACCTCTGGTTTTTGGAAGAGCCTACACACTGCGTTGGGCACCACTCTCAATTTCAGCACCGCCTATCATCCACAAACTGATGGGCGGTCGAAAGAGCAAATCAAATCCTAGAGGATATGCTAAGAGCGTGTGTATTAACTCTCGGAGAATCGTGGGAGAAATACCTAGCCTTAGCAGAATTTGCATACAATAATAGCTATCAGTCGAGCATTAAAATGGCCCCGTATGAAGCTCTTTACGGTCGAAAGTGTAGGTCACCTATTTGCTGGTATGAGGTCGGAGAACGACCACTATTAGGACCTGAACTGGTACGGGAGAATGATGAGAAGATCAAACTAATTCGAGATCGCCTGGAGATTGCCCAGAGTAGGCAAAAGAGCTATGCTGATAAACATAGAAAAGACCTTCAGTTTGATGTAGGGGATTACGTATATCTCAAGGTATCACCTATGCGTGGAATACGCCGGTTCGGGTTAAAAGGGAAGCTGAGTCCACGGTATGTTGGACCTTTTCGGATTCTAGAACGCAAAGGTAATCTAGCGTATAAACTAGAACTACCTGCTCAGCTATCGCGGATTCATGACGTATTTCATGTCTCCCAGCTACGAAAGTGTCTAAGAGAGCCCTCACAGCACCTAACCAATCTCGACATTCCCCTTCAAGATGACTTGACATATGAAGAACGTCCAGTGAAAATTCTAGCAACGGAAGACCGGCAGTTAAGGAATAGGATGATCCGTTTCTGCAAGGTACTCTGGAAGAATCACTCGGTACGAGAAGCCACGTGGGAAAAGGAGGAAGAGCTGCGTGAAGCCTATCCCAACTTATTCAAGTGAGCTTTTAATTTCGGGGGCGAAATTGTTTCCAAGAGGGGGAGGATGTGAGAACCCGACAAAATTAGAATCTCTTAATCATCAATAAAGTCATGTATTAGGATCAATCGCAGTAATCACTCCTTTAAAATTCCTTTCATTAGCAAGCACAGGGGTCATTATAACATCAGTATAATCCAATTTCATAATTGTTTACAAGAGTATTGTTTCAACAAATTAAAGTACAAAATTTCATCGTATAATCACAAGAAATTATTACATCAGATCAAATAAGGTTTGCAAACTTTGAGTACATTGCAAAATGAGTAATTGAAGATCTTGCATTGCATATCACTGAAGCCTTCCTTGAAAGTATTGTTCGTCCATCGCCGTCCAATCAAACCGCCTTCCTCGACTCAATCCGAAATGCCAATACCAGCTCCATTTTTCCGCCAATCAAACATAAGACCATTCGCAAATCAAAAACCATAGCATAGAGTTAGAATAGAGTAGTTTGCTGTCAGAGTACAGTAGGAATCATCGCGGCTCCCAGATCAACCTAGGTTAGTTGGCACCTTGAGTACCGAGGCTACCCACACTGACCTGGATTAATCGGCAGCTTGATTCTCAAGTCACCGAGGCTAACTCAAATCAGTTGGCACCTGGATACCCGCGATACCTAGACCAACCTAAGCGATCGGCGCCGTCTTATTACCTTAGGTTTCATCATTCGGCGTTCTCAAATCCAACACCTACGAATACCAGATTGGCCCTCAGTTCAAAACATATGGCAAAAACCCCTCAGAAAAGCACAGGAACATGGTGGCCAATAATCAGCCCCAGGGAAGCCATACGCTTCCCCATTTGAGCTCCACAGTGCACAGATGCAAGGATAAGATCATGGTAAAAGTAGAAATGAACAGGAGCTTGGTAAAAACTTTTTGCACAGTCAAGAGATAAGAACAGCTGATGTGCCCTTCCCAGCCAAATGCAACCCCTTGGTCGAACCCTCTCGCCCAAAGACAAAGACCCTACACCCCCACCATTGCATCCAAAGACAAGACCAAAGGCACCAAGAACCAGAAAAGCCAGCCACAGATTCATCCCCCCTGAAGCCATTCCCCATTCTAAGCCAGCATTCAAGGCCCCTTCCAGTGCATTCCCCTCCTCCCATTTCTTCCCAGCAGAAGGAGCAAGCACCAAAGGAACAAGAGGCCAGCACCAGGGAGCAGGAAGAAGGCCACAACTGTGTAGCCAGAGTCGAGGAGAGCACCAAAGAAGCGGCAAGACCGCCATCCTTCTCCATCCCAACCCAGAGTTCAGCAAAAAGGTGAACTCAACCCCCATTAGGGTGCACTGCACTTTTTGCACATCAATCATTCATACCACCCAATCTCAGTACCATCACAAGGCAGCAATCCATTTTCATCACAGAGCAAGGGGATCGGGGAGTAGAAAAGAGGTGGGTGTTACGACCACTGTTGAATCACCACCATCACCCCACCATGGCCGATCCACCCAAGCTATCAACTTAAGCATGCATCAATTTAATTTGAACATTAGCATCAACCAAATCGGCTAAAGAAAGCAACCTTAGCAAAATCAGTAAAGCAGAAACCAATCGGGTAGTAGACCGGGCTCAGGGCACCAGGAGTAGAACAGGGCGTGTGAGACCGTGGCCGAGCTGTATGGCTCGGCGCAGCCAGTGGTGGGGTGATCTGAGCCAGGGCGGCCGGCCGTAAGGCCGGCGGCCGAGCCGAGGCGGCCGGAGGTGGAGGTTGGCGCCCGAGGTGCGCCGGGAAAGCGGTGCGCACGGACCGAGAGAGAGAGAGCAGGGAAGGGAGACCTCGGGAGGCGGTGCAGGAACCGGAGTGGGAGCGGGCGGTGGAGCCGTGGCGGCCGGAGAAAGCCGGCCAAGTCGGGGCCGGAGTCGCCACGGAGGAGATCTGCGGCACCCGGCCGCAGGGAGCTCACATGAGGAGCGACCGCAGCAGAGATGGCGGTTCAGTCATGAATGGAGGCGGCCAGAGAGCCGAGCGGGCCGGTGGAGCCGTGGGGCAGCGGCAAGAAGAGGCGGCGGCAGGAGCGCCATGAGGAACCGAGAGAGAGAGGGAGAAGAAGAGACGGGAAGAAGGGGAGAAGACGGGGTGAGAGCGGCCGGTTGGGAGAAATGGAGAAATAAAGGGAGGGGTAGTTAGGTAATTTAGTAATTAGGGTTAGGGTTTTAGGTAATTTAGTAATTAGGGTTAGGGTTTTGGGTGATTAGTTAGGTTAATTAGGGTTTTTGTAGGTTAATTAGGGTTTTGAGTAGATTAGGGTTAATAGGGTAATTAAAATAGGATTTTAGTGAGAACTGCTAACTGAGCCGGGCTTGGGAAAAATATTTATAAATTAAAAATTGGCTAACCAGTAGAAGTCGCATTAGCAGTTTATTAGCTGAATATCACCAAAAATCACTAAATATTTCTCGGTATTCTATTTGTATTACTGCGTTTTTGAAGACGAGCTCCAAATAGACAAAGCGGCGATCCAGACTCATCAACACCGACACCTACTATTACTACGAAGGCAAGCGATTCTCTTGAACATCAATGCAGCTATTTTAAATGTAAACCGTATATTGCTGTATTAGACGTATTGCATTAAAAATTTAATTCTCAAAAATTTAAATCAAGTGATCGATATGAAAATGGAAAAGATAAGAATGATGACAGGAATGATGATAATATTATATGGCTGGTAAAGGAGACCCAGGGCAGGGGAATGAAATGAGAAAAATGATGATAATGATGATGTGGTAAGAGGTGGGACTCCTTTACATATGGGTATAATATAAGGACCAACAAAACTCTTACTCGGTCAGATGCCGTAAATCAGTGCCAACCATTTTCCCGTTTCGGCGGGCAGAAAATGCTACCCTGTTACGTGATTATGCTTTCCACGCGGGTATGTTATATGAGTGAGTGTGTTTGAGAAACCCCAGATTGGGGCAGGCGCTATATGCGCTAAGGGGGTGTTAGGTGAAGGTGCGTCCTACCAACTAACATTACCGTAACTCGGTGTGAAGATTCGTTCGCACCGATTTTAACGTAATGGGTGGAAAAATTAATCACGTAACCTGGAAAACATTCTGTATTCTGGACTCGAAGTCGCATCAAAGGAAATGCGATGGACCTGGTTCATCTTAGGGTTCAGAATAGCTGTGGGTAAAGTGGTACAAGCCTGCGCAGTGCTATACAAATCATGAATTCATGCCAGTCTCCTGGATTGGAGTCTACGGGAACCACCAGGGGTCTTTCTTCTTTCCGAGTGACCAGTAGTATTTTCAGTATAAAATTTGCCACTATTATGTTAATGATTTATTTCAGAATGATAAGAGATAGAATTTGTGATAACCATCAGAGATATTGACATGAGATGCATCTTTTGCTACTAATGCTTGCTGAGTACTCTGTACTCAATCTTGCTAGTATTCTCCTTTGTAGATCCTAGTCCGACTGGGATTTATCCCGAGTGGGGCGAGGGAGGTGCAGGTGCAGATGAGGCCGCAGGAGACTTGGACTCTGGCAGCGAGGAGCAGCGAGAGGGGCGACGCTTATTTTGGCGCTTAGGACGACTAGGGACACCTTAGGCGTGGCGAGCAAGAGGAGGACTTGGTCTTATTTTGGCATTTGTAATAAATATGTGTAGTATAAAACCGTAGCTTTGTGTGGTTAACTGTTGTAATAAATAACAGTTTCTATCTTGTTGTTCTGCTGCACACTTTGATAATGGCTTACTATTCGTCGGAGCGGTGTTCTACCGAGCAGACGAATAGTAATCCGTGTGCCTAAGTGTGATTACCCCTGGGGTAATCACACGGGGCGTCACAACAACAAATGTGGTGTAATGAACATTAATAACAGCATTATCCACTGGCTGCCCTGTGGAGGAGAGAACTAAGGTTCGTAACATTTTTCTTTTAATAAGTCAGGAAATATGACATTAAACATCAATAGTTACTTGGATGGGCTGCATCTATGATTCAAATTTCCTGCTAAAATTGGTGATACTGACACCCACAGGCAACAGACTCCATGAACTCCCAAGGTGGGCTAGATTTCTGTCAAATGCGCAGCACCACTCAGTGTCACAGTTAGCTGATTGCATCATTTACCAAACCACGGGATTTTTATTAAACTGGTGCTTCACATTTGCAGCCGAAGCTGTTGTCGCCAAGCCAGCCGAAGAAGAGCTGGCCGGAGAAGGTGCAGCAGAAGGCGACGCTGTTGACTGCGGCGACGACGTTGGGGGCAGGGAGCCTGGGTCGGCGGAGCCCTCACGGTAGTAGTAGATGCGGCAGAGGAGCTTGATGACGAGCAAGATGCAGAAGATGTCGTAGGCGTCTGTGAAGCAACATACGCCGGCGATGACGATGGCTGTGAAGTGGTACCATTGCGTCTTGGCCGCGTCAAGCGCGTTCAGGACCTGGAGCTGCTCGGGCGACATTGCTTGTGTTCCTAATCCTACTTGTTGTTCCTCCTCTCAGTTTGTGATTACAGCTTGTTCACACGCACAACATATGAAAGATCATCATTCTTTCCAAATAATATATATATCTTCAATGTTTATTTGCAGTAAATTTCACAAGATTTACTTGTATGTAGACTCCGCAAAAGAGAACCGAAGGAGTGGAAGAGTATCCGATGAAGATAAATATGTAATACTTCATATCATTTGATAATTTATAGTACTACATACACAGAATGGACAAGAATCATTTGCATCAGTTACATATGAGTGACCATTTTCCTCGATGAGTCGAATATTCTCAGAACTTGCAAACAGTGCCTCCAATTGACCTTGTTTACAAGAATAAGTAGCTATGATATGGTTTTCCTTAGAAGAGTCAATTTTCTCAGTAACACTATAAAGATATCACAAGTTAGAAAATAACATCAATGTGTCACTGACATGTGGCCCTATAGTCTACTTGTCATCCTCACATTAGATGCTATTTTTCAATCTATATATCATTGCAATATTACCGGGCAAATTTTCCATTAAAATAACTCTAGAATTAGTGCTACTCCCTCCTCCTTTTTCCGTCTGGGACTAGCTATGCATCTAATATGACATAGATGGAGTTACCCACCCCACCCCCATCCCCATCCCCAGCAAAAAAATAACAGCACGCCACACACACACAAAAACAAAATACATATACAAATACATACTCTTAAAATTTTCTTAGGCTTTTTTCTATTCCCATCACAAAAACAAAATACACATACAAATACATACATTTAAAATTTTCTTAGGCTTTTTTCTACCCATCGCCTCCCTCTTTTTTTTGAATGGACACCCACACATACCCAAAACGCATCATACAATGTAAGAAGGTAGGTAGGGACGATTTCACATCCTGGTTGAGTCGCCTGTGGTGCCTGTGTCACTGCCTATTCCTTCCTGGCTGTGAATGTCAAGAACAATACTAGATACCTCTGCACCCGCGGAAGACCCAGTCGCTGCTGGCACGCCTCCTGATCCATCATCGTTCACTGGAATCCTGCATTGCCAACCAAAACATGCTTTCATTAGTTTGTTTCGAGCCACAACATGTAAACAAATACACCAGGGTCGAGTATCTGACCTAACATCTGGAGGACAAGGGTTCGCTTGTATGATGAGGAGGTTGGCGTCGATGAAAAGGATGAGGCCACAATAGGAGTCGATGACATACCGCATGTCGCGGAACTGGCTGGGCGTGCTCTTGCCCCTACGGAGGCGGGACCAAAGCGTGCTCTTCTTGTAGGACTCGATGAGGTCGTCCGCATCCTTGAGTTCCTTTCTAACGGAATCCCCCATCTCCGAGTGCTGAATCACAGCCCAACAACCCGTCGGCCGCTGCAGTAGCGCACGGAGCACCTGCAAGCGCCCCTCGAGTTTCCGGCATTGCCTCTTCTTCTCATAAGACTGCAGCAAACTCATGACCATAGTGATGACCGTGATCACGTCCAACCCAAACAGCTGCACGAGACAGGCTGCCTTCCCTAGGATGTCCCAGAGCGCCGCCATTTGGTCTCGCCACTCTTTCGTACGTGAGGAACCGACAGTGTGTGTGTGTGTAAACGGTCAGGCTCGGGCCGAATCAACACGTTCAAGGGGGTGTGTGTGTAACATAAAAGGGTTGTCTATTCAAGATTTCACTGTTTTTTCAGTCCAAAACGGTCAATTTTCAGTTAATTTATAAATTCGCTATACATAAATTACAATAATTTATGTATGTAAAACTCAAAACAAACAGAGAGGCGCGGTGGTACCTGTAAATCCACGCTAGTATGCAAAACGGGAGATCAATCTACCTGTCGAGAGGAAACAGTAACGTGACCAATGATTTCGATACGACATGCAGGCCTCTTACAGTCCATATATATAGGGGATTCCGTGGAGACTGTCGGGCAAAAATAACCCTCTGCCTATGGCTTGAAGCGGAAAGTCAATTAGTCTTACATTATAAGCAGGAAAAAATAGTAGGTTGTCGCTTTACATGCTGAAGTGGAAAGAGCATTGTGAAGTCTAATTGCAACTTCCAAGCAATAAAGGCTCATCGTGGATCCTGCAGTTGCGAATGGATGTAAGATCTTTTAGCATGGCCGGCTGACTAGTGGAAAGAGCATTGTGAACTCTAATACCCGGAATTTTTTCCTCGCAAAAAAAAAACCCCCCTAAATTTTCAAATTAATTCGGAGCGCAGAATAACGTCTTTTGGATAAAGAAAATATAACACCAAGTACTAACAGTTGCCTCGTATTTTTGTAGATGTTCATCCTTTTCCAAAGTTTACGTAGTTTTACATCAATTCACTTGGCATCTTGGTCTCTATTTTACAGGATTGAATAGCAATTCTAAACCACCTCTCAGCGAGTCACTCAGTGCTACACTGAAATTACCTGAAGAATTTTGCAAGGCGGGACCTCTCGGAGCCAGGGTTACATCACAGGGACAAGGAATACGCCTGTAGTTGCAGAGCACAGGTGACAGGACCTCCGAAATTATAACCCTTTCAACACTTTCGCCACGGTGGAGAGATTTCGTCAACAGGTAATGTTGTCACCCTTTCGACACTTCATCATAAGACAATTAGATCCGGCGTTGTTAGCTCAAATTAAATACTTACCTTTTTCGTGCAGCTCCTGCAGAAACTGAGAAGCGATGGCAGCCGGAATCAGGACGCTGATCACCATCCTAGGTACAATACATATTTGTTAACATTAATTCCTCCTACGTACACGATGCTAATGTACCTATGTGCCTACAATTCGCTTCCGGCTTATTTTCATCTACGTATCTACTATCCTTTTCAAAAGGGGAAAAAAATACATCCCTTTTTGTACTGTAGACTAGAGCCGGCAAGTCAGGCACCAGCCATGGATGAAGGCACGGGCTCAGCTCAACTCATAAGCTTTGTTATTTCCACGGCAGATTGAAGTCTCGAAATTACACACACAGAAAAAAAAAGCTCTCAAAGCTGGATATTTCCACGGCAGATTGATAAACACTCAAAGGAGATAAACACGGCAGATTGAAGTCTCGAAATTACACACACAGAAATTACACACTCATAAGCTTTGTTATTTCCACGGCAGATTGATAAATTACACACACTGAGAATATTTACTGTAAGCCAAATCTCCGATATATCTTCCGTGCAACAAAGTAATTAAAAATGTCAAGATTGGTCGAGAGATCCATTAGTAGAACCACAGTTTGTGCCGAGCACAAAGCTTTTCCAAACCAAGGTACTTCTCTACAGATCCCTCAAAGCTGTAGTTCAAATAATATCACGTTGAATAGCTGTGAGATGTGATAAACCATCACTGGTAGGGATAGAAGAATGATTAGGTAAGGGTAAACACCTTGCACTTGACAACCCACACCGCAAAAAAGAATACGCTTTACACCAGCTGCCTGCCAAAGGAAACCGTGAAACTCTCAGGCATTGATAGAGTTGATCAGAAAGAGAAAGCATGAAGTAACTATCATGCTCTCATAGTATAACGTCTTTGGCAAGAGCACCTAAAGTGGACTTTGGTCTGCTGTGGAGTCATAATTGCAATGTGTTTTCAAATCCATTGGAACATGAAGTAAAATTGGATGCGGAAGATTGAATAGGCTAACGCAGATTTTCATTCCCATGAAACCAAAACAAACGTTATTTAACTGATTTCGATTCCCTGGAATTGGGATATGGGAGCAAATCATTGAACCAAACAAATCCAAGCTCATGTCCAAAGAGCTAATGTTCTTTGACTTCTTTCAGATATCTGCCATCATGACCCATTTGCGTCCATACGTTGAGAAGGGGCAGGGAAACAAGACACAATGGCTAGCAACAAAAGCAAAAATGGAAATATATTGCGAAGAAAAGACAGATTTACCTCGACTAAGGCAAGCGTATTGAGATTAGGTGATAATGTTGGATTCACACCTTTGGCTGCAATCACTTCATCTGGTGTCCTGCCAGAGCATGGTTACAAAGATTAGATCTTACTTCCATTATAGCAAGCACAAGTAGCATGAATAATTCATGGATAGACCGGTGACGAAGTTTTTAGCTAAGAGACAAGAAAACAACAACTGAAACTGCAAATGTATTACTATTAAGTGAGAAGTGCTAGACACAAGGCAGCACTGTCACCAATTTCTGAGACTGACAAGCAATCAATCTCACAATACCTGGCTAAAACAGGCCTTGGAGCAAGCCTGTCATCTGGATCACTGCAGAGGTAACAAACAGCATTTTTCAAGTCCATGAATTAATTCCTTTGCAAGGAAAAACAATGATGTGGTATCTGATTCGTGTTTGGGTGCCTTTGTACACAAACCACAGCATCAACCATGTCCGCTTTTAGCATCTCAACTGCAATTGTTGTCACTATTCCCGACCCGTCCAATGAGTTCCTGAATGTAAGGCGCAAACATATTACATGGTTCAGAACAGAAGTTATCAGGGCATAATTTTGTCTAAACAAGTTTAGCATAATCACTATTGAGCTGTATAATAAACACTGTAGGAATTAAACATCATGTTGTAACATCTCCGGTGTATGTGGTTTTGGTTTCTGAAAGCTGTCATGTCGACAAGCGTGCATATGCATGCGTGTGGCGATACATACACAGGGAAGTTGACAAGAGGTAACTGTGGTGAAGGATAAGGAAATTAAGGTAGAGATACCTTGAACAGGTTTGATCTTCCTGGCATATAAAAGTTGATCATACACTCCGAAGTACATTTCATCCATGTCTCCCAGCTTCCTGCCCCTCCCATGGACTAGTGGTTTCCAAATCCTAAATCGAGAAAAGTGCTGGTAATTAGCATGAAAGTAAGCATTGTTTTGTAATTAGCATGAATCCTAAATTCGGGGCACCCAGACCCAAAGTGCTTGATCCCTTGATGTGCTGCAAGCAGTTTGCAGTCTGGCCGGGTGACCAAGAGGAATGAAGAGAAAGGATGGAATTGTGGGTGGCTGAGTGAGGTGGTTGAGGAAGCAAAGATGGATATGGGATACCTCAACACGGGACATGCCGTCTCCGAGGAAAGCGCAGGCGTTCTTGACATGTGCGATGTAGTATGTGTCGCAGAGACCACAGCGGCTGAATGAATTAGAAGCACAATTCATAGCGATAGTGTGTGGGGAGTGGCAATGAGGAGGAGGGGGAGGTGTAGAAGAAGAAGAAGAAGTGACGCGCCGGCGCGCAAGCCATGGACGGCCTTGCCTCGTCTCGGGTCGTGTGGACGTACAGTTAGGAGGAGGAGGAGGCGGAGCAAATAGGAAGGACCGGAGGGGTCGTCGTCGTCGTCGTCGACGATAAATCCAAACCAAAACGAGTGGAGAGGAGAGTGGCTGCAGTAGTGCACACCCGCTTCTGGGCTGGGCTGGGCTGGGCTCACAATTTATTATTCTTCTTCTTCTCCACGTCAACCCATAACAAATAGATGGATCATGGATGGATGAAATGAATGGCCCATCCTATTAGCTGCTTATATGCTATGCTCACGGAAGGTCAAACACCGATGGCTCTTGCTTCCATTTCTTCGGATAATTAATTATATGTCCTCTAGTTCGTTGTCATTCTAGGATTTGACAGCCTTTACATTGTAATACATAATTTGCCACACTTTACATTGACTCTTCAATTATATGTCATTTTTCAAAATTTTGAGTTGAATTCGTTCAAATCGCTACTATTTGTAGGGAGGGGAAATAATCCTTCTACCCCACCGCACCGGTTGACTCAGACCCGGGCCCATTTGAGTGGGTTTGTTTGGCTCGACCTCAATCCCATTGTTTCATGGACTACTCACATTTCACAGATGCTAACATCCTTAATATGCAGTCTAGCATGGACTACTCACATTTGAGTCAAATTAAGACATGCTACTATCAAAGACCACTGATCTAAGAAATCAATCAATGACTATCCACAACTCCTCATGCGAAGCTTGTTAATTTGGGGGGGTTACGAGACACTTGCAAATGTCTCCAAGGACTACACCCACCCGGAGGACCTTTATCTATTCTTAAAAATAATTCAAACAGCAGAGCTTTTCAAATCGTGCAACAATTTTTGTAGCCAGAAATATAGCTTCCCAGACAATAGATGTTCTTTTCTAGGTCGTCCAAGTGCTATTTTACCACGGAAGTAATCATCAGTCCATTGCCCTTTATGATCATCGTCGAAGTCACCACGAATGGCTACAATGTGAACTCTCATTGAAGAAAAGGCTTCATATGTAATGATCCTGTTGTTATAATCATATATGGCCACCTTAAGAGGAGTCTCATCATCTGCTTGTATTTCGTGTGTTGAGTACTTATCAGTACTGCATGAATTCTCAAATTGTAACCGAAGTGTTACAATGCAATTCTGATCAGACGAGACCCTATAAAAAGTAATGAGAAGAAGTCAAAACACATACTTCATGAATTTCACTTGATGGAAGATACTCATATTGAGCTCGCCACAAAGAACTACAACTCATGCACGTGAGGCATGAGTCGCTCCGTTAGTATTTTGATTGACAACTGATGTAGCAAAAAGAAAAGAACAAGAAATTTTTTTTAGAAGAGGCAGTATTTGGAGACTGCAGTATTTAAAATTAGTAATAAAAATGGAACAAAATCATAATTTGATAATATTCTAACGTTATTAGCAGCTGCAAAACATATGTACATGTCATGCTGCATTTCAACGTACAAGTAAACCTTAAAGAACCATAAGAAGCAGCGATCAAAGTATTGTTGCAAAGATTACCAACCTAGGACCAGGAGATTACTGAACATAACCACCAGATCTACTTATCTCCTGTCATTAAAAGAAACAAATAGGTTAAAAACATTACTTAATAGAAATGAACAAAAAAACAATCATCGGTAATAAATTATAACGAGGCCAGGTTTGTCAAAAATCCAGAAAAGGCAATTGATGAACATAGCTTAGTACGAGGTAATCCATGAACGGCTGACTCCTACCCTATCTTCTGCCATCATAAGTGTGCATTTTTGTAACAAGTACTGAGCCTTCTTACGAGGTAATCCATGAACGGCTGACTCCTACCCTATCTTCTACCATCATAAGTAATCTATGAATGGCTGATCTCGGTGAAGGTCACTGGTCAGCTGTGAAAAAAATTCTTAAGTACTTGAGAAGAACTAAAAATGTGTTCTTAGTTTATGACGGTGATGAAGAGCTCGTTATAAATAGTTACACCGATGCAAGCTTCCAAACCGACAAAGATGACTATCGTTCGCAATAATGGAGCCATTGCGCAGGCTAAGGAGCCTAGATCCCATAAAAAATCCAAGCATATACTCAGGCGTTATCATCTCATTCGCGAATTGGTGGATAGAGGAGATGTTAAGATATGTAAATTACATACGGATTTAAATGTTGCTGATCCATTGACAAAGCCTCTCACACAGCCAAAACATGAGGCACACACAAGAGCTATCGGTATTAGATACTTAAATGATTGACTCTAGTGCAAGTGAGAAACTATTGAAAATATGCCCTAGAGACAATCATAAAGATGATTTTATTTCCTTATGTTCATGATATTGGATAATATGTTATCATGTTCCTTGAATGAATCATCAGTTGTAGATCAATGAGTATGTGACTTGTTGGTGAAACTCTTTAGCATATATGATGTCGTTCTAAATATATCCCTGGTCGGATGTCAATGGTCGGAACACCAATGACTTTATGATCAACACATGTATTGATTGATGATCATGTTTCACCGGTCATGGATATAGGGATATCGAATCAATAATGTGAGCACATATTAGAGAACATGGGGTTGGATAGACCCACCTTGAGTCACTATTGAGATTGTTATTCTATGTGTCATTAGTTGGTCTCAAGTAATGATGATGTATAATCCTTAGACCTGAGATCAGCATGGTTTCCTACATGTGTAATAGCACTCTTAGGGGTTGCCAAACGCTACTCCGTAACTGGGTAGTTATAAAGGTAGCTTTCGGGTATGCTATGAAACATACGGAGGGATGTGAATGGTTGGATATAGGATTTGCCCCTCCTAACATAACAAGAGAGATGTCTCAGGGCCCCTCGTTGTGATCGGATAAAGAAAGTGGATGTCCATGCCACTAGTAGTCGAAGTGTCGACCACATGAAGTTATCCGACACTCGATCGAGAAAGAATTGAACAGTCCATGGATGACACAACATCTCACCTGGAGTTCAACCAGATATCGTGAGGCAAAGGGAATATACACGAGAAGGTCTTTAAATTCGATCGGATACGGACTAGTCGTTGGCTGGTCGAACATTATCACTAAGTGGTCGAGACCAATTGTGAACTGGTCGTATATAGATACGAGCTGGTCGTTAGTGATATGGACCTCGTCATAGATCATATTACGTTGAGGTTCGTCCGATATATTCTATGTGTGTTTGGGAATCGTTATGTGCTGCTAGGTACCGTTGACAACTAGTGGTCGAAAAAGAGTTTCCGAGTCACAACCGATTGCACAAGAACCTGTAGGGTCGCACACTTAAAGGGAAAGGATTGGATGGTGATCCGAATTCGTATAGGCCACGAGTTCCTAATGGGCCTCAAGTTCGAGACCCATCATGAATGCCTATATATAGAGGGGCGGTGGCATGGGGTCGATGACGAGTGTTTTTTGGAAGAACTCCCGAAAACCCAATAGCCACGCCTTACTCAACCACGCCGCCGGTGCTAGCACTCCAACGCGTGGTGTCCCTGCTCTGTACGTGTTGATACCTCGGATGTGCTGTTGCGAAGCATCAGCACTAGGACGATCTGCAACTCGTGATGATCACCGGAGCAGGAGGAGAAGTTGTGCGACGAGTACGACTACTCGGAGGAGCAGACACACGGCGAGTACGACTACGACTGCATCTACTCGCTATATCGACTCTACTTTCGCTACGAGTCGGCGCGTCTAGTGGTAATCTCGTGATCTTTTACTAGCGGAGGTTCCTTGGTTGCGTGGTAAAAATTTTATTTTATGCTATCGTAGCCTACCCGTAACCCTACAGTGGTATCAGAGTCATCCTGTCTAGTTTTAGATTCGGATTAGATACATATTGTGATACGTGGAAGTTATAGATGTTATCTATATCTGTTTCTGTTGGTAGCAGATCGGTTTTGGCGATGGTCGATATGATCGTCCATGCGCATTGGTCATAAGATGCGTTCATGTTCGTTATTCCGTGAGCATGCTTTCGTGGTTGTATCACAACTTACCTCTACCGGTCGGTTTCCACCATCGGGCAGACAGCGATCGTAAATCCATGGAGCACGCGAAGATCAATCTAGTTGATCGAGTCGAAGTTGCGATCGGAAAGGACTAGATGGTTTATTGCACTTGTTCACGATCACACTGAATAACACTCCTACCGGTCGGAATTCCGCCATAGAAGTATGCTTCAGTGTGTGGTCGTATCAAGGCAATAATCAGATTGGTTCGGAATAGAGTTAATATGTTTAATCCGATGATTTCCAAGGCTCGATTACGTGAATAACCTGGAAAATTTCTGTTAATACCAAAAATGCTAATTACTTTTGTAATGGCAATTGGAATGACATTAACTCCTATTTTTTTATTATCTATGTTATGCCAGATGTTCTATGGATACAAGTGAAAGATCTAGACCCGCCATTATGAGTTAATGGAGTGTTTTGGTGATTAATGACAAATCCAAATATGAGACTAACTCTTTTATCTAGTATTATCTTTGTGTAGTCTCATTTGGATATAAAGGTGAAACACAACGAGGTATGCAATCGACATCTTAATCTTATATATTGTTGTATTCCTCGGATCCAAAATATAGGTTGAACTCAACCATAAGTTAAACTTGAATATGTGCATATGTTCTTATTACACATTTGTGTATGCACACATTTAGGGGGAGTTCACTCTATATTTTGTGGTTTCATAAGTATTGATCCATATTCCATTCTCCTCATATATTAAGGATCATTACTTTGAAATAAATCCTTTGAGTATATAAAACTTGTGTAGTTCATATATACTCATATTGCTTTATATTCAATTATTTGTAATTGTGTTGTGGGACTAATGTGTGTGCTAAGATGTGTTCAAGGCTTAGTCCCGGAGTCTGAATGAAGACATGAAAAGGAAATGCAAAGATGGTAAAAGATCAACATGGCTCAAGACAAAGGAGTCATGCATTCAAAATCTGTTGAAATTTGTTTTCTGAACATCATCGGTAGTTCCAAGCATTGTATTCTGGAACTACATTGGCGGAACTTCCGGAAAAATCGCGAACGTTTTTTTCCAAAGAGCACTCTTTTGGGACTTAGCCAAATTTCATAAGCGCGTAGTTCCGCCATGATATGAGCGGAACTTCCGATAATCGGAACTACCGCATGATAGTTGGCGGTAGTACCACACCTTTCTACAATAGCTTGTTTAGAAGCATTTGTTGCATGTATATCTTGATAATTATTGTTAATCATTGTGGGACTAATATTTTTCATGAGTTGGATGAATAGGCTATGTTCTAGGGTGACGAAGACTTTAGATGGCATCATGAGTTGATCGTCATCAAGTCAAGGTTCAAGAAGAGGATGTATCGTGTGTTGATGCATAACAAGATCTCGAAGAAGGAGATGATCATGAGTTGATCGTCAAGTCAAGAGAAGACCCATCATGTGTTGATGGAGGTCAAGTAAGGATGCATCATGGGTTGATGCATGTCAAAACGATGACCCGGACTTGAAGTGAAGATGTGCGTCATCAAGCTTCAAGAAGATGCTCACGGCAAAGGTATGACTAGCTAGGGCTAAGGATGTGTTCCTAGTCTTTTACCGGTCTTGGTGTTTGGTTGGAAGACCGGATTGCTAGTATAGGTTGCCGTACTATTAAGAGGGGTCTTGTCTAGTAGCTTGAGTCTCATCATGTGTTGATAGCTCAATCTTGCTTGCTCTAGCTCTACATGGCATGATGCTATTATTTGCGAATGTGTTTTACAAATAGTTGAGGCTTATGCAGTTAATCCTTGTAGCATGTGACTATCCTTTTGCGAATATATTTTGCAAATGGTTGAAGTCCATGTACCTACACCTTGTGGCATGATCTAACTTTGCAAATGTGTTTTGCAAATTGTTGGGATTCATGCATTTTCCCTTGGCATGGTCTAAGATTACTTATTGCTATTTATTTGGACTTAGATCATGATAGTGGCTCTTTGGAGTTGTGCTTTTTGATTTGATCAAATGTGTTTGAGATCAATCAAATAGGTGGGTTGTGTAGCCCTCTGAATAAGCTTTCCATAGAGTCCAAGATCACTCAATTCCGACATCGGAGTCAAAAGTTATGACATTTTTACCGAGTATCGTCTGTGCTGAAATTGGGCTGCGGAACTTCCGATAATAGGAAGTTCCGCCTTCCGCACCAAAATTTTTAACGGCTATTTTTTGAGCCGTTATGCACCCGTACGGCCCATGAACAGTAGAAAACGGAAGTTCCGGAGTTTGTACGGCGGAACTTCCGATTATCCTGATTTTTGGGGATTTCTGCTCCCAACGGCTAGTTTTTGTGTGTGGGCTATAAATACCCACCTTGGCCGGTTGAGAGACAATCTTTGGCATCCCATTTCACTCACTTGAGCTAGTGTGAGCTTCTCCTCTCAATTGTGCATGTGTTGCACCTTGTGAGCAAGGAGGGAGGTCTCTAGTTGCATGTGTTGCATCTAGAGGTGGATTTTGTATCCACTTGAGCTTGTGCATTCGTTGCACGTGGTGAGAGTCAAGCAAGGGGCTTGACTTATTACTCTTGGTGTTTGCCGACACCTAGACGGCGTGGAGGCGTCGTGCCCGGTGATCTTCTCAAGAAGCTTGTGAGAAGGCCCGACGTGTTGTGAGTGGTTTGGTGCTCGCCATCTCCGGAGTGGAGGAAGAGCAACCCTAGTGGAGCCAGGTGTTGGTTCGGTTTGGAACCGGTCCAAGTGTTGGACTTATCTCGGAGGTGTTGGCTTAATTAGTGGAGCCGGTCCAATTTGTTTGGGCTAACCTCAACGTGGATTAGGGGAGACCGGCAAGTCTCCGAACACCACGGTAAAACATAATCGTGTCATCTTGTTTTTACTTGTGCTTTACTTTGAGCAATTTACATTCTTGCTTTAATTGCTTATATATCATTGTATGATTGCTCTCTTGTATTGTCGGTGCACTTAGTTGAGCCTAGTTGATTTATGTTTTAATTGTGCAAAACCAATTCGCTATTAGCTTCCGTATTTATATATTGGTTTAGCCCGATAGATTTTTAAAACCGCCTATTCACCCCCCTCTAGTCGGCCACCTCGATCTTACAACAAGCTATTTCATGTTCCAAACGCAAATTTGGTGGATTCTGGACCACGTGAACTCTTTCTTTTAATCTGTATCTTTTTACTGGTAATAGGAATTGGTATTTATCCATATTTTGTCCCTAGAGGACGGCACCCGAAAACCCTAGAGGACGGCCCCCGAGTGCACCCCCGCCGGTCCTCCACTGCGCCGCCGCTGTACCCAAAGTGTGCCGCCGCCGACGCCGAAAACCCTAGAGGCCGTCTTCCCCACCTTCTTCACTGCCGCAGTCGACCGGCTCCTATAAGGTAAGGTCATTATCTGGTGCACCCCTTGCTCTCCCTACTCCTCCCTTAGTCCCCCTCCTGTGATGAATTTGTGATTGAAGGATGGTATACGGTTTCTGTGATTGTTGATTTGTTTAGATGAGTTTGTGAATTTTTTTCATGCTTCTGTGATTGATGATGCTTGATATGGTGGGATCATGAACTAGTCTGGTCCTGTTTGATGCTTGATCTGGTGGGATTTCCAATGAGTAACAATGCAAATAATAGTATGTGAATCCATTTGTCTGTGAATCTGAGATTGAATCAGTGAATATGATTGAATCGCATATTTCTTTGTTTGTGAATCTGAGATTGAATTTCTGTGAATCCCATTGTCTCTGTGCCATATCTGGCAAATCAAGTATCCATGATGTATTCAAATTGCAACCTATAAGAAATCCACATGTATTTTAGTCGGTTGAGATGCAAATTGCAGATACTTGCATGTCCCATTGTTTCCATAGCATATGTGAATGATTGTAGTTTCATGCATCGGTTAATGATTTGTGAATGATTTTTTTGTGGCATAGCGCTTGATCATTCTGATTTGTCATGAAACAAGTGATTGATGATTTCTTTTCATGCATCTGTGATTTGAAGTATCTGTGAAATTCATGCATCTGTGAACTGTAGTATGTGTGAATGATTTGTGAACTGTACTCATGCATCTGTGAACTGAAGTATCTGTGAAATTTTGCATATGTGAACTGAAGCTAATGCAGAATTATTCATATTGTTTGGCCGCACAAGTCCAAACATCTGATGAGTGTTTGATTGTTGAAGTTTCAGAAATTCAGAGTCATTGTTTGCAGCAACCTGAACTACACGAGTCATTGTAGAAGACATGAAAAAGATGAAACGGTTGTACAAGTTTTATTTCAATTGTTTGTAGCTAATCATTATTTGTAATGAGAAATGTAAATAATGGTCTGTTTTTTCCTACCAGTAGCTTTGTAATGAACAATGTACTGGCTAATCATCCATAACTAGTGGAGAATTGTAATATAATTCTGTTTTTTTCAGTACATTGTTTCTTGTTCATTACTTCTATGGAATGTCTCAATGCTTGCTGATTTCCAATGAGTGATAATGTAGAGAATTCAAAACTAGGTGGTCATATCTTGTTGATTTCACTTCGATAAAAAAAATGAGACAAAAATGCAGATGGCCGATAACGATGAGTGTAACGACGAGAATACTAGAATAGTGTGTGAATTGTTCATTGAACAAGTAGAGGCAGGCAATCGCCCGAATACCCATTTGAACAACCCAGGGTATACTCTAGTGATTACAAAATTTGTAGAGAAGACTGGGCTGCAATACAAAAAGATGCAAATGAAGAATAAATAAGATAAATTAAAGAACAATTGCAACATTTGGAGGAAATTGAGGACAAAGGAGACAGACTTAGGTTGGGATCATGAAAAGAAGACAATAAAGGCCACCCCCGAACGGTGGAAGAAATTGCTCAATCAGGATGATGGACACACTACTTTTGATATTTTATGGTCTTTGGTTATCACTCATTTAACATTTCAGTACTTGTACATAATAGCATTTAATTATCATTTGAACATTTATACGATATGAATGTAATATGTCCAGCTTCATCTATCGCAGTGTGAACAGTACAAAATTTGCTTATACACAATCAATGGTTGTGCGTCAATTCGTTATTTGCCAACAGTTGTACTCCATCATCAAGTATAAATGCAATGTAACCTGGCATTGTGTACAAACACAACATATATACATTCATATGGTCTGAACAAATTTGAGGGAAAAATTCTATAATTTTTGTACAAATACATAGGAGAAAGACACAAATACAATTGAAGTATTACAACCAGGGGTAACATGATCTATTTTCTTCTAATACCCCCTCATATAGTTTTTGGAGCCAACCTACCAGCCAAACGCTTTCAGCGGACAGCTTCAGATTCTTAGAGAATTTAGGAGCAGAATCTAGAAAATAAGAATCTGGAGCTCTACCAAACAGGGTCTCATACATGCATTTCTGCTCTTAATTAGGAATTGAAGCATAAAACACATACCGCCATTAAGGCCACATGGTCCTGCTGCTTTCTCTGGTTTCACTCACTCATCTCACTGAATTCTGGGTAATTTTTTTGGTAGAACTATTGCATCTCCCTACGTATGGATTCAAGACCCTCGTTGTGCCCCTGTGACATGCATTTCATCTCCTTCTTGAGTAGCTCCATCTGCCTCTCATAGAAATCTCTTGTGACGCCGCTGCCGGTGGGGATGCCGAAGCTAGCCCTGCATGGCGAAGAGCCAAAGACGGCGGTCATGAAAGCGCCATGCGTCTTCTTGTTGGCGTACTTGGACACGATGGTGGCGGAGAGCGGTTAGTCGACGCTGATGTCGAAGCCAAGCCAGAAGCGGAAGGAAGAAGCAGAGCGTGGCCATGACCCCCATGGGGGTGCGGCCCAAGGAGAGGCTCGAAGCGAGGGAGCAGAGCACCATGCACATGAGCGTCATGCTGTAGACACGCTTGCGGCCCATCTTGTCGTTGAGCACTACACCATGGCATATTATTAAGGGCAATGAAACTGCCGCAGAAAAGTGCTTTGCACGGCAACTTATCTGCCGGCAATACCTTTTCCCGGCACTTGGTGCTCGTCAGTAAAAATCTTTGGGAAAAATATTTCCCGACAGATATTTGTATTCCGGCATTAATCGCCTAGAAAATTATTTTTGCCAGATTATAGTTTCCCGGCGATTAGGTTTTTCCCTAGATTGGAGTTTCTCAAGCGATTATACTTATTGCCGCGATTAACACGCCTTAATTTTCGATTTTCCCGACGATTATGCGCTCTAGATAAGATGGTTTTCCCCGGCAGTTGGAGTTTCTCCGTCAGTTATACTTATTGCCGGCAGTTAACCCGCCCTTAATTGTCTGTTTTCCCGAACAGTTATGCGCCCTAGATAAGCTGGTTTTCCCCGGCAGTTATACTTATTGCCGGCAGTTAACCCGCCCTTAATTGTCTGTTTTTCCGAACATTTATGTGCCCTAGATAAGCTGGTTTTCCCCGGCAATTGAAGTTTTCCCGGCAGTTAGTGTTTCGCCGGCAATTACCTGCCCTCGATTGTCTATTTTCCTAACAATTTGCACCATTCAATCCGAATTTAGAAAATAGAAAACATACAATTTTGTCAATTGTACCACTTAGAAAATGTCATATCAACAATCTAATAAAAGTACATCACATAGATGAAATTCAAATGATGCAAAATATATAAACCTAAAATATGAAATTACTGATAAGCACAACAGTACATGTGCCACCATACACATGCAATTTCAGAATTCTGAGCATTCTAATATAAGTATAGTCTTCTTGGCATTTACAAAACATCCACACAAAAGAAGTTGACAATACTAGTCTATCCTTAACACATGTAAATACTATAACCCCTTGTACCACAATACTAGTCTATCCTTAGCATATACAAAATATCTACGCAAAAGAAGTCGACAATGAAGATGTCCACATAATGAAATCATCACGTTGTCATCATTTGCAAAATAAGGACGATCACTCCATCAGCAAACAACAACTTCAACAACCCTTATGTTTTGTACCTGAAAAGAAATTCGAGAAGTCAATAACCACAAACCATATATAAAGTCAAACATGATATGAGCATCAAATAGTGGCCTTTCCTCAAATCCAACTTGCAAATGCATCATGATTGGGTTCAATTTGATTGCAGTGCTGATTAGCGTTAAGAGGTGTCATTCATTTTCTTGGACCAAGTTTCACAACGAAGTGCAGCATGATTAGGTTCAATCAGTTTGCTACGCAAACACGTATTCTAAAGTCATATATGCAGCATTACCATTTACCAGTGCAACATCAAATGCTGAAAGTTGGGAGCTAGGATATTGCTATACTTTACGATTATACAAACAAGAATTGAAATTATTATGTATTATCCTTCAAGTTTAACTTAGGTTGCAGGAAAAATAAAGTTATAGGCAGAATCTGCCTTTAACTAGGAACTGAGGCTTTATAAGGAACAAAGGAACAAAATGAGGACATCATAAATTTTAGTAATGGTCCAAGCATCAAAGAATTCATGCAAACATCAGAACAACGATGTTCCAACATTTACATGGATTAGCCAAACCACCAACTGATATCACCAATAAGTTCAACTCAACACATCAAGCATACCAGCCACCATAGCTGTTCATAGTAGCTTAAATCAATCAGAGGTGCACCAAAAGTGCAACTTCAGCTAGGTAATGTAGTTTGATCAATAGTAGCTTAAATCAATCAGAGGTGCACCAAAAGTAATTATCTCTGAACATCGATAAAAATAATAAATTAAGGTCCTTGAGGAAAGTAACACAAATATTTTATTGCAACATGGTGAGATAGCTATAGTCGTATACTCATATCAATAGTACCGCGGATGATGCATGCAACTGCATATGAACATTTTTATGTAAATCTGATTTGTATATTAAACTAATATTGTACTGTAATTATAACTTACAAAACCTATGAGGCTATGAGAAATTCATTTTGGGCACTTATTGTTAAATCCATGCAAGGAGCAACTAGCAGGACTGCTAAGAGAATAAAGCTTTAATTTCCCCCCTTTTTTAGCAAAAATATTTAGCTGGCATATATGCATGGCATGACAAAAAAAAAACAATTTTCAATAATGGGCTAGACATATAAGTCTCCAACCAAATTTCAATAAAGCAACATTGTGTTCAATGACACAGGTAGATTCACTGACCTCTGGTTGAAATTCAGATGCATGTGCTCTGGGAAGCTGATCAAGAATGCCCTTGAGACCTAATAGGACACAATTTATTATATGCAAAATTCAAGACGAGATAATTTCCATACTAAAATTCAAGTGTCATAAAACAAAGCAGTGATATCTCAACGAATTCTTACACACCTAATGCTTGGTTTTCAATATCACTAATTTGGTTCAATTCACTTTGAATGGCACGCCCTTCTTCCCTGAAAAAGTAGATAGCAACTCCAACCTTATATCAGAGCAATAGGAAAGCAGAAAAATATCTATAAAAGGGTTATAAAACAAGGCATGCCTGAGTGTATTCCATCCTTTTTGAAATCTTTTTTCTGCAGTTGCTGCTCAATCCTGAATTCCATATGCAATAAATCAACAATGAATAACATTGGGAGTTATAATACCCCAGTAGACGACAAATGGTTACATTTTTTTTTTCAAAATAAAGAAATTTACCAACAACTTTTGGCTTTCGTTGGACACAAGATTGACAGTTTGCCGCATGTGATTCGGTTTAGTTTGGATGCCAGAAAGTAGGGTCTGCAACATGGAATCTTATGTGAGACAATCAATCTATTTTATTGTCATCTGTAAGGAAAATCAATCCAGCATTTTATTTTTGTTCTCAAGAACGTAAGATACCATACCAGAAGACACAAAAAAATTTGTGCTAATTAAATTGACAGATAGTGCTTACCTCCTTGCTCACAATGATTAGGTAGCTCCTTGGCCCTGCAATGATTCAGTCATACTAAATTTAGCAGTATATAAGAAAATGCCCATTTTTCGACCTTGAAACAATCATGGAACAAACTTCCACTGAATCAACAATCTTGTAGTTTTATACCATGGAATGTGCAACGACTTTAATAGGATTCACCAGATTCCAAATTATCAGCATAATGTAATCAGACAGTTTGAACAGATAGGAAAAAGATCTGTTCATCTTAATTTAAGTTGGATGCAATTAATTGACTCATTGAGGTCTCAAGAAATTTCAACCAACTGTAAGGAACATACTAAGAAATCAATTCAATACTAAGAAATGTTCCGTACTATTTTCTGTTCATTTTAAATTTCCCATCTAAGTTACAGAAAATAATTTGGTTTAGCATGTGGCACTAACAACTACTAACTCTAATTATCTTCTACAAGTATATAGCATTTGACAAACAATTAGTGTGTTCCATTGTGAATAACAAACGAGAAGTCTAATACAAACAGCTGAAACTTATCCAATATAGCACCAAAAGGAAATAAGTATAAGTTCGAAGAAAATGATATTACTTTTGAATAGAACAATCCACACAATCGTGGCGAGCTCAGTAGCGATGCCTGGATGCTCGATTGCCATGATGACACCCTCTGCACACACAGGAACTAAAGCTTTAGAAAAAATTGCTGAGATCGGAAAAAAGTGACATAAATACAAAAGTCTTACCTTGAGATAGATGTCAATGGCACGATAAAGTCCATCATCTATTGGCCGAGCATAATCTGGTATAGCAGCTGCCAAAGACCGAAACTTTGGCAGATTTAGGTTCACATGCCCTCGATATTGGAGAAGAGAGACATGATATAATGGTTAATGTCATCTATCCGTGGGCTGAAAGATCACAGGGCTTGGCCGTGCATTAGCATGGCTAATTATACATCTGAATCCATGTGAACTTAACCATTTTAGCTCACACCCTACACTTCTCTAACTAATGAACTCAAATTATAAGTGCAAATACTCAATATATAATACATATGAGTATACGACAGTTACTGCATGATCAATACCTACATTTATGTAGAATTCATTAAAGCGCATGTCTAACATAGTTTACATGATATTATTGACTGATGCTTGCAACTTTGTCTACAAAATGATGTAATCCACATAATTACACTAAACTAACCAACAACAATCAGTAATTAGCATTAAATAAAAATTCATCAACCCAAGATCAAAGCATTATCCCAGTTATTATCAATCACATAATTAACACAGTTGGCAATATCATTTGTGGTAACATCAATTCAAAACATCAAAGAGTATGCAAGCATCCTCTGGACCAAGGTCCATAACCCAATAGTTCACAGTGAGGGCATAAGAGATAGGATCATGGTAAATAGGAATAGGGTCATGGTAATAAGGGAAAACACAGTTAAGGGATAAGCCAGCCATGCAGTGCACTGGATAGGGCAGTCACATGCATCCCCCGGCCAAATACACCTCCCACCAGGATTCATCTCCCCCACATAAACCATTTCATTCGCAGCACAGGCAGTAGATAAGAACAACCGAAGCTCTCCCTCAAAGTCACATTCAAAGCCAGCACAGTATCCTCTTCCCCCACCCCTCATCCCATCAAGAGGGAATCCCAGCTACACCTCAGTATGCACTACACGTATACACATCATTCACACATATCACCAGATCTCAGTAGAATCAACTACCTATTATCCATCACAAGGGGCATCATCCATTCTCATCACAGAGTAGTAGGGAGAGGAGTAGAGGGAGAGATCAGATGAGGACTGATCTCAGTAGCAACCGAAGCCAGTCATCCCCTCCACCTTCAGTAGCAACCGAATCCATCATCCATTACCTCCAAGTAGTCTCCACCACCTCAAATCAATCTCCATGAACATGCATACATGAATCGACCACTAGCATTAATACTGGAATCAACTGGATCTACTAAGAATCAACTTAACCTAAAACCAAAATGGAACGGGGAACCAAATCCGGTAGCAGGCCGAGCCGGGAGCGGGCTCAGGGCGCTAGGGGAGGAAACCGAGCGCAGGAGGCCGAGCGCCGAGCGGATCTGGAGGAGCCGAGCGCCGTGGCGGGCCGGCTGGCCGGCCGCCGGCCGGGCGCGCTAGATCGGGCGAGTAGGAGGCGGTGGCGGCCGGGAGCGGTGGCGCATGGTGGCGCCTAGCCATCCGGCCGCGCCAGTGAAGAGAAGGAGGCGAGAGAACCAAGAAGAGGAGCCAGGCGGCGGCGGCGCCAGCGCCGAGCCGGCCTGAGGGAGGAGGCGGTCGAGCCGGAGGAGCAGCGTGAGGCGAGCCGAAGGGGAGCAGCCGGGCCGGGCCGGGAGGACGGGGGCGCGGAGGGAGGAGGCGGCAGCGGCGCGCCTGGGCGCCGAGCGCTGGAGGAGAGCGGCAGTCGGGAGAGGATTGGGAGGGTTAGAGGATTGTTTGGAGGCCGGGGAAGGAGATAAGGTGGAGAGAGGAACATATTTTCGTTTGGCGCTCTTTTTTTTGCCGGTAGATACATTTGGCTACTTTTTTCTTGTCCCACTCAATATTTTTCTCTGCAGTTATGTTGACCTAGTTTGTTTTTTCTACGGCAGATATGTTGTAGCTAAAATAAAAATATACCCAGCAGATAAGTTGTTCTACATAATAGTTATTGCCGGCAGATAATAGGACCCGTAATATCTTCAACATTGCCGGCACATAATTTGCCTCTCACCTAATTCTTTCCCGGTAGATTATTGCCCTTAATACTATGTCATGGTGTAGTGGAGCCAGCTGAAGAAGAGTTGGCCGGAGAGGGTGCAGCAGAAGGCGACGCCTTTGACTGTGGTGGCGATGTTGGGGAGCAAGGAGTCTGGGTCAGTGGAGCCCTCGCGGTACTATTAGATGCGGCCAAGGAGCTTGATGACGAGCAAGATGCAGAAGAGGTCGTAGGCGTCGGTGAACAAGCCCATGCCGACGATGACGATGGCCGTGAAGTGGTACCATTGCGTCTTGGTCGCGTCAAGCGCGTTCAGGACCTGGAGCTGCTCGTGTGCCATTACTTGTGTTCCTAATACTACTTGTTCCTCCTCCTCTCGGTCAGGGACGTGCTCTGCTTCTAACGCTGGGTTGAGAAGAAGAAGCAGATTGAAAAGAAGGAATTTTATTCTTAGTCTCGGTCTCTCTTTCTCTCTTGTTTGCTTTTCTGACTGAGATCGAACAAATAAATAAATAGAGCAATTAGCAAAAAAATGAAGAAAGGATCTGTTGGACCGAAAATGCGACTAGAGGGAGGGGGGTGAATAGGAGCACGCTCACTTTTTCACAAATAATAGATTCAACACAAATTTCACTCCAGTAGCTATGGAAGCTATGAAGATTAATATAGCAGTACAGCAGAAGACTAGTATTGAATCCAACCTAACCCCCAAAGCAAAACAAACAAAGATTAACACAAGCTAAAAGAAATCTCAGTGCAGGGCGGTCGGACCGCTGGGTCAATGGCGGTCTGACCGGTGACCCTGGCCGGTCTGACCGCCGGCCTGAAGAACAGAACAGAAAGCCCCGATGACGAAGTTGCAAATAGATGAAACTTTTGATCTACAACTCCAAACTTGATGAAACTTAGAACACACCTTCTCTATGATGACAGGAACCTATTCCAATCGAAGATTGTGATAATTCTTGAAAGAATAACGATCCTTTTCTGTTTGATTGAAGAAGGGCTCAAAACCGAGTCAAAACGAAAACTAGATCCAAAATCTTGCTCGTGGGTGATTGATGATCAAGATGATCCTAGATATGTTCCCACATATCACAGCAAGCTAGATCATATGAAGAATTCAATCAAAAACTCGCGGATCAAAGAAAGACTCAAAATCATCAAATATAAAGAAAGAACGCAAAGAGACAAGACATGATCAAACTTTCTCTAGATTGATTTGATATGATATGGGCTTACAGCCACTCCATCGATGGAGGACAATGCTCAATCAAAGAGCACGAAAATCACATCAAACTCTCAAGAACCCTAGCCTGCATAAAAGCTCTACCTAAACAAATTAGGGTTTTCAAGATAAAAAGAGACCAAAAAGAGGTGCAGCCACCTCCCTCCCCTATTTATAGTGGAGGCTTAAACCTTCTAGAAGTTTGACTCAATTGGACTCCCGTTAAGGCCCAAAACAAACGGGAGATATACGCACGCATTTTAATACGCCGTCTTTATCTCCTCTTGACCTAATTAGCTACACCTTGCGCCATCTTGCGCCTCGGATTAGTCAATAGGTCACTATTGTCCATCTTGCACCACGTTTGAGTACATTGACCTCTCCCGGCATCGTCGATCGTTTTGGACATCAGTTCTCCAAGCCTAGTCTTGATCATCCTTGCCGTTTACCGTCGTTGACTACCAAGCAACCTGCACAACAATAGACAAGTAAACCGAATTTGAGAACAAGTTCTTCACAACTTGACTCATGTTAGTCAAAATATGCATCATGCAACATATATGCACTGAAACTCATGACTTTGACCTAACAACCGAACATCGCCGCCACGAAGGCCGACGATCCAAGTGAAAACTGGTCTGACCACCCACCCTGGCCGGTCTGACCGCCACCTATTGGCCGGTCAGACCGCCAGTTATGACTTAGCTGATTTTCCTCTCTGGAAAACCGAAACCTACTGGAATTTTCAATCGAATAGAACTTTTGACTGGAGACTCCAACAATTATGGGACCAAGTGCAATAGAATCCCCTCTGTTGCCTGCTACCTCTATTTTTGGCCCAGCTCAAAACACCATTTCTGAAATTGGCCGGTCGGACCGCCGCTGTTGCCGGTCGGACCGCCGCATGGATCGGTCTGACCGTCGCCCTAGCCGGTCAGACCGGTTATGGCCTGACAGCACTGTAACTTTGCCGAAAACACGTGAAACGACAAACCGTTAACGTCATTTCCAATTATCACACCATTATAAGATCTGGAGCATATCCCCATGATATCCACAGGATCGTTGCAGCTTATTCACACGAACAACATATGAAAGATCATCATTCTTTCTGAACCATATATATCAGCCTCCGGTGTTTATTTGCAGTAAATTTTACGAGATTTACATGTATGTATACTCCGCAAAAGAGAACTGAAGGAGTCGAAGAGTATTCGGTGAAGATAAATATGTAATAGTACTTCATATCATTTGATAATTGATAGTACTACATACACGGAATGAACCAGAATCATTTGCATCACTTACATATGAGTGACCATTTTCTCAATGAGTCAAATACAAGAATAAGTAGCTATGATATGGTTTCCTTTAAAATGGGCAATTTGCCTCTCTCTTTTTTGAATGGACACCCACACATACCTAGAAATCCTCACTTTTCAAATTTTCTTACACTTTTTTCTATTCCCATCCCCTACCTCTTTTTTTTTGAATGGACACCCACACATACCTAGAACGCATCATACAATGCAAGAAGGTAGGCAGGGATGATTTCACATCCTGGTCGAGTTGCTTGTAGTGCCTGTGTCACTGCCTATTACATCCTGGCAGTAAATGTCAGGAACAGTACTAGATACCTCTGCACCCGTGGAAGACCTAGTCGCTGCTGGCACGTCTCCTGATCCATCATCGTTCACCGGAATCCTGCATTGCCAACCAAACTTGCCTTCATTAGATTGCAGCGAGCCACATCGACGTACGACACATAAGATAATGGACAAGGATTCGAGTATCTGACCTAACATCTGGAGGACAAGGGTTCGCTTGTATGATGAGGATGTTGGCGTCGATGAAAAGGATGAGGCCACAGTAGGAGTCGATGACATACCGCATGTTGCGGAATTGGCTGGCCATGCTCCTGCCCCTGCAAAGGCGGGACCAAAGCGTGCTCTTCTTGTAGGAATCGACGAGGTCGCCCGCATCATTCAGTTCCTTTCTAACAGAATCCCCCATCTCCGAGTGCTGAATCGCAGCCCAACAACTAGTCGGCCGCTGTAGTAGTGCACGGAGCACCTGTAAGCGCCCGTCGAGTTTCTGGCATTGCCTCTTGTTCTCGTAAAACTGCAGCAAACTCATGACCATAGTGATGACCCTGATCGCGTCCAACCCAAACAGCTGCACAATATTGGCTGCCATCCCAATGATGTCCCGGAGCGCCGCCATTTGGTCTCGCTGCTCTTTCGTACGTGAGGAACTGACAGTGTTGCAACAAGTGAGCGGTCAGGCTCGGGCCGAACCAAGACGTTCAGGGGTGGATAAAACTCGTAACATACAGAGAGGGGCGCGGTAGTACCTGTAAATCCACGCTTGTATGCAAAACGCGAGATCACTCTGCTGCTGGTCGAGAGGAAACTACATGGAGGCCTCTTTACATATATATATATATATACAGATTTCATGGAGGGCGTGAGCCATGTGTAAAGTTTTGGCATACTATTCATATTTCTGCATATCCCTCCCCGTATATATGTCCTGTAAACAACAAATGGGCTAACTCGTATAGCCTAATGCATTCCTAATCTGCATACTTGGAAGGTTGAGGAGACCTTGAGCAAGGCATGCCCGGTCGGCGGCACATGGGACTAGATGGTGCTCGATCTCTCTCCGGACGCCCCCTGTGTTTTCGCTGTTCCTCCCTCCTCACATGGGACTAGATGGTGTTCCTAATGCACTCCTAATCTGCATACTTGGAAGGGGTTGAGGAGACCTTGAGTAAGACTTGCCCGGTCGGCACATGGGAGCAGCTGGTTTTCTCTCCGGACGCCCTGGGTTTCTCCGTCCCTCCCTCCTCACGTCCCCTGGACTAAACACAGAGTTCCCCGCGACTCCAGGGGACTTCCGCTATCTCAGTAGAGCACAGTGAGAGTTGCAAATCAACTTTTTTTGCAATAAGATTTGAATGTGAGGCGGCGAGGGTTCCAACCGAATACTTTTTGGAAAACGTGCGTTTCAGTAGTGGCTCCGGGTAGTGCACGCGTAACGTGCAATGCTACATACAACGGTATACAGTACTTCTTCGTATCATCCATAGATATTACATAAAACAGCTTTTACAATGAGTTATTCTTTTATATGCCTCTGTAGATAATTCCTCTATATACAACATATCTTGTTTCTCGTGTTACAGTCGACTACTGCATGAGAGATGACTCAATTCTCTATACTCCCCTCTCTCCTCCACATCATCTCGTGTCCTACGTATCAAGGCTTACCGACAGCAGACGTCACATCATTGTACATGCTCTTAGCGGCTAAAGTCTTTATAGGGAACACACGGTGAGCATCGGGAGAGTCAAACAACAAAGGCAAAAAAGATGTTATTGTGTACTTACACCATTATGATTTCTTGGTAAGGTCCTGTTTGGAATGCAGGGATTTAATAGATATTTGGGAGGATAGGAAATATTCCCTCTATTTTTTTAGATAGTACAAAACAGACGCACTCACATCACCGACGTGCACACACGTGTGCTCTTCCCCTACACACCATAGAAATTTATCGAATGCACTTAAGACCTCATAGAGCGCGGGCACATGCTTTTCTACTGAATGCGCACATGTGTCTACTCCTAAAATCGGTGAACATCAGCGCTAAGTCTAGAACTTAAATTATACTGGGCTAGATGTACACCTGTACGCCTGACAATCTGGCCACCTGCCAGCTTCTAATAGTACCCCTAATTAGATGTTAGGTTGTTTCGGGGAATCTTTTTGTAATCTTGCATTCCATGTGGCTCTAATTAATAGTCAAAAACTTCATAAGGCACACACGTATGGTAGGTACTACACCATGGAAGACACATCAATTGTCGCTATTGAACTTTTATATCTAGCCTGATTAATCTACACAGATATAATTTAGACCCATAAAAACAAGTGGTGCAGATCCTTTTCTTTTACTCTCAACTAATGAGATAATTTATATATTTGTTTTTCTTAGTCTGTACCGTTATAATTTGAACCTATAAAAATAAGCGGGGTAGATCTTTGTCTTTTTATTTGGATTAATGAGAGAATTTTTAAAATGCCATGTGTAAAGTTTGGGCATACTATTCATATTTCTGCATATCCCCTTATGTCCTCTAAACAACAAATGGACTTGCTCGTACAGCCCAATGCACTCCTAATCTGCATACTTGGAAGGTTGAGGAGGCCTTGAGTAAGACTTGCCCTGTCGGCACATGGGAGTAGCCCAAAACAACACTGTTCCTACCATCTGTTTGATGAAAAAAAATATATTATTCTACAACGACGGTATTCTAATACAATACTATGCTTTCTTACTATTCGTAAAGAGTGAAAGATTGCGCCGCTTCTGGTTAAGGCTGTTGAGGAATCATCGCTGGTGAGTCCAGTCCGATCGATCACCTCATAGATGAAAAAAGAATCGCACACACAATGTACAGAAAGTAAAATAACACAGAGATATTGGAGAACTTCTTCTTCTTCCTCTTTATTTCTTCTCTGATCAACAGTCCTATGGTCCACTTGTCATCCTCATATTGGATGCTATTTTTGAATCTATACATCATTGCAATTTTATCGAGCAAATTTTCCCTTCAAACAACTTTAGAATTAGTGCTACTCCCGAAGTTACCCACCCGCCCCATCCTCATCCCCAGTGGGGAAAAAAAGAAGAACACACACAAAAACAAAATACACGTACAAATACATACTTTTCAAAATTTCTTTTGAATTTTTTCTATTCCCATCCCCTCCCTCTTTTTTATTGAACGGACACCCACACATACATAGAACGCATCATACAATGTAAGAAGGTAGCCAGGGATAATTTCATATCCTCGTCGAGTCGCATGTAGTGTCTATATCACTGCCTATTCCTTCCTGGTTGTGAATGTCAGGAACAATATTAGATACCTCTGCACCCGTGGAATATCAAGTGGCTGCCGGCACGCTGCGACGCCCCGTGTCATTACCCCAGAGGGAATCACACTTTGGCAAACGAATTACTATTCGTCTGCCCGGTGGAACACCGCTCCGACGAATAGCAAGCCATTACCAGAGTCAATACAGCGGAACAATAAGATAGAAACTATACATTCTTATTATAACAGTAGACACGCAAGGCTATGGTTCTTATTACAACTAGTAATTTACAACCTTAAAACGGGACTGAATCCCCTCGCCTCCTTGCCCTGCTTCACCGGTCGTCTATTCGCTCCACTTTTCGAATAAAGCGCCCAACTTGCCCTGATCCTCGGAGTCAACGCCTTTGCCTCCGGCGGCCTCCGCGGTACCTGCATATCCGTCATCCCACGCGGGATAGTTCCCGGTAGGACTAGGATATACAAAAGATAATACTAACAAGTTTGAGTACAAAAGTACTCAGCAAGCATTAATAGCAAAAGATGCACTAGATGACTCATCTCTGTTGTCATTACATTTTCTAACTCATCTCTTTTCTGATAATAACAAGAAACATTAAGTGGCAAATTTTAGTACTGAAAATACTACTTGTCACTCGGAGAGAAGAAAGTCCCCCATTGGTTCGCTTGTATGACGAGGAGGTTGGTGTTGATGAAAAGGATGAGGCCACAATGGGAGTCGATGACATTCTGCATGTCGCGGAATTGGTTGGCCGTGCTCCTGCCGCCGCGGAGGCGAAACCAAAGTGTGCTCTTCTTGTAGGACTCGACGAGGTCGTCAGCGTCCTTGAGTTCTTTTCTAACGGAATCCCCTATCTCCGAGTGGTGACTCACAGCCCAATAACCCGTCGGGCGCTTCAGTAGCTCACGGAGCACCTGCAGGCGCCCCTCGAGTTTCCGGCATTGCCTCTTGTTCTCGTAAAACTAGACTGGCTGCCTTCCCCAGGATGACCCAGAGCGCCGCTATTTGGTCTCGCCACTCTTTCGTACGTGAGGAATTGACAGTGTGTGTGTAAACAGTTAGACCCGGGCCAAACCAACACGTTCAAGTGTGTGTGTTACACATAAAACTCGAAACAAACAGAGAGGCGCGGTGGTACCTGTAAATCCACGCTAGTATGCAAAACGCGAGATCAATCTACTGGTCGAGAGGAAACTGCATGGACGCCTCTTACATATATGTACAGACTTCATGGAGGGCGTAAGCCATTTGAAACGCCATGTGTAAAGTTTTGGCATACTATTCATATTTCTGTGTCGTAGAACAAAAACTAGATAGTAAGAGAAGGGGGACCTTCGCTTCTATTGAGAATGTCGAGGTGTCCTTGAAAGGGGAAAACAACAGTAATGAATGTGTATTGATTACTGGATTTGAAAAGCATGCCCTTTACATGTGGGGTGTGAGCCTATTTATAGGCTTATTTTTTGTTTGCCTCAAGTAATTCCAAGCGACTCAGAGGGAAGCCTTGGCTCACTCCTGATGAAAGCCCTGCTTTTCTCCGTCCCTCCCTACTCACTTCCCCTGGACTCCATACAGAGTTCCCCATGACTTCCAGGGGACTTCCGCGCTTTTCCTTCTTATATCTCAGTAGCGCCATCCCATCCTTTTGGGCGATAAATAAAATTTTCCATTTAAAATATTGCTGCAACCCATCCTACCACCCATATGTTAATGTTGAAATAACTCTTTTTATGTAGCTTCTCCTTTTAGGGGTTCATAAGTTAATTTCAGGGGAGTACTAGCTTGTTACCCCTATATTTTACTTGTTCCCTAAGCTTGTTAATTTCAGGGAAGGTAACGAGGAAGTCTCGTATGGACCCTTTCTGTGCGTTTTGGATCTCCTCTCCTTCTCTTAAAGGGGCATCTTCAATAGTTAGAGATAATTTCATTTTTATCATATACTATATTATTTTTAAAGATGACATCTTCAATATACAGTCTCTAGCGCACTCTCCAACGTTTATATTTTATGATTTTCTTTTGAAACGGGTCCATATGTCAACTACAGTAGATTAATGTATTATGTCTTATTTCTCTTGTACGATGGTCTTTTCAGGAAAAGACAACATATACTCTCTCCTCTCCCCTCTTTTCTCAATGTAGAATTTTATTGACGTGACATAACTAAGAGACAACAATAAATAAGATGTCTAATCTAAACTGTGCGTAACTATATAATTTACTTATGCTCTGCATATTGTAGGGCGCTACTTTTTATGATACATTTAGCAGATACAGTGCATCGTACAGCGATATCCACTAGAGAGTGGGGACCGGGGCAACCACCCAAGTGATGACCGGTAGGAATCTCTCTAAATACCTGGAACTGGAAGGAGGAGCTGCGCATGTATTGTGCGACTTGACGTCGAAGACTTAGTAGCTCGCATCATACGGAGGGGACGCCATGGTGAAGAGAAAGGGGCGGCAGAAGGGGCACGACGCAAGCTCCTCCGACGCGAGGTATGTCTTTGGGAGAAGGGGAGGGTCTGATCGAGTTAATTCATAACGATATGCATGCACGCTTGCCTGATTGAGCTCTTATTTTGCTTCAATTCTTGGCTAACTTGCTGGGGACCAAACAGCTCAAGTGACGGGATGTCTACAGGGGAAACTCGATCTACAAGATCTTCAAGAAAAACTAGAAGGAAAGAGGTACTTTTCACATGTTCTTAGTTTGGTGTTATCAAAATATTGCGCCAGCAATATATGGATCTGGCTGTTGGGCTATGATATTCTTTATAAATTGCACGATTTTGATCATGTGGCATATAAATTAAAGTTTTGAAGTTCAACTTTGAAATCCAATAGTGAATTTCTAAAAAAACAAATTGCTTCTGATACATGGGAATAGTATATTTCACTTGTTTGAATTTCGGATATAAATTATTATTTTTTCCTATCTGTTTTGATTGGAACTAACTTTACTGTACACAGCTTTGTACACTAGTCATAGACTCATAGTATACAGAGTTACAATTCAAATTTCGGTCCATTTGATCATTCCTCTCTCTCTCGCTCTCTCAGGCTAAAGGGGTCAAACTGATGTTCGAAGAGATCAAGGACGAGATGAAAGGATTTGGGATTATTGTGAGAATTAAATACAACAATTAGATTTAAATTGGTTTTGAGCTTATAGATTGCTTGCTGTCTGTTTATTAAGGATCGGTTGCTGTGATGACCTCTTGTGCACTAACAGTGCAACCACAAGTCATAGTATACAGAGTTAGAATTCAAATTTTGGTCCATTTGATAAGGAATTACATATGATCATTCCTCTCTCTCTCTCTCTCTCTCTGGCTCTCTCAGGCTAAAGGGATCAAACGGATGTGCGAAGAGCTCAAGGACGAGATAAGTGGAATGAAAAAACAATGGAACAAGCTTAGTGAACAATTGAATGGCTCAAGTGGTGATGTATCTCCTGCTCCTAGGTGTTTGCTAATTGCTACCATCATTTTTTTTACGGTGCCAAGAGTGAATGAGTTAGTGAAACTATTATTTAAGATAGCCTACACTACATGTAGTTAGCATAGCTTTGTTAAGGGCACTGAAATCATACTTTTTTAGTCTCACTACCATCCCACATTCCGTTTTGGCACAAAGCTCAATACGGATTTCACACGAGGAAAAAGTCCATCAATAGTATCTGAACTCTTCAGTTTTCTAATTTTAATTCTTCATTTATAAAACCGGGTAGAACCTACCCCTATGTATCAATATCAGACAAATCTTACCCCTCAACTTGTTTGATCGTAGTTTTGACTTACTTGGAGTCCAGCTCGGATCCGATAAAACCCGGTTTTGTCCATATGGCTTCCACAGCGGTCGTTGCTCCCTCCCAGCCATCTTCCATTGCTCCCCCATCCGCTTTTCCTTCTCTCCTCCACTCTGGCGGCGGCGACGACACGCGCTTCATGGCACATGGTGGCCAAGTTCTCCGAGCGGAAGCAGATTGACCGGTGGGCTCCTCCGCCGCTGCCGCGGAGATCCTCCACCGCTTCCCTCTTCGCCTCCGGTGGCCTTCCTTGCTTCTGGTAGCCTCCCCTGCCGCCATTGTTGCCAGCGCCTTAGTACAATTCGAGCTCGCCGTGACCAGCTCCGCCGCCTCACTTAAACCTCGTTGTGGAGGTTGCCTCCACGCCTAATATCTATGACCTCACCTACTACCAGCAAGCTCCAACGTCTCTCTCTCTCTCTCGGCGGTGGGGAGGGGCAAGGGCAGCGACGGTGGTCCAGTGCTGAGGTAGGGAGTGAGAAAGTCGTCTTCCATTGCCTTGCAGATTTGGTCGGCGTGGAAAATAAGACGGTGGGCAAGCGGTGGCGACGGTGGTTCATGGGGAGAGGAGGAAGAGATATAGGAGGAGCAGAGAGGAAGAAAACGGGAAGAAGCTGCAGGAGAAGGGCTGGGCAAGAAGGTTAGGAAGAGAGAGAAGATGAAGAAAAGGAAGAAGAGAGAAAAATGATTATGGCAATTGGGCCCTATAATTTGTGTTTATGAATCATCGAGCCAAGTTAGCTCGTTTGCCAACTAGGATGCCATGTTACCTAAAACCACCCACAAAATCGACTTTGGATGTGATTTTCTTAGGTTTTGATTGTTAGTGGGCGGATTATACCCATTATTTTTTAACGAGAGATGAAAATTATACGAACTGAAGAGTTGAGAGACCATAGATAGACTTTTTCCTTCACACGATATTGAATATGTTAATAATAGACTATAAATCAGCAACAAACACAAATTTCCTTTTTAGGGTTGCTCTATTGTTCATAACTTAGCAAAGCTTCCTGTACTTGACCCTTATTTATAGCCTTTGGTATTAGAATCATATCTCGTCCCATAATTAGAGATAGATTCCAATTAGGTCTCCACACAGAGTTAAAATCCAAGTCCATATTATCCTTAATGGATACTCTGGCTCTTAATAATATTATTTGACCACTTTATATATTTGAGCCAACCAAAATAGATAGCTGATATTTATTTAAACTCATGTATGTCCACATAATAGGAAATTAATCCAACAATCTCACACTTGTACAAATGAGTAAATATATATCAAAAACTTTATGAGCTCCAAAAATGCTATCTATGTCATGAGTATCTTTAAACCAATCCGGTCCATCAATTATATCAACATAGGATCAAAGCGGTCTTCGTCACTTCAAAACGTAACTCAACCCATCAATGGTCACATATGTCAACATAAAAGAATGACATGGATCAAATATGGATGTATGGCATGGAAATTACATGATACGTGATCATAACATGCCTATTTCCAAATGGTCCAACTTTATACCTTATGAGATCAAAATATCTTCTCAGAACCAAATGAGATGATATGAATTCAGAGTAAAAGAACATAAACTTTATTTCTCTAGAGAATATAACTGAAGGTTTTTACACCAAACTGATATTGACACATGAGCATAAAAGAAATTACAAACTCCAACTAAAACTGAATTCCTCAGGTGAAACCACACCCATATGAGCAACATGCTCATGAAACACTTTAGGCGTCAAGTCTTTAGTGAATGGATCCGCAATCATAGAGTATGTACCTATATGCTCAATTGTCAATTTAGCACTCTGAATTCTTTCTTTCACAACTAGGAACTTGATGTCTATATGCTTAGACTTTGACGAGCTCCTGTTGTTATTAGAATACATAACTGCATACTTGTTGTCACAATATAACTTTAGTGGTCTATCGACCTGATCCAAAATTCGCAGCCCTGTGACAAAGTTCTGCAACCATATCCCATGATTTGAAGCCTCATAGCAAGCAACATACTCAGCTGCCATTGTGGACGGGGCAACGAGTGACTGCTTAGCACTTTTCCAAGAAACCGCACCTCCGCAAGTAAATAAATGTAACATGAAGTGGATTTGCGAGTATCTTGGTAACCAGCAAAATCGGAATCAGAATACCCAATGATCTCCAACTGATCCGATTTCCTATATGCGAGCATGAAATACTTTATCTTTTGCAAATACCACAACACCCGCTTTGCTGCAACCCAAAGATCCAATCTTGGATTTCTTAAATACCTGCTTAGCATTCCAACAATATATGCTATGTCCGGTCTAGTGCAAACTTGAGCATACATCAAGCTCACTATCAAAGATGAATAGGGGATGTTCTGCATTTTCTTAGCCTCAAAATCATTCTTAGGACATTGACTAAGACTGAATTTTTCACCTTTGACTATAGGGGTATCTAAAGGTTTACAGTTCTGCATGCCAAATCTTTGCAATACCTTATCGATATAGTTCTTTTGTGATAATCCAAGTATACCTTGTGAGCGATTTCGGTATATTTGAATTCCTAATACAAAAGATACATCACCAAGATCATTCATCTCGAAGTTTTTAGCGAGAAATATCTTGGTTTCAAGCAACATGCCTATATCGTTACAAGCAAGCAATATGTCATCAACATACAGAACCAAAAATATAAACTTACTCCCACTGAATATATGATACACACAATCCTCAACTGTATTTACCTCAAAACCAAACGAGATAATAACATCATGAAATTTGTGGTACCATTGCCGGGAAGCCTGTTTGAGTCCATAGATGGATTTCTTTAATTTGCATACCATTTGCTTTGGGTCACCGACCGCAAAGTTTTCTGGTTGCTTCATATAAATCGTTTCATTAATGTTTCCATTGAGAAACACTGTTTTTACATCCATCTGATGAAGCTCAAGATCAAAATGTGCGACAAGTGCCATAATGACCCTAAAAGAGTCTTTCGAAGAAACCGGAGAGAAAGTCTCTTTATAGCCTATGCCTTCTTTTTGAGTATACCCTTTTGCAACAAGACGAGTCTTATATCTTTCCACATTGCCTTTCGAATCCCGTTTGGTCTTAAATATCCATTTGCAACCAATGGATTTCATTCTTTCTGGAAATAGGACAAGATCCCAAACGTCATTGTCCTTCATGGATTTTAACTCTTCATTCATGGTATTGATCCAATTAACAGAATTTGGACTTTGTAGAGCCTTTTGGATATTGATAAAGTTTTTGATATATATTTACTCATTTGTCCACATAATAGGAAATTAATCCAACATCACCTACTACGTACCCGCAAGCTCCAACGTCTCTCTCTCTCTCTCTCGGCGGTGGGGAGGGGCAAGGGCAGCGACGGTGATCCAGTGCTGAGGTAGGGAGTGAGAAAGTCGTCTTTCATTGCCTTGCAGATTTGGTCGGCGTGGAAAATAAGACGGTGAGCAAGCGGTGGCGACGGTGGTTCATGGGGAGAGGAGGCAGAGATATAGGAGGAGCAGAGAGGAAGAAAACGGGAAGAAGCTGCAGGAGGAGGGTTGGGCAAGAAGGTTAGGAAGAGAGAGAAGATGAAGAAAAGGGAGAAGATAGAAAAATGATTATGGCAATTGGGCCCTATAATTTGTGTTTATGAATCATCGAGCCAAGTTAGCTCATTTGCCAACTAGGATGCCACGTTACCTAAAACCACCCACAAAATCGACTTTGGATGTGATTTTCTTAGGTTTTGATAGTTAGTGGGCGGATTATACCCATTATTTTTTAACAAGGACGAAAATTAGACGAACTGAAGAGTTGAGAGACTATAGATAGACTTTTTCCTTCACACGATATTGAATATGTTAATAATAGACTATAAATCAGCAACAAACACAAATTTCCTTTTTAGGGTTGCTCTCTTGTTCATAACTTAGCAAAGCTTCCTGTTCTTTTTTTCTTTTGCAGATCAGAACCGAATCAAATGCAACTACCAAGATTCCGACTAGGAATCACTAGTAAGGTGAAGGAGAAAGTTGGAAAGGGGGAAAGCATATTGACTGAACATGGGGATCCGATAAATATAGTTCTGTATGATGGTTGTAATGTAATTGCAAAAGACCACCCCCTTGCTTCTGCATCGGTTATGATGGTTGTCCTTAACGGAGAGTTCAACAAAGATGATATTAAATACAATTGGTCCAAAGAGGACTTCCAGAAAAGCATAAGGAGACCACGAGAAGGAAATTCAGCAACAGGAGATGCGCTATCAACAGTGAGTGGCGGCACATTTAACCTGGCTGGTGGGACTTGCGCTCACAGAGATGCTAAAATTTCGGAAAACTCCAGTAACAAGAAAGTTAGGCTTGGGGTGATGGTAGTGTCGCACACGGAAGAACGAGTTCTCGAAGGATTATCAAATCATTTCTTAGTGCGGGACCGACCTAAGAAATCAAGTAACTACTTATTCTTTTCTTTATGAAACTTGCCCAGCTATGTTTTTGTTATACAACTCTAATCTGCACCGATATAACCTGGCCACACCAAAATAAGTAGGGGATTAGTGAAATAATTTGTAGGATTTTTTCTTTTCAAGATCATATATTGTGAGGTTTTCTTGCCCTCAAAATGAAAGAGGTGTATTGAATCTCACCGATTATTTGTATTTGTACAGATTAACTTCTTTTCTTGAAAGAATTTAGGTGATATTAAGAATTTGGTCCTTATTTTTTTAGGGGGAGCAATGGAACAATTTCTCACTCCTTTACCAGGTAAGTGTCCAGACTTTGCATGTAATAACACAACGACTGTTCTGCTGAACTTCTTTCGGAACAAATATTTTGATGCCCTTGGTTTTGGTAACCTTTTTTTTGCGAGGAAAATGTTGGTAACATTTTGACTAGTGGCATTTTCACAGAGCAAGCAACCGATTCAAGTACACCCGGAAATAGCACACGCGGAGCACATCTACAGTGTCCGGTACAACCATTGGTGTGCTCCCTCCGTTTCTAAATAGATACTACTCTAATATTTTGCGCAACAACCAATGCACGTCTACGAAGACCATGTTAGACTCATTCAAAAGCCTTCCTTAGGTTAGTTATTGCTATTAGGATAGGATGGTGTGTATTACTCTAGTTCATCGTAGTAAATGACATTAGAAATAGAAATAGATCGTTAAAAGGGGAAGATTATATACTAAATAAAGGTTAACATTCATATTGAATTCGTAGAATGACATCTACGCTAGGAACAAAATTTGAAAGCCAATCTAACGTCTGTCTGGAAATTGAGGCAGTAAAACTTAAAGGTTCGCTTCAAACTTTTGAATCTATGATTTATTTACACATTTGATTTCTGCGATCCTTTTTTATGTAGTGGGAACCAAGGATAAAAAAACTGGAACCGATGCAAATCCCGCTCAACGGCCATGCTCATGTTACCGACTGGTAACCGGAAATCTTGGAAAAAAACCAGGCTGAATTTCAAAAAATGGAATTTGAATTCGGGTTGTAACCGCCGAAAATTCGAATTTGAAAGATTCCGACAGGTTTTTAGGATCCCAGTCCCCACCGATAAAACCAGTAACTAGCGGTTACCGACCGGTAACCGCCGGGATTTTGATCATTGGTGGGAACTATGATGCCTATATCAAAACACATGGTTAATTCGCACAAGGCTTTGATAATTCTAAAGGCATAAGTTTAATATGATAGAGCACAGTGATTAATTTTGCTTCCAATCCATAGTGTAGGTTACACTAACTTTCTTTTGGCATCTTTCATTATCTTATTCAGCAACAACCGTCTTCGCACACTGGAATAGAGATGGATTTCGAGCCAGGTAGTCATGTTACCGAGCTTTTCTCGAAATTGACACAGATTGATTTGATATCATTTTATTTATAGTTTGTAAGTATTTTTAGAACCGAGCTAACGAGCCGAGCCAGAGTGAAATCTAATTTCATTTGAATAAATGAAATTGACTTATTTCAATGTTTAACCAAACGACGAGTCTATTTAGAGTAATTTTAAACCGAACAAACAAACCCGTTAACAAGCTTTTTTCCACCCCTACACTGGAGGGTGCCATTTTCCTGCAATGATAGATAACATGATGGGCCCACTTCCGTGTGGCCCAAATGGTATGTCATGTTGATTTTTGACTGATGAACAGAGTTCAATTCTCATCAATAGTCGGCCAAGTGGGTTATTTATGTTATGTTGGTTCTCTATTGTAATTTTTTGATATTTGAACACGTGACCTCAAGATTGTGAGCATTTAACTACACTAGTCATTTGTCCCCACACTCTCAAAAAGAAAGTGAGGTAATCGTAACTACAAATTTGGTTGGTCTAAAAAAACATCAAATTAGGCTGATAGCGCATGGACAGGTGTTGAGTAGCTTTATAATTTAAGCGATAAATAAAATTTTCCATTCAAAATATTGCCGCAATCCATCCTACCACCCATATGTTAATGTTGAAGAAACTCTTTTTATATAGTATCTACTTTTAGGAGTTCATAAGTTAATTTCAGGGGAGTACTAGCTTGTTAACCCTATATTTTAGGAACCCTATATTTTACTCGTTTCCTAAGCTTGTCCTTCATTTCCCGAATGCAATTTTTTTTTTTGCTATTCTACTAAACCGATGGACTCCATTGATTTCCTGAGTGAAGTCCATTAAGCTGGAATGTGGGCTATGCGTAGTGATGGCCTTTTTTTTTTGTCTCATCCAATTAACTCCGTATTTCAACACGACTAAAAGGATAGGAGCATGTGGGTGGGTATCATCTTGCAGCGCAACATGAGTAAAACAATGATTGTCTCGTGGAATTGTTTTGCAGGTTTTGGAGATTTTGTTGCTGCAGATTGTCTCGTGGAATTGTCCGGCGGGATCCAGAGCTCACCCATTCAGACCTCGCCCGACGACGCACGACTCTGCTTCCGCCGCCTCCTCACCGATCCTCTGTTGCACGAGACTGGCTGCCTTCCCCAAGATGTCCCAGAGCACCGCCATTTGGTCTCGCCACTCTTTCGTACGTGAGGAACAAGCGACACTTCAATTCTATCTGTATCTCTGTTGTCAATTGAATTGACGATATGGTTCTATATTTATCTATTTATTTTTAATTTATGTCTAAAGAATTCAGTGTCAAGATTTAGTGCATTTTACGAAGTTTTTTAGTAATATATTGAAGTGTCCACGTAGTTCGTAATACGAAATGGGAGAAGATAACGAAATGTAAAATACTTAATACGAGATCGGAGGCGCAATTTCGAACGCGAGTTCGGCGATGCAATAACACAAATAACCCCCTTTGGAGTGAAATTAAAAAAAAATTGAGTTTAGAATTACCATACGCGTTGTTGTCCTGATTGTATTGTTCGTGGACAGAGTAGAAGCTACTTGAATTGCAAATATGTTCAATTGTAAACTTGATCAACTTCCTCTTACTTATTTAGATATTACAATTGGGGATAGAGTGGTGAGCAAAAAAAAAACAGTATGAAAATTTATTAACAAGTTAGAGTGCATATTGGATAATTGGAAAAACAACCTTCTTTCCTCATGAGGTAGATTGATCTTGGTGAATAGTTATCTCAGTAGTCAACCTATTTATACTATAGGGTTTTACATGTTGAATGAGGAGGGTTTTACAGGTTGAATGAGGAGATTCATAGGAAAATGGATACTGTTGAAGGGAAATGCGAAGGCTACAATAGCACAAAACAAAAAAATTACCACGTACCCAAGGAACCTCCGCTAGTAATAGATCACGAGATTACCACTAGACGCACAGACTCGTAGCGGAAGTAAAGTAGATGTCGCGTATTGATGCAGTCATCGTCGTACTCGCGACGTGCCTTCTCCTCCGAGCGATCGTACTCGCCGCGCGTCTTCGCTTCCCGCTCCGGTGAACGACACAAGTTGCAGATTGTCTTAGTGCTGATGCTTCACAACAGCACCTCCGAGGTATCCACACGTACGGGGCAGGAACACCAGGCGCTGCGGTGCTAGCCGCGGCAACGTGGTTGAGGATGGTGTGGCTATTAGGGTTTCGGGAGTTCTTCCAAAGACCACCCATCCTCGACCCTATGCCACCGCCCCTCTTTATATAGGCATCCATGATGGGTCTCTTACTCGAGGCCCATTAGGAACTTGAGTCCTATATGAATTCAGATCACCATCCAAATCAAGTCCCAGTCCTTTAAGTGTGCGACCCCACAGGTTCTCGTGTAATTGGTTTGTGACTCGGAAACTCTTTTCCGACCACTAGTCGTCAGCGGCACCTAGTAGCACATAACGATTCCCAAAGACACGTAGAATAAATCAGACGAACCTTGTTGTAATATGATCTATGACCAGGTCCTCATCACTTACGACCAGTTCGTATCTCTATACGATCAGGTTGTAATCGGTCCCGACCAGTTCGTAACTCCTTATGACCAGGTTCTAATCATTATGTGATTACGTTCGACCAGTCTACGACCAGCTCGTATCTCTATACGACTAGTCCGTAACTGATCGAACTAAGCGACCTACTCAAGCAATATCCCTTTGCCTCACGATGTCTGGTTTGAACTCCAGGTAAGATGTTGTGTCATCCATAGTCTGTTCAATTCTTTCTCGATCGAGTGTCGAATAACTTCATGTGGTCGACACTTCGACCACTAGTGGCATAGCCATACAATTTCTTTATCCGATCACCACGATGGGCCCAGAGACATCTCTCTTGTTATGTTAGGAGATGCAAATCTCATCTCGACCAGTCATATTCCTCTGCATGTTTCATAGCATACCCGAAAGCTACCTTGATAACTACCCAATTACAGAGTAGCGTTTGGCAACTCCTAAAAATGTGCGAGGCCTATTACACACGGGAGCAAATAAAAGCAGATGATGGCAATCTTCTTAACGTAGCTTTGTATGATGAGAACAACTCGAAGATCACATCTGATCCTCTGTCTTCTGCTTCTGTGGAGGTCGTAGTTCTCCACGGTGACTTCAATGCCAATGGTCAAGATTACTGGACTTCAGAGGAGTTCAGTCGCTGCGTAGTCGCCTGATGCAGCCCGAAAAGGACGATCGGTCCTAGAAGGTGATCGCGACTTAGATCTTGTTGGTGGAGAGGCAAGTGTTGGTTGTGCCTTTTTCCAGAAGACCTCCTCCTCTGCCCGAACTGGAAAGTTCAAGATGGGAGTGAAGATGAAAATTACCTTGGAAGAGAGAATTCAAGAAGGAATTAGTGAATCATTTTCTGTGACAAGTCACCGACGGAAAGGTACACTTTACGTCCTTTTGTTGTATGAACATGAAGTTTAACCCAGTTTCTGTAGAAAACTTTCTTCCAAATCTTGAATTTTTCTACAACTATAATCTCGAGAACAAAACGATGAAAATTTTACACTATAAAGGTAAAATCATTTCGCAAAACTGTAATACACATATAGAGAAAGATAATCCCGAAGTAAATGAGAAGTTGAGAGATTATCTCTGCCAAACATTAGAGCATGTACAATAGTATGGATGACTGCTATCTATATATTCCTCCATGTTACCTAGAGATAAGACTAAAGACAACTTCTACAATAGTTAATCTCTATAGAACCCATAATCTTTTAATTATTGAATGAAAATAATGTTTGTTAATGACAACAACTCACACAATGATGTTTTGAGTCATCTCTTCACGAAGAGATAACTAAACTCTCTCTCCTCTCTCTCTCTCATGCCAGTAAAAATCTTATGTGACAAAGCTTACGACAGTTGACGTCACACCATTGTGCATGCCCTTACTAGTCACTAGTTTTATGGTTAATGCATTGCAAGTTTCTTTAGAAGGCACTAGTTTTCTAGATTCCGTGTAGTTAAACTGTATTAATTTTGACTAAAGGTATTGTCTTGAATATGTAGTTTGTATGTGTATGAAAATGATGAGTAAATTTTTTATAAAAAAACTTTCGTAATATTACACTTTTATAACTTTTTTTCTAGAATATATCGTAACAAAACTTGGTGGTCATAGTGGCATCTTGTTGACTTTGAAAAGTCATCAATTTTACCGTTATTACTGGAGAGGGTATATTGCTGGCTGTTGCAGCGGTACAAACCATAAAACTATAACATTTATAGACAAATCTATCGTAACAACAAAATAATCTTTATGAAAGAACTTAATATAAAATGATAAATGAATAGTGAATTTATCATCTGGAGGGTTTTAATATTGCTATGCTTTTTTCTGGCCTTTAAGCATTTTCTAGACACGCATCAAGAAAATAAAATTGCAAACGGTGTCTAGTCCAACTGGTGTACCACAGGTGGCTCAAGTCCCGCCGCTAACTACATGCTAGGTGGATTTGATCCCATAACCTCTCAAACGAAGTCTTTAAATATCCAGGTTAACCAGCTGCACCCTTTCTCAAGGCCAAAAAAAAAACAATATAATTGCAACTTCCAAGCAATAAAGGGTCATTGTGGATCCTGGAATTGCAAATTGATGTCAGCTCATTAGCATAGGAGGCTGACTAGTGGAAAGAGCATTGTGAACTCTAATACCTGGGAAAAATTTTCCTTGCAAAAACCCCCTAAATTTTCAAATTCAGTCGGTACGCAGGATAATGTCTTTTAATAAAGAAAATGTAACACCAAGTGCTAACAGTTGTTCATCCTTTTTCCAAAGTTTACGTAGTTTTACATCTATTCACTTGGCATCTTAGTCTCTATATTACAGGATCGAATATTAAACCACCCCTCAACGAGTCACCCAGTGCTACACTGACATTACGCAAAAAAGCGTTAACAAGGCCTTAGTGCCTTACTATACGGGACACGTCCGCAAAAAAGCACAGGTGATGTTTTGTCTCCCTTTCAGCACTTTCTATTTTGCTTAGGTAATCACAATGCTGCCTTCATATTTGGCGAAATATCTATTGTAAACATAAATTGAGTGTTAACATGCTACTTATCATGATCGCAAGAAAAAATTGCGAGTTTACCATTTAAAATTTATCCCCTTGATATTTTGTTGCTCTTTTGTCGTATTGCTATCACGTGTCACCTGCAACCGGCTTAGGCAATTAGAAATTTTGGAAGAAGAAACCTCCACTTACACCCAAAAACCGGAAGCGACGGGATCTTAATGTGTGCTAGCTAACTGTAGGACCTTGAAGAAAGCGAGTCAACCATGGATAGGGTCCTCCACCCCGCCCATCCGGTGCACGGGCTCAAGCTGCTGACCACCGGCGGCGTACAGTTCCTGGGCGACGGCTGCGAGACCTGCAACTTCGACCTCCACCCGTGGTGCGCCCTCTGTTCATGGACATCGGGCGTCGGGCACCCGGCGTCCCCCGAGGAATGCACTAGCAGTCTGCTACAGGAAACAAAATATTGATAATTAAGGATTGTAACTGGTTTTGTATGGAGAGATTCGCTTATATATATATATATATGTGTGTGTGTGTGTGTGTGTGTGATGTTGGAGTTGTAACGTGATTACATGGTGAGCTAACAAGGTTCTTAGAAGCATACTGAGCCAGTTTGTTATTATGATCAATCATTTCTTGAAACTGCTTGGATACAGATTCTAGTTCAGCAGTTAACTTAGGACAGTTTAAACAAGAAACAATGGGCTCTAGTAGCGCAGTTCGGAATTCAGCAATTTTGTGATCTGCCCGTTTTAGGTTCATCTTGAGATTATTACAATTTTCACAAGTCTCAGGCAGATCAAGCAACATGGTATAGAGACCTCTAAACGAGTTGTCCTTAACCTCACATGAGGTGTAAGCAGTAGCCTCAACAGTAGTAGATGAAGGAGGTGCTACCCTACTCATCTCTAATTCAGCAAGAAGGCTAATGTTCTCTACTTTAATCATGTCTAGTTCTGAGGACACACTATCATGTAAGGTCCTTAGTTTTCCATGTCATCCAAAGAAAGCACAAAGATGTGTCACAATCATCACGGAGGGAGCGGATGTAAGTAAGGAAAGCTCCGTGATAGTCTAGCTACTTCCTTCTCCAACTCAAGACACTTAGTCCTAGACTTAGCATGAAATCTACCTAGCTTAAGAAAAGCATCATTAAGTCGGTCGTAAGTGGGACTAACCTCATCTGAGTCGAGTACACTCATTGTCGCTCGATCGCCCGAGGGCCATGAAGCACATCTTTGGAGAAGTTGCCGTCGTCCTTGGGATCTTGATCGTCCTTTCCATCATCGTCACTCCACCCCTCCACCTCGCTGGTGTCCAGCTCGTCGAGGGCGGTGAGGACGCGATGGAACAGCTTCTTTGCCTTCCCAAAGTTGCGGAACTTCTTCTTGCCTTGGTCAGGTGCTGAGGGCTTCGTGTTGCGGTTCTTGTCGATGTAGTCGTTCTTGCCCGAACCGCTATAGTCACCTTTGCCCTTCCCGGCTTAGGGGCGGTTTGCTCGGATGTGGTTGGGGCCACCACACTCAAACAAATCACAGGACCTCCTCTTTACCATCCCTCCTTCTCTTGTAAGCATGGGAAAACTTCCGAGCTAGGAGGGCTAGTGTTCATCCTCAAGTCGCTCTAACGATCATCGCTTATGTCACGAGAGCGAGAAGGAGAACCCGCGTACCGACTCAGAAGAAGATCCAGAGGTGGGATCAGTGACTAAAGCCATCGACTGTGACTTCGACCTTCGAGAGACAATGTCTATCTCGTGAGTCTTGAGACGCGAGTAAAGCGCATCAAGAGTCAGGGTCGAGAGGTCCGTGCTATCCTTGATGGTAGTCACTTTCATCTCCCAAACACGAAGATCGAGTGCAGAAAGCATCTATCGAGCGTTATCCGAGTCGGGGTATGTGAGACCGACCGCTCGGAGGTTGCTCAAAATCTTGTGAAAGCGTGAAAAGCACTCGTCAAGGGACTCACCAGCAAGCATCTCGAATTTACTATATTCACGCTTGAACTGGTCCTGTCGAACCGTCTTGATCTGGGTGGTGCCCTCATGGTATGCATCGAGGGTCACCCAGATGTCGTAGGCGGACGACAGGTGAGAGATGCGATCGAATTCGCTTCTGCTCAACCCTTGAATGATGATGTTCCTTGCTTTTGCATTGGCCTCAACATCGGGCATGTTCGCCACATTGATGTTCTCATCGGCAGGAACAACGAATCTTACCTTTACCTTCCGCCAGATAGCATACCCCTGAGCCTGGATGTAAGTTTCCATTCGGCTCTTCCAGAAGGGGTAATCTAGGCCATCGAAGACGGGAGGCTTGGTCGAGTATTTGTCTGTCGCCATGGCTCGCAGACCGGTTAAGATCTATAGACAAGAGCTAACCGGCTCTGATACCAATTGTAGGACCGAAATGGCAACAGAGGGGGGGTGAATGGTGCCTTTATAAATCGCCCTCAAGTATTCATATGGTTTTCTTTTCTGATGTGTAGTAGCAATCGCTGCGATTACTCTGATCAAATCTGTAGATTCTCAAATCAAAACAGACTCAATATAGAAAATTGAGGCACTGCAATCAAATCGCACTCTGAAATTACTTGCTGGCATCAAGTGAATAAGTCTTTGCACCTGCAGAGATCAAAAGTCAAAACAGATGAAAATCTGATCTGCAGTTTGGTGAAAACTACATCTTTGTTTGGTGAAAATCGCATCGCTATTTGCTGAAAAAACCTTCGCTATTTGCTGAAAAATATTGCTGGCCCAAGTGAAATAAGTCTGAAAACAGCTGTGATCGAAAGCTGAAAACATGAGAAATTTGTTTGCAATTGCATCATCAAAAACAAAGATCGAATGCATTTTTCAGCAGAATTGGAAAGGTAAAAACAAGAAGAACTACAAGGTTGAAAACAAAGAGAAATAACTTGAGCTGCAGGATCAAATAAAGACACAGGGGCCTGGTTTCGGTTTGGACAGAAGGTGCAAACTGATAGAAAACAGTGACTAAACTGAAGATAACAAAAACACAGAGAAATAAAAGGTTTGCCTCCAATCTCTTTGATCCAGAGCAACACGCACACAAGCTAAATAGCAAGAGGAGACTAGGGACCAGGAGATTTCATCCTAAAAACAAGAATTGAGAGGATTCTCTAAAAACTGAAAATATTCAGTGAGCAACACAAAAACTCAACTTCCCAACAAGCCTGTGATCCTTTGGTCATGAAACTTTCAGGGTGGCTACTTAATGGCCTTTGGATTCAACATACCAAATTTCATGCCATCTCATGAGGGAAATCAAGAATGACCTCAAAACCTAGAAATGAAGACCAAGAACAGAAAGACTGAAAAAGTGCAAATCTTTGATTCACTCACTTTGCTCTTGGGAAAATCCAATCAAATGATCTTGAGACCTATTCCCATCACTGAGCAACCCATTTTGCCACCCCTCAATAAGAATCAACAAGAAAGCGAGAATCTCAAGAATTCAAAACTGAGAGCATCGAAGAGAAAAAGGGTGTACGAAAGAAAAACTTCAAATATCATTCATGAGAACAAATGGAATACAGAGGGGTACCGATACACATAGACATTAGAACAAGGGATGATTACAGTCTTCTCCCTGTCTCTCTCGAATCAAGAACTTCCCTCAAGAACACAGAGAAAGAAAAGGGCAGGAGGCCAAGAACAGAGCACAAAACCTCAACTCCCAGCACACACACGCAGGGGACAAAGCTAGGTCTCAAAACAGACTTCCTGTTACAACTACCAACTCATACCAACTAAAGCCTAAAGCACAACCACTTGCCAAAGGCTCTTTTGACTCAAAATGAAACCCTAATTTACTCTAGAAGCCATCCTGAGGCATGCAGCCCCTCTCCTCTATTTATAGCCTTGGCTAACGGGTCTCCGCCCCGTTACGCCCGCTAAATCCAACGGAGCCCGCTCCCGCTTGTGCAGCTTTGCGAAATTCCCGTTTCGCCCCTCCTGCACCTTCCGGGAAGCTTCCGCGCTCCTTGCCTTGCACGCCTCGCAACCACCTCGAGTCCACGTCGTCTTCGACACATCATGACCGTTCTGACCTCAGCGCCACTTGCACCTAGTCCGGTCACCTCGTGTCTCGCCACGACTCCGCCTCGACGTCCTGCAGTCACACAGACAAGAAACACGTCAAATAGCACCGCTCGATACATGAAAGCGTAAAAAAGAAATCAAACCTGTCGAGACATCAGAATATGCAACCTAAACCCATACGACTAGGTTCGACCAAGTCCGACCGAGCCCGTTCGCAACGTCTAGGTCCGAACCAACCGACTCAAACTCGACTTTTCCTAAACCGATGTCAATTACTCATCATACACAACGGGATGACCTCCACATGGTCTCTCAAAGAAATTTTGTAACCATATGCAAACACAGGAGTGCAGGTGGAAACACCCTTAGTCTTGAAGAGATTGGTTCTGGGTTCGAACATTGGCTATGCATTTTTTCCTGTATTTTTCATTTGAATTTTACAAAAAAAATCAAATTTCAGCCGAAATAAATCCGAAAATTCTGGTAACCGCTGGTAACCGGGTCTATCGCTAGGCTCTGAATTTTTTTTCCCAACCGGTAGTTTTTTTCCCTGATTTGAACTAATCGTATCCGGCGTTGCTTTGTGTGTGCACCCCCAACACCAAATTCCTGACTCCGCCACTGGCTGCAGTGCAACTTGAGTACCGAAAGGAAGCAGCAAGATACAAACCAAGTCAAGCGAAATCTTAGAAAGACACAAGAGATGAACACACCGAAAAGTGAAACTCTACTCACTGCGAATTACCAGGACAATGTGATGCAGCCCCACAAAAGGTTCGACCGAATCTCCCCAGTATTAGTAATTCTTCTTGGATGTGGCATATGCACGAACACGTTGAGCTCATGACAGGCGCTCCGAGCCTCCGTGATGTGTAACTTGTAAGAGAGGGAGGGGAGATGCATCTGTTCAAGATGCATGGCCATCGCCAACGCCAACGGCAAGTTTCTTTAATCAGGCAAGCTACTCTGAGGCCACTATTGTACAGCAAACACGATTGTTGATGCATGGTACTGCTGTAGTTTATGAGTAACTCTGAGGCCACTTGCTTGTCATGAAGAAACACAGATACTGTCCTGGCGAAAAAATAAAATAAAAACTGTCACACAATATTTGAATCGAAAATTTGAGTAATAATCTTCGTAGGATAGGGTAGTAGGATGATATGTTATGCTACTTGTCTAGAAAAAAAAAAATCAAATCTAAGCGCTATGGCTCACGCCCTCCTTCCACGCTGCCTCACGCGGGCGCCGGGCGCGCATGCATAAATAACCTCCCGTCCTTTTGCGGCGCGGCATTTCGTCGAACACCTCGACCGCAGGCCACCTCGCGGACACGGCGCACGCACCGCCGCCATTTCGACGGGTAGAGGAGGGAGGTCGACAACTCTGGACGGTCGGACTGCTCCGGAAGGCGGGGCGGAGCGCGCCGGAGCACCATCCGCCGGGCACAAGGTGGGGTCACTGACGGGCCGCGACCTCCATGGAGTGGATGATGAAGACCTCCGAGTTCTTTCGCGCGTCGGTGGCGCACTGCACGGCATTTGCCGCGGGGTACACGGAGGGCCGAGATAGCTGCATGGGCCCGTCTCAGTCTATCCGTGGGCCAGCCATGAGACGGCCCAAACCAACTATTCACTAGCACACTTGCTTGCCCACCTGCCGACTTCCTCGAAGACACTTCGAGTTCAACTCCTCCAGGTGTACCATGGCTACCTCAGAATTCAAAACTATAATCCCTCAAGAAGAAAAAAGAATTCAAAATTTTGATGTCCTAGTTAAGTGCCTTTGTGTTGTAACGGATTTCAAATAAAATAAAATATAAGTTATAAACTTAGAAAGCCAATATACTTAAACTAATTATTCCTACATATGAAAGCCAATATACTTAAACTAATTATTCCTACATATGAATATTTCATAAATAATTTGCATCCAATTAACAAGCTACATGCAATCTTATCACAAATCACAAACACATATAATCTAATTATCCACATAAGATCATTCGAGTATCTTATACATATGTATATGTATTTATCTACAAAATATCCCACGAATTAAAGGGTAGACGACAGACTCACTACCACCACGATCTAGTACTTCTTCTATAATAGTAAAGATAAAGATTATTATTATCAAACCATCAATTACTAGTTACTACTACTTCATTCATTCGAGTACTTGACCACATACTCAGAAACAAACGAAATAAAGAAAACAACTTTCATTCCTATGGTTATGTTGACGTAACTAACATCTTGAAGCAAACAAGAAACACGGCCGGGTCATCTAAGAGGCAACAGCAATCACTCTACGATTACTGTTTGTTCACTCGTGGGAAATCCATGATCAACAGCAGCTATTGCCTATTTGTTCCTGATTTGCCTCTCATCTGGCAATACAAATGCAATATCTAATACTGCCTGGGTTTTCAGACGCCCTTGCATGTTAAAAACCAGTTCCATAGCAAACGAATAGACACACTTTGTATCCAGTATCCAGCAACCTCATCATGCTTCTGTTCTGTTGCAATTACAAGCTAGATATCAAATGGGAACTGAACTTAAATTAGCCAGTCAATACTCCGGGGAATCCAACAGCGGGAAATCCATCCAGGAGTCCACGAGATCGTTCCAAGGAGATTGGATCCGCCAGTACACGGGATCGTTCGAAGGCGACATGATCCTTGGGCTCACGGCACCACACACCTGATTCTTCTTCAATAAGATGAAAGCCGCAGTGACAGTGATCGCAATCGTCTTCCAGCTTGTTGCCCTTGGCCGATGAGGAAGTCCATCTGTAGGAATTGTACTCGTCAGGTGACAACGTTGCAGTGCTGTATAACTTGAGCTCTAGCAACAAGAAGAAATAGTATATAGGGGTAGTACCCTCCCAGATCTTGTTTTGTCTAAAGTAAATGTTAAATTTCTAGCCAGTTTTTCCCAAACCATCTAGCCCGTAATCGAAGTGTCCCTGGTTTTGCAAATTTCATTCTTCTTTTTTTGAAGATCATGCAATTAACTTTGTTTTTCAGGGTAGATACTGTTAGAGATAAGGTGCTAGAGATATGTTAGAGATAGTAGAATCTATCTCTAACATATCCTTATCTACACCTCTTGTACCCTATATATATTGCCATTTGGACCTCTCTTCAAGACACACAATATTCCTAACATGGTATCAGAGTAAAGGTTAGGATTAGGGTTTGCTCTTACCGTCGCCGCCTCCTAGCCTTCGGCCGGCGACGCCGCCACCGCCGCCCCCGGGAGGAGCAATCTCCGCTCCCGGGGGCGGCCTCTCCTTCGCCGCTGACATCTAGCAGCCTCCCAACTAGATCCGTGCGTGGCCTAGGAGTTGTCGTCCTCGCCGCGCCCCACTGCTCCTCCGCCGCAGGACTCATCGGTAGACACCTCCAGATCTGCTCGTCTCCACGCCGGCCAAGCTCCCCGCGTCTCCCCTGGAGCTTCTCTGCTCCTAGCCTTTGACGTAAGGAGGCCACCGCTGCGTCTTCCGCCGGAGGAGCCAAATTCGCTCCACCTGGGCTGCCACCGCTCTCCCTATGGCGCACCCATGGCGCCGTCTCTACACGGGAGACGCGGATCCGGAGCGCAGAGCGAGGTCGGGAAGAGAGGATGATGCCCAAGATAAGGCCGTAGAGGGCGAGCGCTTCTGCGAAAATGAGGATGAGGATCATGCGCTTCGCTTCGGCTGTTGTGCTCCTTGCTTTCATCCTTGGAGTGAAGCAGTGAGCACTAGGGCGTTTGTTTGCACGGGAGCCATCGCCGTCTTGATATCCACGGTGCTGCTGGCCATCACGTCATTTTTGGGCCGTGCGGGGCCAGTGCTGCTAGTCCATTGCTTCTGAGTGGAAGGAAAGCTGCTCCATCAAGCTCTCATAACCAGCCCCTGCAGCGTGATGGGTTGGTTTTTATTGCGTCTGATTGGACCAACTGCATGAGGTTGCTGTTGGGAAACTTGAGTCTTATTAGCTTCTAGTTCTGTGTCGTTTTAAGTTTTTTTTTCTGCTTGTTATCTTTAAGTTTTTTTTGTGTCGTTGCTTTCGTTGCGTCCATCTAAGTCCGTATCATTCTATCTTTGAGTTCGTCTAAGCCATGCGAGTCCACAAATTTATTGTCAGTCATAGAAGCATAGGAATTATCTTATACATAGCAGCAGTCGCCGCTCCCGCTCTTCTTTCTGAGTCGTGTGCAGATCGTAGAAGTCGTTATGATGCCGCCGCTTTCTTAGCCGCCGCCCCGAGCTTCTAAGGTCGCCGCGCTTCTTTCGCGCCGCCGCCGTCTTGGGCTTCGATCTGTGTTGCCATGCTTCCCCCTATTCTTATTCGACTTGATTTAGCAGCTCTCTCTACTCATATCGGTTTCATCGTCTTCTTCGACCTGTTGCCGCGGTCGACTTTGCTCCCGCACCTTGTGCTTTATGAGCCATCGCACGACACCGGATGGGAGGAGGTATTTTGATACTCGACATATTTCAAGAGTTGTATGCTACGACGACATTATCAAGACTCGGACTTTGGATTTTTCATATTTTAGTGTCGACCTTTTCCAAATGCAATGCTATTGCATACGCCTTGCATTTGAGGGGGGTGTTAGAGATATGTTAGAGATAGAATCTATCTCTAATATATCCTTATCTACACCTCTTGTATCCTATATATATTGCCCTTTGGGCCTCTCTTCAAAACACACAATATTCCTAACAGATACATGCAGTACAAGTGCGAAAGGCTTTGTTTTCCAGGGTTGCATTGCTAATTTTCTATGCATTTTACATGGTAAAATGGGAAGAAGCAAGGTTATTGACTTACAGATACAAAAGACATCACTTGCTTGGAAAGCGTTGAACACACACAAATTTGACGATAGCAAAGCACGAGACAAGGTAATATCATCTGTGCCTAACCAAAAGAAATCGACCATGCATGGTCAAGTAATTGGTTCTTTGTGGCAGCAGCTACAAGGGGCAATGTCGTCCTAGGGTGAAATGACTGTTATGAATATTGCATTGTATATTCAAGAGGTCCAATGGGCAATATATATAGCGAGTACAAGGGGGTTGTCATATACAGATAAGGAAATAAATAGAGTCCTATTCTAACACCGCTCCTCTTTGAGCCGCTGTAGATCATAAAAATCGCTATGATACTGCCACTCTCTTTTAGCCGTCGTCCCAAACTTCTAAGGTCGCCACGCTTCTTCCGCACTACGCCTCCGTTGCGCTTCTTGTGCACTACACCGCCGTCGTCTTGGGTTTCGATCTGCGCCGCCATGCTTCTATGTATTCCTATTCGGTTTGATTTGGTAACTTTCTATATTTTTGTCGGTTTCATCATCTTCTCCGCCGTGTTGTCGCGGTCGACTTTGCTCCCGCTTACCTCTACTTTCTCATCACCTGCACTTTCTTGTGCTTTATGGGTTGACGCACGACCCCGGATGGAGATCTTTTGTCAACATATTTTCCAAGAGCTGCATGCTACGACGACTATCAAGACTCGGAATTTATATTTTCTTTAATTTAGTGTCAACCCTTTCCAAATACAATGCTATTGCATACGGCTTGCATTTGAGGGGGGAGGGGTGTTAGAGATAGGAACTCTTTTATATTTTCTTATATAACTTTTGTATTATCTTATATCTGTATATAGCATACCCCTTATACACACTATATATATTGCCCACTGGGCCTCTGAATACATACACACAATAATCATAACACTGACTACAATCAAACTAGAGTTGGCAGAATCACTTTGCAAGAAAGATAGCAAAGTGATGAGCTCTTAGTGGAACTTCAGCCAGAACATACATTGTTTTTGGAAAATACTATGCCAAAACTTCAACAATACTTAGTTACCAGGTTGTTCTGACAATTTTGTTGCTAACTGTTTCTGTATATTAACAAAAGAAATATGGTACAGAATTAAGGGATATTTACCATGAAGCGTTGTGCCGTGCTCCGGAGGATTATCTTGCATTGAGATAGACCCACCCAAGATATTCTCCACAGATGTGGATGGAATTTCATTCCCTATTGACAAAACAAGTGGGTGGGTGAACATCAGAAATGTTTTACCAAAGCATTAACTACAAAACTGTAGTACAAAAATAATGTTGTTACCATCATGCACTATATTGCACTCTAAAGAATCCGGCTGCAGTGAGGTAGAACCTTTTAGAGTATTATCAATAGATGAGACTGGTAGAAATTCATTTTCTGTGGATGAAATTTGCTGGTTGGTAACTTGGATGACCCTAAGATGTTCTGCAGAACATTCATGGTAAACTGAATAGTTAGCCTTTTATTTTTGGGAAGTGATTAACGAAGGTAAGATATATATAGCACCAAAGAAAAATATATCACCATAGGGCATCACGTGCTGGCCTGAAGTATTAGGTTGAGCGCTGGACTCACTTCCCACATTCTCCAGTGGTACACCAGACGAAAGTCCATTGTATGTCGAAGAAATTTGCTGGTGCATAACTCGGATATCAACTTGTTCTAACGCACAGCATCAAGAGGCATTCAACATGGATTAATTTCACAATCAAACAATAAATCATACGGGATAATGGAAAATAACCAAATTACTGAAAATAATCCAGGTTCTGACCATGAAACCTTGCTTGCTCTGCAGGGCTTGGTTGCATTGAGCATGATCCCCGAAGGTTAGAACTGCCACTGTTTCTGAAAATTGGCTCTTGTTCATCAGACATGTTCCTCTCCTGAATGTGTTGGGAATACATTTCTTTTCTTGGGTTGGATCTATGAGCATGTTCAACGATTTTCTTCCAGTCATGGTCTGAAATATTTCCTAAAATCTACAGAGTGATAGTAGACAGATTACGTCAGTCGCATTCAAAATTTCACAGGAGAACAAATAAGCAATAACAATTATTGAAGAACCCAATCCCATACTTTACGCAGCTTCTACTCATCCTTACTGAAGGAACATAAGAAGTCCTCCACCGTCTTGATTTTATTGTTCTCTAGTGCCTTGTGCCTATCACCATTTATTGCGATTCTTGTTAGTTTATGTACAGGATCACTCGGGGATGGATAGGGATTCTTCTTTGATGCTGTAGAAAAGAAAGATGCTAGATATCAGAAACTGAAATTGCTGGGAGAAGACTAGAGAGACTCAACGCTGGACATATGCAGTTACTATGGTCCCAATCCTTTAAACATATCAATGGATAAAAAGTCTTTTTTTCTGAAAACAATGGATGATGGTTAAGTTTCTAAAGATTGTATTTACACTTCACAGTCCATGTCTAGCATAAACAAAGGGGAACATGCTTTTTTCAAGAAGGAAAAAATACATTTAGTTTTGCATTTACTGATCCATGCATCCAGCTTTAGGTTAGGCAATGAAACAGTTTGTTGATTGAGTCTTATAGTACGAATAATCAGATGAAGGCATATTTATTTAGGAAAGAAGCATATATGAATATTGAATGATAAATACTAGAATATAAGAACACATGAACTTACGATATCCCCGAACATCCTTTACAGCAAAAGATTCAGTTATTCCTTCTTGAATTCTTTCCGCAATTCTTTGATCGTCAGCCATGATTGCCAACTTGAACCTTTTGCTTGGAACAAAACTGGAATTGTCCTGGAATTTAACACCGTTGAGATAACCCACGCCATTGTGTAGCCTGAAATATAGCTTCCCTGACAATAGATGTTCTTTTCTAGGTCGTCCAGGTACTATTTTACTACTGAAGTAAGCATCAGTCCATTGCCCTTTATGATCATCGTCGAAGTCACCATGAATGACTACAATGTGAACTCTCATTGAAGAAAAGGGTTCATGTGTAATGATCCTGTTGTTATAATCGTATATGGCCACCTTAAGAGGAGTCCCATCATCTGCTTCTATTTTGTGTGTTGAGTACTTATCAGTACTGCATGAATTCTCAAATTGTAACCGAGGTGTTGCAATGCAATTCTGATCAGACGAGACCCTATAAAAAGTAATGAGAAGAAGTCAAACACATACTTAATGAATTTCACTTGATGGAAGATACTCATATTGAGCTTGCCACAAAGAACTACAACTCAGCACCACAGATGTTATGCACATGAGACATGAGTCGTTACATTAGTATTTTGAGACAACTGATGTAGCAAAAAGAAAAGAACAAGAAAAAAATAATTAAAAGAGGCAGTATTTGGAGACTGCAGTATTTAAAATTAATAATAAAAAATGGAACAAAATCATCATTTGATAATATTCTAACGTTATTAGCAGATGCAAAACATATGTACATGTCATGCTGCATTTCAACGTACAAGTAAACCTTAAAGAACCATAAGAAGCAGCCATCAAAGTATTGTTGCAAAGATTACCAACCTAGGACCAGGAGATTGCTGAACATAACCACCATATCTACTTATCTCCTGTTATAAAAAAAGGTTAAAAACATTACTTAACAGAAATGAACAAAAAACAATCATCAGTAATAAATTATAATGAGGCCAGGTTTGTCAAAAATCCAGAAAAGGCAATTGATGAATGGCATTGATGAACATAGCTTAGTAGGAGGTAATCCATGAACGGCTGACTCATACCCTATCTTCTGCCATCATAAGTGTGCATTTTTGCAACAAGTACTTAGACTTCAACATAACTCTCCGACTAATCACTGTCAGGGATCACCAACACACATATAGCTACAATTTGAAATTGACACATCAAAACATCTCAAATCTAACAGATTACACAAAAAACCATGAAAACTGAGACATGCATTTCTGCTCTTAATTAGGAACTGAAGCAAAAACACATACCGTCATTAAGGCCACACGGTCCTGCTGCTTTCTCTGGTTGCACTCACTCATCTCACTGAAGTCTGGGTAAATTTTTTGGTAGAACTCTTGCATCTCCCTGCGTATGGATTCAAGCCCCTCCTTGTGCCCCTGTGACATGCATCTCATCTCCTCCTTGAGTAGCTCCATCTGCCTCTCATAGAAATCTCTTGTTGCCCTGTCATGCACTCGGAGAAGAATAAGAACAAATTATAAAAGAATAGTCCTGACTCCTCAACCATCCAATCTGACTAGAGTATATGCACTTATGGGCTGGGGGACAGGGCATTCTTTGCCATTTCACTACAATAGAATCCACACTGAACCACGTATCTAGCCCTAAATAATAATTGCTAGTTACAGGTCATCCATATAGAGACCCGGAGCACTGTATTTTGCAAATCAAAGGTCGTGAATGGATAAAAGTGTAATTTTTCATCATATCCTTTTCACTTTTTGCCAAGAACATCTAGGCCTGACAACAACATTTTATTCTTAAAGCCTATAAAGGTAACCCCTTGAAAGGTAAACTGTAAGAAGTACTAAAAGGAGAAAAGTGGCTGTAACTAGCAGTCTATCCTAGCTCGTAAAAAGGGGGGCATGTCCCGAGTAAATCAAATGAAACAGAGCAGACAAATTGAGCAAAATTTCAACAAAATCTGAAGAGAAAAGCAGGAAGGAAGGTTCTAGCAGTGAACTCACTGGCAGCAGCAGCACCGGAGTCGCTTCGCCGGCGGTGACCGGCGCAATCCTTCGTCACCGTCGTCGTTCCCCTCCCTATGGCGAGGCCGAGAGAGAGACATTGCGCGGACGTCGAGAGGAAGGCGATGAAAAATGCGATAGGGGGAGTTAGCAGAGTTGGGAACGAAGGAGGCGTGCTGTGCTTCGCTCGCAGTTGGGCACTTGGGCGTTGCGATTCCTCGAGGTGCATAGAGCAGGAGCTGCTTTATTAGTCAGCATAGGAATACTCGTGTAATGTTCCTCTCCCTCCTAAAATAAAAGGCGGTTTTTTTTTTACGAGGAAGGAAGAGATTTTTGTTTTCTAGAGAGAAGGTACACTTGTGGCACCTGTCTGTGTACTATTGCTGAAGGCCAAGTCAAGCAAGACTCAGGAGTTGTGTCCTCTGTCCTGTGTGTCTTATCTGTGGTATTATATACTAGTTGCTGTGCCTTTTGCAAGGAGCTACCTCAAGTATGTGTATGTCTAGGCTACTTTATGTATGTAGATGAGTGTTACAGTAACCATATACAAATGTTGCCGTTTGATATTTTGTGTAGTAACGTATTTTGTCTCTATAGCATTTCAATTGAACCATGGCAATATTTAAATTGAAATGCTCTACATGCGTTCATTACTTGAAAAACCAGCCATTCATAGAACACACGAATTGGGGGAAATTACAACAAAAACTGAAAATATACGTTATTCTCCTTTGTATTTCAGAGAAGCGTTTTGTCGGTACTAACTGATTGGCCCTAAAACATTGAAAGTGTGCGTGGTGGTCGACATACATTCGATTTGGCAATTCTTCATGTAGTAGATATCTGTTCGGATTCAGGCCTCATGGTTAAAGATGAATGGCCATCGCCAACGCCAAGTGTACACAGATCGATAGTGCAGTACACAAACCGCGTTAACGTTTTCCTCGTCCATTTGTTGACAAACGCTGGGGGCCATTGCGTAGGCAGGTTTGGCGAGTGCATTGGCCTTTATGATCATCGTCGAAGTCGCCATGAATGGCTACAATGTGAACTCTCATTGAAGAAAAGGCTTCATATGTAATGATCCTGTTGTTATAGGCATATATGGCCACCTTAAGAGGAGTCCCATCATCTGCTTGTATTTCGTGTGTTGAGTACTTATCAGTACTGCGTGAATTCTCAAATTGTAACCGAAGTGTTACAATGCAATTCTGATCAGACGAGACTCTATAAAAAGTAATGAGAAGAAGTCAAACACATACTTAATGAATTTCACTTGATGGAAGATACTCTATAAAAAGTAATGAGAAGAAGTCAAAACACATACAGATGTTATGCACATGAGACATGAGTCGTTCCATTAGTATTTTGATTGACAACTGATGTAGCAAAAAGAAAAGAACAATAAAAATAAATAAAAGAGGCAGTATTTGGAGACTGCAGTATTTAAAATTAGTAATAAAAAATGGAACAAAAATCATCATTTGAAAATATTCTAACGTTATTAGCAGATGCAAAACATATGTACATGTCATGCTGCATTTCAACGTACAAGTAAACTTTAAAGAACCATAAGAAGCAGCCATCAAAGTATTGTTGCAAATTAAGATTACCAACCTAGGACCAGGAGATTGCTCCTTTGTATTTCAAAGAAGCGTTTTGTCGGTACTAAAAATATTGAAAGTGTGCGTGGTGGTCGACATACATTCGATTAGGTAATTCTTCATGGAACCATTGCAAAGAAAGGAATGTAGTAGATTTCTGTTCAGATTCAGGCCTCAGGGTCAAGATGTATGGCCATCGCCAACGCCAAGGGTACACGGATCGCTAGTGCAGTACGCACACCGCGTTAACGTGTTCCTTGTCCATTTTTTTGACAAACGCTGGGGGCATTGCGTGGCCAAATTTGCAGAGAGTCGTCTGTAGTGTCTGTGTCACTGTCTATTCTTTCCTGACTGTGAATGTCATGAACAGTAATAGATATCCCTGCACCCGCAGAAGACCCCGTCGCTGCCGGCATGCCTCTTGATCCATCATCATCGTTCACCGGAATCCTGCATTGCCAAACAAAACTTGCCTTCATTAGATTGCAGCGAGCCACATCATGTAAACAAATACACCGGCTCGAGGATCTGACCTAACATCTGTAGGACAAGGGTTTGCTTGTATAATGAGGAGATTGGCGTCGATGGAAAGGATGAGGCCACAGTGGGAGTCGATGACATTCCGCATGTCGCGGAACTGGCTGACCGTGCTCCTGCCCCTGCGGAGGCGGGACCAAAGCGTGCTCTTCTTCTAGGACTCGACGAGGTCGTGCGTGTCCTTGATTTCCTTTCTAACTGAATCACCTATCTCCGAGTGCTGAATCACAGCCCAACAACCAGTCGGCCGCTTCAGTAGCGCACGAAGCACCTGCAGGCACCCCTCGAGTTTCCGGCATTGCCTCTTGTTCTCGTAGAACTGCAGCAAACTCATGACTACAGTGATAACCATGATCGCATCCAATGCAAACAGCTGCATGAGATTGGATGCCTTCCCCAGGATGTCCCAGAGCACCGCCATTTGGTCTCGCCACTCTTTCGCACGTGAGGAACTGACAGTGTGTGTGTAAACGGTCAGGCTCGGGCCGAACCAACACGTTCAAGGGGGTGTGTGTAACATAAAATTCGAAACAAGCAGAGAGGCGCGGTGTTACCTGTAAATTCCACGCTAGTATGCAAATCTTACTGGTCGAGAGGACACTCGGCCTCTTACATATCATATAGATTCCATGTCGTGTGTAAAGTTTTGGCATACTATTCACATTTCTGCATATTTCGAAGGTTGGGGATCTCCCCACCCTTCTTCCCCTGATGACTCCTAATCTGCATACTTGGAAGGTTGAGGAGACCTTGAGTATGACTTGCCTGGTCGGCACATGGGGGCAGCTGGTTATCTCTCTGGAAGCCCTGTGTTTTCGCCGTTCCTCCCTCCTCAGTCCTCACTCCCCTCAGACCCTATAGTAAATTCCAAGCGACTCACAGGGAACATGTGAGTAGCCTTGGCTCTGTAACATCCTGTTTTGTGAAGAAAAGCAAAAATCAAAATTTTAATTTCAAATTGCAAATCCCAAAACTTTAACACTAATCTACCCTAGCCGAAACCCTAACCCTAATTTGTTCCCCCTTACCTCGCGGGCCCGGCCCGGCCCGGTTCCTCCGGCGCCTCCGCCGCGCCAGTGTTCCCGCCTCCTCGCGTCGCGCGCCTCGGGTGTCGCCCCGGCGCCGCGCCTCGCCTCGGCATCCCGTCCCGTCCGTCCCTTCCGTGCCGCGCCTCCGGACCCCCTTTCTCCTTCCTCCGCGCGCGCGCGCCGGCTTTTCCCCCGTTCCTCGCCTCGGCTTTAAAAGCCGAGACCTCCCCCTCCTCTTTCCCCTTCCTCCCCACCGCGCCTTCTTCCTCCCCTCCGCTCGTCGTTGCCGTCGCACCGCTCCCGCGCCCGAGCTCCGTCGCTTCGTCTTCTTCGGCTCCGGCCCGATCTTCTCCCTCGGCTCCGGCCCGAGCCTCCGCCGCATCCTCGCCTCCACCCGGCCTCCTTCCCCAGCGCCGGCGTCGCCATCTCCCTCCCTCTCCCGCCGCCGTCGTGCGCTCGCGCTCCTCTCCTCTCTCTCTCTCCGCGCGTGAACGCAACGCAGCGCGCGCCTTGCGCGCCATTTTTAACTCGCGCCGCGCCGCTGGCCGACATGTGGGCCCTCCCGCGCGCGCCATCGACTTATGGGCCCCGCCGAGCACGTCTGCGTGGCGTGTGGGCCCCAGTGCCATCGTGGATCGTGCGCCGAGCGCGTGGACTCGGTCCACGAGCACGCGTGCCGTGGATCGAGCACAGTAGCGACACGCGTGTCGACGGATTTTTCCCGGATTTTCTGATTATATGATTAATTGGAAAATCAGTTAAAAACTTCCAAAATTCATATCTTTTTCTGTATAACTCCAAAAATTGTGAAACCAATTTCTAAAATTTTCTAAAATCAATATCTTGCTATTGGTACTGGTCTTGTCCATTTTGGAGTTCATTATTTATTGAGTTGGTATTTATTTGCTCTCTTTGTCGTTGTGTCTTTTCCGGTACTTTCGACCGATTAGGATTCGACGACGCCGGAGACCTGCACTTCGACCAAGCTCAAGATTTCCAGGACCCCTCCGCCTTTAACCAAGGCGAGTCAATACTTTGATCATTCCGAACCTACATTTTATGCAAACTATGTTTATTTAAAATAGCAAAGTTGCATGCTTTAATTTTGTAAACAATGTTATGTTAAAGCTTAAGGTAGTTAATTACCCATTTGTTGATTAATTACTTATTAAGCCATCCTTTGATAATTGAATTCAGTATTCCTTGTCACCCTAGTAATTATATGGTAATACTAGTATAGGTTGTACTTAAGCGACATGCTAGTCTTGCTTAAGTACCGGGACAATAAATGCCCCGCTCATCATCCTTTAAACATGAAAAATGGTTTTGGGCAGTCATTGGATGTAGATGACTGGTGTGTTGCGTTAATTGGTTTTCCTTTTCAAAACCCTAAACAACTTGCTATACCACATCTGGACGGATGGAAAGAACGGTGGGTGCGGACGTAGCACGAAATGGTTGGTATGTGGTATGAACCGTCCAGGTGAATTAAGGACTTAATCTTGTCATGTCCTCCTGTGTAAAACAAGTACAACCGCAAGTCTGCAAAGTGCAACTTGGCCTAGTAAAACTATTGAACCTTGAATGTCATCCCACAACTGGTGTTTAGAAGTGTGCAAGCGGCAGGACGTATGCCAGCTTGAAAGGGACACCGGGGAGGGTGAAGTTGCTAGCTGCGCTAGTCGTTGTGGCCGGGGCCAGCTGCGCTAGTCGTTGTGGTATACATCCCGCACAACTTATGGAATTGGCCATAGGGGTGAGATGACGGAAGGGGCAAGGTAGTTTGAAACGTTACTGTGATGATCGCTCAACTACATGACTAAGGAATCGTGTGGAGTAACGAGTATGATTATCTCTTGTGGGTACAGTGTACAACCTCTGCAGAGTCTAAACTGTTTAAACAGCCGCGCCTTCGGTCAAAGGCAGACATGGGATCTTAACCTGAGTTAGTTCTATTTCAAAAATCCTTGTGGGTGGAATGGAAATGTGTTGGGCTCATCCAGCCCTTGTTTTGAATTTTCCTGGGTAGTCTTACCCAGTGTTGATAATCGGTGGACGTAACCGTTATCAAAATTAAGCATAAGGTGGAGGTAACCTTCGCTGTTATTTAATATTGCACTTAATCTCTTTTAATGAAAATGCAATCTGTTTAAAATGCTAAGTCATAGGACTTTGTAATTATGATAATTTAAAATGTTGCTTTAGCAAATAAAAGAACCTGAGCCATCCTTGTTAAGCCTTGCATGTATACTATTGCATACTGTGTGTTGGCTCGCGAGCACGGTAGTTGTGCTCACTCTCGCTCCTCCCCCAAACCCTCCAGATGATGCTGAGCAAGGAGACTACGCGTACTACGAGGAGCCTGAGGACGATGGCCACGGGAACCCTGAAGAGTAGCGTAGATTCTGTAGAGTAGGTCTCGCCCCAGTCTCGTGGACTCTTTGGTACTTGCGTACAACCCATATTACCCATGCCTTGGATAATATCGGTCGTACGTCGGTCACCCCAGTCGCTTGCCTGTGGAGAGATGAGCTCCATTCTCCCGTTTGTTTCCGCTGCAGCTTTATGCTTTTGCTTAATGTAATCCATTTGGCCTGGTGGCCCTTATGTAAAACTTGACCCGACGCGGTCTATGTCACTCTGATGTTTGTTTAATTAAATATCTTAAATTCGCGCCTTGTATGATATGATTCAGCAATGAGTCTGTGAGTGCTACCTACTGATCCAAGGAGTAGCACGGTAATGTTCACAGAGGATCCGGATTAGAAAATCCGGGTCTGACAGAGCTGGTATCAGAGCATACGACTATAGGATCCTTCGTTAGACTGGTCGAGCCTAAGGATTTGAGTTTTATTTTAGAAAAATATATGAAAAGCTTTCGTCAAATATAATGTATTTATTGCTTTCACTCATCACTCCTAGTTCTGTACTTACCCTTAAATTCATTATGTTTTACTGACTTTTCCCCTGTTTCAAAATTTGTAGATGGCCAACTCCCCTGCCGCTGGCCCTTGGGACCACTGTTCCCACGGGGAGCACGACGGAGACTACGCCGACGTCCTCCGCCAGCTTATGCAGTTTCTTGGCTTCATGCGCCCTCCGCTCTTCAGAGGCCGCATGGAGAGGGTCATGGACCGTGAGTGCTGGTCGATGGAGGTCTTCCTCTATGCCAGGATTGGCGAGTTCACTCCCCACACCTTCGTCGCCGAGGCACCCCGACGCAGCGTCATGGACGCCGTCCAGGATGCCGCCCGAGTCGCCTCCACCCGCCTGTGCTGGATGCACGGGGATCTCCTGCGCGACTCGCCGTTCTACTACCACCCGTTCCTCCCCGACGGAGGGCAGGTCCCCGAGGTCTTCGACGCCGTCGACGACGACCCCCGCCTGACCCACCAGGTGCAGCTTACGCGGGCTATGTCCGCCACCATCCGCACCGCCATGGGCGAGATCGAGCGACTCGGATGCTCCTTCTGGCAGCCTCGCGACACTCGACACTCTCGCAACAACATGTTGCAGAGTGACGAGGCTTACTTTGTTGCGGCCCAGGAGAGGGACGCCGCTGTTGCAGAGCTAACTCGCCTCACCGCCGCCACGACGATCACCGCTCCAGCTCCTCCACCTGGCTTTGCCGCCAGCGACCGGATGCTTGACCGACCACTCCGCCCCAGGGGAGCCCGCACCGGATGATCACAAGCAAGAGCGTCACGGCGCTGCCGCAGCTCGCCAGATCGACCGGAGAGCCCGATGGCCGCGCAGCTCGGCCGTTCCGCTCCGTCTCACGATCGCCCACCATCGGCAGCGATCGCTCTCGCTCTACTTCACCGGACTTCAGCCAGAGTCGTTCCCGCTCCCGCTCGCCGGGAAACTGCACCGCCTGTGGTAGCGAGTTTCCCATGGAGGAGTAGTTAGCTTAGATTAGCTAGCTGTGCTTGCTTTAGCAGTCTTTTGGTTGCAAGCACCCTTTTGTTTCTCGTTTGTAGGCGATGTGTGTGTATCGTGTGTCATGACTTAGCTTAGCTTGTAGGCTTTGTTTCAGGAGTCATGTAACACCTAACCCCCTTATTATGGAATGCAGTCGCTTTTGGCTTTGTATCGTTTGAGTTGATCTTGTTGTTGGTTTATTGTTCTTTGTGTGTGTGCCTTAGAGGGCTGAAAACCCTCATATACTTCCTCTTTGTGCTAAGCTTCAGCTGTTCTTCAGATGCCTCCAAGAAGAGCAGCCGCCCCAGTCCGTGGAGCCTTTGCAACCGGCCGAGGACGAGGTCGTGGCACTGGTCCTGGTCGTGGCCAGGGACAAGATCTACCGCCACCACCGCCAGCCAACCCCTCCATGGCTCAAGTGATGTTTCAGCAGACGCAGATTCTCCAGCCACCGCTCGCCAGATCGACACAAGAGCCACGCCTAAGCCGGCAGACTTCCTCCGTACGAGGCCTCTCACGTTTGCCTTCGCAAATGAGCCCCTGGAAGCAGAAGACTGGCTCAGAGACACGGAAAAGAAGCTTCGACTTGCTCGATGCTCTGATGGGGACAAGGTGGACTTCGCCACCCACCAGTTAAAAGGAGCCGCCGCCGCTTGGTGGGAAAACTACCTCGCTGCTCGAGGTGGTGATGGCTCAGTGGAAGAAGAAGGAGAAGAAGCGGCGACCTCAAGAACCCAGAACCAACCCGACCCGCCTCGATGAAGAAATGGTGAGTTACCTCAAGAAGAAGTCGGAACCGCTTGCGCACCATTCCTTGGCGTAATTCAAGACCGCCTTGAGCCAACTTCGTGCAAAGCAGTACTATGAGGCTAAAGAAGAATGAGTTCAGAGCTCTCAAGCAGGGCCAGATGTCAGTGAACGAGTATTTGACCAGATTCAACCAACTTGCCCGCTATGCCCCCAGTGACATAGCAGTGGAGGAAGAGAAGATTGATCGCTTTGTGGAGGGCATGCGAGAAGAGATGAGAGGTCAGCTCATCCTTCATGACTTCTCTAGTTTTCATCATCTGGTCAACAAGGCCCTACTGCTGGAAAATGAACGGAAGACCGCAGAAGTCAACCGTAAGAGGAAGATGGCATCCCAAAGGCCGCAAGGGAACTTCCCACAGAGGTCCACCTTCCAGGGCAGTTCGTCCTTCAGACCACCGGCAGCTTTTCAGCCAAGAGGCCCACTCCACCCAGCGTCCCGTGGAAGTGGTTTCGTGTCCTCCGCCAACGCCACTCTGCCATCACAACCCAAAGACCCACCTTCACTGTTTCAGCTGTGGAGAGAAAGGACACTTCGCCAATAAGTGCCCTAACCGTCAGAACGCTGCTGCCAGGTTCAACCCAGGAGCTGCCCAGACTCAAGGCCAGGGTCCGACTCAAAGCAAAAGTCTTCAGACTTCTCAAGCATCCCGGTCTACCCCGACAGCAAGCCGTGGCCGAGTGAACCATGTCACAGCTGAGGAGGCTCAAGACGCCTCAGGAGTGCTTATGGGTACGTTTCCTGTTAATTCAGTACCCGCGCAAGTTTTGTTTGATTCTGGAGCTTCGCACTCTTTTGTTTCGAGAAAGTTTGTTGAAAGGCTTAAGTTGCCATCCTATAAGTTAAAGAAACCCGTGGTGCTGAGTTCACCCGGGGGACCTCTATTTGCTACCTCAGTAAGCCCAGAGTAGAGATTGATTTGGGAAATTCTGGATTCTTAGCAAACCTTCTTGTGCTAGAGTCCCAAACTCTGGATATCATCCTAGGGATGGATTGGTTGGCAGAATACCAAGGGTTAATAGATTGTGCCAACAGAGAAGTGGTGCTCACCAAGGATCCAGAACCGCTAGTGAAGGTTAGAGTGGATCGTTCCTCTCCCTTGGATCGAGAAATCCACCACCTGGAAAAGTTGTCCTTAGAGACAACCCCTGTAGTCCAAGCTTACCCCGATGTCTTTCCAGGAGAATTGCCAGGCATGCCACCGGACCGAGATATCGAGTTTGTAATCAACCTGAAGCCAGGGACCGCCCCAATTGCAAAGAGACCATACAGAATGGCCGCTAAAGAACTGGAAGAACTCAGGAAGCAGATGGAAGACCTGCAACTCAAAGGTTTCATCAGGCCTAGCTCATCTCCCTGGGGTTCACCAGTCCTCTTTGTGAAGAAGAAGGACGGAACCGTCAGACTGTGTGTGGACTATAGAAACCTTAATGAGGTAACCATCAAGAACAAGTACCCGTTGCCACGCATTGATGACCTGTTTGATCAGCTGGCAGGATCCGCGGTGTTCTCAAAGATCGACCTGAGGTCAGGATACCATCAGCTTAAGATCAGGGCTGAGGATATCCCAAAAACAGCTTTTACCTCCCGGTACGGCCTGTTCGAGTATACCGTCATGTCGTTTGGCTTGACCAATGCACCAGCCTACTTCATGAACCTCATGAACAAGGTATTTATGGATTACTTGGATAAATTCGTTGTCGTATTCATTGACGACATTCTAATTTACTCCAAGACACGTGAAGAGCATGCTGAGCATCTTCGTCTGGTCCTCGAGAAGCTCAAAGGACATCAGCTGTATGCCAAGTACAGCAAGTGTGAGTTTTGGCTCCAAGAGATTAGTTTCCTCGGGCATGTTGTGTCCGCAGGAGGGGTTGCGGTGGACCCGTCAAAAGTGCAAGGTGTTTTGGATTGGAAGCAACCAACCTCGGCCGACCGTCGCGTAGTTTTCTGGATTACCGGATACTACCGCGCTTCATTGAAGGGTTCTCAAGCCGTCCGCACCAATGACCCACCTGCTCAAAAAGGAAAAGAAGTATGAATGGACAGAAGCCTGTGAAAAGAGTTTCCAGGAGTTAAAGGAGAAGTTAACCACTGCTCCAGTTTTAGTCTTGCCGGACATGTGCAAGGACTTTGAAGTTTATTGTGATGCTTCGCGCCAAGGTCTTGGCTGCGTGCTCATGCAAGAAGGAAAAGTTGTAGCCTATGCGTCCAGGCAACTCCGTCCCCATGAAGACAATTATCCAACTCATGATTTGGAGTTAGCAGCAGTAGTGCATGCCCTAAAGATCTGGAGGCACTACCTGATCGGAAATCATTGCAACATCTTCACAGATCACAAGAGCCTCAAGTACATTTTCACCCAGTCAGATCTCAACCTCCGTCAGAGAAGATGGCTAGAATTGATCAAAGACTATGACTTGGATGTACACTATCACCCTGGGAAGGCTAATGTAGTTGCTGATGCATTGAGCCGCAAGTCCTACTGCATTAATGTGATGGTTCAAGAACATCAACTGGAACTCTACAAGGAATTTGAGGCGCTCAACCTGTGTTTGATAGAACAAGACACCAGAGACGCTGTGGAAACATATCCAACCTTGGAAGGGCAGATCAAGGCCGCCCAAGAAGGACATCCCGGAGTCCAGAAGTTTAAGCAACTCATGGCCCAAGGAAAAGCTCCTAAGATGATCGAAGATCAGCAAGGAATCCTATGGTTTGGGAAACGTCTCTTTGTTCCCCACCAGAAGGAACTCAAGGATCTGATCCTGAAAGAAGCTCATAGCTCAGCTTATACCCTGCACCCCGGCAGCACCAAGATGTATCAAGACATGAAGATTCTGTATTGGTGGCCCCGGATGAAAAGAGACATCGCCGAGTTTGTAGCTTGTTGTGATGTGTGCCAGCGAATCAAGGCTGAGCACCAAAGGCCCGCAGGATTGCTTCAACCGCTGCAGATCCCTCAATGGAAGTGGGAAGAGATTGGAATGGATTTCATTACAGGTTTCCCTCGAACCAAGTCCGGATGTGACTCAGTATGGGTTATAGTGGATAGATTGACTAAAGTCGCCCATTTCATTCCAGTGAAGACAACTTACAAGGGAGACAAGCTAGCAGAGTTGTATATGGCTCGCATTGTGTGTCTACATGGAGTACTCAAGAGGATAGTCTCGGATCGAGGTTCTCAGTTCACCTCACACTTTTGGGCTAGTCTGCAGGATGCCCTTGGAACCCACCTTGCCTTCAGTACAGCTTATCACCCTCAGACTGATGGTCAGACGGAAAGAACAAATCAGATTCTAGAAGACATGCTTCGGGCTTATGCTTTGGAATTCACCGTAGACTGGGAGAAATGTCTACCGTATGCCGAGTTTGCATACAACAACAGTTATCAGTCTAGTCTGAAAATGTCCCCGTTTGAAGCACTGTATGGAAGAAAATGCAGAACTCCTCTGCATTGGTCAGAATCAGGTGAAGGTTATGTTTTCGGACCGGATACTCTTAAGCAAGCAGAGGAGAAAGTTCGACTGATCAGGGATCGCCTTCAAGCAGCTCAGTCCAGACAAAAGAGTTATGCCGACAACCGTCGAAGGGATTTAAAATTTGAAGTTGGAGATGTTGTGTATCTCAAGGTATCCCCGCTTCGTGGAACTCGAAGGTTTAAAGTTAAAGGGAAGCTCGCCCCAAGATTCATAGGCCCGTTCCCTATCACTGCTAAGCGTGGAGAAGTCGCCATCACCGGAGCTACGGAAGGTCCGCCGACGCTCACAATGTGTTTCACGTCTCTCAGCTCAAGAAATGTCTCAGAGTACATAAAGAGCAAACTCCAGTTGAAGCCATCGCCCTGCAGAAGGATCTAACCTATCCAGAGCATCCGATCAAGATCCTCGACGTCGTTGAGAAGCAAACAAGACGCCAGATCATCCGCCTGTGCAAAGTTCAGTGGAGCAATCACTCAGCTAGAGAAGCCACCTGGGAGCGCGAAGATCACCTGAAGCAGGAGTTTCCGTCCCTGTTTTCCGAGCAGTTCGAATCTCGGGGTCGAGATTCTGTTTAAGGAGGGTAGGTTTGTAACATCCTGTTTTGTGAAGAAAAGCAAAAATCAAAATTTTGATTTCAAATTGCAAATCCCAAAACTTTAACCCTAATCTACCCTAGCCGAAACCCTAACCCTAATTTGTTCCCCACCTCGCGGGCCGGCCCGCCTGTTCCTCCGGCGCCTCACGCGCCAGTGTTCCGCGCTGCCTCACACACACCTCGGTGTCGCCCCACACAAGGCCCACGCCGCCGCCGCCTCGCCTCGGCATCCCGTCCCGTCCGTCCCTTCCGTGCGCGCCTCCGACCCCCCTTTCTCCTTCCTCCCGCGCCGCAAGGCCGCTTTTCTCCCCGTTCCTCGCCTCGGCTATAAAAGCCGAGACCTCCCCTCCTCTTTCCCTTCCTCCCACCGCACCTTCTTCCTCCTCCGCTCGTCGTTGCCGCCGCACCGCCTCGCGCCCGAGCTCCGTCGCTTCGTCTTCTTCGGCTCCGGCCCGATTTTCTCCCTCGGCTCCGGCCCGAGCCTCCGCCGCATCCTCGCCTCCACCCGGCCTCCTTCCCAGTAGCACGGCGTCGCCATCTCCCTCCTCTCCCGCCCGCGCGCCGCAGCCCGCGCTCCTCTCTCTCTCTCTCTCAGCAGCGTCGAAGCGGCGGCGTCAATGACGCCATCTATTTTAACCAGCGACGCCGCTGACATGTGGGCCCTCCCCCGCGCTGCGCCACTGACTTGTGGGCCCCGCCGAGCACAGTGCCGCTGACGTGTGGGCCCCCAGGCCACTGTGACTGTGCGCCCGAGCGCGTGGACTCGGTCCACGAGCACAGTGCCCGTGGACCGAGCACAGCGCCGACACGTGTCAGCACGGGATTTTTCCCGGATTTTCTGATTATCTGATTAATTGGAAAATCAGTTAAAAACTTCCAAAATTCATATCTTTTTCTGTATAACTCCAAAAATTGTGAAACCAATTTCTAAAATTTTCTAAAATCAATATCTTGCTATTGGTACTGGTCTTGTCCATTTTGGAGTTCATTATTTATTGAGTTGGTATTTATTTGCTCTCTTTGCCGTTGTGTCTTTTCCGGTACTTTCCACCGATTAGGATTCGACGACGCCGGAGACCTGCACTTCGACCAAGCTCAAGATTTCCAGGACCCCTCCGCCTTTAACCAAGGCGAGTCAATACTTTGATCATTCCGAACCTACATTTTATGCAAACTATGTTTATTTAAAATAGCAAAATTGCATGCTTTAATTTTGTAAACAATGTTATGTTAAAGCTTAAGGTAGTTAATTACCCATTTGTTGATTAATTACTTATTAAGCCATCCTTTGATAATTGAATCCAGTATTCCTTGTCACCCTAGTAATTATATGGTAATACTAGTATAGGTTGTACTTAAGCGACATGCTAGTCTTGCTTAAGTACCGGGACAATAAATGCCCCGCTCATCATCCTTTAAACATGAAAAATAGTTTTGGGCAGTCATTGGATGTAGATGACTGGTGTGTTGCGTTAATTGGTTTTCCTTTCCAAAACCCTAAACAACTTGCTATACCACATCTGGACGGATGGAAAGAACGGTGGGTGCGGACGTAGCACGAAATGGTTGGTATGTGGTATGAACCGTCCAGGTGAATTAAGGACTTAATCTTGTCATGTCCTCCTGTGTAAAACAAGTACAACCGCAAGTCTGCAAAGTGCAACTTGGCCTAGTAAAACTATTGAACCTTGAATGTCATCCCACAACTGGTGTTTAGAAGTGTGCAAGCGGCAGGACGTATGCCAGCTTGAAAGGGACACCGGGGAGGGTGAAGTTGCCAGCTGCGCTAGTCGTTGTGGCCGGGGCCAGCTGCGCTAGTCGTTGTGGTATACATCCCGCACAACTTATGGAATTGGCCATAGGGGTGAGATGACGGAAGGGGCAAGGTAGTTTGAAACGTTACTGTGATGATCGCTCAACTACATGACTAAGGAATCGTGTGGAGTAACGAGTATGATTATCTCTTGTGGGTACAACAGTACAACCTCTGCAGAGTCTAAACTGCTTAAAGCACCGCGCTTTCTGGTCAAAGGCGCACATGGGATCTTAACCTGAGTTAGTTCTATTTCAAAAATCCTTGTGGGTGGAATGGAAATGTGTTGGGCTCATCCAGCCCTTGTTTTGAATTTTCCTGGGTAGTCTTACCCAGTGTTGATAATCGGTGGACGTAACCGTTATCAAAATTAAGCATAAGGTGGAGGTAACCTTCGCTGTTATTTAATATTGCACTTAATCTCTTTTAATGAAAATGCAATCTGTTTAAAATGCTAAGTCATAGGACTTTGTAATTATGATAATTTAAAATGTTGCTTTAGCAAATAAAAGAACTGAGCCATCCTTGTTAAGCCTTGCATGTATACTATTGCATCTCAGTGTTGGCTCATGAGCACGGTAGTTGTGCTCACTCTCGCTCCTCCCCAAACCCTCCGGATGATGTTGAGCAAGGAGACTACGCGCACTACGAGGAGCCCGAGGACGATGGCCACGGGAACCCTGAAGAGTAGCGTAGATTCTGTAGAGTAGGTCTCGCCCCAGTCTCGTGGACTCTTTGGTACTTGCGTACAACCCATATTACCCATGCCTTGGATAATATCGGTCGTACGTCGGTCACCCCAGTCGCTTGCCTGTGGAGAGATGAGCTCCATTCTCCCGTTTGTTTCCGCTGCAGCTTTATGCTTTTGCTTAATGTAATCCATTTGGCCTGGTGGCCCTTATGTAAAACTTGACCCGACGCGGTCTATGTCACTCTGATGTTTGTTTAATTAAATATCTTAAATTCGCGCCTTGTATGATATGATTCAGCAATGAGTCTGTGAGTGCTACCTACTGATCCAGAGAGTAGCACGGTAATGTTCACAGAGGATCCGGATTAGAAAATCCGGGTCTGACAGGCTCATTCCTGATGAAAGCCCTGCTTTTCTCCGTCCCTCCCTCCTCACTTCCCCTGGACTCCACACAGACTTCCCCGCAACTTCCAGGGGACTACCGCGCTTTTCTAATGGAATCGCCCATATCAGAGTACTGGATCGCAGCCCAACAACTAGTCGGCCGCTGTAGTAGCGCACGGAGCACCTGCAGGCGTCCGTCGAGTTTCCGGCATTGCCTCTTGTTCTCATAAAACTACAGCAAACTCATGACCATAGTGATGACCGTGATCGCGTTCAACCCAAACAGCTGCACGAGATTGGCTGCCATCCCAATGATGTCCCAGAGCGCCGCCATTTGGTCTCGCTACTCTTTCGTACGTGAGGAACTGACAGTGTTGCAACCAGTGAACGGTCAGGCTCGGGCCGAACTAAGACGTTCAGGGGTGATAAAACTCGTAACATACAGAGAGGGGCGTGTAGTACCTGTAAATCCAGGCTAGTATGCAGAGCGCGAGATCAATCTGCTGCTGGTCGAGAGGGAGAGGAAACAGTAATGTGATGAAGGATTTCGGTACTGCATGCAGGCCTCTTATTATTTATAGATTCAGTGGAGTGCGTATGTCTCTGCATGTTTCGAAGGTTGGGGATCTCCCGACCCTTCGTCCCCTCCTTATGTCCTCTAAACAACAAATGGACTTACACGTATAGCCTAATCAGCATACTTGGAAGGTTGAGGAGGCCTTGAGTATGACCTGCCCGGTCGGCACCCTGGATGCCCTCTCTGGATAAGCATACTTACACCGTTTTGAGGAGTAGCTGGTTCTCTCTCTGGATGCCCTGAGTTTCGCCGTTCCTCCCTCCTCACTTCCCCTGGACTCCACACAGAGTTCCCCTCAGACCCCAGAGTTTACTCCAAGCGACTCACAAGGAACATGTGAGTAGCCTTGGCTCATTCCTGATGAAATCCATGCTTTTCTCCGTCCCTCCCTCCTCACTTCCCCCGGACCCCACACAGAGTTCCCCGCGACTCTAAGGGACTTCCACGGTTTTCTCTACTACTTAAAAGAAAGAATCGGTGGTGGTCCGTCTTCCCACCATCAATCACGTCCGTCAGATCAACTATCAACCAACGGTCCGGATTATCTCGTAGCAACAAACCGCCAAACTCTAGCGGACCGGCGTCAATCGCGCACGGCACACTTGCGACAAACCCTAGCGGACACGTGTCCGTCTCGCGCACAGTGCACTCACGCCGCACTCCATCCCTGTCGACATCGTCTCTCACGCCGCATCTCCGCCTTTCCCACGCCCCCTATCGCTCTCACGCTCCCCACGTCGCCCTTGGTTCTTCTGCAAGACATGGAAGTTTAAAATTATGAATAGGGAGATTCGTGAGCTGCAACAACATATTCTATGCAAAAATTAATATTCTGTTGCAACGCACGGGCACATAACTAATCCTTCTTATATCTCAGTAGTAGAAAGCCATTTTTTTGCGATAAGATTGAATGTGAGGCAGCGATGGTTCCTACCGAATACTTTTTTTGAAAACGTGTGTTTCATGAGGAGCTCTGGTAAGGACACGTACAATGGTGTAGACAATGGTTGTCTATAGTATTTCTTCATATCATCTATAGACAGTACTAAAAACAGCTTTATAATGGATTTTTTATGTCTATATAAACAGCTCTCATATACAACATGCCTTGTTTTTTATGTTAGAGTCGACTACTGCATGAGAAATGGCTTAATTCTTTATGCTCCCCTCTCCCCTCTGCACCATCTCGTGTGCTACGTGTCAAAGCTTATATACAGCAGACGTCACATCATTGTACAGCCAAAGTCTTTACAGGGAACACACAGTGAGCATCGGGAGAGTCAAACAACAGAGGCAAAGAGATGCTACTGTGTACTTACACCGTTTTGATTTCTTGGTAAGGTCCTGTTTGGAATGCAGGGATTTAATAGATATTTTGGAGGATAAGAAATATTCTCTGTATTTTTTTAGACAGTACAAGATAGACGCACACACTCAACATGTATCGCACTCACATCATCGACGTACACACACGATAGAAATTTATCGAAGGCGCCCAAGACCTCATAGAGTGCAGGCACACGTTTCCCCACTGAACGCGCACATGTATGTACTCCTAAAATCGATGGACTTCAGCGCCAAGTCTAGAACTTAAATCCTGCTGTGCTGGATACACACCCGTATGCCTAGCCATCTGACCACCTGTCAGCTTCTAGTATTCCCTCTAATTAGATGTGAAGTTTTTTCAGGGATTCTTTTTGTAATCTTGCATTCCATGTGGCTCTAATTAATAGTCAAAAACTTCAAAAGGCACACACGTATTGTAAGTACACCATGGAAGACACATCAATTCTTGCTATTGAACTTTTATATATATGCTGATTAATCTATACGGTTATAATCTGGACTTATAAAAATAAGTGGTGCAGATCCTTTTCTTTTACTCTCAACTAATGAGAGAATTTATATATTTATTTTTCTTAATCTATACCGTTATAATTTGGACATATAACAATAAACTGGGTAGATCTTTGTCTTTTTCTTTGGATTAATGAGAGAATTTTTAAGATGTTTTTTTTTGTTTCTAATCTAAGGATTATTGTCGGACCCTCAAAGCAAAGGCGACACAATTTATTTTGGCAAAGGACCATGAATTGGTAGTCCATCAGCTAATTCATGATTATATGATGTGCGGCAGCAAACGTCAACCGAGTGATGTCCACTGTCCACAGGCCAATTTGCTAAAAACAATGTATTGTTTGCTTACACTTCATTATTGAACTACGAAAGCATGCAGAGCATGTCTAATTAATTGCATGTCTAATTTGCTTGTAGCAAACAATGCTACTCAATCGCAAAAAAATATTACATGCTTATACTGGAATGTTAGAGGGTAAAACAATGTTAAAATCTATAGACCCTACATCCCCTGATGTCCTGTAAACAACAAATGGAGTAACTCGTATAGCCAGCCTAATGCACTCCTAATCTGCATACTTGGAAGGTTGAGGAGACCTTGAGCAAGACATGCCCGGTCGGCACATGGGACTAGATGTGTTTCTCCCTCCTCAGTCCTCACTCCCCTCAGACCCCAGGGTTAATTCCAAGCGACTCACAGGGAACATGTGAGTAGCCTTGGCTCATTCCTGATGAAAGCCCTGCTTTTCTCCGTCCCTCCCTCCTCACTTCCCCCTGGACTCCACACAGACTTCCCCGCGACTTCCAGGGGACTTCCGCGCTTTTCCTTCTTATATCTCAGGGGAGTAAGCGATAAATAAAAAAATTCATTTAAAATATTTGCTGCAAATGCAATCCATCCTACCACCCATATGTTAATGTTGAATTAACACTTTTTATATAGTTTCTCCTTTTGGGCGTTCATAAGTTAATTTCAGGGGAGTACTAGCTTGTTACCCCTATATTTTACTCGTTTCCTAAGCTTGTTAATTTCAGGGAAGGTAACGAGGAAGTTTCGTGTGGACCCTTTCCGTGCCTTTCGATCTCCTCTTCTCCTTCTTAAAGGGTATCTTCAATAATTAGAGATAATTTTATTTTTATCATATGATATATCATTTTTAAAGATTACATTTTCAATATATAGTCTCTAGCACACTCTCCAATATTTATATTTTATAAATTTTTTTTGAAACAGGTCAATATGTCAATTAGAGTAGATTAATGTATTATGTCTTGTTTCGCTTGTACGACGGTCTTTTCAAGAAGAGACTACATGTGCTCTCTCTCCTCCCCTCTTTCCCAACCCTAGCGTTGTGCGTGGTGGCGGCAGCATTTGTAGCTGGGTGGCGAGCACATCGGGCAGCTCGGCGTGGGGCGCGGCTGGCACGACCACAATTGTCGGGCGGCCGCTGGCGGGGGCCACGTGTACGCGGCGGCGCTCACAAGGCATCGCAGAGCGCGCTATGGCCATGCGGGGCCCATACGCCTCCCACCGAAGGCGGCGGTGGCCATACGGGGTCTCCCGCCAGAGGCGCAACCGGTGTTCTCGCTCGCTGGCGCCATGCGAGGTGGCGGCGGCCTTTAGCTCGTGTGGCTTCGTTGCGGCGCAGCACGTGGGGCGACTCCGACGACACGGATGGTGCAAGGTACGATATAATGATCACTAACCTTGTGGAGGTGTACAACTGGGTTTTTAGGGGCCTTCGTCCTCAGCCCCTCATCGCCATCGTGGAAGGCGTTCTATACAGTACAATAGGATATTTCAGGGAGAGTCATGCAAATGCAGCACTTCATGCATCCAACTCATATACACCGTACATGCAGGCTAAGACCGAGAAGGGTCAGTCGCACACGGTGTTCGTGATGGGCAATACAGAGCATCGTTTCCATGTGCTCCTTCAGGACAGAGCTGGATTTGGGACGGCTTGCTCTCTTGTTACCTACTTGGTGTAACACCCTGGCTATTCGGAAGCCAAGATGCTACCTAAAGGAACAACATACAATTCATTTGCGGAACTAATATTCAGTATGCACCAAAATTAAATAGTCAAAACAAAGTAACAAGGAGTAAATAACCGTTCATCAACGGAGTATAACCAAGGAATTAAACATGAAAGGTCTGATGTAAACTTGAAGTGATAATTATTACAGTTCAACGCATAACCAAATAACTTAGCAAAGTTTCTTAATGAATAAGTGAATTAATGACATGTGTGAAACGTGCTTGGACTACGCCCTCCCGCTAGCAACAATACCATCAGGGTTCACCTAAAAAAACAAACACAGAAAAGCAAGGGTGAGTCGAAACTCAGCAAGCACAACATCAATCTCAACGGGTACAATGGAACAGAGCAATAATCAAAACAATAAAATATATTTCCACGAACTTGTGAAAATGCATAGTATGAATGTATGCATTGAAGGAGAATGGACCTCTCAACTGCGTATACCGGTATAACGAGTGATACACCCATCGGTATTCACTTAAGCCCGCACTTAACCAAGAGCGGGGACCCAAGTACCGTATAAAGAACGTTTCATACGGAGTGTCCAAAACCATCCACGTTGGAATGGTGGGACTTACGTGCCCATACTGGAATTGATGGGTCTTAACCAAATTTCCACTCCCGTGGACGAAAAATAAAGCATGTATGAATGGAATGAAATATGCAATCTGGATGTCATCATCTTTTATCCCAAGAAACATACATTTTGAAATCTATCAACATCATGAACAAAACGCAAGAACATTTATATATTCAACACATCATTATGCATTCATTTGAAAGCAACACAATTTAACAAACAGTACTTGCCTTCCGTGCTGCGACGTACTAGGAAGCAACGAAGGTGTCTTCCACCCACCGTCTCACCGCCTACACAAGCATTTACACGGGATAAGGATAAATAGATATGACGTATCTACACGTGCTCTACCATACCCTCTAACCATCCCACACAACCATGGGTTCAATTTGACAAATTCACCCAAAAGGCCGGATTACTACTCTACTGGCAGTTGTACAAGAAAATTCACAATTAAATATCTGTAACTACTAAAGACCTGAAACTAGTGCTCAGCTAATCCTAACGAACTAGGCTACAAAAATTTAGTTGGCGGGATCCTCTGATTCGGCCAAAACAGAGGACTAAACTGCACAAGAAGACACCGACAGAAACTTGTCCAGATTTCAGAACAGTCGTAAAGAAAAGCCTGTAACTTTCAGTCTACTGATCCTATGGAGATGATATTTATCAATATGGAATCATGGCGAAATTATATTCAAAAACCTATTTGGGTGGCCGCTCTGGATCTGGCTCTAACTAGAACAAAACTGAGGAGCAACCGACTGTCTCTAAAATCTCTGACAGACAGAGTAGTGTGCGGTTAAAAATTCATAACTCCTAAACCACAGGGTGAAATCTCGTGATCTCGCTGCCAAAAGAAAGCTAACGAAACCAGGAACCTAACTCTAGGAGACGTCAACCCGAGATTATGCGTCTAAAGGCCATCAATCTGCCGCACAACCCACTGAACTATTCTGGACAGATCTGAAACCGCAGACTGAACCAACCCAAATGAACAATTATGCGAGTAAACTAATACAAACAGCGAATCAGGACTTTCGTTACCCTTGAAGACCCGTAGAACGACGAATATCAACTTCCCGAAGGTCTCTCCCCTACTCCTTTGGCCGACCCCAAACAGCGAATAGTCGGGGAAAAGAAAACGCCCGGCGAAGGAAGAATCGAAGGAGAACACGTGGGGGTCCTGGAGCGCAACTTCGGGGAAGCACCAAGGGTGGCAACCAGGGGAGGAGGCGGCGCCAGATCTGGAGGGGAGGCACCGGGAGAGGAGGTGGAAAGGGGGAGGAGGGGTTCATGTTGAAATAACTCTTTTTATATAGTTTCTGCTTTGGGCGTTAATAAGTTGACTTAAGGGGAGTACTAGCTTGTTACCCCCTATATTTTATGATTTTTTAAATAATATTATTTAGAAAGGAATTACAAAAAATAAATAGTTGAAAAAACGATTAAAAAAATAGGCTCCTGTCATCAATCAAATTGACGACATGCTCATGTCGTCAATTGGATTGGCGACAAAAAACCTGTTGCCAATAGAACAGTACTGCCGCTAATTCAATTGGATTGGCGACAGGCGTTGGGATTTTTTTTTCAAAAGAAAACTAAAAGTAACCGTAAAACATAAGTTACACATTACAATTCGACGCACGACATAATAAGAACATGAACAGAAAATAATAAGTAATACGAAACAATGTTAGCACAATATATTTCAACACAGTGTCATCACATAGTTTGTCGATAAATTACAGTGATATTACAAAATATTTCAGCACAACGTCAATGCATAGTTTGTCGACAAATCACAATAATATTACAAAATATTCAGTACAACATATTTGAACAAGATAAATCATTCCCGTTGTCGCGACCTCACCGTCTGCCATGCCGACCTTCACGGTGCCTGTCTCGAGTGGGGCGGTCGGATGAGGTTCCCACGGCACCGTCCGGACTACCGACCTCTCCTTTATCATGTGGATTTCTTGTAGGGTATTTCTTGAAGGTATGCCCGGACTCCCTGCAAATGGAGTACTTCTTCGTACGATACCCGGCTTCTGCTTCATCCATGTCGTTCCTGATACGATGTACCTGCCACCGGCCAACCTTTCCCTTCAGCTTAGCAATGTTCGTGGACCAGATCAGTTGCTCTCAGGTAGGATAGTCGATGAAATGACCAACCACACCGTAACCATACAACTCTGTATTTCAGGTTTGCATCACCTCTACTTTGGTGAAATACTCCGAAAGGTATTGACCGGGAAGCTGCACCATTGTCGAACATGCGGCCATCATATATAAGCATAGCCTATGCAGAAGAAGAGTCTTGTTGCAAGTACATATGTAACTAGCGTGACGTAGTGTGTACTCGTCGTTGATCCTCTTACGGCTCGTTCAGCGGCGTCCTTGGGTATCTCGAAGTGAAGCTCCTGTACAACACTCGAAGAGAAATACTTAGTTACGTAATATAGTTGTGTGGGTGGGTGTTTGGATCATCTTGCAGCGCAACATGAGTAAAGAGAAATATGTGGGTCTGCGGCAAAGAACTAGCAACACTCGAAGAAAGCAATCTGCCTAGCAAAACAACGATTGTCTCGTGGAATTGTTTTGCAGGTTTGGAGGAATACATAATACGTCCAGTGCAGCTCCTATGGGATAGGCCTGATGTGGAGCCGAGCAAGCGTTGGAACCTTCTTGACCAGCTCATGCCGCTGTATAGCAGGCAACCAAAGATTCATAGTGGCGATTTCCCCACTGTGCACCTCATGCCTGAACACTATGACTCACTGACCGCATATCCACAAGGCCCATACCAAAGGCTATTTTTAATGAAGATGGTGAGGAATCTCCAGATTACCACCATACCAAAGGAAGTCGTGCAGACTCATCGGAACAGAGGTGTTCTCATTCAGCCACTAGAACCTGATGATTCGGATGACGAGTGCGTTCGCTAACTCAATCCTTCCTCAGTTATACAGAGCTATCAAACTTGTACTAGCAATCAATCAGCAGTTATAGGTATCTCACTCCTAACAACCATCTTGCTAACTGTTGTCCACTTGTCTTCAGACATTTTTTCAGGCCACTACTGAAGAGGAAATTGCACAATCTTAAAACATTTTTCAGGCCACCACTGAAGAGGAAATTGCACAATAAATATCAATTGCGATTTGTTAATAATGTGTGCGAGGCCTATTACACACAGGAGCAAATAAAAGCAGATGATGGCAATCTTCTTAACGTAGCTTTGTATGATGAGAACAACTCGAAGATCACATCTGGTCCTCTGTCTTCAGCTTCTGTGGAGGTCTTAGTTCTCCACGGTGACTTCAATGCCAATGGTCAAGATTACTGGACTTCAGAGGAGTTCAGTAGCTGCGTAGTGCGCCCACAGTCTGGAAAAGGACGATCGGTCCTAGAAGGTGATCGCGACTTAGATCTTGTTGGTGGAGAGGCAAGTGTTGGTTGTGCCTTTTTCCAGAAGACCTCCTCCTTTGCCAGAACTGGAAAGTTCAAGATGGGAGTGAAGATGAAAACTACCCTAGAAGAGAGAATTCAAGAAGGAATTAGTGAATCATTTTCTGTGACAAGTCGCCGAGGGAAAGGTACACTTTACGTCCTTTTGTTGTATGAACATGAAGTTTAACCCAGTTTCTGTAGAAAACTTTCTTCCAAATCTTGAATTTTTCTACAACTATAATCTCGAGAACAAAACGATGAAAATTTTACACTATAAAGGTCAAATCATTTCGCAAAACTCTAATACACATATAGAGAGAGATAATCCCGAAGTAAATGAGAAGTTGAGGGATTATCTCTGCCAAACATTAGAGCATGTACAATAGTAGAGACGTCTGCTATTTATATATTCATCCATGTTATCTAGAGACAAGACTAAATACAACTTCTACAATAGTTTGTCTCTATAGAACCCATAATCGTTTAATTATTGAATGAAAATAGTGTTTGTTAATAACAACAACTCACACAATGGTGTTTTGGGTCATCTCTTCAAGAAGAGACAACTAAACTCTCTCTCTCCTCCTCTCTTTCTCTCATGTCGGTAAAAATCTTATGTGGCAAAGCTTATAGACAGCTGACGTCACACTATTGTACATGCTCTTAGTAGGTACTAGTTTTCTAGTTAATGTATTGCAAGTTTCTTTAGAAGGCACTAGTTTTCTAGATTCTGTGCAGTTAAACCGTATTAATTTTGACTAAAGGTATTGTCTTGAATATGTAGTTTGTATGTGTATGAAAATGATGAGTAAAATTTACTCGTAATATTACACTTTTATAACTTTTTCCTATAATATATTGTAACAAAACTTGGTGGTCAGAGTGGCATCTTATTGACTTTGAAAAGTCATCAATGTTACCTTTATTACTGGAGGGGTATATTGCTGGCTGTTGCAGCAGTACAAACCATAAAAATGTAGCATTTATAGACAAATGGATACATCATAAGAACAAAATAATATTTATGAAAGAACTTAATATAAAATGATAAATGAATACTGAATTTATCATCTGCAAGGCTTTAATTTTGCTATGCTTTTTCTGGCCTTAAGCATTTTCTAGACATGCATCAACACAATAAAATTGCAAACCGGCGTCTAGATCCTGGAAATGCAAATTGATGTCAGATCTTTAGCATGGGAGGCTGACTAGTGGAAAGAGCATTGTGAACTCTAATACCCGGAATTTTTTTGCTTGCAAAACCCCTAAATTTTCGAATTCACTCGGAGCGCAGAATGATGTGTTTTAATAAAGAAAATATAACACAAAGTACTAACAGTTGCTTCTTGTTTTTATAGATCTTCATCCTTCAACCATGGATAGGGTCCGCAAGGATCCACCGGCGGCGCACGAGCTCAAGCTGGTGACCACTGGCGGCGCACAGTTCAAGTGCGACGGCTGCCAGGAGCCCGACAGCGGGCCGAGGTACAGGTGCGAGACCTGCAACTTTGACCTCCACCCGTTGTGCGCCCTCACGCCGGTCACGTCTACGCGCCCTCTGTCCGAGGTCTCCGAGCCACCCGAACTGTTAAAGCTTTTGCATAAGCGTGTCCCCGAACAGAGGGTCCCCGACGTCCGCCGGCTCTGCGAAGCATCCGGCTACCGCGTGCGGGGCTTCCTGTACCACTGCCGCGAGCGCGACCGCGAGCGCGACCTCGACATTATAATCGAGCGTGTCCCCGACGTCCATGCATGATCGCGGCCCTAGCACCTGTCGTTCTCTGAGGGATGCACTAGCAGTCTACTACAAGAAGCAAAATATTAATAATTAAGGATTGTAACTTGTTTTGTATTGAGAGGTTCGCTTATTTATATATGTGTGTTTGGATGTTGGAGTTGTAACCTTTAATTCTTCCCATTACAGAATGCAACTCTTGTCGAACAAATAAGCAAGCACTCCTCGTGCCTGTAACATCCGTTTTCGGTAAAGTGAGCAGTAATTTCAAATTTTAGTTTTAAATTTTAAAAGCTCTCCAAAAATTTAAACCTCAAGCTTTAAATTTCGAAACTCAGATTTTGCCTTGGTTTCAAATATCAATAATTTGGCAAATTTCAAAATCTCTCTCTCTCTCCCTCTCTCGGCCCACTTGCTTCTCCCGTCGGCCCATTTTCCTTCCCCGGCCCCTTATTTCCCCCCACTTCCCTCGGCCTTTCCCGGCCGTGTTTTTCTCCGACCAGCCTATTTTTCCCTGGCCTTTTCTCTCCCCTGGCGTCTTCTCCCGGCCGCCTTCCTTCCCCGTTTTCTCTCCCCTCTTCCGGCTTCTCCGCCCGATCTTCCGCCGCTCCCCCCTTTTCTTCCGCCGCGCCAGCACCGCCCGGTCCCTCCGGCCCCGCTCCCGCCTGCGCGCCCAGTCTCCTTCCCCCTCCCCCGGATCCGCTCCCGCATGCCACAGCGCTACCCGCTGGGTCACCCCGCTGCGTGTACCCACGCCGCTCGGTCGCCCGGTCTCCTCCGCGCCTCCCTCTCCCCTCGGCTATAAAAGCCGAGTCCCCCTCTGCCTCTCCCCCCTTCCTCGCCGGTGCTTCTTGTGGCGCCCGTGTGTCACACAACCCGAGACCTCTCAGGCACACCAAGCTAGTCCCATGATCGTGAGCTAGCTTGCACAAATGCAACAATGATGCATTCATAACCATTCACAACGAACTAATGAAGCGCACAAAGTAATATTAATTAAAACAAAGAAAGACCTTATGGTCAAGGTTCTTACAAAAGTCGCCTCACGTGGCTTAGCAACATCGAGTATCTTGCGTGAAATCTCAAAATACGTGGAGACCAATCGACATGCCCACAGCAATCGAGTGGAGGACGTGACCTAGTTCGCAAAGTCTTCAAAGTAGCCTTCTTCATAGTACTCAACATTTCCTGGTTCTTCTGCTGGGACTGATCAACAAAGGGCATAAAGCCGTGAGTACATAAAGTACTCAGCAAGTCGTAGAGAAATGTATGCACATAGTATTCATGACAGGCTTAAACAAGGATGTCTTTATGGTTATTTTGCGAAAGCAAGTTTAACGAAAAATACAATAATTAGATTGCAAAGCAGGATTTTAAAAGATTAATACATAGATAACCAAGTTCTTTTGAATCAAGCAGTGAACATCCCGTTCACTTCCCAACCATTCCAACCAAACGCTTCCATCGAACCAAACCACATTTTTGAAAACACTACCCCTTGCGCGAAATCACCAGGCATGTCCGTAACCGGGGACACGGCTATTCGAATAGATTTTGACACTCTGCAGAGGTTATGCGGCTTTACCCACAAGAGATAAATCACTTGTAATGTCCGTCTGACACACTTCCGAGGGTGTGCGACTAAGTGACTATCACAAAGCCTTTACAAAGTTCCATTTTGCCTCGGTTCTGTTCGCTAAGGTTTCGCCATCACAGCCCCCTCTTGCGCCAATAATCAACCCTAATGTAACCGACCCAAAACTTCCCTAATTAGTTGGCGTGTCCGTCCCATACCGGACTTATGGTTGCACGAGGTGACCCAGATCAATGACTTGCAAAGTTAAGTCCTTAGTTGGCTGCTCAGACAAGTCTACCACAACCCAATGTGCATCACACACCCACTCTAGCTTCCTACCTCAAGCCCGAGCATAAATCATTTTTGTTCATTCCCGACCAAATGGCAATCCTCGCCATGGCACAACATCTTTTAATAAAGTGGCCTCACACCACAATTCCATAGTTCCATTAGTCAAATTTCAATAATCATTGAACATGTGATCGAAAATCTTCATGTAACTAGAGCATGTCTAAGCAATAATACGCTCCGAGTTGGTAATACAATTGTGTCCAACTAGTATCAACCATCCTAAGGTGTCCAAGGATATATGTCAATCAAGGAGACATTTCATTTTCAATTCATCAAGGAGGCATAATGACAATTTGGTAATTATCTACTCCCAAAACCATTTTTAATAAAACTAGCCATGCATGATAATTTAATACAATATACATTTGTAAAATGGGTTCAACATGGTCAAAGGCCTCACGACTTGCCTTCGTTGACGAGGAGAGGGTCTTGATCGTCGGTCGAAGAAATCTTCCAAACGCCTAATCTACACGTGCGAGAAAAGCAACAAATAAATAAAACAGCACCAAATGAACTCCAAAATTACAAAACCAGTGCCAAATGAAAGAGGGTGAATTTATATGAATTTAGAAATTTGGATCACCCAAATCGGAGTTCGGATGTGAAAGTTATAGCCAAAAGAAGTTTCAAAATCACATAAAATGATGAAATTAGGGTTTTCGGATTTTCCTAATTATTTTTCTTGGAAAACCGGATTTTCGACGTCGTGCCACGCGCGGCGCTTACGTGGCAGCCACGCTGGCGAATCACGACGCGCGCCGACGTGGCGCCATCGCTGGTGGCCACGTGGGCTCGGGCCCACGTCGAGAGAGAGAGAGAGAGAGAGAGAGAGACGGCGCGCGGCGGCGGCGGCGGAGCTGAGAAGACGGCGGCGACGCCACGGAGAACGGCGAGGCGCCGAGAGACGGCGCGAGGCGGCCGGAGGCGGGAAGAAGGGAGAGCGCGGCGACGCAACCGAGCGAGAGAGAGAGAAAAAGAGAGGAGAGGAAGAGCGCGCGGCTTTAAAGGCGACGGCCACGAGCGGACGGACAGCCTTGGCTGCGTCGTGGCGGCGCGCGCGGAGGCGGGGACGAGACGGCAACGGGTGTGGCCGGATGCGGCGGAGGCGCTTGAGGCGAAGCGGATTCGCGGCGGCGGAATCTCGGCGTCGTGGGAGAGAGAAGCGCGGCGGCGTCGGACGACGAGCGGAGAGCCGTCCGATTTCGACGGACGGTGGCGAGCGAGGGAGGCGCGGTGATGAAGGCCGTCCGATTGACGGACGGTGGGAGGCGAAGAGGCGCGGCGAGGAGAGACGGCGGCGCCGTCCGATTCGACGGACGGTGGGAAGCTGGAGGCGCGGCGCGCGAGGACGTTGGATGGAGATCCAACGGCGGAGGGCGACGGCGCGCATGAGCGAAACGGACGCGGAGCGGGCCGCGCGAAAAACAGTGATTGGGCCGAGAGATTCGCCCAAAACCGAAAAGGATTTTTAAATAGCTTTTAATTTACGTAAATTCAAATAAATCAAAAGGCAATTTAGAAAATAGCAAATAGACTCCAAAAATTCTAGAAAAATTCACGAAATTACTTGAATTATTCTAGACTTAATAAAAATACTTTTAACTTTAAATTTTCTTTTCTTTTGCAAATAAAATAACTTTTCCATTTCGGATAAATCAAAATCAATTTCTAAAATCCAATAAATCCAAGAAAATTCTTAAAATAATAATTTTGATTTTAAATTCAGAAATCTCAATCAAACCAACTTTAATTTAATTGAAGTTTGATTAACTCATATTCAAATGCAAATGGATTTTGAAATTTCCAATTTAAGCTTTTGTGAATAGAAACAAATGGTTCTCTTTTAAAATTTTCAAAACTCCAAAATCGGGGCGCTACAAACCTACCCCTCTTAAAGGGAATCTCAACCCGAGATTCGGTGACTAGAGAATAGGTGGGGAAACTCGACCTTGTGTCTTCTTCTCGCTCCCAAGTGGCTTCTTCTTGGTGTGGTTGCTCCACTGGACCTTGCAGAAACGGATGGTCTTGCTTCTGGTCACTCGCTCTGCTACTTCCAAGATCTTGATGGGATGCTCCTTGTAGGTGAGGTCTTCTTGCAGGGCAATTGATTCCACTGGCATCTGCTCTTGCACTGCAAACACTTCTTCACCGCGACACGTGGAAGACATTATGCACATCGGCGGTGGCGGGGAGCTCCAACCGTAGCGACTTCTCCTCTTGGGCTAGAACGGAAAGGTCCGATGTACCTTGGTGCAAGCTTTCCACTTACTCAAACGACGCATCCCTTTGAGGCGACACCTTCAGTACACAAGATCACCAGTGCAAAAGCTAGATCTCGCGACGGTTATCGGCATAACTCTTCTCGCTCGGTTCTTTGTTTTGACCTTTCTCTGATTGATCGAACTTGCTCTTCGGCTTTTTCCAAAATATCTGGCCCAAACACTTGTCTTTCGCCTACTTCATTCCAATACAACGGTGTTCTGCATTTTCTTCCATAAAGGGCTTCAAATGGAGACATCTGGAGGCTTGACTGATAACTGTTGTTATAGGAAAACTCTGCATAAGGTAGCATTTGATCCCAACTGGTCTGATTGGCTAAGGCACAAGCCCTTAACATATCTTCTAGGATTTGATTTACTCTTTACATGCATCCATCCGTCTGGGATGATAAGTCATCTTGAAATTTAGATTAGTACCCAAAACACTGTGCAACTTCTGCCAAAATCTTGAGGTGAACTGGGTTCCTCGATCTGACACGATCTTCTTCGGCACTCCATGCTGGCACACTATCTTTGCCATGTACAATTCTGCCAGTCTATCACCAGAGTAAGTAGTCTTGACTGGGAGAAAGTGAGCAACTTTGGTTAGACGATCCACAATTACCCAGATAGAATCATAACCTGACCTTGTCCTTGGCAAACCAGTGATAAAATCCATGCCAATTTCTTCCCACTTCCATTCGGGCACTTTCAAGGGTTGCAGGAGTCCAAAGAGTCTTTGATGCTCGGCTTTAACTCACGATGACATCACACTGAGCTACATACTCGGCAATCTCACGCTTCATGCTAGGCCACCAATACATTTCTTTAAGGTCTTGGTACATCTTTGTGCCTCCAGGGTGAATGGAGTACAAAGTTTCATGGGCTTCCTTGAGGATCACCGCTAAGCTCTTTACGATCTGGAACACGATTAAACTTGTCAAACCAAATGGTGCCTTGCTCATCTTCCGAGAATCTCGTGGCTTTACCTTTCTTCATGCTGCTCTTGATTTCCTTAATATTGACATCTTCAACTTGAGCTTCCTTGATCTGATTCCGCAAAGTGGGTTGAACTTCTAAGGCGCCTAGATAACCTTCCTCAACCAACTCTAACTTGAGCTTCGAACTCTTCATGAAGGGTCATCCGATTTTCCTTGATTGATGAGGTATTGCAAGAGACTTTTACGCTCAAGGCATCTCGCCACAACATTAGCTTTGCACGGTGGTAATGGATTCCAATATCATAATCCTTGATTAACTCTAACCACCTTCTTTGCCTCATATTAAGATCACTGAGTGAAAATGTACTTCAAGCTCTTATGGTCCGTAGACTTCACAACATTACCAATAAGGTAATGACGCCATATCTTTAAAGCATGCACTACGGCCTAACTCCAAGTCATGAGTAGGGTAATTCACTTCATGAGGCCTCAACCGACGGAAGCATAAGCTACTACCTTCCTTTCTTGCATCAGACACAACCAAGTCCTTGCCGGATGCATCACGAGAAAATCTCAAAATCCTTCCGACATCGGCAAAATCAACACCGAGTCGTTGTCGACGCTTCTTTAACTCTTGAAAACTTTGCTCACAATCATTGTCCAAGCAAATTTCTTTTCTTTCTTCAATCTGCGAGTGAGGGTCTTGCTATCTTGGAGAATCCTTCTATGAATCGACGATAGTATCCTGCCATTCCAAGAAAACTTGACTGAGGCATCGACTTGGGTGACTCCCAATTAAGCACATCCTTAACCTTGCTAGGGTTAACAGATACTCCTTCTGCAGACATGACATGTCCCAAGAAAGTAACTTCTTTCATCCAAAACTCACACTTGCTGAATTTAGCATAGAGTTGATGATCTCTAAGCTTATTCAGACCAAACGGAGGTGCTCTTCATGCTCTTCTTCACTCTTGGAATACACCAAAATATCGTCAATGAAGACAATGACGAACTTATCCAAATACTCCATGAATACTTTATTCATCAAGTTCATAAAGTAGCGGGCATTGGTCAATCCAAATGACATGACCGTGAACTCATACACCCATACCGGGTTGAGAAAGTGTCTTGGGAATATCTTACGACGAATCTTCACCGTGGTATCCTCGACCTCAAGTCTATCTTGGAGAACACTCGGCTCCTTTCAACCGATCAAACAAATCATCGATCCCGGCAGAGGTACTTGTTCTTGATGGTGACCTCATTGAGGGCTCGGTAATCCACACACATCCGTTGGGTACCATCCTTCTTTGCAACAAAGATCACTGGGGCTCCCCAAGGTGAAGAACTTGGTCGGACAAAACCTTTCTCTTGCATTTCTTCAATTTGCTTCTTGACTCAACCAAATCATTGATGAGTAATCAGAGGGTCTCTTGAAAATAGGTGCAGTTCTGGAACAAGATTGATGACAAACTCAAGTCTCGATGCAGCGGCATTCCGTAGGTCATCAGGAAAGACATCTGAAAACTCTCTGACTACTAGCACTTCTTCCATAGATACAACATTGGCACTGCAGACTAAAGCTCCAGCTATCTTCTCTGGTGAGGCTTCAAACTTTACCTTGGTTCCATCCGGACTGACCAAAGTGATGCTTCTACCACCACAATCCAAGAGGGCTTGGTGATTGGCAAGCCAATCCATTCCCAAAATCACATCAAGAGACTTGGTGTCTATGATGATAAGATTAGCAAGGAATTCTACCCCTTCTATGGTCACTTTAACCTTAGGGCAACCTTGGTTCGTACTCAATTCCGAACCGGGAGATTGAACCAACAAAACACTTTTAAGAGGCAAAACTTCCAACTGGTGCCTTTCAGCAAAACTCCGAGAAACAAACGAATGCGAAGCTCCGTAATCAAACAAAACAAAGGCAGTCTTTGAATTGACAAGGAACTTACCCAAAGACGACGTCCGGTCGTGCAGGCTTCCTCCACAGTGGTGTGGTTCACACGACCTCTTCCAAAAGGCTGAGGAGACTTGACTGGTGCAGATGGAGTTTGAGGGGCTCCACGTGCGACTCCTGGAGCGGGGGTCCTGGTCGGAGTGGCTCCCATGTTGAAACGAGCAGAGAAGGGCCTTGCCTCTGCAATCAGCTTCGCGGTGCCCGGTGATGGCACTTAAAGCAGTGATCCACCGCAGGGTTGACATTCCTTGGTCTGCTGTTCTTTGCCGGAGCCGCTGAAGCTGCGGGTCACCGGGCTTGGCCGGGCGAGTCTTTCTCTGAGGGGCTCAATGTGACAGTGGAGCAACACGGCGAGGCGGCACATTCATTCGACTCTCTGGGAGTGAGACCGATGGGCACCGTGGTCGCATCATCTTTCTCTTGGGATTCTTCAAGCTCACGGCGGGATTCTTCGATGAGCATGGCCTTGTTCACCAAGTCTTTGGAAATCAATAGTCATTCCCAATGACTTGCACCTTCAAACCGGGTTGAGTCCTCTCTTGAAGCGCTTCGCGGGCATCATCTGTGGCAACGTCCTCGGGCATAACGGACAACCGAGTGAATCTGTTAAGATATTCACTCAGCGACATGTTGCCTTGCCGCAACTCACGAAACTCATTCTTCTTCATTTCCACCTTTCCATCGTGGATATGGGAGTGGCGAAAGCTCAAAACTTCGGCCCAAGTGATACTCTCATGGTTTCCATGGCGGCACAATAGTTCTCCCACCATTCGCAATGTACCTTCGGTGGTGAGTGGCATACGAGAACCTTCTCGCGATCATCACAACGGGTGATAGCGAGCTTCTTTCCATGGAACGCAACCGGTCATCTGCGCCCAATGGCTCGGAGGAGCTAGAGAAAGTGGGCGGATGGGTCCTCAAAACTCGCCAACTCGGGTGAGGAAACACCGGGGTGGAGCAGCGGCGTGGCGTGGCGCTTGACTGCTTCGATTCATCATTGCGGCGAGGCAGCGGCCGGTCGGTCTGGCGATTCATCATCCGAGTCATGTTCGCATCAAAGAACTCATCACCGCGTCTGGCTGCCATGAACTCAAACCGGATCTCGCACCGGCGGCTGGGAAGACGGGCATCGCGCTTGAGTCTCATCCTCGCTTATGGAGTTGCGGTCCGAACCATCTGCGACAAAGCTTCACCGGTTTAATAGGCGAGAAGAAGAAAGCAATTTAGATGCGAGGAAAGCATTTAGATGAGCGAGAAACAAGGGGATAGATGGATCAACCTAATGCGGACAAAATTGGTTTTACCTAACGAACGGATAGCCTAAAGCTATCAAGAAGCAAACCAAAAGAGGCACTTAAGCACAAAAGCACTATTACGCAGACTAAACGACTCTAAAACTAGGAGGCGACCACCAATCTAATCTTTACGGAGGGCAACATGAAACAAATCATGGAATTTGAGCTTCCAAAACTTCCATTGCTTGATCTTGAAGGGCTCGATCCTAGGGATATTCCAGAGATAAGGAGTCAATTAAAATTTGGAAAACCAAGTTCGTAAAAGATAAGATGAAAGAACTCAAGAATGATATAAGAGGGTAAGATGATAAGATAAGAATAGAATAAGGTAAGAAAGAACAGAATAAGATGAGAGAAGAATTTCTAGTCAAGTTAATTGCTTGGTTTGATTTAGAAAATATATTTTGAATCTTTGACTAAGACGACCAATCTAACTAAAGGTTACGTCCTACAGTCGATATGGCTCTGATACCATCTCTTGTCGGCGCCCCGGGTGTCACACAACCCCGAGACCCTCTGTGCACACCAAGCTAGTCCCATGATCGTGAGCTAGCTTGCACACAACAACAATGATGCATTCATAACCATTCACAACGAACTAATGAAGCAGACAAAGTAATATTAATTAAAACAGCAAAGACCTTATGGTCAAGGTTCTTACAAAAGTCGCCTCACAGGGCTTAGCAACATCAGAGTATCTTGCAGCGGAAATCTCAAAAATACGTGGAGACCAATCGACATGCCCACAGGCAATCGAGTGGAGGACGTGACCTAGTTCGCAAAGTCTTCAAAGTAGCCTTCTTCATAGTACTCAACATTTCCTGGTTCTTCTGCTGGGACTGATCAACAAAGGGCATAAAGCCGTGAGTACATAAAGTACTCAGCAAGTCGTAGAGAAATGTATGCACATAGTATTCATGACAGGCTTAAACAAGGATGTCTTTATGGTTATTTTGCAGAAAGCAAGTTTAACAGTAAATACAATAATTAGATTGCAAAGCAGGATTTTAAAAGATTAATACATAGATAACCAAGTTCTTTTGAATCAAGCAGTGAACATCCCGTTCACTTCCCAACCATTCCAACCAAACGCTTCCATCGAACCAAACCACATTTTTGAAAACACTACCCCTTGCGCGAAATCACCAGGCATGTCCGTAACCGGGGACACGGCTATTCGAATAGATTTTTGACACTCTGCAGAGGTTGTACAGCTTTACCCACAAGAGATAAATCACTTGTAATGTCCGTCTGACACACTTCCGAGGGTGTGCGACTAAGTGACTATCACAAAGCCTTTACAAAGTTCCATTTTGCCTCGGTTCTGTTCGCTAAGGTTTCGCCATCACAGCCCCCTCTTGCGCCAATAATCAACCCTAACAGAACCGACCAAAACTTCCTAATTAGTTGGCCAGGTCCGTCCCATACCGGACTTATGGTTGCACGAGGTGACCCAGATCAATGACTTGCAAAGTTAAGTCCTTAGTTGGCTGCTCAGACAAGTCTACCACAACCCAATGTGCATCACACACCCACTCTAGCTTCCTACCTCAAGCCCGAGCATAAATCATTTTTGTTCATTCCCGACCAAATGGCAATCCCTGCCATGGCACAACATCTTTTAATAAAAGTGGCCTCACACCACAATTCCATAGTTCCATTAGTCAAATTTCAATAATCATTGAACATGTGATCGAAAGTACTGCGGGTAACTAGAGCATGTCTAAGCAATAATACGCTCCCGAGTTGGTAATACAATTGTGTCCAACTAGTATCAACCATCCTAAGGTGTCCAAGGATATATGTCAATCAAGGAGACATTTCATTTTCAATTCATCAAGGAGGCATAATGACAATTTGGTAATTATCTACTCCCAAAACCATTTTTAATAAAACTAGCCATGCATGATAATTTAATACAATATACATTTGTAAAATGGGTTCAACATGGTCAAAGGCCTACGACTTGCCTTCGTTGACGAGGAGAGGGTCTTGATCGTCGAATCAAGAAATCTTCCGAAACGCCGGAATCTACACGTGCGAGAAAAGCAACAAATAAATAAAACAGCACCAAATGAACTCCAAAAATTACAAAACCAGTGCCAAATGAAAGAGGGTGAATTTATATGAATTTAGAAATTTGGATCACCCAAATCGGAGTTCGGATGTGAAAGTTATAGCCAAAAGAAGTTTCAAAATCACATAAAATGATGAAATTAGGGTTTTCGGATTTTCCTAATTATTTTTCTCTTGAAAACCGGATTTTGACGTCGCGACCACGCGTGCGCTTACGTGGCGCCCACGCTGGCGAATCGCGCGACGCGCGCCGACGTGGCGCCATCGCTGGTGGCCACGTGGGCTCGGGCCACGGTCGAGAGAGAGAGAGAGAGAGAGAGAGAGAGGCGCGCGGTGGCGTCGGCGGCGGAGCGGAGAAGACGGCGGCGACGCCACGGAGAACGGCGGAGGCGCTGAGACGCAGCGCGGAGGCGGCCGGAGGCGGGAAGAAGGGAGAGGCGCGAGCGACGCAAGCCGAGAGAGAGAGAGAAAGAGAGGAGAGGAAGAAGCGCGGCGGCTTTTAAAGGCGACAGCCACGAAGCGGACGGACAACATGGCCTTGTCGTGGCGCGGCGAGGCGGGACGAGACGGCGAACGGCGTGGCAGCGAGATCGGGCGCGCGGCGGCGGAATCTCGCGCGCGTGGGAGAGAGAATGGCGGCGCAAGGTCGGGGACGAAGAGACGGAGCCGTCCGATTCGACGGACGGTGGCGAGCGAGGGAGGCGCGGTGAGTGGAAGGCCGTCCGATTTGACGGACGGTGGGGAGGCGAAGAGCGCGCGAGGAGAGCGGAGGGCGCCGCCCGATTCGACGGACGGTGGGAAGGGAGGCTGAGGGCGGCGGGACGGAGACGCGCCGCGACTACGCCATGCGCTCCGAGAAGCGCCACGGATGGAGATCCAGCGGCGAGGCGACGGCGCGACGGAAGCGAAACGGCGAGCGGGCCGTCGAAAACAGTGATTGGGCCGGGAGAGATTCGGCCCAAAACCGAAAAGGGATTTTTAAATAGCTTTTAATTTACAGAAATTCAAATAAATCAAAAGGCAATTTAGAAAATAGCAAATAGACTCCAAAAATTCTAGAAAAATTCACAGAAATTACTTGAATTATTCTAGACTTAATAAAAATACTTTTAACTTTAAATTTTCTTTTTCTTTTGCAAATAAAATAACTTTTCCATTTCGGATAAATCAAAAATCAATTTCTAAAATCCAATAAATCCAAGAAAATTCTTAAAATAATAATTTTGATTTTAAATTCCAGAAATCTCAATCAAACCAACTTTAATTTAATTGAAGTTTGATTAACTCATATTCAAATGCAAATGGATTTTGAAATTTCCAATTTAAGCTTTTGACGAATAGAAACAAATGGTTCTCTTTTAAAATTTTTCAAAAACTCCGAAAATCAGGACGCTACACTTCTTCCCCCCCTCTGCTGCGAGGAGCCGAAGCCTCTGCGTCGCCGCCATCTCCATCTCCGGCGCCCCTCCGGCCGGTTCTTCGCCGCAGAAGAATCACCCTAACGCCCTCAACCTCCTTCGTCCGTCAACCGAGCTCCTCGCCATTGTGCGCTTTCTCCCAAGCCGCCGCTCCGTCATTGGCTTCGCTGCCCGCCGCCCGCGCCGCCGTCATCTCGGTGAGCACCCGCGTCACACACCGGCCGTGCTTCCTCCTCCCTCTCCTCCTCCGGCCGTCCGCCACCACTTGGCCTCTACGCCATGCGCTCCCGTCGCCACCGCTTGGCCTCTAGGCCTTCCCTCCGACGCGCCTCGCCGCACCGGCACCTCCCTCGGCTTCCTCGCCGCCGGCAACCCATTTTGGGTGTCCCTGCCGCCTCTCCGGCCACCGCCCGCCATCGGCAGCCGCCGCTGTGCTTCTTCCCCCTGCTCCCCTACTTCCCTCCCTTGTAGCCGAGGCTGCTCTGTCTCTCTGCTTGTGGGCCCCTAGGCAGTGAATCAGTAGCAGTAGTAGTGTGTCTGAAGCTCAATTGGTAATTAAAAATTGTGTAATAAAACTTGCAATGTTTTGTTAACCTCTGTAAATTAGCAACTATCCAATTGCCAAAAGTTAGCTAAAATAATTATTCTATAATATTTAAAAGCTGAGAATTTAAGAACTCAAATTGCCAAATCTCTGGAAATTGAAGTTCGTGCAAATAAATTTCAAAACCTTTGCAACATCTCTACAAATATTATCAAGTGATTAATGAAATTAATTTAAATAATCTTTTCCACTGATGTTTGAATCTATGAGTTATAAGAAATTGATTTGCAAATTCCTAGAAATAAAATTGAAAGCTATCCAAGAATAATTAGGTTTATCTCAATATCTTACTCTAGAAACTGGAATAATAATCTTGCAAATCCTATCAAGTATTCTTTGGTCCAAATGATCTATCACCTCTTGTTCCCAATCTAGAAACTCGCCAAAGATGATTAGAAATAATGTAATGAAAAGATAAGCCCGGCAAAAATTTCCAGTATCCTCCTTTTGTCTTATTAAATCCAATTTAACCCCCTAAGCGAAATAACTAAAATCAACAAAAGCTTTAAAACAAAACACAGTGCTGGCGGTCTGATCACTGGGTCAATGGCGGTCTGACCGATGACCCTTGCCGGTCTGACCGGTGACCCTCGGCGGTCTGACCGTCGAGCTCCAGAACAGATCAAACAGCCCGAGGAGCGAAGTTGCAAATAGATGTAACTTTTGATCTACAACTCCAAACTCGATGAAACTTCGAACACACCTTCTCTATGATGTCAGGAATCTATTCCAATCAAATATTGTGATAATTCTTGGAATAATTACGATACTTTTCCGTTTAAGAGGCGGAAGGTTCAAAACCGAGTCAAAACAAAACTAGATCCAAAATCTTGCTCGTGGATGATTGATAATCAAGATGATCCTAGATAGGTTCCCACATATCACAAAAAGCTAGATCACGTGAAGAAATCAAGCAAAAACTCACAGATCAAAGAAAAACTCAAAATCATCAAATAGAGAGAAGGAAAGCAAAGAGACAAAACTTTGATCAAAATTTTCTTGGATTGATTTGATATGATTTTGGCTTACAGCCACTCCATCAATGGATGATAAAGCTCAATCTATGAGCACGAAATCAAATCAAAACTCTCTAGAACCCTAGCCTCCACAAAGCCTCTCCCTAAGCAAATTAGGGTTTCAAAAACTATAAAAGGGTTGAGGGGGTGCAGCCACCTTCCTCCTCTATTTATAGTGGAAACTTAGACCTTCTAGAAGTTTGACTCAATTGAGCTCCCGTTAAGGCCCAAAACAAACGGGTCACACACGCACGCATTTTAATGCGCCGTCTTTATCTCTTCTAGACCTAAACAGCTTCACCTCGCACCATCTTGCGCCGCGGGTTTGCCAATAGGTCATCCTTGTCCATCTTGCACCACGCTTGAATTCATTGACCTCACCCGGCATCGTCGATCGTTCTGGACCTGAGCTCTCCAAACCTAGTGATGAGGACATCCCTCCTTCGGATACACACACTACACAAGACCCTCCAGATCTGGGTGCTGAACTACACGGTCCTATGACAAGAGCTAGAGCATGTCACTTAATCGATCAGGTAAAGTCGTTTCTAGGGCTGAGTGTATTATTTGAGAACTCGATGATGCTGCCTAATGGAGATGATTTACTTGTACTTAGGAATCTAGGATTACGACCAGTTCAAGAAGGTCCACGACCAGTTCCGCGGGATCTACGACCACTACAAGAAGACCTACGACTAGTTGATTCATTGGACACAATCTACGACCAAAGATAGCATGGACTCCTCAAGACCACCCTAGGGCCAGTCCTACGACCAGATCTTTGACCAGAAATACACAACACAAGGTGCTGTGTCACCGTTTTGGAAACTAATAAGACTTTGTAAACGTGACGAGGTCGGAGTCCAGGTTGTGTACGCTTCATCCCACGGCCGCACAACCCTAGGTCGATCTTCTCACGTTCCCCTATATATATACAGTAGCCGCCATAGTTTAGAGGCGGGTTTTTCTTAGATTATTCTGTCAATTGCAGTTTCGCCGATTATCGGTTTGAGGAACCCCACTTGTAATCTTCATCCATATCCGCAATACAATTCAGATTGCATCTACCTTGTTCTTGTGAGTTGCTTCGATTGCTTGCAGGAACAATAACCTTCGTGGTAAGGTCGATCGCGTGCAAAGCGTGGTCGATAACGACAGGCGTGCAGGTGTAGCGAATTGCGAGGTGACGATCTGTTGGTCGGAAGCCTCAAAGCGTCAACGTCCTCACGACGAACCAAATCGAACCTATCGGAAGATCGGGCCGCCGTGGCTCATCAAGTGGTATCAGAGCAAAGGTTGCCCGTTAGGTAATTTCGTTTATCCCCTTTTGTTAGTTGTGTTCCCTCACCTAGAGTCCAGAAAAACTGCCCTACAAAAAGTTTTAGATCGTAATTATTCCGCTGTCCAAACCACTTTGTGCCTTTCGCAATTTTGTTTTTAGTTTTCGCATTGTTGAGTTCGAGTCCATCGTCGGTGTCTTTGTTGCTGGTTTAGAGTAGCATTCTTGGTCTCTAGTCAGCACCGTCGCTGCCGTGCCACCATCCATCCTGGACGCACGACCTCCTTTTGCGAGCGATACCCATTCGACCACCCGCTCGGGATTTACCATCTGGTCGGAATCGAACACCTACTCGGATCCGACCACCTCTTCGAGCAACACCCATTCTACCGTCCACTCAGGAACTACCACCTGGTCGGATTCGATCCCCTGGTCGGATTCCGTAGCCGCAACAGAACTAGTCCAAGTTCAGAGAGAGAGAGAGAGAGTATCTTTTAATTACCTTTTTACCCCTGCTCTCCGGAAAAAGTTTATGACCCAATCACCTCATCGGACCCAGAAAGGGTAACAGAAGAATTTTTGGGCTTGGGTCACGTTTGAAAAAAAAAAGAAGCAAAAAGTGCAAAGAAAAGAAAAGAAAAGAAAAGAAGCAAAAAGTGCAAAAGAAAAGAAAAGAAGCAAAAAAAAAGAGTGCAAAAGAAAAAAAGAATAAGCAATTCGACCACCCCTAGTTGGTCTACTACTAGTTCCAGCCTTGCATCCTTTGGACTCCTTTGTATCGAGTCCTTGTTTCGATCAGTATTGTGCTAAGGCTAGGAGCACTTTTAGACCAAGAATCGTGATTTAGTCTTGTGGGCTTTGGTTCAGCTTTGCTAATCTGATTTCATTATTGCTATTCCTTGCTACTAAACATTGCCTGTCCGAGCTCCACATACTTTCGACCCTCTGATTGGATCCTCGCATTCGCCTCCGCCGTGATCGTACATCCCACCTTCGCCGATTAGACCACCTGCTGCAATTTGGTAAGAAACTCATAAGAGTTTGGTAAGACGCTTGAGAGTGTGTGATTCCACCCTCCGACCACCTAATAGTGATAGGGATAATACCTTTGTGTTGTCTTTTGTCTCCTACTAACCATGTCAGGTGAAGGAATGGATGCGCAAGAGTGTGTTTTGAGGGAAGAGCTCATGACGCTATTGGATGAACAACGCACTACCGTTAATGAGGACATCGACAGGAAGCTTCAAGCTACCACGATCACATTACAACGCTCAATCAACGATAGTATTGCGGCGCTCACTACACGCCTCGAAAGAATGGTGAACCAACCACCAAACGTTGGTCGTGTGGAACCTCCGGGTGTAGCCCATGACCATGAGTTTGATAATGATAATGAGATGCACGACCACGACGCCTTGGATGCACGACAACGAAACCGACTGAACTTCAACCGTCAAGATATGAGAGGTAATAATGTTCAACAACATAATGCACGTGTTAATGATGATCCATATGCTAAAGTTAAGTTGCCTACAACCTCTATTTTTGACCCAGCTCAAAACACAACTTTTTGGCACTGGCCGGTCCGACCGCCGCCCTTGGCCGGTCGGACTGCCACTGGCCGGTCCGACTGCCAGGGGTGGCCGATCTGACCGCCGCTTCGGCCGGTCAGATCGCCTGGGGCCTGACGGAACTGGTTCTTTGCTGAAAACACGTTATTCGACAAACCTTTAACGTCATTGCCAATTGTAACATCATCCTAAGTTCAGGAGCATATCCCCATGATATCCACAAAAACAACTCTAGAATTAGTGTTATTCCCTCCTCCTTCTTCTAGGCTTGGGGCTAGCTATTCATCTAAGATGACATAGGCGGAGTTACCCACCCACCCCACCCCATCCCTAGCAAAAAAAAGGACAACACGCACACACACACAAAATCAAAATAAATGTACAAATACACACTTTTCAAATTTACTTAGACTTTTTCCTATTCTCATCCCCTCCCCCTTTTTTTGAATGGACACCCACACATACCTAGAACGCATCATACAATGTAAGAAGGTAGGCATGGATGATTTCACATCCTGGTCGAGTCACCTGTAGTGCATGTGTCACTGCCTATTCCGTCCTGGTTGTGAATGTAAGGAACAGTACTAGATACCTCTACACCCGCGGAAGACCCACTCACTGCCAACACGCCTCCTGATTCGTCATCGTTCACCGGAATCAAGCATTGCCAATCAAAACTTGCCTTCATTAGATTGCTTCAAGCCACATCATGTAAACAAATACACCAGGGTCGAGTATCTGACCTAACATCTGGAGGACAAGGGTTCACTTGTATGATGATGGTGGTGGTGGTGACGTTGGCGTCGATGACATTCCGCATGTCGCGGAACTGGCTGGCTGTGCTCCTGCCCTTGCGGAGGCGGGACCAAATCGTGCTCTTCTTGTAGGACTCAACGAGGTCGTATGCGTCCTTGTGTTCCTTTCTAACGGAATCTCCTGTCTCCGAGTGCTGAATCACAACCCAACAACCCGTCGACCGTTGTAGTAGCGCACGGAGCACCTGCAGACGGCCCTCGAGTTTCTGGCATTACCTCTTGTTCTCATAAAACTGCAGCAAACTCATGACCATAATGATGAACATGATCGTGTCCGATCCGGACAGCTGCACGAGATTGGCTGCCTTCCCAATGAAGTTCCAAAGCGCTGCCATTTGGTCACTACGCTTCCGCACGTGACAAATTGACTGACAGTGTTGCAACAAGTAAACAGTGTGTAGGGGGGTGTGTGTAACATACCGAGAAAGAGAAGAGATGGCTGGTACCTGTACTAGAATCCACGCTAGTACGCAAAATGGGAGATGAGCATAAATGTTCCGATTGTATTGTTCGTGGACAGAATAGAAGCTACTATAATTGCAAATATGTTCAATTGTAAACTTGATTAGCTTCCTCTTACTTATTTAGGTATACTATTAGGGATAGAGTGGCTAACAAAAAAGCAGGGAAAATTATCAGCAAGTTAGAGTGCAGATTGAATAACTAGAAAAGCAGCCTTGTTTCCTCAGGAGGGAGATTGATCTTGGTGAATAGCTGTCTCAGCAATCAACCCATTTATACTATGGTGTTTTACAAGTTGAATGAGGAGATTCATAGGAAAATGGATACTATTAGGTCAAGGTTTTTTTTTGGAGAGGGACAAGTGATAAGTTCAAATATCATATGGTTAATTGGATGGCAATTTGTAGACCCAAAGATTTTGAATGACACATTCAAGTGGTACCATTGCGTCTTAGCCGCGTCAAGCGCGTTCAAGACCTGGAGCTGCTCGTGCGCCATTGCTTGTGTTCCTAATCCTACTTGTTCCTCCTCTCAATCAGGGACGTGCTCGCTGGGTTGAGAAGAAGAAGAAAGAGATTGAAAAGAAGGAATTTTGTTGTTAGTCTCGGTCTCTCTCTCTCTCTTTTTCTTTTCTAACTGAAATCGAACAAATAAATAAATAGAGTAATTCGAGAAAAAATTGAAGAAAGGATCATTGCAGGTTATTCACACGAACAGCGTATGAAATATCATCATTCTTTCCAAACCATATATATTAGTCTTTGGTGTTTATTTGCTGTAAATTTTACGAGATTTACATGTATGTAGACTCCGCAAAAGAGAACTGAAGGAGTTGAAGAGTATTCGATGAATATAAATATGTAATAGTACTTCATATCATTTGATAATTGATAGTACTACATACACGGAATGAACAAGAATCATTTGCATCACTTACATATGAGTGACCATTTTCTCAATGAGTCAAATACAAGAATAAGTAGCTATGATATGGTTTCCTTTAAATGGGCAATTTGCTCAGTAACACTACAAACATATCACGAGTTAAAAAATAACATCAATCTGTCACTAACATGTGGCCCCACAGTCCACCTGTCATCTTCACATTATATGAAATTTTTCAATCATACATCATTGCAATGTTAGCGAGTAAATTTTCCCTCAAAACAACTATAGAATTAGTGCTACTCCCTCCTCCTTTTCCCGGCTCGGGACTGGCTATGCATCTAAGATGACATAGGCGGAGTTACCCACCCAACCCACCCCATCCCTAGCCAAAAAAAAAAAACAACACGCACACACAAAAAAACAAAATACACGTACAAATACTCACTTTTCAAATTTTCTTAGACTTTTTTCTAGTCCCATCCCCTCCCCTTTTTTTTGAATGGACACCCACACATACCTAGAAATCCTCACTTTTCAAATTTCTCTTACACTTTTTTCTATTCCCATCCCCTACCTCTTTTTTTTGAATGGACACCCACACATACCTAGAACGCATCATACAATGCAAGAAGGTAGGCAGGGATGATTTCACATCCTAGTCGAGTCGCTTGTAGTGCCTGTGTCACTGCCTATTACATCCTGGCAGTGAATGTCTGGAACAGTACTAGATACCTCTGCACTGTGGAAGACCCGATCACCGGCACACGCCTCTCGATCCATCATCGTTCACCGGAATCCTGCATTGCCAACCAAACTTGCCTTCATTAGATTGCAGCGAGCCACATCGACGTACGACACATAAGATAATGGACAAGGATTCGAGTATCTGACCTAACATCTGGAGGACAAGGGTTCGCTTGTATGATGAGGATGTTGGCGTCGATGACATAGCGCATGTCGCGGAACTGGCTGGCCATGCTCCTGCCCCTGCAAAGGCGGGACCAAAGCGTGCTCTTCTTGTAGGAATCGACGAGGTCGTCCGCGTCATTCAGTTCCTTTCTAACGGAATCCCCCATCTCCGAGTGCTGAATCGCAGCCCAACAACTAGTCGGCCGCTGTAGTAGCGCACGGAGCACCTGCAGGCGCCCGTCGAGTTTCCGGCATTGCCTCTTGTTCTCGTAAAACCGCAGCAAACTCATGACCATAGTGATGACCGTGATCGCGTCCAACCCAAACAGCTGCACAAGATTGGCTGCCATCCCAATGATGTCCCGGAGCGCCGCCATTTGGTCTCGCCGCTACTCTTTGGCACGTGAGGAACTGACAGTGTTGCAACAAGTAGGTGGTCAGGCTCGGGCCGAACCAAGACGTTCAGGGGTGGATAAAACTCGTAACATACAGAGAGGAGGGGCGCGGTAGTACCTGTAAATCCACGCTTGTATGCAAAACGCGAGATCACTCTGCTGCTGGTCGAGAGGAAACTACATGGAGGCCTCTTTACATACATATATATACAGATTTCATGGAGGGCGTATATAAGCCATTTGAAATGCCATGTGTAAAGTTTTGGCATACTATTCATACTTCTGCACATCCCTCCCCGTATATATGTCCTGTAAACAACAAATGGAGTAACTCGTATAGCCAGCCTAATGCACTCCTAATCTGCATACTTGGAAGGTTGAGGAGACCTTGAGCAAGACATGCCCGGTCGGCGGCACATGCATGGGACTAGATGGTGCTCGATCTCTCTCCGGACGCCCCCCCTGTGTTTTCGCCGTCCCTCCCTCCTCACATCCCTTAGACCCCAAAGTTAATTCCAAGCGACTCACAGGGAACATGTGGAGTAGCAGGCTTGGCTCACTCCTGATGAAATCCATGCGTTTCTCCGTCCGTCCCTCCTCAACCTCACTTCCCCTGGACTCCACGGAGAGTTCCCCGCAACATCCAGGGGACTTCCAACGACTAACGAGTTTACGTACTCTGTCTAACAAGGCATATTTCCCCGCAAAATTCATATTTTCTGCATATTTCCAAGGTTTGGGATCTCCCCACCCTTCATCCCCTCATGTCGATCCTCTTCTAAACAACAAATCGACTTACTCGTAAAGCCTAATGCACTCCTAATCAGCAGACCTGGGAGACTTGCCCCGTCGGCGCATGGGAGTAGCTGATTCTCTCTCTCTCTCTCTCTCTCTGGAAGCCCTGCGTTTCGCCGTCCCTCCCTCCTCACATCCCTTAAGACCCCAGAGTTTAATTCCAAGCGACTCACAGGGAAGCCTTTGGCTCACTCCTGATAAAAGCCCTGCCTTTCTCCGTAACCTCCCTCCCCACTCCCCCTGGACACCACACAGAGTTCCCCGCGACTCCAGGGGACTTCCGCGCTTTTTTTCCTTTTCATATCTCACTAGCGCACCGTCCGGCAGTTGTTGGAAAAGCCACCTTTTTGCGATAAGATTGAATGTGAGGCAGCGAGGGTTCCAACCGAATCCGTTTTGGAAAACGTGCGTTTCAGTAGTGGCTCCGGTTAGGACACGTGTAATGTGTAATGGTACAAGCAACTACCTAGTATACTCTCGTATCATCTATAGACATAGACAGTACTAAAAACAGCATCTACAATGGATTATCTTTTTATATATCTCTATAGACAGATCCTTCATATACAACATATCTTATTTCTCGTGTTACAGTCGACTGCTACATAAGAGATGGTTCAATTCTCTATACTCCCCCTCTCTCCTCTACATCATCTCGTGTCAAGGTTTACCGACATCAGATGTCACATCATTGTACATGATCTTAACAGCTAAAGTCTTCATAGGGAACACACGGCGAGCATCGGGAGAGTCAAACAACAAATTAAGGAAAAAAAAATGTTATTGTGTACTTGCACTATTATGATTTCTTAGTAAGGTCCTGTTTGGAACGCATGGATTTAATAGATATTTTGGAGGATAATAAATATTCCCTCTATTTTTTTAGATAGTACAAGACATACACACACTCAACAAGCATCGCACTCACATCATCGACGCACACACTTTTTGTTGTATGTGTAGTGGTACTAAGATTACAAATGCTAGTATGTTGTAACTTGTACTCCAGTTAGTACTTTCCTTGGTTCATTAGCCTGCATCATGTAACCCCCTTGTTAGATCAATTGTTGTGTTGTTATCGTTGCACCATTTTTCCAAAGCACATCGCAAGAATCACTTACCTTCCTACTTACGACTCACTGCTACCCCAGTCGTCCTCACAAAAGTTTCACTCAAATATTATTTTCAAAAATATTAACAACCTACAAATAAGATTTGCTAAATGTATTACCTACAAAAATTATCATTTATTTCTCCACAATTATTTCCATCGGATTATTAAAATAATAATATTATTATTTTAACTCGCCCAACAGTCAAGGACACATAGAGTAGTCATTCAATCGTTAAGCAGCGACTATCACAAGTCGCTCAACCGCCGGACGACTATTCCATGTGTCGCTCGATCGTTGGGCTACTTTGATCAATCGACCAATGGTTGAGCGACTAGATCCAAGTCGCCCAATAGTGGAGTGATCGAAGATTATTTCAGCAAAATAGAAAAGAAGGTATATTACTGTATTTCAAAATAAAATAAAAATATTTAAAAAAAATCGAGAAAGGTAACCAGGAAGTTTTGTGTGGATAAGGTGACAGCCGTTTCATCATCTTCGTGCTCAGCCGTTTATAGATAACCGAGAAAGAGAGAACTCTCTGGTGGGGACGCCATGGTGAAGAGAAAGGGGCAGCAGAGGGGGGACGACTCAAGCTCCTCCGACGAGAGGTATGTCTTTGGCAGAAGGGGAGGGTCTGATCGTGTTAATTCATAACGATATGCATGCACCCTTGCCTGATTGAGCTCTTATTTTGCTTCAATTCTTGGCTAACTTTCTGGGGGACCAAACAGCTCAAGTGACGGGATGTCTACAAGATCTTCAAGAAAAACTAGAAGGAAAGAGGTACTTTTCACATGTTCTTAGTTTGGTGTTAGCAAAATATTGCGCCAGCAATATATGGATCTGACTGTTGGGCTATGATATTCTTTATAAATTGCACGATTTTGCACAAGTGGTCTTTGGGTTTTGTTCCTAGGCAATTTTGCATAAATAAAGAGTTACAGGGTACATCTGCTGCATACTTGCGTACATATACTATAAAGTTTTTTGTTTAGGTTCCAGCAGGTCCATAGATCTGGCACTGGAAGTTTCACGTTCAAATTCTTCATAACAATCAAATTGTTGAGTTGGCCAAAGTTCAGTTTTGGACGGGCAATCAACGCAGGCCCGGTTCATCTGGGTTTTTTTTTTTCTGCTCATTTTTTGTGTAGATGCGCTTCACGTGTGCTGGCTGATTAGTCAGCTTCTTAGTCATTTTACCTGATCAGTTACTCGGACGATAACTCGGTTGTTTACCCCAGCATAATTTTCGGACGTATAATTTAGCGGTGAGGCCCTATAATTTATTATTTCCAAAACTTTATTGTGCATGTAATTTGATCATGTAGCATATAAATTAAAGTTTTGAAGTTCAAATTTGAAATCCAATAGTGAAAATCTAAATAAAAAAAATTGCTTCTGGTACATGGGAATAGTAAATTTCACTTGTTTGAATTTCGTATATAAATTAATTTTTTCCCTATCTGTTTTGATTGGAACTAACTTTACTGTACACAACTTTGTACATTAGTCATAGTATACAGAGTTAGAATTCAAATTTCGGCCCATTTGATAAGGAATTACATATGATCATTCCTCTCTCTCTCTCTCTCTCTCTCTCTCTCTCAGGCTAAAGGGATCAAACGGATGCTCAAAGAGCTCAAGGACGAGCTCAAACGGATGCTCGAAGAGCTCAAGGACGAGCTCAAGGACGAGACGAGTGGAATGAAAAAAGAATTGAAGAAGCTTAATGAAAATCAGATCGTACTATGCAGACGATTGGAGCAACTTAATGGCTCAAGTGGTGATGTATCTCCTGCTCCAAGGTGTGTTCTTTGCTAATTGCTACCATCATTTTTTTACGGTGCCAAGAGTGAGTTAGTGAAGCTATTATTTAAGATAGCCCACACTACATGTAATCAGCATACGTAGCTTTGTTAAGGGCACTGAAATCATACCTTTTTAGTCCCACATTTCGTTTTGGCACAAAGCTCAATACGTATAGTCCCATATGGCTTCCACAGCGGTCGTTGCTCCCTTCCAGCCATCTTCCTCCTCTCTCTCTCTCTCTCTCCCTCTCCGCCATTGCTCCCACATCTGCCCATACTTCTCTCCTCCCACTCTGGTGGCGGCGTCAGCACACGCTTCACACCACATGGGAAATTTCGCAGGCCCGCACGCCGCGACCGGTCAGGCGCAGGCGGCGACGACCGGTCATGGCGGGCAGGCCTAGGGCGCATGAGGCGAGCAGGCGCAGCAGGGAGCGACGCTCGGGGAGAGAAACAGGGGAAGGAGAAGCGGGCCGGGAGCTGGGGGAGAGGGCGCAGCAGCAGGCCGAGCCCAGGGAAGAGGCAAGCCGAGCCGGGTGGCAAGGTGGACGGCTGCTGGGCCAGGGGCAACAGGTCGGCTAGTCCAAGGGAAAGGTGGGCCGGCCCAAGAAGATGAGTGGGCTGAGCCGAGAGGGAGGAGGGAGCAACGGCTGAGAAGGCCCAGCTCCAAAATTGGAAAGGAGATTCAAATCCAAGAATTGAATTCCAGGAATCTTCAACAAGGTTCGAAACACAACATAAGCTTTAAGCTAGAAGCTAGAAGTTTTGAAATTATTTGATAATTTGACAAAATGTTTGAAATCTAAATACTACGGTAAGTACTATTCACTATTTTGAAAACGGGAATGTTACAGCATAGCTTCGTGTACTTTGTCCTTTCGCAGATCAGAACCGAATCAAATGCAGCTACCAAGATTCCGGCTAAGAATCACTAGTAAGGTGAAGGAGAAAGTTGGAAAGGGGTAAAGCATATTGACTGAACATGGGGATCCGATAAATATAGTTCTGTATGATGGTTGTAATGTAATTGCAAATGACCACCCCCTTGCTTCTGCATCGGTTATGATGGTTGTCCTTAACGGAGACTTCAACAAAGATGATATTAAATACAATTGGTCCAAAGAGGACTTTCAGAAAAGCATAAGGAGACCACGAGAAGGAAATTCAGCAACAGGAGATGCGCTATCAACAGTGAGTGGCGGCACACTTAACCTGGCTGGTGGGACTTGCACTCACAGAGACGCTAAAATCTCGGAAAACTCCAGTAACAAGAAAGTTAGGCTTGGGGTGATGGTTGTGTCGCACACGGAAGAACGAGTTCTCGAAGGATTATCAAATCATTTCTTAGTGCGGGACCCACCTAAGAAATCAAGTAACTGCTTATTCTTTTCTTTATGAAATTTGCGCAATTGCACTGCTATGTTCTTGTTATACAACTCTAATCTGCACCGTTATAATCTGGCCACACCAAAATAAGTAGCGTAGATTTATCTCCATTTGGATTTTGATTAGTGATAGAATTTGTCGGATTTTTTCTTTTTAAGGTCATATATTGTGAGGTTTTCTCGCCCTCAAAATGAAAGTGGTGCAGTGAATCTCACCGGTTATTTGTATTTGTATAGATTAACTTCTTTTCTTGAAAGAATTTAGATGATATAAAGAAATTGGTCCTTAATTTTTTAGAGGAAGTAACAGGACAATTTCTCACTCCTTTAAACTTCTTTCGGAACAAATATTTTGATGCACTTGGTTTTGGTAACTTTTTTTGCGAAGAAAATTTTGGTAACATTCTGATAAGTGGCATTTTCACAGAGCCAGCTCCCGTTGACGGTTCAAGTACGCCCGAAATAACACAGAGCAAGCAACCGGTTCAAGTACACCCGGAAGTAGCGCACGTGGAGCACATCTACAGTATGAGGTGTAACCATTGGTGTGCTCAAGGATCACATAACCGGGCCATTTCCCGCCGGCCGACCAGGAACGATAACCGAGCGGTTACCGTTCGAATCGGAAAAATCTGGATAAAAATCGTTTGAATTTGACTAAAAATTAGTTAAATTTTAAAATTAAAATTTAAACATGCAAAACCCGATAAAACCGACCAGTATTTTGAATCTTAGACCCAGTCGGTAACCAATCGGGATTTTTTTCCCGTGGTTGTGCTCCCTCCGTTTCTAAATAGATACCACTCTAATATTTTGCACAACAACCGATGCACATCTACAAAGACCATGTTACCCTCATTCAAAAGCCTTCCTTAAGTTAGTTATTGCTCTTAGGATGGTGTGTATTACTCTGATGCCCATATCAAAACACAAGGTTAATTCGCACAAGGCTTTGATATAATAATAAAAAATTATACTGTGTCAGTAATTCTAAAGGCGTAAGTTTAATATAATAGAGTACAGTGACTTATTTTGTTTCCAATTCACAGTGTAGGTTACACTAACTTTCTTTTGGCATCATTCATTATTTTATTCAGCAACAACCGTCTTCGTACAATGGAGGGGGCCATTTTCATGCAACGACGGATAACACGATGAACCCATTTCCGTATGGCCCAAATGGTATGGCACATTGATTTTGTGAATGATCACCGTAGTTCAATTGGTTGAAAATGAGGGTGATATTTTAATTCTATATTTTAATAAAAGGCAGATATGATAAAAAAATTAATGATGTATAAACTAGTACTAACAGTAGATAACTCATTGTACTTCACAATATATACAAAAACATAATGTAAACAAGTCAAGCAGTTACACGAAAAACTTACAAATGAGTTCAATAAAGAACAGTAAACAGCGCAGACGCAGATTCGATGCAGTGCAAAAACGTAGATGAATCAGCAACACGAGCGGTCACGCAGATGTGCGCTGCCCAGAAACCTTATTACTGCCCCCATGCAGGTCTTCACGGTAGCAACGACTCGGAGATACTGCTCTCCTTCTTCACGGTGTACGCCGAGAAGAAGAGTCGACGAGGTTCAGACAGCGCAATCTCACAGCACAGGTTTGCAGAGGAAGAAAAGAAGGAATAGAGGCAGTTTGTCTACGCGCAATACTCTACAGACTGTGAACTGATTGATTAAATAGTCATTTACCCACTGGTAACTGACACACTTAAACAACCAATTACCCACTTGTAACTGTCTGTCATCATCACCCAATAAAACCTCAAATTCAAACATTTGAATCTCATTCAAACAGAGAGAGAGAGATGCATGGTTTAGCCAAAATAAGGTGGACTTGGTCTGCTAAGTGGCGCGCCACGTCACGACGATTTTTCACGCGAATGCGCATGCGTGCGCGCGCTTGTGTGTTTAGCCAAAACCCTCGTTCTACCCCATCCATGTGTCACATGTTTCAAAGAGTGGCAAGGACTCCACCTTATATGTTGGTCACTTCCACCTTGCCTTAGCAATATGATACTAAACCATACATACTTTGGAATTATAGAAAATGGGCCTCACTTATATGGACCTATTTCTAACAATCCCTACCAATTCCAAAGCAAGAAACAAAAGGATATCAAAGATATTGTGCTGAAGTACTGTTAATATACCAATCTTTTAGTGTAAGTCCCATATGGGTTGAACTTGCACCTAGAATGAAAAGATTCATCTTCTCACAGCTGATGAATGGACTATGCCTTAAATTCACAGCTTTTTTGATTAGATTTCACTTGAAATCTAAACTGATACTAGGCTGTCAAAGAACCTCGCCTAAACGGAGTATTATTTGGTCATGCTCCCTTATCTGCTCATGAGCTTTCTAGAGAATGCCCTATTCTCGTGAACTGCGACCTCACAATTTAGCTCAAGTAGGTGTATTCATTTTAGGTATCCTGTAGGCTAATACCTTTTAGCCTCATTGGACACTAGTATACATTAAGGTTTTAAGCCACCATTCCATACAGATGAGAGTACTCTGTCTATTAGGACACGGGTACATATATTTCAAAATGTATTCTCTTGTTCAAACATCAACTTGTTTTTCCTATTACTTAAGTCACTAATCTCCGATCAAGTAAGTATGGGTTACTATTGAGTTGTAACTCCAATGTGCCTCATTCCCATGTCCATAGACGTAACGGAAATTGCCTTCCGTGCTAGCCCCTTTGTGAAAGGGTCTGCTAGATTTTTCTCAGTGCGTATATAATTCACAGTAATCACTCCGGAGTTTCTCAGTTTTTTGACAGATTTAAGCCTACGCTTCATATGTCTGGAGGACTTCATATTATCCTTTGTACTTGTGACTTTAGCCAACACTGTTTGATTATCACAGTACATCAGGATTGTTGGTATTGGTTTCTCAACCAACGATAAGTCCAACATAAGATTTCTTAGCTATTCAGCCTCAACCGTGGCTGTGTCAAGTGCTACAAGTTCTGCTTCCATAGTTGACCTCATCAATATGGTCTGTTTGCAAGACCTCCATGAAACTGCAGCACCAGCTAAAGTGAACACATAGCCACTTGTAGCTTTGATCTCATCCGCATCAGAGATCCAATTGGAATCACTGTATCCTTCTAATACATAAGGATATCCCATAAAAGTATTTTCAAGAGATGTTGTGCCTTTCAAGAAACTCAACACTCTTTCAAGTGCCTCCCAGTGATCATCTTCTGGGTTAGATGTAAACCGACTTAATTTGCTCACAATAATTGAAATATCAGGTCTTGTGGCACCTGTAGACAGCTTATACAATTAGTTGTCTTTTCATTTATTTTTATAGATGATACAATTTTTTAATGCTTTCATGAACCTAATATATTTCTTTCTTGGTTTTGATGATACAGTAGGCCACAATGTTATAGATATATATTTCTCTCTCTTTATTCTCTTTCATTCACATCAATTTAAATTTTACATGATAGAAATTATAAATAACTGATATAAACACATTGTACTTGTGGCCAGCGGCAAAGAACTAGCAACACGCGAAGAAAACAATCTGCCTAGCAAAACAATGATTGTCTCGTGGAATTGCTTTGCAGGGTTGGGAGATCTGGGAGATTATTTTGCTGCAGATTCGGAGCACATGTCAATGTTACGTCTACATTCGTCGACGATAAGTGACCGCACGAGCGGACCTCCGTATAGCACAACTGGTATGGCACGTTGATTTCGTAAACTGACAACTAGAGTTTAATTCTAGTGGGCCAAATGCAATATTTTGAGATTTGAACACGAGACTTCAGGGTTGTGAGCATTCAAGATAACTACACTTGCATTTGTCCCACTCTCGAAAAGAAAGTGAGGTCATTCGTAACTTCAAATTAGGTTGGTCTAAAAAACTTCAAATTAAGTTGATAGCTCATGGACACGTGTTGAATAGCTTTATAATTTACGCGGTAAATAAAATTTTCCAGTTAAAATATTACTGCAATCCACCTACCACCCATACGTTCATGTTGAAATAACTCTTTTTATGTAGTTTCTGCTTTGGGCATTAATAAGTTGACTTAAGGGGAGTACTAGCTTGTTACCCCCTATATTTTATGATTTTTAAATAATATTATTTAGAAAGGAATTACAAAAAATAAATAGTTGAAAAAACGATTACAAAAATAGATACCTGTCATCAATCAAATTGACGACATGCTCGTGTCGTCAATTGGATTGACGACAAGAACCCTGTTGCCAATAGAACAGTACTGCCGCTAATTCAATTGGATTGGCGACAGGCGTTGGGATTTTTTTTCAAAAGAAAACTAAAAGTAACAGTAAAACATAAGTTACACATTACAATTCGACACACGACATAATAAGAACAGGAACAGAAAATAATAAGTAATACAAAACAATGTTAGCACAATATATTTCAACACAGTGTCATCACATAGTTTGTCGATAAATTGCAGTGATATTACAAAATATTTCAACACAACGTCAATGCACAGTTTGTCGACAAATCACAATAATATTACAAAATATTTCAGCACAACGTCAATGCACAGTTTGTCGACAAATCACAATAATATTACAAAATATTTCAGCACAACGTCAATGCACAGTTTGTCGACAAATCACAATAATATTACAAAATATTCAGTACAACATATTTGAACAAGACAAATCACAATAATATTACAAAATATTTCAGCACAACGTCAATGCACAGTTTGTCGACAAATCACAATAATATTACAAAATATTTCAGCACAACGTCAATGCACAGTTTGTCGACAAATCACAATAATATTACAAAATATTCAGTACAACATATTTGAACAAGACAAATCATTCCCGTTGCCGCGACCTCACCGTCCGCCATGCCGACCTTCACGGTGCCTGCCTCGAGTGGGGCGGTCGGATGAGGTTCCCACGGCACCGTCCGGACTACCGACCTCTCCTTTATCACGTGGATTTCTTGTAGAGTATTTCTTGAAGGTATGCCCGGACTCCCTGCAGATGGAGTACTTCTTCGTACGATACCCGGCTTCTGCTTCATCCATGTTATTCCTGATACGCTGCAACTGCCACTGACCAACCTTTCCCTTCAGCTTAGCAATGTTCGTGGACCAGATCAGTTGCTCCCAGGTAGGATAGTCGATGAAATGATCAACCACACCGTAACCATACAACTCTGTATTCCAGGTTTGCATCACCTCTACCTTGGGGAAATACTCCGAAAGGCATTGACCGGGATGCTGCACCATTGTCGAACATGCGGCCATCGTATATAAGCATAGCCTATGCAGAAGAAGAGCCTTGTTGTAAGTACATATGCAGCTAGCGTGACGTAGCGTGCACTCATCGATGATCCTCTTACGGCTCGTTCAGCGTGTCCTTCGGTATCTCAAAGTGAAGCTCCTGTACAACACTCGAAGAGAAATACTTAGTTACGTAATACAGTTGTGGGTGGGTGTTTGGATCATCTTGCAGCGCAACATGAGTAAAGAGAAATATGTGGGTCTGCGGCAAAGAACTAGCAACACTCGAAGAAAACAATCTGCCTAGCAAAACAATTGATTGTCTCGTGGAATTGTTTTGCAGGTTTGGAGGAATACATAATACGTCCAGTGCAGCTCCTATGGGATAGGCCTGATGTGGAGCCGAGCAAGCGTTGGAACCTTCTTGACCAGCTCATGCCGCTGTATAGCAGGCAACCAAAGATTCATAGTGGCGATTTCCCCACTATGCACCTCATGCCTGAACACACTGACTCACTGACCGCATATCCACAAGGCCCATACCAAAGGCTATTTTTAATGAAGATGATGAGGAATCTCCAGATTACCACCATACCAAAGGAAGTCATGCAGACTCATCGGAACAGAGGTGTTCTAATTCAGCCACTTGAATCTGATGATTCAGATGACGAGTGCGTTCACTAACTCAATCCTTCCTCAGTTATACAGAGCTATCAAACTTGTAGTAGCAATCAATCAGCAGTTATAGGTCTCACTCCTAACAACCATCTTGCTAACTGTTATCCACTTCAAACATTTTTTCAGGCCACTACTGAAGAAGAAATTGCACAATTTTAAAACATTTTTCAGGCCACCACTGAAGAGGAAATTGCACAATAAATATCAATTGCGATTTGTTAATAAGGCGTGCGAGGCCTATTACACACGGGAGCAAATAAAAGCAGATGATGGCAATCTTCTTAACGTAGCTTTGTATGATGAGAACAACTCGAAGATCACATCTGGTCCTCTGTCTTCAGCTTCTGTGGAGGTCCTAGTTCTCCACGGTGACTTCAATGCCAATGGTCAAGATTACTGGACTTCAGAGGAGCTCAGTAGCTGCGTAGTGCGCCCACAGTCTGGAAAAGGACAATCAGTCCTAGCAGGTGATCTCGTCTTAGATCTTGTTGATGGAGAGGCAAGTGTTGGTTGTGCTTTTTCCAGAAGACCTCCTCCTCTGCCAGAACTGGAAAGTTCAAGATGGGAGTGAAGATGAAAATTACCTTGGAAGAGAGAATTCAAGAAGGAATTAGTGAATCATTTTCTGTGACAAGTCGCCGACGGAAAGGTACACTTTACGTCCTTTTGTTGTATGAACATGAAGTTTAACCCAGTTTCTGTAGAAAACTTTCTTCCAAATCTTGAATTTTTCTTCTACTATAATCTCTAGAACAAAAATATGAAAATTTTACACTATAAAGGTAAAATCATTTCGCAAAACTATAATACACATATAGAGAGAGATAATCCCGAAGTAAATGAGAAGTTGAGGGATTATCTCTTCCAAACATTAGAGCATGTACAATAGTAGAGACGTCTGCTATCTATATATCCTTTCATGTTATCTAGAGACAAGACTAAATACGACTTCTACAATAGTTTGTGTGACGCCCCGTGTGATTACCCCAGGGGTAATCACACTTAGGCACACGGATTACTATTCGTCTGCCCGGTAGAACACCGCTCCGACGAATAGTAAGCCATTATCAAAGTGCGCAGCAGAACAACAAGATGGAAACTGTTATTTAATTACAACAGTTAACCACACAAAGCTAAGGTTTTATATTACACATATTTATTACAAATACCAAAATAAGACCGAGTCTTCCCCTTGCCTGCCACGCCTAAAGTGTCCCCTAGTCGTCCCAAGCGCCAAATAAGGCGTCCGCCATCGCCTCCCTCCTCACGCCGTGGTCCAAGTCTGCTGCGGCCTCATCTGCACCTGCACCTGTCTCGTCCCACTCGGGATAAATCCCAGCCGGACTAGGATCTACAAAGGAGAATACTAGCAAGGTTGAGTACAGAGTACTCAGCAAGCATTAGTAGCAAAAGATGCATCTCATGTCAATGTCTCAGATGATTATCTCAAAATCCTATCTCATGTCATTCTGAAAATAAATCATTAAAATAATTGTGGCCAATTTTATACTGAAAACACTACTGGTCACTCGGACGAAGAAAGACCCCTGGTGGTTCCCGTAGACTCCAATCCAGGAGACTGGCATGAATTCATGGTTTGTATAGCACTGCGCAGGCTTGTACCACTTTACCCATAGCTATTCTGAGCTCTAAAATGAACCAGGTCCATCACATTTCCTTTGATGCGACTTCGAGTTCAGAATACAGAACGTTTTCCAGGTTACGTGATTAATTTTTCCACCCATTACGTTCCGTCGGTGCCGAACGAATCTTCACACCGAAGTTCGTAATGTTAGTTGGGCCGACTCACCTTCACCCAACACCCCTTAGCGCATATAGCGCCCGCCTAACTGGGGTTTCAACACACTCACTCATATAACATACCCGCGTGGAAAGCATAATCACGTAACAGGGTAGCATTTTCTGCCCGCCGAAACGGGAAAATGGTTGGCACTGATTTACGGCATCTGACCGAGTAAGAGTTTTGTTGGTCCTTAGATTATAACCATATGTAAAGGAGTCCCACCTCTTACCACATCGTCAATTTCATCATTTTTCTCATTTTCATCCCCCGCCTTGGGTCTCCTTTACCCGCCATATACTATTATCATCATTCAAGTCATCATTCTTTTCTTTTCATTTTCATCTCCATCATTCCATTTAAATTTTTGAGAAATGATTTTGGATGCAATACGTCTAGTACAGCAATATACGGTTTACATTTAAAATAGCTGTATTAATGTTCAAGAGGGTCGCTTGCCTTCGTAGTAATAATAGGTGTCGGTGTCGATGAGTCCGGGATCAGTTACGCCTGTCTGCTGGGGCTCGTCTTCTGAAGCCACGCGGTAATACAATAGAATACCGAGAAATATTTAGTGATTTTTGGTGACATTTAAATAATAGACTGCTAATGCGACTTCTACTGGTTAGCCAATTTTTAATTTACAAATATTTTTCCCGAAACCCGAATCAGTTAGCAGATTACTCCAAAAATTCTATTTTAATTATTCTATTAATCCTAATTTATTTCAAAACCTAATTAATCTACAAAAATTCTAATTATCCTAACTAATCAAAATACCTAAAACCCTAACCTAACCCTACCGAATTACCTATCTACCCCTCCCCTCTAATCCTAACCCAACCCCGGCCGAAACTCACCCCCCCTCATTCTCTCCCTCACTCCCGTCTCCTCCTCTCTCTCTCTCTCTTCTTCCAGTGCAGCTCCGCTTTCGCTCCTCTCGGCGCCGCGCCTCTCCTCCTGCCACTCGCATGCTCGGCTCGCCATCGCTGGCCCGCCTCGCCTCATTGATCCTCATGGCCCGAGGCGCCACCGCCGTCTCTCTCCATGGTTCTCTGCGGCCTGCAGGCGTCGGCCAGTAGACTCGGCCTCCGGCCACGGCCGCCATGGGCTCCACGGATCCGCCCGTGACTCGGCAGATCGTCCCCGCCTCCTCGCGGCCCTTTCTACGCGCCATCTCCTCCCGGCCGGCTCCTTCCTCCACCGCTTCTTCCCTGGCGCGCCAAGGCCGCGCCTCTCTCTCGGCCGGATCTACTCGCTACTCACTCAGATCCGCGTGCTCGGCCGGATGGCTTTGTTCACTGACCCGGCGGCCTACCGGCTCTGCTACTAAGGTTTGATTCTTCTACCTCCTTAATGGTCTAGGGTTTGGTGCTTCCTTGCTAACCTATGCGAAACCAAATCTAAAGTCGGCTAATGCTCATGTATGCCTCGACGATGATGATGGATCCGGAATGCCGGAGGTCACCGGACGTCTTTGGTAGGGTTCATTGTCAATCGAAGAATGGAGAGGTTATCGCATCGATGGCGAATCGAGGTATGCTCAATTTGCTCTTCCTCTCAACTACTCCTAGTGCTCTGGAATGATAACCAATGTGCTGATGACTGCTATGCATTTCTATGGTAGGATTGACAAATCTTCTGAATATGTAAGCATGGCAAGAATGACTGAGAAATGGATGGATCTGTTCTACCTGGGTTCTTGGGGTTGGATCGGTTAGAGATGAGCCGGAGTGGATGGATCACGGATGAGTTGCCCGCCGGCCGCCCCTGCTCCCTGCTCCTTCCTCGGTCTCCACGCTTCCATCGCCTCCTGGCCTCCTCTCAGTTTCTTCCGCCGAGGAGAAGAGGTAGGGAGGGATGCTGGGATGCTTCTGGGAGGAAATGGAACTGGTTGCTTCTGGGATGGACTGGGGATTGGGATGGGGGCTTGTGCAAGCTTATGGTGCAAGGGGATGTATTCTTGTCTTTAGGCGGGGTTGGACAGGGGGTGTATTGCTGTTGTTCTGGACTTGGAAGTTGGCTGTGCGGCTTGTGAATGCTGAAGTGTCCCCGAGGAACAGGTATTGAACTGTATGTCCTGGTAAAGGAATTGGTTAAACCAGCTTTTAGGGTCAGGCAAAGTCTCGATGTGGGAAGGCAATGCAATCAGCTTTACTAAGTCACGGTTGCAATGGTGGTCGTGGAAGGGCAAGGAAGGCTTCAAAGATAGTCATGCAATGATGTAACAGAAGCTTGTGACTATACCATGCAATCTCTATACTTTAATTGGATGCAAAATACTCTTGTAAACCAATACGAAATTGGATTATGTTGATGTTTTAATGAAAATTACTTGCTATTGAACGAAATCCTGAAGGAGTGATTAATTCAATTGATCTTAATACATATCTTTATTGATGATTAGGAGATTCTAATCTCCCGGGTTCTCACATCCTCCCCCTCTTGGAAACAATTTCGCCCCCGAAATTAAAATCTCACTTGAATAAGTTGGGGTAGGCTTCACGCAGTTCTTCCTCCTTTTCCCAGGTGGCTTCTCGTGCTGAGTGGTTCTTCCAGAGTACCTTACAGAAACGGATCATCCTATTCCTTAACTGCCGGTCTTCCGTTGCTAGGATCTTTACTGGTCGTTCTTCATATGTCAAGTCATCATGAAGGGGAATGTCGAGATTGGTTATATGATGTGAGGGCTCTCTTAAACACTTTCGAAGTTGAGAGACATGAAATACGTCATGAATCCGCGATAGCTGAGCAGGTAGTTCTAGTTTATACGCTAGATTACCTTTGCGTTCTAGAATCCGAAAAGGTCCAACATACCGTGGACTCAGTTTCCCTTTTAATCCGAACCGGCGTATTCCACGCATAGGTGATACCTTGAGGTATACGTAATCCCCAACTTCAAACTGAAGGTCCTTTCTATGTTTATCCGCATAGCTCTTTTGCCTACTCTGGGCAATCTCCAGGCGTTCTCGAATTAATTTAATCTTCTCATCATTCTCCGTGACGATTCAGTCCTAGTAGTGGTCGCTCTCCGACCTCATACCAGCAAATAGGTGACCTGCACTTTCGACCGTAAAGGGCTTCATACGGGGCCATTCGAATGCTAGACTGATAGCTATTATTGTATGCAAATTCTGCTAAGGCTAGGTATTTCTCCCATGATTCTCCGAGAGTTAATACACATGCCCTTAGCATATCTTCTAAGATTTGATTTGCTCGCTCAGTCTGCCCATCCGTTTGTGGATGATAAGCTGTGCTAAAATTGAGAGTGGTGCCCAAGGCAGTGTGTAAGCTCTTCCAAAAACCAGAGGTAAACACTGATCCTCTATCTGAGGTGATAGTTTTTGGTACACCATGCAGAGTAACTATTCTCTCTATATAAAGTTCAGCAAGCTTATTTATGGAGTACTTCTGGTTGGTGGCAATGAAATGGGCTGATTTGGTAAGGCGGTCTACTATAACCCAAATAGCATCCTTCTTTTTAACTAAGAGGGGAAGACCTGTTATAAAATCCATACAGATATCTTCCCACTTCCATTCAGGTATTTGCAATGGCTTTAACAATCCCGAGGGACGTTGGTGTTCAGCTTTGACTTTTTGGCAGGTGTCACAATGGCTAACATATTCGGCTATGGTCCTTTTCATGCTTGGCCACCAAAAATTTTCCTTCAAATCCTGGTACATCTTTGTGCTGCCTGGATGTATAGTGTATGGAGTATCATGGGCTTCACGTAGAATAGTCTCTTTTATTTGGGGATGGTCGGGGACGCAGATTCTTGCTTGCCGCCATAAGATTCCGGAATCATCTACACGGAACTCAGATGATTGATTTGATTTGATTCGCTGGATTTCTTCTATGATGAATGGGTCTGAGAGTTGATGTTCTTGGATTTGATCACGAAGGGTAGGATGGAATACCATAGCAGCAATGGTAGCTTCGGAAGTAGCAGTCTTTATTTCTATTCTCATTTGAGCCAGAGCTTGAATCAAGTCTGGTGTATGACTTTCTGCAGAAAGATAATGACATTGGGATTTTCTACTGAGGGCATCGGCTACCACGTTCGCTTTGCCCGGGTGGTAATTTATGGTTAGGTCATAATCCTTGATTAATTCTAACCATCTTCTTTGCCTCATATTCAGTTCTTTTTGGGTAAAGATGTACTTGAGGCTTTTATGATCACTGTACAGAGTACACTTGGATCCATACAAGTAGTGTCTCCAGATTTTTAAGGCAAACACTACAGCTCCCAATTCTAGATCATGGGTGGGATAGTTCATCTCGTGGGGCCTCAGTTGTCTCGAAGCATATGCGATGACTTTTTCATCTTGCATTAATACACATCCCAACCCATATTTCGAAGCATCGCAATAAACCACATAGTCAATTCCTTCCTTGGGTAGGGAAAGGACTGGTGCAGTGGTTAAGCGCTGCTTTAGCTCTTGGAAGCTCTTTTCACACATTTCTGTCCAAACAAAATTGGCATCTTTCTTCAGGAGTTTTGTAAGTGGAGATGTGATTTGAGAGAACCCCTTTATGAATCGTCGGTAATACCCTGCGAATCCAAGGAAACTTCGATTCCTGGTATTTGTGGACGCTTCCATGAGGTAATCTGTTTCAATTTTGGAAGGGTCCACTTCGATTCCTCTTCCAGAAATGATGTGTCCCAGAAATGCTACTTGGTCTAGCCAGAATTCGCATTTACTGAATTTGGCATAAAGCTGGTTTTCACGAAGAATCTCCAGAGTAATAGTGAGGTGTTGCGAATGCTCTTCCTCACTCTTAGAATAAACAAGGATGTCATCTATGAAGACGACGATGAATTTGTCCAAATATTGCATGAACAGTTTATTCATCAGATTCATGAATACGGCCGGTGCATTAGTCATCCCGAAAGGAACAACGGTGTATTCATGATGCCCATACTGTGATACAAAAGCGCTTCTCAATGTCACTAGGATTAACTCGATCCGATGGTATCCGGATCTTAAGTCAATTTTGAAAATACCTTCGCCCCTTTCAATTGGTCAAAGAGGTCGCCAATTCGGGTAGCGGTATTTATTCTTTATAGTGACATTGTTTAGCTCCTCGTAGTCTGTACACAATCTTAATCCTCCGCCTTTCTTCTTTGCAAAGAGGACTGAGCTCCCATGGTGATGTACTTTCTTTGATAAACCCTTTTGCCTCTAATTCATCCAGTTGCTTCTTCAGTTCTATTAATTCCTTTGCATTCATTCGATAGGGCCTTTTTGATATTGGCGCCGTTCCCGGGATTAGATTGATAGTAAAGTCGACCTCCCTAATCGTGGCATACCCGCGACTCTTCGGGAATATGTCAGAAGTCTTTACTATTGGTATGTGCTCGTTCTTTCAATTGAAGATTTGCTAGGCTGGAATTAAGTGATTTTTGTTTGCTTCTCGCTCCAATGTATTGGAGTCGGGTCCCATCGGGCTTTCTGATTGAAGCCTGCTTGGTTTCACAATCTATGTTTACCCCATGTGAGGATAACCAATCCATACCCAGGATTACTTCTAATCCACTCAGGTTAATGACAAGGAGATTTGCTAGAAACCTAGTGTTATGGATTACAATAGCCTGACCTTTTCTGATTAATGTTACTTCTAGCGTCCCGGCAGGTGTACTAACCCCCATTGGTTTTTCCAAAAGTTCCGTGGTTAATTTGTGATCTACTAAAAACTGATGAGAAATAAAAGAGTGAGTTGCTCCAGGGTCGAAAAGAACAATACCCATAGCAGGTGGAATCAAAAGCTTACCGGTGATCACATCTGTGGCTTCTCCAACCTGTTCTGCTGTCACATGAGTCAGACGGGCAGGTCCTCTTCCAACGCTCCTGTGGTATTTTGGTTGACATTCCTGGGTTGATTCATGCGGTGGACTTGAGGTGGTGCACCGCAGAAACTGGCACTGCTTGCAGTGTGGTGGAGTCCCAAATGTTCTTTGTGGGTGAGGACAATCAACCCTTCGATGTCCATGCTTCCCACAATTGAAACATGCTCCTGTGCCGGTCATGCAGGACTTTGTTGGATGGTTTCCTCCACACTTGGCACACCGCAGTGCTGCCACTACTGTTTGTCTTGGAGTTGTCGGCCTTTGCACAGATGGATTAAAGGGTCGAGGCCCAGGTGGTCCAAATCTAGGCGGTGGTTGTTGCTGCTGATAAGGACGGGGCCTCCGAAGATTTTGTGGACGAGGGTCAATTCTAGCCTTCTTTCTCCTTTCTTCTGTCAAATTGGAATGTTCATTCTCCAAGATGATGGCTCGATTGACTAAGTCCTGAAATTCAGTTATCTTATGGATAGATAAGAGCATTTTCAGGTAAGGCTGCATTCCATCCAAAAATTTCTCTATTTTCTTTTCCTCAGTGTCGACATCAGCAGGAGCATAACGGGAAAGGTCATTGAATTGACTCAGATATTCAATCATCTTTTTCCCGCCTTGATTGAGGGCTCGAAATTCCCGCTTCTTGATTTCCATCCTTCCAGTAGGCACATGAGTTTCTGTGAAGCGTAGCTTAAATTCTGCCCAAATGATGGGTTGCTCGCTAACACGATTGCGATTGTAGTTAAGCCACCAAGTGGCCGCAGGTCCAGTCAATTGGTGTGAAGCATACCGGACTTTTTCTACATCTGAACATCCCACTGTGTCCAACTTCTTCTCTACCTCCACCAGCCAATCATTCGCTTCCAGGGGATCTATTGCCTTGGCAAATGTGGGAGGGCGAGTCTGGAGAAAATCACCCAAACTTACTCCTCTAGTTGGCTGGGCTGTGGTAGGGACTACTCTGGTTAAAAGTGCCTCCATAAACCTGTTTTGGTTTTCTTGAGCTTCTTTCCTAGAGTCTTCAAGAAAGCGGAGGACATCTGCCATTCCTCCCACCGGGTCTGTGGTCCTGGTGAGTGCTAATGGATCAGTTCCTGGTAGAATGGAGCCTCTGGGGTGGCCATATGTGGACTCAGGAGGAACTACTGGTAGATCTCCCGTGGGTACTTCAGGTGGCAAGGCTCCCAACCTCGGTTCTGAACCTTGATCTTCCTGCCCTTGACCTTTCATCCTGGAGGGGGAAAAAGTTAACCAGTTGTTAAGTTAAGATTTGCTCTTCTGGTGATTTAGCTATTAACAACACTTTCTTTAGCGAGTCTTTTACTTATTTTGGGGTGATTGCTCACAATTCAGCAGTAGCTTAAGGTAGAAAAGAGATCATCATGTATATCTTGCAGAGTTAACCCGCGAGTGAGTTGAATTAGTCCACACACAGATAATCAACTAACACCAAGAAACAATGAAATGCAAAAAGATCCAAATCCTATACTAGCTGAGTCTCTCGTGCTCACCACGCCGAGATCCCGTTCGAGACCGCCCAAATCCACGTGTTTGGGATCGCCGAGCTTGCCTCGAGTGCGACCTATACTACCTCGATCCACGCGCTGTGCACGCCGAGATCCGCTCGAGTCCACCCAAATCACATATTTGGGACCGCCAGGCTCATTCCCGAGTACGCCCGGATTTCGCCTGGTACGCCAGCTACACGCCGAGTGCCACGGACCACTCGTCCGGGAAAACTGACAGGCAGAAGTGAGGTAAGGCATCTAGTTACACCGTCAGCCACTTCCTTAAAGTAGTTTGCAAACCACTCTAAGATGCTGACGTGTCATTCTAGTTATCCAGCTGAATAGGTAAGAAAGCTAACGGGTATGGTCCAAGCTCATCCGCAATTGGACGGGCAGGTCCATACCAGAGTTCTATCATATGCCTCTAACCCTGGCATCCACTTATGACCTTATATTGAGTTCCCACACCTATAGTTCTCAAATCTGCTAGCCTAGGTCGAAATACAAGAATGATCTGCATTAAAACATACAACTTTACATAATATGATACAATGCTAACAGACACCAGATAAAATAAAACGATAACAACAAGTACAACCATCTGGACTACTAACTACTACTGACTCAATCATACAGAAAGACCTCTACTACCCTCTATCTAGGTCACTCCTCTCTCTCCTCCTCCTCCTCTGCCTCCTCCTCCTCCTCCTCCTCCTCACCCTCGGCTCCCTGACTAGAGCTAGTACCTATCCTGGTAGCTGCGCCACTACTGCTGGGGTCTCCAAAGTGGGCATAGAAAATCTCGTGGAGGGAAGTGGTCTCCCTAACAGGATCTGGGTGTACCGTGATACGGGGACCACGGAACTCTGGTATCGGTCGGTGAGGAAGGGAACTATCTAATGGTGGGGCTGAAGTACCTCCTAAGTCTCCCTGAGGTAGTGGGGTGGGGATATGAGGATAAACAAACGGAGGAGAGTGGATAGCGGGGTAAAGATCATGGGATGGTTCAGGAAGGGGAACTACTGGGGGTGGTATAACTAAGTCATCGGCTAAAAAGGAGTAGTATGTGGAATATGGGGGTACCGCTGAGTAAAGGGGTGGACCTGGTGGAGGAACAGAGGGTGGAACTGTAGGTGGGGCCGTAGGTGGAGCTGTATAGGAACTGGGCCCTGGGTCTGAGGGAGGGTAAGTGGGAGGGTAGGGTGGTGCATCTGGTGTGGGGCTCTGGTGGCAACCTCTAATGGCCTCGGAGATATAGTACTGCTGTCGCCAAAAATCGGAGCTCTCCTCGGCTCTCGCTAAGGCTCCCCGAGTAGAGTCATACAACAGGGTACCGGCCAATAGCATCGTACCGGTCGTGTCCCGCTGTAAAGCCCTGGTGGCTGGATCAAGTGGTGGTGGTGGGTAGCTAGGAGTGTGGCTAGGGCCAAACTGCAGACCAAAACTCCCCGGGGCTATAGATGGGATATCTCCGAACTGGGAGTCACTCAACTGGTCGCTAAAATGAGCCCTAAGAGCAAAGATGGCCTTACGGGCCACCTCCTGTAAAGGCACGTAGTCATCCGGTGACCTCCATACCGAGGTAAACTCTACACAATACGCCGGGTTCAGAGGAATCCCGGTGACAGCAACTCCTACAATAGTGGAACCATCTAGAATGCCGACGCCCCGAAAACTCCTAAAAGGTGCCTCAGTGCATCAGTAGTAGTCTCCCAAGAGTAGTACGTGCTCCCCGCACTCTCTCAAAGTGATCCTCGGACCTAGTCATTCTGCAAAAAAGAGAATGGTGCTACGTTAGTATGGTTGTCATCTTAAAGAAAGGTAAGATTTTAACATAATAATTTTGACAAGAGGGTGGAATAGAAATGATATCAAGACAAGGGTTAATAAGATACTTAGTGCAATATAGCAAGTAAGAAAAACATGCTTAGGTTCTACAACAGTTTCTATTTTATTAGCGTGGCCCAAACCTATTGCTCTGATACCACCTGTGACGCCCCGTGTGATTACCCCAGGGGTAATCACACTTAGGCACACGGATTACTATTCGTCTGCCCGGTAGAACACCGCTCCGACGAATAGTAAGCCATTATCAAAGTGCGCAGCAGAACAACAAGATGGAAACTGTTATTTAATTACAACAGTTAACCACACAAAGCTAAGGTTTTATATTACACATATTTATTACAAATACCAAAATAAGACCGAGTCTTCCCCTTGCCTGCCACGCCTAAAGTGTCCCCTAGTCGTCCCAAGCGCCAAATAAGGCGTCCGCCTCGCCCTGCTCCTCGCTGCCAGGGTCCAAGTCTGCTGCGGCCTCATCTGCACCTGCACCTGTCTCGTCCCACTCGGGATAAATCCCAGCCGGACTAGGATCTACAAAGGAGAATACTAGCAAGGTTGAGTACAGAGTACTCAGCAAGCATTAGTAGCAAAAGATGCATCTCATGTCAATGTCTCAGATGATTATCTCAAAATCCTATCTCATGTCATTCTGAAAATAAATCATTAAAATAATTGTGGCCAATTTTATACTGAAAACACTACTGGTCACTCGGACGAAGAAAGACCCCTGGTGGTTCCCGTAGACTCCAATCCAGGAGACTGGCATGAATTCATGGTTTGTATAGCATCGCAGCAGCTTGTACCACTTTACCCATAGCTATTCGAGCTCTAAATGAACCAGTCCATCACATTTCCTTTGATGCGACTTCGAGTTCGTAATACGTAACGCTTTCCGTGTTACGTGATTAATTTTTCCACCCATTACGCTCCGCTTGGTCCGAACGAATCTTCACACCGAAGTTCGTAATGTTAGTTGGGCCGACTCACCTTCACCTAACACCCCTTAGCGCATATAGCGCCGCCTAACTGGGGTTTCTCAACACACTCACTCATATAACATACCGCGTGGAAAGCATAATCACGTAATCAGGTAGCATTTTCGCGCCTCACAAACGGGAAAATGGTTGGCACCGATTTACTGAGATCCGACCGAGTAAGAGTTTTGTTGGTCCTTAGATTATAACCATATGTAAAGGAGTCCCACCTCTTACCACATCGTCAATTTCATCATTTTCTCATTTTCATCCCGCTTGGGTCTCCTTTACCCGCCATATACTATTATCATCATTCAAGTCATCATTCTTTTCTTTTCATTTTCATCTCCATCATTCCATTTAAATTTTTGAGAAATGATTTTGGATGCAATACGCCTAGTACAAAGAATATACGGTTTACATTTAAAATAGTCAGTATTAATGTTCAAGAGGGTCGCTTGCCTTCGTAGTAATAATAGGTGTCGGTGTCGATGAGTCCGGATCGCACGCCGCCTCACTGGGCTCGCTCTTCAAGCCACGCGTAATACAATAGAATACCGAGAAATATTTAGTGATTTTGGTGACATTTAAATAATAGATCTGCTAATGCGATTTCTATCGTTAGCCAATTTTTAATTTACAAATATTTTTCCCGAAACCCGAATCAGTTAGCAGATTACTCCAAAAATTCTATTTTAATTATTCTATTAATCCTAATTTATTTCAAAACCTAATTAATCTACAAAAATTCTAATTATCCTAACTAATCAAAATACCTAAAACCCTAACCTAACCCTACCGAATTACCTATCTACCCTCCTCTAATCCTAACCCAACCCCTACTAAACTCACCCCCTCATTCTCTCCCTCACTCCCGTCTCCTCCTCTCTCTCTCTCTCTCGGTTCTTCCAGCCGCGCCTTCCGGCCTTTCTCCTCGCGCGCCGCTCCTCCTCGCTGCCGCCACTCGCCGGCCGCTTATCGCCATCGCCGCTGCCGCTCCTCGGCTGGATCCTCGCGTCCGAGGCGCCACCGCTCAGTTCTCCTCATGTTCTCTGCGGCCTGTGGCGTCGGCCCACCTGCGCTCGGCCTCCGGCCACGGTACGCTATGGGCTCCACGGATCCGGCCCGTGACTCGGCAGATCGTCCCCGGCTCTCCCTGCGGCCCTTTCTACCGCCGCCATCTCCTCCCGGCTCGGCTCCTTCCTCCACCGCTTCCTGGCGCGCCAAGGCCGCCGCTTCCTCTGGCCGGATCTACTCGCTACTCACTCGGATCCGGCGCGTCGGCCCGGATGGCTCAGGCCTGACACCGGCAAATGCACGGCTCTGCTACTAAGGTTTGATTCTTCTACCTCCTTAATGGTCTAGGGTTTGGTGCTTCCTTGCTAACCTATGCGAAAACCAAATCTAAAGCTGGCTAATGCTCATGTATGCCTGACGATGATGATGGATCTGGAATGCCGGAGGTCACCGACGGGAGTCGGGTAGGGTTCTACCGTCAATCAAGAATGGAGAGGTTACTGGCATCAGTGGCGAACTGAGGTATGCTCTCAATTTGCTCTTCCTCTCAACTACTCCTAGTGCTCTGGAATGATAACCAATGTGCTGATGACTGCTATGCATTTCTATGGTAGGATTGACAAATCTTCTGAATATGTAAGCATGGCAAGAATGATCGAGAAATGGATGGATCTGTTTCTACACGGGTTCTTGGGGTTGGATCGGTTAGGAGATGAGCCGGAGTGGATGGATCAATGGATGAGTTGCCTTCGCCGCGCTGCCTCGCTCCCGCTCCTTCTCGGTCTCCTCGCCTCCATCGGCCTCCCGGCCTCCTCTCGTTTCTTCCGCCGAGGAGAAGAGGTAGGGAGGGATGCCGGATGCTTCGGGAGGAAATGGAACCGTTGTCTTTGGGATGGACTGGGGATTGGGATGGGGGCTTGTGCAAGCTTATGGTGCAAGGGGGATGTATTGTCTTTGGCGGGGGTTTGGACGGGGGTGTATTGTCGTTGTTCGACTTGGAAGTTGGTCATGCGGCTTGTGAATGCCAAGTGTCCCGAGGAATGTATTGAATCAGTATGTCCCGGTAAAGGAATTGGTTAAACCACTTTTAGGTCAGCAAAGTATCGATGTGGGAAGGCAATGCAATCAGCTTTACTAAGTCACAGAAGTTGCAATGGTGGCTGGTGGAAGGGCAAGGAAGGCTTCAAAGATAGTCATGCAATGATGTAACAGAAGCTTGTGACTATACCATGCAATCTCTATACTTTAATTGGATGCAAAATACTCTTGTAAACCAATACGAAATTGGATTATGTTGATGTTTTAATGAAAATTACTTGCTATTGAACGAAATCCTGAAGGAGTGATTAATTCAATTGATCTTAATACATATCTTTATTGATGATTAGGAGATTCTAATCTGCCGGGTTCTCACAGTTTGTCTCTATAGAACCCATAATCATTTAATTATTGAATGAAAATAGTGTTTGTCATAGACAACAACTCACACAATAGTGTTTTGGATCGTCTCTTCACGAAGAGACATCTGAACTCTCTCCTCCTTCTCTCTCTCATGTCAGTAAAAATCTCATGTGGCAAAACTTACAGACAGCTGACGTTACATCATTATACATGTCCTTAGTAGTCACTAGTTTTTTGGTTAATGCATTGCAAGTTTCTTTAGAAGACACTAGTTTTCTAGATTCCGTGCAGTAAACCGTATTAATTTTGACTAAAGCTTTTGTCTTGAATATGTAGTTTGTATGTGTATGAAAATGATGAGTAAATTTTTTATATAAAAAAACTTTCGTAATATTACACTTTTATAACTTTTTCCTAGAACATATCGTAACAAAACTTGGTGGTCATAGTGGCATCTTATTGGCTTTGAAAAGTCATCAATGTTACCTTTATTACTGGAGGGGTATATTGATGGCTGTTGCAGCAGTACAAACCAGAAAACTATAACATTTATAGACAAATCGATACATAAGAACAAAATAATCTTTACGAAAGAACTTAATATAAAATGATAAATGAATACTGAATTTATCATCTGGAAGGTTTTAATATTGCTATGCTTTTTTCTAGACATGCATCAACAAAATAAAATTGCAAACGGTGTCTAGTCCAACTGGTGTGCCACAGGTGGCTCAAGTCCCGCCGCCAACTACATGCTAGGTGGATTTGATCCCCCATAACCTCTCAAACGAAGTCTTTTAATATCCAGGTTAACCAGCTGCACCCTTTCTCAGGGAAAAAAAAAACCAATATAATTGCAACTTCCAAGCAATAAAGGCTCATTGTGGATCCTGGAATTGCAAATTGATGTCAGATCTTTAGCATCGGAGGCTGACTAGTGGAAAGAGCATTAGGAATTTTTTTTCCTTGCAAAAACCCCCTAAATTTTCAAATTCAGTCGAAACTCAGGATAATGTCTTTTAATAAAGAAAATGTAACACCAAGTGCTAACAGATGTTCATCCTTTTCCAAAGTTTACGTAGTTTTACATCTCTTCACTTGGCATCTTGGTCTCTATTTTACAGGATTGAATAGCAATTCTAAACCACCCCTCAGCGAGTCACACATTGCTACACTGAAATTACCCAGAAAAGGAAAAGCGTTAGTAAGGCCTTACTATACGGGACACGTCCGCAAAAAAGCACAGGTAATGTTTTGTCTCCCTTTCAGCACTCTCTCATAGACAATCAGATCCTGCATGCAAATTTTGCTTAGGTAATCACAATGCTGCATTCATATTTGGCGAAATATCTATTGTAAACATAAATTGAGAGTGTTAACATGCTTACTTATCATGATCGCAAGAAAACATAGCGAGTTCAGCATTTAAAATTTTCTCCCCTTGATATTTAGTTGCTCTTTTGTCGCATTGCTATCACGTGTCACCTGCAACCGGCTTAGGCAATTATAAATTTTGGAAGAAGAAACCGGAAGCGATGGGATCTTAATGTTCGCTAGCTAACTGTAGGACCTTGAAGAAAGCAAGTCAACCATGGATAGGGTCCTCAAGGATCCACCGGCGGTGATCCACCGCCGCGCCCATCCGGTGCACGAGCTCAAGCTGCTGACCACCGGCGGCGCACAGTTCAAGTGCGACGGCTGCCAGGAGCCCGGCTACGGGCCGAGGTACAGGTGCGAGACCTGCAACTTCGACCTCCACCAGTGGTGCGCCCTCGCGCCGGACACGCTTAGGCACCCTCTGTTCAAGGGCAGCACGTTCGTGTCCATGCCCGCGTCCCCGGACCCCGACGTCCGCAGGCTCTGCGACGCGTGCGGCGACCGCGTGCGGGGTTCCCTGTACCACTGCCGCGAGCGCGACCTCGACCTGCACCCGTGCTGCGCGGGCCTGGCGATGAGCATCGTCCTGGACGGCCCCGCCGCCTTCGAGCTATGCAAGGGCGTGTCTCCCCCGTGCAACTTGTGCATTGACAGGTGCCCCGGGTCCTGGTTCTACCGCTCGCACATGGACGGCGAGGCCGTGGACATACACGTGGCGTGCGTCAAGCGCATGGCTCGCCGGAGCCCGGAGGTCGGCGACCTCGCGCACGTGGCCACGATGATCAAGGGGCAGTTGCTGCGGGGCCTGCCCATGAAAGCGCTGGCGAGCGGCGGGTTCTTGAGATTCTACAAGGATGTTGGTACCGTCGCATGCTTGATCATCGCGGTGATATTTGGGATCCCGACGTCCATGATCGCGGCCCTAGAACAAGCACGATACGATATCCATGCTAGGGCCAGGGCCACGATCATGGACGTTGGGCGTCGGGCACCAGGCGTCCCCCGAGGAATGCACTAGCGGTCTGCTACAGGAAACAAAATATTGCTAATTAAGGATTGTAACTTGTTTTTGTATGGAGAGATTCGTTTATTTATATATGTGTGTGTTTGGATGTTGGAGTTGTAACCTTTAATTCTTTCCATTACAAAATGCAACTCTCGTTGAACAAATAAGCAAGCGCTCCTCGTGTTGGACTTGGATTTCGTAAATCCAAATCCTCTGCGAAAATATTGTACTACTCCCTTGATCAGTAGATAACACTTACAGACACATTGCTGAACCATTTCATACATGGTGTGAATTAATACATTCAAATATAAAATAACCATTAGAGTTATATATACCACGTCGAGTCGAGTTTTACATAAGGGTCATTGGGCCAAATTGAATATATCACATGAAGCAATGTAAAAAATGCATGTTTAGCCAAAATTCTACATTATGGTATCTTGTTTTCGACCAAAACTATATTTTTGTGTAAAATCTATTTTAAAAGGAATTTAAAAATATTGCCAAAAGAAAAATCCTAGAGTTAGCCATTCTAAACATTTTTTGTATTCAAAAGATTTTCAAAAGGCCAACCTAGAAAAAGATATTTGATTTTCAAATTCGTCCAAAATACTACTTTGAACTAAGTGGTCACTTTCTAGCACTTAAGTGATTTTTACCATATGAACCAAAATTATTCACATGAATATGTTCATAATGGTATTTATAACTCATACATGAAATTGGATGCTTTAAATTCAATCATTTGCTCATTTTGCATCTTTTGATGAAATTTCATGAAAATACGATTTCATTTGCGAAAACCAAAGACTTAATTTGTAAAAACTATTTAAGATTTGATTTTCATGAGCTATATAAGTTGGAAATACTTCAAATATGTTTATTTGATTGATTGTGCAAAGATTTGGAGTAAAATACAACATATTACTCTTTTCAAATCCCCTATTCTGAAACTATGTGTCGGTTTCAGAGGTAACCGGTCAGACCGGCCGCCCTCGGCGGTCCGACCGCAGTTGGCCCAGCGGTCTGACCGATTTTGCGTGAAGTGTAATATAACCTTCACCCGAGAGCTTTCCTCTCTCTCTCTATTGTCTCCACTGTCCGAGCAAAACTTCTTCTCTTCACCCTCAGGCCGGCTCCTCCATCTCCTCTCCAGATCTCCTCCTCCGGCCATCCATTTAGGGCTCCAAGGTACCTTCTTGTTCTCCTCCATCTCCTCTTCCATTCCCTCCAATTGGTTTGTGGATTAGTTGTCTAAACCCACCCACATTTGGAACCCTAGGTGAGGGGAGATTCTTTCAAAACTGGCTCTTGGCACTCAAATCTTTCAAGGATTCTTCTTCCTTGATTCTCCTATCCATCCAAGCCGGTAAGCATTCAAAATCTACTTGCAATTAGATCTTTCATTGAAATTTGCCCCAATTTTTAGGGTTTGTTGTAAAATCCTAGTATTCCATTTAAATTTGTGGTAAAATTGATATGCAAGTAGTTTGTGGGAATAAATCATTGAATATACTCTGTGCCATTGTGTTGTCATTGCAAATTTGTGGGATTTCCACAAAGTCTGTTATGTGCTGGTCACCAGCGGTCTGACCGGCTGCAGAACGACGGTCTGACCGGTGGCAAATCGGTCCGACCGGCCAGGTCCGGCTGTCCGACCGCCAGTGACCAGAGAGCATGACAAATGGTAATTTCTTGTATATTCATAAGTTTACTCCTTAATTTTCCTTCATTAATCCTTAAACTATATTCCCAGTAGCCATGCCGAACAAGCGATTGGCAAAACGCTCGATGGCTCCTCCTTCCTCTTCACAAGGGGGGAATCCAATCGAAGATGAACCTGAAGATGAGCGTATGGAAGAGGTTGAGGAGTCAAGTGAAAATGATGAAAACTTTGAGGCATCTGATGATGATGAGGAGGAGGAGGAAGGAGCTCCTAATGAAAGTGAATTCATCATTTTCATTACTGGAGGGGGTATATTGCTGGCTGTTGCAGCAGTACAAACCATAAAACTATAACATTTATAGACAAATCGATACATCGTAAGAACAAAAAAAAATCTCCTTGCGAAAACATTTTGAGTGTTAACATGCTGCATTCACATTTGGCGAAATATCTATTGTAAACATAAATTGAGTGTTAACATGCTTACTTATCATGATCGCAAGAAAACATAGCGAGTTTACCATTTAAAAATTTCTCCCCTTGATATTTAGTTGTTCTTTTGTCGAATTGCTAGCTATCACGTGTCACCTGCAACCGGCTTGGGCAATTAGAAATTTTGGAAGAAGAAACCTCCACTTACACGGTTACAGGAAACAAAGCATTGATAATTAAGGATTGTAACTTGTTTTGTATGGAGAGATTCGTTTATTTATATACGTGTGTTTGGATGTTGAGAGTTGTAACCTTTAATTATTTCCCATCACAAAATGCAACTCTAGTCCAACAAATAGGCAAGCGCTCCTCGTGTCGGACTCGGATTTCGTAAATTCAAATCCTTTGTGAAAATATTGTGCTGCTCCCTAAATCAGTAGATAGCACTTACATGTACATTGCTGAATCATTTCATACATGGCGTGAATTAAGACATTCAGATATAAAATAACAATCAGAGTTATATATACCACGTCGGGTCGAGTTTTACATAAGGGCCACCAGGCCAAATTGAATACATCACAGGAAGCAACGTAAACTACAGCGGAAGCAAAAGGGGGATAGGGCTCATCTCTCCACAGGCAAGCTACTGGGGTGACCTGTGTACGACTGATATTATCCAAAGGTTTGGGCAATATCGGTTATACGCAAGTACCGACGATTCCACTAGACTGGGGCGAGACCTAGACTACATAATCTAGACTATTCTTCATCGTTCCCCTGCCCGTCAACTTCGGGATCCTCGTAATAGGCGTAGTCCCTTGATCCAGATTATCTGAAGGGTTTGGGAGAGAGCAAGATTGAGCATAACTTCCGTGCTCACGAGCCAACACACAAAATACAATAATGTACCTGCAAAGCTTAACAAGGATGGATCAGGTTCTTTTATTTGCTAAAGCAACATTTTCAAATATTGTATTCACAAATTCCTATCACTTAGCATTTTAACCAAATTGCATTTTATTAAAGAGAGTAGTTGCAATAATTATATCAGCAGAGGCTACCTCCACCTTTATGGTTATTTTTATTGGAGCTACCTCTATACAATAACAACATTGGATACGATGATCCAAGAGAAAACCAAATCTCAGGCTAGGTGAGTGACCCGATTTGCATATCACCCACAAGGTTTTTGAAATAGAACTAACTCTAGCAAGTTCATATGTCCGCCTTTGACCGTAGGCACGGCTGTTTAAACAGTTTAGACTCTGCAAAGGCTGTACACTGCACCCACAAGAGATAATCATACTCGTTACCCTCACAGAATCCGTAGTCATGTGGTTGAGCAATCGTCACAGTAACCGTTCACATTATCTCGCCCCTTCCGTCAACTCACCCATATGGGGTACGCTCATACGTTGTGTGGGTTGTTCACCTCAGCGACCAGCAACTTCACCTAACATCGGTGTCCCTTTCAAGCCGGTCGCAACACGCGCTATGCATTCCCGCTATCCATCCAGCGAGATGATATTCAGGGTTTAATAATTTTACTATGCCAAGTTGCACTTTGCAGACTTGCAGTTGTATTTGTTTTACAAGGGAGTTCATGACAAGATTAAGTTCTTAACTCATCCGGGCGGTTCATACCCCATACCAACCACTCTCGTGCCCGACGACGCCCACCACCATTCCATCCGCCCAGATGTGGTAATAGCAAGTCATTACGATTTTGAGGAGTAAAACCAATTATCTCAATTTACTCAGTCATTGACCTTCAATGACTGCCCAAAATCATATCATGCTTGAAGAGATGACGAACACGACATTTAATGTCCCGGTGCTTAAGCAAGACTAGCATGTCACCTAAGTACAACCTATACTAGTATTTACCACATAGTTCGTAGGGTGATAAGGAATAATGGGTTCAATTATCAATGGATGGCATATTAATTAAGTAATCATCAAATGGGTATTTAACTAACTTAAGCTTTAACATACATTTGATTAAAGAGTTAAAGCATGCAATTTTGGTAATTTAAATGAATACAATTTACATAAAATGTAGGCTCAAAATGATCAAGTATTGACTCGCCTTGGTTAAAGGCAGGAGGGTCTTGGTATTCTTGAGCTTGATCGAAGTGGAGGTCTCCCGCGTCTTCGAATCCTAATCGGACGAATGTACTGGAAAAAGGTACAATAGCAAAAAGAGTCAATAAATACAAAACCATAACAAATGAACTCCAAATTAAAAAAGACCAGTGCCATTAGCAAGATCTCGAATTAAGAAAATTTTAGGAACAAGTTTCATAATTTTTGAAATTATAACGAAGGAGATATGAATTTTTAAAGCTTTTCAAACGAATTTTTAATTGGAAACAAAAACATTGTGGATATCGTGAGGATATGTGCACGATCTCAGGATGACGAGTCAATTGGCAATGGCTTTGTTGGTTTGCAAAATCTCGTGTTTTCGGGGTTTGCTTCTTCTTTGTCGCCGACTACAAAGGTCCGACCGGCGCTATGGGCTCGGCCGACCGCCTGTGGATTCGGCCGGACCGGCCGTGGTGGCCGGTCGGAGCGGGATGACCTAAAATTGGTTTTTGGAGCTAATCCAAAAATAGGTTGTGTAGGCAGGTGAGGGGAGTCTCCTGGATGTGGTTTCATCATTTTTGGAGCTCCTACCAAAAGTTCTATTGAGTTGAAAATTCCGTAAGGTTTCGGATTTTCAACTGGAATTTTGGCTGTTTTGACCGGTCCGACCGCCGTTGTGGGAGCGGTCCGACCGCTCGATATCGCCGACCGCCCCGTGGGGCGGCAGACCGGCAACGACTTGGAGGTAAGCCAAGTTCGCATTGATGCATGTTGATTGTGTTTAATGTTTAGTTATCAATGCTTTATTGATGTATATTGCATTGCGGAGCTAACGTGGGTCAAGTTGTGAAGAACTTATTCCTAAACGGTTTGTTTGTCTATTGTCAGCGGTGGTTTGCAGTGTCAACGACGCCAACGGTGGGTGGATCGACTACGCTTGGAGAGCCGAGGTCCGTAACGATCATGGATACCGGGAGGTCGTGTGACTCAAGCATGGTGCAGATGGGCAAGATGGATCGAACGGTGGTTCGGCACCCGTTGGATCAAAGGCACGGATATCGGTGCGAAGTCTCTGGGAGGTTCCGGCGGGATTCGACAAGAGAGGCTTGGCGTCGATGAGAACCGCTGATCAACCTACACGTGGTGAAGCAGGCGATTGCTTCAACAGATTAGTGTGTGGGTCCCATGTATGAGTGGGCCCCAAATTGTGGAACCCTAGCCCTCTCCTATAAATAGAAGGGGGGAGATGAAAAACTCCTTTGAGGCATTCATTTGGTTTCCCCCTTGCTTTTCTAGGGTTAGGGTTTGGAGAGGAAGAGAGGGAGAGATTGTATGCTTCTTGGGTGAGCTCTTGTCCTCCTTGTTGGAGTGACTTTGTAAGCATCATGTGAGATCAATCAATCATGTGATGCTTGCTTGAGAGATCATTTGTCTCCCCTTTTGTGTTCTTCTCTCATTTGAATGAATTTGGTGCTTCCTTGATTCAAGGGTTTATGGTTGGTCTCTTGACCCATTTTGTCTTGCTTTGATGTGTGGGAATACTCCTATAATCATCTAGACCATCAATCCCCACAAGCAAGTCTTGAATCAAAGATTTTCATATTTCTAGGGTTTGTGCACTTCTTTGTTAAATCCTTGAGAGATCGATTCTGCGAAGTGGATCTGAAGGATCGTGGCTAGAAATAGGTCTCCAATATCATTAGGGAGGTGTGCTCGTAATTTGGTCAAGTTTCATTGGTTGAATCAAAAGTTGGATCAAATTTCGTTTTGGATTTGGGGGTGGATTTTCAAGATCGATCTGCACTGGTCTCGACCGGTCTTTCAACGGCGGTCCGACCGCCTGTATTCGCATCATTGCTCGCCGGTCGAACTGTTGCCCACCGGTCCGACCGCCGCTAGTTGCCGGTCAAACCGCTGATTGAACGTCGGTCCGACCGCCCGTGATAGCCGGTCTGACCGCCTGTGCCCAGATCAACCCTTTGAGTTTAAGTCTCCACATTTGTGTCGTGTGGTTGTCGGGGTTTGTCGAATTCAACGCAAGGCTTCCGCTGTGTGCTTACTGATCTTCTTAGCTTTCATAGCTAAAGGAGTAAAGTTCGTGTTGAATTTGTTTTAGGCGAGAAAGTTTTGGAAAGCGCCTATTCACCCCCCTCGATCGCCTTCCGGTCCTACAAGTGGTATCGAGCCTGTTAGCTCTTTTCTATAGATCTTAACCGGTCTTTGGAGCCATGGCGATCGAGCGATATTCAATCGTGGCACATGTTTTTGATGGAGTTGATTTTGCATATTGAAGGCCCGAATGGAGGCCTACATCGAGGCTCAAGGGCACGCAATTTGGCTTAAGGTGAAAACCCTTATGTCGTACAACCGATGACAATTTGATCACCCAGATGTGGAGAACAACAAAGATGGCTCGGAATTTTTGATTCAAGGCCTTAGTCGACGGAGTTTGAGCGTGTCGCTCACTTGTCGTCGCTCATGAGATCTCGCGACTCTTTGTGATTATCATGAAGGGTCCATCGCGATCAAGGAAGTGAGACAGAACCACCAAGAAAGCATACTCCAAGATCGAGCAAAGACTCGTAAATCTTTAGATGAGCCGGGGAGATTTTCTAAAATTCTTCATGATCTCCGCATTGTTGATCTTGTTTTTCTGAGTCCAAAATGCACGCCACTTTTGGGTGCTTTGGATGTGAAGGTCTGGGGATGAAGATCATCGCCATCAATGACAACATCACATGAGCGAGCTTACCATGGATAAGCTTTACTCGAGGTTGAAGACGCATGAGATTAATTTTATCTCACGCCTCTTCGGCTGCATTCGATGGCTTTAGTGGTCGATCAATCTAAGGGTAGATATGTCGATTCTTTTAATGTTAGCTCATCCGATTTTCTTTTTCGCTTTGCATTCTTTGAGCGATGAGCAACTTGAGAGACTACCTGAAGATGATTTAGCCCTCCTATCCACAAAATTCACGAGAGCTTATAACAATGTGAGGAGTAGGAGGAGAGGTGGACCTGTCACTTGTTTCGAGTGTGGTGAGCTCAACCACATTCGCTCTAGATGCCCCAAGCTGAAGGGCAAGGAGGAGAAGGAGTCACAAAGGCATCCTCAAGCGAGGATGCTAAGTCCAGAAGACAAACTATCGCAAGTTTGTCACCGAGTCCTTGAAGCTCTAGAGGATGTGAGCATGGAAGATGTGGACTCTGAGTCTGAGGACGACAAGAGTGACTCCGTGGCAAGAAGAAGGCACGTGATTTCACTGTCATGTGCTTTATGGCTAAGAACAGCCACGACAGCGACTTCTCCAACAGCGAGGATCCTTTTAGTGATCCCGATGAGGTATGCTCTTCACTTCCTGACATGAAAAGGGTTTTGGTGCTTGCCGAACAAAATTGCATAAGCAAGCTAAATTGATTAAGAAACAGATACTATGATTGATAATTTGAACCTAGAAGTGGTTAGGCTCAAATCCATTAATCCCGATGATTTCGTGATTCATGCTCTAGCTTGCTTAATGAATTGTCAAGCTTAATGATGCTCATTCCTCCGTTGAAAACAATTGAAAATGCTCTTGTCGAACTAGAAGCTCTCAAGTCTAGTTCGCTTGCATGGATACCATTCCGCTTGGTGTGACCGCTTAGATGCTATTCCTTTAACTTGCTCAAACCGTGCTTTGCTAGAATTAAAATTGATAGCGCCTTGAAAGATTTGCAAAATTTGATGCTAGTCACACTTGTTCTCATTGTAAGAATAATCAATTAAAATGCAAGAGATGACCAAATGGTTGCTTATTCTAGAATTGCCTCTTGTGAAAATTGCCCTAAGCTTACAATTGAGATTGAAGCTTTAAACAAGACTCTTGAAGAGAAAGCTAAAATTGAAAGATCCATGTCTCTTACTGCTTCCAAGAAAGTCATTGATTCTTCCTCTTGTATGTTGCATGCTGAAGTTGAAATTGTTATTGGTAAGATACAAGAGGCTTTTAGAGTCAAATTTAAGGAGCAGTTGAATAGGATTGGAGAGTCCTATTGTGTGTCTTGTGAGGCTCTTAAAGTGGAAGTGGACCTTCTTAAGAGCAAACATGTTGAGGCAATCGATTCTAAAAAGTGCTCCAATTGTGGAGTTTTGGCAAAAGAAAACGATTACCTCAAAATGACTCTTGAGAGGTTTTCTAGTGGGAAAAAGAAGCTCAACTTGATTCTAGATCAATCCAAGGTGAGTGTGAAAAACAGTGGCCTAGGTTTTAAGTCCCTAGAGCTTTCCAAGAATCTCACACCAAAGATTGCTAGAATTGTGAAAAGTGGTTTGGTTGAGCAAGAACCTTCTCTGATTTCAAAGGTTGTTCCTAAATCTGTAGGTTCCGCTCAATCTCTTTCTAGCAAGAAAGGTGCTTCTGTCTCACCAGTACGGACCCCTCAAAAGGTCAAGTACAATTGCACCTTCTGCAAGAAAGAAGGCCACACCGTTGAGTTTTAGTTCCGAAGAGCAAAAATTGAGAGGAAAGAGAGGATGAGCACTTTGAGATCCTTTAGAAGAGTCTTTTCTTCAGTTGTAGTCTCTAGAGCCGGGCAGCCTATTCAGCGTATCACATATAGACCTAGGTCTGTAGAGAACTTTGTTGACTCTTCTGGTGGGTCCAGGCAGCAGGTTGGTTTAGGATATCGTGAGGATAGACCACGGGTAGCACCTAGACAAGGGGAGTATCGGTCTTTTGGAAGATCGTTTTGGAGAGGTCCAGGTGGTGCTCATGGGCATCCTTATGATTTTGTGCCTGATCGTTTTTCTGCTGCTTCTTTTGCTATTCCCAGGCATCGTCCATCTCAGTACTGGACACCTAGATTTCCTATCTCAAATCCCAGTACTGGGGCTTGGATGTTTTGAGGGAATTTGCTCTTTTTTGCATTCATTGTATCATAATGCATTTTTATTTCAAATGTCGTGCATTGCATAATAAAATCTGTGGAGCCTTGAGTATTAATCTTGTATGGCTTGATTTGATACTCTATACCTTGTCATATCAAGTGATAGTCTGCTAGACTTCTTTTATGGCTCTTCGTGTTTGGCTTAGCTTTTGCCTTGCTAGCTTTATATCTGTGAGCAAATTGAATCGAATCATGTCTTGTTGGATCTTGTGACTAGTTTTGCTCTAGTGATCCTTTTATGATTCTTGCCATGTCTAATAGGTTGAATTGAGTCTTGAACTTATTTTGAGATGAAAAATGAGCTTTTTATCTTCTTAAGTCAAGCAAATGAAAAAAAAAAGATTTTCTGTGCGAAAAAACTGATCTCACCAATCCTTTCTCATGAGACGGCTTGCCATTGCACTAGGCATGAACTCAGGGGGAGTTTTGGATGACCTAGACCACTCTTTTAAGCTTATCGCTTGAGATGGTCACGGCAAGGCTTGAGATCTAGCACAGTAAAAAAAGGAAATGAAAAAAGAAATATTGCCCAAAAAGGGCTAAGTGCTTGAGCTTTGCTTCAAAAGAATTCTCTTAATGCTCAAAATGTCTCAATTCTTGTTTTGAGTCTCTTTTTACTTATAGACATGGCTTGACTCATTTTTGGTTGCTTTGAGTGAATCTATGATATTGAGCAACCCTTCATGGTTTTAATTCTGTTAATCTCAGATTGCTGCTATTTTGGTTGTAGCTTTGCAGTATATGTTTTGCCATGATTGAATATAGCTTCTACTCTTTATATGGCTTGGTATAATTCTTGTACTGTCTACTTCGATAATGGTCATGGCTCCTTTTGCTAAATTTTAAATAAAGTCATTTCTTCATGCTCGTTCTTCTCTCATGCATCTTGATGAATTCATTGTCAAAGGGGGAGAAGGATTGAAGAAAATGCTGCTTTGGAGCTTTTGGTTACAGAAGGTTTCATATATAAAAGAACACACACATACAAAAAAAAAATTGTGAACCTTTTGAAAATTTGTGATCATAGTGAGTTGAGTCTCTGGGTTTTATTGCCTTTTTCTGATTTGAATTGCAATTCAAGAAGACTCACAATGATCAAAGGTCAAATAGAATATATTGTCTTTCATATGGACCTTAGTGAGATTTTTGGCCATCTTCTGAAATTTGAATCCTTTTGTGCTTTCATTGCCTTATCTCACTTGCCTATACTATTCTGAAGTCAGCTTGGTCGGTTCCTAAGCTTTTTCTTGCTTATGGATCAAGTTGTGCCTTTATGCGAAAACGGCGAATTTTTACTTTTCAATTTGAAAAACCACATTTTCTTGGAAATTGCCAATGTGTTCATCAAGGGGGAGATTGTGGATATCGTGAGGATATGTGCACGATCTCAGGATGATGAGTCAATTGGCAATGGCTTTGTTGGTTTGCAAAATCTCGCTGGGTTTGCTTCTTGCCGCCGACTACAGCGGTCCGATCGCGCGCTAAAGCGCCGATCGCTTGGATCGCCGGACCGGCCGTGGTGGCCGGTCGGACCGGGATGACCTAAAATTGGTTTTTGGAGCTAATCCAAAAATAGGTTGTGTAGGCAGGTGAGGGGAGTCTCCTGGATGTGGTTTCATCATTTTTGGAGCTCCCACTCAAAAGTTCTATTGAGTTGAAAATTCCAGAAGGTTTCGGATTTTCAATCTGGAATTTTGGCTAATTTGACCGTCCGACCGCCAGTGGGAGCGGTCCGACGCTGATATCGGTCCGACCGCCCTGTAAGCGGTCGACCGCAACGACTTGGAGGTAAGCCAAGTTCGCATTGATGCATGTTGATTGTGTTTAATGTTTAGTTATCAATGCTTTATTGATGTATATTGCATTGCGGAGCTAACGTGGGTCAAGTTCTGAAGAATTTGTTCCCGGAAACGGTTTGTTTGTCTATTGTCGCGGTGTGGCTTGCGTGTCAACGACGCCAACGGTGGGTGGATCGACTACGCTTGGAGAGCCGAGGTCCGTAACGATCATGGATACCGTGAGGTCGTGTGACTCAAGCATGGTGCAGATGGGCAAGATGGATCGAACGGGTGGTTCGGTGCACCGGTTGGATCAAAGCAGACGGATATCGGTGCGAAGTCTCGGGAGGTTCCGATGGGATTCGGACAAGAGAGGCTTGGCGTCGATGAGAACCGCTGATCAACCTACACGTGGTGAAGCAGGCGATTGCTTCAACAGATTAGTGTGTGGGTCCCATGTGTGAGTGGGCCCCAAATTGTGGAACCCTAGTCCTCTCCTATAAATAGAATTGGGGAGATGAAAAACCCCTTTGAGGCATTCATTTGGTTTCCCCCCTTGCTTTTCTAGGGTTAGGGTTTGGAGAGGAAGAGAGGGAGAGATTGTATGCTCCTTGGGTGAGCTCTTGTCCTCCTTGTTGGAGTGGCTTTGTAAGCATCTTGTGAGATCAATCAATCCTGTGATGCTTGCTTGAGAGATCATTTGTCTCCCCTTTTGTGTTCTTCTCTCATTTGAATAAATTTGGTGCTTCCTTGATTCAAGGGTTTATGGTTGGTCTCTTGACCCATTTTGTCTTGCTTTGATGTGTGGGAATACTCCTATAATCATCTAGACCATCAATCCCCACAAGCAAGTCTTGAATCAAAGATTTTCATATTTCTAGGGTTTGTGCACTTCTTTGTTAAATCCTTGAGAGATCGATTCTGCAAGTGGATCCAAGGATCGCCGCTAGAAATAGGTCTCTAATATCATTAGGAGGTGTGCTCAAATTTGGTCAAGTTTCATTGGTTGAATCAAAAGTTGGATCAAATTTCGTTTTGGATTTGGGGTGGATTTTCAAGATCGGATCTGCACTGGCTCGACGGTCTTTCAACGCGGTCCGACCGCCGGTATTCGCATCATTGCTCACGGGTCGAACCGTTGCCCACCGGTCCGACCGCTTGATTAGTTGCCGGCCGATCATTGATTGAACGCCGGTCCGATCGCCGTGATAGCCGGCCGACCGCCGTGCCCGATCAACCCTTTGAGTTTAAGTCTCCACATTTGTGTCGTGTGGTTGTCGGGGTTTGTTGAATTCAACGCAAGGCTTCCGCTGTGTGCTTACTGATCTTCTTAGCTTTCATAGCTAAAGGAGTAAAGTTCGTGTTGAATTTGTTTTAGGCGAGAAAGTTTTGGAAAGCGCCTATTCACCCCCCCCCCCCCTTCCCGTCCTACAAACATAAAAGAGAAAAAGCTTGGCGTTGACACGTGGCCCCATGAACAGTGTGCGGTCCACGAGCACTGTGCGTGGACCGGAGGACAACACGCACTGTGCGTGGTCCACGGGTCCACCGGTCTACGGAACAGTGCGTAGTGGGACCCACCTGTCAACCACAGAGAGTAAAAACAAGAATTAAACAGGCCATCACTATTCAAATAGGCCCCCTAGTCAGCAGGACAGAGCATCATTAACGCCGGGCTAATCCCGGATTAGCCCTAACCTGCTACAGTGATTACCGACAAAAACCACTACAGTTTCGTCTCTTTTCCGACAACGCAGGCGCAGGGGAGGCCGGGGCAGTGCGGTGCGTCGCTGGCGGAGGGAGGGGCGGCGGCGCTGGGGAAGGGCCAAAATGGGTTCCCCTTGCCGAGGCGGAGCTGGTGACGGTGGTGGCAGCGTTGGGGGATCGCTGGAGTGGTGGCGCGACAACTGGAGTCGGCGGCTCGGCCAGAGGCGGCGACGGCGGTCCGGCGCTTCTCGCCAAAAGAGCGGGGGAGCACGAGGTTGGCGAAGGCTCCAGGAGCTTACCAAGCCAACAAATGGTGGCCGAAGGTGGGCGGGCGAGGGAGATCGGCGGCGGAGAAGAAACCGGTCGGAGGAGGGGAAGTCAGTCGATTCCGGGGCTGTAGTGGTCTGGAGGCGAGGGGGCTTGAATCGCTTTTCTAGATATTTTTCTTTCTAGTTTATATTTTCTACAGTGCAAACCTATTCTAATCTACTGCGAGCCGACTTGAAGTCGCCGGTCAAGCTGATCGGTAGGTGCGTGAAGGAGTGGTTGTTGATTGCAATGCAGATTGCATGAACACAGAAAAAATCTTGCACCACCACCTCTGCACGGGCCGTCGCCGCCGCCGGCCTCTCGCACGAGGCGCGCAAGCCGCCGCTAGCCATCCGCACAAAGCGCCTCCATCGGCCCCACATGGGCGCACCGCCATCGCCCCGCCGCCGCTTGCGCTAGTCGTGCTAGCCGCACGACGCCGAGAGTCGCCGAGCCATCGCTAGCCATCCGCACGGCGCCGCCATCGCCCCAAGACGGCGCACCGCCGCCGCCCACCGCCGCTATGCTTAGTTGTGCTAGCCGCACGGCACCGAGAGTCGCCAGCCGGTCATGCGCTATGCCCGAGGCCACCGCGCTCGCCCCTCACTACCGTGAGTGCCCACCGCGAGATGGCTGAGCCCCCACACGTGCACATGCCGCCGCCGCGAGGCCTCCTGCGTCATGCGCACCCCCGGCCACCCGCAAGCTCTACCGCGCTCGCTTGTCATTTTGAGAAAATAATAAATAGAAAATGAAAAGAATTTGGAGTGGCCCACTTGTCATTGAGATGGTGGAAGAGATAAGGTTTGGAGATGTTATCTCCGACCGAAGGGAGATGGCTTCGTGTGGCTTGGTCTTCAGCCACGCATGACGCGGGCGACTCGGGTGGCTCCGCCGGTGCAGGCCAGATTCGCTCCAGCCATTGGTGGCAGCAGCCGGTCCTCCTCCTCTTGTATGACTGTCCCTTTCTTCTTCTTTTTTCGACCCGAAAAACAGTGAGTTTCTACTATTTTCTTTCATGTGTGCTTCTTCCACTCCCGATTGGGATTTGGTCTTGGCGGTTGAAGCCGCTGCTCCATGTTGGTGGCTCATTGGCCACTGGTGGTGAGGTCCGGTCTTGGTCTTGCGCGTTTTGTTGATTCTTTTTCTTGCACCCTACCCCTGTTGGTTAGTTGGTGAAGAATTTGATACTTGTGCAAATTGGTGGATTAATCTAGTGGTGTATGGATTGATCTTGGATTGGAAGAATCACTCGATTTTCTTTGAGTTTGGTGCTCCTTGGTGCTCTCAGACGGCACATCTTGTTGATGGTCTTGTGCAGCATATTTCATGTACCTCGACTTTGTGATTTTGGTGTGTCTCAAAATTAAGAATTGACATTGTATCTCCGACGACCTCGTCCGTTCTTCGTGGCACATCAAGGCGATTGATTTTCTGAGACAACACGATTCGTAACTTACCCGGTTTACTGCTCGGTGGCTTTGAGTGTTGTCGCATTCGTGAGTATTACTACTTTTGTTTTCGTATTACGTGGCATTGCGTGTTGTACTGGTAGAAGTCCAAATTGTGATTGATTTGATGAATTCTAGTACTGGGAGATGATGCTTAATAATATTATGGGTTTGTTTTAATGCTTAATGAAGATGATTGTCATATAAAGAAATGGTTTTGGTAGCTAAATTAGACTTGAGCCTTTTGCTTTGCTTACTGTTGTCATTTCATATCTTGCTATCAGAGCTCTGTTATTTTCAGTGGTTCAGTTGCATTTCTGTATACTCTATTGGATTGATTATTGTTTTGTGATATTGCTGAAACCTCTTTTAGCATAAATTAGTACATGTTGATTTGTGAGTCCAGTTTCTGAACCGAGGTTGATGCTTGCTTCTCTGTTTGTCAAAAGTATGTCGTACTGAAATTTTTACTTTCTTGCGCTGTCATATTATGGCAATCCTCTGTTAGGCTGAAAATATAGCTTGCTATATAAGTCTTGACATTCTAGTAAAGCAGTCGTTTGTTTGTGCTCAAAGTCTGATTTTTGGTTGTCAAATTCAACCATACCATCTACGCCATTTATTCTAGTAGTGTCAGATTATAACGATCATCTACATCATTTATTCTAGTAGTGTCAGATTATAACGATGTAAATTAATCATGCACGTATAATAAATACGATTCTATTTTCAAAAGGCAAGAGAGTTATATAACAAATACGATATATTGGAATATTTACATGAAAAATTTCAGTAGCTATTATGTTATGAAAGCAAAGAAAAAAGAAGTCTTCACGTTCACTCTCGAGGGACAGAAATTATCACATTAATCGGAGGAAAAGAGAAGGATCTACACGTTGATCATAGTTTGTCCAGATTATAACGGTCTATATTAAAAAGAGAGAGTACATGTCAAGTATAATGTAGAAATAAAATTAAATTCGGAATAAAAAATAAAATTTGATTTCCATATGAATTCTCAAGTAAAAATCCTAAATACATATAATTCAGAAAAACAATTAAACAAAAATTAGCGATCGGATGTCTATACGAATTCCAACAGAAAAAAAAACTCAGATTCGGCTGTAACCAACAAAAATTAGCAATTGGCCAGGCTCAGGCCGAACCAACACGTTCAAGGGTGTGTGTAGACAAAAATGCGAGACGAATCTGCCGCTCCAGAGGAAAAAGTAACCGCCAAGCCCAAGGCAGTCGAGTGTGTATATATATATATAGTTAATACTTTGGGGGGAATCTAAGCTTGCCTTGGCACATGCCTTGGTAGTCCAGGAGATTTTGCGGATTTTCCCAGTCAGCTTTTCTCCCTGTGGCACATGCCTGGTGTTTGGCGCGCGCCCTGCACATTCCTAATCCTACTTGTTCCTCTCCTCTCCTCTCAGTTTCTACGTTCTGTTGAGCAGAAGAAGAAAGAGAATGGAAAGGAGTTTTGCTGTTAGTCTGCGTCTCTCACACACTCTCTCTCTCTCTCTCTCTTGCTTTTCTGACTGAGATCGAACAAATAAATAAATAGAGTAATTAGTAAAAAATTTGAAGAAAGGCTCGTTGCAGCTTATTCACACGCACAGCGTATGAAAGATCATCATTCTTTCCAAATCATATATATCAGTCCCCAGTGTTTATTTGCAGTAAAATTTTACGAGATTTTTATGTACGTAGACTCCGCAAAAGAGATCCAAAGGAGTCAAAGAGTATTCGGTGAAGATAAATATGTAATAGTATTTCATATCATTTGATAATTAATAGTACTACATACACAGAATGGACAAGAATAATTTGCATCAGCTATGAGTGACCATTTTCTCAATGAGTCAAATATTATCAGAACTTACAAGCAGTGCCTCTTATTCGAATTTTCCCTTAAAACAACCACAGAATTAGTGTTACTCCCTCCTCCTTTTTTTTCATGTCTGGGACTGACTATGCATCTAAGATGGTATAGCCGGAGTTACCTACCCACCCCACCCCAGGCTTGGGACTGTCTATGCATCTAAGATGGCATAGACGGGGTTACCTACCCACCCCACCCCATCCCTACCAAAAAAAATAACAACACGCGTACACAGACAAAAACAAAATACACATACAAATACACACTTTTTAAATTTTCTTAGACTTTTTTCCATTCCCATCCCCTCCCTCTTTTTTTTGAATGGACACCCGCACATACCTAGAATGCGTCATACAATATAAGAAGGTAGGCAGGGATGATTTCACATCCTGGTCGAGTCGCTTGTAGTGCTTGTGTCACTGCCTGTTCCTTCCTGGCTGTGAATGTTAGGGACAGTACGTACTAGATACATCTGCACCCACGGAAGGCCCAGTCGCTGCCGGCACGCCTCCTAATCCATCATCGTTCACAGGAATCCTGCATTGCCAAACAAAACTTGCCTTCATTAGATTGCAGAGAGCCACATCATGTAAACAAATACACCAAGGTCGAGTATCTAACCTAGCATCTGGAGGACAAAGGTAGGCTTGTATGTTGAGGAGCATGGCGTCGATGAAAAGGATGAGGCCACAGTGGAAGTCGATGACATTGTGCATGTCGCGGAATTGGTTGGCCGTGCTCCTGCCCCTGAGGAGGCGGGACCAAAGCGTGCTCTTCTTGTAGGACTCGACGAGGTCGTTTGCATCCTTGAGTTCCTTTCTAACGGAATCCCCCATCTCCGAGTGTTGAATCACAGTCCAACAACCAGTCGGCCGCTGCAGTAGCACACAGAGCACATGCAGGCGCCCCTCGAGTTTCCGGCATTTCCTCTTATTCTCGTAAAACTGCATGAAACACATGACTATAGTGACGAGCGTGATGGCGTCCAATCCAAACAGCTGCACGAGATTAGCTGCCCTCCCAATGAAGTCCCAGAGCGCTGCCATTTGGTCACTACTCTTTCGCACGTGACGAATCAACTGAGAGTGTTACAACAAGTAAACAGTCAGAGGCTCAGGCCAAACCAACAGGTTCAAGGGAGTGTGTGTGTGTGACATACCGAGAAAGAGAAGAGATGGCTGGTACCTGTACTTGAATCAACGCTAGTACGCAAAATGGAAGATGAATCTGCTGATCGAGAAGAATCGGTAATGGCGGAGTTTGGGAACGTATGATTCGGGGAGATGTTGCCGGTGGAGTGCTATAGAGGTACTACAGTTCCTAACAATATATACAGGTTGATTCGTTGACTCAGTAAAGTTATTGAATATCTTTATACAGATCACCATATGGGGACTCCTGTATATACACATCACCGTCAGGGGAAAAAAAACAGTATAGTTGCAACTTCATTGCAATAAAGGCTCATCGCGGATCCCGGAACTGCAAATGCATATGTAAGATCTTTAGCATGGGCCGCTGACTAGTGGAAAGAGCATTGTGAGCTCTTAATACCCGGAATTGTTTTTCCTTGCAAAAAAAAAAACCCCTAAATTTTCAAATTAATTCGAGCGCAGAATAATGTCTTTTGGATAAAGAAAATACAACACCAAGTACTAACAGTTGCTTCGTATTTTTATAGATGTTCATCCATTTCCAAAGTTTAATTATGGGAGATTAAGCATTAAGCCTAGAGCACGTGAGTGCAAATATATATACTGAAATTCAGAGCAACAAGAGTATATACGAACGCACAATCACAAGGACATAGGCACATCGCACATGCATGGCGTCCTGCTAAAAACAAAAGATTTTTTAGGCTCCCGTATGAATTATATTTCATTAATCCTTGATATGTCAAGTCAATGGGTAATTTGTCCCCTTGTAAAGCATCAAGTCTGACTCAAATGAAGGTGTTCTGTCACATGCGTTTAAGGAGGATAGTATTTGTCGTTGGTTTCGCGTCGCACATGTGCATGCTGACTCGAAGCATCCAGAGATTTGGTAGAACGAGGGGGGCACATGGTGTCCGCGTGGTAGAATACAGAGATTTGTTAGGCTCCCGTATTAATTAATTAATCACATTAACTATAGAAGATTAAGCACTAATTAAGCCCAGAGCACGTGAATGCAAAATAGATATACTGCCAGAGCACATGGCTGGGATCTAGCAATTAACGGCCAGGAGCCGTGCGCGCCGAACGATCTGAAGACGCCGGGAGCCGTGCGTTTCAGGCAGGGGTCACGCTCCTTCAAGCCACGTGCTCGATCGGTAGCTCAGCAGAGTGCAGCCGGCGCCGGGATTAATTTGACCCCAGGCGCACGCGACAACGTCCTCAAAAGAAGTGCACAACCAATTATTTTTGGATCACCTCAAAGCATACAGCCGCCGCCAGCCTAATCACCTCCCTGCTAATCTTCTCTCTCCACGAAAACAAAAGCAAAAAGGCAGCCGGCCTTCTTTGTTGCTATAAAAAAATCTGTAAAACAGAACACCAAAAGGCTGCATGCATAGCAATTAATGGCAACCCCGTCAAACCCTTCTTGATTTTTTTTTTCTCTCCTCGCTTCTTTGTTTTATAATTATTTTTTCTCTGTAATCCTTGATGATTATATTGCTAAAGGGAAGAAAAATAGAAGAAATTTACTTTTCTTGTATCAAGGATAAAATTTTCAACTGTAGTTTTGAGCTGATTAGAAAAATGTGATTTAAGAGCTCTGGAACACCGATTCGTTCCATGAGAAAAGGGTCGTACATAATTTGGCTTGTGGGAATCATATTTTCCTAATCACACGGCATGGACTCCGCTTAGGACCAGGACTCACTATCCATCTTTGATCTCTATGCATCTTAACTTGAGTTCAATCGTCTCCTTCAACATCCTCGACCATCTGGACCATAACTTCCCACTAAACCATCTCTCGATCACCACCGTAGACCACGACCGCCTTCGAGTTATCCTGCACATGTAAAGATCAAAGCAGCATATTTTTCCGACACAAGTTCTTCCCAACTTAACCGACATCAGTCTACACACCACGACACACCTCAAATAACATCAATAAATAACATTATCAATTATTCACCAATTAAATTATTTTAGATCTAACAACATAATCTAACACTCCTTGACAACCCACCACCCCCGCCCACCAAAAAAAAACTCTCTTATAAGACATACCTATCCATACATACCATCACATACATGACTCTGACACTGTTTTTATAACGACAGGCGTAGCACCTCTACAAGTACATCAAAAGCAACTAGGAAACTATTTAAGGGTGACGACGGCAAACCCATTAGCAAGACTTGGGTCAGTTCAATTTATCTCGTATGCTATTCTTCCATGAAGAACCCTCGAGTTAGATACCTATACATCACAGTTTACCACTTTTCCTAGAATGCAACCAGACAGTTTACAAATTTGAAGTGTGCAGTCACTTTTTTCCAGAACAAACATATGTAAATTCAAAGATACATCAGATTCAGACGATTAGATGACATATTCAGATACTTTAACTACGTGTTAGAAACAGCATAGACTACCTACCATTTTAAATGGGCCTGCAAATTATATTCACTATCACGATTTAGAACAATTGTCCAAATGCCTCTTTAGTTCAGATCAACCTATAAAGGCTCTTCAAGCTGCATGACTTTTCAAATTGTAGTAGTAAAAAATAAGCCTTGCGTTTACACAAAGATTGGATTGATCTGCTCAAACATTTTCATATTATCACGACTTTTTTGAACTGATATAATTTCGTCTTTACCAAAGCGTATTTACTCAAAACAGTCGTTCTTCTACTAAAACAGTTTGCGGATCACACTTTATTCTACATCATCAGTATACATATCTCTGCAGCGAGCCACATCATGTAAACAAGTACACCAGGTTCGCTTGTATGATGAGGAGGTTGGTGTCGATGAAAAGGATGAGGCCACAGTGGGAGTTGATGACATTTCACATGTCGCGGAATGCTCCTGCCCCTACGGAGGCAGGACCAAAGCGTGCTCTTCCTGTAGGACTCGACGAGGTCGTTTACGTCCTTGAGTTCCTTTCTAACAAAATCCCCCGTCTTCGAGTGCTGAATCACAACCTAATATCACAGACGAATCCTTATGATAAACCGTCTGTGATACATCAGCTATCACAGGATAGTTATTTATTAGAATCGCCTGTGATATACAACCCTATTTATATTAGGACTCTAGGGTTTGCCTCGAGCCCTCCCGTTAACGCACGCGATTGGATCAAGCGGAGGTGTACTCTGCGTATAGAAACCGATTCGATTTCTATAAAAACAGAAACAAAGACTTCCAAAAAAAATAGCATGTCGATCTAACCGTCCAACGCTTCCTAGTAGACTTCGTTGCCGTGGTCGCTGTGCCATCCCGCGTTGTCTACCGATGGCTTCCGTTCCATTAGCTGCGATCTCATTCTCAAGAACAAAACTTTATGGGATGAACTACATGTTACAGTCTTCACTCATGGAGATCACGCTAGATGGTTTCCGCCTCTGTGGACATATCACTGGTGTTTGATCTTGTCTGCCGTCGCCGATTCAGCCTCCTCCCAAACAATCTACTTTGGCACCTCCTTCAGAAGATGAGGCCACCAAAAAGGAGGCAGAGACCGCCGCCGCTGCTGCTGACGCTACTGATGAGGCCCCCGCCGACGCTCGCGGCGACGTGGCTTCAAGCCAATGGTGGGCGCGGGCGTGGCAGAGCTTGCGGGAGGCCGGAGGTGCGCACGACGTGGGAGGCCTCGCGGCGGCGGCATATGCACGCGCGGGGCTCAAATTGCCTCGCGCGGTGCTCACGCTGGGGGTAGTCGGCAGAGCCGTGGAAAAGGGGAGGAATGGCGACGGCCGCCGCGGCAATGAGCGACGGCCGGAGGGTGGCGGGCCAGCAAAATGGAGGCCGGCAAGGAGGATGCCAAGGAGGCGGCGCGCGCCGTGGCGGCTCTCGAGAGGGCGGCAGCCGCGACCGGAGCGCACGGAGCAGAGGTTGAATGACGGCGATGGCGACCGAGGGGAAGAGAGGCAGGGAGGCGCGGTGGGCACCAGGCGACGGGAGCTCACCGTGAGGTCGGCCAAGGCGGGAGCGGTGGAGGCGGCCGGGCCGGGAGCGAGGCGGCGGGAGAGGCGACGGGGCGATTAGTCAAGCGGCGGCGGAAGCCACCGTGGGGCTGAGGAGTGTCGGGGGCGAAGGGCGGAGCTCCCGGTGGCGGCGGATGGGGCGGAGAGGCGCCGGAGGGAGGGGAGAAGGGTGGCGGCGGCACCGGGCGACGACTCTGCCAATGACCCTTCCGACCTTTCAACAAGTCAAGATCCACAATCCAATTCCTCCGTGCCAAATCCAACGCGGCGAAGTTGCCCACAACCCTGAAGCCTCTTAGCTCATCGCACCACGCCTGCAGCATCCTCTCCTTCATGAAGTACTCCCACATGAAGTTCAATGGGTCCATGTTGATAGTCCCGCATGCGGTGAGAACACGAGAGCATGGCTTGTGAAGGAGCTTTAGCTTATTGCATGTGAAACTAGGTTCATTCACATGATCTCCAAGGCATACCTCGTGGGTAACAAGAGAGCGAGCCATCCCAAATCCAACTCTGTCCTGAAGGAGCACATGGAAAACGATGCTCTGTTGCCCATCACGAGCACCGTGTGCGACTAACCCTTCTCGGTCTTAGCCCGCATGTATGTTGTAATCTTCGACCAGTACGGTGTATATGGGTTGTCTATATGAAGTGCCGCATTTGCATGACTCTCCCTGAAATATCCGATTATACCGTCCAGAACGCCTTCCACGATAGTGACGAGGGACTGAGGACAGAGGCCCCTAAGAACCCAGTTGTACACCTCCGCAAGGTTAGTAGTCATTATGTAGTACCTGGCATAGTCCGTGTAGTGCAACAAGGATCACTTCTCCAATGACTTGACCTCAATCCAACGGGAGAAGCACTTGATGTCCCTCGAGGTCCTCAACGTCACACGGGGAGGGTCAAGCTCCGGCAGTGGTGTGAGGCGTTCGGGTTGTGCCGCCCTAAGAATGGGAGGACACTTGTTTCTCTTGACAACGTGCTTCTTGGTGTGTTTCTCCAACATCTCCCACAACGTATCAAATTTACGATGCTGGTTCTTGAACAGCTTTATCAATATTTGCTGCGGGAACTATTTGAAGAAGTTGGCCCCTAGATGGCGAATGCACCATCTGCTCCTCATATTTGGCCAAGGGAACGACTCCTTGGGTTTTTGCTAAAGTTTTCTGATGGTCTTCATCATCCTGGGGTGGCGATCATGGATTATGCAGATATCAGGACATGCTCCAACTACTCCCTCCTTCAGATGTCGAAGGAACCACAACCAGCTGTCGAAATTCTCACTTTCCACGAATGCGATGGCTAAGGGCAGAATCTGATTGTTACCATCAACGCTAATTACTGTCAGAATCTAGCCCTTGTAATTCCTAGATAGAAACGCCTCGTCAACTGAGATCACGGGCAACATGTGCCTGAAAACATCGATGTAGGCACCGATGGTTCAGACGACCCTCTGCAATACCGTGAAACCTCGCGGTCTTCCAGATGGCTTGTCCTTCACAGCAATGTATGTGTCTGGGTTCCTATCCTGTAGCACCTGAAGCATACATGGAAGGTTGTCGTAAGCCACCTCGAAAGAACCGAAACCCCTTTTCAAAGCCTTCTACTTTTCACGCTATGTCTTCGCATAGCTAATCTTGTACTTGAATTTCTACTCGATAGCCACCATGATGTGCTTAGCCTCCAGGTCCTTCTTCACTATCTCTCCGTACATGTGATTGGATATAAAGGCGGATGTTAGGTTGCGATGCTTCGGCAAAACACTACTGAGCACGCAAGAGTGTGGCTCCACCTTGGAGACAATCAGGTGAGTCTCGTACTTGGGTCTACATGCGTGCACACACCAAGGACAACTAGTCAGCTCGCAAACCACTGTGTACTGCTCCTGGCTAGATTTTAGGACCCAAAACGTCTGTTGCATGGACAAAGCCCACAACTTAATGACATCCTGCATTCATCCCTTGTTGACAAACACTGCATGAAGCCGAACCTCCGTACCATGGTACTCCCACGAAGATTCGTGCTCGTCGTGCATAACAAGACCCTCAACGTCCACCATATTTCATTCCTTTAGGATGGGAGCTTCCTGCTCATCGGAAGAGTCATCGCCATCCTCTTCTAAAACTTCCTCCTCGGCCCAGGCCACGAAGTCATCAATCTCCATCTAACGTACTATGATGTCGACATGCTCCCCTGTATCCGCCTATCCAATGGGTTCAACGTACAGGTACCCATGGTCGGCCAGTGCCTTGTCCTGGTTCTGCGTCGCGTACAAGAACCCGAACAACCAGATGATGGCACCCGCCTTCCCCGCCGCCGTCGAGATGCCATGGCATGTCGACTGTAGCCGCACCTGGAAGATCTCCACTGGCACGAGGAATGTCGTCGTGTTGGGCCTGAAGTTGGCGAAGAAGGTGAAGTCATACATGACGACGAAGCCGATGTTGTTCGCCGGCGTCATCCAGTGGTAGTAGTGGATGGCCAGCCCCAGAATGAAGAACGTCATCATGGTGAAGCTGCCCAGTTGGATCCAAAACTGCCCCAACACGTCGATGAACGCCACCGTGAACCAGTAGCCTGGCACCATGTCTGCGCGTACACCTCCTCGAGTGCGCCCATGGTCCCCGCCTTGGGGATCCAATGGATGGCCCGTGAAGATGTCCTTCTAGAACAGGTCCTGCGGGTAGAAGACGATGTCCAGCATGAACCAACAGGTGGTGGTTCCCAGCAGGTGTAGCTCGTGCAGTCGCACGAACTCGGAGGAGAAGAGCCCAAAGTCACTTCCTTCCGCCGACGATGGCATCGACCTTGTCCTGATCCTCCATGACCTCCACCTGCAGCACCTTGGACATGGCGTTGGCCGCTTGCTTGGCGTTCTTGGCGACGAGTGCCATGTTGCACACCATCTCGGGCATCTTCATCTGCCAGTAGTAGGTGAGCAGTGCCAGGATGGCGCCGAACATGGGGATGATACGCCAGATGTAGTTAGCCTGCAGCGGTTTGGATGCGAGCATGTCGTCCTGGTAGGCGGGCGAGGAAGGTGGCGGAGATGACAAGGGTGACGCCTCCACCGGTGAGGATGCTGAAGCCCCGCATGGTGAAGACGGCGACAATGGAGGCACCGCGCGTCTTCTTGTTGGCGTACTCGGACATGGTGGTGGTGAAGAGTAGGTAGTCGCCACCGATGCTGAAGCCGAGACAGAAGCGGAAGAAGCCGAGCGTGGCCATGACCCCCATGGGGGTGCGACCCAAGGAGAGGCCCGAGGTGAGGAAGCAGAGCACCATGCACATGAGCGTCATGCCATAGACGCGCTTGCAGCCCAACTTGTTGCCGACCAATCAAAGAAGAGCTGGCCGGAGAGGGTGCAGCAGAAGGCGACGTCGTTAACTACGACAGCGGCGTTGGGGGCAGGGAGCCTAGGTCGGCGGAGTCCTCGCGATAGTAGTAGATGCGGCCAAGGAGCTTGATGATGAGCAAGATGCAGAAGAAGTCGTAGGCGTTGGTGAAGAAGCCCATGTCGGCGGTGACAATGGCCGTGAAGTGGTACCATTGCATCTTGGCCGCGTCAAGCACATTCAGGACCTGGAGCTACTCGCGCGCCATTGCTTGTGTTCCTAATCCTACTTGTTCCTCCTCCTCACAGTTAGGGACGTGCTCTGTTCCTGATGTTCTGTTGAGAAGAAGAAGAATTGAAAAGAAGGAATTTTGTTGTTAGTCTCTCTCTCGCTTTTCTGACTGAGATCAAATAAATAAATAGAGTAATTAGCAAAAAAAAATTGAAGAAAGGATCGTTGCACCTTATTCACACGCACAGCGTATGAAAGATCATCATTCTGTCCAAATCATATATACCAGTCTTCAGTGTTCATTTGCAGTAAATTTCACGAGATTTACATGTATGTAGACTCCGCAAAAGAGATCCGAAGGAGTCAAAGAGTATTCGGTGAAGATAAATATGTAATAGTACTTCATATCATTTGATAATTAATAGTACTACATACACATAATGGATAATAATAATTTGCATTAGTTACATATGACTGACCGTTTTCTCAATGGGTCAAATATTATCAGAACTTGCAAGCAGTGCCTCCTATTCGAATTTTTCTTAGAACAACCATAGAATTAGTGGTACCCCTCCTTTTTTCAGGCTTGAGACTGGCTATGCATCTAAGATGGCATATACAGAGTTACCTACCCACCCCACTCCACCCCACCCCACCCCATCCTTAGAAGAAAAAAAAAACAACACGCGTACACACAAAAACAAAATATACGAACAAATACACACTTTTCAAATTTTCTTAGACTTTTTTTCTACTCCCATCCCTTCCCTGTTTTTTTTGAATGGACACACGCACATACCTAGAACGCATCATACAATGTAAGAAGGTAGGCAGGGATGATTTCACACCCTGGTCATGTCGCCTCTAGTGCCTGTGTCACTGCCTATTCCTTTCTGGTTGTGAATGTCAGCAACAATACTAGATACCTCTGCACCCGCGTAAGACCTAGTCTCTACCGGCACACCTCCTGATCCATCATTGTTCACTGGAATGCTGCATTGCCAAACAAAACTTGCCTTCATTAGATTGTAGCGAGCCACATCATGTAAACAAATACACCAGGGTCGAGTATCTGACCTAGCACCTGGAGAACAAAGGTACGCTTGTGTGTTGAGGAGCATGGCGTCGATGAAAAGGATGAGGCCATAGTGGAAGTCGATGACATTGTGCATGTCGCGGAATTGGTTGGCCGTGCTCCTGCCCCTGAGGAGGCGGGACCAAAACGTGCTCTTCTTGTAGGACTCGACGAGGTCGTACGCACCCTCGAGTTCCTTTATGACGGAATCCCCCATCTCCGAGTGTTGAATCACAGTCCAACAACCAGCCGACCGCTGCAGTAGCGCACGGAGCACCTCCAGACGCCCCTCGAGTTTCCGGCATTGCCTCTTGTTCTCGTAAAACTGCATCAAACGCATGACCATACTGACGAGCGTGATGGCGTCCAATCCAAACAGCTGCACGAGATTCGCTGCCCTCCCAATGAAGTCCCAGAGCGCTGCCATTTGGTCAGTACTCTTTCGCACGTGACGAATTAACTGACAGTGTTGCAACAAGTAAACAGTCAGAGGCTCAGGCCAAACCAACAGGTTCAAGGGTGTGTGTGTGTAACATACCGAGAAACAGAAGAGACGGCTGGTACCTGTACTTGAATCAACGCTAGTACGCAAAATGGGAGATGAATCTGCTGATCGAGAAGAATCGGTAATGGCGGAGTTTGGGAACGTATGATTCGGGGTTGGTGCGGTAGGGGAGATTTTGCCGGACGAGTGCTATATATACAGGTTGTAAAAAGCTCTTGAGACCGGACAAAAGCTGGCTTCTACCTTTTTTATTTTCAACGAACCGCTGCTAAGCATAAACAAACGTTCTAGGATCTCCAGTAGTGGGCTTTGCTTAATGCTAACATGCAGGCAAAAGGACTAGATAACTTCTCTAGGAGTTCGCACCGTGTAGTGGGCTTTGCTTAATGCAAATATGCAGGCAAAAGGACTAGATAACTTTCTAGGAGTTCGCACCGTGTAGTGGGCTTGGCTTACGTGAATGCAAATATGCTAATGTTCTAGGATCACCAGATCCAGGCAAGAGGACTAGTTCGCGTCGTACATGTGCATGCTGACTCGAAGCAACCAGACATTTGGTAGATAATGTTCTAACAGGGTCTGCATATTATAAATAGGAATGTTAGTTATTGTAAAAGATTGATTATATAAAGAGCAATAAAGCGAAGCAAGAAGTCCTCTATATCTCTGTGTTCAATTTACCATTTTCTTTTTGTGTTGTTGTATTGTTTGATGCGATTCTATGTTTGTCTACGAGGTTATCGTTCGGACTGGATTCGTCAGCGACGGTTCCTCAAAACGTTATCAGCACGATCGACTCTACTCGGATCGAAAGGTAACCGTCGAAGAACGACGCTCGTAGATTGAATCATTTTTCTAAATTGCATTCAATTCTGCAAATTTGGCTTTCTAGATTGATTTTTTCTACGGTGCAAATCCACTCTAATCTACCGCGAGCCGATTTGAAGTCGTCGGCACAACGTCGATCGGTAGATTGCATGGAAAAGTGGATGTCGATTCTACCGCAGATTGGAATTTACAAATTCGTTCTAATCTACCGCAAGCCGACTTGAAGTCGCGAGCACAATGTCGATCGGTAGATTGTATGGAAAAGTGCATACCGACTATACCGCAGATTGAAACTTGTAAATTCATTCTAATCTACCACAAGTCGGAGGATTGCGAATGAACTGCAATTGCGCATTAATCATAATGAACAGTAATTGCATAGTAATCACAATGAACAGTACTCATAAAAAACTGGACGTAGCACGACTCGAGTCTGCGGCGCCGCCGCCCGACCGTCGTCGCCTCCTCACGCCGACGCCGCTTCAAGACGGGCCCTCCTCGCCAAACGCGCCGCCACCGTCGACCGACACCACCCCGCACGGGCAAAGCATCACAAAAAGAAAAAAGGGATGACGTCGACGCCACCGGCCCCGCCCGCCTCCGGCAAAGGCCTTGCATGGCCGCTGTCTCCGCACAAGCAGCGCCGCGCCTCCATACCAGTCGCCTCGAAGATGCATCGCCGAAAAGCACCCGTGAGCACGCTGTCCTCCCGCACGAGGTGTCGCCGCCTGCAGTCACCTCGCGCGGCAAAGAATCACGAAGACGCACCGCCCAAAGCGGCGCTGGCCCGAGCTCAGGCGCCGCCGCCCGCATGCATAGTGAAGAAAAACGGGGGCAAAGCACGGCCGAGACGCTGCCGACCGCAGCCACCGACCGCCGCACTGGCCACCAAAGACCGAGCATGGTGCCGCCGCATGTCGCCGTGCCACCCGCCGCTGCGTTGCCAGCCTCGCAGACGATCAACGCCGCCGCGCCTCGCTGCGCTTTCACGCCCATGTTGCGCTCACGTGCCGCCGACTAACCGCCGCCGCCAGCTTGCCGACTCGCCGCCGCCGGCGGGCAAAGATCGCCCTCCCACACGCATCGCGCCGCTGAAAGTCGCCTCCGCCGCCAACTTGAAGTTGCTGCACCTCCGGCCGCCTGCCCGCCCGCCCGCAAGCGCCCCCTAACTCTCGGCCGAAAGCTACGCCCCTTGCCGTCGGCTCTAGCGTGCCGCCCTCCGGCAGTCAGCTCTCGCGGCGCTTGAAGAGCCCACTGCCACGGTGAACAGGGGGGGTAGGGAAACCCTACCCACCCCTTGAATCGGCCGAGTGGGTCGGCTCGCGCCCAAAAGGAAGGCTGGCCGAAATCTGAAAAAACGGAAAGAAAATTGGAAATCCTGATTTTTTTACAAAAAGGCTCTCGGGAATTCTGAAAAGTGCATGAAAAATTTTCTCAGAACAGAAAATTAGCGGTTTAGCCCTTGAAAAATGGTAGAATTCGCTATAAATCCATTTTCCGGCATAAAAGGAGCTCGGGAATTCAATTTTTGAATCAGTTTTAGCATTTGAAGCATGTTTAACTTTTTTTAAATTATTTCTATGCAATTTATTTATTGTATTTACTGTTTTGATTATCTGTTATTGTTTATATTGCTTTTAATCACTAAAAAATAACAGTAAATCATGAAAGATGCATAGAAAAATACGAGACCATGAACCTGAAGTTCAAAGAACTTTATGAGAACTTTGCAACCGTTTTATGCAAATTACCAGTAGTAATCTTATAAACTTTTTGAATGAATATGTAGATGACTAGCATCATGAACCAGTAGTTCGAAAGAGCTGGCCAAGATGACCATAATTTGTACAGAATCTGTACAGTCTTCAACTCTGTGGTAAGGTAATCACGGATGAGCAGAAGATTGAGAAGATTCTCTATACCTTTTACCCGAATGCGGTGCAATCTGCATACAACTACCGTCTAGATAGCTACAAGGAGTATGCCGAATTGATTGACAAAATGCAAGTTGCGAAAGCTCAAGATGATGTTCTAAGGAAGAACTACATCTCACAGCCGCCTAATGGCAATGTCGGCCATGAAGCCAATGCTAGCAGCTACAAGGTTAGAAAGCCTCTCACGAAGGAGAGGGGCAAGAAGGGTAAGGTCGTGGGTCGCAACACATTATTGATGCTTTCCAGTCCAAGAAAAAGGGTAAATGGCAGCATGAGTCACCCCTTACCATTGCAGGCATAGAAGATCCACACCCATTAGTTGCACTTATAGATGTGGACATCCCAATAGCAGTCCCCATCACCCCTCCTTTGGACATTACAGCGGCTGCAGCCGTAGTTTCCCAAGAAGAGAATATCGCCATGGAGCAGATTCAGGCAGAAGTTTTTACATACTTCGCTGATTCAATCTAGTGCACACGTTGCACTTAGATATTTTTATAGTCACTTGTAGTTTGTGATTGTGATGGAACTTTAAATGATGGTAGTAAGCTATAGGAGAGCAAAGTATTAAATTCTTATGATGAGTCTTGTAGGGCTTATTTTTCCTGTATTTATAATAGCAAGTTATGTTCTGATATATGAAGTATTTTATTTATGTGTTGCTTGCATCCTGCTGTATATTAATAAAGTACCTTATATTAGAACGCGTGTGGCGCCCTACGCCGCCCACCACCCCACCGCGCCGCGTCGCGGTCACCGCACCACCTGGTCAGCCGTGCACGGCCCAAAACTCCGCCGTGCGTGTAGTCTTTGTGTCGGCCACCCAACCCTAAGTAACTATAAACGCCTGGGAAGACGACAACCATCGCCGCCATCCAGGAAGACAAAGACACCCGTGAGCCAGGCCAGGTGGCAGAAAGGGTGATTGGTTGGGCTAGGCTGGTGTGGGGGCGTGATTGGGCCAGGCCGAGGGAGGGATTGGGCTAGAACGGGAAGGTTGGACCTATTTTGTGCTGTGCTGGCCCAAGCACGGCCCAACTGGTCATGTCGTGTTGTGCCACCCAATGGGCCGCATTCACAGGCCCAGCCCGGCCCGCTGTTCTTGCCGTGTCGACCAGGCCCACCACGTGTCATTCTGTACCGTGCTTAGACCGTGTCGTGCCGACCGGGCTTCGGGCCGGCCCGAAAAAGCACGGCCCAAGTCTCAGCTCTAGTGAGGAATACCTGCTCATTACAAAGCGTAAAGAATGTGGAAAAGGGTATTAGAACGACTTCTTTCATATGAAACTGGACTATACTACATAAATATTAAGACACATGTAGCCTATACTGCCTTGAAAACCGTATTTAGAAACTCTGAACTTTTCTATCTCTGGCATGATAGATTATACTACCTAGGTCTTAGGATGATGAGAAATATAATTAACAATTCACAGGGATATAATGTCAATGAAAAGAATTTCCTGAATCAGGGAGATTTTGTGTGCCCTGCATGTGTCACCGAAAGATTAATTACTAGACCTTACACTCTAAAAGTGAGGTATGAAATCCCTGCATTCCTAGACCGTATCCAATGAGCCTTTTATGGTCCTGTACAACCCCTTTAAGGGTCATTTAGGTATTTTATGATGCTCATCGATGCTTCCTCGAAATGGTTGCACGCACGTTTATTGTCTACGAGAAACCACATTTCTGCAAAGCTAATATTACAGATAATTAACACTAAGAATAACTTTCCTGATCATCATGTGAAATCCGAGAATGGACAACGCGGAGAATTTACTTTGAAAGCATTTGATTATTATTGCATGAAAATAAGAATTAAAGTTGAGCATTCCATACCGCATGTCTACACCCAAAATGGATTAGCAGAATTTCGAAGAATTGTAATTTACCAACTACATGTTGGGGACACGTAGTCCTGCTCGCAGCAACTCTTATGAATTTTAGACCGTTGGCATATAACATCCATTTACTTATACAACTAGCGCAAGGGTCAGCACCGAAAATCTCTCATCTACGAAGGTTTGGTTGCAAGGTTTATGTACCTATATCACCATCCCAGTGAACTGCAATGAGCCCTCTCCAAAAGTCTGGGATATACATTGGTTATGAGACAACATCCATAATCAGGTATTTGGGCCCATGACTGAGATTTGCATGCAACCCGTTTCGCTGATAGCATATTAGATGAGGATTATTTCCCATCATTAGGGAGAGGAAATCAACCCCTTGATAAAAAATATCGGGAAATAGACAAGTCCAGAAGATAATTGAAATCCATGCACATGACCTGCGCGCTAGTGAGGCAAATAGAGAAGTCAGGAAAATAATTGATTTGCAAATATTAGCGACTCAATTGCCTAACTACTTTAGTGATTTGAAGATCGTGACTAAGTCGCATATGCGTGTACGCAATGCACCAGAGAGGGTTGAAATACCGATGAAGGTATCCCTAATCCCGTCCTAGGGCCTCAGAAAGGATGAAAACTCCGGCCCCTCGAATCCGAAGTAACCGGGGACGCCTGGTAAAAAAAGATAAAAAGAACTTGACACAGCCGATCACCAAAGTTCCCCAAAACCAGAAGGCGAACCAGTTGAGACCTGGCACTAGTATGGAACTTTCAGAAAAGACATACTGGATTTGAACATCCCTATGAATGGAGACGTCAGCATGTATGTGTGTGCACACATCGGAGCTAAAAAACTAAAGGGACTTGCCCCGTAATTGAAAGCACCGGTGAGCAAGTAGAAGCATTAGAAGAATCGCCCATTTAAGATATAGCTATAAACTTTATGACATCGGGAGAATATATGAATAAGACAACAACCAATGTCGATGTTGATTTTGCAAAGAAAATTGCCACAATCATCGATCTTAATATAGAGCATGCATCGCTCACTGAATAAAAGAAAAGATTAGATTGTGAAGATTGGAAGAAGGCAATAGAAATAGAATTATTATCTCTGAATAAAAGAAATGTATTTGAGCATATAAGTCGTTTGCCTCCCCATGTGCACCCCGCGGGGCATAAGTGGGTATTTGTTCGAAAGAGAAATGAAAATAATGAAGTAAAGCAAAGCTTGTTGCACAAGGTTTCACTCAACGTCCAAGAGTTATTTATGAAGAAACCAATTCCCTGGTCATGTGCGGAACCACCCTTTAGATATTTAATCTCAATGACAGCTAAACTTGAATTTAGAAATGAAATAAATGGATATGGTAACTGCATACCTTTATGAAAATTTGGATTCAGACATTTATATGAAGGTACCTGAATGTATCCCTATCTCGAACCAAGACAAAGCAAATAGAAATTTGTACAGCGTGAAACTCGGAAAGTCACTGTACGAACTTAAGTAATCAAGCAGGATGTAGTATAATCGCTTGAAGCGACTTTCTATACAAGAAAGGCTATACGAACAATGAGGATTGTATCTGAGTATTTATACAACGATCCCAGGATGAATTTTGTATAATATCAGTGTATGAAGATGATTTAAATATCATCGAAAGCTTAGAAGAAATTAAGGAAGTGGGCTCTTACCTGGTGTCAAAGTTATAAATGAATGATATGGGTAAAACCAAATATTACCTAGGCTTACAGCTTGAGCATACTCCTAAAGGGATATTAGTACATCAGTCAACCTACACTTAGAAGGTGTTAGAAAGGTTTAATTTTGAAAAGACATACCCTTCGAAAGTACAGATAGTTGGGAGATCCTTGCAGTAAGACAAGGACTCGTTCGGGCCTAAAGAAGAGAGGGAGGAGGTCATGAGACCGGAATTACCATGCTTAAGTGCAATAGAAGCACTCATGTATTTAGTAAACTGTTCTAGATCGGATATTGCATTTGTTGTGAACCTATTAATCAAGGTATAGTGCAGAACCCACCAAAAGGCATTGACAGGGAATAAAGGACATCTTCCGATACCTCAAAGGAAGCAAATACATTGGTCTGTTCTACAGAAAGAACCAAGACCTGTCTATGAATGGTTATGCAAATATCGGGTGCCTATCGGACCCGCAAACAGCCAAGTCGTATTGGACCCGCATACAGACAATTCGCAAACATACTATATATTCCTGTGTGGTGGAACTGCAATTCCATGGAAATTGCCTAAGCAAAGTCTTGTATCGACTTTGACGAACCACTCGGAAAACATAGCACTGTACGAGGTCTCACAAGAATGTGCTTGGTTTCGGTGGATGATTCACCACAGCTAGTAGTCATGTGGATTGAATACCGCGCAAACCTAACTATTATCTATGAAAATAATACAGCTTGTATTGCACAAGTACAGATGAGTTAAATGAAGAGTCATCTCACAAAGCATATCAACCACAAATTCTTATGTGCTCATGCATTGCAAAAGATAGACGAAATTAAAGTACTGCATACTAAGTCATACGAAAATATTGTATATTTATTCACTAAGTCACTTCTAGTACCTAACTTTGAAAGATGCATACGTGGAATTGAAATGATAAGACTTAGAGAAGTGCGGAATTCAAGGGGAGAATCTTCACGAACTCATTATTGAAACTTGATCACGAAGATTGAGTACCCAAAGAGTAAATCCTAGAGATTAAATAAAATTGGTTGGATTGCATTCTTTTCTCTTGACGAGTTTTTCCAAGTTTCTCAGTTAAGGTTTTTAACGAGACAATTCGTGCAACGCAACAGAACGTGTCATGTACTTTTTCTTTAAATTTTTCCCACTGATTTTTATAGAGTTTTGACGAGATATAAACATGTGAGGATGGGTGCCCAATGAGGAGTGTTGAGAAACTATGAGCTCGGCCCAGCAGCAGACCCATGTATGAGCACCCTATCCTAAACCCTAGCAGGTCTCGTAGAATATAAATATTGGGTGCTAGTTATTGTAAAAGGCTAATCGTATGAAGAGCAATAAAGAGAAGCAAGAAATCACATACATTTATGTGTTCAATCTATTATTCTGTTCTTGTGTTCTTGCGTTGTTTAGTGCGATTTTATGTTTGTCTACGAGATTATCGTTCAGACTGGACTCCAGCGACGATTCATCAACACAATCATATCGTGGCATTCTATCATACTTATCAATTCTGTTTTGTCACCGACCGGAACGGGAGGATTGTTCCGTTCCGTGTCTCAAAACGACACAACAATTCCGGTCATTCCGGCCGGTTCAGGCCATTCCAGGCGGAATCGTGCTTACCATTGATACCGATACCATCCACAAAAGCAGTAATATCTCCTTCCAAATTCCGACCTAGCCCAAAGGCACAACTCAATAGGAACAGCTCAAATACTTAGATAAGAGGAATGCAATAAATCAATAAACCCAAGATGCAAAAGAGCAATAGAGCTGACCACAAGCAGCTCAGGCATAACAGCGAAAGGAGAAGACATCAGATGAGCGCCCGCCGGCGGCTCCAGTGGGCAACAGCTCCGGCTGAGGAGGCCCTATCTGCTGCTCCGGTGAGCGGCGGCCCTGGCGGTGGAGGCGACCCTCCCTCTCCCTCGTCCCACATCTGTGTGTGTGCTTGTTATGTGCGTTGGTGGCGAGCGTGTACTGTGCTGTGCAGGAGCCTGGGGTTTTGGGTAGTTGATGGCTCAAAGCTTGGCTTGTTGGGCTGGCCCAGCTACCACTTGCAGTTCTTTTGGGGCTTTACAACTTTAGGTGGTATCATATGTTAACCAAGTTAGTATCATACTAATATATAACACCTCGGAATGGTATACGCCGGAATGAACCGGTACCGGACGTTCGATCCCAGTAACTAAACTGAAATGGCCTCCGGAAACAGCTATTGGCTGGAACAGATCACACTACGCGAGACATGGGCATGGCGTCCTCGTGCTAAAAACAAAAGACTTTTTAGGCTCCCGTGTTAATTATATTTTATTAATCCTTGATATGTCAAGTCAATGGGTAATTTGTCCCCTTGTAAAGCATGAAGTCTGACGGAAATGTAGGTGTTCTGTCTCCGCATGCACACACAAACAAAATGCACGTACAAATACACACAAAATGTATGAACGAATGTGATTATCGATGTTGCTAATATATGTACAAGTCACTAATTATTATAAAACTAGCACGGTACACACACGAAGTCTTCGGATATTCAAAACCCGAGGTTCGACAACCTCTATAGTAACAACTACGATCTTTCTTAGAAAAAAGAGAGCAATTATGTTTGTCTCGAAATCGATTATGTGCAGGCGGAGGATAGTATTTGTCGTTGGTTTCGTGTACCACGTTACTTGTTCACGATCCTTCCTGGGTCTGGTTCGGGCCCCAACCAACCCGTTCAAGGGGGTGTGGGTGTAACACCAGATAGGCGCGGTGGTACCTGTAAATCCACGCTAGCATGCAAAACGGGAGATCAATATACTGTTTGTTCGAGAGGAACCTCCCTACATATATACAGATCCCATGGAGGGCGTAAGCCATTTTAAATGTCATGTGTAAAGGCCGTGCGACGCGTGCGGCGACACTGCCGCGAGCCCGACCCCGACCTGCACCCGGCCTGCGCGGGCCTCGATATGACCCATCGTCCTGGACGGCCCAGTCTAGGAGTAGAGCTGTTCAACCGGCTCGGCCTCGAATGGTTAGGCCTGATTCTGACCCGATCCGCCCGAAAATTTAAATATATTTTTTAATTATTTTTAAATAAAAATAACTATTTAATTCATTTCTAGAATAAAAATATAGGTTTTCATATTTTTTAATATTTTTTCAGCCGACGAGCTTTCGAGCCGAAAACTAAGTCCCAAGTTCGCCCGGATCAAGCGTCGGGTTCGGCAAAGCCGTGGGCAGTCGCCTCGTGAATGTGTCTACCTACGAGCTATGTGCATTAAGTGCATAGCGGTTAAGTGTATCAGTGGTTAACTACATACAGACCTCTGCTGCTCCTCCCCTTCTCTATCTGCCAGTTGGGACCCACATCATTAATGATTAATTAGCTCTGAGTATCAGTGGTTAAGTGTATTAAGTGCATGATAGGTGGGACCAGTTGAAAAAGTTAACAAAATTTTAATTTTAAGCATGTTTAGTAAATAAGTAACTGACATGTGGGACTGCGCACTATTCTCGATTTTAAGAACATGTTTTAAAACCTAAGCGACTGACATGTGGACCCTAGTCGTCAGTTAATTAAAATCATAAATACATTTAATCATTAGTTAATAAATAATGAGTCTATGACATGTGGTATCACCTTTGGTTTATAAACAAAATCAAGAAAACGAAAATATAAGTCACAGACAAGTAGACCCCACGTGTAAGTCAATAATTTTTTTTAAAAAAATGAGAAAGTCGCCTTCAATTAGAAGAGAAATACGCCTTCTCTACTAGAAAGCGTAAATCTCAGTAGAACTCAGAGGAAAATATGCTTTCTCTGTTGGAAACCGTAAACAGCAGAAAATATGTCTTCGACGTTAGCCCATTTCTAATTTCTGGAATTTTCAAACCAAAACAAATTAAAACGTTAATAACTTTTGCATACGAACTCCAAACTAAATTAATATTTTTTCTAAATTCATATAAAATCCTGATCTACCTTAATATGCAAAAATATTTAGATTTTGTTGCTTTTGGAATCATTTTTCTATATTTAATTCGCTTCCGGCTCTTTTGATTACATATCGATTGTTCGAGCAAAATTTACAACGATCCTCCATCCTCGTATTCAGAGCAACCAGATCAAGGCAAGTACCTCCTTTGACCATGTTTATCCTACTATTTTAATTAATATACTTCTTTTTTGAAAAATATATTATGCATGCGTGTATGTTTGATTAAAATTGCTATGTTCGGGGTTAACGGTAGTTGTAATCCTATTCGATGCATGAAACTTCTTGAAATATTGATATCTTTACTGTTGTAGCCATTAGGTTATAGTATAAACAATATATGATGTCAATTTGGGAAGTTTGAGTGCGAGTATTGATGAGGATATCAACCATAAGGATGCAACCACTACTTCGACATGTTGTTGTAGCTTATTGAAAAGAAGGAATTTTGTTGTTAGTCTCGGTCTCTCTCTCTCTCTCTCTTGTTTGCTTTTCTGACTGAGATCGGACAAATAAAAAATAGGGTAATTAGAAAAAAAAAATTGAAGAAAGGATCGTTGCAGCTTATTCACACGAACAACATATGAAAGATCATCATTCTTTACAAACCATATATATCAATTTCCGATGTTTATTTATAGTAAATTTCACGAGATTTACATGTACATAGACTCCACAAAAGAGAACTGAAAGAGTCGAAGAGTATTCGGTGAAGATAAATATGTAATTGTCGACGATCAAATCACGGAACTTACAATATATAAAAAACATAGAGAAAAAATGGCACGTATCTCCGGAAAGGAATGGGGTTGCTCTTTATTGCTATGAACTGGCTATTACAAGGGGTGCCTGTAATCTGGACAAAAAGGCTAATGCTAGTAACACTGGAGTGCAATGCTTGCTATGGTATTGCAAACTAATCGAATGGTGCTCTTCTGAAGTGCCTTCCAATCGATCTCTCTTCCAATCCTCTTTTCTTCCCCTCTCCACCTTCCGCGATCCTCCTTAAGTAGTTAATGAAGTGTTGGTAGTTATCCCATGGAGAGACGCCTGTTGGGAAACGACACGTCTGGTCGGAGAGAGGAGTTAGTTGATAATGTATCAACTGTTGTGCGGTTACATGTCAGTGAGTCATTTAACCGTACTGCAGTGTCTTAGAATTATGTAACGTCGCGTGGTATGCAATATACAGCACGTGTTCCATTCATCACATGGTAAAGGATATACCTGGACTCAGTCTCAGATATCAGTTAAAGCCTTATGAGCATTTGTCTGGTCGAAGACTAGGTTAGAAACCTTGTTCGACCAGGGTATTTATTATGTAACCTCTGGAATCCTTACGACTAGTGAGGTCGTTAGCCGTAAGGGTCACGACCATGAAAACATATGGTCTGTTCTTATGTATTAAATAATACATAGAGGTTTTAATCCTCGTCACCTAGCCCCCGAACTTTTAAATGAATTGGTCGTGTGCATGCTTCTTTCTGATGAAGTCGTATCGGGCAGACTCCTCATTAAATGTCGTGGTACTCGAGGTGGTCTGTATTCATTTTTTAAGTTGAGAAACTGCCTTGGAAGTTGAAAAAGTTTTTTTGTCCGCTAGTTAAAAAGATTTTTGTCCGTTGGACTTCTCCCGGAAACGGTTACAGTGTTGTGGCTATAAAAACCCCTTAGCACTCGGTGTTAGGGCTTCTACGCCTTCTGCTTTTCTCTTCATCTTCTAAAAGATGATCTCCGATCACCTTCGAATTCTTCACCCGAAAGAAATCACTATGTTTGATCTTATCACCAACTGGTCGATTTTCGATCTGAGTGAGAAGAAACGACAAAGTTTGGAGAAGATTGGATTGCTGCCCGACAGAAGTCTGATCCCATGGAGATCAACAATCGGGGAGCATTCTCCAAGCGGTGAAGATGGAGAAATTCTGGTATTCCTCGCATACATCGAATGCGGCTTCATACTCCCAGTTCACTCCTTTCTTTCCCAAGTTTTGGAGTATTATGGAGTGGAACTGATCAATCTGGCCCCCAACGCCATTGCCAACCTCAGCATCTTCGTCTACCTCTGCGAAGCGTACTTGAAAATTCCAGCGACTCTGGACCTTTTCAAGTACTGCTACAGAATGACGAATGCGAAGAAAACGACCATTACACCTGGAGAGTGTACTTTGTGACTCCACGACGGAAACGCTTATGAGTACATTCCTATGTACTCAAAATCGCCGTGGTCATCGTGGAAGAAAAGTTGGTTTTACATAAAGATTACTTAGCAAGATGACCTTTACTATAGCAGTAAAAAGGCTGTTGAGAATCCACGATAGCGCTCCTCCTCGAAGAAGGAGGAAAAGGTAGGGAGATGGGTTGATGCCATCCATCTCCTTAATGTCAGGGGTTTAACCTCCTGTCATGTGGTGAGGGATTTCTCCATGTGGAGAATTAGTCCCTTGAAGGCCAAAGCTCATGCGATGCTCTGGTATATTGGTCGTGACGATGCAACCAAAGACTCTAGGGAAGGTAACTCCCAATGGAATCCGACCAGTTTATTATATTGATTGATTACTTTCATAACTCTATGTAACATCCCAATTTTCAGAGCTTTAAAAATCTTTTAAATAGTGGTAGTGAAAAAATTCACCATTTGGAATTTTATTTGAATATTAGTTTAAAAAGCTTAATATGGACTTTAAGGACAAACTGATTTAATGTGCTTAATCCCAACATCAACAATTGTCAAAACTATTTTATTTTGATTCTATATGCTTGGATATATTTTATAGAATTTTCTGGAATTTTTCCAAAGTCATTTGCTATTTTCTATTGGCTATTTGTATTTTCTGGATTTATTTAAAAGAAAAATCAAAAGGAAATCCTTCGAGCGATCTTGGGCGAAGCATAACACTATTCCGCCGACCTCTTTTCTCTCACCCCACCCACTTGCGCTCGCTTCCGGTAGTTGGATTTCCATCGCGACGGCCGCACCCTCTCGGCGATGGGCCCGCCCGGTTGTCGTCTCCCGGGCTTTCTTCTTCCTCGCTCGCGTGTCGCTCGCCTCGGCGCCATTGCGAGCTTGGTCACAGATGACAACGGACTCGTCCCTATATTCTTGCGCCAACCCCACCAATTTAAACCCCTGTCTATTCCGCATCTATCTCCAACAGAATCAACCACCAAATCGGTTTCAATCTCCCCGAATCTCGGAAATTCAAATCGCGGCCGTTTCGGACCCGATTTGGGGGTTTCCAAATCTCGGCGTCTCCGGGCCTATAAATACCCCCTTAGCACCGCCCGGACCTCCGCAACCCAAAGCCGCCACCCTCGTCGCCCCGATCGCCCTAGCGCCGCCGCATTTCGAGTTTTAGGGTTTTCGGCCGAGCTTCTTCTCCGGTGAATTGTGCCGCCGTCTTCACCGCCTTTGCCTCGCCGACTCCACCAACGTGTTCAGCAAGTCCCAGGCTACCTCGTGCGCACCTCCTCATCACCGGAGCATCACCGGAGCCCCCATCCGACAAACCCGAGACCACTCTCGCCTCCAAGCTCGCCACGGCCATCTCCGACGACCTCAGGTGCTCAAACCAGTGCCCACATGTGCGCAATAATCCAGGGAACATTCTGGTACCCTTGGTTGCCGGCGACTCACCGCCGATCGCCGGCAAGCTCTTGGTCCCGTGCGCGCGCCTCTACTGCATCGTCAGCAACCACGCCACCAGTCACCTCTCGCTTGCGTGTCACTGCGTGGCGCCACATCGGCCAGCCACAGCGTAGCTCGATCCACCGCACCAAATCTCCGTGGCTCGGTGAACTGATTCACCGTGAGCCCGAGATCGACGCAAAGGGGCCCACTTGTCGATACGGTTTTATTTTATTTTCTTTTTCTGGAAATTCATCGCTGATGTCAGCCGACGTCATTAATCCGATTTTTCTTTATAAAAATAATTCGGGAAATTCAATAAAATCCAAATTAGGGTTTTATTTGATTTTCAAACTTCCAAAGTCCATATCTTTCGCATCCGAATTCCGATTGAGCCCATTCAAATTTGTAAATTCATATAAAATTAAGATCTATTTAATGGTGAATTGTATTTGATTTTTTGGAGTTATTTTGCCTCTGTTATTTATTGTTGTTATTTCTTTTGTCTCGTTTGCGAGTAGACGTCGATACTTCGGGGAATTTTGCAGAAGAAGGAGCACCTCAAGACCAAGACCAATATCTAGATCTATTCCAAGGTAAGTTATACCTTTGATCATATTGAACCTAGTTTTCAAAATACTTTGTTTCAATGTATTGCATTCTATTTCAAGTATTTATTTAAATGCTTTTGGGATAGTTATTAATCCAATTTGTTATACCACCTTGTCTATCGTATGCCATGATCTCTTGTCACCCTAGGTTAGTTCATTATTAGTTGGTATTATCGTAGCGCCAACGTGGGTTGGTTAGATACGATTAGACTACTTAGCCATGCCACGGGTCATCATTTCATGTGAGTTGCAATTATAAACTTGACTAAGTGATTATGGAACTGTGTGATGAAACTGTGTGTGCTGTGTGCTGTTACTCGTTGATGGCATGTGTTGCACTTAATCAACAGGGTGGGAAAAGATTTAGACTGAGGCAAGTGGTGGATCTGTGTGAATGGTGGAACTGTGTGATATAAACTTTGTGATTTGGGAAAAACTGGAATTCTTGCCTTGGTCAATTAAGGACTTAACTTTGTGCGCCATTGAACTGGGTCTTACTGTACGACCACATGCCTAGTATGGGCTGGGCCTGACTTAGTAAGTTATGGAGTCTTGACATTGACAACTCAGTTGTATTTAAGGCGTGATGGGTTTGGAGGTGTGATATGTCACATCGCGGATTGATTGCTCGTGTAGTTAGTCTTGCTTTGGCAAAACTGAAGGCATCCGACCCCTCTACTAATCTTCAAGCTATTGACGAAGATTTCAACTGCTTGTATGAGGAGGCGACAAAGTTTCTCAAGGAAGTAAAACCTCTTGGAGACAAGGTTGCAGAAGAAATAGAGGTCGGATCTCCATCAAGCAGTGATTAGATGGGCAATCTCTAGTAGTAAGAAAATATAAAAAAGAGAGTATGCAAAATGTAAAACTTACCTCTCTCTTATCAATGAAATCTTTTGTTCATCTGTTTGACTTATGGATATTCATATATTACCTAGCCCCCGACAGTTTTATAGTAGAAAAACTTTACAATATAAGCAGTAGGCCAAGAATATGAACTTAAGTCTCAACCATTGTTTGAAAGTATGTACCGATTGTTGAAAAACTGATCGTGGTAATACTTGGAAGCCTTTTTTGGTCGGAACCAGTGCTAGATTTCGACTAGTTGTAAATCTATTTTTCGTAATCAAAGTACTTACTAAGACAATATATGGTCGGAAGAAAAAAATGACTTTCCTTGATAAGAGAAAATTATATGCAAAGACATATATAATAAACGATAAATGGTTTTATTTCTATGCAGTACTCAACGCTGGTCTGAATGAACCTCTAAGAAATGAAGATATAGGGTATATTTCGCAATACATGCTCATGCTCTAGTCCGGCTGGCAGCGAGGATCGTAGGAAAAGGACCGTCGCTAGGAAGCTCCTTCCAGTGGGTGGGACAACGTGCGAAAAAGGAGAGACTTCGACTAGGAGGTTTTCCGTGTCCCGACCTGGGCAATTTGCTTAGTAACACTATAAAGATATCACGAGTTAAAAAATAACATGAATGTGTCACTGACATATGGCCCCACATCCACCTGTGAGGACATTGGATGCAATTTTCCAATCTATACATCATTGCAATGTTAGCGAGCAAATTTTCCCTTAAAACAACTATAGAATTAGTGTTATTCCCTCCTCCTTTTTCTAGGCTTGGGGCTGGTTATGCATCTAAGATGGCATAGGCGGAGTTACCCACCCACCCTACCCCACCCCTAGTAGATGGCATAGGCGGAGTTACCCACCCACCCCTAGCAAAAAAAAACAACACGCGCACACACACAAAATCAAAATACATTCACAAATACACACTTTTAAAATTTTCTTAGACTTTTTTCTATTCCCACCCCACACACATACCTAGAACGCATCATACAATGTAAGAAGGTAGGCAAGGATGATTTCACATCCAGACAGAGTCGCCGGTAGTGCTTGTGTTACTGCCTATTCCTTCCTGGCCATGAATGCCAGGAACAGTACTAGATAGCTCTGCACCCGCGGAAGACCCTGTCGTTGCTGGCACGCCTCCTGATCCATCATCGCTCGCCGGAATCCTGCATTGCCAACCAAAACCTGCCTTCGTTAGATTGTAGCGAGCCACATCATGTAAACAAATACACCAGGGTCGAGTATCTTACCTAACATCTGGAGGACAAGGGTACGCTTGTATGATGATGATGATGAGGTTGGCGTCGATGGCATTCCGCATGTCGCGGAACTGGCTGGCTGTGCTCCTGTCCCCGAGGAGGCGGGACCAAAGCGTGCTCTTCTTGTACGACTCGACGAGGTCGTCCGCATCCTTGAGTTCCTTTCTAATGGAATCCCCTATCTCTGAGTGCTAAATCACAACCCAACAGCCCGTCAGCCGCTGCAGCAGCGCACGGAGCACCTGCAGGCGCCCCTCGAGTTTCCGGCATTGCCCCTTGTTCTTGTAAAACTGCATCAAACTCATGACCAGAGTGACGAGCGTGATCGCGTCCAATCCAGAAAGCTGCACGAGATTGGCTGCCTTGCCAATGAAGTCCCAAAGCGCTGCCATTTGGTCCCGCCACTCTTTCGCACGTGACAAATTGGCTGACAGTGTTGCAACAAGTAAACAGTCCAACACATTCAAGTGTGGGTGCGTGTGTGTGCAACATACCGTGAAAGAGAGGAGATGGCTGGTACCTGTACCTGAATCCACGCTAGTACGCAAAATGGGAGCTGAATCTGCTGACCGAGTGGAAACAGTAATGGTGGAGTTTCGACGTGTATGGAGTGGTACGAGGTCGAAGGCGTCGGTGAAGAAGCCCATACCGGCGATGACAATGACCGTGAAGTGGTACCATTGCGTCTTGGTCGTGTCAAGCGCCTTCGGACTGGAGTTGCTCGCACGCCATGTGTTCCTAATCCTACTTGTTCCTCTGACCGAGCAGCGCCATGTGTTCCTAATCCTACTTGTTCCTCCTCTCGGTCAGGGACGTGCTCTGTTTCTAATGTTGGGTTGAGAAGAAGAAGAAAGATTAAAAGAAGGAATTTTGTTGTTAGTCTCGGTCTCTCTCTTGTTTGCTTTTCTGACTGAGAGAGAACAAATAAATAAATAGAGTAATTATAATAAAAAAATGAAGAAAGGATAGTTGCAGCTTATTCACACGAACTGCATATGAAAGATCATCATTCTTTCGAAACCATATATACCACTCTCCGGTGTTTATTTGTAGTAAATTTTACGAGATTTACATGTACGTAGACTCCGCAAAAGAGAACTGAAAGAGTCGAAGAGTATTCGGTGAAGATAAATATGTAATAGTACTTCATATCATTTTATAATTAATAGTACTACATACACGGAATGGACAAGAATCATTTGCATCAATTAATAGTACCATTTTCTCGATGAGTCATATATTCTCATAACTGTAAGCAGTGCCTTCAATTCGAATTGACTTGGTGTGACCTTATATACAAGAATAAGTAGCTATGATATGATTTCCCTAAAAATGGACAATTTGCTCAATAACACTACAAAGATATCACGAGTTAAAAAATAACATCGCAATGTGTCCTGACATGTGGCCCACAGTCCACCTGTCATCCTCAAATTGGATGCAATTTTCCAATCTATACATCATTGCAATGTTAGCGAGCAATTTTTTTTCCTTAAAACAACTATATAATTAGTGTTATTCCCTCCTTTTTCTAGGCTTGGGGCTGGTTATGCATCTAAGATGGCATAGGCGGAGTTACCCACCCACCCCACCTCAACCCTAGCAAAAAAAAAAAGAACAACACGCACACACACAAAATCAAAATGCATGTACAAATACACACTTTTAAAATTTTCTTAGACTTTTTTTCTATTCCCATCCCCTCCCTCTTTTTTTGAATGGACACCCATACATACCTAGAACGCATCATACAGTGTAAGAAGGTTGGCAAGGATGATTTCACATCCTGGTCAAGTCGCCTGTAGTGCCTGTGTCACTACCCATTCCATCATAGCTGTGAATGTCAGGAGCAGTACTAGATACATCTGCACCCGCGGAAGACCCAGTCGCTGCCGGCACGCCTCCTGATCCATCATCGTTCAGCGGAATCCTGCATTGCCAACCAAAACATGCCTTCATTAGATTGCAGCGAGCCACATCATGTAAACAAATACACCAGGGTCGAGTATCTGACCTAACATCTGGAGGACAAGGGTACGCTTGTATAATGAGGAGAATGGCGTCGATGAAAAGGATGAGGCCACAGTGGGTGTCGATGGCATTCCGCATGTCGCGGAACTGGCTGGCTGTGCTCCTGCCCCCGAGGAGGCGGGACCAAAGCGTGCTCTTCTTGTACGACTCGACGAGGTCGTCCGCGTCCTTGAGTCCCTTTCTAATGGAATCCCCTATCTCCGAGTGCTGAATCACAACCCAACAGCCCGTCGACCGCTGCAGCAGCTCACGGAGTACCTGCAGGCGCCCCTCGAGTTTCCGGCATTGCCCCTTGTTCTTGTAAAACTGCATCAAACTCATGACCAGAGTGACGAGCGTGATCGCGTCCAATCCAGAAAGCTGCACGAGATTGGCTGCCTTGCCAACGAAGTCCCAAAGCGCTGCCATTTGGTCCCGCCACTCTTTCGCGTGTGACAAATTGGCTGACAGTGCTGCAACAAGTAAACAGTCCAACACGTTCAAGTGTGACATACCGAGAAAGAGAGGAGATGGCTGGCACCTGTACCTGAATCCACGCTAGTACGCAAAATGGGAGCTGAATCTGCTGACCGAGAGAGGAAACAGTGATGGCGGAGTGGAGTTTCGGCGTGCGGTACGGGAGATGTCGAGCGAGGTACTCCACGGACCTCAATATATATACACTACTACTACTTGGAAGGGAAGGTTGAGAAGGCGCCTCGACAGGTGGAAGGTATTCCAGTTGAACGGCGGCCAATCGCGCGGCATGTCTTATCTGTGGTATATTATAGATATAGCGTAGCTGCTGGTCCTTGAGAGATGGAGGAAAACAAAAGATTTTGGCAACCGTTCCATGCCACCACGTGAGGCGCAGAATAGAAGCCCTTGCATCTGATACCTAGAACGCATCCGTCGCCACAACTCCAGCTGGGCATAATCATGTACCTGAACCTACTTGTTCCTCCTCCTCCTCTCCGTCAGGGACGTGCTGGTGATAATCATGTTGCCTTCATCATACTGAATTTAGTAAACATACTAGATACTGATACGATTTGGAATTTCTCGAATCCGGGTGTGGCCATGTTTCGATTGTTGGAAATTAATCCAGACTTGCTAAGTATAGGGTGTTAGGATCCATATTTAGTTTTGGTTTCCTAACGTGAGTCCGAGTAGGTTTTCTACAAAGAAACGAATTGGATGAAAGAACCCAAGTGCTTAGCCTATATAAAGGCACCTGTGGTCTTGTAACTTGAACATCAAGAGCAATAGAGCAAGAGATATTCAGAAAGGCTGTTGTTGATCCGGCGGCACAAAAATCTTTCTTGTGTTCTTGTGTTCGTGTTCGAGGGTTCCATTGTGTTCGCGTGTGTTCGTCTTCGGTTTGGGCCAACAATTGGTATCAGAGCAAGGTGCGAGGAGGAGTCAGGCGCGCAGACGGCAACGCGTGGCTCGGTCCGGCGACGACTGTTCTCGGCGGTTGCGGCACTACCCCTCGGGCGCACGAGGTGTGGCGCGTCATGTCGCAACAGATACCGTCCACGAAGAAGTTCGTGGACAGTGATGACACCTCGGACACGGCGGCATCCAAGGCACCGACGAAGGTGAGTTCGGTAACCTTCCAATACCCAATGCTCACGGAGACCAACTATGGCTCTTGGGCGGTGAAGATGAAGGTGTTCATGCGCGCACAAGGGGTGTGGGCAGGCGGTGGAAGGCAAAGAGTTGGTCGATGAGCGCAAGGACCGATGGCTCTCGCCGCCATATTCCAAGCCGTGCCCGAGGCCATGATGATGGTCTTGGCCGAATATGAGACGGCCAAGGAGGCTTGGGACACTCTGAAGGAGATGCACGCCGCGCCCGACCGCGTCAAGGAGGCACGAGCGCAGACTCTCATGAGTGAGTTCGACGTAATGAAGATGAAGGAGACTGAGTCCATCAATGACTTTGCTATGAAGCTGACCACCATCGTCAATGAGATTCGTGTCCTCGGAGACAAGATGGAGGAGCGCACCGTCGTGAAGAAGTTTCTTCGTGCCATGCCCGAAAAATTCTTACCGATCGTCTCCACCATTGAGCAATTTGCTGATATGAAGACGATGACGATTGTGGAGGTGGTTGGGCGACTGAAGGCATATGAGGAACGCACAAAGGGACGGCGGCACGACGAGGAAGGTGGGCATCTACTACTCACTCGTGACGAGTGGGAATCCAGGTCCAATAAAAAGGGCGCCAACAAGAATCGCAAGTTCGACAAAACGAAGATTCGCTGCTACAACTGTCAAGACTACGGACACTTCGCTTCTGAATGCCGTAATCCCAGAAAGGAGAAAGCGGAAACGCATTTAATTGTGGCCGATGCTGAATACGAGCCGGCGTTACTTTGATGCTAAGTTGAGTCCGGGACGTTGAGGAGGTGTGTTCGCCGTCCTGAGTCGAGTCTGTTGAGTTGAGTATGGGACGTTGAGGAGATGTGTTCGCCGTCCTGAGTTGTGTCCGGGATGTTGAGGAGGTGTGTTCGCCGTCCTGAGTTGTGTCCGGGATGTTGAAGAGGTGTGTTCGCCATCCTGTGCTGAGTATCTGTTGAACAAGTCGTAGTTGAGACCGACTACCGAAACAAGTTAGAGTCGGCAAGTCTAGATTAGGGGGGATTGTTGGAAATTAATCCAGACTTGCTAAGTATAGGGTGTTAGGATCCATATTTAGTTTTGGTTTCCTAACGTGAGTCCGAGTAGGTTTTCTACAAAGAAACGAATTGGATGAAAGAACCCAAGTGCTTAGCCTATATAAAGGCACCTGTGGTATTGTAACTTGAACATCAAGAGCAATAGAGCAAGAGATATTCGTAAAGGTCTTTGCTGATCCGCGGCACAAAAATCTTTCTTGTGTTCTTGTGTTCGTGTTCGAGGGTTCCATTGTGTTCGCGTGTGTTCGTCTTCGGTTTGGGCCAACATCGATGACAGGGTGTGGGCTTTAAATTTAAAGCTACACCACTTACCCCTTTAAGGTAAGAGGAGTCGTGGAATCCTAGCCATTGATTATCAGGGGTATATTAATGAAAAGGATATGAGCTTCCTATAACCAGTCACATTAAAAAAAAGAAAGGAATGCCTTACATTGCTCCAATAATGTTGCTAAAGAATCAGTAGCGCATGCACATGCTGTTTTTAACATTAGTACACATGTATGTATGCATGCGCACATTAGTACGTACATTTCACTCTTATATACTTGTACGTATCTGATATTTTGTGTTCTCCAATCTTCATAGAGTAAAATTATAAACCCTAACTTTGTTTTTAAATTTGACATATAACATTCAATTACTCTGAATACTTGAGCTTTAATATAAAATTCGGAAATTTACTTGTAGGATTTTATGTTATATTATATTTTGAATTTATAATATGCTAGGTGAGGATATAGGTAAGCATCAGGGTTTCAAATTTCGTTTGAGCATAAATTTCGGGGGTTAGCGAAATTGCCGAAATTTCGGTAATTTCGAATTTCAATTTGGGCAAATGGCCAAAATTGGCATTCAAATTTGACTTAATTTCTAATTTCATCAAAAAAAAATTGACAGATTTTGACCAAATTTTGAATTCTATTTGAATTTGGTCTGAATTCGTGTGCAACCGAATTTTTTTGACCAAAAGGTCAAAAATTGAACTCCATCGAAATGTACAAAATTTTGTGAAATTTTGGTTCGAAATTTGAAACCCTGGTAAGCATGTAGTACGATGTTGTAATGTACAAAATATAGCAAGAGATATTATTACCGTCATTTTATTTCATTGTGAAATTAATAATAATAATAATAATAATAATTTCCTAATTAATAGCCACGCTTTTAATGTCATGTCCCCTAATATTACCTATTTGCTTATTTACTACGTAGCAATTGACCATACTAGCCAATGACTAGTAATAGATGACCTATGACCCCTATAAGGTAATATGAATATCAACAGTTGGATCATGCGAAATGGATGGTCCATAACAATTCGGGTGTACCATTAAAAAAAATCCAAATTTAAATAATCGCAAAAGGAAATCTTATGGATGATGATATTCAACTTAGTAGCCTAAAGCAAAAGCTAGTTTCAAAAATTCACTTCATAACTGGTTATCCTCTTTTTAATTATTTTCTATTTTGGAATTATAACAGAAGCACATCCATTTATCTATTAGTTTAAATTAAATAATTAAACTAAACTGGGGAATTAGAGGCTAAAAGCAGCTTCGAATGAATGAGATCCAAATTTCAGAGAAAATCAATAGCAAAAAATCATTACCTTGCCTTGCTTAAAATTTTCCATGTGTTACACCATGTGGATTGGTCGTAGTTTTTGTGATGATGAATAATTAACGTTTGGGTTGCATTGAAATTTACGTTTTTGACCAGACTCAGAGTACTGTATCATCGAGTACTGTAGCTCCGAGTGCCAAGTAATAGAGTTCAGAATACTGTAGCTACGAAATAAACTGATTTGGTTCGTGTTTATTGATAGATGAGAGTGTGATATACGTGTGTGAACTGATATTGGTCATGTTGGAGAACTTGTACCGGGAAAAATGCTCTTTGATCTTTGCATGTGTAGGTTGATCGTGAAGACAGTCATGGTCGATGACGAGGAAGACCAGGACTAGGATGGGAAAATCCAAGGTTCAGGTGGTCGTAGTTGTTTTAACTACTTCTTTTTTACTGTTGTTTCGACTGCTACTGTGATTTATCAAAATTCCTTGCTTTGCAGCTCTGAAACTTTCTTTTTTTCGACTGCTGTTTCAACTGCTACTGTGATTCGTCAAAATCCCTTGCTTTGCAGCTCTAAACTTTCTTTGTTTCTTTTCTCACAAAACTCAACTCAAGTGTTTGAAGTGTTGTCAATGTGTTCATCAAGGGGGAGATTGTTAGACCATGTGGATTGGTCGTAGTTTTTGTTATGATGAGTAATTGATGTTTGGGTTGCATTGATATTTGTGCTGTGAAAGTTTCGATTGTTGAAAGTTTTAGTTTTAGTGGTCGGATCATGCCTCGTATCGGGTGGTCCAAAGACCGAACTCAGAGTATTGTAGTTCCGAGTACTGTAACTTCGAGTGCCGATTAATAGAGTTCAGAGTACTATATCTTCGAGTAATGTAGCTCTGAGTTCCGAGTGATAAAGCTCCGAGTACTGTAACTCTGAGTACCGAGTGATAGAGCTCCGAGTACTGAGTAATGTAGTTAGTCGCAAGTCGAGGTTGTTGTTGGCGGCGGCTTTCGGCATAGAGAGAGTTTTTGATGTTTTTGTGCTAAGGTTTGAGGGGTGTTGTTATGGCACTTTGTAGCCACATAACATGATTTAAAAATAGCAGATCGATCTATTCCAAGAAAACTTAGTCATCGCTGGTGGTATGTTCTTCTGTCTTCGACTACCTCTTGTGTTGATAAGTCTTCCACTAGTTCTTATTACGAGCGGTCTTCGACTTGTTCTCGATCTAAGCAGTGTGTGACGTTCTGAAGTCTTAGGAGAGAAGAAATTTGACAGACTAACACTTTCGACTAGGTGGTCGAAACTCCCATTGATCAGGTCGCCAGCATCATCTTCATTCACGTGTTGTGTTGGTCACCTGATTGTCGACAATATCATCGTCTAGCCTTATTTCTCACTTGAGAGTGTTTGGATGTCGATGTTTTATTCTTAAACACATAAATCTTGATAAATTTAAATCTAGATCCTCGGATAGTATTTTACTTGGATATGCAGCTCACACTCGAGGATATCGTGTATTCAAATTAGAAACTAACAAAACTGTTGAGACCTGCAAGGTCACTTTTGATGAGACTAGTCCTAGTACTAGACCTAACAATGCACGTATACAAGTAAATAACGCACCCGAAGATATATTCTATGACTCCGACGATGATGAAAGGGTAACCCTGATTCACACTTCGACATACATATCTACACCGATGGAGTCTACAACTAGTGGATCCGATCCTACCTCCAATGAGGTAGAGACCACTAGCTGCTACACCTATGTCACCAACGACACCTCAGGCTTCTCTGCATATTCAACAACATCATCCTCCCGAATAAATAATTGGTGAGTTAGATGAGAGAGTTCTTCGCAACATGCACTACAATCATTTAACCCCCCTCTCTCTGATTGTCGTATCCGATCTTGCACCCTGCAGCATTTCAACAAACACCTGCAGTCAGTACAACATCCATACGTACATCAAACTGTCAAGAGTCAAGACATGCTAATGGTACTATCCAATTCTGCATTCTGCAATATCTTGACATGCTCTGCCCGACCATATCGACCGATCTCGATTATGATCCAACGCTTGGGAGCCATTTTGTCATGATTCAATGCTCAAGGCGAAGTGCGGCAGAATTTTAAGACGATTGAGAATTTTCTTCCACCTTCGTCTCAGCCCAAGCTCGGGCGAGCACGCTCGATGGCTGCAGTGCAACTTGGGTACCGAAAGGAAGCAGCAAGATACAAACCAAGTCAAGCGAAATCTTAGAAAGACACAAGAGATGAACACACCGAAAAGTGAAACTGTACTGACTGAGAATTACCAGGACAATGTAATGCAGCCCCACAAAAGGTTCGACCGGATCTCCCCAGCATTGGTAATTCTTCTTGGATGCGGCATTTGCACGAACACGTTGAGCTCATGACAGGCGCTCCGAGCCTCCGTGATGTGTAACTTGTAAGAGAGGGAGAGAGATGTCCTTGCTGCTGCATATTTCTGCAAAGAATGGAACCTCGCGGTCGACGCCGGCCACCGGTGCACGATGAACCCAGGACCAGGCCGGTCACGGCGGCTGTGGCCGGCGCCCTGTCGCGTATGCGTTCAATTTCCACTGTGATGGCTCTGCGGGTTTAATGGGCCTTTGGTGCTAACTCCGTTCATGTGGGCAACAAGCCTAGCATCCGGCCCGTTAAGGCGTTAACCCATGCGAAGAGCGTCTCTCTGCAATCCCCTACGATTCACCCAATCTGGACCGCACAAGTCTAATCGGACGGTTTTCAGAGACCCAAAGGAGGTCGTCGTTGCAAACGCCGACCACGCCAGGGGAGCTTCTCCTCCGCTCCATGCCGCCGCACTCCGGCCGTCCCCTGCTCCCCTCCCCCCTCCCCTTCCCCCTGGAGGCCTCGCCGGCACAGCCAAGTGCGTGCAAATTAAAGCTTCCTGGAACGCATCATCAGTTAATTCCTCACTCCATAACTCGCTTCCCGTTTATATGGACACGGGCACGCATACATGTTCGGATGTTCCTCTTAATTGAGATCAGGGTTTTCGCCACCGGGAAGAGAGAGAAAAATTACCGGGGGCAGTAACACTGGTTTGGCAAAATTTCGGCGAAAGTTACAAATTAAAAATTAAAATTTTCGGTTTTTAAATTAAAAAGGATCAAATTCATTCAAAATTCGAGCAAACTGATTAATCGACCAAAATTTGCAAATTTAATTTTTTTTTTTTTGAATTTTAAATTAAAAAGATCAAATTTGGGACGCAAGGATTTTTCGTGGCGTGGGGAGAGACTCCACGGCTTCGATGCATGTACGACCAGTCGTGTATAGCAGCACTGCTCTTAATTTGGGACACAAATTAAGCTGTATGACTGTATGTGGATTAAGATAAGAACGATGCATTAAGACAATTAAACAAAATAATTGAAAAAAGAAATCAATCGGTCGATCGGCAACTCTACATCAGTTACACACGAGTCGTGACCAATTAATAAGCTCGCAAACTCAGCAGACGCATCACGTACGTACGTACACGTATTTATCGATATAATCCATGACGAAAGCTCGGCTCATATCGAATTAGTTGACGACGTAGCACTTGTTCCTGATCTCGCCCCGCGCCCCGGTGAGCACGCCGACGCCGCCCATCTTCACCATCGACTTCGCGAAGTCCCTGAAGAACTCGGCGGCGTACAGCCCGGTGGCCTGCCGCTGCACGTAGCCGCGCGTGAAGGCGTCGGTGAGCAGCGACGAGTCGGAGTGGAAGAGCCCCCGGCGCTTGGCCACCAGACGGTAGTAGCCGGTGTCGAAGGTGAGGAAGCTGCCGGGGTCCATCTCCGCCAGCGTCGTGTTGTCGTCCAAGCTCGCGCACCGGGACCGCAGCCGCGCCAGGTAGCTCCGGTCCAGCGCCGGGTCCACGTCGGTGTTGTTGTCCTCGCCGGTGAAGTTGTACAGCCGGTCCGAGAACGCCGAGCAGTGCGCCGTCCCTAGCGTGTGACCACCTACATCGTTCATGGTACATATCGTTAGAGCTCGGATTTTGAAACATCGATCGCATTACAACCACGGAGAAGGATGTCTAATTGCATACATGACACAATTAAGCATGCAGGGTCTGTTATTTAGAGTCTTTGATAAATGTTTAACTTTGCCAATATGTATTTAGCGCAACGAATCTAGTATAAGCAAGTTTTTTTTTTGCTCTGTACCCAACTTGTCAAGCCAAATACTGGTATAATGCCTATTCATTTTGGCCTCCATTTGGTTCGTCACCAAAATTTGGCATACCTCGTAGATTTAGTAAGGTTTGGTAAGATTTTAGAGCAAAACATGGGTGGCAAAATTGATGATCAAAATTTTGGTAACTTTCCTCTCTCTATGCCATGTGAGCCAAGCATAGGCTAGCCACAGTTTTGGTCATTGGTTGGTTTGCTACGGAATATTTTGGTCATGCCAAATTTTGGTAAGGTTTATTGGGTACTGAACCAAATAGGCCCTATAAGTGAGCTTTTAATTTGAGGTCTTTTACAGTACACTCAATGTAATACGAATCGTCTATTCTCTTTAATCTAATGGTTCAGATTAGATAGAATTTAGCTATACTGCACTTGGTAGTATGAGTAGTAGAATTCTGACAGAGTAAATTTGTAATTGTCCATGTAAGAATCATGTACCACTAGAGTAATATTTTCAACCCTAGTTGAAAAGGTCCATAATACCCTCACAAAACAAAATTACAAATACAAAAAATTATATTATACAATTAACAAATCAGTTAATAGAATGTACCATAGAATTTTGCTTTAAATTAAGTGTGTTAGCTAGTGTAGTACGTCCTTGTGTCGTTCAATTGGGCCATCATTAGTACGTAATTAAAAGTGGTTGGTGCACAGCCACACTACGTTAGTTAGCTAGAAAAAGTAGGGTAGCTAGCGAGGATGTTCATGCATGCATGCGTCATTCATGGATGGTTAGTTACCTGACAGGACGACAATGTCCTTCAGATCGAGCCCTTTCGCCGCGAACAATTGGATGAGCTGCGTCATGTTCGAGGTCGGGGGAGGGAGCTGGTTCGTCTCGTTGGCGATGGAGACCCGGCCGTCTCTCCGCCCGAGCGGCACCGCCCAGTACGGCCCCTTGGACTGAAACAAGCACGCAATTGTTTATATATCAGTGATCAAGCGATGTCAAATGCAATCTAACGTTGCTTTTGGTTGATCTGCCTCGTGCACACACCAGGACGACGGCGTCCCTGGCCATGAGAGCGAGGATGTCGGCGCAGGAGACGGTGTCCGGGCACACGGCGTCGAGCTTGGCCTTGATCCTCTGCACGGAGCCGAAGCCCCGGAGGCTCTGGTTCGGCGGCGCGTCTTTCTCCGCCACGCCGTTCGCCGTCGAGTCGATCAGCACGGAACCGTCGCAGCCCTGCATTATTGACTCGGACATTGTTGCATCACAGCTCTGAATAAGCGAACACGCAAGGATCGTGGGCGTGAATATTAGAGCACGCTGATTGCTAGGTATACCCTGACGAAGCAGTCGTGGAAGTGGAGCCTGAGGAGCGGGCCGGCGAGGGTGGGCGCCACGGCGAGGATCCCGATCATCTCCTCGCGGACGATCTCCTCGGCTTTCGGGCACGTCTTGCCGTAGAACCCGACCTCCAGCTGAGCCACCGCCGGGCTCGCCATGATCATTGTCACCACGGCAAAAGGGATCATCAACGCCATTGTCATAGCCTTAATTACTAGATGCCCATATTCTATACAATGATATGTGTGAACTAGCTAGAGCTCCCTTTGAGTAGGGAGAAGTGATCAGCTTGGAATGGCAATGGTAGTTAGCTGGCTAAGCTATAGCCCCTTATATAGGGGCCTACATACCACCCTAGTGCCCCTTTGACAGCCTAGTGATCACTTCAATTAATGGTAGTAAGTAAGTAAGTAGGCCATGCATGCAATTTGGTGATAGAGCAAAGGATAGCCAGTTAGTTAGAAGAAAGCATTGTTTTGGGGAACTTTTCCCTGTTCGGTGTTGACTTGTCGAGTTTTAGTCGCCTTTCAATCAATAATTTTTTTGCATGTAAAGACCTTGAGAAAGCATTGCTTTGGGGAAAGCCAAGTGAGAGATACAACAACTAGAAGTTACAGTATAATTTCAGATCCTAGCCACCCAATGCCATGTGATTTGGGGCCTTGTGAGTGTCGTTTCTTGGTAGAATTAGATGGTTCCATGGTCCTGAGAGTGTGGCATGCACATTTGAGCTGTGCATTCCAGCCAGCCATCGCATGTTACCTCCCAACTAACCCCAGTAGCTAGGTTGGTCTGCTGTCTGTCTGTCGGTCGGTCGGTCCATGCATATAATTTCAGCTGAAACTTGACCAAGAGAAGCCTCCAAAATTGTCGATGCCTGCATGGGTTACACTGGTACTAAGTGTCACCTTTGGAACAGTTGAGAGAGAGAGAGAGAGAGAGAGACTGGCTAGCTATTACTAGGAGAGAGAGAGAGACATTGTATGGATCATTGGTTGGAATGATTGGGGAAAGATTCAGAATGAAGGAAAGTGGTGCTAGAGAACAAACAGGCCAACACATATATTGGGGCCTGACAAAGCTGATCCATGAGGTAGAATTAGAGGTGGGAGTCGGGCCGTGCTTTCCCGGGCCAGCCCAAAGCCCGGCCGGCCCAGCACGGCCCGGCCCGACACGTGGCAGGCCGGGCTGGCGGCCCGAATGGTGGGCGTGTCGTCACAAGAAGCCGGCCGTCGGGCGGCGCAAGACGCAGACACAACCGTGCCGCGTTTCTCGGCAAGACTGCAACGCGCTGGCACTGGCACGGGGCTCGGCCGCAGACGCTTCGCCGCAGTCGTTCGCCAGGCGCGCGTGTCGCCGCCGCCTCGCCACGCTGGCCGCCTCCGTCTGCCGCTGCGCGCCGCCTGCGCCTCCAGGCGTCTGGCGACCACCTCCTCTCCCCACCGCCGCCTCCTTCCTTCGCGAGGGGCGAGCCGCGAGGGGCGACCGTGGGACGGGGTGGAGGCGACGGGAGACGAGGCGAGGCGACGGGCGGAGGCGAGGTGGAGGCGACGGGGTGGAGGCGACGGTGAGGCGGCGGGCTGAGCCGCGGAGGCGAGGGCGGGTCAAGGCCGGCCGAGACGGAGATGAGGCGAGGGCGGCGACGCGGCGAGGGGGCGACCGGGACTGGAGGGAGGCGACGGGAGAGGGGGAGGCGAGGCGAGGCCGCGAGGGGACGGAGCGGGCGAGCGCGAGAGAGCGAGGAGACGAGGCGGGCGTGGAAAAAGAGGGAGGGCGTCGCCGTGGAAAAGAGGGAGGGGAGAAACCAAGAGAGGGAGAGAGAGAGAGGGGGAGAAACCGAGAGAGGGAGAGAAATCGGGAGAGGGAGAGAGAGAGACCGGGAGAGAGAGAGAAACCGGGAGAGGGAGAGAGAGGGGGCAAAGGGAATCTGATCAAGACACAAGTCACGCGCAACGTTCGGATTTTGGAATCAACTCAACATAGCTTCGCTTTCTCTCAAATCAAGTCACTTTGCTTTCAAATCAACTCAACACAGCTTAGCTTTTAAGTCACACAACGTTCGGATTTCGGAAGCGCAACGTTCGAAAACTTCAACGCTCGCAACTCACCGTGCGTCCCGTGCCTATAAAATCACCAAGCATTCACAATCGCTTTGCTCACCAACGAAAATCAACTCACCGATCTCTTTTCTTCACCATACAAAAACAACTTTCATTTCTTCATCATCCCATCTACTCTCCTCATTTCTTCAACATCCATCTACTCTCCCATTTATTCACCATCTATTCACCCATTATGTTTGCCAAGGAGTCTGAGCACCAAGGAGTTCCGAGCGGTATGCTCTGAGGAGTCGGAGCACAAAAAGGACAAAGAGGCGACTTAGTGTAAGCTCGCCGTTGCTCCCTAGTCCTCCTCCACTCAGGCCCTGTTGATGCTCGCCATTCGCCAAGCATGGGAGACTACGGCATGGATGACCGTCATATGGGCGGTGCGGAGGGCTACGAGGAGTACCGGGCGGTCCGAGCCAATGGGGCCTCGAGTTCTCTCCGCGACCACGGACGGCAACATTGGCGGAGTCCGCCAAGGGCGAATTGTTGAAGCACATGACCCGAGCCAGAAATCCAAGACGCCAAACGGTAGATATCGCAACATGTAATTATTGCTGCTTAAATTATCTCGCTCGTGCACCGCAGGACAGGGCACTTGAACCGCACTACAAAGCATGCTTGCGCAAGATCGAGCGCAGAGCCGAGGGGAGGAGTACAAACGCATTAAACTTCGAGGCGATGGCTCTGTAAGTACTTGGGTATGACAGCTTTACGCTCGTGAGGAAATTGCTAGATATATTGTTGCGTAAGATCAACCGATTAGAATGGGTGAAAGTCGCGCTTCGAAAAATGATCCAACGCGCTTTTGCCCGCAGTATCAACATGTTAGTAGGAGAACCACTACATCTGATATTTTACGGATGTATCGTAAGGAACTAACAGAGCTAAAAGAACTATTCCTACAAGTTCAATTCTCTTTTGCTATAACTTCAGACATTTGGACATCATCACACCAGAGAAGTGCCTACCTTAGTGTTGTAGCCCATTATTTAGACGACAATTATAAACTAAACAAGAGAGTCATAGGGTTTAAGCTAATTAACGAATCACACACGGGAGAGGCCATTGCCGAGCGTATACTACACGTACTTGATGATTTTAAGATAGACAATAAGATTGCTTCTATAACTCTTGATAACGCATCGACCAACACGATCGCTATGAACATCCTCACCCCAAGCTTGCGGACGATATTGGTGGTTATGTTCTCCACCGAGATGCGTATGTCATATCTTGAACCTTGTTGTTCAAGATGGTATGCAGCGATTAGCGGATTTTTGAACAATGTACGCGACGCCGTTCGCTACCTCACAAAATCCCCACTAGTGGCAGCTAGGTTCATGTAGTACTGCGCGGCCAATGGGAAGGAGCCAAGAAAATTCGGTCTTGACATGAAGGTGAGGTGGAACTCGACCTATATCATGTTAAAGAAGTTACAAGGGTACGAACATATCATATCCGTTTTTGTTAACGCTAACTCTCAAGACAATGAACTAGTAGTTACTAATTCAGATTGGCAGATTGCTAGTCATTTTCGAGAGTTTTAAAACCTTTTATAAAGCAACAAAGATGTTATCTGGTGTTTATTACCCTACCTCTCCCTTAGTTATAGAATATATTTGGTTAATTGCAGATAAGATTGCCAAATCTAGGAAGGATCCACTTTTAGGTCATGCTGTCGCACTAATGCAGGAAAAATTTATTAAATATTTTAGTTCTATTTCACACGTGTATTGCTTTGCTATCATTTTCGATCCTACGAAAAAGTTGCCAGGTTTGCAGCTCGGTCTGGAGGGAATATGTGAATGCCTCGGTCTTGATTACTCGGAAGCTTTCGCACATGTCAAAGATGAGCTTTTTCGTGTTTTCCACATGTATCATGACAAATTTGGCAGCAGCGCGAGATCGGATGCCTCACAACAGACGCGACAAGGAAAGAAAAGCTTGACATCCGACTTGTGGAAGAAGCTAAAGGGCAAGTCCGCTTCGTCCTCTCCATCTCAGCGACTCCCGTGTGGAATCTCGTCTCGAGCTAAACCACTACCCGAGCATGATTTTGCAAACATCGATCCCGATCTTCCGGTGAAAAGATAGACTTGCTCGAGTGGTGGAAGAACAACAAGCGGACATTTCTGTCTTTGTCACATTTTGCACGGATGTTCTCACGGTGCCGGTGTCCACCGTCTCTTCGAAGCAACGCTTCGATGGCGGGAAGAATAATTGAAGAAAGAAGATCATCCTCACGCCTAAGATGGTGGAGGCAATCACATGCGCAAAAGACGGAATTGGCTAAAGAGCGAAGAACAACATCAATCGGAGGATCTTGAGATCGCCCAGCGATATCGACCTCGAACGCATGAACGATCTGGACATTGATGAGTAGTTAGTATGTACACATGTTGTTACTGTACTCTTTTTCTTACTCGGGGAACCCCACTCTGGGGCGTAAGGTTTTTAACGAGGCAGTAACATTGTATCTGTAAAATATCAATAAAAATTCAATTTTCCCTCGAAATATTTACGTGCCCATGTTTTTACTAATTAATTCAATTTTAACTAGGTTCTTTATTAGGCGGGCACGAGAGGAATGAAGATGGTGGTCGCTACCACCATCGCCACCTCCGCCGTATATAGTAATTTTGGGCTGGGCTTGGGCTGGCACGGCACGACCCTAGCACGATGGGCTTTGGGCCATGCCTAGGCCTGACCGGAGGCAAAGTGGGTTAGCACGGCACGGCACGGTAGGGTGACCGGACCGAGCCGGCACGGCACGACACGGCCCGAAGCACTGTGAACTCAGACCGGGCCGGCACGGCACGACCCAACTCCCACCTCTAGGTAGAATGAAAGCCTGCACTCTGCACATGAAAGCCTGCACTCTGCATATGCGCTGCAGCTGCATGCTCAAATCTAACCTGCGGGTGGTTGGGCACAGGAATGGTACGCGCACCAGCAAAGCTTACACGAAGTCTCTGTACCAGTCACTGACAAGTGGGCCCTCCCTGGAGGCTTCCGTCGGTGTGGCATGGCTGTCATTGACTTCTGGTTGTACTTGTACGTAGTTTGGAAGCCAAACTGCAAGTTTGCAAGGCTCTTTGTTTGCCTGCTCTGTAAAAAAAAAAGTGGTGTTGCTTGGAAGGCAACAAGCCAACAACACGAGACTGTCCTGGAAGTGGAACACAGCAACAGCATAAAGGCCAAAGAGTCCTCTTTTGACCACAGTTGATTTGGTAACTCTGGTTGTGGGAGAGATTGGCCATGGATGCTTAGCTTGCTGGTTGCTTGGATTACCTTCAGAGTTCAGGGAGTGAATTTTACTGCAAGTTTAAACTCTTTTTTTGTCACTCTGGAGGTAAACCCTTTTGAGAAGTTCTGTCCAAAGGCAAGTTCTTTCGTTAGACCCAGGTAAACACATTGTCGATTGATTATCTTGGTTTGTTTTTCGAGCTGCTAGTGAATAGGGCGTATATCCATGAACAATTAAAACTCGAGCGTGAAAATCGCACTAATAGACTTTTTTGGCGTCTAGAGTACTTCTGTGACGTTAGTCACGTTACGCCCGTGTGAATTTTACGCTTTTACTGCTTCAATTGTAGTGTGGTGAAAACTAACGGTGAAAATCCCATGGAAAGTACAAAACAAGCTATTTTCTTTTCCTGACACGATGAAGTATCGGACGACAATGATGAGCTAGCAGCTTAATTAATTTTAGCGGTACACGCCGGCCGGTGACCAGCCACGCGCGGCCGGTCAGTCACGATGAATTACCAACTCGGCTACTCAGTAATTCTCTCTCGAAATTTGCTTTTGTTTGCTTAAAATTTTTATTTTACTTGCTAATTTGCTTACTCAATTCTACATTGCAAAAGGTCTCATTACCGTTCATGGCTAACTACAGGAAGCACGCATGTTCACCTAGCTACAAGACGGCACTACTAGCTAAATTGATCGTTAAACCACCGGTTCCGGCGGGAAAACACACGTCGGCGACGGCCGCCACGGCAGACTCTTCACCGACGCCTGAGACCCCACGTCGAACACGGTGTCCTTGCGCATAAATAGACGAGGCCCTCGCCATTGTCGCCAACCCCTCCGTAAGCCAGATCGACGCACCTGCTGAAGCGCATATCGTGTCGTCGCCGTTGTCGCTCGCTGCGTCAAATTCACCCTCGCCGGCGGGCAGTTTGGCGCTGTCTTCGTCTGATGCTCCTTCTGCGTCGCCACCAAGATGGTCATCGTTGTCGTCATCGCTCGCTGCCTCATCGTCCGGCTCCTCCTCATCGTCGTCCAACTCAATCGATGGGACGTGTCTAACTCTTCACCGTAATCAACGTTGTTGTTGGGATTTTAATCTTTTACAAGATTAGGTAAGAGTTTAAATTCAAGTCATTTACTAGAACGAGTCCGAGTAGGATACTCACGTTGAGTCCGTATTTTAGTCGATGCATGTAATAGTATATAAAAAGGGAGAGATAGCAGTCTTGTAAATAGTCAAAAGTCGAGAGGAGTCGAAAGTTGAGTTGTGGTCATGAGTTGAGTTGAGAAGGTGTCGTGAGTTGAGTTGAAGAAATAGAAAAGGCAAAAAACAGGAGCAGTTGCTCCCGAAACCAACCGTGACGTTTTTTGTTTTTCGAATACTATTCATTTCAAGTACTATTTATCAAGTACTATTTATTGTTTTCAACTGCACATGGTCGGAAGAAGTTTTTCGACTGCTTAGTCGAAATTGACTACCTAGTCGGGGGTTCGACTAGATCCTGATTGAAGGAGGTTCGATTGGTCGGAAGGTTTCACATGCCTGGTCGAAGGTGGTTTAACTACACGTGGTACCAGAGCTCAGTGCATGAAAATTGGACCTCCAACTCCAGAGAAGAGGGAACCGATGGCTCCCAACGGTTCTGCACCAAATTCGCTTGCGTACCCGGTTCTCACTTCATAGAACTACCCAGCTTGGGCTATAAAGATGCGAGTGAACATGCGTGCCCAGGGGGTCTGGGACGCAGTAGCCGATCCAGTCGATCAAAAGGGAAAGATCGATCCAAAAAGAAAGGCTGTAGAGGTCGACTTGAAGATTGATCAAACGGCGTTGGCACTGATCCACACAGCTATACTCGATTTGATGTTGAATCAACTTGTTGGGAAAGATACTGCTCGGGAGGTCTGGATTGCTCTTCGTACTATGCACGAGGTGGTAGATCAAGTAAAGAAAGTTCATCTCCAAACTCTCCGAGGAGAGTATGAGGTATTGCATATGGGCGAAACCAAACAGTCGATGAGTTCACAGGTAAATTGACAGCGATGGTCAACGAGCTTCGATCCCTTGGCGATAAACTAGAGGAAATTGAGGTGGTCTAGAAATACTCGCGAGTACTGCCCGAGAGGTACGTGCTTGTGGTCATAACTCTTTTGTATTCTAATGATCTTGAGAGCATGAAGCTAGAAGAGGTAACTGAGCCTCTTAAAGCATATGATGGGCTCGTGAGAGGGTGGAAGGCAAGAACAGATCAAACATTACATGTGAAAAGATATGAGAAGGAAGGAAATAAATAGACAAAGGAACTCAATTGGGATCAAGGAGGTGGCCGGGCTCTGGAAACTGGCGTGGACGTGGTCGCGGTGCTGAAGGCCGCGGTTTTGGCAGAGGAGGATGTGGAGACTTGGATAGGCAAGGCGGTGGTGACAGATCCTGTGACAAGTCACATGTCAAGTGTTTTAAATGTGACAAATACAGTCACAACACGTCGGAGTGCCGCAGCCACATAAAATGCTTTAATTTTGAGGAGTATGGGCACTACATTTCGGATTGGCGAAACAGGAATAACAATAACGAGGTAAACCTCACCCAAGTTAGTGAAAATGATAACGAGCATGCCCTGCTTCTCGGTCATGTGTCAAAGAGGCATCGGTCATGGTGATGTTGAACGAGAAGAATGTAATTCCAAAACTACGCACGGAGGGAAACAACCACGATCACACTGATCAGTGGTTCTCCTCCCCTTTCCACCTTTCGTGATCCTCCTTAAGTAGTTGATGAAGCGTTGACAGTTATCCCTTGGAGAGACGCCTATTAGGAAGTGACGCGTCTGGTCGAAGAGAGGCGTTAGTTGACAATGTATCAACTGTCATGCGGTTATATGCTACTGAGTCATTTAACCATATTCCAGTATCTTAGAATTATGTAACGTCGCGTGGTATGGAGCATACAACACGTGTTCCATTCATCACAAGGTAAGGATATATCTGGAAACTGATCCAGATGACACCAGTTCATAGCCTTACGAGTAGTCAACTAGTCGGGGACTAGGTACGGGACCTTGTCCGACCAGGGTATTTATTGTGTAACCTCTGGAAATCCTTATGACCAGTGAGGTCGTTAGCCTTAGGGGTTATGACCACGAAGACATATGGTTTTTTCTTATGTATTAAATAATACATAGAGATCTTAATCCTCGTCAAGTAGTGACTCAGAAGGCGTAGAAAGCAGCGGCTCGGGAGGGCCGGATGACGCGCCAGTAGCTGATGTAGGACTCTGCTCGGGAGGTCCGGATGATAGGCATGTAAGCACAGGAGGTGGGACCCATCGACAAGACATCAATATAGGAGGTGTATGTGGTGTGTCCTCACAGCAGCAGAAGCTAACTTTGATGACCAGGTTGGTTAGGGGATTGGTGATGGCTTAGTTGGAGGCCCAGACACCAAGTCGGTGCTCAAAGCATGAGCATGCAGCGGTCGAAGGGATCAGCGCCTCCACAAAAGGGAGAGGCGGTGTAGCCTCAGCTAAGATGTACGCGGGGAAGTGGGCGGACTTGGTCTAAGGGAGAGGAGTGAGAGGCTCAGGTAATGGTCCAGCCCAGGTGGTCGTGGAAGCGGATGCTCCAGCCCAGGTGGTCATGGGAGCAGGTGTTCCACCAGCGGTCGTGCAAGGAAGGACAAGTTCAGTCTAGGTGCGAGGTGCGACAAGCGTTGGTTTACGCATGGCTCAAGATGGAGCAAGTACATGTGGTAGGGAGGTATCTGCCCAGGAAGGAATGACACATAGGAGTGCAGGTAAAAGAGGGAGACTTGGAAGTTCAAATGCGTGAGAAGATCAAGATGATCAAGATGGAGTGATTACTATTTTTAATCTTGTTACAAGATTAGGGAGATTGTTGGAATTTTAATCTTGTACAAGATTAGGTAAGAGTTTGAGTCCAAATTAATTACTAGAACGGGTAAGTAGGATACTCACGTTGAGTCTGTGTCTTAGTCAATGCATGTAAGAGTATATAAACAGGGGGATATAGCAGTCTTGTAAGTAGTCAGAGTCAAGAGAAGAGTCAAAAGTTGAGTCGTGGTCGTGAGTTGAGTTTTGGTCGTGACTTGAGAAGGTGTCGTGAGTTGAGTTGAAGAAATAGAAAAAGCCAAAAAGAGGAGCAGTTGCTCCCTAAACCAATCGCAATGTTTTTTGTTTATCGAGTACCATTCATCGACTACTGTTTATCGAGTATTGTTCATTGTTTTCAACTGCACGTAGTCGGAAGGAGTTTTTTGACTACATAGTCAGAATCGACTACTTGGTCGGAGGTTTGACTACATCCTGGTTGAAGGAGGTTCGACTGGTCGAAAGGTTTCGACTACCTGGTCAAAGGTGCTTCGACTACAGTCGCTCCACCATAGGCAATCGTCTTGGTAGCCTGGCGGCTGCTCGATGAGGCGCTGGATGTTGGCGATGGTGGGCTTGCCATCACTGTCGTGGACGAGGTCCCCGGCACCAGTGACCCCATGGAGCCTATCTCCGTTGAATAGGACGTCGATGACGCGGACGTACGGCATCGTTCATGCGCACAAGCACCCACGAGCACTTCCCCAGTCGGCATAGGATGACCGAGTGGTTCCGGTTGTTCATCATGACGGCGATGATGAGGTCATCATCAGTGGTCGACCGCACCAGCACCTTGTGGATCCTGAACTTGTCGGAGACCATGCTGCCGATGACGACATCGAGCTTGTAGCCTAGAGGGAAGGTTGCAAGAAATAATCAAGACTTCTGAGTACTGTAGCAATTTGAGTTCGAGTACTGTAGCTGCGGGTGTGCCTATAAAAAGGGACTATATGTAATATAATTTTGTAAGTGAACAAGAACAATAGAGCAAGAGAAAATCAATAAAGCTGTTGTTGTTCCGGCAGCAAAAAAAAATTCTTGTGTTTTTGTGTTCGCGTTTTAGGGTTTCATTGTGTTTGCATGTGTTCGTCTTTGGTTTGGGCCAACAATTGGTATAAGAGCCTGAGTTCTTGATCCGTGTATGCCTAAGATCATGTCGCGCCCTTCAAGAAGTTGTGTCACCAGTGACGAGGCGACATCGGGTGTGATGGCGAATGAGAGTTCCGCCGTTTTGCTGCATTATCCAATGCTCACGAAGACCAATTATGCAGCATGGGCAATAAAGATGAAGGTATACATATGCGCTCAAGGAGTGTGGCGGTCGAGGATTGAAACGTTGTTGTATGCAAGGATCAGATAGCCTTGGCGGCCATCTACGGAGGCATCCCAGAGGAAACGCTCTTCCTACTGGCCAAAAAGGTGATGACCAAAGTTGTGTGAAAGGTGTTGAAGATGATGCATCTTGGTGCCAATCATGTCAAGCAAGTGCAAGTGCAGACCCTCGAGAGTGAGTTCGAGGGGATACGCATGAAAGAGATGGAGTCGATCGACGACTTTGCCATGAGGTTGACGACTGTTGTCAACCAGATCCGAGTTTTGAGGGACAAGATGGAAGAGAGCTATGTTGTGAGAAAGTTCATTCGGGCAATCTCCATAAAATTTTTGCAAATCGTCTCCACTATTGAGCAATTCGGTGACCTCAAGGTGATGACGGTTGAGGAGGTGATCGGCTGGTTGAAGGGATCTAGCGCTAGCCAAGATGAGCACTCGATCGTCGAAAGGCAAAGGCCAGGGCTCCTTCCGTGGCTCTAACGGATACCAGTTGGAGTTGCCACCTCAACTTTCGGACGTGCACGATGTCTTCCACACATCACAGCTCAAGAAGTGTCTTCGAACCCCGACTGAACTCACTCAGTTGGAGAGCATTAATCTCCAACCAAATCTTTCTTATCGGGAGCATCAGATCCGAATTTTAGATGAAGCCATACGACAAACTCATAGCCACGCCATCAAGATGTTAAGAGTTCAGTGGAGTAACCACACCGAAAACGAAGCCACATGGGAACGCTAAGACCACCTTAGAGCCGAATTCCACTACTTCTTTACCGAGCCCACTGAAACTCGGGGGCGAGTGTAACACCCTGGCTATTCGGAAGCCAAGATGTCACGCAAAATTATCAAACTACTAAGGATAGCATTACAGCTGGATTATACAGATTCAATCAACAATAATTTCTAAAGAATGACAATAAACGATCACCAGATTCATGGAAAAGAATGGATAAACAATTATAATACCACGAACAGTCAAGCAATACCAAAGTTGAATTATTACAAATCTGGAAATTTAATTAATAAGTTGGCTTGACTGAAAAGTAATAATAATTATTCTGGTTGGATAAAAGTGAAGTGCGCAGTCGAACTACCCCACCAAATCATCTTGTCTTCTCCTCAATTACCTAATTAAAACATACAAAGCAAGGGTGAGTCAAGACTCGGCAAGTGCATACAAGAATAATCAAGCATAGAGTGGACAACACAAACCAAAGGAATTACGAACAAATCTTGGAACACATATACGATTGAATGGAATGAATACATGAATGGATGGAATGAAAGAATGCATTGAAGGAGAACGGACTTTTCACACGCTTATATCAGATAAATAGTGACACACCGTCGGTGTTCACTTAAGCCCGTGCCATGAAAGTACGGGGATCCAATCACCGTATGAAGAACGTTTCATACGGGTGTCCAAAGTTGCCACATTGGAATGGTGGTCAACGTTGCCCACATTGGAATGGTGGATCTCACATGCCCATATTGGAATTAATGGGACTTAATCAAGTTTCCACTCCCGTGGGCGGAAAGGAAATATGTGTGCATGGAATGAAATGCATAACTTGAACTTCATCTCAATTTATCACGTAAGAAGGTATTGAAATCTACCACATCATGCTCAAATCACAGAATACTCATAAGTTACCAAATTATCATGCATTCATCAAATTCACACAAGTTAAACATTGCACTTGCCTTCCGTGCTGTGACGTATTGGGAAGCAACGAAGGTATCCTTCCACTCACCGCCTATACAATCATTGTCACATAATAAGGATAACAGGGTATAACATAGTTACACGAGTTCTACGATACCCTCTAATCAACCCACACGCCCAAATGTTCGTTTTGACCTCTACGCCAAAAGTCCAGATTATCGATCTACGGGCAGTTGTACGAGAAAATTCACCATTAATTATCTGTAACTCTAAAAGACCTGAAACCAGTGCTCACTGAAACTTAACAGATCAGGCTACAAAACATTAGTTGGCGGAATCCCCTGATTCAGCCAAAACAGAGGGCTAATTAACAGCTAAACACAACCCATCTACGTCTGTCCAGAATACAGATCAGTAATAAATAAAACGGTGTAACTTTTAGCCTATTGATCCAATAATAATGATCTTTATCAACTTGGAAATATAATTTCGAAAGATACAATAACTTAGTTGGGTGAAGGTTCTGATTCGGCCCCTAATTTGAACAAAACCGAGGGGAAAACCGGCAGTTCCAAATTCTCAGGCAGACAGGACAGCGCGCGGTTAAAAATTTATATCTCCTAAACCGTAAGGCGGAATCAAGTGATCTCGATGCCAAAAGAAATATAACGACATCAGGAACAAAACTCTAGAAGACGAAAATACCAGATTCGGCCTCTAAGTAAATCATAATGGCCCGACAAGCAAATCTGCCAAATCACGTCAGCTCTCCTGAACAGTCGCGGTAAAACTACCATATCTCCTAAACCCTAACTCCAAATCATATGATCTCGGTGCCAAAAGAAAGCTAAGATCAAGGGCTACAACGTTCTAAGAGGTGAGAAGATCAGAAAACGTACGAAACTTACCCAAATCTGACGAACAAAATTGTTGCACTACAGGGAGGAGGGTGGCGGCCGGTTGGAGAGGGGGAGGGAGTGGAGGGGAGAGGGTGGGGCGGCTAGGGTTAGGGGGAGGACACCCCATTGGCGCCCCCTGTTGGGCCTCTTGGGTTTTGGCCCAAGGCCCAGGTTGCCGCGATATAGCTGAAAACCCCCTCAAATAATGGAATTTCTATTCTTTCAAAGTGCATTTTCCTCCCCAACTTCTTCTCAATTCCATCGATTTGATTCCAGGGCATTACAGCGAGTTCCTTGTAAGAGCGGTAGACCTATCACATTCCAAAATTCATATTTTGGGAATACATAATATAAATACATGAGAAAAATAGTTTTGCGCATAATTCATATGAGAAACTAATCATGCATGATTTTTTGACTCTTGTTTAAAGCAAATAATAAAATTCATACAAACATGCACTTGTAAGAATATCAGGAAAAATATAATAAAAATAAGTGAGAGAATTATTTGGGTATATTTTCTTAGAGAAAATTTATTAAGTAACTTTGGTAAATTTTCATTAAGGGTAACAAATGCCATTACACAAAAATAGAAAATTTTAAGAATTTTTAGAGAAAATCACATATAATATAAACTTCTGAAAAATTTACATAAGCAACTAAATTAGGTCAGGAGACCTAACAAAAATTACCATAAAATTGAGACCTTGTTTGCTCAGTACAAAAATTCAGCAAAACTTTGAGCCACTTAAATCCAAAACCCTTATTTGTCTCCTCTCTCTCCTCTCGTTGACGTGTAATGATAAACAAAACTAATTAAGGATCAAAATAAATTAAAACAAAATATGATAAACAAAAATACAAAATTAGTGTAATGATTCTGCAAACAAAGTGGGAAATAATTAAAACATTTTTTTTACAAACTTTTCTCAAATAGAATAATAACAATACATACAAATAGGAAATTAAAAGAATTACATAAAAATATACATTATGTCAAAAGTCCTCTCTAAAATTTTAACAATTTTTTGAGCTATATTACTACGTCAAATAATTCCCTAAAGATCTCAGCATTTTCTGAAAATTCTGGAAATAAAAAACTCTTCTCCCTCACTGACTGACCGAGCCCACGGCCAGGCCTTCTCTTCCACGCATAGCCAGCGCTCAGCGCCAGCATCGCCAGTGCCAAGGCCACGCGGCTGCTCCTCCATGCCAACGTCACATGCTCACCCCCGGTTTCGGTCGAACCGCCCGCGGTTTCGGCCCTTGCCCATCCTGGCGCCAGGCCGCTCCCGCCACGACGCCCCCAACTGAACCGAATGTACGCCACGCACCTGCGCCCAGTGCACTCGGCCATGCGTAGCCCACATCGACGCCTTGCATCCTCCTCCCACCTTCTCTATATAAGCCAAGCCCTAAGTACCTCACCTCCTTTTCTTCATCTCCCTGCTTCTCCCTCTCCATGAGCTCCAATCAAGCGAAGTCCCAAATGCTGAGCGCCGGCCATGGCCGCGCCGCCTTCAAGCTCCCCACCCACAACGAAGGGCTTCGACCCCCATCTTCTTGTCCCTCTAGCTCGCCTTGACATCCACTTTCTATTCCTCACTCCATTTCACTCTATTTGCAGCCGGAGCTCCTGGAACGCAAAGCATCTTCATCAAGTCTGGCGGCATTCGAAGCTCGGCCACAACGTCCACTCGTTGTTCCGTCCAAGGCGGTGAGTACCTCCACTAATTAGCCACATCACCCCATGCTCTACCTCCCTAGGGTCAATAACCCCCAATTAATTTGGCCTTTAATCCATAAAAGCACCTTGTCGCCATCATCTTCTCCCGAACCGACCAAAAACCGCCACCGCCGGTGCCCCCACCTCTCCGGTGACCCCTTTTCAATTCCTTGGACCTAGAGCACCCCCACACCACCCACTAGTTATGAATATACCACTTGTTATGAAAACGTTGTATATTCTTGTTGTGATGAAATAATTCTTGCAATAAGCCCAAGTAAGTATGAGAACTATTTGCTTGTAAGATCATTTCAAAGAAAGCTCCCCCTAAACATGTGCATATAATTTTGAAAACAATTTGCAAGTACATATAAGTAAAACAAAAAAGTAGAGTTTCTTTTGTTTGTTGAATTTAGAGAAATTGTAAGATCAATATTTCAAATCACAGAGTCACCAAGAGACATATAGAGTACCAAGTTTAACAATCAACACGACAAAGTTTAAATTTGACTATTACAAGCCCACAAGTTTCTAAATAGCATATATTATAAATAGTAGCCAAACTATCCTACTTCGCCAAACTACTCCCGTTTTGGCATCAAGATATCAAAAAGGTCACTCAACGGGATCTTGAGGGCCTCTTGGAGGTGTGTTGACGCGACGTCTTCCATAACGATTGGGAGTCAGTATAGCTTGCTCAAGTGCTGTCACACTCTCCGTCAAAGCAGCCAGCCTGTTGTTGGTTTTGGATTGATATTCTGGCTGAGAGTTTCTCATCTCTTGCTGAGTATTCTTAATTTCAATAATAGCTGCACAGATTTGAGATATAGAACCTTGGCCTTCTTCTTGAGCGTCTTGCCTCTGAGTATCCTGTCTTGGAATATCTTGCCTTTGAGGTGCCTGAGGATGAATATCAGCAGGAATAGGGGAACCCTCTCGTGGCTTGTATAGTTTGTGAACTGATCCCAAGCCCCCACAGTATCCGGTCTTCCGGATGATCAATGCCATGATATATGGAGCATAGTTTATCCTTTTGACTCGATCATTCTTAGAAGAGACATTCTCCTTAAGAATGACAACTATCACATCAAATTTTCTTCCATGCATAATATTATCTATTATGTTCCAAGTATGTCCTCTTATGTCATCAAAATCCCTGCTTTTGGGAAGAATTGTATGATTAATAATTCTGTCGACCAAGCTGGGAATAGGCAGGAGGTCGCCTATTTTTCCTGGAGTATACCTGACATTCTCATCATAATACTCCGTGCAAATAGGAACCAAAAGAGCAGGTTTATTACAAATCTTCGCAAAATTTCTTGACTCTGTTCTTAAGGCAAGCTCAAACTCATCCCTCTAGCAATCCAAATAAGTGGTCCCTATCATCCATGCCAGTTGACAGAAATCTGGAGACACATACAAAGTAGCATAAAATTGTCTTATTATGTCCTCATCATAGTCGCACTTGGGTGTGACTAGGTCATGAATACCGTCTATTTGAAAAAGCCGATATGTCCATTCATATTTGTCTAGGGAATTAAGATGTGACCAATTCACCCATTTATAGTTAGCAAATTGTCTATTTGGTCCATACATCTGCTCATAGACCAATTCCTGGAAACTAGTGTGAAATTTAGGATTTTGAGATGGCCTTGAAAGCACAAACTGAATTCGATGACACATTATGGTATATTCATTTGCAGTGATAGTTCTCAAATTAATTTGGTGCTCAACCGGTTCTCCCATGTCGTCATCAGATGTTGTTGCTTCCTCTGTTTCTGCTTCAGATGAGCTTTTCTCAATTTTTGAATCATGGGACGCGGGACCTTTGCCTCGATCTTCTCTTCTCTTTCGTCATTCTTCTGGAATTTCTTCAGAAGGATCAAGAACATGTGCTGCAGGTGGTTGAGAGGAAGAGGAGGTTTGACCTCTTGGACGACCATAGGACTTGCGAGTGGCGATCCTTATCCTTGGCATCTTCAGACAAAGATGATGAAATACAATGAGAACAATGGATCAATTATCATAGGTTTAATTTTGAATGGAATGAGTTTTCTGTTTTGCTAGGAAAATCGGTGGTACCGGTGTTCAAGTGACGGTAGTACCGGACTACAGAAGTACCGCCCTTCACAGGTCGGTACTACCGTACCCCGGTAGTTCCGCGCACGGCGAGCGGTAGTACCATTTTCCAAGAACACGTTTTATGGTACGGCATTACTTGGATTTTTGGTGTCCTCTAATGGATTGAATCCATAGAATAGATGCACAAACATCACAGGACACTTGATTTGCAATTTGCCTGAGAAAAACATATTCAATCATTCACATTCTCAATTAACCCTATTTGATCTAGGGTTTGAGGGAGAGGCAAATAGAGGAAGATTTGAAGATATTCACCTTAAGATCCGATGGAGAGGAACCCTAAGGATGCAAGAGATCCGCGATGATTGAAGAAAACTTGAAGAGATTGAGAAATTTCCTAGGGCTATTGAGAGTTCTTCGGAGATAGAGAGAGAAGAGTTCGGAAGAAGAAGCGGAATGACCGCTCGGGAGGAGAGAGTACGGAGAAAAATGAGCAATTAGCAGTTAATGCCCCATTTACAACTGTAGCGGTAGTTCCACAGGTTACACGCCGGTAGTACCGCGATGCGGTAGTACCGTTGACTAGTTCTGAAAATTCTGGAGCTTCGGGGATAAAAAGTGGATTTTGATAAATATGCAAATGATCCTTAGTTTTCCAATCAAATAAATATCATTCTGGATCATTATGCATTTAGAGACTAATGTCTATCTAATAACATAATTTTAATGAATATATATGTTTTGAAGAAAATGTTTGAAAATATCTTTCTTGAAAGCTTCAAATTACATTGAATAGTAACAATATGCATGAGGAATGAGTTCAAACAACATTAGAATAGTCCATGATATTTAATTCATTTCTTAGTTTGCAAAAACGACCTTCATCTAATGGCTTGGTGAAAATGTCCACTAATTGATCTTCAGTCCTAATGTGGCTAATCTCAATATCACCTTTGCTTACATGAACTCTCAAGAAATGGTGGCGTATATCTATATGCTTGGTTCTTGAGTGTTGGACTGGATTGTTGGCTATTTTCACAGCACTATCATTATCACAAAAATAGATATTTTATCGAATTTTATTCCATAATCCATCAAAGTTTGCCTCGTCCATAATAATTGCGCACAACAACTTCCAGCGGATACGTATTCGGCTTCGACGGTGGAAAGGGCTACAGAGTTTTATTTCTTGGAAAACCATGAAACTAAAGACCTTTCTAAAAATTGGCAACTTCCGGATATACTCTTTCTATCCACTTTACAACCCGCATAATCAGAATCCAAATATCCAATTAAATCAAATTTCGCACTTTTAGGATACCACAAGCCAGTACTAAAGGAATACTTCAAATATCTTAGAATTCTTTTTACAGCCATCAAATGACATTCTTTAGGTGTTGCTTGAAAACGTGCACATATGCAAACACTAAACATGATATCGGATCTATATGCGGTAAGATAAAGTAAACTACAAATTATAGATCTATAAATCTTTAAATCTATCAATTTACCTTCCTCATTAAGGTCAAGATGACCGTTGGTTGCCATTGGAGTCTAGATGGGTTTTGCATCTTCCATGCCAAACTTCTTGAATAAGTCCTTTACATACTTCATTTTACTTATAAATGTCTCATCTTCGAGTTGTCTGATTTGTAGTCCAAGAAAACAGCTTAGCTCTCCGATCATAGACATCTCAAACTCCTTAGACATCATATTACCAAACTCCTTGCAAAAGTATTGGTTAGTAGACCCAAATATGATATCATCAACATAAATTTGGTATACAAATAAATCATCATCAATTGTTTTAGTAAAGAGTGTTGTATCAACCTTCCCAATTTTGAATCCATTTGAGAGTAGAAAATCTCGAAGGCGCCCATACCATACTCTCAGAGCTTGCTTTGAGCCATATAACGTCTTATAGAGTTTATACACATGATTAGAATTTTTAGGATCTTCAAAACCCGGAGGTTGTTCAACATATACGAGTTCAGTTATTTTACCATTTAAGAAAGCACTTTTAACATCCATTTGAAATAATTTAATATGAAAGCTTGATGCAAAAGCAAGCAATATTCGCATAGACTCAAGTCTAGCTACGGGTGCAAATATTTCATCATAGTCTAAACCATCGACTTGAATATACCCTTGAACGACTAATCTTGCCTTGTTTCTTACCACAACTCCATTTTCATCTTGTTTGTTGCGGAAGTCCTATTTTGTGTCAATCACATTGTGCTCTATTGGTCTCTCTACCATTGTCCAAATATCATTTCGGACGAAGTTGTTTAATTCTTCATGCATTGCATTCACTCAATCCGGATCTTCTAGTGCATCATCTACATGTTTTGGCTCAATAGAAGAAACAAAAGAGAAATATTCACAAAACGAAGCAACACGGGAACGAGTTTGAACACCTTTACTCACGTCAACCAATATTTGGTCTATTGGGTGATCTTTTCTTATATCACTGTGAATTCTTGGTGGTAGGTTGGATGATTGATCATCTTCCTTGATAGCTTCTCTTCTTCTCTAATATCAACTTGATTTGTAGAGCAAGCGGTGAGAGGTTCGACTTGTGTAGAATATGATAAACCATTTGGATCTTCTTTTGGTTTGATGTCTCTAATTTTATATATTCTTCATTGCTTCCCTCAAGGCTTCATTACCTATATCATCCAAATCATCTTGCACTTCTTGAGAGCCATTAGTTTCATTAAATTAGATATCATATCTTTCTTCAACTAAACCGCTATCTTTATTAAAGACACGATAAGCTTTGTTATTTGACGAATAACCAAGCAAGAAACCAACATTGTATCAACTTGCAAAATTTGAAAGACGAACACCCTTTTTCAAAATATAACATTTGCAACTAAATACACGAAAATAAGATGTGTTCGGTTTTATTCCAATTGAAAGCTCATAAGAAGTCTTTTTCAAAAGGCGATGCAAATAAAGTTGATTTATGGCATGACAAGCGGTGTTAATTGCTTCCGCCGAAAAACTATCGGAAGTATTATATTCATCAAGTGTCCTAGCCATTTCAATTAATATTCGATTTTTCCTTTCTACAACTCTATTTTGCTCCGGAGTGTAGGTTGTAGAAAGTTCATACTTTATTCCAAGTTCTTTACAATAATTTTCAATTTTAGTGTTCTTTAACTCGGAACCATTATCACTATGAATTTTCTTAATTTTAAAATCAAATTCATTTTGAAATATTTTTGCAAAACTTTTGAAAATACCGGAGGCTTCGGCCTTGTCATGTAGAAAGAATACCCATGTGTATCTCGAGTAATCATCTACAATGACTAAATAATAGCTATTGCCCCCGATACTCTTATAGGTTGTTGACCCAAACAAATTCATATATAAGAGCTCTAATGGCCTAAAAGTTGACATTATACTTTTGGAGGGATGAGAATTTACAACTTGCTTTCCGGCTTGGCAAGCACTACATAATCTATTTTTCTTAAACCTTACGACCTTCAAGCCAACCACTAAGTCATATTTGAAAAGCTTTTTTAGTTGGATCATGCCTACATAACCTAGTCTTCTATGCCATAACCAACCCAAAGATGTTTTTGCAATTAAACAAGTTTTTAAGAATTAATCATTTGAAGAAAAATATACCAAGTAAAGATTTTCAAATTTAAATCCTTTGAAAACCAATTCTTTTTCTTTTTCTTTTGAAATGGTTACGTCATCTCTAGAGAATGTGCAAATTAATCCAAGAACACACAATTGAGCAACAGATAGCAAGTTAAAATTTAATGTTTCTACTAGAGACACATTAGAAATAGAAAGGTCATTTGAGATACCGATTTTACCCAAACCAATTACCTTTTCTTTGCTATTGTCACCAAAAGTAATCTTTTTATTATCCGTCCTATTCTCAAATGTGGTGAACATCTTTCGGTCACCGGTCATGTGTTGAGTGCAACCGCTACCAAGCATCCAATGCCTTCCACTGGTTTTGTAGTTCACCTACAAAAGAATATCAAGTTCTTTTATGTACTCAAATTTCTTTGGATCCTCGGAGGTCAGTGACCAAGATTTTGGGCACCCAAATAGCATTCTTTTTAGCGTCAAAAATTGAAGTGCCAACAAATCTAGCAATAACTTTTCCATCATTAGATTTCTTGAGTATATAACAAGAATCATATAAACCAACGAATGATATCTTACCAATAGGACAATCTTGTCGTACATGTCCTATTTTTTGGCACTTATAGCAATATATATCATTTTGCTTAACAAACCTTGCAGGCTTATTTGTCGGTTTCTTACCCTTCTTGGGCACATGTCCAAATCCTCCTTTGTTAAATGAACACCTTTGCTCACTCAATAGCTTGTCAAGGGTAGCTTTACCCTTGAAACATCTTTCCAAGCTCTTACTTAGCTTGGTGACTTGTTCTTTTAACTCATGATTCTGAATAATAAGTAAAGGATCACATGTGTTAGCCATATTAGTAATTGAATCACCTTTAGAGCAACATGGCATAGATAACAAGTCATCACAAGATGTAGAAGTGCTAGACATGGATATTGCTTTTGAGGCAACTTCTACTCAAGGCATCTTACTGAATAAATTGCAAGTGATTCCAATATTCGAATAAGATTTTTCAATATCTTTTAAGAAAAGAGAGTCATGAGCTTCCTTTAGCTCCTCATAATAGTCTTTTAGAGAGATGTATTCTTTCTTCAAGACTCTAAATTTTGCCTTCTCTTTTCCAAGATATTCATTTAATTCCTCTAGCATATCCATAAGCTCATCATAAGAAGGATCATCGTCATCAAATGATTTTACTTTATCTCCTTTTGCCATGAGGCAAGTACGCGATGAGAAGAGCGATGGAGCCTCCTTGATGGCGATGCTAGTGAGCCCCTTCTTCTTTGGGGGATTCATCCTCATCGTAATCGGTGTGCTCCTCATCGGAGTTCCATTCTTCAATGTGGGCTTCATTTTTGCCGTCCTTGTGAAGCTTCTTGAAGAGCTTCTTCTTGCCATTGAACTCCTTCTTGGATGACTTGCACTTGTCATCCTTCTTGTTGGGGCAATGAGAGGCAATGTGCTCATTCTCATCGCACTCATAGCGCTTATTTTCATTTGAGGATTGTCTTTTCTTGATTTTGTCAAAGTTGAAGCTTCGATAAGGGCATCTTCTAATGAATTTCTTCATTCTCCTCACAAGGAGAGTGAATTCTTCCTCAGAGTCTTCTTCTTCATGCACTTCATCACTTTATTCCGCTTTAGCTTTGAAAGCGACAATTTTCTTCTTTGAGGAAGATAACTCTAATAGTTTTTCTTTGTCTTTCTTGTACAACTCATTTATAATAAGGTTGCCCAAGAGTTCGGTTGGCGTCATTCTTGGCAACTCAGGAGAGTTGAGAAATAGCGTCACCAACATCTCATATTTATCGGGTAGAGCCTTAAGCATGTTGTGGACAATATCAATATCAATATCAAGCAAATTAGTGCCAATATCTTTGAGTTCATTTACAATGCTGTTAAGTTTAGAATACATCTCGGTGATGTTTTCATGAGGTAACATTGTAAATGTCTCATATTTAATCCAAAGTCTATGCAATTTGGCTTCTTTAACCATGGATGTGCCTTAAAAAAATTTCGAGTGCGTAGTCCATATCTCATGAGTGGTTTTAAAGTTGCTCACTCGATTGAACTCATCCGCATTTAAAGCTTTAAATAGAGCATTCATCGCTTGACCATTGAGGTGGGAGTTTTGTTCCTCAAGATCCGTGGGGTGTGTAGGATCAAGAGCAATAACGAAACCTTCACTAACAATTCTCCATATGCTTGGGCATTGAATGGCCTTTAAATAAATGAACATTCTAAATTTTTCAATAAGCATAATTTGATCCATCAAATAAAGGAGCATTGTCTATTGACATTTCCTTACTAGCCATCATTTCTCTCCTAGACGGTTAAGTCTAAAATTAAAGAGACAAAGCTCTGGTACCACTTATTGGATCAAAGATAACCAACTAGAGGGGGGTGAATAGGAGGTTTTTGAAACTAATTGATAATTTTAGATTTTAAGCAAGATAGTTCTAATCAATGCTTAATTGCACAATAAAGTAGATAAACCTATTATGCTACTAGAGATAAAAGAGCTAAAAATAAAACTAGGTACTCTCCTAGCTAAGCTAAACAAGCACACTAGAAAAGTAAATGCAAGATAGCAAAGACAATAATTAACCACAATAAAGACAAGGAAGTTTTTCCCGTGGTATCGAAGACTTGTCGGTCTTCACTGGTCCACGTTGAAGAAGCTTGAGCAACATGCATGAAAATAGCTGAATAGTTTAAAATCTTAACTTATGTTGATTTATATCCAAATATTGTTATTGATAAAGGATTTGTCATCAATCATCAAAAGGGAGGAGATTGAATAATCTAGACCCACTATTATGAGTTAATGGAGTGTTTCGGTGATTAATTGTAACATCCTGGCTATTCGAAAGCCAAGATGTCACCTAAATAACCTAACATATAACCATCAAGCAGAAAAGTTTAAACTATAACTCATGTAAGGACATAAAGAGATCAAACTTTAATAGTACAATGGCAGGAATAAAGACTGAATCCAAATAATTATAACAAAGGGATGATCAAGGACCACAAGCAGTACTTAAGCAACCATAACATGGAGAGAGATATCAACCACATCTGACTTTATTTATTACAGTTCATCAATTAACGAATGAAAGACAGGAACCAAATCATATTATTGAAACTCGGATATGGTGAAGTGAATGATTTATGTGTGTCTATTCCCTCCCAATAGAGTCATCATCAACAATCACCTAAAATAAAGAAACAAAATAAGAATGAGTTCGAGACTCAGCAAGTACAGTGAATAATTGGACATACAACAAATATAAACAAGACAACAACATTAAAGAATATGAACATAACACCGAATGTACATATGAATGAATAGAATGAATGAAATACACTTCTGCTTATACCGGTATAGCAAGTGACACACCCGTCGGTGTTCACTTAGGCCCGCATTTAACAAAATACAGGGATCCAAGGCCCGTATGAAGAACGTTTCATACGGGGATCCAATGTAACACCCCAGCCCAACACTGAGCCTGGAATGCCACTAAACTACCTTCCAATTAATAATTATTGACACACTTTATAAATACAGCAAGAAATCAATGATAATCAAATAAATGGACTAGTCCAAATGATGTCCTAAATTTTATTGAACCTCTAACATGTCCAGGAGTAAACCAATATTAAATGAAAAGATTATCATGGTGAAAGATCATGTGATGTCCATGTGCTCTACTCGCTCTCAATTACGGCATCCTCGAAGATCACCTAAAAACAACAATAGCGCAAGGGTGAGTCCACGACTCAGCAAATACATCGATATACAACGATAATAATAAATCAACAGCATTCAATAACTTCATTATCATCACATGCACTTCCATTCACATTCTTATTCATCAATCTCAAATATTAATGCAACTCTAATCTATATGTCCACATGCACTTCTTTCGCGTATACCGGTATAGCGTGAGTGAATGCTCGCGACAACATTCACTCTCAAGCCCGTTCCTCCATAAGGATCGGGGACCTCCTCCACTCCCGTGGAGTTGTGATCATCATGATCACCTTCTCTTATGCAAAGATGCTTATGAATGCAAACATGCAACTCCATCATAAACATCATATCCAACTTTTCATCATGCTTGTCAACAAAGATATAAACATACCAATTCATTGTTTGCAATTAAACCAAATAAAAGCACAACAATAATGGTAATAGAAGATAAAGAAAACAGTGATCGATCATTGATCGCTGTCTACCATGCACTTGCCTTTACTAGTTGCGACGCACGATCTGATTAGAAGACGGCAACAAGCACGACGCCTCTGCTATATTAAACACACACATCTCAATACAAGCTACAGCATCATAAGAATAACGATCAATATACAACGCCCCTACACGTCCCCAAATATCACACGTTACTCCGGTACCGAAAAGCTACCCATTGCAGTCCGGTTACTAAAAAGAGCATAACTTTTGACTCGAAAGTCCGATCACCACAAACCACCCCATTCTGGATTCTTCATAAAATTATCCACATTTTCTTAGATTACGAAGACTTCTAATTAAATCATCTAACCCTCCGTATTTAGCCCAGAAAACAGATCTGTCCGCTTCGGAACAGCAGCCTTACTAAATTCATAACTTTTGTTTTATCCAACCAAAATGCGCGTTCTCAGATCCTACAGAACCATTGGACAATTATCTACAACTTTCATGTAGATCAAAAACTCTAATTAAGCTATTTTCTATTTTTAACCTACCGTCTACCAAAACAGCGCCGGAAGACGATAACCCTAAAAACAGCAGACTTCCGAAAAACATAACTCTAATTATACTCGTCCGATTGACGTGATTCAAATATGCTAAAGAAAGCTATCGACAATATCTACAATTAACTAGCAGATGACATTTTCAACAATTGCCATTATGATACCCGAATAAATCGTACCACGGAACGGCAGGCTAATCAAACCTATTAATCGATATCTCCCTGACTAATCCAACAAAGCATTCTAGACTACATTCATGTAAAACACTCTTGCACTGCTTGATAATGTCTAGCACTAGCAGTACCCTGTAAAGTAGCATTACCAGATTAATCACTAGTACTAATTAATTGCATTCAAACATAACTACAATGTTACCTACTGGCGCTCGGCTACGCGGCCCGGCTTTGCGTGTCGCTTCAAGACCGCGAATAAGACAAAAAACCCGGTCAAGAAGACCACAAAGACAATAGATCGCTAACAAAGAAGAGACACCGATCGCTAACAAGAATTGCATCCACAAATAAGAAGACGGCGTTCAATGCATATGCAATGAACAATACAAAGAGATCGATAAGAATGCACCACGCAATTGGCCGTGGTTGCGATCTTGCGCTTCTACGGCGGGGAAAACAAGAAAAACAAGAAGCAGAGCCACGGCGGCAAAGCACAAAGCGATAACGAAAAAAAAGAAGAGCTTGGTCGGCAGTCACGTGACTTCGGCGCAGAGATCAAGAAGAGAAGGCGCGCAGCAAAGCGAGAACTTGGATGGCGGCTGGAGAAGAAAATGTGGAGGCGCGGTGGAAAGCTAAATGACTATTAGGGTTTTCTAAAAACAATTCCACCACTATTTATACCACTCTTAAAATTCTGAAATTATATTTTCACAAATTCTTTTTTTTTATTATTATTTAATTACGCATAAGCCCTAAAGACGTTTTTTAATTAATTATTTATTGTTATTATTAAATTAATTACTCTCCGATCATTAAGACGCGATTATTAATATTTATTTATTTTTCGGAGTATTACATCCAAATCTGCCCACATTTGAATGGTGGGTCTTACGTGCCCATACTGGAATTGATGGGTCTTTATTTTCCACTCCCGTGGAAGAAACATGAACAAATGAATGAATGGAATGAAACATGAATAATGAAAGACATAATCTCTTTCAACATGGATTAACGGATATGAAAAGAACATGAAGCATTGAATGTAATCATGGATCATAGAAATAACAGTACGAATACAAGCACTCATCATTCATCAACATAAAGAATTACAATGTTATTGCCTTCCGCTCTACGAAGCGTTATGAGGCAAGATAGAAGCTGCTACACTCGAATTTTTCCCTCCTACACAAATTAAATATATTTGAATGAGGAACCACTCGCTTGAACCATCTAATTGCAGTATCCTAACCCAAGGATCACAAAGTCGATCTACTCACATAAACTAATAATCTAACAGGACTACAATCTAGACAACAAGTAAAAAATAAATCACAAGTTTTACTACAAAACTCGGAACGGAGTGATCTTAGACTCTATGAAAACATGACAAAACCGTCTACGATAACCTAGTTGGAAAGGTCCTCTGATTCGGCATTATAATAAATCTAATGATCAGGTAAAATTTTTGTTCCTTCAATCTATCAGTCAGAAATACAGCGGTAGAATAAAATTCGTATCTTTTGATTGTCTTATCCAAAAACCAAGTTCTCTACCATTCTGGAAACCTTAAAGGATTGTCTACAACTTTCTTGTTAGGTGAACATTCTGATTCGGCATCTAACTAAATCATATTAGCCATACAAAGTGACTGTTAATCATTGTTAACCCTTCTGAATAGTCACAAAGAAACAATCATAACTTCTAAACCGTAACTCCAAATGGAGTGATTTTTGCTCCTATAGAAAGCTAAGGACGAGCACTACAACTTTTTAAGAGACGGCCAGACCAGAAAACGGACATAACCTACCCAAAATAACCAACGCTGATGTGCTAAACCGATCTACTACTGATAGCATCAAAACGAATCGATTAATCTACCGAGCGATCGGGGATCGAGTTTACCCTTGACAAACTGTTGGAGATCGAAGTATCGCTGCATAAATGCGCTCTTCCTCTCCTCTTCCTTCCTTCTCCCTTTCTTCTTCTTCCTTCCTCTCCTTCCTCTCTCCTCTTCTCCTCATCTTGGTAGAGCAACATGGAGGGGGTTGCTACAGTGGTGTGTGCACTGTAGATACAGTAGAATTAGGGTTTTCCCCCTTCTTTTATACGTGGTCGGCCCCTCATGGGCCTCCTGGGGCAAGGCCCGAGGCACAGGTTGCCGAAAAATTGCAGAAACTTCCTTTTTCTTATGTCTAATTTCTCTTTTGAGAGCTTTCTTTCTTATAATAAATCGGAGTATTACATTAATGATAATTCTATTTATGAGACTAACACTTCTATTGTTATATCCATTGTTTAGTCTCATTTGGATATAAAGGTGAAAATCATGGAGGTATGCATTCGACATCTTATTCTTATATACTGTTGCATTCCTAAGGTCCAAAATATAGGTTGAATTCAACCATAAGTTTAACTTGAATATGTGCATATGTTTTTATTACACATTTGTGTATGCACACATTTAGGGGGAGTTCACTTTATAGTTTGTGGTTTCATTAGTATTGATATATATTCCATTCTCCATGTATACTTGAGATCTTTACTTTGAAACATATCCTTGAGTATATAACACTTATGTAGTTCATATATACTCATTTGTTCTCTCATTTATCTACATTCAATTATATGCATTGAAGTGGTTATCATCAATTACCAAAGAGGGAAAGATTGAAGTATCTTGTCCCACCATTATGTGTTAATAGTATGGTGTGGTAATTAATGATAATTATATTGTGGAACTAATATTCTCCATGAGTTGGATGATTAAGTTATGTTCCAAGATGATGAAGACTTTGGATGACATCATGACTTGATCATCAAGTCAAGAGAAGACCTATCATGTATTGATGCATATCAAGACTCGGGATGAAGGATATTATCATGAGTTGATGAGCATCGAAGTAAAGGAGATCATCATGTGTTGATGATTATCAAAGTCAAGGACCCAGTCTTGAAATAAAGATGTGTGTCATCAATCTTCAAGAAGATGCTTAAGGCAAATGTATAACTAGCTAGGGCTAAGGATGTGCTCCTAGTCTTTTACCGGTCTTGGTGTTTCGTTGGAAGACCTGATTGCTACTATAGGTTATCGTACTATTAAGAGGTGTCTTGAGTAGTAGCTTGAGTTAGTCATATGTTGATAGCTCGTTATGCTCGCTCTAGCTCATATATGCATAGTGCTACTATTTGCGAATGTATTTTATAAATAGTTGAAGCTCATGTATTAACTCTTTTGTAACATGAGACTATAATTTGCAAATATGTTTTACAAATGATTGAAATCCATGCACCGTCGCCTTGTGGCATGATGTTATTATTTGCGAATGTGTTTTGCAAATAGTTAATGCTCATGTATGATCCTTGTAGCATGTGGCTTCAGTTTGCAAATATATTTTGTAAATGCTTTAAGTCCACGTACCTTATTCCTTGTGGTGTGATTTTAAAACTTGGCAAATGTATTTTGCAACTTTTTGATAACCTTACCTCTAACCCTTGTTTCCATAGCGCATCAATTTGCAACAGTATTTTACAAATTGAGTTGAAGCAAATTACAATATCTCTCTCTCAGCTTTGGCGGTCTGACCGCCAGTAGTGACCGATCTGACCGGTGGGTTATCGGTCGAACCGCCATGTGTTGGGCGGTCAGACTGGTTCCCTAGTGTACCGCACTTAAGAAACGGTACTACTGAAGAGCAGTAGCACGAGAGTCTTTTGCAGTATGTTTATTCCAGAGAAGGCATTTTTATGGAATGTCATTTCGTTTCCTTGAGAGGTCTGACCGCTCCCTTGGCGGTCTGACCGGGTTGAAGCGGTCTGATCGACCATTGGTTGGCGGTCCGACCGACCATTAGTTGGCGGTCAAACCAGTTTATTTCTGTTTCAGTGGAATCTTTCCTCCAACGGTTACTTTTTATGTGTAGGCTATAAATACCCACCTTGGCCGATTGAGATGGTTGTTGCTGTCATTGCAAAGTGTGCTAGTGTGGCTATACATTATATTGAGCAAAGAGCAAGCCCTCTTATCTCTTATGTGCATGCGTTGCACTTAGTGAGTTTGGAGAGCAAACCCTAAGTGCATGTGTTGTCTTATGTAGTGGATTGTGTATTCATTGAGCTTAGACACTTGATTAGTTCAAGTGAAAGTCGTAGAATTGTTACTCTTGGTGTTTGCCAACACTTCGACTGCGTGCAGGCATCATAGTCCGGTGATCTTCTCAAGAAACTTGTGAGAAGACCCGGCGTGGTTGTGAGTGGTTTGGTGCTCACCATCTCCAGAGTGGAGGAAGAGCAACCCAAGTGGATTGAGGTGTTGGTTCGTGCTGGAACCAGCCCAAGTGGTTGGACTTACATCGGGGGTGTTGGCTTAATTTGTGGAGCCGGTCCAATTCGGTTGGGCTTACCTCAACGTAGATTAGGGGAGACCGGCAAGTCTCCGAACACCATGGTAAAATATCATCGTGTCATTGTGGTTTGTTCTTGTGTTTTACCTTATGCAAATTATATTCATAGTATTACATTGCTTACATGTATTTGGTTAATTGCTTATATTCTATATTCTTCATATTGTCGGTGCACTTAGTAAAGACTAATTGATTTAGGTTTTAATTGTGCAAAACTAAATTGTTATTAGCTTTCGCATTAGATATTGGTTTTGGCCAAAAGAATTTTAAAACCGCCTATTCACCCCCTCTAGTCGGCCTACTCGATCTTACAACTATCGCTTCACTTTGCGGTCCAAAACGGGTGCCTTCTGAAAAAAACGCACCGCTATCAAATCTTCGGTATATCCAGGTTGGAGTAGTTCCACTCAACATGCGGCCGTACCGCAATGTGGCAGTTCCACCAAGAAAACTTCAGAACTACTGTTCACTAGGTGATCAACTGAGATAAAAGGTGTCATTTTGTAAAAAACGGGTTGCAATAGTATCGCACCACTATCCAGGTCATACTGCAGTACGGTAGCACCGCCAACAAAACGTCGGTACTACCGATTTTTCTGAAAAAAAACATGGTTGGCGTTCAAAACAAACTCTAGATGCATGCATGATCGTAGATTGATCTATATTGCACAAGAACATGTTATCAAGTTACTAGTCATGATTCCTCTTGATAGTAAGACATTTAACCTACAATCCGGTCTTCCACCCTTTTTTCCTTAGACCGGTAAAAGCAAAAAAAAGGATTTTAGGCTACTTGTACCTTGTCCTTGAACTATATTGATCTTTAGCATGCATATCCAGATTGTTGTATTCACCACTGAGACCAAACCTTATAAATACTCAATAAACATGTTAGTTCCATATTCATATATTGTCATTAATTACCAAAACAATTTTTAGGGGCCTAGATGCATTCAGTCGTAGCTAACTAAGTTATCGAATCATAGCCTTGCATGATTTGTAGGCAAAAGTAGTGCAAGCATGACCGGTTAAGCATGTCGTTGCAACTGTGAATGGGTGAAGTGAGGGACTCACTCAACGTGTTTCTATTTGGGTAAGTGGGGCTTCTCATTCAACGGGTTTCTATCCGGATGAATGAGGATAATGATTCGTAAGGCTAGTGCAAGGTTAGGTCTAGATGATGTAAAGGCTACGTCACGAACTCTAGACTACTTACCTTCTGTAGTGAGCAGTGATATAGGGATATTCCAAGCAACTGGAATCTCGCGTACAATGAATAAAGTTCTACACCTCTGCAGAGTGAAAAATCTATTTAAATAGCCGCGCTAGACTAAGGAGCATGCTTAGTACGACTGGTATGGTGGTAGTCTTATTTTTCCAAAACTTGGGTTGATACAAAACTTGGGTAATAACATGGGGTTTTTATTTATTGAGTTAACTACTTAACTACCATTTCTATGGCTGGATTGCTATATCTATAGTAGGCCTGCCTTTTCATGACTGGATTGCTGTGTCTATAGCAGAACTGTCATTTCTATGGTTGAATAGGAATTTGTCAGTGCCATGTCTAAGGCTGGATATGAGTATATTTTTGCTTGCAACCGAGTAGGGTTGTGAGTGTTGTTATTATTTTGATTTCAGTACTTTACTTACTGTCTTGTACTTATTTAAAATGCTCTTTTAAAACTCTGTTGCAAATTATTACTTATGAATATTGTAAATAAAAATAGCTTTGAGCAAAATAACTTGTAGAGTAGAGCCTCACTCTTTGATCGCCTTGCATTTAATATAACTTTGTGATACACTACAAGTCTTGATGAGTACACAAGTACTCAATCTTGGTTGTGTTGTTTTTCAGAGATTGAAGATTAGTAGATGCCAAACGACGATTTGTTTGCTTCTGGCATCGAGGGTTTGGTGACGGGTCTACCTAGCCCTTGTTCCATGTCGGTTACTGCGGGATCAGATGGGCATGCCACTGGACTTTTGCTACTACTACTATATGTCTTCTGCTACTATTTGTTTTACTCTGATGACTGCTTTTATTTGGCCGATCGTTCGTTGTTGTAATAATCTTGTAATAGCTTAAGTAGAGTAACCTTTTCTTTACTTTTGTATGTGTATATATGTATGTGAATGCCAATATTATGAATGTGTGTGCTACCCTTTAATCCTAGGACTAGCACGGTATACACATAGAGTCTTCGGGTACTCCATGCCTGGGGGTCCGACAACGGTGGTCAGACCAGCCGCCTCTAGCAGTCATACCGACTAGGGCTTTGGACAAGAGGCTGGCGGTCTGAACGGCCATAAAGGTGACTTTCGAGTTTGGAGTCGGGCCAAAAATAGAGGGTGTAGGAAAGAGAGATGATTCTTCTACACTTGATTTCATATTTTTGGAACTTCGAGCCAAAATTTCTATTCGTTTTAATTTTCCAAAGAGCTTTCGAATTTCCAAGGAGGAAATTTGGCCAAGTCTTCGGATTTCGGGGAGGAATTTGGCTAAGTCCCCATGCTAGGCGGTCAGACAGACCAAGGGGCAGTTAAACCGGCCAGAGGGCGGTTAGACCGGCCATGGGTGGCGGTTTGCTCGGTTTTGCCCTATTCGCTAGCCGGCTTGGCAGCGATGTTCGTAGGTTATGTCAATTTTATGGATTTAAGTGCATATGTGTTGCATGATGCATATTTTAACTAATGTAGATCAAGTTGTGAAGAAATTGTTCCTGAAATTGATTTCTTGGTCTATTGTTGTGCAAAAGGCTTGGAGGTCAACGACGAGAATGATAGGGACTAGGCTTTGATAGCTGAGGTCTAGAACGATCGAGGATGCCGAATGAAGTTAGTGGACTCAAGCATGGTGCAAAATGGACAAGGGTGACCGAATGGAAAGTTCGGTGCGATGGGTTGCATCAAGCGAAGCGGGGGTCGTTGCAAGTGCCATGGTGGTTTCAATGAGAACCGGACGGAAGAGACTTGTCGACATCAAGAGAGTCATTGATCAACCTACACGTGACGAAACATAGGATTACTTCATGAAGATTTGACTTGGTCTTTTGGAGAAGGATCAAGAATAGGTATTTTGGTAACTTTTCTAAAATACCATCTTGGTGACATTTGGCTAAACCACGGCGCAAGATAGTGCAAAGAGAAACGGTTTAGGTCAAATAAAGATAAAAATCACGAAAAACGGACTCAGGAAGTCCGATTTGTCATCCGCTTTGAGAACCGTGCACGAGTGTAGACCCGTTTGTGTGTGGACTTAACGGATGCTCGTTAGGGTTTTCTCTCTGCGCCTAACCTCCACTATAAAAGGAATTGTTTAGATGTGGAGTTCCCAAGTCCTCCAAAGAGAAAAACTATAATTTGTATTTTGGAGATTTTGGAGTTGTTGGGGCTAGAGTTTGTGAGAGATGGATTGATTGTGTGCTCAAGTGTTGAGCTTTCTTCATTCATAGTAGAGTGGTTGTAAACCAACATCTATCTCAAATTAATACAAACAAGATTTCTTTAAAATGAGTGTCTTCTTGTTATTACTTTTGGTAATTTTTGAGTTTTTGATGATTCATTGATTTTTCTTTGATTTTTGATGATGATCTTACTTGTTGTCACATGTAGAAATATATGTAGGACAATTCACATATGTTACTAACGTATTCCAAACTAATTGTAAAGACGACTGATTTGACCCCAGGGCCAACCAATCTAAACTGTAACCCTAATCAGAAGGAGGCTCCGGCGTCGCCAACGACGTCAGCTCCAGGGAGGACTGAGGAGGATTTGGCAACGGCGGCGGCTGCGAGGAGCACCGACTCGATGAAGGACACATCGGCGAAGAAAGGTAAGGGCTTTCGTGCCTTTTGGCTGCTAAGGTTTGGTGGGATGGCTTTGGAATCGAGTTATTAGGGGTTTGATGCTTTGGTGCAAATCAAGGAGGGGATAAGCCAGCGGTTGTTGCGGCGGATAGCTCACGCAGGAGGAAGGAACAGCAGTAGCAGCAGGCGGCGCTATGGGTGAAGCTTGGTTCGCAGCGCTCACAGGTGAGGAAATTGGCGACCAATGATTGGGAATTCCTATTGGTATAGATATAGTAGGAATTAAAGTTAAAGTTGGCAGTTTTTGATTCTCGCCTTTGTAAAGACTCGATTTTTAGGATGCTTAGGATTGTTTAGGGTGAATTTTAGTCTGTTTGTGGTGTTTTGCAGATTGATTCGAAGGTTTAACGGGGGAATATTATTAGTTTTGTCACTTAGAGCTTGGTAGTGAACTGGTGTTTAGGGTTCGCAGTCGATGGTATTGGGCTGCCTGAATTTAATTTTTAGGTCTATTTAGAGCTAGCTTTATAGCTGCTTGATGAATTTAGTACATTGGATTTGTCATTGGATATGTCATATGTAGATATTTGTGTTGGGTTATAGCTTGTAGGGATTAGCACTAGCATTACTTGACATGTGGTCTTTGGAATGTTCTATTTGTAAGGATGTGGGAAATTGAAATTCTCAGCAAACATATTAGAACTCATTATAATTTCGTCTTGAATAACCATTTTGGTAGTACATTTGGTTGTTTAGGTTGGTTTTCTTCTCTAAGTCAGAAGTAGGCCTTGCTACCATGGTCAAATTTGCATGTTGAGAATGGTGACAATCCGTTCAGATACTAGTGTTAGTTATGGTGGATAAAGCTCTTGCCAAATGTCTTAGTTATATCATCCAAAATTGCAAGGGGTCCAATTGTGGAGGTTTGACTCACCTCAATGATGGAAAAATTGAAGATAAAGCGGCAAGACAACAAATAGATTGGGCACACGATATCTTTTCCTAGAGAACTAAACACATGCTTTCATAATCAAACTCCCCAGCAAAACTATTAGAGGATACAATTTCTCTCTCCTGTGATCTTCCTCCCACTTATGGATAGAGAGATTCTGAAGTGCAACATAACTTTTCAAATTTTGTTAGCTACTCTCCTGCTTACCGAGCGCGAGGAATGGTTGAAAGAAGAGATTTGTGCAGAATTTCGAGGACAGATAGCATTATTGCAGAAAAAACTGAATCAAATCCTCAACAAGGCGCAAGCCGCCCCCGTTATTTTGGGAGCTAGTCCCCCTCAATGTCGGAGTAGTTGCGCATCCACGTCATTTTCTAAACATAGCGACGTTCAATTACCTTTTGACGACATCCAGGTAATGTACATCTTTGGAATGCAACATAGATAGACATGTTGGACGCTTTAGCTAATTGTGTATCGTTATGTAGGAGCGTTATAGAGGAGGGGAGGCGGTGTTGGTGTGCGCCGCCGTCGGAGAGGCCGGAGAAGGAGCCGTCCCTGAAGGATATTCGTGCAGAAGTTTGAGGACAGATAGCATTATTGCAGAAAAAACTGAATCAAATCCTCAACAAGTCGCAAGCCGCCCCCGTTATTTTGGGAGCTAGTCCCCCTCAATGTCGGAGTAGTTGCGCATCCACGTCACTTTCTGAACATAGCGACGTTCAATTACCTTTTGACGACATCCAGATATTGTACATCTCTGGAATGCTACATAGATAGACCTGTTGGATGCTTTAGCTAATTGTGTATCGTTATGTAGGAGCGTTATAGAGGAGGGGAGGCGGTGTTGGTGCGCGCCGCCGTCGGAGAGGCCGGAGAAGGAGCCGTCCCTGAAGGCGATCCAAGGGAGTTGCCGCGACGACAAGGGAACGTGCGTCGGCACGGTGGAGTGCCACGAGCGGCACACGGTGCAGAAGAGGGCGCGGTCTACGGGGAGTGGGAGGCGAGCGAGGACGCAGTCGAGGAACTCCGACCATAGAGGTTTGTGCAAACTTGTGGGTAGCCGATGTTTTTTTGGTAATAGTTCTAATTTATCTATAACAGATCTCTAGACAACTTGAACTCTCTCTTTTCATCTTAATGAAACGCGTGCTCTCAAAAAAATCGAGGAGCCAACCGATCGTCGGAAGCCATGCATGGATGGACGTTAATTAGTTGTTTACTAACGCCGCATAAGTAAGCCATTGATGCTTGATGGCAAGTATAGCTTACTCATGACATGTATGGACCATGGAGAAGTAAAGATATGTAGGATCCGGACAACTGGTTAGTAGTTCGTGGCTATCTTTGGCTCGTTGATGCTCCCTCCATTTCTCAATTTTATAGCAATCTATATCATTCATGGTTGGAATTAGTAGTCCAAGTTGTATCTTGAGAACACATCAATGTCTAAAACGATGTATATTTGTGAACAAAGTAACAATAACAAATCATTGATCAAAGAGATTGATTCGAGATGAAAATTGGCCTCAACAGTTTTGAATAAGAAGTATGCAGCAGCAAACGTAATGAGCATATGCATGTGTCTTGGAGGCTTGGACTTTTCTCCGGCATGTGGACTGGAAATTTAGAACCGGACTTTTTTGGGTGGGCTTGTATCAGTGGAAGTGAATTAACCTCTTGGGCAACCAAGTGAAATATTGTCCCATTTTGGCTGGAGGTCTATGACAATTGACAAATGTTAGCTCATTTTCCATTTCCTTTTTGCTTCAGAAACACATGCTAGCTTTGTATGAGGAATGTTCCGGGCAAATGGTGAATAAGGAGAAGTCCTCGATAATGTTTAGCAGAAATACCAAAAGGGCTATGCGAACCAAATCTATATCAACTCTGAAGCACGCAATGAAAAATACCTTGGTCTTCCTGTTTATATCGGGTGGTCGAAATCCAAGGCTTTCTCTTATATAAAGGATAAGATCTTGGGGCGCATTCAGGGGTGGAAGGAAAGATTTCTATCTAAGGCTGGGAAGGGAAATTTGGTGAAGTGGTAGCCCAAGCGATTCCTACCTAGGGAAAACATTTTCACTGAAATTTTGGTGAATTTTTGATGATTTCGTTACCCTCTAAAATAAATAAAATTCGTTCAAAAGATTGAAACATTTGAATTTGGACAAATTACATCCTAAATTCAACAACATTTGAATTTTGGAAAACTTTAGAGCAAATTTTGTCTAAATTTCAAGTGTCTGTTTGAAAACTCACTGAAATTATAACTGAAATTTTGGTATTTTCGATCGGATTCAACACGATTTTCACTGTCTTCAAGAATTCTAACCTTTCCACTCCCTAATCTCAAAAGACAAAACTAGTGTTTCAAATAAGCAAAAGGGTTGAAGATGTGCTACAGCACCCTCCCATATTTATAGTGGAGGCTAACCTTTTAGAAGAGTTTCCTATTGGGCACCCGTTAAGCCCACACACAAACGAGTTTAACTCACGCACGTATTTTAAAGCGCCGTCTTCATTTTCTCTTAACCTAAATTGCTTCTCCTTGTGTTGTCTTGCGCCGCAGTTTAGCCAAAAGCAATCAAAATGGTATTTTAGTGATATAACCAAAATACCCCTTCTCGATCCTTCTCAAAAGACCGAGTCCAATCTTCATGAAGTAGTTCCATGCTTCGTCACGTGTAGGTTGATCAACAACTCTCATTATATCGGCAAGTCTCTCCCATCCGGCTCCCACCGAAACCACCATGGCACTTGCATCGACCCCCGCGCCACTTGATGCAACCCGTCGCACCGAACTCCCCGTTCGGTCATCCTTGTCTATTTTGCGCCACACTCGAATCCAATGACTTCACCCAGCACCATTGATCGTTCTGAACCTCAGCTCTCAAGCCTAGTCCCGATCATCCTCGTCGTTGATCTCCAAGCAACTTGCACAACAATAGACCAAGAAATCGATTCTGGGAACAGGTTCTTCACAATTTGACCCACGTTAGTCAAAACATGCATCATGCAACACATATGCAATGAAATCCATGAACTTGACTCAACAAACAAACATCGTCGCTACGAGAACCGACGATATAAGTGAAAACCGGTCAGACCGCCTCTCAAGGGACGGTCTGACCGCTTAGAAGGGACTTAGCCGATTTTCAACCCCTGAAAACCGAAAGCTCTTTGGAAATTTCAAACGAATAGATCTTTTGACTGGAAGCTCCAAAAATTATGAGACCAAGTGTACTAGAATCCCCTCTCTTGCCTACACCCTCTATTTTTGGCCCAGCTCCAAAATCAATATTTTGTATTGGCCGGTCCGACCGCCGTCTATGGCCGGTCGGATGCCCCGACGGATCGATCGTAGGAGTGGCCGCACAGATCGCCATTGGCGATCGACCGCCACCTATGACCTTACAGAACTAAAACTTTGCCAAAAATGCGTGATTCGATAAACCTTTAACGTCATTACCAATTGTGATATCATCCTAAGATCATGAGCATATCCCCATGATATCCACAATTTCGTTACCCTCCAAAATAAAATTCAAAACAAAATTGTTTTCCATGTTCCTACCTACGCCATGTATTGTTTTGATCTAACAAGAGCTTGTGTGATGTATTGAGTACTGTTATTTGTCACTATGGGTGGAGCATCATATGCACTGGTTGTCGTGGAAGGTTCTGTCTAGACCTGTGGTGATCATGTGTGTGATCCTAATCTTAGTGTTAAACAATTGATATCAGTGTTAAGTTGTTTGGGGATCAAAATCTCTGTTTAGCAAAGTATCATATTTGATGTCGAAGAGGTGATCCGACCAAGCCAAGGTGTCAGTCCAAACCGAACGAGGTGGTAGTCCGACCGCCAAGGGTGGCGATCGGTCGGTAGTGGCGGCGATGAGTGCTTTTGAGGATTGCACACCAAACACCTGCGTGGAAGTGTTTGAGGGTGTATTTGCACCAGGTCCTATTGAAAATGGAGACTAGATGCAAAACTAGATAGAGTTTTGCCGAAAAGTTCAGAGAGTATTTTTTTGGAGTTTAGGTTACGATCATACCGGCCAGGGAACGATTATGCACAGTGAGCTGTGGTGATTTCGCGGGTTTAGCCAAAGTCATGAGTTTGAGTGCATAGGTATTGCATGATGCATGTTTTGGCTAATATGGGTCAAGTTGCGATGAGCTTGTGCCCGAAATCGATTACTTTGTCTATTATTGTGCGGTGGCCTGGAGTCAATGGCAGGGATAATCAGGAATAGGGTAGGAGAGCTGAGGTCCAGAATAATCAAAGATGACGAGTGAAGCGGTTGAACTCGAGCATGACGTAAGATCGATAAGAACGACAAAACAGAAAGTTCGATGCAACGGGTTGTATCAAGTGGCTTAGGGGTCGGTGAAGTGCCATAGTGGTTTCAGTGGGAGCCGGATGAAAGAGATTTGCAGACATGAAGAGAGCCATTGATGAAACTACGCGTGGCGAAGCATGTGATTACTTCACGTTGGTTGGACTCGGCCTTAGAGAAGGACTGTGTAGGGATATTTTGGTATATTTATCAAAATACCAGATTGGTGACATTGGAGAAACCGCGGCGTATGACGGCACAAAAAAGAGACGGTTTAGGTCAAGAAAAAGATGAAGACGACACTTTGAGAAGCGTGTGTGAGTGAGATCCGTTTGTGTGTGGGTTTAACGGACGCTTATTAGGATTTTATTTCTAGACCTAGCCTCCACTATATAAGGGGGTGATGCATGATTTGAAACCACTCATTTGTGATTTGGGGAAAGTAGAGGAAATAGAGAATACTATGATTTGAGATAGATGGATTAAGAAATTAGGTGCTCAAGTGTGAGTTTTTGTCTTCCTTGGTGAGGTGGTTGTAAACCTATAACCCCTCTAATCAAGATTGCCCCAAAATAAGTTATATCTTGTTCTTGTTATCTCTTTGATGATTTTGGGGTTTTTGTGTCCCAAGAGTTTTGGTTGGGTCTTTTGTTGTGATCTAGCTTGTTAGGACTTATGGGATTTAATTTAAGGTCATTTTTACCATCTTCCATCCACAAGCAAGTTTTTGACTCAAGTTTTGGTTTTTCTTGGTTTTTTAAGCTTTCTTCACCTCAATCAAGAAATTTATGGAACCTTTGTTTCAATCGTCTCGATCGTCAATTGGAATGAGTTCATGATCTTCTTAATAAGTTATGTCTGAAATTTAAGGGGATTTAGATTACGGGTCAGAGTTAGATTGGTTTGTGATTCTTTCATGCTGCTGATTTGCACCCGACGATTAGACCAGCCTCACCTGCGATCAAACCGGCCAGACTCGACTGTCAAACCAACCGTGAGTCTTGGAGCTCCGGGTTTTTCAGTTTCAATACAAGATTTTCTTCGTTACCCTCCAAAATAAAATTCAAAACAAAATTGTTTTCCATGTTCCTACCTACGCCATGTATTGTTTTGATCTAACAAAGAGCTTGTGTGATGTATTGAGTACTGTTATTTGTCACTATGGGTGGCGCATCATATGCACTGGTTGTCGTGGGAGGTTCTGTCTAGACCTCTGGTGATCATGTGTGTGATCTTAATTTTAGTGTTGAACAATTGATATCAGTGTTAAGGTGTTTGGGGATCAAAATCTCGGTTTAGCAAAGTATCATATTTGATGTCAGACAGTAGGCGATCTGACCGGCCAGGGGTGGCGGTCAAACTGACCAAGGCTGGTAGTCTGACTGGCCAAAGGTGGCAGTCAGGTCGGCCGTGGGCGGCGATGAGTGCTTTTGAGGATTGCACACCAAACACATGCGTAGAAGTGTTTGAGGGTGTGTTTGCACCAGGTCCTATTGAAAATGGAGACTAGATGCAAAACTAGATAGAGTTTTACCGAAAAGTCCAGAGAGTATTTTTCTGGAGTTTGGGTTACGGTCATACTGGCTAGGGGCGCGATTATGCACAGTGAGTTGTGGTGATTTCGCGGGTTTAGCCAAAGTCATGAGTTTGAGTGCATAGGTACTGCATGATGCATGTGTTTGGCTAATGTGGGTCAAGTTGCGATGAACTTGTGCACGAAATCGATTACTTTGTCTTTTATTGTGCGGTGGCCTGGAGTCAACGGCAGAGATGATCAGGATTAGGCTAGAAGAGCTGAGGTCCAGAATGATCAAAGATGACGAGTGAAGCGGTTGGACTCGAGCATGACGTAAGCTCGATAAGAATGACAAAACAGAAAGTTTGATGCAACGGGTTGTATCAAGTGGCTTAGGGGTCGGTGAAGTGCCATGGTGGTTCCAGTGGGATCCGGATGAGAGAGATTTGCAGACACGAAGAAAGCCATTGATGAAACTATGCGTGACGAAGTATGCGATTGCTTCACGTTGGTTGGACTCGGTCTTAGAGAAGGACCGTGAATGGATATTTTGGTATATTCATCAAAATACTGGGTTGGTGACATTGGAGAAACCACGGCGTAAGACGGCACAAAAAAAGAGATAATTTAGGTCAAGAAAAGATGAAGACGACACTTTGAGAAGCATGTGTGAGTGAGATCCGTTTGTATGTGGGTTTAACGGATGCCCATTAGGATTTTATCTCTAGACCTAGTCTCCACTATATAAGGGGGTGATGCATGATTTGCACACCTATCTAAGCCTTGGAAACCCCTCATTTGTGATTTGGGGAATATAGAGGAAATACAGAAGACTATGGTTTGAGATAGATGGATTGAGAAATTAGGTGCTCAAGTGTGAGTTTTTGTCTTCCTTAGTGAAGTGGCTGTAAACCTACAACCCCTCTAATCAATCTAATCAAGATTGCCCCAAAATAAGTTATATCTTGTTCTTGTTATCTCTTTGATGATTTTAGGGTTTTTGTGTCCCAAGAGTTTTGGTTGGATCTTTTGTTGTGATCTAACTTGCTAGGACTTGTGGTATTTAATTTAAGGTCATTTTTACCATCTTCCATCCACGAGCAACCTTTTGGCTCAAGTTCTGGTTTTTCTTCGTTTTTTAGCTTTCTTCACCTCAATCAATAAATTTGTGGAACCTTTGTTTCAATCGTCGCAATCGTTAATTGGAATGAGTTCATGATCTTCTTAATAAGTTATGTCTGAAATTTCAGGGGATTTAGATTACAGGGTCAGAGTTAGATCGGTTTGTGAGTCTTTTATGTCACGATTTGCACCGGCGATTAGTCCACCTTTCACCGCGATCGACCGCCGACTCGATCATTGTCGAACCAACCGTGAGTCTTGGAGCTCAGGTTTTTTCGGTTTCAATACAAGACTTTCGCTGTCATCTTGTAGCTTTGATTTTCATAGTTTTTATAAGTATTAAAGTGAAAAAAATTAAATATCTCATAAGTGAAAAATAGGTGACTCCTATTCACCTCCTCCGAAAAAGGTTGGTGCTCCGGGACGAGGGCCCTGCATGCGTTTAATATTGCAATGATCTCAAAACAGGTTCGGCTGTTATTGCAATTCCCTGACTCTTTGTGTAGCAGAGTTCTCCGTGCTAAGTACTTTCTTTTTTTGACGGCAAAAAGGTTGATGGCAAGTCGTACTCTTGGCGTAGTATATGAAAGGTGTAGAGCTATCAAGTGCCCCTCTTGTGTTTCGTTCCAGTCTAGTCTTGGTTTAATGGAATTCCAGTGCTAAGTACAATCTGCACGTTTCTTTCCCTGCCATGGGAAGGTAGCTAGCTCTATGAAATTAAATGAGATTATTAAGACTTTTATGACAGCGAGCAGTCATGGTACAGTGCAAAATGGGCATGAAGCCTCACAATTCATTGGTACACCGTGGAACCTTTAATTACTACTTTTTACATTGAGTACCGATGAGAATTTTACTTGCTAATTTATTTTTTACTAAGCTTTCCATTCCACACTAAATACAATGTTACAAGCATTTTACTAGTACAAAAAGAGAATATGATCTTGCACGTGCACGTGACATGGCTACTAGCACGTTTAAACAAACTGGGACAGTGACAGGGAAAAGAAAGGCGGAAATATGCCTTCTGACGCATCAAAAAGATATACTTTAACATTTGATGGGTGGTCAGGTGGAGGGCCGCTCTGTGACTAACAATCTGTTGGAGGGGGGATGTGAAAACGTCACGTGTAAAAATAGTAAAATGCTGAGGCGCATCGAGACACAGCGAGCTCAATCCAGTAGGGTTGACCATACTATATCGGTGTATTGCCACGTCAAGATAAGGTAAAGAAAGAAAAAAAAAAGAGAGAGAGTTATGTGCACTCGAAAAGATAATTGGTATTTCGTCTCTCTCAGGGGCCATTTGGAAAACATGGAATTTGGCAGGTTTTCATCGCAAATTACCGGCAAATCCAATTGAGCTTATTGGTCGGTGGATGCGCTACTGGGCGACTTTGCAGAAAGGAGGGAGACCAGACCAGGATACAATCAAGCAGAGCTCCAAGGTTACGGAGCAAGTGGCAATGGGGAAATAGGTGCACTAATAGTCCCCTTAAAACTATAGATTTCTCGTGTTCAATTTTTTTTTGTCCGTAGGTAAAATGAATACACTACCTATTCCTTGGTTAACTTATTCGGTATCACAATATTAGTATCGAGAATACATCACAGATGATATGGTTTCAGCACACCAAAAGTGTACCATATTCACATATGTTACTAATGTATTCCGAACAAACTCACTTTAACTGCGATTTTAGAATGTGATCAAATTCCGTAGAACAAATAAAGATCTACGGAAAAAGTTTACAACTCAAATGTAACCTTAGATGCAACGCTATATGTACCAAATACAAGGGCAACATACATGATATATCATGTGTCGTATTCTAAAGTACAAAAATCATGTAATAAATCAGTACAATCATACGCGACCAAAAAGGGGAAAAGAAATCCGAAAATCTTATAAAACACACCCTCCTCTCCCTTCCTCTCCTTTGACACCAAAAAGCCAAACAAAACAATTTCCAAAGAAAAAAGAAAACCCGGAACCGAAAGAATTCCTCTCGAGGGGAAAGAAGGGAAAAAGGAGAAGAAGCCCTCGCCGCCGGCGAACGCTATGGTGGAGACTCGACGGAGCTCCGCCGCCAAGCGCTCGTCCCCATCCCCTTCCTCCTCCTCCGCCCCTCCGCCGAAGCGCCCCAAGGTGAGAGCCCCCGCGGATCGAAGAATCTCGCGTCACCGCCTCCCGATTTGACCCCCGGGCTAACCGATCTGAACCGTAACCCTAATCAGGCGGAGGCTCCGGCGTCGCCAACGGCGTCAGCTCCAGGGAGGACCGAGGAGGATTCGGCGGCGGCGGCGGCCGCGAGGAGCACCGGCTCGGCGGAGAACGCAGCGGCGAAGAAAGGTGAGGGCTTTCGTGCCTTTTGGCTGCTAGGGTTTGGTGGGATGGCTTTGGAATCGAGTTCTTACGGGTTTGATGCTTTGGTGCAGATCAAGTAGGGGATAAGCCAGCGGTTGCTGCAGCGGATAGCTCACGCAGGAGGAAGGAGCAGCAGCAGCAGCAAGCGGCGCCATGGGCGAAGCTGCTTTCGCAGTGCTCACAGGTGAGGGAATTGGCGACCAACGATTGGGAATTCCTATTGGTATAGATATTGTAGGAATTAAAGTTAAAGTTGGCAGTTTTTGATTCTGGGCTTTGTAAAGACTCGATTTTTAGGATGCTTAGGATTGTTTAGGGTGATTTTTAGTCTGTTTGTGGTGTTTTGCAGATTGATTGGAGGGTTTAGCGGGGGGAATATTATTAGTTTTGTCATTTAGAGCTTGGTAGTGAACTGGTGTTTAGGGTTCGCAGTCAATGGTATTGGGCTGCCTGAATTTAATTTTTAGGTCTATTTAGGGCTAGCTTTATAGCTGCTTGATGAATTCAGTACATTGGATTTTTCATTGGATATGCCATATGTAGATATTTGTGTTGGGTTACAGCTTGTAGGAACTAGCATTACTTGACATATGGTCTTTGGAATGTTCTATTTATAAGGATGTGGGAAATTGAAATTTTCAGCAAACATATTATAACTCATTATAATTTCGTCTTGAATAACCTTTTTGGCAGTACATTTGGTTGTTTAGGTTGGTTTTCTTCTCTAAGTCAGAAGTAGGCCTTGCTACCATGGTCAAATTTGCATGTTGAGAATGGTGACAATCCGTTCAGATATTAGTGTTAGTTATGGTGGATAAAGCTCTTTGCAAAATGTCTTAGTTATATCATCCAAAACTGCAAGGGGTCCAACTGTGGAGGTTTGATTCACCTCAATGACGGAAAAATCGAAGATAAAGCAGCAAGACAACAAATAGATTGGGCACACGATATATTTTCCTAGAGAGCTAAACACATGCTTTCATAATCAAACTCCCCAGCAAAACTAGTAGAGGATACAATTGCTCTCTCCTGTGACCTTCCTCCCGCTCACGGATAGAGAGATTCTGAAGTGCAACATGACTTTTTAAATTTTGTTAGCTACTCATGTGCATGCATAATCCATGCATGTAGGATTGTTAACTTTGTTGATGAAGTGCCAGAAATCCCCCTGGATCATTCTATTAGGTCGACACAACATTTCCCTGCTAGTGCTGGTTTGTGTATAAGAGCACTTTGCTGAAACAGGACTTTTGGAAATCTTGGTTGCAAGAGAAGTTTTCTTAAACTCAATTAGACAAATATCAGAGTCAAATATTCACTGTTCAGTATGGTTATTTCCTAGGCACTCCAAAGTCCAAACACCTAAAGTGTTAGGGACTGACATGAAGAGAAATTGTAAGTATTGGTAATTCCAAATTCAAGGTAGTTTATGTGAATGCTCTCCCAAATGGAAAAAATTAGTAGCTAGTTGATCTAGGCGTCTCCCTATTTTTCTTATGCAATGATCCACTGATCAAGGCTATGGTTTATCTGCTGATATTAATTATTGCAATTGATGTTACCAAGATGTCACATTTACAGGCGCTAGTAGCTACAGATGCAATGCTTTTACGATCTTTGTTTGTTGTCTCTGTTAAAATATGTCCTGCAGTAACGTTGACCTACTTTTCTTTTTTATGGTGACGCGGAATAATGCTTGAAATACACTGTTACTTCATACTGATACTAAGCTATGAACTACAGAGTCCTCACCTTCCTATCAGTGTCCCTCAGTTTTCTGTTGGCCAAAGCAAAAGCTGTAATTTATGGTTGAAGGACCAACCTGTTAGCAAAGTACTTTGCAAGCTGTGGCACCTTGAGGTACGTCCTTGTTTTTTCTGATTCAATTTTGTGATGCGAGGAGTGGAGAAACATTGTCAGGTTCTTGCTTATAATTATTTCATCGGTTTTTGATGTTTTTCTTTCAGCAAGGAGGTCAGTGTGAGTTAGAAGTTGTAGGCAAGAAGGGTATGGTTCAATTAAACGGAAGGTCCATAAATCAAGGCACAAAAGTTCCCCTTACAGGAGGGGATGAAGTCGTATTCAGTTCATGCGGCAAGCATGCTTATGTATCCTATTATCATTCCTTGTTCATGCAATCATGCAGCTTCTTTCCATCCTTTTCCGTATGTCCTTTTCATCATTAGTCTAGATGTACGCACTTCAGGGATAGAAAATCCTATCATATCTGTTACCTTCCTTTTTCCTTTACCTGCTTACAGATTTTTCAGCATCCTTTGAATGATAAAGTTCCTAAAGCGGTGTCAACATCTGCTGTGAGCCTTTTGGAATCCCCTGTTGCTGGTGTCAAGCGTATCCGTATGGAGAAGAGAACAGGGGACACCTCAGCTGTTGCTGGGACAGAGATGTTAGCATCTGTATCCAATCAGTTGAAGGACCTACCAGCAGTGCCACCTGCATCAGCTGGGGAGAACAATCAGAGAGTAGTGAGGCCTATGGCATCATCTGCTTCAGATAAATCAAAAGGGTGCGGCATCAGCCCTGATAAGGAATGTGAGAATGGGGAAAATGCCAATGAGGTTAATTCTAATATTGAAGACTCCCCAATGGATGTGTCTGCAGCCCACATATCTCCTGATGCTGTTGCGAACGACACCAGTCAACAAAACGGCTTTGGAGCTGATGCTCATCTTGCTGCGGAAATCGGTAAGATTGCAACTTATAAGATAAGGCCAGTTCTGAGGATGATTGCAGGATCAACTATATCCGAGTTCGATTTGACTGGTGATCTTTTTAAAGCTCTTGAAGATCAGAGGGATCTCATCAGGGATCTTAATTCTGCAGCCAGTTTACCTCCGAGCAGATGTCAAGCCTTTAAGGATGGGATGAAACAGGGAATTATTAGTCCAAGTGATATTGAAGTTACATTTGAGAATTTTCCTTACTACCTCAGGTGATATGCTTTGACTTAATATTACTTTGATTTGCTTTGGCCTGTATCCTGATTTTTTGAGCCTTAGCCTGCTGTATATCTGAAATGTTGCATATGCTTTGTTCTTTGTATTCTACATTATAAAAAAACTAAGGCCAGCCATCTATTCTGCTTTACTTAGTTTGAGGTTGCCAAAAAAGTATATGTCTAGTTTGTTATTCTGTTTGACTTGTTCATACTTCTAGCATTCATTAGACAATAGCCATATATGAGGTTGATCGAGTTTATTTAGTCAAGGTAGGGCAGTTTCACGCAGATATACCTTGAAATGAAGCATGCTATTATTTATTGTTATTCTTTCACACGTCCATATCTTTGTATTATTTATCAATCCCCATCTCATGCAGCGAGAATACAAAGAATGTGCTCCTATCATGTGCATTCATACACTTGGAAAAGAAGGAGTTCATCAAGCAGTTCTCCGAAATTTCATCAATAAACCAGCGAATTTTGTTATCTGGTCCAGCAGGTACCCTTTTCTTTGTTCATTGCATATTTATTGTTTCTATTGAATTAAATTGTTCATACTTCATAGCATCCATTGCATATGCTTTGGTAATTAATCCCAATGCTTATCTTTCTGTAGTCATCTAATTTTTCTACTGCAAACATGCATCAGGCTCCGAGATTTATCAGGAAACATTGATAAAGGCGCTTGCCAAGCATTTTGGTGCTAGACTACTTGTTGTTGATTCACTTTTGTTGCCTGGGGTAAGTTTTTCATGTACTACTGATACTGACTACTACTCTAATCATATTCAAAAGTTTGAGAAAACCTTGAAGTATTGCATTTCCCAATGTCTTTATTATTATTGAAACAAAATCTATTTAGGCACCTTCAAAAGATTCAGAATCCCAGAAAGATGTTGGCAAGATTGATAAGTCAGGGGATAAGACGGGTGGTGAGAAATTGGCAATGCTTCATAAGCACCGCTCTTCCTTGGCAGACACCATGCATTTCAGGAGACCACCTGCACCAACTTCCAGTGTGAATGCTGATATTGTGGGTACATCCACTCTGCATTCTGCATCTTTGCCCAAACAGGAATCCTCAACTGCTACATCCAAGAGCTATACTTTTAGAGAAGGTTTGCTATCATTTCTTTATTATTCAATAAGTATTTCCAGTTCAATTATATTTTACTTAAACATGATTGCACTGCCACATCTTTTGTAGGGGATAGGGTAAGGTATGTGGGTCCAGCTCAGCAATCCTCATTGTCACAAAGGTACCCGTGCTCTTATTTTTGTTTTCAGCCAAAATATGTTGCTTAGATTTCTACCTTATTTTTCATCAGAACTTTGTTGCTGTAAGCAATGTTTGTGGAAGTGATATAAGGATGTTTATCGTTTGGGTGGTACGATGATTGAGTTCAGATGATTGCTGAACTCATGTTAGGCAAGTTTTGACTTTTTTAGGCATCTGTTTGATTTGTGGCCACAGTTGTGGCTTGCCAAACTTTTTTAGCACACTACCCCACCTGTCATAGAAACATACTCTCACCAAGATTTGCCTGACTGGTCGCCAAAATGTGCGGCATGCCACACTTAGCCACAACAAGGTTCATGAGCAGAGATATATGTTGCTACAAATTATTAGAAAGTACGCTTGGAGAAAAGGTACCTAGTAAAATGTATGGATGTAGGCCTGTCGTAGAACAATACTATTTTGAACAGCGACCCTACTACTGTCAATAAAAGCATTTCAGTCGTACTTTATTGTACATTGTTTACATGGAACAATACAAAGAGGAAATTGGCAACATATAATCTTAGTTTTCAATAGCCAACAGCCCAATTATGAGTTTGTTTTCTTCTTATGTTGATATGTTCCCATTACATTCACTCAGGTTTAGCATGATAGCATGATATACTTTTGTCTGATGACCAATTGTTTTTGTTAGCCACCATATTGTTTCATTTTTTTTAATAAATTGTTTTATTGATCTTCAGGGGCCCAAGTTATGGTTATCGAGGCAGGGTGATGCTTGCTTTTGAAGAAAATGGATCATCTAAAATTGGAGTCCGATTTGACAAGCAGATCCCTGATGGTAATGATCTGGGTGGTCTGTGTGAGGAAGATCGCGGCTTCTTCTGCTCTGGTTAGCTCAAACATTTGAATCCCCACATGTTTGGCAGTTTTTACAGTTTCTTATTTGTTGCTGACCATTTTGTTGTTTCCACAGCTGAATTACTTCGCCCAGACTTTTCTGGTGGTGAAGAAGTTGAGAGGCTAGCTATGACTGAGTTAATTGAGGTACTGCCTCTTATTTAGAATTTCGAATTTCTACAAACATAAATCAGCATTGTGTTATAGTGTGATTTTCATTGCCTGTCAGGTCATCTCGGAAGAAAGCAAAACCGCCCCTCTGATAGTGTTACTAAAGGATGTAGAGAAATCATTCACTGGAGTTACAGAGTCATTTTCATCTTTGAGGAACAAGCTCGAATTGCTTCCACCTGGTGTTCTTATTATAGGATCCCACACCCAGATGGACAGCCGCAAAGAGAAGGTATATATATTATTTCTGAGAAATTAGACAAATTTGTCGTGTTGAGTTCCCATGGTGGTGTGCCATACTGGAGCCTGTCTGTCTTTGAATTGGCTAGAACTGGATGAGATCGCTAATTTTGGTGACATTAGGTTGTGTCAGTTGTGAGCAAGGATACAAAAATCGGGGGTAACCGGCCGCACTGGTAAAAAAATATCGGTCTGAAATTGTTCTAAATTTATGAACAGTAGTTCCGGGCTGTAACTGGCCGAAAACCGCCAAGTTCAATTATTGAGTTTAAATTGGATAATTGAAATTGTCCGGTAGAAAAATGGTAACTGCCGGTAACCGGTACCGGCTAGGGTCCGGTATTTTTCCCGAAACCAGTTTTTGAATCCTTGGTTCCGAGGTCTTACACTGCCAAACTGGCATCAGGGAACTGTTGTTCATTTGCATACCCTCTCCTTTGATCTTAATCAGCAAGCTCTCTTCAAGTGCTATCAAATATTTGATAAGATGGTGCTGTGGTATTTCTTGTAGGCACATCCCGGAGGATTTCTTTTTACAAAGTTTGCTAGTAGCAGCCAGACGCTATTTGACCTTTTCCCGGTAACAATTTTCATTCTACTTATTCTTTATATTATTTTTTCCTTGAGTGTTTTGAAATGCATATGGTTCCATTTGCTATTCTTATGAACACATGGTGCTGATGTTGCCTGTCTGTTTTGCCATGTTTTGATGTATTATTATTTGACAAATGCAGGATAGCTTTGGTAGTAGGTTGCACGAAAGGAACAAAGAAAGTCCGAAGGCAATGAAACATCTAAATAAACTTTTCCCTAACAAAATTTCCATCCAGCTTCCACAGGTAATAATATCCCTTGTTACACTCATTTAAGTGTCGTGCTTAAGTATACTGTCTAATCAAAAGAATAAAATTTTCAGGATGACGCACAACTTACCGATTGGAAACAACAACTGGATCGTGATGTTGAAACCCTTAAAGCTAAATCCAACGTTGGTAGCATTCGTATGGTAAGCTGCAAAGAAAATACATCTTACTTTCGTATTTCCGAGCGGAAAATGTGTACATTCAATCGAAATGAAGCTTCTTACGTGTGATTCCTGAGCCGTTCATGGCTTGTGTTTCTTCCCAACCTGCCATACCTGGTTGCAATGTAATTTCTAAAGTAGTATTTGTTCTCTAGTTATTTTTAAACAACGCTTATGCCTTTTTTCTCTCTCAAAGTGACCGATCATATATGTGTTTGATACTCCATTGCTTTTTACACCTGTAATCAAGGGAAAAAACCGGCCGGCCCGGTGGGGTCTGGGATCCAAAATCCCGGCCGGTTTTCCCGGGTTTTGCAAGTTCAAATTTAGAATTTCGGCTGGTTTTTAAGCAAATTCAAGCGAAATTCAACCGGATTTTTCCCGGGAAAACCGGTAACCGGCCGGTTTTTTTTACTGGCCGTCCGGCGGGATTTCCTCCGGAACCGTTTTTTGGATCCTTGCATTTCACCTTTTTATAGTTTTGCAATTATTTTTCTGCCTATAATGGTTGAATTCTTGTAGACAATATTCCCATCCCAATTCAGAATGGATATCTATATTAGTAGCATCTAAGACCGCTATGTGATTGTTCATTTGCTCTGTAATGCAGTTTCTGAACCGCAATGGAATTGAATGCAATGACATTGAAGAATTATTCATCAAAGATCAATCGCTGACTAATGAAAGTGAGTATTTTGTTTTGCTCTCTGCATTTTATCGAAGGCAACATATCAATTGCAATCACCCTTTGTAGTGCACTCATGCAATCAACTTTCGGTTTGGGTACCAAATCAACATGAAAAATTCTGTTTTTTTTTGTGATGTATAGTGTTCTAGTACCTTTTAAAATTTCAACTTCAAATTCAAAATGTGTTGGAAGAAAATTTGCTGTGAATAGTAGCATTCATCTTCTTCTTTTTTTCCCCTTTCCTTTTGATTTATCATTTGTCAGATTTTCTCATTTTTGTTACTCTTAATGTAGAATGGATTTGAACTTGAAAGTTTATACCTAAATTGAGAAGTACATCTAGATTTTTTGGGGATTTTTTTTTAATCTTGGTTTAGTGCCCAAACCAAAAATAATTGCATGAGTGCACCACTAAGGGTGATTGCATAGTATATGTTACTAAAGAATTCCAATTGAAGCTTTTGTTGCTCCAAACTTTCTTAGATGTGGACAAGATTGTCGGCTATGCTGTTAGTTATCACCTTAAGCACAATAAAGTTGAAACTTCCAAGGATGCTAAACTTGTACTCACGAGCGAAAGGTAGTCATTTTTCTTTTTCCCTCTATTTGCTTTCAATCAATCTTCTCTCGGAATGCTAACTTAATGGTTATGAATGACAGCCTTAAGCATGGGCTCAACATGCTACAGAGCATGCAAAGTGATAACAAGAGCTCAAAAAAATCATTAAAGGTACTTGCTGTCTCACATATTGCAAACATTCTTGTCATTCCTCAAGAATTAGAATTTTCCAGTGCTTTACCTTTATATTACTTTATTTCTCTTAGGATGTTGTCACAGAGAACGAGTTTGAGAAAAGGCTTCTGGCAGATGTTATACCACCTAATGATATTGGAGTCACCTTCGATGATATTGGAGCCTTGGAGAATGTAAAGGACACATTAAAGGAGTTGGTGATGCTCCCTCTGCAAAGGCCTGAATTGTTCTGCAAAGGGCAGCTAACAAAGGTAGTAACATAAAACCAAATTATGCACAACGTCTCTCACATGGGGGTGTAAGTTTTTTTTTTCCAACCGTAGGTTGCACATATGATTGACATATATTTTTGGTCAAGTCATGAACGCATGATGTGAGATCATTTAAGTACATCTTTTTTAAACAGAGCTAAGATAGCATGTTGCCTTTTGCTGTTTCATATTATTATTACTAGAAATATACCCAAAACCAATAATTACATGAAAACAAAAGTGAAATCAATTTTAAGTCGTTTAGTTTACTAATGTCTTTCAGAGTTTATCTGAATGCACTATGGCTCTTGGTAATTTGGCAGTGTTATTTCTCTAGGGTTCCGTTTCCTAATTTCCAAAATTGAGAATGGCAAAATATTTTGAAGGAAGAAAATTAGGGCTCTTATAGGCTACCTGGCTTTAACTTGATAGGTAAAGGAATTTTTAGTGACTTTTGCATGAAACTCTTGGCTGTTAGACATGTATATAGCCTAGGGTGTTCTTTGCATTTTGGCAACCCTGTACATATTATATATTAGCCATTTGGCCCATTGGAATAGACAACAAGCATATTCCAACATGGTATCAGAGCAAGATTAGGATTAGGGTTTTGCTGCTGCCGCCACCCTCCCCGTGTCCTCTGCCATCCCCGCAGAGAATAGAGGAAGCTTTGTTTTCCCTATTCTGTTTCCGCCCGAAGCTAGTGCGCTCGAAGCTCTGCCTTTGCGCCGCCGGCCGCCAGCCGTCGGATCTACTACCGCCCCCCCGAGGATCGCCGGATCTCGCCGCAACGCTGCTCCAGCCATCGGAGTCCGCCGCTCCGACGTGTCGCCTCCTAGTCGCGCCTCCCTTGAGCTTCTCGGGCCACCCTGCTTCTGCCGCCACCTCTGAGCTTCCAGGCCACCGGATCTCTTCCCACCACCTCTGAGGGCTGCTAGATCTGGCATCACTGTCGCCCCTGAAGCTCCCTGGCCGCCGGATCTTCGCAACCGCCCCTGGCCTGTGCCTCCCTTGCTCGGATCCAGCCGTCCCCGCCTAGATCCGGCGACGCACAGCTCCGGCCGCCTCTGTCCCGGATCCAGCCGCCTGGCTCCGGATCCGGTTGCTCCAGCTCCGGCTCTCACCTGCCATTGACTCTAGATGGCTTTCGCCGGAGGTTCCTTCGCCATCCCGCTCCCCTCAGTTCGGTTTGACGGACGAACTTTCGGGAGTGGGCTATTCATCTGAGGATTCACCTCAACAGCTAGTGTCTCTGGGGTCATCTCACCGGCGAGCACCCCTGCCCGCCTCGCCCTACACCACCAGTTCTGCCCGCTCTTCCTGCTGGTACGGATCAAGCGGTTCAGGAGACTACCAATGCTACACTAGAGGTTATGAAGCTCTACCAGTCCGAGCTGCACGCTTATGAGCACTGGCAGGATGCCAAGGCTCGTGCTACCGCCATCCTGGTGGGTAGTATGTCCATGGCTATCTCCATGGATGTGGCAGAGCTACCGACGACACAGCTTATGTGGGAGCGCCTCCGAGCTCACTACCGACGAGTGATGCTATGTGCCTTTAAGTCGTGCACCAGGCGCATTCTCTTTAGCAGCTCGATGCCACCGTGTATGACTTCTACCGCAAATGTCTGAGGTGTGGTGTCAGTTTGACTCTGGGGTTAGATGTCTGCCGAACCTGTCTCTGCTGTGTGCGGCTCTGCGCTCATCAGGAGAGAGACTGTCTCTACGACTAACTGACGCATCTCTGACCTAAGTTCGAGATTGTGCGTGCTTAGCTCTTGACTCGCCACACGCGCCCGAGCTTGGTGGAGGCTTTCACGGGTGTGCGTGCTGAGGAGACTTGTCACCGTGGCATGGCTCAAATGCAGGCTTTCTTGTCTACTTCAGCACCTGCTCCTTCGCCTGTTTCTTTAGCACCAACCGTGATGCCTTTTCCAGCTCCCAGCACACCAGTGGTTGCTGCCTCTACTGCGGGTCTCAACTGCACCTATTGCCAGCGTGATGACCACATGTATCAGGACTGCTACAGGCTGAGGAGGGACCAGGGTCGTCGGGGTGGATGGCCCCCGAAGGGCTTTGGAGGTTCCTCCCACTCAGGAGCTGGCGCTTCTCGCCAGGGTTCCTCCGGTGACGCCACTCAACAACTCCTCTCACTGCTCCAACGCCTTCATGTTGGCTCGTCCTCAAAGTCCTCGGGTTCTGCTCATCTGGCTCGTGCTTCTTAGCAGTCTTCTTTGCCTCCGCCGCCTCCTCCTTCGTCAGTTATCTTGTCTGTGTGGATTTTGGACTCTGGTGCTTCCTTTCACATGACACCAGATTCTACCCACCTCACTTTCGTTCGTTCCACCATTTTTCCTTCCATTGTTCATACTGTAGATGGTACCTCTCTTCCTGTTGCAGGCCGAGGCACCCTTTCCACTTCTTTTCATGTTCTTGTAGTCTCTCGTGTTCCTCAATTTACTATACAGCTTATGTCAGCTGTTCAAATCACTGATCACAACAGTCGTGTTGTTCTTGAGTCTGACTCTTGTCGTGTTCAGGACCGCCGCACAGTTACTCTGCTTGGTACTGGCCCTCGGCGCCGTGATTCGCAACTTCTTTGGGAGCTCGATTGGCTTCATCTTCCTTTCGATGTCTCCAGCAGCCAGTCAGCCACTACCTCTGGTCTTGCTGCGTCGTCCACTACCTCCGCCGCTCGGTGGCACCATTGTCCCGGTCATCTCTGCGGATCACGTCTATCGTCACTAGTAGGTCATGGTGTTCTTGGGTCTGTTTCTGGAGACACCTCTTTACATTGTATGGGTTGCAAGCTTGGCAAGCAGCTGCAGCTCCCCTATCCCTCTAGTGATTCTATTTCTAATTGTCCTTTTGATCTTGTTCACTTAGATGTTTGGGATTCGGCTCCCTTCGTTTTGAAAGGGGGTCGTCGATACTATGTGATTTTTATTGATGATTATTCTTGTCATACTTAGATCTACTTTATGTCAACTCGCGGTCATGTTCTTTATTTACCAGATGTTTGCCATCATGGTTCGCACTCAGTTTGATTAAGCCATTCGTGTGTTTCGTGTCGACTCTGCTAGTGAGTATCTATCTACTGCTTTGCATCGTTTTCTCGCTAAGCAGGGTACTCTTCCCAAGTACACCTGGTGCTCATGCTCAGAATGGTGTTTCTAAGCGTAAGTATCATCCCTTGCTTGAGACCGCTCGCTCTCATGCATGCTTCTTCTGTTCCCCCTCACTTCTCGGTCGAGGCTGTTTCTACTGCTGCTTTTCTCATCAACATGCAGTCTTCCACTGCTCTTTAGGGTTCTACTCTTGTCGAGGGCCTCTATGGTCGAGCCCTAGAGCGAGAAAAAATTCTGGTAGTAATCACGGGTAAGATGCCGGGCGACGGAAAAAATCCACTGTCAGAATCATGAGTTTTACAAGTTCAAATTTCATTTTTGAAATTTGGTTGGTTTTTAATCAAATTCAAACGATTTTTTCCGATTTGTACGGTAACCGACCGGTTATTGTTCCCGGCTGGGGAAGTAATTCGGTACCGGGATTTGGAACCCTGCCCTAGAGTAGTCACCTTCGCAGTTTCGGCTGTGTCTATTTCGTCCTTCTTCTACCTCGTTAGCGCACCAAGCTGTCTGCTCAGTTAGTTGAGTGTGTTTTCCATGGCTATAGTATAAGGGTTATCGTTGCTACGACTCTGTTGCTCGCTGGATGAGGATATCTCGGGATGTCACTTTTTGACGAGTCTCGACCTTACTACCCTCGTTACCCCACAATCAGGTCAGATTCTCTTGTTGACTCGATCTCTTTTCGACTTTTCCTGACTCTCCGCCTTCCCCTACTGTTTCGCTTCCTCCACCTTCGCCTCCCCCTCCTCTGGTTGCACCTGTTCCATCTCCGTCGGAGTTTCCTTCCCGCGCTTTTGTTGAGATTCCATCTTTTCCTCTGCACTACTCTCATCGTCCTCGGCCTACTCCTCCAGTTGAGCCTCCATCTTTGCTGGGTCATGTTCTCAGCTCTTGTCCGCCCTTGCTGGGTCTCACTCCGCCTTCTCCCGATATGATCTTGTGATCGCTATCTTGTCAGCCGCTCGAGGCTTACGGTTTTGCAATCGCCGCTTCTCTCGAGCCTACGGCCATCTTGTGAGGTCCTGCCACCCTGAGTGGTAGCTCGAGATGTCAGAGAGATTGCTACTTTGGAGCATACTGTCACTTGGGTTCTTGTGCCCCTTCCCGCGCATGTCACTCCGATCACGTGCAAGTAGGTGTACAAGAGCAAGACTCGCTCGGATGGTTCCCTTGAGCTCGTCTTGTAGCGCGTGGTTTTCAGCAGGAGCATGGTCGTGACTACGATGAGACATTCACTCGTGTTGCTCACATAACCACTATGACACTATTCACACTCTCCTTGATGTGGCCTCTGTTCAACAGTTATCCATCTCTCAGTTGGACGTTAAGAATGCCTTTCTCATTGGCGAGCTGCGTGAGGAGGTCTACATGCGGCCACATCCTGGGTATTGGTGTCTCAATGAGCCGTTCTTGATGTTTGATTTGAGTCCTCTTTGTTACTTCCTTGGGATTGAGATCACTTTTACGCTTGAGGGCTACTCTCTCCTAGGAAAAGTACATTCAGGATATCCTTACTCGCGCTTGTCTCACTGATTAGCGTGTGGTGGATACTCCGATGGGGTTTGGTGTTCACCTTCGGCCTACCGATGGTGAGTCTTTTGAGGATCCCACTCGCTACCGTCATCTTGTAGGTAGTCTTGTCTACCTTGGAATCACTTGTCCTGACATCTTTCACCCAGTTCACATCCTGAGTCAGTTCGTCTCTACTCCCACTCAGCTCCACTACAATCACCTTCGTGTTCTACGATATCTTCGCGGGACCATCACGCGTTGCTTTTTCTTTCCTCGCTCCAGTTCTTTGCAGCTTCGGACGTACTCTGATGCGACATGAGCCAACGATCATTCTGATCGTCAGTCTCTCTCTACCTATTGTGTTTTCCTTGGTTCGTCCTTGATTGCCTGGAAGACCAAGAAACAGACCGTCGTTTTCCGTTCGAGCGCTGAGGCTGAGTTGAGAGCCATGGCGTCGTTGATAGCTGAGATCACCTTACTTCGGTGGCTACTTGAGGATTTCGGTGTTTCCGTTTCTGCACCGACTCTCTTATCAGATAGTATTAGTGCGATCAACATTGCTCGAGATTCCTTGAAGCATGAGCTCATCAAGCATATTGGAGTGGATGCTTTGTACATACGATCGCAGGTGCAAGACCAAGTTCAGTATGTGCTTCGGAGCTTCAGTTAGCAGATTTTTTCACCAAGACATAGACTAGAGTTCAGCATAGCTTCTACCTCTCCAAACTCAGTCTTGTTGATCCATCATGAGTTTGAAGGGGGGGTGTTAGATATGTATATAGCCTAGGGTGTTCTTTGCATTTGGCAACCCTGTACATGTTATATATTGTCCCTTTGGCCTATTGGAATGGACAACAAGACTCATTCCAACATTGGCCTCCAAGGATATTGAGTCCCCAACCTCTCCTTTCCTTTTTATACGATAATAAGATAATAATAGTATATTAGTTATTTTTATACCTGTTAGAAATTTAATTTAGAGGATTATGTTGATTCTGTTGCTCTGGTTAAGTTGAGATCTTAAAAGTGCCTGCTCTCAATCTTTTACTTGCAGCCTTGCAAGGGAATACTGCTCTTTGGGCCTCCTGGCACTGGGAAAACAATGCTTGCTAAAGCAGTAGCAACTGAAGCAGGCGCTAACTTCATCAACATATCAATGTCAAGCATTACGTCGAAGGTATTATTTCATCCAAAGAGCAAATAGTTAGGTGTACTATGTGCTTCTCAAGGCTAAATGGTATTTTGTCTACTTTCAGTGGTTTGGCGAAGGAGAGAAATATGTAAAGGCTGTTTTTTCGTTAGCAAGTAAAATAGCTCCCAGTGTTATATTTATTGATGAGGTATGCAAGCACGTAAATTGCTTTTGTTACAATTATTGATTTATTTGGCTATTGATACAACAGTCTGTAATAAATGTTTTAACTTTCGGCAGGTCGACAGTATGCTTGGAAGGAGAGAAAATCCTGGGGAGCATGAAGCGATGCGCAAGATGAAAAATGAATTTATGGTAAATTGGGATGGGTTGCGCACTAAAGATAAAGAACGTGTTCTGGTTCTTGGTGCCACAAATAGACCTTTTGACCTGGATGAGGCTGTCATTAGGAGGTTCCCACGCAGGTAACTATAGTATCATGTGTTGGTGTGGGATCATCTAATTGCTGCTTATTGATATCTAACCATTTGATTGTTAATTTTTATTACTGTAGGTTAATGGTAAACTTACCTGACGCGTCAAATAGGGAGAAGATTTTGAAAGTAATTTTAGCAAAAGAAGAGTTGGCACCAAATATTGATCTGGAGTCACTTGCCAATATGACTGATGGATATTCAGGAAGTGACCTAAAGGTATGTTTGATTATGATATGCTTTCTTATATGCCTAAGCGATGGGGAGCAATTGGACGATTTTCACTGAGTTGCTTGTGTTTACAGAATCTATGCGTAACTGCAGCACACTACCCCATTCGAAAAATCCTAGAGAAGGAAAAGAAGGTAGGCATGTTTTGTCTTGCTGCATCGCAGTAAAATAAACACATTGATAAAGTGGGTTTTGGTTGACATCGTTGTTAGATGTCCTTTCGTTCTTATATTGCAGTTAGACATTATGACTGTTTGATTTATATGCTATGCCGGGGGTTTGTTTCCTTCATATGCAGGAGAAGAGTGTGGCAAAAGCAGAAGGCAGGCCTGAGCCTGCATTATATGGAAGCGAGGACATTCGTCCTCTTAGTTTGGATGATTTCAAATCTGCCCATGAGCAGGTTAGTCCAGCCCATTTATATTCATTTCAAACCCCATTTACCCGGGTTCCTTACTATGTTTCTTTATCATAGGTTTGCGCGAGTGTTTCATCCGATTCGGCAAACATGAATGAACTTCTTCAATGGAACGACCTCTATGGCGAAGGCGGTTCGAGGAAAAAGAAAGCACTGAGCTACTTCATGTGAGAGCGAGGATAAGTTGAGATTAAAATCCCGCCATATTGTACAGTGCATGTGCGTCGCGACTTGGCCGGCCAAAACCAGTCGGGTTTATCCTCTCTTCTCCCTTCAGGAGCAGCGGCCGCCTACCCTCCTCCCGTGTAATTAAATTGTGTACCGAGTCCGAGTTATTTATCAGCTGTTTGTTTCTAAGATTAACTTAAAATGCCATTGCCCTCCTCCAACCTCCTTGTTTTTTTTTTTTGCTGTTCTTTTTTTAACCTGTTGCAGCCAATTGTCCTTCGACTTGGCTATAGGCCTTGTGTACCTCTGTACATGTGAAACGAAGGGACATGGGAATAATAATATTCTCCTCCTGTTGCTGACAGTATGATGACTATTGCCTATAGTGAATGGCCATGGATTGGTGACATCATAAGAACTAAGAAAGACGTCTTTGCGTCTAAATTTTTTTGTATCTTGATTTGCTTGCCAGATTGAGGTGGATGTTAGCACATGAATTATAACCCCAGGAGAAGTTATCCATTTATTTCTTCTGCATACCTGCACTGTTTACCTACACGACATTATGCCTGCAAAACATCAGTAGAGGACCAGGAACATTAAGAAATCAGACGTTATACAACCAACAAAACTAGGACGTTAATAACTTCACAACATATTCACCACGGCAACGCACGTAAACCAGGAGGCAGCTTAACGCCATTGGGCCTCCCAAGCGCCCGGTTGCCACGAATCCAACAGCAAGCTGGCGACTGTACAAGAAATTTGGGTAACGATAACACCGTTTTTTGCCGGTTACCGGAAACTTCAATGAAATTTTTGAATTGAAATTTTAATTTTTTTAGATGTAAAGACGAAATTTATCTAAATTTTGAATTTAAATAAATAAATTATAAATTATAATTTTTTTTGTCCGGTATAAAAAAATATCGGACCCACCGATAAGCTGGTTTACGAGCAAAATTTCGGCCTTGGAATTTTCACTGGGTCGAGGTGGTTGACGAAGATGCCGCACACCGCGCGCGTGAGCAGCAGCCGGCGCGCGTTCACGCCCTGCAGAAGCACTGCGTCGCGGCGAGGCTGCACGCCGGGAGCCGGCCGAGGACGTCGGCAAGCACGTCGTCGGGGAGAGACACCGCCCTCTCCGTCTCCGTGGATGGATGCAGAGGCGCAGCGCTGCTTAGTTTAATTCTTGTACACCCGGGCGGAAACAGATTGAATATGGAATTATTAATAGAGTACTTGGTCAAACCATACATCCTTTTTTTGTTGCGAATTTCCCTATTTTTGAGTTGCGAATATGAATTCGAATACGCTCAGATTCATATACAAATCCGGATGGAGATAGAATACGAATCCGCATGCTGTGCTGGGGCGGCGCTTGCACCGACATGCCGGCGAGATCGGTGACCGCCGATGTAAAGAGCTAAATTTGGACTGGCATATTTGGTTTTGTGATGCTTCTACGTTTCCTTCATATGTTGAAGATTTGTCACTACTTGATTGATAATAAGATCACGTTCTTTCATCCTGTGATCGAGCTGCGAGCCTTCTCAGGTGAAAACACTGCATCATACTTCGGCAGAGGCATGGAGAGAAGATATAGCATGGAAACAGGATAAGAGAACCAAATTGAACCATCTATATCAGGGGAATCAACAGGGTAATCCAAATCATATTCCAGATTGATAATACAAGCTTTACAGTGTACAAGAATCAGACTACGAGAGGCCGAAGCAAGATGGTACATGTCTCTTGGTAAAAACAACGAAACTAAGCACAAGTGTGTCTGACTTTCTGTGGTCCATTAATATGCTGTAAGAATCGTCCCGAAAAACACACGCCATTAGCCCTCAAATGAACACAAGGCTACGTATATGATTTCCGTATGAGCTATAGTTGCTGAAGTACCTTGGAGTGAACAGATACAGATGACGGGCAAAACAGAAGGGAGGAGCAATTGAAAAGAATCTATTATACAATGATAATTATAGTTGAAGCTTTCACTTGATTACCGCACTGTCCCCCCTTGCCGACCAACATCATCTGTGCCTTGCTACTCCAGTGCTTCGTCTGGGTACAATTAAGCTGGCCATATATTCACAGGGATGGTTTAGAAGAGCTCTTCAGAGTTGAATTTGGTCCATGCCTCCTGTTTTATGCAAATGCAGTTGAAGATAAGCGAAATGTCACAATGTCAAACATATAGACATCAATAGTATGACGAACATCAAAACCAATCAATGATGTGAATCATAAAAGCATCAAGAATGGGCTTCCAGAACTTGGTCATAAACACGTAATGAACAGTTTATCATGGAAAGACATTAACTCTAGTTAGAAAAACTAAAAACTACTACTAGGTTATTTGGACCATTGACCTGCATCTCACAGCTCTTCATTACGTTCAGCAAAACCAGAACCCTGTGAGGTATATTCTTTTTGCCCATTCCTGGGGACTCCGCTAAGGATTTGCTGGGAATTTAAGAGAGAAAGCTGGACGCCTGGACCAAAGCCCTCACAATTTGGCGTCGATCCAAGAATTAACAGTCAATTTGAATGAATAGAAATAAATTAAATATGAGGCTAGAGATAAATCTGAATTCTGACAGTCCCTATGTTGCAGCATATCTATTGCAATCTTTTGTGCGCAGGTAGCTATCTGGGATTCTGGGTTAAATGTTTAGAGGCACCACGAATCAGAAACAAGTAAACACACTTATCAAGTGTTCAGTCAGTCGAGGACATAGTACTATCGTAACAGGCATTTTCCAGGCAGCAGAGTCCAGACTACAATGTTGAGTTCGACCAAAGTCACCAAATGCTACTGGCCTCAAGGACTGCAGCACTGTTATTAAGTCATCAACTAATCGTAGATTAATCAACAAGTCGGTACATAGCTTCCGACTAGAGCCATCGACTCTACTAGGAGGGCTAATCGCGACCAGGGAATAAAAAACCGTCCGGTAACCGCCGATTACAGGATTTACCGGCCGGTCCCGGGAACGGGAAAACCGGTCGGTTTTTCCGGGTTTTGCAAGTTCAAATTCTAATTTCGAATTTCGGCTGGTTTTCAAGTGAAATTCAACCGGGTTTTTTTTGGGAAATCCGGTAACCGGCCGGTTACTGGCCGGTTTTTTTCCCGGCCGCCCGGCGGGATTTCCACCGGTACCGGGTTTCCAATCCTTGGTCGCGACTAATCGAGCATGACTAGCCGCTCGACTTGCTGGCCCACTATCATCTTGAGGGCGAACCTTAGCGGATCGAGTAGTGAACCCTAGCGGATCGAGTCTTTCACCCCATCCCAACGACGCCACCAGTGCTGCGAGATACGAGTGGAGCCCTAGCCCGCGGCCGCCGCCAGTGGCCACGCCGTCGGTTGCCGTCGAGCCCATCTCCATCCTCTCCTTGGCCCTCCCCTCCTAGAATCACAGGTCCTCCTCGGCCCTACCCTGTCGCAAAGAAGCAGATCCTCGCCAGCCCCATCTCCATCGTCGCCTCCAGCCATCAACCGCCCATCGCCGATGGGTGAATCCACTCCTCTCCTCTCCTTTCTCCACTGCTCTGCTCCGCTCCGCTCTGTTTTTCTGGATTTAGTCATCTGCATTACGAATTTGCGATCTACATCTGATGCTCTGTTCTACTCTCCTATCCTTCATCTATTGCTCTGTTTTGCTCGGCACCTGTCCTGCACTGTTTTGCTCTGTGCTAGACTGCTAGTGTGTGTTTGCCCTTCTCTGCTATGCACTTCCGTTTCCCCATTGCTCTGCTCCAAGCGTAGGTGCTCTGTTTTTTCTCTGTGCTCTGCTACTAGTAGTAGTAGTAGCAGCAGCAGCAGTAGTAGCACCAACAGCAGTAGTAGTAGCAAACTACTACTAGTGGTTTTGTGCAGTAGTAGTAGCAGCAGCAGAAGCAGCAACAACAACATCCATCATGGTAACAATAGCAGGCTAGCAGCATGGTAGTAGCAGTAGTAGCATGATTCATCTGTTGGGTACCCATGGTATATCACAATTTCACATCTCCATTTGTCCATCTGCGGGTACCATGGTACACATTGACCAACAAGTGGTTGTAGCTGCAGTCACTGGCGCTGCTGAGCCGTATGATCCATCTAAGGATCCTAGACGGAGGGCTGAGTCCAAAGACCCAGCATGGAAATATGGGTTCTGGCCAGATTTAGAGAGAAAAGATCTCCTCCAATGTACGTTTTGTGACAAGAGAGTCCAGGCCGGAGTGGGAAGATTGAAGCGACACCTTGCTGGGGGTCACAATGATGTGGAAAAATGTCCCAAGAAATCAGGAAAGAGATGCAGGACTACTTGAAGAAGAATTCTACTTGAAGAAGAATTCTAGGACGTTCAAAGCCATGGTGCTAGATGAGGATGAAGCTCAAGAAGAGGTCGAACGAAGTCTTGGGACAATTGCAAAAAGGAAGCAATTGATGGCTTCTTTTACCGTGTCTAGGCCGACACAAAGTATACCAAATCAGTTGTTGATATGCTTCGAAAGACACCAGAAGAGGTTGTTTCTGAGAGGCATAGCTTGAACACTACTCAACCTACGCTTGAGCACTGCACAAAAAGGACAAAGGAACAAAAACAAATTGTCGATGATCATGTAGCTGACTTCTTCTATGAGAACGACACACCATTCAATGCTATCAATTCAAGAAGCTGGGAGATTCTATTGGAGTCCATAGTGCAGTATGGTCCTGGGCATAGATCAAAATCCTGACAGTTACTCGTCCGGTAACCACCTATTACCGGAAATACCGGTGGGTACTGGGATCCAAAAAACAGGCCGAAAATTTTCAAATTTAAATTCAAATTCAAAATTCCGCCGGTTACATCCCCAATTCAAATATCTTCAGATGAATTTGGACCGGGTTTTCCGACTACCGGCTGGTAACTGTTACCGGCCGCCCAGCGGGATTTTACCCGGTACCGGCATTTTGATCCTTGGTCATGGGTATAGATCGCCTAGTTACCATGATGTAAGGAAGCCATTGCTTGAAAGGGCAAAAAATAAGACAAATGTCTTGAGGGAGAAGCATTAGTTGGCATGGCAAGAATATGGTTGCCCACTCATGTCCGATGGGTGGACCGACATGAGTGGGCATCATTTGATCAAATTTTTTGTCAATAGTCCAGAAGGTACTTTCTTCTTGGAGTCAGTTAATGCTTTTGATGAATCAGCTGATGCACACTTGTTAGCAAGGTTGTTGGAAGAAAAAAATTGATGCCATTGCTACAACTTAGCGTATTACATGCCCTGTTTAAATACTTCCTAGTCTGGGGTCTAGTCGTGGCTAGTCGCGACTAGTTGGTCGCCCCTTTTGCGACTCGACTCGACTTTACAACTTAATAACCTTCGACTGCAGGTGGTGCACAAAATCGGCAGGACCCTCATGTTGAACACGATTACAGAAGAAAGAATACATTTCTATCCAACAGGGGTTCATAATGAATGCCAAACAAAATAATTGTACTATTGTAGTAGGATAGCCCGTCAAGTACCCCTGTTTAGCATATTATTAGGATGCAATAATGATAGTTCTTTTATACAAGCAAATCTTAACTTAGATTTTATGTGGCGCTATGATACTTGTTGCAAAGCAACTGAGTACGCACCTTAAGAATATCAAAGACCTTCTCAGCAATATATTTCTGCTGCAGAGTTGCACCCTTCTGTTGCACCTTATCAGGATGGATGCATAATGTCGCCTTTCTATACTGCTTTTTAACAGCAGCACCAGTAATCAAATCGGTCAAGGATACAGCTTGCCATCCACATTCAGACCAAAGTATCTGTTTAGAAGGAAGGGGCGTATTAATCAATGAAAGATTTTCATTTACTTATTTTCATCCACTAATTTTATATAGAATTGTTGAATCAAATGAGCATTCATTTAAAGGCAATTGTCAATTTAATGTCCAATTTACTGGACTTGCATTCTCTGTGCAAATAGATCAGCATCATAGCATCATTACATGCTTCAAAGATAAATGAATCACTACCAGGTGAAAGTTTAAAAGCTACCAAATTTATCAATGTCATGACCACCAAGGATGTACTTATGGAGAAAGCTAACTTTATCGAGAAGTAAGCTATACTTTCATTACTGTTCTGAAGGGAACTGATACTTGAAAAGCGATTAGCGAATGGTTTATTTTAGTAAAATATAATAAATGATTACAGCAGTTCTAAGGCAAATGTGAAAGAGATTTGTACTAGAGTTATCAAGCTACTAGCCTACTACTATGTCAGCATTAACCAAACTGGGTCTTGAGATGTCCAACTCCAGTAAATTAAAAAGCCAGCAAGCAACCCCAAGTTTTGATGTTTCAAATCAATACCCAAATTAGGTCAGCTCAATTCCAAAAGTAACTTGGTAAAATTTAGTCAGGATCATTTGGTCATGTCAAGTACTTTAAATTAAACCCAGCTTAACTGAATCTGAAAAGAGAACAGAATATCCATGCAAAGAAATTAACTTCACAGTGGCAAAAGTATCAGTGACTCACATATTGTAAAGTTGATAACAATGCACGCAAGTTGCTCTCTTTTCCAGCAGCCCACCTCTTAATTTCGAAGTCTAGTGTGTCAGAAATTCTCTGGAATTCAGAAAGTCCAAATAGAATAAACTACCTATTAGCAACCAAGAAAGTGTAGCTTAAAGGGCCAAGACATGCTATGATATCAAGTGACAAAGAAAACACCAGCAAGTCCATAGAAACTTGAAAATAAATGCACCATAGCAGCAAATACAGACTGTTTGTCTGTTTACCTCGGACAAAATAAGCAAAATCAAGCTGCTGGGTATATGGACAACACAACACTTACATCTCTTTCTGCTTGCTCCCTCTGAACCTGCATATCTCGTTCATTCTTCTCAGCCAAAGCTTTTGCCTGGAGATATGTTATAGTTACATAATGAACAGTGGTAACTGGTAAGAGAAAGGAATACCCTTCATTTTGTTATAATAGGGAAAAGGAAGACTAATATAATATGAAATCAGCCAAATAGACCATTGGCAATAACATTTATTGACAGCACGAGATGGTAAATATTCTATTCTTTCTATTTTGAAATCAAAACCACATTACCGCTCGTTCACGGGTCCTCTGATGACGTTCTAACCTAGCGCGTCTTCTCTCTTCACTCTCTCCCTCAACTTCTTGAAATACTTCAGATGATGCAGGGGCTGAAAAAACAAAACAAAATAAATGGATTACAAATACCGCAAAATCAGGAGCACAATATCATTGCAAAGTTACAAAACAGCTACTGTGGGAAGACTAGTACCTCCAAATATGTCAAATAGATCATCACCAATATTTGTGGCTGATGACGCTTTTCTCGTAGATGCTGAGGTGGAGGCTGCTCTCTGTGATCCATTAACTGTTCCTCTACCTTGAGGTTGAGAATTAAACATAGAATCCTGAAACATCCAACATCAACAAAAAGCAACACTATTAAATGTCATCCACACAAAAATTTGGCGTGAATATTTTTGGAGATGTACTCACCACTGTTGGGGACCTCTGCTTCGGTGCACTATTGGCTCGAGCATCCACACCGAAGAAAGACTCAAGATCATCTGCTGTGCTTTGTTTTTCTCTAGCAGCAGCTGCTGCTGCTGCTGCCTGCCTTTCTCGAGCCTCGGCAGCAGCTCTTTCCACTGCAGCACGTTCAGCTCTCTTCCTAGCTTCTTGCTGAACTCTCTCAGCAGCAGCTCTTTCTGCTGCGGCCCTCTTCCTGGCAGCAGCCCTCTCCCTTTCCTTGGCTTCAGCAGCAGCCCTTTCCCTTTCTTCTGCAGTGGCCCTCTCCTTTTCTTCTGCAGCGGCCTTCGCAGCTCTTTCTTTAGCCTCAGTTGCAGCCCTCTCACGGGCTTCCTGTTGAGCCCTTTGCACAGCAGCGCGCTGTGCACGTTGGTGGGCCTCCCTTTCAGCCTTTGCACGAACTTCAGCAGCTGATCTCTCCCGTGCCTCTTTTGTAGCCCTCTCCACAGCTTGTCTCTCTCTCTCTCTTTCTCTCTGCTGTTCCAATTCCCTCTCTTTTTGAAGTCTTCTATTTTCTCTCTCCTTTTCCTCCCTTACTCTCATTTCCCGTGCCTGTTCCAATCTTTCCTGCCTCTCTTTCTCTTCATGATCTGATGAATTTCTTTCAAACTCTTCGTCATCGTCAAAAACACTGCTGTCATAAGAAGGCATTTGGTGCTTGCCATTTTCTTTTGCACCCAGAGGTTTTTGTTTAAGAAGAGGTGGTGATCTGGAAGGTGGTGGAGTACTAGTTGGCCGTGTGAAGAGGGGAATCTCAGAAACTGTAAGCCATATATCATCTTCGGATTCAGTAGATCTTGGTGACTGATCCTCCACAGCATTACCACTGTATCTCTCTGAACTAGGGACACTGTCATCAACATGGATATCAGAGTACCTTGCAGACTGTGACTTAGGCATGAAGTTTTCGAAGTCCTCCATATAGGATCTACGTGCTGGATTTCTATTCACTGAACTTTGTACAGGGCTTGAGTCTCGGGCTTTGCTTGGTTGATGACTATCCTTGGTACCACCATTGATTTCAGAGGTAAACAAAGGATCTGATTTTGGGACCTGGTCACAATCACTTGAATCACTATCATTATCGGCAGTACTATCAACATTATTGCCTTCAGAATTTACAAACTTATCCAGATCTTCCAAGGGATCTATGAATCTCCCTGTGCTGGCTGTCAATTTAGAAGTTGGAACTGCTGGCCTCCTTTTGTTATCATCATTAGGCTTCCTGAAAATTATAATGAATATGAGGAAACCTACAATGTGACGTCAGGAGATATCACACATTACTGACAGGATATAGAAGAAGCCAGCTAGTCGTTTGCATAAACATGGGAAGTTTATGGCAACCACCATTTTCTACTGCACAACTTACAATGCATTCTATGGATATGTTTCTATTAATCATAGGCTTTTCTGGAAACAGTTGTTTACTGAGGAACCTTCCTCAAGTTCTCTGACCCATCATGAAAAAAAACTTCAAGTGGCATCAGCAGGAGTTGAGCCTAATCTATTTCAAATATAAAGCTTCGCACACTTCGACACTATGTATGCGAAGTCATGGCCCAATAGAAAAATATAGTTGCTTCAACAATGGACAGCAGACACATGGCTATTGGGTCAATTGGATGAGGAAACATAACGAATATGAAATATGTGTAGGAGGAAAATAAGAACTACCACCCAAGGCACATAATACCTCTGATAAAAGCAAGGCATGGTATGTAACTAATACTATATAGTCTATATTCCTTTGTTGAATAAGGGAAACGACGTGAACTTATCACATGTTCCTTCCCACAGGATTTATTTATGTTTACAATTTATTCATTTACTTTGACAAAAATTCCACTTGTAACTTCAGGCTGTATCAGGTAGATGTTAGGTTTTCCATATCCTATTGTCTTGGAAGTGAACCCTGCCTTCTCCCTTCCCTCTCTCGGTTCCCCCAGGCCCTTCTTTATGTTAGGCAAACTAAGGTACATACATTTTTTATAATCTCAACTAATTTAATTTATGCACAAAAGCTCACGATATATACTGTAAACAGCGCATAATGCATGTCCAAGAAGACCAACAGCTAAATTTGCTCAATTTAATCAACCACGCCATGCAAGTTCTCTCTTCGTAGAAGGTCGCTTGCAACATTCGCTAAAATTTGGATCTAGCTTGCACATTCCACTTCAATCCATCCAACATCACATTATCCAAGGCTCTGATCTAAATGAATGAACACTCATGCCCAATGCAGATCTGAATAAACAAAAGCTTGAACTTGCTCACCTACTCTGCGGCGAGCTGCTCCTGGCGAACCCCGGGATCAGATCATCGAACCCGTTGCCCCCCTGATCCTCCTCCTCCACCACCGGCTTCTTCGTTTCCTCCGCCGGTGGCTTCCTCCCGAACCCCCCGAGCAGGTCATCCTCCTCAACCACCACCGACCGCTTCCTCTCCTCTGCCTGCGGCTTCCCCCCGAGCCCCCCGAGCAAGTCGTAGTACGAAGGCTGCGCCGAGCGGTTGCCCGCGAACACGCCATCATACGCGGGGGCCGCCGCCCCGAACACGTCGTCGCCGTCGTACCGCGTGGTGGAGGACGTAGAACGGGAGGCCCTCAACCCGGGGATCGCGTCGAAGATGTTATCGTCGTAGGCCGGAGCCGGCGCCGGCGCCGTCTTGGTCTTCGCCGCCGACGAGGAGGTGGTAGTGGGGCCCTTGAACGACTCGAAAAGCGAGTCAACGGAGGGGTGGAGGCGGAGGCCGCAGGGGCAGCGAGGAAGTCGTCGTAGTACGGGGCCGCGGAGGGGGTGGAGGTGGAGGTGGATCTGGGGTTGGGCCAGGCGGATCCAGCGGCGCGGGAGGCGGCCATGGGCGCGGCCTTGCCCTGCGGCCGCACGCCGAAGTCGTGGGCCAGGAGCCCCTCGATGCCGTCCATGGATTGGGGGGTGCGAGGGTGATACGGCAGCGGCGGCCGGTGACCTCGCCGGAGAAGTCGCCGGCGACCGGTGGGGAGGGCGGGAGAGGGAGAGAAGGAAACGGAAGAGATCGGGAGAGAGAAAGAGGTGGGAAGGGAAGGGTGGTGATGTGTCTTTCTCTCTTCGCTGTCTCGTTCGGTGTATGGAAGTGGACCCCACCGGCGGCTGGCATAACAATTTTTAAAATTTGTATCGAGTTTTGAATATATTTTTTGGTTGAAATAAGGGGCTTTTGAATTTACAGTAATCGAGCGAAATATTCTAATCAAATATGCAACTTGTATCGGGGAATCGCAAATTTCTTAAATAAAAAATAAATCAGAGCCCATGTGTGTTTCGTTTTTTTCTTCTTTTGCAGCTGCTCGTCGTTGAATAACGATCCTGAAACTGGAAGACTATGAGCTAGACTAGTACGCATTGTTGAAAACTAAGCATGTTAGTTGGGATTCGGATTTTCTGGTGTAACGGAGAGAAATGGTACTAGGCAGTCGACAATGATACCGTAGTAAACACCGTTCAAATAACAAAACATCCACAACACGATTTTACTATAGCTAAGAAACATCGTAGCAAATACTATGACTTTTAGTTTAGACCTTTGTCTTTTTATCGGATAGTGGAGATTGTCTTCAAATACCGACTATTATAGATGTTCTGTATTGAGATCTTCGATCCAAATCTAAATCTTGTTAGTTCTTGTACAACTAAAACTCTACTATAATTGTTCAATTATCATGTATAATGACAATGTCTTTACCATTGAGCATTCATATGTGGTTTCTGTTGATACTATTTGGTGGTGGCACAACATGAATCAACATTGTTTTTAGATTTAAAAAAAGGCTCGCGCCTCAGTCCCATTTATTAGTAAAACCAGAACAGAGTACCAGTGTTTAGCTCCCAAAACCGGCACATTACAGTAAACTCAGCTCACGGCACTCACCGCGCTAGATCAGCGCCTAATACTATTGCATTCCTTTTTCACCCACATATTTAATCTGAGCTTCTTCTTCTTCAGGCTTCGTCTTCCTCCATTCTCTCAGTCGCTTGGCATGTTGTCAGCGTTCATTTTCCTCTCTTCCGCGTTCATCATCTCCCTGTCTTCAGACTTGATCAAACTTCTTCCAGACTTGTCCATTCCGAGCTGGGGTGCTCCAAAGTCTTGCCATTCAATATTGCAACAATGTAGACTCAGCATTGTGTCACTTCACAATTTGGTAGTAAACCATTATATAGAGATCGTGAGGAAATGTGCAGACTTTGGAGCTGAGACCATTGGAACTGCACTGCCCAAAATGCAGATTTCGGGTGAAAAGTACTGCCGTTCCAGACAGCACAAGTGAAAATAGGGGGCAAAACCACAACAGGTGCTGGACCAATTCATGTACATCATAATCTCACTCTCCAACTTCAACACAGCAAGAAACAACTCTGTCTGAAAGCTACTGCATCTGTACAGCTAGGCCAGTGGAAGCAAGAGTGGCACCTCAAGGCGTTGGCCAATGTTATCAATATGTCACTTGTGCATTCACCAGATAACATGAAAAAACAGTGGTCTGCTCATTTATCATAATACAGTTTCCTCATATATAAACCACTAGGGGGGGAAAAGTAAAAGATTTCATAGTTTAAATGCAACCAAGAATCACTTCATTCAGACAAATATGTCACTTGTGCAACAACTTCAAAGAGAGGCGTCCATAAATCATAACAATCGTGATGCTCATACTGGTAAATGTTCCAAAATAAAGGAGATGTTTCAGTCTTTGGTAAAATTTACTAAATGATAACATTGTTAGAGATATATGTGTAATTGTGTTATTCCCTATTGTTATGAGGGGTTATTTGCATATTACCTCATGTACTTGTCTATATATATTGGTTATTTGGCCTCCTGAGAATACAAATTGCTATTCCTAACATGGTATCAGAGCTCATTAGGGTTACCTCTCCCGGACGCGCAACTCGTCCTCTCCCTCGCCTAGCCGCCGCGCTTGACTTCCCTCTCTCTCACCACCGCCGCAAAGGCTCGGGTCTTCTTTGTCGACGCCACCCCACACCGACGCTTCCCTCTGCCAGGCCACCGCCGGCTTCCTCTCGCTAAGCCCGAGCACGGTCTCCATGAGCTCATTGCTGTGTGCTCCTCCTCTGCTAGCCCAAGCCCGGATCTCCTCGAGCCAGTGGTCGCTCCCCTCTGCGAGGCCGAGCCCGGATCCGGCCGCCGCCGCCGCCGCCGCGAGGGGTCGTCGTCTCACCGCGAAGGGGGCGCGAGGGCCGCCGCCATCGCTGTCGCGTGAGCCGCCGTCGGCGCCTCCGCGCGGCCGCCGCCCGTCGCCGCCGCCGCAGACAGCGGGATTAGGTCTCCCCTGCGTGTGCTGCGTCGGCGCGACGAATCGGGCCGACCAGTCAAAAGAAAAGCCGGTGCATCAGGCGGCGGAAGAAAAAAATGTCGTTCTAACCGTCGCGCCGTCCAGCGCCGCCTGTTAGACTTCGTTGCCTTGGTCGCTGCGCCGTCCAGCGCCGCCTACCAATGGGCACAGTTTCACTCCCTCATTGTCCGGTGATCTTCGATGGTGTTAATTACACCGACTCCGTGTCTCACATGCATATCCACATGCGTGGTCTTCGTCTCTAGGGCGTCCTCTCTAGCGATGTCACCTGCCCACCTTGCCTTACTCCTCGACAAAGCCTCGCTGTCGCCGCGCCCGACACGGTGACAAGGCTCTGTTGAGGTCAGCCCTTGCGATGATGCGGTTGTCTCTGCCTACCAAGAGGCTCTGGATTCCTACAAGGATCGACTGATCGCATACACTAAATGGTACGACGACGCCGCTAGGGCTGCTGCTGTTTTCATCGCCAATGTCCAGCCTCAGTTCTCTTCTGAGGTTGTGGGACTCCCTACAGCTTTCCAGATGTGGACTCACCTTCGTCAGCGCTACGAGTCCTCTGGTGATGCCCTTTACCTGTCCGTGGTCCACCATAAGCACTCTCTTCGGCAAGGTGATGCTACTGTTGACGCTTTCTACGCTCAGAGTTCTGCTGTCTGGCGTCAGCTGGACTCTCTTCGCACTATTGGTTGTCGCTCCTATTCGTGCTGCCTGGCTGTACGTGTTGACCTGGAGTTTCAGCGTGTCTATGATTTCCTTACTCCCCTTCGTCCTGAGTTCGAGTAAAGGCATGCCCAACTTCTTGCACGCCACCCTCATGTCACTCTTCTGGAGGCTCTCACCGAGATACGTGCAGAGGAGACTCGCCTGAGTGGTGCTGGTCTGATGCCACTCCCCTCCATGCTCGCCTCTCGTCCACCTGCTACACCGACTGCTCCACGCTTCAGCACACTGCCTCCTCCAGCGGCTGCCACAGGTGGTGGTGGCCACCCTCCATCTGGCGGTGGCCATCCTCGCTGCTCCTACTGCGACAAGGCCGGCCACATTGAGTCCCAGTGCTATAAGAAGTAGCGGCATCTTTCACGTCGTTCTTCTACTAGCACCGGCATTGATGCTTCTACATCGACGTCTGCATCGACTCCTTCAGCAGCTCTCTCATCGAAAGGTGAGATAGCCGGACTTTGATGCACGCTGTCGCTTCGTGTTCTCCTCGGCAGTTCTGCGCAGTTTCTCTCATCGACTCTTGAACAATGAGAAACCACCTCCTACACAGTCAGGTACCTCCCCGTGGATTCTTGATTTTGGAGCATCTTTTCACATAACTTCTAATTCTTCCACTATGTCTTTCGTTACACCTTTTGATTCTCATGTCAGTGTTCTTACTACTGATGGTACCTCTCTTTCTGTCTCTGGTCGAGGACCTCTTAGCAACTCATCTTTTCATATTCCTTCTGTTGCTCATGTTCCTCGCCTAACCATGCAGCTTCTTTCTACTGGGCAGATTATTGCCCTTGGTTGTCGAGTCATCCTTGACTCTGACTCTTGTTGTGTTCAGGGCCACCACACGGGAGCTCTGGTTGGTTCTGGCCCTCGGCGCCTTGACTCACAGCGTCTTTGGGAGCTTGACTAGCTTCACCTTCCTTCCGCTGCCACCGTCGCCGCCAGTCTCTCCGCTTCTGTCACTCCGTCTACTAGCTCTTTCCAGTAGTGGCATCACCGTCTTGGTCATCTGTGTGGATCTCGTCTGTCGTCTTTAGTTTATCGCTGTCTTTTGGGGTCTGTCTTAGGAGACCTATCTTTAGATTGTGAGGGCTGTAAGTTAGAGATACATATCCAGCTTCCCTATTCTCATAGTGAGTCAGTGTCTCAGCGTCTTTTTGATCTTGTTCATTCATATGTTTGGGGTCCGACTCCCTTCATTTTGAAAGGGGGTCATCGGTATTATATCATATTTATAGATGATTTCTCTCGCCACACATGGATATATTTTTATGTCTTCTAGTAGTGAGGCCCTGTCTATCTATAAACAATTTGCCACTATAGTTCACACACAGTTCTCCACTCGTATTCGTGTCTTCCGTGCTGACTCTACTAGCGAAGTACCTCTCTCGTTATCTGTGCAGCTTTCTTGCTGAGCAGAGCACTCTCGCTCGGTTCTCTTGTCCTAGTGCTCATGCTCAGAATGGTGTCGCTGAGCGCAAGCATCGTCACCTCCTTGAGACGGCTCGTACACTAATGATTGTCGCCTCTATTCCACCTCACTTTTGGGCTGAGGCTGTTTCCACTGCCACCTATCTCATCAACATTCAACCCTCTTCTGCTCTTCAGGGTGAGATCCCTGTTGAGCGTCTCTATGGTCTTTTTTCAGACTACTCTGCCCTTCGTCTGTTTAGCTCCGTTTGCCACGTTCTCCTCGCACCTCGAGAACACACCAAAATGACTGCTCAATCTGTTGAGTGTGTCTTTCTAGGATACAGTACCGAGCACAAGGGCTATCGGTGCTGGGACCCTGTTGGTCGACGGATGCGGATTTCTCAGGATGTGACTTTCGACGAGTCTCGTCCCTTTTACCCATGTCCTGCCTCTCCTTCGGTTTCCTCCGTGGAGTCCCTGTTGAAAGCATCTAGGCCCCTAAAAATTGTATTTTGGTAATTAATGACATTATGTGAATATGGGACTAACATGTTTGTTGAAGTGTTTACAAGGCATAGTCCCAAATGACAAAGTGAATCCAAGGAGCTGCATGTCAAAGAATGTTGAAAAGATGGAGTTGATCTCAAAGACAAGGTATAAATAGACTAGGACCCTTTTGATTTTACTGGGTCTTGAGTATGGAGGAAGACCGGATTATAGGATAAATGTCGTACTATTAAGGGGGAGCTTGTCTAGTAGCTTGAAAGCATCTCATTATGCCTTTGGATCAACTTAGGATCATGCATGTTCTTTTGGTTTGGTTTAAAAAGAAAATCATTTTTTCCAGAACACAATCGGAAGTTCCGCAATGGTATGAGCGGAAGTTCGATTAATCGAATCTTCAAAAAGCGCGCTTGATTTTTCCAGAGCATCCTTTTCGGACTTAGCCGATTTCTCGAGGTGCGGAAGTTCCGCAATGAAATGAGTGGAAGTTCCGATTAATCGGTTGCTCAGAAATATGTGCGGTCGAATTTTTCCAGAGAGCATCCGTTTTGGGGACTTAGCCAAATTCTCAAGCGCGGAAGTTCCGCAATGAAATGAGCGAAGTTCGATTAATCGGTTGCTCAATTATGCGCGATCGGTTTTTCGAGAGCACCGTTTTGGGACTTAGCCGTTTTCACGAGTGCGGTAGTTCCATTGTGTAAGCGGATCTTCCGGTGTCGAAAGAACCGAAATTTAGTTGGCGGAAGTTCCGCACATAAATCCAACGGCTAGTTGAGCATTTAATGCTCACTGTAATGACCGTTACAGTGCACTCGAGTGAAGGGCGGAAGTTCCGCACTTTGTACTGCGGAAGTTCCGATTTCCCTGAGTTTTGCCTGATTTTCTGCATAACGGTCATATTTGGTTGTTGGGGGTATAAATACACCCCACCACTCAGGGCGTGTTGTTGAGTATTCATTCAATTCATTTGAGCCTTGAGCACTCCTCTCACTCCTCATTTACTCTCTTTGCACACATTTGTGAGGTAGTGAGCAAGAACAAGAGCATTGCATTCTTAGTTGATCCATTGGCTCTTGATTGTCGTCAAGTGAAGTTCAAGTTCTATTCTCTTGGTGCTTGTCGGCACCTAGACGACTTGGCGAAGGTCGCTCGGTGATCTCTTCAAAGAAGCTTGTGAAGAGACCGTTCTTGCTTTGTGATTGGTCGGTGTTCACCAACTCCGGAGGAGGAAGAACAACCAAGTGATCGAGGGTAGGCTTAATTTGTGGAGCCGGCTTGAGTGGTCAAGCTTCCTCAACGTGGACTAGTGAAGATCGACAAATCTTGATACCACGGAAAAACCCCTTGTCCTTGTGCGGTTGTTTCTTGTCTTTACTTATTGCACTTATTTTGTAGCTCATAGATTGTGTTAAATATCCTTGATTAGAGTATCTTGCTAATTTGGTAATTTGATTAAGAAAATTTAGAAACCTCCTATTCACCCCCTCTAGTCGGTTATCCTTGATCCTACAAGTGGTATCAGAGCTTGGTCTCTCTAATTTTAGACTTAACCGTCTAGGAGAGAAAGGATGGCTAGCGAGGGAATGTCTATAGGCAAGGCTCCTCTATTTGACGGATCAAATTATTCTTATTGGAAAATTAGAATGTCAATCTATTTAAAGGCCATGAGCCCAAGCGTATGGAGAATTGTAAGTGAAGGTTTCGTTATGCCACTTGATCCCACACACACCACGGATCAAGGCGAACGAAATTCTCACCTCAATGCTCAAGCAATGAATGCTCTCTTTGGAGCTTTAAGCGGATGAGTTCAATCGCGTGAGCAACCTTGAAACTGCTCACGAGATATGGACCACGCTCTCTGAAATTCATGAGGGCACATCCACGGTTAAAGAAGCCAAATTGCATAGGCTTAGGATCAAATATGAGACATTTACAATGTTGCCTCAAGAGAGTATCACCGAAATGTACTCTAGACTCAACAACATTGTAAATGAGCTCAAGGGTCTTGGTACTAATTTGCTTGATATTGATGTAGTGCGCAAGATGCTTAGGGCTCTTCCGACAAGTACGAAGTGTTGGTGACATTATTTCTCAACTCTCCGAGTTGCCAAGGATGACACCAACCGGGCTTTTGGGAAACCTAATCACTAATGAGCTTTACAAGAAAGACAAGGAAGAGCTCATTGAGTCAACTTCTTCAAGGAAGAAAGTTACCGCTTTTAAGGCAAAAGCGGAATCAAGTGATGAAGAAGATGAGGATGAGGACTCCGAGGAGGAATTTGCTCTCCTTGTGAGAAGAATGAAAAAGTTCATGAGGAGACGGCCTCATAGAAGCTTCAATTTCGATAAGATTGCCAAAGGGCAATCATCCAATGAGAAGAAGCGCTATAGCAACATTCGTTGCTATGAGTGTGATGAGAAGGGGCACATTGCCTCTCATTGCCCAACCAAGAAGGATGACAAGGGTAAGTCATCAAAGAAGAAGGAATTCAATGGTAAGAAGAAGCTTTTCAAGAAGCTTCACAAGGATGGCAAGAATGAAGCACATATCGGAGAATGGGACTCCGACAAGGAGTTTTCGGATTCGACTCTGACTCCGATATTGAGGGGTCCTCCAAGAAGAGAGGACTTGTTGGTATTGGTATCAAGGAGGCTCCATCGCTATTTTCTACTCCCACTTGCCTCATGGCAAAAGGAGAAAAGGTAAAATCTCTTGATAGTGAAGAACCCTCCTATGATGAGCTTATGGATATGCTTGAAGAACTAAATGAATATCTTGGAAAGGAAAAAGCTAAATTTAGAGTCTTAAAGAAAGAGCATATATCTTTAAAAAACTCTTATGATGAATTGAAAGATGCTCATGATTTGCTTGTCCAAGATAAGTCTTACACTAGCATTGGTATTGCTTGCGATATTCAAGAAAAAATGCCTAGTGTAAACATTGCTAGAACTAGCATATCCACTTCTTGCGATGATTTGCTTGCTATACCATGTAGCTCAAGTGTTGATTCTAAAATTGAAAATGCTAAATCGTGTGATAAGCTATTTGTAGAAAATAGTGAGCTAAAGGAGCAAGTCACCAAGCTAAGTAAGAGCTTGGAAAGGTGCTTCAAGGGTAAAGCTACCCTTGACAAGCTTTTGAGTGAGCAAAGGTGCTCATTCAATAAGGAAGGACTTGGGTACGTGCCTAAGAAAGGTAAGAAACCGGTAAACAAGCCCGTGAGGTTTGTTAATCAAAATGGCAAGTTTTGCCAAAAATGCCGGGAAATAGGACATGTTCAACAAAAGTGTCCTATTGGTAAGGTTTCATCAATTGGCTTGTTTGATTCTTGTTATATGCTCAAAAAGGCCAAAGATGGAAAAGTGCTTGCTAGGTTTGTGGGCACCTCAATTTTAGGTGTTAAAAAGAATGCTATTTGGGTGCCCAAATCTTTGATAACTAACCTCCAAGGACCCAAACAAATATGGGTACCTAAAAGAACTTGATCTCTTTTGTAGGTGAACTACAAGACCGGTGGAAGGCATTGGGTGCTTGATAGTGGATGCACTCAACACATGACCGGAGACCGGAAAATGTTCACCTCATTTGAGAACGGAGCGAAATGAAAAGATCACTTTTGGTGACAATAGCAAAGGAAAGGTAATTGGCCTAGGTAAAATTGCTATCTCAAATGACCTTTCCATTTCAAATGTATCTTTAGTAGAAACATTGAATTTCAATTTGCTATCCGTTGCTCAATTATGTGATCTTGGATTAACTTGCTCTTTCTCTAAAAAGGAGGTCACTATTTTTAAAGAAAAAGAAAAAGAAATGATTTTTAAAGGTTTTAGATTCGGCAATCTTTATTTGGTTGATTTCTCATCAAACGAATCGTGTTTGAAAACTTGTTTGATTGCAAAAACTTCAATGGGTTGGTTATGGCATAGAAGACTAGGTCATGTGGGAATGATTCAACTTAAAAAGCTTTTCAAACATGACTTAGTGGTTGGCTTGAAGGATGTGAAGTTTGAGAAAATAGACTTTGTAGTGCTTGCCAAGTAGGAAAGCAAGTTGCTAACTCTCATCCCTCCAAAAGTATCATGTCAACTTCTAGGCCATTGGAGCTCTTACATATGGATTTGTTTGGGCCAACAACCTATAAGAGCATTGGGGAAATAGCTATTGTTTAGTCGTTGTAGATGATTACTCTAGATATACATGGGTATTCTTCTTATATGACAAAGGTGAAGCCCCCAAGATTTTTAAAAGTTTTGCAAAAAGGGCTCAAAATGAATTTGATTTTATAATAAAGAAAATCCGTAGTGATAATGGTTACGAGTTCAAAAACACTAATATTGAAGATTATTGTGATGAACTTGGAATAAAGCATGAGTTTTCCACTACCTACACTCCGGAGCAGAATGGGGTAGTAGAAAGGAAAAATCGTACATTAATAGAAATGGCTAGGACAATGCTTGATGAGTATAATACTTAGATCGCTTTTGGGCGGAAGCCATTAATCCGCTTGTCATGCCATAAATCGCCTTTATTTGCATAGACTTTTGAAAAAGACTTCCTATGAACTCCTTGTTGGAAGAAAACCGAACATTTCTTACTTTAGAGTATTTGGTTGCAAATGCTATATCTTAAGAAAGGGTGTTCGACTTTCTAAATTTGCAAGTCGGTGTGATGTCGGTTTTCTACTTGGTTATTCCTCAAATAGCAAAGCATATCGTGTCTTTAACAAAACTAGTGGTATTGTTGAAGAAAGACACGATGTACAATTTGATGAAACTAACGGCTCTCAAGAAGAGCAAGAGGATTTTGATGATGTAGGTAATGGAGCTCTTATGGAAGCAATGAAGAATATGCAAATTGGGGATATTAAGCCAAAGAAGATCAAAATGAACCATCATCATCCATGAGAGTTGAGCCACCTGCCTCTTCCGTGACAAATGAAATTAATCAAAATCAAGAAGATGTCAAGGAAGGTGATCAATCATTTAATCTACCTCAAAGGATCCACAACGCAATAGCCAAAGATCACCCAATAGACCAAATATTGGGTGAAGTAAGCAAAGGTGTCCAAACTCGCTCTCGTATTGCTTCCTTTTGTGAACATTACTCTTTTGTTTCCTCTTTGGAACCAAAGCGTATAGATGAAGCACTAGAAGATCCGGATTGGGTGAATGCTATGCATGAGGAGCTAAATAACCGCCAAAATGATGTTTGGACAATGGTGGAAAGACCCAAGGAGCATAATGTCATTGGCACAAAATGGGTCTTTCGAAATAAACAAGATGAAAATGGAGTTGTGGTAAGAAACAAGGCAAGGTTAGTTGCTCAAGGATATACTCAAGTTGAGGGCTTAGATTATGATGAAACATTTGCACCCGTAGCAAGACTTGAGTCTATTCGCATTTTACTTGCTTTTGCTTCATGCTTTGATATTAAATTATTTCAAATGGATGTTAAAAGTGCTTTCCTAAATGGCAAAATATCCGAACTTGTTTTTGTTGAACAACCTCCGGGTTTTGAAGATCCCAAAAATCCTAATCATGTGTATAAACTCTCAAAGGCGCTATATGGTTTAAAACAAGCTCCTAGAGCATGGTATGGCGCCTTCGAGATTTTCTACTCTAAGGTATTCAAAATCGGAAGGTTGATACAACTTTGTTTACTAAAATTATTGATGGTGATTTCTTTGTCTGTCAAATTTATGTTGATGATATAATTTTTGGTTCTACTAATCAAGATTTTTGCAAAGAGTTTGGTGATATGATGTCTAGGGAGTTTGAGATGTCAATGATAGGAGAACTCAGTTTCTTTCTTGGACTTCAAATCAAACAACTCAAGGATGGGGTCTTCATAAGCCAATCCAAGTATGTGAAGGACTTACTCAAAAGATTTGGCATGGATGACGCAAAGCCCATCAAGACTCCCATGGCTACAAATGGACATCTTGATCTAAACGAAGGAGGTAAATCGGTTGATTTAAAGCTTTATAGGTCTATGATTGGTAGTTTGCTTTATCTTACCGCATCTAGGCCCGATATTATGTTTAGCGTTTGCATGTGTGCACGTTTTCAATCGGCTCCAAAAGAATGTCATTTAATGGTGTCAAAAGAATATTAAGATATTTAAAGCATTCCTCAAGTATTGGCCTTTGGTATCCAAAAGGTGCAAAATTTGATTTGATTGGATATTCGGATTCGGATTATGCGGGTTGTAAAGTGGATAGAAAAAGCACCTCAGGGAGTTGTCAATTTTTAGGTAGATCCTTAGTGTCTCGGTCTTCCAAGAAACAAAACTCTGTTGCCCTTTCCACCGCCGAAGCCGAATATGTTTCTGCAGGTAGTTGTTGTGCACAATTGCTTTGGATGAGGCAAACATTGATGGACTATGGAATATCATTTGATAAAATGCCTCTTTTGTGTGATAATGATAGTGCGGTGAAAATAGCCAACAACCACATCCCAACATTCAAGAACCAAGCATATAGATATCCGCCATCATTTTCTTAGAGATCATGTGTGCAAGGGAGATATTGAAATTAGCCACATTTGCACTGAAAATCAATTAGCAGATATCTTTACCAAACCTTTAGATGAAGGCCGCTTTTGCCTATTGAGGAATGAGTTAAATGTCATTGACTATTCAAATGTCGTTTGAACTCTTGTCGCATGCACTTTGGGTCTTAGTTGCATTTTGTCTATTTTAAGATGTTTTTACTCAAATTTTCGCTCCAAATGTGATATTTTAGTAAAATTACCTTATTATATAGACATTAGTCTTTTCATTGCATAATAATCTGAATGATACTTGGTTGAGTGCAAAACTAAGGATTATTTGCAAAATCTTCAAATTCAACTTCTTCCTCCCTGAAGTGTCAGGATAATCGGAACTTCCGGCCCCCCAGGCGCGGAACTTCCGGTGTCCGGAACTTCCGCTGTTGTGTTGCGGAACTTCCGTTTTTCAGCTCCTTCCGAAGCGTCAGGATAATCGGAACTTCCGGCCCTCGGTAGCGGAACTTCATTGTCCGAACTTCCATTGTTGTCTTCGCGAACTTCCGCTTCCGGTAGTTGAAGAGCATTTATTGCCGCGGTTGGTCCGCTCTCTTAACTCTCTCCAGCCGCCTCGTTGCCTGACCCGAGCTCCCCTCTTCTCCTCTCTTTATCTCCACCGAAACTCCTTGATTTGTTCCTCGATTTTCCTTCAATTTCAACCGATCAACTGATTCCCCAGGGTTCAATCATCCATTCTCTCAAGGTATCTCCAATTTCTTTTTGGATTTTCACCTCTTATGAACCCTAGGTCAAAATTTTGGGAAAAATCAAATGTTGTTGAAATCGTGGTTGATTCTTGGGTAAATAGGTTTATTCAAGATTGTATGATGTATATGCATCGAATCCATGGACTCAATCCATCCAAATCTTGAAAAATCCAAAATTTCTATTAACCTAGAATCGGCTCGGGATAATCGAACTTCCGTAGTTGAAATCGCGGAACTTCCGCCACGATGAGTTCCGAGTGCAACTTGCAGACTTCCGATTGTCTGACAAATGAAAAATCCCATTTTCATTTGATTCAATCTTTGACACTTCATCCATTGTTGTTCTTGAAGATCTGAGGATGAAGATGTCGATCCCAAAGCACTATTCAGATCTTTGGCGCATCTTCTTTAAGAAATGAGGAAGAATCGATAATTCGGGATCGGAAGAAAGTGAATCGGAGAAGAATCAATATGAATCGATGAGGAACTAGGAGAAGGAAGAGATTGAAATTGATCTTAAAGGACTCACGTGAGACGACTACACTATTCTTGGGATAAAGATCAATATTCACTTCGAGAAACTGTGATGACCCTCGTTTTCATACCAAGTTTCAAAGACAAGTCTACGATCTTTTCTATGGACCAAACAAGCCTTTTCTTGATCACAAGTATGTCAATTGGTCCTACCTAAGCGGGCTTGACAAATACGAGGGTACCTACAGCTCTTCAAATAGCCGATTCATAACCTTGTGGCAATAAAGTGCAACTATAGTGATGAGATCATCAAGCGCTCTATGCCACGATGTGCATTCCTCGACTTTTCTCACCTCACTTGGATGACAGGACGGTGAGACATTCCTGCTCAAGGCGTGCTTTTGAGCGTGCATTGGATGTCGAGTCGGCGGATATGAGAAAATTTATGATGGAGCAGTCCTCCCTCTTTCGCTTGGATGAATTTTATGACACCACACGAGAGATTTGTCCTGGTAAGATCACGGACTTCTTCCTATTCCCACTTGGTAAATAGGATCATCAATCATACCATGTTACCTAAGAGTGGGAATTATGATGCCATTAGAGGACATGTCCGAATATATTGGAATGCATCATGCATGGTAGAAAGTTTGATGTTGTGGATGTTATCATAAGGAGATAGCGAGAACAAAGAATGATCGAGTCAAGCGGATAAACTTTGCACCTTACATTATGGCTTTGATCATTAAACAAACTGGATATAATGGAGCTTTACCTTGACACATAAAGCCTATAAACCAAGAGAAGGTCCTCCAATCCACGCCAATCTTAGGCGTGCTCAGTGAAGTACTGGCTGCACCTCCTGCTTCTTCTTCTTTGCTCCTTCACAAGGTATAGCCACTATGGATCGATTTATGCTACCTTGTTGGAGATAAGGGCATCCCAGGATACCTTCGAGCGATGACCACCTCTAGGCTCGGATGCATTTGAGGTAGCCACCTTTTCCAGATGGATGCTTTCGAGGCGACCACTTCGGACTCGGCGCCCACTCGGCCCGGCCTTGACGCGCTTTCGGCCAGATTCGCGAGCCGCTTTCCTCCACTGATTCATTTTGGGCTGGCGTCGCTTTCGCTCTCCTCCTAGCGGTCCTCCCGTTGATCTTCTGTTGTTCCTCGGTGATCCTCCACAAGATCCTCTGCGGAGTGAACCCTTTGGCCTTTGATGACAAAGGGGAGAGAAAAGTGTGTTAGTGAGAGAGGCTAGTCTTATCTATTATGATATTGTAGCATATTGTGTCATTTTGACTATGGCTTGTAATGAACTTGATGCTTATGACTTTGTTTGAAAACTTGATGCTTATGATAATATCTTGTGTTATTTTATATTTTTGTTGTACTTGGATCTTTGATTAATGATGAATGACTATGTGATGTGAATGCTCTATCTTTATTTTCATTTGTTCTCTTCCAAGTAACAACGTTCTCTGAAAACTCATGAAATTTTAAAAATCCAAACATGTGCTTTACATTATCTTCTACTCAATATGCACATGTTAAGGGCTTCTGTTTTCAAACCATCTTTCTCTCACAACTTTATTGTGTTGTCATCAATTACCAAAAGGGGAGATTGAAAGCATCTAGGCCCCTAAAATTGTATTTTGGTAATTAATGACATTATGTGAATATGGGACTAACATGTTTGTTGAAGTGTTTACAAGGCATAGTCCCAAATGACAAAGTGAATCAAGGAGCCGCATGTCAAAGAATGTTGAAAAGATGGAGTTGATCTCAAAGACAAGGTATAAATAGACTAGGACCCCTTTTGATTTTACCTGTCTTGGAGTATGGAGGAAGACGGATTATAGGATAAATGTCGTACTATTAAGGGGAGCTTGTCTAGTAGCTTGAAAGCATCTCATTATGCCTTTGGATCAACTTAGGATCATGCATGTTCTTTTGGTTTGGTTTAAAAGAAAATCATTTTTCGAACACAATCGGAAGTTCGCAATGGTATGGCGGAAGTTCGATTAATCGAATCTTTCAAAAAGCTGCGGCTTGATTTTTCGAGAGCATCCTTTTGGGACTTAGCCGATTTCTCGAGTGCGGAAGTTCCGCAATGAAATGAGCGAAGTTCGATTAATCGGTTGTTCGAAATATGTGCGGTCGAATTTTCGAGCATCCGTTTGGGGACTTAGCCAAATTCTCAAGCGGAAGTTCCGCAATGAAATGGCGGAAGTTCCGATTAATCGATTGCTCGAATTATGCGCGGTCGGTTTTTCGAGCACTCGTTTTGGGACTTAGCCGTTTTCACGAGTGCGGTAGTTCCATTGTGTAAAAGCGGATCTTCCGATTAATCGAAAGAACCGAAATTTAGTTGGCGGAAGTTCCGCACATAAATCAACGGCTAGTTGAGCATTTAATGCTCACTTTGTAATGACCGTTAAAGGCACTCGAGTGAATGGCGGAAGTTCGCACTTTATGCGCTGAAGTTCGATTTCCACGAGTTTTGCACGATTTTACGCATAACGGTCATATTTGGTTGTTGGGGTATAAATACACCCCACCACTCAGGGCGTGTTGTTGAGTATTCATTCAATTCATTTGAGCCTTGAGCACTCCTCTCACTCCTCATTTACTCTCTTTGCACACATTTGTGAGGTAGTGAGCAAGAACAAGAGCATTGCATTCTTAGTTGATCCATTGGCTCTTGATTGTCGTCAAGTGAAGTTCAAGTTCTATTCTCTTGGTGCTTGTCGGCACCTAGACGACTTAGCGAAGGTCGCTCGGTGATCTCTTCAAAGAAGCTTGTGAAGAGACCCGTTCTTGGTTTGTGATTGGTCGGTGTTCACCAACTCGGAGAGGAGGAAGAACAACCAAGTGATCGAGGGTAGGCTTAATTTGTGGAGCCGGCTTGAGTGGTCAAGCTTCCTCAGCGTGGACTAGTGAAGATCGACAAATCTTGATACCACTGAAAAACCCCTTGTCCTTGTGCGGTTGTTTCTTGTCTTTACTTATTGCACTTATTTTGTAGCTCATAGATTGTATTAAATATCCTTGATTAGAGTATCTTGCTAATTTCGGTAATTTGATTAAGAAAATTTAGAAACCTCCTATTCACCCCCCTCTAGTCGGTTATCCTTAATCCTACACCTGTCTTTTTTTTTACTTTTCTAGATACACCCATCTCTGTCTTGCCCTCGTCCACCCATCCCACTGAGTCTCCGCATATACCTCCTGCGGCCTCTCCGCCGTTGTCACCGCCTACTTCGTCTCTTGCGGCTCCTCAGGCTCCTCCCACTCTCTTCTACACTCGTCGACTTCGTATTGAGGATCTTCTAGATGAGTAATCTTCCCCTGATGCTCCATCTTCTCCTGATGCTCCATCTTCCCCTGATGGGTCATCATCTCTTTGCTACGGTCTCCGCGATTGTCAGTCGATTCGGCCTCCTACCCGTTTTGGTTTTGCTAGTGCAGCTACCCATGAGCCTGTCTCCTACCGGGATGCTGTTACTCACCCTGAGTGCCAGCATGCCATGGCTGAGGAGATTGCTGCCCTCGAGCGTACTAGTATCTGGGATATTGTTCCTTTTCCATCTCACTCTCATCTCATCACGTGTAAGTGCGTCTATAAGATTAAGACTCGCTCTGATGGCTCTCTTGAGCGCTATTAGACGCGTCTTGTTGCTCGTGGCTTCCAGTAGGAGCATGGTCGTGACTACGACGAGACTTTTACTCATGTGGCCCACATGACCACTGTCTGCACTCTTCTTTCGGTGGCGTTTGTTCGCCATTGGTCTGTTTCCCAGCTTGATGTCAAGAATGCCTTTCTTAATGGCGAGTTGCATAAGGAGGTCTACATGCATCCGCCACCTGGGTATTCTCTTCCTGTGGGTATGATCTGTCATTTTCGTCGCTCTCTCTATGGCCTTAAACAAGCCCCTTGTGCTTGGTTTGAGCGCTTCTCCTCTGTGGTCACTGCTGCTGGCTTCTCAGCTAGTGATCATGATTCTGCCCTTTTTGTCCACACTTCGTCTCGTGGTTAGACTCTTCTTCTTCTACATGTTGATGATATGATCATCACCGAAGATGATTCTGAGTACATTGCCTTTGTCAAGGCTCGTCTGAGTGAGCAGTTTCTTATGTCGGATCTTAGTCCTCTTCGTTATTTTATTGGGATTGAGGCTACTTCCACTCCAGATGGTTTCTTTATGTCCCAAAAAAGTATATTCAGGATCTTCTTGATCGCGTCTCTCTCACTGATCAGCGTATTGTTGAGACTCCCATGGAGCTCAACGTTCATCTTCGGCCATCTGATGGCTAGCCTTTTTCTGATCCGACTCGCTGTCGTCATCTTGTTGGGAGTCTTGTTTACCTTGCTATTACTCATTCGGATGTCACTTATCCAGTCCACATTCTGAGTCAGTTCGTCTCTGCTCCCACTCAGGTCCACTACAGTCACCTTCTTCGAGTTCTGCGATACCTTCGTGGGACTATCTCTCGCCGTCTCTTCTTCCCACACTCCATTGTTCTGACTTGGTCTTATTCGGATGCTACTTGGGTCAGCGATCCCACTGATCGCCGGTCTATCTTTGCTTACTGTGGTTTTCTTGGTGGTTCTCTCATTGTCTGGAAGACGAAGAAACCGATCGCAGATATCCGTTCGAGTTCGAGAGGTCGATTCTGAGCTATGGCTCTCTTGATGACAAAGAGAGATTACTTGGCTACAGTGATTACTTGAGGATTTTGATGTTTCTGTCACTACACCAACTCCTCTCTTGTCAAACAGTACAGGTGTTACCAGTATTGTCCGTGACCCTGTGAAGCATGAGCTCACCAAGCATATTGGTGTTGATGCTTTCTTCATGAGGTCTTGTGTGCATGATCAGGTGATTACTCTTCAGTATGTACCTTCCGAGCTTCAGATAGCGAATTTCTCCACGAAAGCCCAAACTCGAGCACAACACAGATTCTACCTCTCCAAACTCAGTGCTGTTGATCCACCATGAGTTTGAGGGGGTGTTAGAGATATATGTGTAATTGTGTTATTCTCCATTGTTACGAGGGGTTATTTGCCTATTCACCTCTTGTACTTGTCTATATATACTGGTATTTTGACCTCCTAAGAACACAAGTTGCTATTCCTATAAAAAAAAATATAACAGTAGCAACTAGCAAGAGAAACAGCACATGGTTTCTCCCATCAATTTTGTTCTTCTGAAGCTAGAACTCTCCAGTGTCCGATACTCCAGATGTGCTCGTACAAGACAACCGCATCCTGAGTGATCCCACAGCAACGCCACACTTTCAACCTCCAAAGTCTAGGCAAAGGTGACTCACATAAGATTTCCAGGGCCTCATTGGTGATATCAGGGAACCCCTCAAGCACAAGCTCCTCAAGGTATGGAAAGCCTTCAGACATCAGAAGCCGCTGCCTACTGTCGCTGATGTATCACACAAGCTGAGGTTGACCAGGTTGCGGCAACGCTTGCTAATAGACCCCGCAGAGTATCCCACAAGTTGCAACCATCCATCCAAGATTAGCTCCTGCAGTGTGTCCCCAAATAATGAGATTACACCAATCAGTGCTCAGATCCATCTTAATGATATTGCAGTGACATACAAGATACAAAACTGTAAAGATGAGAACTGAGAGCAATCTTTATACTGGGAAAGTCAAACAATGGAAGTTCTCTCTGAATTTTCCAGTGGACTCTAGACTCGCCCGCAGAGTGCAAAACCGTAACGCAAATCTTCTACCAATTCTTAAGCTTTGTGTTACCCCACGAAAGTCGAGCATGACACAAAAGACACTGAAGAAGCGTATTCTCGAAAGAACATACAAGGGCATGGATTAAACTTGGAGAAGCGTGGCCATGCATCCACTAATTCAGAAGAACTTAAGAGAATGTTTCATGGATGATGGATTAGTCGCTTTGCTAATCACAAAGTGCCCTGACTTTTCTTTTTCTCCTTTAAAATTGGTCTCTTTTTCTCTTTTTACCGTGGGAGACTCCAGATCCGACATCTAGATTCTTGTAACGTTTTTTATTTCGTGCTGTTGAACCATGTCGTAGCAACGGGACCGACATCTCAACTTGGGCGGTCCGCATTGCCGCAACGTCATCGTTCACAATCCGCGTCAACCGCATTGCCGCAACATCGTTGTTCATAATTTATGTTAACTTTGATAAATATAGTATTTACCGATATTGTACCGAAACAAATTGGGATTCACCGATACCGAACCGTATTTTTAAAAATATCGTATTTACCAACTAACAATATCGTATTTACCGAATGAACACCCCTAGATACAGTAGCCAGTGATAGATCGATGATCAGCAGGATCACTTGTCCAAGTAGAGTCAGCGAAAGCATAGAGCTGAAGCTAACTCGAACTAGCATAGAACAGACGTCTGGACGCAGTCACCCTCAAGTATCTCAGCACACGAAGAACATGACCATAGTGGACTGAGGTGGTAGCATTGATAGTCTGGCTGAGCGCATGAACAGCACGAGCAATGTCTGGCTTAGTGACAGTGAGATAAATAAGACTCCCAACGAGCTGACGATAGTGAGAAGGATCTGTCAGTGATACATCGTTCGTAGGTTGAATCTGTAGATGGAGCTCCATGGGCGTGATAGCAGTGCGCGTATCAGTCATATCAGAGCAAGCAGATCCTGAACGTAGTAGCCATCACTATCAAAATGAAGCTCAATCCCTAAAAACAGCTCAACGATCCCAAATCGAACATTATAAACTCTTCACTCAATTTCCTCTTCACAAAAGCCACATAATTCATGTCGTCTCCTGTAATCAACATAGCATCTACATATAGCAGAAGCAAAATACGACCCTGGTGAGAAGTGTGAATAAACAAGACAGTATCATGCTCACTTGAAGTGAAACCAGCAGCTCGAATCATGAAATTAAAACGCTCAAACCAAGTACGAGAAGTCCGCTTGAGACCATATAGAGCACGCTTAAACCGACAAACATAGCCTATAGGAGTCTCAACACCTGGGAGTGACAACATATAGACCTCATGTAGATCATCATGAAGAAAAACATTCTTGACATCCATTTGAGATATAGTCCATATATGTACCGCTTCAACAGTAATACGAGTACGGACTGCGGTCATATGAGCAACTGGAGCAAAAGTCTTATCATAATCTCGACCATAAGCCTGCTGAAAATCTCTTGCTACAAGACAGGCCTTGTATCACTCTACTGAACTATCTGATTTGTTCTTTACTTTGTACACCCATATGCAAGTTATAGAAACAACTCCAGATGGTAGCGGAACAAGATCACAAGTGCATATACACTTTAATGCTGTGAGCTCCTCTTGTTCAGACACCTACTTGTATAGATTATGACCCATCCGACAACAAATAAGAGTATATATATATATATAGGACGCCCGTTTCGTACTCCTGGGAGTACATACTCCCGCTTCGAATATACCACTTAAATAAATATATTATACTTCTTTATCATTTTCAGTATACTTAAATACTAATTATAAGATACTCAAAGGCAATTTGATTGAAAAATTTTCATTGGAGTCCTTTATTTTTGTCATATACCTTTTTCATATATAAACAAAAGTATACACACAAATTTTCTATAAAAAGTGGACTTTCATGAATTTTTTCATAGAACTCACTTTGGAGTATCTTATAATCATCATTGGAGTATACTCAAACAGATAAAGAGGTATTATCATACGATTTAAGTGGTATATGAGAAGAGACATACTCCTGTGAGTCTAAACTATTTTCCTATATATATATATATATATATATATATATATATATATATACACGTTATTTATTATCTTGGGATGCCATACATTATTACATATGAACATTTATATTTTGGCTTTTGGGTGAGAAAAGCCAGAAACCGAAACAAACGGCTGGCTTTTAGCAGCCGCTTTCACCGAAGCCGATTTCTCATTCAACAGGTGGAAGCTAAAAGCCAAAAACTGGTTGCGAGATGCTTCCCGCAACTTCCCACCACTTCCGTTCCAAATTTACCCTCCAAATTAGAGGGTAATAACCCGCGTTTGCCCTCCGCACAAAACCCCCCTTCCTCCTCCACGCCCCGCTCGGCTCCCTCCATCTCCCACGCTACCTCCACCCTCACTCTGTCGCTCGCCTCCTTCTCCCCCGCCCGCCCACTCGCCTCCCCCCGGCCTCCTCCTCCCCAGCTCCCTCCTCCTCCCCATGCTCGCCCGCTCGGCTCCCTCCTCCGCCGCCCGCCCGCTCGCCTCCTCCTATGGCGCATTCACACCACGGAACCTAGCCCTATCCATCCCTAGCGCCAGCCAATGCAGACCGAGGCGCGGGTGGGCGTCATCGTCGTCGACGGCCGCGTCGCTACGGCCTCCCGCCAGGAGCAGCGCCACATCGGCACGGCCGCGCACCTCGCTGCCGGCGGATCCGCCGGCGCCGTCAGCAAGACCTGCACCGCCCCCCTCGCCCGACTTACCATCCTCTTCCAGGTAAATATTTTCAACCTTTTCTTTAAAAGAAATCAGTTTTTTTTTCTCTCTCTCAAGTTTGGTTGTATGGACTGTAATCTACGAGCGGCGAGGAGGGGATTGGGAGCTCAAGGGAGAAGAAAAGAGCGGTCTTTTGTTTTCGTACCTGCATTTCTTTTTCTTAGAAGGCAATTATTTACGGAAGGGGGATTTGTTTTCTCCTTTTTGAGGTATGGATTGGAGGGCACGAGCAGCCACAAGGAGCTAATTAAGAAAGGGAGGCTCTTTGCTTGATTTTAGGTGATTCTGTGTTGCTTTCTTAGGTGTTTAGGAAGTGATTTGACCAGAAAGGAATCCCCCATTAAACGGATTCGAAGTTCTGTTTCGGTGGATGAAAGCAATACCATGTGTTGTTTGGTATTCTGTGTGCCCTAATAAGGAATTGGGAGCTAAGGAAGCATAGGGAAAAGAGGTATTTTGTTTTTGGTTCACTGAAAAGGGTTGGAGTAGTAATTAATGTCACTATGTGAGCCTGAAGGAAGCATGTCTTCTTTTTTGGGTGTCGCCCTGCTTCTTGTTGCTTGACTTGAAGGATCTTGAAAGGAATTGGATGCTGTTAATAAGATACTGCAGCATTTCGCTGTCATGAAAGCAAGCTTGTTAGAAAATAGTGCTTTTTAGCGCATCTAAATACTTCATGTTTGATTAGGATGGTGCCAAATATGATTTAGTTGGATATTTATGTTCCACTTACTGATTTGTACCCAATTTACTTCCGTATATGTGATATATGGATTCTCACCTCACTTTGTCTAGATAACTGGACACAGTATTACCCGATCATACATCAAGAGCAATGGATTGGTACCATTGGCAATTTCCACCCTTTGTTACTACAATTATGCATTGCATGATTAACTGAGTGCCCCAAACTCTTGATCGTGCTTGACAATAATGAACTGTTATTGTTGTTTAACATAGAATATTCTGCACATATATTCTAAGATGAATTCATAAGAAACATTCAGCGCCTTTTTTATATAATAAGATTTGTAATACGAGCTTGCTACGTACTGATTCGACAGGTGGCAGGTATGCATTCAGATGTTGCAGCTCTAAGGGAGTATAGCATATGGCATGAGGCTTCACGTATTGTTCAAGAAGAAGGGTTTGGAGCATTTTGGAAAGGCAATCTAGGGACAATTGTACACCGCTTACCTTATTCTGCCATCAGCTTCTATTCGTATGAGCGCTACAAAAAGGTCAGCACTAAGTTTCAGTATGTTAAAGTAACACGTAAGATAGCCTAGCGAGCTTCTGCAATTTCAATATTATTATATTGAAATGATTTGAAATAATCATTGCAATTTTTCCAAATGATTCCTGGCATGGATAGAGACTCAAATTATGTTGGTATTGCACGTTTGCTCGGTGGTGGTTTGGCGGGAACCGGAACCGTTCGCTAAATCTTTCAGAAATAAGGTCTTCGTGGCTTCTATAGAGTGGTTAAACTTCAGTGAGTTTTTTGGCCTTAGGTTACTGTGAGATTAAAAGTATCAGAGTGGTTGCATACCAGGCAGTTTTGTAGGTGTTGGTAGGATAAAGCTTTACCTAAGATGTGTACAAATAAACTCTTATGTTGTACCATAGGTTAACAGCAAATGAGTACTCCATCTTTGTTTTCCTCTGAGCGTTATGCTCTGATTTTTGTGTCTTGAAATGTAATGCCCCTTGCAAGCAGAAAAGTCTCAAGGTCAATGATTTTGTATATTTCATATTGTCAGATTCTATTTTACGGTGGCAGAAAATGTGGCTGCGGTTGTGCAAAGGGTGATATATGCATTGGCGTCCCGTCAAAAGCTCTGGTTGCACTTGTGTACTAAAATATGATCCATAATGAATTGAAGATACTTAGCTGGTGAAACCTACATTCCCAGTACCTCCTAAACCTACCTACCATATCATATACATTTAAAAAGAAATATAGTTTAAAAGAGTCACGCTCAAAGGTCTATATGTATATAGATCTGTCTAAATAAAAGAAATCAGGACATGAACTTAGAGCAGGGCTAATGAAACTTAGAGAGAAGACCAAGAGAGTCAGGCATGCTTTATGTAGACCGCAATTTATACATTGTGTGGATCCTGTGGTTGCAAGTTAGACATGAGGGATTTTGCTAAAAGAACTTATTTGTGTGATTTAAGGGGGTGGTGTTTTGTTATGTTGAGTTGTAGTATGGTGGGATTTGGCTAAAAGAACTGAATTGAGTCGTTGAGTATATTGTGTTTGATGATATCTCAAGAATTTGGTTATATTAATCTTTCAATTTTTGGGGATACGTGTGAGGGTGGGGTGCCTAACACTGCCGATGCCAGTCCCAAGCTTGGAAAAAAGTGGAGGGGGCATGAATTGTTTGTAATAATTATTTATGTAATAATTGTTTGTAATAATTATTTGTTGTAGTAAATGCTTATTGTAATAATTATCGTTAAATACGCTAATCCTTGATTCACATGGTGGATATCCAGAGGATCAGTGAAACTTGCTCAAAAGTAGTTTATTATCGTTAATCGCAGTCAATATCGGTAGTTCTCGTCAATTGCGTTAGTCGTCGTTAATAGTTGTCAATTGTGTTAAATGTTGTCAAATATTGTTAAATATTATCCATTGTCATTAAATATTATTAAATGTCGTTAAATGTTGTTAAATATTGTTAATACAGCATCAAACAAGTCATTACTGGCCTCAGGGGCATTTTAGACATTTTATATCTCGAAAGCTGCAGTCAGCCTACCTAAAAGCCAGACAGTCAAACATCAAATCGGAAAAGCCTAACTATTCAGCCTGCAGCCAGAAAGCCCTGCAGCATAGCCGAAAGCTGTTTTTCAGAAAAGCCACAGCTATACCAAACATGGCCATATACACCGAACAAAAGGACTAAAAGTGTTTTGAGAGGATCATGTAGTTAGAAGTGCATTTTCTTCTTCCGTTTCTTGGGGTGGGGGACTGGATAGATGATCAAATCTTTCTTGGAGACCATACGGTGAAGACTTGTGCGAGAGAAACAAGCATCGGTGGCAACGCAAACATTAGTCCTCCATTATGCACCGCTATATATAAACCTTTTAGGAAATATTTCCAAAAGGGCAAGGCAATAATAGGAGGGTGTACCACTTCTGTTGGAGATTATATTAATTATATTAGACTTATTTGGGGAAAGCTCATAAACGCATAAAACCACACGTGCATTACCTACGTATGTTAACCCTTAGGGATAACACCTTCCTGTTATTGCTGTATAAAAGTTAGTTGTACGGTTCTGCCAAATGTAACACAATAGCCTAATTAATCTACATTGTCAGCTTCAGTCGTCGAAAAACTAGAAATCATGCATCCTGACTACGCTAAGCCATTCGTGGGCATTTACATTTCAAGGCGAGCAACCATCGACTACTAATGTATGAAAGAACCACTCTAAATCTCTTGCCTAGCTACACATATACACAGATACAGACTAGACAATGTTTGATGTGCATCTAAATTGCTAGCTGCCGTCTGAAACATCTCAATCAACAGCACCTTGTCTTGAGTACGCAATTAACTTCCACTAACCAGGGCACCTAATGCTGCCCCCGAATGACCAATGCAGCACTATCGGATCCAAATTTCATAATCCAGAATCCTCTGTGAAAATAATGTGCTACTTCATGTATCAGTTGGTAGCGCTCACAAGATACATTGATGAATCATTTCATACATAGCGTACACCGAACCATTCATGATATTACAGACATCAGAGTTCAAATAGACCACATCGGGTCCAGTTTACAAAGGAGGCCGAACAAGCCAAATGAGTACATTACATAAATAGCGAAAACGGTAGCAGAAGCAAAAGGGTAGAGCACGTTTCTCCACAGACAGACGATTGGGGTAGCTCGTGTACGACCGATATTAACTAAGGTCTTGGGAAATATTGGTTGTACGCAAACACCGACGGAGACAGCTAGACTAAGGCGAGACCTATGCTAAGGAACTAAACTACTCTTCATCATTACCTTGCTCATCGACATCTTGATCCTCGTAGTGGGTGTAATCTCCATGATCCGCGGGTTCTAAGGGTTTGAGGAAAGAGTAAGGATGAGCACAGCTTCCGTGCTCGCGAGCCAACACACAAAATACAACAATATATATGCGAGGCTTAACAAGTATTGACTCGGGTTATTTTATTTGCTCAAAGAAATATTTTTAATTACAATAGTTAGAAAGTCCCATCACTTAGCATTTTAACTAAATCACATTTTCTTAAAGATAATAATTGTGCAATATTAATAACAGCAGAGGTTACCTCCACCTTATGCTTATTTTTTATGGTGGTTACATCCACCTAATAACAACACTGGGGAAGACTACCAGGAAAGATCCAAAACAAGGGTTGTGTGAGCCCGACACGTTATTCATCCCACCCACAAGTTTTATAAATAAAACTAACTCTAGTAAATTCTCATATCCACCTTTGACCGTAGGCACAGTTGTTCGAACATTTTATTACTCTACAGAGGTTGTACATATTTACCCACAAGAGATAATCGTCCTGATATGTACACATATTTCCTTAGACATGTGAATTAAGGGGAGATAACCACAAGGCCTTTACAATGCATCCATCGGTATTTGTTACACCCGCTAAGGTTTCACTTGAAAAGAGTTACGCTCCCACGCCTGCATCAACCCTTACCGAGACCCCCTCTCGTGCCCTCTTAACGACTTTTCATCGTGCACCCCGACCCATCGCCGCGAAGGCTTACGGTGTCGCGAATCATCTACTTGGTGCAACTCGTACTGACAGGTACAAATTATTTAGCCAGATCGACACCATTATATACTTGTGGTTGTACTATTTTACATTTGGATATCATCACAGGGTTAAGTCCTTAAGGTTATCTAGGCGGTTCATACTACATTCCCACATTCCAACATTCCATGTGCTACATCAGCACCCATCATCATACCATCCACCATGCCACCGCCCAGATGTGGTATTAGCAAGTTATATCATCCTAATATATAGTCTAATCTCTCATTCTACCAAGCTAATGCCGTCCGGCCTTCTTTCGGTTGTGTATACCCGTTATGAACTAATGTTCATGACATGTATCATATATCTCAACTGAATGTGGAAATGATGTGATTGCTTTGGTTTCGAAACAAAAGAATGTTTTTGACTTCTGTATTGTATTAGTGCAGATTGTCAATCTTGATTCCAGGTTGATACCTGTCTGTGTTGATCATTGGAGTAGATTCTGAAGACCACACCAGCGATTCAGAGAAGCACTTGTTGCCAAGCAAATAATTTTCTGTGATCTCTGCAGCTGTTAGAACACAATTCAACTACTTGTCGTGTCTTTTGGGTGGTGTTCTTTTGGATTCATGAGAGAAATAGAGAGAGAGAGAGAGCATTAGGGTTAGGGGATCTACCGTCCGATGTAGAGGAGGAGGGGTTGGCCATGGCGGTTCGTCGGTGAGAGCTGCGGGTCTCCCGACGGCGGCGTCTTCCGGGGCGTTGGCGATCTCCCTGGGGTAGAGGCGGCCGGTGGTGGATCCCGTCGCTGGAGCGCACCCTACCGATCGGTCTAGGGTTTGTCGGTTAGGGTTTGTGGCAGCACGGTGAACCTCGTGTTGCGTGCCGCCGGCCCCCACCCCTCTTTTATATGGCGCTGGCGACAGGGGCCCACCAGCCAATTGGGCTGGGCGCCCCGATCGTATGCGATCAAAGGGGAGACATTTGGTCATAATATGCCTGAGATGAGATCATTCTAACATTCTCCCCCTTGATCTCAATCTATGCTTTATCTTTAATTACTTTTGACTTTACTCATTCCATCACAGATTGGTGCATAGAACATGTCTCATCGTCACGGTCAATCACGATAGATTCAACAAACTACAATACACCTCCTTGTTCAAATAGTTACTTTAATCTTTTGGGCCATCTTTTAGTTCAGAATCATAGGCTTTCCCTTAAACCCATGCCGCTATATGTTCTCTCAACACGTTGGGTGGTAAGCCTTTAGTAAGCGGATCCGCTAACATCTTTGTGGTACTTATATGCTCAAGATTTATAATTTGATCCCGAACTTTATCTTTCACAACATAGTACTTTATGTCAATGTGTTTGGCAAAGACCACTTGACTTATTGTTGTAGGCATACATTATCATGGGTTCATTATCGCAGTACAACTTAAGTGGTCTATTGATGTCGTCAACCACTTTTAAACCGGGTATGAACTTCTTTAGCCGTTCACTGTCCCCGTAGCCTCATAACATGCTACAAACTCGGCATACATTGTGGACGATGTAGTGACGGTTTGCTTTGAGCTTTTCCACGATATAGCTCCTCCAATGAGTGAACACATATCCGGATGTCGACTTTCTATCATCTCCCGCAAAATCGAATCAGATACCCCACTATATGGAGTGAGTCCGATCTTCAGATGTCATCATGAGGCCTTTGTTCCTTGCAAATAACGCAAGACTTTCATTATCAATTTCCAATGTTCTATTCGAGATTGCTCGAATCGCCAAGTAACCCAGAACAAACGCTAAGTCGTATGCGTGTACACACTTGAGCATACCGCAAGCTTCCGACACCAAGCATATGGAACCGATTTCATTTGATCGAGCTCGATCGTTCCCGGGCATTGAAAATCCCCATATCTGTCGCCCTTGACTATAGGTGCGGTGAAGGACTACATTTATGCATACCAAATTTCTTTAATACTTTCTCTATGTATGCTTTTGTGACAAATCCCAACATACCCTTGTTTTATCCCTGAATTTCGATCCCTAGAACGAACGAAACTTCACCAAGATCTTTCATATCAAAGTTTGAGGACAAAACTTCTTTGTTTCAAGAGTGATGACATCACTACTAGCCAAGAGGATATCATCCACATACGTGATTAGGAAGATAAACTTCCCATCTTTAAACTTTGTATAGACACGCTTGTCTTCTACATTCTCTTTAAACCCAAATTTTCTTATTGTCTCACAAACTTCAAGTACCACTTGTCTTGAAGCTTGCTTTAACCCATAAATCGATTTCTTTAGGCGGTATCCCATTCTTTCATTTCCTTCCACGACAAAACCTTTCGGTTGTGCCATGTAAACATTTTCCTCCAAATCCCCATTAAGAAATGTCGTCTTTACATCCATCTGATGTAACTCTAAATCATAATGTGCTACTAATGCCATTATGATTCTGAAGGAATCTTCTACAGAGACCGGAGAAAAGGTCTCATTGTAATCAATCCCTTCTCTTTGCGTAAAGCCTTTTGTCACAAGTCGCGCTTTGTATCTTTCTACATTCCTTGGGAGTCAAGCTTTGTTTTGTAGACCCATTTACAACCCTCTGCTTTTGACTCCTTTAGGAATAATTTCAAGTCCTGCACTTTATTAGCCTTCATGGACCTCATTTCCTCTTCCATGGCCTCAAGCCATTTTGAAGAATTTTCGCTTCATGGCTTCTTCAAATGAGGTGGGATCATCCTCCATTTGAAATTCCTCAGTATGATAAACTGATAATCATCGAAATAGTGATCTTCTTACTCTTTGAGACCTCCTGGGCCTCCTCATTTTGTACATCTTCTGCTTTGAGGTTGCTGTTGCTCCCTTCATCCGTGGTAATGGGTTCTATAGGATCTCAAGAACAGTTCCTCATTCTCATTCATTGTTGCCACAGAGGAACAATAACAGTCTTTGTCACCACAATGTCTTGCACCGTCGGTGCAGCGACAGCAAGTGATGTGAAGAATGGCTCTTGAATCATCGGAGTGGGCACATACGCCCGCTTCTCTTCAAGATCAACCTCTCGAGCTACCATACTCCCCCTCATCATTTCATCCTCTAAGAAGACAAATGTGTCTCGCTTTCTACAAACTTTGTATATCTGTCTCGACAAGAGAAACGAAAACCTTTTGACTTTTCGTGGTAGCCAATGAAATGGCAACTTACTGTTTTGGGATCAAGCTTCCCAAGGTTTGGGTTAAATACTTTAGCCTCATCAGGACTCCCCCACACACGTAAGTGGTTTAGTGAGGGAGCTCTTTCTGTCCACAACTCGTACGGTGTTTTGGGCACCGACTTACTAGGCACTCTATTGAGAATATGAATGGCGGTTTTCAACGCCCCATCCATAAACTCAATGGGAGTGTGGAGTAGCTCATCATGCTTCGCACCATATCCATCGTGGCACGGCGTCTTTCACCTACTCCATTTTGCCGAGGTTCGCCTTGTAGAATATCGAGCCACTATGCTATTTTCTGTAAAAACCTTGCAAAGGGTCCGGAACTTGTCCATATGGGGTATGTCGATCGTAGTACTCCCCCACGATCGATCGAACTATCTTAATCTTTAAATCGTGTTGGTTTTCAACTTCAAATTTTTAAATATCTTGAATTTATCCAAGGCTTCATTTCTTTCTTTGATTGGATAAATATATCCATAACGGGAGTAATCATCCGTGAATGTTATGAACGAGTCATATCCATCCACACTTTTCACAGGAAAAGGACCACAAATGTCTGTGTGAATAATTTGTAGAACTCCCCGGCTTCTTTTTGCGTCTTTCTTAATTTTCTTTACATATTTTCCTTTAATGCATTCTCTGCATTGTTCTAAGTCCGAGAACTCTAATAGAGGAAGAATATCATTCTTAACTAGTCTTTCTATTCTCCCCCTCGAAATATGGCCTAAACGACAGTGCCATAATTTCGACGATGCCTTATGAGTTCTCTTTCGTTTTCTGTTCGCATTCTCAGACGAGGATATACGCTCATTCACATCACATACGGAATTCACATTTTCACGAAGTGACAATAAATAAAGCTCATCTTGTTTGATGGCAAGACCAACACATTCTTTATTAAACATTATTTCACACTTCCCATTTCCAAAATGACAATTATAACCATCATTGTCCAATTTTGAAACACTAATCAAATTTCTCTCAGAAAGAGGGAACATAAAGAACATCTCTAAGTAAAGAGTGAAACCATCACTAGCTCTAATGAAAGATCGCCAACGGCTTCAACTTCAGCTTGGATTCCATTTGCGACTTTAATGCATCTTTCTTTTCTTTGCGTAGTCCTCGTCGAACGGAATCCCTGTAAAGAATTAGCAACATGAACAGTTGCTCCTGAATCAATCCACCAAGTAGATTTCGAATATTGCACATACAGGGATTCATTTATAAAGGTAATAATGTTCTCACCTTTCTTTGCCATTATCATCTTTAAGTAATCTGAACAGTTCTTCTTGTAGTGTCCCGTTTTTTTGCAGTGAAGACACTGATCTTTGTCTACTGCAAATTTATTCTGTTGAGGCTGATAGACATGGGTTTTTCCCTTGTTCTTTGAGGAGAAGTTACTGTTGAAGTTCCTTTTCTTGTTGTCCTTCACATAGTTGATAGAACCACCATGTGAAGATTTAAATCTTTCCTCCTCTTGCACACACATAGCTATGCACTTTTTAAATCCCATTTCTGGTCGCATGTTGTAGTTGACAACAAAGGTGTCAAACTTTTCCTAAGAAGGAAGCAAAATCAAATGAATAAGGAACTCATCCTTGAGAGCCAAATCCATTGGTTTAAGCTTGGATGCCAAGTTACTCATCCTTAGTATGTGCTCTCTTATGCCAACGCCACCACCGAGTACCTTTACATCACAAGTCGCTTAATCACCGTGTAGCATAAGTCTTTGAAGAGCCAAGAACCGACTCTTTATTTTCTCAAGGTACTATGTGACAAGTGTCACATCTGCGATTGAGCCCACAATTGCGTGCTCAATCGTGTTCTTTATCACACCAAATATTTCTTGTTGGCAAGGACCCACTTTTTATGATCAAGATCATATGACATTTTATGGGAGCAAAGTCCTCTGCTTGGTCTGCCGACAAAGATTAGCCTCATTTGCCTCCTCACCGGTGCCCATGTGCTCAGAGGACACGGTGTGGTGACTACCCACCCACCTCACCAAAATGAAAGCCAAGTCTATCTTTTCTTCCATTCACCGTAATTGTCTCCTTTGAGAACCGGATATCTCGATGTAGCCCATCAAAGAATATCCTCCCGAAACACAATCCATATATAGTGAGAACATTTATAATAACAATAATCGCATGCCTTAGTTTCAACGTTGGTTAAAATTAAAACATACAATTTTATCTATACATTAAATCTATATCATCGTTAGCGTAAATAGAAATAATGCATAAAATCATCAATTAAAATTATAATATCATTATTATCAACGCTGGTCGAAAAATAACAATATTATAATTCACAACAATTCTTAAAATTAAATTCTCCGTTGGTTCAATTTAATTAAAAGAATTAATCAACATTTAACTTTTGCAATGAAACATAAAATTATTCTAAATTAATTCATTCTCGTAAGCATTATTATCGTACACATTTAATCTCCGAAAAATAACACGTTGGTGCAAAAATTACGAGATTTGAGTCAAATTCCATTCAAATTCATTCAAAAATGCTTCAAAATAATTAAAATTAATTTTTCGAGTTACTGCTCAAAACCGCAAAGTTATCGCTTAAACCGCCATTTCGCCCATTCAACATGACTCTCATTACACGTCACGGCTTACCCGCCGCCGCCTACGATGGTGGATCCTGTCACGGAGCGCTCTCACCGATCGGTCTAGGGTTTGTCGGTTAGGGTTTGTGGCGGCACGGTGAACCTCGTGTTGCGTGCCGTCGGCCCCCACCCCTCTTTTATATGGCGCTGGCGACAGGGCCCACCAATTGGGTTGGCGCCCGATCGTATGCGATCAAAGGGAGGCATTTGGTCGTTGGGCTAAATGCCTGAGATGAGATCATTCTAACACTACTGTGTCCACGTGAAAAGTCACAAATTGTCTGTGATCTCTGCAGCTAATTTGCACACATTTGAAGTTGGATTTGTAGCAAGTGAGATATTCTTAAGCAGCCAAAGTTACACAAAAAAACAATTATATTGCTTTAGCACCTGCCTTTCGGCTCTTTCCTTTTGATAAAGATGGGACCATCAACTAGATGGAGAAAAATATTTACCAAAAAGTCCTCGAGAACCAAATATTTATCAGCTAGATGGCAAATTGAGAGTGCCATCAACTAGAGACAGAGATCATATACAGTAAACACACAGAAGAAGAACCGAGAACCAAAAAGTCCAAACGGTTCCGTGCCGCCAATGCCTACGCGTTGGGCCCCTCAAATGCATCTGAGCCGTCCATCTCCGAATATCCATCCCAAATATCCCGATCAGACGGTCAATAAACAACCGAACGCTCTACTGTAACCCAGCCATCGCGGCAATAAATATGGGGAGGTCGCCTCCGCCTCAAACCCTCTCTGCATCCGGCGCTACTCCCCTCCGCAGCCAAGGGTTCCCTACCTTGTCGCCGATTTTTTTTCGAGGGGAGAGATTTGAAGAGGCGGCACCATGATCGTGTACAAGGATCTGCTTAGCGGTGCGTGGTTTCGATCCTGTTGTTTTTCTCCGATTTTTTTTTTTGGGTCGTTTCTGGTTGGGTTTTGTGTTGTGTTGGGGAGTAGGAATTGGGGGGCGCGCCATGGTTAGATCTGATGGATTATATGTTCAAAGAGTTATCTGCGCTGGTTTTGGGTTGGCGATCCGGAATTACTGAAAAAAAATCGCGTTTTGCTCACTTGATTGAGCTCAAATCGTTAGATCTGCTCGTGGGTTTGGGTTTGAACTTGATTTGTGGCATATAGGATTGTCTCTGTTGGTAGACGTGTGAGTGTATGTGTCATGGATTTGACTGAATCTGTTGTGTTTGGTGTGTTGCAGAGGATGAGCTCCTGTCGGATTCGTTCCCGTACAGGGAGATCGAGAACGGCATGCTCTGGGAAGTCGATGGCAAGGTATGTGCGCTCATCTGGGTAGGCGAATTCGCCAGTGCTATGCTGCTATTTATTTGGTTGTTCTGTGCCGTGCTCGATTAGCTTAGTGTAGCGGAGTTATGTGGAATCCGGTTAATTGGGACCTATTGGCTTGTTAAATACCTGATCTGGATTAAACATTCGTTATGTGTTACTTGGGTTGTTTGTTGATTACACAATGCCAATCTGTTGTTTTAGTGCGTGGTTATTTATGTGACGTTGAATGCTTGCAGTGGGTCATTCGAGGAGCTGTTGATGTTGACATTGGCGCCAATCCATCTGCTGAGGGTGGTGAGGATGAGGGTGCCGATGACCAAGCTGTGAAGGTGGTTGACATTGTCGACACCTTCCGTCTTCAGGTTGCTCCCTCTTTAATTATCTTTGCTCTTGTGTAGGATAGAGTCTGCATTTGATCATTGTGCTAATAGTGTGTTGCCTTCTGCAGGAGCAACCTGCCTTTGACAAGAAGCAGTTTGTGACCTTCATGAAGCGCTACATCAAGAACCTCACCCCCAGGCTGGAAGCGGAGAAGCAAGAGCTTTTCAAGAAGCAAATTGAGAGTGCCACCAAGTACATTCTTGGCAAGCTCAAGGACCTTCAGTTGTAAGTTCTCTAATCGCTTTGCCAAGTTCAGGGAATAGTAATAGAGGAGGAATGCCATATCTTTGAACTGCATGCAACACAATCTCTCCAAATTTCTACTTAAAATGTGAATTAGCATTCTGTATTATCTGATCAGTCACCATCTTACACTATTCTTTGCTATGTGCAATTATTGATTCTTCATGTATGCACGAACCTCAGCTTACATGACTAATTGCTATTATGTATGCTAGATTTTTTTGCACTGTATATCATTATTTCTTTTACAAGTCTCTGTAGGCTTCATTTGTTTCCCACTGTGGAACATTATTTTGTACTGTTTATAAAGTGTGCACTGCTTATACTGAATATCTTGATCTGTTGCAGCTTTGTTGGTGAGAGCATGCACGATGATGGCTGTGTGGTGTTCGCCTACTACAAGGATGGATCTACCGACCCGACATTCCTGTACTTTGCGTATGGGCTGAAGGAGGTCAAGTGCTAGGCGCGGCTTCCGCTGAAATACTAGATGCTGTCTATGCGGTCGTTATTTTTTGGTCTAGTCAGTATTGTTGCCAGTTGACTCTAGTAGGGTCCAGTGTTGGTGCCGGTAACTATCTGTTTGCTTGTTCTGGATGTTGAGATGAGTCCTTTGAAAACTTTCGGATGATTGGATTATGCTTGAAATGTGGTATTTGTTTTGTAATGGCCAAAGATAGATGAATCATGAAATTGTTGTGGCATCGGTATCCCAATGTTCTACTAATTGTGTGTGACGAAAAATGGCTGTGTATTTGCTTACTTTGTGAGACTGGATGCCCTACCATCTACTGCATTTCTCATCTGACATGTGAAATCAAAATATTGCTATCATACTGTTATGTCTCTCATGGTGAACATCCCCCTGGTGTCCCTGCAGAAGGGATGGCGAGACATTGCATTATTCGTGCACACTGCAAATCAGCAAATGATATCTCCCTCTCGGTTGCAGAAGCTGATTTCCCTTACCTGAAAAGAAAGGTCTTGAAAAAGTTATTTGGATTGGTAGGACCAGGAATCGAAAAACCGGATCCGGCCGAGAGGCCGGTACCGGTCACCGGCCGGTTACCGGAAAAACCGAAAACCTAAAAAATACCGGTCAAATTTTGAATTGAAGTTTTCCCGGAACCGGAAACCGGTCCGGTTATCGGCCGGGAACCGGAAAAACCGGTTGAAATACCGAAAAAAAGAGAAAATTTGTAATTAGCAATTTGAAATTTGAAATAATACAATTTTAAAAGTTCTAAATATACTGAAAACTAATGTTTCAATACATAATCTAACATAACAATACCTAAACCAACTGAAAAAGGGTATTATAGAGTCAAAAAATTAAATTTGAATTTAAATATCCTGACCGATTTTTTTTTACCGCCGCCCTCCGGTAAACCGGTTACGGGCGGTATTTTTTACTCTAGGACACATTGCCTTAGAAGGTATCACCGCAGGCCTGATCAGACGGCCATTTATATACGTTTTAGTGAAATCAAATTAACCCCAAACTTAGAGGAGGACGACGGACACCATCTCGTCTAAAGAGGAAACACGCAAATGCGACACTCGGATGCTGCCTTTGATTGAAACAGTAACTTGTATTGTCTGAAACTGAAAGGGAAGAACAGGTATTCAGGTCCTCCTTTCGAGCTTTGGTATTCAGGTAGTTTGTTTGTGGCATGTAAGTGATCAATCTCTGCAGTTACCTTGCACATTGGTGATTTCTGGTTGATCTCTCTCTCTCTCTCTCTCTCTCTCTCTCTCTGCAGTTGAGTTGCACACTGCAGGCCAACCAGCTTATTATGAGTACGACTTATAGTAGTAATCTGCCCAGTTTGACTTTCTCTCTCTCTCTCTGCAGTTGAGTTACACACCGCAGGCCAGCCAGCTTGTTTTGAGTACGACTTACATTAGTAATCTGCCCAGTTTGACTTTCTCTCTCTCTCTCTCTCTCTCTCTCAGCTTGAGTTGCACACCGCAGCCACCACTTGTTCTCGAGTACAACTTACATTAGTAATCGCCCCTTGACTTTCTCTCTCTCTCTCTCTCTCTCTCTCTCTGCAGTTGAGTTGCACACCGCAGGCCAGCCAGCTTGTTCTGAGTACGACTTACAGTAGTAATCTGCCCGGTTTGACTTTCAGTAGATGGCTAAAGGGTAAAAGCCACTGCTTACGAGTAGTAGTTGGAGACGCAGCTGGGCCTCTGCCCGATCGACAATTGAAGAAAATACTGAAAAATCATCATTGTCTCAAGAAAAATAAAAAGATTTAGAGGTCGTGTGTACAGTACAACATATCTATGATTTTAAACACAAAACTTGTTCAAAAAATATATATGATTTTTCATAGTTGCAACAATAAAAAAAATTGGCAACATTTCACAATCATGGTGCATTCACAACAAAATTGAAACAAGAGAGTATAGAAAAGTGCTGCAACAACCACATCTTAGGAGAACACATGCAACATTTTAGCATAATAAATAAACATTTCAAAGAATTATTGCTGCTAAAATCAAAACAAGTAAATGCAACGCCTTATTATTTCACAACAATAAAAAAATGGCAACATTTCGCAATATATGTCTGTTACTTTGTCACAAGGTTCCTATCCTTACTTGTCTCACAGTGAGGCGATGGACCAACACCACCATGTGGTTGTCCACCCTCCGGGCCTCACATTCGACTCACTTTTCAACAAGTCTATTAGGTTGTCCAACATTCTGGACACAACCCTCAACTCTTCACCAAAACCATTGGCAAACCACCAACACTCTCTTTTGATTGATAAACACATTTGTGTGACAAAACTACTTGTATATATAATATTTTATGTGGACTTATCAAGGTGAATATGACTTACAAGGGATTTTAACCTTGTCAAGGTAAATATGCCCTACATGGGTTTGTATGTGGGTAATAGGAATTATCTAAGTATCATGGCATTCAAAAGTATTATTTCAATATTTAAAGTAATAATAAATATATGAATTGTTGGTTCAAAATGATCAAGGAATGCGACTTGCCTTCTTGCACAAAGTCCTGTAGATACTGACTGGTCTTGTCCTGTGTCTTCTGGAGTCATGATCTAATGAGAAGCAATGCAATAAAATAAACTAAGTAAAATATGGCTCGATAAGAAATGAGCTGGGAATAACATGCAAGTAAAAATAAATAGAAAATAAACTTAAAGGAAGGTGGTGTGGGAGGGTGGGTATTTATATGGTGTTTAATTGGATTGAATAGAGTGGAGAAATGGATTTCTGGGCTCAAACCGACTGAAATAGATATATAATGTTGAATTAGGGTTTTGGAAATGAATAGTGTCAGATGATCAATAGTACTAATTTTACTATTTATAGACAAAAATGAGTAGTAAACAGTAACACAAATTACTGTTTTTGGTTAGTGAACAATAATTGAATTATTGTGCTATGAACAGTAAACACCAAAATAGAAATGAACAGTGATGGGACTGGCCCAACCACTGCGCGGCCCATGGCCCATTCAGCCAGGCCATTTGGCCCAGCGCACGGGAGCAGCTGGAGGCGCGCGGCTGAAAGCCACGCGCGCTCGCCCGAGCCGACGGAGGGAGAGTGGCGGCAATGGCGGTGGCCGACGACGGAGGAGAAAGGTGCAGTGAGCATCACGGAGGCGCAGTGGTTCCATTTTGGGGATTTGGAGGAGCGGAGGAGGTGTAAAGGTGGGGCGGTGGCAGTGGAGGCGCACGACCGGAGCAGGGGAAGGAGGCGGCGACGATCCGGTGGCGCTTCGGCGAGTATGAATGGTGGAGAAGCATCAGCGGGTGGAGGGGAGTTCAACGGAGGTGGTGGGGTGGATTGAGTTGGTCTGAGGTGGCTTGTCCACGAGAGCCATGGGTAGCGCGGAGGAGGAGCTCGTCGCCGGCAAGCTCCGGTGAGGGAGGAGGTGGGGCAAGGTGGGGGAAAGAATCGCGGTGGCGGGGCGGAGCCACTGCCGGAGTTGGGAGGTAGGGAGGCAGCGAATTTTACCTGTTGCTCGTCGGGGAAGAAAGAAGACGGCGACGGAACTTCTTCAAATTCAGCAGGCACCGGTGACGAAAAGGCAAAGGAAGGTGGGGGAGGTGGAAGTGACAAAGAGAGCTTGCCCGGGGTGGTTTTTATAGGGCCGGGAAGGCGGTGGCGCCAGTAGGGCGGCGACAATAGGGAGGCGACGTGGGTGGCGGGAATGGTTTGGCGGCGCGGGAGATGAGAGGGGGCGGCATGGGCAGGGTGATGTAGAGGCGGCGAAGGCGGTGGAAGGTGCTAGGGGTAGTGCGTGGCGCGGCGAGCTGGCGGGTGAAGGAGGCGGTGCTGGCGGGGATGACGTCGTGGGCGATGATGAGCGGGAAGAGGAGGAAGAAGGGGGAGGCGCTCGGGAGAAGAAGCCGTTTTCGGCTGAAGAAAACGGGAAAACCGAAGAGGATAGCGCATTTTAGGTTGAGGTTTTCGAAAAAGGAAAGTTTTCAAATTTCAACCAAAAGATTCAAAAAATTTTGAAATTTTCAGATTTTCGGGTTATTTCACTCCATGACCTTGAACGGAATATTCCTCGTCATCGCAGCCGCCGGGTGCCAGGCGACCAGGCCTGCGTCGTGGAGTTCGTCGAGGATATTCAGGAGGAAACGGTCGGTCGACTCGGGCGTAAGTTGGGGTTCGAGCCCGAGTTCCACTCCGACTCGACTCGGGCTCGGATCGGTAACCAGACACGAGGTGAAAATGAAGCAAGCAAAGCAAATGCATATGCATGAAAGCGGCAACGAGGATGTGTGTGGTAGAGATAAATTAATCGTGGAATACTGGAATTGTCATGCAAAATTTACAAGTTGATGCGTCTTACATGCAGCAGCAAGAGTATCATCTTCTCGTCTTCATGTTCATTGCTAATGGTTATCTTGTTGGGGTATAGCCGTATAGTAGTACTTCGGCACAAGTTCAACTTCTTTTACCACCATTCCATTGCAGCAACTTAATTGATGCAGCCGCTCTGAATTACCAATGTATTTCTAGTCTACCAGTACAAAGACACCTGAAGTTACAAAAACATAGAAACAAGCCCCAGAATGGGCGGACTGCGTGAAAGATCGAGTGATTACCGATTAGGCTGGAAATTCTCATGTCTTAATCACCGGGCAAGAAGCTAATATGGTATAAGCTGTGATCACTGGCAGAAAAGGAAGAACTCAACAGCCTTGTAACCACTACAAGAAGTAAACCCAGCTCTAATTGCAACTTAGGAGCTTAAATAGGATTGTACAACAAGTCCTCCAACCTCATGGCCAGACCAAGTCACCGGCTGGGAACAGATTACATTAGAACCGTTGCGGTTGTGGTGGTATGAAACTACGAGTAATCATACAGGGAGATGCTCTTGTCGTCAGACACGCTGGCGAGCCGGCCTGCACGGACCCCTGTCCCTCCCGGTGGTCGGAAGGCCACAGCCCAGACCTGGTCGGAGTGGTTGCTCATCGTCTGCACCGATGACCTCGTGTTGATGTCCCAAAGCTTGACTGTGCGGTCGCTGGAACCTGTCGCTACCGCCATGCCGTCTGGGCTCACATCAATGCTCAGCACCCAGCTCGCGTGCCCTGACATGGCCCCGATGAGGCTCTTCTCCTTGGCGTCATATATGTGGATGTGGCAATCGTCACAGGCAGTGAAGAGCACGTGGGGGTCCACTGGGGAGAACACCATGGACCTCACCGGCATGTGGTGGCCTTCAAGGTGGTGGAGGAACTTCATTCGAACCGCATCGTACACAGCAATGGTGCCATCCATGGACCCACAGGCTAAGAGCCTGCCATCGGGGCTCCAGGCGACTGAAAGGACGAACTTGCCGCTACCTGTTTTATCAGGGCGAGCTCCCTCCGGACGCGGGACAGGAAGGCTGGTAATTGGCTGCCACTTCTCCGTGTCCCAGAGCTTCACTGACCCACTGCCACCACCAGCTGCAGCAAGAGCATTACCCTGAGAAGGAAAGCATTTGGTTGAGGCAATTCAGTCAATAAATAGATCAAGGAAAGAGCATTCAAATTGACAAAGTGAGGCCACTGGAAAAACAGGACTCATTTTGAGCAACACTCACATACTGTCCAAATGTGACTATAAAGTACTAGGTTCATTTAATAAGAAAACAAAATTAAAAGTATATGTTAACCAACATTTAAAATACAATGGACTATGGAGGCTTCAAAGCATTACCTAAGCAAAATGAACTCCAGCCATCATTAAATTCATCTCTACAATTAATTGCACTGTTCACCATCAACTTAATTTACTGACAGTTTGAAAGAGCCAAGAATTAACTACTTTGATCCTCAAATAGAATCATCAAGAATGCATAGTACAGCATTATCATCAAAGTATAAGCCAATAAACCAACACACAAACAATTACACATGCTTTGCCAACAATACATGTAATTACTAATTAGCTCAATTTCACATGATCGGTCGCTCTAACAAACATATCTTACTAGTTACTAAAGTTACTGCAATTTTGAAAGAAACAGTGAACATGGTGATCACAAAAACCCAGAGAACCAGGAATGAAGGGACATTGTACCAACAATTAACAAATGCAGGTCAACGAACAGGAGCAAACAATTAAAAGGTTAAACTTGCCTCCCTAATTTAGCAACCACAAACCTCTCCAACTCTCCTGCTTAATCATTTTTCTGGTGGCTGCAAAAATATCAATAGCAGATTGGAATAGCTTGAAACTAATCGATAATGTGCCATAGTTTTTCTTTAACTACACAAAATGCGCCAAACCTGCTAAAGTCTAAGCCACCGCAAAATGCCAGACAACGCCGCATTTTCATGGCATTCTATACTGAAATGAAATATACTAAAATGACCACAAATCTTTTTTTAAAAAGTCACACATTTCATCAGTTTTGACCCTCAGTACACTGCCAAAACCACGATAGATCTTTAAAAAACTCATGAAATCCGGATCATAGCCACATTTTCACTTCACGGCATTCTATACTCGAATCAGCTAAGACGACCGCACCATCTCACTAAAATCCCACAGCTTTCAATGCATCTCCCCCCTCGAATCTACTAGAACTACCTCACAATCGCCAGCAAGATCAAGTAGGATCGCCCAGAGCCTACCTTCGGGTGGAACTGGATGCCCCAGACCTCGGAGGGCGGGGCATCGAGCGCGGCGACGGAGGCGCCGGAGTCGACGTGGAAGACGCGGACGTAGCTGTCGAGGGAGACCGCGGCGGCGATGGCCCCCGCGGGGTGCGCGGCGAGCGAGACGACCCCGAGCGCGTGTCCGCTCGCCGGCGTGGCGGCGGCGGCCAGTTCGTCGGTGCGCCAGAGGCGGACGGTCTCGTCGAGCGCGCCGGTGAGGAGCAGCGCTGTTGGGCGGTGGTCGGCCGCGGGCACCCACGCCGCCGCCCAGATGGACTCCTCGTGCGCGCCGTCCACCGACTTGAGCCCCGCGAGCTTCATCCCCCTCTCTCCGCAAGGAAGACGAAGATGCGAGGCGAAACCCTAGGACATAGGAGTGCGGGAGACGAGGGGTTCGTGGGTATTAGAGAGAGACAGAGAGATGCGTTTATTAGAAAAATATAACTATTCCGCTTGTTTAAAAATGAAAAAAAAAAACTGGTTGAGCTGATTCATATTGGGCCTTAAAGGCTGCATTGGGCCTAGTTGCGTTCGGCTCGGTCCACTTGCACATGAGCATCAATAGCAAAAAAAAAAAAAAACTGTAGCAATTTTTCGCTTTTCAAGATTTCATTCACTGTAGCAATAGGTGATACTGAACTTTGTGGTCTTGAGCTGACTGGAAAGCAGGACAGAGACAGTCGAACAAACTTATCAGAGCTAATGTGAAGATTGGGACTATGAGGCTTTTGTTTCAGTTTCAGTTTAGCTGTGTAGAGGGAAATGCTGCCATTGGTACGATTTATCTACAATAACTTGTTCAAGCGTTTCTCTTCATTTCAGAGAGAGAGAGAGGAAAGATGACAAGGTGGGGAGTATCTAACAGCGAGTGAAGGAGGGATGTGTGAGCTCACCTCACAATTTTGGGATGATTTAGTCGATCATTCGGAAGAGCGGAGCAGTTGTCATCTACTCCTTACCTATTAGCAAACGAAAACATAATGAAGTCCCTTACAGTTCAGTCTTACACATGAAGAACTCATGAATTGCTTATGGGTTTCTTTCTGTGCAAAACTGTTTACCTTGTTTTGTCTTTATGTAACAGATATATGAGATATGTAGATCAGGGAAAGGAGAGAGAGACTGAATCGTGTACTGAGTGGATCAGATCTGTTTGTTTGTGTCAGTGGTTATTCCACTTTATCTTCCACTGTTCCTACTGTTTTACGCTAGCTTTTCAGATGAAATCGATGGAAATTACTCCTAGCAACAATACTGGAATCAATGGGCCGCGAAAAAGTGTTTTACTTACGATGATTGAAGTAGGCCGTGCATAAGCATGCATTCAATATGTATATACAGCGTACTAGCTAGTAGTGTAGTTTGGTTTTACTAATTAAAAGGTACAACGAGTAATGTAACCCGGTCCAGTTTTGACCTGTGAGTGTTAGTATGATACTCCCTCTTGTGCCATGGATATGACAATAGTGCTGGTGGCACTAGGTCAATTGGATGGTTGATAAAAGTTGGTAAAGCAATTAGATATTATAAATCCTTAGTATGTACTTGGAATAACTCCATAACATGATACTCAAAGAACAAGCCTAACTCATGGAATTTCCTCGGTAAATAGAAAACAATAACAAAATAAATTATTAACATGAACTAGACCCCTATGCAAATCATAGTAAGTTACTCATAATAAAACAATATCAAATCAACACCAAATCAAATGTAAGTAAACTTTATTTAACCTACACCATTGATAGTTTATAATACGAAGAACAAATTATAAAATGAGATGATCCATTTTCAATTCAAAATAAATGCACTATCACGGTTGGAAGGCATAAAATGCAGAAAATACACTTTCAACATCACCATTAGTTATTTTCAAGATTTAACACCCGAAACAAATCAAAATGTTAATAATTTTTACATACGAAATCGGAATTAAATGAATCTTTTTCCTAAATTCACATAAAATCACCCTATGTAAGAATATACAAAAAAATATTTGGTTTTTATTACTGTTGAATTTATTTCTTCGTTTGTATTTTGTTTTCGGTTCTTTCGAATAGACGTTGGAATTAGCGACCCACTCTCTGAACAACACAAGCAAGATCAAGGCAAGCACCTCCGTTGATCATGTTGACCTAGTATTTTAATTATTGTACTTTGTTTTGTAAATCCTATTATGCATGCGTGTATATTGTGTATGAAAAATGCTATTATTGGGAAAATTGTAGTTGTAATCCTACTTGCTACATTTATCATTTTGAAATATTGATCATCTACTGTTGTAACCATTAGAATATTGGTTAGACATTATGCAATGTCAATTGGGAATTTTTTAGTGAGGTTATCACACAAAAGCAATTAGAGTGATATATTTTCTGAAAAATTGATAAAAAGACAATATGATATTTTGATAATTTGGGAATATTTTGAAAAATGTCCAGATAAGGTGTCTCTGATATTTGATATGAAAATCTTAGTTTTAGACACGGGCGAGTTATATTGTATTATGAAAAAGTGAGGATTTCGACTCACTAGTAGATAGGGTGGAGTTCTTGCTCGTAGTCAATTAATGACTGAAGCCAGCAAATTCAGGACTAAGACCTAATCGTATAACCGTATGTGCTAGGATGAGGTAGCCGTAGCTAACTAAGTTATTGAATCATAGCCTTACATGATAGTAGGCAGAAGTAGTGCAAGTAATTTTTATTACTGTCACAACTGCGAATGGATCACTTCAACGGGTTTCTATTCGGATGAAGTGAGAGACTCACTTGATGGGTTTTTATCTGGACAAGTGAGGGACTCACTCAACGGGTTTCTATCTGTTGAGTGAGGAGTCCTTTTACTATGGGTTTCTATCCGAGTAATTGAGGATAATCATTCGCAGGGCTAGTGCAAGGTTAGGGCTAGATAATGTAAAGGTTATGTCATGAACTCTAGACTGCTTACCTTTCGATAGTGAGCAGTGATATAGATATATTCCAGGCAACTGGAATACCGTATACTATGGGTAAAGTTGTACACCTCTGCAGAGTGATAAACTATTCGAATAGTCGTGATCGCGGTCATGAGCGTTCTTAGTGCGGCTAGTACGGCGGTAAGTTTGTTTTTCAAACTGTTTTGTCACAAAAGGTTAGGGTAATGACATGGGGTTTTTAATTTGCTGAGTTAACCGCCATGTCTATGGCTAGATTGCTATGTCTATAGCAGAGATGTCATTTCTATGGCTAATTTGCTATGTCTATAGTAGGACTGTTATTTCTATGGTTGAACATAAATTTGTTAGTGCCATTTCTTTGGCTGAAAATGAATATATTTTTGCTTGCAACCGATTAGGGTTGCGACATTGTTATTATTTTGATTCGGTTCCTTACTTACTGTCATGTACTTACTTTTCTTAAACTGTTCTTTTAAATTATGTTATAAATTACTACTTATGAATATTGCAAATAAAAGTGGCTTTGAGCAAAAGAACTTGTAGAGTAGAGTCATTCATTTGATAGCCTTGCATCTAATATATATATTTACGATACACTACAAGTCTTGCTGAATACGTATTGCACTCAATCTTGCTATTGTTGTTGGTTTAGAGTTTACAGAGGAGCCGACGCCAGACGATGAGTTCTTTGCTCCTGGCACCAGAGAGTTCGGTGACGGATCTACCTAGGCCTTGTTCCTTGCCAGTTGCCTCCGGGATTGGATGAGCATGCCGCTATACTTTTGCTACTATTATTATGTCTTCCACTGCTATTTATTTTGTTTACTCTGATGACAAAATTTATTTAGCCGGTCGACCGTTGTTGCAATAATTGTTGTAATAGCTTAAGTAGAATACCCTTTTGCTTTACTTTAGTATGTGTTTGTATGGATGTGAATGCTAAATGTTGTGAATGTGTGTACTAGCCATTAATCCTGAGGCTAGCATAGTATACACATAAGATCTTTAGATATTCCACGCCGAGGGTCTGACAAAGACTCAGTAGGTATATAATAAATAATAAATATATAGCTTATCATTTATGAAGATTAATATAATCATCATCATCTTTTCATTAATGCAATGCTTGGCTATACTGCATATCTACATGCACATCTATTACCTTATACGGGTATAGCGGGGTGATCACCCGTCGATGAACTACTCTTTGCTTTGCCCTCTTTCATACAGGGTCCACCCCCTCCCCTCCCGTGGAGTCCCTACTGATATAGATTTATCTCTAGAGCGCTCTGGACTAGTCATAGAGTTTTCTCACCAACCGTACAGGACTAGTTTTATGACTTTCCCCACCAACCTGACTCATATGCAAATCCTTTAAATGATGTAAATGAAATTGATGCAATGTTTTTCGTTATCCATTAACATGATCCATCATCATTACAATGTCATCACCATGGCCATCATTCATAACATCATCACTATGGTATCATCATCTTTTTCAAATTAGCATCATGTTATTGTCATAAGCATAAATATATCATGGCAATTTAATTGTAAATACAAGTGGCAAACAAATCGATGTTTACTGCTCTACCATGCACTTGCCTTTTAGTAACAGAAACCAGAACGATGCAAATGCAACACCAAACTCAAAACAACACTCCCTAAACAAAGCCAATAATTCACTTCAAAATATGCAACAACGGTACAATAACATAAAACAAATCAACATCGCTCTTACGCGCAAACCCAACATAATTAACCCCTCTTCACCAGACATCCGATCCACTGTCCCGGTCATCAAACAACCATAACTTATAATCCTGAAATCCAAACATAGTAAACTCTATGTTTTCTGGAATCTAAACAAAATTGTATACTTTCTAGTTATGTAAATTATCTTATTAAGTCATATGAATCACCATTTTTGACCCCAAAGGTCAACCTAGAATATTACTCAACAACAGGCTTAACAATTTTATATCTATTTTTCTACCACACAAATAGTAGCATACCTTACCACTTATGGAAATTATCTATCTAAAACTAGTTATGATCATAATTTAATTCGAGCATCTACTGAAGGTAATAAAGTAAACCACACGACTGTTGTTAACGACAATGGAATTCTGGACAGTGGCGCTCCAGAAGCCATAACTTTTACATCGCTTAACTAAATTCAGTAATCTTGCACTGTATGATAATCTTAAACAATAACATATAACTTTCCTCACATGGCACAACTATGAAACAAAATGTAGATAGCAAGGCTCAACAACACAATTAACCAAAACAAAGCATAACCAAAACACCAATTCCTACTATCGATCTATCCTCAACTATGATTAAATGATAATCTAATAACGTATCAAGGATTTCCAAATCGATACCCCTCGAAAACAAACGACGAAGGAGATTGGATCACGAAACTATAATTTTCCCTCTTCTTTCACTTCTCCTTCTTCTCCTTCCTTGCTCTTCCTATGCACTAGCAGCTGCAAGACACGACACAACAGCAAAGAGGTGGGGACAACAAGCTAGGGCTAGTGGCAACAGTCACAAACGAGTAGCGACAACGGCAGATAGCTACAACAAGGTAGCGGTAGTGCAGACGAGGCTACGGCAGGCGTGCGGTAGGGCAACAGCCATGTCAATAAGGGGTGTGTGGCACTAGGGCTTGGCGACAGAGGTAGGGTTTGGCTCAACCCCTTTCCTTTTATTTGCAGAACTCTGCCCCCCACAACGAGTCTAATTCTTTTAATTAAATGGGTATTAGAGTCTACTAAATAACATACTAATGTTTTAGGACCCGTTTAGAGCGTATGAATTCCTCGAAAAAATTGCACATTACAAAGGCCCTACTTGTTTAGGTTTTTTATTTGGCTTATAAGCAAAAAAAGCAAAGTCTAAACAAAGGGGTGACCTTTTCGTCCAGCTTATGAAAAACTTAAGCCATTTAAAGCCTAAAAAGCCAAAGGTCATGGGAGATGTGCTTTTTTGGCTTTTGCGGAAGGAATATCCTTTTACCACTAAAGTTCGCTAAAATTATCCACTAAATGTCATTCATATATAACTCAAAATCCTTTCATTCTTTTCTCCTCTTTCCTCCTCCCCACACCGATTTCTTTTCCCTTCCCACTCCCTTTGGCTCCTGCATCCAACTCATGTCCTGTGCACTCGATGGGTTAGGGCATCCCCCGCCCTGACGTCCACCCCCCCTACGTTGTTTCCTCCACCCTAACATCAATGAAGACCCCGCCGTCCTCTTTCCCCAACTCCGTTGAACTCCAGGGATCTCCGTTGGCCCTTGTCCTCCCTCGATGGCCGCCGGTTTCCATCGACCTCCGCCCGATGTTGCCGCTCTCCGTCGACCTTCGTCGGCCTCCCTCGACCCACGCTTGTTAGCCGCTGTCCTCCCTCTACCCAGCGCCTGGCGCCGTCGTCCTTCGTCGATCTCCGTCGGCCACCATCCTCCGTCCGCCTACCTAATCATCCGCCCGACATCGACATTGTCCTCAGATCCAGATCAAAGTGAGTCATGCGAAAAATTGATGTGTCCGTGTATTATCTGAATTTCCTAGAATTTGATGTGTATTTTGTCATTCCTACCAGACATTTTTTAACCACCATGCATTACTGCAAGCACTCCATTAGATCAAGCTTGTGGCATCATAGGTTGGAAAGGTTTTTTACTAGAAAAGGGAGGGGAAACCTGCTTTATATATTTATAAAGGATAATAATGTACAAAAGAAAAGAGAGAGAATTTACATAAGGCAACAAATAAAATTTAACCAAAATTTCTCAGCCAAACTACAAAATCCTCCCGAAGAGAAGATTTGACCCTATGGATAACTAGGGCATAAGCTTCCCTAAACGTTCTCTTCCAAGCTGAGAATGACACCACTCCCTTGTTGAAAATAATGTTGTTCCGATGAGTCCAAATTATCCAGCACGCAATAATAACTATTTCCTTGAAACAACTCAATCGATATCTGACCTTACCCGCTTGAATAGGATCAAGTACTGAAAGAGACAAATCCCAATCTATCCCAATAGATGTCCAACACCTTTGACTAAAAGGGCAACAAAAAACAGATGCTTCAAAGATTCAGACGCATGGACAGAACACAAAACACACTCAAAGCTCTCAAGATGAAACTGCTTGTGATGAAGAAGATCTCTAGTGTTTAGCCTATCCTTCAAGAGCAACCAGAAGAAAAACTTTTCTTACTTAGACAATATGACTTCTAAAGCCAAACAAAAGGAAACGAAGTGGAGTTCTGTCCCATAAGATACACACACACACACACACGCTTGTTTAGGAATAAAGACATAAGAACCCCAAATGAAGGACCACACATCAGAACTATCAGGATGCAGCTCAAAGGAACTAAGCAAATCGGTTAGAGACTGAAGTTGTAGCAAAGCAATAGGCGATAGAGGTAGATGGAAGTTATCAAGAACATCCTCCTCGACCAAGAATTGAGAAACTAAAGCATCTTGATTCTCTGCAAATGAAAAAGATGAGGCCAATTGAATAGCAAGTAACAAAGTTCCACATATCCTTCCAAAAAAGGCAGGAGATGCCATTGAACACAGAACAACAAGAGAAACCTTTGAAACCATCTAGGAAATTAAGTAGATCTTTCCAGCAAAAAGGACCACAAACTCTACTTGAAAGAGGTGCCAATCTATTCTGATAGTAAGCCTACCAATTCAACTTTACCCAATAGATATCCACCTTGTTGAGGAACTTCTGCAGATGTTTCATCAACATGGCCTTATTTTGAACTCGAAGATTCAAAATTCCAAGTCCACCCTGCTTTTTAGGCCGACACACATCTCTCCAAGCCACTAGATATCCCTCTCTCTTGTTAATATCCGAACCATGCCACAAAGCATGCATTCGAGACCGATCAACTTGATTCGAAACCTTAGCAGGAAGCTTCAGGGAAGACATGTGGTAAATCGCTTGAGAAGAGAACACCGAATTAACCAATACCAATCAACCACCATAAGACAGAAAAGTAGACAAACCAGATAAGCGTCTACTAATTCTATCTAACAACGACAAATAATGCCAAAACTTTGGCTTTGACGAGCCCAGAGGCAATCCCAAATAAGTAAAGGGTAAAGACCCAATTTGACACCCAAAAGTGTTAGCCAAATGAAGCATTTTTGCCGAATCCACATTAATTGGCACAAGCGAAGACTTATGAAAATTAACTTTTAAGCCAGAGCCACTGAAATGTGCAATCATGCATTTTTAGTTTTATGTATGCATAGCTACTCCAAAACAAAAGTTCTATGTGTATTCATAGAGGAGATTATTATTTGTACACACTTCTTAACCAACTCTTTGCCATCATAGAGGGCTGTTGGCCAGTAGAAACCTTGTCGAAAAGCCTTTTCGATCAGCGTTCTGTAGGAATTATGAGTTCCACAGATACCCCCGTGTATATCATGAAGAAGGTTTAATCATTCTCTCTGCGATATGCATCACATAAGTATCCCTTGAGTGCCTCATTTATAAAGGACTCTTTCGACCAAAGTATAAATGATTTAACATGAGTAAATAAATATAAATGGGATATCTACCTTACTACATCATCCGAGGAGCTTAAATTTTTTACCATCCAGTAAGCTTTCACAAAAGTTAAAGTGTGGAGCAGTATCTAATAAAGTACACATGCAACGAACGGCCACGTGATAAAAATGGGGTTGTTTCTCCAATGATATCAGTTTCTGTAGGTATACCCGAAAAATGCACAGGAGCAGAAAGGAAAACCAACTTCAGCAATCAGAACTTTGAGAACTATATTGAGCATCAAAATTAAAGGTGAAGGGTCAGATGCACATTAGTATTTCAAAAATAAAAGCAAATGACATAACAATTGAAACATTGTCCATGATCAGATGATTTGTAACGAATTTGCACATAAAAAGTAGCCATTGTACACCCATCAACATCACCTGAACAAAGATCCGACGATGGCGAGTATCGAACTTGAAAGAATTGGGGGAATCGCTGTGGAGTACAACACATAAACTTGGGGGGCTGAAGTTGTTGTAGAGGCCTTCACAAGCCCTAGCAAACCTTACAAAAAAATTGGGATGGATCGGGAATGTTGGTGACAAGATGGGATGGGGAGGGGCTCGAGGAGGGGGAAGGAAAGGGGACGGTGGTGCTTGCGTCCCCTCCCCACAGCCGCCGGCGCGGCCACAACTGTGGACGTCGCGGAGTCGGCATTCGACATGCAAGAACGGGACGCCGATGACGCCTTCAACCCGGACTGAGCATCCTCGTCCTCTTCCACAGGATCATGAGGAAGAAGGGCAGGGTGAGGGAGCGAGGGGCGAGCGTGGAGGAGAGGGAGGCCCGATAGCCTGGGGGTAGGGGGAGACAGGGATTCGGCCGGTGGGGAGAGGCCGAGGAGGTGAGGTGGAGAGAGAGAGCGAGGGGAGGGGGCTTGCAGAGCGACTTGGGGCGGCTGTCGGGCGAGACTTGGCAATGGGGTGCGACCTAGGGCTAGGGGCAAAACGAATGGTATGGAGGACGAGACCGAAGGAATGGGGGCGGAGGGAGGCGACAGGTGAGGAAGGCGTAGGGCGGCGGTTTGGCGAGGCGTGAGGCGGTTTGGCGCGAGGGAGGCGATCGCGCGGACTACCGGGAGTGGAGCGAGCGGCCGTGGTGGGTGGAGGAGGAGGAGGTGGGCGATGCGGGCGGGGGAGGAGCGACGGGGGGATTCAGGGGCGAGCGCGAGGGAGGCGCGGGGTGATGGGAGGGCGACGGTTTGGCGGGGCGAGCGCGAGGGAGGCGCGGGGTGATGGGAGGGCGGCGGTTTGGCGTGGGTGGGAGGGGAAGAGAAGCGGTGGGCAGGAGAGGGGTAAACGGGAGGGGGGTGACGTGCGCGAGTGGACGGGGGAGGGACGAGCGGGGTAAGCTAGGGAGGTGGGCGACGTCCCCCATGAGTGGGTGAGGGAGGGGGACGAACGGGGTAAACTCCAAATTATAATAGTTAAGATATTGAGTTACGTGCATCAACTAATTAATCCAAAAACTTATGATGATAAAAAACGACACTTATACTTTAGCACTGCTGCCTCTAACGATGACTGACTGGTTCAGGTATGGTGACCTCCGATCACAGGCCCATAGTTAGTAGAAACGACGAAGATCCCGATGTGAGATCGTAAGAGCGTATGATTGATGACATTTACATGGCGATAGGTGAGGTGATGTAAGAAGATGCCCACCTATTTGGTTTCATCTCATTTTCTTGCACGAGTCACAACGGAACAAGTTTCAATCAATCTAATAGAAGCTTGCTTTTTCATCACCATTACACACTAGCCCTGGATGGTGTATATATAAAAAAAAGAGCCTTTCTTTTGTAAGGCAGCAGGTTAACCTATGTTGATATGGAAGCATCAGGTTGGACACCTGGACAGCATTTGGGGATGCGCCAGGAGATAATCTAGGTGACAGACCAAGGGACCGTCTTCTTGGGTCTTCTCCTCTGGTGACAGTAGCTGTAGGGACGGCTCGTCGCCTGCAACGGCTCAGCGAAGATCCGAAGAAATTAGCCTCTTAAGCATGTAGTAAGCCCATGTAGAGGTAGGTCCTCCATTTTTTTATTGTTTAGTAAGCCCATGTAGAGGTAGTAAGCCCATGTAGAGGTAGGTCCTCCATTTTTTTATTGTTTAGTTTGTGATACTGTCGTAGCAGCTGAACCATGTGGAAACACATCGCATCTTAACCAAAACGACCATGGATAGTGCCATGCACAGCCAACGACAGTGGTATTATGCCATTTCCGAACTGCTTTAACATTGCAAAGTCTTATGCATCACATAACAAGTCTTATGCATAGCTTTGCTGAACAAAGAAGCCTTGGCAGAAGAAGTTTTACAGCTCAGAACGCACGAGCTGGAGTTCGAACGCATCTTGCAGTACCGTATCACAAAACATCACATTCTAATCTACGGGTGTGCAATGCCCGGTCAATACTAGGGGGGATTAGTTCACAAAACATCGACTAACCATCGGTCAAACAAGCGGAAGCACCAAAACACCGAGGCGTCATTGCTAGGTTTGGGCGGTGCTCAGCTGGTGAGCGATGAGAGCATGCCGCCGCCGCTCTTCGTGGGCACCACGACCTCCCAGCCGGGCCCTTTGAGGGGAATAAGAGGGGCAGCGTCTGCAGAGCCAGGCGCGCCGGTGAGGTCGCTCCGGTCCATCAACTTCCAGAGGTCCTGGTCGCTGATGTCCGTCTGGATCATCCTGTCTTCCTCGTCCTGCTCGTCCCTGAGCAGCGCCAGCAGCTCCATCTCCTACATTTCCCACAAAAAAAGAATCGCGTCAGTGACCATTCCCAGTGTCTTACTTTGCTGTATTTTTTTTTTTTTTTGGTGTTCCCTCTCTGAAGAAACTGCTAGGCAGTATTATTTATACTTGTGGGCAGAATATTTACATCTAAGGCATTAGGCTTCGCACTATCTTGTTGGAACTGCCCCTTCCCGATCACCACGTGCTCTAGCTTCAGCTTTCCAAAAGCTCTCTTAATCATCCGTCCCTGCAACAATGAGAAGATAGCCAAGCAAGAGGTCTCAAGATCATCCAACCACACCTCAACTGAATATAGCCAAGCAAGAGGTCTCAAGATCATCCAACCACACCTCAACTGAATGTGATGTTGCCAAACGATACACATGCACCGGGCGTGTTTGACCAATCCGGTGGCATCGATCCATGGCCTGCAAATCCGCCTGAGGATTCTGCAGGATGAAAGAAAAGCTCCGCATATCACAATTATGACAGCCAACTCAAGGCAATGTATTGTACGAAGGACCAGGAGCAACACACACACAATGACCCTTGGAGAAAAAGTACTCAAAAAGGGAGATGGCAATATGGCATGCAAGAAAAGTGCATATTTTAGGACTGTAATTGGAATCATATGAACATTTTGCCTTCAGTATTACACTATAATATCTCCACAAAGATAGAACATTACCCAGTCACTATCATACAGGATACAAGTATCAGCAGAAGTAAGATTGATACCAAGCCCACCAGCTCGTGTGCTTAGAATGAAGACATTCATACTGCTGTTCAAGTCATTAAATTCTGCTATCTGCCACAGAAAAATAGTACCATATAAAAACTGTAAGATAGCAATAATCATAGACAATCATCAATTAGCTAATGGCACGATTAGCATATAAAAAAAGAAGAATAAAGCAACATTTAAGGTTTAGACGCTGGTTCTACAATACAAACAGTTGTGCGCAATCAAGCCCAGAAAACCAATGGGAACCAGCTGTCCACACCAGTTTCCAGTCAAACCAATTTGGACTTGGGAGCAAGATATGAAACTCCATCCAGTTTTAACTTCAATTCACAGCCGATTTAGTCCGATTTTTTTACCAGATATCTAGTTCGAGTTATAGCAAGTTATGGCCAATCCTAGCCCCGGTTTTCACATATTTACCGGTTTTCCAAGCAAAGTGGCAGGACCTGGGAACCACCCCGGATGCATTTTTTTAATAATCCTGTTCAAGGTACCATACATTTGCTAAACGTGGATGTTAAAATGAACATGACTGCTCTTCTAAGGAAAGGCTCTTTAAAAAGTTAATTACAATGGACCATAAAAAATTAGTTGTATTTTTAGAATGTGCAATTCAACACCTATGCCTTTAGAACTGTGCACGTCATGTTGTCAATCCAGATGCTGCACAGTGCAATTCATCAGAAGTACAGAATTAGGAAATTAAGGATATGTGCATGTGCCAAACTTAATACAGCTGAGCATGGTGCAATTCTTCAGAATTAGATGCTATCAAGTAAAGTAGCAATATATTGGCAGACTACCACATTACCTGCCTCCTCCTCTCTTCCAACTTAACACGACCATCAATTCGGCAAACCCCAAGGCCCTTTGAATCCAAATAATATTCAATAACGTCCAAAACTTTTGTCCATTGTGAAAATATTAGAACCTACAAATATATCAATTGAACTATAGTTCAGGGCTGGAAGATTAAAAAAAACATGAAACTTGTGCTAGCATGTGATACAAGCCCAGATACAAAGACAATAATAGAACAAGAGAAAGCCATATACCTTGTGGTTTCGTTTGAGTAGGGAATCCAGTAACCTGTCCAACAGCTGAAATTTGCCGCATTGTTCCAGAAGCTTCCCAACAGGTGGATACAGACCTGCAAAAACACCCAAAAAAAAAAACAATGTAAAGAAATTCAGGAAACAAACACAGAGCAATAGATAACAAATGTCCAATGAGACACACTTATTGAATCAAAAGCAGATTCCAACAGATCTGGATGGTTGCAATTCTTCCTCAGTTGAATGAGTAGATTATTTAGCTTCGCCTTCATGCCAGGTCTCCGCAACACTGCGATATAGCCAAAACATGTCATATTAGAATTGGATATTAACTTATACACAGATTGGACTGTAAGTCTACAGGAATACGTGCACAAGCGTACACATGCATACCAATATCTGATTTCTCATGCATATAGTTGTCGAATGTTTTCTCAATCAAGTGATTCTGGATTTGCTTCTGATGTTCAGTCATGTTTGCATAAATGATTATCTCTTTCTTTCGTGGAAGCATCTGTTCCACATCCTCCTTCATCCGTCTTAGAAGGAATGGACGCAAAATGGCATGAAGCTTTGAAACAACAAGGACCCTTCTCTTCTCTTCAGTTTCTTCCTGCTGTTCTTCACCTCCTTTCTCAGAAAAATCAAACCTTTCAAGAAGATTGTTGTAAGTCCAATAGAGGCAAACAAATAAAATACAATGTATGGAATATTTAACAAGTAACTTCAATATCATTGTAACAAAAATGCTCCATGTGTTAAGATACCAAAATATCTAAATAGTCGTTAGAAATATGTAAATATTACTTGATTAATCACTAAAAATTTAAGAAAACATGACATCAATACACAACATAAATAAGCAAAAACACGGCATAAATTTCTGCTCATATTTAATAGACAATTTAGCAGACATGACATATCATTACACAACACAAATCAGAAAAAAAATGTTCATACCACACATGTTCGCTAATTCAGACACTTCATGTCAACTAGAGCATGCTTCTTAGGGGCTAGACATTCCATATTTACAAAGAGAAATAAAATATTTATAGCACAACAGTGCTTCCAAATCTCATAATATATACAGCTACACAAGAAAATATGTTTAAAGAGTACTACAATATAATTGATGGTGATGGAATTCATATCGCACCTAAGAAAAATTAACAGATTCTTTTGCATTATTTCAATCACAATATGCGATTTTAAGGACCAGATGCTAATTATTTTACAAATCATGACATATATCTTGACAAGAACAACTACCAACATATCTGTTCTGCTAGATCCATATGCAAATTAGCAGAGTTATCAATACAAGATCTGGCCAATGGCAGAGCAAAACTTTGTGAAAGCTAGGCAGAAATGTTACATTGGAAGATTCAGGTAACTCATACTAGAATCAATACAAGGCAAGGAACAAAGAACCGGAACCGGACTGCTTCCCGGTGGCTGGCTGGAATCGGTAACCGGCCGGTTACCGGTTTTCATGAAAAAATCCCAGATAAAATTCGCTTGAATTTGATTAAAAATCAGCCAAAATTCGAAATTCGAAATTTGAAATTGCAAACCAGGGAAAACCGGCCGGGATTTTAGATCCCGGACCCCGGGCGGTACAAGGCATTGAAGGCAAGGACTCAAGACAGCAATCAGTCACTGATGAACACGAGAAATACTTCCAGTATATGGGGACCGAATAGAATGACATGTATAAAAAATTAAGGTAAAGGGTGGCCAGTGGTGCGAGTGTTAACTCGGTGAAACATACCATGACTCAAATTCCTGATGAGATGAGAATATATCAGGCAAAATGAAGTTCAATAGTGACCACAGCTCTGCTAGGTTATTCTGAAGAGGTGTCCCGGTCAAAAGGAGCTTATTATCCATTGGCAGCCGCTTCAACTCCTTCAATAATTTACACTTCGAATTTTTCAACCGATGCCCCTGAAAAATGAAGTATGGAACTGGCATGTAAGTACAAAAGGAAGGGAGAAAACCATACAAGGACAATGATTGAGAGCATGTGCTTTTCCATCACCTCATCCACAACAACATACTTCCACTTATAATGAGCAAGAAATTTTGCATCTGACATGGCAACCTCATATGAAGTTACTATTATTGGAAAATCAGGGCCAGCAGTTTTGGGCATGAATTTTCTCCTTATCTCTGCCCGAGCCACTTTATCTCCATGATAAATGAGGCCAACCAGAGACGGAACAAACCTGAAATCAAGAATCTCCACATAAGAAATCAATAAGGACATTGAAAGAAAACGTTGGATATTTAACCTTGAGATCTCATACACCCAGTTCGAGAGAGTGGAAAGAGGGGCAATTATCATGTATGGACCATGCAGGCCTTTCCCTTTGAGATGGGCAAGAAAACCAATTGTCTGGATTGTTTTCCCAAGGCCCATTTGATCAGCTAGTATCCCATTTAGCCCATTCTGCCACAGCGATATTAGCCACTTCACACCCTTTATCTGGTAAGACTTCAACTTTCCACAAGTCATTAGTGGTACAAGGTTGGCTTGCTGTTTTTCCCACCTTTCTTCTTCTGTGAGAGTACAATCATCAGAGGAGCGATCTTCGTGAGATCTTGTAAGCATCGCTGCCACTGCTGTCTTAGCCTTCTTCTGAAGAGCAAATTTTTTTGTTAAGAGAGGTAAAAAAAGTTAACATAAAGTTTGATGTATGAACAACAAGTAATTATCATATTGTCTCTTATATTATCATCACCTATCAAGTTAGCCACTTAGCAAATGATGACTGATCAAAGGAAAATATTTTAGCAGCATTAGATTCAATGGGCATCAACAAATCCAATCAACTCAAAGCAATATTGAGGACAGAACATTATCCTAATGTCCTAACTCTTACAGAGGAAGACAGCTGGTTACGATTTGCGAACTATGTTAGAAGGATGCTACAGATAGAAGGTATCAGTAAATATTGAAGAGTAGACATTAAGCAACCAGAACAGCACTCTCCCTAGTATTCTTCCAGCACCAACAAATGTTTCAATACTTGCACAATAGTATATTGTTGGAAGACCAGATGAGCAAGTAACAAAGACAAAGTATATGACAAACACAACATCTGCATAATCCGTCAATTACAAGACAGGGAAACAAATATGTACAGACATATTTACAAAAAGCAGAAGATTACATATGAAGCCTGAACTCACATCATTGTACTGTGGAGCAGAATTGGCTTTCCTCTTTCTGCCACGTCCTTTCTTCTTCTCTTCTACTGGCTCCTCTTCAGCTTGAATTTCAACACCATTCTGCTTAACCAACAGGCAACACACCATTGTCAACAAAGAAGCCAAATTACTAGTAAGAAGTGGCAAGAAACAAAAAACCGTCTTAAGACTCGTACATCCGTGATCTGCTCCATCTTCTCCAGTAGGAATTCGGAATAGAGCTGTGTCTGTGTCAGCAGCTCATCCAACTTGCTAAACCGCGCCTTGGGATCAAAAGCAAGTCTTGCAGCTTCTTCCCTCTTTCTAGCCTCCTCTTCTTCCTCTACCTTACTCCGGGCCCCATGTAGCTTCTCTTCCTCCTCCTTCATCACCTCTGTGATGAAGGAGGCATCACCGCTCTTGGCCTTGAGGTCAATAGGAAGGGATGAACTTGCATCCACAAAATCATCAGCCGTCTCCTCCTTGACGGACTGTAATAGCTGCTCTTCCTCCTTCACCGCCTTAGCGATGGATGGTGCATCACCGTTGTTGGCCTCGAGCTTGACAGGCAGGGACGAGCTTGCGTCGACAATATCATCGGCTTTCTCCTCCTTGAGCCGCTCCTCTTGCTTAATTGCGTCGCCATTCGTGGCTTCGGATATTTTCTAATTTTGCACAAATAATCAGATCAAGAACTGCTCGTCAGACCAAAGAATCGAAATCGTTGGAGAACTTCAACATGCAAAATACAGAAATCGCCCCAAGAAAAGCAAAGGGGCACCGCACCACCTAGAGATCTAACAACAAAAGTTTTTTAAAACAAAAAATAATAATAATAAATCACCTCGTCCTCCAGAACGGATGTAGGAGAATCTGCGGCGGCAGTGGTGGTGGCGGCGGCGCGTTTCCATCTTTACCCCATTCGCAACGGCGACCACCATCCCTTCCACCATAGGTTGCAACCAGATTGTTTAATCCTGACAAAATAGCAGCCCAAATCAGCGATCATCTGAAACCCTAACGAACATTTCATCACCACTTACACAAATTAGTACTACGCTATAACACATGCTAAAACCCTAAACCCAAACGAGCAAACTAGCAAATTAAAACATGTTAGGTTGCAAGAAATCTAGTACAAACTGCTCTTTGCAAGGGAAAAAAACACAGATTTTAACCTTCCGCAACTTTTCCTAAGAAGAAAAAAGGGGGGAAACAAAGTAATAATCTCCCCTAAATAAACTTTCCCAATCGATTCGCCGGTGAATCCTTGAACAAGAAGGGCTTGCAAAAATCATACCTCGCAAGTTCTCTTTGCGGAAACAGCAAATAAAGCAATCCGATTTTTAAAAAATGTTGGAAATGGGAAGGAAAGATGAACAGCGAGGAGAAGTGGCCCTAATATTTAGAAGCCGGCTCGGTGTAAACGGAGCGGATACGAACGTCGTCCATCTCGTATCCTTTTCCATATTTTTTCTCGGATTCGGAATCGGACACGGACACGGATGGATACGAATACGAATGTGGATAGTCTCGATCACGAATACGGACCGAATACATGCCTAACCGAATACAGATTGTGTCGGTCACGAATATTTAATCGGATACTGCGCGAAAACAGAAACCATATATGTCGCACAAATAAAGATCAATCAACCATACTACATGGCCAAAATACAACTAGATTAGTAGTTTAACAAGCGAATTTAAATACATCACACGGCATTAACTGTATCTTAAAACAAATGAGAATCAACTGATTACCTTCAGCAGTGTGATGACAGCACCAACGGCCTTCTTAGGCTAAAGGTACACAGGCCAAAGGAGCAGCTTATTTATGCTCCCTGCATTCGATAGTCACATAAGATTAGATAAAGAATGCTACGTAAAAATACAACCTGATTCAAATGACAAATCTGCAGATAATTGGCACAGAACACAGAGTACAGAACTAGAAATGGATGGTAGAAAACTAGAAATCTTAAAGTATGAACTACTATAAGTTACTAATTTGCGCTAGGCCCTCTTTCTACAAAGACTGAGTTGTTTAATTCGTGCCACATAGTTATTTTAGATTTAATTTATGTGATAGTTAGATATTTGACTAAAAAGCTGAGATTACATAACTATATTAGTGATTGTTCAAAATTCAAGTTTTAATTTCATTTTACATTATCTGAATCTTGGATTAGCTATTTCAGCCTTACATGCTAGTGGTCCAATAACCTGCACATATACATATGCAAAGATTGAGAAACCTGGGTCTTGGTTGTGACCAATAGCTTGAAAAGCCTCATTGTATTATCTAAAAACACATATAACATCAACAAATTAAGCAGTCTATTCCTACAAATCATGGGATGCCCCATTACCAGTATATATGCAACCAAGTAAAAAAAAATGAATCTCTCTACATCATGAAATATCTTTAGCAATTTCAAATGATGATTTACATATAACTCCCCATGTACTGAAAACTGCAAATTTCAATTTGTTGCCTTCTTAATCTGACAAACTTCTATCCTCACAGAATGTTGTGTGATTGTGTCATCAGGTCCTTCTATGAATATAAACATACTTCTTTTAGATGGATAATGGAATCCTCGACGATAAGACATACTGGTTCTAAGCTAATTGCAAAACTCCATGCTCACAGTATTGACAAGCCCGAGTTTTTGTCAGTTGGAAGAACAAATCCAACACAATATTGGATAGAGAGATGGTGCTGGAAAAATTAGCTCCTATTTCAGCACCTCTCATCTTTCCATAATCTACATTCATGGTTCACATGGTTTCTGTATGGAAAATCAGCAGCAGGTATTTCACTGTTGATCCATACATCCAGTACACCCAATAACTGTGCCAATCATCTGTGGTGCAGAAATACCTCTTAGCCGAAGTACCCAGACCTATCAAATTATAAATCTGGATCACAATTCAAACCTATAAATTCTTGGATCAAATAATACAACAAGGATTTTTCCTCCCTGAATAAATTTGGATGATAGTCAAATTAGATTATTAGAACATCATTGCTTACATCAAGCTATCAACTGATTCAAGGCCACAGGTAAATTATAAATGATTTCTTCTAATAGATTTTGTTATACTGAGAGAGATTATAATGGAAGTAGATATCATTGTAGAAACACTGTTGCTGCATCAATTAACATTATATAAATTTCACTAAGTGTGTGCATCAATACCGGAGAACAGTCATTTCCAATTTGTAATTAAGCGACATACGTCAAATAATTGACAAATGATAACAATCAACAAAAATTAGCCATCTCCTAAGTCCTAATCGTGTTCAAGCAAAAGTGCAAAACTAGTTACCGTGAGTCCATGACAATTGACAGCAAAAGTGCACATGGAGCTGTACATACAGAAGCAGACTGGATGTAAGTAAGAAAACAGGTAGCTGAAGTAAAGAAGAACACATTAGGCTATTGTAACTGCGCTGCACAAACATGAGTACCCTTGCAAAGTTGGAGCACATGAACAATAGTTCAAAAAGACTAGCCCCATGAATCTCTCTACATTTTTCTGAAATAAAGCAACTTGATTGTACTAATCTGGGTTTATTGTAGAACAACAAAGCAAATCATTATCCATTGCCAGTGAGCAATATATGCATCACCAGCATTAAGCAAAAAAAAACAAGCATGTTTGACTCTAGTGAGACAGTACAACATACTGGTCATTCAAATACTAGCTGCTAGCAGAACTCAGTTACTAACTACAAAAGTAAAGAGTGAAATTTGAAGACCGGAAGTAAGAGAGTATGAAAGATAAGGCTCGACTAGGATACTCCCAATAAAACCACTTCTCAATCGGATTGTGAGTTTGCCAGAACTTCATGTTTTACTTACCAGTACAAGCAGCGGCGTCGGGGTCGGGGGGCAGCAGGGCGCCGTCGTGGTCGGCGAGCAGCAGCAGCAGCAGGAAGCCAGGCGCCGTCGGGGTCAGCGAGCAGCAGCAACAGGGCGGCGTCGGCGACTCGGTGTCGGGAAGCAGCAGCAGGGAGCCAGGCGGCGTCGTGGTCGGCAAGCAACAGCAGCAGGGCGGCGTCGCGTCGAGGAGGCAGCGAGGGAGGGGAAGGGAGAAGGCGGCGGCGGCGAGGGAGGGGAACGGAGGCAGCGGTGAGGGAGCGAAGGGAGAAGGCGGCGGCGGCGAGGGAAGGGAAGGGCGGCGGCGGCGGCGGCGGCGAGGGAGGGGAAGGGGAGGCGGAGGGAGGCGGAGGCGGAGGCGGCTGCGAGGGAGGGGAAGGTGCCAAGGGGAGGCGGCGGCGGCGGCGGCTGCAAGGTGTGGTGTGGTATGGCTGGCGAGGTGTGGTGTGGTGTGTACTGGTGTGGTATGGCTGGTCGTTCAAATTGTTTCTTTTGTTGTTTTCGATAGCTGCGTCCGGATTCCGGAGTAATGTGGGGCAATTTTTGACCGTTGGGAGCTTGGGGGCAGGCGCACTGACGCGCGGATTTCAAGATCCATGGCAGGTTGGCTAGTGGTCGTCAGTTTGTTTACCGTGTGGTTTGCAGTAAAAAAATTCGACGTAGTGGATGTACTGTGCGTACCACGTGAGCATTACAAGCAAAATTGTTCAAAATTGCTCTGTGTTATGCAAAAGTCTCACACTCTCAGGCTACAGAAGAAAGTTGCTCCGTTTTCTGCAAAAGTCTTCACCAAGTATAGCTGCCTACCAACTATCATGAAACGCAACAGAATGTCTGTGTAAGCCATCAGCCCAATACTGAGCTTAGGACGTCACCTGTACAATTTTTTACTCTTGATTTGAATCATATTTACTTTTCAGCAACAAATCATAACTAAATCAATCACGATCCAATCATTAAGCTAATGAAATTCATGTCAAATCTAGATGAAAGTATCAAATCTCTAGGTTTAACAATAACAACTAAAAAGTGATAATTGTGTGATTAATAGCGTATGATGCACGTATACTACTTCCATCCTATGTATGTCGCATTCATTGACCATCTAAAAACAATAACAAAGCAAGGAAAGTCTAAGACTGTAACATTCCAAATTTTGGGTTTGTAATTCAAATGTATAAAAATGTGATCTTTTAAAAGAATTAGATGTGTCCTATGGTCATTTCATTTATCTGGATTTTCTTTCTTGGATTATTTGATTTCAAAACCTAAAGCATCGAATTATGAAATACAAAACCAATGGATAGTTAAAAACAAATTAAAATAAAAGTGATAATTAAAAATCCAAACTTAACATGTTTGTATTGTTAATAAAAATAGGGGATTAATTAAAACATGTTTTACAAATTCCTCCGCATTAGATAATAAAAGTGCATACAAAGAGAACCTTAAAAGAATTTTGGAGAAATATTATGAGTACATAAAATTCTAGAACAATTACACGATAATCTGCATTATGTCAGTAACCTCTCCAAAAATTTCATGATTTTTGGAACTGTATTTCTCGATCAAATAATTCCCTAATCAACCTCATCATTTTCAGCACAAATCTGGAAACTTATTTCCTCTTCTCTTCCACTGAGCACTCGGCCCCACATGCAGAGCTTCTTCTCCACCGCATCAAACCAGCTTCTACCATGCATGTCCAGGCATCCGTGCGCCTTGCACCAACACAGCAGCCACCCACCGTCTTACCGGCTGCCTGGTTTCGCTCCCTTGCCCATGCCGCACCCACGCCTGCCCGACCGACTCGCCCATGCTCTGCCCGGCCTCCCTGTCATTGCAGCGCTGAGCGCACCGCCATCACTGCCAACAGGCTTCCTCGTGAATGCTCCGCCCCCTTGCCTATTTAAGCCAAGCATCAGGTGCCTCGGCTCCCTTTCTCCACTTCCCCCACCTCCCTTCTTCAAATTTCACTCCTCTCTGAGCTCCAACCGAGCAAAATCCTGAAGGTCATGCTCCGGCCATGTCTACGCCACCTCCGAGCTCCATGGTCACACCGATGAGCTTCAGGCCTTGTCTTCTTGTCCCTCTAGCTCGCCTTAACATACTCATTCTGTCCCTCATCTCCGTTGCCTCTCTTTGCAACCGGAGCACCGGGATCGTGAAGCATCTTCAACGCAGCCAGCGGCATTCGGAGCTCGATCGCAACTCCATCTTCCCGTCCCGGGCAAATCAGTGAGTCCCTCCTCTTGTAGACCATGTCACCTTGTGTCCTTACTCCTTAGGAGCAATACCCCCAACTAATTTGGGCCATAACCCAAAGAATCACCGCGCCTTGACCATGTTCCCCGAAACTGGCCAAAGCCGCCTCCACCCAGAGCACCCCCACACCACCCATTAGTTTCCCCACTACCCAATCCTTCTCTCCCTCACCCGGTTGCCTCCTCCACGGTGGCCTCCCCGCCGCCCATGGCTCTCGTCGTCGGCCCATTCGGCGCCTACCCTACATCATCAACCACTCTGACGTACTCCACTAGCCCAAGGGATTCTCATGCTTCCCTTAGATCGCCCTAAACTCCACCCTGCGTCGTCGGTGCCATTTTGCCTCCACGGCCGGCCACCGCGTGTCACCTCCCCGCTGCAGCCGACCAGCTTCGGTCAAGCCACCACCGCCATTCAGTTCACCTCATTCCCGGTTCCATTTCAGCCATCACCGCCGCCTCACCGCTGCTCCCTCGCGGCGTGACGACCGTTGCTCCAAACAACCCTAGCCACCCCTGTCTTGCTCCTTTCTGCTCTCTATGTGCATCCTTCTTCGTGGTTGACAGTGGGACCCACTTGTAAGGTCAACTAGTTTACTGCTAACAAAAATTTTGAATGTCAAATAGGTCACTCAAATAAACTAATCAATTTAAAACTTGATGTTTGAAGGAAGTAACCAGTAGCATTTCATTTCAGAAAGTTTGTCTATCGTAACATATATGAATAGAGAAATAGTAGATGAAAATCCAAAATTTTAGTTGGCTAATAATCCTTTGTAATGGTTGTTGAAACACCCAAATTGCTTAACAAATAAAAGTTGGGGTTTAGTAAGAAGTCTAGTTAACAACCACACATATTTTCTCAAATGGAACTATATGAATAGAGAAGTGTTTAGGTGCAAATATGAAATGACAATAGGAACCTCCCTAAGAGGATTAGTACTTTTAGCTTAATGTTGTGGTTAACTAATTGACCACTCAAAAGAATGGCTTAAATGGATATTTGAATTAGTTAACAAACAATCACTATCAAAATACTTCATCACTATGAATGCATGAACAAAGAAGGTAACCATAAGAAAACCTTTTGAGTGGCTTAAATGGATATTTGAATTAGTTAACAAACAATCACTATCAAAATACTTCATCACTCTGAATGCATGAACAAAGAAGGTAACCATAAGAAAACCTAAACTGTCAGTGAAAACCAATTGCAAAACCATCTATCTAATGCCAACAAGTATTATGGATGTTATTTAGGTCACTCCAATGTATTAACAAATTTAGAAATTGGTATTTGGAGGAAATTTAACCAACAACATTTCAGTATATAAGGTTTTGCTTTTGTAGGTTGAATGAACAGTGAAAGTGATATGAAGATAATCAAAATTGTCAATAGACTGATGACATGTCTAAACAAGTGGTTAGAATTTTTATTAGCCATTAAACACTTATTTAACAGCAGCAAACTAAATTGAAAACAAGTTTTGACATGAATGTTCAAGACAAACAGTGAGCAACCAAGTGATTAAGGAAAAGAATGTTCAATGAGCTAATTAATAAAAAATGATTGGATTAGGCAAAGGGCTAATAAGATAAGAAAAATCTGAGAACAATAAGTAAACCACTAATGGAATATTCAAGTTTGTAAACCACATGATAATAGCTAAAGTCTAGTAGTTAAAGATGTTGATAGTGCTTAGTAGCCAGTTAACAACCAAATGAACAGTAGACCATGATATGGATAAAAGATTGATTAGTAAGTAAATAATCTCGAGAATACCTTAATTAGGCAAATGCTTAATGAGATGGATAAACATTAGGAAAAACTTGATTAGGTCAGTGAGATAGTGTCATGGCATTTACCAAAAATAATTGTTTAAGAAATATAAAGATTAAAATTAACATAGAAGAGTAAAGCTAATGCACACATCAAGTTCATTTCAATTCACATCAACAGTGCATCACACATTCAACAACTAATAAAGTTCATCACAATTCACACAAACCCCTAACACTTCACATAATTACAAATATTATGAATTGGTAGTCCTCTTTCTGGCAACATAACAAAAATAGGAGAAACAGGTGTAGGTGGCAAGAAAAAGAAAAGGATGACATCTGGCTTCCTATGAAACTAACAAATCAATCGAAGCAGTAGGTTCAACTTCTTCATGTTCTTGATCCCGCAATACATCGACAAGGAGATCAAAAATTTATAACCGGATCATAATACACTACGTACACAATTTAAGAACAAACAAAAATGCATCTTAAAAAGCAATTTTTCATGAGAATGGCAAATTGTCGTATGAAGAAAACTGTATCATTTCATATTCTGTACATAATTGGGAAAAAAAGAACATAAGAACAATTCGCTCGCTTCAACCAACAGATGACAAATCAGATGTTAACTCCCTGCATCTTCTTTAACCTCTCATAATCAACAGAAAGTAAAATAAAATAAAAACAAAACATCCATGCGCAAAATCGCAACTAAATACTTGTCAGATTTTGTAAGATCGCAAATTGAGGTGAACATGATAGAGAATTCTCTCACCAACACGAGATCCTAACTCAATTATTGAATGTTCCTTCACAGTCTCAGGGTGTTCAAAACTTCAGATAGGCAAGTGTTCATTAAAACAGCACCTGGCCATACTAACTGTCCAGTAAAATCATAATCGACTGCACCAATTATTAGAATGCTTGTTAGAGGCAGCGCCATGCTAAGGAAACATCAAAATATGGCATTCTGTACAGTGAGGTGGCAATCATGCCCATATCAGAATCCACCCAAACAAGCTTCTTGATAGCTAAGGAAGCATCAAGAACTGGAGAGCATCATTGCATCAATAGGAACAAAAACTTCACGCACCTGAGTTCAGGAGGAGGCCGAGCGGGAGGAGGACGGTGTCGAGCCGGCGTTGAGGAGGCGACCGGCGTTCCGTAGGAGGAGGAGGGGGCAACGGCTGGCCGGGAGGTGGACGACCGGGAGGAGGTCGACTGGGCAGGAGGAGGGCGGCCGGGAGGAGATCTAGAAATCTGGATCGGGGATGGCGGGAGGAGGCGGACGGTGGGAGATCTAGAAAGAGGATCGGGGATGGCGGGGAGATCTGGAGATAGGGGAGCCGGAGGCGGAGGGGCGGACGGAGGAGATCTGGAGATAGGGGAGACGGGAGGCGCGGTGGCTGGTGGGCGATGGTAGGGCGATAGGGGAAGTAGGAGCTTCGGAGGCGGCGAGAGGGAGAGTTCAAGATGGAGTCTGGGTCTCTGGGAGAGGGAGAGTGGGAGGGAGACGGACTGGGACGGAGGCGGCCTGGCGGCTGAAGTGGGTGGCGGCTAGAAGTGGTACTGTGGGAGGCGGTGTGAAATTAGGGTTTTAGTATTTTTATATAGCGATGATGTCTACGGTCCCACATGTCAATGTATATGACGGATAAACGCACGCGGGCACGGGTGGAGCTTACCCATGCCCGCGCCCGTTTACACGATGGGTAAGTTATTGTGTCCGTTTTTATACTCGCGGGTAAAGAAAGACGCACATACCCACCTCCATTAGGGTATTCGCCACGCATACGGGTAATCGGACACAATTGCTATCCCTACTCCCTCCTTATATGGTCACTTTTTAACATGAACTAGGAAATGAAATAGAATTAGTGCACTTTTTCAGGAAGGCTTCATGAGGGGAGTTGTAATTAACGGTCTTAGCTACTGAAGTAAAGTTGGCCCAGCTGCTTTTGATCTAAAATTATATTTTACTATTTTTTAATGATTTTTTACATTGACTTTTAATATCGGACCCGAGGCCCAGCTCCGCCCTAGTCAGGGCCCGTAAAAGCTTCATTGTTAAGTACTTACACAGTTTCTGCTTTGGAACTCCAAAGAGAGAAAATAAATAATCGCTAATACACCTGAGAATTCCACAAAAATTCAATGATCAGGACAATAGTGATCAGATTTGGAAAAACGGAGTTCAGTACTATGAGTTCGATCAATACTCAAAACGGGATCGATCAGGAGTTCAAGACCTATACAAGCGACTCGCATCTGCTAGTTTCTGGAAGTATCTTGTCACTTGCTCTCCACGAATTTATCCACGACTGGACACCCTCACGTTGTCCTGGATCAAGCCATTGATCCAGAGCACCGAGTGCCCAATCCGATTACCAATTGGGACGTGGTCTGTGTCTTTGAAGTTGCTGCTACAACTGCAGCGGAGAAAGGAAGTGTTTCTGTTGACATGGTTTGTTTATCTCCAATACCTTAGAATAGATTGGATTGAAGGAGCTAGCTGTGGCGAGCATTCTTGGAGAGAGAGAGAGAGAGAGAGAGACGAGGAGGAAGATGAGTGGTACTTAATGAGCTCTTGCAGCGAAGCAGTGATGTGTAAGTCGTTTCTCACCTCACAACGTTGGGATGATCTCGTTAATCATTCGAAAGAGCTGACCCGGCCGGCTGTTCCTATTATCTACTCAGAGAGTCTATTTCCACACCAAAAACTAGTACCAGCTCCATTCCGCTTTGTGTAGCTGCTGTAGCACGGCGTACTTTTACTGCATGAATACGTCAATGAAGGAGGTTAATTTCCAGACTAAAAGAATGCCAAAGGAAAGATAAGCACGATCCACTGCATTAATGTTACTGAATAAACAACCCAGAGGGAGGGAAGCTGATAAACGGCACGGAATTAGCTCCATAGTTATCAGTTCCATTCCGGATATCATTCCGGTTTGACTCTTCATATGGAATACTAGTACTAGTCCATGGTCCATTCCAATATACTGTTCTGAATTTTATTGTTATATATATATTATGCGCTCACAGAATTTCACTTGGAATCGTACTTCGAATACATAACCATAGAATAAATAAAACATATTACAAAGGAATAGTATTAGATTTGGCCTTCCGAACTGATTCAAAGAAATGATCACTTCAATTTTGAATTTTCGACGGTACTGGAATGGCGGAATGGCTGGTATTGAGATCGGTACGGGATTAAGGCTATGATATGCCGATTTGGGTGCCGGTATGATATGTTTCGACCATTTCAATCGGTATCAGAATGTAATCGATAAGTATTAGGGATGGCTTGATCCTTCGTTCCAAAGAGCTGAGCAGTAATCATCTACTCTTTGCCTGTTGCCAAACAAAATCATATGAAAGTTCCTTTAGTACAGTTCACTCTGCAATGGTACGCATGCAACAGTTCGCATGAACTAATCTTGTTGACCCCATTGCCATTTTCAGTCAATCAGGACGCGTATCAAGATAAGACAGGAAACAAGACAAGTGGACTATGAAAAAGATCAAGAGCAACGAAGATAGCAGGCCATGTATCATGTAAAGGCGCACAAGGTGGCACATATCTCCAAAAACAAAACAAATCGACAGCTACTCAGAACACTTGCTGCTGTCCCCTCGAAAAGAAAAGCTAGTTTCTATTACATGCGAGCTATAATGCACATATACAGACACGTGTCGAACACAAAATTCGTTATTTTTTAAAAAAATAATGATACAGGTACATGGTTGTATATATATAATAATATATGTATATATATTATTTAATATTTTTCTACTATTTATCAAACTGAAAGTGTAAAATAGGAATATGTACCTTAAATACTTATTATTTACGATGAAATTAATTAAGCAACAACAAAGACCTAACAACCATCAAATAATTAAAAAATGATAACAATCAATAAGCAGCCAAGTTCAAACATAGAAACTTAAAGACAAAGTACAACCAACAATCCAACATGAAGTAGCCACTAGCCAACGTAGGAGTGATTCAACTTAAGTTACATAACAAACTAAAATTAAAAGCTTATTAAAAGATAGCATGAGACTCCTAGACTTCTTCTTGTTCATCCTCATCTGGGTTCACCACGTTAGACCCATCTTCAAAAGACACGCTCTCCAACTCTGGTTCTTCAAGAAAGAGATTAGCAACTTCTAGAATGCCAACGCCACTGAGAGATTCAAAGCTACCCCCCATCCCACATCCTTGCTGCCCCAGTTTTGTAGACTTGTGTTCTCCTTGATAAAAGTTTCAAATTATTGTGCACAAAGACTAAATCTTTAGCACGCTCAGGAGTTAGCTTGTTTCTCTTCATGCTGTGGATGAAGTTATATGTGCTTCAATTCCTTCTGCAGCAAGAAGATGAGGCTGGTTGGTTAACTATTTTGACAGCCAAACTTTGTAACATATGAATGGATTGTCCATGATTTACCAAACAATTCATTAGATCAAGGATTCCTCTATCGTAAATGGAATCAAAGTCATTAAATTCTACAGAACAAATGAAAAAATCTAGTGTATTCCTATTTAACTTGTCTAAACTATTCAAGTACTGGGAAAAACTTCTTAAAACACTTTATTCTTATTTGGGAAATCTCAAGATCCTTGTGTGTGGGGGGGGGATACACGGCCAACACCTCCATTGATACACTTCTCACTATAATATATACAAAAAGAAAATCCATGGATTAAACTTTTGCAAGAACTAAATGTTAGCAAATAGCAATTACAGATTTAAAGATCATCTTGGATTAAGTGAATGCGCAAAACAATAGAGTAGAGTGTTGCCTTTTGCCCACCGATCAACCAATATGCTCTGAACAACCGACAACCGAGTAAAATGCGGACTCCTCATTATCCTGCTTTCCTTCCCACTTATATATCGCTTTCTTTACATTCTCTATCATTGGGTACACCTCATAAACAAATGAAGACATGGTGTGTCAGTGTCCGCCACACGTAGCATTTCATATATAGGCTCAGTGAATTCAATAATGTAGTTCATCTTGCCCCACACACTTCATTGAGAATTTTGTCTCTTAACAAATTGTGGCATCCCTACATTGTCATCTTTGTAAGCCTCACATGCTTCACTAAATTACCATACTTTGAAGTGCCCTCTTGACCATGCAAAATCGCTCTTGACCATGCAAAATCGCTTCAACAGGACCATAATCGAGGCAAATCTTGTTTCAGCAGTGTCAATTATCTTCAGATTGCTACACTTATTGAACATTAAAAACCTCATGCCATGGTTCATTATGAAATTCTTAATCATATTAGCATCCTGAGCAATTTCAGTTATCCAATGGCACTCATCAAAGTTGAGGACTTCATTATCAGTTCTTGGCATTTTAGCAACACAAATACTTTTTAGAGCAAGATTAAGAGTATGAACAACACAGGGTGTCAAGAAAATGTGATTGTACTTCTGTTGAATAATCAAACCCGCACCTTTGCAATTTGCAACATTTTCAGTGATGACTTGAACCACATTTCTTATACACACTTCTTCAATAACAACAATCAGCTTCGGCATTGATAGCTTGCAAGAATATCGGTGCACTATCAGAAACAACAATGAAAGTTGAGTGGCCGCCTCTATGCATCTGACCACCCATCTGAACAAATGGTCACTCCCTTTTCAGACCATGTGTTCTTTGTCCGCTCCAATAAGGACTCAATATGAGCCCTTTCTTGTTGAAGAAGAGTGGTACTAAACTTGTTGTATCCAGGAGGAATGTAACCAGAGATGTTGTGGTTTGTCGAGTACGTATATGAACTTTGATAATGTAGATTTCTTGCTACATTGAAAGACAATCCTGTAAACAAAAAACATAACTCAAAATAAGTTGAAAGCTTTCAAGGAATTGTGTTAATTGGATAAATTCAAGCAATGCTTTTGATTCAAGTTGATTACAAACCTGATGAATAAAACATCCTACAATCATAGCATCTAGTTGTAGGCGAGTTTCATTGTTGAAAGCTTTCTCCAAAGCTAAGCCTGAAGTTCCCCACCGCTAAGAACCCATGCTATATGAAGCAATACTAACTATCAGTAGTACTAGTGACGGTCATTGGCAAGGGAACATGTCTTGGCTTTATTTTTTCTAACTCTTCTTCAGCCTTTTGCAACTTCACTTCTAAGTTAAGTAAGGATAGATACGGTTACCTTTGGGCTCATTTTGATTCCACCATTAGATATTTTGAGCAAGTGTGCATTCACTTTAGAGTAGTTCCTGGTGTACACATGTTTACAATACTTGTATTTGTATCTCACGTTTCCTCCACCTACTCCACCGATCCTCTCTAGAGACTCGACATGATTCCACAACAGAGCCTTGACATTTTGCTGCTCACCACTTGAACCACCATGAAGAATTTAGACCCGTCATTATGAGTTAATGTAGTATTTTAGTAAATAATGATAATCGTCATGTGGACTAACATTTTTCTTGAGTTGGTGAAATATGTTGAGTCCTATGATGATGAAGACTTTGGATGACATCATGAATTGACTGTCATCAAACCAAGGTTCGGGATGAATGATATCATCATGTGTTGATGAGCATCAAGACAAAATTATGAAGTAAAGAAAATCATCATGTGTTGATAATATTCAAGATAGATCCCGAAGTGAAGAAGATCATCATGTGTTGATAATATCCAAGTCAAGAACTTGAAGAAAAGAATATCGCCATGTGTTGATGATTATCAAGTCAAGAATCCGAACTTAGAGTGGAGATATCCGTCATTAAGTGATCACTTCAAGATGGATGCTCGAGGTAAAGGTATGACTAACATAGGCTAAGGATTTATTTCTTAGTCATGTTACGAGTCTCGGTGTTTGGTGTGGAGACCGGATTGCTAGCATAGATTGTCATACTATTAAGAGAGGTCTTGACTAGTAGCTTGAGTGTGTCATGTGTTGATAGCTCTTAGTGCTTGCTCTAGCACTCTTTAGCATATTGCTAATATTTATGAATGTGTTTTATAAATAGTTGAGGCTCATGCATAATTCTTGTAGCATGTGACTTTGGTTTGTGAATGTATTTTGCAAATGGTTCAAGTCCATGCACCAAATTCCTTATTTTGCTAATGCATTTTTGCAACTTGTTGATAATCATGCTTTCATACGCTATTTGCATCGTGCATTAATTAGCAAATGTGTTTTGCAAAATTGAGTTGAAGCGATATGCAAAATCAGTTTTTCCTATGTCTGGCGGTCTGACCGGCTCTTAAAGGGTGCGACCAGGCTGAGTGTCGGTCCATTTGTTCTAGCGGTCTGACCGCGATGTTTGACCGATGGCAACCGGTCTGACCACCATGTGTTGGCCTGTTTGACCGCCCCCTATAAGGGAGGTTAGTCCGGTTGAGTGTCCAACGACTAGTTTTTATAGTCGTTGGAGCTAGAGTGGTATGACCGGCCATTGGTTGGCGGTTAGATCGAGAATCCCTGTTTTTCTGCAGATTCTCCTTGAACGACTAGTTTTCTTGTGTGTGTATAAGTACCCCTTGTGGACGGTTGTGGGAGAGTGCTAGTGTCATTTTTGTTTCTGTTGAGCAAAGAGCAAGTCATCTACTCTCTTTTGTGCATGTGTTGCATTTAGTGATCTTAGAGAGCAAAATCTCAGTGCATGTGTTGCATTAGGTGTTAGATTTAGTATTCACTGAGCTTAGACACTTGATTCATTCAAGTGAGTGTCTCCGACTTGTTACTCTTGATGTTTGTCGACACCTAGACGGCTTAGAAGAGTTGCGTCGGTGATCTTCTCAAAGAAGGTTCTAAGAAGACCCGGACGGTTGTGAGTAGCTTATTGCTTGCCATCTCCGGAGTGGAGGAAGATCAACCCTGAGTGGATTCGAGGTGTAGGCTCATTTTGTGGAGCCAGTCCAATTTGTTTTGGCTTACCTCAACGTGGACTAGGGGAAACCGACAAATTTTCGATCACCGTGGGAAAAAGTTCAATTGTTCTTGTGGGTTGCTTTCTTGAGTTTTACTTTCTTGCAATTTATATTTCTAGAATTAAATTGATTGCATGTTAAACTAGGATTGCAAATATTGACTTAGACTTAGAGTGTTGGTGTACTTAAGGTAAGCTAGAATCTTTAGGCTCTAATTGTGCAAAACTGAATTAACTTTCGCTTCTGTATTAGAGATCGGTTTTAGACTTAGATTTTTTAGAAAGGGCTATTCACACCTCTAGTCGGCCTCCTCGACTTATGCACCCGATTTCATCTCCTAATTTCAAAGTCACATTAATTTATCATGATTTAACATAAAATAGAAAAATTATGACCTACAACGATGAAGATCCCAATGTATCATAATAACGGCTAGTTTGTATGCTTAATCATGTTCAAGCAAACAACACTAAATGAGTTAGTATATAGTACTAATCCCTAACTGATGACGCCAAAACTAGTTACCATGGGCTCTGATGCTTGGTAAAATTCTAATGCATGACGACGCTAAGCAAACAACAATCTACAAACTGACTGAATCACTCACCGTCGTCAGTGTCATCGAAGCCGAAGGGGCGGGCAGCGTCGGGGAGAAGGGGCGGACGCGTTGGGGGAAGGGACAAACGACGTTGGAGAGTAGCAGGGACGGGAGGCGTCAGGGAGCAAGGACGGGCGACGCTGGCATCGGGCAGCAGGGGTGTTGGGGTCAGGGAGAAGGTGCATCGACGGGGAGAAGGAAGGGGAAGGGGCGGCGTCTTGAGGGAGGGGCTCACCGTCGGAGTGGGCGGCGTAGCAGGGCGGGCGAGTGGCGTCACGACTGCTAGCAGGCTCTAGAGGAGATTGGAGAATGCTAGAGTTAAGGGAATCGGAATTGGGTTGTGCTACCACTTTTGGGTCAAATGGACTGGGCCTAAATGTCCAACACGTGTCTGATTTTAATCAATTTTTTCAGAGACTTAATCTCAAATACACCTAAAATACGTATCAAACCGTGTCGGCGTCCGACATGGACTCGCCACCTTCCAGCGGTGTCCATGCAACAACTCCGCTGGATTCAGTGAGTCAGCACAAGCAGAGAACACATGATTGGAAATTGGAAACGGTTGCTCGTTCTTTCGAAAATAAACGGGCTCGACGTGATGGCAGAATCGGTCCGATCGCTCTCTATGTTTATTGCGGCGGCCGTAGGGACACGGAGATTGACATGGATGACCGATACGGCAGAAGAAAAAGCTTCTTCTGCTATTTCTTGTTTGTCTCCAGTATCTCAGAAATTTGTCAAGCGTGCACCAAGCAAGCATTTCTCTTTAATTAGAGAGGGAAAATGAGAAGTTTCTCTCTCATTATAGAGATGAGAAAGATGAGAAGCTTAAGGAGGGTATTTAATTTAAGCGGTCTCAAAATTTTTGGATGATTGATTTAGTTAGTCATTAGAAAGAGCTGACCGGGCCAGTTATTCCTATCATCTACTCCTTCCCATTTCCACACTAAAACATGACGAATAAGCCTTTGTGGTACTGGTGTTTCACTCTGTATTGGTACGAATATATGCAAGACACATGGATTAATCTTGTCCTTGTTTCGCTTGGATTACTATATTTTGACCTGCAAGTGCTAGTATTATTCAGCCAGTGGATTCATCATCTTGGACAGAAATACAAGAGAAGCAGGCCACTAACAGATGGAGAACATGAAGCACAAAAACAACATGGGATCGAACCACGCAAAGGCTCACATCTGAACTGAACTTCAGGATTACACATGAAACGCATGTTGCCAACAGATGGGTCCGATCAGAATTCAAAATAGCACCAATCAGTCTCTCCCCTTATGCTCACGATCTTAGCGGCGTACATCTTCAGAAGTACGACTCGAACGGCTGAAGCAAATGTTGCCATCGTTGCGATTTGTTCATCTCCAATATCGCATGGAATTAGTCACTACTACAATTGTCAAGCTGCAATTAGTCACTACGCATGTCTATCAGCCAGGCATTCCATCTCTTCCTAAGAGGAGACCGAAAGGCGCAGGGTATGTATGTACTTATTGAGGCGCTTTTTAAATCTCAATGAAGTGAGTGAAGATGCAGAGTTGTATGAGCTAGCTAGTCATCGGAAAGAACTGATCATGCAGTTAGTTACCATCCACTCCTCGATCGATCGCCCATGCATGCGTTGCCAAACCGATCGAAACGAAATGAAGTCCCCTTGCAGTTTAGTTGTGCTCATTTCTCACTTGATCCGCGTTGGTACGCATGCGAAACACATTGTATGATCGTTAATAACAGTTAGAGAAAGATAAATTATTGTAATTAAGGAAAGCTTTTTCTTCCGATAGCTTTCGGTTGTTCTTCTCTTTCTCCTGGAAAACCAGCAGCATTGATTCTGTCTGTCTAGCCTTTTCTCGAGCCACGCACAGAATTCCTCTACCTTCACATGCATGCAAAGACAGCCTATGGCACAGCATGCAATCTGCCGAAACTAGCATGCAGGAAGGAAAATAACATGCATGGCACAGATGCAAAGCTACCCTCCAATTAATGGAATAGAAACCAATGAATTGATAGATAGTCTAGTCACATCAATCTCCTGACAGCATGTGGATTCGTAATGGCAAAAGCTCATGCATGGAAAAAAAAAACCAGCTTTAATTAATCTCCCAACCAAAGCTAGCACACCTTTCTTTTATTTTTTATTTTGGAACAGAACACCAATTAAGACTTCACCTGTCCATGTCTGAACCCAGCACACAAGAAGGGATCCAATTCCTGAACCCTGCTATCCCTGTCTGACCTTTGAAAGACAGAGGCCCTGATCGGAGCCTCCCGCCCTTCCCAACGCAGAGGCAACCGAGGCGATGGCAGCGGCGACGTAGTTGACTAGGCAGGCAGGCAGACAACCACCCTTTTCTTCTCACAGATTACGCCCGCCGCCTTCGCAACTTTATTTCTGGATATCACCACGTACGACCCAATTACATGGGCTAACTCATAATCTTAAAACTTGATTACAAAATATCTTATTTTAGATACTTTAAAATATATCACGTGTCGTAGCTTTAAATCGCAACTCCGTAGCTCTAACACGCATCATCCATCTTTAATCCATGCACTACAACTCGAGCTCGACCGCCTCCTCCGGTATCATCGATCCTCTGGATCATGATTTCACACTAAGTCATCTTCCGGTCATCGCCGTAGATAATGATCGCCTCCGAGTTACCCTGCGCAAGCAAAGACCAAAGCAATATTTTTCCCGGCACAAGTTCTTTCCAACTAATTGACATAAGTTCACACACCACGACGCGTCTCAAATAATATATGTAAATAATATTATCAATTATTCATCAGCTAAAATATTCTAGACGTAACCATATAGTCCAACACACATGGATTGCTAATGATTAATCTAGCTGATTATCTATCTGGCCCTGGAGTACATAATCTTTAGCGTTGTTCTCAGGTAAGAAGGCCGGGAACTTGGGAGTTGCAGCTACTAAATGTTGGTGTGTTAGGTGTAGTTTCTACCGTTTTACTCTGGCTTTTTCAAATGAACTGAACATTCTTTCCTTTTCTGAAGACACGATGAACTAAGCATATAAGTGATAACACGTGCCTGCAGATCACTTTGTCGCCCCTGAAAATTACTAAACGGCAACGCATGAATGGCAGAGTACTGGCAGCAGTACACGGCGCTACGAGTAGTAATATCAACTACTCCTAGCAACAGTACTGGAATCAATGACCTACGTACGGTGAAAATATTCGATACGTACATACATACAGGGTACGTAGCTTCTACGAGCTCAAATAAGACAAATTAAGGTTAATAAGGGACTACTTGGAGCACATGAATTTCACATCATGCAATAAAGTGAGAAAATGGTGATTCTGCCATTACGAAAACTGGGCTTCGCAATTTTGCCATCCTGCAAATGGGATTCGCCCGTTTGCCATTCTCAAACGATACACACCCGCAAATATGCCCTGTGGAGGATTTGTTGCCAAATTAATTTTTTTTTTTGCTGCGGCATCTTTTTCTTCCCGTTTTGCCCCTGAGCCTTATCCCTTCGTTCCTTTTCATTCACCGTATCTTCACGGGAGAGAGAGCACGGAGAGAACGGGAGAGAGACGAGACGAAGACGAACAGAGGGAACTGCTCCACCGCCGCCGATGCCGCTGACGGCCGACAAAGCAGACCACCTCCTCGGCTTCCTTTCCTTCCCAACCACGGCCTCGCGCTAGGGCGCCGTTGCGTCGCGCCAAAGTCATTGCCGCGCTTCGACGCGTCACGCCAGACGCCGCCACGCTTCCGCCTCGCTGTCCGCTTCGCCACGCCCGACGCCAGATATGGGTGAGGCTTCGCCTAGTTCGTCGCTCATCCCAACAATGCCCTTTCTCAGATTCACTTGGCCTAAGCGGATCCCCTCATTCCATGCCCGTAATGTGGTGATAAAGTAGTGGAATGCAAATCTGGAAGAACAACGGCAAAATTTTCTTCAAATGCGTAAACTACGATGAATTTGTGAGTATATAATGATCTGTTTTTGTCATATAGAAATGGATGAACTAGGTAATCGTGTCAAGATTTGGATAAATAGTTTGTGTTATGTATTGTCATTTCCACAGGAGTGAAGAAATGTCCATTCTTTAGGTGGATTGATGCTTACAAGAAAGTAGTTGCAAAGAAGATTAAAGAAGACATGGAAAAGAAACGAAAAGAAGAAATGCAAGTCGCAGAGCATACGAAGGTCATGGTGAAACTAAAGCCTTGGTCGAAATGAAGCCTAATTGCAGGATTTACGAGGAAGAGAGGATGGATCTCAAGATGGACAAGCTTATCGCTCGTGCAAATTGCTGGTGGTGCTGTGTTTACTAATTGCAGTCCTAGTTCTTTTAGGTGTGGTAGTGCTTATTAGCAAGTGAAGTTGTTTAGTAACTGTGTTCTAGAAGTGTGGGGTACGACTCCTGGTGGTGGTCTGTTTAGTAACTGATTTGTAGAATGTGTTGTAATGACATCTAAGTCCTATGAAATGAAGATGTTTTTCTGGAATCGACCTGTATTTTTGACTTGTTTTATGCAGAATTTTGACATAATTTTGCTTGAATTTGGACATAATTTCAATAGAATTTGGATGAATTTTGACACAATTTCATGATCACAATAACATTCTAGCAAAGTACATGTCCAGATAAATTCAAGATAGGTAGCATTTAAGTTACAATAACATAGGTCCAAATAAATTAAATAAGGTCCAGATACATAGATACATGTCCAGAGATACGTTTTCATAGAGATCTCCATTCTCATGATGGAGATACATGTCCATATACAATTTAAGTTACAATTTCATGATGGACATAACATTCCGCATCAAACCTTCAATTGGTTTTCGCTTTCTTGGCTTGAGTTTTTTGGTGGGCTCCTCTTTTGCACTGCCTTGTCTGGTGAGACACCTTCAGCTAGCAGGTTTTGCAGTTGGCTGCAATAAAAGTAGCACTATGAGTCACTTGTATGAAAGCAGTATACAAGTATAAAAGAATGAGAATTAATGTGTAGCATACCTCTTGTAACCCTATTGGGGCTGTTTTGTATGATCTCGTCCCTTGTGAGCCTTGTGGTCGGGTGAGTGTATTTGGGGTGGTGTAGGCATTTCTTGGTCATGGAGAGAAGCATCTGGGGCCGGTACTTCAATTTCTAAAGCATGCAAATCATCTGGGGCTGGTGGTGCGATTTCTTGGTCATGGAAAGCATTTGGGGTCATTGGTTCAAGAGCAGATATCCGAGATTTCCTCCTTCTTTGCTCTCTTTGTTGGGATTTTTGCATTCTCACCATACTTTGTTGTATTTTTCTTGGCTTTCTTTTCCGCAAGTTTGGACAAAAAGTATTTAATTTAGTTAGCAAAACAAGTCATGGCGCAAGTACATATAGTTGGGTCTTACCTTTTCTTAGTCCCATTAAGATGGCATTTGTAGCTTGTTTCACCATGGCCTAATTCTCCACATCCCTTGCACTTTCTTTTGCCTCTAATCATTTTTTTTCTTGCCCTTTTCGCCTCATTTGCAGCTTGTTTATCCGCCTCATTTGCTGCTTCCTTGGCTGCCTTCTTTCCTTTGCTACCACCACCTTCAAGGAAGCTTTTGATCCTGAGTTTTCTGTACCGTCCAGCAGTCCTCTTGTCAAGTGGTGCCCTAACCCCAAAAGGCAAATCAACATCTCGCCATCGTGTTCTATCGTGCAATGGCTCTATAAGTCTCTTATAAGTCGCCTGAACCTCTCAACAGAGTAATACTCATGCACAAAGTCCTCCATATGTACATTACTAGATCAGACACTTGTAATCAAAGCCAAAGCATGTTTGGCAAGGCTTACCAAGATGTCGCCACTCAAGACAGTGCACTCATGTAGAGAAGACTTAACAACATGTCTCATCATGAGTGTTTGTGGTGTCCCAAATTTCAATTGCAAACTTCCACCATCTATAATCAAGTGCCCAAGTCCTCTAGTTCGCTTTCAACTGTTGTATCACCGCTGGGAGGATCTTTCCAAGAAGCCTTTCAAATTTTTCTCCTTTTCGCCCATAGCACCATAATCATCTCTCTGAAGTTTGTTCAAAGCTCAACAACAGAAGGTCTTTCCAAATCCCGATCCAATTGTTGAACACTTCAAAAGGTTATTAGTGATATAATCACATTTAATCTCGTGATTGAAGCCGATCTCATCCAAAGCTTGTAATGGTGAGCCTCCATCCAAACCAACACTTGAGGACTAGCATCAATGATCGACTTGTAAAAATAATTGAAAACGATTCTCTATAAGCTCTAGTCACAGGATACATCTTAGAGAACACATCACCACCAAACCTTTTAATGAAATTGTTTATTAGATGTCTAAAGCACTCCTATGTTCAACTGCGGAAACACATTCTTAATCGCATTTTCTAGACCTTTGCACGCATCTCGACGAAATAGCTAAAACAGAAGATCTCCTATGGCCTTGTGCAACCGAGTCATAAACCAAGTCCGCTTATCTGTTGTCTCACCATCAATGAACCCAAAAGCAACTGGGTACATCCAGCCAGACCATCTATACCACAAGTCGCAGCTAAATGACCATTCCATCTACCATTAAGTGCAGAGTCTATGCTAAGGTATGGCTCAGCATCCTTCTAAAAACCTTCAATGCAAGGTTTCAATGCACAAAAATCTATGGAAATAGAAATTGCCATCTACCTCCTTGATGCCAATCTCAATAACACTACTCGACACCTCTTCAGACCTCTCGCCTCCAATTGAATAGCAACAAAGCTCTCTTCCCATTTGCCATACAATTCTCTCAAAGCAATTTGCCTACCTCTACAAATAGTATCATAATGAATTATACACTTGTGGTCATCCTGTAAAGTTTTTGCAGCGCCTTAGGGCCCATAGTCGCTTTTCTTCCTAAGGTGATGTATTGCCTTTGAAGCAACCCAAGCAATTTGGTTGGTGTGGTAGTCTTCCTCCTAGCACTTGATTCACATGTATGCTTATCAACAACCACTCCACTGCAACAACAAAAAAATTAGTCAAGGCAACTAATATAGAAGGGCAAAAAACATTGGCGACCTTAAAATTATTGAAGGAAAAAATTAATGGAACGCAAAATGAAAGTTAGTACCATAACTGTGCACCCATCAGTCGTTTACGCCCAACAAGATGCCAAGGACAATCTTCTCCCCTTGCAACCTCCAATATATCTTGCGGATCTGCTTTGACAACGCGTAGTTCAAACTCTTTATTTATAGCAAATTGTCTCACCGCCAATCTAAACTCCTTCATGTTAGAATAAAGCGTGCCAAGATCCATATTGGGCCGATTTGGATCGTGCACCACGCCCTCTCCCCGTAAATAGTCATCAACTTCAATGATCGCCTCTGGCTTGTATCAATTTCTTCATCCTCGACAAGTATCGACGCTCGTTGATCGCTAGCTTTATCGTCGCTTTCTTGCCTTATCGCCTCCTCATCGTCGACTTTCTAAACCCCAACACCATACATCACCTCATCATCAACAATCTCAATTCTTCCTCTTCATCTCGATTGTCCTCGATGCGTAGGCTATCCCAATCAACAAGAGGTGCCCGCATTTGTCGTGGGCAGAGGTTCTACCAAGCAGCTAAGGTCAGCTCCCCATCGAGCCTAGTAAAGAAATAAAAGGTGGTACAGCTTAGATTACCACCACATCTACACTTGTCGAGTCTCATCTACACGCTTGGGCACGGTTAGAATACGCACTTTGGAAGAGATCCGCCGCCTCCATCCACCACTTGAGCAAAGACCGCCGCGTCCGGCAGAGTCGGGACGCCTGGGCGGCTTCGGAAACCAGAGGTGCCTGCAATCGACCGTCGGCGGCGTCGGAGGTGGCGGTCTTTGGCGGCGGCGGGATCCGCTCCTCTCCCTCGCTTGACTGGCGGCGTCGTCAGATCCCGTCTTGAACGACCGTGAGTCTCCCGTGAATGAAGAGAAGGCCTCCGTGATGCATCGGGAGGGGCAAAACGGGTAGGCAAGTTTGCCATGGTAAAAAAAAAAATTAATTTGGCAACAAATCCTCCACAGGGCATATTTGCGGGTGTGTATCGTTTGAGAATGGCAAACGGGCGAATCCCATTTGCGGGATGGCAAAATTGCGAAGCCCAGTTATCATAATGGCAGAATCACCATTTTCTCCAATAAAGTTTGCGCAGAGTTCTTCAAAACTTAATTTCTACACTGAATTAGGCTAGAAACTTTTTTATGAATGATTTGTAATCCCCAATCTCGTGAGCCTTCATAGCTAGACCATACATTGGCAGTTCAACAATTCCGAGCTCAGAACATGATCTCCAAGTTCGAACCCTATTTCTGGTATGGCCGAAATTGCGTGACTTCGACTCAAACCAATTAGAGCAATACAACCTGTTCGAATTTTCCTTTTTGACTCGTGGTTTAATCGATTTGCAATGCAACTTGTTTAGACTAGATCATGCTTGGTTAATTTGTTTGAACATCACATCACCATTTGCAACAACACCCCACGTTGCAAATTCCGTGTACAACCATGGGAGGGAGGAACCCAATTAGAGCGTGTTTGTAGATGCGCTTCCTATTCAAATTCCTGGCCTATTTTTGTGAATGGACGGGGATGGATCTATAATTTAGATTTGCTAACCAAACTCTAAATTCCTAATTCATTCCTGCCGATGAGTCAAAATTTTAGTAAGAAATCCACTTATTCATAAAAATAAACTAGAAATTTAGGCTTTCCAAACGAGACCAGACTTGTGTGTCGGACCCACTGGTCAGTGGTCAGGGACTAAATCGCACTCACCCAGGGGCAGCCTCGTCGTGTTGCTGGGGGAGAGCCTCACGTGAGGTCTCTCCTTCATCGCCGTTGATCCCTCCAGATCATCTCCAAACAGACGATGGATGGAAGTGGGGTCTCACGTAAGACCCCACTGAATTTTTTTCCCAAGACAACCCAATTTAATCGCCGTATAAGCATACAGCTAGACGTACCGGATACCAACGCCGGCCGTACACGCATTCGTATATACCCCGCCGTGTACACACCAATGGCTCTGCTACGCTTCGCAGAGGAAAAATAAAATAAAAATAGAAGGGTAAAAAAAAATTCATCGAGGAAGCCCGAGCGAGAAGGCGAGGCCGCAAGTCTAATCCGCCTCTACCCGCTCGAGCGCGGCGACGAGGAGGAGGAGACCGGAGCGGAGGAGAGAGGGCCGGGAGCGCCAGCGGCGGTGGGGCTCCTGATTTGGGCTCGTTTCTGGGAGCGCACGGTGAGTGAGTTATCGACGATCTGGTGGTGGCGGCGGCTGAGTCGTCGCAAGAATGTTGTTGTTAACATTCTGTGATGGGTTCTTCGGCTGCATTCTCGGTTCCCTTGCTAGATCTGGCTGTTCCGCCGCGGATTGCGCCTGTGCCCTGATGCTGGGGGTTGGATTTTGTGCATACGGTGGGGGGGGGGGGAGGTTTTTGGGAGATATTTGGCTGTAATGTTGTCTTTGGTGTTGTACAATGGGAGATTTTTTAGCCTGTTTTGGGTGAATGGGCATGATTGGGGCTCGAACGAAGGAAAAACTCGCATTTGGGAGATTCGTGGTGCAATGTGCTCCTGTTCTTGTGAAAATCGGGTGCGTTTGTTCGTCCCAAAAATTGGTATTGTGCCAACTTTCAATTACATTTTTATTGGAACATTGTTCATTTTGTTTGCCAAATTGATTCAAATGGGGGCTCAAATGGTTTCAGAAATAGGAAATCTGGTGGGCTCCTTTTTCATACAGGAACCCCTTTGCCCAAAGGGAGTGGCCTGTAGTAGCTGGATCCAGTGGCTCATGTCTCGGGTTTACCTTTTAGTTTCCAGATAGCGGTTTGTTAACTCAACTCAAATATGGGAATATTTGTTTGCACCTTTCTGTAGCTGACTTGAAAATTTTAACTCATACTGTGTTCATTTTCCTTTGGAGATCCCTTTCACTTGGAAGAACATGTTCTGCATTTCGTGCTTCCTGACTCAAAGAGAGAATGCATTATTCTCAATTGAAGCAGTATATACTAGTAAAAAATTCTCAAATATGATTACATCCTCTTATAAAGTGCCTCATTTTATCGATTCTTTCTTCAGGTTTGCACCTCTAGTGTGTCATTCTGAACAAATTTGGATCCTGAAGGCGGTTTAGTCATGGCTGGGTCCCTTGCCGCCTCAGCATTCTTCCCAGGCCCGGGGTCTTCCCCGGCCACATCGGCTAGAAGTGTAAAGAAAATGACCGGCGAATTGCCAGAGAATTTGAGTGTCCGTGGCATTGTTGCAAAGCCTAATCCACCTCCTGGAGCCATGCAAGTAAAGGCACAGGCTCAAGCTCTTCCCAAGGTTAATGGCACCAAGGTTAACCTCAAGACTGCGAGCCCGGACATGGAGGAAACTGTGCCTCACAGTGCTCCAAAGACGTTCTATAACCAACTGCCGGATTGGAGCATGCTTCTTGCAGCTATCACGACCATCTTCCTCGCTGCAGAGAAGCAGTGGACACTGCTTGACTGGAAGCCAAAGAAACCTGACATGCTTGTTGACACATTTGGCTTTGGTAGGATCATCCAGGATGGACTGGTGTTTAGGCAAAATTTCTTGATTCGGTCCTATGAAATCGGTGCTGATCGTACAGCTTCTATAGAGACATTAATGAATCATTTACAGGTGACATAATGATACTATTTAGTTTTTAATTTTATTTTCCACCTTCCAGTATTTCACTAAAAATCCAATTTGTTTCTATCAAGCTGGCAATAATTTGAGATCTTGCAGGAAACGGCCCTTAACCACGTGAGGACTGCTGGTCTTCTTGGAGATGGTTTTGGGGCTACACCGGAGATGAGCAAACGAAACTTGATATGGGTTGTCAGCAAAATCCAGCTTCTTGTTGAGCGATACCCCGCATGGTACTTTTCTGCAAACCTTAACTCTTATCATTTTTCATGGCAAAGCCCCTCTTTTTCTTTGCTTTCAATTCAATTCATAATTGTGCCATCTGTTGCCATTTACCTTGCGAAATGCACATAATTTGTTTCACTTTTATTTTAGTTCACATTTATTTGGTTTTGCTGACATAATATTGTTGTATGTACTACTTGACAGCTATTTGTGTCCTTGGTTTCTTACTATGATAGTAGCAGCATTTAGCTAAACCAGATTCATTTCTCATGTTCCTACTTGGCAAATTTAGCATATCATAATGCTGTGTGGATTGTAAGTCTGGATTCTCATACATGTGGTAGCTGATGAAAACCGTATTAATCTTTTACAACTTTACTTGGGCAAAAGGTTTGCTGTGGCTGGCCTGTGGGAAACAATTTTAAATTTTACCACTAGAGGAAATCAATGCTTTGTTTTTCATGAGAGGCCTCACGTTGAGGAAATGTGGTTACTTCCACCTTGGTTGGACCAAGAAAAAGTACCATTAGTTCCACTTTTGTTGGATCAAGGATGGATTTCATCAAGGTTGTCACAGTGCTCTGGCCAGTCGCGGTGACCCCAAGGCGCCAGGACATCCAGGCACCTAGGCGCACGTCTAGACGGTGATTAGACGATAATATATATTGGCCAAATCAGTACATATAACACGCATATAACAGAGAAAAAAAATGAAGAATAGATGAGAGATGGTTAACTACCTACTCAGCCACAACCCTACTAAGGCCAAAAGCCCATCCAAGTCATTCACTCCCTCCTCCCATGCCCATAATACCACCTGGCGGCCACCTCATCATTTCCTTGCAGATGGGTGAGCAGTAGCAACCTGCATCACAAGCAGCAGAGCAGATAAAATGGCAACTATGGATTTCATAACCAAACTAATTTTACATACTAGATAAAAAGGTCTTACTTGAGTAACTGGATTAATAAATAAGCCCTTTGCATTTCAAACAAAATTCACCGCTCGGGTAGTTCTTGTTAGATATGTATATAGCCTAGGGTGTTCTTTGCATTTTTGCAACCCTAAACATGTTATATATTGGTCATTTGGCCCATTGGAATAGATAAGAAGCCTTATTCCAACATGGTATCAGAGCAAAGTTAGGGTTAGGGTTTGCCAACCGCCGCCGCCGCCACCCTCCCCATCTTCTTCCTCTGTTTCTTCTATGTCGGTTTGACAGTGGCCCATCTCTCAGTTGGATGTTTAGAATATCTTTCTCAATGGCGAGCTGCATGAGGAAGTCTACATTCACCGCCTTTGGGTATTTTGTCTCTGATGGTATGGTTAGTTGCCTTCATCGCTCTCTCTATGGGCTCAAACAAGCTCCCCGTGCTTGGTTTGATCGCTTCTCCTCCGTTGTCACTGCTGCTAGCTTCTGCACCAGTGATCATGATTCTACCCTCTTTGTACACACCTTTCCTTAGGGTCGAACGCTCCTCCTCTCCATGTGGATGATATGATCACCACTGGAGATGACTATTAGTACATTGCTTTTGTGAAGGAGCGTCTCAGTGAGCAATTCTGATGTCTAATTTGGGTCTTCTTCGTTACTTTATTGGGATTGAGATCACTTCTACGTCGGAGGGCTACTATTTCTTCTAAGAGAAGTACATTCAAGATATCCTTACTCGCATTTGTCTCACTGGTCAGCGTGTGGTGGATACTCCGATGGAGTTTGGTGTTCACCTCCGGTCTACTCGATGGTGAGCCTCTTGAGGATCCCACTCGCCTACCTTGGGATCACTCGCCCTGACATCTCTCACCCAATTCACATCCTGAGTCAGTTCGTCTCTGCTCCCACTTAGCTCCACTACAGTCACCTTCTTCGTGTTATGTGATATCTTCGCAGGACCCTCACTCGTCGTGTTTTCTTTCCTCGCACCAGTTCTTTGGAGCTTCAGGCGTATTTTGATGCGACCTAGGCTAGCGATCATTCTGATCGCCGGTCTCTCTCTGCCTATTGTGTTTACCTTGGTTCCTCCTTGATTGCTTGGAAGACCAACAAGTAGACTGTCATTTCCGTTCGAGCGTCGAGGCTGAGTTAAGAGCCATGGCGTTGTTGACAGCTAAGATCACCTAGCTTCGGTGGCTACTTAAGGATTTCGGTGTTTCCGTTTCTGCACCGACTCCTCTCTTATCAGATAGTATTGGTGTGATCAGCATTGCTCGAGATCCCGTGAAGCATGAGCTCACCAAACACATTGGAGTGGATGCTTCGTACATGCGATAGCAGGTGCAGGACCAAGTTATTGATCTTCAGTATGTGTCTTCGGAGTTTCAGTTAGCAGATTTCTTCACCAAGGCACAAACTAGAGTTCAGCATAGCTTCTACCTCGCTAAACTCAGTGTTGTTGATCCATCATGAGTTTGAGGGAGGTGTTAGATATGTATATAGCCTAGGGTGTTCTTTGCATTTTGGCAACCCTGTACATGTTATATATTGGCCGAATATTGGTATGTTGGCCCATTGGAATAGACAAGAAGTCTCATTTCAATAGTTCTCATTATCTAGCTTTAGGCCCTGTTTGGTACAGCTCCATATTCTCATTTTCTAGATTCTGCTCTTGATTCTTTGAGAATCTACTTCTTTGAGAATCTGGAGCTGTCTGTTGAAACCGTTTAGCTGGTAAGTTGGCTCCAAAAACCATGAGGGAGGATTAGAGGCAAATAGACCATGTCACCCCTGGGTGTAATACTTCAATTGTATTTGTGTAACTCAGTGGCATTTGCGGGTAAAAACCTTCAACTTCGAAGGGTATTTCGTTTCTGAAGGTTGGATTCTCACGAGAATCTGCTGGGAGGCTGCTTCTCGTTGCTAGTTCATTTTTGAGACAGCTCCCCACGAGAAGCAGAATCTAGTGGTTTTATGAATCAAGGTGTTTGGCACGGCTCCACGGGAATCGATTGAGAAGCTGGGAGTGGAAGCTGTACCAAATAGGGTCTTAGTATGTGCAACATAAAAGTTTCAATGCCTCAAGGCCTGAGTTCACCAACATTATCACAGTGATTGCCCTATTTTTTCGTGAAACGTAGACCATCACTTAAAAAGAACAATAATCTCTTCCCAAAACATCACTTATGAAATAACGGAGAGAGTAAGTTTATCCCTATAGCAACTTCTTTTGTTACTCATATTCATTGCCCAAAGCTGCCCAATTAAATGGTGTCTGCTATGTGCTTCCTTGGATTTTTGAATTAAGAGAGGTCGTACAGGGTACCACACCTCAAGGGAGCAGAAAGTTTGCCTTTATTGGTGCTGCAATAAATGATTCCATCATATAGAAAAGCGGCAGCAATTAATGCTGTGGGCTGTGGAAGCAATTAATGCTGTGGGCTGCCAAGGAAGAAGCTAGGACTGATCTAGATCAGTGAACTTATCTTGTACTAAATACTCTTCCACTGCAGCAACTCAGTTTGAAATTATAGGTGCTCATCAAATAACTAGTACTACTACTAAATACTCCTATCATTTGTGGCCAGAATTGCAATTAAGTTTGCTGAGTTGGAAAAATGGGGAGGGGATTTTAAAGTGTAGTTTTTTGTAGTTCAGATAGAACTGCGGACATATGTTCATGAGTTGAAAAATGACAAAATATTGTTCCAAACTGCTATGATTTTAGGGGAGACATGGTTCAAGTTGACACATGGGTTGCTGCTGCTGGCAAAAATGGCATGCGTCGAGATTGGCACGTTCGTGACTACAACTCTGGGCGAACAATCTTGAGAGCTACAAGGTTTGGGTTCCATTTATATTCTATTGCATGTACCATGTTTCTCTGTTTGATGAGGGAATTCAATCTTTGGGTTAAGTTACTTGAACGTATCTTTAGCAGTCGTTAAGGGTGTTACCCTTTTGATCCTTGTTTGCAGTGTTTGGGTGATGATGAATAAGAAAACTAGAAGACTTTCAAAAATGCCGGATGAGGTTAGAGCAGAAATAGGGCCATACTTTAATGACTGGTCGGCTATAACAGAGGAGCAGAGTGAAAAGTTAGCCAAGACAGGGAACAAAATTGATGGTGATGCTACCAAGCAATTCATTAGAAAGGGGCTCACTGTAAGTCGGCTAGACATGCTTAATTATCAGCATGCCTCAGTTATTAGCATTGTTCTCACTTCTGATGTATAAGATATCTCATGGAACTCTTTTTATCTGCAACAGCCTAGGTGGGGTGACCTTGATGTCAACCAGCATGTGAACAATGTTAAATATATTGGGTGGATCCTTGAGGTGATTTCTCTTGTCCCTTTATCCATTGTTTAGACAAAAAGAAATTGGCTTTATCATCCTGATCACATGGTGGCTGTTGAGAGGACATTGATTCATGTATTTAGTACTTACGGTTGTTTTCTAGAGCATGTGGTCTGGTTGTCTGTAAAGTAGACATTATTAGGAATCTCATTCGTAGTCATTCATCAGGTGTTCAGGGCTTCAGGCAGATTCCTGAGCTCTTTCTCATTCATTTTTGTTTTTGCCAGAGTGCTCCAATATCTATACTGGAGAAGCATGAGCTTGCAAGTATGACCCTGGATTACAGGAAAGAGTGTGGCCGTGACAGTGTGCTTCAGTCGCTTACCACAGCTTCAGGGGAATGTGCTGCCGATGGCAAGCTAGAGGCTTCTGCCATCCAGTGCGACCATCTGCTTCAGCTGGAGTCTGGAGCTGACATCGTGAAGGCGCGCACGGAGTGGCGACCAAAGCGGTCTCAACCAGCAGCAGCTGAGAGCCTGTAATATCATGAAGGTCACTGGAATCGGAGAGCTGACGACTGCCTTGTCGAGGGTTAACTCATCGGATTGTTTCTTGTGTAAAAATGAGTAGTAGCACTAGTTTGTGTAGTGGAAGGGGGTGGGGAGGAAAAGGTGATGGTGCTGTGCCTAGTAGATCCATTTTCTCCATTCAATTTTTTTTGTTGCCTATTTTGTTGTTTATTTTTTCTCCTGCTGGAGAGACAGGTTGAGGTTGTGGGTGTGGGAGTTGTTTCAAGCATCAAACTGATTCAGCTATTCAACAAACTGGGACGCTGCCCCTGGAAATTTCTTTCATCTGGGTTGTTTTTGACCTGACCTGAAGTGTCGTTAGCAGTTAGCACGGCACGGCAGCTTGGGGTTGCATTTTTTTTTCTTTCCCTTTTTCTCTTGGCATGGAAGTTTCAACTGTAAACATCTATGGGTGCATGTAATGTATTTATTATATACCAATATAGAGGGAGGTAGACGAGATGAGAAGAAGATGATGTCCTGTTTGGTTTACGGATGGTGAAGCAAATGAAGTACTATGTGATTTACATGGTTCATTACAAACCGGCAAAAAACATTTCGAAGGAAATACACTTTTCTGAAGATCAGAGTACGAGAGACTCCTACTATATACACTTCCATTTTAGCCTCTTGAAGTCCAACCACTAGCTAAATCTTCTTGTTCGTTACAAGGGGGTCTCCATTCAACTCTTGTACTGGAATCCTCGGATGATTAGACAGTTGAGTTCCTTCTGAATGCCTTCCCAAACATCACTCGCACGGTAGCCTCACATTGTTGCCATCGCTGTAATTTGGTTATCTCCAATATCCTATGGAATCCGTCAGACTGTGTGTATCAACCATGCATTGTATCCATGAAAGATGAGGAAGGTACAGGGTATTTAAGCGCCATCCGTGAAGAAGAGATGTGAGCTCGACCACCTCACAAAATTGGGATGGTCGATTCAGTTAGCCATTCGAAAGAGCTGACCAATCATCGTCTACTCTCTGCCTACTGCCCTATACTGGCCTTGTTTGGATGGACTTCAGCCCATCTGCCATCTCTCTCAGTCGTGGGCTTTTTGGACGGCGCCAGTTGGGCCTTTTGTACCTCTTATTGTCCATTGATAGCCCATACTTCCCCCTGCTCCAGGGATTGATTTTTATTTTATTTTATTATTTTATTTTGCCTTGCCTTTCTATTAATTTCCCCTTATTTTTCAGCCAATTATCGCGCCTCCTTTTCCCATTTTTTCCCCCTTCTTGCTGAGCCTTGCTCGCAACAAATACGAGATCCTCCTAACGTTTTTTTGGCATCTTTTTTTTAATAAAAAACCTCGCTATTTTGGTGGTTCTGACATTTTGGGTTTGATGTTTCTGAATCTCCTTGGAATAATAAATCTCTTTTGCCGCTGGCCACTGAACCTCGTTTTTGCCACTGAGCTCTCTCCCCAACACCCGAGCATCTGTGGCTTCGATTAACAGTCTCTTCTCCATCGAATCTCTCGGCTTCAATTAAAGAGATTTAGTATGTATAATAGTGTGACGTTAGCTATTATAAACTTTGATAAATATAGAACACGAGATGATACGAAGGAAAGAGAAGGAGCAGAGAGTATTGTGTTATCTCTCATGCAGTAATCAACTGTAATACAAGAAACAAGATACATTATACATAAAAGAGTTGTTTATAGAGATATGTAAAAACATAATCTATTATAGAAGTTGTTTTTAATGTTATCTATACATAATATTGAGAGATATTATAAATAATAGTTGTCTATACTATTATATATACCCTAAATCTAGCGGTCCTTACACATAGACCAAAATAAAACATTTTGAAGGACATGACATGCACTGCATCTGCATGTCGGAGAGATCGATTGTTTTTTTTTTACACACGGAAGAGAAGAATAGATGCTAGAGATTATCCTCAATTTATAGCCACCATAATTCAAAACTTCAAATTAATTAAAGGCACTCTCACTCTCGCAAACCAGTCCATATACCCTCAGTCCAATACACGTGAATTGATTACGTGTACCAAGATAAAATCTGAACCGTCAAATTAAATCCAATCCAACGTAGTACTATACACCGAGACGCGTAGCTAGGACTAAGCTCCCCTGGTGAAGCTTCTTCTTCCTCTGCAAGTGCAACCATGGAGACTGCAACACCATGGTCCAGCGCCTCCATGGTTGATAGATCTCTTCTTGTCTTTGATTTCTCCCAACCTACTTAGTATGCAAAACCTCCGGCGACGGCCTGGCGGCGGCGGCGGGAGCGGCCTCGCGGCGCCGCCGCGTCCTTGGCGCAGTTCATGGCGCCGTCCTCTTCCATCATGATGTGCCGGCAACGGCACTCCTCGCTACAGAACGACCTGTCACCTCTGTACCATGCACCCAACACATCCATCAGTCATCATCAGAAACAGAACTCCATGCATATATAGGACTATAGGAGCCAGCTAAGAACTAGTACTGACCTGTAGATGTATATGTCCTTGCCGTCGGCGAGCTCCCTGTGGCAGAGGAAGCACCTCTGCAGGAACGAGCTCGTCGTGGTGGCCGCCGCCGCCATCGCCAGGGGAGCACGAGAAGAAGAAGAGGAGGACCTGCCGTTCTTGGTGGTGGTGGTGGTGTTTAGGAGGGTAGTTTTGCTTATGATTTGAGCCGTTCTTGTTGACGCATGCTGCTGCTTCTGCTGTGTCATCGTCTCCAAGAGGACGCTTAGGCCGGCCATGGCATGTATTACGATAATTAAACACACACAGGCAAAGCAACGCACACGCACACGTACGCAGTTTCTCTAGAGTTCTGTATGGAAAATGGGTTTCTTTTAGTTTTGTTGTGTTTGTGGATTTGCTGCCTGCCTCTCTTGGGTTGGTTGCTTATAAAGCGGGGAGGAGGACGTGTGGTGCCTCGACGGAGCAGGTTAAGGAGGTGGTGGTTTCGTGAGGGCATCCATGGAAGCAAATCATCTGACATTGAGGGGTGATGGCATGTTGTTATTATCACCATGGACCGTTAGATTGGAGAATAACATTGGAGATTTCGTCATGTACTGCATCAAGTACCGCAGCAACATTGTAGTAGACGATCCCTACCGTTTCTCACAAATCGGATGGCTCGGATTCTTCCAATGTTACGGTAATATACTCCTCTGCCATTGTCACTGCAATGGCCGCCAGAGGATGCAATTCTGGTATCTATGGATGACACATGGTGAGGGCCCACTGTCGTAGGCTTGTAGTTCAAGGGATGATTAATATTATTAATTGAATTTTATCTTTTTTTCATTTTAACTTCGAAAAATTCAAATTTTGATCTAAAAATCTCAGCTGAATATTCTGATTTTCGGCCATTTCGTTGCTAGCGGTGACCCCAGTAAAAAATTAAAACCGATAATCAAAACCCTACTGCTGAGAGGTTTTAAACCTAAATTAGCAGAGGATGACTTCCCTAGCTTGTATATATGCACGCACATTAATTGTACAAGTTGAATGTGCATACTTTCCTCTTGGTAGCCCGATTAAGAAACAAGGACTAATTGTATTGTATTCCTCACAAACAAAGAAAACAATGGCTCTTAATTAGGTTACTTTTCTGGCAAGACAAAGAATACAGGTGAAAAATAAATCCAAATGGTTGCATGAAATCCACAATTTATTTGAGTCTATTTCGCAGTTTGCGTGCGCATTGAAACAGACGTAGTAATTATACATATCAAAACTCCTTTTTTATAACTGGAGCTCTCTCGCCAGTGCATATTTATAATTTACATCGCACCCTAATGCACAAGAGTGGACTCAAAGAAGGCATCTGCTCTACTCAAATTTTAGTTTTTAATAGACTGATCTAATATTTGACCACTACCCCCGCGCAGACCAACAGAAGTGCACTGATAATCAACCTTTTCGCCGCTAATTTTTTTATCCTGGACCCGCTACCGCTAATGTGCCCAAATGATGAAGTGCTTCTTCTCCACCTCTCACTTTCTTGCTATAGTCCCTTTCCAACGGTGTTTGGTTCCCATTGGAGGTAGCAAGCAAGAAGGCACTCTCTGGTGAGTGACGAGCACTGCTGCACTGTCAGCGTGAGTGGGCAAAGGATGGAGCATAGCTAGGATCCAATGCAGAGGATCCGCGTGGGGACAGTGTTCCCAGAGGAGTGAATTACGGGGATTTACTGTGGCATAACCATTGTAGCAAAAAATTACTATGTCATTATCTGATTGTTAATTTTTTTTTAATCCAACGATAAAGATCGTACCTTAACACCATCCGTCTACGACGCTTTGTATTTTTTTTTTCCGTTTTGATGGAGAGGATCCGATCCGGCTAGCACATCACAAGCGAAGGGTTCTCTGATTCCTTCTTGGCTTGCGGTGGGCGGGGAGGTTTTGGCGCCTTTTGCTCTGTTGTCTCCACGCGTGTGTACCTCGACGAGGACTCGTTTTTCACCTCCCGGCGTACGAAATCCACTGTGCCCGCATGTGCTGTAGCCTTACAGACGTCCGGTCGTGTCTCCTCGCTTTGGCACTTCTTCGAGCTCTTCCACGTTGAACTGCCTAAATGAATTATAAATATATCGCAGATTAAATTTGTACCTTTTTTTTTCTGTGAGCAAGATTAGATTGGTACTTAAAATGTACTTCCTCTGTTCATCCTCTGAGACGTCGTATTAGAAGTGTATGGCTAACCTTTTAAAACTTTGTTACACAAAAAGTATTTATATTTGATACATAGAAATGATGTCACTAGATTTTTTTTATCAAAAAATACTTTTATACCATTATATATTTAATATTTTTTGCTAACATATAATTACAAAAAGTAATGGTTGAATATGATAATTGAAGACCGTGTTAATATCTAAAATAACAAATAAAGAATAATGGATATAGTACACATATGCTAAGTGCTAACTAAGCTCGTCCAAACTGATGCGCTAATTTTTCTTTATCTTTTGAGTGCCTTGTTAGGACGACGCCACATGTGCTCCCGAATCTACGATAGGGTCTTGCGCGACTTTGTGATAAAGTAAGTAAAGCGTCAATCTAAAAATATATCTGCCGTTAACTTTATAGTCTTGGAAAAGCAAAATATTTCGATGGTGATATCGAGAAACTTACAGATGTTTCTCGGCCCGGACAGGTGGAGCGTTGGAGCAGCTGAGCTAGCCACGGACGGACGGACGGACGGGGCAGCAAGCACGGCACAGGAGAGGCTACAGAATGGGTGGGCGCAGGGGTGCACGGGGGACAGTAGTACTACACACACGGGCACACTCGGTGGAGTGTGACCTGACTGACCTGTAGCCCACGCGTTGAAAGCAAGATACGTACGGACAAGTGGGCCCCACCGACCGTATCGACCGCCTCATTGGACGCTGCGATATGGGGCCCGCACGCAAACGGCCATCTCTGTGGGACCAACACGTGTAGACGTGTACTCCCTTTTTCCCCTCCGGCCTCGAGCGGAGCTGGATTAGGTATAGGATTCTGATTTTATTAATAATAATAATTGGTTACCAGTCAGTTTAAAACCCAGGTTATATATTCTGGTTATAATCTTGGGGCGAGGGTAGATGGGTCACGTCTCCTTTTTGTGTGGACCGCACGATTTTGGTTAGTTCGTTTATCAGTCGTTCGATCTGCCGCTGGTTTCGGCCTCCACGTTTTCTTGCGCGGCCTCGCGTGCTTCAATTCATCGTTTCCCTCGCACCTTCTCGGATAGCACAGCTCGTAGCGCTGTCCCTTCGGGCCGCCACGTATGGGCGTTGGCCTTCGTTCGCTATTTCTAAATCTTTACGTAGTTCCCTCGTTTCAATTTTCTGCTCGGTATTTCCACAAGGATCTGGACGTTTTGCTTCTTCGGTTGATCTTTTCCTGTGCACGCGGGCACTTTTGCCTCCTTACGACCCATTTATTCAGCTACCTTCTTTGCTTTTTTTGTGTGTGTTTCTATTCATGTATAGAGTGCTCCTTGCTAGATCTGTGCTCTTCGACCTCTTCCTGAACCCTCTTTGCACATTTTCTTCTATAGGATCAAGGATAACCGACTAGAGGTGGGTGAATAGACGGTTTTCAAAATCTTTTGGCTAAAAACAGATTTTGCCAAATTAAAGCTATGAAATACAATTTCACCAATTTAAACCTAAATGATCTAAGATTGTCTAGGCGCACTATTTACTTAAAGATAAGCTAAGAAATCTAAACAAGATAAACAATTACCTAAAAATGTAAATGCACAAAAGTACAGAAAGATGATAAACCAAGCTATGGAGTCAAACAATGTTTTATCGTGGTCTCGAGATTTGTCGGTCTCCAATAATCCACATTGAGGAAGCTTGATCAACTCAAGCCGATCCACACGAGCACTTCCTCGATCACTAATGGTAGCTCTTATCCACTTCGGATAGGCTAGCTCCAACCTTCACAAATGCTTAGATCTTCTCACAAGCTTCTTTGAGAAGATCACTGCCACAAACTCCAAACCATCTAGGAGACAACAATCTCCAAGAGTAATAAACCAATGATTCTTCGCTTGAAGATGCTTGAGTGCCACAAATATCAAACTCTACTCAAAGCACTTGGAAAAACCTCAACAACCTTTGCAAGATGTTTTAATGCTCTCAAAGAGTGGAAGAACTAGCAAAGGGATCAAGAGTATTCAATAAGGTTCTTAAAAACTTTCTTGCTGCAGTGGGTGAGGTATTTATAGCATTCACCCATTTTACTAGCAGTTAGAGCACGAAATCCTGTAAAAATAGCAAGTCCGGTCAGACCGCATGTATGTGGCCGGTCAATCCGGGCTATAGAAATAGCGGTTGATTGAATTGCATTTAATGCACAGAACTATCTGTTAAGACAGTTTGATCAGACAACCCACTCAGGATCCGGTCAGACCGCGTTCAAGAAATACAAAATGGAGAAAAACATGCTACTGGAAAAGGCTGACTGCTATTATAGACCAGGGATCTGGTCAGTCCGGGGTAACACTTGCGGCCAATCCGGCTTTAGAAATTTTAGTAGTAGGACACAAAAATATCCTTATCTGGAAAAAGGTGACCGTGTCACTTGACCCGGAGGTTCGGTTAGTCTGGACTGATACCTACAGTCAGTCCGGCCTAAGGCAAAACACGAAAAACTCCCTTGTTTGGAAAAAGCTGATCGGGCAACCCAAACCGGGTCCGGTCAGTCTAAACTTATACCAGCGGTCAGTCCAGCCATAGAAAATGTAGAAAAGGATCTTTATGGAAAAAGCTGACAGCGGAGTTGATCCAGGGATCTGGTCAGTCCAGACCATCAACAGCGGTCAGTCCGGTCGTGCAAATAAAACACGTATTAATTTTGGCCAGACTATCACAAATGAAACCAAGTAAGTTTGAGCATTTATGGTATCCTTTGCTATCAAGCTACTAGTAATTGATCCCTCTTCATAGTACGACTTTCTACACTAGCAATCCGGTCTTTTATCATTCATTCTCCTAGACCGATAAAACTATGAAATGGTCCTATTTACTACATACCTTTGCCTCGGCTAGATAATTACCAAAACACTAGAAATGGGGCCTATATTCTTCACCTTCTTGGCTTTCCAGTTGTTCTTGCTTCTTTTCATTGCTTCCTCTCCTTTCTAGATTTGTGCTCTTTGATCTCTTCCTGCACTTTTCTTTGCACATTACCTTCTTAGCTTTTCATATGTTCTTGCTCCTTTTTATTTTTCCCTCGTTTTCCTTTGTGTTCATATTATTCCCTCCTAGATCTGGACGTTCAGATTTTCTGCCTGTATAGATAACTATCAGAAATCACAATATGTTGGCTTCATGGCTTCTTGACGAATTTGAGCTTGTCCTGTAAGATCTGTGTTGTTTTCCCCTTTGAATGGTTCTCTGTTGGTATGTGGTTTTGTCTGGTTTCCTGATTCACTCTTTTTAGTGTGGGGATGGGATCTGGTGGTGCGTCTTCTTTTTTTTTCCCATGCTTACTTTTCCCTTCTGCCTTGTAGGATCTTCCGTCCTTCTCAGGGTGGTCACTTGGTCACCTTGATGAATGACCTGACCCCAACCTCACCCCGCCTTCTTGACATTTTTGTCAAATTCTTAGGAAAGGGAAGGATTGAAATGGCGGTTTCTTGTTGTTGGGATTGCGCAGGACGCGGGCATGCACTCGTGCTCCAACATCGAGGCCTTCACGGAGGTGCTAAACCGCGAGGTGTAGGGCAATAGCAACGCTGGATCACAGCGTTGGTGAGCCCCCAACTCATTTAATCCTTGTATATGGTTTCCTTGTTCCATGATCAAATTCGGGGCTCTGTATTTTTCTGTGAGACTGGAGTATTTAGCTCGTAATGCTTAGCCATCCACTTGACTCTAACATCACAAACCAAATATTTCGCGCCTCGGTGCATTATGTACCTCACAGGAGCGGTACATATACACCCTCACAAACATCGATATCAATCCATACACAAGTTATTACAACACCAAAACATTATAGTTTACAACATATGAACATACGAAGTTCAGTTTTGTACAAAAGGGCCGACCGGCCAAATGACAAGATAAATATCAAGTACGCAGCGGAAAACAGTAAATAAACTGAAATAAAATCATAAATTAACCATTAATAAAGTCCCAATGGCTTGTCATAACCCGCAGGGCAACCGACTGGGTTGAAACCAAAGCAAATCGACGATCCTGCGCAATAATTCCTTACCCGATTCGATCTCATTACCTACTATCCAGATTAGTAAATAAAAGCAAACAATGAGTACAAGAATGTACTCCACAAGACTTATGAATAACAAACCTATACGTAGCTACATGCAAGCTGAATCAAAGTAGAAGGTTATATGGTTCATTTGACGCATAAAGCAATATTTCATTTGCAATATTGTAATAGATTGAAAGCAATGTAACAAATATGTTTTTATTTGTTTAAATAATAGCAAAAAAAACAACACAATAACAATAAATAGATGACAACAATATCCTGGAAGTGACTAACCCAATAGTCACCACAACAATAGCATGAATTACCCATTCATACCACCCATGTCAAGTTTTAATTAAAGGTTGTAGTCTAATTCTTACGAGAAATAACCAAGCTTGTCCATAACCTAGGACGATGCTATTCGAATAGATTTGACCCTGCAGGGGTGTACCAATGTACCCACACGCCAGACCGCCTTTTTACCAAGCTATGAAGCACACTTCCTTAGGTATGCCGGCACAGCTAAGTCCTGCGAGACATTTCTAATACTATGTATTAACTACGAGTCGCCCGTATGGATAGAAACTCATACGTTGTGTCGGAGTCATCATAAAGCCTCGGTCAACTACCCCTCACGGGTAAAGCCTTGAACAAGTACGATGCCTCTCGAGGTGGAGAACCTACCCGAACTCCACCACCGCACACCCAACAATAACACACATTTTCTTTTTCATACAACACACAAACCACCTCCTGCGACACGGAGCTAACACACGCCAAAGTACCAAGTCAAGAGAGGTCCCATATCCCTCTCGTGTGGTTAGCACGCAAAAGTGCTTGGATCAATGGCGCAAGTAATTCGGTCCTTGTTGACTCAGGCACCATTCACACACCCAATAACCACAACATCAAACCAATGTGCCCAAGTCTAAAATATTTCACTTTCAGTTTTAGTTTTCCAAATACAATTACATACATGAGTATCCAGACTCAAATAATTATAGTGATGATAACATGACCATCGCCGAGGCGATGATCCCCATTCTACCGTTCTAAGCATTACTAAGCATGCCATCGCATAAGCATAATTAGACCATATAACATCCACCGGACTCTAATTCACCAGCGGAATTATTAACTTAGGCTAGTGGCAGGGGATGAACATTTATAGGGAATTCATGCAAAAGGATTAACTACCTCTAATCGACAAATATAACTTGACAACTAAAGCATGCATACATACAGCTGCAAAACAAGATAATAGTTTTTGAATATAATAGGATCAACATGCATCAAAGGAAGAACTGCTTGCCTTTATTTGCTGGTACTCTGGACATTAACACGATCATCACTGTTGCACTCCCGAATCATCGTCATCTAACGATAAGTACCAATAAAGCGAAAACACCAAATAAACACCAAATTCCAAAGAGTCTTCACTTGGTTCGTCGCCCGTCATGGCGACGATATTCGATTGTTAGGTCAAAGTCACGACTTTCAGGGCATATATGTTGCAGAGGCATGTTTTGACTAACATGGGTCAAGTTGTGAAGAACTTGTTCCTAAATTCGGTTTACTTGTCTATTGTTGTGTAGGTTGCTTGGTGGTCAACGACGGTCAACAGCGAGGATGATAGGGACTAGGCTTGGAGAGCTGAGGTCCAGAACGATCGACGATGCCGGGTGAGGTCAATGTACTCAAGCGTGGTGCAAGATGGACAAGGATGACCTATTAGCTAATCCGAGGCGCAAGATGGCGCAAGGTGTAGCTAGTTAGGTCAAGAGGAGATAAAGACGATGCTTTAAAATACGTGCGTATGTGTCCCGTTTGTTTTGGGCCTTAACGGGAGCCCAATTGAGTCAAACTTCTAGAAGGTCTAAACCTCCACTACAAATAGGAGAGGGAGGTGGCTGCACCTTCGCTTCGTCTCTTTTGCTATTTTTGCAAACCCTAATTTTCTTAGGGAGAGCTTTCGTGGATGCTAGGGTTCTTGATGTTTTGATGTGATTTTCGTGCTCTTGGATTGAGCATTGTCCTCCATTGATGGAGAGGCTGTAAGCCCATATCATATCAATCAATCGAAGGAAAGTTTGATCAATGTTTTGTCTCATTGCGTATTTGATGATTTTGGGTATTTCTTTGATCCGCGAGTTTTTTTTATTGAATTCTTCACGTGATCTAGCTTGCTATGACGTGTGGGAACTCATATAGGATCATCTTGATCATCAATCACCCACGAGCAAGATCTTGGATCAAGTTTTCGTTTTGACCCGGTTTCGAACCCTTCTTCAATCAAATCGAAAAGGATCGCTATTCTTCCAAGAACTATCATAATCTTCGATTAGAATAGGTTCCTGATATCATAGAGAAGGTGTGTTCCAAGTTTCATCAAGTTTGGATTAGTAGATCAAAAGTTTCATCTATTTTCATCTTCGTCATTTTGATTGGAATAGGTTCCTGATATCAAAAGCTTGAGCCAGCGGTCTGACCGGCACTGCTTTGATTTGTTTTAATCTTTGTTAATTTCGTCGTTTTGCTAAGGGGTTTATATTGGATTCAATATTGGTCTTCCGCTGTACTGATATACTGATCTTCATAGCTTCCATAGCTACTGGAGTGAAAGTTTTATTGATTCATTATTTATGAAAAAGTGAGCATGCTCCTATTCACCCACTCTAGTCGCCTTTTCGGTCCAACAATACTGAATGCCACAAGCCAAACTTCCTACAATTCTCAACCTCAAATTGATTAGCTTGTTTAAGCATCCTAAAAGACATTCACGAAACTTGACAGCGAAAGACAGTGGTTCAAGCAATCGAGTTTTACTGACAAAATTCCTCTTCTATACACCATCTTCCCTGCATATCAGTTCATCTGGATTTATCCAGAGTGTGTTTCTCTCTAAAAATATTTAAAGTTTCTATTTGGCTGGAAGATGAATAGCAGTATAGTTTTTCCTTTCTCTATCTTTTAAGTCGCCCAAACGACCTTGCATGCGAGAACTAAAAGTAGGAATGGATTACCCTCGCGATGACGATCGCAACGGAATAACATGCGTTGTCGAATTCTTGATTTTTGTTGGTGATTGCGAGGAGAGAAGTTGGAAAACTAAAGAATGGACACGCAGGTGTTTCATGTGCTAATCCTTTTCTCGTTTTTGCGAATCCGCTCAAACTGCCTTGTATGTGAAAACAAGTTATAGAATCGGGATGGTTGTGCGATGCTGATCGCGGTGGTATGATATGCATGGCTTGGTTTTGAGTTTTTGGATGAGATTTGAAGGAGAGAAGCGAAAGTAGTTAGTAGGGACGGCGGACGAAAAAGATGACCGGAAAAAGACGGGACACACAGGCGTTTCGCCTACGGTCGGTCGATCCGAAAAAGAAAAATAATGATACTAATACATGCATAATAATATGATTTTTGTGATGCATGCGGATCAAGAAATAAAAATAATTAATTTTAATTATAGTCTTTCAGACCTTCGATTTAATATTGATTATTATTACTTGATGTGCGACAATTTCAAAACATGCTTTAATTAATTCCTCAATATATATTTAGAATAATTATGCTGAGTTTAGATTTTTAATTTATAAATTTTCAATTCCATTTGTTTTATTTATTTATTAAGTTTGCGTTTTAAATTCAATTTCCAGATTGAACAAGCAAAATAAATAGGGAACAAAATAACCTCCGAAAGTTCCAGAAAAATCCAAACAAGCATATCAGATAATATATAATCCAACTAAAATATTCCCACAATTTAAATCCTTTTAGTTTTTCTCTGACTTCAAATGGAGCTTTTGAATGGGAGACGATGTATTGGATTACTAGGTTTTAAATTCTAGTCTTCACATAACACATGATTATCAACATATAGGTTACATAAAAAGTTTTAAAAAGTTCAAAATTTCACAAATGCACATTAGATGCTTAACTAATCCAACTTAGGGATTTGGGCTGTTACATTTTCACAACAACGGGGGGTTGTATGAATCAAGAAACAGTACTACAAGGGTTAGGTAATGTAGTTCTTTGATTTGGGTGAACAATGAACTCAAGAACCATTTCTGTACAAGATACCAGAATGTAGCTCATCAGTTGCGAAATTGGCTTGCAATTTTAGGTTTAGAGTGCACACACCATACACTACTACAGAAAAGGTCATCACAGACGGTTCGTAACAGTCATCACAGACGGTTTTTGAACCGTCTGAAATTTTATGTCTGAGATAACAGGCGGTTATCACAGACGGTTCTAACCACGAACCGTCTGTGATACTACAGAATCATAGACGGTTCATTGTTGGAACCGTCTGTGATGCTGAATTATCACAGACGGTTTGTATTTGGAACCGTCTGTGATTATGATTATCACGCATTTTCCCAACCACGAACCGCCTGCAGGATTCAGAGTATCACTGACGGTTTGTGGTTGGAACCGTCAGGATAATTAACAATCGCTGCATTTCCAACTACAAACCGTCTGTGATTATTCAGATCGCTGCAGCGGTTCGTGGTTGGAACCGTCTGTGATAAGTCCTTAAACCTAATTAATTTTTATCGTATTTTCAGCTAGCCACGAACCGTCTATGATAAGTCCTTAAACCTAATTAATTTTTATCGTATTTTCAGCTAGCCTCAGGAATTGCTAGCCATGCCCTCTGAAAATTAGCAAGTAGAAACATGTCACAGATAATTGCTGACAACTCAAAGTGATCATTTAACTCAAAATCAATTACAAAAGAATGTTTCAAGTATATATTGTTGCTAGAGTTACAAATTGAATTACAACTACCAAAGTGAATTACAATATTGAATCAATTGTTTCGAGGTCGTTCATCGTGTCGACGGCGTGAAACTCTCCGTTGGTGTTAACTATGTCCGCCTTGATGAAGCCACGAGCTCCCTCGAATGTGCGTGACTGGTCCATCTCGAGTGCATTTAACTCTATGTTCAAGCCACGTCGCTAGCGTGAGTAAAGTAGTAAGCATATATATTTAAATTTATAATTAGGAGATAATTATTACGAGATTGACAAACCGGGGATCGTTCGTCTAGAAGCAATCAATAGTGTGATATGATGGCATACGAGAATTACGCATAGGTGATCTCGCTTTTGGTTGGCAAGATCGCAAAAATAGAATTACATATATATGTACAAATACCGAGACGCAATATTACTGAGTATGATATATGATTATTGTGTTGTAGCGCGTACACAAAAATCGCATCCTCGTGAGTCGGTGTGGCGCTCGATCCTTGTATAAACCTCCTAAGCAACATAGCCGATGAACGCCTACATGATTCAAAAAGTTATCCTTGTCCATTTCAAATGAAGGAAGACTACAATAGAGTTATGTGCGGAGGAAATGAACATATCTCATCGAGTATTCCTTTAAGAAGGGTGAAGTCGTGATTTTGTTGAGTAGAGAATCAAGGTACAATACCATGTTCCTCTTGGCACAAGAATCAAGAATCCAATGGAACCTACTCGTATGTCGCTATAGTCATAAACCTATGTTGAAACGTAATTTGTATAGCAAATATTGAAGCACTTACTTCGGTTGTAGGGCACCATTATGTTGTCCTCGTCGTCCGAGCAAGCAATCCCATTTTATGTAATTCTCGACGAGGATGCGCCTTGGTTGATTGTTTGCTCGGAGACCACGTGTGGGTCGAGGAAACCCACCGGTTCTTTGATTCGATGGGCACGCTTCATAATGTATCCGTATATAAGCAATGAGTTATGATATTTATCGGATCACGTGAGTGTAGAAATTGATTGCACACACTTACAATTAATGCAAAGATCGCAGGCTGAGGCGTCGAGGGTAGTTAGGTTGTATAGGTCAAATATTTCTTACACTTGAAAATATGTTCTGGCTTAATTCAAGAATTATTATATGGTTGTTTTTTTTCAGAAGTAGTTGTGTTGTCCTTTTGCTATTGAAAATTTAAACAAGAGTGGAAGATGGTTCTGATTGTTTTCCTTTAATGCCGGATATATTTTGTTCAATTGTTGCTCTTCATTCAACGCCAATACCTAATCCGCACGCCAAGGTGCGCATAGTCCACTAGTTTATATAAATAGATGCGCCATTATGGATTAATTGAACCTAGTGAAACAATCAATTTTGACCATACATGGATTCTTTTCATGTACTGGCAATTGAATTAAAACTGGTTAGCTCATATGGATCCTAAGATAATTTATACTAATTTGCGATTGGAGAGTGGTAATTAGTACTCTCTACAGTTCACAAAACAAGTTCTTTTGGATATTGACACGGTCCCAAAATACAACTTTGATCATTACTTAGTATTATAATATATTTGTAAAAACTAATAAAATTATAATATTATAGAAGTACTTTTCGAAACGAATCTACACGTATGAGTTATATGTATCTAATCTAAATATTTTAAAAGATATCAGTAACAAAAATTCCTAAAATTTGACTTTACGCACTCCGAGTTGCGTGAACCGGAGGGAGCATTAAATTCTTTTGGTTAGCTCTAGAAGAATTTTGGTACGCGAATTGTAAGACGGGGAGTAATCAATTAATGTGGTGGTGTATTAGTGCAACCTCGATTTAATGGCATTAAATCGAGGTTATATGTATCTAACAGTAGCTTTTAATGACAAGTTTCATTTATTTTTCGAGTCGAATCTACATGTATGAGTTATATGTATCTAATCTAAATATTTAAAAAGATATCAGTAACAAAAATTCCTAAAATTTGACTTTACGCGCTCCAAGTTTCGTGAACCGGAGGAAGCATTAAATTCTTTTGGTTAGCTCTAGAAGAATTTTGATATGCGAATTGTAAGACGGGGAGTAATCAATTAACGTGGCGGTGTATCAGTGCAACCTCGATTTAATGGCACTGTAGACGTTTGCACACAATGTTCAAAAGCTCATTTAATTAGGGACGATCCATTCAAACAATGTTGGTTTCCTGCCGTATGGAGCAATATAAGTTTTTGTGACACGCCATCAGGAAATTTACACACATCTGCTAGCAGTAGCTTGAAAGCTAATCAACTTCAAGTCGTACATACATCACATCGTACTACCATTAGACTACTGTTGGTGTGTACTATATTTTTATTGCTCCATTTGTCGTTTGTTTGTGAGTAGGATTGACGTTTGTGGTGACCAAGGACAAGAGTACACAACATTTTGAACACATATACCATTCTCTCTTTTTTTCTCCTACAAGAAGACAAGAGGCATCAAGGAGATATTTTGTACTCACACTTCAATCGTACCAAAAAAACGCAATTAGTCCGACATATATATCAGAGTACAGTACGTACCTAGGTGCTAGTACTACAAAAAATAATTGAATATAAGAGTAAGTACTCGCATCCAATTAAAAAGCAACAACAATATATACAGTAAGCATGGGCGGCGCCAGCTTAGTTCATGACTATTTGTTGAAATCATTAGCACCTGACCACAAAACTACCTTTGTCTTTGTCCAGTTGGTTAGTGGGTATTCCCCTGAACCAAAATGCATCCTCTAAGGTCTACAGTACTCTACATTAAAAAGCAATCTCCACCTTTGATAAAAAATCAAAAGTTCAGATCAATATCTACAATATTTTCTCGTTACAGTAAATATTTTATTGTTTATGCGGTGTTTACTATAATGCCATTGCGAATCCCTCGAGCATCCCCTCATATTGTTTTGTTCTCCTTTTGCAGTTTGATCGGTGAGATCTTGTTTATTAGGATTTTAATATCTTGTAAATTTTTTTTGAATAACTTGTGCATTTTATTATGAAAAATAATATTAAATGATGTATTTTCCCACTGTATTTCAAAAACTTGTAAGGCTAATAATAATAATAATTTACTATTGTATGTTCCCACACTTTCTATCTCCTCTATCAATTTTTCAAAATAACATTGCATCTTCTACGTTGATGACGCAACTAACTTGTTGCATACCACCTTTTGTACCTAATAAATATTTCTCTAGATTATTTTGAGATGTTGATATCGTGTGCTATCCTTCTTTTTCAAAAATTTCCAAAAAAAAGGAGATGTAGGGGAGGGCATATTCTAGAACCGTGAAAAATTTCGGCATGAAACAGCACGATCGCATTTGGAATATATGAAAATTACAAGCAATGAAAATGAATAGTGATGAAGAGTGAAAAATCTCTATTCATGCATAATTTGTCCTTTTCATATCTCTCAAATACAATTGATTTTGATCTTGAAATTTTACATGGAGGTAGAATATTTCCTCCCTACGAACAATTTGTACTTGATTTTTGCTATTGTGGGCATTGTGTTTTTTTATTGAATAATATCTTGTTATCTCCAAACACCCATCCGAAAAACCCTGCGTGCGTCATTGACAGTAAGGAAATCGAAACATGTCATCATATATATGCCTGCTAGCTAGCACCGTAGTATTAGTCAATTAGTCAATTAATCAAGCATGGAACCAAAACATGTCATCACGGCACAAACAAATCAACTAACGCATGTCAGCACAGGATCCATCCAATCCGTGTACCACAATTCACAATGGAAGGTACAATTATTGAGGCAGCTGCGTCCTGTTGCTAGCTAGCTGCTTCAGACTTGAGTTACTGCACCTGCACCTGCACGGCTCCTAGCTAGGTAGCCATGCATGCAGTGATCAGCAGTGTACGTCCACCAGTAATCGATCGTTAGTTAGTGCCAGGCGCGTGCAGGGGCCAGATCGATCGAGCTGCTAGCTAATTAGCTATAGCTAGCATGCATTCATGCGTGTAGTGCGATGCACCGACCGGCGAGATTTATGGCGTCTGTTTGTTGTTATCATCATCGATCAGTGCGTTGCAACACTTCTTGTCTGTACCAGCAATGGCAGTAGCCCTAACCTAGGTCTCCATGAACATTACTTCTGCTTTGACTCGGTCGAATCTAGATCCATCGGTCAAGTGAGCGTAATTAATATACGTGTCAAGCAGGGGCGGAGCTGCTGGTCACAGATGAAGAACTAACTGTTCTTAGATCGAAATCGTATTACGATGATTTTTAAAAAGATTTTTTTTATAAGTTTTCGATCCTAGACCTTGAGCCGTTGTTCCTCCGACGTGTTATTCGTGCATGATGGCTGGCCTCTATCGATCGATCACTGATTAGGCCGGCCGGACGTACGCACGGCCTGGCTCACTCGCTCGTACGATCAATTTGCCCGTTTATTCCGGGCTCCTTTTCAATTATATGTATGTGCATAAACCAGTTGATGCGAATGCAAGCCATCTTGTAGGAGGGATAAGATGGCACCGTGCATCTGTCTAATGCATATATATAGCCAGCTAAATGTCACCGTTGTTTCATAGAACTAATCGATCTGTCGAGGAAATAACCTAGTATTAGTTGCAGGAGTCGATTGATCACTCATCGTTTCGTCCAGATAGAGCTAATTATTAAGTTATGTGTAGCGCAAAGCAAAGACTACTACGTAACACGCTATACTAGATACTTCATCGCGCATTTCGTTCAAAAGAACCGCTCGCGATAAATTATCACGCACGGTTCTTCGGTAATCGCTCAGGATATATAGTATCACGCACGGTTCGCTTAACAAACCGTCGCGATACTACGCACGGTTCGCTTAACGAACCGCTCGTGATATTTTGTCATCACGCACGGTTCGTTAAACGAACCGTCGTGATGATATCACGCATCGTTCGCTTAACGAACCGCTCGTGATAATATTTGTATCACGCACGGTTTGTTTAACGAACCGCTCAGTGATAATTCACGACGGTTCGTTAAACGAACCGCTCGTGATAAGCATATCACGACGGTTCTTTAAAAGAACCGCTCGTGATATTCCCATATCGCTGCATTTCGCTTCTTTAAAAGAACCGCTGCGTGATATATCGAGCTTATAAGTAGCGCCGCCGACGGTCCCCATTTCTATGAAATCCATTTGAACCGCCGCCACCTCCTGCTGCTGCAAGCGTCCACGCCGACAATCCCATTTCTATTAAATCCATTTGAACCGCCGCCCCTCCTGCTGCTGCGTCCTCCCCATTTTGAGTCATTACTGCACCTCCTCCTCTCCCATTTTGAGTCATTACCCTGCCTCCTCCTCCCCGGCCCATTGCGGCACTGATCTGCGCCTCCTCACATTGCGCCACTTTGGAGAGAAGGGTAACGATCGATCAGAACCCTTTATATTTGCTATAGAGTACTCACTAATGTGTTTGGTCATTATAAAGGGTACTTGCGGTTTATTAATATAGAGTACTCACTAATGTGTAGATGGACCAAACTGATGTACATTGAGAACCGTGTGAGTGAAGAGTATATTAATGGCGTGTTTGCTTTTAGAAGAGCCACGAAAGGTGATATGTTGAAGAAGGGGATAAAATATATGTAATTGTCCATGCATTGATTGCGTAATATGAAAATGTTTAACAACCCGTGCAGATCGAAGCTCACTTAATAAAAGAGGTTTCAAAAAGGATATACATGTTGGAGCAATCACGGTGAAGAGCGATTATACCGGAAGTCAAGAATGACGACATCGCCGAGAAGTCAACGATATGCGGGGTATGGAATGTGCTTTTGATGAGGATAGATCGCATGATGACAATCTGGATCGGATGCTACGCGATGCGTAAGGAACTACGGTGAGAGAGTTTTGTAAATTCGAGGGCTTAATGGAGGACTCGGAAACCTTTGTTCCCCGGTCGCAAGCCGAATACACAAGGTTGTCAACCGTGCTTGAATCGCTGAAATTGAAGGCAAGCAATGGTTGGTCCGACAAGAGTTTTACGGCGTTGTTAGGTCTCTTAGTGACATCCTTCCGAGGGAAACGTGTTGCCCAAAGACGACCTACCAAGCTAAGAAGGTTCTTTGTCCGTTGGGAATGGAAGTAGAAAGAATACATGCATGTCCGAACGATTGCATCCTCTATCAGTAAAGAGTATGCAGACATGCATGCATGTCCGTGTGTGCAGCATCCCGATACAAGCGGAAGAATATCGCTAAGGCGAAGCAAGGACCTCTGCTAAGATGTTGTGGTATCTCGCCGTGATCCCACGCTTGAAGCGCTTATTTGCGAACCGAAGGAGGCAAGATTGATGCGCTGGCACTCTGAGGAGCGTAAGAAAGATGGGAAGCTCGGACACCTGCCGATTCTGTCGATGGAGAAACTTCGATCGGAGCTTCAAGAGTTCGGTGCGAACCGAGGAACATAAGGTTAGGGTTGAGTACGGACGAATGAATCCTTTCGGTAACATGAGCAAACGACATAGCACTCGCCCGTGAATCTATGTATGTACAACCTTCCTCCTTGGTCGTGTATGAAGCGGAAATACATTTTGATGACACTACTTATCCAAGGGCCAAGCAACTGGGAATGATATTGATGTGTACCTAGCACCATTGTTGGAAGATCTTGTGACACTGTGGAACGAAGGGTGCAGGTATGGGATGCGTACAACGAGAGAACTTCACTTTACGCCATGTTGTTCTCGCACCATCAATGATTTTCCCGCCTTGGTAACCTATCGGGCTTGATACAAAAGGAGCCAAAGCCCATCCGCGATCGCTTAGATGCTACGAGAGTGTATGGTCAACAACTCGCGCAAATCGTGTATATGCGCCACCGTAGGTTCCTTCCGAGGAGTCACCCATACCGCAAGATGAAGAAACAATTCGACGGAAATAAGGAAGACGGTTCGACTTCAAGGGCTTTTAGTGGGAAAGAGGTCTATGATATGGTTAAGGATATCGATGTTGTGCTTGGGAAGGGACGTAAATTAAGAACCCGTGAGAAGAACATCCGGAAGAAGCGGCCAATTTTTGGGACTTGCCTTATTGGGAGTACTTAGAAGTTCGCCATCGCATCGACGTTATGCACGTAGAGAAGAATGTATGTGATAGCTTGATTGGTCTCTTCTTTGAACATTAGTGGCAAAACAAAGGATGGTGTTAACGCACGGCGTGACTTGGTCGATATGAACATAAGGACCGAGTTAGCACCGAAAAGACCGATCAGAGACGAACGTATCTTCCCCACTTGCTACACTGGCCCAAGGCGAGAGAAATGAATCGTGCGAGCTTGCACGGTGTGAAAGTCCCGTCCGTTACTCCGCTAACATTAAGAAACTTGTTTCTATGCAAGATTTGAAATTAATTGGTATGAAGTCGCATGATTGTCGTGTCTGCCGATGACACAAATGCTTCTGTTGTAATTAGGAGTATCTTGCCGAACAAGGTCCGAGTGGCAATCTTGAGGTCGTGTTATTTCTTCAACTCAATTGCTCGTAAGGTCATCGATCCCCAAGGACTAGATGCTCTGCAGCCGAGGTAGTGACGACTCGTGTCATCTTGAGATGTATTTCCTCCGTCATTTTTCGATATCATGGTCCATCTCATTGTTCACCTTGTGAAAGAGATAAAGATATGCGCCCTGTGTTTCTACGCCATATGTACCCGCTCGAGAGGTACATGGGAATTCTCAAGTCCTACGACGGAATCGATCTCGACCGGAGGGCAAGATCATCGAAGGTTATGCAACTAAGAGGTCATTGAGTTCTGCGTCGACTACATGGCTCGTGGATCCGATTGGTGTGCCTCTATCTCGCCATGAGGGGAGACGGATGGTATCGGACCATCGGAAGGAAATCAATCACTCCCGATCCGATACGTCGCTCAAGCCCATTTCACGGTCTTGCAACACATGACCCAAGTGTCCCGCACATCGACGAGCACAAAGACATGGTACGCCAATGTAATCCGCACCGGCCGGAGGTTTGGATCACCGAGAGCACAACCGCTTGGCTCAACGAATGGTTAAAGCGCGAATCACTCGGAGGTCATCAAGTGATGATACGCTATGGTTGGCAAGAGGGCCACATTTACAATTGTCACATGGCAAGGATACGACATAAATGGGTACACATTTTATACGGCACTTCGGGATAGGAAGAGCACAAAGGCGAAAAATGGTGTCCGCATAGATGCATTCGATCTCGATAAATTTGAGGAGCTCGTACTATGGGCAAATAGAGGAGATATGGGAGATCGACTACGTGCTTTTCAAGATCCCCTATTTCTGTCGTTGGGTCCATCTCCCACAGTGAAGGTCGACAAATACGGCGTCACTACCGTGGACCTCGAACGTGTCGGATACAAAGACGAACCATTCGTCTTGGCTAACCAAGTTGTTCAAGTCTTCTATGTAACCGACCAGGCAAATAAGAAGCGCCACGTAGTTCTTCATGGAAAAGGAGGATTGTCGGAGTTGAGAATGTAGTGGGCGAGGAAGAATACAATCAATTTGACGAGTTGCCACCTTTCTGAGACGGCATCGCCTCGAGGAAGAACCCATGAGGAAGCTAGCTATATGCGTCGATCATCATGAAGGGCTATATTTTAATTAAGAATTTACTCCATTGTAATTAACTAATTTATTCCATTGTCATGTGTTAATGTGTTATGGACTTATGATCTTTAAATTGATGACAATTGTCAATTGTCGATACCGTGAGACCCTGTTTATCGGGCTTGTAATGCTTAACCATCCACTTTACTAAGCATAGAAACATATGAGTATGCGAATTTGCGGTAATTTTCATAGCGAAAAACAAATTCTAGTGATTAAATAAATCCTTTAATACTAAATAACAAAACCGTAACTCTTCTAGGGTTTAATTTGCGGGATTTCCATGTGTTAGAACAAAAATGTGTTAATTCTAAGGTCTAATCTAAAAGATTTTTGGCCCCAAGGACTGAATGATATAAAATGAGGACCCTTTGTAATTTCACAAAACACGAGGGCTTATTTGCAAAATTCTAGTGTGCCTTAAGTGGAAACATCACGCACGGTTCACTCAAGAACAAATCAGGATGTTTACGCATCACGCATTTGCTTCTAGAGGGAACTGTGCGTGATGTGGAACATCACGACGGTTCTTGAGTGAACCGTCTGTGATGTTTACGCATCACGCATTTCTCAAGAACCGTGCGTGATAGTTCCACATCCTGCACGGTTCTTGAGGAAACCGTCAGCGATGTTTACATCACGCACGGTTCCTCGAGAACCGCCTGCGTGATGCGTGTTGATTATATAGGTTACGACACCGATAGGGGTTTTGATCTAACCCATCGGTGCCGTCCTCTGCCGCCTCCTCCAACACCTCCCGACCCGACGCCTCCTCCCCGACCCGGCGCCTCCCGAGCCCGGCCGGCCTCCCGAGCCCGCGCCTCCCCGACCGCGCCTCCTCCTCCCCGACCCCGCGCCTCCCCCGGCCCGGCGCCCCGAGCCCGGCGCCTCCCGACCCCGCGCCTCCCGACTCGGCGCCTCCCGAGCCCGGCGCCTCCCCACCCCGCGCCTCCTCCTCCCAGACCCCGCGCCTCCCACCCAGGCGCCTCCCAGCCCGGCCGCCTCTCCGAACGCTGCCCGAGCCCTACTGCCGGTGAGTATTGTGCTAAGCATACTTTGCGGATCCAAACTTCTTTGTTCTTTCTAAGTCTTCTTCTTGCATATAAGAACTGTAGCTTTGCCTAGAACACACACACACGCTCTCAGTATTCCAATTGTTGGCTTTGCCTAGAACACACACACGCATTGAATACTCAGTGTCTGGACTCTAGAACACACGCAAGAACCAAGAGAGAACTGGACTCGATTGAGGCGGCCTTCCGGTGGAGGAAAGAAAACACACGCGAGAACTGGACTCTCATCGAAACAATTGTTTCTCCGTATTGCTCGTCGGGTTCACCAACAACCGAAGCTTAAATACACACGATAGGCAACAACGCCCCATAACTCACGCATGATCCGGATGACTCGACCACTAACTTGACCACTTCATGCATGCATGCACTAACAAACTACGATTGTTTATTCCACGACTCGTTCCTCCACCGCTTACTTGGATCACAATCGCCTGTGACTAGTCAAGCAAACCACTAACGTTACATGCATGCAAACTCATGCAATCAGTGCACGCAACAAGATTAACCCAACAAGAACGCAACTCTTGCAAAAACCAGATTTGAGCGATGGCGGATCTAAAGTTTCTAGTACAAACGATTTGATTCAAGCCACTCTACCATCGTCAGTAGCACCTGCCTTCTTTGCTTTTCCCGAGTTTAGCCAAGGCTTAGCTCAGACCCCACTACTCGTCGATTTGGTTTGGTATTGCTACCGCATGATTTGAAAGTCATGATGATATTATCGAGAACGTCTTTATCGTAACATTTTGCTTCTCACTTTGGGCGCTTAGCAATAATCTTTCTATGGACATCCGGAAATCTGTTTCATGTAGCTTGGCAAGGAAATTTTGAATCATGGATACAGATCCTTTACACGTAAGGCCTATTGCTCATGCGATTTGGGATCCTCATTTTGGTCAACCCATTGTGGAAGCCTTTACTTTCTATACATATTTGCGATTGCTAGTTGATTCTCAATATGTGTTTTATTTACGTATCCAAGAAATTGCATTTTGAACAGTGGGCTTTTTTGTTTGCTCAATGATGATAATGGTCAAATCTTGAGATTGAACCGATAATCATTTCATACTTGAGCTCTAGTGCGGGATGCGAGGTGTGCCAATAAGTTCTTTGTAGTTTGGTCGGCTTGATCATGGGTGTTTTTGTAGCATTTAAAATATTTGATGTGCCCCAACCGATTGTGTTGTAACACCTATTTCTAGAAATCTGATGACATTGGTGAAACTTAAAAAGTCATTGGTAGTAGTATTTTCTTGATTGCATCTTTGTGGTTGTAGTGGTTCATTTTCAAGTGTTACATAGTCTCATCCATAGCATGTCTTCGGGGGTTAATCATAATTTTATTGAGTGGTCTATTGGCTTTGCTATCTTTAGACAGAGTAGTTAAGCATTATTTAGAGCTCAAGTTGTGAATTTGTGTTGTTTAGTTCAATTTATGAAGATTATTGACAATGGGGTTGAGATGGCAAAGGCTAGTTCCTTTGCAACTCTCTCTCTGAGAGCACACTCCATAATCAATCATATGTACATTATGCTCCTTATGGTTGATCTCCTTCAGTTAATGTTGGGCATAACATTGTATTTATCATCAACGTTCTCTTATATGGTGTAGATCCACGTTGGATTTGCTAATTAGACAAAACGTGTAGTATATTATAACGTATTTTGGTTGCGATTTGTTAGGATTTGGTGCTATTTTGGATTTGCACGATCTAGATTTTTTCATGGATGCCAAGAGCGTGTGTAGAACTTCGGTGCTATTGTGATTAATGCCTTTTATGAAACAATTTTTGCATTGCTTGCCCACAAATGTCCTATGGTTCCTGAGATCCGGAATGCTTTTGTGGACATTCAAATATTGACTACTATCTTTAATATCATCTAACGAGTACACCGCATGACTCACTTACGTATAGTCCGTACTGGGTCTATGGATCAAAACGAGTTAATTTTTAATATTTGAAGTACAAACTCAATTTTATATACTATGTAATAATTGCGCATATAACTTATATAGATAGCAAGTGCGAGATGGCAGAGGCACCGTCTTCGCCGCCGTCATCGACGTCGCCAAATGCGTCTGGATCTCCGATCAAGGTGGTACGCAGGCGAGAAGGCAGAGGAATATCCAAATTGCCCTCGGGCCGCATGACGATCACGGAGGTCAGTGACGTCGGGATCCCGCTGAGTCCCAAGAGCGGTGCGAGATTCGGACCGTCTGCGGGGTACTTGCAAGGAACGAGTCCCCATCACCACCCCAACTCGAAGTCTCTAACGGATGTACGAGAGACCGGTTGTGGATGAACTTTCGCCTCGCTCACTTTCCTCAAGGCGTACTGCACGCAGTGCGATGGCACGCGCTGCTGGCGATGTCCCACGCGTGGAGGACCTTCAAGAGCCTGCTTGTCACGCAGTACGTGAACACGGGTCGGACGCCCTTCACGACGTATCAATTTTTGTCGCGGGATACATGGGACGCCTTCGTGCAGATGAAGACGACGGCTGAATTTCAGGAGCAAAGTGCGGCGCACAGAGCTATCCAGGCACAAAACACTCACCCCCACAGACTCGGCACCGCGAGGCACGCGGTAAAGCACGCAGTGGGCGGCGGAGGACGAGACTGCTGCACGACCGTTTGCTATGATCTCGGACGAGCGCGCTCGATCCTGGTTAAGAGCGAGGGCATCAGCCACGTCTTCGGGCAACATCTCTCTGACAAACCCGGCAGACGAGGCAGTGTCTCAACGTCTGGTAAATTTTTCGAACCACTTAATTGTTAATAAGTTCATAACTTCATGGTGTCTACAATAACATGATGTTCTCTTGCAGGAAGAATTGACTTCCGCATGTTCCCAAGGTTCCTTCGAAGTAGACAGGGAGAATGATGTACTGCCTACGTACTCGGAAACAAGGAGCACCCTGTCGTGTCGCGAGGAGTTGGGGTTTACGTATTCTTGGAGGATGGATTCCCACACAACTCCGACACGTATAGGAGTAGGAAGAGATCCAAGGACCAAAGACGACGCCGGTTGGAACATGTGATTATTTCACAATTTCAAGAACAAATAACAAACTTGCAGAACCAAGTAAATCAACTCATGCAGGCGCAAGCCGCCCCTGTTAATTTGGGAGCAAGTCCTGCTCGACATCGGAGTAGCGTCGCGTCCACACATAATTCTGGACATGACGACGTGCAATTACCGATCGACGGCATCGAGGTAATGTACATCTCTGGAGTGCTCCAAAGATAGACCTATAGGACGCCTTAGCTAATTGTGTACGCTTTTGTAGGAGCCGACGCCGCAAGCTCAAGTGAGGATAGTAGGTCGATTCCTATTGAGGTCAAGCGGGTATGGTGTATCCATACCGGAAGAAGCAAGCAAAGACGGTACCACGGTGGCGCAGGTTACGCCAGTGCGGTGGACATGGTCCATGACAATTTCATAGCCATCCTACCGAGATTCCCGAACGAAGAAATCAGAACACTAGGGGATGCCACGCACACTTTTATCCAGTGGCCCAAGAAGGACATCGCACTGGACCCTTCAGTGACGCGATGGCGAGAGGACCCTGCCTCTCCAATAGGACCCTCGTCGATGAGTCCGCCTCAACCAAAGCTTCAGAAGGCCGCCACATCGCTTCCGCCGAGAAGACGACAAAGGACAAGAAAAGCGTGTCACCATATCGGTCCTCGAGGCGTCACACGGAAGACGCCCTCACCGCCTCGTTAAGGAGAAATCAAATCGAAGAACATTAAGGCACCTCCCAAACCCGTGAAATACTCCTCGGAAGTCCGCTGGTCTCTGCGCCGAAATAAAGAGTTCGGGGAGTAGCTTGTCAAGCATTGCATGATTGGTACTTGCGCAAGACCGAGCGAAGGGGGTCATATCGAATCACCGCCGATACGGGAGGGAGCATTTTCTCCACGAGCACGCCACTTCGTCCGTGGGCTTCAAGACTTATATGACTTATACAACCTAATCGCCTCGACGCCACTTCTACGATCTTTGGACATTTGTAAGTGTGTGCAATCAATTTCTACACTCACGTGATACCGATAAATATCATAACTCATCGCTATGTATGCGGATACATTATGAAACGTGTCTGTCGAATCAAAGAACCGGTGGGTTTCCTCGACCCTACGTGGTCTCTGAGCAAACAATCAACCAAGACGCATCCTACGTCGAGAATTACATAAAAATGGGATTGCTTGCTCAGAACGACAGGGAGTACATAATGGTACCCTACAACCAGAAGTAAGTGCTTCAATATTTGCTATACAAATTACGTTTCAACATAGGTTTATATGACTATAGCGACATACACGAGTAGGTTCCACTGGATTCTTCTGATTCTTGTGCCAAAGAGGAACATGGTATTGTACCTTGATTCTCTACTCAACAAAAATCACGACTTCACCATTCTTAAAGAAATACTAGAATGTATGTAGTCTTCCTCCGCACATAACTCTATTGTAGTCTTCCTTCGCTTTAAATGGACAAGGATAACTTTTTGAATCATGTAGGGCGTTCATCGGCTATGTTGCCGGGAGGTTTATACAAGGAACGCCGCCACACCGACTCACGGGATGCGATTTCCAGACGCGCTACAACACAATAATCATATATCATACTCCGTAATATTGCGCCTCGAATCGATTGTGCATATATATGTAATTCTATTTTTGCAATCGCCAAAGAAAAACGAGATCACCTATGCGCATTCTACGTATGCCATCATATGCAGCTATTGATTGCTTCTAGGACGAACGATCCCCAGGTTTGTCAATCTCGTAATAATTATCTCCTAATTATAAATTTAAATATATATGCTTACTACTTTACTCACTAGCTAGCGGGGGCTTGAACATAGAGTTAAATGCACTCGAGATGGACCAGTCACGCACATTCGAGGAGCTCGTGGCTTCATCAAGGCGCATATAGTTAACACCAACGGAGAGTTTCACGCCGTCGACACCGATGAACGACCTCGAAACAGTTGATTCAATATTGTAATTCACTTTGACTGGTTGTAATTCAATTTGTAACTCTAGCGACAATATATACTTGAAACATTCTTTTGTAATTGATTTTGAGTTAAATGATCACTTTGAGTTGTCGCAATTTTACGTGACATGTTTCTACTTGCTAGTTTTGAGAGGGCATGGCTAGCAATTCACGAGGCTAGTGAAAATACGAAAAATTCAATTAGGTTAAAGGACTTATCACGACGGTTCTAACAACGAACCGTCGTGATATTTAACCATAGACGGTTTGTAGTTGAAACGATGCGTGATATTTCTTATCACGCAGACGGTTCCAACTCTGAACCGTCTGTGATACTAATAATCACGAGCGGTTTGTGTATGCGAACGTGCTCGTGATTATGTAGTATCACGAGCGGTTCCAACAACGAACCGTCTATGATACTATAATCGCGAGCGGTTGCCCAGTCGGAACCGCTCGTGATTATTCGATATCCTGAGCGGTTCCAAAAGCGAACCGTCTCGTGATACTATAATCGCTGAGCGGTTCCCACCACGTAACCGCAGCGATTATTAGTATCACGACGGTTTTCAACCGTCGTGATAACCGCCGTTATCTCGAGACATAACATTTGAGCGGTTCAAAACCGCTCTGTGATGAGCCGCATACGAACCGTCCGCATGATGACCTTTTACGTAGTAGTGCGGCGTTTAGCGCCATCGATTCCTCCTCCTTCCCGGGCCGCACCTGATCGAACTACTTGCCACCTTGTCCTTGATTACCTGGAAGGTGACGTTGGAAATTAATTCAGACTTGTTTCGGATCAAATTAGTTTATTTTCTTTGTTAGATTTTATAGGATCAAACATAACCGACTAGAGGGGATGAATAGAAGGTTTTAAAAATTCTTCAACTAAATTCAGATCTTATCATAATTAATAAGCTTGTCTAAACTAGATACAATTCTAACTAAGCAATTCTACAAAGTAATATACTAGAATTGTAAATGCGAAAGGTAAAAACAAGAAATAGAACCACTCACTAATCTACGTTGAGGAAGCTTGAGCGAATCAACCCGGCTCCACAAATTGAGCATCAACCTCGATCACTATGGTTGCTCTTGCTCCCCTCCGGAGTTGGTGAGCACCGCACCAATCACAATCCTTGTCGGGCCAATTCATAAGTTTCTTGAAGTAATCACCAAGCAATCTTCTCCAAGCTGTCTAGGTGCCGGTAAGCACCAAAAGTAAAAGATCACAACTCTTGCCTGAAGTCTCTCAAGTGCCAAAAATCAACTAATGATTAAATGCACTTGTCTAACTCTCGACTACCTCAAAGAATGAATTGAATGCAAAGAGAGTATTAGAGAGAGCACCAAAACTTGTGAGTATTCAATATGGCCAAACGGATGCCCCGGTTTTCGGGAAATTCTCATTTCCCCCAAGGGAGATCAAAATCAAAAAACGCCTAAAACGTTCCAGATTTTTGAACCGCTGTGGTATTTGAAATGGCACCCCGTTTTTAAACCCACTCAAAAACAATTTTTAAATGTCGTAGAATTTTTGGTACTTTCAGATCTAGCCCCAATTTCTTCGGTTTTTTGTGAAAACACTGCACCTTTTGTTTCCGAAATATGGATAACTTGTGGTATTTTATCCTTTGTTTGATTTTAAAAATTTTAAACCAAATAAGAAATGAGAATAATTTCATAATGGACAAATATATTTGCTCTACCAGATTCCCTTTTAATAAGATTTACAATAAATATTTTTTAAACGAATTAAAAACAAAAAGACTTAACTAATTACCTTTTACTTGACCAACACTTTTACCAATGCTTCCAATGACCTTGTCCCTTCCGGATTTAACCTTAAACAATCCAACCCTTTAGCCTTTCATAAGTTCTATTAATTACCAAAACCAAATCAGGGGTCTAGTCAACCAATTTTGGGTTCAATTGTTAAAGTCTTTAAAAAACTTAATTAATGGTTTTGTAAAGAAAAAAAGAAAATTGAGGCGTTTTAACAAAAAACTTAGTTTCATTTATGGGGTAAGGAAATGGCGGTTTTTAAGCTCAACAAAAGTGTGGTCCTTCGAGGCGGAAAATTACATAAAGCCCACTTTGAGGATTCCCAGGCCGGTTAAACCCATTAATTTGAACTAACAAAGGCATTTCCTACAAATTTTTCGGTTCTACCCCAACCGACTTTAAAAGGGAGGTTTGGCTCACTAATAATGGTCCTCCCAATATTCTTCGATAACCTTTTGGAGTACGGGATGTGATGGCTATCGCAAAATAACCTTCAAAACCCTAATTTTTGCTTTAAAAATTCCTTAAGATTAAAAAGTAAGGGTCTTAAGGACAACCATTACAAATGAAATATCGGATGCCCATTATATTTTAATTCACAAAGTACCGGATTTTAAATACGGCCTCATTATAGAAATAAAGCAAAATAATTTAAATCTAATTCCGGGGAATTTAAATTAATGGTACCCGCAATAACTAACAACGATTTCCAAAAAACCAACAGAAATGGCCCTGTCATTACCCAAAATAAACCCCTTAGGCAGATTCTTTTTTAGTAAAAAGATTAACCAATCGAAATTACGGGCTAAGTAAAAATTACTTTTATTACGTTTTACCAAACAGGGTTCAATAAACTTACCAAATAAAAAACCTTCCTAAAACGCCCCTATGCCCCAAAATAAGTGGCAATTTAACCCAATGGGGCCTTTCCTTTTTTTTTTCCGTTAAGTTTGTCCCTAAGCCCTGGATAGGTTAAAAAGGAAAAAAAAGGTTGAGCAAAAGTCCAAAAATTAAAAAATTTTGCCCGGGGAAATCTTGGGATTTTTCTTCGTTTTCAAATATTTCATTAAGGGAAATTTTAATTTAAAAACCTACTTATCGAAGAAAAACCTGGCCGTGCCCAACCGAGGGGATAATTAGATTTTAATAGCTTAAATTGCCCCTTTACCCCTTTAAATCTCGAGCTGGTCCATGATTTTTTGGCATTCAAATGAATCAAAACTTTTCTTTCTGTTAGCTCCAATTATTGGTTTGATTTATACGGTTTAACCCCCCATTTGTTTTGGTTACGGCTTCTCCTGCCAAATCCATTGGGGGCCCTCTTTGGCCCTACCAAGTGACCTAGAATTAATTCGAACAAGGTACATTTTTAAATTCCCAAACAGGAAAATTTTGGGAAAAGGTCCCACGGTAAGATTTTGTTACCATATTTAAATTAAAGGGGTACCTCAATCTCCATGTTTCCCCTTTGCCCATTTACCCACCAAAAATTCCACTTCATACCTTTTATCCTACATCCAATCCAATTTGTTTTGGAAAAATTTTGACAATAATTTATAAAATTCGGTTTACATTTAAATAGAATTTATTTAAGAGGAACGCCTTTGGGTTTTAAAAAATCCCAATAGGATCCCTCCAAACCCTTTGGATTTCCCTCCACTGGTAAGAATAATAATAAAAATGCTTAGTTGAGTTTGGTATAGAGGGATAAAATGTAATCCTCCATGTTAGCCCGTTTTATTTTAACAAAATTTTAACAAAAATTTTTGTAAAAAGTTCTAGGTTAAACCAGATTCGCATCCCAAACCCTTTACACTCCCAAACTCCCTTTAATCCCTCCCTAAAATTAGGGCAAAATAACACTTCACCAAAAACCTAAAACTCAACCAACAACCCCTAAATTCCATATAAAAAAACAACAGTTTCAACCTAACCTTAACACCCAACTCTCACTAAAATCCTCCTTTCCTACCAAACCTTAAACCAACTTTCCTAAACCCTAATTAATCCAAACCTTATCTTAATTAACCAACCACCCTCCTTAATTTTCCCCTCTCTCCCTCCCCCACCCCCCCGGGGCCTCCTTCCTCCAATTTTGGAAACCCCTCCCCTGGAAACCCCGCCCTTTCCCGGATTTTCCCCCCCCCCCCGGGATTTTGGCCCCCAAACCCCCCTTGGGGCCCCCCTTCCCCCCTCGGCCCGCCCTTTTGGCCCCTTTCCCCCTTTCCCCTTTCCCTCCTTCCTTTCCTCTTTCCTTTCCCTCCCCCCGGGTTTATTTTTTTTGGGGGTGGCCCTACGGGTTTGCCCTTTTGCAAATTACTTCCCCAAAAGGGGGCCCATGGTCGAAACCCCCCTCGCCCCTTCCTTCGGCCCTGGGCCATTTTGCCCGTGTGGGTGTGGCCCCCACCCCTTGGTTGGAATTCCCTTCCACCTTCTTTCCCAACCCTCAGACCTCCCCTTCTCTCATGCTCCCTAGGTTAATTACCAAACTACCAAATCTATGTTTGGAAGGTTCGGGCCAGCTTAATGCTTTTTACTTAACTAAAAATATTTAACTTTTTCCCCCTTTTCCCTCCCCTCCCTTCCTTTTTCCCCCTCCCCCCCCTTTCCTTTGGGGAACATTAACCCTTTCTTCCCTCTCCCTTTTTAAAATACTTTTTTTTTTCTTCTTTTTTTAAAGTCCGGGAATAACTTATTTCCCCTTTGGTTTTTTGGGGGGGGTTTTGGGGCCCATTTCTTTGGTTTTGCTGGGGTCCCCTCATTTGTGCTTTTGGGGAACCGGGGGTTCTTTTTTTTCCGGTCATTTGTTTCTTTATCGTGTGTTTTATTTGGTGGGGTGGCTTGCCCGGAGGGGGGGGGGGTTGCCCGCGGGCCTCGGTTTTCCCTTTCCTTACTAATTTCGGTAGCCTTAGGGTTTATTTGGGGCTTTGGCAATTGAACCGTGGGTTTTTCTAATAATCAATGGGGAATGCGTTGAAAGGTTTGGGTGGTGGGAATCTTGGGATCGGGCCCCAAACCCGTGGGTTGGGGGTCTTGTGGTCAAGGCCAAAACCCCCCCGGCCTTTGCCCGGGAAAAGGGGTACCTTCCTCTTCTTTTAAAGGATTTGATTTTCCTTGGGGGCGTGGGGCCTTCTGGCGGGAAAAAGGGCGGGAAGGTTCGGGGAAAGGGCTAGGGTTTTTTTTCTGAAAAACCAAAATTTGTTAAATTTGAAAATCTTTTTGTTTTTTTATTTGGATGCAAATGATCGGTTATAATCGGTTGTGGGCCTGAAAAAGCTTGCTAGGACTGCGAGAGGCCTTGAACACCCTGGCAACGGAGGGAAGCCGGGATCGGCACTAGTTATGGTGGGGTACCCCGTGGGTGTGGGGTAGGCCGGGGGGCCCAGGCCCCGTTGGGTTGGGTGCGGCACTGACATTGGGGCCTTTCCCCCCAGTGGTTGGACTGATGGGGGGGAAAATCTCCGTGGAATATTTATTTCCCTTTGGGCCATTCCTTACCCTAACAAATAATTTTTACGATGGAAATTTCTTAAGCAAGTCCGGGTCCGCAACGGCAGAAAAGGAGGCCCTAACAATTTGTAACCAGAACCTGTTTTATATTCGTTTACGGCCATTTAAAATAAAATGGGCCTAATGCAATATTATTTAATTTTATTTAACAAATAAAAGAATTAAGTTTTAATAAAGTCAAATTTCAAACTTTGAAATGAATACTTTTAATATTTAGTTGAAACACAAAATTGAAAAAGAGCAGAAAGAACCCATAAAAGTGAATTTTGTTAAGTTTTAAAATCAACTTTTTAGGGTAAAGGTAAACGTGTCCCGTTCTTTTTGGGTGAAGGAAGGGCATTGCTTTCCAACCGCTGGTTCGCTATTAAGTGGGGGATTAGGTGGAATTTAATCCCGGCCCCCCGCCCGGGCTTTTTTCGGGACCCCCTTTGTCCCCCGCCCCTCCTGTAATATGCTTAAAAGGAAACCCTTTCGGGAAAAAAGATACCTCGCTGCCGTTGCCTAGCCCTTAGTTGAAAACCCCTTGCCGGGCGTTTAGGGGGAAACCCGGGGGAAAAGGGGAGGCCCTTTAAAGGGGAAAGGATTTATGGGGGGGAAAAAATGTTAAAGGGAGGGTTGAAAATTTGGGGGGGTGGGGAAGGGTTTTAAAAATTTTTATTTGGGCCGAAAAAACCAACCGTCCCCGGTCCGAAGCGATTTTCCCTATCCCCTCTTCGGGACCTTGCCCCAATATTGGCTTAGGCTTCGCTCGACGGCCTTCACCAAAAACACTCCCTAATTCTTTTTGTCTCGTGGAAATTCCCTTTTAAAAAGGGCCCCGGGGGAAAGGTCCCCTACCCAACTCGCAACCCCTCCCGGATTCCGGGGAAAAAACCCGCCCATAAACCCCCGGGGGTTTACGGAAAAGCATGGAAAGGGAAAATGGCGGGCAGTCTTAAAAGAAGATAATAAGTTTATTTCAAAAGGGATAACATTAACAAAATTGTTATTTCTAACGCGCAAGATAACTAACAAGTTAACAAAAAATCAAATACAAATTGATATATTTCTTCAATTGGTGGGTTGGAACCCAATTTGGGGGCCCACCCTGCCCGCCTTTCCCAAAGCAGAATTTGCCCTTCTCAAAAAGGAAAACGCCCATCCCTTTTCCTTGATTTTGCCAAACCGAATAATGATTTTATTACCCAGGTAGAACAAGCCTTACTAGAATACTCATTTCCTCCTTTCCCCCACAGGTGTCACCACTCCAACTAGTCCACCACCCCACCCAACCACCATTAACAATTCCCGGCCACCTTTCACCCCCCAGTTGTTCCCCCCTGGTCCCTTTACCCACCCCTCCTCCATCCTACCATCTCCCGGGGCCCAACCCCGGCTGTTTCCAGAAAAGCGCCTCTTTCCTTTTTCCCCCAAAAAACCCAAAATCGGTTTTTCATCCTTCTTGGGTTAGGCCAGCCTACCATTCCGCTCGTCCCCTTACCGGAACGGGGACCAGGGCCCACGTCAGGCCTTCACCACCTCTCCCCCGCCTCCCGGTGTCCACCGCGGGCCCAAGGCTTGCCCCTTCCTCGCGCTTTCCCCCCACCCCAGCCGGGGGGCCGGGGCGCGGCACCGCCGCGCTTCGCGCCCCCCTTCCGGTTCTCCCTCTTCCCCCCCTAGACCCTTCGCGGCCCGGGCCCATGGGCTGGGAGTCCCGGGTTTCCCCCCCGACGGTGGGTTCCGGGGCGGATCGGTCGGGGCCCGCGGCGGAGGCGTGGACCTGTCCCACGCGTCGGGTGGGGACGGGAGAGGCCGCTGCCGGCGGCGGCCGGGCGGGGAGCGCGGCGTGCCTCGGCGTGAGGCTGGGCCCGCCAAGGTGGCGGTTGCCCGGGGCTGGAACTGGCGTGGGGGCCTGAGATCTCCGCTTGGCGCGGCGCTGCCGAAGTGCCGGAGTCGGTGCTCCCCCGAAGGTGCTCCGTATTGCAGTTTGCTGCGGGTGAGGGATTTGGGCGTCCAATTGTTGCTTGGGACGATGGCTTCGGCGGCGGTTGAGAGTGGTTACATTGCTGGGGGAAGGTTGCAATTTTGTGTCGGTTGGAAAAGGTTCCACCACTTGGCTAGGCAATATGGGACAAAACTATTTATGCTTTTGAATTCCAGAAATGAATGAGTTTGTACACTTATGAGCCCAATTCTAGCATATTGTTTAGTGCGGTGTTTGTTTAGAAATTATGATTCTTCTTATAGTCTGGGCTAGTTACCTCATGAGCATTTGGCACATTTTAGCGTGTGACTAGAATGAGCATGAAAGGCCACGACTTTGTGCAGTTCCTAGTTGGTACTGTATTTATTTACAAATTTGATGCATATTAGAAATTTTACCATGTGGCATTGTGGTTAGTGGCTAGATTTTTCTCTAATCTGAAATGCTTAGCATCATGGTATTGCTTGGTTCAGTGTTTAGAACAGGCAGTGCATCAAATTTTTTTAGGTATGGGGTTTACCATAGTTTTTTATGCATTTTGGTATGTGGTTTTACAATTGGAACTTATTGCCCGATTCTTCTATAACTTCGCATTCTATTGGGAGAAGAGTCAGAGACATCATCTTAGTTCCATTTGGACGGGTGAAATTTATGTGCTGGAATACCACTTATTTGTATAGAATATGAAGAAGTTAAGCATTCTATAACTTAAAACATTTGATGCTTCCTGGCTGGGAGTATGAAGAAGTTAGACCATATATAGCTCTTTGCATTTTAATTTGAATATATCACATATTTGTACTGTCTCGAGTGCTATTGTATACCCTTCAGGCCAAATAGATAGAAAAATCAAACTAGTAGTATTGAACGCCCCGCCCTGCGAGGTGGCAGTATTATTGACAATTCAGCAGGGGCATAGGTGAGGAAACTGATTATTACATTTGGTTACAGCTTCTTATTCTTCATTTGTGAAACTAAAAATTAGAAAATAAACTGGACTGTGCTGAATTGACATAACATATGCTATATCGTTTAACTGATTTATAGTTTCTCTTGCCCATTTCAACATGCAGCACGCTGTTCCTGCTATCTGGTTTACACTGTACCGTCTACACCTAATGGGGTACGATAGTTCTGATTGTTGCATCTGGATAATTGAAATTTGCTGAAATGCCTTTTCTCCGTGTTTGCAGGTGAGCAATGAATCGCTTAGATCACTCTCCACCCTCGAGAAGCTAGAGGACCTAGCAATGGTTGGCTGCTTATTCATAGATGATGAAGGCCTAGAACTCCTAAGCACCTTGAGCAACCCATTGCAGGTAATCGTGTTGTAGGGATGCAGATTTTGTATACGCTCATTATGTACACTATGATGTTGACTTTGTCTTTGAATGTTTAATCACTGAGAGTTTTTCAAATCATCTGTTGCAGAATATTGATGTGTCGAGGTGCGATCATGTGACTTCGCATGGCTTAGCTTCCCTCATAGATGGTCATAGTTTTCTCCAAAAAATAAACGCGGGAGATAGTTTACATGTGAGTAGAGTTACTTGTTTGTCATGCAAACTATCTTTGATTTTTGAGGGAAAAAAAATGCAAATCTACGGTTTCATTTAAGAGGAAAAAGAAGTAAATACCTCACTTCCAGTGATTGTTCACCTACTGCTTTACACTTGTAGGAGATAGAGACTTGTTTACTGTCGAAGTTATCAACAATAAAGGAAACCTTGACTGTACTGAGACTTGATGGCCTTGAAGTCTCTGCCTCAAGTCTTCTGGCCATTGGTGACAGCTGCAAGAATTTGGTTGAGATTGGACTTAGCAAATGCAATGGCGTTACAGATGATGGGATTTTTTCACTTGTAGCTCACTGCACCTTCCTAAGGACTATCGACCTCAGATGCTGCCATCTCCTTACGAATGATTCCCTTGCTTCAATAGCTGAGAACTGTAGAATGATTGAATGCCTCCGGTTGGAGTCGTGCCCTTTTATAAGTGAGAAGGGACTAGAGCGAATTGCAACCCTCTGCTCCCATCTTAAGGAGATAGACCTCACCGATTGCCATGTGAATGAAGCTGGTAATTGAAGTCTTTCAATGTCTTATTTTATCTAGAAGTTCATCCTTACATTTGAGATTTATTGCCTGAAATTCCACACTTCTCAGCTTTGCAGTGCTTGGCAAAGTGCTCAGAACTGCTAATATTAAAACTTGGCCTGTGCTCAAGCATTTCTGACAAAGGACTTGCATATGTTAGTTCAAACTGTGGAAAGATCGTGGAACTTGATCTATATCGGTAACTGATCTTATTTATATGCTTCTATAACAACTTTTCCAATAATCTTTTATCTTTAAATGTAAAGTGCAGTTGTTTCTCTCTTACAGTTGCAGTGCTATTACTGATGATGGGCTGGCAGCTTTAGCTAGCGGCTGCAAGAAGATCAAGATGCTAAACCTGTGCTACTGCACCCAAATCACTGATAATGGTTTGAAGCATGTAAGCTCTCTGGAAGAACTCACAAACCTTGAGTTGAGATGCCTGGTGCGCATCACAGGCATTGGAATCACCTCCATTGCCATTGGTTGCACAAGCCTGATAGAACTAGACTTGAAGCGCTGTTATTCCGTGGATGATGCTGGACTGTGGGCTCTTGCCAGATACTCTCAAAACCTCAGACAAGTAAAGCATTCAACAACCCTTGGCTTCTTCCCTTGTTTGGTTGTGAAGCAGCAGGAATCTTACACTTGTGTGTTTGCTGTTTGCAGCTTACAATATCATACTGCCAAGTCACAGGTTTGGGCCTGTGCCGTCTGCTGAGCTCCCTGAGGTGCCTTCAGGATGTTAAGATGGTTCACCTCTCCTGGGTCTCCATTGAAGGGTTCGAGATGGCGCTGCGAGCTGCTTGTGGAAGGCTGAAGAAGCTGAAGTTGCTCGGTGGGTTGAGGTCAGTGCTTTCCCCTGAGCTGCTTCAGATGCTGCAGGCCTGTGGCTGCCGCGTCCGGTGGGTCAACAAGCCTCTCGTCTACAAGGGCTGAACCTGAAATCTTCAGCTGCTTTCGCAGAGTGGTAATAGCTCCCCCAATCCGTAGGATCTTTTTCAGAAGTTTAGCCTGCCTGTGTATTGGGCTATTGCCATATCGCCACAGTAATAAACTAAAAATCCTGGATTTTATTGTTCATCTCCAAGCAGCGGTTGAGAGAGCTCGGATTTTCAGTGCTTTGCGATTCAAAAGGACCAAGCTGTCTCTGTTGTCCGTGTTGGTGTACAATATAGTGAAACATCAGTACAATTTTGAGGATGCGGAGAACATGTTTCTTCTGGAGACGGGATTTGTTTTCGGTATTTCTGTCTGCATGGTTTTGATCTGCCTGACTGAACAAGTGTGACCATACTGTGTGCATATCATCTGAGACGCTCGTCACAGCCTCAACTGTGATCTTCATAGCACGGTTCGGTGAGGTTCTGGAGCCACCAGCCATGGCGATGGCCTTCCAACTTCAGCAGGCTGCAATGCATCCAGAAGCTGCAGAAGCAGAGAAAACGGGGCAGAACTGCATGAAAATAGAGAATAAATGCATTGCCGGCCAATCTGGAGGCTCGCCGGCTTTCGCCGGTGCCACTGTCCGCCGTGCCTGCAGCCATCAAAACAAATGCCGTCGAAACGAGGAGAAAAGAAGCAGCTTGATCAAAGCAAGAACCAAGCACACCACGACGCCCGCGGCACCGGCCGCCGCCAAGGGTGAGGCCCTGCGCCGCACCTGCTCCAATTCTTGTACCCCGCCGTATTCCGGCCGTACTTTCAGACTGATTTAAGATGTGAACTAAAATCCTTTTCAATATGAAGGAGTTAGTAGCCCTAAATGTGATCGTACGGTCAACGGTGACACGGGTTCAATCGCGCAGGATCATCGCGATCCAAATCTCGAGGGTCTAACGGATAATTCAACTGAAGGAGGATTTCTTCTGGAAAACGTCCCTCCACCCTCTACTCAGATCAATCTCGGACGCTCACTTTGATCGGACGGTTCACAAAGACCCCGGGTTGGATCGCGTCCTCTCACTGACATGTGGGCTAAGCTAACGGCGGTTGCCTCCCTCCGGGGAGCCCGTGGCCGCCGCCACGCTTCGCCGAGCGTCCGCCCACCCCGTGCCTCGCAGGCTGTTCGCCCACCTCGACGTCAAGGCGGCGTCGCCAAGATCCTCGCCACGTATTGACGTACAACGGTACAAGGTAACCAACCAGCAGGGCGCGACGCGTCCGGTGCAGCGGTGCCTTCGCCGCCGCCGTGTTCGTCCGGCGTCGGGGGCGCCGTCCAGGCAAGCGAGCGAGAAGGGAATTGGGTGGAGATGAAGGCAGAGCAAGGGAATGAGGTGGTTAGTCGTTCTTGATCAGCTAGAGGAATTACAAACTAATTCTTGTGATCAGAAAGTGTTAGTGCTGAATCTTCAGTATTGCAACTAAACTTTGGGATAGCTATTCCGTACATACTACTTTATAAAGGATTACTGCGAGATTAGGGTAATGGTTTATGAGAATGTGTATCTTAATTCTGAAGTGATTCATTTTACCATAATCTTGCATGTGACTGCTGCATAAGGACAGTCTACTGCCTGGCAAGGTAAACATTCGTCAGAGTTTCTGTAGTAAAACAATATCAGTTGGATTCCTGAATAGAATTAACTGCTTTCATCTCTTTTTATATTGTACATTATTTGCAGTTTCATACAACTGAAACACGACAAAAAAAACATTGTGTCTAAATGTAATAATTTTATTCACTAAATTCCTTTCAAAATCATAACTTTGGCATTCAGAAAAGGCTATCATTCACTGGGTTAGCCTAATTCGCTAAATTCCTTTCAATATCATATACCAGTTCTCAGCCAAAAACAACATCAGACGTTGCTAAACGTCTCAGCAACTAATGCTGCTATTTGAGCTCTTCCTGTGATGACTGTTGCTATAGTAAGCAATTTGGGTTATAATCTTGAGTCATATACCCACCAAATATGGGGTTTACACAATCCGAACAATGCTTATTTCCATTTTTCGTGGCCTGTACGGTAACGATTCTTTCTATCAATGTTTTTTTTATTGCAGTTAGTCCAACTAGTCTTCGGTGTCACTGTCCTCATCCTCTGCAAGCTTGTCAATGAGCATCTCCATTGTCTCAATGTACCTCGGCATGTAATGGTCTCTTATCCTAGATCTTGCGAGTCGAATTTTGCTGTACATTCTGCGAGGGGTCTCGTAGAGGGCTACAAGCTCATTCTATCTGCCTTGCTCGCTGGTGGTTCGCTCTTCTGGTGCTGGCAACACAACACAGCCATGTGCATGATTCTTCCGGGAGGGTATAATTGCTGGGGCTCTCGAGATGGGATTGAAGACGATCGCAAGGCTCGTACAAGCTGCTCCATATGTTCTTCATCTGTTTGTTTCTCCTCCTTGTCAATTTCTTTAGGAGAGCATGAGGCTAGTTCTGCAGTTGGTTTGTCAGTGTCTTTCTCAGTTCCCACATAGGTGGACATCAGTGCCGCAATGCTCTGAGTAGGGTTCACCAGACTCAAGAGTTTACCTGTTTGCAGAGACAAATGACCAGCAGGATAGTGCAGAATGTTTCTTCACTGCAGCACGCGCGTCTGCTGAAAGCTTCGTCTCAGCCTGGAATAGCAAGACGAATTAACTCAGCACATGACCAAAGACAAAGATGAAGATACGATGTTGCATCAACAATGCATCTTATTCGAGGCATCTGGTGTTTGAAAAAAAAAACATTTCTTTTTTGTACCTCAGGAGTGCGAGACAGCAGCATATCGACATCTGCAATCTTAGCCCTTGGATTGGATACGAAGGGAACGAAGGATCGTATGAAGCTCACAGAGCGATTTACAAAACCCAAGATTCTTGTCTGCTGAATTTGTTCCCGGAGGTCAGGCGCCCAGGATGATGCCATAACCTGCAGAGATTTGACAACAAATGCAAATATCTGATGCTTCTGAGCACATAAAATGTTTTTTGCAATAAACAAACTTTTTTCCTTCTGGTAACCAGCAACTTGTTGTTTCTCAACAAAAAGGAGAGAGAGGGAGAGAGATAACCAGTTCATTGCCTATTATCTATGGAAAGCAAGCACACTTCTTGAACTTTCACACTTGAAGACTGATACTACATGAAAGTCTGAAACTAGTGGTCATGGGGGTACCTCTGTGCGAAGGGTGTCAGCTGAAACTATGCCAAAAGATGGCACCAAGTCGTTCCTGCTGACAACCGTAGTAACAAAGTCTTTGCCAAACTCAACCAAGTCCCAGGGCATGCAAGCAGCTGGACAGTAGCAGTTCGAAATGTCAGTATATTATACATATAAAACCAAATATTGATAAGGAATATCTTGGAACAAGAAAGGGACAGTGACATTGTTGCAGATATTAGTTGATTCGTTTCAGACTAGTGATTCTTTTGCACGTCAATTGTGTAGCATGTCTAACTGTCTATTGCTTGGGATTGCTATGCAAATGTTGTTATTGAACATACTTATGCTTTTAGTCTTTGTTTCCTCTTTGTGTAGTAGATGATTACATGCAAACCTTTCTTAAAATGAATGTGAGCAAACAAAAACACAGAATCTATTTTTTTTGCCTTCAGATACAGTGATACTAGATATTTATATCATTGCGAGGTATTGCCAACAATACAATTAGTAAATTAACATGCAATGAATTTTTCTTAATATCCATATGTTCAATAATCAAATTTGAATTTGTAGTCGAATGCAGTACCTGGTCCAAAGGCAATACATGAAGACGATGTCTTGTTGTCACGTAGCATGTATGTTAAAATAGCTGCAATACCAGCACCCATTGAATGCCCAATGATCTATCTAAAATGGAATAAAAATGGTATAATTTGCGTTAGTGAGAAAAAGCTTGATGGTGCAATGTAATAGTATTTACCATCCAGTATTGTGACAGTGTTTAGGAAGGGGACTGCTCATGTGATCTGTATTACTTTTCAGTGTCACATCTGTGCTACTTCACTGTTAAAGTTAACCAATATTATTGCTTAATAGTTAAGAGGACAAATAACAAAAATATCACTCATACTAGGGCCACTGAGTAAGGTCTCAGTAGATAAACAACCCTGGTACTATGGGCCTTTTTTCCTCTTCATTACTCAAAATAGATCAAATTTCATATTAAACTACTATCAGGTGTTGTAGGGATGAGATATACAAAATACACATACACCTTGAGACGACATTAATACCACACGTATAGTTTCGCAAAAACCTCAAGGCTGATGCATGTCTTGTACAATGTACTAATTTTTGCCTCTTGTTGCAGGAAATGGAAAGCACATCTGCAGAGGTTCGGAAAAAGATTGATTAATTACCTTAATTCTGCAGTCTGGGAATTGCTCGACTGCTCTGCTGAGGCAGGGAATGGCCTAATCTGCAATCCAGCGAGCCGCTGCGACCATCCCACAATGTGCATGTCCAACTACTACATTGGATACACGGCCACTGCATGATGAAATGGAACCTCTGCAGCAGTTGCTGCTGTCAGGCGATCCTTAACACTGATAGCCCCCGAATAAAAAGGAGGAAGCATTTGGTACTTTCATTGCGGGCAACCGTGAATGCAGGCTTCATAAGCTGCATAGCAGCACAGGATTAGATGCTTCCATTCACAATTTGTGCTAAAATGATCAGCAATTTGACTCAGGGTGATACTTACCCTTGCCTTAGACTTCCTTATGAGAATGTCGCTCTGGCCGTATCCGCCAAACTCTAGGAACGCTTCATATGGCTTCTTAGAGAAAAACATGCAGAGTCTCAGGTATCTGAGAAGTGAAATCAGCTCCTGCCTTACTCCAGCACCCTTCAGAGCAACTTTTTTACGGTATAATTCATAATTCATATTAGTTAGGATTTAGTTATACTACCTCTGGTAGTATGCGTAGTAGAATCCTAAGAAGGTAGCATTGTAATTGCCCATATGGAGGATCACATGACACAATATTAATCTTTTCAACCCTAGTTAGAAAAGTCCATAATACCCTCACGAAAAATTATAAATACAAAAAAAGTCTATTATATCCTTAACAAATCAATGATCAGATTTGATTTATACTATCACCATATACTAAATATATCGTAAAATTTCTCTTCAAAAAGAACACAATTGCGACCAGCATACTCATGCTTCAGATTGCCCTGAAAAGAATATAGTTCATGAGAGAAAAACCAATTCCTTTTTTTTCAGCAAAGCCAAATTAGATGGTTTGTAACACGAGTTCTTTATAAGGAACAAGCAGATTGGACTAGCATTGATTTTTCACCTTTTCACTACACATATAACAAACTGGTGCATTTCTTTCCCATATATTTTCAAATGGACAATTAGCCAACAAACTTGCATTTTATTTGAAATGTTCATAACAGGCACCAAAACTTTAGCCGACTGTATCCTGAGTTCTGGTTTGCCGTCAAGTACGTCGAAAATAATTGGGACAGAACTAGGATGTTCTTTCAGGAGTCCTTAAGTCACCATGTACACCATAACAAGTTAGTCTGAATCGGCAATTAAGCAACTCGCATTAATCCATCATGCATTGATCAAATCCCAGAAATTAGGAACACAGCCCCCCAAATCCCAATACGGCACCTTTCACCTCCCAGAAGGCCAAATTATAATTTCAACTAAAAAAGATTCTTGAAGGAGAATGACATGCCAAGACCATCCATCACCAAGGACCACCTTTCACAGCTGCTCTTTTCCTTGCAAGATGAAGTTGAGAAAGAAAGAAAGAAAGAAAGAAGCCACCGCCTTGCAAGGCCCGACGCATTGATCGAATCACAAACATAGCCTCAGAATTAACCAAGCCTAATAATCCCAAACATGATCTCAGAACAATCAAGCGTTTTACACGGCAAGATCACAAAATATTTTTCTCACTTTTCGTCGTCCAAGCTGTAACATCCATTTTCAGATTTTTTTCAATAGTTTAATTTAAAAAAACTCCCCAAAAATTTAAACCTCAAATTTCAAAATTTAAATTTTTGCTGGGTTCAAATTTCAAAAATTTGGGAAAAAAATTCAAACTATTTCTCTCTCTCTCTCTCCCCTCCTCCCTCTCTCTCTCGTCGCCTCTCTGCGCCGGCACCGCCTGCCACCAGCGATCTCCAACGCCGCTTGCCACCCGTATCTTCCGCGCCTCGCCCGACTTCTCCGAGACTGCGTGCGCATGCCGGTCGTCAACGTCGCAGACTCGTCAGAACCTATGCAAAGGCCAGCGCTCGACCCCACGCCGCCGCCGCTCGGACCGTCTTCCTGAGGCTGCTCTCTCCTTCACCCCCGGCTATAAAGCCTCTCCCCTCCCTCCACTTCATCCCCGCTTCCTCTAGCTCCCTTCCTCTCCTCCATTGCCGAGCAACCCGAGCTCCCCCAATTGCGTCGCCGCCACCTTTCTCCTCCGCCGAAGCTCTCCCGGCCACCCCGACGCTCTCCCCCACCTTCCCGGCGCCCTCCTCCTCCTCTAGCGAGCAGCCAGTGCCCCATTTTCCCTCTCTGCCATAGAAATCCGAAGCTCCGGTACTACCGCTCACATTTCCACCCCGGTGCTTCCGCCCTCCTTCTCCCCGGAGCTACCGTTTCCCGGTACTACCGCGCGTTACTCACCGGTACTACCGCTTGTTACCCGCCGGTACTCTCCGTCCATCCTCGATTACTCGCTCGTCCCGGGACGGTCTTGTGTGGGCAGGCCCACGCATTGTGCGGTGCACCGAGCGTGGCTCTGTGCCAAGGGCCCATGTGTCAGCCCGGGAGTTTTCCTATTTTTTCAATTTTCTTTTCAATTAAAAATTCATTTGTAAAGTTTTAAAAATCCATATCTCCTTCGTTACAACTCCAAAAATTATGAATTTTGTACCAAATTTTTTTAAATTTCAAAACCTACATTTTGGTACTGCCTTGGTTAATTTTGGAGTTCATTTATTGTGGATTTTGTATTTATTTATTTTATTTGCTTGTCTTTTCTTTTTCGTGCGTTCTTCCGAGTAGAGTTCGAAGAAGCCGGAGGTCCCCGCTTCAACCAAGCTCAATACTACCAAGATCCCCTAGCTTTTGACCCAGGCGAGTCAATACTTTGATCATATTGAACCTATATTTTATGCAAATTATGTTCTTTTAAAATAGCAAATTGCATGCTTTAATTTCTTATGCAAATGTATGTCAGTTACCCTAAGGTAGGAAAATGCCAACTTGATTATTTAATAAATATTATACCATTTCCTTGATGATTGAATTCCCTAATCCTTGTCACCCTAGTAACTATATGGTAACCTACTAGTTATAGTTGTACTCGAGCGCCATGCTAGCCTTGCTTGAGTACCGGGGTATTAAACACCACAATCATCATCTTTTAAATATAAAGATTGTTTTGGGCAGTCATTGGGGTAAATTACTAAAATAGTGGAGTTAATTTGTTTTACTCTTCTCAAAACCCTAAAAACTTGATAATACCATATCTGGGTGGATGGAATGGTGGTGGGTATTGTCAGGCACGAGAGTGGTTATTATGTGGTATGAACCACCCGGATGAATTAAGAACTTAATCTTGTCATGACCTCCCGTGTAAAATAAGTACAACCACAAGTCTGCAAAGTGCAATTTGGCTTAGTCAAATTATTAAACCCTGAATGTCATCTCGCTGGATGGATAGCGGGAATGTGTAAGCGTGTGTTGCGACCAGCTTGAAAGGGACACGGTGTAGGTGAAGTTGCCAGTCGTTGAGGGGTAGCTCGACTACGTGTCCAACTACTCCAGTCACTGAGGTGAACATCCCACACAATGTATGGGCGTAACCCCATATGGGTGAGATGACAGAAAGGGGGAGATAACGAGAACAGTTATTGTAACGATCGCTCAACTACATGACTACGGAATCATATGTGGTAACGAGTATGATTGTCTCTTGCGGGTACCATGTACAACCTCTGCAGAGTCTAAACTGTTTAAACAGTCGCGCCTACGGTCAAAGTCGGACATGGGAACTTAACTTGAGTTGGTTATATTTCAAAAACCTTTGTGGATGTGTTGAAAAATGTGACGGGCTCATCTAGCCCTTGTTCTGGATTTTCCCTAGGTAGTCTTACCCGGTGTTGATAATAGGTGGATGTAATCGCTACAAAAAATAAGCATGAGGTGGAGGTAACCTTCGCTGTTATTGATATTGCACACTTAATTTCCTTAATAAAATATGATTTGGTTAAAATGCTAAGTGATATGGTTTTCTAATATATGTAATCATAATTGTTGCATTGCGCAAATAAAAGAACCCGAGTCATCCTTGTTTAGCCTTACATATTTATTATTGCATCTGTTGTGTTGGCTCGCGAGCACGGAAGTTGTGCTCACCCTCGCTCTTTCCCCAAACCCTTATAATCCGCTGATCAGGATGACTATGCCTACTACGAGGATCAAGGTGTCGACGGTCAAGACCAAGGCGAAGAGTAGTTTAGTTCCTTAGTCTAGGACTCGTCGCAGTTTAGCTGGCTCTACTGGTACTTGCGTACATGAAGTATTATTAGCTGGCTCTACTAGTACTTGCGTACATGAAGTATTATCCAAGTCCTTGGTTAATATCAGTTGTACACAAGGCGCCACAGTCACTTGCCTGTGGGGAGTCATGTCGCCCCTTTTGTTTCCGCGTTTATTTCTGTATTTTATGTAATGAACTCATTTGGCCCGTTCGGTTTTTTGTAAACTCGACGGTCTATTTAACTATGATGGTTGTAATATTATATTTGGTTCGGTCTACGATGTGTATGAATGATTCAGCGATGTATACTGTGAGCGCTACCTGCTGATCCAACGAGTAGCGCATAATTTTCACAGAGGATTATGGATTAAAAAAAATCTGGATCAAACACAAGCCGAAACTAAATAATCAGCAAGCAGAAATCGCACTCCAATTCCAACAAAACACACATGCGTGTGATGGATCACCTGCCTGGACGCGCATGTAGTGCTTGATCCCGAAGGCGATGTCCCCGAGCGGCCACTTGCCCAGCGTCTCCCCGTACGCGAACCCCACCGTCCTCCCCATGATCTCAGCGTTTCCCAATTTCTTCCTTGCTTTTTCTCGTCTCTCTTCTGACGAAATGAAGCTAATTATATTACTCACATATTAATTAATTACGGGAACAATTAATTCTGTAGAACCAGGTCGATCACTAGTGGGCTCGCACCCATAAACCATCTCAATTCACAGCCATTTCATCTTCGTTCAGAATATTCACTCGGTTCGGTCCCCTTCTGCTACGTACCGCACCACGCATGGAGAAATTATAAAAATGACCGAACAAGCAAGTCGGCCATCGTTTAATCACAAGGTTTCTAGTTTGTTTTCAGCATTGTCGACGCCTTAGATTCTACTTTGTTCGACCCTAAATTAGCTTAAACTTGCATGCATGCTACGCTGACCCAGATAAACCTAACTTAAGGCAGGCAAAAACTTGTAAATTAAGCCAGGTAAGTTTTCATGTGCATATGCGTGCTTGCGTGAACACTGACTAGGGATGATTTATACACACACATAATCCAAGAAACCTAACCTACGCTGCGAGACAAATAAGCCTGAATCAGATAGCAGTGTAGATCGGCTTGTTTGATCTAGTGTTAGATCTCTTTTGATCTTTTGCTTTGGATCTGGGGTTCTTATTTCGGGTTTGAGAGAACCGAGAGAGAGAGAGAGAGATACCGTCTGATGTAGACGATGACGAGTTGGCCATTGCGGATCGTCCTTGAGATCTGCGCTAGGGCAGCGACGGTCGGTGGAGAGGGGCGAAGCTTGGCGGCGGTGTCGTGTCCCGAGCGGAGGCGTGGCCGGCTGTAGTCGATCGCGTCGGTGGAGGTGGCGATGGGGAGTCCCGTTGCTGGCTGCGCCCCCTCTTAGATCGGATTAGGGTTATTGTCCGGGTGGGGTTTGTGGCTCCGTTCAACCTTGTGTTGCGTGCCACCGGCACCCACCCTCTCTTTATATAGCCTTGATGCAACGAGGGCCCAACAACCATGAATGGGTGAATGCCCCGATCGAGTAGCGAGGCATTTGGCCGTTGGGCCAAATGCCTCCACGAGAGATCATTCTAACATTCTCCCCCTTGATCTCATTCTATATTTTATCTTTTAATTGCTTTTTGACTTTACTTATTCCATCACAGTTAGTGTATAGAACATGTCTCATCGTCACGGTCAATCGCCGATAGATTCAATGACTACAATACACCTCCACTGTTACAAATAGTCACTTTAATCTTTTGGGCCATCTTTTAGTCCAGGAATCATAGGCTTTCCCTTAAACCCATGCCGGCTATATGTTCTCTGAACACGTTGGGTGGTAAGCCTTTAGTAAGCGGATCCGCTAACATCTTTGCGGTACTTATATGCTCAAGACTTATAATTTGATCCCGAACTTTATCTTTCACAACATAGTACTTTATGTCAATGTGTTTGGCGGCACCACTTGACTTATTGTTGTGGGCATACATTCTCATGGGTTCATTATCGCGATACAACTTAAGTGGTCTATTGATGTCGTCAACCACTTTTAAACCGGGTATGAACTTCTTAAGCCGTTCACCGCCCGTAGCCTCATAACATGCTACAAACTCGGCATACATTGTGGGCGATGTAGTGACGGTTTGCTTTGAGCTTTTCCACGATATAGCTCCTTCAATGAGAGTGAAAACATATCCGGATGTCGACTTTCTATCATCTCCGCAAAATCGAATCAGTATACCCCACTATATGGAGTAAATCGATCTTACATATGTCATCATGAGGCCTTTTGTTCCTTGCAAATAACGCAAGACTTTCTTTATCAATTTCCAATGTTCTATTCGAGATTGCTCTGGAATCGCCAAATAACCCGTAACAAAAGCTAAGTCGTATGCGTGTGCACACTTGAGCATCTTGTAAGCTTAGGCAATTTGAAGCATATGGAACCGCTTTCATTTGATCGATCTCATCTTGGTTCTGGGGCATTGAAAATCCCCATATCTGTCGCCCTTGACTATAGGTGCGGTGAAGGACTACATTTATGCATCCCAAATTTCTTTAAGACTTTATCTATATATGTCTTTTGTGATAGTCCCAATATCCCTTTGTTTCTATCCGGTGAATTTGATCCCTAGAGCGAGCGAAGCTTCACCAAGATCTTTCATATCAAAGTTTGAGGATAAAAATCTCTTCGTCTCCGATGTGATGACATCACTACTAGCCAAGATGGGATATCATCCACATCTGAGATTAGGAAGATAAATTTCCCATCTTTAAACTTTGTATAGACACGATTGTCTTCTACATTCTCTTTAAACCCAAATTTTCTTATTGTCTTGTCAAACTTCAAGTACCACTTGTCTTGAAGCTTGCTTTAACCCATAAATTGATTTCTTTAGGCGGCATCCCATTCTTTCATTTCCTTCCACAACAAAACCTTTCGGTTGTGCCATGTAAACATTTTCCTTCAAATCCCCATTAAGAAATGCCGTCTTTACATCCATCTGATGTAACTCTAAATCATAATGTGCTACCAATGCCATTATGATTACGAAGAATCTTTACATGAGGCCGGAGAAAATATCTCATTGTAATCAATCCCTTCTCTTTGCGTAAAACCTTTTGCCACAAGTCGCGCTTTGTATCTTTCTACATTCCCTTGGGAGTCGAGCTTTGTTTTGTAGACCCATTTACAGCCTACTGTTTTGGCTCCTTTAGGAACAATTTCCAAGTCCCAGACTTTATTAGTCTTCATGGATCTCATTTCCTCTTCCATGGCCTCAAGCCATTTTGAAGAATTTTAAGCTTCTCATGGCTTCTTCAAATGAGGTGGGGTCATCCTCCATTTGAAATTCCTCTGTATGATAAATCGATAATCATCGAAATAGCCGATCTTCTTACTCTTTGAGACCTCCTCGGGCCTCCACATTTGGTACATCTTCATTTGAAATTCTTTGTTGCTCCCCTCATTTGTGGCAATGGGTTCTATAGGATCTGAAGAACAGTTCCTCATTTTCATTCATTGTTGCCACAGGAGAAACAATAACAGTCTTGGCACCACGAGATCTTATCCGCGTCGGTGCGGCGGCAGTATTGAGAAAAGTGGCTCTTGAATCATCGGAGTGGGCACATATACCCTTCTCTTCAAGATCAAACTCTCGAGCTACCATGCTCCCCTCATCATTTCATCCTCTAAGAAGACAGCGTGTCTCGTTTCTACAAACTTTGTATATCATGCGGACGGTAAAAGCGAAAACCTTTTGACTTTTCGGGGTAGCCAATGAAATGGCAACTTCATTTTTGGGATCTAGCTTCCCAAGGTTTGGGTTAAATACTTTAGCCTCGTGAGACTCCCCACACACGTAAGTGGTTTAGTGAGGAACTCTTCACATCCACAACTCGTGCGGTGTTTTGGGCACCGACTTACTAGGCACTCTATTGAGAATATGAATGGCGGTTTTAACGCCTCCATCCATAAACTCAATGGGAGTGTGGAGTAGCTCATCATGCTTCGCACCATATCCATCGAGTGCAGTTGCGTCTTTCATTACTCCATTTCTTTGAGGTTCGCCGGTGTAGAATCTTTGGGCTACTATGCCATTTTCTGTAAGAACCTCGCAAAGGTCCGGAACTTGTCCATATGGGGTATGTCGACCGTAGTACTCCCCCCACGATCAGATCGAACTATCTTAATCTTCAAATCGTGTTGGTTTTCAACTTCAGCCTTAAATATCTTGAATTTATCTAAGGCTTCATTTCTTTCTTTGATTGGATAAATATATCCATAACGGGAGTAGTCATCTGTGAATGTTATGAACGAGTCATAACCATCCACACTTTTCACAGGAAAAGGACCACAAATGTCTGTGTGAACAATTTGTAGAACTCATGTGCTTCTTTTTGCGTCTTTCTTAATTTTCTTTACATATTTTCCTTTAATGCATTCTCTGCATTGTTCTAAGTCTGAGAACTCTAATAGAGGAAGAATTTCATTCTTAACTAGTCTTTCTATTCTCCCCTCGAAATATGGCCTAAGCAGCGGTGCCATAATTTCGACGATTCATATATGAGTTCTCTTTCGTTTTACATTTACATTCGTGAGACGAGGATTGATCACTTTCTACACGCGACGTTCTCATTATCGCATCGACATTCACATCATCACACAATGATAACAAATAAAGCTCATTTTGTAATATGGCAAGACCAACACATTCTTTATTAAATATTATTTCGCACTTGCCATTTCCAAAATTACAATCATAACCATCTTTGTCCAAATTGGAAACGCTAATCAAATTCCTCGTAAGAGGAACAAAAAAACATCTCTAAGTAAAGATTGGAGCCATTAGCTAACTCTAATGAAAGATCGCCATGACTTCAACTTCGCTTGGACTCCATTTGCGACTTTAATGCATCTTTCGTTTCTTTGCGTAGTCCTCGTCGAGCGGAATCCTGTAAGGAATTAGTAACATGAGCAGTTGCTCTGAGTCAATCCACCAAATGGATTTGAATATTGTACATACAAGCATTCATTTATGAATGTAATAATGTTCTCACCTTTCTTTGCCATGATCATCTTTAAGTAATCGGGACAGTTCTTCTTGTAGTGTCTGTCTTCTTCTGATGAAGACAACGATCTTTGTCTCTGACAAATTTATTACATTGAGGTTGATGGACAGATGCTTTTCCTTGTTTCTTGAGAAGAGGTCTTGTGAAAGTTCTTTTTCTTGTTATCCTTCACATAGTTGATAAATCCACCATGTGAGGATTTAAATCTTTCCTCCTCTTGAACACACATAGCTATGCATTTTCTAAGTCCCATTTATCGAGTGCATATTGTAATTGACAACAAAAGTGTCAAACTTTTACGCAATGAAGCAAAAATCAAGTGAATAAGGAACTCATCCTTGAGTGCCAAATCCATTGGTTTAAGCTTGGATGCCAAGTTGCTCATCCTCAATATGTGTTCTCTTATCCCACCACCGAATACCTCTCATCACAAGTTTGTTTAATCAATTTGTGTTGCATATGTCTTTGAAGAGCGATGGCCGACTCTTTATTTTATCAAGGTATTCGTGAGCGAGTGTCACGATCTGCGATTGAGCCCACAATAGTGGGCTCAATCGTATTCTTTATCACGACCATACATTTCTTGTTGGTGTGGTCCATTCTTATGCTCTAGGTCATAAGACATCCGTAAGGAGCATGATCTCTCTGTCTTTTACGCCAAGCGATATCATCCTCATTTTGACCCCTCACTTTGTGCAGTAGGCTCGTTGGTCGTCTTTATAGTGAGGACCCAGTCCACCTCAGCTAAGATAAACGCTAAGTCTATCTTTTTCTTCCACTCTCCATAATTGTCACCTTTCAGAGTGGGTATTTCTCTGATACAACTCATCAAGTTGTATCCTCCTGAAAATTTAGATCAAATAAAGTGAGAACGTAACAATAAAATTATATGCCTTATTTCCAACGTTGGTCAAAAAATATGACATACAATTAAATCAATTATACATTAAATCTATATCACCGTTGGGCAGAAATAGAAACAATGCATAAAACATCAATTAAAATTATAATACTGTTATTATCAACTTTGGTCAAAAAATAACAATATCATAATTCACAATAAATTCTTAAAAATTAAATTCTCTCGTTGGTTCGAATTTAATTAAAAGAATTATCAATATTTAACTTTTGCAGCGGAAACTGTAATTATTCTAAAATAATCAATTATTCAGAAGCATTGTACAGTACACATTTAATCTCTGGAAATAATAACACGTTGGTGCAAAATTTAACAGAGATTTTAATCAATTTTCTATTGAAATTCACTCAAAAAATACTTCTGAAAATAAATTAAAACAATTTTCTGGATTATACTGTTCAAAACCGGCCGAAAAAACTATTCATTCGGCCAAATCGGCCCAGCCCTCTCTGTTTCGGCCCACTCGGTCGCGTCGCGTTCTTTCGCGCCGCCGCAGTCAGTATCTGAACTGGTGGAAAGCGTCATGTCAGTGCGCGACCTCCGCCAAACCGCTCGATCCGAGCCACTCATTCCGATCCGACGGCTCGGTAGCGGTTTTCGGTAGAACAAAACTCAACCTCCGCGGCGTCGCAAAACCCTAAACACATTCGCTCTCCTCCTCTCGTCTCTCGCTCCCGTGCGAAAGCGAAGAAGAAAGTCGGAAGCCGAAGAGCCCGCGCCACCATGGGTCCTCTCGCCGTGCGCGCTCCCGAGAGGAGCGCGTCGCCGTCGAGGTTCCTTGGTGGCGCCCTTTCACGCTGGCCGGACATGCTCTCGGGAAACGGTTTTGGAGCGGCGAAGCGGCGGCGACGGCGGCGGCGTCAACGAGCTCCGGCTCGCCGGCCCTTCCTACTCTGGTAAGATCCAATTTGTCTTAGATCCGGAGTTCTAGGGTTAGCCGATCTAGGGTTTCCGATTTTGCTTTTCTTTTCGGTTTGTTTTTCTTTTGCCGTCCGGATCTGAGCCAATCATGGCTCTGATACCATTGTTTGATCTAGTGTTAGATCTCTTTTGATCTTTTGCTTTGGATCTGGGTTCTTGTTTGGGTTTGAGAGAAGCAGAGAGAGAGAGAGATCTGCGTCCGATGTAGACGATGACGAGTTGGCCATTGCGGATCGTCCTTGAGATTTGCGCTAGGGCAGCGACGGTCGGTGGAGAGGGGCGAAGCTTGGCGGCGGTGTCGTGTCCCGAGCGGAGGCGTGGCCGGCTGTAGTCGATCGCGTCGGTGGAGGTGGCGATGGGAGTCCGTTCTTTGGGCCGCCCTCTTAGATCGGATTAGGGTTATTGTCAAGTGGGGTTTGTGGCTCAGTTCAACCTTGTGTTGCGTGCCACCGCACTCCACCCTCTCTTTATATAGCGCTTGATGCTGCAGGGCCCAACAGCCATGAATGGGCTGAATGCCCCCGATCAGGGTGCGAGGCATTTGGCCGTTGGGCCAAATGCCTCCACGGAAGATCATTCTAACACGGCTTCCATCTCATTTTCTGGAGAGAAAAAAATAGCATACGTGTACAAGCAAGGATCGTCTGCGATCCATCTGGTCCTCCTCTGCAGTTCCCTATTTTGTAGCACTCCCATCCTGCTGACTCAGGCAGCTAGCGTACTACTGTCTAACATACGTTAAAAGTATTTAGATTTATATGTCAAGAACATATTTTGTTTTTCACTCCTATAATATTGTATTTTAAAAATATTTTTACTTACTACTATATATTAAAAAAAGAGAGAGGTTGCTGCACTGCATGCATTCTAGCTAGTCAAAGCAGACGAATTCAGTGGCCACTCCAGTCGAACCTTCCGCTCATATGATATGAGGTTTAGCGAGGCGTACTGGCAAAGCCAGCCAGCTAGGCACATCTGCATGCCCTTTCATAATTGACGCTACCCTTCACAGGCCCATATGCACAGTGAGCTTAGGAGAAATTAAACTGCAAGCCTGAAAAAACACACACACAAAACTGAAACTGCTATGTAAGTACATATCTTAGTTTTTAGAGGAAAAATAGGCCTTTTGGCTTAGGCTTAAAGCTATCTTTTTGGCCTATAGCTTAAAATCAGTTTTTTTTTTTGGCCACTCCCCACTCCCCCGACTACCTGACCCTAGCCGCCGCCAAGTGCCCAAGTCACTTCGTCGCTCGACGCTCGGTCCGTCGACAGCCGCCGTCGGCCATCACTGCACTCCGTCGCGGCGTCGCGCGCCTGAGCTCCCCTGTCCCCCACACTCGGCGCCTGAGCTCCATCCTCTGCTGGTACCGAGCCGAGGTGGCGACTGTAGCGGCGCGCCCACGCAACAAGTAACGTCGGACTTCTGACAGTGCTGTGTTTCAGTACATTGAATTACCCAAGTTACTGAACCGAATTAATTCGATTGATTAGGTTCGATCTGTTTTTCAGTTTGGTTAATTCGGTGGCCATCTTTCATAAAATTTTTTACCAAATAAATGGTACCGAAGAAAGCGAATGCCCACCCTAATTACATCTCTCTCTTCGTTCTCTGTGTACATGTTGCTGTATGTACACCCTTGCATGCATCGCTGCTAGTTGTTTTACTCCTATGGTTTTTTTTTCGTAGGGTGAGATTTCTATGTAGAGCAGTTCGATACATGATGAAAGTCGGCTAATACGGAGTAACAGTTACAGGCCACCTTTATGCTGAATTTTTTTTTTTGTATTGGCACTTTTGCACTTGGTATTTGCAGGAATGATTGTCTCTAAACTTTTTTTTGCAAAAATAGTACCATTCCTATATAGCCGCCGTACGAGAACGCCCACATCACATAGATCCCTCACGACAGCCGTGAGGAAACGCTACGTCACCTCGTTCCCTTACGGCGGCCGTAAGGGAAAAGAAAAGCAGATGGAGGGAGGACCCTAAACGGGAGACACCTGATGACAAGAGGGTGTTCCCTCACGGCGGTTGTGCAGGAACGGGCGACGTGGTGGCGGGAGGGGGTTCCCGCGGGCCACGGTGCTATTTTTGAAAAAAAAAAGTTTAGAGTTGGTTATTCCTACAAATACTACGTGCAAAAGTGCCGGCAAAAAAATTCCCCTACGAGGTCACAATAGGGTAGAATGGAAGTAGAGAATATAGTAGACAAGTTACTACATGGTTTTTGTTGGACCCGGATTTCTTAAGCCAGAATCCTTTGTGATTATCCTGCGCTACTCCTTAGATCAGTAGGCAGCGCTCACAGTTTACATCGCTAAATCATTTCATACACAACGTTGACCGACTCAGCATAATATTACATTGATAAGAGTTTAAATAGACTATGTCAGGTCGAGTTTACAGCAGGGGCCAAATAGGCCAAATAAGTTCATTATATAAAATTCAGAGACAAGCGCGGAAGCAAAATGGGCAACACGACTCCCCACAGGCAAGCAACTGCGGCACCCTGTGTACCACCAATATTATCCAAGAACTTGGAGAATATTGGCTATACACAAGTACCAGCGGATCCAACTGGATTGTGGCGAGCCCTAGCCTACGAATCTAACTACCCCTCGCCTTGGTCTTGACTGTCGAATCCTTAGTCCTCGTAGTACGCGTAGTCGTCCTGCTCGCGAGCCAACACAACAGATGCAATAATAAATATGCAAGGCTAAACAAGGATGGTCCGAGTTCTTTTATTTGCACAAAGCAACATTTATAAATATCATAATTACAAATTCCTATGACTTAACATTTTAAACAAATTACATTTTATTCAAAGAGTAAGTGCAATATTAAATAACAGTAGAGATTTCCTCCATCGGAGACTCTACGAATGCTTAATTTGATTGGAGCTACCTCCATACACTAACCACACTGGATACGACGATCCAGGAAAAATACCAAACCTCAGGCTAGATGAGCCAACCTGGTTTTCATACCACCCACAAAGGTTTTTGAAATAGAACTAACTCAAGTGTCTGCCTATGACCGTAGGCGCGGCTGTTTAAACAGTTTTGACTTTATAGAGTTTATACACTGTACCCACAAGAGACAATCGTACTCGTTACCCCACATGATTCCGTAATCATGTAGTTGAGCGATCGTTGCAGTAACCTTTCGAACTATCTTGCTCTTTCCGTCATCTCACCCATATGGGGTTACGCCTATATGTTGTGCGGGATATTCACCTCAGCGACCGGAGTAGTTGAACGTGGAGTCAACCTACCCCTCAGCGACTGGCAAACTTCACCTTTCCTCGGTGTCTCTTTCAGGCCGGAACACATCCTGCCACTTGCACACTCCCTCTCTCCCACCATGCGAGATGACATTCAGAGTTTGATAATTCTACTAAGCCAAGTTGCATTTTGCAGACTTGTGGTTGTACTTTCGTGCACGACGGCACCCACCACTCCTACCATCTGCCCAGATGTGCTATTAGCAAATTTTAGGGTTTTAGATAAGTGTAAAACAAATTAACTCAACCATTTCAGTCACTTACCCCAATGACTGCCCAAAACAATCTTTATGCTTAAAGGATGGTGATTGGGGTGATTAGCACCCTGGTACTTAAGCAAGGCTAGCATGACACTTGAGTACAGACTATAACTAATAGATTACCATATAATTACTAGGGTGACAATGATCAGGGAATTCAATTATCAAGGACAATGTATAATAATTACTTAATAATCAAGGTGACATTTAGCTACCTTAGGACCATTAACATACATTTGTATAAAAATTAGAGCATGTAGTTTGCTATTTTAAAAGAACATAATTTGCATAAAATGTAGGTTCAACATGGTCAAAGTGTTGACTCGCCTGGGTCAAAGGCTAAGGGGTCTTGGAAGTCTTGAGATTAGTCAAAGTAGGAACCTCCGGCTTCTTCGAACTCTACTCAGATGATCGCACCGGAAATAAAAAGACAAGCAAACATGATAAATAAATACAAAATCCACAATAAATGAACTCCAAAATTAATCAAACCAGTACCCAAAAAAATAAGTTTTGAAATTACAAATTTTTGGGCACATGTTTCATAATTTTTGGAGTTATAATGAAAAAGATATGCATTTCTGAAACTTTATAAAGAATTTTCAGTTAAACAGAAAATCAGAAAAACCAAAAAATTCATGTGCTGACACGTGGCCCCCGGTGCATGCTACAGTGCGTGGACCGAGTCCATGCACGGACACGGCGAGTTCACGGCACAATGACATGTGGGCCCCACCTGTCAGCCGCACAAGCACTGTAGCGGGGCCCACTTGTCAGCGACTGTGCAGGCGTGAGTTAAGACGGCGACTCGTTCGGTTGAACGCGTCGCCTCGTCTTCTCCGTCGCACGGATGAGATGAGGGGGCGGGGGGAAGCGGGGTGAGGGAGAAAGGAGAGAGAGGAGGGAACGCACGGCGGCGGCGGCGAGAGAGAGGGGGGGGGGAGCGGTAGCGCCGGAACGGGCCGGAGGCGGTGGAGGTGACGGAGACGAAGGGATGGTGGCGTCGGTGCCGGCTCCGAGGAAGAAGAAGCGGCGGAGGGGGCGAGGCTTCGGCTCGGGGAGAGGACGAAGAGGCGGGGCGGAGGAGATGAAGAGGCGGCGGCAAATAGCGAGGGAGGGAAGGAGAGGCGGCGGAGGCGCGGAGATCTGGGGAGGAGGCCTTGGCGGCGTGGCGGAGGAGAACAGGCGAGCCACGCCAGCAATGGCAATGAGAAATCAGGCGGGCGGCCTGGCCGGCTTAGCTGGGCGGCCGACGCCATGCTCTGGCGGCAAGCGTGGCGTCGAGACCGGCGGAGAACCGAGCAACGTGGAGAGAGCCGAGGCGACAGGTGGGCCGAGGCGAGCACGGTCGAACCAGGAAGAACGGCCGACGGCCCAAAGCCCAGGTAAGAACCCAAATCCGACTTTGAAGTTTTTGATTTTTGAAATTGAGGTTCAAATCTTTGGGAAGTTCTCAAAATTGAAACAATTTTTCTTGATTTTTCAGATAGTGGATGTTACAGTTTTCACTTGTATCATCACATATCTCACTCTTATCTCACAATATATATACATCAAGGAGGCATATGAACTTTTTTTTGAGAGGAAGGCACACGCGCACACATACGTGCGTGTGTTTTTTTACATAGGCTAGAACTTTATTGGAGACATTCAAGACCTCACAGAGCGCACGCATGTGTACCCTTAAAATCAGTTGACATTAGAACCAAGTCTAAGACATAAACTCCTATCGACTTCTTCCGCATGAAGCGTACTTATTATGAGTCATCTATATCAGATATACACGTTGGCACGATGTTATTGCTAGTTTCATGCAACGCTTGCAATGCTAGCTTCTTTGAAAGATGTAATGCTAGCTTCTGGTTATTGAAATGACGAAATGTTCTTCCTCTTTTAATCGGACGGTTCAGATCAAGTGCGGTTCGAAAATTAAGAATGGTAATTTCTTACATGCAAGCTTGCGTGCACAAAATTAGTAGTCCTCGGTCCTCGGACCGAAAATTGCAGCATTTACTCTTGATTCAAATTCCATGAGAATAGGTTTTTTTTCGAGGATGATAATAGTTATTGTAACAAAAATCAACTGTGTGCAGCATTGCTCTTGCATTAGATCTACACTCTTCAAAAGCAATTTGAATATGTCGTAGCAACATAACCATACAGTAAAGAAAATAGGACATCGATAACCACGAGGGGACCAGGGATCATCGAGAGAGGGGACCGGTGTCAAGAAAAGTTAGTGTGTATTAATTGCCTTGAAAAAAATCCTCCTTGATTACATGGAAGATGCGGCGATTTATAACCTTTCAATCGGAGTACATGAGATAACAGATCTATATATAAAAAGACCCTACGCCTATAGGGGCCGTAGGGGGTCCCCCCTACGCGTAACATTCAGTCTATGTTGGACCCTCCTGGTCCTGATCCATCCAGTTGGTGCTCGCGGTGCATTGGTACCCCCTCCTTTCACACCATGCGGGGTGCACCCGGGCCGAGGGGTTCCAGACACCCTTTAGTGCCCCCGAGGTGTCCTTGGGCAGGGGTCTTGGGGTCCTCCTCGCTCCTGGGTGTGGTGCTCGGCTGTCTCCCCGCGCCCTCCAGCTCTTCCGAAGGTACACGCGGTACCCTTCGAGGGAGGGAGGGCGAAGTGTGCCTTCTGTCTATGGGTCCCGAGGGCATCCTGGTGGCCTTCGTGCCCCATTTGGGGCCTCTCGAAGGTGTACTTGGTACCCTCCAGGGCCTCTTGCCGCGCCTCTGGCTCTCAGCTCTCGTGGGCCTCTTAGTGGTATTTGTGTGCTCTTTTAGACCCCCCCTGAAGGTATACTATGTACCCTAGGGGCCCCTTCACCACACCTCCGACCCGTGGCACTCGAAGGGATTTTTTTACGGTCTTCGTCGAGTCACTGGGCCGGACGACAAAATCCATCCACCATGACAACTCCTATTTGTTTGGCCATTTGTCTTACATAATTCCCTAATCAAAGGAACATTCTTTGCAACACTTATGGCTCACCCACTTTGCTCAACCCACCGAATTCTGTGCTGCTGTTGGCATGCGTAGCTGGATGCCCATATGGATCACCCCCTAGCCTTTCTTGCTCCCTCCAAACCAATAAACGCAGAAGGAAAAAAAATTCTTACCAAACGCTTCGCAAGTTGATGCTCATTTGGTGCTTGCCCACCACATGGCTTTCAACATATTTAAGGGCCTGCAATAAATAAAACCCCCCTGACATTCTCATCCAAATTTATGTTTTAACCACCATTTTGGGTATAATCTGAAGAGCATGATGATGATGTCTCTCTGCATACTCATCACAAGTTAAGGGTCCCCTTTTGGCTTCCCCCAATATAGTGTCCCTGTTTCTTCTCCTTTTCTTCTTTCTTTATTTCTTTCAGTGCATAGGATAAAATTCAGGCAAATAGAAAATCAAGAGTGTCAGTTGTAGTAGTACATTCTCAACATGATGAAAAAACAAAATTTTTTTGGCTGGATTAAGTTAATGTGATAGAATTCCAAGCTCCAAAGCATCCAAGGAAGGTATTGGATGAGTCCCATTCTCAGATGTAGCACATGGACCCACACAAAGACCCCAGCCCCACCTGTCACCATGATTGGTCCAGCTGCCTTGTGGGTCCATTCCAAGCATACAGGCCTGCACTGGGCCATACCTTAGGTTTCTATCACCGGGTTTGTTACCACATTATAGTGAAAATTTACACTTTTATCCCTGCATTTTTAGTAACAACGAAAAGGTAACCAGAGCACAGCAAAGCTGAAGATGAACCATAGAGAGCTGAAACGTCTGCCCCAATTTAGAGACTTTCAGTATCTCCGACCTTGGGATATTAACTCTCAACTTAAATTGACATAATATATTTAACACAGTTCGTATGATAAAGCAAATCAAGTACTATTTATGTAAAAAAGAAACTTATTTGAAGTTTATGGCCTCATTGGTGTTGTCAGTAACAAGTAGTACTAACAAACTCTTAAAGCAACACTTGATACAACAAGAACTGCAGTCTCTCTCTTAGGTTGCACAGCTGCCAAACATATGATAACTCACTCGAAAGGGGAGAAAGCTGCATTGTTCATTTCTATTTTTCTATTTTCCTTTTTTTTTTTTTCATTCTGACCTGAAGCAGAAGCCAATGACATCCTCACAAAAATGAATACTAATGACTTACTTGCCTAGCTGCTCAAGGTGCAAAAAACTCTCTCCTCTCTCTCTAAAAAAAAGAAGTTTCAAAAGCCTCACAACTTAACACGTTTTTAATTTAATTTTTCTTATTCTTTTCCTCTTATGACTTAATTAAGCTTAATGATCAACAGCTCCCATCCTCTCCCCTCTCTTCCAAATGCCAACTCATCACAGAGGAAAGACAACTACTACTACACCAAAAATTAATAGAAAATCACTGGCTCATTTCTTACTTTCCAATTATATTTCCCATTTGAAATTTACTTTCCTTTCGGGTTTCAATCCCTCTCCTTTGGAGCAATCAATCAAAATCATCCTTGAAAATGCCAACTCATTCCAATACAGAGGGCAATGAGTCTGTACACCAAATACCCAATCTTTTTCCTTCATCTCCTTCCATTTTTCACACCTCCAATTTATTTTGTTTTAATATGTTTCTCCTTTTATAATTATACCAAGAAAGAATAAGAGAAGACAGAGACTTGTACTAGTAAAACCTCCTCCTCATCATCTGCTTCGCCTCTCTCTTGTGCTGCAGGCGCTGCAGCTTCTTCTCCTCTCCTCGCTGCAGTGGCCACCTCCGCTCCCCCGAAATCCCAACGAATTTAGCCCAAAAAATCTATTCTTTTGCGTCGTCTCCTTCGTCTGCGACTCCTGCTGCTATCCCGTGGTGCTTTCTATTCGCTGCTGCTTCGTCTCCCTCTCCCCCTCTCTTGCCGCGAAGAGGGGAGGGTGGACTCATGAAGAGGCTAGTAAGTACGTTTTCTCCCGTGATTTGATCACTTGCGTGATGATTCTCTCTCTTTTTTGTTTGCGCTTTTCTTGCTCTTCCTGGCTTGCTCCTGAATGGGTCGCTCGCTCTTGGATTCTCGTTTGGTGCTTTATGCGCGTGGGGCGCATGAGTTCTTGATTTGTGTGTCCCGTGTGACCCGTGCCCAATTTGGGATCTTTTCCTAGGGAATGGCTTATCCTTTTCTCGCTTCCTGATCGCTTCCGCTGAGATCTTGCCAACGAATATGCGATTTCTCGTAGCTCTTGATGTGTTCCTTGCGAGTATGTGCTTGCGCTGTGCTTCTTTTTCAGCGAAGTTTGGAGCTTTGATCTGAAAGAGTGATGCTTTGTGTGTAAGGTGTGCTAATTCTTGCTGTGTCCATCGCAATGGCGTCTTTCAGGTGGTCCTGGCATTGGCGCTGGTCGTTCTTGGTTCGGTCCGCGGCGTTGTGCTGCAATTGGGGCAGGCGTCGCCGGGGTCGCGGCCGCACAGCGTCACCATCACCGAGTTCGGCGCCGTCGGGGACGGCAAGACCCTGAACACGGTGTCCTTCCAGAACGCCGTCTTCTATGTCAGGTCCTTCGCCGACAAGGGCGGCGCGCAGCTGTACGTGCCCAAGGGGCGGTGGCTCACCGGCAGCTTCAACCTCACCAGCCACCTCACATTCTTCCTGGAGGAAGATGCCGTCATCATCGGCGCAAAGGTTATAATGACATTAGTTTGGCTATAATATTTGTTTCTTTACATGCAGTTGTTAAGGTAGTAGTTGCAGATTCTGCTTTGCATTGGCATTAGGAGAGGGAGGAGTGTATGCGAGATGTGGGTTTTGGTGGCATGAATGTGAGGATACCCATCCTTTTCAGCTGCATTTGCATTGAACTGTTAGTGGCCAGGATAGGTATCGCTGATGAGATCATCTTAGTTTGTTTGGATATGGTTGGTGGATATACCTGATAAGAGTAGTGGTTTTGACATCTGTAAGCTGAGGTCACATGCCATGGCTTCAGCTGGGAGGCGAATTTTGGTTTGGTTATGCTCTTTGTTGTCGCCTTGGATGGCAATACGAAATCCTACGCAGATATCTCGATCAGTAGGGTTCAAGCTAGCTGAGGCTTTTAGTTGTTTCATTCCGCTTTGCCCACAGATAGGGAGTATTTGGAAGGTGAAACTTAGCTGTTGGTGTGAGGGCGGTAGCTAACAAGAGACAATTTTCCTTGCATTGTTTTGAAGTCAAGCCGCGCTCTTTAATTATGCATGAACAAAGGCATGGGCATGCAGCTGCGGTGCTGCCACACAGATTGCGATTGCTTGTCTGTTATATATAAATTCCTTGCATGTCATGTGACCATCTTTCCTTTTTTTATATATATACATAATTCGATAGAAAAAGAAATCTGACAATTTTAATTGTACTTATGTGTATTTTGGGTTGTGGAGAACAATTTCTACATTTTCTAAGTATTAAGGATACAGACATTAACCTCGTTCTTTTGTTTTCTTCCTCACTGTAGGAGTCATCACAATGGCCGATCGTGGAACCTTTGCCATCTTATGGTCAGGGGCTAGACCTTCCAGGTCCTAGACATCGCAGCTTAATAAATGGATACAATTTAACCGACGTTGTTATTACCGGTAACTACTTTATTCTGTCACAATTATGGGCTGCACTATGTTGCATGTGTTTTTCAGTTTTAATGAGTCTTGCACGTTCACTCCACTTATTACAGGGAATAATGGAGTTATCGATGGCCAGGGCTTAGTGTGGTGGGATTGGCTTCGCTCCCACGAGCTGAACCATAGTCGCCCTCATCTTGTGGAGTTTATGCATTCCGAAGAAATTGTGATCTCAAACTTGTCATTCTTAAATTCGCCAGCCTGGAGCATACATCCAGTGTACTGCAGGTGCGTTGGAATTAATTTAGCTTCATGCATGAGGTGTGATTTGGGGGATATTATTTGCATATGTACTAACACATAATGTTTTTGTTTTATACAGCAATGTAAAGGTCCACAATGTCACAATTAAGACCTCGTTGGATGCTCCACTCACTGATGGCATAGTTCCAGGTATCATTGCTTCTAGTCTTGATGCATTGTTTTATGATCACACATTGTTTGATGATTGGTCACATGTACTTTGTATTAGCTACGGTTGGGCTCATGAGTGAATCCTAATTTTAAGATATAGCATATACATCTGAATTTATTTCCACTTGGTAGTACACTAATATTTAATGTCCTAATGCTGAGAACTAGTAGAAGAATCTAAGAAAAACCGGAACACCTTTTCCTTTCTATGCTAGTTGTGGTTACTAGTATGCAAAGTGCAAACTTGGATAAGTATAAGTATATACTCAAAACAAATGTAGGGAACTTAAATAAATCTAGCAAGAAACATGAGTCTTAAACCATTCATATGTCATATGTACCATATCCTGAATTTGTCTGTCAAATCATGGTATTAACTAAAGTGGTGTAACTGGTGTTGAACTGCTATCGTTCAACTCATTTTTTTCTAAAGAGATCCCTTGATAGCCATGACAAGGAATACTCATTTTTTTTAACTGGATCATTTTGTCTCCACCCCACAGCCTTGTCAATCATTTTTTTACTTCATTTACTAACGGATTATTCTTTATCCAGATTCATGTTCGAATGTGAGCATTGAAGACAGCAGCATTAGTGTCAGTCATGAGGCCATCTCACTCAAAAGCGGTTGGGACAAGTATGGCATTTCTGTTGGAAGGCCAACCACGGACATTCATATCAGCAGAGTGGATCTGCAAGCCTCATCTGGAGCTGCTCTTGCATTTGGCAGCGAGATGTCTGGTGGGATCTCAGATATTCATGTTAATCACCTTCGATTCATAGTTCCAATAAAGGCATCTCCTTCAAGACTGCACCAGGCCGTGGAGGTTACATAGAGGAAGTGGTCATCTCCGATGTAGAAATGGATGGTGTCCATGTTGCCATTGAGTTCACTGGTAACTGGTCAAGCCACCCGGATGACCCTTTTGATCCATCTGAGCTCCCATTGATCGATCAAATCACCCTTAAGAACATTATGGGGACAAACATCTCGGTTGCCGGAGTTTTATCAGGAATAGACGGCGATCCATTTACTGCCATCTGCCTTTCCAATGTCAATTTCTCGATAGCCGATTCGGCTCATTCCGGTTCCTGGTCTTGTTCCAATGTTTCTGGATACTCTGAATTAGTCCACCCGGAGCCTTGCTCAGAACTCCACAAGCCATCCTCAAATTCTTCCATCTGCTTCTCCCGCACTAGTTACAGTGCCCTTGCAGTAGCATAGTCACATATATGGAGTACTCTTGTGTTCATCCTTCCCTTTTCTTGTTCCAGTCCTTGTACAATTCAGAAACATTGAGCCTCCATCACCATCCTTTTTCCCAATTCTTTCCCAATAAGTGCGTCAAAAGAATCATATCAGTCCCCCTCGTATGGCCCTGAGGCTCTGCATAATGATCTTGAGGAGGAAGAATCAAGTGGGGTTGTGGACAGCTAGGTGCTTGCTTGTACAGCTACATTTCTTCATTCAATCTGTAAGAAAAAAAATTTGGTAGGGGTTGAGTGCAGAACAGTTGCTTCATACTATTGTCATTTCGTTATAAATTATCATATCATGATTAAATTATCTTTGTATATTCTATCTCCTTTGTGAGCATCAATCAATCTAATAGAGCAGCACATGTTATCTTGGAATTTGACAGGCTGGCTATGCATGTAATGCCAGAGGGCACCTTGGTATAAATAAACTGGTGTCAATTGAGTTGTTAAACTGATGTTGATTGCTCCCTTTGCCCTCTCTTGGGCATTATTAGCTTGCCCTTGTCATATTGTGCTCCAATGAGGTCATGTTAGGTTGCCAATTGTACAAAGCTTCAACTGCCACCTTAGTTTGCCAATTGTACAAAGCTTCAACTGCCACCTGCTGCTGAACAACCGGTAAGTAAAAGTTATGGTGAACCGGTGTTGATGTTGAGCTGGTCATGCTGGCCTTTCTTGTCCGACCTGGCCAAATGTGCTGTTTGGCCTGCACGGTCCATCTCAGTACGGTTTATTCTGGTCTGAAGATTCAAAAAATTAGAAAAATATATAGTATTCAGAAGTAGATATAAAAATTAAAAAATAAGATAAGTATATTAAAAATATAATAAAAAGTTTTATTAATATCCAACTAGCTACCTCGTTAAAACCTTCACTAAGTAAAAACTCAAAATGAGAAAATCTTAGCAAAGGAAAAAAGGTACAACCTATAGCTCTACATGCATGATACATTCTTATTCTACATGTCGATGTCATTGTCTAAGTACATATTTTTGAACACCTCCGATAACTTTGGATTTTTCACGGAGTGTTGTGTTCGTGAATCAGTTTATTCTCAGTCCTTCACAGTTAGAAAGATCTCTACCATCTCACTTGTGAGACTTGTTATTCTCTTCTCCAATATTTCTTCTAAAAAGACTGAAAACAGACTTGGAGGAAACCGTCGAGACAAGAACAGTTAACACATCACGTGCAAGTATGGATAGCACGAGATATGTTAACTTATGAGCTTACCACTATTGCAAGATTTTGAAGCTTTCTGAGTTGAAATCCACCATATCACTGTCCAAAAAGGTGGATAGTTCATCGCTCCTTATGGACCTTGGCTGACCAGGCTGCGGTGTAGAAGAAGAAGACCTGGATCTGGAGGAAGAGGCACCGAAGATTTTGCCCCCACATATTTATCTTGCTACTTAAGGAGGGGGCTACTGGAGGTCATTGCGAGTGGACTCCCTGAAACTTATTTTCATACCTTTGGTAAACCTTGTATAACCGAGAACGAACTTATACAAAATAGTTAGTATAATCTAGCCCGGTAGCCTCACTAAGAAGATCAAGTACACTACCAAATACATCGACTTTACCTCTAGGATCTAAAAGAAACACAAATGCATATAGGTAAGAGATTTCTCTTCAATATTTAAGGTATTTAGATTTCATAGAAACAATAACATTGCATAAAACTAAGTCATTTTTATACATTTTCAATTGAGTAGCAATCTGCAAAATACCATGGACAATGAGAGGAGATGTTGGATAGTACACAACAGACAAAGCAACAGTGATCTAAGCTATGAAGATCAGTATATCAGTACAGCGGAAGACTAATATTGAATCCAATAAACACCCCTAAGCAATACTACAAAAAATCAAACACAAGATAACAGATCTCAGTGCACTACCGGTCAGACCGCTGGCTCAAAGGCGGTTGGACCGATTCTTCTACTGTTTGACCGGTGTACGAAGCGATCGACCTTTGCTGAAGAATGAAACAGATCGGCCCGATGATTTAAGATGAAATTAGATGAAACTTTTGATCTACTAATCCAAACTTGATGAAACTTGGAACACACATTCTCTATGATATCAGGAATCTATTCCAATCGAAGATTATGGTAATTCTTGGAAGAACAGCGATCCTTTTCGATTTGATCAAAGAAGGGTTCAAAATCGGGTCAAAACGAAAACTTGATCCAAGATCTTGCTCGTGGGTGATTGATGATCAAGATGATCCTAGATAGGTTCTCACACGTCACAGCAAGCTAGATCACGTGAAGAATTCAATAAAAAACTCGAGGATCAAAGAAAGACCCAAAATTATCAAATATAGAGAAAGAACGCAATGATACAAAACATTGATCAAAACTTTCCTTTGATTGATTGATATGATCTGGGCTTACAGCCACTCCATCAATGGAGGACAATGCTCAATCCAAGAGCACGAAAATCACATCAAAACATCAAGAACCCTAGCCTGCACAAAAGCTCTCTCTAAGAAAATTAGAGTTTGCAAAAATAGTAAAAGAGACGACGAGAGGTGCAGCCACCTCCCTCTCCTATTTATAGTGGAGGCTTAGACCTTCTAAAAGTTTGACTCTATTGGGCTCCCGTTAAGGCCTAAAACAAACGGAACACTTACGCACGCATTTTAAAGCGCCGTCTTTATCTCCTCTTAACCTAACTCACCTTGCGCTATCTTGTACCTCGGATTAGCTAATAGGTCATCCTTATCCATCTTGCACCTCGCTTGAGTACATTGACCTCACCCGGCATCGTCGATCGTTCTGGACCTCAGCTCTCCAAGCCTAGTCCCGATCATCCTCGCCGTTGACCGTCGTTGACCACAAAGCAACCTGCACAACAATAGACAAGTAAACCGAATTTGGAAACAAGTTCTTCACAACTTGACCCATGTTAGTCAAAACATGCATCATGCAACATATATGCCCTGAAACTCATGACTTTGACCTAACAACCGAATATCGCCGCCACGACGGGCGACGATCCAAGTGAAAACCGGTCAGACCGTCCCTAGGGCCGGTTTGACCGCCCACCCTGGCCGGTCTGACCATCACCTATGGGCCGGTCAGACCGCCAGCTGGGACTTAGCCATTTTTCCTCTTTGAAAAACTGAAACCTACTGAAATTTTCAAACCAATAGAACTTTTGACTGGAGACTCCAAAAATTATGAGACCAAGTGCAATAGAATCTCCTCTCTTGCCTGCTACCTCTATTTTTGGCTCAGCTCAAACCACCACGTACTGTCAGTTCCGGTCCGATCACGCTTAGGGCGGTCGGATCGATTAGGACCGATCGATCGCCATACGTTGGTCGACCGGTTCGGCTCGACAAAGACAAGAATCGTGCGAAAACACGCAAAACGACAAACCGTTAACGCCATTGCCAATTGTCATATCATCGTAAGATCTGGAGCATATCCCCATGATATCCACACTCAGTCAATAGTATACTACCGTTAGTGCTCTGATAGTGCGTTTGAATAAAAACAAAAAAGTGCTTTTGTATGGTAAAAGACTCTTAAGCATAAGGTAAGTAGAGTTTCACCTTACCTCCATGTTCAAACCGAACTTTCTTGGACGTACACCCATCGCCCTGCAGAAGTTCTTATACTGTGCTATTCTCACGTTAGAATTATTCAAAAAAGAAATTGCATCGCAAAAAGCTTTAATATACGGACCCAACTTCTTCAAACCACATTTGACTATAAGGTTGATAATATGACAAGTCCATCGTTGATGTAGCAAGAATGAATTAGTATGTGTACTCAACACTGGAGTAAGAATGTTCATGGTCCTAGAGTTTGAAGCAGCGTTGTCTAAAGTAATTGAGAATATTTTATTTGTAAGACCAAAGTGTTCCACAACTTTGATAATACAGTCTGCAATATTCTCACCCGTGTGTGCTACATCAATTAATTTCAAAGCTATAACCATTTTCTCCATTACAGAGTCGTCATTAACATAATGAGCAACTACACTAAGATAATCCTCCTTAGCCCGACCACTCCATATGTGCGAGATTAGGGCCACTGAAAATGTGCATGTACTAAATAGTTCTTTTATTTTATTATGACATTTATTGTAGTATTTCACTAGATAACTAATTTTGTCTGTCTAGGAATGGAAGAAAATCTATGACTATGCGCAGTCCTAATGTAATTTTGGAAAGAACAGACTACCCAAAGCCTAACTGTAAATCCGCAAAAGCAATTAAACGATAGAGAGATGAACAGGCTACCTGAGGATCGTAGTCCCGACTACGCACTGCATCAGTCGGGTTGTACTACGATTCGTCGCCTCATTACCAATCCTTGCTTAGCTCAACATCTTGTAGCTTGTCTAAGCAAGTGCCCTGTTCCACCTGTAGACTTTGCAAACAATTCATTGCGACAAATTTTGTAAATAGCAAATGGTACCTCATTTTTCTTGTGTCTTGCTTGGTTGTCCTGTCGAAATTCTCCCACACTCTCGATGTAGACGGCCTCGACCTCTTTGCTCAGGTTGGTGTGGAGCCTGATGCTGCCGTGGAGCCTGATGATGGAACTTCGCCTTGTGCTTCCGGTTAAGCAGGCAACCACAACCGCCACTATGGACACAATTTCCTTCAGTGAAAGTATGTAATCACCAAAAGTAAAGCTGTCGTAAGGACTGTCCATAACGAAAACTGTAAAATAGAAACTAACATTGTTATTACTTTCATCTTAGCATAACAAGCACTAACAATAAAAGTATGCAAAAAATAATATTGTACCTCTTTTGCTGACTTGCTGTCAAAAATTGAATTTTTCAAAATTTGGCAGTTTTTTTTTTGAAATTTGCCAAATTAGCTCAACACGAATTTGAATTTGCACAACAGAATTTCAAGAAGAGAATGATGAATGGAGGGATGGTGAATGAGGGGGAGGGGTATGGTGACTATTTATAGAAAAAATGTTAAGCTTTTTTTTTTTGCTATTTTTAAGACCCAAACGCTAAAAAAACGGCCAAAAATACCCCAACGGCTGGATTTTGCCGAAAGACGCTTGCTGCCTCGCCTTGCCGCCCTATCTTCTTCCCCTTCAACCTGCCCCCTTCCCGCGTGTGACGCCCGCCTAGCCTCCCTCCGCTGCTCTGCGTCGCCACTGGCCCGTCGCCTCCCTCCACGTCGCGCCATCGCCTCGACTCCTCGCCTCCCTCCTCGTCGCACCGTTCTGTGCGGCCACGCGCCCACGCGGCACCGCCTCCTCGACTCCTCTCTCAGGGCTGACCGCCGACGCCACATGCCCGCATAGCCTAGTCGGCTCCTCGCCTCCTCCTCTCTCAGCGCCGGAGCCGCCCGCCCCACTCCGCGCCTCCTGTGGCTTTGCACCCCCTCTCTCGTCTCCTCCTCGCATGGGCACGGGCGCCGACTGGCCTTGCCTCCTCCTTCTCCCTCTACGTCGGCGTGGTGGCACCGCCCCACTCGATCCTCCCGCTGATGCTCCCTCCTCCCTCAGTGGTGGGCCAAACGGGCCGTGCCGGGCTCCCCGTGCTAGTGCTGTGCCTGGCACGGCCTAGCACTGTTCGTCGGGCCAGTCCATCCTGCTGGGGTGACGTCCAGGCACCATTTGGCCAGCGCTATTTCTTGTACATTTTGAAGGAGTCTCTTGATGTCAAAAAGGTCGGGAGACTTTATTTTGTTTTGCAGGACTGTTCTATCAACTGAAACCTATATATTATCCTCGCCAAAAGCCATCGCCAGATATTCTACAAAAGTAGCATTAGAATCCACTTGGTCTGACTATATAGTCTTTGCTTATCTTATACTGCACTAGATACTTAACCTTTATTAAAGCCTTGTTTTGTTGAGGTTACCTATTCAAGTCAGTATCTTTCAGACTTGAGATGATTCGGTGGCAACAGTCAGAGCAAAATTTGTTAAGTAGACTGACGTCTTCTGAATTTTACAGTTCAGTTATTGACTGAAAAGTCATACTTCTGTAAAAACTCACCCTACAAATTTACACGAGTTTACCCAAAATACTTGTAGGTACAATTCCAAATTGAAGGCACCATTCTGCAGGCTTAGGGCCCCTTTGGTTGGGCTTTCAAACCTGCTTTTGCTTTTGTAAAAGCCAAAAGCCAACCAAAGGGGTAAAAAGCCATATGTGCTTTTGCTCAAAAGCAGCTTTCACTTTAGTACAAAATCAAAAGCACCTCTCCTCGCTCAAGTACTTTTGGGGTAAAATTACCCACCGCCACCGGTTATGAGGGTAACGCGTTTTTTCGCCATCTATTTACAGACAAACCAAAGGTCCGCTCCTCCGCATACCCTCTCCATTGAGCGCCGCCGTGCGTCGTCCGTCTTCCGCTTCGCCACGGCCATCCCCCCCGATCGGTCGCGGTCGGCTCGCTTCGCCCATACGGCCGACGACTCGATAGCCGCACTGCCGCCGTCACGCACCCACACCCACTCGCAAGCCCGGTGACAAATCGCGGCAAATATCCAAGGTATCACATCATAGCCTATCTTTGAGTGACTTCGTTAATTCATTCACCGGCAGGTAGTCCGTTGATCATGAAAATTTCATAAAACGTGATTAATATCAAGATCAAGAATACAGTTTCACACGCACCCACGCACCCACGCACCTTTAGGGCATTACGAGTATTTCTTACACCTACGGTTTACAATGCTCTAACCAAACGGTCTTCGCTTTTCACAATTGCTTTCTCATTTGCTTTTCACACACTTCACAGAAAGCAGCTTTTCCAAAAGCCACAGCCCAACCAAACACACCCTTAATGTAGTACCTTTTTAAAAAAATCCATTTCGTATCTAGTTGTTATCACGATTTGACAAAGATATACGCCAAATGCGCGCCATCCGTCTGAATTTGCATCAGACATGCACCGAATCTTTTCATCTAAATCAAATCCAGTTATGATGAAATTTTCTATTCAACTACCTTGGATTGACGTGATGTAGGGTCGTTAATGAATCCCAAACACATCCACTAGAATATACCACAAACAAAAAGGAAAAAAAAACGATGAGATGCGACTCAAACTAATGTAATCATACAGCCTTTGAGACCTGACCTTCAATAATTTGAGTATCATTCAAGATTCCTCTTCATGAAACCAATTAACTGTAATCTAATAATACTCCTATAGTACTGCTGCTGCTGACCCAAGATGGGCAGAGCTGAGCATCTCCACTGGCTTTGCCCATGGTGACCATGAGCAGCGGCGTCGCAGAGACACCCACCAACACCTGCTGCTCGGCGAACTCAGCGCTTCACCACTGACCAATCTTTTCTTTGACAGGTTAAGTGAACTAGTTCGATGCATCGAGTTCGGTGTCCTCCCATGCAATGCTGTAGCTAACTGCAGACTTGCAGGCAAGCTTCCGTAACCTTCAATGCGTCGTGTACTTATATAGCAGCAGTTCTTTTGAAATAGCTCAGCAGGTGTCTGCGTCGTCCCAAAAGCCAGAGCAGTACAATACAGGCATACATCATGTGATACCATTGTACGTATATACGTACGCACGTTTTGTATACTTGTACAACATGTGAGGCTATCTTGTACTGAAGTATAAACGGAACGTTGAACTTACTGACAAGATACTATATATATCAGAAAAACTACTGAAACTGTAAGCTTGTGATAATGTCTTTATTTTGTTTTTCATTTTCCTTGAGCTAATCATTAGCCTAATCTTATACAAAGATGCATATGCTTGGAAGCTGGTTATGTGCCCAATTTTTTCATGGCAAACTGTATCATAGTTTACAGGAGAGTTAAGAATTCGTCATACTTTACAAGTTGAATTGGTTACAGTCAGTATATACTTTACACTGACAATTCAATTTTCACCTATGCACCATATTTTTTCTACACAATACGCACTGCTGATAAGTAAGTTGAGTGATGGGATTTTTTTTAGCAGCGATGGTAGCGCCTTTCGGGGTGGAAAAATGGCTCCGGTTTCGCCAAAGGATAATCAAATCATGAGTTGTTGATGTTGCGAGGGACGATGATGGTGAGCAGCGGTGAGATCGAATGAGGCTGCTGCTAGAGTTGCTGCTGCAGGGAGCTGATGGTCAGAGATTCAGTCATGGTCTGAATAAGAGGCTGAGATGAATACAATATCAAGAGCTACAGAAAAGAATCTCTTGTAGTTGTTTCTAACAAATAATATCTTGCACTTGCACAATTGCATTTCATTGATACCTGACGAAGAGCTGCTCATCATTGTTACTTCTCATACTAGTATTTACTACTTCACAGTTTGACAAAGTTACGTGATTGTAAACAAATTTATTTGTGTAAAAGAGAACATACAATTGATCAATTTAACATAAGTTATAAAGGAAGGAAATAATCAACATGTAGCAGGCAGCTACACCAAAACTTGTTTCTTCTTGTTATGCATGGCATCATGCATGAGCTCGGGTATAGGACTCACTCGGGCAGACGGTGGCTGCTGCTGATGGTCGTACATGGTGGCGCCGCACGCCGCCGACGCCCAGTTCTGGAAGCTGGCCTCGTCGCCGGGCCTCGGCAGGTCGTAGTGGCCGCCGAAGTCCATGGGCGCCGCCGCGTTGTCCTGAAGCTCCATGTCCGGCCTGAACAGCCTGTCGTTGAGCAGGCTGGCGTGGTCGAAGGCGGACTGGTACGGGAACTGCGCGCAGAGGTGCAGCGATGTCAGGCACTCGGCAGGGCTGAGCTCCGGCTGCTGCACAGCCGCCTGCTGGTGCTCGCCGCCGGTGTCGGTGGACTGCTTGCTCATGCTGAAGTAGCCCGGGTAGCTCTGCAGCGACGTGCTCGTCGAGCACCCGATGTCCCTGTGCCAGGAATGGTTTTTTTCGTCAGTTAACAATTTGATGTCGATCGTGAACCAAGTAGAAGATGAATTTGTCCATAAGTTCAGTTCGGTTCAGTTCAGTTATGAGGGCTTGTCAGGTTTCTGAATTCGAGGTCTTCCCATTTGAGCCGTGAGCATTCTTGAGTTTGAGCTCGATCCCACCTCTGATGGAGCAAGCTGGGGTCTTCAGGTAGCATCATTGGCTGCTGCCCCTCGCCGCCGCCATTGTGGAACCACGACGAAGGGTTCAGGTCACCGGTTAGTCCTAGTGGTAGCTTCAGGTCGTTTTGGAACTGAATTGGCACGAAACAAAACTTTGATCAGATATACGAATCTGAAACCTTCAGTGTACGACACCCAGGTGTCTGAATTCTGAAGCTGAAACTTCTTACCTGAGCAGCAGCACACTGGAGGCCCATCAAATGCTGCTTTGCAAAGTTCTCCTAAACAGATCCCAAACATTGCAAAGTGAGAATAATTTTGAGTTATAATACATATATTACCGAAATTTATACTTAATTGCGTATAATTATTGATTGCTGTATTTGACATGGCATTTATACTTCAGATATCATATAGTGATGCTAATCATTGCAGGTATCACACATTAAGATTAGCCAGACTTAATTGGAAGGTTTAGGAATATCTCTACCTTATGAATTCGGATGCGATTAAGAGATTCTTTGAGAGATTGCTCCATTGCTCTTATATGGTCTATATTCTCAACCTTCTCAGGATCGCTCCAATAACTGAAGAACAATATGCCACACTGTTACACTACTCACTTTCCTCCCGTTCTTTATGATAAGCAACAATTAACTCTATCATCAATGCAATATATGTTAAGAAGGGCCCTTAACAAGATCATGTGCCATCAAACCAAGATTGCAGCCAGCACTGAATGAAAAGATTTTAGCAGATATGCATACTTTATTGCATTTATCCACGAGAGCAGTAGACAATCTGTGGCACTGCTTAAGTGAGTTGAAGCTAATTTACCTGAGACGCTTCTGAACATCTGCCATTTGACATTGCAAAGCACCAAGATGGCTTGATAACTCCTGTCAAATAATCAAATCAATCAGCACTAGAGACAGAAAGTAAGAAACAAGGAATTCCATAAGCTGTTCGATCATCCTAGTTGTTGATTTGTTGAAACGTACCTCGACTGTCTGACCCCTGCAATAGATTCAAAAGCAGTGTAGAGTGATTATCTTTACAATTATAAATATCTGAAATCATGTAGCTCTATTTCTATATATAAACAGAAGAATTACCTGGAGCCTAAGAAGTCCTGAATATTGACATCATGGTCTAGCTTCTTGAATGTCTTCTTCAAGGCCTTTTGAGAACAAAAGCAGACTGGTCAGGTCAATCTCAAACTTACTGTGATAAGGAACAAAAATGCCTCGACAAATCTATCAGTTGAGATAACCTACTTCTAAGCTCTCCAACTTCCTGTTCGGAGAAAGGAAGAATGAAAATTAGTATATTTTTATTAAAATTGTGTACTAATTAAGCAGGTAAACAGAACAAGGACACAGCTCGAGTACCTTTTAGCCCTTTCCTGAGGAGTTTGTTGCGCATACTTTGCTATGACTTCCTCTATGTTGCTGCAATCAGAACAATATAGATTATAGAGTAACCATGCAATTTTCATTAACTACTGGCATCCCAACTATCCTTAGTACTTCCAATGGTTATCCCAAAACATGATATATGGCCAAAACACTGAACTACTATTGCAAGAATGAGCAAAACAGAGTGATAAAAGTTTCTGACAATTGAATGGTGCTTCAGTTAGAAACTTAGCACCAGCATAAATTAATTCGGGAATAGGAGAAATGCATTGAAATACCGATTGCCTTCTCACGATTACCCGTTCGACCATGAAATCGACCAATTGAAATAGAAATTTCAGTACAATAGTGCGACGATGTTCAGAAAACACGTATGTATATTTGGTTCGAGGGAAAATCATATGTACATGTGGTCACATTACCAAAACAAGATATGAACTTCTTGGCCTGAAACGTACAAGAAATTGACACAAACCAAATCAGGTACCTTCTGTCGCCGATGCATATGGTCGGCTTCCCGGTGGGGGAGAACATGAGGAGGATGAGATCGATGTCGCAGAGTATGGACAGCTCCTTGGCCTTCTTCAGGATCCCCGACCGCCGCTTCGAGTACGTCACCTGCCGCCCGTTGCTGTTCTCCAGCTTCTTGATCTTGAGCTTCACCCTCCCCATTTCGGAGAATGACCAAACAAAATCCTCCTCGGAGATCACAATTTTCACCAATTATGACACGATCCGATGGCATCCAATTGGCAAAGATCTCTATTCTCCCCAAAGATCCGATTATCGAGGATAGCCACGTACAAATTGAGCATGAAACGACTGAATCGCAGTAAGCCTAATTTACCTTTTCTTGTCCGGTAAAATCCAATCACTTGAGAGATCGAACCAACAAACGGTGGGATTGGGAATCTTTATGGCCAAAAAAGAGCTGATCCCACGAGGCAATGGAGAGATCGAGCCAAGAACCATCGAAATCGGCAGTTCTTGGGTCGATCGGGCGGGAGAGAAGGGGATGAGGAGAGAGAGAGGAGGGTCAAGAAGGAGAGAGAGGAGGAGGAGGAGGGGAGAGAGAGTGCGGTGTGGCTGTGCGTGGTTGGAGAGGAGGGGAGAGAGAGAAAAGCGCGGGAGGGAAAGGTCAGGGTCCAAACCGCATTTAACTAACCGGGCGAGAAGGGTTCAGACTTTAGACACTCGTTCCTCTTTTTTGTTTTGTTTTTGTTCTTTCGTGCTTTTATTCTTTTTCTATCCTGTTTCTCACAGGAATATTTTCTTAGCAGTTTCTATGTATCAATCAAGTAAAAAATACGCTGAATTTTAATCGTTCTTTTTAACTGTGGGTACAGATCAAATGGTCCATCTCTCTTCCCCTCCTACACTAAGGGTGTGTTTGGTTTATTGTATGGAACAGTTTAGTACAGAATGGTTCGGGAAATAAGGATGTTTATGTGTTTGGTTCACTGAATGGAACCAATTGGTCCCGGACCAAACCATTCCACGTCAGGGAATATTTCCCTCATATGTTGTACCATTTCATTCGAAGAAATCCACTGAACCATGTCGTTCATCTTTGCTCGTCCAGTGTAGTGTAGTGAGAGGCCCTATAACAGTGGACCCATCCAAAGAAAAGAAAAGACATGAAAATAATGGAAGAAAAAGAGAGAATGAGAAAAAAATTAAGAAAGAAAAAGGGGAAAAATAATAAAAACAAGGCACTGTAGTGAGAAATCTAGCAGATGTTGATGAATTTACAAGAATATAAAAGTTAATTGTGTGCAAAACTATTTTCAAATTTGAATTTAAATTCAAATCAATTTGTAAACTCAATTCGTGTATCATCTCATACAACTAATCAAACACAATCTCGTACCATCCCATACAAACAACCAAACACACTGCTTGTACCATCCCATCCAGGACGATCTCATCCTACATGTACCATCCCAACTCATTCAACCTCATCCCACTAACCAAACACACCCTAAGTAAGTAACGTAATCCACTCGTCTCCCGACCAGGCGCCACAAATAAGATGGTGCCCGCACAGTATCATTGAAAATATCACCGAGTCAAAGAAAACCATCCAATATGGCACTGATTTGTAGCCCCGGGAATCACATATCATGCTCGTATGGGATAGTATTGTAGGAATTAATACGGGCTGAGCCCTGTTTTTATTTCTAATTAATTCCTGAAAAATCTCAAAGGCCCATGTGCACATGCTAAAATTGCTTAGTCCCACATAGAGAGTTGAAGGAGAGTTACACCACTTTATAAGGTGGGACGTGATAGCCCCACTTGTGGAATTGCAGAAAGCCAACACACGTGCACGCTCGCTCGCCTCGCCGAGTCGTGCCATGCTTGTGCGTGTGCACGCAGGCACGTCGGGTGCGGGTGCGTTTTTATTTATCTATTCGAAAATCGAAATGCACCGACTCGAAGTAATGGCATTAACGAGCAGTGGCGATAGTGGTTGATTACCCGATGAGTTATGGTGCGATTAGCACTGGTTGATGGCAACCGTTTCCTCTGGTCTCTGCCTCTTCGTTTTTTGGCTATTAAAAGAACAGTGAACTGTTCGTGAGTTTTTTGCTTCTCCAATTCACTCCACGAGAGACTAAGAAAGAAATCATCGAGTTTGTTGCTGCTGGATCTGACGATCTCCATCCCGGCGAGGCGCGTGTACGATTGAACCGGGAGAGTAGGCCTCCGGAACCCTCGTCCTTGAAGGCTTGCACAAGCGAGGACGAATAAGGTTTTTGGGGGGCGTTCGCGCGACTGCTCGCTGCTTCATTTTCATTCGATCCTCTGCTACGTCTACATCAACTGCACGACTATTACCACGACGTCCACTACGCCATGGCGAACGACGACCTCACCAACACTTGTGTTGCTGCTGTTCCGTCTACTGGTTCTAGGTATATCTATCTCACACTTGTTCTTTGTTTAGTTTTATTATCTGTTGTTGTCTTGAACACTGAGATAGGAATACTAGTTTCTGTTCTTCTAGAAATTCGTATGACTATGGCGTTCATGATTACTTACTTTATGAAAAATGCTACAGTATTGTCCATGATTCATCTAGTATATTTCTGGATTAAAGTAATTCGAAAAATGCTCATATATTCATCAATCCAAAAACTTTATTATAGGCATTTTTCGTCAACTGGCTTTGCTGCTGCGCTCAAACCCTCTGAGTTCGATGGTGCGAATTACAAGAGGTGGCGCACCAAGATGGTGCTTTGGCTAACTGCCATGAATGTTTTCCATGTGGCAAATGGAAAACCTAAAAGAATACTTGCTTCTGAACAGGAGCAAGCGTTCGAGGCTGCTGATAACCTTTTTAAAGGTGTTGTGGTTAGTGTTCTTGGTGAGAAGTTAATCGATGCATACATGGTGATTAAAACAGGGAAAGAGATGTGGGATGCACTTGAGGCCAAGTTTGAGGTTTCAGATGCAGGCAGTGAATTGTATCTCATGGAGCAATACCATGACTATAGAATGGTTGATGACCGTTCTATAGTTGAACAGGCTCATGAGATACAATCCATGGCCACAGAACTTGAGCACTTCAAGTGTGTGTTACCAGACAAGTTTATCGCGAGAGGTATTATTACCAAGCTTCCTCCTTCTTGGAGGAATTTTGCTACTTCTCTGAAGCATAAGAGACAAGAGTTTTCTGTTGAAAATCTCATTGGGTCTCTTGATGTTGAAGAGAAGGCGAGAGTAAAAGATACACACACTAGAGGTAATGAGGGACATTCTAGTGCCATTAGTGCCATTGTGGTGCAGAAGAAGAATGACCAAGCTCAAAAGTTGAAAGGAAAGAACAAGGCTGCACAAACAACTAGCTTCAAGAAGAAGAAGAAGAACACGAAGGATGGCCTTTGCTTTGTGTGTGGCGAATCTGGTCATTGGGCCAAGGATTGCAGCCAACGCAAGGGTGGAAAGAATCAGCAAGGGCAGAATTCCAAGTCTGCTAATGTTGTTGTTGGTACCACTGAGATGAGAATTTCAGGGTATGATAATTTACCTACTGTTCTTTTCGTATGTCATTCTACCTATTGGTGGATAGACACTGGTGCTAATATACATGTGCATGCTGATATTTCATTATTCTCTTCTTACCAGGTCACTAGGGATTCAGCCGTTCTAATGAGGAACAAGTCACATGCCACTGTTCATGGTGTTGGTACGATCGATCTGAAGTTTACTTCGGGAAAGATTGTGCAACTGAAGAACGTGCATCATGTGCTATCAATCAATAAGAATCTCGTCAGCGGATCTCTTATGTGTAGAGATGGCTTTAGACTGGTATTTGAGTCTAATAAATTTGTAGTGTCCAAGTGTGGATAATTTGTTGGTAAAGGCTATGTGTGCAGAGGCTTGTTTCGCCTATCTCTTTCAAATTTGTGTAGCAATGTTGTGAACCATATTTGCAGTGGTAATGAGACTACTATTTGGCATTCACGACTTTGTCATATAAATTTTGGTTGCATGACGCGGTTAGCCAGTTTAGAGTTAATCCCGAAATTCATCCTTGCGAAAGGTTCTAAGTGTCAAGTTTGTGTGCAATCAAAGCAGCCTCGTAAGCCTCATAAGGCCGCAGAGGTAAGAAACTTGGCACCATTAGAACTCATACATTCAGATCTGTGTGAGATGAATGGTGTGTTGACAAAAGTTGGTAATAGCTATTTCATGACTTTGATTGATGACTCCACTAGGTTCTGCTATGTGTATCTTTTGAAAATTAAAGATGAAGCTCTTCGCTACTTTAAAATCTATAAGGCAGAAGCTGAGAACCAACTTGAAAGGAAAATCAAAAGGGTTAGGTCTGATCGTGGTGGCGAGTACTTTTCTAATGAGTTCAATTTATTCTGTGAGGAACATGCTATAATCCATAAGAGGACGCCTCCCTATTCACCCCAGTCAAATAGGGTTGCTGAAAGAAAGAACCACACTCTAACTGATTTGGTTAACGTCATGTTAGATACAGCGGGTCTTTCCAAAGCATGGTGGGGGAAGGCTATATTGACTTCATGTCATGTCTTAAACAGGGTTCTCACAAAGAATAAAGAGATAACCCCATATGAACAATGAGAGAAGAAAAGACTATCACTTTCATACTTGCGCACTTGGGGTTGTTTGGCGAAAGTCAATGTGCCAATTCCTAAAAAGCATAAGCTTGGACCAAAAACTGTGGATTGCGTCTTTCTAGGCTATGCTCACCGTAGCGTTGGATATAGATTTCTAGTGGTGAAATCTGGAGTACCTGACGTGCATGTCAGTACAATTATAGAGTCCAGAGATGCTACATTCTTTGAGGATATTTTTCCGATAAAAGATATGCCGAGTTCATCGAGTCAGGAGCCTGATACAACTCCTAAACCTGCCATTCCAATAGAATATTTTGAGCTAATCTCCGAGCAAATTCATGAGAAGGAAGACAATGAAACTCTGAGAAAGAGTAAAAGACAAAGGATTACAAAGTCTTTTGGTCCTGATTTCATTGTGTACCTTGTGGATGATACTCTAAGTACCATTTCTGAAGCATATGCTTCTCTAGATGAGGAATACTGGAAGGAAGCAGTACGTAGTGAAATGGATTTCATTATCTCTAATGGAACTTAGGAGATCACTGAGCATCCTTATGGTTGTAAACCTGTAGGATGTAAGTGGGTGTTCAAAAAGAAGCTTAGGCCTGATGGTACTATCGAGAAGTACAAGGCACGACTTGTGACCAAGGGTTATACCCAAAAGGAAGGCGAAGATTTCTTTGATACTTATTCACCTGTGGCTAGATTGACCACTATTCGAGTACTACTATCTCTGGTTGCCTCACACGGTTTTCTCATTCATCAGATGGATGTTAAGACAACTTTCCTAAATGGAGAGTTGGATGAGGAAATTTACATGGAACAACCGGATTGATTTATAGTAAATGGTCAAGAAGGAAAGGTGTGTAAGTTGTTGAAATCTTTGTATGGTCTTAAACAAGCACCTAAGCAGTGGCATAAAAAGTTCGACAGAATTTTAACATCTGCAGGCTTTATTGTGAATGAAGCTGACAGATGTGTGTATTATCGCCATGGTCGGGGCGAGGGAGTCATTCTATGTCTGTATGTTGATGACATACTGCTCTTTGGGACCAGCCTTAATGTGATTAAGGAGGTTAAGGATTTCTTATCTCTGAATTTTGAGATGAAAGATCTGGGAGTAGCTGATGTTATCTTGAACATCAAGCTGTTGAGAGGTGATGATGGTGGGATTACATTGTTGCAAACCCATTATGTGGAAAAGGTTCTGAGTCGTTTTGATTATAACCACTGTAAATCCTCTCCAACACCTTATGATCTTAACGTATTGCGTAGGAAGGATCAGAGAATAGCCAGAGACTAATTAAGATATTCTCAGATAATTGGTTCACTCATGTATTTAGCTAGCGGTACCAGACCTGACATCTCGTTTGCTGTGAGCAAACTAAGCCGTTTTGTTTCAAATTCAGGAGATGATCTCTGGTATGCTCTTGAGAGGGTAATGCGCTATGTAAAGGGTACTATGAGCTATAACATTCACTATACCGGGTATCCCAGGGTACTGGAGGGTTATAGCGATTCAAATTGGATATCTGATGCATATGAGATTAAGGCCACAAGTGGATATATCTTCACACTTGGAGGTGACACTGTTTCATGGAAGTCTTGCAAACAGATCATCTTAACGAGGTCAACAATAGAAGCATAACTGACAGCATTAGATACTACTACTGTTGAAGCCGAATGGCTTCGGGAGCTCTTGATGGATTTGTCGGTGGTTGAAAAACCGCTACCGGCTATTCTAATGAACTGTGACAATCAAACTGTGATTGTCAAGGTGAACAGTTCTAAGGATAATATAAAAGCATCAAGACATGTGAAGAGGAGACTGAAGTCTGTCAGGAAAATGAGAAACTCCAGAGTAATAGCTTTAGATTATATCCAAACAGCTAAGAATATGGCAGATCCCTTCACAAAGTGTTTATCACGGAATGTGATAGACAATGCATCGAGCGAGATGGGTTTGAGACCCACGTGAGTTATACCATAGTGGTAACCCATCCTATGTGATCGGAGATCCCGTGAAGTAGGATTGGCAAAACAAGCTATTGTTTAACTGGGAGGAGAGTACTTTTACAGACCCTCTCCATTGGAGATGCAATTCTCTCCTAAATCTGTATGGCAGGTTGATTTTTATCTTAATGTGTTATGTGGCTTGTTTAAGCAAAGATGTTGTCCTACAGAGCAGTCTTGAAAGAACACACCTATATGAACCCGACTGCTAGTCACAGTCTATGAGATAGGGTAATCTCTAGGAAGCTCATGAATAGGCTAGGAGTATGACTTATATGCTCCAACCCGCGGGGATGCCTGACAGCCTAGTATCAGTTAAGGATTTAAGTGAAACTTATTCATACAAAACTACCAATTCAAGGTTTAATCCATTGTGCAGTTGTGGATAAGTGTAGCTTCTGTTCTAGATGGATGTTTAACCTTAATCGGTCTCCATCGAAACACTAGTATATTAAAATAATATTGTGGATCCATGCATTTGACATGTGTCTTTGAGATCTGGTGGGGGTTGTAGGAATTAATACCGGTTGGGCCCTGTTTTTAATTCTAATTAATTTCTGGAAAATCTCAAAGGCCCATGTGCACGTGCTAAAATTGTTTAGTCCCACATTGAGAGTTGAAGGGGAGTTACACCACTTTATAAGGTGGAACGTGGTAGCCCCCCTTGTGGAATTGGAGAAAGCCAACACACGCGCGCGCTCGCTCGCTCGCTCGTCTCGCCGAGCCGTGCCGTGCCGTGCCGTGCCGTGTGTGTGTGTGCTCTGCCTCTTCGTTTTTTGGCTATTAAAAGAACAGTGAACTGTTTGTGAGTTTTTTGCTTCTCCAATTCACTCCACGAGAGACTAAGAAAGAAATCATCGAGTTTGTTGCTGCTGGATCTGGCGATTTCCATCGCGGCGTGGCGCGTGTACGATTGAACCGGGAGAGCAGGCCCCCGGAACCCTCATCCTTGAAGGCTTGTACAAGCGAGGACGAATAAGGTTTTTGGGGAGCGTTCGCGCGACTTCTCGCTGCTTCGTTTTCATTCGATCATCTGCCACGTCTACATCAACTGCACGACTACTACCACGACGTCTACTACGCCATGGCGAACGACGACCTCACCAACATTTCTGTTGCTGCTGTTCCGTCTACTGGTTCTGGGTATATCTATCTCACACTTGTTGTTTGTTTAGTTTTATTATCTGTTGTTGTCTTGAACACTGAGATAGGAATACTAGTTTCTATTCTTCTAGAAATCTGTATGACTATGGTGTTCATGATTACTTGCTTTATGAAAAGGCTACACTATTATCCATAATTCATATAGTATATTTTTGGATTAGAGTAATTCGAAAAATACTCACATATTTATAAAGTATTTTCTAATTTATACCTATCGTAACGATAATATTGGGCTAATTTTCTCAATGACAATGGTCATTGTTAACAATGTCAGATGTAGTACACCGAATATGTTTCATGCGCAATTTATTATCAGGCCAATGTACATATGCATTGTCGTGACTCGTGAGTAGTAGCTTACATGGCAAATTGTCGGACCAGTGTAAGACGAATATTATTTTATAGCTAGCACATTTTCCCCTGCCATAATCACGCTCATTTGTGTATTGCAAAGCACCAGAATAAGCTCCAGTTTGTGTTCATTGTTGCATGACTACTCTTGTGCTGCTGCTCTTCCTTGGTTTCCCATGACTAGAGAGAAGTACACTGTTGTGAATGTATCGGAAAAATCTGCGATTTGATGCCAGTGTGTTTTCATCTGTTGAATTGATTGAAAGATCTATGTTGATAGTGTTCATGTGTTGGGCATATGTCAAAAATGGTGACTTTGGATGCACAGTACATGTTGAAAACAGTACAAATGTGGAACCACGTCAATATCTATGAAACCAAGAAAAACCAAGAGAAATGGTGATCGGAGGGAAATCGATCGTCTCAATGCAGAGCCGAAGAAGCCATTCCAAATATGAGGTTTTTCGTACCGACTTTTCCAGAAGCAGGAAGCCACTTATAACACGAGAAAGCCGGAAGTCGTCCACAGGGAGCTTCCCTCAGCCCCGTTCCGACTTTGCCCTACCACTTTAGGGTTACTCGATTTATGCCACTGAACAAAACGCCCCTTCCTACCTCCCCCGGCCCAAACCCTAACCCTACCTCCCGCCCGCCCGCCCCCGTCCTCCTCCCCCCAGTGTCGGCGCCCCGCTCCCGTCTTCCTTTCCTCCTCCAGCGTCGTCGCCCCACCGCATCCTCCTCCTCCTATGCCACCAAACAAGCCATTACTGTCCCCAGGGTATTTCAGACATTTTCTATCTCAAAAGCTGCAGACAGCCTACCTAAACGCCAAACATAAAAACATCAAACATGTTCAGCTCAGTAGTTCAGCACTGCAGTCTAGCTGGAAACTACTTTTCAGGAAAGCTACAGTCGTGCCAAACAGACCCTTACAGTACCATGTATTAGAAGTCGGCTTCCACCGTGCGATAAAAAAATTCAAAGGTCGGATCAATCATTACGATAAATATTTCATTGTTTACAAGTGTTGCCGTGGTACCACTACCGAGTATTGTTCACTCACTCACAGACACAAATGGTCTTCTGCATTATAGGAGAGGATCCAGATCGGTGACTGGAGAGGGAGACAACGCTTGAGCGCATCCAGGACGCGCGAATGCTATTGGACGGTAAGGAAAATTTAGGTCGACGTGGCCGAAAGGACCACTAGTTCGTATAAGATCCACCCAAAACCCTATGCCGGACCCAACACACGTGCGTCGACTCATGTTCGTGTCTCCTGACCGTAGGCGAGGAAGAAGCGGTGAGTGCCTCCGCTGCCGTCGCCTTCCTGCTATGGCACTGTCATCCTTTCTTTATGTTGTAAATTAATTATTTTGTAATAATTATTTATTTTAATAATTATTTATTGTAATAATTATTTATTGTATTTATTTATGTAATAATTTTTTATTATAATAATTATCGTTAATTACGTTAATTGTGGTTATTGCGTTGATTGTCATTAGTTGCGGTATATTATGCTAATTGTCGTTAAATGCGATCAATTACGTTAATTGTGGTAGTCATCGTTAATTGAAGTCAATTGTGTTAATCGTAGTAAATTACGGTAGTTGTTATTAATAGCAGTTAATTATCGTTAATTGCGGTAGTTATCGTCAACTGTGTTAACTGCAGTTAAATGTTGTTAATTACCGTCAATTGCGTTAAATGTCATTTAACGGCATCAAACAAGTCATTACTGTCCCAGGGCATTTCAAACATTTTTCATATTAGAAGTTGCAGTCAGACAACAAAACACCAAACCTCTTCAACTCAGCCGTTCAGCCCTGTAGCCTAGCTGGAAGCTGCTTTTTAGGAAAGCTACAGCCGTGCCAAACAAGCCCTTACAGTACCATGTATTAGAAGCTGGTTTCCACCGTATGACAAAAAAAATCAAAGGTCTAGATCAATCGATACAATAAATATTTCATTGTTTCTGCAGTGTTGCTGCGGTACCACTGCCGAGTATTGTTCATTCACTTAGAGACATAAATGATCCTCTGCATTATAGGAGAGGATCCAGATTGATGATATTAGAGGGGTGTCGAGTGTTCAACAAAACGTGTTATTATAACCCTAAAGAATGAGGCTCACTATTTTCATAAGGGCCTTTGTTGGGCCCTAAATGGGCCGCGCTATTGTCACCCAGCCCACCCGTGCCGTGGGACAACACTTGAGCGCATCCAAGCCGCGCGAACGCTATCGAACGGTAAGGAAAATTTAGGCCGAGGTGGCCAAAAGGACCACTAGTTCGTATATGATCCACCCAAAACCCTACGCCCCGACCCGACACATGGTGCATCGACTCGTGTTCGTTTCTCCGGCACTGTAGGTGAGGAAGGAGCAGCAAATGCCTTTGTCGCCATCGCCTTCCTGCTCGGGCCCTATGGCTTCCTTTTTTCTTTTCTTTTTTCTGTTGTAAATGAATTATTTTGTAATTATTATTTATTATATTTATTTATGTAATAACTGTTTATTATAATAGTTATCATTAATTACGTTAATTGTGGTTTATTGCGTTGAGTGTCGTAAGTTGCATTATATTATGTTAATCGTCGTTAAATGCAATCAATTGCATTAATTGGGGCAGTGGCCATTAATCGCAGTTAATTGCGGTAGTCGTCGTTAATTGCGGTAGTTGTCGTTAATTGCCGTAGTTGTTGTCAATTGCATTAGTTGTAGTTAAATATCGTTAATTGCCATCAATTTTGCTAATCATCATTAAACGACATCAAACAAGATAAAACTGTCCCTAGATGCATTTCATACATTTTTTATCTCAAAAACTACAGCCAGTCTGTAGCGTCCCGTTTTTCGGAGTTTTTGAAAATTTTAAAAGAAAACCATTTGCTTCTATTTGCCAAAAGCTTAATTTGGAATTTCAGAATTCAATTGCATGTTTAATATGAATTAATCAAACTTCAATTAAAATTAAAGTTGGTTTGATTGATTTTTCTGGAATTTAAAATCAAAATTAGTATTTTAAGAATTTTCTTGGATTTCTTGGATTTTAGAAATTGATTTTTGTTTTATCCGAAATGGAAAAATTATTTTATTTGTAAAAGAAAAAGAAAATTTAAAGTTAAAAGTATTTTTATTAAGTCTAGAATAATTCAAGGAATTTATGTGAATTTTTCCAGAATTTTTGGAGTCTATTTGCTATTTTCTAAATTGCCTTTTGTTTTATTTGAATTTACGAAATCAAAATGAATTTAAAATCCTTTTTCGTTTGTGGGCGAATTCCTCCGCCCATCTCCTCGCTTCCCGCGCTGCCCGCTTGCGCGTGCGGCCGTTTCGCGCGCCGCGCCTCCCATCACCTCGGTAGTTGGATCTTCATCCGGCGTCCCTCGCGCGTCCGTCGCCGCGACTCGCCTCGCCGTTTGGTAGTTGGATCGAATCCGGCCGCTCCGTTCGCCCGCGGCCGTTCGTCTCCGTCGCCGCGTCTCCTTTTCATCACGACCGTCCGACGCCATCGCGACGGCCAGACGCTTCGCGCTTCTTCATCTCCCACCGTCCGTCGAATCGGACGGCGCTTCGCTTCGTCTCCCGCCGCGCCTCTTCTCCTCCTCACCGTCCGATTGAATCGGACGGCTCTCCGTCGCCGCGCCTCCTCGCTCCCCACCGTCCGTCGGAATCGGACGGCGTCCGATCGTCGTCTCGCCAAGGCCGCTCTCTCTCTCCCACGACGCCGCGATTCCGCCGCCGCGAATCCGTTCGCCTCGCCGCGCCTCGCCGCATCCATTGCCACGCCGTGCCGTCTCGTCCGCCTCGCCGCGCCCGCCACTCGCTGCTCCCCCGCCGCGCGAGTTCTATAAATCCACCGCGCCGTTCCTCCCTCTCTTTCTTTCTCTCTCTCTCTCTCGATCGCGTCTTGCGCCGCTCCTCCGTCGTCTTCCGGCTCGATCGCCTCTGCGTCGCCGTTCTCCCGCCACCGCCTTCTCCGCGCTAACGCCGCCGTCTTCCCAGCTCACGCCGCCACCGCGCTTCGTCTCTCTCTCTCTCTCTCTCTCTCTCTCGACCCGTGGGCTGAGCCCACGTGGCCTGCCCACGTGGCGCCACGTCGGCGCCGCGTCGACAATTCGCCGCGTGGCTGCCGCGTGTGCTTGCGTGTCTTGCCGACGTCAAAATCCGGTTTTTCAATAGGAAAATAATTCAAAAATCCGAAAAACCCTAAATCCATCATTTTATGTGATTTAAAACTTCTTTTGGCTATAACTTTCACATCAGAACTCCGATTTGGGTGATCCAAATTTCTAAATTCATATAAATTCATCCTCTTTCATTTGGTACTGGTTTTGTAATTTTGGAGTTCATTTGGTGCTGTTTTATTTATTTGTTGCTTTTCTCGCGTGTAGATTCCTGCGTTTGGAAGATTTCTTCGACCGACGATCAAGACCCTCTCCTCACAACGAAGGCAAGTCGTAGGCCTTTGACCATGTTGAACCCATTTTACAAATGTATATTGTATTAAATTAACATGCATGGCTAGTTTTATTAAAAAATGGTTTTGGGAGTAGATAATTGCCAAATTGCCATTATGCCTCCTTGATAAATTGAAAATGAAATGTCTCCTTGAATGACATATATCCTTGGACACCATAGGATGGTTATTGCTAGTTGGACATAATTGTGTTACCAACTTGGGAGCGTATTATTGCTTAGACATGCTCTAGTTACTCATGATACTTTCGATCACATGTTCAATGATTATTGAAATTTGACTAATGGAACTATGGAACAGTGGTGTGAGGCCACTTTTATTAAAAGATGTGGTGCCATGGCAGGGATTGCCATTTGGTCGGGATTGAACAAAAATGATTTATGCTCGGGCTTGAGGTAGGAAGCTAGAGTGGGTGTGTGATGCACATTGGGTTGTGGTAGACTTGTGCGGCGACCAACTAAGGACTTAACTTTGCAAGTCATTGATCTGGGTCACCTCGTGCAACCATAAGTCCGGTATGGGACGGACCTGGCCAACTAATTAGGGAAGTTTTGAGTCGGTTCTGTTAGGGTTGATTATTGGCGCAAGAGGGGGCTGTGATGGCGAAACCTTAGCGAGCAGAACCGAGGCAAAATGGAACTTTGTAAAGGCCTTGTGATAGTCACTTAGTCGCACACCCTCGGAAGTGTGTCGAGACGGACATTACAAGTGATTTATCTCTTGTGGGTAAAGCCGCACAACCTCTGCGAGTGTTCAAAATCTATTGAATAGCCGTGTCCCGATTCTACGGACATGCACAGTGATTTCGCGCAAGGGGTAGTATTTTCAAAATGTGGTTTGGTTCGATGGAAAGGTTTGGTTGGAATGGTTGGGAAGTGAACGGGATGTTCACTGTTTGATTCAAAAGAACTTGGTTATCTATGTATTATTCTTTTAAAAGTCCTGCTTTGCAATCTAATTCTTGTATTCTTGTTAAACTTGCTTTACGCAAATTAACCATAAAGCCATCCTTGCTTAAGCGACATGAATACTAAGTGCATACATTTCTCTACGACTTCTTCGAGTACTTTATGTACTCACGGCTTCATGCCCTTTGTTGATCATTGACAGAAGAACCAGAAATGTTGAGTACTTTGAAGAAGGCTACTTTGAAGACTTTGCGAACTAGGTCGCGTCCTCCACTCGATTGCTGTGGGCATGTCGATTGGTCTCCACGTATTTTGAGATTTCATTGCGGATACTCTGTTGTTGCTAAGCCCCGTGAGGCGACTTTTGTAAGAACCTTGACCATAAGGTCTTTCTTTGTTTAAATTAATATTACTTTATGCGCTTCATTAGTTAAATCATTTGAATGGTTATGAATGCATCATTGTTGCAAGCTTGTGCAAGCTAGCTCTCGATCATGGGACTAGCTTGGTATGCACAGAGGGTCTCGGGGTTGTGTGACATCCCCGGGGTCCCGACAAGAGATGGTATCAGAGCCATATCGACTGTAGGACGTAACCTTTAGCTAGATTGGTCGTCTTAGTCAAAAATTCAAAATATATTTTCTAAATCAAACCAAGCAATTAACTTGACTAGATATTCTTCTCTCATCTTATTCTGTTCTTTCTAGCCTTGTTCTATTCTTATCTTATCATCTTACCCTCTTATATCGTTCTTGAGTTCTTTCATCTTATCTTTTCTGGAACTTGGTTTTCAAATTCAAATTTGACTCTCTCATCTCTGGATTATCCCTAGGATCGAGCCCTTCAAGATCAAGCAATGGAAGTTTTGGAAGTTCAAGATCCGCAGTCTGTTCCAAGTTGCCCCTCCGTAAAGATTAGATTGGTAGCTGCCTCCCTAGTTTCAGAATCGTTTAGTCTGCATAATAGTGCTTTTGTGCTTACGTGTCCCTTTTAATTTGCTTCTTGATAGCTTTCCGGCTATCCGTTCGTTGGGTAAAACCAATTTTGTCCGCATTAGGTTGATCCATCTATCTCCCTTGTTCCTCGCTCATCTCCGTGCTTTCCCTCTCATCTAAATTGCTTTCTTCTTCTCGTCTATTAAACCAGTGAAGCTTTGTCGCAGATGGTTCAGACCCGCAACTCCGCAAGCCAGGATGAGACTCCAAGCGCCAGTGCCCCGTCTTCCCAGCCGCCGATGCGATCCGGGTTTGAGTCGGTTCATGGCGGCCAGACGCGGTGATGAGTTCTTTGATGCGTAACATGACTCGGATGATGAATCGCCAGAACGGCACCCGCTTTGCCTGCTCGCAATGATGAATCGAGCGATCAAGCGGTACGCCACGCCTCGCTTTGCTCCACCCCGATGTTTCCTCGGTCTAGGTTGGCGAGTTTTGAGGACCCATCCGCCCACTTTCTCTAGCTCCTCGGAGCCATTGGGCCTGAATGGTAGTTGCGTTCCATGGAAAAAGCTCGCTATCACCCGTTGTGATGATCGCGAGAAGGTTACAGATGCCACCCACCGGCTTGAAGGTACCGGCTGCGAATGGTGGGAGAACTATTGTGCCGCCCATGGAAACCATGAGAGTATCACTTGGGCTGAGTTTTGAGAGCTTTCGCCACTCCCATATCCACGATGGAAAGGTGGAAATGAAGAAGAATGAGTTCCGTGAGTCGCGGCAAGGCAACACGTCGGTGAGTGAATACCTTAACAGATTCACTCGGCTATCCGTTATGCCCGGAGGGCGTTGCCACAGATGATGCCCGCTTGAGCGCTTCAAGAGAGGACTCAACCCGGTTTGAAGGTGCAAGTCATTGGGAATGATTATGCGATTTCCGGCACTTGGTGAACAAGGCCATGCTCATCGAAGAATCCGCCGTGAACTTGAAGAATCCCGCAAGAGAAAGATGATGCGACACGGTGCCCATCGGTCTCACTCCCAGAGAGTCGAATGAATGTGCCGCCTCCGCTCGTGTTGCTCCACTGTCACATTGAGCCCCCAGTAAGACACCTCGCCCGGCGGTTCCGGTGACCCGCGGCTTCAATAGCTCGGCAACGGCTGACCAAGGAATGTCAACCTGCCGCGGGATCATCTCGCTTTAAGTGCCATCACCGGGCACTTCCGCGTGATTGCCGCAGAGGCAAGGCCCTTCTCTGTTCGTTTCAACATGGGAGCCACTCCGACCAGGACCCCGCTCCAGAGTCGCACGTGGAGCCCTCGGACTCCATCTGCACTACCAAGTCTCCTCGGCCTTTTGGAAGAGGTCGTGTGAACCACACCATCGTGGAGGAAGCCAGCACGACCCGGACGTCGTCTTTGGGTAAGTTCCTTGTCAATTCAAAGACCGCCATTTGTTTTGTTTGATTACGGAGCTTCGCATTCGTTTGTTTCTGGAGTTTTTTGAAAGGCACCAATTGGAAGTTTTGCCTCTTAAAAGTGTTTTGTTGGTTCAATCTCCGGTTGAATTGAGTACGAACCAAGGTTGCCCTAAGGTTAAAGTGACCATAGAAGGGTAGAATTCCTTGCTAATCTCATCATCATAGACACCAAGTCTCTTGATGTGATTTTGGGAATGGATTGGCTTGCCAATCACCAAGCCCTCTTGGATTGTGGTGGTAGAAGCATCACTTTGGTCGATCCGGATGGAACCAAGGTAAAGTTTGAAGCCTCCCGAGAAGAAGCTTGGATCTTTAGTCTGCAGTGCGATGTTGTGTCTTTGGAAGAAGTGCGATGAGTCGAGAGTTCCCGGATGTCTTTCCCGATGACCTACGGAATGCCGCTGCATCGAGACTTGGAGTTTGTCATCAATCTTGTCCGAGGCTGCGCCTATTTTCAAGAGACCCTCTGATTACTGTCAATGATTTGGTTGAACTAAAGGAGCAAATTGAAGAAATGCAAGAGAAAGGTTTTGTCCGCCAAGTTCTTCACCTTGGGAGCCCAGTGATCTTTGTTGCAAGAAGGATGGCACCCAGCGGATGTGTGTGGATTCTGAGAGCCCTCAATGAGGTCACCATCAAGAACAAGTACCCTCTGCCAGGATCGATGATTTGTTTGATCAGTTGAAAGGAGCCGGTGTGTTCTCCAAAATAGACTTGAGATCATGTTACCACCAGTTGAAGATTCGTCGAGAAGATATCCCCAAGACAGCTTTCTCAACCCGGTATGGATCAGTATGAATTCACGGTCATGTCATTTGGATTGACCAATGCCCTCGCTTACTTTATGAACTTGATGAATAAAGTATTCATGGAGTATTTGGATAAGTTCGTCATTGTCTTCATTGGCGATATTTTGGTGTATTCAAGAGTGAAGAAGAGCATGAAGAGCACCTCCGTTTGGTCTGAATAAGCTTAGAGATCATCAACTCTATGCTAAATTCAGCAAGTGTGAGTTTTGGATGAAAGAAGTTACTTTCTTGGGTCATGTCATGTCTGCGAAGGAGTATCTGTTAACCTAGCAAGGTTAAGGATGTGCTTAATTGGGAGTCACCCAAGTCGATGCCTCGGTCGAAGTTTTCTTGGAATGGCGAGGATACTATCGTCGATTCATAGAAGGATTCTCCAAGATAGCAAGACCCTCACTCACCGTTGAAGAAAGAAAAGAAGTTTGCTTGGACAGCAGTTGTGAGCAATGTTTTCAAGAGTTGAAGAAGCGTTTGACCACGGCTCGGTGTTGATTTTGCGGATGTCCTAAGGATTTTGAGATTTTACGTGATGCATCCGGCAAGGACTTGGTTGTGTCTGATGCAAGAAAGGAAGGTAGTAGCTTATGCTTCCGTCAATTGAGGCCTCACGAAGTGAATTACCCCACTCATGACTTGGAGTTAGCTGCCGTGGTGCATGCTTTAAAGATATGGCGTCATTACCTTATTGGTAATCGTTGTGAAGTCTACACGGACCATAAGAGCTTGAAGTACATTTTCACCCAAGCTGATCTCAATATGAGGCAAAGAAGATGGTTGGAGTTAATCAAGGATTATGATATTGGAATCCATTACCATCCAGGCAAAGCTAATGTTGTGGCAGATGCCTTGAGCAGAAAAGTCTACTGCAATACCACATCGATCAAGGAAAATCGACCGACCCTTCATGAAGAATTCGAAGCTCAAGTTAGAGTTGGTTGAAGAAGGTTATCTAGTCGCCTAGAAGTTCAACCCACTTTGCGGAATCGGATCAAGGAAGCTCAAGTTGAAGATGCCAATATTAAGGAAATCAAGAGCAACATGAAGAAGGGTAAAGCCCTGAGATTTTCAGAAGATGAGCAAGGCACCATTTGGTTTGACAAGCGAATCTGTGTTCCAGATCGAGAAAGAGCTTAGCGGTGATACTCCAGAAGCCCATGAAACTTTGTACTCCATCCACCACAGGAAGCACAAAGATGTACCAAGACCTTAAAGAAATGTATTGGTGGCCTAGCATGAAGCGTGAGATTGCCGAGTTTGTAGCTCGGTGTGATGTCTGTCGGTGAGTAAAAGCCGAGCATCAAAGACCTCTTTGGACTCCTGCAACCCTTGAGAGTGCCCGAATGGAAGTGGGAAGAAATTGGCATGGATTTTATTCTTGGTTTGCCAAGGACAAGGTCGGGACATGATTCTATCGGGTAATTGTGGATCGTCTAACCAAAGTTGCTCACTTTCTCCCGTCAAGACTACTTACTCGGTGATAGATCGCGAATTGTACATGGCAAAGGTAGTGTGCCAAAGCATGGAGTCTTAGAAGAAGATCGTGTCGGATCGAGGATCCCGATTCACCTCAAGATTTTGGCGAAGTTGCACGATGTTTTGGGTACTAATCTAAATTTGATCTGACTTATCATCCTCGAGACGGATGGGCGAGACGAAAAGAGTAAATCAAATCCTAGAAGATATGTTAAGGGCTTGTGCCTTAGCAAATCGAACCGATTGGGATCAAATGCTACCTTATGCGAGTTTTCCTATAACAACGATTACAGTCAAGCCTCGGATGTCTTCATTTGAAGCTCTTTATGGAAGAAAATGCGAACACCGTTGTATTGGAATGAAGTAGGCGAAAGACAAGTGTTTGGGCGGATATTTTGGAAAAAGCCAAGAGCAAGTTCGATCAATCGAGAAAGGTCAAAACAAATGCACCGAGCGAGAAGAGTTATGCCGATAACCGTCGCGAGATCTAGCTTTTGCACTGATCATGTGTACTGAAGGTGTCGCCTCTTAAAGGGATGCGTCGTTTGAGTAAGTGGAAAGCTTGCACCAAGGTACATCGGACCTTTCACGTTCTAGCAGAAGAGGAGAAGTCGCTACAGCTTGGAGCTCCGCCTCGGTATCGGATGTGCATAATGTCTTCCACGTGTCGCGATTGAAGAAGTGTTTGCGTGTGCCCAAGAGCGATGCGGTGGAATCAATTGCCACAAGAAGACCTCACCTACAAGGAGCATCCCATCAAGATCTTGGAAGTAGCGAGCGAGTGACAAGAAGCAAGATCATCCGTTTACGCAAGGTCGATGGAGCAACCACAGAAGAAGAAGCCACTTGGGAGCGAGAAGAAGACACGAAGGTGAGTTTCCCCACCTATTCTCTAGCGACTGAATCTCGGGTCGAGATTCCCTTTAAGAGGGTAGGTTTGTAGCGTCCCGTTTTTCGGAGTTTTTGAAAATTTTAAAAGAAAACCATTTGCTTCTATTTGCCAAAAGCTTAATTTGGAATTTCAGAATTCAATTGCATGTTTAATATGAATTAATCAAACTTCAATTAAAATTAAAGTTGGTTTGATTGATTTTTCTGGAATTTAAAATCAAAATTAGTATTTTAAGAATTTTCTTGGATTTATTGGATTTTAGAAATTGATTTTTGTTTTATCCGAAATGGAAAAATTATTTTATTTGTAAAAGAAAAAGAAAATTTAAAGTTAAAAGTATTTTTATTAAGTCTAGAATAATTCAAGGAATTTATGTGAATTTTTCCAGAATTTTTGGAGTCTATTTGCTATTTTCTAAATTGCCTTTTGTTTTATTTGAATTTCTGAAATCAAAAATGAATTTAAAATCCTTTTTCTGTTTGTGGGCCGAATTCCTCCGGCCCATCTCCTGTTCCCCGCGCCGGCCCGCTTCCGCGGCCGCTTCCATGCGCCGCGCCTCCCATCACCTCGGTAGTTGGATCTTCATCCGCGTCCTCGCGCGATCCACGTCGCCGCGGCTCCCTCTCGCCGTTTAGTAGTTGGATCGAGATCCGGCCGCTCCGTTCGCCGCGCCGTTCGTCTCCGTCGCCGCGTCTCCTTTTCATCACGACCGTCCGATCGCCATCGCACGGCTCGCATCGCCCGCGCCCCTTCATCTCCCCACCGTCCGATCGAAATCGGACGGCGCCCGCTTCGTCTCCCCCGCCCGCGCCTCTTCTCCTCCTCACCGTCCGATTGAAATCGGACGGCTCTCCGTTCGCCGCGCCTCCCTCGCTCCCCACCGTCCGATCGGAATCGGACGGCGTCCGATCGTCGTCTCCGCCGCGCCGCCGCTCTCTCTCTCCACGGCGCGCGCGATTCCGCCGCCGCGAATCCGTTCGCCTCGCCGCGCCTCGCCGCATCCGCCGCCACGCCGTGCCGTCTCGTCCCGCCTCCGCCCGCGCCCGCCACTCATTGCTCCGTCCCGCCGCGAGTTCTATAAATCCACCGCGCCGTTCCTCTCCTCTCTCTTCTTTCTCTCTCTCTCTCTCGGTCGCGTCTTGCCGCCTCCTCCGTCGTCTTCCGGCTCGGTCGCCTCTGCGTCGCCGTTCTCCGCCGCCACCGCCTTCTCCGCGCCAACGCCGCCGTCTTCCCAGCTCGTGCCCGCCGCCGCGCGCCAGTCTCTCTCTCTCTCTCTCTCTCTCTCGACCAGTGCCCGAGCCCACGTGGCCACCCACGTGGCGCCACGTCGGCGCCAGCGTCGTAATTCGCCAGCGTGGCTGCCGCGTGTCGCCGACGTCAAAATCCGGTTTTTCAATAGGAAAATAATTCCGAAAAATCCGAAAAACCCTAAATCCATCATTTTATGTGATTTAAAACTTCTTTTGGCTATAACTTTCACATCCGAACTCCGATTTGGGTGATCCAAATTTCTAAATTCATATAAATTCATCCTCTTTCATTTGGTACTGGTTTTGTAATTTTTGGAGTTCATTTGGTGCTGTTTTATTTATTTGTTGCTTTTCTCGCGTGTAGATTAGGCGTTTGGAAGATTTCTTCGACCGACGATCAAGACCCTCTCCTCGTCAACGAAGGCAAGTCGTAGGCCTTTGACCATGTTGAACCCATTTTACAAATGTATATTGTATTAAATTAACATGCATGGCTAGTTTTATTAAAAAAAATGGTTTTGGGAGTAGATAATTGCCAAATTGCCATTATGCCTCCTTGATAAATTGAAAATGAAATGTCTCCTTGAATGACATATATCCTTGGACACCATAGGATGGTTATTGCTAGTTGGACATAATTGTGTTACCAACTTGGGAGCGTATTATTGCTTAGACATGCTCTAGTTACTCGCAGTACTTTCGATCACATGTTCAATGATTATTGAAATTTGACTAATGGAACTATGGAACAGTGGTGTGAGGCCACTTTTATTAAAAGATGTGGTGCCATGGCAGGGATTGCCATTTGGTCGGGATTGAACAAAAATGATTTATGCTCGGGCTTGAGGTAGGAAGCTAGAGTGGGTGTGTGATGCACATTGGGTTGTGGTAGACTTGTCTGAGCAGCCAACTAAGGACTTAACTTTGCAAGTCATTGATCTGGGTCACCTCGTGCAACCATAAGTCCGGTATGGGACGGACCTGGCCAACTAATTAGGGAAGTTTTGAGTCGGTTCTGTTAGGGTTGATTATTGGCGCAAGAGGGGTGTGATGGCGAAACCTTAGCGAGCGAGCCGAGGCAAAATGGAACTTTGTAAAGGCCTTGTGATAGTCACTTAGTCGCACACCCTCGGAAGTGTGTCGAGACGGACATTACAAGTGATTTATCTCTTGTGGGTAAAGTCGTACAACCTCTGCGAGTGTTCAAAATCTATTCGAATAGCCGTGTCCCGATTCGGACATGCACAGTGATTTCGCGCAAGGGTAGTATTTTCAAAATGTGGTTTGGTTCGATGGAAAGGTTTGGTTGGAATGGTTGGGAAGTGAGCAGGATGTTCACTTGTTTGATTCAAAAGAACTTGGTTATCTATGTATTATTCTTTTAAAAGTCACCTTTGCAATCTAATTCTTGTATTCTTCGTTAAACTTGCTTTACGCAAATTAACCATAAAGCCATCCTTGCTTAAGCGACATGAATACTAAGTGCATACATTTCTCTCGACTTCTTGAGTACTTTATGTACTCACGGCTTCATGCCCTTTGTTGATCAAATTCCACAGAAGAACCAGAAATGTTGAGTACTTTGAAGAAGGCTACTTTGAAGACTTTGCGAACTAGGTCGCGTCCTCCACTCGATTGCTGTGGGCATGTCGATTGGTCTCCACGTATTTTGAGATTTCATTGCGGATACTCTGTTGTTGCTAAGCCACGTGAGGCGACTTTTGTAGAACCTTGACCATAAGGTCTTTCTTTGTTTAAATTAATATTACTTTATGCGCTTCATTAGTTAAATATTTGAATGGTTATGAATGCATCATTGTTGCAACTGTGCAAGCTAGCTACTGATCATGGGACTAGCTTGGTATGCACAGAGGGTCTCGGGGTTGTGTGACATCCCCGGGGTCCCGACACAGTCTACCTAAAAGTCAGACAGCAAAGCACTAAACCTCTTTAGCTAAGCGGTTCAGCCCTGCAATTTACCTTGAAGCTGCTTTTCAGAAAAGCTACAACCGTACCAAACAGACCTTTACAGTACCACGTGTTAGAAGCTGGTTTCCACCGTCTGATAATAAATCAAAAGTCCAGATCAATCGCTATAGTAAATATTTCGTTGTTGCTACGGTAGCACTACTGAGTATTGTTCACTCCTCACCTACACAAATGATCCTTGCGAACGCTATGTGACTGTTAGTGCTGGCCAAACAGGACGTGCCTGCCGGGTGGCCCGAGGCACAGCACTGTAGGCCCGGCACAACCCACATTGTTCATAGGTATTGTCGGCCCGGCACGAAAGCCTGTGCTGTGTTTGGGTCGACATTCAGGCACGGTGGACTGGCCCGACACAGTATGAATAGTGTCGGTGTGCCAACAGCCACGACCAGTGCACGGCCGATCACGGGAGTTGTCAAAGCGGGCGCGGGCGCCGGGAGGCCAGGCGAGGCGGCAGCGAGGAGGAGCCAAAGCCAAGGAGGAGCCGAGGAGGAGGAGGCTAGGCGGAGGAGTAGGCGAGGGAGGCGGTGCGGCGAAGAGGATCTTTGCACGCAGCGTCAGCCAGCTGCTCGTGGCCGCCTCCTCCATTCCATTCGCCGACACGGTGTTGCGGACGAGGCGGTGCGGAGGAGAGGAGGAGACGCAGAGGAGGCATCGTGTATGAGGCGGCGCGGAGGAGACAGTGTACGGAGGAGAGAAGGCGACGCACTGGCCGGGCCGAGAGGAAAGGAGGCGCATAGAATGGCCGGGCCGAGAGGAGGCGGCGCGCAAGCCTGAGTCTGCGAGGACCGAGGAGGCGTCGGCGTCTGGCCGTCTTGGTGCGACCGTCTTAGTCGGGTCTGCGTGAGTTGGGGAAGAAGAAGGGCAAAGTGCAGGCGGAGCAGGCGGCAGGCGGTAAGGCGTGGGCAGTTCGTGCTCGTGGGCCTTGCCCGGCATAGCTCGGCCTAAAAAATCCTTCCGTTAGTGAATTTTGGCCATTTTTTTGACCATTTTTGACACTTGGGGTCTTTAAAAATAGGAAAAAAATTCAAAATTTTTTCCCTATAAATAGCAAAAGTTCGGTTTGGACAGAGAGGTAAGATGGAACTCTCTGACCTCATGCTTAGAATCTTTTACCATACAAGAGTATTTTTTTGTGTTTTTATTCAAACGCACTATGATAGCACTGACGGTAGTATACTATTAACTAAGCAACATTGGTTCATTCCTGAGAAGATACTGTTGTTTTTAGAAAAATTTTATGAGGCAACTGTTGATTTGTCCGCTGTCTACTATCCAACATCTCCTATTATTGTACATACTATTTTACGGATTGATACTCAATTGAAAATGCATGAAAATGACTTAGTTTTACGCGATGCTGTTGTTTCCATGAAGTCTAAATACCTTAAATATTAGAGAGAAATCCATTACCTATATGCATTTGCATTTTTTAGATCCTATGGCTAAAATTGATGCATTTGGTACTGTAGTTGATCTTCTTAGTGATGCTACGAGGCTAGACTATACTAACTATTTTGCAGAAGTTTGTTCTCGGTTATATGAGGTTTACTAAATGTATGAAAATAAATTCTGGGGAGTTCGCTCGCAATGACCTCTAGTAGCCCCACCTCAAGTGGGAAGACAAATATGTGGGGCGCGATCTTCGGTGCCTCTTCCTCTAGGTCTAGGTCTAGGTCTTCTTTTTCTTCTACTACACCAACGTTTGCTCCGCTAAGACCCACAAGGAGCGGAGAACTATCCACCTATATGGACATCGATATGGTGGATTTCAAATCAGAAGGTTTCGACATCTTACAATAGTGGTAAGCTCATAAGTTAACATATCACGTGCTATCCATACTTGCACGTGATATGTTAACTGTTCCTGTCTCTACGGTTTTCTCCGGGTCTACTTTCAGTCTTTCTGGAAGAATATTGGATGAGAGAAGAACAAGTCTCACAAGTAAGATAGTGGAGATCCTTCTAACTGTGAAGGACTGGGAACAAGCTGATTCACGAACACAACATTATGTGGAAAATTCAGAGTTGTCGGAGGTGTTCGAAAATCTGTACTTAGACAATGACACCGACACATAGAATAAGGATGCATCATGTATGTTGAATTGTAGAGCTATAGGCTATACTCTTTTTCCTTTACTAAGGTTTTCTCATTTTGAGTTTTTACTTGGTGAAAGTTTTAATAAGGCAGCCAGTTGGACATTAATAAAGTTTTTTTTATTACATTTTCAATATGATTGTCTTATTTTTTAAATTCTTATGTCTACTTCTGAATTCTACATTTTTTTTTTGATTTTTTTTTTCATTCTGACGGGCCAAATGGGCCACAGTTGGCCCGACGGGCTAAACAGGCTCGAACCGACCTAACATGGCACGAATGCCCAACGGGTTATGCCTCACTAGCCGGTTTGTGGACCATCCATTCACAACACAAATAGTAGTCAAACCGAAATAGATCGTACCTAAACGGACTGTACCTGAACCCGTTTCGTGTCGTACCTGGCCGCGGCCAGGTCTGGGGACGGTATGGAAAATTTAGGCCGACGTGGCCGAAAGGACCACTGGATCGTATAAGTACCACCCAAAACCCTACGTCCCGCCCCGACACACGTTGCATCGACTCGCGTTCCGTGTCTCCGGCGCCGTAGGCGAGGAAGAAGCGGCGAGCGCCTCGGCCGCCGTCGCCTTCCTGCTCCGGCCCTATGGCTTCCTCGGGATCGCCAGAGGTAACCAACCTTTCCTCTCCCTCCTAAAATCTTTACCTCAAATCCTTGGTAGCTCCTTCTGCGATTCGCGAGGGTTTTGGGTTTGGGGGAAATGGGGTTTCCGGCTGGGGGAAAGGGTGAAGAAGGCTTATGGATTCGGGTGTCGGTAGTTCCTTCTGCGATTCACGAGGGTTTTGGGTTTGGGGAAATGGGGTTTTCGGCTGGGGGAAAGGGAGAAGAAGGCTTCTGGATTAGGGGGAACCTCGTCGGGAGTAGAGGGGCATCCATGGTCATATCGCAAGGTTTCTTGAGTTCTTGCATATCTATTCGGTGATTGAGTTGTTGATGCGCTGGATCCTCTGAGATTCGACTGCTTGCCTTTAGAAGGTCGGTGCCCCCATCTTTAGTGCTTGTGGTGTTGTGGTGCCTCCCTTTTCGTTTTGTATCCGGCTATTTGGATGAGAACGGCTTTGCTTCATTGGCTCATTGCAGTGTTAAGTAAGCCTCTTAATATGAACATTGTAGAATGTTTGTGTAACACCCTGTGACCGCTGCGATGGATTCGTGATGTCAGGATTTGTTTGGCGGAACCAATAGGAAATTCGTTCTTTAGTTTGGCCGAATCAGTAGGAAATTTGGTCTTTAATTCGGCAAAATCAGTAGGAAATTCCAGGAAATCAGTAGGTGAATTGATATCCTAAGCAGCACGAAGTAGCAGTACTTCCCTGTAGCATGTTTAACTGGCATCATACTCCATTTGGTGAGCCCTTGTGGCATGTGTACAGTTCCTCTAGTGGTCACCAAAGTGAAGTTTGACGCATGCAGCTATAGTTCCATACAAATCCTCGTGTTTGATCCCTTGCAGTGCTTCTTTCTTTTCTTGTCCATTTGAACTTTCCAGCCTCATACTTGAATGCAAGTTCTTTAGCTACAGAGTTAAACTTAAAATTGTTATGAATAGCAACTTGTATTCTCAGGTGGCCAATGGGCCAGTATATATAGATAAGTACAATATGCAAATAACCCCTCATAACAATGGAGAATAACACAACTATACGTATATATCTCTAACACCCCCCCTCAAACTCATGGTGGATCAACACCACTGAGTTTGGAGAGGTAGAAGCTGTGTTGTGCTCGAGTCTGGGCCTTCGTGAAGAAATCCGCTATCTGAAGCTCGGAAGACACATACTGAAGAGCAATCACCTGATCATACACACAAGACCTCATGAAGGAAGCATCAACACCAATATGCTTGGTGAGCTCATGCTTCACAGGGTCACGGCAATCTTGATAGCTTTGTGATCGTCGACAAGAGAGGAGTTGGTGTAGTGACGAAACACCAAAATCCTCAAGTAACCACCGTAGCCATGTAATCTCTGCATCAAGAGAGCCATAGCTCGTAACTCGAACTCTGCACTCGAGCAGGACAACTGCGATCTGTTTCTTCGTCTTACAGGCAATGAGAGAACCACCAAGAAAAACACAGTAAGCAGAGATAGACCGACGATCAGATGGATCGCTAGCCCAAGTAGCATCCGAATAAAATCAAGAAGGAATAGCAGGTGGAGTGTGGAAAAAGAGGCGAGAGATAGTCCACGAAGGTATCGCAGAACTCGAAGAAGGTGGTATAGTGGACTGAGTGGGAGTAGAGAAGAACCCGACTTAGAATGTGGACGGGATAAGTGATATCCGGACGAAGGCTAGAGCGACTAAGGACTAAACTACGCTTCAATAACAGGCCTTCCCAACGGATCCCTTGTAGTGTTCGAGCTCTAGGATTCTGTTATGAGGTTTGAGGAAAAGCGAGATAGGCACAACTCACAGGTTTCGTGAGTAACTAGTGAGATACAATAATATGTATATGCAAGGCTTCACAAGGATGGTTCAGTTCTTTTATTTGTAAAGCAACATTTTATAAATATCATAATATACAAATTCCTACCTAGTATTTTAACAAAATTTTATTTTATTAAAGAGATAAATTGTGTAATAATTATATAACAGCGAGGCTACCTCCACCTATGCTTATTTTTATGGTGGTCATGCCCATCTATTACCAACCACAGGTAAGAATACCCGGGAAAAATCCAAATCAAGAGCTATGTGAGCTCTGCATATTTTAAACCCATCCACAAAAGTTTTTGAAATATAATTATATCTTGTAAGTTCCTCGCCTTTGTGGCCAGTAGGCACATTTGTTCAGCTTGATTTTATTCTCTGCGGAGGTTGTACATCTTTACCCTGAAGAGATAATCATCTTGGTATGTACACATATTTCCTTAGACATGTGAATTAAGGAAAGATTATCATAAGGCCTTTATAAAGCATCCCTCGGTGTTGCCACACAGCTAGGTTTCACGAGTAGTGAGTTTCGCTCCCTGGGACAGGACAACCACTTACTCAAACCCCCTCTTGCGCCATCGACTTACGCCTGGGGTCCCATAAGTCACATACCCCAACCATGGCCTCGTGGGCTCCGCAGCGAAGGAGTCCCCAATGGTGCAGCGCGTGCGAGTGGACACCAATTAGTTAGCAGTCGACACCATTATAGACTTGTGGATGTACTATTTTGCAATAGGAGGTCATCCGAGATTAAGTCCTTAAGATTATTTGGCGGTTCATACCACATACCAACCATTCTAGTGCTCGGCGGCACCCACCATCCTTCCATCACTTGAGATGGGGTATTAGCATATTTTTAAGGTTTTGGAGAAGTAGAAAATAAATTATCTCAACCAATTTAGTCATTCTCCCCAATAGTTGCTCAAAACAATTGTTATGATTTAAAGAATGATGATTTGGGGTAGTAATTCAGTACTTAAACAAGACTAGCATGGCGTTTAAATGCGACCTATAACTAGTAGGTTATCATATAATTACTAGGGTGACAAGGATTGGTGAATTCAATTATAAAAAATGGGATAATAATCATCAACTAGGCATTTAACTACCTTAGCGGTTTTGACATACATTTGCATAGGAAATTAAAGCTTGCAATTTAATATTTTAAAGAATATAATTTGTATAAAATGTAGGTTCAATATGATCAAAGTGTTGACTTCGCTTTGAGCTACTTTCTGGGGTCTTGATCTTACTCAAGGCCTTCTTGAGCAGAGGTTGAAATCTTGGTCGCGTCTTTGCTTGAATCTTGGTTACGCTGAGTCGTTGACTCTTACGGGCTTGATTTCTAATTACGCGACAACGATTGAAAAACCAAATAAATCAAAGAACTTCAAAGACCAAATAAAACACAAGAGCTTTAAATAAGATCACGGAGGAACAGCTTGAGAGAGGATTGGATGCGTATTCAGATGTTTGACTCAATTGAGCTAAAGGAGAGTGACGGAGAACTCTGCGGTAGGAAAGATACAAAGGAGGGTAAGGTCGAATGAGCTTTTGCGGGGAGACTCTCACTGCAGGATTTGGAAGGTAGCAAGACTATACTTCTCACGGTGAAAAATAATTTAACTACAAGTTCTACACCAAATCTAGATACAAAACAACACATATTCTCAAATAGCGGATCAACAACAATCGCGACACTTTGAAACTCTTGCACAAGTCTCAATTGTCGGATTAAAGCGATTTTTAAATACAGAAACTATACAAATGCCAACTCCTCAATCACTTGCCACAACCTACTAATCTTGCTGCTCAATTCTCAATGCGGATGGAACACGAGATTTCAATTGCAAGATTATACTTGAGGTTTCAAAATGCGGATCACAAATCATTTGCCATAACAATCGATTGGTGAAGCAATCATTCTGAACATAATAAGTTTCTTGAATCAACGATCGACGAAGAACACATATTATTCAATTTCCATATTCTTGCACCAAGAATCGAATGTCGAACACAATTTGTTTGCAACAACCCTTGAACTAGAAAGCGATAAGCCATCCTTGATAATCACGCCGCCAGCGATAAATGGGAACCAAAATTTGGTATCAATTCTTGGCCTTGGCGGTGTTTGGAGGCAATTCAATTGAGATGCCCAAGCTAACATGCGAACTTGAGACTAACAGATCTACGGCTTACGGCGGCGGAGAGGAAAAGCGGGGAGAAAAGGGCATTGGCGGCAGCTCGGCGGCGGGTGGAAAGCGGAGAGGGAGGAAGGGACCGGCAAATGGAAAGCAGAGAGGAGGATGCCAGGGGAGGTAGTGGCGGCGGAAGGCGGCAAGGTGGGCTAAGGCAGGAGTGGGCGACATTAGGGCCAACGATTAGCGATGTCATTTGGAGGGAGGAGAAGAAGCGGGCGCACATGAGCATCAAAGGCGGTCTGAGGGAGCCTTCACCGTCTTCTTGATGGACACGGAGGGAGCACCCGGAGGAGGCTGGCGGCAGGAGCAAGGAGCTGTGGGGAGGACCTGCGGTAGGTGTCCTTAGCGGTCGGAGGCGTCGGTGGCGGTAGGGAAGAAGCGGAGGCGTCGCCATGACAGCTCCAGTCCGGCGGCTTTGGCGGGCGAAGCGGACGGCCGACCGGAGGGAGAGAAGAACAATCCAGGCGGTTTACCTTTGGAGAGCTAACAGGGAGGCGAGGCAAGGAGAGGTAGAGGCGGAGGGCCTCTTTATAACTGGAGAGATGGGGAGGCGGTGGAGGGATAGCTGGGCGGAGATAAGCGGCATGGGCATGGAGCGGCTGCCATGGTGGTAGTTAAGCGAGGGCAGCCAGGATGGCGCCATGAGGCAGGTGGTGGCGGACGGGCCGAGGCGGAAGTCTTGGCCAGGAAGCTTCACCTTTCGGACCGGTGGGCGCAGTGTGGCCAGCGGAGGACAGGCGGCGTCACGCGGCGGCGACATCTTTGGTGGGAGCGAAACATGTCTTCTGAGGGATGGCGCGGAGAGCGTGACAGGCGGGCGGTGGAGAGTGGGGCGACGCTCGCGGTGGTGGCGGCCTTTCAGTGGGCAGGCGGTGCCAGTGAAGGAGGAGAAGAAAGAGCGTGTGGGCGAGAGAGAATGAGGGAGGAAAAAGCTGGCTGCAGCCAGGTCAGAAAGCGTGAGAGGAGGTGGGTCGGGGAAGGAAATCACGGACGAGTGGGTGGAAGGAAAACAGTAGGGGGGCCAGCCGAGGGAAGTGGATTGACACAGGAGAGAGAGAGAAAATTGGGAAGAGGAGACAAGATGAGTGGCAGGAAAAATAAGTTAGCTCAAAGATTAGAAATGGCCTAAGCGAACAAAGGTGATGTAGATCTTTGGAGGGGTTCAAAACACGAAAAAAGATGAATTCAATTTGATTTTTAAATTTGAAGTCAAGTGGAGTTTGAAACACAAACCCAATCTTAAAGGAGGCTCGGAGTTTTTGAAATTCAAGCGGCGAAGCGAAAATCGAGCAAAACCAAAAACCAAGCGGAGGTACTATTTACCGTCCGAAAATGGGATGTCACGACTTCATGAGCCCATGAGATCTGCTACTGCACCGCCTCCTCTTCCGAGGGGATACATGGGGACACACTGCAGCCACCAACAGCAATGGTGGAGGCTGTTTTCAAGAACCGCAGCATGCTGGAGGAGTGTGATACCTTTTAGTAGGTGTTGTTCTTTTAGTAACCTGTTAAGTAACTTTCTTCCTATATTTCTCGTAGTGAATGAATTCTGTTTTGTGGTTTGTGAATCATATTTGTACTTTCCATCTGTAGGGATTTGTTGGTTTTCTGGAGGCAGTGGCAAGCTTACCGGTGATGGTCATTTTGACATTGAATATCTACAGCGCAACGTATTTCCTTGCTTGGGCGAAGCCTGACTCTGTCTGTGTTAGACCGGTTTCTTTAATTCGAATCCTCGGTGAAAATCTTGGGTCACTCCACGGATCGATAAGTAGCCCTCACAATATATATCGTTGCATCATTTCACCTATATCATGAGACCAGACCAAACATAATATTACAATCATCATGATTAAATAGGCGTCGGGTCAAGTTCACAAAAGGGGCGAAGCGGACCAAATGAGTTCATTACAAAACGGTAGTGAAGCAAAAGGAGCAACATGACTCTCCACGGAGTAGCGTTGCATGGCGCTTTGTACTGTTGTTATTAACCAAAGACTTGGAGAATGGTGTGCATAAAGTTAAACTAGGAACTAGCTAGCTGTGGCAAGCCCTAGCCTAAGGATCTAAACTACTTGTCGCCATGGTCTTGATCGTCGATTCCTTGATCCTCGTAGTAGGTGTAGTCGTCTGAGCAGCGGATTACGAGGTTTGGGGAAAGAGCGAGGTGAGTACAACCACGTGCTTTGAGCCAACACAACATATGCAATAATAAATATGCCAAAATAAACAATGATGACTCGAGTTCTTTTATTTGCAAAGCAATATTTATAAGTACACATATTAGAAAGTCCTATCACTTAGCATTTTGACTAAATCATGATTTCTTAAAAGAGAATAATTGTGCAATATTAATATCGTGAAGGTTACCTCCACCTCATGCTTATTTTTAGTGATGGTTACATCCACCTATCTCAACAACTTGGGTAAGACTACCTAGGTAAAATCCAAAACTAGGGCTAGGTGAGCCATACATTTTCAACCCACCCACAAGGTTTTATAAACAGAACTAACTCTTGTAAGTTCCCATGTGCGCTTCGTGACCGTGGATGCAATTTTGTTCGAACATTTTATTTCTCTGCGTAAGCTGTACACTTTACCCACAAGAGATAATCGACGATATAATCACACATTTCCTTGGACATGTGAATCAAGGAGAGATTACCACAAGACCTTTACAATGCATCCCTCAATGTTAATTGCATCGCTAAGGTTTCATTTGAGAGTGGTTCACGCTCTCACGCGTCAACCATGCCCCAAACCCCCTTAGCCACACCAGTGACACACCAGCGTCACGACCCGTTTCACGGCGGCTTACGCTAGCGACATGACTAGTGGGTCACTCGAGTGGTGCAACTTCGCATTGATGGATACAAATTATTTAGCAGTCGACACCATTATAGACTTGTGGTTGTCTTGTTTTACATTAGGAGGTCATCACGAGATTAAGTTCTTACCACATACCAACCATACTGCGTGCGGACGACACCCACCACCTTCCGTCCAGGCTAGATGGGGTATCAAAAAGCTTTTAGGGTTTTGAGGAGAGTAAAACAAATTAACTCAACCATTTCAATCATTTACCCTAATGGTCGCCCAAAACAATCTTTACGTTTAAAGTATGATGATTGGGGTGGTTAATACCCCGGTACTCAAGCGTGGCTGGCATGGCGCTAGAGTACAAACTATAACTAGTAGGTTACCATATAATTACTAGGGTGACAAGGATTAGGGAATTCAATTATCAAGGACAAGGTATAATAATTATTTAATAATCAAATTTATATTTAACTACCTTAGGACCATTTAACATACATTTGCATAAGAAATTAAAGCATGCAATTTGCTATTTTAAAAGAACATAATTTGTATAAAATGTAGGATCAATATGATCAAAGTGTTGACTCGCCTGGGTCAAAGGCTAAGGGGTCTTGGAAGTCTTGAACTTGGTCGAAGTGGGAACCTCTGGCTTCTTCGAACTCTGCTCGGATGATCGTACCGAAAACGAAAAGACAAGCAAATAAAATAAATAAATACAAATTCCACAATAAATGAACTCCAAAATTAACCAAACCCGTGCCAAAATGTAGGTTTGAAATTACAAATTTTGGGCACAAGTTTCATAATTTTGGAGTTATAATGAAAAAGATATGGATTTTGAAACTTTATAGCAATTTTACTAAAAGAAGATCGAGAAAAAGGCTGGAAAACCACATGCTAACACGTGGCCCGGTGCAGGAATGCATTGAGAACCACTGTCCACCGCCGAACAACGTAGCGTGGCCCACTGTCGATGTCGATGTGGGTGCGGTTTAAGAGGGCATCGCGTTCGTACGAGCAACGTCGCCTCGTCTCCTCAGCTACGAGGAAACGAGAGAGGCTGGGAGAGAAAACGGGAGAGGAGAGAGGAGGAGAGAGAGGGCACACGCGGCGGCAAGCGAGAGAGAGGGAGAAAAGGCTGGCGGCAACATGGGCGAGCCGGGCGAGGCGATCCGCGGAGACGAAGGGGCGGCAGCGTCGGTGTCGGCTATGAGAAGAAGAGGCGGCGGAGGCGAGGCTTGGCTCGGGAGAGTGAGGAGATGGAGGCAAGGGGAGAGAAGAAATGGGGCGGGCGGCTTAAATAGCATGCGGGAGAGGATATTACTACTTGTAAAGATCGTAACCTTACGTAGCTCTTGTTGTAATAAAAATATACAATTTTATCTTATTGTTCTGCAATGAATTAACTCTGTAAAAACTTGCTATTCACTGGAGCGGTGTTCTACAGCGAGCACGAATAGTAAGCCGTGATGTAAGTGTGATTACCCTCACGGTAATGACACGAGCGTCTACACGTATTCAAATAGCGGTAAAATAGAATGTATATGGAAGTAAATGTGTAATCCATTTTTACTAGTTGGGTTCGCGACCTTTTTCCTGGTGTTTTTCACGAATAATGTATCTAGGTCGACAATAAATTAAAAAGAGTAATTTAGTCTAGAGCATTCTCGTTACGGTGGCGTAAACAACAACCTTCAACCGACAAAGTGTTGGCGCACAAGACTTAATTTTTTTGTTACAATTAATACAATAATCTCCAACGGGAAAGACAATACTAGATAGATATGGAATGCAGTAAAACATGTGATACAAGCACAAAAGAAATATGACAGTAATAAAAATGATATGACGATAGTAAAAGAGAGCATACACAATTGTGAAAACAGAAGTTGAAGACAAAGGTGTTCTTCATTATATTTTATGATGTTCACACTCCTTTTTCGGCATGTAGTAGGCGTGTTTCCCTTCCAGATTGCAACAAAACTCCCATATCGTCGTCTTGCTCTTGCTCTTCCTGACTCCAAACCCGACATGTTGTGCGTGTCGCGATGAACCATGGTAAGCCTCGTCAAATTCTCGAACCGCATGCGGATCTGCGGCACCATGTAATCTGGAACATCCTTGTCCTTATAAGAGTCAATGACAACTTTCAAAGATAGTAAATTGTTGACACATGGGGCATTTTTTTGTCACAATTAACACGTGAGTAAATTGATTGTAAATTTGTAAAATTTCAGTGGCCGTGTCAGTGCAAAACCGTGTATATTAGTCATCTTTTACTCTTTTCTTTTCCCTCTCTCTCCTCTATTATCCTATTTACTGTGTCAGAGAGAGAGAGAGAGGAAATTGGACCTTGCACATCATTCAAAGTAGTAGAAAAAGGAGTGTTCATATCAGTAGAAGTGATGTCCTCATCGATGAAGTAAACAACAACCTCCAACACGATAAAGTGTTGACGCACAAGACTTAATTTTTTTTGTTACAATTAATACAATAATCTCCAACGGGAATGACAATACGAGATAGATATGGAATGCAATAAAACATGTGATACAAGCACAACAGAAATATGGCAGTAATAAAATGATATGACGACAGTAAAAGAGAGCATACAGTTGTGAAAGCAAAGAAGTTGAAGACAAAGGTGTTCATTATATTTTGAGATGTTCACACTCCTTTTGGCATGTAGTGGGCGTGTTTCCTTCCAGTTGCAACAAAACTCTCATCTTTCGTCTTGCTCTGCTCTTGACTAAAACCCGACATGTTGTGCGTCTTGGCGATGAACTGTAAGCCTTGTCCAAATTCTCAAACCGCTGTGCGGTCTGCGGCACCATGTAGTCTGAACATCCTTGTCCTTATAAGAGTCAATGACAACTTTTAGCATAGTAAATTGTTGACACATGAGGCATATTTTTTTGTCACAATTAACACAGTGAGTAAATTCGATTGTAAATTTGTAAAATTTCGTGGCTGATGTCTCAGGCAAAGCCGTGTATATTAGTCATCTTTTACTCTTTTTTTTCTCTCTCTCTCCTCTATTATCCTATTTATCGTGTCGAGAGAGAGAGCGCAGATAAGGGGACGCTTGAAGGCGTAAGGTGGAGGCAAAATTTTGGCGATTATTTTATCAAATATGAACATATATTTTATAGAATATAGTTGCACAATTGCGTACGCACATTACCTTGGGGGCATAAAGGGTGAGAGTAGTAAAAATGAACCGCCAAAATATGATATCATTTGGAAGAATGCATGGTGTAGAAAACAATATGAAGTACAACCTTCTTGACCTCTTAGCAAAACATCCAATCCAGTTAGTCATTAACTGATGGATATCAGCTGGAGGACAAGGTAAGCCAAATGCACATCCCTCAACGATTCGAAATAAATCTTGACAAAGGACAACTAAAAAAAAAGATTGATATTCTCGTCCATACCACAAAGGATATAAGATTTATCCCTGGCCAACCCCTATATACAAGATTGTAACACCCTGTTTTTCGGTTAATGAATAGTGTTTACTATTTAACCCTTATTTTCAACTCGTGATTTCAATTTGTAATATTTTCGAAGGATTTCAAACTTCTTGTTAAGCTCGGGTTTGTGTTTCAAATCTTTCCGTGTTTTCAAAATTTCAAATTCAAACTTGTAGCTCCCTTTTCGGTTTGGAGCCTTAACCCATTTTAGCTTTTCTTTCTCTCCCTTCCCTTGTGCTCACTTATTGCCTTCACAGCCAACTGCCCGCTCATCTCGGTCTCTCCCGGCCAGACCTACCTCCATTTCTCCTGCCCGACCTCTTCTCCTGGCCGCTTGCTCTCTCTTGGCCCAGCCTCCCCTCTCCCTCTTTTACTGCTGGCAACAAAGCCACGAGCCCTTCCAGGCTTCTTGTTGCTTCGCTCCCGTCTTTGAGCCGCCAGCCTCTCTCTCCTCTCTTCAAGCGCTTGCGCCCCATCTCTCTCCCCGTGCGCCACCATTCCTCGCCACCACAACTCCGTCACCTCCATCAGGACAGCCCGCGCCACCTGCTCATGGCACCGCCATCCCGCCACCCCCATCCCGCCCATGCCTGCTCCCTGCTCCTCCGTCTTGCGCAGAGCCCATGCCGCCTTCTCGGAACTCGCGTCGCTGGCCCCTCCCGCACTCGCCCCTTCCGCCGCCTATAAAGTTAGGAGGAGCCTCTTCTACCTCCTCACCCCCTCCTCGCCCGGGTAAGTGCCTCGGAGAAACCACCAAACACCCGAACCTCCCCAAATCGGTAGAGCAGCTCCACCACCGTCCCCCTCCTCGTGAGCTCCAGGCACCGCCACCCCGTCACCGTGCGCCACCACCTCCCGTGAGACCTCCTCCAAGCGAAGCCTCCCGGACCACAGCACCTCGGATCGACCTCGTCTCCCTCGCCTCGGCCGATCTCTTCCTCACGCCGATCTCCCACTTGACGGCCAGCTCCGCCGCCATTGTTGGCGGTGAGCTTCAAGGACCCGCGACCCGTGCTTCCCGGTTCCAGCCAAGCGCCGCGCCCGGCTTTCTTCTTCACCTCGTGAGAGCTCCCGCGCGCCTCCCCATCATTGCTTGCGCCTCTCGGTGATCCTCGGCCGGCCGCCGCCACCACCGGGACCGCCGCGCGGAGAACCCATTTTGGGCAACCTCCGCGCCCGCCCTCCCTCCGGCGGCGACCGAGCCGCCTTTCCTCCCTCTCGGTCCGTTGTTTGACGAAAATTGCCGCAATCATCTTTGTGGTGTTAATTGTTAATCCCGGTTTAGTCGGCGCTAATCATCCCTCTGTGACGCCGACTGGTGGGACCGAGCAGTTCGGTTAAGCGCTGAGTTAACCGTCGTTTTCTCGCCGAGGCGGCGTGTGGGCGCGCGACATCTTTCAAGACCGTGCACCGTGGACTCTGCGCGCGTGTTGGCCGGCCCACGCCACGATCTTGGCGTGGACCACACCAAGCAACCCCGCCACGTGTCGGCTCCACGTTTTCCGGCCTTTTCGATTTTCCGGTCAATTGAAAATCTGTTTAAAACTTCAAAATCCATAACTTCCTCATTATAGCTCCAAAAATTATGAATCTTTTTCCTAAAATTTTCTAAAATCAAGATCTTGCTAATGGCACTGGTCTTATTTAAATTGGAGTTCATTTGCTTGGTGATTTGTATTTATTTGCTCTCTTTTGTTGTTGTATCTTTTTAGATGACGTCCGTCAAGTAGGGTTGAAGGCGGAGACCTCCACTTCGGACAAGCTCAAGAATACCTAGACCCTTCTACCTTTATCCCAAAGAGTCAACACTTTGATCATGTTGATCCCACATTTTATACAAATTATATTCGTTTAAAATATTAAATTGCATGCTCTAATTTCTATGCAAATATATGTCAAACACCTCAAGGTAGTTAAATGCCTACTTGTTGATTAATAATTTAGTACCTCATATCCTTGAAAATTGAACTCCCATTATCCTTGTCACCCTAGTAAATACACAGTAACATACTAGTTATAGGTCGTACTTAAGCGCCATGCTAGACTTGTTTAAGTATCGGGTATTTCAACCCCAAATCATCATCCTTTAATCATGACAAATGTTTTGGGCAATCATTGAGGAGAATAGTGGGTGGTTGGATAATTTGTTTTATACTTCTCCAAAACCCTAAAACTTGCTAATACCACATCAGGCGGATGGAGAGAATGGTGGGTGCCGTCAGACACGAGAGCGATTGGTATGTGGTATGAGCAAATGCAGGTGGATTAAGGACTTAATCTTGTCATGACCTCCGTGTAAAACAAGTACAACCACAAGTCGCAAAATGCAACTTGGCTTAGTAAATTTATCGAACCACGAAAGTCATCTCCTTTGGTGGAGGAGGCGGTCACGAGGCATGGTAGGGAAGGGACACGAAGGTGAGGTCGCCATGACTACGCTCGTCGTAGTGGTGAACATCCCTTTACAACTTATGGGCGCAACCCCATATGGGTGAGATGATGGAAAGGGCAAGGTGGATTGAAAGGTTCTTGTGACGATCGCTCAACTACATGACTACGGAATCATGTGGGGTAACGAGTATGATTGTCTCTTGTGGGTAAAGTGTATAACCTCTGCGAGTCAAAGCTGTTTTAAGCAGGCAGCGCTACGGTCAAAGGCGGACATGGGAACTTAACTTGAGTTAGTTCTATTTGAAAAACCTTTGTGGGTGATATGAAAACCGGTAGGGGCACAGATTTGACTTTTCACTGGATCGTCGTATCCGGTGTTGTTAATGTATGGAGTAGCTCCAATCAAATGAAGCATGAGACGAGTTTAGATGGAGGAACCTCTCTTTTTATTACTCTTGCACAATTAATCTCTTTAAAAATGCAAATTGGTTAAAATGCTAAGTGGTAGGATTTCCTAATATCGTATTTACAAATCTTGCTTACGCAAATAAAAGAACCCGAGCCAACCTTGTTACACCTTGCATGTATATTATTGCATCTCATTGTGTGGGCTCATGAGCACGGTAGTTGTGCTCATCCTCGCTCTTTCCCCAACTCCTCGAGTAGGAAGACACGAAGACTCGACTACTACGAGGACCCGAAGTCCAAGACCGGGGAATCGTTGAGCGTAGTTTAGTCCTTAGTTGTTCTAGTCTCACCCGATCTAGGCGACTCAGTCGGTTCTTGTGTACCTCCTATATTGTCAGGGTTTTGGATAATATCGGTGTACACGGTTCCCCGATCACTTACTGCGGTAAGATGTGCCCTCACCCTTTTGCTTCCGTTGTCGCTTCGCTTATCGTTTGTCTTGTACTCATTTGGCTTTACTGTGGCCCTTATTGTAAAAACTAACCAAGCGGTTTATGTAAACTCGATGTGTAAATTAATGAATGAAATGATGTTCGCCATGTATGGTTTGATTGACAATGTACACGTGGAGTGCTATCTCTTGATCGAGGAATAGCACGGAGATTTCCAGAGGATTTGGATTTACAAAATCCGGGTCAAACAGTGAGTATCGAGCATATGATGTAGGAATCTTAGTTAGGCTAGTCGAGCCTCGGGACTTGAATGCTATTTTCAAAACCTAAGAAAAGCTTTGGCAAAATATAACGTAATATTTGCTATGACTTACCCTTCTTAGTTCTTCACTTTCCTTGATTTCACTTAAATTTTACTCGGTCGACTCCCACTTGTTTCAAAAATTGTAGATGGCAACCCCTTCGTCCAGATGGACCATGGGACTTGTTTTCTCACGAAGAAGATGGAGATGAGTCGTGGACCTTCTTCGCCAACTCATGTACCACGGACTACAACCGCAAGCCTATCTTGAGGCCGAAGACTCAAACCCGGGACCAAGAGTCATGGACCATGGAGGTTTTCCTCTATGCTAGAGAGGTGAGTTCATCGCTCACACCTTGACTCGGGACCACTCACGGCCATGTGATGAAGCGGTTCAAGGCGCGACCGCCGCTGCAAGCGCTGGCCCAGATGCACATAGATCTTCTGGGGAATCGCCTCTCTACTACTATCTCCTCTCTGGAAGGACAATCCGACCTCAAGTCTGCGTCATCGTGTGGGAATAGTTAGGCTAGTCTAGGTTGGCTAGCAGTGCTTGCATTAGCAGTCCCTTGGTTGCAAGTGCTTTTGTCTTCTTCTTTTGTAGACGTTGTATGCGTATCCTGTGTCATGGCTTAGGGTGGCCTATATCTGTACTCTAGAAGTCATGTAACACTTAGCCCTTTTTAATATAATGCAGCCATTCTAGGCTTTGTATGGTGTTTGATCGTTTTCCTCGTATGGTTTTAAGTTGCTTTTGTTGTGCACTAGAGGACTAGTAACCCTCATATATATACCCCGCTCTAAGCTTGGTGTCCCTTGGATGTCGCTTGGAAGAGCGCGCCGGCTCGTGGCACCTTTGCAAGAGGTCGTGGAAGAGGTCGTGGAAGAGGCCGTGGAAGTGGCCTAGGTCGTGGCCAAGGACAGGATCTACCACCTCCACCATCAGCAGACCCAACCATGGAGCAAGTAATGTTTGACAAACCCGGATCACGCAAGCCTGCATTGAATAATCAGTGAGCCGGATCGGCCTGGTCGCACTTCAAAACTTGCAGACTTCCTTGAACCAGCCGCTTACCTTCGCGCGGCAAGTGAGCCTCTTGAAGCGGAGATCTGCTCGAGATCCGAGAAGAAGCTCAGATTAGCTCGTTGCCCGAGGAAGACAAGGTAGACTTTGCTACCTATCACTCAAAGGCCGTCTTTGCATGGTGGGATAACTATCTTGCCACGAAGTCTTGACCATGCAGTCGGAAGAAGAAGAAGAGGCGTGAGAACGGAGGTTGTTGCATCCACAAATGAGATCAACCGGACCCCACCGCGACGGAGAAACAGTAGAGGTACCCCAAAAGGAAACAGAACGGAATGGCAAGCAATACCTTGGGCTGAATTCAGCGACTTTGGAACCAACTTTGTGCGGTGAGCGCCATGAGGTTAAAGAAAAGCGAATTCGGGACTCTTAAGCAAGGCAACTGTCGGTGAATGAGTACCTCACTAAGTTTACTCACTCGCTTCGCTATGCCCCATGACATAGCGCGAAGAAGAAGAAAAGATCGATCGCTTCCTTGAAGGCATGCGAGAAGAGATGAGGGCCAACTCATCCTTCATGACTACTCCGACTTCCACCATCTCATCAATAAAGCCCTAGTCTTTGGAGAGCGAGAAGAGGACCGCAGATTTCAAACCAAAAAGGAGGATGGCCTTTCAAGGACCACAAGGTAGCTTTCTACAAAGACCGACTTTTCCGGCGGCTTGCGTTTTGCAGCCGTCGGCTCGGCCCCGTCACTAAGAGCTTCAAGTCAAAGCCAGCCGACTTCAATCGTAACCCGCCTCCCGGTGAGTGTGTTCCCTCTCTCTTCAATCCATCGGACGACTGCGGCAGCCCAACCCGATAGGTCATCTCATTTGCTTCATCGGAGAAAAGGGGCATTTCGCAAAAATGTCCTCAACCGCCACCCCAAGAGAGTACAACTTAAGAGCCACGCCACCGAGGCGGACTTCAATGGCAAGCAAAGTCATCATACCTCGCAAGCATCGAGAGCGGCTTCCACGCTAAGCCAAAGCGAGGCCATGTCAACCATGTCACCGTCGAAGAAGCCAAGCGACTCGAAGCAATGAGAGGTCGTTCCTGTCTCATCAGGTAGCTCGAATCTCGGGGCGAGATTCCGTTTAAGGTGGGTAGGTTTGTAACACCCGTTTCTGGTTAATGAATAGTGTTTACTATTTAACCCTTATTTTCAATTCGTGATTTCAATTTGTAATATTTTCGAAGGATTTCAAACTTCTTGTTAAGCTCGGGTTTGTGTTTCAAATCTTTCCGTGTTTTCAAAATTTCAAATTCAAACTTGTAGCTCCCTTTTCGGTTTTGGAGCCTTAACCCATTTTAGCTTTTCTTTCTCTCCCTTCCCCTGTGCTCAGCCCATTGCCTTCCTGGCCAACCGGCCCGCTCATCTCGGTCTCTCCCAGCCAGCCTACCTCCATTTCTCCCCGCCCGACCTCTTCTCCTGGCGCTTGCTCTCTCTTGGCCCACCTCCCCTCTCCCTCTTTTACTGCGGCTCGCATGAGAGCCCGCCCGGCTTCTTGTTGCTTCCGCTCCCGTCTTTGGCCGAGCCATCTCTCTCCCCTCTCTCTTCAAGCGCAGCGCCGCCCCATCTCTCTCCCCGTGCGCCACCATTCCCTGCCACCACCAACTCCCGTCACCTCCACTGTGACCGGCCCCGGCGCCACCGGCTCCGCGGCACCGCCATCCCCTGCCACCCCCATCCCGCGCCCATGCCCTGCTCCCCTGCTCCTCCGTGCGCGCGCAGGAGCCCATGCCGCCTTCTCGGACTCCGTCGCGGGCCCCCTCACTGCTCCCCCTTCCGCGCCTATAAAAGTTAGGAGAGCCTCTTCTACCTCCCTCACCCTCCTCGCCCTGTAAGTGCCTCGGAGAAACCACCAAACACCCGAACCTCCCCAAATCACCGAAAGCTCTCCACCACCGGTCCCCTCCTCCCGTGAGCTCCGGCACCGCCACCCCGTCACCGTCGCCCACCACCTCCCGGAGACCTCCTCCAAGCCCGAAGCCTCCGGACCACGCGCACCTCGGATCGACCTCGTCTCCCTCGCCTCGGCCGATCTCTTCCTCACCGCCGATCTCCCACCGGCCAGCTCCGCCGCCATTGTTGGCGGTGAGCTTCAAGGACCCCGCCGACCCGTGCTTCCCAGTTCCGGCAAGCCCAGCTGCGCGGCTTTCTTCTTCACCTCCGGCCGAGCTCCGCCGCCTCTCCCATGGCTGCGCGCGCTCGGTGATCCTCCGCGCCGCCGCCGCCACCACAGGACCGCCTGCGCGCCAGGAGAACCCATTTTGGGCAACCTCGTGCGCCGCCGCCCTCCCTCCGCCGGACGAGCGCCGCCCGACTCCTCCTCTCGGTCCGTTGTCGGACGAAAATTGCCGCAGCAATCACTGTTGGTGTTAATTGTTAATCCGGTTTAGTCGGCGCTAATCATCCTCCGTGACGCCGATCGGTGGGACCGAAGCGATTCGATTAAGCGCCGAGTTAACAGTCGTTTTTCTCTGCATGAGGCGGCGTGTGGGCCCGCGACATCTTTGAAGACCGTGCACCGTGGACTCGGCGCGCGTGTTGGCCTTCGCCCACGCCACGATCTTGCGTGGACCGGCACCATCGCGCAACCCCGCCACGTGTCGGCTCCACGTTTTCCGACCTTTTACGATTTTCGGTCAATTGAAAATCTGTTTAAAGCTTCAAAAATCCATAACTTCCTCATTATAGCTCCAAAATTATGAATCTTTTTCCTAAAATTTTCTAAAATCAAGATCTTGCTAATGGCACTGGTCTTATTTAAATTGGAGTTCATTTGCTTGGTGATTTGTATTTATTTGCTCTCTTTTGTTGTTGTATCTTTTCCAGACGTCCGTCAGAGTAGGGTTCAAGGCGGGAGACCTCCACCGGACAAGCTCAAGAATACCTAGACCCTTCTACCTTTATCGAGTAGTCAACACTTTGATCATGTTGATCCCACATTTTATGCAAATTATATTCGTTTAAAATATTAAATTGCATGCTCTAATTTCTATGCAAATATATGTCAAACACCTCAAGGTAGTTAAATGCCTACTTGTTGATTAATAATTTAGTACCTCATATCCTTGAAAATTGAACTCCCATTATCCTTGTCACCCTAGTAAATACACAGTAACATACTAGTTATAGGTCGTACTTAAGCGCCATGCTAGACTTGTTTAAATGCAGGGGGTATTTCAACCCCAAATCATCATCCTTTAATCATGACAAATGTTTTGGGCGTCATTGAGGAGAATAGTGAATTGGTTGGATAATTTGTTTTATACTTCTCCAAAACCCTAAAACTTGCTAATACCACATCAGGCGGATGGAGAGAATGGTGGGTGCCGTCAGACACGAGAGCGATGGTATGTGGTATGAGCAAATGCAGGTGGATTAAGGACTTAATCTTGTCATGACCTCCCGTGTAAAACAAGTACAACCACAAGTCGCAAAATGCAACTTGGCTTAGTAAATTTATCGAACCACGAAAGTCATCTCACTTGGTGGAGGAGGCGGTGCGGGCATGGTAGGAAGGGACACGAAGGTGAGGTCGCCCGACTACGCTCGTCGTAGTGGTGAACATCCCGCACAACTTATGGGCGCAACCCCATATGGGTGAGATGATGGAAAGGGCAAGGTGGATTGAAAGGTTCTTGTGACGATCGCTCAACTACATGACTACGGAATCATGTGGGGTAACGAGTATGATTGTCTCTTGTGGGTAAAGTGTATAACCTCTGCGAGTCAAAGCTGTTTTAAGCAGTAGCGCCTACGGTCAAAGGCGGACATGGGAACTTAACTTGAGTTAGTTCTATTTGAAAAACCTTTGTGGGTGATATGAAAACCAGTAGGGGCTGAGATTTGACTTTTCCTGGATCGTCGTGTCCGGTGTTGTTAATGTATGGAGGTAGCTCCAATCAAATGAAGCATGAGACAGAGTTTAGATGGAGGAACCTCTGCATTATTACTCTTGCACAATTAATCTCTTTAAAAATGCAAATTGGTTAAAATGCTAAGTGGTAGGATTTCCTAATATCTGTATTTACAAATCTTGCTTTACATAAATAAAAGAACCCGAGCCAACCTTGTTACACCTTGCATGTATATTATTGCATACATTGTGTGGGCTCATGAGCACGGTAGTTGTGCTCATCCTCGCTCTTTCCCAACTCCTCAGAAGTAGGAAGACCTGAAGACTACGACTACTACGAGGACCCCGAAGTCTGAAGACCCAGGAATCGTTGAAGCGTAGTTTAGTCCTTAGTTGTTCTAGTCTCACCCCAGTCTAGCTGACTCAAGTCGGTTCTTGTGTACCTCCTATATTGTCAGGGTTTTGGATAATATCGGTGTACAGGTTCCCCGATCACTTACTGCGGTAAGATGTGCCCTCACCCTTTTGCTTCCGTTGTCGCTTCCGCTATCGTTTGTAATGTACTCATTTGGCCTGTGTGGCCCTTATTGTAAAAACTAACCCGAAGCGGTTTATGTAAACTCTGATGTGTAAATTAATGAATGAAATGATGTTACGCCATGTATGGTTTGATTGACAATGTACTGTGAGTGCTATCTCTTGATCCGAGGAATAGCAGAGATTTCCTGAAGGATTTGGATTTACAAAATCCGGTCCGACAGAGAGTATCGAGCATATGATTTGTAGGAATCTTAGTTAGGTAGGTCGAGCCTCAGGACTTGAATGCTATTTTCAAAACCTAAGAAAAGCTTTGGCAAAATATAACGTAATATTTGCTATGACTTACCCCTTCTTAGTTCTTCACTTTCCTTGATTTCACTTAAATTTTACTCGGTCGACTCCTTGTTTCAAAATTGTAGATGGCAACCCTTCGTCCGATGGACCATGGGACTTGTTTTCTCACGAAGAAGATGGAGATGAGTCGTGGACCTTCTTCGCCAACTCATGTACCACGGACTACAACCGCAAGCCTATCTTGAGGCCGAAAGACTCAAACCTGGGACCAAGAGTCATGGACCATGGAGGTTTTCCTCTATGCTAGAGAGGTGAGTTCATCGCTCACACCTTGACTCGGGACCACTCACAAGCACTGTGATGAAGCGGTTCAAGGCGCACTGCCGCCTTGCAAGCGCTGGCCCAGATGCACATAGATCTTCTGCGGGAATCGCCTCTACTACTATATCGCCTCTCCCGGAAGGACAATCCAGACCAAGTCTGCGTCATCGTGTGGGAATAGTTAGGCTAGTCTAGGTTGGCTAGCGGTGCTTGCATTAGCGATCCCTTGGTTGCAAGTGCTTTTGTCTTCTTCTTTTGTAGACGTTGTGTGCAGATCTGTGTCATGGCTTAGGGTGGCCTATATCTTTGTACTCTAGAAGTCATGTAACACTTAGCCCTTTTAATATAATGCAGACCATTCTAGGCTTTGTATGGTGTTTGATCGTTTTCCTCGTATGGTTTTAAGTTGCTTTTGTTGTGCACTAGAGGACTAGTAACCCTCATATATATACCCCCTCTAAGCTTCAAAGTGTCCCTTCAGATGCCGCCCGAAGAGCAGCGCTTGACTCGTGGCACCTTTGCAAGAGGTCGTGGAAGAGGTCGTGGAAGAAGGCCGTGGAAGTGGCCTAGGTCGTGGCCAGGGCAGGATCTACCACCTCCACCAAAGCAGACCCAACCATGGAGCAAGTAATGTTTGACAAACCCGGATCCCGCAAGCCTGCTGAATAATCGTGAGCCGGATCGGCCGTCGCACTTCAAAACTTGCGGACTTCCTTGAACCGGGCCGCTTACCTTCGCGGCAAGTGAGCCTCTTGAAGCGTAGGATCGCTCGAGATCTGAGAAGAAGCTCAGTTAGCTCGTTGCCCGAGGAAGACAAGGTAGACTTTGCTACCTATCACTCAAAGGAGCATTCTTTGCATGGTGGGATAACTATCTTGCCACTGAAGTCTTGACCATGCAGTCGAAGAAGAAGAAGAGGCGTGAGAACGGAGGTTGTTGCATCCACACCGGAGATCAACCGGACCCCACCGACGGGAGAAGCAAATGAGGTACCCCAAAGGAAACAGAACCGGAATGGCAAGTAATACCTTGGGCTGAATTCAGCGACTTTTCGTAACCAACTTTGTGCCAAAGAAAGCGCCATGAGGTTAAAGAAAACGAATTCGGGACTCTTAAGCAAGGCAACTGTCGGTGAATGAGTACCTCACTAAGTTTACTCATTTCGCTCGCTATGCCCCAGTGACATAGCGAAGAAGAAGAAAAGATCGATCGCTTCCTTGAAGGCATGCGAGAAGAGATGAGGGCCAACTCATCCTTCATGACTACTCCACTTCCACCATCTCATCAATAAAGCCCTAGTCTTTGGAGAGCGAGAAGAGGACCGCAGATTTCAAACGCAAAGGAGGATGGCCTTTCAAGGACCACAAGGTAGCTTTCTACAAAGACCGACTTTTCCGGCGGCTCGTTTTTCAGCCGTCGGCGGCCCCGTCACTAAGAGCTTCAAGTCAAAGCCCAGTTTCAGCTTCAATCGTAACCCCGCCTCCCAGTGAGAGTGTTTCCCTCTCTCTTCAATCCATCGGACGACTGCGGCCAACCCGATAGGTCATCTGCTGTTGCTTCAATCTGCGGAGAAAAGGGCATTTCAAAAAAATGTCCTCAACCGCCACCCCAAGAGAGTACAACTTAAGAGCCACGCCACTCGAGGCGGACTTCAATGGCAAGCAAAGTCATCATACCTGCAAGCATCGAGCGCCTTCCGCCAAGCCAAAGCGAGGCCATGTCAACCATGTCACCGTCGAAGAAGCCCAAGCAGCTCCAGAAGCAATGAGAGGTACGTTCCCTGTCTCATCCGAGTAGCTCGAATCTCGGGGACGAGATTCCGTTTAAGGTGGGTAGGTTTGTAACACCCCGTTTTTCGGTTAATGAATAGTGTTTACTATTTAACCCTTATTTTCAACTTCGTGATTTCAATTTGTAATATTTTCGAAGGATTTCAAACTTCTTGTTAAGCTCGGTTTGTGTTTCAAATCTTCCGTGTTTTCAAAATTTCAAATTCAAACTTGTAGCTCCCTTTTGGTTTTGGAGCCTTAACCCATTTTAGCTTTTCTTTCTCTCCCTTCCCCTGTGCTCAGCCCATTGCCTTCCTGGCCAACCGGCCCGCTCATCTCGGTCTCTCCCAGCCAGCCTACCTCCATTTCTCCCCTGGCCCAGCCTCTTCTCCCTGGCCGCTTGCTCTCTCTTGGCCCAGCCTCCCCTCTCCTCTTTTACTGCGGCGCCATGTGAGCCCACTGGCTTCTTTGTTGCTTCGCTCCCGTCTTGAGCCAGGCCAGTCTCTCTCCTCTCTTCAAGCGCAGCGCCGCCCCATCTCTCTCCCCGTGCGCCACCATTCCCTGCCACCACCAACTCCCGTCACCTCCACTGTGACCGGCCCCGGCGCCACCGGCTCCGCGGCACCGCCATCCCCTGCCACCCCCATCCCGCGCCCATGCCCTGCTCCCCTGCTCCTCCGTGCGCGCGAGAGCCCATCCGCCTTCTCGGAACTCCGCGTCGCGGGCCCCTCCCGCTTTGCTCCCCTTCCGCCGCTATAAAAGTTAGGAGGAGCCCTCTTCTACCTCCCCTCACCCCCTCCTCGCCCCAGGTAAGTGCCTCCGGAGAAACCACCAAACACCCGAACCTCCCCAAATCGGTGAGCCGCTCCACCACGGGCCCCTCCTCCGGCGAGCTCCGACCGCCACCCCCGTCACCGTCGCCACCACCTCCCGGGAGACCTCCTCCAAGCCCGAAGCCTCCGGACCACCGCGACCTCGGATCGACCTCGTCTCCTCGCCTCCGGCCGATCTCTTCCTCACCGCCGATCTCCCAGCACCGGCCAGCTCCCGCCGCCATTGTTGGCCAGGTGAGCTTCCAGGACCCGCCGACCCGTGCTTCCCAGTTCCGGCAAGCCTGCGCCCGCTTTCTTCTTCGCCTCGTGAGCTCCCGCCGCCTCCCATGGCCGCGCCCGCCGCTCGGTGATCCTCGGCGCCGCCGCCACCACCGGACCGCCTCGCCAGGAGAACCCATTTTGGCAACCTCGGCCGCCGCCCTCCTCCGCCGGCGGCGAGCGCGCGCCCGCCTCCTCCTCTCGGTCCGTTGTTTGGACGAAAATTGCGGCAATCACTGTTGGTGTTAATTGTTAATCCGGTTTAGTCGGCGCTAATCATCCCTCTGTGACGCCGACTGGTGGGACCGGCAGTTCGGTTAAGCGCTGAGTTAACCGTCGTTTTTCTCTCGCGAGGCGGCGTGTGGGCCGCGACAACATCTTTGAACCTGCACCCGTGGACTCGGCGCGCGTGTTGGCCTTGGCCCACGCCACGATCTTGCGCGGGACGGCACCACTGCAACCCCCGCCACGTGTCGCTCCACGTTTTTCCGGCCTTTTACGATTTTGGGTCAATTGAAAATCTGTTTAAAGCTTCAAAATCCATAACTTCCTCATTATAGCTCCAAAAATTATGAATCTTTTTCCTAAAATTTTCTAAAATCAAGATCTTGCTAATGGCACTGGTCTTATTTAAATTGGAGTTCATTTGCTTGGTGATTTGTATTTATTTGCTCTCTTTTGTTGTTGTATCTTTTAGATGCGTCCGTCCGAGTAGGGTTGAAGACGGGAGACCTCCACTTGGACAAGCTCAAGAATACCTAGACCCTTCTACCTTTATCCCAAAGTAGTCAACACTTTGATCATGTTGATCCCACATTTTATACAAATTATATTCGTTTAAAATATTAAATTGCATGCTCTAATTTCTATGCAAATATATGTCAAACACCTCAAGGTAGTTAAATGCCTACTTGTTGATTAATAATTTAGTACCTCATATCCTTGAAAATTGAACTCCCATTATCCTTGTCACCCTAGTAAATACACGGTAACATACTAGTTATAGGTCGTACTTAAACGCCATGCTAGACTTGTTTAAATCTCAGGTATTTCAACCCCAAATCATCATCCTTTAATCATGACAAATGTTTTGGGCATCATTGAGGAGAATGATTGGACTGGTTGGATAATTTGTTTTATACTTCTCCAAAACCCTAAAACTTGCTAATACCACATCAGGCGGATGGAGAGAATGGTGGGTGCCGTCAGACACGAGAAGCGATGGTATGTGGTATGAGCCGTGCAGGTGGATTAAGGACTTAATCTTGTCATGACCTCCGTGTAAAACAAGTACAACCACAAGTCTCGCAAAATGCAACTTGGCTTAGTAAATTTATCGAACCACGAAAGTCATCTCCTTTGGTGGAGAGGCGGTCGGGCATGGTAGGGAAGGGACACCGAAGGTGAGGTCGCCACTACGCTCGTCGTAGTGGTGAACATCCCGCACAACTTATGGGCGCAACCCCATATGGGTGAGATGATGGAAAGGGCAAGGTGGATTGAAAGGTTCTTGTGACGATCGCTCAACTACATGACTACGGAATCATGTGGGTATACAAGATTCCTTTGCTTAAGCGAGAAATGTTATTAGATTACTCACAACGCCTCATTAAATGAGAAATCCAGATTCCCGATGCCTCGCACGCCTAGCTGAGTCTTGATGCGATTCTCTCCACAGTCCACAGGAAGCACCATGTGTGATGTTTCATCTCTGTATCCCAGGCTCTCGGTTTCCTGGGCTCCAAATGCACTCCTCTACCACAAAATGATTGAATTCATATCTTGAGGGAAGTTGCCTTTACTTCTGCATATTGCGAGCAGCAGTTGCCAGTTGGTGAAATCAATCAATTCGATTCGACTCCATTGGCATGATTACTCTCTTGTCGACTTTATGGTACGAATGCAATCTCGATTCTTGTTGAAACTTGAAGTTCAAATCATATTTTTGATTTGGTCTGATGTATCATTGCTCTTATTATGAAGGGGGTCAACAGTTCATCATCTCAACTTTATGTTGCACGGCCCTGAGCACGTACAAATATGCAGTTAATTTGCAATTAATCATGTGTATTTTTATCCACTCGCTATCTCAATTCGCATTAAATGTTAGCATAGCCATATTTTCATTTAATCAGTAAGAAAATACCACGACCCAAGTTTCAAGAGCACATCCCCTTATTTGCTATCACAAGAGCACCGTAGATGCTACATACCAATGATACCATGCTTTTTTGTTCAATACAATTTCTCTACCCTTGTGGCAATACAGTGAATACTTATTCGCATTGGCTAAATTAGATTTCCAAAGTACATGTTGAGAAGTAGTTCATCTATTCAAAAGTTTCAGACTGAGGAACTGCGACTAGTTTTTCAGCATCTCATCAGGTTCTAGGTCCTTTGTTCTTCTTCTTCTTTTTTAAAAAATAGTTCTGTTCCTATGCGATAGCTCCCTGCAAGTTTAGACCACACAAGGAGCAACAAGGAATTGGCTAGTTCTGGTGGAATAAGATCGATGGAGGCATGGAGCTCTCTCGGTTAATTTCTCGGCTCCAAATGAAGCCCTTCCTCCTGCTGACCGACTGTTTATATATCAGGACGGTTCCTCAGTCGATCGGCATATGCAGAAGATGTGCCCCTCGTATCACCTGTACTTGGTAGCTTTGCTGGCTATTCTCTTCATCGGGAATGTGACGTCTTGTCTTCTACATGACGTTTCTGAACTAGTTGCTAGTGTCTTCGCTGCTAGTCTTTCATCTGCCATCAATACAGCCGGAGTCTCTTCTCTCCGCAAGTTGATGCAAAAAAAAGTTTCCACTTCTTTGGTCTCTATCTATGTCGTAGTAGGGCACCGATAGGTGCCCCACTTTCTAGGATCGTCGAAAATACTCAAGAGGTATTAGGGAAAATCATATATGTATGACTAAGTTCATGAAATGTATCTATAAAAATATACATAAATGCTCCTCTCCCTCTCAATGTAAAGCAAGGGCAAGAAAGAAAGTATCCCTTCTTGCCCCCTATATGTGGACCTAAGGCATATAAGAAGGGAGCTCGCTCATTCACATATTCATAATATTATGCTCATACAATCACTATTTTTGGCTTCTCTCCTGACTAAAGAGTACCCGTACCCACTACTTGGTCTCGATGTAACAACACTTGCAGTCGTCCGTAGGGACTGTGCAAGAAGTTGTGTAGGAAAAAGGAGTTAAAAGTACCAGTTTGTGGAAATTGAGGGGTGACAGCACCCCCCTTCAGTTGACAATGAAAGGTGTTGACACCCCCTTCAGTTGTCAGCAAAGGGGGGAAATAGGCCCATCTAACTCCACACGGAGGGTACGAGATTACCCCCGAGAACTCGCAAAGTCACCTGCTCTCCGGAGCCGCCACCCTTCGGTGTGAAGCCTCCACCCTTCGGCATGAAGCCTCCACCGGCAGCACCTCGGCCTCGGGCCACCTCCTGCGCGCAGCCTCCGCCGACAGCGCCCTCGGCCTCGAGCTGTCTCTGGAGCTCCCCGCCACCCTTCGACCGCCTTCAAAGCCCCCCCCCCTCGGCGGCCCCTTCGCGCCGCAACCACCTCGGCCTCGAGCCATCTCCGAGCGCACCGCCACCCTCCGGCCCCTCCAGAGCCCTCGGCGCCCCCTTCGCGCCGCAATCACCTCGGCCTCGAGTCATCTTCGGAGCGTGTCGCCACCCTCCGGCGCGAATCCTCCACAGGAAGCACCTCGGCCATGGGCCGCCTCCTGCGCACAGCCTCCGCCGGCAGTGCCCTCGGCCTCCCTTCACCGGACCTTCCTCCGGATGATGCCAACTGTCGTAGCATCGAGACCAGACAGTGCATACAGGTACCCTTTAGTTAGGAGATGACCGAATAGGAGAGGGGCCAAAAGTAGTTGATGTATAAGCAATGTATTATGAATGTGTAAATGAGGGAGCAACCCCTTCTTACATGTCCTTAGGGCCACATATATAGGAGAAAATGAATATTTATTTTCTTGCTCTTGCCTTACATTGAGAGGGAGATGGACATTTAGATATATTTTTTATAGATACACCGTATGGACTTAGTCCATACACACGTGACTTTTTCCCAAGGTCTCCTGAGTATTGCCGACGACCCTATGGGGCGGAGCACCCCTTGGTTCCCTACCATGACAATCTATAAGTGCAAGAAAACAATATGATCAGACTTAAATTTCAGCTTTCAAGTCTTTCTGTTTGGAAGCTCCATCGGTTCTCTTCAACCAAATGGCTCTTAACACAACAGCAATCCACATTTTTACAAATTCCCTGAAACCTTTGATTCATATTATATGTTGCGTGTATTTCAAGCATAATTTTCATTGTTGTTAGTTCTTTTGGTTACTGAAAAAAACTTTTCAAAAAATTTGCTTTATGGATCATTTTTGTCGGATTCGGATTTTCTAATCCCTAATCCTCTGTGAATACACTACGCTATTCCCTGGATCAGTAGATAGCACTCACAGGCACATTGCTGAATCAATTCATACAAGGTGTAAAATCATATCATTCATTAATTTAACACATCAGAGTTCACATAGACCGCATTAGGTCAAGTTTTACAAGAAGATCCGAACATGCCAAATGATTATATTACAAAAGTAGCGGAGGCGACAACGGGAGCAACAGGGGTGAGAGCACATCTCTCAACAGGCAAGCGACTGGGAAACCTATGTGCGACAGATATTACTTAAAGCCTTAGATAATATAGGATGCACGCAAGTACTGACGGAGTCAGCTGGACTGAGGCGAGACTAGAACAGCTAAGGACTAAACCAAGCTTCAAGAACTCCTGAGCCTTACGGTTCCTCGTGGTAGTCGTAATCTCTAATATTTTCTGCTTTTGAGGGTTTTGGGGAAAGAGCGAGGATGAGCACAACTTCCGTGCTCGCGATCCAACACACAAGATGCAATGATATATATGCAAGGCTAAACAAGGATGGCTCAGGTTCTTTTATTTGCTAAAGCAATATTTTTAAATATCATAATTACATATTCCTAGCACTTAGCATTTTAACCAAATTACATTTTGTTAAATAGAGTAATTGTGCAATATTTAATAACAACAGATGTTCCCTCCACCTTTATGCTTATTTTGACTAGGGCTACCCCAATACATTAACAACACTGGATGCGACGATCTAGGGAAAATTCAATTCTCAGGCTAGGGTGTCGACCAGGTTTTTATACCACCCACAAAGGTTTTTTTTGAAATAGAACTAACTCTAGTACAGTTCACATGTCCGCCTTTGACCGTAGGCACGGCTGTTTAAACAGTTTAGACTCTGCAGAGGTTGTACACTTTGCCCACAAGACATAATCGTCTTGATATGTACCAATATTTTCGTAGACATATGAATCAAGGGGAAATCACCACAAGGCCTTTATAATACATCCCTTAGTATTAGTTACACTCGCTAAGGTTTCGTCTGTGAAGGGTTACGTCTGTATCGATCCGTTAACCCTTACTCAGACCCTCTTGCGCCATTGAAACGACTTACGTCGTGCACCCCGACTCCCTTCACCACGAAGGCTTCCCGGCGTCGCGGGTCATCTATCTGATGCAACTCGTACTGGTGGATATAAATTATTTAGCTAGGTTGTACTTTATAGACTTGTGGTTGCACTTGTTTCATACGGAGGTCATCACATGATTAAGTCTGTAGGACCGGAAAGACGACTAAAGGAGGGTGAATAGACACTTCCTTGATTTTCGCCTTAATCAAATTCAACACGAACTCTTCTTCGATAGCTATGAAAGCTAAGAAGATTAGTAGCAAGCACAGAGGAAGCCTTGTGCTGAATCCAATTAACCCCTTAAGCAAAAGACCCAAAAGGTGGAGATTAAATTCACTAGGGTGGTCAGATGGTGGCCAACTGGCGGTCTGACTGCCTGGCGGTCTGACCGCCGTTGTGAAATCGGTCTGATCGATTTTGTCCAGAACCTATGCAGACAGCACAAATCCAAAACAAAAATCGATCTAACTTTTGATATATCCGATGAAACTTAACAAAATTTGGAACACACCTCCCTAAGGATATATGGAACATATTCCTAGAAACGATCGTCTAGATCCACGTCAAAGTTTTGACATTTTAAGGTTTATCGAAGGAGGGTTCAAAACCGAGCAAAACGAAAACTTGATCCAAATCTTGCTCGTGGGGGATTGATGATCTAAATAATTCTAGGAGTATTCCCACACATCATAGCAAGGTAAAAAGGTCAAGAGACCAACAAAAAACAACCGAATCAAGGAAGCACCAAAATCATCAAAAGAGAGAGGAAAACACAAGATGACTCATCTTTGAATAAACATCCATAGATTGATTCAAGATGTTGCTAGTTAAAGCCACTCCCTCAAGGAGGACAAGAGCTCAATCCAAGAGCACACACACAAATTACCTCTCTAGAACCTAGCATCTCCTCTCCAAACCCTAACCCAAACTAGGATTTTTGCAAATGAAGTGCTTGGGGGTGTTTTCCAACCCCCCTATCTATTTATAGTGAGGCCTAGTTTCTAGAAGAGTTCACCTAATGGTCTCCCGTTAAGGCCCAATACAAACGGGACACATACACACGCATTAGAGTTGAAGCAATCGCCTGCTTCACCACGTGTAGGTTGATCAGTGGCTCTCATCATGTCGGCAAGTCTCTCCCGTCCGAATCCCATCGGAACCTCCAAGGCACTTGCACCGACCCCCGCGCCGCTTGATCCAACCAGCTGAAACAAACTGCCCGTTCAAACCATCTTGTCCATTCCGCGCCATGCTTGAGTCACACGACCTCACCCGGCATCCATGATCATTCTGGACCTCAGCTCTCCAAGCTTAGTCCCGATCCTCCTCACTGTTGACCGTCGTTGACCTGCAAGCCATCTGCACAATAATAGACAAAGAAATCATCTCCGGGAGCAAGTTCTTCACAACTTGACCCACATTAGCTCAACCATGCAATATGCAACATTAAAGCATTGAAACTCATGCACTAGAGTTAACCAAAACACAACGCCGCAAAGATGGCCGACGAACAAGTGGAAACCGGCCTGACCTCCATACCTGGCCGGTCTGACCGATATCATACCGGTCTGATCGATTTTATAACGCCGGTCAGACTGCCCAAAATGACTTAGCCAAAATTCCATCATGGAAATCCGAAACTCTATAGAATTTTTAACTGAATGGAACTTTTGACTGGAAGCTCCAAAAAATATGAGACCAAGTGTAGGAGACTCCCCTCTCTTGCCTACACACTCTATTTTTGGCCTAGCTCCAAACTCCACCAAAGATTCTGGCCGGTCGGACCGCCGCACATAGCCGGTCGGACTGCCACACGGCCGGTCGAACCGCCAAGATCTTGCCGGTCGGACCGATACAGGCGATCGACCTCCATCTTGCCGCCGTTGACCGCCGAGGTCCGAACGAAGATAGAAGCTTTTCTAAAAATGCGAGATTCGTCAAACCAACAACGCCATTGCCAATTGACTCATCATCCTAAGATCATGCACATATCCCCATGATATCCACAAAGTCCTTAAAGTTATCTGGGCGGTTCATTCCGCATACCAACCAGATATTAACATTCCTTAGGCTACATTAGTACCCACCATAATATCATCCATCCTACCTTCCGCCCAAATAGTAAAAGCAGTTTATTAGGGTTTTGAGGAGCAAAAATACATTAACTCAATCAACCCAGTCATTTACCCACAATGCCTTCCCAAAACCACTTTCATGTTTAAAAGATGATGATTAGGACATTTAATGTCCCGGTACTTAAGCAAGACTAGCATGTCGCTTAAGTACAACCTATACTAGTAATTACCATATAGTTACTAGGGTGGCAAGGAATCATGGGTTCAATTATAAATGGATGGCATATTAATTAATTAATCATCAAATGAGTATTTAACTACTTTAAGCTTTAACATACATTTGATTAAAGATTTAAAGTATGCAATTTTGATAATTTAAATAAATATAATTTGCATAAAATGTAGGCTCAAAATGATCAAAGTATTGACTCACCTTGGTTAAAGGCAAGAGGATCTTGGTATTCTTGTTCTTAATCAAGTTGAAGATCTTCCGCGCCTTCGAATCCTAATCGAACGAATATACTGAAAAAGGCACAACAGACAAAGAGAACAAATAAATTCCAAAATAATACTAAATAAACTCTAAAATAAACAAGACCAGTGCCATTAGCAAGATCTTGAATTTAGAAAAAAAAATTTGGAACAAGTTTCATACTTTTTGGAGTTAGAACGGAGGAGAACGAAGCTTCCGAAGTTTGAATTGAAATTAAATCGGGAAAAAGAAAATGGTTCACAGCACAATGCACTGGTCCACAGCATAGTACACGGTCAACGGGGGTGTGCACCCGGTCCACGGGAGGGCCGCACTGTACACGAGCCCACCTGTCACCGAGAGTGAGTGAGAGAGAGATAAAGGGAGGGGGAGAGAGACACGGGGGAGGGGAGAGAGCAGAGGAGGGGCGGCGGCGGTTGGAGGTGGCGTCGGCGCGGGGAAGGGCAAGGAGGCCGGCGGAGGAGCGGAACGAGGTGTCCAGAGGGTGGTGGCCCCTTCGGAGATGGCGGCAAGGCCGGAGAGCACCAGCGACGCAGTGGCGGGGCACGGAGTGGGGTGTCTGGCACGACCACGGCATGGGAAGGAGAGGGGAGGCGGGACGGATCCTTGATTCCGAGGCACCTTGCGACGGGAGGTGGCGGCGTCGGAGCGACCGGACGGTGGGAGGCGATGCGGCCAAGGTGGGAGCTCGGGTGGCTTCGGCTTGGCGAGGAAGAAGGGGGCAAAGCGTCGGTGGGAGGGAGGCAAGGGGTGCCGCCCTTCTTATAGCCGAGGGGGGGGACGAGGCCGGCGGAGCGGGGGAGGAGGTTGAGGAGCCGCGAGCGGCGTGCGTGGGAGGAGACGGGGAATGGGGCCCGAGGAATGGCGTGTGGCGCGAGGATGGCGACCGAGGCGAGCGACGCAGCAGAGGGGGCGCCAGTGGTCAGCAGGCAGCGGCGGGCGTGGGTCGACGAGCTAGGTCGGGGGGTAGAACGACCGGGGGCGGGGCGGAAGGACCGGTGGGGAAGGGCGGAAGGACCGGTGCCGGGAAGAACTGGGGCGAGACGGCCCAAAACCCAGGTGAGTTTGAATCTTTTCAAAAAAAAAATTTGAATTTTGCTTTTGAAATTGCTTTGCAAATATGGAGGATGTTACAATTTTGGTGAGCCCTTCTCCTCAGTCACTGCGTATTAATTTCTCCGTTAGGTCTCAATTCAGTTTTTTAGGCGAACTTTCGTAAGTTACTAGTACTCATGTGCCATTTATCCTCAAGCTCCTAAAATGCTTGGTGTGTTAACATCTGTCTACTAGTTATAGACGTTAATATCACAGGCAAAAAAATCACAAATAATAATCAGTCAGAAGTGCTCTGAATTACTTACCGAGTCTCAGATGAGTAAACCAGAAAACTGGAGTCCGATGATTCTCATGCCCATATATATATACGTGTTCAGTCCTCGCATGGTTTTCTCAAAAAAGCACTACAGATATGATCTTTCATCTCCATCTTTTGGTTCTTCAGTTTCTTGAGCCAGAATGCACTCGATCCCTTCAGCAGGTGCATCGGTTGAATTTATATTCAGTCGATGGCCTGACTTCACTCTCATGGCGTCCACATCGATCGGCAGATTGCTCATGATTGATGAGCCACGAAAGCAAGAGGGTTTGATTTTCATTTCATTTCTTCTTCTTCTTTGTCTTTTGTTTCATCTTTTTTTATAAAAGTGTTTTTTTTTTCTTCATCAGTAGCACAGTATGTTAGTTTAAACTCTTGGGGCATTTACGAGTTGCAGATCTTTCAATGTTCGTACTTCGCTATGGATTTTAAAGAAGTTATAGCTCCAATATATCGGATCATCAACCGTCATCGTAATCAGCGACGCGATCTGAACTGTTAGTATCTCGTTCGTCCATCCAATGAACACCAAAAAGGATGGAAGATGGAGAAGCATCTGCTTTAATTTTTAAATAGCAGAGATACAGGCGTGCAAGCAGGACTGCTCTGTTTCTATTGCTAGTCACGCACGCATCGAGCAGATGAGGCAGGGCATGCATCTACCACACAGAGATCGATGGACTTAATCTGTGCGAAAGGGTTAAAGGGTGCAAGAAATCTCAACAGTCACTGTGCATCTTCTCGATCGGCACTGGATCAACATGGGCTATATATCATGCAGATAAACTTGCATTTTTCAGATCGACAGATTGACCAACGTACGCTGTCAGGGGTTCACGCAAGTGGTCATATAAACTCACATTCCATTAAGAGAACCAAACACACGTAATGACAGTGAGCCGGATCAGCTCTCATGATTACTGATTAACGACAACGATCGACACACCCAATGTTTCCGTCAGTTTCTTACACACCTCATCGTCGTATGTATCGGCGCTTCTCGCAGATGCAATTTCATGAGCCACAGTCAACAAGTAACAAGTTCTATCTGTTGCTGTACACTACACGAGTATCTTAGTTCTACCTTTCAGCCTCTCTGCTATTATTTGAACACATGAACATAACAAACTTTAATACTACCTGAATCTCTTGACTTGCAAAAATTGCAAGATCTGATGATCTTATGATCGCGGCAAACCACACATCGAACACCATGCATCCTTAATTCCGTCGGTGGCTCGCATCTCAACGCCATTCCAGCGCGCGAAAAAAACCCATGCAAACCTGCATGCATGCCTGCCTCGGAAGAGAGAGAGAGACAGAGACAGAGAGAGCGGTCAAGCGAAACGCCCCTGTTTCTCTCCTCCTCCAACCTCGGCCGCCAAAGCCGCGGAGCCACCGGCCATCCGTCCCCGTCTCCCTGGACGCGAGCGCCACCACATGCTATTCCTATAACACCCATGGCGCTACCTTCCCCCCTCCATATAGCACCCAAAGCAACGGGGGTGACCTCATTGCCTCATGGACCACCACCTACGGCTCCCCGATGGCCGCCGCCTCGGCACGGCGCTGCTCCTCCTCGCCGCCTGCCTCTCCGCCGCCAACGTGGGCGCCGTCACCAGCGCCGAGGCCTCCTACATCGCGCACCGCCAGCTCCTCGCCATGAAAGAGGCCGGCGGCGGCGAGGCCGGTGACCTGCCCCCTGGCTTCGAGCTCGACGACCGCGTCGGCGCAAACAACTTCCCCAATGCTCGCCTCCGCCGCGCCTACATCGCGCTCCAGGCGTGGCGCCGCGCCTTCTACTCTGACCCCAAGGGGTACACCTCCAACTGGGTCGGTAACGACGTGTGCTCCTACAACGGCGTCGTCTGCGTCCAGGCGCTCGACGACGCCAACGTCACCGTCGTCGCGGGCATCGACCTCAACGGCGCCGACATCGCTGGGTACCTGCCGCCGGAGCTCGGGTTGCTCACCGACCTCGCCTTCTTCCACATCAACACCAACCGCTTCTGCGGGATCATCCCCAAGAGCATGTCGCGCCTCACGCTGCTCCACGAGTTCGACGTCAGCAACAACCGCTTCGTCGGCCTCTTCCCCTTCGTCGTGCTCGAGATGGCGTCGCTCAAGTACCTCGACATCCGCTTCAACGACTTCGAGGGCGACCTACCGCCGGCGCTCTTCGACAAGGACTTCGACGCCATCTTCGTCAACAGCAACCGCTTCGTCGGGCCCATCCCGGAGAACCTCGGCAACTCCACCGCCTCCGTCGTCGTCTTCGCCAACAACCAGTTCGTCGGCTGCATCCCCAAGAGCATCGGCCGCATGGTCAAGACGCTCGACGAGATCATCTTCCTCAACAACAAGCTCGACGGGTGCCTGCCGCTGGAGATCGGATACCTCCAGAACACCACCGTCGTCGACGTCAGCGGCAACACGCTCGTAGGCACGCTGCCGGAGACGTTCTCGAACCTGACCAAGCTGGAGCAGCTCGACGTGTCGAGGAACGTGTTCACCGGCATCGTGCACGAGTCCATCTGCGAGCTCCCGACGCTCGTAAACTTCAGCTTCGCCTTCAACTTCTTCAACTCCGAGTCCGCGCCGTGCATGCCGTCGGAGAACGCGAACGTGACGCTCGACGACAGGAGCAACTGCTTCGGCGCGCTGCGGCCGGCGCAGAAGACGACGCTGCAGTGCGCGCCCGTTCTCGCGCGCCCAGTAGACTGCAGCAAGCACGTGTGCGCCGGGTATCCGACGCCGGCAAAGCCTTCGTTGCCAGGGAAGCCGCCGCTGATCAAGGTGCCGGTGGCGCCTCCTACCAAAACGCCGTCGGTGCCTGCACCGGTGCCCCCGGTGATATCGCCGCAGCCCGTGACGCCGTCGCCAAAGCCGTCACCGGTGCCTCCTGTGATTCCTGTCACGCTACCACCAAAGGTTTCACCGCAGCCGTCCCCGTCGGCACCAAAGCCGTCGCCTACGCCTGGTTCGCCACCTCCAAGTGATGGTTCGCCGAAGCCTCCAGATGAGGCTTCGCCGCAACAACCTGTGGCGCCAACACCAGCGCCGACGCCAGGCAATCCTGTGGCACCGTCACCGCAACCCGCTGTGCCAGTGACTCTACCACCCAAGGTGGCGCCAGCTCCGGCACCTGTACCAATTAGCTCCCCGCCGAAGACCTCACCGCCGGCAGGGTATGCTACTCCGCCACCACCAAATTCTGGCTGGCTCCCGGTGACCCCTGAGCGCCCGAAGAAGGCACCGCCGCCGCAAGTGCAGCCTCCAGTTGTCTCCTCCCCACCTCCGACTCCGGTAAGCTCTCCTCCACCCCCAGTAAAGTCACCTCCTCCACCCACGCCAGTGGCATCATCCCCACCGCCAGTAAAGTCACCTCCACCACCAACTCCAGTGAGCTCTCCACCTCCCCCGCTAAGGTCTCCCCCACCACCCGCTCCGGTGAGCTCTCCACCTCCACCGGTGAAGTCGCCCCCACCACCCGCTCCGGTGAGCTCTCCACCTCCCCCGGTGAAGTCTCCCCCACCACCCGCACCGGTGAGCTCTCCACCACCCCCGGTGAAGTCTCCGCCACCACCCGCACCGGTGAGCTCTCCACCTCCACCGGTGAAGTCTCCGCCACCACCCGCACCGGTGAGCTCTCCACCTCCACCGGTGAAGTCTCCGCCACCACCCGCACCGGTGAGCTCTCCACCTCCACCGGTGAAGTCTCCCCCACCACCCGCTCCGGTGAGCTCTCCACCTCCACCGGTGAAGTCTCCCCCACCACCCGCTCCGGTGAGCTCTCCACCTCCTCCGGTGAAGTCTCCACCACCACCCGCACCGGTGAGTTCACCCCCACCTCCCCTGAAGTCTCCACCACCACCACCCACTCCGGTGAGCTCTCCACCTCCCTCAACTAAGTCTCCACCATCACCCACTCCCAAGAGCTCTCCACCAGCTCAAGAGAAGTCTACACCTCCGTCAGCTCCGGTGAAATCATCTCCACCTCCGGCCGAGAAGTCTCAACCACCGACGTCTCCCATTGACTCATTACCTCCTCCAATGAAATCTTCACCACCGCAAGCACCAGTTAGCTCATCACCACCGTCGTCAGAGAAGACTTCACCACCATCGGCTCCTGTGAGCTCATCTCCTCCTCCAGCGAAATCTTCACCACCACTGACACCAGTTAGCTCATCACCACCACCGGTGAAGTCTCCACCTCCACCTCTACCAGCTCCAGTGAGCTCACCACCTCCTCAAGTGGAATCTCCACCGCCACCGGCACCTGTTAGCTCACCACCACCACCTGTGAAGTCTCCACCTCCACCAGCTCCCATGAGCTCACCACCTCCTCCGGTGAAGTCTCCACCACCACCGGCACCAGTTAGCTCACCACCACCTCCGGTAAAGTCGCCACCACCACCAGCTCCAGTAAGCTCACCACCACCACCGGTGAAATCCCCACCACCTCCAACTCCAACCACCTCGCCACCACCTCCAGTGAGCTCTACTCCCCCACCGGCACCAGTTAGCTCGCCACCACCACCACCAGTAAAGTCTTCGCCGCCACCAGCTCCAGTGAGCTCACTGCCTCCTCCTGCGCAATCCCCTCCGGTCTCCTCTCCCCCGCCGCAAGAAGAGTCATCACCACCACCAGGGCCACCAGAAGAATCGCAGCCTCCACCCACGTTCGACAACTTCATCATGCCGCCGATCGTGTCAGCGCAATACGCGTCGCCGCCGCCCCCTCAGTTCCAAGGATATTAAGAGATCGACGATGTCGACGAAGAGGAGTGATCGTGATCGATAACATTACGACAGTATCGCATGCACAAGCACACATGCGTGTAACTTTTTCTTTGGCGCCTACGTGCATGCGTACGTGATTAATCCACTTCATTTTGTGCATGCATGCGTACATTCCTATACGTACGTACGTACATATGTATGCGTGCATGTGTAAACTAACTACGTTATTGCGACAAGGCGTGTACGAAATGGGGAATGTGATTCATGCATGATGCCTTGTACAATCACTTTTTTTTCCAAAAAAAATGTTGTTTTTTTCTGAACAAAAGAGTGTGAGATCGAAGAAACAGAGTTAAAAAAAAAAGGTGTTTTTATTTGTTATTGTACTTTGTTTGCATTGAAATATCTGAAATTGTGTATGATGTATGATGCTTGTACAATTCTTTTGAGTTTTAGTCGTATGCACAATTGATTCTCACGTGAGGAACTTATATATATGGAAGTGATTGAATGTACTGTTGGACTAGCCAGTTGACCTGCACAATTGCATTGTTTGGTATAGTATAATATAACTTTGCGCAATTCCACATTTTAAATTTTAAATTTTAAATTTTGCAATCTAAATCTAAATTTGGATATTTGATTTTATATTTAATTGTCAAATTTTATTTTTGATATCTCTCTACTTATGTGTGAAAATGAGGATTGAGAGATAGGTCCACCGAGGAAATTGACACTCTCGGCCTTTGAATTAAACCTATGTAGTGTTACCTATTTCTTTTTTGGGACTGTTCAGGTGTAAGTTGCCTGAAAATTTGTTATTTTTCAGTCACTTGTTTCCACATTTAGATTTTCATCTAACGACATGAAAAAAAACGTTACAAAAATATTTCTAAACAAAAGTAAATCTAGGTGAACTCTACAAATACAAAAAATACAAAAACAAATAGAAATAAAAGTTACAGTAGAGTTGTGTTAAAATTGTACATCACATGGTACTATAATTTTAGGTTTAATATTGTGCAACTGTAGGTAACTGATGGATAAAAAAAATTCAGGCAACTAAAAATTAGCAAATCCCTTCTTTTTTCTTCTTCAAATTGATATATCTATGTAGTGCTACCTATTTCTTTTTTTCTTCTTCAAATTAGTATATCTGTAAACCGATCGTCGAATCTAAGCCTTTCATATTACAGTTCACCAAATTAAAGGTTAGATGTTTTTAGATCTTTCTCAAATTAACATATATCTAAGACAACTGTCAAATTTAAGTCTTTAAAATTACGGTACACCAAGTTAAGAGTCAGTTTTTTTTTTGTGAGAATTTGCAACACAATTCTATTTTTTTTCTTAGTAGATTGTAAAAGGTAGATCTGTCATCTTTTAATATATAATAATATAAGATTACTTGCTTGTGTTCCTATGCTAAACTGCAATGTTCTTATGACATACAAAACTATGCTATACAAGATTCATGTTCAAGGAGGTCCATCAAATCTCATAACCAATTAAGCGAGAAAAAAAGAATAGCCTACTAGTTGAGCAAGACAGTTGGTTTAGAGATGACATCATAGAAGATTAGATTAATTAGTTGCAATTACATGGCAATTCTAGTTGTCAAATTAGCTACTACTTGAGCAAGACAACAACATAGCCATCCACGAAAGGATCGTAACCCAACATATCTAAGCCCTCTCCTCTATGAATCCAGACCACCTCCCCGTAGCAAGATTGGGAACTCACTTAGAAATGGTCCTGGCCATTTCTTCTAAGTGAGTTTAATTTAGATTTGGAGAAATTTAGGGAAGGATTGTAAACTTAGTTGGCGGCGGAGAGAACAAGAGCTCGGGAGCAGTTAAAGCAAATGAGGAAAGTAAAAAACGTTACGTTACTCCCCAATGAATACTTATAGCCATCGGCCTGAGTAGAAGATCGTGGGATACTAACAGTTGCAAATCTCTTCGAAAATTGCACCCAACAGACAGATTTTGCAAGAGACGGCTGACATTATTTTCCTATCTATTCAGAAAAATGAATTTTATTTTTTCTAACTCAAGTAAAATTATCTATTTGACCAAGTCAATTTCTGGTTAAACAAAATACCAGTCGGAAAGACATTGCTTTCGGCCATTATCATACGATCTCTTTTCCAAGTAAGTTACTTTCACTTGAACTTAGGGGCTAGATGACGAGGATCTAATAATCCTCAATTAATTAAGTTATTTATCTGTAACATTTATATATAGTATTATATTTTATATAAGCTTCAAAGATACCCCTAAATATTAACAATGATAGAGATTATACACACCCAGTGGCCGTAAGCTATTTTGCAACCATCTCTTGGTTGTAATTCCTACTATAACTAAATATATATGGTCGTAAGTTCTTCTACGACTACCCATTAATCGTAAGTATTACTGCGATTATCTCAATGGTCGTAAGTCTTACTACGACCACCTTATGTTCGATAAAGCCTACATACATGTGGGTTCAATCGACTAGAGACATTTTGAGCGTATGTTTAATACACACAGTAGTTAATATGTGTCGTTATTCTTGAGTTAACTGCACGTATTAAACCCCTGTCTCTAACATAACTGCAAGGGGCATGGGGGGATGCATTTCTGACAATAGCTACCCTTAAACGTGTGCATTGCATCAAATGATAATGTGCCTCTTAACGTAAACAACTGTCACTTCTTCATGCGTTATATAAGGAGTAAATTCGGTGGACAGAGGGAGGAGGCGATCAAGCAATGAAAGATATAGGAGTCATTAGTCTTAGCCTTTGGTGACTTCTCTTCTGTAATCACAATCAATCCAACCTCTATAAAATTCCTGTGTCTCTTTCTGTGTTTTCCTCCTCAGAACGGATATAAATAAGGGATCCATACCTTGAAGAATGCAACTTCACGCACGCTCGAGGTGCACATTGTCAGCATGGACGGTGTCTAAGAGGTTATTTGACTCGACTTGTGCCAATTCTGCTTCGATCACCTCCTCCTTCAGCGCCTCAACTTCCCTGTATATCACAACTGCAACTTGCTCTTCCAATGCAATGTTTCTCCCGACAAGGTTTGCTATTTTTGTATCTGTTGGACCGAAAAGGCGACTAGAGGGGGGGTGAATAGGAGCACACTCACTTTTTCACAAATAATTGATTCAATAATATTTTACTCCAGTAGCTATGGAAGCTACCGGGGATTCACAAATAATATAATTGAAACACCGGGGATGCATCACATGTTATCAATCACATATACATCTTTACTTAGTTGTTTTTTATTAAATCTAGAGACATGATACTTTCATTTAGAATTGATTAGCAGACTTGTTTATCATTAGCTTCATGATTGGAACTTGGTTTATTTAATTATGATTTGATTGTATCAATTGTTGCTAACAATATTACCGGGTGTATGGTTTTAGACGTTCTCATATGCGAGCGACCCGTGTGTTCTTAGACTCGTGTGACCTGAGTGTTCTTGGACGTGTGGTTCCAAACCGTGAAAGTTAATTATTTATGCATTTATATTGTTACGATCGTCGAAAGGTGACCTATTGTGGTGTTTTATTCGCTGCATTGGTTGCTGGAATTATTGGTAATTATGATTCAAATTGTTAGTGGAAATAATTTAGGTGACGTTCTGAGTTTAGTGTTGGGCCGGTGTTAAGTAACGTGTGAAGAACCTCTCCGCAGCCTGTTCGCATGAGCATCAGCATCTGAAGACTGTTATGTGTCGTTCCGCTGCTTTTGGTTTGTGACCGAGGGTAACTCGGGACAATCAATTGGTTTCTTCAGTTTTTGGGCCAGGCTGCATTCCTCCTAACGGAACTGCCTGAGGAGTGATTAGCTGCGATTCGGGTGTTGTGTAGCAGTGAATCGGGGAGGCATTTCCTCCCAGATGAGTCTTTCCATTGTTGGAGTAGAGTACAGAGGAGAGCACAGCTGTTGAAGTGAGGTGATCAGCAAGCTCCTTGGAGCTCGGAGGAGAGTCCTCATACAGTAAGGGTTCTGTATCAGGGGCCTGCTGACACAGTGCTCATTTTGCAGCACCACTAATACGTCAACCTTCAAAATAATTTCGATCATTGTTGGTCCTTGCATGTCCTCTCGATCAATACCGGCATCGAAAGGGACAGAATACCTGTCGACAAATATGCTTTTGCTGCTTTGTTGGTGACCCATATAGTAACTATGCAACCGTTCAGTTTTACATATCATGTCTATTCCCAGCTAACATAAAATCTGCTGCTGTCAGGGAAACTCAAATGCATCAGTGTGTTTTCTGACATTAGTAGCGATCATGAACAGCAGAAACAGGTGTGTACGTGGAATTCGAATCGTCGGGTTAATCTTTTCATGTACAACTTGTTCATCGATCTCCATCCATTCGAACACGTCGGGTGTCTGCTCATTTCCATTCAGACTGCGCATAGGAGCCGCGCTTCTGCTGCTTGATTAATTCTCTTTCAAGATAAGTTTCAGAAAAAAGAGTACATGCACAATGGTACATAGATCATCGAATAGTTGAACCAAATCAATCCATTCGATCGGTCTTCGTTGGATCGAAATGGCGACGAGGGGTGAATAGGATACTCTTTTTCGACTCCGACGGTATTCAACTTCTTCTTCACTTCAATAGCTATGAAAATACTATAAATATCATAAACACAAGCGCGGTGGAAGTCTTGCGTTAAAACTGAGAATTCCCGAGGCAAAACCTGTCTGGCTGGTCTAACTATCAAGATTTGGCCGGTCTAACCGCCCAAGGGTCGGTATGACCGTCGGGTGGCTGGTTTGACCGCCTAAAGCAGCGGTCTGATCGTCGACTGCAAGAACAAAAGCCCATGAAGATCACAAAATGACCCAACTTTCAATCCGGTGATCCAAATCCTCTAATATTTCAACTATAACTCATTAAGAATGTCATACACATGTTCCAATCAACGATCAGCACGATCGAAGCCAAGGTTCTATAAATTTATTTGATGAGATAAAAAGGCACAAAAACTGACAAAATTCGAACTTTGATCTAAAAATTTGATCGTGAATGGATGATGGTCAAGATAACCCTAGATGGATTCCCACACGTCCTAACAAGCTATATCACAGCAAAAGATCCAAAGAAAACAAAAAAAACACACACACAATCCCAAAGACGTCAACGAGAGAGCAAGAACAAAAGATAACTCGTCTTGGGTCAAACCTTGTTTGGATTTATTTAAAAGATTGTTGGTTTACAACCACTCCATCATGAAGAACTAAAGCTCAACACTTGAGCACTCAATCAATTCATCTATCTCAAACCCTTGTCTCCTCTATTTCCACTTTCCCAAAATTGCAAATTAAGATTTCTTCTTGGAAGTTCTCTATGTGCAAATCCTGCACATCTTCCTTCTATAATAGTGGAGGCTAGGTCAAAAGAGAAAATATTATCGGCGCTTGTTAATCTCACACATAAACGGGTCTACACTTATGCACATTTCTCAAAGTTGATAACGAATTGGGCTTTTTGAATCCGTCTTTTTGTGATTTTCATCTTATCTTAACCTAAAATGTCGCTCCTTGCACTGTGGTTTCTCCAAAGGTGCCAACCCGATATTTTGGCGAAGATACCAAAATATCCCCTTCTTGGTCCTTCTTCTAAAACCGAGTTCAATCGTCATGAAGCAATCACATGCTTCGTCACATGTAAGTTGATCAACGGCTCCCGTCATGTCGATAAGTCTCTCTCATCCGACTCCTACCAGAACCACTACAGTACTTCCACCGATCCCGCGCCACTTGATGCATCCCATCACACCGAACTTCTCGTTCAGTCATCATTGTCCATCTTGCGTCATGCTTGAGTCCAATGACTTCATCCGGCATCCTTGATCGTTCTAAACCTTAGCTCTTATAGCCTAGTCCCGATCATCATCCCCGTTGACTCCAAACCATATGCATAACAATAAACCAAGAAATCGATTCCAGACACAAGTTCTTCGTAACTGACCTACGTTAGCCAAAACATGCATCATGCAACATGTATATACTGAAACCCATAACTTTGGTCAATTCCACAAAGTTCACCGCCCTCACGGTGCATGAACAACATCTGGGCGGTCAGACTGTCGCCCACGGCCGGTCAGACTACCAGCTAGGCGATCAGACCACCCCCTAGCCAGTCAGACTGCCCAACGGTCTAACCACCAACTAACAGCTGATTAGACCGCCCGAGACTTAGGAAAAAATCACTCAAACTGCACTCTCTAGAATTTTCAAATTCAAAATTTTCAAATTCTATCTAGTTTTTCTCGAAACTTCATTTTCAATAAGACAAGTGCAAACACTCTCACCTTCATTCTCGTGTGATTTTTGACGATTTCCAACACTCATAAGTTGACTTTCGACCGGTCAGACCGCCACATATGGTTTGCCAAACCTGGCGGCGGGGTCCAACCACAATGATCGATCAAACCGCTTATGCCCGACAACGCCGGAATTTCCAACCACCACCATGATCGATCAAACCGCTTATGACTTGAAGATGGTACAAGGGATTGTAATCCCAATTGGACTCTATCCTAATTTCCCCAATCTAGCGGAGGTTTCTCCACTAGGTGGATCGCGCTGTCGGTGTCGAACCGTACGCGCGGCGGGGACGGCGATGGAAGAAGTCGGCGAGGCGTCCGATCTGCGTGGCGATAATGAACCGGCGATGAAGATGTGCGGACGGGATGGCCGAGACGCGGCGCGGAAGGCGTCCCCGGCATCGCGGGCTCGGCACCGCCGCCTGATCGAAGAGGTAGAGACCGGTGTAGTCGACGCCGATGTCGAGTAGATACGTCTGAGTCGGCAGGCGGTGGCGACTCAACCCGTCGATGATCGGGAAAAAAATACACAAGGCGGCGATGGGATCCTCCATGTGCAACTCACGGGTACACCTAGCGTGATCCTCCCGTGTACAAGTGCTTTATCTCGGATCAATCGAGACTTCTAAACGCACGGCACAAAGGAGGAGCCAGCGTTGGTGAAGCGGCGGCGTCGTCGGCCGGCTAGGTGGAGGATTGCGCGGCGGCTTTCGGCAGCGGCGGCGGGAGGCGGGCTCGGTGGCGACTACCGGTCGGCCGGCGGGTTAGGATCTAAACTCGATACCATGCTATTACTAATTGTTCAACACACTAATATTATGATAACATCCTCGTGATCTCTAGTCTTTAATATTATCATCCTCTCTTGTTTAACCTCAGTAATAGCACACTCCATGAATGGACCAAAACTTATGGCAAAATAAGCTTAGTAACCAGTTTACAACAAGATGCTATAACCGGACTGGATTGCACCAGGCAATGCAAGCTCGTCACCATGGACTTAAACTGTACACTTGGCTTCTGGACCCTACAGGTTCTGATGAGGTTTTCTTGGTGTAGGTGATCTTCCGTCCATTGTTTGCAGCCTTTGCTTCAGATGGAACACTTCAACCTGGCAAAGCAACGTCAACATTCAACAGCGTGCTACTTTGCATGGACAGAGTCACAAATGCAACTGTAAAATTGGACATCAATATGAAGTCATGAAAAATGGGAACTGCTACTGGCACTCTTGTATTAAAGAACCTGAAGGTTCAATACTTTCATCAGTTACCTGGAGCTGGAATGCCCTTGCACGTTCTCCTGCTAGAACTCCACGAGTAGAGTGCAGCTCCTGTGTACGAACCGAAGTCAGTACGATACGTAAACACTAGCACGGAGAGATCGTAGGAATATTTTCTTGCCTTCTGGGTCTCATCCATGACAGCCTTCAAGAACGCCACCTCACGCTCAAGGCGCACATTGTCAGCATGGACAGTGTTAGAGAGTTGTTTGACTCTTCTTGCGCCAATTCTAATCCTGTCACCTTCTCCTTCAGCGCCTCAACCTCCCTGTCTCTCTCAGCTAGTCTCTTCTCTAGCTCTTCCTTGCTGTCAATGACCAAAGATAGGTTCTTCTCCGCTTCTTCCTTGCTTGCCATTGCAGCTGCAAGTTGCTCTTCCAATGCCATGTTTCTCCTGACCAGGTTTGCTATTTTTGTATCATACTGATGATTAATGTCTGACGAACTTCTACCCAACCTCTTCGCTTTAGCATCAGCATCAGGAGACTGATATGTGTCGCTCTGCTGCTTTTGGTTTGTGATCGAGGGTATCTCAGAACAATCATCAACATCCTTGTATCTTTCATCATCGATTGGCTTCTGCAGTTTTTGGGCCAGACTGCATTCCTCCTGACGGAATTGCCTGCGGAGTGACGAGCTGCCCAGATTTGGGTGCTGTAGCAGTGAATCAGGGAGGGATTTCCTTCCAGATGAGTTTTCTACTGTGGTGGCGAGACTACGCCTTGCTACAGAACTAGTAGAGTACAGAGGAGCACAGTTCTTGAGGTGATCAGCGAGTTCCTTTGAGCTAGGAGGAGAGTCCTCATACAGTAAGGGTTCTACATCAGGGGCAGACCGCCAGCTGAAACAATGCTCATTTTGCAGCACCACTAATACTTCAACCTTCAAAAATACAAAATCATTTCAATTCAGGAATAGTGGCTTGATCACAGAAATGTTTAAAGTGCACTAAGCAAAATTTGAAAAAGAACAGAATTATGTTTTGAAGCAAATATCAGAAAATGGAGTCCCCTCGCAAAAAAGGAAAAAAATGAAGTCCAAATACTGGCAAAAAAGGTTGTTCTTTTAGTTACAAAGTTTGGTTCTTTCACCTTATCAGATGGCTCCTTTATGTTTCCTCCAAAAGCAACAAGAACAATCTTATCCCTGTAGTACAAAGGAACCATGCTGAAACCCTGCAGGAGTTGTATCTTCAATTTTTCAGCAAGTAGAACAAAACTGATAACATGGGAATAAACAGGAATTTGAGTAGGATTTGCTTTTGCAGATTCACTTATTTCTGTTATCATGAGCACCATATCAAAGTTAAAGGCGGTCTTTCTTTCATTACTTTAGTATTGGAGATTCTCTTATTTCTGCTATCATGAGCACCGCACCAGATCAAAGTTTAAGATGGTCTTCCTTTCACTACTTTAGTATGGAATTTAAGGGGAAACAGCTACGATAATCTTTATTTGCCTAGTAAGCCAAGGCCTTCATCTCTATACAATAGACATAATAATTTCGAGGAATCCTAGTCTGCATTTCTCTAGATTTTTAGGAAGGTAACATCCTTAAAGATACAATATCCACCTCCCAACGTTGCTGTGAAGGCAGGCATTACTTTTGGGTCAATTGACATGGATGATTAACTCAAGCATGAATTGCACTTACTTTCTTTGTAGTAATTGAAGAGCTAGGAGGTATTACACAAACAGACCACTTGGATTCCAGAACATCGAAGACCCAAGTTTCTGGATGACCTGAGAGTGAGAAGACTTTGTAAGTTTGTATTAGAAATCTGCGCTTATTCTACGCTCAGGCCAACCCACTGCATGTAGACCGAGCCGCCCATACGGAGCGTCGAACAGGCCATTTTTGCCCACTAACCCACGATCCCAGACGCGTGACATCGTGCGTCTAGTGCGTATTATGACGAGGTCGAAAGTAATTGTGAAAGCAAATTTACTGCCCCATGTATCACCGTGTTCATATTTTTTTTACGATTGTTTTATACGCGCATGACTGGATGTGTCAGTAAACTACAAGTGGAGTTCAGTAAATCTTTTTTGTAACAGAGCAATAAAGTAATGTGGAGGTTGTAGTAAATCACTTAGCAATGCAAAAAAAATTGTAAACCCAAAAGAAGTTTCTATTTGCAAGACTTATATCATTTTGTTACCCTCGTCGTCACCAAGCTAGCGAAGAAAACTGTTTGTGAATCGAAGCTTCCAATCAAAAGTTATTGTTAAAACAAGAAAAAAGCATTCATGTACAAAACAAGAAACCGATTATTTGCTAGTTGGTTATCTACTTGTGTATACTAGTAGACTAAGATGGCAAAAAAGTCATGTGAAAGTTGCATTAAATCTTTTTGTAACAGAGCAGAAAGTAATGGAGAGGTTGCAGTAAATCTTTTTGTAACAGAATAGTAAAGTTATATGGAGGTTACAGTAAATATTTTTTTGTAACAGACTAGTAAAGTCGTGTGGAGATTGCAGTAAATCTATTTTAGCGATGCAGTAAATATTTTTTAGTACACGCACAGAGAGGTTTTTTTGCGGGACTTATATCATTTTGTTATCCTTGTCACCAAGCTACCGGTGTAAACTGTTCGTGAATCGAGCGTCCACTCCAAAGTTATTGCGAAAACAAGAAAAAAACATTCATGTACAAAACAAGGAACTGGCTGTTTGCTGGTTGGTTGTCTATTTGTCTGTACTAGTTAGCTAAGATGACAATAAAGTTTTGTGGAGGTTACAATAAATCTCTTTTAGCAATGCAGTAAATCTTTTTTAGTAAACGTATAGAGAGATTTTTATTTGCTAGGTTTATATCATTCTATTACCCTCGTCGTCACCAAGCTACCAGTGTAAACCTTTCATGGATCGAAGCTTCCAATCAAAACTTATTTGGAAAACAAGAAAAGAAACATTCATGTACAAAATAAGGAACTGATTGTTTACTAGTTGGTTGTCTATTTGTCTATACTAGTTGGCTACGATAACAGTAAAGTCATCTAGAGGTTGCAGTGGATCTCTTTTAGCAACGTAGCAAATCTTTTTTAGTAAACGCGTAGAGGTTTTTATTTACGAGACTTATATCATTATGTTACCATCGTCATCACCAAACTACCATTAAAAACCGTTCGTGAATCGGAGCTTCCAATCAAAAGTTATTGCTAAAACAAAATAAAGACATATTTACGTACAAAACAAGTAACCGATTGTTTCCTAGTTGGTCATCTACTTGCCTGTACTAGTTGGCAAAGATGGCAGTAAAGTTTTGTAAAGGTTGCAGTAAATCTCTTTTAGCGATGAAGTGCATATTTTTTAGTAAACGCAGAGAGATGTTTTTATTTACAAGACTTATATCATTCTGTTACCCTTGTCGTTACCAAACTACCGGTGAAAACCGTTCGTGAATCGGAGTTTCCAATCAAAAGTTATTTTTAAAACAAGCAAAAAACATATTAATGTACAAAACAAGGATCTGCGTGGGTTTTACTGCCAGACTGGATAATACCGAGAGTTTTACCACCGATTGCAACATGTGCGCGTGTTTTACCGTCGATCCCACGCAGGAAGCGTGCGAGCTGATGTGCCTCGCGCAATGCAGCCTACCTGGGTGCACATGTGTGTATAAAAGGAAGAAAAACTTACGCTTTTTCTTGCTTCCACCCCCTGCAATATACCATTTAGTTCCACAGAGAGCTCCACAGCAACCTGCTCGAGGCGATGGATGATGACCATGGGTTTTCACTCTTGACCATACCATCTAACAAGAAGATTGATTTTTCAGTAAGCCATTAACAAGAAAAACTTAGAAGGAAACCTGATAGAACTTACTGTTTCAAAGTCTAGAGCGTGAACATCATTCAGGGTCTTGGATTTTGTTTGGCCTCCAAAAATCAAAAGTATTCTATCATTGTAAAGTGCAGCTACATGATTGGATCTTGGAGAGGGTCCAGCACCTCTAAAAAAATGAAATTATAATCAATAGGAGAAAAACACACGAAGTAAGAGAATGATTCTAACATCGAGGAGCTTCAATGCAAAGACTGTCAAACTGTGTTAGATTTGTAGATAACTATGGACTTTTGGCATTTCAAGGCATAGAGGACAAACCAAGTGACCAACTGAAGAAACATTCTTTCTTAGATTATTTTTTCTTTTCTTTGTGTATTGACATGGCAATTCTCTGAGTTCTAGACAAGGATGACTCACTTATAGTTCAAAGGAAGCCATGTTAAAGATTTCAGATCAAACATATGAAGGTCATGTAGTTTCTTCCCTTTGGCATCCTCGCCCCCAAAGAGAATTAAAACAGGACCTGCTCTAATCACTGTATGGCCACTTCGAGCCACCTGAAATTATTAATCAAGGAACAATCTCTTGTCATTTTGCATGAACATTTAAAGCAGTGTATAAATTAATGTTCAAATAAGTACCGGGATATCGCCCTTTGCTTCTATATACGACCAGAGCTCAGTTTCTGTGTTGAAGGTCCATACTGCAATAAAATAAATGATGAAGTTCTAATTATTTCTGCTGGAAGTTTGACAGGGAATCAGATAAATAAAACAGATCCATGAGTTTTGAGAATTAAATAGCAGTCTAACCTGATATCCGGTCAGATGGTGGCTCGCTTTTCCCTCCAACAAGAATGACATTCTTCCCCCATGGAACCTAAAATTAGGGGGGAAAGAGACTAATTGTTTTCTCATTTCAAATCATCAGTTCAAATAAGCCTTGCAATCACTGCCAGCCAGGTAAGACTATTGAAAAATAAAAAACATGGTGAAAGACAAACTAGAAGCAATGAATGCTAATAATTGTTTGCATACTTTTATTACTTCGCCAAGGACGCTATCAGAGTGCAACTTCCAGTAAAATTATAAAGATAAGGGACTCAGAACCCAAGCACACATCAATTGACAACATATACTACAATGCCATGTAAGAAATCGAAGAAAGGACCGTAGTGAGAGAACAATGAGCTCCAAGAAGTATACCAGACAATGACCTTTGCACGGTCGAAACTTCGGAGAACATCCACCTGGTGATACACGAACTTTAGGAGCCACAGAATCCCATGTAAGGTTGTCTAAGTTCAATATCTGAAGGATATATAAAAGATGAGATCATGAAGTTAGCTCAAAAGTTAAAATTGACATAAGGCCATGCAACATGAGCAGATGAGATCCTTGAGAAACATAACATCCATTACCTTCATATCATCCAGCAAATGATGACCAGAATCGCCACCAAAGACTATCATTTTGCTCCCTACCATGGCTGCTGCGTGCTGTTTAAAACATAAACAACATGAATGTGATACAAACTACAAAGACTTCAGAATAGAAACCGAATATTGATGAGAACATCACTCTAGTTTATATTTTTTTAACGGACAGTTTAGAATTTTTAAGATGGCTGCTTACGCCAAAACGAGGACTCGGTTTGTCCCCCTCCGTTGACAACACCGCCCAATTCTCCGAGTTTTCAAATGCACAGCCATTGAGATCAAAAGTATCAGATGAGCAGCGCCAAGCAAGGTCATCAGCACGGCCACTCACTGATGTGGTCACTGGGTCATCTCCCTGGACAAACCGGAAGAGCTAATAACCATTTAAATACATCGAAATACGACGACAGGATCAGAGAGCAAATGCAAAACAATTCAACCAGAAAAGCTCACATTGGGGTGACTGGAACGCTTGGTGGTCCGAGCAGGACTCCGGGATCCATGGAAAGGATCATGTAGATGTCCTTTGAACCTGTAGAAATGATAAAGCCACCAAAAGATAAGAGCAAACAGAAGGAATGTACAAGAAGGCATTTAATTAGGCAGCTTATGATTATAACTTGAAAGAAATGAAGCTGGGGTAAATGGTTCTAGTTCACCACAGTAATAAAATTTCAACCCCTCGTTATAGAAACAGGAATTGTACAAAAGAACAGGAAGGCTAATATTGCAAAGCAAGGCTAGGTTTACTAAATACCCCAGAAATTTACAGAAGAGTTCATCATGTTTAACAACAATCCAGACGTTTGGAGCTCACTGAACAAAAATATCTTAATAACGAAAAAAACACACCAAAGGAACTATTCTCTCTCTCTTTTGAGATAAAAGGACCAACCTTTTCGCACATAAAGCATTAAATCATCTAAATGGGGAAATGACTATGAATCAAATCAGGAAAACTAACTAAAATACCTCCTAAATGAAAGCTATGTCATACCGATCAACAAAAATGCCAAAGAAACAAATAACTACCCAGGTTCAGGAGAAAAACATGCATGGATAATAAAGAAGGTCTAAATTTATGGGCCAAATCAAGTAAGGTCACACCTCCCCAGCTTCATCCGGCGACGAGAGAAACCAAACATCTTCGGCATTGCGGTCTCTACAACTCCAAAATTTTTTTTCCGGAAACTGAATGACCACACTGAAGACTGAGCCCTACTAGCGCAATCTCTTCTCACCTGCAAACACGGAATGCGAAAAAGAAACAGGGTTAGTGGAGCAGTTGGGGTTGAGCACGACTAATCATGTCAAAAATATCCGGGAAAGGACAAATTTTTCCTTTTTAAAAAGGATGCCGCCTTTGGAACTTGAGCAAGAACAGCAAGACATCAAACAGTTGGGAAAAAATTCAGGAAAAAAGACAGAAATTTTGGGCAAATGGGACCAATAAACTACGCAACAACAGAAAAAAATAAATCAATCAAGAAGCACCACCTCTTCGGTTGGACCAAGAACAAGAACACTGCATTTCTTTTAGCCTCTCAAGAAGCACCATTGGCACAGCCAAGAAACAGACAGGCACATAAAAGTACGGAAAAAAGAATCAAAGAGAACACAAAAACCTACTTCTTGGATCGGAGCAAGAAGACCCTACGGAAACTGAGCTGCCGCAACATAAATTTGCACCGGGAGCAGGAGCTAGAGGAGCGTATATGGAGGCCCTGTAGCTACGGAGCGAGAGGCGGCAACAGTGACATTGACTTCTCGGATTGAGAGGGGAGAAAAGGATGGGAAGAAAGAAGCCTCTGAACTGGGCCTGCAACTCTGTGGAAAGTTTTACAGGAGGTGTGGTGTGGTGTGTGTGTGTCGTGTTTCGAGTGTGAGCGGCAGCGGCAGCCATGGAAAAGGTGATTCACTTTACTGTTATCCTGCATGAGAGATGAATTTACACTTTACACTTACAGCCTCCAAAATTTTCTCCTTCCTTGCGTTTATTTTTGTCCATTGGTGGTTTTGTTAGGCCATGGCGCCGTGGGTTCATTGAATTTACAGATTTTTGGACATGTTAAGAACTAAAAGAAATTGACAATGTGATAATTCTAGTGGTGAGTCATAGTGAGTTATGTGCCCATAGAATTTTTGTGTTGATTGTAAAAGGCTTGTAGCCTTCTTATCATGATAGGTGTCCTAATGTGAAGTCAATCTGATCAAAGATTTTGTTCTGTCAAACTGAAGGTAGTCACTCTACTTATCATTTTACAATCTATTTTGCTTCGAGATTTATTGTCAGCAAAACAAGGTTTAACGCGTGGAATACAGGTCAAACAAAAGAAATGCAAAGCTTGGAATTTTCTGCTAATATAGCGAGTGTGTGAAATGTATTTGCAGTATTGGCTACCTCGGATTCGTATTTGCAGTTTTAGCACAGATGCCGCACGGCCGCTGTGCGGCAACGCCTCCCGAGCCGCCACGTACGTCACCTCATCCCGCCCGCTACCACGCGCCGCCACCTCGGCCGTTGCCGCACGGCCATCATGTGACAACCATTGCTGCACAGCCGTCGTGCGGCAACGGCTCCCGCGCAGCCACGCGTCCTCACCACCGCAGCCACCCGGCGCTACGCACCCTCCCCCGGCCGTTGCCGCACGGCCACCATGCGGCAACGGCTCGCGGCCCGCCACGTGTTAGTTAGGGTTAGGTTAGTTAGTTACGGTAGTGAGGTTAATTAGGGTTAGTGATTAGGGTTTTGCGACGGTTTGTACGAATTTTTAAATACAGCAGATGAGTTCAAAAAATCATGAAATTTTACGTGGAGACTCCCGACATAGTATGCAGAGGAGATGCACTAGCAGAGTCTCCGCCGCTCGTTCAATCGTCACAGCGCTTCTCGGCGTGACGACGCCGTAAGACACTTACAACCTCTGATCATTTCTTTGACGACATTCGTACTCTTCGTTAGTGAACCTGTTATGTATGTCGCTACAGTTGGAGCGGGCGCAGCGTGTCCATCGCGCATCGGAGGCCGCCATCCGCAACCCAGATAGAATCCTGAAGGGATATAAAAAAAATTCAAGCACATCTCGGTGAAGATAAAGAAGATAATAAAGAACTTGAGCTGCGGTCGTTCGACGGACGACGTTCTGCGCATCGGGCAACAAGTGAGGGGTGTACTCACCCGCTAGGTCACCACGGCCTAGCACGTCTGGCTAGCGTTGTAGCGTTCCCCGTCGGTCATCCGCGGCCCAGGTCGGTAGGGAGGTAAGATATGTACAAATCCACATTCAGTTTTATTAGTTTTGCCTTACGTTCCGCTAACATCATGTCGTTCTCCCGCCGCAGGTCCGTCGGGATCAATCACTTTTGCCATCCGCACCTGGTACACAGACTGGTGCTCCCCCTCGGTCATTTGCATTTCACATCCGGGAGGTGCGAGGTTTTCAGTTTACGTCCAGAGTGTTTATTTGTACTAACATTGTTGGACCGAAAAGGCGACTAGAGGGGGGGTGAATAGGAGCACGCTCACTTTTTCCCAAAATAATGAATTCAACACAATTTCACTCCAATAGCTATTAGGAAGCTATGAAGATCAATATACCAGTACAGCGGAAGACTAGTATTGAATCCAATTAAAACCCCAAAGCAAAATCACAAAATCAACTAAGATTGCAAAAACTCAAAGCACGGGCGGTCTGACCTCTGGACCCAACCGGTCGGACCGATTGCCGGGCGGTCGGACAGCTGTTGTGCTGGCGGTCGGACCGCTCCAAAATCGGTCTGACCGGTGATGACGGTGGTCTGACCGTCCGACTCCAGAATCGATCTGCAACAGTAAAATCAGCCCGATGACGAAGTTACAATTAGGTCAAACTTTTGATTCTCAACTCCAATCTTTACAAAACTTTGCACACACCTTCTCTATGCTATTGAGGACCTATTCCAATCGAGTATTATGATAATTCTTGGAAAGATCTTGAGCAATTGCCAATTGAATAACAGAGGGTCTAAAACCGGGCAAGAACGAAAACTTGATCCTAATGCTTGTTCGTGAGAGATTGATGATCAAGATGATGCTAGATAGATTCACACATATCACAGCAAGCTAATTTACGTGAAAGAATCAATCACAAACTCGCGGATCAAAGAGAGCCCTAAAATCACGAAATCGAAAGCAAGAACGAAAAGAGACTTATCTCAAGCAAACCTTGCATAGATTAAGAACGTGATCGTCGCTGGATTACACCCACACCATCATGGATCAGTGGTCAATCCAAGATCACGGAATTCTCCTCAAACCATAAAGAGCCCTAGCCTCCACCTCAACTCCCCTAAGCCAATTAGGGTTTCGCAACAAAAAGAGGCGAGAGAGAAAGAGTCTGGGTGGTGCGACCACCACCTCCCCCTATTTATAGTGGAGGCCTAGACTCCTAGGGTTTGACTCCATTGGGCTCCCGTTAAGGCCCACTAACAAACGGGTCACACACGCACGCTTCGCAAAGCGCCGTCTTTAACCTTTTGACCTAAACCGCTTCACCATGCACCATGGTTTTGCCAATAGGTCACCCTTGTCCATCTTGTGTCACGCTTGAGTCGTTGACCTCACCCGGCATCGTCGATCGTTCTGGACCTCAACTCTCCAAGTCTAATCCCGATCCTCCTCGTCGTTGACCACCAAGCAACCTGCACAACCATAGACAAGCAAACACGAATTCAGGAACAAGTTCTTCACAACTTGACCCATGTTAGTCAAAACATGCATCATGCAAACCATATGCCACGATACCAATGACTTTGACCTAACAAATCAACATCGCCACGAAGTTGGCCGACGTTCAAGTCAATACTGGTCCGACCGCTCCCTGTGAGCCGGTCGGACTGCCCTCTGGCCGGTCGGACCGCTCCCTGTGAGCCGGTCGGACCGCCTTGGGACTTAGCCGATTTTCAACCCCTGAAAATCCGAAACCTACTGGAAACTTTAAACCAATAGAACTTCTTACTGGAGACTCCAAAAATCATGAGACCAAGTGCATTGGGATCCCCTCACTTGCCTACAACACCTATTTTTGGCCCAGCTCGTTTTGACCACTTTGGTCACCGCCGGTCCGACCGCCCCACATGGCCGGTCCGACCGATTTGGGACCGGTCGGACCGCCGTGCTAGGACCGGTCGGACCGCCCCTGTCCAGAATGCCTGACAATTTGTCGAAAACACGTGAAACGACAAACCGTAAACACCATTGCCAATTGTCACATCATCCTAAGATCTGGAACATATCCCCATGAAATCCACAATCTCCACCTTGATGAACACATTGGCAATTATCCAGAAAATGTAAGTAAGAGGTTTGAAAACGAGTTTACTCGCAGTTTTCGCACAAAGGCACAACTTGGTCCATAAGTAAGAAAAAGCAATGTAAATGACCAAGATAGCATCAGAATAGTATAGGCATGTGAGACAAGGCAAAAGTAATCATAAAAACTTTGATTTCCAGAAAAGGGTCAAATTTCTCACATAAGGTCCATATGAAAGAACAATTGTTCAATTGACCTATGATCATTGTGAGGATAAAAGAATGCAATTCAAGTTCAGAATATTCAATAAGACAATAAGAATGCAACTCAAGAACTCCCCCTCACTATGATCCTCAATTTTCAAAAACTTTCAAATTTTCAGTTACTCCCCCTTTGTAAAACAAAGATATATATATCTTCAAATTTCTCCCCTTTGTAAAATCTTCTCCCCCAACAAAGAAATATCTTCTCATTAACACATCTTCTCCAAATAAACAATAACAAAGAAATATCTTCTCATTAATTAACACATCTTCTCCCCCTTTGACAATGGATTCATCAAGGAATCACGCCTTTCTCTCATCCAGAGATAACCAATAGATGATAAAGAAAGAAGCAGAAATAAAAGAAGCATAAACAGGAGTATGTATGAAGTGCAATGGAGTGACTTCATTTTTGTATTTTTTAATTTTTGATTACAAGAAGCTTTGCAATTACCCAAAAGAACAAGCTAGTATCTCTAATATTGCACAAACAGCATATCAAGCCTGACAGCGCTAGCAAGATCATGGTAAGACATATATATCAAAGCTAAGCACAAAGGCTCAAAAGTAAAGCAGTAGATTTGATCAATTTAAGCAACGCTTCAAATTCAGCAAGTTCATCAACAGGATCCTAAAGTGAAATTGGCCATGTCAAAATGTCAAAGTGAGATAAAAAATCTAACAAAGACCACATTAAGAGTCAATCAAGTCCCGTATTGAATCATTTTGCTCAATATTTTGTAAGCACCCATTTGTCAACATTTTTCTCATTTGCATTGAATATTGAAGTTGACTAATGATCTAACTTAGTGACAAGATCCTGGACTAGGAGCCATCCACAAACTCATCCTAAGCTTCAACCAGAAGTTGATTAAAGGTATATCTTAGTAAAGAAGATCCCGGACTAGGAGCCATCCACAAACTCTTTCTAAGCTTCTACTGTAGGCGACAAATCTTGAGGTTCATGTCATTTATGACAAGCAGTCCCCATGAGATCGTCTGGTTCATCAAACTATCTCCAAGTTCATGTCATTTGACAAGCAGTCTCGTAAAAATAGTTTGGCACAATTTAAGCATAAGACAATCTTGATTTTCATTTTTCACATGAGCAGTTTTAGAATCTCAAGAACACAAAAGCTCAAGTAATGGTCAATTTTAGATCAAAGAGCTAACAAAGCAATTCTGACAGGGCCAATGTCACAAGAGGAGCACTAATTGCGCAACTCACTAAAACATCCACAAATTGCAATTTCTTAGTTCGAGTTGTTTTTAAAAGTTCTAGCTCATATAGCAAAGACTTAGCTACACATGTAAAAGCATGATAATTCTAGCAAGTCAAAGAACTAGACATGACATTGAGCAAGAATTGAAATACAAAAGCTCCAAAGGGTAATAGGCAAAGCTTCATCAATTTTAAAAGATAAGCAGAAAGACTTATATTACAATGCATCTTTTTGGATTTTTCATACCACTTGTTGTAACCACTTGTTGAATTTTTCATATGAATGCAATATGACACAATGAGATGCAATTAAAAAGCCTAAAAACCTAAAAAGTTCAAAAAGATCACTAAGTTCAGAAAAAGAACAATAAAAGATCAAAAGAACAAGGAAAGATCAGAAAAGATCAAACTCCCCCTCAAACCAACCCATAGGGATAAATTACCCTTAACTCACTTCTCAAGGTGGCAAACCTAGTTGGGTCTAAAGATTTGGTGAGGACAAAAACAAAAGACAAGAGAAGTGCCTAGTGGGTGACAAGCGCCTGAGGTACTCTTCCTATCTAGCCGACAGCCCGCACAAACAGGATAAGAAAAACCCCCGAATGGACAAGGATAAAGAACAGGAATATCAAATGCCATACACAGAGAGTAGAATATAAATACCTGAATATGAGCTTAAAGGCCTGGCGATGGGAAGTTCTCGGAGATGCTTGAAACCCGTCGACCGCGTGAAGGAGGTGAACCATCTTGAGTCTCCGGCAATATGACGTGAGCGATCGGTCGACAAAGCACGTGCCCTTCCTCTTTCGCGGCAATCTGAAAAATCAAGGCACGAAGAGCGATGTGTCTCGACATCAAGTTAGTTAAACAAGACTTGGGAACCCGATCTCGAGACACACGTCTGCGAGTAGTATGCAAAGCGTAGTGTTATCCTTGATTTCATCTAAAATTCTGTTATGAGCAATGTTTAAGTTAACATGGGAATTAAAGCGTCGGTGATCGGACCGGCGTTGTCTTTGGGTCGGGCCGGCGACCAAAACGGTCAGACCGGTGACCACCAGTGGTCAGACCGGCAGTCTGAAGAACATGAGAATTAGGATATGTAGAAACATGATGATTAGCATGTGAGAAAATCCTAATCGTGTTTATTCCTTTCGGTGTTATCATGTCTCATAAAAGCTCTAGGTTGCCTGAATGAAATTCTATCAAGATTTTTCCTATCATTTTTCAACCTACGCCAACAGAATTCAATCAAATGCCCACCTTTCTTACAATAAGTGCAATGGTACTTGGTACCACTAGAAGAAGCACCATTTGAGTTAATACAAGGTTGGGCAAAACCTGCAGATTTAAAGGATGTTTTTGCAGGTTGGGTTTTGAATTCAATTAAACCTTTTTCCAAGACTTGAATGACTTTTGGGTTTGAATTGTCTTGAAAAGAATTGAATCCTAAACCTTGCTTCTTATAAGGAGTTTTAGACTTGTCAAGAATCATGTTTAATTGTTTCTAACCTTTAGAAAATTTCTCTAATGTATCATGAAGGTAAGCATTTTCCTTTCTCAAGTTAACACAAGCATCACAAGCTTTATTCATAGATTTCTCCTTATACAAAGCAATTTCAAGCTTAAGAGTGGAACAAGAAGCACAAGTAGTATTTTTAATATTGTCATTAAGCTTAGCATATTTGACTCTAGCAGCTTCTAAGATATCTTTGATTTCACGTTCTTTTTCTAAGCATGAAGTGCAAGGGCTAGAATCAATCACATCAGAAGCAATCAACTTGCTAGACTCTAAACATTTTTCACAAGGAGCAGATTTAATTTCAATTAGCTCAGTTCTAGCATTTTCAAGTTGTTGTAAAGCAATATTGTGAGCGATTGCGGTTTAGCCAATTCGAGTGCATATCATGACAAGATAAACATTCATCAGTTCAAGAGTCTTAACATTTGCAAGTTCTAGTTTTAGTTTACCAATTTTTGACTCTAGTTTCTTATTTTTAGTCATGACAAATTCTAGCGCTTCATCTTGACTAAGCACTTGCTCAACTATAGAATCATATTTAGCGTAAAGCTCATCATAAGAAAAGATACCTCATCATTATCAATGTCGTCGGTGTCGACCATAAAGCACATACCGTGAAGTCTTTGGCCTTCCCTTTCTTGTCCTCTTCGCTCCCGAGTCCACATCGCTAACGGATTGCTCTCCAAAGCGCAAGGACCCGGTGAGCGGCCTTTATGAGCTTGACACATCATACTGAATTATTCTCATGAGGCTTCTTCCAAGTGTCTTCTCCTCCTGTGCTTACCCTTACCTTTTAGCTTGGGGCAATTGGCGGATGTGGTAAAGCTCTCCACACTCATAGCAAGTAACAGACCACCTCTCTTTTATTTCTCACATTGTTGTAAGCCCGTGTGAATTTTTTAGCTAAAAGGCTAACTCAACCTCGTGGATATTCTCAAGCTCCTCTTCATGAATAGCGATAAACAAGCAAATGAAAATCGGAAGAAGATTCAAAAGAATCATCAGAAGCCTTTTTGAGAGGATCTGCTACCAAAGCTAAATTATCTTTATTGGGATGATCAACTCTTTTAATTTCATGAGTCTTGAGTTTACTATAAAGCAATTCTAAAGTAAGACTCGAAATGTCAACATTTTCTTCTATAGCAGTAGCCTTCATCTCCCACTCCTTGGTGTTGATTGCAGCCAAGAGGTGGGTGGCATTTTCAGATTGAGAATATTCAATATCAACAGCTTTCATTTGATTAATCACTTTATTAAAACGACTGAAAATATCACCGATGCTCTCTCCAGGACGCATCTCAAATTTGTTATAATCACGCTTATAGATTGTTTGGCGCACTTTCTTAATTTGGGACGAACCCTCATGATATGTTTCGAGAGTGTTCCAAATCTCGTGCACAGTAGCAAAATTGCAAATCCTATCATATTCTTGTCTACCAAGCACACCATATAAAAGATTCTTGACCTTGTTGTTGTTAGCCAAAAGAACCACAGAAGCAGGAGTTTCAACCTCAGGAATAATGAGCGGGGATCGAACAACGTCCCACATAGCTTGTCCCTCGCTCTCAAGGAATACTCGCATACGATTCTTCCAATAGGTATAGTCTTATCCATTGAACATATGCGGTTTTGTAGAGAATCTATCCATCGCCAAAGTTCAGTGACCGGTTAAGATCAAGATTGAACTAACCGGGCTCTGATACCACTTGTTGGACCGAAAAGGCGACTAGAGGGGGGGTGAATAGGAGCACGCTCACTTTTTCCCAAAATAATGAATTCAACACAATTTCACTCCAATAGCTATTAGGAAGCTATGAAGATCAATATACCAGTACAGCGGAAGACTAATATTGAATCCAATTAAAACCCCAAAGCAAAATCACAAAATTAACTAAGATTGCAAAAACTTAAAGCACGGGCGGTCTGACCTCTGGACCCAACCGGTCGGACCGATTGCCGGGCGGTCGGACCGATTGCCGGGCGGTCGGACCGCTGTTGTGCTGGCGGTCGGACCGCTCCAAAATCGGTCTGACCGGTGATGACGGGCGGTCTGACCGGCCGACTCCAGAACCGATCTGCTTGATAAAATCGGCCCGATGACGAAGTTGCAATTAGGTCAAACTTTTGATTCTCAACTCCAATCTTTACAAAACTTTGCACACACCTTCTCTATGCTATTGAGGACCTATTCCAATCGAATATTATGATAATTCTTGGAAAGATCTTGAGCAATTGCCAATTGAATATTAGAGGGTCTAAAACCGGGCAAGAACGAAAACTTGATCCTAATGCTTGTTCGTGAGAGATTGATGATCAAGATGATGCTAGATAGATTCACACATATCACAGCAAGCTAATTTACGTGAAAGAATCAATCACAAACTCGCGGATCAAAGAGAGCCCTAAAATCACGAAATCGAAAGCAAGAACGAAAAGAGACTTATCTCAAGCAAACCTTGCATAGATTAAGAACGTGATCGTCGCTGGATTACACCCACACCATCATGGATCAGTGGTCAATCCAAGATCACGGAATTCTCCTCAAACCATAAAGAGCCCTAGCCTCCACCTCAACTCCCCTAAGCCAATTAGGGTTTCGCAACAAAAAGAGGCGAGAGAGAAAAGAGCTGGGTGGTGCAGCCACCACCTCCCCCTATTTATAGTGGAGGCCTAGACTCCTAGGGTTTGACTCCATTGGGCTCCCGTTAAGGCCCACTAACAAACGGGTCACACACGCACGCTTCGCAAAGCGCCGTCTTTAACCTTTTGACCTAAACTGCTTCACCATGCACCATGGTTTTGCCAATAGGTCACCCTTGTCCATCTTGTGTCACGCTTGAGTCGTTGACCTCACCCGCATCGTCGATCGTTACGGACCTCAACTCTCCAAGTCTAATCCGATCCTCCTCGTCGTTGACCACCAAGCAACTGCACAACCATAGACAAGCAAACACGAATTCAGAACAAGTTCTTCACAACTTGACCCATGTTAGTCAAAACATGCATCATGCAAACCATATGCCACGATACCAATGACTTTGACCTAACAAATCAACATCGCCACGAAGTTGGCCGACGTTCAAGTCAATCTTGGTCCGACCGCTCCCTCGTGAGCGGTCGGATGCCTCTCCGCCGGACGGACGGCTCCTCGTGAGCCGGCGGACCGTCCCTGAGACTTAGCCGATTTTCAACCCCGAAAATCCGAAACCTCTCGGAAACTTTAAACCAATAGAACTTCTTCTTGGAGACTCCAAAATTATGAGACCAAGTGCATTGGGATCCCCTCACTTGCCTACAACACCTATTTTTGGCCCACTCGTTTTGACCACTTTGGTCATCGCGGTCCGATCAGCCCCATGGCCGGTCCGACCGATTTGGGACTGGTCGGACCGCCGTGCTAGGACCGGTCGGACCGCCCCTGTCCAGAATGCCTGACACTTTGTCGAAAACACGTGAAACGACAAACCGTAAACACCATTGCCAATTGTCACATCATCCTAAGATCTGGAACATATCCCCATGAAATCCACAAACATCGTGAGGCGTTGCCGCACGGCGGCTGTGCGACAATGGGCTACATGGCGGGCAGGGAGAGACCTCCACACGGTGACCGTGCGACATCGGTGCTAAAAGCTAAAATTGCAAAGACGAGTCCAAGGTGGCCAATACTACAAATATGTTTCACAAAGTTGCTAGATTAGCAAAAAAAAATTCCAAATCTTGCAAATGTTTCTCGATAAGCTAGCAATGCTAATACCGACTACACAATTATAGACCCAGTTAAATACAACTTATTTTTTGGATTTTTTTAATTGTGTGTCCTTGAGGTGGATAGCTAAAAAACAGCAAAACAAAAATGTGTTCGTGTGGATTCGGATCCTTCGCGGTAACACAGAGAACACTGTGTGAACGGTAGTTTGTGTGTATGGGATAATACTTGGCAGTGGTATTGTAGCACCAGGGAAATATTTACTCTAGCAACCGTTGTAGCTATTTCTATAGACATGCAATCTTTGATCGGCCGGTGACGACCACCTTCTGGCACGTGGCACTATAGCTTATCTGTATTTTGTCCTTCAATGGAGAGGATCGCTTCCATTCAGTGTCTATCTAGGAAGGAGTAGTTGTTTGTTGAATTTTTTAAAAAACAATATTATTTTAAAAGAAAATTATAACAATAAATAGTCGGTCTAAAAAATAACAAAAAAGGTTCCTGTCGCCCCCTGTCGCCGGTCCAACATCTTACCGTCAGTTGAACAGGCGATAGAAAGTTGAACAGTGCTCTTATCGCTAGTTGAATTGGCAACAGGAACATATCGCTAGTTGAACTGGTGACAGCAATCCAGCTATAAAAACCCTAAAAATTCACTCCAAAGCTCATTTTAAATCCCAAAAAATAGAAAAGGAGGGGGAGAGGAAGAGAAGAAAGGTAGCAAAGCTATGCCAATTCATCGCAAAGGAGAGATAGACGAAGCATCGGATCCGATCGATCATCTTGTAGGTATTTTTTTTGAAACTTTGTACATTATGTCAAAACATTGTCGGTTAGCAAACAAAAATAGCGACATAGAATTTAGTAGATTAGATAAATATAGTCCAATTATGTAGTACATCATTTGAGCTGTGTACGAGGTAAGTAGAGCGTAATCTAAATAATACCAGTTTTATTTAGCTCCATATTTGTGTGCGGTAATTATATTGTTAATACCATAAATTATTTTTAACTAGGAAACTAGCACGACACGTTTTAAAATTAAAAGGAAAATTTGCAACAGCCAATTAGGGTAGGTAGAGCCTAATCAAAATAATAGCAATTTTATTTTGCTCTCCTTTTGTGCGCGGTAATTATATATGTAATGCCGGTAATTAATTTTAAACTAAGAAAATAGCATGGCACATTTTAAAATTGTAAAGAAAATCCAGAGCAACTAATTAGGGTAGGTAGAGCCTAATCAAAATAATCTCAGCTTTATTTAGCTCTCTATTTGTGCACAGTAATTATATTACTAATATCGAAATTAATTTATAACCGGAAAATAACATGACACGTTTTAAAATTGTAAGAAAAAATCCAGAGCAGCTAATTAGGGTAAGTAGAGCCTAATCGAAATAATCTCAGCTTTATTTAGCTCCGTAGGGTAGGTAGAGCGTAATCCCAGCTTTATGACTTATCACTTAAATTTGGTTTCTAGTTGTGGTTGGTAATTATTTTGCTAATGATGCTTCATATTATCTTATTACATATTTCGTAGTGTTTACAATGTATGCACTTAATTTTTAGGTATGACGGACCAGGCCACGCTGCTGAGTGGTCATACGAGTTGCTTGACCCGGTGATTGACCTACATCACCGTAGCCGCCTCAGTACCATCCTCCCCCAGGGAGGGCAAGGCGTCGATTGACTTTGGCGCGTTGCTGCTGCGCACGCCCTACAAGGCATGGATGTTACACCCAAGCTAGGTGTTGAGGTACGTGTTGTTGCGATATTTGTGTACTCATTTGTGTCTTGACTACTACGTGTGGACTAACGTTCGCTCGTACCTAACCCGACGCAGGCTGGGGGCGGCAAGCCTCCTTCTGCTGGCACAGATGATGGAGGCGATGCGGGAGGACGACCAGGACCATGGTCCTGGTCGTACGTCCAGGCGTTTTCCATTCGATCGGGCCCTATTGACGGCGTTAGTCGACCGGTGGAAGCTGGAGACACACACGTTTCACCTTCCGTGCGAGGAGATGGTGCCGACGCTGCAGGACGTGAGCTTCCTGACCGGATTGTCCTACATAGGCTTCCCCATGGTGGCGTGACATCCCGACCATGTGGCGCACAGAGCTCCTGGCGAGGTTCCAGGACATGCTACTGCCGGGCAGCGATTACCACGAGTTTAGCAGCCCGCACGGGGTGACGCTGGGGTGGATCTGCCAGTTCTACGTAAGTCTTCATAAATATTGTCCTCTCGCATTAATTCATTCATGAACCTTGCTGATGTGTATACGTCTTCTTGTAGCCTGAGCGTATGGCGGAGGACGCACCAAACGAGATGATGAGGAGGCACTTCGAGGCCTACCTGCTATGGCTGTTCGGGTTGGTCATGTTCCTGGGGTCTCACAACGACAACGTCGACAAGCACCATATATGGTACGCACATGAGCTCGCAGACTGGCCGGTGGAGGAGATTCAGCCCTACGCCTGCGGTCCGACTGTGCTGTGCGCGATGTACCGCGTACTATACGACGCATGCCGCCGGACCCAGGACAGCTCCAACCTCTAGATGCCCGCTACTTCCTCTCTAGATGCCCGCTACTTCTGTAGTTGTGGTCCTTCGAGTGCTTCCAGATTGGATGTCCACAGCTAGACTTGGGAGCGTACACGGTTTGCCTGTACGCCGAGGACGACGATGTGGACTGGGTGCCCATGATGTGGTGCCGCCAACGGGTTAGTTTCGTGAACATTTATTATTTTCTCATAATGCAATCACAATTTCATGTGCTAAGTTTTCCTTTGGTCTATTCCACAGGTGACCTACACACCGATCACCACGCAGGGGTCGTACTCGGACTACATCACGATGTTCAACCAGCTGACGAATGGTCGCATCATCTGGAGACCATACACTCAAGAGAGGGTGTACGCGCGCGCGGGACTGTTCAGCCTGTGCACGCGAGACTACGTGTACTGGTACACACGGAGGGCCTTGGTGCACGAAATCTTCGTGGAGGGGTACCAGGTGGCATGGTTCATGCACCAGTTCGGTCTGCGACATCAGGTCCCAACCCCTTGGGCATAGCGGTTGTCGGCCCACGTCCATAGGTAACTTCGCGCTTTACTTCTTTAGTACAATCTGTGTTATATACATACAAAATAATTGTCTTGCCGTCCACAGGTACACTGGGAAGGGAGTACGTGGTACTACCACCTGGGCGGGGAAGATGTTCCCTTGTGTTGAGGGCTGGCTTAGTGCCTACGGCGACATCATCCTGGAGGATGCTCACTACGACCCCACGGAGCACGAGGAGTACATGGAGTGGTACGCCAGTTGGACGAGGTTGTGCTGCGTCCGGGTCGTGGTCAACCCACCATGACATGAGGCTGCAACGTCCGACACGTACCTCACCTAGCTGGACTCCGCATTCCACCACTTGGTACATATTGAACGGTCCGTACTTCATATTTAATTCGCTAGATTTAGGTTTCTAACTTGTTGATTATGTGTACAGGTGGATCTACACTGAGAAGTCCTCGAGTTGACAGCCTCCACACAACAGATGTCGCTAGGGGGACATCAGAGAGATCCAACATCGCATCGCAGAAAAGGCGAGGCGAGGGATCCAGATCGTAACTTGTTGCACTGTGAGGGACCCGGTGGACCCACCAGTGCGTGGGCGAGTGGTCAGCCATGGTGGCTCACGGCCACGGGCTCCTCCCTCGGACATGGCAGGTGGGTCCTCATGCCACCGTGGTGGGAGCTCATCGGGACAGTTTGTAGGTGAGCATGACACATTCACTTCCGCTTCTTTATTTCAAACTCTACTAGTTACTAACGACAATCTTCTCTTGCAGGTCCTCAGTTCCACCAATACACATGGTATGAGTACGCGGAGTCGTCTGTGGCTTCCTTTGCGGTACCAGGTATGACTACCTTGCTTGATTGTGCAATGCCCTATTTTCGTGGTTTTTCCATGATTGCATGTGTAACGTAATGTTTCACAGGTCGTGCACCGTATTGGGACGAAGCGGACTTGTCGTACGATTAGATATTCACCGAGAACTTCTACTTCGACGAGGACCAGGTCTCCGGGGGGCTTCTCAGCTGCATGGTGCATCGGAGCCGACCCTACCGACGCAAGACCTTGACCTCGCGACAGTCATACCATGTAAATATTAATTTTTGTACAACTATAGTTATGCTAGTATCGTGTTTCATCATATCTTTTTGGCGTGCACATCCTGCACCGCCCTATGTCTATGCCTTGACTCCCCCACGGCACCTGTATGAGACGTGACCCAACGAGATAGCTTTGAGCAGTGACGTGACCCAACGAGTCAGCTTTGCGCAGAAACGTGACCCAATGAGACATCTTTGTGCAGAGACGTGACCCAATGAGACAGCTTTGCGCAGTGATGTGACCCAATCAGTCAACTTTGCACAGCGGTGTGACCCAATAAGACAGCTTTGTGCAGTGACGTAACCCAACGAGTTAGCTTTGCGCAGTGACGTGATCCAACGAGTCAACTTTGCGCAGAAATGTGACCCAACGAGACAGCTTTGCGCAGCGACGTGACCCAACGAGACAGCTTTGCGCAGAGACATGACGCAGCGCTGCCACACGATTCCTCCTTGGGGCCTCTGCCTCGCAGACGTGAATTTCTCAACCGAATTACAATTCAGCTGCGTACGCAGGGCCGCCTCAGCCTATAAGTATTACCCATTCCACGGCGGGTTCTCCTGCATCAATACTTCAACACAATCTCGCTCAAATGGAGAATCAATGGGAAGAGATCCGTGAACTCGCAAGGTGTGTTGTGGCCCTAGATGAATAAAGGGTGCGTGCCAGGAGGGCACCTCCCCGCAGATGACACCCCCATAGCAGCAACCCCTACAGGAACATTCCAACCAAGGCTTAGCCGCAAAACCCGCCCGAGGGGGAGACGCTGCCCCTCTGTTGGTGCAGGGATACATGCAAGTTCTTCAAATCCAAGTAGTGGCTCAGCCTAGGCGTGTGTTACTAGGGTTGCGTGAACTACTCCTCTGACTATCCCGACTGCCGTTGGGACACGAGCAACTATCGGCAGCCAGTAAGGAGCAGTTAGAGTATGTTCCCCTACTATTTCTCTTTCAAAGTACGAACTAACAACCTCTCCCGTCTACCAGTAGTCCCCGGATCCGCTATGTGGTTACCGCAAGTGGATCGACCAAGAGATCCACCCACGCGACTAGTGACAAATCGACTACGAGGAATGGGATGCCAAAAGGGCCCACGAGATCCGGGAAGAGGAACACCGCAATGATGAGCAAAAGGAGTGTATCCGTCGGGAGACAAAAGCTCATCTCGGGGCGTGCAGGCGCAGGGATCGCGAGGCTCGCGAGAGGGAGCGTGAGAAAAAGAGGGAATTGGCGGCTGAGGCCAAGACGGCTGACGTGGAGTACAACACTGAGCTCGCAAGGAAGGGCAAATGACCCCGGTCCACGCAGTAAGTCAGTCCATTCCGTAGTAGTCCTCCATCCTACCCGCCATATTTTTTACTATCCCTTAAAGGCATGTATACTTACATGGTCCGGATACTTGTGTCCTAGTGTACCTTAGTAGTAGCGAGAATAACTAAAACAATTGGTGAACCATCATGCCATGTGACCATGTGTAATTTTCTTCTGTCTACGGACTCTAATGTATTTCTGGTTCTTTGCCTTGCACTTTAACTTCGATCCATGCAGTAAATTTCCTAGTAACAAAAAGACAAGATCGTGTAAATGTGAACAGAAGACAGAGGGACAAGCACAACCCCAACTCCTCCCACGAGTTGGTAAGGAAGATAAAATCATGTGAATTTGCCATTACTCAAAACTACGACATATCACACTGATATTATATAACATTGAGTAAAACGTCATAACACTCATTTTTTTACAAATCAAAGTGATATTCCAAAACATTGGTAATCACATATTACAACTGTCTGTGCTTTCCTGTGGCCACAACCTCAACTTCCCCCATGTGGACTACCTCGAGTCGGGCGGCTGGATGAGCTCCGCGCGGCGACGACCGGAGTGTCGATGTCTCCGTCATCCTGAGGATTTCTCGTCAAGCATTTCTTGAAGGTGTGCTCACACTCCCTACAAATAGAGCACTTCTTCGTACGACGTCTGGCTTCTGTTTCGTCCATATCACTCTTGATGTGTTGTACCTGTCGCCAGTTGACCCTTCCCTTCAGCCTTTCAATGTTCACAGTCGAGATTAGTTGTTCTCAAGTCGGATGGACAGTGAAATGGCCAACCATAGCGTAAAAATATACCTCTGCACTTCATATTTGCATCACCTCCTCATTGTTGAAGTAATCAAAGAGGTACTGTCCAGGATGCTGCACCACCATGGAACATGCGGCCCTCACATGGGAGCAGGGCCTATGCAAAAGAGGTGTCTTGTTTCCCATTTGCTCGGGAGGAGTTTCATCCATCTGGTCGGGAGGGGTTTCAACCATCTGGTCGGAGGGCGCTTCGACCATCTGGATGGAAGGAGCTTCAACCATCTTGTTGGAATATAGGTTCATCCACATTATTAGGCGGGGAGTTCGACTATCTAGAGGTTCGACTATACCCCAGGTTGGAGGAGGTTCGCCCACCTGAGGGGTTCGACTACAACTTGGGTCTACAATGCATTTTGTCATTCTAGCAATGCTTTCGCACATCTAGAGTGAAAATGAGCATCTAGTGGCCACTAGGAGCGTACCAGTAGGACGCGAAGGAAGCAAGTTAGCAGGAGATGGTCTGGCGACGAAAGTCTACGACAGTTGAAGAGGCTCCAAGTGGCGGTGATGGCCGACGGGGTCGATCCGACTGCCTGGCTACTCTGGTCGAAGGGGAGGAAGAATGAGGTCGGCGGCAGCTCCTGTGAATACAGAGTGGAACCAAATGAGGGGAACCGCCTCTGGGGTCAGGGAACAAGAGCTGACGCATTCAAGATGAAAAGGGCTTCACTCATGGTGCCAATGCTGCTAGCGATGCCGTGGAGGCGCCGGGCCGAAGCGAGCACTCAAGCCTTACCTGGAGCTCAAGCTCTCTTGAGGAATTGAGGAGTGGGAGAAACTAGCTCTCGTGGCGTGGAATGACAACGAGAGGGCTTGGGGCTGTTATTTATAACTGCAAGGGTGGAGGTCGTCCAGGGCATGCGCTGCATCCAGCGCTGCGCAGTACCACGGAGTGGTTGGCGATATCGACAGAGTCGGCATCATAGTGCAGCGGTGTGACGGGTTGAGCGATGACGCTTAATGGGTGAGTGACGGCGGCTGCCAGTGCACACGCCTTGTCACATCGGGGCATCCGAACTCGGCAAGTGTCGACGCCAGCAGGGAGAGGACATACTAACCCGGGTCCACTCTAAAGACTACGACAAAGGGCAGTCTTCGGTCGCATCGGGTTTGACTGGCACCCGACTTGGGTCTGCTCGGATGTCCACGACCAGAGCGCAGTCTCGGTTGGACTGGTTTGGCTGGGTCACTGGTTGGAGGAACAGTGCACAGTGGATGCTTCAAGGCAGTACTACGGTACACAGAGGGGGAAGAGAAGCTACCACGACCAGCCAGGGGGCTCGGTGGCTTACGGGCTTCATGCCTGCTGTCAAGGAGACAAGGGGAGATAGAGAAGGGCTGGGGATAAGAAAATGAACTTTGCTTTTTAAGAATTTCCCTAGAGATGATAGATCCCAATCTAGTATTTGTTAACCAGATCTAATTGGCTCTTGAACATGATTTGATTCTAGGGTTTATGTCTTAGGGTTCACTTGTGTCTTCAAAGAAGAGAAATGCAGCTAAAATAATTCTCAATAATGCTGGCAAAAAGCATGGTAATAGATGACACATGAAAAGTTTTTAAAATCCCATATTTTTGTATTAAGATATTTTTAGGGTGTTACAGTGAGAGAGAGAGAGAGAGAGAGTTCATGGAGAATACATGTAACAAAGGCCATACTTTAGTTCTGTATTCATATGTAACGTACTTTGGTTCTTATAGTGAAGTATACAATTACGCACTCATGTCCCCTGAAATTCTGTATGTGGAAAAATTACAGCACATACTTGTGCAATTAGTACTCCATTATTCTCCTTTGCAACTAATAACTCATCGATTAACTAGCGCGTCGTAGCGTGCACTCGTGGGTAATCCTCTCGCGATTCGTTCCGCGGTATCCTTTATCCTTGCGGGATCACTATAGAGCACTTCCAGTAGGTGTCACCCCTTAGGCTGAAATGTGTGCACTCGCTAAGGGCATCTCTCTATTTTACACTTCACGTCGTAGCATCTTGGGTTAGACTTGACGACTGCGAATGTGCACTACACTGATAAGACCCATAATTTAACCGCCTCCTACACGACCTCTTTGCATTTGTACACAACTCCTTGCCTGACCTCGCTCTGGTCGTACTCCCACGGCACACGGGGGAGCCTTTGTTGATGACGAGGTTTTCAAACTGGTATGCGTTCCACCCGGATGGAACCGCCAGCTAGTCCACTCATCCTCGTCGTCAGATCCTTCATTTTTGACAATGCATTGTAGTCTTGGGATTCCGGATCCATTCTTTACACTATAGCTTCCAGCTCATCACCCTCGTCAGCAAGGCCACTGGCCTGCTTGACTAAAGGAGCTACTTCTCCAGGGTTTTTGTCGACATCATCAGTAACTCCGAGAGCTTCGGGCACTGTGTGTGCCGCGCTGTGACTTGAGTCACCGACTTCTTCTTCGGCATCACAACATCTTCTTGTTCAGCTGCGGATGCAGGAGTGAGCTTGGCATATGCCTAGGCTAGAAGGACCAAATCTCACCCTCCCTCCCTCGCCACGCGTAAATATGACTGACATAACTTTGTTCCCTTCAGCTGCACTAACTCACAATACGTGGGCTGTGTTGCTTGGGGGGCAAGGCAAACTCAATCTTAGATCATACACAACATGGTCCACTTAGAATGTAAGAAACAACCACTGCATCATAGCGCCTCATGTACGCCCCTCTGCTCTTGGCAGGGGCACGGTCGCCGATTGGAAATAACGCAGATCAATCCTCTCGGGACCCTCTAGAATAGTCCTCGGACCGTAGTAAATTTTGAAATTAGTGACGTCTGATATAATTGACGCACTGCACCATGAAAGAATATTTTCATGATTAACCACATATCTAAAACAAGACTACCAACCGAAAAGAATTATGTACAATATACTGCATTACGCAACCGTACATCCAAAACTATGTAATCTATTCGGTTCAAAAATTACCTCACAGGTGGGCAACCGGATAGGCAGCGTTTCGCTAGCTTCTCTCATCCCTTCAACTTCTCTTCATTCCCTCCTCTTTTTTCTGAATAATAATAAGTCATGTGCCAAATTTTAGAGTTTTATGGAGTTCTTATTGGGGAAAGAGTCTTTGTTGCTAGTTGAACTAGTGACAGAGAGTTGGATAGGCGACAGGAGTATGTTACTGGTTCAACCGGCGACATAAACTATTTGTTGTAACTTTTTTGGGCTAATTATTTGTTTATTTTTATTATTTAAAAAAGTTCGCTGTTTGTTAGGGCTGCATTATGATTTTCCTTGAGACAAGGGCATGTGGTGCCTGATTACCTCAGTCGTCACAGAGTTACTCAGTACCCGTTGTGGTCTGAGATATGGGAAAGCCTGTCGGCCTCAATCACTGCTCTGAAGTCTGAACCTTGTGGACCAAATTTTGCACGGAAAACACTGAAACAAAAAGATAAGCATTGGACCTTTACTACTTTTTATATTGAGTATGCTAGAAAAATTTATATTGAGTATGCTAGAAAAATGTTGACATGTAGGAATCTTTCATGGTAAAAAAGGTTCCAGCATTTTTCTGTCCATTTTCAGTTTCACTTTCTTGAGAGAAAACAATATCTTACTTTTGCCTTTGGTCTTTTTTACTACTACTCCACTGCACTTCGTTTCACGTAGGCTGGATCTTGGAGCGTAGGGACAGCAGCAAGTAGCCGACAGCCGCATTAAATCCCATCTGACCATGCACTAAGTCAGGGGCTGTACAATAATCATATGCCCACACAGGATCTTCTGTGCCTGTGGCAAGCAGACTCATTGTGCTTGCTTATGAAAACATGTAGTACATGGGTCTTGGTAACACTCGCATAACAAACTAGTACAATTTTTTTTTAATAAGATCCACCACACACTAGTAGTAGTTTGATAAACAAAAGTGACATAAATTTGTGATTCGGTTTGGCAATTGTAAATTAATGCATAAATAGCCTTGCTATATGACAACTTGGTTAAGTACATTTGTTGCATGTAGGCTAGTGTCATGCAATTTCTTTTGGACAAACTAGTGCTAAGTACTATGCAATTCACAGTTTTTTTAAATCCAATCTCAAATATTAAAGTGAGATGACAAGCAACTACTAGTACTAATAATAATAATGATGATGCCCACAAAAGATGCTGAGAGGACATGCAAGGACCAACCATGACCAGTATACCAAGGGACAAAACAACTGGTTGACAAAGATGCTCTCTCTTGCTTGGTCAGCCACACCCCACCATTGATCAGACATCAAACGGTCCAGATGAATCTTTAGTTATTATTTTTTCTTTGGGAAACCAGGTGGTCTAGATGAATTTTCTGCTAGGACAATGCATGGCCATCCTGCATTATATGTAGGCTAGCTCTCCAAGTCTGTTTCCATGGACCTTGAGCATGGGTGATGGGCCCGGGATGGCAGAAGCAAATGATTAGCTTCCATTCGGAATAATCCCATATTTAGAACGTACTAAGTACAGGCATGATCGATGGTGATTGGTCGCATTCAACTTTCATTTGGAGTTAATCACCAGGATGACCTCGCTTGTTTTGGCTTCTTTTACCCACTCCTTGTTCACGAAACAAGAGAAGATTGTTGGTATCTTCTGTAGTGCCGTTGACCGTTCAAGATGTAGCGTACAACCAACCATGCGCATTTGTAACCAAGATCGTTGTAGCGGTCATCACACGTGTGGCCTGAATACGTGGCACGTGTGGCTTGGTCACCAGGCGTATCAAAATGGCAAATCACGTGTTTGGACAGCATCAGGAACAGGCGGATTCAGCCACGGTCTAAGTCTCGAGTCGGATTAGCTGTTTTTTTGTTGAACTCGAATTTATAGTAAGTTTTTTAAGAGATTTTTATAGACTTTAACGTCTGTAAGATTTTCGAGCATTAGGTAATAGTCCACTCAGTCTAAAGACTAGATCTGCCCTAGATAGGGTGTTGTGGGAGGGCATACATGATGCATGTACATATCGAAACACTGTCACAAGACAGGAAGGCTGCTTAACCTCTTCGTCTACCTTTAGTGAACGACAGAGCTCCTGGTTAATTTTTTAAAAGGAAACAGTGCAAGCATACATATTAATCGATGAGTTATTAGTTGCAAAGGAGAATAATAGAGTACTAATTGCACAAGTATGTGCTGCAATTTTTCCACATACGGAATTTCGGGGGACATGAGTGCGTAATTGTATACATCACTATAAGATCCAAAGTACGTTACATATGAATACAGAACTAAAGTCTGGCCTTTGTTACATATATTCTCTATGAACTCTCTCTCTCTCTCACTCACTATAACACCCTAAAAATACCTTAATACAGAAATATGGGATTTTTTTAAAAAAAAATCATGTGTCATCTATTACCATGCTTTTTGCCAACATTATTGAGAATTATTTGAGCTGCATTTCTCATCTTTGCAGACATAAGTGAACCCTAATACATAAACCCTAGAATCAGAATCATATTCAAGAGCCAATTAGAACTGGTTAACAAATATCAGATTGAGATCTACCATCTCTAGGGAAATTCTTAAAAGCAAATTTCATTTTCTTATCCCCAACCCTTCTCTGATCTCCCCCTGTCTCCTCTGACAGCAGGCATGAAGCCCGTAAGCCACCGAGCCCCCTGGCTGGTCGTGGCAGCTTCTCTCCCCCCTCTGTGTACCGCAGTATCGCCTTGAAGCATCCATTGTGCACTGTTCCTCTAACTAGTGACCTAGCCAAACCGGTGCAACCGAGACCGCGCCCTGGTCGTGGACGTCCGAGCAGACCCAAGTCGGGTGCCAGTCAAACCTGAAGCGACCGAAGACCGCCCTTGGTCGTTGTCTTCAGAGTGCACCTGGGTCAATATGTCCTCTCCCCTACTGGCGTCGACACCTGCCGAGTTCGGACGCCCCGATGCGACAAGGCGTGTGCGCTGGCAGCCGCCGTTGGTCGCCCATTAAGCGTCATCACTCAACCCGCCACACCGCTGCACTATGATGCCGACTCTATCGATATCGCCGCAGCATCGGATGCAGCGCATGCCCCGGACGATCTCCACCCTGCGACTATAAATAGCAGCCTCAAGCCCTCTCGTTGTCGTTCCACGCCACGAGAGCTAGTTTCTCTCATTCCTCCCTTCCTCAAGAGAGCTTGAGCTCTAGGTAAGGCTTGATCGCTCGCTTTGGCCCAGCGCCTCCACGACGTCGCTAGCAGCATTGGCGCCATCAGTGAAGCCCTTTTCATCTTGAATGCGTCAGCTCTTGTTCCTCGACCCCAGAGGCGGTTCCCCTCATTTGGTTCCACTCTGTATTCACAGGAGCTGCCGCCGACCTCGTTCTTCCTCCCTTCCGACCAGAGTAGCCAGGCAGTCGGATCGACCCCGTAGGCCATCTCCGCCACTTGGAGCCTCTTCAGCTATTGTAGACTTTCGTCGCCAGACCGTCTCCAGCTAACTTGCTTCCTCCGCGTCCTACCGGTACGTTCCTAATGGCCACTAGAGGCTCATTTTCACTCTAGATGCGTGAAAGCATTGCCAGAACGACAAATGCATTGTAGACCCAAGTTGTAGTCGAACCCCCAGGTGGCCGAACCTCCTCCAACCTGGGGTATAGTCGAACCTCTAGATAGTCGAACTCCTCCCCGCCTAATAATGTGGACGAACCTATATTCCGACCAGATGATCGAAGCTCCTTCCAACCAGATGGTCAAAGCTCCCTCCAACCAGATGGTTGAAACCCCTCCCGACCAAACGGATGTAACTCCTCCCAAGCAGACGGGCAAAACTCCTTGAGCAGATGGTCGAAACTGCCTTCGATCGGATGGTCGAAACTCTTTCCGACCGAACGGTCGAAACTCCCTCCGACTAGAAGGTTGAAACTCATTTCGACCAGATGGTTGAGACTCCTTTCAACCGCATGCTCGAACTTGTCTCGACCAATTAATCGAAACTCCCTCTGACCATATAGTCGAAATCCTACCCCACCAGTCAGTCAAAACTCCTTTCAACCAGTTGATCGAAACTACCTTGGACCAAATTGTCGAAACTTCCTCCAACCAGATAGTCAAAACTCGTCTAGACCAATTAATCAAAACTCCCTCCGACCATATAGTCTAAACCTCTCTCCATTAGTCAGTCAAACTCCTTTTGACCAGTTGGTCGAAACTCCCTTTGATCAGATAGTCAAAAACTCATTTCAACCAGCTCGTCGAAACTTCTTCGACCAGTTAGTCAAAAACTAGTTTGATCAAATTGTCAAAACTTATTCGATCAGATAGTCAAAAACCCCCTTCCGACTAATAGTCTAAACACATTCGACCAATAGTCGAAACACCTCCAACCAGACAGTCGAAACTCCTTCGACTAGTTAGCCGAAAAACCCCTTTGACTGATAGTCGAAACTTCTTCGACCAGTTAGTCGAAACCCCTTTCGACTAGATTGTCGAAACACATTCGACCAATGGTCGAAACACCTTCGACCAGGTAGCTGAAACTTCTTTCGACCAGTTGGTCGAAACTCCTTCTTGAATAGTAGTCGAAACAATGAACAGTAGTCGAAACAATAAATAATAGTCGAAACAATGAGCAGTAATTGAAACCATGAACAGTACTCGAAAATCTTCTTGACCAAGTATTCGAATCTCGTCTCGGCCAAGTGGTCGAAACTAGCAACAGAACTCGAAAGCCCTCTCGACCATGTATTGAACCCATTTCCGACCAGGTGGTCGAAATCTTGAACAGTACTCGAAACAATAAATAATACTCGAAAACCCCTTCTTCTAGGTAGTCGAAACCCCTCCGACCAAGTGGTCGAAACACTAAGCAGTACTCGAAGCCAAGAACTCGTACACGGGCTAGCCACTGTATCGGAAATAGCTTACGATACCTATTCAAATCATATGTCCAACACCGAACGTGGTAATAAGAACCAGAGACTGACTAAAACTACCCAACTAAACCGAAGACACCACATTTGGTGTTCATTTAGATTTTTTTTAATGCAAGTCGAATTCATATGGGCTTATTAGAATTTTTGGTTGGATTTTGCGTATAGAACCTGAAGCTCCAGAAGACTCTCTACCATACCACAAGCAGGAGCAGCAGTTTATCGACCAAGGCGAGTCAATACTTTGATCATATCGCAACCATCTTTGCAAATTATGTTGCTTTAAATTATAAAATTGCATTGCTATGATTTATACAACTATATTGATCTAGTTCATAGTTAATGCCTTAATGATAACTGAGTATAACCTTCCAATCCTTGAACTTGGACATTATCATTTGTCACCCTAGACTTAATGGTTTATATACTAGTTAATAAATCTTTATCTAAGTGCCATGCTTAGTCTTGCTTAGATACATTATCGTGCGGGCATTAAATTGTCCAACACTAATCTTTCCAAACATGATAAATGGATTTGGGCAGTCGAAGCTAGGAGCCTGGTTGGTATGTTGACTAATGGTTATTTTCAAAACAAACCAAAACCTGATAAACTGATTTTGACTTGGGCGGATGGAAAGAGTGGCTAGTGCTGGTGATGCACGTCGGTGGGGTATGTGGATGCACCGCCCAAGTCAATAAAGGACTAAGTTCTTGTGATGACCCCTCGTGTAAAAATAGTACGACCACAAGTCTATAATGGGTACGACTTGGCTAACTAATTTGTTCGCCCCCTTACAACCTCGCCATTGGTGGATTTGTGGCGTGCATATGGGTAGGAGGCGCAGGAAAACCACACGGCACAAATGGAAACCCCCGGGGGCATTGGGGTGATGCCTAGTGGTGTAGGTTTGCATTGGGGTGGGCATTGTAAAGACCTTATGATAATCAACTTAGTCGCACACCATCGAAAGTGTGTCGAAGACGTTATAAGTTGAATATCTCTTGTGGGTAAAGTGCACGAACTCTGCAGAGTAAGAAAACTATCTAGATAGTCGTGCTCACAGTCAAGACCGGTGTCGGAACTCCCTTGAACTAGCTTTCATTTTTATAAAATCATTTGTGTGTTGGTGTGGAATGAAAAGCTGGGGTAGGACCCCAGGGATTTGTGAAGGCCTAGTCGGAGACCAGTGGTAATTACGGGTTAGCCCGAGCATTGAGTGGATGGAGCCACTTGATGGTATAAGATATGTGATATCCACTAGTACCTTACAAATAAAACTCAGTTTACAAAACCTGTTGTTAAAAATGCTAAGTCGAAGGATGTTCTACTACTTGATCTAATTCAGACTTGGATTTATGCAAATAAAAGAACTCTGAACCTTTCCTTGACTAGCCTTGCATCTATAATAAACTGCATTGTGTGTTGGCTCGCAAGTACAGTTGTGTACTCAGGCTCGTCCAATATAATCTTTCAGAGCCACTCGACCAGGATCCCTACGACTACTACGTGGCAGCTGGACCAGTCGGTGGTGAGGATGATGAAGCTTAGGCTGGGACCCCCAGTCGCTTGCCTGTGGGCAGAGTGAATGGATTCACCACTACTTCTTTAGTTTTCACACTTATCCCTTACTTTGTATTCTGATTTTGTGATATTACGGCCTTCGTGCCCTTTTGTAAAACAACGAGCTTATGTAATATATTTTGGTTATGTATGTGTATGTGATTGGTCCAAGAATGTGTATGTGTGTGCTATCTACTGATCTAGAGAATGACACAGATTGATACAGTATATTCCAAATTACAAATTTGGGGTCCGATAGACTTGGTATCAGAGCATGCGGCTGTAGGGTAAAGACCTTAGCTAGCATGGTCGATAAGAACTTAGGATTACACTGTTGAAGTAGCTAAGCAACCTTCTCTATATATAGGCATGCATGTATTTGTATTGAAATTGCATTGGGCAGAGATGATCAGAAGCCCATTCATTCCTAGGAATCCAAAGCATGCAAGGTTTTAGACCAGTGTGACCAGTGTGGTCGAAGTCTTAGACCCGTGGTGGTCGAAGTCTCCGACCAGCGGTCTTTGACCAGATTGGTCGAAGCCTTAACCATGGTGGTTGAAGGCATAGACCCCAAATAGTCAAAACTCAGTGGTCAAACTCATTGGTCTTTACTATCACTAGCTCTTATTCTGTTCAAAAATTACATATGACAGAGCCTACGAAGCTTGAGCGTTGGGACTACCACTCCCACAGGGAGGACTATCCATGGGGTGGCTACACGGAGGTTCTCAGCCTACTGCTCCAGCACCTGCAGTACTGGTAGCGACCCATCTACAGGAAGCGCAAGTCGGGAAGAGGAGACCAGGAGGCCTGGACCTTGGAAGTCTTCCTCTACGCTTGTCAGGGGGAGTGCGAGCCTCACACTTTTCACACGGAGCACTAGAGGAGTACTTCCACCTCTGCATTCCAGGATGCCGCTCCCTAAGCTATTGTACTACTACGCGATATTCATAGAGACTTGGTGATGTTTACCCCTTTCAAATTCTTTCCCTCCCTCCAAGAAGGATAGACCCATTGCGAGATCCACAACACTGCAGCTGTCGAGGACCCGTACATGACGCACCAGGTGCGGTTGACACAAGTGCAAGACATTGAGTATGTGGAGGCACTCAAGGAGCTTATCGAGTTCAGCAGACCCTGCCCTCCAAAGAAAGCGAACGCGAGGCTCTTCACGCCACCGGTGACTTCGCGACCGCGGGGTGGTCATCTTCGACGCCACTTCCACCACCGCAGTAACCACTGCTGCAGCTAGGGTTCCGACCACTACCCTAGCCGGTGGCAGCGCCAGTGGCTCACGACTGAGGATCACTGTGTGTAAGTGCGTGAGCGCCCCAGACTCCATCGTCTGTCAGACTCTAGTGACATCCGCTCTCGCTCTCATACTCCACCTACTCGAAGAGGCCTTGGGGGCTACATCAGCGAAACAGAACCATCCGAGAGGGAGTAGTGGACTGGGGCTAGCTGGAGCAGTCTTTTAGAGCTAGATAGCAGTCACCCCTTGGGGTTGTGTATAATACTTGTCATAGACGCAGTTGGCCTAGGGTTTTGTTGTAAATATTTGCCAAGTGCTATGAACTCATTTTGGTTTTAATGCATCTTTGTGTTTTCCATCAGTTGGTCTTAATCATGCTTTTTTGTGTCATGAATGTTGTGTGGGTTTGTAGGGGTGTCTTTGGATATAAGTATCGACCGGTGGTATTATGTGCTGCTCTCAATTGTGGTTTTTATAACAGATGCCTCCCGGAGAATAGCCACTGGTCGTGGTTGTAGCTCGACACCACCGCCACCACCTCTTGAGCATCCCACATTGGCCCAAGTAATGGCTCAGAAAACACAGCTGCTGCAAGCAATTGCAACTGGTAGCAAACTGGAGCGACTAGCCATGGGTCCAAGATGGGAGAGTTCACGCGCACTAAGCCTTCAGTCTTCTCAAGCACAAGCGAGCCACTTTAAGCTGAAGACTGGCTTCGCACCATTGAAAAGAAGCTGACATTGGCTAGATGTCACAAGGAAGACATGGTGATGTTTGCAACATACCAACTTGTAGGACCAGCCACCGATTGGTGGGATAACTATATAGCGGCAAGGTCGACGAAGAACCTGAGACAACCACTGTAGAAGTTTGGGAGCCAGTGGCAGCCATGCCAACAGTAGGATGGGCTGAGTTCAAGGAAGCCTTCAGGACCAACTACATCCGTGCAAGTGTCATGCACATGAAGAGGAACGAGTTCAAGGCACTAAAACAGAGCAACTACTCCGTGGCGGTGTACCTGACTCGGTTCAACCAATTGGCCTACTATGCCCAAAATGACATAGCCGAGGAGGCAGAAAAGATTGACCGATTCATGGAAGGACAACGTGATGGGCTGTTAGTGTAGCTGATTATGCAAGACTTCCATAATTTGCAACAATTAGTCAACAAGGCCTTGCTCCTTGAAAATGAATGCAAGACATTCGAGGCCAGTCGCAAGCGGAAGATGGGTACCTCAAAGGGGCCGACACCTTGTGCTCGACCATTCTATGGTGCACCTTCTGGTAGTGGATCTCAGCCGGCCACTCTGCCCCGGACTTCAGCTCCTTCAAACCGGCCTGGTGGTGCTTCATATGTCACACTTGGCCGACCCAAGCAACCTCAGCAAGCCAGTACTCCATCAACCGGCCAGTTGTGTTTTAACTGTAACGAACCCAGGCATTACGCTCACTTGTGCCCGTGTAAGGCTAACGGAGGCCCCAGACGTCATCAGCGTCCAGGGGCAGCCTCAATATGAATTCTAAAGTAAGATACATAAATAACTAAAAATCAGAACAAAAAAATAAAATTATCAATTTGATAAAATAAATATAATTCGGAATAAAAAGTAATAAAAAACATTGATTAGTATACGAATTCCAACAAAAATATCTAGATTTCCGATTTAAAAATAAAATAAAAATTTGATTTCAATATGAATTCCAAAATAAAATCCCTAATAACTGTAATTCAAAATAATTATTTTTTAAAAAAAATTAGCAATTAGATTAGTTTACTAATTCCATTTTTTTGAAATTCAGGATAAAAATAAAAAGGAAATTTGCAATTTGATTTCCATATGAAATCCAAAGTAAAATATTTAAATAACTAAAATTTGGAAAAAAAATAACATTGTTAATTTGATTTACATACAAATTCCTAAATAAATCCTAAATAAATATAACTAGGAATAAAAATTAAACAAAAATCGCAATTGGATTGTTATACGAATTTTAACAAAAAAAATAACTGCTATTTGGAATAAAAATAAATTAGAAATTAGAAATTTGATTTCGACATGAATTCCAAATTAAAATCCATAAATAAATGCAATTCAGAATAAAATTTTAATTTAATTTAAAATTGGATCAATATATGAATTCTAACAAAAAAATAATTTAAATTAGGGACGAAAAATTAAAGATAATATGAAATTCTATTTTCATACAAATTCCAAAGTAAAATCCTCGAATAACTAAATTTTTGAATAAATTAAATATAAATTATAATGAGGATACCACGAATGGTGTCGGATGAGACCATAAAAGTGTGCAATGATGTTGATCTGTCATACTAGAAGACTTTGATCCACAAGAAAACGAAGAGATGTGGCAGCGGTGGCGAAGATAAGAGCAATTCCATGCTGCTCACCTTAGCCGTTCCACGAGGACAATGTTAGGCTACTCGCGGGAGCTGTTGAAGAGAAAGGACGGAGTCGAAGGAGCCAAGTATTGTGACGACAAGTGGTGAACATCAGCGTTGTTGAAGAAGTCTGTGGCCAAAGAAGCTTGATGATGAGGACACGCTAGCAAAGAGGATATGGAGCTTTGCATTGAAGACGAGCTATCGACGATATAGGGTTATCGCGTAGCTAGGAGCTACCATTATTGGTGACACGTCACCGGCGATGGCGAGAAGATTCTCCATATAGTTAGACTCCGACTAAAGCATACATACTGGCATCAGTGAAGATGAGAGGTCATCGCAGTTAGTAAGGAAGCCATATCGTTGAGTTAGACAACATCGAAGCGGAGGAGCCAACATGGTAGAAGAAGACATCGAGCAAGTATACTATCACGCATGTATATATACATGGATGCATCCATACGAATAGAAACACTGGCGTACACAAACAAAGGAGCAAAGAGCTCATAGTAGATATGGCACAACAGTAAGGAATAAGTTCGGGGCCACTAGAGAGTGCGGAGGGTGTCCTGGCAAGGATCAACGATATTTGCACGTATGCATGTTGATGTCACAACGGTTGGTATTAAGCAATAATTGAAGAGAAGTGGAAGATAACTATGTGGTAGAATATTGCATTGGAAGGGGTGGCAGTTGAAATATATCGATCAAGAATTGGGCTTACGGGAGTGAAGGAAGATAAGTCCAAGGCAGGTCACCCATGGTGCATCAGTGTATACGTCGGCAATGTACTCTAATACCAAGTAAACTAATAAGATAATTTGTTGCATATATAATCAACGTATTGCATAAGATTAGCAGAGGTACATGTGCATACAAATATTATGGAAAAGTGTAACCAGTGGAGAAAAAAATAAGGGCATGCAACTACATGATGCATACATGATGGAGAGTGGTTAATTTATTATGCTAGAGATTTTCCTCCATCAAAGCTTATACATCAGTTACGTACTTACGTTCCTCAACTTATGTTTTCCTTTAAGTTTCTATTGTTATTTCTAATGTTTATGATATCTTAAAAATCTAAATAACTATGAGATACTTAAACATATTCTAAAACATCTAAGTTGTATCATTTGATATTATAAAAATTAAAATAAATATACTCGCGTGAATGCACAAACCACCAGCTAGTTGTACTTATTTATCATATACACGCTCTTGTAATCTCTTATTGCCATAGTGCACCTGAAGTCTTGAGCATGGGCACGAGAAGAGGCGCACGGCGCCGAGCTTCCAATTAAGAGCGCCGAGCTTCCAATTAAGAGAAATACCGAGCTTCCAGTGCCAGCTTCTACACTGCAATTAAATGCGAAGCCCGGAAGGATCAACAGCCGCGCCGACAATGGCGCGAAACGTCGGCATCGTACGGCCGCACGGTGCATGGAACCGATTCCGGCAGCTGAGCGGGGTGGTTTCTGGGCAAATCAGCCATGGTTAACCACTAACCAGCCGGCACCTCAGCAGGTTCAGAATAAGCATCTGCACTGTACAGCTCACTGTACTTCCTTATCGGAATCTACCCACTTCACACAATCTTTGTCCTCCAGATCTTCATGCTTCTTGTCGATCCATCGACCACATCATCAGATGTGCACCCGCTGCGATGCCGCGATCCGACGGCGCAACGGTTTTGGTCAGGATTTGCATGTATATACACCTATCTGATGCTGCAGGCGAGCATCCGGATACAGAAGAGGGCACTAGCTAGCTTCTTATCAGATGCCTTGATTCTTCACGATCGCGTACATGTACGTGATGGATGCAAACCTGCATGCGTCCGACACGCACATCTAGCGTATACAAGCAAATGCATGATCGGCTAATGGATATTTGGATAGAGATGTTGTGAGGAAGCAGCAACCTCTTCATTATCCTCTGCATCTCTGACAAGTTGACGTGCAGCTCTCATCTCAAGTTCTCAACCTCTCAACTTCTGAAGGGCGATAATATCTCAAAGAGCTTTGCATCTTGTGATGATTCCTTTAGGATTTGGGGCATCTGTCTGGCTCCTCGCCTTCTCATGGGGCACCCACTGTTTCATGCCATAGGTGCTTGTATTGTACCTGCAACTCAACTTGTTAATTAACCATCCAGAATGAACTGTAAATATTCGGAAGTTGAAACCCATGCCCTACAGTTAGACTATATATGTATTCAGTTTAAATGTTTGCTTTCTCATCCTTCAAGTACTGATGGATGAGTGTGCCCATGACCATCCTGATCAAAACCGTTACGATTCTTACCATCAGCTGTATGCATTTTTTTACGTGGTACATAGCATTAGGCACATGACATGATCACGGATATATCACATCGATATATTACTATCTGGTCGTATGTTACAGACTCAATTTGATTCCACGAGAAAGAAGAAAATAATAGAGAAGTCAAATCAGGGTGTTTCTGAACTCTTCTCAATCCATTGTGCTTGGAATCTCTGCATGAAACTTATGCATGCGTACACAGCAGCACAACTGCACAAGGCAGAGAGAAAGGGGGCACAACATTCAGACAATTCACTCTCATCATGTAACATTCTCATTTTCAAAAAAAGCAATTAGTATTTGGTTTCAATTTTTCAAAGTGAAATTCAATTGAATTTCAACAGTACCTTTTTTGGGCCTCCCTGTTCCGGCCTACCCCCCCGGCCCGGCTCGCTCCACCCCGGTCCAGCCCGCCGCCACCGCCCGAACCCCCCCCCCCCCTTCTCCTCCTCCCCTGGCGCGCCCGGTGCTCCCGACCTTGGCGCCGCCGGACCCCCTGCCTCCTCCCCGCTCCCGGCCTTGGCGCCGCCGACCCCCTTGCCTCCTCCCCGCTCCCGGCCTTGGCGCTGCCGGACCCCCTGCTCGCCTCGGCGCCCTGCGCCGTCGCTGGCCGACCCACACCCACACCCGCTTCCCACTCGCGCCCGCCGCTATCACACGCGCTCGCCCGCGCGCTCCTCCTCCCGCCGCGCTTTCGTGACTCCTTCCCAAGGCTCCTCCTCCGCCCCCGCTATAAAGCCCCGACGCGCCTCCTCTCCCTCCCACTCGCCTCCTTCTCGCCCCGAGTCGGCCCAGCTCCTCTCCGCCTCTCGCCGCTCTGGTGAGCCCCGCTTCTTCTTCTCGCCTCCCGCCACCGCCACCTCGCTCCTCCGCCTCGCGTCCTTCCTCCTCCTCCTCCTTCCTCGCCATTGCCGCTCGCCGCCGCCCCTCTTCTCCCCCCTTTCTCTCTGCGCAGAGAAGACGAGGTGACGCGCGTCGCCCTTTTAACCCCCGCGTCGTGATCGAGTGGGCCCCGACTCTGATACCCGTGTGGTCGACAGGTGGGCCCACCTCAAGATCGCTCAGACCCGTGGGCGGTGCTTGTGGACTCGGTTCACGCACTATCGGTGGACGAGCACTTTGTTCATGGGCCACGTGTCAACAAGAGGATTTTTTCTGGTTTTCTGATTTTATTTTCAATTAAAATTTATTTGGAAAACTTCAAAACTTCATATCTCTTTCCTTATAACTCTAAAAATTATGAACTTTATTCCTAAAATTTTCTAAATTCAAGATCTTGCTAATGGCACTGGTCTTTTTTAATTTATAGTTCATTTGTTATGAGTTTTGTATTTATTTGTTCTCTTTGCTGTTGTGTATTTTTCTGGTACACTCGTCCGATTAGGGTTCGAAGATGCGGGGGACCTCTACTTCGATCAAGCTCAAGAATACCAAGACTCTACTGCCTTTAACCAAGGCGGGTCAATACTTTGATCATTCTGAGCCTACATTTTATGCAAATTATATTTATTTAAAATATCAAAATTGCATGCTTTAATTCTGTAATCAAATGTATGTTAAAGCTTAAAGTAGTTAAGCACCCATTTGATGATTAATTAATTATTATTCATCCTTTGATAATTGAATCCATTATTCCATGTCACCCTAGTAGATATGTGGTAAATACTAGCATAGGTTGTACTTAAGCGATATACTAGTCTTGCTGAAGTACCGGGACAATAAATGTCCTAATCATTATTTTTAATTATGAAAGTAGTTTTGGGTAGTCATTGTGGGTAAATAACTAGCGTGTTGTGATAATTGGCTTTTCCTCCCTAAAACCATAAACAACTTGGTAGTACCATATCTGGGCGAATGGAAAGAGTGGTGGGTACCGTCGTGCATGAGAGTGGTTGGTAAGTGGTATGAATCGTCCAGATGGATTAAGGATTTAATCTTGTTATGACCTCCTGTGTAAAACAAGTACAACCGTAAGTCTGCAAAGTGCAACTTGGCTTAGTAAAATTATTGAACCTTGAATGTCATCCCACTGGTCGGTGAGCGGGAACGTGCAAGCGCGTGTTGCGACCGGCTTGAAAGGGACACCGTGGTAAGGTGAAGTTGCCAGCTGCGCTAGTCATTGTGGTGAACATCCCGCACAACTTATGGGCATAACCCATATGGGTGAGATGACGAAAGGGGCGAGGTAGTTTGAAAGGTTACTGTGACGATCGCTCAACTACATGACTATAGAATCATGTGGGGCAACGAGTATGATTATCTCTTGTGGGTACAGTGTACAACCTCTGCAGAGTCTAAACTGTTTAAACAGTCGTGCCCACGGTCAAAGGCGGACATGAGAACTTAACTTGAGTTAGTTCTACTTCAAAAACCTTTGTGGGTGGTATGAAAACCAGGTCGGCTCATCTAGCCTGAGGTTGGATTTTTCCCGAGCCGTTGAGCTCAGTGGTATGGAGGAGCGGAGGTAGCTCCAATCAAATGAAGCATGTGTAGAGTTTCCATGGAGGGAATCTCTACTGTTATTTAATATTGCATTTACTCTCTTTAATAAAATGCAATTTGTTTAAAATGCTAAGTCATAGGAATTTGTAATTATGATAATTGAAAATGTTGCTTTAGCAAATAAAAGAACCCAAGCCATCCTTGTTAAGACATGCATGTATATTATTGCATCTTGTGTATTGGCTCGTGGGCACGAAAGTTGTGCTTATTCTCGCTCTTCCCCCAAACCCTCTAGATGACGTGGATCAAAGGGACTACATGTACTATGAAGACCCAAAAGTCGACGGTCAAGGAAACGATGAAGAGTAGTCTAGATCGCGCCTCAGTCTAGTGGACTCGTTCGGTATTTGCGTACAATAGATATTATCCAACCCTCTTAGGTAATATCCATCGTACACAGGTTACCCCAATCGCTTGCATGTGGAGAGATAGACTCTACCCCTTTTGCTTCCGCTATAGTTACGTTGCTTCTATGTAATGTAATCAATTTGGCATGTCCGGTCCTTTTGTAAAACTTGATCCGACGTGGTTTATATTACTATGAAGATTGTAATATATTGAATATCTTAAGTTATATCTTGTATGAATTAATTCAGCAATGTGCTTGTGAGTGCTATCTACTGATCCAGAGAATAGCACAATGATTTCACATAGAATTTGGATTTGCAAAATCTGGATCCAACACATCACCACTAATTACCTGATTTTTAAAGACTATTAACCACCTGAATTGGTTTTTCAAACGTGCGTGCCATCAAATTATATATGTACGTAATTACGTAAACCATCATTTTTTTTGTTATCCTGTGAAATAGTATCCATCAACAATGCAAGATTACGAGAAAGTACAAAGTGCCCTCCATATAACAATAGGTAAAGAACACGTTTCCTACATGAAGCGCATTGATTCAGGAGTTAGGACATGCATCCAGAAAAATCACAGTGCAATTCAGAGTTAAGAAGAACTAAAAATATATTTAAAAAAGGATAGAGGTCGAGTACATTTACAACTTAACAAGAGCAGCACTACTAGCTTAATTATTCTTCTCAGCACAGGAAATAAAAAAAAAACCTGGCCTTAATTCTACATCGATTTTTTAAAGCTCTTTTATTTCTGCACATACATTTTATCACAAAGTTAGCATGGCATGCATGATGATGCATGCACGAACGTGTACGTGTTCTTCTACAGCCAGAGCGCACCAGCGCTCTTGAGCATGGGGACGAGCTCGCCGGCGAGGTGCAGCGACATGATCCTGTTGGTGCCGCCGACGAGGCTGCCGCCGATGAACACAACGGGCACCACCGGCGGGCCCCGGCCAAGCTTCCGGACGAGCTCCCTCTCCATCTCCCTGCCCCGGGGATCCTTGTCCAGCTCGTACACGGCCGCGCTGACGCCGAGGTCGCCGAGGAGGGACGTCACGGCGTGGCACATGCAGCAGCTGCTCAACGTGAACACCACCACCGCCCGCTCCGACGCCAGCTTCGTCACGCGGTCCATCGATTCCCCGGTGATCGGAAGGTTCTAGAGGCTTCTAGTACTGTCACTGTCTCTGCTCGTCTTAGATGAGATGATCTGGAAGGTGCTGTGGTTTGCTGCTGCTGGGGTGGCTTGCCTTTTATAGGCTAAAAAAGTGGTTGCTGTTGGATCCTGCTACATATTTAGGTTCAATTAGATTTACTCCAAGGCCAGATCTAAACGAGTTGAACATAACTTATAAATGGTATTGAGCTTCCTCCCTCTAAAAGACTAATCCAATGGGTGATGTCTCCCCCACATTTATAAGTTGTGTTTTTATTTCTTCTCACAACCAATGTGGGACTATTCCCAACACCTCTCCTCACACATCGGTTGTGTACTTCCGCAACCATAAACTCCAAGGAGATGTTAGACGTCTGAGCTCTGATACCAATTGTTGGCCCAGCTCCCGGAGAGAACTCGCTCCTTGTTTTTTCTCTAGAACGTACGCACGAAGAGGAACACAGATGAGAACGAGAATGCTAGAGAGTTTTGTGTCGCTCGGAAGTCACGACGTTTTTTCCTTCTCACAACCAATATGGAGCTATTTCCAACATTTGCATGCACTAACTAATTCACCTAAAAGGTTAAGCTGATGAGAAATATTGACAATTCACTTATACTTCAACACTTACCCTCACGTGTAGGTTCCCCAGGTCTAAGACGTGTGATAGAAGTGAGTTACAATTATTTTTCTTTAATTGCACTAACCGGGTCTTGAACTCAAGATCTCTGGACTCTGATACCATATTGAGTTGCATTAATCAACCAATTCATCTAAAACCTTAATCTAATGAGGAAAGATGGACAATTCACTTATACTTTAACAGTTGATAGATGCTATGGATTAAGATTCATAAGTAGCAATTAATAGCATTTGCTCAACTTGTTTACTATGGAACATAGATTTGGTCCTTGTGTAATTCAACACATTTTTCTGATCTAGTAGATGCTAAAGTTTGATAGGTTTGGATAAGAATCAAAGTTGTTGATGAGGGCCCTTTGAACATTGGAATCTTTCGTCGTCAGTTGACCTCTTGCAAAATCTTATATGCCTAAATCTTTAAAAAAATCTTATCACAGGGTATGCATGAGGTTAGACTTGTATAGATATTTGTGGATTTTCTTAGTGGTAGGAAAGCATTCCTCAGTTATGGATCATAAGCACAATCTTGTATAGATGCATGAATGTCTCAACTTGAACATATATTTGGATTTAAGTGCATGTTGGAACATACTAAGCTCAAAAGTTGTGAGAAAATTACAAATTTATCCTGCACTTACTAAGTGTGAAACTTGTAATTGTCACTGAAAATCTCTGATGCAATGCATGCCATTTCCTCTAGTTGTTATTGTTCTGCTTCATTTCTCTGAAAGTCTGAACTGTGAAACATGTCCTGCACATGACTGCTAACTTCAGACATTTGATTGTAAATACAGAAGTCCAGAACAAACACAAATTGTGCCGACAACAACACGTCCATGCTTCGTCACGTGACAGTATGACACAAGGATCTGATTCCACCAGCTAAGAACAGCTGCTTTCCTTAGGAGGGATCAGCTCCCCTTGAGGTTCAGAATAGCATCTTCAGGCAGAGAGATTCCAATCTCATTCAGTCCCTCACTCTCTCTTTTGACCTTATCCGTTGCGCGGAATCTGTCCCATTTGCAATCTCTTCTTGTCTCTGAAGATTTTCACCATCTTGCTGACTACAAAATTCAATCTGACCTTATCAGATACATTTGCCCAATTTGCCATGTCTAATTCTGTCTAAAGATTTTTACCATTCTTGCTGACCACATAATCAGTCTGATTCTGCCCTTATCAGATATGCAGGCATTCGCCACGCCTTGATCCGGCCGTGTAATCTTGCTTTGCGTATCTTCAGCACATGCTGTGTAAGGGATGCTATGGAACAGTCACCGTTGATATGCTGCAATGCATCTTCTCATGTATGGTGCAAACCTACAGGACAAGCAGATGACAATGGAGAATATTTGGTTAGGCATGTATCCTTATCCTCAGTTTCTGACCTGGTAGTGCTGACCATCTGTAGAGCTTTGCATCTTGGGATTCTTCCATGATTTTGATTAGTTCTTGGCTCCTCACATCTACAAGGAGCTACATTCTTAAATTTTTTCGAGAACGCGTAAAAGAATTGCACGTCATTCCATTAAGAAGAGAGAACACAAACAATAACGATTACAAAATGAAAAGAAAAAAAGAAAAGTGAAAGCCGAAAAACACAAAGCTTAGAAAGAAAGGGCTAGGCTCCACCGAAGCCGAGCAAGAGACTAACGAGAACTAACAGAAGACTACTCCGGAGATGACAACGCCTCTGAACGAAGAGAAAACACTATGCGCCAGTGACAATACTCCTCACAAATCCTGAACAGAAGCTGAATGTAACACCCTGAATTTTGAAAATCCGAAAATGCAAAAGCTTTTCCCCCAACAAAAATCCCAGAAATTTCGGATCTAACCCTTGCCTTTATATTCTCCACGAATCCAGAAATTCTGAGACAATCTCCACGTATTTTCCAAAAGGTAAAATTATCTTTCTCTCTCTCTCCCTCAAACCCATCTAGGGGCTTGGAGGGGGCGCCGCCGCCATCGTCTGGCCGGTCGCCGCTGAAGCACCTCCCCATGCCATCACCGTCACACGCATGCCTCCTCGCATCGCGCGTGTCCTTTCTGTCGTCGTGCAGCGCCTCCCCATGCGCGAGCCGCATGGCCATTAATTGTATGGGTCGAGCCAGCCAAGTCGCTTGTGTGCTCGTGTGGCCGAATGGATGACGCTGTGTTCTTCTTTCCCTCAATTGATCATCCAATTAATTAATCCTTCTCCTAATCACCGTGCTTTACGTGTACACGTGGGGTTAGAAGGGAGAGGTCAACTTCACTTCTCCGATCCGCCGTGCAGCCGCACTGCCGAACGTCTGGCAGGCAAGTTACCTCGCGGCAACCGTTTCTCCAATAATCACCTCCTGCCATTGCCAATTACCATTCATCTTGCTTAATGGATCAATTAGCACTGATAATCCTTCATGTCTTGATTAGTGTTGTTGACATGTTCCCTGTGTTCTGAGGCATAATTACCCTCAGCTGGTTGTACTCAATTATTGGATGGTTAATTATTGGGTTGGATCCGATTTAATTATGTCAGTCACTATCAGGTGGTAATCTTGTGGATGGTTTAGATGTGGTTGCCTCCTGTAAAGATAATGATGACCTCACTAGTTGCTTATGCCATGATTACACTGTAGTGAATATCATGGAATACCCTGGATCATAAGCTCTTACTTGGTGGTTGATAATTTACCTGTGTTGTTAACCCCACATAGTTAATCTAAATATCAATGTGCATGAGTTGATCACCTGTTCATCTTCCAATAATCGCTTTATGCTGAATCCACAGTAACACATCCCTATCAATCAATAGTTAACCTTCAGTGTATCTATTTTCCATCTCCGGTTCAATTAACATATTTGCTCATCAAATATCAACTACTCTTCCATGTTCCGTGTATACAGTTCCATATACTCTGTAAATACATATATCGTGCCGCATATATATGGGTATACCACTTACCGCTCAACAGCGTACGGGGCGTACAATTCTGTTGTTGAGATCATAACACTCAGCCACAAGTATACAGTCGAGGTGGGTGCTTGACTATTTCCGTACTACTTGGTATGCGAATGATTAAATCGGTGTCATATTTGCTTTCTCATTTATTAATGCGAGTACCTTATCATTACTCTCGTTTCACTATTCCACACTTTCATTATTACACGTTACAATTCTATTTCCCATAAGGTCATATTCCTTCTTTTATCTTCTTACCGTAGTCACTCTTATATGTGGCTGCCTATAACACCTTGTGACTGTTATTTGTTTCCATTATTGTTTTTTTTTATCGTTACTGTTGTTGGGTATACTTGCTGATATTTTTTTTTTCCAATCTCACACTTGTTCTTTCCGTTCTAGGTAAAAAGTCAGTTGGGTAGCTTCCATGTGAGCATTGGGGTCATGGCTGACACACGTTCTTCCTAGCACTGTGGCGTTGCCGTTAATTATTTCATTTGTAATTTTAATTAGCTTTGGACCGGTCCAGTGTGTCAAACTATTCTTCAAAAGCTGACACTCTCTCTCTCTCGTTCCTCTTCTTCAAAAGTATCCAGGAAATGAGAATGATGCAGGAGTCGAGACATCGTCGGCGGTTCCTCGGGACGGCAACGACCAACCTGTAGTACCTCGGCGCAACCCCACAAGTGGGAGGAAACGCGCCAGGAGCTACATTCTTTGATCTCAAATACATGACACGAAGGCACCTGGAAATGTGAGATGAAATGCAAAGAGAAAATCTGGAAAAATCTGGAAATGTCTTTGCAATAGAAAGGGAGAATCAAAATGAGTGAAAAGCAGACACAGGGTACCATCAAATACTTTCATTATTTCAGCCTGTGATATTGTTATGTACATCAATTATGGTGTATCTACAGTGTTCGTGGAGCTTCCATATACAATTCTCACTTGAGTAAAGGGGCACACATTTTAAAGGCAAAACCTCCTTGTCCTCAGGAGAGCTCCTGGAGCACCCAGTATGTCTACATTACATGAGCTATGTACACAAACGCAAAATAAAATACTGTACAAGGGTGTATTATCCTTGCGTGGTTAAATAGATTCCACGGCATGCAGATCTTGTGGATATCTTGACAAGATGATGGTTCCATCAATTTCAAGAATGTTGCTGTATGCTGAGTTGGTTGCACCAATCACAAATTGACAGGTTCCCCGTGAATCAGCATGTAGTGTGACGCCATAGTACTCAAGATGATCCGCTACGCTTCTCCCATAGACCGATCTTTTCGAGAAAGAGCAAATAATAAGCAACATATGACGGGATATATATGTCAAGAAATCTGAGAGGCAGATAGATACCTGCTGCAGGTTGGGTCCTCACCAGAACCATCACAGATGGTCTCATTTCTAGTGACTACATTTCCTACTAGGGTCTCATGAAGCCAAACCTAAAGACACATAAATGCAGAAGAAACAAATAACTAACAATGGTCTAAATGAACTTCAGTTTACTTTATGCATTTTTGTAAATTCTTTTCAAGTACCGAAGACTGACCTCTCTTGCAAAGTGGTGATATGTCCATTCACCTAGGTAATAAAAATATGGTGGCAAGTGTGGAACAATGTCGTTCTGATGGGTCACCCGGATTGTTCTTGGGACTTGCTCACTGAAGTACGCAGCAAAAGCAGGATTGCCTAGCCGAGGCTGTCCAAAAGTCATGAGCTGGACTTCTTGTGATCCATACTTAACCTGGAAAATAAAAGGCAAGGAATCAGTTCATTAAGTCCAACATACCTACATATAATATAATAAATACAACCTTATCATGAAAGAGCATAGGTTCACACTAGCTTCATAAAGCATGGATCTACATTTGATGCAATAAAGCAGTGTCTACATTAGACATAAGAAATAATTTAGGTCAAAAAATAAATTCAGCTGTTTCTAATGGGGTGGTTCGAGGGAAAACTGGTTCTGCATGTATTTCCATAATATCCCATAAATGAACCAAAAGTGCCCAAAGTTGTGGATAAAACATGTCCAAGTAACACACGAAGATCCAGATGGTTCGAAGGTACTTACAGAGAGATCAAGGGCACAAAGAGACGCTAGAGCCCCTCCCATTGAGTGACCTATAACATTTATGGGTAGTCTTCCATATGTCTTCCTTGCCCACTGAACAGATTTCAAGATCTCACGTCGCAGAGTAGTATTATAATATGCAGAATAAAACCCATGATGGACCTGCAACATGAGATAGACAAACAGAAAGAAAACAAGAGTTATTGCTAATTCAATGATATTTCTTAAAAACAATAGAAACTTCACTAGTGGAGTTACCATTGCATCTGGCATGCCTGGATAAGTTACATCGAGCTGCTTCCAGAAGAGATCCTCAATCCAGTTTGAGACACTTCACAAATAAAATGTCAAGAAAACCAGTCAAAGAGATGTGTGAATGAATGGTTCTTACTTCTTAGCACCGTATAGTGTTTCATAAGATTTTAAAGAGTAAACACTATTATGACTTGAAATATTTCGTTAAATAGAAACAGAGAATTGGTTGAAGAATGAGAGCATGTATCCACATTGTATAAGTCTTGGACTATTGGTCACTAATAAGCTATGTTTAATGGAACCACTATTTATACCTGCGTAGTTGGGTGCCTCTAAACGCAATGATTATGGATTGTGGATCAGGGGCAACTCCAACGAAAGCCTGTTCAATTTTTTTTAAATATATGAACATAATTTTTCATTGAAAACTGCAAGCAGGCAGAAGATGGCAAGAACACTAAAAGATAAGGAACCTGTAAGCAATTCTCTACATCTACAATTATCTCTATCATCTCAAAACCCTGCATTAATAATGCAAAAAAAGAGAAGATAATTAGACAAGGAACATCTGAAGAGCACCTTGTATAGAAGCAGTGCGAGCAGCCAAGTTTTGTGTTGAACTCATAAGGGTGTACCTTTGTGTTACCTTCGCACCTTGGACAGGTCCATGTGAAAAGTGAGGTTAAGTCAGATGTATACACCTGATATGCATTTAAGTAAGCCAAGTTTATAGACAGATTTTTTAGAAAATGCAAGCATAAGTTTCATAACAATTACTACTCCCATTAAGATGATGGATAAAATTAAATATAGTGCAAGAAAAATTTGCCAGGCAAAAGAAGCACATGGAGTTGCAAACTTGCAATCAACCAAAGAATAGGCTGGGTGGTGATTGAATATGCTAAGTAGAGAAGGGAAGGAATTGCCCATGGTGGAAAAAGGCATGAAAGATATTCTCATCACAAAACTTCTCTAGCTGGGACAATAGGAGTTTGGTTTGAGGAACTAATTTGAGCAGTTCTAACAAAACCAAGTACTAGCAATTTGTCCAAGGAGGAACTTACAGCAGATGCATATTGCACAAGAATATGAGCAAGAGTACTATTGTAAGAATAACCACCATCAGAGCACTTCATCCTGAGTTCTGCATTGGAAAAAGAAAAGTATAAACAATTTATGTCGCACTTTACAAACAATGATTGCTTTTTAGCTTATTGGCAAAATAGCAGCTAAAGAAATCTACATATCAGATATTCGTGTTCAGTGCAGTGATATCCAGCAACAATTTCCTATCTCAGCAAGGATATGAATATCCCGCTGATTTCAATTTTCAATCATAGACTCATAGTTCTTGCAATGGTATCTACACATCTCCAAGCACAAAGGCTGGAATTATCTCTAATTAGCATTCTATTAAGTGACAAGTCCTTTCCAATATTATGGTATTGTTTGGCAACACGACAATAAGCAAGTAATCTGCATCATAATCCTAGCAACTGTGCAATACATTTGACCCTCGAAAACACATCAAGCATTACTCTAAAGGTAGCTACTTTACTGTCCCCAACCAAAATTTCCCACACATTCCGACAAATTCCGAGAAATTTTGCTGTTACAGCAGTCACTATACTAAAACTCACACCTTTCCTTAGCTCCCCCTCATTAACCCCCATCTAATTCACAAAAAAAAAACGCGAAACCACTTCTATCTTGTTACGTCCACGCATTGCCCCCAACACAGCCGGTGTAATCAACTCCCCTAACCGGCCGTCTCTACAAGCTTCTCCGAATCGCTCCCTCACAATCCACCACGAATCGTACGGAACTATCACCAATTACCCAAACTACCACGACCACCAGATACGCATAGCAACGGAGTGATCCATCCATTAAGGAAACAAGAAACGGTGGCTGAGACGGGGGAAAAGACCATCACCTCCTCCTTCCGCTGCTGCTGCCGCCGCCGGGCAATGAGACAACTGCAGAAACTCCAGGAGAACCAGCAGCATCGCGACCGCGGTCGCCATCCGCCTCAGCGGCGCCATTGCCGACGTCTCTCTCTCCTCTCCTTTCCTTTGCTTCGCCCCCTCGCACCTAATGGAGTCGGGTAAGGAGAAGAAGATAACCGGAATATTTTTTTTAAAAAAAAAACTTTTCCGATGACTGTTCCGTAATATTCTAAAACAGCTGATAGGGATTCGGATGCGTTTGCAGTTTACACCTCGGAGTACTATATTATGTGAAACACGTCCGAACATATATTAAATATAGGTGTACACCCAGTCAGAAACCGCCACGTGTGCTTACATACGAGAGATGTTTTTTTCTAGTTTGACTCTTCGATTATTGTGATATTAATGAAGGCAAGCTGAAAAAGAGTTAGTGTCCAGCACGCTATAACAGGAGAGATGGAGGGTACAAGAAGCAAAACGAATTTTTCTTCCAGTCAACGGCACTGTATTGGCCCACATGTCATGCACACGGGGATGGGCAAGACCTGGCATTCGTCAACGGTGGCTGCCTTCGGAGTTTCGTCGTATACTCTGGAAAAATCAAACACCAAATCCGAACGTGTATTTCTCATTAAAAAAAAATCCAAACGTGTATAAAAACTTGTACCGTACTCACAAAACATCGTTCCACGTCATGCAGTGTTGAATTTTTTTAGAGTAAGAACTATGTAGCCAAGTCATCTATGCATCTGTGCTGCTAGATTCTAGAGTTTGTTTCTTTTCAGTTAAGTTTACATTTCTCAACGAAACGTTTGCATCTACTTCTTATCCAATTTTTAGTTACAGATGTTTTACAAATCATGTGTGTCGTGGATAAGAGTTAGATAATAAATTTGTTGGCACCCTCGGGACTACATCGACCACTGAGGATGCATAGTATCGAATTCGGATTTTCTAATCCTAAATCCTCTGTGGAAGGCACTGTCTTAATTCCCGAATCACTATATAGGCTCACAGATACATCACTGAATCATTTCATACATGACGTAAAATCATATCATTCATAAATTTAACATAGCAGAGTTTACATAAACAGCATCGGATCAAGTTACAATAAGAGCCGAGCGGACCAAATAATTACATCACAAAAGTAGCGGAAGCGACAATGAAAACAAAAAAGGGTGAGAGTACATCTCTCCACAAGCAAGCGACTGGGAAAACCCGTGTGCATCCGATATTACTCGAAAACTCAGATAATATAGGATACACGTAAGCACCGACGGAGTCAGTTAGGCTGAGGCAAGACTAGAGCAGCTAAAGATTAGACTAAACTTCAATAACTACTGGGCCTTCAGACTTCTGGTTTCTCGTAATAGTTATAATCTCCAGGATTTTCTGCTTCTGATGGCTTTAGGGAAAGAGCTAGGATGGGCACAACTTCTGTGCTCGCGAGCCAACACACAATGCAATAATATACATGCAACACTTAACAAGAATAACTTATGTTCTTTTATTTGCTAAAACAACATTTTCAATTATCATACTTACAAATTCCTATCACTTAGCATTTTAACCAAATTGTATTTTATTAAAAAGAGTAATTGTGTAATAATTAATAACAGCAGAGGTTCTTCCGTCGGAACTCTACCTTATGCTTATTTTGATTAGGGTTACTCTCAACATTAACCACAATGGATAAGATGATCCGGAAAATTCAAACCTCAGGTTAGGTGAGCCGACCTGGTTTTCATACCACCCACAAAGGTTTTTGAAATAGAACTAACTCAAGTAAAGTTCCCATGTCTGCCTTTGACCGTAGGCGCAGCTGTTTAAACAGTTTAGACTCTGCAGAGGTTGTACACTGTACCCACAAGAGATAATCATAATCGTTACCCTGCATGATTCCATAATCATGTAGTTGAGCGATCGTCACATTAACCTTTCAACATATCTAGCCTCTTCCGTCATCTCACCCATATGGGCTGCCCCCATTTGCGGTGGATCTCATAAGTTGTGCAGGATGTCTACCACCATGACTTGCATAGCTGGCAACTTCACCATTCCTTGGTGTCCCATTCAATCTAGATCGCTCCACTACTTGCACCACCTTGCTCGGCCACCGATGAGATGATTTTCAAGGTTCAATAAATTTACTAATCCAAGTTGCACTTTGTAAACTTGTGGTTGTACTTATTTTACACGGGGGTCATGCCAAAATTAAGTCCTTAGGGTTATCTGGGCGGTTCATTCCATAAGACACTCACAACCAACATTCCTTGGGCTACATTAGCACCCACCATCATCCCGTCCATCATATCATCCGCCCAGACGGTAACAGCAAGTTATTAGGGTTTTGAGGAGCAAAATACATCAACTCAACTGTTTTAGTCATTTACCCAAAATGATTGTCCAAAACCACTTTCATGTTTAAAAGATGGTGATTAGGACATTTAATGTCCCGGTACTTAAGCAAGATTAGCATGTCACTTAAGTATAACATATAACTAGTAATTACCATATAGTTACTAGGGTGGTATGGAATAATGGATTCAATTATCAAATGATAAGATAATAATTAATTAATCATTAAATGGGTATTTAACTACCTTAAGCTTTAACATATATCTGACTAAAGAATTAAAGTATGCAATTTTGGTAATTTAAATGAATATAATTTGCACAAATTGTAGGCTCAAAATAATCAAAATATCGACTTACCTTGGTTATAGGTAAGGATATCTTGGTATTCTTGTGCTTCATCGACGTGGAGGTCTTCTCGTCTTCGAATCCTAATCGGACAAATATACCGGAAAAAAGCACAACAGGCAAAGAGAGCAAATAAATACCAAAATAATAATAAATAAACCTTAAATTAAACAAAACCAGTGCCATTAGCAAGATCTTGAATTTAGAAAATTTTAGAAAATTTTAATATTTTTTTGAGTTAGAACGGAGGAGAACGGAGCTTCTGAAGTTTGAATTGAAAAATTAAAGGGGAGAGAGAAATCGGTGCACACCATAGTGCTTCTGTCCACATCATAGTATACAGGAGGGTCCACGGGGGGACATCGCCGGGCCCGCCCATCATAAGGGGAAGGGGAGAGAGTCACGGTCACGGGGCGGAGGGGAAGCGGAGGTGGCCGGCGGGAGATTGCGCAAGGAGGTCGGCGAGGAGGCGAACGGTGGCCCACGAGGGTGGTGGCCCCACTGGAGGCGGCGGCGACTCGGCGCGGCGGCGTCACGCGGGCGGTGCCGACTCCTGGTGTCGGCGTCACGGACACAGCGGTGCCGCCGGCGACGGCACAAGGAGGAGGGGCGGTGTCGCGCAGTCGCGCGCGGATGCGGGAAGCCAAAGGGGTGGTTGGGGGAGCTTGGGGCGGTCGAGGTGGTCTATCGGCGGCGACCGGAGGCGAGAAAGAAAGGGCAGCGGCGGCGACACGTCTCGGCGGCGGGGAAGGAGAGGGGAGATGGGGAAGGAGTCCTCGACTCTGGTGGCACCTTGTGACGGGGGCGGCGTAGGGGAGACGGCGCCGGAGCAGCTCGACACCGGCGGAGGCGGCACGGCCGAAGGAAGGGGGGCCCGGGCGGCTTTAGCTCGGCAAAGAAAAAGAAAGGTGGGGAGGAAGGAGCAAGGGCGGGCGGCCGAGGCTTTTAGCCTCGAGGGGAGAGAGGCCGTGAAGCGGAGGAATGGTGGCGGAGATCGAGAATGGTGGGCATGGAGTGGGGCGGGCAGGCCGGGGCTCGGAGGCACGCCGGCGGCAAGCGGCAAGCGGCATCGGAAGAACCGGAGCCAGGCGGCGCGGGCGTCGGGGGAAGGAGGCGCGGTGGTCGCCAGGGGAAAGCAGGGGGGGCCATGTGAGGAGCAGGCCGGTTGGGAGGGGTGGGCCGGGTGGTGGAGTGGGCTGGGAGGTGAGCCGGCCCAAGGGAATTGGGCTAGGCCCAGAGAGGGGGGGCATTTTGAGAAGAGGCCCAAAATCGAAAAAGGTAAATTCAAACCTGAAACTTGAATTTCATAATTCAAGGATGTTTGAAACACAAACCCGAGTTTAAAGGAAACTAAGAGATTTTTGAGATTAATTGACAATTTGAAATACAACTGAAAATCGAAAATAGAATAGTAATTACTATTCCTATCTGAAAACGGGACATCACACATATATAGAGATCGAAGCGTAGGTGAGCCAAGAAAACCACACAATCTATATTGCTCAAGTGTCAAATAAAGTACAAGTTGTCTCCCTTCTTATGCTACGTGATGTCATATTTATAGGGCGAGGGGAGAGATGATGAAGTTACACAAATTTTCCTAATTCTATGGCAACTTTGAGGGCACTCTCGTCTTTCTCAGTCGGGTGGAGGCCGCCTGCACCGGGCCCTTATGATGACTGCATGTCCACCGACTACGAAGGTGAAGCTCGGGCTCGAGTCCGAGTTCGGTTTCGAAACCGAGGTGGTGTCATGCGATGTTGGTTGCATTGCTAGCGCGCATGCACTATGGGACCCCAATAATGTGCAAATCATGCAACATGAGTGAAAAGCGAGGAGCTAGCTAGCTACGCAGAATTAGACGGTGGTGTGGTTGCACTTTAGACAAAACCATAGATTGAATTAGACGCTGCCGATATAGCTTTGCACTGTTGTAATAGATGGAGTATGCAACTCTCGGAATCTAATTCGACCGAACTCTATATATGCATGCCTAATCATCAAAAAGGAAAAACAAAACAGCCGGTTGGACTCGGATTATTGTCGTAGCACATGAGTCGGATTATTGTCGTAGCACATGATTGGTCAAAGCTACATTTTGGAGGATCCTATCAACGCGCGCGCAAAATGACACTTATTTGAGAGGGGGATGTAACATGTTTCCATAGTGCATTTGGGCCGAGATCACGAGGCCATTGTTCAACTGGTTCCATTTCTCCGTAGTGTGTTTGGTTGGTGACCCGGTGATTTGGTGTGATGGAGTTGAATAGGATGTGATTATTTTCTACCGTGTGGTTTTATTGATTTTGGTAAATGTGATAGTTCAACATCTAGAGAGAATATTTCATAAATTTATGACCCATCATTTAAGATCAGATGGTTTCATTCAACCAACCAAATATATTGATGACTTTTTTTCTTAAACTAACTCATACATGTACCACTTAGTATGAGCAACCAAACGCAACCATCGGGCTTGTGGCACCTATATGATTAATGCATCTGTGGAGTATGCTCTTAATTTGGGCCGGGCTGGAATGCTACTGCACCTATGTGTGTATACTCTTGGGCCTAATATTTTCACGATAAAACTCTTGGCCAAATATAAAAGGAAAAGATAGGCGCAAAGCTAAAGAAAAAGAAAAAGGAAGCTAAAGAAAAGGACAAAGAATACACATAGAGAAAATGCATGTTTGGGAATTTTGGGCAAATACAACACCTTTTGAATCCGTATTTACATAAATGACCACGCGCAAGTTGCATTTGCACATATAACACCATTGCCGTATGGCCGCCGTACGGCAACACCTCCCTGTGCGCCACGTCACCCCGTTGCCGCACGGCCACCGTACGGTAACGCCTCCGCCACTGCCATGTGGCCTCCCTAGCGAGCCCTGCCGCCATGTCACCTGTTGTCATACGGTGGCCGTGCAGCAACGCGGCAACCACTGTAGCAGTTTCTTTTTTTTAAAAAAAAAATCATTTATGCACAATTTTTGTAGGGATTTTTAAATAAAGAAAATGAGCTTAAAAAATTATGAATTTTTTTGTGGAGTCTCCTGATACAGTGCACTTACTTGTGTAATTTTTTTTTAAAATTTTATCCATTATCAAAAAGTTTGAAAATTATGAACTCTCAAAATTTTCTTACATCAACCACTATAACAGTTTCTTTTTAAAAAAATAATAAAAATAATAATTTATGCATAATTTTTATAGAATTTTTTAAACATAGAAAATGAGCTTCAAAAATTATAAATTTTCTTGTGGAGCCTCCTGATACAATGTACTTGCTTGTGTAATTTTTTTAAAATTTTATTCATTTTGGATTTTTCTCAAAAATTCATTTAAATATACTGTTAGTAGGAATTCAAATTCTACCACTACTACTATAGCGATTACTGCACCTAGAGTGGTCCATGTGGTACTAAACTTCACATATTTCAAGTCACATAAAATCATAAAACCCTAATTTCTGAAACCTAAAACTCTAATTTTTGAGACCTAAACCCTTAATTTTTGAGATGTTTCTAGAACATACGAAATTCTAAAAAAATATTACACAATCAAGTCCATTGTGTCAGGAGCCTTTAAAAAATTCATAATGTGTGGACCTCATTTTCTATATTAAAAAATTCCTACACACAGTATAATTAAATAAATTTTTGAGAAAATTTCAGAACGGATTAAATTTTGAAAAAATTACACAAACAAGTACACTTTATTAGCATACTCCACAACATATTTTATAAATTTTGGAGTCCATTTTATATATTTAAAAATTCCTACAAAAATATACATAAATTATTTTCTAAAAAAGGAAACAATTGCTACAGTATTGCCACACGGTCACCGTGCGAAAACCACACTGTAGCGCATAGTTGGCGCACTGTCACTCTGCGGCAACCACTACAACATTTTTTCTTCTTTTTTCTTTCTTTCCCGATGAGGATTAAAACCTCTATTTATTATTTAGAATATAGAAGATCATACGTCTTCATGGTCGTAACCCCTAAGGCTAACGACCACACTGGTCGTAAGGATTCCAGAGGTTATATAAGATATAACCTAGTCGGACAAGATTCCAGAGGTTATATAAGACATAACCTGGTCGGAAAAAATTACACAGACAAGTGCACTAGATCAAGAGGCTCCACAAAAAATTATAATTTTTGAAGTCCATTTGCTATATTTAAAAATTCATACAAAAAATTATGCATAAATAATATTTTTTTTAAAAAAAAAGAAAAAAGAAACTGCTACATGTTGTCACGCCGTGCGGCAACGGGTGACGTGGCAAAGGGGCTGGCTGGGGAGGCCACGTGGCGGCAGCGGAGGCATTGCCGTACGGTGGTCATACGGCAACGACTGACGTGGCGCGCGGGGAGGTGTTGCCACACGACGACCATACGACTTCGCCTCCTCTCTCCCACGCGCCTCGATTTGCCTTGCGGCCAGCTGCGCCATCCTCTCTCGCTCTCCTCTCTCCCGCGCGAGACCGGTAGCCTTGCCTCATGCCGCCTCGCCTCCAGACACCTCTCTGCCTCCTCATCCTCTCTGGCGTTTCCCCCCACCTCCATCCTCCGCCGCCACTGGCATCCTCTCGCCTCCTTGCTCCTCTCTTCTTCCCCTCCGCTCCCCCTCGTCCCGTACGGCTCTCACCGGCTCTGGGTCCTCTCTCCCACACGAGACCGATCGCCTTGCCTCGTACCGCCTCACCTCCTCATCCTCCCCCCTGCAGCCGCCACCGCCATCCTCCACCGCCATTGGCATCCTCTCGCCTCCTCGCTACTCTCCTCTTCCCCTTTGGCTCCCTCTCTGCTCTCCCTCGCTCTGTGCAGCTCTCACGGGCTCCAGCTCCTCTCTCCAGCGCGACACTGATCACCTTGCCTCACGCTGCCTAGCCTTTGGACTCCTCTCTACCTCCTCCTCCTCCCCGCCGCCGCCACCGGCATCCTCTCGCCTCCTGGCAGCTCTCCTCTTCCCCTCTGCCTCCCTCTCCACTCCCCCTCACTCCGTATGCCTCTCGCGGGCGGTCCTCGCCCCCGACTCCTCGTCGATTGTCCTGCTCCCACGGCCTTCCCGTTCCCTCTCCTTGAGCCCCGTGTGGCCGCGTCCTCCTCCTCGCTCCTTTCCTCTTCCCCTCTGCCTCCCTCTCCGCTCTCCCTCGCTCCGTTTGGCTCTCGCTGGCGGTCCTTACCCCCTAGCAACTCTCGCGCTCACCGGCCGTCCTTTATCCATGACCTTGCTCCCTTGGCCCGTCCATACCACCCATGTGCTACATCAGTTACTGCACTGATTATCTAGGTCAGTTTTATGTACCTTACCCTATGTTGACTATAGACATTATTGATCAGTTGTCATTCTACCTAAATGAGTTAGCTGAGATGCAATAATGGGTATAATTGTGGCCCATTGCAGTTATCCTATTTGTCATACGTGTGTGAAGTAGCTAATGATGGATCTGTGCTCAACCCAGTACATATTGAGTCATCTGCTGGAGATGTAATATTGGATATAGTTGTGGCCCATTGTAGTCATCCTTTGATGTGTTATTTTAGTTTGCGCGTGTATCTTCTAGCTTTTTGATCGTTCCAAATATTTGGAGGATTGCTAAAAATATGCTACATGTATTCTTTTATGGAATTGGATGCGTCAGGCGTGGACGCGGAGTAGTCTAGTAACAGATACCAGATTCTGCACTTTATCATTTGTTCATGAATTGAAAGGTACGACCATAACAATTAATACCTCCAAGAGGAAGGATATATGATTATTGTTAATTGTATTAGTAAGGTTGTACGCAACTGAACATATCTCCTTTATTGGTTTTTAGATTAATTCATACCAATTTATAGCTTTGATACTTATAGACACCATCTTTTTTATATGAAAAAATTGTAGCATCTGCTGCTCTATTGCATGTCATGTTTGTTGCTTACTTACTCAAGGTATAGTTCCCTTATATAATATGCAAGCATGTTGCAGAAAATGGCAAGTATATGTGCTACTTTACCATTTAATTATGTGTACCTCCTACCTTATTATATCGTTGTAGATTTTAGCAATTTGCATTGCACCCAGCCTTCTGAATGCCAACTCATTCTTTTTTTATTTAAGAAATAAAGTATTCTTTTTTATATATAGTGATCTCGGTCTCATGAAAACCATTGTTAATCGGTCCTTAGGATTAGTAGCATAGTGGAGCTCTTTTAGATTTGAAGATGGCAAGACACTGAAGTGCTTCCTATGAAGGTTTATGGGTACATTACTCTTTAGGAAAACAAATGGCTTCATGTGCACAACGCTGCTCTTGTGATTTCCTTATTTATGTACTCAATTCTTATTATAGAAAACCACGTCCAATTTACCCATTTATGTACTCAATTATCAAGAAAATAGGGAGTGGTTCGTAGTTATGCTATTTATTTGCAATTCAGTACATAAGTAGAGTCATTTAGTTGACTTTATGCTCCTACTTCTTTTCCAGATTTTAGGAGCTTTCGTTAATTGTCATGTCCGCCCACAGTGAAGAGGGAACCCGTTTTCCCTTCCAGAAAAGGAAAAAGAGTTGTTCTCAGCTCGTATCGCACGGGGTTGCACGAACAGCCCTCCGTGGAGAGCTCATTTGGTTGCAAGGCTGAACAAAATAGTCCCAATATCCCTTTGTTTCTATCCCGGTGAATTTCGATCCCTAGAACGAACGAAGCTTCACCAAGATCTTTCATATCAAAGTTTGAGGACAAAAATCTCTTCGTCTCCAGTAGCAGACTGACATCACTACTAGCTAGTAGGATATCATCCACATACTGAGATTAGGAAGATAAATTTCCCGTCTTTAAACTTTGTATAGACACAGTTGTCTTCTACATTCTCTTTAAACCCAAATTTTCTTATTGTACTGTCAAACTTCAAGTACCACTGTCTTGAAGCTTGCTTTAACCCATAAATCGATTTCTTTAGGCGGCATCCCATTCTTTCATTTTCTTCCATAACAAAACCTTTCGGTTGTGCCATGTAAACATTTTCCTCCAAATCCCCATTAAGAAATGCCGTCTTTACATCCATCTGATGTAACTCTAAATCATAATGTGCTACTAATGCCATTATGATTCTGAAGGAATCTTTACATGAGACTGGAGAAAAGGTCTCATTGTAATCAATCCCTTCTCTTTGCGTAAAACCTTTTGCCACAAGTCGCGCTTTGTATCTTTCTACATTCCCTTGGGAGTCGAGTTTTGTTTTGTAGACCCATTTACAGCCTACTGTTTTGGCTCCTTTAGGAACAATTTCCAAGTCCCAGACTTTATTAGTCTTCATGGACCTCATTTCCTCTTCCATGGCTTCAAGCCATTTTGAAGAATTTTCGCTTCTCATGGCTTCTTCAAATGAGGTGGGGTCATCCTCCATTTGAAATTCCTCTGTATGATAAATCTGATAATCATCAGAAATAGCTGATCTTCTTACTCTTTGAGACCTCCTCGGCCTCCACATTTGGTACATCTTCATTTTGAGGTCTTTTGCTCCCCTCATTTGTGGCAATGGGTTCTATAGGATCTGAAGAACAGTTCCTCATTCTCATTCAATGTTGCCACAGGAGGAACAACAACAGTCTTGGCACCACGAAGATCTTGTACCGTCGGTGCAAATGACAACAGTAGTGAGAAGAGTGGCTCTTGAATCATCGGAGTGGGCACATATACCCGCTTCTCTTCAAGATCAAACTCTCGAGCTACCATGCTCCCCCTCATCATTTCATCCTCTAAGAAGACAGCGTGTCTCGTTTCTACAAACTTTGTATATCTGTTCGGTAAGAAAACGAAAACCTTTTGACTTTTCGGTAGCCAATGAAATGGCAACTTCTTTCGCTTTTGGGATCTAGCTTCCCAAGGTTTGGGTTAAATACTTTAGCCTCAGCAGGACTCCCCCACACACGTAAGTGGTTTAGTGAGGGAACTCTTCCTGTCCACAACTCGTACGGTGTTTTGGGCACCGACTTACTAGGCACTCTATTGAGAATATGAATGGCGGTTTTAACGCCTCCATCCATAAACTCAATGGGAGTGTGGAGTAGCTCATCATGCTTCGCACCATATCCATCGAGTGCAGTTGCGTCTTTCAGCTACTCCATTTTGCTGAGGTTCGCCCGGTGTAGAATACTGGGCTACTATGCTATTTTCCTGTAAGAACCTCGCAAAAGGTCCAGGAACTTGTCCATATGGGGTATGTCGACCGTAGTACTCCCCCCCACGATCAGATCGAACTATCTTAATCTTTAAATCGTGTTGGTTTTCAACTTCAGCCTTAAATATCTTGAATTTATCCAAGGCTTCATTTCTTTCTTTGATTGGATAAATATATCCATAACGGAGTAGTCATCTGTGAATGTTATGAGCGAGTCATAACCATCCACACTTTTCACGTGTTGGTATGAAAATTGTAATGTTGTGCTACAATGAGTTGCCAAGCAAATACAGGAGATGTCATCCACGGAGGGATGCCCAGCTGTGCTTCGTCAGTTTTCCGGCGAAGGGAACATACATAAACTTTCTTCCCCGGCGAAGGGAGGTGCTATGGGATTTTGTAGATACGCCGGTCAAATACATACATAATTCTTAGCAATTTTTGTATTTTATTAGGGTGCCGGTGCACACCGGGCAGCGCCCTACCTAGCTCCGCCCTTGCATGCAGGCTGCAGCACGGGTTGAATATGTGCTTCTATTTATGCCGATCTGGAACTGGATTTGGGTGGCCTCCTCCGTTATCTATTCTATGGTGGTGCATGTTGTTTAGCGAAAGATTTCATGGATTAAATTGAGCCATCTGATCCAAGACTTGACTAGTGGGTCATTTTGTCGATCAATGAAGACGCCTACTTTATATAAGTTGCTACTGATGTACTCCATGTATCATGTATGTGCGGCTATCTACCCCTACCTCATTCTAGCAAACTTGAGGGCGTTACTCCTCGCACTCTGCACGTACTAATTCGTTGTTGGTTTCGCCCCCTTGGGTTGTAAATTGAATTAGTGACGCCGGTTTGGATTTTGCAGGATCATGTACACGATGGTATTAAGCATCGAAATACTCGCTTGGAAGACCTGGATTTGTTCGAAAAGATGAAAGGACCAAGGGAGAGTCTGGGCCAAAATGCTCGAAATAATTAGATCACGTGTAATTTAAACCTTTAGTATCTTTTCTAGGCCTCAAGGCCTATTGTACACTTGTCTTCTACCCTATTAATATTATATGGGAGCAACTACGGCTTGAACGTACGGTGGAAAAGTACATCCCAATGCAACCGGTGTAACACTTTTCTCACTTGGTGTAATATACCAAACAATCACATGCAACATCATCTCTGAATCTCTGAATTCTTATAAAAAAATCTAAAAATCTCAGAATCATATGCAACAATTATATGTAACATTATCAACCATTCGGAGGACGCCAACATATCAAAAACAAGATACAACATCTCATAATTCGTATGCAACATTTTTCCACTCGTGCGGAGTATTTTTTTGCACAGCTGCAACATTTTTTTACCAGGGTTGCAACATCAACAAAAATCACCACAAATCCATACATGTAAAACACCTGCAACATTTTTTTTCAACGGGTCGCAACATTCCCGTGAACAGTATGCAACATTTATTTCAACAGACCGCAATATTTTTTTCAACGGGTCGCAACATATCAAAGAACAATATGCAACATTTTTTATATGGGTCGCAACATATCAAAAACGCAGAACTAAGTACTCACCCGACGGGCTCGGGAGGAGGCAGTGGTGGCGGGTTGGTAGAGCGGCTGCCTCTTGCCGGCTGGGACGGCAGCAGGCCCGCGGGCCGAGCTGGCGACCCCAAACGAGCTCCGGATAGCACGACAATCGCGACGGTGCCATGGACCTTGCGACGTGAGGGAGGCGACGGTGGAGGGGGAGGAGAGGCAGGTGAGCAGTGGCTCGAAGTCGTAGTGGCTCGCGGGGGCGGGCGAGGAGGTGGATCAGCTATGGGGTGGGTGGATAAGGTGGTGGCGGGGGAGGAAGATCGGGGGGAGGAGGGAAGTGGGCAGGATGGCGGGGGAGGAGACGGAGAAAGCGAGTGGTTGAGACGGCGGTAGAGTAATGGAGATAAGGGGATAAGTGTGGAGCTGCAGAGGTAGTGGATGAGAGCGACGTGATAAGATGAAGTGAAGTGGAGTGTGGCTTGGCGTCCGGTACGGAGCTACTAGAAGCGTCAGACGCACGCACTGTATGTTGAGGAACCGTCGCTGACGAGTCCAGTCAGAGCGATTACCTCGTAGACAAACTCAGAATCGTAAGAACAATGCAAGAACATAAGAACAGAATAATAGATTGAACACAGAGATATGAGGGAATTCCAGGCTTCGCTTTATTGCTTCTCAATCAACAATGTTACAATGAAGGGGTACTCCTCTATTTATAGACATCAGGGGATGAGGAGTCCAATTGGGCCAGGACTCTCAACGAGTCCTGGGCCCGGTTTCTTAACACTCCCCCTTGGACACTCATTTGACATGTTCATGTCCCGTCAAAACTCCATAAAAACTCAGTGGAAAAATTTTGGAGAAAGAGTACATGACATGCGTTCCGCTGTGTTGCACGAATTGCCTCATCAAAAACCTTAGCCGAGAAACTTCTGGAAAACTCGTCAAAGGAAAAAGAGTACAATCCACCCAATTTCATTTAATCTCCAAGATTTCTTCTTTGGGTACTCGATCTTCGTGATCAAGATTCAACAATGAGTTCGTGAAGATTCTCCCCCCGAATTCTGCACTTCTCTAAGTCTTATCATTCCAATTCCACGTATGCACCTTTCAAAGTAGATCTTGAAGTGACTTAGTAAATGAATCTGTAAGATTCTCACATGACTTAGTATGCAGTACCTTAATTTCGTCCATCTTTTGCAATTCATGAGCATAGAAGAACTTGGGGTTGATATACTTTGTGAGGGGACTCTTCACATAACCCATTTGCTCTTGTGCAACACAAGCTGCATTATCTTCATAGATGATAGTGGGAGTTTGCGCGGTATTCAATACACATGACTGCTGGATGTGGTGAACCATCCGCCGAAGCCAAGCAAATTCTTGTGAGGCCTTGTATAGTGCTATGATCTGCGAGTGGTTCGTCGAAGTCGATACAAATGATTTTCATAGAATTGCAGTTCCACCACATAGGAATACACATCATATTTGCGATTTGGTTGTATGCGGGTTTGACAGGAACCCAACATCTGCATAGCCATTCATAGACAGGTCTTGGATCTTTCTGTAGAACAGACCAAGTTCTTTGCTTCCTTGGAGGTAACGGAAGATGTCCATTATTTCCTGCCAATGCTTTTGGTAGGTTCTGTACTATACCTTGCTAATAGGTTTACGGCAAATGGAATGCCTGATCTAGTACAGTTTGCTAAATACATGAGTGCTCCTACTGCACTCAGGTACGGGAATTCCAGTCCTAGGACTTCCTCCCTGATGAGGACATCCCTACAACACCTTCTTCTCCTCCACCTAATGCTCATGATATACGCCTCGAGTTACCGATAGGACCAATAACAAGAGCACGTGCCAAGAAACTACAATCTCAGGTGAACTTGCTCCTTAATGAATATGTCATTGATTTTAATGAGAATTTTATACTACCTAAAAATAATGTTTTACTTATGCTCAGGTTTGAAGAGTCAGCGATGAACAGAGATCAAGGATATACGTCCGTCATCCAAGGAAGCACAAGCCCATGGCATGAGCAAATAGTGTCGCGCGTGAAGTACACCATACTGATCTGTGTGAATGTACCTACTACAAGATTGGTCCCGTGAATAGTATCGCTCAAGATAGGTCATGTGAACGATCTTGCTACTGATACCATTGACCGTTGTTTTTGCTACAGTACCTTGTGAACAGTCACACGTCCTCCATGAACAATGCCATGCTATAGTCCGGCCCATGAACAGTTCCGCGCGCATGAATAGTCCCATATGAAAAATTTAGTACTGAATAGTTCTTAGTTGAGGATATATATTGAGGGGTAGACCCTCATTGTAAACCAAACCATGTTATTGCATAAGAATAGAAACATATCTATTGCTTGTTCTTTCAAAACCAGAGTTCATGCGGGGACTTCTGAGAGAGAATTAGGCGATCAATTGTTCGTTCTGTATTTTTAAGCTCAAGTTTGCTTTTCCGCTGGGAATTGAGGGTTTGACGATCTCCGCTCGTAGTCTAGCGGCGATCATCCAGGTGCGTGTTGGCAAATATCCATAGAGTTGCAAGTCCGTGCACTGGCGCGTGGTGTACAGCCGAGCGTTATTTAGTCATCAAGCGCTATTTATCCACGGTTCTACTCGAGAAGATCAGGCCACCCCGTATCATCGTGATATCAGAGCCAGGTTACTCGGTAGAATCTCTTTTTTCCTACATTTTAGTATATTATTTTTTCTGTCCTATACACCAAAAAAGCCACAAAAAATATATCGTCTTTCGCCATAGTTTAATTCAGTATTTTTTAGTGCGTTTTGTTCGGTCTTAATCCACTCGTTCATAGTGTTTAGTTGCTGGTCGTGTTCCGTTCGCGTCTCTTTTTGTTTTCCCTTCCACAAATTTTTGTTCGTACTTGATTCCTGTTTTGTGCAACTAAACATTACTTATATCTAGTGGATTACACGTTGTTCATGAACCCTTCGATCCATTCGTGAACCTTTTGTACCTATTGAGACTAGTTTGTTGTTGTGCTCGAGGGACTGCTTTTAGGATTTTGAGATGCCAACTTCCAAAGCAACAAAAAAAGGGTTGATTGATTAGCGCTAGCCGTGAGTGAAAAAAAAGAGAGCAAAAGAAAAGGCGCAAAAAAAAAAGAGAAACAGAGAACAAAAAAAAAACAGAAGGAAAAATGAGAGCTCAGCCCTCATCCTTGTTCTCTCGAAGGATAGAGAGCTTTGTTTTGGTTCTTGGTTAATTACATATTGACATAAGCTTCACACTATTGAAAGAAACTCTTTGTATGGATGGAGCTGTCGTGATTCAGCTCCCTAGGCTTTGCGGAACCTCATAATCAAATCCTCTCATCTCTTATACACTATTGAAAGATACTGATTGTATAGATAGAGCTGTCATGATTCGGTTCCTTAGACTTTGCGAAACCTCAAAATCAAATTCTCTCATCTCTTTTACGCTTATTGTGATTGTTCTCTCGTGCTAATATTAGTGCTAGTGCCAGGGCTGCCGCCGGTTCGAACAGTCCTGTTTGCCTAAAGGTTTGATGTACTTTGTTTACGCGTTTGTTGTGTACAGATGTTGCTTACTTGCTTGTATTGTTCCGAGTGCTCTTCAAGCCCCTGATTAATAAGCAGCACTCCTGCATGCAGTTACCACAATGTAGGTGCTAGTACACCTGTTGTTATTGCCCACACCACAAAATTTAGTAAAACGTTGGGTGCTTGTACCAAGTCCATATTAACATCAATTCAAGGGTCGTCTATATAATCTTCGACTATTTTTTCAACCCAAAACATATATATTTTATTTTATTTATAACTTCATTATACATAAATTACAAGAATTTATGTATGCCATTTTTGTTCTTGATCACTTTAATTATTATCGAAAGTCTTAATAACTCATATTTTCATCACATGATTCAAAATCTAACATATATTTTGAGATATTTAGCAAAAATAAAGACGAAAACAAAGACAAAAATAAAATTCTATACCAACAAAATACGGCAATGTGATGATCCCGTTATGTTCCAAAAAAATCATAATAAATTTGGACCAAATTCATTGTATGAGAAGAAGTGCAATTCTTAAAACATATCGGACGGATGAAAATTCGACTATTTTGACAAAAGAAAATAGCCGAATATTATTTAGCAAATCTCCTCCGGAGAAGACGATGTTGCCGGCCGAAAAATGAATCTCTAAGCAAAATTGTAAGGTCAAAAAATCGATTATTTTCTCTAAAAAAACATACGATAGTTTTTTAGTAATCCCATCAATTTAAAGGTGGTAGGAAAAAAAAAGATGGTAGTTGTTCTACCTTCGAGGGGAGTTAGTTATGCATTTGACCTCACTGTGTTGATTCTGTACCTGTAGAATTTTTTGCCTTAAACTTACTGTCTTCTGATTGTCTATCTTACAAACACAGTTAAGCGCACAAAAACAAAAGACAGCAAAAAAAAAAAAAGGGGAAATAAACTTTTCTGGTACCGTAGTAATCTTATGTACTGTAGCAAATAGTGATACATGTCTACTGTAGCATCGGCAATACACAATACTGCTTTAGAGTTCAAATTTACGAGACAATCCCTTTCTGTAGTTGATGCTGCAATCAAACAGAACTGAGTATATATGTATGCAGTATTTATTAAAACTTAAGTCCTGATTACCAACAATATTCAAGACTCATGCATAAACCCAAAAAGCATAGCCTCACGTCAAACTCTAGATGACTGCATGCATCAGCACTTGATTGGTTTGTTTGGCTGCCATCTTTTTGTCTACACGCGATTTGGCAGCAACAGATCAGATGACACACACAAACACGCTGCTACTCCAAAAAGCAATGCAGAACAGCAACCATCTAGCTTTTGATGACCATCAAAACAGCAGTACAGGAAGATCACACGGCAGTAAAGAAATTGGCATAATCAATGCAAACCGAACAAAAAATTCACCAATCAATCAACATAATGTACCAGTAAACAACCAGATTGGTTCGGCGCCACAATGCTCCTTGTTTTGATTTCCTGTCGCTTCCTGCCGCTAGTACACGTCTGCAAAGCTACCGCGCATATGCTGGCTATTTTGCCGAGCACTTGCCCCAATCACAGCCGCCGCCAGCAGTAATGGTCGCTCAAAAAAACTATCAACCGCCCCACTCTCGTTTTTCACCACAGCCGACCCTCGCCTTTTATTTTGCCGCATGCGCAGAAGAGACCAGCCCATTTTTTTTCGTGTACAACCCTTAGCACATACGGCCGCCTTCTATCTCTAATTCACCCGTAACAACCAAAACTCAGTTTTGGAAACTCAGTTTTGGTATATAAACCGAATTGGTTACATAATACTCTTTTCTAATTCTATCTCTTTCCATACCTTGCAATTTTGCCGAAACTACAGCCCCGCCTGGACTCCTGGCAATGTCCAGAGTTTTCCGCGTATAGAACTCGGACTAGGACTAGGACCTACCAACGTGACCTCCGTAGCCCCAACACGGATTTAGTAAAATGTTGGGTGGTTGTAGCAAGTCCTTATTAACATCAATTCAAGGGTCGTCTATATAATCTTCGACTATTTTTTCAACCCAAAATATTCAAATTTTAGTTTATTTATAACTTCATTATACATAAATTACAAGAATTTATGTATGCCATTTTTGTTCTTGATCACTGTAATTATTATCGAAAGTCTTAATAACTCATATTTTCATCACATGATTCAAAATCTAACATATATTTTGAGATATTTAGCAAAAATAAAATTATATACCAACAAAATACGGCAATGTGGTGAACCCGTTATGTTCCGAAAAAAATCATAATAAATTCGGACCCAATTCATTGTATGAGAAGAAATGCAAATCTCAATGCATATTAGACGGATGAAAATTCGACTATTTTGACAAAAGAAAACAGTCGAATGTTATTTAGCAAATCTCCCCAGAGAAGACGATGTTGATTTCTTGAAAACAGTCGAATGTTATACGCTCTACTAGTAGTATGAAGTGGTAATAAAAATTAGATCTGGTCATTGATTTCTTGAAAACATTTCAGATTTTTCGCTGTAAATCTAATTATTTTCTCGGATGGAATTTACGATTTTTCCCCTTAAACCTATCTCCGATGCCGCCACTGCCGAAATTACTTTCGTGCCATGCATTTCCTTTATAATTTTACCTATGTTGGGATTCTAGTACTTACACTGTCAGATATAGTATAACTAAATCACAACTAATCCGAATCATTAGATCAAAAGCAATAAACAGTAAAAGAACCACCGGACCTAGCTACGCTAGCTGCTACTACACGCAAAGACGATCTTGCATGCGTTTGGTTCAACCGGCGAGTGCTGCAAACGTACTCCGGTGGGTGTTCGAGGCATCACGTACGTAGCTAACCGGATTCCCAAGCGTGCAACACAGTACCGCAAACGCAAACGCAGACTGACACGCCGGAGAGGAAACGAAAAAGAAGAAAGTTTGGAATTGAAGCTGTCGTTGTGGATAGAGAGACGTAGAGAGACAATCGATTCGCTCATACCTTGGACAAGAAAAGAACAGAAAAATATTCGACGATCTTGCGTTTGGCTCAACCGGCGAGTGCTGCAAACGTACTCCGGTGGGTGTTCGAGGCATCACGTAGCTAACCGGATTCCGAAGCGTGCAACACAGTTTGGAATTGACCCGCCGGAGAGGAAACGAAAAGGAAGAAAAAGTTTGGAATTGAAGCTGTCGATAGAGAGACGTAGAGATTCTCTTCTTACTTTCCCTTACATATACAGGGCAAGAAGAGAGAAATGTTTATCTCCCTTCTTGCTTTTGCCCTACATTGCTCCTCTTACATCGCTTGGTTTTCCCATGCGTCACATCACACGTAGCATATCGAAATTAGACTCGTCACGTACCTTAGCTCCATCAAAACTATTGCACCGTGTGATCCTCCGTCTCATTGCTCATTTCCAAATTCCAATCCAGTTTGAGTTCCTATCCATTTACATCATTCACATCAGAGACAGAGAGAGACAAAGATGGCTGACCTGACCCTCGGCGCCGTCGGCTCGCTGCTGGGCCTCCTCTCTTCGGCGATCAAGGACGAGGCGAAGCTGCTCGGCGGCGTCCAGGGAGACATACAGTTCATCAAGGACGAGATGGACAGCATGAACGGCTTCCTCATGCACCTCAACAAGATGGAGACGGAGCACAACGACTCGCTCCGCGCGTGGATGAAGCAGGTCCGTGAAATCGCCTACATCGCCAGGGACTACATCGAGCTCTACAGGCGCGACCTGACCCTGCCGGAAAGGGACCTCTGGGCCCTCGTGTGGAAGATGCCGGAGCGCCACCGCCTCGCCACCAAGATCCGCGAGCTCAAGGTCCGGGTGCGCGAAGTCGGCGAGAGGCGGCAGCGCTACGGCACCACCGTCCCAGAGAACGCAAAGCTCAAGCCGAAGCCGGTTGGCCAAGACAACAAGATCGACGAGAAGAGGGAGGATTTTCTACGTGCCCTAGAAGATGACCAAAAGGGGGAGGATCCTCCATCTTTTAGCAAAGCGATCCACAAGCTTCCTCTTGGTCTTGCACGTGAAGCTGACACAGAAATACAAGCTATTCTGAAGAAATGTGTGCCGAATCATGTCAACAGCATGAAAATGTTACTTCGTGCTCTGTATGCTTATCTTTACGGGACCAACCAAGAACCGGGAACATTGAAGAAGTTGGAGGACAGAGCAGCAGATGTGCCGAATCATGTCAACAGCATGAAAATGTTACTTCGTGCTCTGTATGCTTATCCTTACGGGACCAAACAAGAACTGGAAACATTGAAGAAGAATTTGGAGGACAGAGCAGCAGATGTGCCCAAGGAAGTGATGATTTTTTGCTACAGCAAGCTGTCCACACATTACAAGAGCTGCCTGCAGTATCTCACTGCATTCGTCAAGGAAACCAGCATCAGCAGGACAAGCTTGGTCAGACGATGGGTCGCCGAAGGCCTAGTGGAGATCGACGAAGAGCAACAGACTCTAGAACAAGCAGGTGAACGCTGCTTCAGTGAGCTTGTATTTCGAGGCTTTGTTTGTCCTCTTGACATTGGCGCTACCGGCAAAGTCAAGAGCTGCAAAATGGATGATTCAGTCCGGGACTTCATCGTCGACATCACCAAAAGTGAGAACTTTGTGTCTGGCCTGCCGACTCACCTCGATCACCAGCTTAAAATCCGAGAGACAGTTGAGTCACTTCAGCGGCGACCACAACAACCGCAGAAGAAACCGTGGCCGTGGAACATGTGCGACCTTTGCGTCGTTCCAAGAAAGGCACGGGATGAATCTGCTGGTGACAGCAGCACAACGGCAGACAGCAAGGACCCCATGGATGATATGGTAGATCTCCTCAAAGGACTCCCTAAAGAATATCGACTGAATGTGCTGGACCTAGGAGGTTGCAGAGGCTTGAAGAAGCGCCACCTGAAGAGCATCTGCAAGGTGTCCTCGCTCAAGTATTTAAGCCTTCGGAACACAGATGTTTCCGGACTGCCCCGTCAAATCCAGGCACTCTGGCAGTTGGAGACGCTGGACATCCGGCAAACCAAGGTACGGGCCACCGACACGATGCGCATCTTTCTCCCCAGGCTGAAGCATCTTCTCGCCGGCCGCCGCATCGACTTTTCGAGTGACGACACAAGAACCATGTCCAAGGAATCGTTGCTCTCCACCGTGCGGATGCCCCGCAAGATCGGGCCAGGCATGGAGATACTATCCCATGTCGAGGTTTCGCGGAACGGTCAGTGTTTTACTTTTCGGTAGCAAAATTTTTTCGGAGGGGACCGGTAGGGCCGGTTACCGGCGAAAACCGGAAATTTCGGCCGATTTCGGCCGAAATTTTCAAAAAAAATTTGAAATTTTTGAATTTTAACTTTACAAAAATAATCAAATTTAAACATAATTCATACAAATTCAAATTTTTTTGAATAAATTTCATCAAAACCGAAATTTCGCTACCGGTTTTAATTTTTACCGGCTACCGCCGGTAACACCGGTTACCGGCGGTAACCGGCGAAATTTCGCCGGTAGCGAAATCCCTGGGAACGGTAAAGCTGAGCTGAAAGAAGTTGGGAAGCTAAGGAAGCTAAGGAAGCTTGGCGTGGTTCTCCATGGCAGTGAAGAAAATATCATACATTTTCACCGAGCAATCAACAAATTGAGCGGATACCTGCGCTCTTTGTCAGTCTGGATCACACCACCATCACCCACCGATGGCGGCGTTATTCTTGACAACAAGGAATTCCCACCTCCACGGCAACTGGAGAGCCTAAACATCAACGGCAACATAGGAAATTATGGATTGCCTTCCTGGATCCACAATCACAAACATCTCTCCAAGGTAACACTGGGCGAGACCTCGCTGCAGACGGATAAATCTCTGCGAATCCTTGGCAAGCTCGAGGAGTTGCGCTGCCTCAGGCTTCGTCGCAGGTCATTCATTGACGCCGGGCTCACCTTCAATAACCAAGAGTTCAAAAAGCTCAAGTTCCTCCTGATCGAGGCCTCCGCCATCGCTAGTACTATCGTCACCTTTGAAGACGGCACAGCTCCTATACTCGAGAAGATTGTTGGGACCTTCGACAAGACGGACACCATTACTGGAATCGAGCACCTTCGGGGCCTCGAAGTGCTCGAGCTCAGGGGCGACTTGAACCCGCAACTTTTGGCGTTGAAGCTAGCCTTTGAGCTCAGGTACTCGCTTCCAGACACGGAGTAGATCAAATGTCGTGGTGCATGCTCGTGTTTGTGCTGGTATATATATACATGTGAGTTATGTCATGGTTTGCTGTGTGTATATGTGCATGTGTCGTGTGTACTGTACTGTAAGAGAGCTCGTGTGCTGTATGTATGATCCGATTAATGTCGAATATGGTATTGGTCAATAAGTTGCTGTGTATACTAGCTAGCTTGTTCGACGAATTGATGGAGTTAGTGCAATTGCTTGGAGTTGCACGTGGTTAAAGCAAAACATAATAAGCATCAAAACACACTCACTCGAAAGCAGAATAGTTACTGTGGCAAAGTAATTAGGATAAAGACATATTGATTAGTAATTAATGACGAGATCACTGTCGAAAAATCCAGTATTAACGGATTAAATGAGTGCAGTAGCCTATAACATGTGGGTCCTATGGCCGGTTAAGTGGTAGCGTACATGTTCGATAGGAAAACGTATAGCTATTGATATCCTATCGTTCTCCATTGGCGACACTGTAGCAGAACACAGCCTGACGGCCCTAACCTACTCCCTGGACCGGTAAGCACTGCAGATGTAGCGCCGCAGTGGCAGTATCGTTAATACGGGGAAGTCGCTGGTGGCAAGCTCGTCAAGCCCAAGTTACCCCTGGAGACCATGTCGGGGCGGCAAGCGACACTGCGGCCCTACAGCCACGTGGTGGCCAGTGAGTCGTCCGCTCTGACATGACCGATCACATCGACATCAAAATTTGACAAGACCCGCTTGCTCGTCCAAAGAAATGAGAGTATTTAAACCTGCACCGCACGGGGTTCGGGAGAAAGTGCGAGATCTTCTGAGCTCAGCAGGTAGAACCACGACGAGCAGTCGTCGTCGTCGTCGTCGTCGTTTGCAGCCGGTACAGTCGCCAGGCACTAGAAATTCTTGCACAATTTGCTATGCCTTGGTATTTGTTTTTTCTTTGGTCGAAAGTGATACTTGTTTGGCAGGAAAATGCGATTGAAATAATTGAGAGACCAAGAAACAACGGGGACAATTTCCTCCGCAATTAAAATTCTGACAGCATGCAACGGTTAATAACGGTGATCTTACAAACGATTGTTCAAGGGGTTTCTTATGAATTAGATCCACACAGTAAAAGGTACCGGAATTTATACATTCAGACGCTCTACTGGAAGAATAACAACTATACTTTTGTGTTTTCTTGTATTCAGTACAATTGTTATAATTGGGAAGAAATCAGTCAAATTAAGACTCAATGATCTCTTACGGTTAACCCGGATTGCCTCGCCCCCCAGTCCACTGACATTATCCTTTATATAGCGTGTAAAAAGGTGGCAGTTGTAAAAATATGCACATGCTTTACTTGTCTTTCAGTTAGCCTTCGGTTAGCAAGTCCTATTCTTCAGTTAGTCCGAGTCTTCAGGCTTAGCACTAGTTCACGACTCTCAGTAATTCCAGCACCTAATGCCATGAATGTAGGATCTGATTGTACACGACTGTACACTATCTGATAACTACATATATACAGCTCACACTGCACAGCATTATGTGTGTGGGATTGCAAACTCTTTCTCTCTTCTCTGATTAAGTTTTGCATGGTATCAGAGCCTCCTCCTCTCCACAAAAATGTCAACCTCTAGCGCTAACTCCTCTGGTTCCACTGGTGCTATAGCACCAGCCATCGCCGGCGCCACATCAGTCTCTGCCGGCCTACTCCCAACGCCATCGTTTAGCCACTTGATTAATGTCAAGTTTGGCCTGGAGAATTATCTCTTCTGGAAGGCACAAATGATGCTTTACCTCCGGAGCCAACAGCTTCTAGGCTACGTCGATGGCTCCAACAGTGCACCTTACAAGATGATCACCGCCAACAGATTATCTTTGTTCTACTTGTTGGCCGGCGTTCGCAGGGAGAGGTGTGCCGCGGCTGCCATGGAATAGCCTTGTCGAAGCCTCTGCTGATGACGCCGGGGCTGCCGCGCTGTCAATTTCTTTTCGTCATTTTTCCAGCTGAAGGATACCAGTCGGCCAAGGAAGGCTGCACAAAACCACTTTAATTTCATCACTCCCATCATTACCTGAGCATTGCTGAAAAAGAAAAGGAAAAATATGAAAACATCTCTCTAATGTGTTGTCTGGGTTTCGGTTCTACCGAGTACCCGGTAAAAATCAGCAGAAATTATTGTTGTCAATTGAATTTTGTTTGAATTTTATCTTTTTTTCATTTTAACTTTGAAACAAAAAATAATTTTGATTGAAAAATTTCGTCCATTTTGGCCCAATCGGTGACCTCCGGTATATTACTTCGCAACTACACATTCTGAACGGATGTGAAGAATTTAAAGGTCCTAATTTTTAGGGCGTTACAAAAGCCGGGCGTCCACCCGCTCCGTGGTGCTCGACGGTGGAGAGAGAGAGAGAGAGAGAGAGAGAGAGAGAGAGAGAGGAAACCGTGGGCGTTTGATTCGTGTGAAGAGATGTTTGTTGTTTGCAGTATATTTGAGTGGACCGGCCTACTGGTTGTATATCTGTGCTGCTGCAAGCCCAAGCATCTGGGCCGTCCAAGCATGACGGATCGATGGCCCTGGGCTGTTCAACAGATTTGGCTGGCTCTAAAGTGGGTACTGTTTTATTCAGTTAATGAGAGCTCAGCTCTTCATTCTTGTTCTCTGGAAGGATAGAGAGCTTTGCTTTGGTTCTTGGTTAATTACATATTGACATAAGCTTCACACGATTGAAAGAAACTCCTTGTATGGATGGAGCTGTCGTGATTCAGCTCCCTAGGCTTTGCGGAACCTCATAATCAAATCCTTTCATCTCTTATACACTATTGAAAGAAACTCCTTGTATAGATGGAGCTGTCGTGATGGGTCCGTCTATATAACATTCGTCTATTTTCTCAATAAAAAATAGTTAAATTTTAGTTCATTTATAACTTCATTATACATAAATTACAAGAATTTATGTATATAATTTTTGTTCTTGATCACTGTAATTATTATCGAAAGTCTTAATAACTCATATTTTCACCACATGATTTAAAATCTAACAAATATTTTAAGATATTTAGCAAAAAAAAAAGACAAAAACAAAGACAAAAAAATAAAATGCTATACTAAAAAAATACGGCAATGTGGTGAACCCATCATGTTTTGAAAAAAATCATAATAAATTTGGACCCAATTCATTGTATGAGAAGAAGTGCAAATCTCAAAACATATCGGACGGTTGAAAATTTAACTATTTTGACAAAAGAAAACAGTCGAATGTTATTTAGCAAATCTCCTCCGGAGAAGACGATGTTGCTGGCCGAAGCACGAATCTCTATGCAAAATTATAAGGTCAAAAAATAAACTATTTTCTCTCAAAAAAAAAATATGCGACAGTTTTTTAGCAATCCCGTCAATTTAAAGCTAGTAGAAAAAAAGAAGAAGAAAAAGATGGTGGTTGTTCTGCCTTCGAGGGGAGTAAGTTATGCATTCGACTTCAGTGTGTTGATTCTGTACCTGTAGAATCACAGGCAGTGGGCCTGTGATTCGGATGGATGTGCGTCGGAGCTCTGAAAGGAAGGTCGCTTCGCGGGCCGGCTAGCTTGCATACATAGGATATTCTGTTCAGTTCGCAATGCATGACCAGTTATCACTCGACAAAAGCGGATGTGGCCACTGTATGCCTGGGATGCCAGCTTAATTTACCACCGGGGGAATTTTCAAAATACACTCTACTAGTAGTATGAAGTGGTAATAAAAATTAGATCTGGTCATTGATTTCTCGAAAACATTTTAGATTTTTCGCTGTATATCTAATTATTTTCTCTGAGGGAATTTATGACTTTTCCCTTTAAACCTATCTCCCACGGCGTCACTGCCGGAATTACTCTCGTGTCATGCATTCCCTTTATAATGTTACTTATGTCAGGATTCTACTACTTACACTGTTAGATGTAGTATAACTAATCTAAATCACTAGATCAAAAGGAACAAACGTACGGTACAAGAACCACCGGACCTAGCTACGCTGCTACTGCACGCAAAGACGATCTTGCATGCGTTTGGCTCAACCGGCGAGTGCTGCAAACGTACTCCGGTGGGTGTTCGAGGCATCACGTACGTAGCTAACCGGATTCGCAAGCGTGCAACACAGTAACGCAAACGCAAACGCAAACTAACCCGCCGGAGAGGAAACGAAAAAGAAGAAAGTTTGGAATTGAAGCTGCGGAGGAAAGTGGACAGAGAGAGGTAAGGAGAGAATCGATTCGCTCATACTTTGTACAAGAAAAGAAAAAAAATATTCGACGATCCGTCGACTCCTGCGTACGCTTGGTTTTGCCTTGTTCTTGTTCTGCCGCTTGGTTTTCCCATTCGTTATGTCGTAGCATCGAAGCTAGACAGTGGATACTATCAGTGTGTGAATGAGAAGATCACTTTCTTACATGCCTTTACATACAGTGGCGGAGCTCGGGCCATTGCTTGGCCCGAAGCCCAGCAAAAAAACATAGAGACAATAGTGCATTTGAACCATAAGATAGCAGGCCTGTTCTAACGTTTGGCTGGGCTGACCCGAGGCCCAGCCAAAAGTTAGCTACGCCCCTGTTTACATATATAGAGAGCAAGTAGGGAAATGCTCATTTCTCTTCTTAACTATGACTTATATTGAGAGAGGGAAGACATTTAAGTATATTTTTTTTTATAGATGCACCTAGTAAACTTGTCCATACATGCACCACTTTTCTATAAGTATCGCCGACGATTCTAGTAGGCGAGGCACCCTTCCTGCCCTACTACGAGTTTACGACTCGTCACGTACCTTAGCTCCGTAAACTCGTAACGTACCTTAGCTCTATCAAAACTATTGCACCGTGTGATCCTCCCTCTCATTGCTCATTTCCAAATTCCAATCCAGTTTGAGTTCCTATCCATTTACATCATTCACATCAGAGACAGAGAGAGAGAGACAAAGATGGCTGACCTGACCCACGGCGCCGTCGACTCGCTGCTGGGCCTCCTCTCGCGGGCGATCAAGGACGAGGCGAGGCTGCTCGGCGGCGTCCAGGGAGACATACAGTTCATCAAGGACGAAATGGACAGCATGAACGGCTTCCTCCTGCACCTCAGCAAGATGGAGACGGAGCACAACGACCAGCTCCGCGCGTGGATGAAGCAGGTCCGCGACATCGCCTACATCGCCCAGGACTGCATCGTGCTCTACACGCTCGACCTGGCCCCGCCGGAAAGGGGCCTCTGGGCCCTCGTGAAGCACGTCCCCGTGCTCCTGTGGAAGATGCCGGCGCGCCACCGCCTCGCCACCAAGATCCGCGAGCTCAAGGTCCGGGTGCGCGACGTCGGCGAGAGGCGGCTGCGCTACGGCACCACCGTCCCAGAGAACGCAAAGCTCAAGCCGAAGCCGGTTGGCCACGACAACGAGACCGACAAGAAGAGGGAGGATTTTCTACGTGCCCTGGAAGATGACCAAAAGAGGGAGGCTCCTCCATCTTTTAGCGCCGCGATCCACATGCTTCCTCTTGGTCTTGCACGTGAAGCTGACACAGAAATACAAGCTATTCTGAAGAAATGTGTGCCGAATCATGTCAACAGCATGAAAATGTTACTTCGTGCTCTGTATGCTTATCCTTACGGGACCAAACAAGAACTGGAAACATTGAAGAAGAATTTGGAGGACAGAGCAGCAGATGTGCCCAAGGAAGTGATGATTTTTTGCTACAGCAAGCTGTCCACACATTACAAGAGCTGCTTGCAGTATCTCACTGCATTCGTCAAGGAAACCAGCATCAGCAGGACAAGCTTGGTCAGACGATGGGTCGCCGAAGGCCTAGTGGAGATCGACGAAGAGCAACAGACTCTAGAACAAGCAGGTGAACGCTGCTTCAGTGAGCTTGTATTTCGAGGCTTTGTTTGTCCTCTTGACATTGGCGCTACCGGCAAAGTCAAGAGCTGCAAAATGGATGATTCAGTCCGGGACTTCATCGTCGACATCTCCAAAAGTGAGAACTTTGTGTCTGGCCTGCCGACTCACCTCGATCACCATCTTGAAATCCGAGAGATAGTTCAGCGGCGACCACAACAACCGCCGCAGAAACCGTGGCCGTGGAACATGTGCGACCTTTGCGTCGTTCCAAGATCTGCTGGTGACAGCAGCACAACGGCAGACAGCAAGCACCCCATGGATGAGATGGTAGTTCTCCTCAAAAGACTCCCTGAAGAATATCGACTGAATGTGCTGGACCTAGGAGGTTGCAGAGGCTTGAGGAAGCGCCACCTGAAGAGCATCTGCAAGGTGTCCTCGCTCAAGTATTTAAGCCTTCGGAACACAGATGTTTCCCGACTGCCCCGTCAAATCAAGGCACTCAGGCAGTTGGAGACGCTGGACATCCGGCAAACCGAGGTACGGGCCATGGAGCGCATCTTTCTCCCCAGGCTGAAGCATCTTCTCGCCGGCCGCCGCATCGACTGTTCGAGTGACGACACAAGATCGTCGCTCTCCACCGTGCGGATGCCCCGCATGATCGGGAGAAGCATGGAGATACTATCCCATGTCGAGGTTTCGCGGAACGGTAAAGATGAGCTGGAAGACGTTGGGACTATGCGGAAGCTAAGGAAGCTTGGCGTGGTTCTCCATGGCAGTGAAGAAAATATCATACATTTTCACCGAGCAATCGACAAATTGAGCGGATGCCTGCGCTCTTTGTCAGTCTGGATCACACCACCATCACCCACCAATGGCGGGGTTATTCTTGACAACAAGGAGGATGGTACCAAATTCTCACCTCCACAGGACCTGGAGAGCCTAAACATCAACGGCAACATAGGAAATTATGGATTGCCTACCTGGATCCACAATCACAAACATCTCTCCAAGGTAACACTGGGCGAGACCTCGCTGCAGACGGATAAATCTCTGCGAATCCTTGGCAAGCTCGAGGAGTTGCGCTGCCTCAGGCTTCGTCGCAGGTCATACATTGACCCCAGGCTCACCTTCAAGAACCACGAGTTCAAAAGCTCAAGTTCCTCCTGATCGAGGCCTCCCCCATCGGTAGTATCATCACCTTTGAAGACGGACACCATTACCGGAACCCAGCACCTTCCGAGCCTCAAAGAGCTCGAGCTCAGAGGCGACTTGAACCCGCATCTCTTGGCGTTGGAGCAAGACATTGCAGCGCTTCCAAATCCAAACTGTCCCGACTTGAGGTACTCGTTTCCAGACACAATATTTGAGGGCTCTACTAAGGATGTTATTATTACTACGGAGTAAATCAAATACGTGATTGTATATATACATGCATACCTTACGGGACAGGGCGGAGCCGGGCCTTGGGCTGCTGTGGCAATTGGTTCCGCGCCTGCAGGGCATGCTTACATCTAGCTAAATGCATGCCTTCATGTGAGTTATGTCATGGTTTGCTGTGTGTATACGTGCATGTGTGTACTCTACTGTAAGAGAAATACGCGCTCATCTAACATGCTATCAACGAAGCGGGCTACATGCAAATCTCCAGTCGTGGGGGTACAAATACCTAATTATGGATAATGTCTTATAACCAACGTATATCCCACACTTTTGAAGAGTGCCCATTTCAGTTCGCTGTGGTAGTAGTACAGGTACATAAACCTTGCTACCAAACCTTCAAATATGAGAGATTCTCGGTGTTAACCCTTACACTGGTTGCATAGATGAATGAACGCTTGCACTAAGCGTTCGCAGGGAGAGGTGTGCCGCTGCCGCCGCACGGCCGCGACTCCCATGCAATAGCCTTGTCGAAGCCTCCACTGATGACGCCGCGGTTTCTGTGCTATCAATTTCTTTTTGTCAGTTTTCCAGCTGAAGGATATCCGTCGGCCAAGCCCCCCCCCCTGAAGAAATGATTCCTCCAAACTCCAGAGCTTCCAATAAGTATACTGTCTGTCTGCCGAGCAACAAAATTTTTTAAGGTGAATCCATCCTCTGTATTAACAGGTGTGGCACTGTATTAGTGGCTGAGAACGGGCCATGATAGCTCTGACTTCGAATCCCTCACCATCTCCAGTTGTACAAGCCCCAGACCAAACTGGTTTTGCCATGGCCATCAGAGACCTTAGTAAGAAATCGCAGTGACGATGCTGGTGTCCAGAGAGGCGGCTTCATTTTCTCAGTGGTTTCCTCAGCTAGTAGCCACTCGGATTCCTACAAGATTTGTAGAGGTACTTGTCGGATCTGGATTTTCTAATCCTGAATTCTCTGTGAAAATACCGTGTTATTCTCTGGATCAGTAGATAGCACTCACAGGCACATTGCTGAATCAATTTATACATGGCGTAAAACCATACCATTCATTAATTTAACACATCAGAGTTTACAAAGACCGCTTCGGGCCAAGTTTGCAATAAAGGGCGAACATGCCAAACAATTACATCACAAAAGTAGCGGAAGCGAGAACATAAGCAAAAAAAGGTGAGGGCACATCTCTCCACAGGCAAGCGACTGGGGAAACCTGTGTACATCTAATATTACCCGAAAACTCAGATAATATAGGATGCACATAAGTACCGGCAGAGTCGGCTAGACTGAGGTGAGACTAGAACGACTAAAGACTAAACTACGCTTCAAAAACTGTTGGGCCTTCAGACGTCTGGTTCCTCGTAGTAGTTGGAAGCTTCATGATTTTCTGCTTCTGAGGGTTTGGGGAAAGAGCTGTGACATCACATTTTCGGACGGCAAATAGTGCCTCCACTCGGTTTTCGATTTTCGTTCAAATTTTTGTTTGCCGCTTAAATTCCAGAAACTCCAAGCTTCCTTTGAGCTCGGGTTTGTGTTTCAAACCTCAATTCAAAATTCTAAACTCAAAATTCAATTCAAAATCACCTATTTCAGATGTTGGACCCCTCTCCCAAAATCTGCCTCTCCTTGTTTTGTTTGGGTCTAACCCTATTCTTTTGGGCTAACCCAATTTCTCCCGGCCCACTCATCTTTTCTTCCTCTCCCCAATTTTCTCTCCCGGGCCGACTTTCCCCGACCGACCCGCATTTCTCTTCTCCTCGGCCCAGCACGCGCCACTCCCTTCTCTTTTTCCCCGGCCCACGGCCCGCTCGCCCGCTCCTCTCCCTTATCCCCATCGCCCCGAGCGCATCGCCTTCTCCCATCTCTCTCCCATCGCCGCCTCACCTCCCCCATCTCTCCCCCTCCCATCGCCGCAATGCCCCTCCCCTCCTCCCGCGAGCGCCGCCTCCGCCGATTCCTTCTTCCCCTCCCTCTCGTCCGGCTCGGCCCAACCCGCTTTCATCGGCCCGTCTTCCCCAAGCGCCGCCCCACCCCTGCAGTGTCGCCCCCACCTCTGCCGTATTAGTGGCATCAGACACAGTGTGTGCATCAGATAGTGGCCGAGAACGGGCCATGAAAGCTCGACTTGAATCCTCACAATCTACAGCTTATACAAGCTCCGCACTGCATCGGTTTTGCCATGGCCATCGAGACCTTAGTAAGAAATCGCAGTGACGATGTCGGTGTCCAAAGAGGCCACTTCATTTTCTCGATGGTTTCTCACCAAGAGCCACTGGATTCCTACAAGATTTGTAGACGTACTAGAGTTACTTTGAATCCTGGATCAAACTGAGCAAAAAAAAGAAGAAAATTCAGCAGTTTCGGTCTCGCAATGCAGCATCCAGCAAGTATTATATGCTTCAAACTTGCAATGTAATATTGCAATCTGCGAAAGTAAGCTTTTTTTAATTTGGAACTAGCCACAATTGCACAGTGAGCTAGCCACTAAGACCAAGGCACAAGATACATCAGAAAACCTATTGAATATGGAATGAAATTACAGAGAACCCGGGTCCTTCCTTGATTAGTACGACCTCTATTATGCAGTGGACACATAGCGAAACGAATCTCAAAGCGTTTCCACCCACTAGTGCACTACTCCATCCCATCTCCCCCAAGGCCCCAAGTATCTTGTCTCTCCTCCGTATGTACGCTTCTTCTTGATGGGCGGCCGTTGCGCGGCCATTGACGAGCACACCGAGATGGACGTTGTCTCATTGCGCCAACACGAAGAACTTGAGATATGAAGAAACCGACTAAAGGAGTAAATCACAAAATGCTTTGAAAATTCCAAAGTAGAAAACAAGGAACTGAATCCACTTCATGTAAAGCATCATTTTTTTAGCCAATCAACTACACCGTGTGATATTCACTTTCTATTTGGAAGAGGATTTGAGTTCCAAAGAAGCAGGTGGCCCACAATCCAGTATTCATGGCTAGATGCACTGCTTGGTTGCCGGAGGCCATCACGCAGCATGTCAACGCACCAAAGCTTACCTTCCCTCGTTGGCTTTGGTGGGCGGGCAGCCATCGATGGCTCTTGGTCGGAATGGGAATAACAACAAGGAAGACGAAGACACATGAGGCCAATCATCGCTTTCACGTCCCCCGGCATCAGCCCCTCAGCAGCTCCGTGTCGTCGATAGAACACCCTGTACGCCGGCTATGTGACCTGGGATTTCTCCATCCGAATTTCTCTATAAAATCACTGTGCTATTCACTGGATCAGTAGATAGCATTTCACAGACACAATGCTGAATCAAACCATACATGCCGTAAAATCATCTCATTCATTAATTTTCACATCGAGTTTACACAGACCGCTTCGGTTCAATTTTTAATAAGGGCCGAACAGGCCAAAAGAATACATTACAAAGATAGCGGAAGCAACAACGGAAGCAAAGGGGTGAGGGCACATCTTACCGCATGCAAGTGACTAGGGAACCCATGTACGCCCGATATTATCCAAAACCCCGGACAATATAGGATGCACACAAGAACTAACGGAGTCAGCTAGACTAGGGTGAGACTAGAACTGCTAAGGACTAAACTACGTTTCAACGTTTCCTGGGTCTTCAGACTTCTGGATCCTTGATGCAGTCGACAGCTCCAGGGTTCCTGTTTCTGAGGGTTTGGGGAAAGAGCGAGGATGAGCACAACTACCGTGCTCGCGAACCAACACAACAGATGCAATAATATACATGCAAGGTGTAACAAGAATGGCTCGGGTTCTTTTATTTGCGTAAGCAAGATTTATAAATACAGATATTAGAAAGTCCCGTGGGGCCGGGCTGAGCGTCGGAGAGGAGGACCCGGGCGGAGGCGGCGCATCTGAGGTTGAGCGAGGGAGGGGGCGGATCGGCCAAGGCGATGGGGTGAGAGAGAGATGGGGAGGCGAGCGGACGGGGTGGAAGAAATGGGGCGCTGCGGCGGATCGACCGAGGGAGAAGTGGATAAGGGAGAGGGAGAAATCGGGCGACGCGAGAGGGAGACGGAAGAGAGAAAGAGAGGTGGGCTGGGCCGGTGCGAACGACGCGGGCCAGGCAGGAAAAACGAGCGGGCCGATGGAAAAACCAGCGGGCCGGGTTGAGGTGGGTCGGGAGAGAAATTAGCCCAGGAAGAAAAATAGGTGGGTAGGAAAAGTTGGCCCAGGAAAATAAAAAGGTGGCAAAATTTTGAGAGGGTTTCAAAATATGAAAAGAGCGAATTGAATTTGAGATTTGAATTTTGAATTTTGAATTTAGGTTTGAAACACAAACCCGGGCTTAAAGAGAGCTCGAATTTTTTTAGAATTTTAGCGGCAAACGAAAATCAAAATTAACAGTCGGCACTATTTATTATCCGAAAAACGGGATGTGACACCGGCACCACCGCCGCAGTCGTGCGCACGCGTGTTTTGTTTTGTTTTTGTTTTTCTGTTTTCTCCAAGGCGTCAGCTCCTACGATGGAAGTCAAACCAGTAAAGTGACCCAACGTTTTACACTCCGAATTAGCACCGGTCAATAGTACTCTGTTATGTGTCTGACTCCAAGCATGCAAACCACTGATTATTTAATGTATCGTTCGGTTCAGTTCATCCCGCACACGTGTTCACTTTCAAGTCTTTCCCCCCGTCTTCCAGGAAAGCGTCTTGTCTTGACCAGTAACTAACCAGGTGATCCCTCCGTCTTCCAGGAAAGCTACTTGTCAACCAGGTGATCCCTCCTCCGTCTTCCAGGAAAGCTACTCGTCTTGACCAGTAACAAACCAGGTGACGTCACTGGTATCTATAAGCCAGATCAGAAGTAGGTGTTTGTCGTCAAAGTCTCATCAGGCCTTCCATAACCGTCAAGCTTAGACCCCCAGAGCGAGGAGAATAAAGGGGAAGAGCTTCCTCAAGAGAAAAAGAAAGAGTAGGTAAAAGAACTTCACCGCATGTGCTTCATAACCGACTCCGTCGACATCGATAACATCGATGAGGTACCTCCTCCGTCCTATGAATTTCTTTCTGCTAGATACGATACCATCTACGAGCAACTACTTAGACATGATAAGGTGTTAGAGTTCACTATAGCTAGAAATAAGGATTTAGAATCACAAGTTGATAATATACCGCTAGAACTTGTGAATACTAAGAACCTCATGCTGATGAATGTTCATCTTGTCATACTTTATGCTACGAATCTCAAAGTGTTTTCACCCACTAGTGCAATACTCCATCCCATCTCCCCGAGGCCCCAAATATCTTGTCTCTCCTCCGTATGTACGCTTCTTTTTGATGGACGGCCTATCGCGCGGCCATTGACGAGCACACCGAGCTGGACGTTGTCTCATTGCACCAATACGAAAAACTTGAGATTTGAAGAAACTAACTAAAGGAGTAAATCATAAATTGCTTTGAAAATTCCAAAATAGAAAACAAGGAACTGAATTCACTTCATGTAAAAGCATCACTTTTTTAGCCAATCAACTACACCGTGTGGTGATCACTTTCTATTTGGAAGAGGATTTGAGTTCCAAAGAAGTAGGTGGTCCGCAATCCAGTATTCATGGCTAGATGCACCGCTTGGTTGCCGGAGGCCATGGCGCAGCATGTCAGCGCACCAAAGCTTCTGATAAAGGCCTGTCGCCTCGCTTACCTTCCCTCAATGGATCTTGGTCGGAATGGGAATTACAACGAGGAAGACGAAAACGCATGAGGCCTTGTTTGGCAAACCAAAGTTTCCTGTAATATCCTGTTTTTATAAAATTTTCAAAAATAAAAAGTTTGCAAAAATTTCAAAAGCAAACTCAGTGGATTTGCTTACCTCGGTTCGCGTGCCGCCGCCGTCTTTTCCCAATCGCCGCACTTGCTCCTTCCCTTCGCACGGCCAAGACCGTCCCTTCTCCCGTGCACGCCTCGCCTGCGCCTTTGCTCTCCTCTCCTCTCCACTCGATGGCGTCGTCCCGTCACATCGCCTCGCCCCTCGCGTCACCGCCCCCTCCGCGCCAACCACTTCCTCCCCTCTCTGCCACCCCTGCCTTCGCCCGGTCACTCCGGCCGCCTCGGGACCGCGCGCCTGCTCCCTCTCGCCCTCCTCCTCGCCCGACGGCTATAAGAAGCCGAGCCGCCCTCCCTTCCTCCCCCTTCCACACCACCACCCCCTCCCGAGCCTCGGCTTCGCCGCCCTCGCCTCCTCCTCCCGCGCCCGAACTGTTGTCACCCCCCGGCTTCCTTCCTCGTCTCCGGCTCCGGTCCCGCCTCGGCGCCTCCCCTCCGCCGCCTCGCCGCTGCCGCCGTCGCCCTCTCCTTCGGCCTCCGCTCGGCGCCTGCCACCTCCTCCACCTCCGGGCGCGGCCGTGCGCCCCACCGCCTCCCTCTCCTCCCCTTTTCCTCCGCGGAGAAAGCGAGGCGTCGCGGCTCGCGCGACTGCTGCTTTATCGCCGCCGCCGAGACCGACAGGTGGGCCCCACCCGCACAGTGTCGCTGACAGGTGGGCCCCACCGACACTGTTCTGTGGACCCGTGGACCAGCGTGCGCGTGGACTCGGTCCACCGCTACAGTGCCATGGACCGCGCTTCGTGCGTGCCACGTGTCGACACGAGGGATTTTCTGATTTAGTTTTTGATTAAAAAATCATTTGAAAAGCTTCCAAAATTCATATCTTTTTCTTTATAACTCCAAAAATTATGAAACCTGTTTCTAAAATTTTCTAAAATCAAGATCTTGCTAATGTCACTGGTTTTGTTCATTTTGGAGTTCATTTATTATGAGTTTGGTATTTATTTGTTCTCTTTGTCGTTGTGTCTTTTTCGGGTACTTTCGTCCGATTAGGGTTCGTAGACGCCGGAGACCTCAACTTCGATCAAACTCAAGAATACCAAGACCCCGCTGCCTTTAACCAAGGTGAGTCAATGTTTTGATCATTTTGAGCCTATATTTTATGCAAATTATATTTATTTAAAATGTCAAAATTGCATGCTTTAATTCTGTAATCAAATGTATGTTAAAGCTTAAGGTAGTTAAACACCAATTTGATGATTTATTAAGTATTATCCATCCTTTGATAAATTGAACCCCTCATTCCATGTCACCCTAGTAATTATATGGTAAATACTAGTATATGTTGTACTTAAGCGACATGCCAGTCTTGCTTAAGTACCGGGACCATAAATGTCCCGCTCATCATCTTTAAATCATGAAAATTGTTTTGGGCAGTCATTGGATGTAAATGACTGGTGTGTTGTGTTAATTGGTTTCCCTCCTCAAAACCCTAATACCTTACTGTTACTGTCTGGGTGGATGGTATGATGAATGAGATGTTGATGGGTGCTAATGTAGCCCAGGGAACGTGGTTAACATTGGAATGAACAACCCAGATAACCTTAAGGACTTAATCTTGTCATGACCTCCTGTGTAAAACAAGTACAACCGCAAGTCTGCAAATTGCAACTTGGCTTAATAAAATTATTGAACCCTGAAAGTCATCCCACAACTGGTGTTTAGAAGTGTGCGAGAGCAGGACGTATGCTGTCTTGAGAGGGACACCGGGGAGGGTGAAGTTGACCGCTGCGCTAGTCGTTGTGGCCGGGGCCATCTGCGTTAGTCGTTGGGGTAAACATCTCGCACAACTTATGGAATTGGCCATAGGGGTGAGATGACGGAAGGGGCAAGGTAGTTTGAAACGTTACTATGATGATCGCTCAACTACATGACTAAGGAATCATGTGGGGTAACTAGTATGATTATCTCTTGTGGGTACAGTGTACAACCTCTGCAGAGTCTAAATCGCTTTAAACAGTACGCTACTGGTCAAAAGGCGGACATGGGAACTTAACTTTGAGTTAGTTATATTTCAAAACCTTTGTGGGTGGTATGAAAATGTGGTGGGCTCATCTAGCCCTTGTTTTGATTTTTCCGGTAGCCTTACCAGGTCTTGATAGTCGGTGGATGTAGCCGTTATCAAAATTAAGCCTGAGGTGGAGGTAACCTCTACTGTTATTTATTATTGCACAAATACTCTCTTTAATAAAAATGCAATTTGTTCAAAATGCTAAGTCATAGGACTTTGTAATTATGATAATTGAAAATGTTGCTTTAGCAAATAAAAGAACCTGAGCCATCCTTGTTAAGCCTTGCATGTATACTATTGCATTCTGTGTGTTGGCTCGTGAGCACGGTAGTTGTGCTCACTCTCGCTTTCCCCCCAAACCCTCAGAAGCAGGAAATATTGGAGATTACGACTACTACGAGGAACCAGATGTCTGAAGACCCAGGAGTTCTTGAAGCATAGTTTAGTCCTTAGTTATTCTAGTCTCGCCCCAGTCTAGCTGACTCCGCTGGTACCTAGCTGCATCCTATATTATCTGAGTTTTCGGGTAATATCGGATGTACACAGGTTTCCCCAGTCGTTTGCCTGTGGAGAGATGTGCCCCCTTTTTGCTTCCGTTGTCGCGTCCGCTACTTTTGTGATGTAATCATTTGGCCTGTTCGGCCTTTATTGTAAAATTTAACCCGATGCGGTCTATGTAAACTCTGATGTGTTAAATTAATGAATGGTATGGTTTTACGCCATGTATGAAATGATTCAGTGATGTATCTGTGAGTGCTATCTACTGATCCAGAGAATAACACAGTGCTTTCATAGAGAATTCGGGATTAGAAAATCCAGGTCCGACATTTTCGGGTCCAGGATTTTGATCGGGAATTTTGCCTTGCCAAACAAACCCTAAAGGGAAAGGATGTATACTCCAAGAGATGGGAAGAATAGTGGCTACGGATGCTTTGAGATTCATTTTGCTACGTGTCCAGTGCAGAGTAGAGGTCCTACTGATCAAGGAAGGACCCGGGTCCTGTGTAATTTGGGCTCATCCCTTTAGAAATAAGACTTTAGTAACAAGATATTTGAGGTTGTTGTATCTAAAATTTAAGCTAACCAATCTCTCATCTCTATTAACAAGCATCAAAATTTTTATGTACTTTGGAGTTTGAATTTCAAAAACATGCGCCCACACATAATAAGATATGTATGCATGGATCACCTAGCTAGAATGTGAGCTGCTGCTGATCAGCTCCTTGGATTATTTGGTTGGATCCTCCCGCTGCAGCTGCTGTGGCTGTAATTGCATCACCGACCGACGATGACGTCGCAATACACCCCGGCCGCCCGGCCGGCTAGCTGGAGCTACTTTTTGTGGCCCGCTAAACAGCCTGCCAATCATCGCTTTCACGTCCCCTGGCGTCAGCCCCTCAGCAGCGCCGTGCCGTCGATAGAACACCCTGTACGCCGGCACCACCGCCGCAGCCGTCGCCGCTCTCACAGCCTCGGCCATCTCGTCGTCTGCTACCACCCACCTGCCCTGCGTCGCCACAGCTTCCATCACTGCCGACTCCACACCCTCGCCCCCACCCACCCCCACCTTGCCCCACGCCGCGTGCACGCACGCGTCCACGTGCCGCCGCGCCTTTGCCCTGTGCGCCCCCGTCCAATCTTCCCCGAGGATCCCCTCCAGCTTGCTGCTGCCACGCACTTTCTTGACAACGTAATGCGTGTTGTTCGCCAAGAACAGGGAACTCAGAGCCGCTTCTCGGTAGCTCCCGGCCATGGCGTCCAGCTTGCGCAGCAGGACGAGCACCAGCCACGCAATCGGATTCGACGACAAGCTCAACGAGGACGACGACGAATCTGACGAGGCACTGCTGGTGCTGGTGCCCGAGGTGGCCGCTGAATGCACATGCGCGCCTTGGCCTTGTCGGTATATGTTAGCAAGGGCGTCCTCGTAGTCGGCGAGGACGACGAGGTAGTTCATCACGTAGTGGGTGAGCGGGTGCACAGCGCCGCCGGGTCTGGTCACCTTGGACGTCTCCTTCTGGATGGCCGCCTCGAAGCTGGCCAGGGTGCCGCGCGCCGCCTCGCCGACTTTGACAAGAGCGGCGACAGCGCGGGTCGCGACCTCTGACCTGGCCCCGAAGACGAACACGATCGCTGGCAGTATCTCGGTGAGAGTGTCGTGGACATCAAGCACGCGGAACAGCCGTTCCGGGGCGCGGCGCGCTCGAGCCACGGCGGCCTCAGCGACGGCAAGGAGGTCTGCGGCCTGATCACCGGCGATGCCCGCGAACACCGCGTCGCCGACAGCCGCGTCGCCGGCAAAGACACTGCCGCAGAGCTCTCTCTCCCCGGAGAAGGCGGACTTGAACGCGAATCTTGCGGCGGCGAGCCATGACTGCACCTTGCCGTCCACTTGGCCCCAGGTAAGCTTATGGAAGTGGGCGTGCTGATAAGGTGAGAAGCCGAGCAGGGGCTGCACTGCTCCGGCCACCACTGCCCGGCGGTGCGACTTGAAGGTGGAAACGCACTCCTTGCCGTAGCCGGCGGCTATCATTGCCTCAGCGACCGTGCGGATATGGCTAGTAGCGGCAACATCACTAGTCCCTTGAACGTCATGATCGGCGATGGCGCCGATGGCGTTGGGATAAAGGGATGACAGGAGGAGCTGGAGCTCGAGCTGCAGCCTCCGCATGGCGGTCTGGAGAAGCGCCTGAGCCTGGACGAGACTGTCGCCGCGGTCGCCGAGGCCGGCGGCGTCCGATGCGTGCAGGAGCATAGCACGGTGGAGGCCTGTGGCGGCGCGCAGGAAGCGACCGGCCTCTGCGTCGCCGTCCGGGCAGTCGAGGAAGAGGGAGCACCGGGCGGCGCCGGGGCGCCACTTGTCGACGATGGCGGTGGCCACAGCGATGCTCTCCTGGACGATGGTGGCGGAGAGCGTGCGCCGGCGGGTTGGCGAGGGCTGAGCCCCGCGCGCCATAGATCAAGCTTCGTTGCTTCCTACGGAGACGGAGAGGAGAGCGGAGCAGTTACTTCGATCGGCTCCGTGGTCAGTGGCAGGCAAGGCATCCACATGCATATATATATATGCTGCAGCTTGTCAGCTCGTACGTTTCCTTTTCTGGAAGGCGTCAGCTCTTACGTTGCAAGTAAAAAACCGAGAGTAAACAGTGAAGTAACCCATGATATTTGACAGTTGAGACCATCAAACTTTTACTCCAAGCAAACTACTGATTTAAGTAGTGTGCGTTGAATAGTACTATGTTACGTGCCTGACTCCAAGCATGCAAACTACTGATTTAAGTAGTGTGCGTTGAATAGTACTATGTTACGTGCCTGACTCCAAGCATGCAAACTACTGATTTAAGTATGTGCGTTGAATATTACTATGTTATGTGCCTGACTCCAACCATGCAAACTACTGATTAATTAATGTGCTGTTACTGTGCTGACTTTCAAGGTGCGGCGTTGTAACACTGTCTGCCGTGACCAACCAGGTGACGTCACTGGTTTATTGACCTTAAAATTGGCATCCACATGCATATATGTATAAATATATATAAAGGCAAGTGTATATTGCTTCCTTGTTTCTTAGGTTTTCTTTTTCTCGAAGACGTCAGCTCTTCCGACGTTGCAACTCAAAACCGGCCAGTACATACATAGTAAAATAACCCATCATATTTGACAGTTGAGACCATCAAACTTTAACTCCAAGCATGCATGCAAACAACTGACTTAACTAATCATCTGACACAAGCGTTGACTTTCAAGTATTTCCATCCGTCTTCCAGTGTAACACTGTCTGCCGTGACTAACGAGGTAGGTGTTTGTCGTCAAAGTCCTTCCATAACTGTGTGTTTGGGCCGTGAAATTATTACTGGGATTTGACTTCTAAGTCAGGCCGTCTTACCTTCTATGTATGGCCCTTTTCTAAGCCTGAGTGCACAAGGCCCAACTCGTGTAAGACTACTCCCAAAAACCTAACTGTCTCAAGCATCTGCAATTTGGCTATATCCATGTTTCCAGATCGAGATTATAGCATGTCTGTCAGAAGGATTCGCTTATCTGTACCACTCGTATACCTGCATGCATGTGGATCGATCTCGCAGCTCTTTCTCGCACTCTTTCTACCGTACAAAGCTGCAAGATGCAGAGATGAACAATGCACCTTAAGCTATAGGATCGTTAATGACAATCAGAAAGGGGTGAATGATTGTAATATATAACCTAATTTTATTGTTTGTGATCCTAATTTTTCCTGTTCATGCCAACACAGCAAAAATACAAAAAAGAAATATTGTTATCAATATCTATAGTACAACTAATTTGTATTTGTTTTTTTTTTCTTTTTGCTGTGCATGTATATGCTTGCAAACTGAAAACCAGTAATGATGATTCTTGAAAAACGTGGCTACACCTATGGCTGCCCCTCTCTCCTCATGAACTCAAAAACACAACGACTGTCGCGCATCCTATCTCTGCGCACATACAACAGCCTGTGCAATCATGGAAGCAACAATAATAGATCTGTCTTCAAAAGCCGAACAACGGGAGGGCCCCTAGGCTGCCATCTCCTTCGGAATATATAATCTGCTACGACCAGTAATTACAAAACAAGATAACATGTCCGTCACGTAAACGACCCCAACTCCAATCCGGATTCCGGTTTGTCTTACACACCCTAAAAACTCCTGACAGCCTTCTAGTATTTGCACATAAACACTTGATTATAGAAAATATCTAATTTTAGACATCCTAAAATTATCACGCGTCGTAGCCTCCGAAACGCATCTTCGTAGCTCCAACACTCATCATTCATTCTTTAATCTCCATGCGCTCCAACTTGAGCTCGAGCGCCTCTTCCAGCATCCTTGACCTTCAAGACCATGACTTCGCACCAAGCCATCTCCCGGTCATCGCCATAGACCACGATCGCCTCCGAGTTATCCTGCACATGCAAAGACCAAAGCAACATATTCTTCCGGCACAAGTTCTTCCCAACTTGACCGATATAAGTCCACACAACACGACACGCCTCAAATAACATCTGTAAATAACATTATCAATTATTCATCAGCTAAATTATATTAGACTTAGCAACATAGTCTAACAGTTCCCGTGCAGTTATTTGTCGACAATCCATTCAGAAGTACACATCTACACATGCCCCCACCCAAAAGAAAAGATTCCTCCAAACTCCAGAGCATCCAATCAGTATACTGTCTGTATGCCGATTTTTTAAAAGGTGAATCCATCCTATGTATTAACAAGTGTGGCACTGTATTAGTGGCTGAGAACGGGCCATGAAAGCTCTGACTTCGAATCCCTCACCATCTCCAGTTATACAAGCTCCAGACCAGACTGGTTTTGCCATGGCCATCAGAGACCTTAGTAAGAAATCGCAGTGACGATGCTGGTGTCCAGAGAGGCCGGCTTCATTTTCTCAGTGGTTTCCTCAGCCAGTAGCCACTCGGATTCCTACAAGATTTGTAGACGTACTAGAGTTACTTTGAATCCTTGATCAAACTGAGCAAAAACAAAAACAAAAACATGGCATAATCAGAAGAAAAAACACAAGCATTCAGCAGTTCCGGTCTCCCAATGCAGCATCCAGCAAGTATTATATGCTTCAAACTTGCAATGTAATATTGCAATCTGCGAAAGTAAGCTTCTTTTTTTTAAGTTGGAACTAGCCACAACTGCACGGTGAGCTAGCCACTCAAACCAAGGCACAAGATACATCAGAAAACCTATTGAATATGGAATGAAATTACACAGAACCCGGGTCCTTCCTTGATTAGTACGACCTCTATTATGCAGTGGACACGTAGCGAAACGAATCTCAAAGCGTGTAGCGGATATGGCTAGTAGCGGCAACAACACTACTAGTCCCTTGAACGTCGTGATCGGCGATGGCGCCGATGGTGTTGGGATAAAGGGATGACTGGAGGAGCTGGAGCTCGAGCTGCAGCCTCAGCATGGCGGTCTGGAGAAGCGCCTGAGCCTGGACGAGGCTGTCACCGAGGCCAGCGGCGTCCGATGCGTGCAGGAGCATAGCGCGGTGAAGGCCTGCGGCAGCGCGCAGGAAGCGACCGGCCTCTGCGTCGCCGTCCGGGTAGTCGAGGAAGAGGGAGCACCGGGCGGCGTCGGGGCGCCACTTGTCGACGATTGCGGTGGCCGCGGCGACGCTCTCCTGGACGATGGTGGAGGAGAGCGTGCGCCGGCGGTTTGGCGAGGGCTGAGCCCCGCTCGCCATCGATCAAGCTTCCTTGCTTCCTACGGAGACGTAGACGAAGTTACCAGCTAGCTAGGTAGGTTGGTAAGTGCGTTGAATATTACTACGTTATGTGCCTGACTCCAGGCATGCATGATTAATTAATGTGTTCCTCGTACGTACGGGTGTTGACTTTCAAGTCTTCCCTCCGTCTTCCAGGAAAGCTAGCTGTCTTTCAAAGGTGCGGCGTTGTAACACTGTCCGCCGTGACTAACCAGGTGACGTATATAGGCAAGTGTATATCGCTTCCTTATTTCTTAGGTTTTCTTTTTCTCGAAGGCGTCATCTCTTACGACGTTGCAACTGAAAACCGGCCATCAAACTTTAACTCCAAGCATGCATGCATGCAAACCACTGATTAAGTAATGTGCTGTTGCTGGTTAATTCATCTGACACAAGTGTTGACTTTCAAGTATTTCCCTCCGTCCTCCGGTGTCTGCCGTGACTAACCAGGTGACGTCACTGGTTTATTGACGTTAAAATCGCGCTTCAGTGTCTATAAGCCAGATCGGAAGTAGGTGTTTTGTCGACAAAGTCTCTTGGGGCCTTCCATAATTGTGTGTTTGGGCCGTGAAATTACCATTGGGCTTGTGACTTCTTACTCTGGCCATATTACCTTCTATGTATGGATGTCCCTTTTTCCGAGCCTGCGTGCACAAGGCCCAACTCGTTTAAGATTACTCCCCAAAAACACAAGAGCGAAGCCACTTCATTTGTTGCTGTTGGCCAAAACCTAACTGTCTCAGGTATCTGCAATTTGGCTAGGGTGCCTCTGTACAATATTTGATTATTTTATCAATTCAAAATAGTTAAATTTTAATTCATTTATAACTTCATTATACATAAATTATAATAATTTATTTATATAATTTTTGTTCTTGATCACTGTAATTACTATCGAAATTCTTAGTAACTTATATTTCCATCCCATGAATCACAATTTAACATATACTTTAAGATATTTAGCAAAAAAAAGACAAAAAAAATTATATACCAACAAAATACGGCAATATGGTGAAACCATTATAATCCAGGACAAAAAATCATAATAAATTCGGATCTAATTCGTCGTACGAGAAGAAGTGCAAATCTCAAAGCATATCGAAAGGATGAAAATTCGACTATTTTGATAAAAGAAAGCAGTCGAATGTTATTTAGCAAATCTCCGGAGAAGACGATATTATTGGCCGAAGCATGAATCTCCAAGTAAAATTGTAAGGTCAGATAATCGATTGTTTTATAAAAAAACATGCGACAGTTTTTTTTAATAGCAATTCCAATTTGGCTATATCCATGTTTCCAGATCGACATTATAGCATGTCTGTCTGTACGATCTCCTCTAAGAAAAGGATTCGCGTATCTGCACCACTCGTATACCTACATGCATGTAGATCGATCTCGATGCTCTTTCTCGCATTCTTTCTACAGTACAAAGCTGCAAGATGCAGAGATGAACAATGCACCTTAAGATAAGGACGGCCTAGCAAATCTCCCTGCCATGTTCCTAGTTCCCTGTTTAATTATCTATATATATATATAGTATTCATCTTGCCGACATACTTCCATATTTCCTGCTTAGCTTGCCGCAGCAATCAAATGATCACTAACACCCTTGACATTGGCAAATCAACGGCCGGCTTAATTAGGTCAATGGTTTCGTTCGCTTCTTAATTTATGTTTGGTTTTCTCTCTCTGTGATCTCTTTGGTCAGATGCAATTTATCAGTACCTGAAACTGAAAAAGATCTGGCCGGCATGCACTGATCACATTATTTAATTTTCTTTTTGTTGCCTCGTTTTTGTATGCAAGGTAGTTGGTGATACAGACACAACACCACATTTGAGCTTTTGGATTACATGCATGTTGCGTTGATCTCCCTATCACATAGACCTATTAGGACATAAGTAAATAATAAAGAAGATAATTGTGAGAGAGTGGAATTTTAGGGTAATTACACACGCAGTATGTATTGATAAGCCAAAGGTTATGACTACTACAGAAAAGATCATCACAGACGGTTCGTAACAGTCATTACAGACGGTTTAACCGTCTGTGAAGAGCAGATATCGCAGACGATTCCAACCAAGAACCGTCTGTGATATCTTAGTATCACAGACGGTTCTTGGTTGGAATCGTCTGTGATTATGTAGTATCACAGACGGTTTGTTAATACAACCGTTTGTGATAAACTGCATATCACCGACGGTTCTATTAACAAACCGTCTGTGATACTACAGAACCACAGACGGTTCCAACCAAGAACCGTCCGTGATACTATCATATCACAGACGGAATGGGGGAGGCGGCGTTGGGTGGCGCCAGAACGGGGGAGACAGCGTTGGGGATTCTGGAAAGAACTAGGACAAGTGTTAACAACTAGGGCAAGTGCACAACGATTCGAGCGGACCACTTATATCGTCTAACATTAAAGAACCGTCTGTGATGAGAAGAACTGTCTGTGATAACTCTAACATCACAGACGGTTCCATTAAAGAACCATCTGTGATGTAGTTATCACAGACGGTTACATTAAATAATCAGATAACCATAACATCACGCATTTGTTACTTAAACGAACCGCTCGTGATGTGAGTAATCGCGCATTTTAAAGAACCGCTCATGATGTGCACAAATGGACCACCAACTAATTGTCATGAATCGCTCAGATGTGAGTAATCGCGCGGTTCCATTAAAGAACCGTCTGTGATGTGCACAAATGGACCACCAACTAATTGTCAGTAACCGTCTGTGATGTGAGTAATCACAGACAGTTCTATTAAAGAACCGTCTGTGATGTGCACAAATGGACCACCAACTAATTGTCGGTCTGACTGCCGCTAAATCGGTCACACCGCCAAGGGTGGCTGGTCTGACCACCAACACATGGCAGTTTGACCGATTTAGCACCGGTCAGACCGCCAGGCCACAGAAGCAATGCACTTCTAACTTTGCTCAAATGACAAAACACAATTTTCTATTTGTGTGCATTAACATCAACATTAGAGATGACAAGTCCATAACACATGACAATTCCACATTGACATCATATTACAATGGAAGAACAAGTCCATAACACATGACGCATTTCCATGTTAACATCAAATTACAATGGAATACATGCTTAATTGAAATATAGTCCTTCATGATGATCAACGCGCATATAGCTAGCTTCCTCACTGGGTTCTTCCTCCAGTCTGATGCCGTCTCCGAAAGGAGGCAACTCGTCAAATTGATTGTACTCTTCCTCATCCACGACATTCTCAACTCCGACAATCCTTCTTTTCCCATGAAGAACTACGTGGCGGTTCTTATTTGCAGGGTCTGTTACATAAAAAACTTGAATAACTTGCTTAGCGAGTACGAATGGTTCGTCCTTGTATCCGACACGTTTGAGGTCCACAGTAGTGACGCCGTACTTGTCGACCTTCACGCCCTGCGGAAGTTTAACCCAATAACATCGAAACAGGGGGATCTTAAAAAGTACATAGTCGAGCTCTCAAATCTCCTCTACGAACCCATAGTACGAGTTCAACCCGCGTGCCCCCGCAGTATTGAACCCCTCGTGAAATGCATCTATGCGGACACCGCTGTTCTAGATCAGGCTCTTCCTATCCCGAAATGCCAGATAAAACGTGTACCCATTTATGTCGTATCCTTGCCATGTCATAATTGTAAATTTTGATCCTTTGGCCAACCATAGCAGTGTTTCATCACTTGATGACCTCCAAGTGAATCGCATCTTTAACCATTCGTTGAACCGACGGTTGTGCTCTCTCGTTGTCCGAACCTCCGACCGGTCTAGATTTTATTGGCGTACTATGTCTTTGTGCTCGTCGATGTACGGGGACACTTGGGTCATGTGTTGCAAGACCGTGAAATGGGCCTGCGCGTATGTATCTAGATCGGGAGTGATTGCTTTCCTTCCGATGGTCCCGATACCCTTCAGTCTCCCCTCGTGATGAGATAGAGGCACACCTTTCGGTTCCACCTGAGCCATGTAGTCGACGCAGAACTCAATGACCTCTTTGGATACATAACCTTTGATGATACTGCCCTCCGACTGAGATCGATTCCGTACGTAGGACTTCAGAATTCCCATGTATCTCTCGAAATGGTACATATGATGTAGGAACACAGGGCCGCATATCTTTATCTCTTTCACAAGGTGAACAATGAGATGGACCATGATATCAAAAAATGACGGAGGGAAATACATCTCAAGATGACATAGAGTCATCACCACCTCGGTCTGCAGAGCGTCGAGTCCTTCGGGATCGATGACCTTCTGAGCAATTGAGTTAAAGAAATAACACAGCCTAAAGATTGCCACTCGGACCTTGTTCGGCAAGATACTCCTAATTGCAACATGAAGCATTTGTGTCATCAGCACATGACAATCATGAGACTTCATACCAATTAATTTCAAATCTTTCATGGAAACAAGTTTCTTAATATTGGCGGAGTAACCGGATGGAACTTTCACACCATGCAAGCTTTGACACAGTTCATTTCTCTCGGCCTTGGACAAACTGTAGCAAGCTGGGGGAAGGTACATTCGTCTTTTATTGGTCTCTTTCGGTGCTAACTCGGTTTTTATGTTCATATCAACCAAGCCACGCCGTGCGTTAACACCGTCTTTCGTTTTGCCACTAATGTTCAGTAAGAGACAATCAAGCTATCACATACATTTTCTCCACGTGCATGACGTTGATGCAGCGGCGAACTTCTAAGTGCTCCCAATAAGGCAAGTTCCAAAAAATTGACCGCTTCTTCCAGATGTTTTTTCTGAGGGGTCCTTAATTTACGTCCGTTTCCAAGTACAACATCGATATACTTAACCATATCATAGGCCTCTTTTCCTCTAAAAACCCTTGGAGATGAACCGTCCTCCTTATTTCCGTCGAATTGTTTCTTCATCTTGCGGTATGAGTGAATCCTGGGAAGGAACCTACGGTGATGCATATACACAGTTTTGCACGAGTTGTTTAGCCAAACACTCTCGGTACCATCTAAGCAGCGCAGACAGGCTTTGGCTCCTTTTGTACTGAACCCCGACAGGTTACCAAGGGTAGAAAAATCATTGATGGTGCAGAATAACATGGAGCGTAAAGTGAGGTTCTCTCATTTGTACGCATCCCATACTTGTACCCCTTCGTTCCAAAGTGTCACAAGATCTTCCAGCAATGGTGCTAGGTACACATCAATATCGTTCCCAGGTTGCTTCGGCCCTTGGATAAGTAGTGACATCAAAATGTATTTCCGCTTCATACACAGCCAAGGAGGAAGGTTGTACATACATAGATTCACGGACCATGTGCTATGTCGGCTGCTCATGTTACCGAAAGGATTCATTCCGTCCGTACGCAACCCTAACCTTATGTTACTCGGTTCCGCACCGAACTCTTCGAAGCTCCGATCGAAGTTTCTCCACTGGGCAGAATCGGCTGGGTGTCTGAGCTTCCCATCTTTCTTACGCTCCTCCGAGTGCCAACGCATCAATCTTGCCTCCTTTCGGTTTGCAAATAAACGCTTCAAATGTGGGATCGCGGGAAGATACCACAACATCTTAGCAGGAGGTCCTTGCTTCGCCTTAGCAGTATTCTTACTCTTGTATCGGGATGCTTTGCACACAGGATATGCATGGATGTCTGCATACTCTTTACGGTACATGATACAATCGTTCGAACATGCATGTATTCTTTCTACTTCCATTCCCAATGGACAAAGAACCTTCTTAGCTTGGTAGGTCGTGCTGGGCAACACGTTTCCCTCCGGAAGGATGTCAGCTAAGAGACCTAATAACGCCGTAAAACTCTTTTCGGACCAACCATTGCTTGCCTTCAATTTCAGTAGTTCAAGCACGGTTGACAACCTTGTGTATTCCGGCTTGCAGCCAGGGAACAAAGGTTTCTCCGAGTCTTCCATTAAGCCCTCGAATTTACAAAACTCTCTCTCACCGTAGTTCCCTTCTGCATCGCGTAGCATCTGATCCAGATTGTCATCATGCGACCTATCCTCATCAAAAGCACATTCCATTCCCTGCATATCGTTGACTTCCTCGGCGATGTCGTCATTACTGACTTCCGGTATAATCTGCTCATCACCGTGACTGCTCCAACATGTATATCCTTTTTTGAAACCCCTTCGTATTAAGTGAGCTTCGATCTGCGCCGGGCTATTAAATATTTTCATATTACCGCAATCAATGCATGTACAATACATAAATTTTATCCCCTTCTTCAACATATCCTACTCGGCGGCTCTTCTAAAAGCAAACACACCATTAATATACTCTTCACTCACACGGTTCTCAATGTACATCCAGTTTCGGTCCATCTACAAGTATACGCATGTAACAAATTAATTAGTGTTAAATTATATTAATAAATCGCAAGTACCCTTCATAATGACCAAACACATTAGTGATTAGTCTAGAGCAGATATAAAGGGTTACAGATCGTTACACATTAGTGATTAGTCTAGAGCAAAAATAAAGGATTACAGATCGTTACCCTTCTCTCCAAGGTGGCGCAATGTGGGAGGAGGCAGCCGAGGTACCGCAATGGGGGAGGAGGAAGCAGGGGTGACAGCTCAAAACGGAATGGGCAGCAATGTGCATGGAAGGAGGCAGCGGCAGCAGGGTGGCGCAATGGGGGAGGAGGCAGCAGCAGCAGCAGGGTGGCGGCGCCTCAAATGGAATGAGCAGAGGGCCTATCGGAAGCATCTATTTATAGTGGTAGTATATCACAGATGGTCCTTGTAAAGAACCGTCTGTGATACATGCCTATCTCAGACGATTCTTGTAAAGAGCCGTATGTGATTCTATGTGTTATCACAGACGGTTCTTTATCCGAACCGTCTGTGATACTTATAAAGAACCGTCTGTGATAATACCATTATCACAGACGGTACTTTATACGAACCGTCTGTGATACTTTCACAGACGGTTCGTATAAAGAATTGTCTGTGATACGTCCACATCACAGACGGTTAACAAAGAATCGTCTGTGATAATTTTATCACAGACGGTTCTCTTCTATTACCTGTTTTGTAGTAGTGTACATATATATAGACCAAAGGTTACAGTGTGGTCCAAGAACCAAAGAGTCTAACAATAAGTGTCGACTAGGAACCGAAGAGTCTAACATGAACCAAAGAGTCTAGCACAAAGTGTGGACCAGGAACCGAAGAGTCTAACAGGAACCAAAGAGTCTAACACTAAGTATGGACTAGGAACCGGATAGTCAAGAACCAAAGAGTCCAACAGAACCGAAGAGTCTAACAAATTGAAGCCAAAGACTAAGGTACATCATCTAGCAAACAAATTATCTCTAATTTGTCCCTACTCTCGAAAAACAATGAATGACGTCAAGAACAATCATTGTAGGAAAAAAGAAAGGATAATCATAGCGCTCTTACATCCGATAGGATCGGACCCTCCCGTTCATACGCTTTGCATCCTTATCCGCTTTGGAAGTGTTTCGTCCACCCATTCCTCCCTGACTCTTCTTCTTTCTTCTTTTCCCCGTTCTCTTCTTCCTCTTCCTTTCATCTCTTTTCTACCGATCTCCTCCTCCAGAGCTTCTTTCTCCAGCTCCTTTCTCCCTCTGGTCAACCAGTTCCCACCAAGCCTCCGCAGTCGCACCTCTGCCACCATCGTTGGCGCAACGCTGCCTCGGCTCGGCTGCGCCACCACACCGCCCGAGCCACTCCACCCTCGGCCACCTCGGTGCTCCCACACCTCGTTGGGATGTGCATCGCCTGTAGCCGGCCGCGGTCCTGCATGTATGATTTGCTGCAAGCATTAGCTAGATTTGTTGTAGGCTTTCACTTGATATGTTGCACAAGTTCACTCGAAGTGTTGTATGATATTTTTTGATTTGTTGCAATGTTTTTGTTGCATCCTTTAATTGTTGCGATGAGTATGTTGTAGCTAGAGCATAATTTTGTTACATGGGTAGCCATTTGTCTTTGTGTTTTGTGTTGTGAATTTTTTTGTTGAAATCAAAATATTTTGTAAGTAAATTTTAAATGTTGTCAGTTTCAAATGTTGCACACATAGATTTTTTTTTGTTGTAAAAGTTGTGTCCGATGTTGGGTCGGAGCGTACGATGGGAACGTCCGAGCGCTAGTTGCGCCAATAAAAAAACACAAACATACATATCTCTCACTCTCACTCTGAGCTTGACTCACAAGAAACTTACAACCCATCCAAACGGGTTATAGTTTAGTCTCTAGCTAGCGTTTCTCAAAGAATCTTAGCCTTTTTTTAACTACCTGAGAACCCGATACATCTAGCTCTACGGATACTTTAAAAAGTATTTGACTGATCAGCTATTCCAAAGTCAAAAGTTTTAATTTTAATTAATTCATTCTTCTTGTTTCTGAAGGAGTGTAGATGTCACACTTTAAAAAGTATTTGACTGAACAGCTATGTTACTCATACATCTATCGGATACTCCATGTCCTAAAAAGATCCTGCCAGTAGCCCCCAAACACTTCTAATGATATGGACGGCCAAGCAAATCTCTCAGTTCAATTCAATATTCCTAGTTTTATTTTCTTATGATTGTTTGCTCTGAATTTGTTTATAGTTTGATTTTTTTGTCTTGCTTAGTTGACATATTTCGACATGTTCCTTGCTTATCTTTCTATACTCAGGTGGTCCTGCATTTAACTATGTATATTCGAACCCTTGACATTAGCAATTCAACGCACGGCACAATCAAGTCAACTGCTCATGGTATGCATACTTTCTTTACGGAGTAGCATTAATTTTCTTTAACTGTGGTCAGAGGCAACATATTGCTCCCTTGAAATTAAATATATAAACGGCGGTCAAATTGTATGCAGATAGCTAGCAAGCTAGAGAAAAGAGAAAAAAATAGCCAACAGATGGAGAAAATAAAACAAATTGATTCAAGTATATAGCGAAGGCACTAACTTGAACTACTGGAAATGTTGTGGCGGATCGACGTAAATACTATAGGGTCAATTGATCCACATGTTTTTTCAAACACACCTAAATGTCATACACATTTATGTATTAATTAATTAGTCCATGAATTGTAGAAGAAAAATGACCCGCTGTAAATTATCCGGTTACAATTGACACCACGCTAATCCCAGGCTCCACCGTATACGGAACACGCACGTGAGTGTGTGTTTGTGTAGTGTGACGTGTGATGTAGCGTTTCGTTTTCGGACGGTAAATAGTAATTTTCATTTAGTTTCCTATTTTCAATCCGTACGAATTTACCGTTTGATTTCCAAAAAACTTATAGCTTCCTCTAAGCTTGAGTTTGTGTTTCAAACCTCCTTGCAATTTCCGAATCCAAAATTCAATTCGAATTCTCCATTTTCAATTTTTGGACCCATTCTTTTCTTTTTGGACCGGTTTCTCTCCCGGCCCACTCATCCATCCGGCCTTTTCTTCTTCGCACTTTTCCTCCTGCCCGGCCGGACTTCTTTCCCCGCCGACCCACCTTATTTTCCCTTTCCCCCGGCTCTCGACCCAACCGACCCGTTCTCTCCCCCTTCTCTCTCTTTTCTCACCCCCACGCCAACTGCGCCGCAATTTCTCCTCCCTCTCCGCCCGACCTCTTCTTCTCCCCCTCTTTCTCCCGATCTCCCCGGCCCGGCCCTCTTCTCCTCCCTACACCCAGCCCCGCCCACGTCGCCGGCCCAACCTTCTTCTCCCCCTCACCCGGTTCCTCTCCCCTCTGCTGCGCCGTCCCCACCTCCTCTGTCGGCCGCCCCCACCGGTGCGTCACCTCCGCCATCGCTTGCAGCGCGCCACCCATGCCGTCCGCGCCCAGCACCCCCGAGCCCCGCGTAGCCTCGACTTCCTCGCGCTAGTGCCGCCCCGAGCCCCGTGCTGCCTACTCCACTGGCTCCACCGCGCCATGCCGCCGCCTCTGCCCTGCGTCACCACCTCCACCGGCTATAAGTAGCCAACACACCCCCTGCTCCTTCCCCGGCCCCGCTCCCATCCTCTCTCTGGTAAGCTTTCTCCAGCACTTTGCCATTTTCGAGTTCCTCCTTCCCCTCCGGCCGAAGTCACCCCTTCCACCGTCGGCCGCCCCTGTCGCCGCCTTGGCCCAATCGCCACCTCCGGGAGCACCCCCTCGGCGCCTCCTATCTTCCCCGACTGCCGGCCAAAGCTCCCCACCTCCCCAGGCCGCTGCCGCCACGAGCCTTCCTGCGTCGCCCTCAAATCCCGTCGCCGGTCTGCTCCGCCGCTTCCCCACCCCTGCCAACCGCTCGGTAAGAGTCCCCGCGCCTCCCTGGTTGTCGTGCACCACTCCCCTTTTTCCCCTCCCTCCGGTCGTCGTCTCCGTTGTGCCACCACCTCCCTCAGCTTCCTCTCCTACCCAGTATCTCATTTTGGTCGTCCCCAGTGTCTCCCCGTCCGCCGTTCGCCGCCGTCAGCAGAGCACCCTCCCCACTGCCCTACTCCCCTCTGCCGATTGCTCTCTCTCTCTCTCTCTCTCTCTGTGTCGAGCCCCTCCCAGTGCAGTGACAGTGGGTTGGACAATCGAATTGAGCTGATGAATTGACCTCTTCTTTGCTGCTAGCAGCTGGTGCAAACCTTGATCCTTCAGGCTATTAATGGTTGAGCTTTGAGTTAATTGACTGGTTTATTGCTTCCCAGATCAGCAATTGTTTGGTAGTGAATGGAGTAATCTAAAATTTTAAAATCTATATTGAGTGCTGGCATTTGAAATCTCTATATAGTGTCTGTCTTTTGGAATCTCAGATCAGTGATTATTTGGCAGTGGAGCTAGCAATTGAAATCAATGTTTATAATCTGACATTCTGAAAATCTGCTTTGAACCGACAATAGAAATCTTGTGTGTTAATCTGACAATGAAAATCTTGTAGTGGAGGATTGTGATCAGGCAATTGAATCCCTCTGTTTTGATCAGGAAATTTTGGAGTTGAGTAATCTGGCAATTGATTGAACTCTGTTACTAATCTGGCATTTGAGATCTGGTTAAGCTGTCAATTGAGAATTTGTATTGTAGACCTTGTAAGTAAATTGTTAACACCTGTAATTGTCAGACTTTCAAATGAGCTAGGTTAACTATCATGTTATGCACTCATGTTTAAAAGCTACAATATTAAGTTAAAACATTTTGGGAAAAATCAAAACTCATGCAAATCAACTTCAAAACCCCTTCTTTATCCATGAAAATAATGTCAAGTAGTTATCAAAGTTAAGTTAAATTAATCTTTCCGGCTAATGTTTAAAATTGTGCGTTGTAAGAAATTAATTTATAAAGTTCACTAAAATAAAATAGGAAGCTATTCAAAAATAATCAGGTTAATCTCAAAATCTTGCTCTGGAAATTTGAATAACAATCTTGCAAATATTATCAAATATCGTTCACCCAAATGTGAATTATCATATTCTTTTGTTCCCAATCAAAAATCATCAAACATAATTACCAAAAAATTGAAGTACAATTAAACCCGACAAAAATATTCAATATCCTCTCTTTTTCCTAAAACTCTAAAAAGATCATTAAAAATGGTAATCTAATATTGAAGGAAAAATAAAATAATTAATAATAATTTATGTACCAACAATTTTTAAAGTAACCGCAAGAGAAAACCTTGGTAATAATATAACCTCACTTTAATTTAACAAATTAAAATCATACCCTTGGTATAATAATCTCGCACCAAATCTCCTTTGGTTAATCCTCCCATAAATAATATCAAATAATTTAAAGAAGCTCTTAAATTAAAAAGATCAAGCGGTGCTTTCCCTCAAATAGGCAATATCTTGCCATCTCCCAAATCTGAAGTAGAGTCTCCCTGCAAAAGTTTATTAGACCTTACCCTCCTTTGTTTTTCCCTTTCGGCAGAGTTTCTCTGCCATTGCCTCCTCCGCTCAACTGGTCGTTTGACTTTGACGAACAACCCTATTTCGCCAAATCCATTCTCTCAAGCTCGTCCTCCGCAATCTTGTGTAAAGCTCTTGTGTTTTATTTGGTCTTTTGAGTTCTTTGGATTTATTTGGTTTCTCGATCGTTGTCGCATAATTAGAAAACGAAGCCTAGAAGAAGTGACGACTCAAACAGAACCGAGATTCGAGCAAAGTCGCAGACCAAGACTTCCAAACCCCTGTCCGAGAAGGCCTTGAGTAAGATCAAGACCGCGGTAAACTAGCCCAGTGAGTCAATACTTTGACCATGTTGAACCTACATTTTATGTAAATTATGTTCTTTTAAAATATCAAATTACATACTTTAATTTCATATGCAATTGTATGTCAAAAACCCTAAGGTAGTTAAGTGCCTACTTGATGATTAAATAATTATTATACCATTTCCTTAATAATTGAATTCTCAAATCCTTATCACTCTAGTAATTATATGGTAACCTACTAGTTATAGTTTGTACTTAAGCGCCATGCTAGTCTTGCTTAAGTACCGGGACACTAAGTGTCTCAATCATCATCTTTTAAACATGAAAGTGGTTTTGGGTAGTCATTGTGAGCAAATGACTAAAATGGTTGAGATAATTTGTTTTACTCTTCTCAAAGCCCTAAAAACTGCTCATACCCCATCTGGGTGGATGGAATGGTGGTGGGTGTCGTCGGGCACGAGAATGATTGGTATGTGGTTTGAACCGCCCAGATGATCTTAAGGACTGAATCATGTGATGACCTCCTATTGTAAAATAGTGCAACCACAAGTCTATAATGGTGTCGACCTGGCTAAATAATTTGTGTCCATCAGTACGAGTTGCACCAGATAGATGTCCCGCAACGCTGTAGGCCTCCGAGCCTATGAGTTGGGGAGTTCTTGGCGCAAGGGGGGTTTGGGAGCATGGTTGACGCGGGTGCGAGAGCGTAACCACTCTCGACGAAACCTTAGTAGGTGTAACAAATCTTGGGGATGCATTGTAAAGGCCTTGTGGATCCACATGTCTAAGGAAACGTGTGTGCATATCAAGATGATAATCTCTTGTGGGTAAAGATGTACAATCTCTGCAAAGAAATAAATTGTTCGAATAGCCGTGCCCACGGTCATGGGCGGACATAGGAACTTATAAGAGTTAGTTCTATTTCAAAAACCTTTATGGGTGGGTTGGAAAATGTGAGGGGCTCATCTAGCCCTTGTTTTGGATTTTCCCTGAGTAGTCTTACCTAGTGTGGATAATAGGTGAGTGTAACCACCATAAAAAATAAGCATGAAGGTGGAGGTAGCCTCTGCTGTTATTAATTACTGCACAATTAATCTCTTTAAAAATACAATTTGGTTAAAATGCTAAGTGATAGGATTTTGTAATATCTGTATTTATAAATATTACTTTATGCAAATAAAAGAACCCGAGCCATCCTTGTTAAGCCTTACATCTATATTATTGCATCTGTTGTGTTGGCTCACGAGCACGATAGTTGTGCTCACCCTCACTCTTTCCCCCAAACCCTTAGAGGCAAGAACCCTAGAGCTTTCGACTACTACGAGGATCCAGAAGTCTGAAGACCCAGGAGTTTTAGAAGCGTAGTTTAATCCTTAGTTGTTCTAGTCTCACCACAGTCTAGCTGACCCGTCGGTTCTTGCGTGCCTCCTATATTGTCCGAGGTTTCGACAATATCGGGCGCACACAGGTTTCCCCAATCACTTTCCTGTGGAAGATGTGCCCTCACCCCTTTGCTTCTGTTGATGCTTCCATTACTTTTGTAATGTATTTATTTGGCATGTTCGGTCCTTATTGTAAAAATTGGCCCGAAGTGGTTTTTGTAAACTCTGATGTGTAAATTAATGAATGGTATGGTCTTACACTATGTATGATTTGATTCAGCAATGTGCTTATGAAGTGCTATCTACTGATCAGGGAATAGCACGGTGTTTTCACATAGGAATCCAGATTGAGAAATCTGGGTGCCTACATGTGAGTGTAGTGTATGCTGAGTATGCGCGTCCGTCTTGTACTCTTAAAAAACTACAAGTTGGTCGCACATATGTATTAGATTTCTCTTGGTGCCCGCATTTGGTTGTGCTTCGGCTCCTAGCTAGAATCTTTTCTAGAACATGCAGAAAGTGTTTGTTACCGATAAGTTTTTTTTACCCCGGAGGGGGGGGCGACAATCGGAAAATTTTGGCTGATTTTTTTATTCCATTTAAAAAAAAATCAAACTATAGCAAAATTTTCCAGGACCAGTTTATGTTTCTACCTTCCCCGGTAAATCTGAAATTGCCGATTCTATCCCTGCATGCAGGAGACCTACGTATCATACCATTTAAGGATATATATATATATATAGGATTAATACTTTCTACTCCCGGGTGTAGTTACTCCCACCTTTGATATACCACCTAAAACAACTTAACATACTCCTTTATCACTTTGGGTATACTCATATACTAATTATAAGATACTCCAATGCGAACTACACGAAAAATTTGTAAGAGGGTCCATAGTTTTTAGCATATTTTGTAAATACCTTCATATTCGCGTTAAAAAGGAGTATGTCCAAAAATTATACATACCACCATGTAAAGGTGTGAATACCACCTAGGTGGTCTTATATACTACCACACGTATACTACACATACATACTCGATATCTATCTCAATTGAACAATAAAATACTCCCTACATTGTGAGATACGGAATAGGAGTAACTACTCCCCACCGCAGTAGGAAAAATTTTTAAGCTTCATATATATATATATATATATATATATATATATATATATATATATATGTCAAATTTCAGTTGGGGGCTCATCTCGTTGCCTTTCTTATTTACTTCAATTCAATCTCGGGTTCTATTTCCTTTGGTGGTTTGTCCTCTCTCTCTCTCTCTCTATATATATATATATATATATATATATATCCATTAGTAGTATGCATGAATGTTTTTTTAAAGAATAAAATGTTATATTTTCTAGTCTTGTCATGGAGACTTTCTAATATAAATCCATATTGGAGACTCTTGAATTTTATACTGGTACCCCATCTATATATGTCAATGGTGACCTTAATTGGAGCGTTCCTTGCTAAGGCCAGAAAATTCAGAACGAAGGACACGTATGCATGATAGCTCAACGGTAGTATAATACTATACTACATTACTATATTATTTGCTCTGTAAATTAATTAAGTACTCCAATCCCCTGCGGCCGGGCCGGTCGCTTGGGATAAACCGCAAATCGTGTTGGCCGGCCGCCCGGTATCCGCCGTGTTGTGCTCCATATCTTGGCATATCCGGCCGTCAGAGATCAAGAGCAGCTAGGTCTTAATTAATTATCAGCGACGACTCCAACACCTCTCTGAACGCCGGCACAGTACGTGCGCATTTCGAGGCGCTATTTCTGTCTCTATATATAGGTGTGCAGACACGGATTATCCTCTCACAGAACTATCACATTTCAGAGTATAACACACACGTAGAGAGATCGATCAAATTACGGAGAGAGGAGATCAATGGCAGCCGCCGCAGGTCGGAGCATTGAGGCGCGGTGGAGCCTGGCCGGCGCGACGGTGCTCGTCACCGGCGGCAGCAAAGGAATCGGGTACGCACTTGCACTGAGATACGATGTATGTAGTGTGTACAATACGCTTACGTACGTACATATATCTGACATCGATCCATGGCGTGTGTGCATGTACTTGTGGTATTAACAGGCATGCGATCGTGGAGGAGCTGGCTGGGTTCGGGGCGCGGGTGCACACGTGCGCCCGGAACGCGGCGGAACTGGAGGCGTGCCGGCGGCGGTGGGCGGAGAAGAAGCTGCAGGTCACCGTCTCCGTCTGCGACGTCTCCGTGCGCGCCGAGAGGGAGGAGCTCATGGCGACCGTCAGGGAGGCCTTCGGCGGCAGGCTCGACATCCTGGTGAACAATGCGGGGCAGTCCATGTTCAAGGCGGCGACGGAGTGCACCGGCGAGGACTTCGCGCGGCTGATGGCGACCAACCTCGAGTCGTGCTTCCACCTCACCCAGCTCGCGCACCCGCTGCTCCTCGGCGCCTCCGTCGCCGGCGGCGGCAGCGTCGTCCACATCTCCTCCATTGCCGGCTTCGTCGGCTTCCCGGCGCTCGCCGTCTACTCCATGACCAAAGGAGGCATGAACCAGCTCACCAGGAGCCTGGCCGCCGAGTGGGCCCACGACGGCATACGTGTCAACTGCGTCGCGCCGGGTGGCATCAACACTGACATCAGCAATGATGTGGTAAGGTCAATTATCTTCTAGCATAGTAAAATTAATTAATCTTCTTCTCAATGCATGCGTGTAGTAATTATTTTGGTTCACAGTAATACTAATTTCGATTTTGTTTAATTTCCGATGGATTGATTGATCGATGAGCAGAAGAGGATAGACCCGAGCTGATGAAGAACGAGGCGACGCGGCTCCCGATGCGGCGGCTCGGCGAGCCGGAGGAGGCGGCGTCAATGGTGGCCTTCCTCTGCATGCCGGCGGCCTCCTACATCACCGGCCAGGTCATCTGCGTCGACGGTGGACGCACCATAAGTTAACCAGTACATGCGCCTAGCTGCCACATAGTGGTAGTATGTATGCACGTGAAATCAACACGCATGAACGTATAAATAGTTTACATGTATGTATGTACTTGTCAGTACGTGCAGCTAGCGTACCTGCATGATTTGTTACTTTTAGTAAGTACATACGGTGTTATATATATATGGGGTGTCTATGTCATGGTCGACTGAAATTTTTGGAAAACACAGGTGATCCTTTCCATAGTTGGATCAAAATTGAAAAACACAGGTGCTTATTTCCACCGTTGGATAAAAATCGAGTGGTTTAGATCCTCTCCTTCTCTTACCTATGTAAACCCTCACACCCTAACCCTAACCCATCTCCACCTCCCACATCCGGCTACCACCGCCCCTGCCGCCCTTGTGCCGCCTCCCTTCGCCTCACCGTTGCCGCCATCAGTGCCGACGATGCCCGCCGGTGAGCTCCTCCCCCACCTCCTACCACAGCCCAACTGGCTGCCGGCAACACCCTCCTCCTCCCTCTCCAGCCCGCCTCCCCCTTCCCTAGCCATCCTCCTTCCTTGTCTCCGGTGGTGGCACCGCTGGATTCGCCACCACCTCCCGCTACCTCTTCTTCTTGAACTCATCCTCGACCCGCCTATTGCCATGCCTTTGACGCCCCATCCCTCCCTCCAAGGTCCGGGCTCCGGTGAACTCAAACCCTAATGGTGAACCTGAGCCCTAACCGACGGCGGTGGGAGACGATGGCGTCGGCGCCGGAGAGGAGGAGGACGACCTTGGCTGGAGCACGAATCTCCGTGTGAATCCAAAGGTGAGGAAAATTGATTAATATTTTGCAATTTTTTAGTTGCATATGATTGTGATTTAGCACATATCCGTGTGTGTGTGTGTCTATATATATACACACACACAACATTTTTTTACAATAAGACAAGCTCTGCTTATATAGAAAGCAAATAAAAAGGCTTCTTACAAACCAAGTACTAAACCACACGCTGAGATTACCAGCTTTCACCAAAAGCTAGTAGAAGCAACAACACAAGAAATACATAGATCTAATACAACATCCAAGCTAACTATTACAACCGAAAGATCAAACAACTGCAGTCGAACAAGCAAGCTTAATCCAGTCTTCAAACCTCTCCAAAAAGCAATCCAAATCACATATTTCAAGCCCTTTGATGAGTACCCTACAGTCCAAAAAGCAATCCAAATCACATCTTTCAAGTCCTTTGATGAGTACCCTACAGGTCTTGCAAACAAGATATAAATTTGAAAACCACATCCATAGGTTGCTTAGGAAAATTCCTCCCAATCGCCATACTGTTCCTAAATTTCCAGAGATTCCAGACGAAAGCTACAAAACTAAACAAAGTGACATTATATGAATTAGCTCCCTTCCCATCTAGCCAGTTATACTGAAAATCATCTAAAGAAGTGGGAATTCTCTCCCAGCTAATCACCTCATATGAATTAGCCCCCTTCCCATCTAGCCAGTTATACTGAAAATCATCTAAAGAAGTGGGAATTATCTCCAGTGGCTCCTTAGAGGGAAACACCGCAGCATATTCAACATCTGAAATCTTCCTCACTTTTCAATCCCAATTAGACTGAATTAAATGTTTCAACTCTGCCTCAATCTCTTGAACATTAGCCAACCCCTCGTTCACACTAATCACCCCCGTAGTTGCGTGTTGTTCTGCTAACTGGAGACCCATAATTTGCAGACTGTAGAATCCTTGCCCCAGAATCCCAAATTCGAAAAGCTTCAAACCCTGATATCTCTTTTCAGCAGGACAACTGGAAGTCAAATGACCAGATTTCTTACATTTATAACAAATTGGAGGATTAGTGCCCCGAGACTGATGATGCCCAATCTGTAAGCATCTGAAACAAGTGCCTTTGTCCTCAGAGCGAAGCACCCCAAGTATTTGGACCAAGATCACCCCAACCCTTATGAGAGTCATCTCTTTTATCAGAGCCAGCAAAGTAGCCCCATTGGGGACCAGATCTAGATTGATCATCGCAAAAGTCCCACCGATACCCAAAACCACCCCTATTCAAACCACGTCCCGCAGCTTCTCTGCGCGGAACACCTTCTGAACCCTTAGTATCTTTGTTCGACTCATCATGCCACCCCTTAGGCTGAAATGAAGAATCACGAAAACCACTCCCATGTTGGAAATATGCCCTAGAGGCAATCATACAGATGATTATATTTTGTTATGTTTATAATATTGGATAATATGTTATCATGTTACTTGAATGAATCATCAGTTATATAGATCAATGAGTATGTGACTTATTGGTGAAACTCTTTAACTTATACGATGTTGTTCTAAATGTATCCCTGGTCGGAACACCAGTAACTCTACGACCAGCACATGTATTGATTGATGACCATGTTTCACCGGTCATAGATATAGGGATATCGAATCAATAATGTGAACACATGTTAGAGAATATGGGGTTGGATAGACCCACCTTGAGACACTATTAGATTGTTATGATTCTATGTGTTATTAGTTGGTCTCAAGTAATGATGATGTATAAACTCTTAGACCTGAGATCAACATAGTTTCCTACATGTGTAATAGCACTCTTAGGGGTTGCCAAACGCTACTCGTAACTGGGTAGTTATAAAGGTAGCTTTTGGGTGTGCTATGAAACATGCGGAGGGATGTGACTGGTCGATATGGGATTTGTCCCTCCTAACATAACAAGGGAGATGTCTCTGGGCCCCTCGTTGTGGTCGGATAAAGAAAGTGCATGACCATACCACTAGTGGTCAAAGTGTCGACCACATGAAGTTATCCGACACTTGATCGAGAAAGTATTGAACAGTTCATGGATGACACAACATCTCACCTGGAGTTCAACCATATCGTGAGGCAAAGGGAGAATACATGAGAAGGTCTTTCAGTTCGATCAGATACGGACTAGTTGTATGGAGATACAAGCTAGTCGTAGGTTGGTCGAACATGGTCACTAAGTGGTCAAAACCTGATCGTAAGGAGTTACGAATTAGTCGAGGCCAAATATGAATTGGTCGTATAGAGATACGAGCTGGTCGTTAGTGATATAGACCTCGTCATAGATCATATTACATGAAGGTTCGTCCGATATATTCTATGTGTGTTTGGGAATCGTTATGTGCTACTAGGTACCGCTAACGACTAGTGGTCGAAAAAGGGTTTCCGAGTCACAACCGATTACACATGAACTTGTAGGGTCGCACATTTAAAGAGCTAGGATTTGATTTGGATGTGATCCAACTTTATATAGGCCACGAGTTCCTAATGGACCTTAAGTTCAAGACCCATCATGGATGCCTATATATAGAGGAGCGGTGGAATGTGGTTCATGATGATCTTTCGAAGAACTCCGAAACCCTAACAGCCACGCCTTCCTCAACCACGCCGCCGGTGCTAGCACTCCAGCGCGTGGTGTCCCTGCCTCGTACGTGTGGATACCTTGGAGGTGTTGTTGTGAAGTATCAGCACTAGGATGATCCGCAACTCGTGACGATCACCAGAGCAGGAGGAGAAGACGCGCGGCGTGTACGACCATTCAGAGGAGAAGATGCACGGCGAGTACAACTACGACTGTATCAACTCGCTACATCGACTCTACTTTCGCTACGAGTCGGCACGTCTAGTGGTAATCTCGTGATCTATTACTAGCGGAGGTTCCTTGGTTGCGCGGTAAATTTTTATTTTGTGCTATCGTAGCCTTCCCGCGATCCTTCATCCTAGTAGGACGCGAAGCAAATCTAGGGTTACATGTATCCTGAGCTCCATGGCCCGAGACTTGATTCTGGAAATCCCCTTGCGGATTTATCTGAAGCCTACGCTTTTGATCCTGATCTCTCTGAACTTTCTCACGTAGCTCATTCTCCGAAAGCAGGTCATCTCCATCCATCCACTCCTTTGGGACACCGCGTTTTCCGCCTACCCATGTGCGAGATCCGCCGCCAAAGCGACGAGAAAACCTTCCTCTCCCTCGATCCAACCCCTCTCCTCTTACCATCTCCGCAAAGGACCGAATCAAGGGCTCTGGATCAAGGATTCGCCGCACTACATTTGCTATTGCCCCAAATCTCTGGATTTCTCCCCTCCTCACGTGAAAACCAATGTCACCCGGAACAGAATTTTTTTTGAATCCACTGCCATGACGAGCTCGGAACCCTACGCCACGAATGGTCATACGAGAGACCTCCGACGAGCCACCACGCCGAGAGACGCTTCTAGACTCCATCTCTCCTAATATGAACCAGTGGTGTACTGGTGTGTGTTAGCCTTCCCGGTGGAACAAAACAATCCAAAAAACTATTGCTTGTCTTCTGTATACTTCTTTCTTCTTGTGATAGCAGCACCCTGCTGCACTTCTTCTTATTTCTTAACTCAACTTCAGTATTTACTTCCTACTTGACTCAACTCATCTCTCCTTTTTTTTTTTTCTAAACTCCACTTCCTTGTTTTTGTTACATGGTGCTAGATGCTAGTTATATAGCAAAACACCTTTCCGACTCACACCCATAGACGGACTCGGACTCGGACGCCAGCTATGAAATAGAAACGAGATTAACTCTAACAATCACCCCTTTAATCTTGTTTCTTCACCTTGATCACGCTGATCTTCTTTCTCATCTGAACTTCCAAGTCTCCCTCTTTTACCTACACTCCCGTGCGTTGTCCCTTCCCGGGCCGACACCGCCCTACCGCTTGTGCTTGCGGCATCCCGAGTCATGCACAAACCGACGCTTGCCGCGTCTCGCACCTGGACTAAACTCGTCCTTCCTTGCACTCCCACCTGGGCTGGAGCACCTGCTCCCACGACCGCCTGGGTTTCGCCGTTACCTGAGCCTCTTGCCCCTCTCTCTTGGACCAAATCTGCCCACTTCTCTTCGTACATGTTAGCTGAGGCTACACCGCCTCTCCCTCCTGCTGTGCTTGTATGCCGATGGGGTCCATGGGTTTGACCCGAGCCGCTGGTTCCTCCAGCAGCAACCGCATGCGCGTGGGACTTGCCGTCCTATTGAGTGCCCTGCACGCCTTCCTGCGTGCCGTCTGCACCCCCCGAGGCCTGCTGCACCTCCTGCGCCAAACGTATGCCGTCCCTGGGTCCCGCCATGTCCTTGGCTGGTGAGATCAACAATGCCTGAGACTTCCTGTCCTGGCTCTACTCCCCAGTTCCACTCTGGCTCCTCCAGACTGTCCTTCACAGAAACCGGTTTACAAGCTTTCAGGGAAATTTTATATAACCGGTTCGGGGATCTCTTCACCTTCATCAACAGATCTTTGTTCTTGTTATAGACACGCAAGAACTTATCCTGCAGCACCACCCTGCACCCCCGTTCCGCCAACTGTCCGAGACTGAGTATGTTGTTACACAGACTTGGTATATAATAGATTTCAGTCAGCATCCTCTGATCACCATTCTTGCATTGTAATAGCATTGATCCTTTGCCTCTTATTTGCACCGTGGAGCCGTCACCAAATTTGACTTTGCCCGAAATCTTCTCATCAAGATCATGGAACATGGAGCGATCTCCCGTCATGTGATTGCTTGCTCCATTGTCTAAGTACCACTCATCAGTATGATCATGGTTGCCTCCCTCTGTGCGTAGTTTAGGAACTACATTCTTCTCGTTCAACATCACCATGACCGGCGCCTGGTTGACACATAAGGAGAGAAGTAGGGTCGGCTCGTCGTCTTCAATAGCTCGGGTAAGGTTTACCTCCTCGTTCTTCTTCTTCTTTCGGCAATCTAAAGCATAGTGCCCATATTTATCGCAGTTGAAGAACTTTATGTGGCTGCGGCACTCCGACGCGTAGTGGCCGTATTTATCACATTTAAAGCACTTGATATGTGACTTGTCATGGGATTTGTCACCATCGTCTTGCTTAGCCCAATCTCCACGTTCTCCTCTGCCGCCTCGCTCATGCCCGCCAACGCTCGCGGCTTCTTGATGAGCTACGATCGTCCTCCTCCGACGATTCCCTGTAAAATTGTCTGCCACCACCGGGCTTCTGTCTGCCAGTCGAGCCCTGGCCATGCTCGCGCTGCTTCATGCGCGCAAGCCACTCATCCTCTGTGAGGAGCAGGTGTCCGTTGGCGTCGTCGGTGTTGTCTTGTTCGAAGCGCTCTTCTACGGCATTCAGTCGTCCAGTGAGCTCTTCCACCGAGAGCGTCTGCAAGTCAACGAGCGTCTCAATTGAGATTGCTATCTGAGAATACCTTGGCGGGACGACGCGGAGGAATTTTTTAACAACACGGTCTTCCTCAATTTTGTCTCCGAGTATTTCCAAGTTGTTGACTAGGCCGGTGAGCCGCATTGCGAAGTCATCCACCGACTCGCCGCTTTTGAATTTGATGTCATCAAATTCTTTGCATAGCGTTTGCGCCATTGCCTCGCGTACGCGCTGGACGCCCATGCGCATTGTCTTGATGGTGTCCCATGCGTCCTTGGCGGTGTTTTTGACCGCAAGCGTAGACAGCATCTCCGACGGAACGGCTCGGAGTATGGCAGACAACGCCATTCTGTCATCGCGGTAGTCGCCATTGCCGGGGTTGATCGCCTCCCACAAGCCTTGCGCTTGTAGATTCACCCTCATCACGAGAGACCAATCTCCATAGTTGGTTCGCATCAACATCGGGTATACGACCGAGCCTCCTGACTCCCTTACCACGCGATGGATCACAACTTCCCCACCGCCACCGCTGCCGCTGCCGGATCCCGCCTCCAGACGTGCGTCGACGTCGCTGGGCATCCTTGGCCGGGTAGGTGAGTGGGAAGATGATCGATGCATCGCCGGATCAAATAGAGCTCTCATACCAATTGTTAGCCTTCCCGGTGGAACAAAACAATCCGAAAAAAAACTATTACTTGTCTTCTGTATACTTCTTTCTTCTTGTGATAGCAGCACCCTGCTGCACTTCTTCTTATTTCTTAACTCAACTTCAGTATTTACTTCCTGCTTGACTCAACTCACCTCTCCTTTTTTTTTTCTCTTAACTCCACTTCCTTGTTTTTGTTACATGGTGCTAGCTGCTAGTTATATAGCAAAACACCTTTCCGATCCATACCCATAGATGGACTCGGACCTATGAAATAGAAACGAGATTAACTCTAACAGTGTGCATCGTAGTTTCTCTTCTGTTCACACGCACACACGTCATCGATGAGCTAAGATGATTGCCGTGCGTGTGGCGCATGTTTGTTTGCCGTGCGTGTGGCGCATGTTTTTTCTCAACAAATAAGTAAAAAAACTAGCTAGTGCTATATGAGCTCAGCTAATTGGACATTTAGCAGACACTGCATTTGTACACCCGCCCATTAATTAGCAGATACTAAGTCTTATGCACAGTTAAATGATCGATCACCTCGATAAATATAGACAGGACAGAGAGAGAGGGAGAGAGACGATTCACACACAGAGAGAGAGAGAGAGAGAGAGAGAGAGAGAGAGAGAGAGAGATGGCGGCTGCCGGCGCGAGCAGGGAGGAGCGGTGGAGCCTGGCCGGCGCGACGGCGCTCGTCACCGGCGGCAGCAAAGGAATCGGGTATGTACATGTCTTAATTTTAGGAGTATACGCGTACCCGATGTCTGCAAAAATATGCGTGTGATCATCACGCGCATGTGTGTCTGCATGCACATACGCATCTGGATGCGCGCGTAGGCATGCGATCGTGGAGGAATTGGCGGGTTTCGGAGCGCGGGTGCACACATGCTCCCGGAACGCGGCGGAGCTGGAGGAGTGCCGGCGGCGGTGGGCGGAGAAGAACATGCAGGTCACCGTCTCCGTCTGCGACGTCTCCCTGCGCGCCGACCGGGAGAAGCTCATGGAGACGGTCAAAGGAATCTTCGACGGCAAGCTCGACATACTTGTAAGCTAGCAAAACCTTCTAACTACTCCATTGAGAGCTACCAAGCATCGCTTGGCATCTAAGTTCTTTGCATGTGTAGGTGAACAACGCGGCACAATTGTTCTTCAAGGCGGCCGCGGAGTGCACGTCGGAGGAGTATTCGCATATGATGGTGACCAATCTGGAGTCGAGCTTCCACCTCAGCCAGCTCGCGCATCCTCTCCTCCTCAACGCTTCCATTGCCGGAGGAGGTAGCATCGTCAACATCTCCTCCATTATGGGCAACCTTGGCTTGCCGGGCCTTGCGCTCTATTGCACTGCCAAAGGTACATGCTTGCCTATAAATACGTATGGTAATATCGAAATACTGAAGTTTGGACAGTTTTGGCCGTACGCTGCAGGAAAATTTCCGTTCTGACCCTTAGCTCTGGCCCCTTTAGCTGCGAAATTCCTATTCTAACCTCCCTGGCCATCTGCTGCCGTTGGGGACCGCAGCAGACACCTGCTGCTGTCCCCGATGCAGCAGGTCACCTGCTGCCGTGGGCGACGGCAGCAGGTGGCTCCCCCCACAGTGCAGTCCAAAAATAATTTCCTACAAAATATATTTGTTTGAGGAATTTTTAAATATAGTAAATGAGTTCAAAAATTATAAAATTTTTATGGAGTCTCTGGCATAGTATTATTTCTTGTATATTTTTTGTCATTTCGGACGCACATATGGGCTAGTCTCGCTATTTCATTTCAAAAAGGTCTAAATGAGCCAAAAAAAAAGAAACTATATATAAAGATAAGTGGTAATATAATTCAGTTATATGTACAGCGGAGACTTGGTAGTTGTACCCAGCAAAAATTGACGCATGCATGCACCACTCTCAATCATTAGAATAGTACTCCCATATCTAGCTAACTTGGCACATCACATCTTAACTACAATAATTGCATGCACCAAATGTTTATGTTCCTGATGAAAAGATTGTAACCAACTAAATTATGACTTCCTACCCAGCCAAAGGAATTATCCAATGGATGATCATATCTAGTCTCAAACCTAGCATCAAGAGAGCACCCTGCAGCTAGCTAACTTTTGTCAGCTACTCCTGATGATGAAATGCTGGTCAATTTTATGGTCACAATGCACAGGACCCTTGGCTATATATCAGTCAGTAGACAATTATTGTTCCATCTTAGGATTCTCTTCAGGAATAGACAAAAGCATACACCCCTGAGAGCCAAAGTACTTTGGCTCGTACAATAATGGAGGGGCCATGCATAAGGATATCAGATCAACATCCCCTAAATTTGCTGTACTAATCAAAAAGCAAAGATTTTAGTCGAGTCATGCCCTTTCTACTAGTATGCACACACAAGTAAATTTACACGTATGAATGTTTATGGTTGGGAAGCTTAAGCCGGAGATATATATGGTTTGAACTTAATTGCTAGCTTGACTATACTAGTTACCTTGACTTATTTAGGGAAAAGTGAATCTGATAATTAACCCTCTATTATGTGGTTTTATATAGCCAAGCCATTCGGACGTACGGTTAGCCGTCTTACATGATTAATTTTTAAACTTTGACGCAAAATACCCAAACACGAGTGTATGGAGCATATACAAGCATGAATGGTCGAGTGAGGTAATAATTAATAGTTAAGTGAGGAAAATTAATCCTATCTGGCTTAAATTTGAGGGAGAGATGTTAATGATTGTATTCCAGATGAGTAGTTCCACTCCATATATGCGGGACAAGGATAAACTTTGCTCTAATCACCTATCTAATTTAGGGTCTCTATAGTCAAAACTGTGTTGTTCCCAAGCTAGCTACGATCTTATGCTAGCTCTAGCTCTAATAATTAACAAAAGACTGCCAGTTTAATTAATCAAGTATGCTTATATGCATGTGTAGAGAGAGAGAGAGAGAGAGAGAGTAGGACAAACTTGTGGAAGAAGTTTGGACAGTTTTGGCCGTATGCCGCAGGAAAATTCCCATTCTAGCCCCTTAGTCATTTTAAAATTCCCGATCTAGCCCCTTGCCTGGCTTACCTCCAGTTCTCTTTTGATAACGTCGCTGACTAGTAATCACAACGCCCACTTTCATTAAGTTCTCAGCATCTTCGAAAATGTGATTAAGAACCATAGCAACCAAGAGTAGTCATGTGGTACTAAACTTCACACATTTCAAGTCACATGAAATCACGAAACCCTAATTTCCGAAACGCATCGTCCTAATTTTCCAAACCTAAACTCTGAATTTGTCGAGATAATTTCAGAGCATATAAAATTATGTGAAATTTACACAATGAATTAATCTGTGTAGGAGTATTCTAAAAATTTCATAATATTTGGACCCCATTTTCTATATTAGAAAATTCCTACAAATATTATACTTAAAATAATCCTAAGGCACGTCGAATCCTAATCTGGCCGAAAGTAATTTAAAAAGACATAGCGACAAAGAGAGCAAATAAATACCAACTCAATAAATAATGAACTCCAAAATGAACAAGACCAGTACCATTAGCAAGATCTTGATTTTAGAAAATTTTAGAAACTGGTTTCACAATTTTTGGAGTTATACAGAAAAAGATATGAATTTTGGAAGTTTTTCAAATGAATTTTTAATTGAAAATAAAATCAGAAAAACTGGTTTCACAATTTTTGGAGTTATACAGAAAAAGATATGAATTTTGGAAGTTTTTCAAATGAATTTTTAATTGAAAATAAAATCAGAAAAACCGGAAAACTCTCACGATCGACACGCGGCACACACGCGTACACGGGTCCATGAGATCGTAGCGTGGATCGAGTCCACGCATGCCGGCCCACGGCATCATTATTATGCAGGACCAAGGCCGATTGAACTGCTGCGGGTCTCACGGGTCCACGAGTCCACAGCACGATGGTCACGGCCCACCTGCCGCTGACACACCGGTGGGGCCCACTTGTCGCCAGGACGACGGCAAAGAACGCGGCGGCGTCGCTAGAGCGACGCCTCCGCGTTCTCCGCGCCGAGAGAGGGAGGGAGAGGCGAGGCGGCGCGACGGCACGCCGGAGGTGGCGAGAGAGCGCGGGGAGCGGAACGGCCGAGCTGGAGGCGAGGACGCGGCGCTTCAGCGACACCGAGGGCGACGGCACCGAGGCGAGGCGGCGAGGCTCGAGCCGGCCGAGGGAGAAAACCGCCGAGCCAAGAAGACGAGGCGGCGAGCTTCAGGCGCTGGAGCGCCAGGTGGCAACGACGAGCGGAGGGAGGAGGAAGGCGCAGTGGGAGGGGAAAAGGAGGAGGAGGCCAAGGCTCGGCTTTTATAGCCGAGGCGAGGAGCAGCGAGGCGAGAGAAAAGCGGGCGCGGGGACGGAGTGGGAGAGCAGCACATGGCAAGCGCGAGAGGAGGGAGAAGGGGCGTCGGCGCGACGACGCGAGCCAGTGACAACATCGGCGTCTGCAGAAGCGGCTGACCCGAGGCGGACAACATGGAGGAAAGCGGAGACCCAAGCGCGGCGGAGGTGCGGGCGCCATGGAGGCGCTGAGGAACTGGCCGGCCGCCCAACGAGGTAAGGGCTAGGGTTAGGCTAGATTAGGGTTAAGGTTTAGAGTTTTGAAATTTTGATTTTGAAATTTGAAAATTTGAAATTGAAATCAAGTTTTGATTTTGAACTCAAATTTTGATTTTTGAAACTCTTTCAAAACAGGATGTTACACCAAGCCATTTGACGCATTTAGTAGTCCTTACATGATTAATTTTCAAACTTTGATTTAAAATACCCAAACACGAGTGTATGGAGCATATATATGCATGAATGGTCGAATGAGGTAATAATTAATAGTTACGAGGAAAATTAATCCTATCTCGCTTAAATTTGAGGGAGAGATGTTAATGATTGTATTCCGGATGAGTAGTTCCACTCCATATATGCGGGACAAGGATAAACTTTGCTCTAATCACCTATCTAATTTAGGGTCTCTATAGTCAAAATCGTGTTGTTCCCAAGCTAGCTACGATCTTATGCTAGCTCTAGCTCTAATAATTAACAAGAGATGCGCTTTAATTAATCAAGTATGCTTATATGCATGTGTAGAGAGAGAGAGAGAGAGAGAGTAGGACAAACTTGTGGAAGAAGTTTGGACATTTGGCCGATGTCACAGAAAATTCCTGCTCGCCCCTTTAGCTCCGAAATTCCCGATCTAGCCCCTTGGCCCGCTGCAGCCTCTGTCACCATCAGTAATCACAACGTTCTCAAATTCTTCGGCTTAAGTTCTCAAGATCTTCAAAATGTGATCAAGAACCATAGCAACCAAGAGTAGTCATGTGGTACTAAACTTCACACATTTCAAGTCACATGAAATCACGAAACCCTACTTTCAAACGCCTACCGTCCTAATTTTCCAAACCTAAACCCCGAATTTGTCGAGATAATTTTGGAGCATATAAAATTACGTGAAATTTACACAACGAAGTAACTGTAGGAGTGTGCTAAAAATTTCATAATATTTGGACCCAGCTTATATTAGAAAATTCCTACAAATATTATATTAAAATAATTATGCAGGAAAATAAAAATTGATAAAATTTCGAAAAAGTAAACAAGAGATAATACTATGCCAGAGACTCCAAAAAATTTCATAATTTTTGAGCTCATTTATTATATTTAAAATTCTCAAACAAATAGATTTTGGCAGGAAATTGTTTTTTGGATCAGACTGTGGAGCCACCACTGCCGCTTCACGGCAGAGGGTGACGCGGTCGGGGACGGCAGCAGTGCCTCGTGTCGTCGGGATGGCAGAGTCGCCACGCGTCCCCGACGGCAGCAGCAAGGCCAGGGCTAGAATGGGAATTTCACAAAAGGGAGGCCAAAACGGGAATTTCATCTGCAGATACGGCCAAAAAGTCCACACCAAATACTAGGATACCACGTGCCTTGCAACATAAATGCTACAACAGAGAGCACTCTCGCTAATATATGTTTGATTTTAGTTTGTAGAATTGTCTCTACTTCTGAAACTATATGGTGAGAGAGCCATGTTGGAGCTTAGACTGTAAAGGAGAATTCTCCGAAGTTTATGGTAGGTTTGTACTGATTTTTAATTAAACCGGTGGGAGGGCTACCTAGTATATTGATAGAGAAAGTGTGTGAATGAGCCTCAAAGTACGCACTAGTGTAAAGCCTTAATTACAGAGAATAGAATTGTTTCTAGGCATTTGGCCCGACGAGGACCAAGCCCAACTCTCATCCTTGATCTTTGCTAGGAGGTCCTATAGGTCGCGGTGGCTTTGTTGTTGGAAGATTCTAACGCTTCATTTCTTCCATAGCTCCTGTGTGATTAGGATGAGGATGCTGTCGTTTGTTTTCCGGGAAGGTCTCTCATCTCTAGGACCTTAGACCTCCAGCCCCACGATGTTCCCCGCTATCGGCTATTGAGATTAGGGATGGTAATTGTGCTGACACAGCAGTATCTGCTGGCAAATACCCTAATGGAGGTGGGTATGGGCGCCTTTCTTTGCCCACTGTGATAAATCCGGGCATAATAACTTCACCATCGGGTAAGCAGCGCGGGCATGGGTAAGCTCCACCGTGCGTCAGTGATCGCCTGCTTACTCATCATATACACCGACAAGGGGGACCGTGAGACATCCTCACTATAAAAGCACCAAAACCCTAAATTCCCAACCGCCCCACGCCTTCACGCCCCTTCACAGCTCTGCTCCCTCTCCTCCCACTCTCCCTACTCCCACCGCCTCCCATCCCACCCCCACCGGCGTTTCAATGACGCCTCTCCCTCCCACTCTCCTCTCCCTAAAGACATCACTGACTAATCGCCCCTCCATCGCCCATTGCCCACCTGCCATCGCGCCTCCCGGCTTCACTGCCTCCCTATCTCCTCCGGCTGTCTCCCCTCCTCCTGGCTGCCTCCTCCCAGCCGTCGTCCTCCCAACCCACACGCCTTCCTCCCGTCCGTCGATCCAGATCTCCTCGGCCAGCCCCTCACTCGGGCCAAGGCGTCCTCCTGGCCAACCCCGATCGAGATCTCCTCCTGGCCACCACCCTCCTCCCATGAACTCAATCATCTCATGCCCATCATGACGAAGATTGTGTCGCCGCACCACTCGTGGTGATGGAATGAGGGCAATATCGTCGCTCACCGTAGCCATCAAGAGAAAGCCTGTTGAAGGAGTCATTGGTGTGATGACAAGTGATGAGCATCGGTATTATTAAAGAAGTTAGTGGTCAAAGAAGCTCATTGATAGGAAACCCTAACAGCAGGAGATGAAACTTTGCATTGAATACAAGCAATGGACGATATGGAGGCATCGGGTAGTTAGGGTGTGCTATCACCGTAAGGTACGTTGTCGCCGATGAAGCGAAAAGATTATATTGTTAGACAATGTCTAAAGAAGACATTAATGAAGATTATAGGTTGCCACGTTAGGACCAAGCCATTCGGACGTACGGTTAGCCGTCTTACATGATTAATTTTCAAACTTTGACGCAAAATACCCAAACACGAGTGTATGGAGCATATATATGCATGAATGGTCGAGTGAGGTAATAATTAATAGTTAAGTGAGGAAAATTAATCCTATCTGGCTTAAATTTGAGGGAGAGATGTTAATGATTGTATTCCAGATGAGTAGTTCCACTCCATATATGCGGGACAAGGATAAACTTTGCTCTAATCACCTATCTAATTTAGGGTCTCTATAGTCAAAACTGTGTTGTTCCCAAGCTAGCTACGATCTTATGCTAGCTCTAGCTCTAATAATTAACAAGAGACTGCCAGTTTAATTAATCAAGTATGCTTATATGCATGTGTAGAGAGAGAGAGAGAGAGAGAGAGAGTAGGACAAACTTGTGGAAGAAGTTTGGACAGTTTTGGCCGTATGCCGCAGGAAAATTCCCATTCTAGCCCCTTTAGCTCCGAAATTCCCGATCTAGCCCCCTTGGCCCGCCTGCAGTTCTCTGTCGCTACCGTAATCACAACGTTCTCAGCCCCTTCAGTTAAGTTCTCAGCATCTTCGAAAATGTGATTAAGAACCATAGCAACCAAGAGTAGTCATGTGGTACTAAACTTCACACATTTCAAGTCACATGAAATCACGAAACCCTAATTTCCGAAACGCCTCGTCCTAATTTTCCAAACCTAAACTCTGAATTTGTCGAGATAATTTTGGAGCATATAAAATTATGTGAAATTTACACAATGAATTAATCTGTGTAGGGAGTATTCTAAAAAAATTTCATAATATTTGGACCCCATTTTCTATATTAGAAAATTCCTACAAATATTATACTTAAAATAATTATGCAGGGAAAATAAAAATTGATAAAATTTCGAAAAAAGTACACAAGAAATAATACTATGCCAGGAGACTCCAAAAAAATTTCATAATTTTTTGAGCTCATTTAATATATTTAAAAATTCCTCAAACAAATAGATTTTGCAGGGAAATTGTTTTTGGATCAGATCTTTGTGGAGCCACTGCTGCCCGTCGCCTGGCAAGAGGGTGACCTCTTTGCAATCGGGGCGGCAGCGGTGCCTGCTCGTATGCGGGATGGCAGCAGAGTCGCTCTTCATGGTCCCCGACGGCAGCAGGTGGCCAGGGGGCTAGAATGGGAATTTCACAGCTAGGGAGGCCAAAACGGGAATTTCACTGCGGTATACGGCCAAAAAGTCCACAGCTCCGAAATACTAGGATACCACGTGCCTTGTAACATAAATGCTACAACAGAGAGCACTCGGCTAATATATGTTTGATTTTAGTTTGTAGAATTGTCTCTACTTCTTGAAATTATATGGTGAGAGAGCTCATGTTGGAGCTTAGACTATAAAGGAGAATTCTCCAGAAGTTTATGGTAGGTTTGTACTCTGGATTTTTTTTAATTAAACCGGTAGGAGGGCTACTGGTTATATTGATAGAGAAAGTGTGCGAACAGAGCCTCAAAGTACAGACTAGTGTAAAGCCTTAATTACAGAGAATAGAATTGCTCTAGGCATTTGGCCCCGACGAGGGACCAAGCCCAACTCTCATCCTTGATCTTTGCTAGGAGGTCCGGCAGTGCGGTGGCTTTGTTGTGGAAGATTCTAACGTTTCATTTCTTCCATAGCTCCCAGGTGATTAGGATGAGGACTGTTGTTGTTGCTTTCCTGGGAAGGTCTCTCATCTCGGCGACCTTAGACCTCCAGCCCACGATGTTCCTGCTATCGGACTATTGAGATTAGGGATGGTAATTGTGCCCGATTACCCGTGTGCCCGCAGGCAAATACCCTAATGGAGGTGGGTATGGGCGTCTTTCTTTGCCCACGAGTATAAAAACGGGCATAATAACTTACCCATCGGGTAAACAGGCGCGAGCATGGGTAAGCTCCACCCGTGCCCGCATCGCCCGTTTACCCGTCATATACACTGACAAGTGGGACCGTAGACATCCTCACTATAAAAGCACCAAAACCCTAAATTCCCAACCGCCTCCCACGCCTTCACGCCCCTTCAGCAGTTCTGCCGCCTCCTCTCCCTCCCACTCTCCCTACTCCCAGCCGCCTCCCATCCCACCCCCATTTCGGCAGTTCAGCGGCGCCTCCTCTCCCTCCCACTCTCCTTCTCCCAAAGACATCACCGACTCCGTCGCCCTCCCATCGCCCATTGCCCACCGGCCACTGCGCCTCCCGTCGGCCGTCTCCCCTATCTCCCTCCCGGCCGTCCCCCTCCTCCCGGTCGTCCTCCTCCCGGCCGTCGTCCTCCCGGCCAACCGCCTTCCTCCCGGCCGTCCCCCCGATCCAGATCTCCTCCCGGCCGTCCCCCTCCTCCCGGCTGTCGTCCTCCCGGCCAACCCCCGATCCAGATCTCCTCCCGGCCACCACCCTCCTCCCGGCCGTCCCCCCGATCTAGATATCCTCCCGGCCGTCCCCCTCCTCCCGGACGTCGTCCTCCCAGCCAGCCCCCCGATCCAGATCTCCCCCTGGCCAACCGGCCTCCTCCCGGCCGTCCTCCTCCCGACCAGCCGCCCTTCTCCCGGCCGTCCACCTCTCGGCCAGCCACTGCCCCCCTCCTCCTCCTTCGGAACGTCGGTCGCCTCCTCCCGTCCGGCCTCCTCAACGCCGGCTCGACTCCGTCCTCCTCCCGCTTGGCCTCCTCCTGAACTCAGGTGCAGTGATGCTCTCTAGTTCTTGATGCTTCCTTAGCTATCAAGAAGCTAAGGAAGAACTTCTGATGAACACTTACTTGTTTTGTTTTGGTCAGTGCATTGTGTATCGGTGTAGATAGTATGGCCAGGTGCTGTTCTGAACTTCTAATGAACACTTGTTCTTGCTCCATGCAATTAGATACTAAGGGCTCTCATAGCTTCTGAATTCCAACACAATCTAGAGTTCAATGTGAGGTAGGGAGATGAATCACTATGCGCAAGATCTGCGGCCACACCGTCTGCAATGCAAGCCCTTCCTCCAATCATCAGAGCTGCAATGCACCTCAGGCAGTCGCCTGATCCAACGATCTCTTTGTTTGTTCTTAAATTGTGTATGTAGTGTGATTTGTGTGATGTCAGATGTCAGATTTGTTGTTCTTAAATTGTGTATGTAGTGTGATTTGTGCATTGTTTGTGTGTGATGAGTACGCCCGTGGGCGATGGGTACCCGCGGGCACCAGCGGTGGTGCATTGTTCGTGGGTAAACGGGCATGCCATGAGCGACAAGTACCGCGCGAGCGGCAGGTATGGCGAGGTTCTTCGCCGTCGTCCTTCGCGGCATACCCGTGGAAATCGGGTTCGGGTATGGGTATGGCGAAACTACCCGTGCCATTGCGCCGGTGCCATCCCTGATTGAGATGGCCGAAGGTTATGAGCCCCTAGCTAGTCCATCGTTAGCTTCCAGACTCTTGCCGGACAGCGGCACTTGGCAAAAAGATGTAGCGCCTTTTCCACGGAATGTTTGCAGAGGGGGCAAATGCGCTAGTTTGACCACCCTCTAGTTTCCAGTCTGTTTGAGGTCCAAAGCCTGTTTTGGATTGCCAACCAGGCGAAGAATTTGCACTTCGGGTGGCGTGGGATTTCCAAATTATTTGTTTGAAATTCGTCGCAGTTGAGCCCAGGAGGTGAAGAACGTAGGCGGATTTTGAGGAGTAGATTCCTTCCGGGGTGAGCTTCCAAGTTATGTTGTCTGGGACTCCGGGCTCTAGGTTAGTTTGACTGATTCTAGTCCATAGTCGTAAGAATTGATGGATATTGTGGAACGTCAGGCCCGTTAGGGCGTTTATGTCCTGCACCCACCGGTCGTTCTGTAACGCCGAGGCCACCGACTGGTTTTTCCTTCTGGAAATCACGTAGATCGAAGGGCTATGTTTTTGGGGGCATCCGCCCCAGCCAGGCAGAGGACCAGAATTTGGCCATCATTCCATCCCCGAGGGTGATTGTGGTTACCATGGCGAAAAGGCTCTGATTCGCGACGTCACAGGGGATTTCCATACCAACCCAAGGTTTGGACGGGTCTTTCCATTATTTCCAGAGCCAACAAGTCTGAGGGCCGAAAAGAGTTGTTGGAGGTTGAGGACACCGATCTCGCCAAGCTAAGTTGGTCGGCAAACTTTTTTCCAATTTATTTTACACTTTCCCCCAAAAAGGGGTTCATGGTCGTCCCATACGAAACAACGCCTGATGCGGTCCAAGGCTTGGAGGGCCTTCGGGGTTTTGAAAGCCATGAGAAAGTAGATCGGGAACTCCAGCTTCTTGATGTCTATGAGACCCATAGGTATGTGGGTGTCACACGGAATGCCTTCTTGAAGGCGGGCCAAGTGATGGCTTCTCATCATTGCAATGGACACTGACTAACTTGCTCTCGATGGAGTGAATCCAGTCGTCGGCGTCGAGAGGATCCACCACAGACGAGAAAATTCACCCATCCTCAACTGCGGCATGGCGGCAGCTCCACCTCCTGCGGCTGTCGTGTCCATGTTGACGGTGTTCTACACCAACTGTTATAGCAGCAGACTGCTCGTCTGCCACCCTTGCTCAATCATGATGAGCACTTGCGCCATTATGGGTGGTGGAGGCAACACTTCCGCTTTCTCAGCGGCGTGCTGATCCTTAGGAGCAGGTGGATGCAACAATTGCAGAGGATTGGGGACCTCGCCTTCTGGTTGCCATGATCTGGAGGCAGCTCCCGTTGGCATAAGCTGGTTAATGGAGCGTGTCACTAACATCCTATTCATACAACATGCAAGTTAACAACTTACGCGCAGGGTGAGGGAGAAATAAGCACAAGATATGTGGGTCGGCAAGTAATATCATCTCATGCTAAAATAACTCATCTAAAAGTAAAATATGCACCAATCATAACATAGGGACAACATGCTTGAAACTTTAATATACTAGTTAAGTTTTACATGGTTCGCATGTCCATTGTTTAAGCAGTACAAAAAACAACTAAACCATCATAAGTAGCAAATTATAGTCATTATACATCAACACCTTACATAATTTAATGAACCAAAATACCCAAAATTGCTTACGCTAAACCCCTACTAGTGAGCTCCCGACTGCTAGTCTAGATTTAGACGTCGTCACTTCGCTCGGTAGTGCGAGGCGACTCCGGTGCAGCGGAGGAGGACAGGCTGATGAACTCAATCATCTCATTCCCATCATGACGAAGATTGTGTCACTGCACCACTCGTGGTGATGGAATGAGGGCAATATCGTGCTGCTCACCAGAGCTACTGAAGAGAAAGCCCAGTGTTGAAGGAGTCATTGGTTGTGATGACAAGTGATGAGCGTCGGTATTATTAAAGAAGTTAGTGGTCAAAGAAGCTCATTGATAGGGAAGCCCTAACAGACAGGAGATGAAACTTTGCATTGAATACAAGCAATGGACGATATGGAGGCATCGGGTAGCTAGGGGTGTGCTATCACTGGTAAGGGGTACGTTGTCATCAGCGATAGCGAAAAGATTATATTGTTAGACAATGTCTAAAGAAGACATTAATGAAGATTAGAGGTTGCCACGGTTAGTGAGGAAGTCACAATGTTGAGTTAGCCAACGTCGAAGCGGAGGAGCGACTGACACGAGAGAAGAGGACGTCGAACATGTATAACATCATGCATGCGTATGTACATGCATGCATCCGTATGAATAGAAGCGCAGGAGTACAGAGGCAGAGGAGCAAAAAACTTAGAGTAAAGATGGCACAATTGTAGGGAATATGGTCAAAGTCACAAGAGAGAGCATGACACGTGTCCCCAGCTGGGTTCGACGATGGTTGCATGTGTATGAACGTTAATGTCGCAATGGTTAGCATTAAGCGATAATTTGGGAGAAGTAAAAAATAACTATGTGGTAAAGTATTGTATTAAAATGGGTAGCAGCTAAGGGGGATCGATCAAAATTTGGGCTTACTATTGGAGGTTGAAGCAAAAAAATGACAGCGAGAAGAGATAGAAGCCACACTGTTTGGTGGGGTAGTTGGCGTGTAAGGGAATATAAGTTCAAGGTAGGTCGTCCATAGTGTATTGGTGTATGCATTAACAATGTACTCTAATATATTATACCATATAAAATAATAAGATAATTTGTCATACATATAATCAACATATTACTTGAGATTAAATAGAAGTACATATACATACATACAATTTAGGAAAAATAACTAATAGAGTAAGAATAAGAGCATACAACTACATGATCTATGCATAATAAAGAGTGATCAGTTTCTAAGAGCCCCAACAACTTATTATGCTCAATGATTTTCTTACACAAAAGCACGTACTTCAATTACGTTCATTTGGTTGTAATTTCTTTCGAGCTTACATTATCGTTTCCAATATTTATGATATCTTAAAAGTATAAATAGTTTATAAGATATCAGAATATATTATCAAACATTTATAAATTTCCAAAAAAAAAAACATGATGTTGTCGCATGAATGTTGCAGGAGGAATGAACCAGCTTACAAGGAGCCTGGCTACCGAGTGGGCCCATGACAAGATTCGAGTGAACTGCGTCGCGCCAGGCATCATCATGACTGACATGAACACAGAAGTATGTTTTACATGAGATCGACCACACCGTGATCGACTCAAATATTGTCCATTTCCCTCTTTCTCCCATTTCATATTTATTTCCACTCTAGCTAATCTCTCTTTTTTTTAAGAAATATCTAATCTCTTAATTCTATGCAACAAATTCACGAACTTCCATTATATTTTCTGTATCAATCTGGATCGAACAGACAGAGCCGGATGCCCTGGAGCAAGAGTTCTCGCGGATCCCGATGCGTCGGGGCGGCGAGCCAGTAGAGGTCGCATCGGTGGTGTCATTTCTCTGCATGCCAGCGTCTTCCTTCGTCACCGGCCAGGTCATTTGCATCGACGGCGGCCGAACCATTACTGTTTAATTAGCAACTAGTCGTTGTCCGACGGTCTTCGCAAATAAAGTAAGGGAAATTAGCTCGGTGATATCGCGTTAAAGCGTAATCGGAGGAGAGACACTTGACATCGTGAACACCAAAAAACTAGACGAATGACATCACCGTCAGTTACTTCTTTTTTCAGAATATTTTAAATATAGAAACTGAGCTAAAAAAATTATCAATTTTTTTTGGAGCCTCCCGACACAATTTAATTGCTTGTGTATTTTTTTTAAAACTTTATACATTCTGATTTTGTCTCTAAAATTCATTTAAGTATACTGTTTGTAGGAATTTTCTAATATAGAAAATGAGATCCAAATATTATAATTTTTTTCATACTCCTTGCATAGTGGACTTGATTGTTTAATTTTTCTAGAATTGTTATAAAATTAATTAATACAATTTCATAATGTCATTACATTATGAAATATTAGACTCCTCACATAGTGGACATTATGAAATTGTATTACTTAGTTTTGTAAAATTTTGAAAAAATTACACAATCAAGTCCACTGTGTAAGGAGCCTGAAAAAATTCATAATGTTTCGACCTCATTTTCTATATATATTAGAAAATTCCTACAAACAATATACTTAAATGAATTTTAGAGACAAAATCAAAACGTATAAAGTTTTGAAAAAATACACAAGTAATTAAACTGTGTCGGGAGACTCCACAAAAAATTGATAATTGGTTGAGCTCAGTTTCTATATTTAAAACATTTTGGAAACGGAAGTAACTGGCAGCAATGTCATTCGTCTAATTTTTTGGTGTTCACGATGTTATTTTCCAGTGTGTCACAAACGGAGTGTCGTTCCTCCGATTACGCTCTAACGCGATGTCACTGAGTTAATTTCCCCCATAAATGGGGAAGTAATTAATGAGGACCTGCCTATATTGTGTATGAATGTTTTGTTTTTCAAAATGCTAGGCCCGGTTTCAACCCCAACAAAATTCCAATTAATAATGTGAAAAATAGCACTGTCTTATGCGGAATTCTTGTGTTTCAAACAAAGCTAAGGTAAGTTGGTGACTATACAACAATGAACAATGGAGTAAAATAAGAAACAGAGTGAAACAGAGTTTAGCTGTTTGTGTCTAAACAGCCATAGCATCAAAATCTTTTTACTCTTAGCACTAAGCAAACCAGTGGGAAAACAGGAAAAAGACATTACAGTTTTTAAGCCTGCTACAAATTAAACTCAAATTTAAACCTCCATAATACAACTTTAAGAAAACAGGAAACACTACTTTGATCGACCTTTCCGCCAAATATATAAGTTATTGTGACGAGAACTCGCAAGCAACAGAATTTTCCTCTTGAAGGTTCTTCAGCATGTCTTCTTTTTCGCTCATTAACCTTTACGCCTATGCTTTTACATAGTCAAGTGCAACAGTTAAGGTTTTCTTTCGTCACTTTTAGACCTACAAAGGTTAAAGTAGACATGAGTATTGAATAAGTGGTTGTAACAAAATATAATTCTCATAACAAGAACTTACGATCTCATTGCTAGTTCATAGAGTTTAGCCTATTGCTTTTTCAGTAATACCGGTTACCTTTGGTATTCACCAACAGTAGCAATTTTCTCGAAAGTTCTTTGAATAAAGAAATAAAGTGAGAAAAAAGGAAAATTCCAAATATGTAAATATTTGGTATCGAGTACTTACACTAATGGTTGACCGAGCAAAATTGGCATACAACGTCTCGGAGTCCTGTAGTTCATAGAGCCCGTTGACCTCATCCCACAATACTCTTTGAAGACGCTCATCATCAAATATATGTTTCCTATTTGGAATATCCTTAGGGTGTGGGACTCGGTCACGAGATCTTAATGAAGTGGATTCGATAGTTGATGGTCCAAAGAACTCGGGGGAAGAAGTCGAAGGAATCTTCTTCTTCACTATTGTTAGTAGAAGAAGCGACTCCTCCTTGAGGACCTGGAGGAACTTCCTCCACGACCTCTTTCCCGACACGGTGGTCGGAGCTCTCTACTCCAGCTTGACTGGCTGCTACTGGTGATCGTAGGACCAAATCCATTGTCTGTGATACAGGGTGGTCCGATCTTTCTCAAATAGAACCGTGGATAAATAATGCTTGACGACGAACAACACTCAGTTGTACACCACGCGTCAGTGCACGGATTTGCAGCTCAATGGATATTCACCAACACATACCGGGATGATCGCCGCTAGACCACGAGCGGAGATCACCAAACCCTCAATTCCCAGCGGAAAAGCAAACTTGACCTTGATTTACAGATCGAACAATGGATCGTTTAATTCTCTCTCAGAAATCCTCTCATTAACTCATTAACTCTGGTAGGAAAGAGACCAGCAATAGCTTTGTTTATTCTTTTTACTCAAAAGTGGTCTGTCTGTAACATTGACATCCGCTAGCTATTAATGGACCAAGACAATTCCGCTCCAATCGAACATGATACTGTCCATGTGCTAGCTGATTGCATGAAATCAAGTGGGTTTCCAATTCTTTGAGAACTAATAATAAAAATAGAAAACATGCCTAAATGGTTACAAGTGTACAGTGATTCGGTCAAATGCACACAAATTCCACGCACATATTCAGCAGGCCACCAATCAAGTCCTTCCATGCGTGTAGTGACACCAACAGTAACGTTGCTTTTAACTCTCCATTAAATTAGCTATGCATGCAGCCTCCTTTATTCCACCCGAGACTGCCATGCAAAAAATTATCTTTCCATGTAGACTTGAACAACAATTTTGGTCGCCTCTTTTCTGGTGGTGCCCCTATTATTTCAGGCGCATTTTCCCTCGTACTTAGTAGCAACTTCTCTTTCAATCGTTGAATCTTCAAACCTGATCACAATGAAAACACTATTTTTAGGTAGTATAAAATTCTCGTTAAAATTAATGATATGTTCATTAAGGAGTAAGTTCACCTGATCTTGTATTTTCTTCACACGTGGTCTTGTAATTGGCCCAGCCGGTAGCTCAATACGTATATCGTGAGTATTAGGTGGAGAAGAAGAAAGTGTCATTGGGATGCCCTCATCAGTCTGATTATTGAGATTCTCAATAATCGACTCAATCACCATAGCATCCAGATCTTCCGCCATCTTCTCCTCTGGTCGTGTCTAACTTGGCAGTAATAACCTCCTCCATCGCTGCCACAGGGATAGGAGTTGATTCTGCGACCACCTCCACTGTTGTCTACATGACCGCCGGAAAAACCAATACTCTCACGGCTGTAGATGAGACAACTGTGGGCCTCTCAATAGAAGCATCCCAAGGAGCTGGAGTACGATCATCAAGAAAGAGTGAACGGGCAGTCGGAAACCACATTCACAGTATGCCTGGAATACTGGAATGATATTCTTCTCATCCGAGGGCCAATACTGACCATCAGTGTTGGTCCACTTCACCAAAGCATGCCTTGGAATCTTCTTTGCCATGACTAAAGCAGTCATCTTATCTACATCCATCTCGGGTTTTTTCCACTTGGAAATGGTTATAGCCATCTCTTCCGAGTGAGTTTGATTTGGATTTGGAAAAATTTGGAGAAGGATTACAACTTGGTTGGCGGCGGAGATAACAAGAGCTCATGAGCAGTTGAAGCAAATAGGGAAAGTAAAAAACCCTAAGTCAGGCCTATGGTAGATTTTTATAGCCGCTGGTCAAAGTTAAAGATCGTGAGAACTCAACAGTTTCCACCCCTTCGGAAACCGCTCCCATGGACAGATCTGTGAGAGTCGGTTTGCATTATTTAATCTGTCCGTTCGGGAAAAGCTTTTCAACTCAAGTAAAATTATCTTCTTGACTAAGTCAATTTTTAGTCAAATAAAATACCAGTCGAAAAGACTCTACTTCCAACCACTGTTCTACGACCTCCTTTCCAAATAAGTTATTTTTACTTGAAGTTGGGGGCTAGATGACGAGGATCTAATAAACCTCAATTAATTAAGTTGTTTATCAGTAATTGTTATTGTAAATAGCAATACCTTCGTGTTATTCCTAAGTATATCCCTTATCATTAATAAGGGAAAAGCTTAACTAAGTGGTAGTAATCATTCTACGACCACCCTGTATGGTCGTAAGTACTCCTACGACTACTTAGTGGTCATAAGATTTCCTACGACCACCTCGTGGTCGTAGACTTTACTACGACCACCTCATAGTCATAAGCCTTACTACGATCAGGTCAACTACAACCACTCTATAGTCAACAAAGCCTACAGACATGTCGGCCCAATCGACTAGGGACACTTATGCGTTGTGCTTGATACACACAGTAGTTAATGTGTGTTGTTATTCTCCGGGATAACTACATGTATTAATCATTTGTCCCTGGCATAACTGCAAGGCGGCGTGAGAGCATTAGTCTCTAACAATAACTACCCTTAAACATATGCATTTCATCAAACGACAAGGTGTCTCTTGGCGTGAATAACTATCACCTATTCATGCGCTATATAAGGGGTAAATTCGGTAGATAGAGAGAGATTAGAAGAAAATTGATCAGAGGCGACAACACAGAGGTCATTAAGTATAGTTCTAGTGATTTCTTCCCTATTGTAAAGTATAGTTAATACAACAACAAAGAAGTATGGTTATTATTCTCTCAGGAGAAGGCCCGAACCTATCTAAATCCCCACGTATTTTTCTATGTTGCTCATACTAAGGAACATCCCCAGTATTTATTCATAAGATCAATATCAAATCATCGACAACATGCATGAAACTTTAATATACTAGTTAAGTTTTACATGGTTCGCATGTCCATTGCTCAAGCAGTACAAAAAGCAACTAAACCATCAAAAGTAGCAAATTAAAGTCATCATACATCAGCACCTTACATAATTTAACGCACCAAAATACACAAAAGTACTCATGCTAAACCCCTACTAGTGAGCTCTCAACTGCTAGTCTAGATCTAGACGTCGTCGTTGCGCTCAGTGGTGTGACACAATTCCGGTGCAACGGAGGAGGACAAATCGATGAACTCAATCATCTCATGCCCGTCATGAAGAAGACGGTGTCATTGCACCACTCGTGGTGACTGAGATGAGGGCAATATCGTGCTACTCGACAAAGCCATTGAAGAGAAAGTCCAGTGTTGAAAGAGTCATTGGTTGTGATGACAAGTGATGAGCGTCAGTGTTGTTAAAGAAGTTAGTGGCCAAAGAAGCTTAATGATGGGGAAGCCATGGCAGACAGGCCATGAAGCTTTGCATTGAAAACAAACTATGGACGATATGGGGGCATCGGGTAGCTAGGGGTGTGCCATCACTGGTGAGGGGTACATTGTCGTCGGCGATGGTGAATTTTTTCCATATCGTTAGACAATGACTAAAGATGACATTAATGAAGATGAGAGGTCACCACAGTTAGTGAGGAAGCCACAACGTTGAGTTAGCTAATGTCGAAGAACAGGAGCGACTGACACAAAAGAAGAGGACGTCGAACATGTATGATAGCATGCATGCGTATGTACATGCATGCATCTGTACGAATATAATGTCGAACCCAGGAGTAGAAGGATCCCAGATTCTCTGTGCTTACCACACTAGTCCAAGAATAGCTAGTGTACACAGTTCAACAAATATGCTAATAAGTCCACATCACACATTTTATTCATAGTATTAGAGTTTTTATTACAAAAGTGTTGTAAGCCAAAAGAAAAGTACAACGAAACAAAAGGTAGTAGTAGGCCACACGATACGCCACATGCAATCGTCTAAGGGCGCAGCCTAGCCGTCCAAGGCACGCTTCTGAAGGCGTGCGATGAAGTGATTATCACAAGGTTGTTACAATGCTCCATCCCAATGCAGCTATGCCGCTAAGGTGTCACCTCCATTGGGCCACTAGCCCGCCAGAGATCTCCCTCTTGCGCCAAGTGGGAATTTATGTCTACCCGACACCCACACATCCAAATGGCACAACTAGCAAAGGAATGTTGAAAAATTATTAAGCCAGGTTTGGCCCAGTCCAGACTTGTGGTGATACGGTGGAGTTTAGCAAAAAGCGGCTCAAACACCGCCCTTAACCAACTTTGGTAACATTCCAAAAATCCTAGACTCGATCATTGAAATGAATCGATCTTGTGCATTGGCTTGCACCAACCTGACATCCATTTTGCCCAAGCTTAAACCATCTTTGATTTTATTTTTTCTTTTCAAAATCATTTGTAAAATTTTCCATGGCAATCCAATGCCATGGACTCATTTTAAACATTAGATGGATCTTTGGCTAAAATCCCAAAAACTAAATATGTTTTAACTAAGCATGTCTTTGCACAATATTTTTCAAATGATCCTAGTTCATACTATGATATAAAGTAGGTTTTATCCAGCGTGACAATATGTTTGATTCAATATCAACATTGACCATACAAAGTAATTAGGCATACCTAAGAATTTAAAACATGAATTTAAATAACTAAATATAAATAAGCATGCTGTAATAATTTAAAAAATAATTTAAAATATTTAAAATATTGGGATTCAAATATGATCAACAGGTGTAACTTGCCTTGCTCAAAAGTCTGGTCGTTGAGCAATTCTGGTTCCTCGGATTCGTCAAAATATATAAGTAAAAATAAGACAAATTCAAATAAAATTTAAATGAACTCTAAATTAAATATTTTTTTGTTTATATAGATAGATTATAATTTTAGATGAATTTATGAATTTGAATCACTGGAATCGAGCTCGTATGAAGGAGAACGAGTCCTCAGAAGATTCAATTCTAAACAAATTAACCTAATTTCATTTTCCAGAATTAGTTATTTATTTTCCTAAAGGAGCATGACTTGAGTGGATGATTTTCAAATTTTAATTGAATTATTTTCCTAATGAAAACCTATTAGCCTATGACATGTGGGCCCAGGGTCCAAGAAACTACCGACACTAATGCCTGATCTATTGTAGTATCAGCAATACTACTAATTACCCATTTTAAGAGTATAGATTATGCTCATGACATTGATACGCGTCACCGACGGCTAAAGAGAATGATTGGTCAGAGATTCCTCACTCGATGTTAGTGAGAGACAGAGAGGGCCATGCCACAATCATACTGGACTTTGAAGTTTGAACCGTGAATAGCAATGTTCCTTATGCTTATCGGTTTGAGCAATTGTGCTAATCATTATCCAAAACTCAAATCAAATCTAGACAGAAAAAGAATTATGTGTACTGGCTGGTGAGGCTGCACATGGGTTCCAACTGTTCCATGAGCGGACGGTGACGTACAGCAACAAACCAGTGGGCATCACCTCGCTAGCATAGGATGTGCGACGACGTGGCGGTGAGGTGAGGTGATGATCTGTCTCTCTCGGGACAGACAAGGTGTCTCCGTTCTAAAGTGATGCAAACGAGGTCACATCGTTGTACCGAAAATATCTTATCGGACCATCGGGTATGAAATATCCGAAGACCCTATCCGTATTATGTGCTAGTCCCTGAATTAGTAGCTAGCACACATATTCACAACATTTGGTATTCACGTCCATACATTCACATGCTAAAGTAAGTAAAAAAGGGTGCTCTACTTAAGCTATTATAAGTTTATTACAACCACGGCCGACCAACCAAATAAAAACAGTTATCAGAGTAAATAAATAACAGCGAAGACTTAATGAAGTAGCAAAATCCAGCGGCATGTCCATCCAATCCCGCAGGCAACTGACAAGGAAGCAATACCTAGGTAGACCCGTCACTGAACCCTTCGGTGCGGAAGCAAAGAACGAGTCATCTGGCATCGGCTCATCTTCGATCTCTGAACATCAATATTAGCAAGATTGAGTACTTACGTACTCAATAAGGCTTGTAGTGTATCGCAAAAATTATATTAGATGCAAAGCTATCAAATAAAGAGGCTCTAATCTACAAGTTATTTTGCTCAAAGCCATTTTTATTTATAATATCCATAAGTAATAATTTGCAACGGAATTTGAAAGATCAGTATAAATAAGTAAATGACAGTAAGTAAAGAACTGAATAAATAATAACAAAACATGCAACCCTAATCAGTTGCAAGCAAAAAATATATTCTTGTTCAACCATAGACATGGCACTGATAAATTCATGTTTAGCCATAGAAATGGCAGTCCTAATATAGACATAGCAGTCCAGCCATAGACATAGTAGTTAACTCAACAAATGAAAACCCCAGGTGATCAACCAAGTTTTGTGACAAAATAATTTTGAAAAAATAAGACTACCGCCATACCAGCCACACAAAGCATGTTCATGACCGTGAGCGCGGCTATTTAAATAGGTTTCTCACTCTACATACGTGTACAACTTTATCCATAGTACGCGGTATTCCAGTTGCCTAGAATATCTCTAGTTTGTTCGGTATCCGTCGATACCACTGCTCACTACCGAAGGTAAGCAGTCTAGAGTTCGCAACACAACTTTTACATTATCTAGCCCTAACATTGCACTAGCCTTGCGAATCATTATCCTCATCCGCCCAGATAATAATAAAAGAACACGTCGAATGAGAAGCCTCACTCACCCAAATAGAAACCCATTGAATGAGTCCCTCACTTCGCCTGAATAGAAACCCGTCGAAGTGAGGCATTCGCAGTTATGCCTGCATGCATGTCATTTAGCACGCGACACTACTTTTGCATACTATCATGCAAGGCTATGATTTGATGACCTAGTTAGCTACAGTTACCCCATCATAGCACATATGGGTGTACGAATAGGTCTTAGTCCCGGATTTGCTAGCTTCAGTCCTTAATCGACTCCAAGCGAGATTCTCCACCCTAGCTACTAGTGAGTCAAAGTCCCCCTTTTTCAGAATACAATGTCTTGTCTGAGTCTAAAAACTAAAGTTTTTATTTTATTTTCATACAAAATAACAGAGGTATCTCCTCTGGAACTTTTTCAAAATAACCCAACTTCACAAATTATCATATTATCATTTTATCAGTTTTTCAGAAAATATATCGTTCTAGTTGCATGTGTGCAATAACCGCACTCAAAAATCCCCAAATGACATTATATATTGTCTAACCCATATTCTAATGGCTACAATAGTAAGAAATCAATATTACAAGGAGATATATGCAGCAAATAGGATTACAACTACCGATTTCCCATTCATAGTATTTTCATACACAATATACACGCATGCATAATAGATTTTACAAAACAAAGTACAATAATTAAAATACTGGGATCAACACGATCAAAGGAGGTGCTTGCCTTGCTCTTGCTTATATTGTTCATAGAGTGAGGTTGCTCGATCATTGATAATCTTGCTCGTGAATTCTGACGTCTATTCAAAAGAACCGAAATCAAAACACAAATGAAGAAATAAATTCAACAGTAAGGAAAATGAAATATTTTTGTATATTATTACAGAGAGTGATTTTATGTGAATTTAAAAATATTCATTTGATTCCGAGTTCGTATGTAAAAGTTATTAGCGTTTTGATTTGCATTAATTTGTTAAATCTTGAAAATAGATAAAAGTGATGTTGAGAGTTTATTTTTCTAAAATTTATGCTTTCCATTAGAAGATTACTTGCTGTTCTCAGATTCTTCTTATACTCTTAATTATTTGCCTAATCAAAGCTCTCTTTGATTAATTAGTTTACTGCACATTATTTTCTTTAACCATTCAATGGTTCTCTGTTAGTGTTGGATAATTACATCAATGCTTCTTTTTCAGATGGGTTTGCCTTTGTTAACCTAATGTACAAAGGCTAACTTGAATTAATAAGATTTCCAACTACTTGTATTAGGCATGTAGTTAGCCTACTAACAATCTGTGAGACCCCAAATTTGTACCTTGGGACCCACTATGTATATTTATATTATTCACTGGATCAGTAGATAGCACACACAGTTACATTGTTGGTTCAAATATATATCACGAAAATGTAAATCTATTGCATAATATTAAACAAAGCGTAAATATATTTTACAACTTTTGACTTGTAGAATAGCCAGACAAGCCAAATACTTTCAGAGATCAGCTGCGGAAGTAGAATCAAAGTATAACGCGTGGAACCCTGATGATATGCCCACCGACAATCGACTGTAGGCACACGACCTAGTTCTTAGCCTTCTTGATCTTCAATTTTGATCAATACTCATAATTGCCCCCTGTAATCTTCTTTTGTGCTTACTAACTAAAAGAATGTAAATAGCGAGCATGAGTATACAACCATACTCGCGAGCCAACATACAATACAGTTATTATAGATGCAAGGGTAATCAAGGGGAGGTTCATGGTTCTTTTATTTTGCACAAAGTTATTTATTAAAATAGATTAAGTAGTAGCAAATCCTAAAACTTAGAAGTTTTAACTAACACAGGTTTTATAAACTGAGTTTTTGTTGTAAAATACTAGTGGAGATTTCATCTCTTATACCATTGAGTGGTTCTGTTCACTTAATGCTCAGGCTATCCTGTATTTACCATTAGTCCCCGACCAAGCCATCTCAAATCCCTAGGTTCACAACCCAACTTTCTATTCCATCCACAAATTGTTTTATAAAAATTAAAGCTATATCAAGCAAGTTCTCAGCACCGCTCTTGACTGTGAGCACGGCTATCTAGATAGTTTTCTTACTCTGCAGAGTTTGTACACTTTACCCACAAGAGATAGTTCAACTTATACTGCCCCGATACACTTCCGTAGGTGTGTAGCTAATGTTGATTTATCACAATGTCTTTACAATGCCCTACCCAATGCAACCCCACACCGCTAGGCATCACCTCCTTGGGTCGTGCCCCATACACACGCTACACATCCACCAATGGCGAGGTTGCAATAAGGCGAACAAATTAGTTAGCCAGGTCGTACATGTTACCTACTTGTGTTGCACTATTTTTACACTAGAGGTCATCACAAGATTTGGTTCTTAATTGACTTTAGTGGTACATCCACATATCCCATCGTCGTGTACTCAACACCAGCCACTCTTTCCAACCACCCAAGTCAAATATATTTTTCAGGTTTTTCTTTGTTTTTAAAATAATCTTTAGTACAACATACCAGCCAGGCTCCGCCTCGACTGCCCAAATCCATTATCAAATGTTTTTAATGATGTCAGGAAATTTTAATGCCTGGATGACAAAGATACTTTGCTTGGCTAAGCATGTCCTTTAAGTAGGTAATTAGTGGCTATTAGGTATCCCATAATCTAGGGCGATAAGGATAATGTCCAAGTTTCAAGGGTTGAAATTTTATACATAATTATTATTAAGGTAGTAGCTACAAACTTAATTCAACATATTCAGATATAACATAGCAATGCTATTCTTAAGTTAAAACAATTTAATTGCAAAAATTAGGTGCGAAATGATCAAAGTATTGACTCACCTTGCTCAATATTCTCTGATAACCCCAATCCTGTTCTGGCTCAAGGTTATGATAATCATCATGCTCAATATGCTAATAATCATCCTATTCAACGCTCGAACAATCTTGATTTTAGCCTCGATCTTGTTGAGATTGTTGTCCCATCACAGCTTCAGAGTCTAACTACGCAGAATACGATTAAACCCAGAAGCGTATGAAAATAACCAAATAAAATCTAATAAATCCAAATACATTCAAACACACGAAAATACTTCGAAAGAAAGTAAACATAGCTAACGACAATTTGAAAGAACGAAGTACTCCTGGCGAAACTAATCAAAGGAAGTTGATAAAGGAAATACTTCAGACGAAGTATAATCGCAGAAGTTGATGAAAGAAATACTGCAGACAAAATTAGATAAAAGTAACAGAGAGAGAAAATGTCCGCATGAACATTTCTCAATGGTTACCGATATGGGAGAGATTACCTGGTTTAGGTATGATTCTCTGATCTGCTTTCGGATTATGAAGGGTTTTTCTACTAGGAACGGATGACGACGAACGATACCTAGAGCCTAGGTGATGTTTTTTTTCCTTAACAGGCTGCCTAGTACTCACAAGCACTCTCTCCAGGCATCCTATGGATACATCCACAATGATCATACAGTCAAAATCAATCCTCTTATATGCTCTCCTCTTTCGGCAGACTTTGATGGCGATTGTGTGCACATCTATTATCTGCATGAGAGCATATCACCACTGCTCACACGGCACCTAGCCGCTCTAATGATTATTTTAGTTATTACTTCCTATTTACCAAGGAAGTTCCATGAAAGCCAGATGAGACCTATGCATGAGTACAAGGTTTGCTCTGAGCAGACATAAGTCTCACAGAGACATGAGGCCTAGCGCGCTTAATAGTTTCTTTTATGATTTTATATTTATCAAGGAAATTCCATGAGCCTTAGCTGGAGCTTCTGAGCACTGGCCAGACTCCAGTGTTACCTCCATAGCGCTAATATTACTAATGGTCGACGTTGACACATTACTTTGACCTAAGTAATATGGTGACTTACCACATCATAAGTCAGTAACATTATATTGGGTTGGCCTCAACCGAAAACCCAAAACAATAGCTTAATGGTTTTAACATCCTATTGTCATGTAGGCACTTTTCAAGTGTTTATGATTATTTTGACAATGCCTTAAAGCACTAGCATTGCTCTAGTAGTAATTCATTTTAGTTACTTGTCATCGAATTACCTACCTAGCTATGTATTGTTAACTGCGATACTCACTGATCTATAGGTCCTTACTGTGAATGCTCAGTTATATTACAATAACACTAACTGATTCGCTTTCTTAATTATCTACTGGCTTGGCGGCCTATCGACAATAACTACTAATGGTCACCTAATTTGCTTTCGAGTTGTTTAGTCATTTGACATTTACTTAATCCTAGTTGTAGCATTTAACTACACAGTAATGTTACTTATTGTTGTACAACTCCTATGTGTAATGTCATATCCACAGATCCTAGCTAGCCTTCAACTAAAACTAGTTATGGTAGGCAACTATATTTGTTTCTAATATGATTCCTTATTAAACTTGCTCTTTAAACTTAACTGCTAATTGCGTCCTATTGATGGTTAATTATCATCTTAGTAATTAAATTTGGTTATCTTAAGTACTAGTTACTCAACTTGGATTGCATTGAAAAATTGAGTTAGTATTATTTCTAATAAAGTTTGTCTTTGTAGTTTATATGGTAATATCCCACTGAGTTCTTTTCAATTTACTCACTAGTTAACTTACTAATGAATTTCTGATTAAGCATCCACTGAATGTCACTAACCTCTGAATGCTAACTAAAATCTTCAGCATGTAATTACCTTAATGACATTTTGATTTATATTAGTTTACTAACCTTCCAATGCCTTTGGCTAATTACTTAAATCATCACTAGTCATCCTTCTAAGCGATCCACTATCATCAGTATTACAATCATGTGCCAATGATGCCACTATACTGTCTATGCAACTTATAGCTAGGCTGTGTTCTACCAAATTCAGTACCAAGAACAACTAACTGTTATTTAATTATCCGAACTAAGCACCTAAAATTAACCACTAATTAACTTAACAAAACTATAAGGGCACTTAATCTATTTGTTAACAACAATCTTGTCTATCGAATTGAACTAACCACTTATCTTTAGCTGTACCTACATACAGAGAGAGCATTCAGAGGGAGCCCGCTGATAATCACCTTAGCATACATACATGTACTGAGAGCTACCGGATCATACTCACTGATGTTCAGAAGTCTCCAACTGACAAAGGATCCTCTAATCACTTATCACCTTATCTAGGCATAACATTTGTTATTTGAACTATCCATCTATTAATCAATCCCTATTATCCAGATTCTAATTAACCACTGAACTCACAGGGTCCATTATCATTTATCACAATTCTACTGTCATTGCTAGTCTTTCCCTAAAACACTACTAACCATTCACCCTGACAGATGGGTCCTACACACATGCACTCACATAGCTATACCTACACAGAGGCATTCACACAGAGAGCACAGGGATATGGAAGGTAGCCAAGACAAGGGAGGCACCGGGTGGCTCAGGCATGCTACACCGGCGGTGGCCAAAATGAAACTGTGGCACCTAGGCGGTTCCTTGGGCAGTGTAGGCGCGTTCGGGGATGGTCGGGAGCGGCGGGGCGGCTGCATGCGGTGGCTGGAGGTGAGGGGGGATAAAGTGCGACGGCACCAGGGAGGGGAGGGGAAACAAGGAGGCACGCACGAGCATCGGAGGAGGGAGGCGTCTGGTTCTTTTACTTTTACAATTTGCGATTCTATGGCTTATGTATTTAAGACTACGGTTTCAGTATTTACTCGCTTGTGTCGGCAAAAGAGAAAATATAACTCAAATAAGTCTCATAAATTATGCAATGAAGGCTATAACGGATAACCATGCAAAAAGTTTTAAAAATCTCATATTTTTATATTCAGACACTTTTGGGATGTTACACAATCCTTATTATTTTCAGATTTCCTTCTCTGCTCATAAATCTTACAAAAGAAAAATATTTGCACTGAAGTACTACTTCCTACAGTTCTCAACTTCAATTTGTTAAATCATTGGAGAGATCTAAATGATATCCATAATATTTGTTAGCATTTGATAGATGGTCTTTGCAAATGGGTTTCATTGACAGTTCAATTCTTCTTCTAATCCTCTTCTCTGTTCATTCATCCAGAGTGAAGAATCATTTTGAGAGTGTTTGTTAACTAATTCACATGTCAATTTAACAATTCTATTGAGTGATCAATTAGTTAATCACAACACTAAGCTAAAAGTACTAATCTTCTTTACAAGAGGTTCCTATTGTCATTTCAGATTTGTATCTAAACACTTCTCTGCTCATGTATCTTACAAAAGAACAACTTTTCTGAAAAAGTGCTAAGTACTACTGGCTACTTCCTTCAGATTCAAACTTTAAATTGGTTAAAGCATTTGAGTGAACTAATGGACAGCCACAAGTCTTGTTAGCATTAGATGGATTAATTATCAAGAAAGATTTCACTGACATTTCAATTCTTCTCCTACTCCTCTTCTCTGTTCATACATGTTACAACAGACAAATCCTTTTGAACTTAAGTGCTACTCACTACTTCCTTTAAATTTCAATCTTCAGTTTTGTTAAACCATTAGAGTGGCCTAAATAACAGTCAAGAGTTTTTAGCACTAGTTGGCTTGTCTCTGTTAGCTTAATATCTAAGGCTAATTGGCTCGAATAGAATTGTTAACTAGTTGTCTTAGTAAAGTCTTTTCATATTTTCATCTAACATCTTCTCTGTTTATTTGGCTGTCAAAGCTACTAAGCACTGACAAAACATTTTTAACTACGGTACTTGACTAACATCGAGGTTTGAAATTTGAATGCTGCATTAGTTGTTAATCCCACTCACTGATCCTTTGATTTAGTATCTAACGGACTGGCCTGCTGTCAATTTAGATTTATATCTAGCACCCTTCTCTGTTCATAAATCAGACAACAGAAACTTCTTCTGAACTGAAGTGCTAATCTTCATACAAATCTTTAAACTTCAATTTTTTGTTAAATCACTTGAGTGGTTCAATCATCAGTTACAAGATCAATTAGCATTTCTGAACATCTTGCAAGTGGGCCCCATTTCCAATGACAGAGAGATAGATATACAGGGAGCTCAAAGGGGGAACAGGGGAATGGCTCTGGCAGCTTGGGGCGGTGCTGGTCGCCAGCGAGTGGGTGGATGGCGGCGGCCGGGAGTGGCGAAAATGGGTTGCCATGGATACAAGGAATCTAGGGGAGGTCTTAACGCAGCCGGAGTCGCACTAGAGCGGCCGCACGGCGATGAGCAGCGGTCGCCCGTGGGGGTGATGTGGTGCAGCGGCGCTCGAATGGCGTTGGGGAAAAATTGGAGGGAGCACGAGCATTGCCGAGGGTCTAGGAGCATGCAGGAGGGGTCGACAAAGGAAGGGAGGCTCTGAGGTGGCCCGACGACGCGAGCACGAGCCGGCGCGACGGGTCGACCGTGGAGGGGTCACCATGGATGGATAGGGCGCAGGGGAGTGATGGGGGGAGGTAATGGGTGGTGTGGGGGTGCTCTAGGCGAAGCTAATTGGAGAGAGCTTCTCTGGAGCGCTAATGGTGGCGGTGGAGGCGGCTTTGGCCGGTTTCGGGGAAGAGGACCATGGCGCGGCGATTCTTTGGGTTAGGGCCAAATTAATTTGGGGGCTAATGATTATTAGAAGCTAAGGCACGAGGTGACGTAGTTCAAAAGTGGAGGGACTCACCGGTTCGGCCGGGACAAGGATCGGGAGTGGCGGCCGTGCTCCGAATGTCGCCGACCGTGTTGAAGATGCCTTGCGATTTCGGTGCTCCGGCTACAAGGAGAGACAACGAAGATGAGGGATAGCAATAGAAAGTCAAGGTGAATTGAAGGGTCATGATGATAAGGTCCGAAGTCCATCAGGGTGGTTGGGGAGCTCGGAGGCGGCGCGGCCATGGCCGGCGCTGGGCAATCGGGCTTCGCTCGATTTGGAGCTCGATGAGGGGGTGGAAATGAATAAGGACGTTGGGGGGAGACGAAGAAGAGGAGGTTAGGCTCTCCGGGCTCAGTTTATATAGGGAGGAGGCGGAGGAAACCGAGAGAGGCGGTGGCTTTACTTCGGAGACGTCGAGGCGGCAAACAACGGTGCGTGGATGGGGTGACCGGGCACGTGGCCATGCACGGGCAGAGCTGGCATGGCTTGGTGGAGAAGAAGGCCTGCATGTGGGCCCGGTCAGTCAGTGGGCGGTGGAGGGGTTTTTGGTTTCCAGATTTTGCTAAAAGGGCTAGATAATTATTTAACATAGAAATATAGCTCAAAAAATTTTAAAAAATTTAAGGAGGGCTTCTGACATAATGTACAATTTTATATAATTGTTTCAGAATTTTATATTCTCTGTACATTTCTTAAAAATTCTTTTCATTTCGTATTTGTATGTATTGTTATATTCTATTTGAGAAAAGTTTGTAAAATCATGTTTTAAATATTTCCCATTCTGTTTGATAGTATAATTACATTAAGTTTGAAATTTTAATTATCATATTTTGTTTTATGTCATTTTGATCTGTAATTAGTTTTGTATTTCCATAATTTGATTCTTACATTTCCTTATTAGACAAAAGTCTTGTAAAGAAATCTAGAAGATCAAATATCGATAAAATCCATCAAAAGTTTTAAAATGATCACACACACACACACACACACACACACATATACTTTTTCCGTCAATGGTATGATACGTAGATCTCCTGCATGCAGGGATCAGACCGACAATTTCGGATTTACCGGGGGCGGTAGAAACATAAATTGGTCCTGAAAAAATTCATTTGGATGAATTTTATTTTAAAAATTGAATTTACTAAAATTTTACTTGAATTTGATTTTTTTAAAAAAAATAAATTTTAAAAACAATCAGCCAAAAAATTTCGATTTTCTGTCCCTCCCCCGCCCCCCTCCGGGGTAAAAAAAACTTACCGGTAACAAAACCCTGTCTGCATGTTATAAAAAGATTGTAGCTAGGAGCCAAAGCACAACCAAACACGGGCACCTACTAAGAGAAATCTAATACATATGTGCGACCAACTTATAGTTTTTTAAGAGTACAAGGCGGATGTGCATACTCAACATACACTAGACTCGTACTACCCACGCACACACACATGTGCGTGTTCAGTACAGCCTGGATTAGCGTGGAGTCAATTGTATCTGGATAATTTGGAGCGGGTCATTTTTATTCTACAATTCATGGACTAATTAATTAATAAATACATAAATGTGTATGACATTTAGGTGTGTTTGAAAAAACATGTGGATCAATTGACCCTATAGTATTTACGTCGATCTGCCACTACATTTCCAGTAGTTCAAGTTAGTGCCTTCGCTATATACTTGAATCTTGATCGAGTTCTAGATACATCAATAATTTGTTTTATTTTCTCCATCTGTTGGCTAATTTTTCTTTTCTTTTCTCTAGCTTGCTAGCTATCTGCATACCTACCAGAGAACATGCATGCATGCAATTTGACCGCCGTTTATATATTTAATTTCAAGGGAGCAATATATACGTTATATATATGTACATTATATTGCCTCTGACCACAGTTAAAGAAAATTACTGCTACTCCGTAAAGAAAGTATGCATACCATGGGCAGTTGACTTGATTTGCCGTGCGTTGAACTGCTAATGTCAAGGGTTTGAATATACATAGTTAAATGCAGGATCACCTGAGTATAGAAAGATAAGCAAGGAACATGTCGAAATATGTTAACTAAGCAAGACCAAAAAAAATCAAACTATAAACAAATTCAGAGCAAACAATCATAAGAAAATAAAACTAGGAATATTGAATTGAACTGAGAGATTTGCTTGGCCGTCCATATCATTAGAAGTGTTTGGGGGCTACTGGCGGATCTTTTTAGGACATGGAGTATCCCATAAATGTATGAGTAACATAGCTGTTCAGTCAAATACTTTTTAAAGTGTCTGACATCAGCACTTAGAGGTGGGCATTGGGCCATGCCGTGCCGGCACGGTCCAGACCCGTCGTGCTTCGGATCGAATCGTGTCGTGCCAGCTCGGCCCGGTCACCCCACCGTGACGTGCCGTACTGGCCCGTCTCGCCTCTGGTCAGGCCGGACACGGCCCAAAAGCCCACCGTGCCGGCCCAAGCCCAACCCTAATTAACTATAGACGCCTGAGAAGACGACAACCACCGCCGCCGCCGCCGTCCGGGAAGACAAAGACACCCGTGGGCCAGGTCAAGTGGCGAAGGAGGATGATTGGTTGGACTAGGCCGATGTGAGGGAGTGATTGGCCAGACTGAGGGAGGGATTGGGCTAGAACCGGAATGTTGGCCCTATTTCGTGCCGTGCCGGCCCAAGCACGACCCAACTGATCATGTCGTGCGTGCGTGCCGCCCAACGGACCGCATTCTCAAGCCGGCGATCCATTTGTTCGTCTTTGTGCGGCCGCCCACCACGCGTCGTCGTGCGTCTTGCGTCTTAGACCGTGCCGTGCCGACCGGGCTTCGAGTAGGCCCAAAAAAGCACGACCCAAGTCCCAGCTTTACACTCCTTCAGAAACAAGAAGAATTAATTAATTAAAATTAAAACTTTTGACTTTGGAATAGTTGTTCGGTCAAATACTTTTTAAATTATCCATAGAGCTAGATGTATCGGGTTCTCATGTAGTTAAAAAAGGGCTAAGATTCTTTGAGAAACGCTAGCTAGAGACTAAACTATAACCCGTTTGGATGGGTTTTATATGTGTGTGTTTTCTTTTTTGGACGCAACTACCGCTCAGACGTACGATGGGAGGTTCCTATCGTACGCTCCGACCCAACATCGGGACACAACTTTTGCAATAAAAAAAAATCTATGTGTGCAACATTTGAAACTAACAACATTTAAAATTTACTTACGAAACATGTTGATTTCATGTGTGCAACAAAAAATTTCACAGCAAAAAACACAACGACAAACGGCTACCCGTGCAACAAAATCCTGCTCTACCTGCAACATACTCATCGCAGCAATTAAAGGATGCAACAAAAACATTGCAACAAATCAAAAAATATCCTACAACACTTTGAGTGAACTTGTGAAACATATCAAGTGAAAGTCTAACAAATCTAGCTAATGCATGCAACAAATCGTACCTGCAGGACGGCGGCCGGCATCAAGCGATGCACGTCCCAACGAGGCGTGGTAGAGGTGTGGGAGCACCGAGGTGACGTGCGGCCAAGGTGGCCGAGGGTGGAGCAGCTCGGGCGGTGTGGCGCCAACGGTGGTGGCAGAGGTGTGGCTGGTGCGGTTGCAGAGGCTTGGTGGGAACCGGTCGACAAGAGGGAGAAAGGAGCCGAAGAAAGGAGCTTCGGAGGAGGGGATCGGTAGAAAAGAGACGAAAGGAAGAGGAAGAAGAGAATGAGAAAAAGAAGAAAGAAGAAGAGTCAGGGGAGGAATGGGCGGACGAGACGAACTATATATAGATAATTAATCAGGGAAGGAACTAGGAACATGGCAGGGAGATTTGCTAGGCGTCTTTATTATTGTTGAGGAACTATCGCTGGCGAGTCCAGTCCGAACGATCATCTCGTAGATAAACATAGAATCACGTAAAAAATACAAGAACACAAGAACATAATAGTAGATTGAACACAGAGATATATGAAGCTTCTTACTTCTCTTTATTGCTCTTTAATCGATCAATCATTTACAATGATTAGCACCCATATATATATATATAGTATACAGACTCTGCTAAGATTTGAGATGAGACGCTCATACATTGGACCGAGTCCATAGTTTTCCAACATGTACTTATCGTAAGGTGCATTGTTCATCTCTGCCATCTTGCAGCTTTGTACTGTAGAAAGAATGCGAGAAAGAGCATCGAGATCGATCTACATGCATGCAGGTATACGAGTGGTGCAGATACGCGAATCCTTTTGACAGACATGCTATAATCTCGATCTGCCATATGTAGAGGGTAAGACGGCCCCAGTTAGAAGTCAAAGCCCAGTAATAATTTCACGGCCCAAACACACAGTTACGGAAGGCTTGGACGACAAACACCTACCTGGTTGGTCACGGCAGACAGTGTTACACTGGAAGACGGATGGAAATACTTGAAAGTCAACGCTTTTGTCAGATGACTAGTTAGTCAGTGGTTTGCATGCATGCTTGGAGTAAAAGTTTGATGGTCTCAACTGTCAAATATGATGGGTTATTTTACTATGTACCGGCCGGTTTTGAGTTGCAACGTCGGAAGAGCTGACGTCTTCGATAAAAGAAAACCTAAGAAACAAGGAAGCAATAAACCAGTGACGTCACCTGGTTAGTCACGGCAGACGGTGTTTCAACGCACTTGAAAGACAGCCAGCTTTCCTGGATGGTTGGAGTCAGCACATTAATTAATCAGTAGTTTGCATGGTTGGAGTCAGGCACATAACATAGTAATTTTCAACGCACATTACTTAATCAGTAGTTTGCTTGGAGTAAAAGTTTGATGGTCTCAACTGTCAAATATCATGGGTTATTTTACTGTTTACTCTCGGTTTTTGACTTACAACGTAAGAGCTGACGCCTTCCAGAAAAGGAAACGTAAGAGCTCAAACACACACACACATATATATATATATAATATTTTTCTACCCCGGGAGTAGTTACTCCCTACTTCGTATCTCACAACGTATGGAGTATTTTACGCAACTAAGAGTATATATATGTAGTATACAAATATATAAGTCAGTACAACACAGTAGTTTGCATGCATGCATGGTTGGAGTTAGGCACATGACATAGTAATTTTCAACGCACCTTACTTAATCAGTAGTTTGCTTGGAGTAAAAGTTTGATGGTCTCAACTGTCAAATATCAGGGGTTATTTTACTGTTTACTCTCGGTTTTTGACTTGTAACCTAAGAGCTGACGCCTTCCAGAAAAGGAAACGTAAGAGCTCATCTCGTTGCCTTTCTAATTCACTTCAATTCAATCTCGGGTTCTATATATATATATATAGGTGTGCAGATACGGATTATCCTCTCACAGAACTATCACATTTCAGAGTATAACACACACGTAGAGATCGATCAAATTACGGAGAGAGGAGATCAATGGCAGCCGCCGCAGGTCGGAGCATTGAGGCGCGGTGGAGCCTGGCCGGCGCGACGGTGCTAGTCACCGGCGGCAGCAAAGGAATCGGGTACGCACGTGCACTGAGCTACGATGTATGTAGTGTGTACAATACGCGTACGTACGTACATATATCTGACATCCATGGCGTCTGTGCATGCACGTACTTGTGGTATTAACAGGCATGCGATCGTGGAGGAGCTGGCTGGGTTCGGGGCGCGGGTGCACACGTGCGCCCGGAACGCGGCGGAACTGGAGGCGTGCCGGCGGCGGTGGGCGGAGAAGAAGCTGCAGGTCACCGTCTCCGTCTGCGACGTCTCCGTGCGCTCCGAGAGGGAGGAGCTCATGGCGACCGTCAGGGAGGCCTTCGGCGGCAGGCTCGACATCCTGGTGAACAACGCGGGGCAGTCCATGTTCAAGGCGGCGACGGAGTGCACCGGCGAGGACTTCGCGCGGCTGATGGCGACCAACCTCGAGTCGTGCTTCCACCTCACCCAGCTCGCGCATCCGCTGCTCCTCGGCGCCTCCGTCGCCGGCGGCGGCAGCGTCGTCCACATCTCCTCCATTGCCGGCTTCGTCGGCTTCCCGGCGCTCGCCGTCTACTCCATGACCAAAGGAGGCATGAACCAGCTCACCAGGTGCCTGGCCGCCGAGTGGGCCCACGACGGCATACGTGTCAACTGCGTCGCGCCGGGTCACATCAAGACTGACATCAGCAATGATGTGGTAAGGTCAATTATCTTCTACCATGGTAAAATTAATTAATCTACTTCTCAATGCATGCGTGTAGTAATTATTTTGGTTCACAGTAATATTAATTTCGATTTTGTTTAATTTCCAATGGATTGATTGATCGATGAGCAGAAGAGGATAGTCCCGGAGCTGATGAAGAACGAGGCGACGTGGCTCCCGATGCGGCGGTTCGGCGAGATGGAGGAGGTGGCGTCAATGGTGGCCTTCCTCTGCATGCCGGCGGCCTCCTACATCACCGGCCAGGTCATCTGCGTCGACGGTGGACGCACCATAAGTTAACCAGTACACATGCACCTAGCTACCACATATATAGTGGTAGTATGTATGCACGTGAAATCAACACGCATGCACGTATAAATAGTTTACATGTATGTATGTACGTGTCAGTACGTGCAGCTAGCGTAACTGCATGATTTGTTACTTTTAGTAAGTACAGACGGTGTTATATACACTAGGTGTTTATGTCACAGTCGACTGAATATAGAAATAAATAAAAAGGTTTCTTACAAACCAAACCAAGTACTACACCACACGCTGGGATTACCAGCTTTCACCAAAAGCTAGCAAAAGCAACAACACAAGAAATACAGAGATCTAATACAGCATCCAAGCTAACTATTACAACCAAAAGATCAAACAACTACAGTTGAACAAGCAAGCTTAATCCAGTCTTCAAACCTCTCCAAAAAGCAATCCAGATTACATCTTTCAACCCCTTTGATGAGTACCCTTCAGTGCTGCAAACAGGACATAAATTTGAAAACCACGTCCATAGGTTGCTTAGGAAAATTCCTCTCAATCGCCATACTGTTCCTAAATTTCCAGAGATTCCAAGCGAAAGCTGCAAAACTAAACAGAGTGACATTATATGAATTAGCCCCCTTCCCATCTAGCCAGCTATACTAAAAATCATCTAAAGAAGTGTGAATTATCTCCCAGCTAATCACCTCCTTCACACAAGTTCAAACAAACTTTGCTAACACACAAGAAAACACGATATGGTCAATAGTTTCATTTTCACCAAAAAGAATACACTTCTCACCACCTTTCCACCCTTTTTTCTTCAGTTGGTCAGCTGTTTGAACCCTATTAAGATAAATTTGCCATAATAAAATCTTAACTTTTAGAGGAATTATACTTTTCCACAAATTTTGAAACTTACTGCAAGTAACCCCCCCCCCCCCCCAAACCAGCTGCTTATAAAGAGACTTGACTGAGAACAACCCATTTTTCTCAAAACACCAGATGGCTTTGTCCCCCTCCCTGCTAGTGGAAGTGTTGCACGTATATGAGTCCCATCAAGAGCACCTATGCAATTCTTAAAATGTGACCAAGCCCTTCGATCATCTCTAATCCTACTATGGATGGTGGAGAAGTTTGGATCCATTGATTTCACGTAATCTACAGACATTGCAACCACACATTCTAGCACTTCTTGAAACTTCCTACTAATGGTCTCACCCTAGTGCTTGAACCGGTTTTGTGTTTTCCTATTTGATTCACCTCCGCCACATACCCATAAGAAGATTGTAAGTGCCTCTAATGTACTCATATTCTTGGTAGGTTTAAGCTTATGCCTACTCACCAACAAGCTATGTAGGTCAAAAAAATTGTTTGGTTCATACGAAGCATCCTATGAGTCTCCCCCGGAGTAACCAATGTCTCCTTCAACCAACCCATCCCACTGAGGCGTGTGTCCGCGTTTATGCCTTATCCATGTAGGTTGCATAGTACTCCACAACAATGGATGCCCCGGCTAGAGAAATGACATCCATAGCATGCTTTGCTCGTATGACCTTCTCTCTAGCTTTGTTCTCTTCATCACTATCGCTTTTGTAAGACGACATCTGTACATTTTATAACAATCGTGAGAATGTAAACTACAATATAGACAATGACAAAAAAAAGAAACTAATACGACAACATAAGGTTCTCAAACATAAAAAAGAAGGGAACATAAGAAGCAAGCTAACATAAAGTTCATACAATATCCAAACGTAGGGTTATCGGTCTTACATAGATAGAATATGGTTCTCAAACATAAGAAGGAAGCTAACATAAAAAAGTAAACAAACATAAAGTTCATACAATATCACAACATGCCATAATCAATTCCCATACTCCTTGTACTTCCTCTTATGCCCCCAAAACGAGCTTATGGGGTGTGCAAAGTTTTGAACATTTGCCTTTGCTCCCTCTTCAAAAACAACTCAGTGGCAATGAAGTGCTCATCACTACCTAGAGAGGCACCGCATTCTTCCACCCAGTTCATCACAACATCTATGGAGCAATGGTCATCTTTTATTGCAAATGACTCCAATGTTAACTGAGATTTCTCAGCCATGTTAGCTATCTTTATGATTTGGTCTTGCATGACTTGAGCTGCATGACTTGAGCTGAGCTTGACTTAGGTTTTTTGCCCGTCCCAATAGGTGCACTTGCTACTCTCTTGCCTTTGCCATTCGAGGGGGGCTCGTCCTCAAGCTCGGTCTTATCCATATCCTCAATGTCATCCTCAGCATCAAGGTTGACAGTTTGAGTATTCTCGGCTTGTGTTTGAGGCAATATACCCATTGCCAGAGACCAATGATATGCACCATCATTGGTGATATCTTCAAACATCTGCCTTAGAAGGCCATCATTTTGCAGACCTTTTTTGCGAAACTTTATTGCCCCTGGAATTTCCTATGAAAAAATGGGACACCGATTAGTATAAATAAAAAGTATGTGCTGCCAAAGTAAAAAAATATATAAAATAACACTTACTATGTTAACTTTCTTCCACCATAGAAGGGGTTGAGAAATTGTGCCTTTCTCGTTGTCCCAGCCAGAACCAGTCTCCCTTATGGTGAGTTTTTTTTTCCAAATAGCGTAATCGGACTTCAACTTATCCCATTTATTCTTGAATTGTGTCTTAGTGTAATCAAGGTCCGTTATATTCTCAAACCCCTTAGCTACCTCGGCATATCCTACAGTGTTCAAGTGGGTGTTTGGCCAGTTCCCTATCCTAACTTGTTCCGCAAACAACTCACACACTACCCTAAGGTGTTCATCATTCCACTCGGTGGAACCTGCCATCTGCATGTTGTAACATTCCTACTTTGTCGACGATCAAATCGCCGATCTTATGAATATATAAATAAATAGAGGAAAAATGCGCGTAGCTCCTGGGAGTGGAATGGGATTGCTCTTTATTGCTATGAAACTCACTGTTACAAACACTTGGAATGTCTAGAACACAACAACAACACAGTATCTGGCTATGTCTTCAGATGGCTTGAGTGTGAGCGTCTAGATGATTGTGGTTGTGCTTGTCTGATTGTGTCCCGAATGTCCTTTCCGCCTTCTGTGGTCCTCCTTAAATACTTGATGAAGCGGTGGCAGTTATCTCCTGAAGAGACGTCCGTTAGGGAGTGACGCGTCTGGTCGAAAAGAGGCGGCAGTTGGAACATTTTACTAACTGCAAGGGCAGTTAGTAAAAGTGTTAACTGTCATGCGGTTAATGGATTAGGAGACGTTAAACCACCAACCGTTATAGTGTTGTTTTATGCGGAATATGAAACACGTGTTTCATTCATCACCCAGTGAGTGGCGGAGTCTGGATATGACTCAGACGTCTGTTCATAGCTTTACGAGCACTTACTTGGTCGTGCACTAGGTTCGGGACCTTGTCCGACCAGGGCATTTATTACATAGCTTCTGTAGCGCCTACGACCGTTAGGTCAGCAGTCTCAGAAGTTACGACCATGAAGACATATGGTCTTTTCTATATAATAAAATAATATATAAATATTTCATTCCTCGTCAGCTAGCCCTCGAACTTTAAATGAATGGTGGTCGTGTGGACACGATCTCCGATGCAATCATATCGGGCAGACCCCTCATTAAATGTTATGATACTCGAGGCGGTCTATATTCATTTTAAAGTTGAGAAACTGCCTTGGGAAAAGCAGAAAGCCCTTCTGTCCGCCAGGTGTATAGGGATTTGCCCGTTGGACTTTCTGAGGGGTCGATTACAGTAAGGTGACTATAAAATGACCTCGGCTGAGCGCTTTAGACCTTTACGCCCTTATCTCCAGGAAAATCTTCCTTGAGTTCTTCACCCAAACAGAGAAAAACCATGTCGGACATCATCTCAAACTGGTCGGCCTCCGATCTAAGCGGAAGGAAGTTAGAGAGTTTGGAGAAGATTGGTCTGCTGCCCGACCGGAGTCTGATCCCCTGGAGATCGGCTTTTGGGGAGCACAGCCCGAGCGGCGAGGAGGGAGAGATCCCGGTGTTCCTCGCGTATGTCGAGTGTGGGCTCAAGCTTCCAGCACATTCTTTTCTTTCTCAAGTGCTGGAGTTCTACGAGGTTGAGTTGATCAACCTCGCCCCCAACGCCATCGCCAACCTCAGCATCTTCGTCTACCTCTGTGAAGCGTACTTGGGGATTCCACCGACGATGGAACTTTTCAAGTACTACTACAGAATGGCGAATGCGAAGAAGACAACCAGCACCCCAGGGGAATGTACCCTGAGGCTCCATGACGGCAAGACCGACGAGTACATTCGTATGTACTCGAAGTCGTCCTGGTCGACATGGAAGAAAAGCTGGTTTTACATGAAGGTTACGCGAGAAGACGACCTGTATTATGCTGGTAAGAAGGCGGTCGAAAACTCGCGATGGCGCTCCTCCTCGAAGAAGGAGGGAAATGTCGGGAGATGGGTTGAGGCCATCCATCTCCTGAGTGTCAGGGGTTTAACCTCCTGGCATGTCGTAAGGGACTTCTCCATGCGGAGGATTAGTCCCTTGAAGGCCAGGGCACGCCCGATGCTCTGGTACGTTGGTGGTAGTGACATCACCAAAGATTCCATTCCAGGTAGTTTTTCAAAGAATCTCCGACCAGATTATCTTGCTAGTTGGTTATTTTTGCAAAGCTAAAGTCTTTCGTTTGCATTCGTAGCTTTGTCTTCTGAGGACGTCAGAAACCGGATCAAGATGATCTGTGCTGGCGAACCCAGCGACAAGGCTAGTTTTCCTCAGGTCCTAGCACTTGCTGGTGCTGAGGAGAGGGCTGAAAGACTCAGAGTAAGTATATTAACTCCTTTTCATCTCGCCTGGTTATTTCCGATTAGTACTTACTTGACTCTCTTTTTTTTTGTTTATAGTCGGTCGGACTCAGGATCGATGAGGCCACGGAGACATGTGTGCCTCTTGATGATCCGACCGGTCTTACGATCACTGAAGGCAGTGGTCGTGCCGAAGTAAGTAACTAAAAGAAATAACCTCTGCAAGATGAAGTATGTTCTTCACCCGATTAACTTTGTTTGTTAATCCAAGCGGCAATCACTGAGTCTCGTATAGTTGCCCATGGGACAGCTATTCCAGAGACCAGTGAGACTACACTCTCTGACCCACAGATCAGGGACTTTGCTCTCGACCAGATAGTCGAGAACATTGCCTCCGAATTCTTGTCGGGGGGTGTAGAGGTTGCAACCGTACCAACCAGTTCTGAACTGGTGAAACCGGTTGAGAGGAAGAGGAAGGCGAGCGCAACGGACTTCAAGCCGGCGCGCTGCAAGGTTAAGATAAAAAAGGCGACCGGGTATGTTATAATTAAATAATCATATAAAAACATACCTCGTAGCCTTTGATGAACTTAAAACCCTGTTTGCCTTCTCTTGCCCAGATCTGCTGGAGTTCCGGTCGTCTCCGACCAACCACGTCCAGTAGGCCAGGCGATCGAGGGTGGTTCCGACCACGGTATTCCCCAGGTAGGACATCCTGAGGATGAAGTGATCGGAGGAGCCCCCGAGCCAACTTTGGTACCGGAACCTGAGCTTGATTCCGTAGAGGTCATCGTACCGGCAACGGAGGTAGAGACCCCTGCGGATCTTCAACAGGTTCCAGTCCCTGAGGGCCATCTCTCCCAAACTAACCAGTTTCCTTTCTCAACTCGGTTTGCCGTGAGTAAGGAGCTTGGTGAATATTGGGAGAGGATATCGGGTCGCCTTGGGAAGGCTAATCCCGATAAAATTTTCTCCAACTACAACGATGCCGTAATTCGGGTAAGTATCTTCGATCTTTCCCCTAGCCTTCCTTGAATTTTACAAGAAAGTTTTATGGAAAAAAATGCCACTTGTGTAGCATGTGATCGAGAACTTCGCTACGGTCGGAGGATTCCAAGAAGAGAGAGGAAGGTAACTGGTCGGAGACTTGACCTGATATGCCTTCCAATCTTTTTGCTTAACACTTGCTTTGTCTATGCAGAGCGAAAACAAGCATTGACCAGAGCGAAAAGAGCTCTGGAATTTGAGCAAGGCAAAGGGGCAGCTCTCTCGCTCAGTTTGGACGAGAAGATTACTGCGCTGAACAAAATGATCTTCAGCCTGGGCGCGGGATCAAGCTTGCTCTCCTTGAGTGATCCAGTAGAGAAGGTTAACTACCTGGGCTCCTTGAGTGGTACTTTACTAAGACAACATATGGTCGGAAAAATAAAGAATTTTCCTTGACAAGAGGAGATGATATGCAAAAGACAATTTTAATAAGCAAGAAGTGGTTTTACTTCTATGCGGTGCTCAATGCTGGTCGGAATGAACTTAAGGCAGGAAACAAAGGTATAAAAGTATATTTCTCAAAACGTGTTCATGCTCTTAGTCCGACTGGCAGCGAGGATCGTAGGAAAAGAACCGTCGCTAGGAAGCTCCTTCCAGTGGGCGGAACCACGTGCGAAAAAGGAGAGACTTCGACTAGGAGGCTTTCCGTGTCCCGACCAGTAGCCAAACAAGAGTAGAACAGAATTTTGAAATATAAATTACACACTTCATAAACCTGAGCATATGAACCGCAGTCATCCAGAATTGGGCAACGTCATATAAATAACATCACTTTGCTTCTTTAGATTTAGTTATAAATGAAAATGAAATGAAATGAAATTAAACGAAAAACTTACGCAATTGGTCAATATTCCAAGAGTTTGACAAAACCCTACCGTCTGACATGGCTAATCGTACTGAGCCTGGTCGGGTGACTTCGACCACAGTGTAAGGACCTTCCCACTTGGGGGAGAGTTTATTGCGACCTGCCTGGCTCTGAATTTTTCTGAGAACCAGGTCTCCCACAGCTAGGCTGCGAGGCTACACCTTACGGCTGTGGTACCTTCGCATGGCTTGTTGGTAGATTGCCGAACGTATCAAAGCTTGGTTTCGTCACTCTTCAAGGAAATTGATGTCGTCGAGTCGTTTTTCTTCCTGATCATTTGTGTTAAAACAATCAGTGCGAGCAGAGCCAATCTTCAGTTCTGGAGGAAGCATGGCTTCGGCCCCATAAACTAGAAAGAAAGGTGTTTCGCCGGTCGTACGACTGGTCGTGGTCCGGACAGCCCATAAAACAGAGGGAAGTTCTTGAACCCAAGCTCCTGACCGTTGAATTAACTGGTCGAATACTCGGCGTTTTATCCCCTGTATTAGGATACCATTGGCGCGCTCGACTGCTCCATTGCTTTGTGGATGAGCCATCGGGAAATGGATCTTGGTTCTAGTTCTTCGCACTCACGAAATTGCCGCTGAAAATCGGGTACCGTTGTCCGTGATAATACGACTGGGTACACCAAATCGTGTAATCACGTTTTTAGTTATGAACCTCTTAGCGGCCTCAGTCGTAACTTTTACAACTGGCTCGGCTTCAATCCACTTTGTAAACGTGTCAATCATGACGAAAAGGAATTCGAAGCCCCCGGGTGCTCTTGGGAATGGTCCCAGAATGTCTAGTCCCCAGGTTGCAAAAGGCCAAGAAAGAGGAATGGTTTGCAAAGCTTGTGCCGGCTAATGTACTTGTCGGCTATGAAACTGACATTGTACGCACTTCGTCACGAGCTCTTTTGCATCATGAAGGCGCAACACAAGAGTATCCTTACCAAGGCTTTACCACCGTAGTATCAGAGGAATGATGTGCTCCACAGACTCCTTCATGAATTTCGTTAGCAACTTAATGCCATCCGATTGAGATATGCATCTCATCAACACTCCATGAGATCCTCGCTATACAAGGTACGCTCGATTAGAGTGTATGATTTGGCTTTTCGTATATACGATCGCCTCTACATCATCTTCCTAATTAAGTCATGTCAAGATAATTGTAGATCGATGTCATCCAGCTCTACCTTGATCGTCACCGATCGTGGAGCATCTATGTTATCGAGCCAATAGGATTGACCTCGATGAACATTATCGATGTTCTCGAATGCTCGACCATCGAGGGTGAATCGAGTTGCTCGAGAAAACTCCGCGGACGGCTGACCTAGTGGAGGCCATCCGCGCTAATCGATCCGCTAGAAAGTTCTCCTTTCTAGGAATATGTTGATCCGAAACCAAGAAGTGCTTTTCGAATTTCCGCATTTCCGCCAGATAGGACGACATCTTGGTACTCGAGCATTGATACTCTTTCCCTACTTGATTCGCTACTAGTTGAGAATCGCTTTCACTAGCAATTTGCGAATCCCGAGCTTAACGAGCTGCTCAAGTCCCGCCAAGAAACCTTCGTATTCGCCACATTGTTTGTAGCAGAAAGTTTAATCGACGGCATACTTAATGTGTTCGCGGTAGGGGATATCAAGACGACTCCACTTCACCCTTTAAGCATTAAGGAACCGCCAAAATACATCGTCCACTCTTCGTGGTGCTCGTACTCGGGTTCTTGCTTAGGTTCTGGGTTTGTCCATTCGGCAATGAATTCTGCTATTGCCTGAGACTTTATGGCTGTTCGTGAGATGAAATGGAGGTCGAACGTCCCTAGCTCAACCGCCCATTTTGCAATTCGTCCTGATGATTCCCTATTTCCTAGGACTTGACCCAAGGGATATCCGGTAGGAACGACCACTTTGTGGGCTTGAAAGTAATGCCTTAGTTTCCTTGAAGCCATAAGGAGACCATAGAGCAACTTCTGCACCTGTGGATATCTTTCCTTTGGTCCATGCAAGACTTCGCTTACGTAATACACTGGTCGTTGAATGTTTTCACGTTCTACGACCAGTACACCGCTGACGGCTTGTGGCATTGCAGCCACGTAAATCAACAGTGTTTCCCCTGGTCTTGGAGAGACTAAGATCGGGGTACTCGTAAGGTACTCTTTGAGCTTTTCAAAGGCATCGTTCGCTTCTGACGTCCACTCAAAACTTCCATACTTCCGAAGAAGTTTGAAGAAAGGCAGTCCCTTTTCCCCTAACCTGGCTATGAAACGACTTAGCGCTGCTATACAGCCGGTTAGCTTCTGGACTTCCTTCTTTGTGGTTGGGGGGCGCATCTGATGGATGGCCGATATCTTCGCCGGGTTTGCTTCGATACCTCTAGCCGAAACTAGGAAACCAAGCAGTTTTCCAGCGGAAACCCCGAACACACATTTCTCCGGATTCAACTTGAGGTTATGCCTTCTCAAGTTATTGAAAGTTTCTTTTAGGTCAAGCATGTGGTCGCCAGAGTTGATGCTTTTTACCACTAAGTCATCAACGTAGGCTTCCAAATTTTGACCTATTTGTGGGCTGAAGGTTTTCTGCATTAATCTCTGAAAAGTCGCACCAGCGTTTTTGAGACCAAAGGGCATCTTTCATAACAATAAGTGCCAAATGGAGTGATGAAGGAATTTTTCTCTTCATCTTGTTTACTCATACTAATCTGGTGGTACCCTGAGTAAGCATGTAAAAAACTTAATAACTCGCACCCGGAGGTGGAGTCTACAAGTTGATCAATACGAGGAAGGGGAAAGTCATCCTTCGGACAAGCTTTATTAAGATCTGTGAAGTCTATACACATCCTCCACTTCCCATTACTCTTCCTAACCATTACAGGATAGCGAGCCATTGAGGGTGATGTACTTCACGAATAAACCCAGCCTTTAAGAGCTTGTCAATCTCAGACTGGATGGCGTCCTTCCGGTCGGGAGCGAATCGCCTGAGCTTCTGCTTGACCGGGTTTTTGTCAGGCTGGAGCGCTAGCCTGTGCTCGATCACCTCCCTGGGGACTCCGGGCATGTCGGATGCTTGCCATGCGAAGACATCCAGATTTGCTCGGAGGAAGGAGACGAGCGACTCTTCCTATTTAGGGTCGAGTCCCGCTCCGATCAGTACCTTTGGAGAGGATCCACTATCGTTTCCTGACATGGTGCTCCTCTGGGAAGCGCCTCCGTCGAGTGGTACCTCCTTGGTCTGGTCGGACGGTTTGGGTGCTAACTTGGGCCTGGAGTTCTTGACCTGCACAGCAGAGGAGTTAGGATTTCTGGTCGGAAGTTCATCAACCAGTTCCAAAGACCTTCTATCGCATGCATATGCCATTTTGTGATCTCCACGAACCATGATTACACCTTTTGGCCCTGGCATTTTCAAACTTTGATAACCGTAGTGCGTGGCTATCAAGAATTTTGCTAACGCCGGACGGCCAAGAATTCCATTGTATGCGGTTTCAAAATCGACCACATTAAATGAAATTTTTTCCGTTCGGAAGTTATCAGGACCTCCGAACGTAACCGGTAAGGACACTTGTCCTATCGGTTTGGCGGTAGAACCAGGAACTATACCATGGAAGGCGTATTTCACTGGCTTCACCTTTGATCTGGGAACCTGCATATCTTCTAAAGCTCCCGAAAATAATATATTTAAAGAACTACCACCGTCTATTAAAACTCGATTAACTCTACAGTTATTTATAGTAGGTTCTACAATGATAGGGAACCTACCCGGTCGAGTCGACGGTACGGGGCAGTCTTCTTTGCCGAAGGAGATCACGGTGTCCGACCACCTTGATGGCTTGGCGAAGATCGAAGGTTCCGCTAGGTTGACCTCTCGTTCCATGGCTTTCAGATGACGGCGCGAGTCGTATGAAGAGGAACCTCCAAAAATCATGTTGACTGTGCGCTGGGGCTCCTGGTACTCCATCTCTTTGTCGCCATCTTTATCCTTTTTGGAACTTGTTTCCCCCAATTCTTGGATTGCGGGAAGCGGGCCTTTACCTGCATAGAAATCCTCCAGCTTCTTTTGCCAAACGCGGCAGGTACGCAAGTCATGCCCTGCCTGTTGGTGAAGCGGACACCATTTCTTTCCTTTGTTGTAGCCATCGGTCGGAGCTTTAGCTTTGCCTCGACCGGTATAATCCTTCTTACCCTTGAAGGATCTATCGGGAACCGCAAGGACTTCTCTGGAGTCCGTCTTGCGGTGCTTCTTTTTCTTGGAAGTCTTCGGGCGATCCTTTCCTGGCTTCTCTAAGCCAGGCTGAGGGATTTTGTCCTTTCGATCAATGGCCTCGTTCCACTCGACCGCTTCGCTAGCGGCAGCGTACTTGTCAGCCATATCAAAAAGCTCGGCGGTGGTTCTTGGGGGATTCATAGCGATATCCTCCGTAAACCGCCGATTCCTCAGTCCTGCCTTGAACGCCTGAATCACCGAAGACTCTGCGATTTCGGGAATGGAATTCCGAACCTGGCTGAACCTTTTGATGTATTGGCGGAGAGTCTCCTTTGGTTCCTGCCGAGTCCGATGGAGGTCATCCTCTTTTCCAGGGCGATCGTACGTACCCTAAAAATTTACAATCAACAAATCGCAGAGTTGTTCCCAAGTATAGATGGATCCGACCGGTTGGTTAAGCAACCACGAACGGGCAGATCCTTCCAGGACCGTGGGCAAGTAATTTGCCATCACGTTTTCATCACCACCAGCAGCTCTGATGGCGGTGGTATAAATCTAGAGAAATTCTAATGGATTCTGTGATCCATCGAACTTATCCATGTTGGCCGGTCGGAACCTGTTAGGCCAACGCACAGCTTGGAGCCCTGCAGAGAAGGCTCGACAACCTGTGACCGATTCATAGCGCCTCCTTAGAGAAGGTGCCGGATTGTGATCGGTGGGAGATCGGTTTCTCCGGTGAGGATACCGAGGCTCCGGTGTTCCGATCCGGTCGTAGACGCTATCACGGCGTCTTTGACCATTTGCATGGCTCAGCTGATGACGAAGATCATCTGGGCCGAGGTGATACTCTCCTGGGCGAGGGGAAGAGGTAGCCGTTCGGAACAGCCTCCTTCCTTCATGACCTGCTGGTCGGAATCGCCGAGGAGGTTCAGGTACCGATCGGTAACCATGCTGCCCTCTACTGAGGGAGGAGCGATGAGACGAAGTCACCGTTCGGCTTTGCGACGTCCTTTGCCCCGCGGCGCTGTACGTCAATAAGGATTTCGATACTGCTCCACCAACCGGTAAAACCCGAGCTCCACCGCAACAGGTCGTGATTCCTTAGGATATCCTGGATACGACACAAGTTCTGGACCGTTACCGAAGGTCTCAGAGGGTTCATCGTAGACGATGGTGTTCGGAGATCCGAAGCTCCTCGGGACCTTGGGCCTAGCTCCGTCTGGCCTGTCATCCTTGGTGGGGCTGCACCACGCGAATTAGCTGATGGACGTCCATCAACTCTGTTGCCTCTGGTAGGTGGTGCTTGATCGCCCGCGCCATCTCCATGAGCAGGTGGTGGCGAGGCAGGGTGTGCAGGACTGTGCATGGCATTACGATTAGTATTTCCGATCGTGTTGACTTCATGCTTCCAGCAGCGATCCTCTGAGGAACTTCCACTGTAACTAGTGGAGAACTTCCCAGAGCTTCTACCAGAGACTTCCACGACGGAGACCGGTCGGAGATGAGAACCTCTAGAGGTCTTCGTGGCGGGCTCAGTCTGACTCGGCGAATTGCCGATCGGATTCTGAGTCTTATCGTCCTCACTCGGCCCATCACCGGTGAGGGTTTCATTGACACCGTTACCAGATGTCGGCTGGTCCCTGGAATTTCCAGAGGCCGTTGGTGAATACCTGTCAGCCATAGTTGTGTCGAGGGTATATCCACCCTCGGGTTGTGAGGCTGAGACGTTGTCACCTTTTGTGCCGGTCGGGGAAACCGGGCTTGGAGGAACGCTCGGATATTCCGAACTGGTCGCAACGACCTGTCCCTCAGAAAGCGCCTCTTGGCGCGATGACGTGTCTTCATCCATCCGATCAAGTTCGCTGTCATCAGCGACTTGCGAACCATCAGAGGAGGAAGAAGACCCAAAATGCTGCATGGCCTGGATGTAGGCCTCCATGTCAAGGTTGGAGTAATCATCCAGGTCGAACCAATTTTTCTCATCCCAAGTTCCTACCATACTTACAAAAATATGAAGAAAAGGATGAGTTTGAGCAACAAAACCTCTTCAGGAGTTTTGCACTATCTTCCCCACGGACGGCGCCAGCTGTCGACGATCAAATCGCCGATCTTATGAATATATAAATAAATAGAGTAAAAATACGCGTAGCTCCTGGGAGTGGAATGGGATTGCTCTTTATTGCTATGAAACTCACTATTACAAACACTTGGAATGTCTAGAACAACAACAACACAGTATCTGGCTATGTCTTCAGATGGCTTGAGCGTGGTTGTCTGTTGTCCGTTGTGAGATGTGAGATGTGATGTGAATGTCCTTTTCGCCTTCTGTGGTCATCCTTAAATACTTGATGAAGCGGTGACAGTTATCTCCTGAAGAGACGTCCGTTAGGGAGTGACGCGCCTGGTCGGAAAGAGGCGGCAGTTGAAACATTTTACTAACTGCAAGGGCGGTTAGTAAAAGTGTTAACTGTCATGCGGTTAATGGATTAGGAGACGTTAAACCACCAGCCGTTATAGTGTTGTTTTATGCGGAATATGAAACATGTATTTCATTCATCACACAGTGAGTGGCGGAGTCTGGATATGACTCAGACGCTTGTTCATAGCTTTACGAGCACTTACCTGGTCGTGGACTAGGTTCGGGATCTTGTCCGACCAGGGCATTTATTACATAGCTTCTGTAGCGCCTACGACTAGTTAGGTCAGTAGTCTCAGAAGTTACGACCATGAAGACATATGGTCTTTTCTATATAATAGAATAATATATAAATATTTAATTCCTCGTCAGGTTGATAGATTAAAAAATTAGAAGGCAGTAGATTAAAAAAAGCTTTCATTAGGAATTACAATTATTGGCTCTCCTGTTTGCTATTAACGATCCTACAGCATGCTACACCGGCGGTGGCCAAAATGAAACTAAGGCACCTAGGCGCGTTCGGGGATGGTCGGGAGCGGCTGCATGCGGTGGCTGGAGCCTGGAGGTGAGGGGGAATAAAGTGCGGCGGCGCCGGGGAGGGAGAGGGGGAAACAAGGAGGCACGCACGGGCATCGAAGGAGGGAGGGAAACTCACCCGTGCAATCGGTCGGGGACGAGGAGGCCGGAAGCGAGTGGCGGTTCGGCCGGCGCGGCAAGGAAAAGCTTCGGTTTTGAGGACGTGTGGGTGAAAGAAGAATGGGGCCGCCAAGAGAGATCGCAGAGGACAATGGATGGCTATGTATAACAGTGAGGGCGGAGATTGCACGATGTGGCCGGCGGAGCTCTCGCGAGGAAGTTTGAGGCGACGGACAATACTGAGTTTGGCAGCAGCGATGTTGACGCAGGATGGGCATGGCTTTGCTGGTGACGGCTTGAGCGACACAGGGCTCTGCATGGCCGCGCCGTGGCACATGCTTCAGAACTTGCTGACGCCAAGGGAGAGGAATGGCGATGCTGCTGTTTGGTTCGGCTCGGGGAGAAGAAACCGTGGACTGAGCTGGTTTGACCGAGTAGGTTTGACTGCAACGATCTGGTTCAAGCAGTGGCTCTTGACTAGAGGAACAGTAAGAAGGAAAGAGAAAAGACCAGGAAAAAGGCAATAGAAAAGTATGGTGATTGCTAATGTCTGATTTTTGCTAAGAAATTTCCCATGTGATAATGGATAAAACCTGATATTTGCTAAATATTTCTACTTGGTCTTTTGAATATTTAGAGTATTAGGTTCTTAATTTTTATGCTTTCGACCATTTGGTTTTATCCTACATATAACATTTAACGGAGCAATACCTTAGGTTTACTTTGTTATAAGATTTAATTGCATTTGGTTCTTTTACTTTTACAATTTGCAATTCTAAGGCTTATGTATTTAAGACTGCGGTTTCAGTATTTACTCGCTTGTGTCGGCAAAAGAGAAAATGCAACTCAAATAAGTCTCATAAATTATGCAATGAAGGATATAACGGATAACCATGCAAAAAAGTTTTAAAAATTCTATATTTTTATATTCATGCACTTTTGGGATGTTACACAATCCTTATTATTTTCATATTTCCTTCTCTGCTCATAAATCTTACAAAAGCAAAATATTTGCACTGAAGTACTACTTCCTACAGTTCTCAACTTCAATTTGTTAAATCATTGGAGAGATCAAAATGATATCCATAATATTTGTTAGCATTTGATAGATGGTCTTTGCAAATGGGTTTCATTGACAGTTCAATTCTTCTTCTAATCCTCTTCTGTATTCATTCATCCAGAGTGGAATCATTTTGAGAGTGTTTGTTAACTAATTCACATGTCAATTTAACAATTCTATTGAGTGATCAATTAGTTAATCACAATACTAAGCTAAAAGTACTAATCTTATTTACAAGAGGTTCCTATTGTCATTTCAGATTTGTATATAAACACTTCTCTGTTCATGTATCTTACAAAAGAACAACCTTTCTGAAAAGTGCTAAGTACTACTGGCTACTTCATATTCAAACTTTAAATTGGATAAATCATTTGAGTGAACTAATGGACATTCACAAGTCTTGTTAGCATTAGATGGGTTAATTATCAAGAAAGATTTCACTGACATTTCAATTCTTCTCCTACTCCTCTTCTCTATTCATACATGTTACAACAGACAAATCCTTTTGAACTTAAGTGCTACTCACTACTTCCTTTAAATTTCAATCTTCAGTTTTATTGATCTCGCCGAACAAGAGAACAAAGTATAAAGTAGCAAAGCTAAACATCAATCAACAAAACCCGCGAGACCCTAAGGGTTGCGGCCACTATGTAAAGGAGGAAGAGAGGGGCGGCGGCCATGGATACTGTTCACACATGAACAGTATCGTGTGAACAACGTCAAACCCTAGGTGTCCAGCCCGAAATACAAGGCCCATGGCCCATTAGCATAGGTGGCGCAGCACCAAGTTCGTTTCCTCAAATATTGCTAAGTGTTGGTCTAAGCAACTTGATATATATATAATCTTTAAGCTAGATTCAGCTAAGCCTCAATATAGATATATCCATTCCTCGTATGATCGTCTCCATGCTTGGTGTTGCCATCATCTCCATTTAGCTTGCCTCCCAATCCTTGATTCCTAAGTAAAATAATATCACTTGCTTTAGGCAGCATCATAGAGTTCATAGAATATGGATGCATATGGATGCACCCCGAGAAACGAAGTCACCTGATAATTTAGTTGGCGAGCACATGCCCTAGTAATTGATCCTTGCACATCAGAAGTAGTAGGGATAGTTGTATCAGTAGAAGGGATGTCCTCATCAATCCATTAGAGTGGCCTAAATAACAGTCAAGAGTTTTTAGCACTAGTTGGCTTGTCTCTGTTAGCTTAATATCTAAGGCTAATTGGATCGAATAGAATTGTTAACTAATTGGATCGGCAGCCGGGAGTGGCGAAAATGGGTTGCCATGGAGACAAGGAATCTAGGGGGGGTCTTGGCGCGGCCAGAGTCGCACTAGAGCGGCCGCACGGCGATGAGAGGCGGTCGCCTGTGGGGGTGATGTGGTGCAGCGGCGCTCGGATGGCATTGGGGAAAAATTGGAGGGAGCACAAGCATTGGTGAGGGTCTAGGAGCATACAGGAGGGGTCGACAAAGGAAGGGAGGCTCTGAGGTGGCCCGGCAACGCGAGCACGAGCCGACGCGACGTGTCGACCGTGGAGGGGTTGCCGTGGAGAGATAGGGCGTAGGGGAGTGATGGGGGGAGGTAATGGGTGGTGTGCGGGTGCTCTAGGCGAAGCTAATTGGAGAGAGATTCTCCAGAGGGCTAATGGTGCCGATTTCGGGGAAGAGGACCATGGCGCGGCGATTCTTTGGGTTAGGGACAAATTAATTTGGGGGCTTATGATTCTTAGAAGCTAAGGCACGAGGTGACGTAGTTCAAAAGTGGAGGGACTCACCGGTTCTGCCGGGACAAGGATTGGGAGTGGCGGCTGTGCTCTGAATGTCGCCGGCCGTGTTGAAGAGGCCTTGCGATTCCCGTGCTCTGGCTACAAGGAGAGACAACGAAGATGAGGGATAGCAATAGGAAGTCAAGGTGAATTGAAGGGACATGATGATAAGGTTCGAAGTCCATCAGGGTGGTTGGGGAGCTCAGAGGTGGCGCGGCCATGGCCGGCTCTGGGCATTCGGGCTTCGCTCCATTTGGAGCTCGATGAGGGGGTGGAAATGAATAAGGAGGTTGGGGGAGATGGGCGTAGGGAAACCGCCAGCGCTCAGCCGAAATCGTGGGTGGTGATGGTGCGTTGGCGTGGCTACGCAAGGCACGTGGCCATGCACGGGCAGAGCTGGCATGGCTTGGTGGAGAAGAAGGCCTGCATGTGGGCCCGATCAGTCAGTGGGCGGTGGAGGGGTTTTTGGTTTCCAGATTTTGCTAAAAGGGCTCAGAGCACTAGGTAATTATTTAACATAGAAATATAGCTCAAAACATTCTAAAAACTTTAAGGAAGGCTTCTGACATAATGTACAATTTTATATAATTGTTTCGGAATTTTATATTCTCTGTAGATTTCTTAAAAATTCTTTTAATTTCCTATTGTATGTATTGTTATTATTCTATTTGAGAAAAGTTTGTAAAATCATGTTTTAAATATTTCCCATTATGTTTGATAGTATAATTACATTAAGTTTGAAATTTTAATTATCATATTTTGTTTTATGTTATTTTGATCCGTAATTAGTTTTGTATTTCCATAATTTGATTCTTACATTTCCTTATTAGAAAAAGTCTTGCAAATAAATCCAGAAGATCAAATATTGATAAAATCCATCAAAAGTTTTAAAATGATCACACACACACACACACACACACACACACACACACACACACACACACATATATATATATAGGAAGCCTTTTTCCTACTCCCGGGAGTAGTTACTCCCTATTTCGTATCTCACAACGTAGGGAGTATTTTGCGCAACCGAGAGTATGTATGTGTAGTATACGAATATATAAGACCACCTAGGTGGTATTCACACCTTTTTAGGGGTGGGATGTATAATTTTTTAGACATACTCCTTTTTAGTGCGAATATGGATGTATTTACAAAATATGCTAAAAACTATGGACTCTCTTACAATTTTTTCGTGTGGTTCACATTGGATTATCTTATAATTAGTATATGAGTATACCCAAAGTGATAAAGGAGTATGTCAAGTTCTTTTAGGTGGTATATCAAAGTGGGAGTAACTACACCCGGGAGTAGAAAGTATTAATCCTATATATATATATATATATATATATATATATATATATATATATATATATATATATATATATAAGCCCAAATTTTGGGTTGTTACACATATGTGCCACCGAGAAACAGTGCCGAACGCCAAATTTACAAAAATGTTGGCGAAAATGCTGTTTTTGCTAATAACGACCGAATCAGTGCTATTTCAGCAAAAAAAATCCGCTGCAGGAGGAATGAACCGGCTTACAAGGAGGATTTTTTAATTATTAGTTTTTTATTTGCAATTATAGAAATAATACTACCTTTTTTACAAAAATAATCATTTATAGCTCCACGGTTGAGCAACTTGGGCTAGTGCCCCGAGCCTGATGATGCCCAGTCTGTAAGCATCTGAAACAAGTGCCTTTGTCCTCAGAGCGAAGCACCCCAATATTTGGACCAAGATCACCCCAACCCTTATGAGAGTCATCTCTTTTATCAGAGCCAGCAAAGTCTCCCCATTGGGGACCAGATCTAGATTGATCATCGCGAAAGTCCCCCCGATACCCAAAACCACCCCTATTCAAACCACGTCCCGCAGCCTCCCTGTGCGGAACACCTTCTAAACCCTTAGTATCTTTGTTCGACTCATCATGCCACGCCTTATCCTGAAATGAAGAATCGCGAAAACCACTCCCAGCGGGGCGCGAAGCAAATCTAGGGTTACATGTATCCTGAGCTCCATGGCGCGAGACTTGATTCTGGAAATCCCCTTGCAGATTTATCTGAAGCCTACGCTTTTGATCTTGATCTCTCTGAACATTCTCACGTAGCTCATTCTCCGAAAGCAGGTCATCTTCATCCATCCACTCCTTTGGGACAACGAGTTTTCCCCTACCCATGTGCGAGATCCGCCACCAAAGCGACGAGAAAACCTTCCTCTCCCTCGATCCATCCCCTCTCCTCTCACCACCTCTGCAAAGGACTGAATCAAGGGCTTTGGATCAAGGATTCGCTGCACCACTCTTGCTATTGTCCCATTCGGCCAAAGAGGAGAAGGCCAATGTCCATGCGTCCAAGCGAGGGATCAAGGCCTAGACGGTCAAACACAAAGCCCATGTGGAGGAATCAGGAAGGAAGCACAAGTCTCTTCAGGTCGTGAACAGAATCTACTACAAGAATCAAGTGAATGTGAATGTTCTACAAGATCAAGGTGAATGATAATATGCTACATTAGCCGTGCTACAGTACCATGAACAGTGCGCGTGCATGAATAGTACAACATGGAAAATTTTGTGCTGAATAGTCTTGGGCCGAGACTATATATTGAGGGGTAGACCTCCATTGTAAACCAGACCACGTTTATGCATAAGAATAGAAACATAGCTATTGCTTGTTCTTTCAAAATCAGAGTTCATGCGAGGACTTTGAGAGAGGACTAGGCGATCCATTGTTTTGTTCTGCTTTTTAAGGTCTAGTTTGTTTTTCCACTGGGAATTGAGGGCTTGACAATCTCCGCTCGTGGTCTAGCGGCGATCATCCAGGTGCGAGTTGTCGAATATCCAAAGAGCTGCAAGTCCGTGCACTGGCGCGTGGTGTACAACTGAGCATTATTTCGTCATCAAACGCTATTTATCCACCGTTCTACTCGAGAAGATCGGGCCACCCCGTATCATCGTGGTATCAGATTTCAGGCCACTCGGTAGAATCTTTTTTTACCCATATTTCAGTAGTTTATTTTTCATTCGTATATACCGAAAAGGCCACAAAAAAATATCATCTTTCACTGTAGTTTAATTCAGTATTTTTAGTGCGTTTTGTTAGGTCTTAATCCACTCGTTCATAGTGTTTAGTTGCTGGTCGTGTTCCGTTCGCGTCTCTTTTTATTTTCCCTTCCACAAATTTTTGTATTCGTACTTGATTCCTGTTTGGTGCAACTAAACATTACTTATATCTAGTGGATTGCACATTGTTTTATTCATGAACCCTTCGATCCGTTCGCGAACCTTTCATACCTATTGAGACTAGTTTGTTGTTGTGCTCGAGGGACTGCTTGATGAGGACATCACTCCTTCGGATACACGCACTACAGATCCGGTTGCTGAGCTACAAGGTCCTATGACAAGAGCTCGTGCTCATCAACTTACTTATCAGGTAAATTCGTTTCTAGGGTTGAATGTATTATTTGAGAACTCTATGATGCTGCCTAATGGAGATGATTTACTTGTACTTAGGAATCTAGGACTACGACCAGTTCAAGAAGGTCTACAACCACTTCAAGAAGACCTACGACCAGTTGAACACAATTTACGACCGGTTCAAGAAGACCTACAACCAGTTGGACTCGTTGGCCACAATTTACGACCAGTTCAAGAAGACCTACAACCAGTTGGACTCGTTGGACACAATTTACGACTAGAGATAGCACGTATTCCTCAAGACCACCATAGGGCCAGTCCTACGACCAAGTCTTCGACCAGAGATACACAATATTAGGTGTTGCGTCACCGTTTTTTAAACTAATAAGACTTTGTAAACGTGACGAGGTCGGAGTCCAGGTTGTGCACGCCTCGCCCCACGGCCGCACAACCCTAGGTCGACCTCCTCACGTCCCCTATATATATACAGTAGCCGCCATAGTTTAGAGGCGGGTTTTTCTTAGATTATTCTGCCAAATGCAGTTTCACCGATTATCGGTTTGAAGAACCCCACTTGTGAATTTTATCCATATCTGCAATACAATTCAGATTGCATCTACCTTGTTCTTGTGAGTTGCTTCGATTGCTTGCAGAAACAATAACCTTCGTGGTAAGGTCGATCGCGTGCAAGCGTGGTCGATAACGACAGGCGTGCGGGTGTAGCGAATTGCGAGGTGACGGTCTGTTGGTCGGAAGCCTCAAAGCGTCAACGTCCTCACGACGAAACCAATCGAACCTATCGGAAGATCGGGCCGCCGTGACTCATCACTGCTCTTAGGATTTTGAGACGCCAAGTTCCAAAGCAACAAAAAAATAAAAAAGGGTTGATTGATTAGTGCTGGCCATGAGTAAAAAAAGAGAGCAAAAGTATATAAAAAAAGAGAGAAACAGAGAAGAAAAAAAAAGAAGGTAAAATTTTCAGCTATAGTTTTCAATCCTTTTATTGGAGCTAGTTTATAAACTTGTATCCGCTGCTGTTCGCGTACCATAATTTTAAGCAATCTTGTGCCATTATATACAACTTTTGAGCACTAGCTAGCGTCTCTCCTTGAACCATTGCAATACGAGCGTTCACCTCCATACAGAATTATTCTTTGTATCGCTCATTCCTTTGATTGCAATAGTCCCATTATCATTGTGCGTGTGTTGCTGTCTACTCTTCACTTATATTTATCGATCAGCAATTAGGCATTGTGAGTCTCGTTTGGATTGCTACCTAGCTCGACAATCTTTAAATTCTGAATTTGTTAGGTTGTTTCCTCACCTAGCTCCACCAAAAACACCTGTGTCATGTATTGACTATTGTTCTTGATATTTGCTCGCACAATCTTGGTTGGTCGTTCGTTGCTACGAGCGTAAGTTTTGCTGCTCCTAATTTACTTCGGAACGGTACAACTTGCTTTGTTTCATAATAGTAGTTGAGAGATTTCCACTTATTTTCCACATATATTGTCACTTGGTATTTTTGCTTTTGTTAACATGTTAGGAAGCAAGCAGGACAAGGATCTAGACGGCAACTTTACTAATCCGATCACCAAGATGCACTACCATACACTTCGTGCCACGCTCCGAGACGAGTTCCAGACTGAGGTTGACCAGGTGCGCGGCGACCTTGGGTGTGTCCAAACCAACTTGGACGGCTTGGGGACGATTTTGTTATCCGTGATCGCCGATTTACAACCATAAGGTACTGCTCGATGCTATTGCCAAGCTCACCACTTCGATGCAGCTGGGTACACGTGGTGAGGCTGGGAGTGTACACCTCCCATACGAGTCGTGCGACGAGACAGATGCGGAGGCTGCCGCTAGACGACAGCGCGAGGATGATCCACGCCTGCGACAACTCGACGAACAAGTGCGTGTTCATGACGTGGCACAACCGCGTCGTGCTATTGCCGAGGTCGTGGCGCGTCCCCCTACACAAGGGCGCGGCCGTGCCAACGGCACAAGAGGAGGCGGTGCCAATAATGGCATCCACGATGGCGCCTATGGAGGCGCGCTTGTTGGCGCCTATGGGAGTGCCTACTATGACGCCCACGGAGGAGGCTGTGGCAACCGCCACGCTGACGATGACGGCGACGACTCCGTGTTCGATGACTATTTACCACACCGTCAGCATAATCAGTATGCACGCAATCGTCGGCGTGATGAGGACGCCGATGATCTGGTTGTAAAACCCAAGTTCACGATGCCATCCTTTGATGGTACAACAGAGGTAGAGGTTTATCTTGGATAGGAGCTGAAAGTTGATAAGCTGTTTCGCATGAACCGCTATTCTGATCAGCGCAAGTTGGATCTTGCCGTTGCGGCTTTGGACGGATATGCTGCTACTTGGTGGGAGCGTTGTGTGCAACAACGTATGGAGCGACACGAGCCACGTGTTGTTACATGGGACGAGCTGAAGCGACAGATGCGCGCGCGCTTTGTACCTACACATTACAAGCACTCGCTGCATGAGAAGCTGATTGGGTTGCGACAGGGGTTGAAATCAGTTGATGAGTATTATAAAGAGATGGAGTAGATTATCATACATGCTGATGTGCGTGAGAATGAGGAACAAGCGATGGCTCGCTTTCTTGCTGGGATGAATTATGCTATTCGGTGGATCGTTAATCATCATCAATACAACAACATGGTTGAGTTGATGCATCAGGCACGTGAGGCTGAGAAGTAGGTAATTGAAGATGCTAAGTATGCTGCACGACAACGTTATTCAGCTAGCACGGCACCACCGTACAACACGGGACAGCTGGGCAAGTCCGCCCCATCTGGGAGCAATTCTGCGACGCGCAGTTCAGCACAAAAGAAGACAGATAGTACGCCGCCATCGGCACGCCGATCACCAGCGCCCGTTGCTAGCGCGGCATCCTCAATGGGTTCTACAGGCCGGTCACGTGACCTGACATGCTACAAGTGCAAGGGAGTTGGTCATTTTCAGAATGATTGCCCAAACAATAAAGTTATGATACTAACTGATGATGGGTATATTTCAGCGAGTGATGAGGACGATACTACTCCGTTTGCTGATTTTGAAGAGGATCCTACAGAGGATGAGAGATTGGAATGTAGGCCGGGGTCGCCAGATGGAGAGCACTTGCTAGTGTGCACACTACGTGTACTTAGCGTGTCACAACGCCAGTCTACCGCACAACGATGCAATTTGTTTCAGTCATGGGCGACAGTGAGTGGTAAAGTGTGCAAAGTTATAATTGATGAAGGAAGTTATCATAATCTGGCCAGCAAGGAGATGTGCATAAAATTGGGCTTAAAATATTTACCGCATCCTCATCCTTATCATGTGCAGTGGTTGAGCGATGTGGGCGAGGTGAAAGTCAGTCATATGGTGCAGGTGCACTTCAAGATTGGCAAGTATGAGGATACCATTGTGTGCGATGTGGTGCGCATGTCAGTTTGTCACTTGCTGTTGGGGCGCCCGTGGCAATTTGATCGCCATGTTTATCATGATGGGCATACTGCTACAAGTTTAAGTGGAGCAGCAAAAATGTGATTTTGTATGCACGTACACCGATAGAGATAGTCAATGCTGATAAGAAGAAAGTTGAGGTGAAAATTGACAGTACACCAAATAGTGAGATCAATGCTGATAAGAAGAAAGTTGAGGTGAAAATTGACAGTACACCAAATAGTGAGATTCCACCTTCGGTGAGTGAGAGCCACAAGCCAAAATTCAGCGGTAAAAAGAAAAGTGGGGGAGAGAAAGGCTTAGTAATGTTAGCCACAAATCAGAGATGAGAGTTTTTGTGAGAATCCCAATTTGGTTCACTTTGTACTCCTGTACAAAGATGTTTTGCTTTCTACTAACGACTTAACGTCTCTTCCTAGTGGTGTCTGTCATGTTTTGCAGGAATTTAGCGACGTTTTTCCGGAGGAGGTGCCCGCTGGTTTACCACCAATCCGCGGGATAGATAATCAAATTGATTTGATTCCGGGAGCGACACCACCAAACCGACCACCATACCGCACCAACCACGAGGAAACAAAGGAAATTCAGAAACAAGTACAATAGCTTCTCGACAAAGGGTACGTACGCGAAAGCTTAAGCCCTTGTGTTGTTCCTATTATTTTAGTTCCTAAGAAAGATGGTACTTGACGCATGTGCATAGATTGTAGAGCGATTAATAATATCACAAATCGATATCGTCATCCTATACCTCGCTTAGATGATATGTTAGACGAATTGAGTGGTACTGTTATTTTCTCTAAAATTGATCTGCGTAGTGGGTATCATCAAATTAGGATGAAAGAAGGGGATGAGTGGAAAACTGCATTTAAAACAAAATTTGGTCTGTATGAGTGGTTAGTCATGCCATTTGGGTTAACTAATACACCTAGTACATTTATGAGATTGATGAATCATGTTTTGAGGCATTTCATTGGAAAATTTGTGGTAGTGTATTTTGATGATATCTTGATTTACAGTCATAAAGAATATGATCGTATTGACCACATTAAACAAGTGCTATAGGTTTTACGCGATGCTAGGTTGTTTGGGAACTTAGCGAAGTGCACTTTTTGCAAAGATCGTGTAATTTTTTTGGGCTATGTGGTTTCAGCACAGGGAGTAGAGGTAGATGAGTCTAAAATTAAAGCAATTAAAAATTGGCCTAATCCTATGAATGTTAGTCAAATTAGGAGCTTTCATGGACTCACTGGTTTTTATCGGTGTTTCGTTAAGGATTTTAGCACCATCGCTGCCCCATTGAATGAATTAACAAAAAAGGTGTTGAGTTTACATGGGGGGTGGCACAACAAGCTGCATTTGATGAATTGAAAAAGCGTTTAACTGAGGCACCGTTACTTGTTTTACCCGATTTCACTAAGAATTTTGAAATTGAGTGTGATGCTAGCGGTATTGGTATTGGCGGTGTTTTGATGCAAGAGGGTAGACCGGTTGCTTATTTTAGCGAGAAACTCAAAGGTGCGCAATTGAATTATCCGATCTATGATAAGGAGTTGTATGCTTTAGTGCAAGTTTTAGAAGTTTGGCAACATTATTTATGGCCTAAGGAATTCATTATACATTCTGATCATGAGGCATTAAAATATTTGCAAGGCCAAGCTATGCTGAACCGTCGACATGCGAAGTGGGTAGAATTTATCAAGTCGTTTCCTTACATTGTGAAATATAAGAAGGGAAAGGAAAACGTGGTTGCTGATGCTCTTTCTAGGAAAAGTGTGCTTTTAAATCGCTTAGATGTGCAAGTTACTGGTTTAGAGAGTTTGCGTGATTTATATGCTAATAACCATGATTTCACTTCACCTTATGCGCATTGCAAAGATGGGAAAGGCTTAGACAAATTTCACATTCATGATGGATTTTTATTTCGTGCTAACAAACTATGCATTCCAGAATCGTTCGTGCGTTTGTTATTATTGCAGGAATCTCATGCAGGTGGATTGATGGGACATTTTGGATGTGAAAAGATGCTATCTATGCTGAGCGATCACTTTTATTGGGCTAAGATGAGGCGTGATGTGGACAGGTATGTACAACGGTGCATAACTTGTCACAAGGCGAAATCGAAGTTGCATCCACATGGTTTGTATACTCCTCTTCCAGTTCCTAATTCACCATGGGAAAATATTAGTATGGATTTTGTTTTAGGACCGCTTAGGACTAAGAGGGGAGAGATTCGCTTTTGTCGCTGTGGATCGATTTTCAAGATGGCACACTTTATTCCGTACACAAGAGCGACGATGCGCCGCATGTTGCCGATTTATTTTTCAAGGAAATAGTGCGTTGCATGGCGCATCAGACCATTGTCTCGGATCGCGATGTCAAATTCATGAGTTATTTCTGGAAGACACTTTGGGGGAAGCTAGGGACAAGGTTGTTATTCAGCACAACTTGTCGTCCCCAAACGGATGGTCAAACAGAGGTGGTGAACCGCACACTTTCGATGCTGCTAAGGACCATGATCAAGAAAAATATCAAGGAGTGGGAGGACTGTTTGCCACATGTGGAGTTCGCCTACAACAGAGCCGTCCACTCTACTACACAGATGTGCCCATTTGAGGTGGTGTATGGTTTCAAGTCTACTACGCCACTTGATTTGCTGCCGCTTCCAAGTCACTCACGAACAATATGGAGGCGTCAAAGAGGGCTGAATATGCGAAGAAATTACACATCAAGGTGAAAGAATAAATTGAGCGTAAGGGGAAGTACTATACTGACAATGCGAACATGAAAAGAAAGAAGATGATTTTTCAGTCAGGCGATTTAGTTCGGTTACACTACCGCAAGGATCGCTTTCCAGATCGACGCAAGTTGAAGTTGCTGCCACGAGGAGACGGACCTTTCAAAGTTCTTGAGCGGATTAACGATAATGCATACAAAATCGAGCTTCCGGGAGATGACTATGGCGTGAGCTCGACATTCAACGTTGTTGATTTATCACCGTTCTTCGGTACTGATGATCTAGCGTCGAGGACGACGCATTTTCAAGAGCGGGAGGATGATGAGGGCATCCCTACAACACATTCTTCTCCTCCACCTAATGCTCATGATATACGCCTTAAGTTGCCGACAGGACCAATAACAAGAGCACATGCCAAGAAACTACAATCTCAGATGACTTGTTCCTTAATGAATGTCATTGATTTTAATGAGGATTTTATACTACCTAAAAATAATGTTTTTCTTGTGCTCAGGTTTGAAGATTCAGCGATGGACGGAAATCAAGGATATGCGGCCGTCATCCAAGAAAGACCATCAATTGAGGAGGTCAAGGCGCTGCCCTATGTCCCATTCGGTCAAAGAGGAGAAGGCCAATGTCCATGCGTCCAAGCGAGGAATCAAGGCCTAAATGGTCAAACACAAAGCCCATGTGCTACAAGAATAAATAAGGAATAAGAATCACACAAGATCGCTGCGAGCAAGAATCTTCAGATTGACCGTGCTACGCTACCATGAATAGTAAACCGGCCTATGAACAGTGCGCGCGCATGAATAGTACCATATGGAAAATTTAGTGCTGAATAGTCTTGGGCCGAGACTATATATTGAGGGGTAGACCCCTATTGTAAACTAGACCACGTTTATGCATAAGAATAGAAACATAGCTATTGTTTGTTCTTTCAAAACCAGAGTTTATGCGAGGACTTTGAGAGAGGACTAGGCGATCCATTGTTTCGTTCTGCTTTTTAAGGCCAAGTTTGTTTTTCCGCTGGGAATTGAGGGCTTGGCGATCTCCGCTCGTGGTCTAGCGGCGATCATCCAGGTGCGTGTTGACGAATATCCAAAGAGTTGTAAGTCCGTGCACTGGCGCATGGTGTACAGCTAAGCGTTATTTCGTCATCAAACGCTATTTATCCACAATTCTACCTGGAAAGATCGGGCCACCCCGTATCAGGATTTCTCCCCTCCTCGCGTGAAAACCAATGTCACTCGGAACCGAAATTTTTGGAATCCACTGCCTCGACGAGCTCGGAATCCTACGCCACGAATGGTCATACAGATCGGAAATGGAGGTGCCATACCTGTGGGCCGGCCCAGGCCCAGGGCGAGCTAGCCTAATGCTTGATGTGGTCGCTGACGAAGACACCGCTCCACCACCTCCTCCTTTCGATCGATCTCCGGCCACGTGCCTCACCCTGGCCGCGTCGAGGACTTCGTGATGAACACCTTCTGCCGGAACCTCGCCACGGGCCGACCCAAGCCCAGGTCGAGCCAGCCCTGTACGTGATGACGCCGCTCCATCTCCTTCCTTCAATCGATCTCCGTCCACATGCCCCACGTACCCTAACCGCGCCAAGATCCTCGGGAGCGCTAGGATCTCACTGTAGCCACGAGAAACCTCGCTTCTAGACTCCATCTCTCTCCTAATATGAACCAGTGGTGTGCACCGTAGTTTCTCTTCTGTTCAGCTAAGATGTGCGTGGCGCATGTTTGTTTGCCGTGCGTTTGGAGGAGGCTCCAAATGTCCATCTTATGTGTCTAGATCTTCTGAGCTCAGCTAATTGGACATAAACTACTCATTAGCAGCTAGTCCTTGGCGTTTAATTAGCAGATACTGCATTTGTACATCCGCCCATTAGCAGATACTAGTCTTATGCACAGTTAAATGATTGATCACCTCGATAAATATAGACGTCTATTCACACACAGGACAGAGGGGACAGAGGGATATAGAGAGAGAGAGAGAGAGAGAGAGAGAGAGAGAGAGAGATGGAGGCTGCCGGCGCGAGCAGGGAGGCTCGGTGGAGCCTGGCCGGCGCGACGGCGCTCGTCACCGGCGGCAGCAAAGGAATCGGGTATGTACATGTCTTAATTTTAGGAGTATACGCGTACCCGATGTCTGCAAAAATTGTTAGATATAATCTTGATGGAAAAAAGTTAAAGGTTTGGTTTCTGTTTGGTTTCTGTTTCTCTGTCGAAGACCGGTTGTTTTGGCTGTTGTCGGTTCGGACTGCAGATAGTTTTATTTCGTTTTTTGAGTCTGCTGGAGTGCTGTCCGATAAGGACTCAGGAAACCGAATCGGTTTCTATTTTGTAAGCATGTTTTAGCGTCTATATAAGAGAATAGGAGAGAATTCTTGAGAGGTAGAACTACAGGATTGTAGAACCAAAGTCTGAGCTTGTTCTCTGTTTTGGTTGTTCGGTTTTGTGCCCAGAAGTCTGTAAACTCAAGAAAAGTAAAGCCGACAAGCGTTTTTGCTTTATTTCTCAGATTGTGTTTTACTTGATTTCTCTGTTTCTGTAAAGTTTTGTTCTAACATTTGGTATCAGAGCCAAGGCATCATTATTAATGGCAGGGGATCAATTACTAGAAAAGGGATTGCAAACTCAAGATTGATGACGAACTATCGCGCTCAGACGCGAAAAGCTGCAAGGCGTAGAGGAACTGAGTTCCGATCCAGCATCCGATGCTCAATGACATCAACTATGGACTTTGGGTCAGAAGATGAGAATCATACTACGATCTCTGAGTGTGGACAGAATTGAGGGCTAAACATTGGTCGACGAAGAAAAGGACCAGTATGCTCGTCGCTATCTCCCAAGCAATACCGATTCAATGATGTTAGCTATTGCCGATAAGCAAACGGCTAAAGCAGCATGGGAAGCAATCCGAGAAATACGTGTGGGTGAAGATAGAGTAAGAAAGGCAAGAGCTCAAATGATGAAGCGGAACTTTGATCGCTTAATCATGATCGACATCGAAAGCATCACCGGCCACAACGGTCGACCAAAGATAGCTAGTGAAATCCGATCACTAGGAGTTGAGCTAAAGGAAAGCAGTGTAGTTGAAAGATTTTTTAGTGCGGTTCCGGACAAGTTCCTTCCAGTAGTCGGTCTGATTGAGCAATGGGGAGACATATCAATCATGACGTTATCTGAAGCAATTGGAAGACTTGCAGCTTTTGAAGAAAACTTGAAAGGGAGACATATAGAAAGAAGCGAAGGCAGCAAAGAGCAACTAATGATGACGCGAAGTCAATGGGAATCGCTATGCAAGTGAAAACAAAACTTCAAGGTCCCGATGTATAAGAATAGAGGTGGCTGGAGAGACCAAGGGAGCCGAAGCGAAAGTACCGACAAAAGGCCATATAGAAAGTTTGACAAATCCAAGATTAAGTGCTTCAACTGTGACATCTTTGGTCATTTTGCTTCAGAGTGTCGGAAACCCAAAAGGGAGAGAACAAACTTTGCCCGCATACAAGATGATGAAGAGCCAACGCTGCTTATGATCAAAAGATGCAAAGAAAAACTGATAACGAAAATGACAACAGAGAGAGTGATGTTGTCTGAAAAAGAAGTCTGGCCTACCCAAATTCCAGATCTTGGTGAAGTCAATGAAACTTGGTATTTAGATACCGGAGCCAGTAATCACATGACAGGGGTAAAGAAGATGTTTTGCCGAACTGGATGAATCAATCTCTGGGACGGTAAAATTCGGAGACGATTCAGTAGTCGAAATCTCCGGGAGAGGGACTGTTCTGTTAAAATGCAAGACTCGGGAACATAAGCTACTCACTAATGTGTATTACATCCCAAAACTCAAAAGCAATATAGTGAGCCTTGGGCAACTTGATGAAGTCGGTTGCAAAATCATAATAGAAGATGGAAAGATGTCAGTCTTCGACCGTGATCGAGCCCTACTAGCAAAAGTTCAACGAACTAGAGATAGACTGTATATTCTGAGTCTTCAGCTGACAGAACCAGTGTGTCTAATGACAAGGAAATATGATGAAGCTTGGCGATGGCATGCAAGGTATGGACACTTAAATTTTCGCTCATTACGGAACTTATCTCGCCTAAATATGGTAGAAGGCCTACCGAAATCAATCAAGTTGAGCAGATCTCACAAGGGTGTCTTGTCGGAAAACAACATAGGAGACCATTTCCGACAACCTCCGCATATCGAGCACAAAATTGCTTGAGCTCACTCATGGCGACTGTGTGGACCAATCTCTCCAAGAACACCAAAGGAAATGTTTATTTCTTGTTGATCGTCGATGATCGCCGAGATATATGTGGTTACGCTCATCAAAACAAAGGATCATGCTTTAGTGCTTTCAAATCACTAAAAACAAGTGCTGAAGTCGAAAGCCAACATGTCATGAAAGGTTTCAAAACTGACCGGGGTGGAGAGTTCAGATCTAGTGCGTTTGTTGACTTCTGTGAAGAACAAGGTGTGAAGAGACTTCTCACAGCACCTTACTCACCTCAACAAAATGGTATTGTTGAGAGAAGAAATCAAACAGTGGTTGAGATGGCACGCAATCGCTTCAAAAGTATGAACATGCCAAAGAAATTGGGAGAAGCAAGAATGACAAACAGATATATATTGAATCGATCACCCACTAAAGCCCTTGATGACACCAAAAGAAACCAAAGGTACATCATTTTAGAACTTTCGGTTGCATTGCTCACGTGAAGAATGTGTTCCCCGGCGCTAAGAAACTGGATGATCGAAGCACTCCCACCATTTTTATCGGATATGAGTCTGGGACAAAAGCATATCGGTGTTATGACCCAAAAAAAATGACAAATTATATATTAGCCGAGATGTAGTTTTTGAAGAAGAAAAATGCTGGAATTGGTCTTCTGACTATGATCAAAGTGATATTTTTGAAGTACATTATGAACCTGAGATCGATCAAGGTGCGGAGTCAGAAAATGATTCACCCAGAGAAGAAACTTCAGAAGCACACAATCCTGAAAATATTTATCCTACCTTGGAATGTGAAATTGGAGCATCAGCAGAACTCACAGGAGAGGGGCAAGATGAAATACAAGGCTCGGATTCCTCATCATAAGGAACATTACGGTATAGAACACTAAGGGACATTTATGAAGCCACAGAGCCAATTGACACACAGTATGCAGGAATATGCCTACTTGCTCTGGAAGAACCAACCAGCTATGATGAGGCAGCAAAAGAGGAATGTTGGAGAAAAGCAATGCAAGAAGAGATGAACTCTATTCAAGAAAATGAAACATGGAAACTTGTGACCTTACCTGCTAATAGAAAACCAATTGGACTAAAGTGGGTATACAAAGTTAAGAAAGACAACAAAGGTAATATTGTGAAATACAAAGCAAGATTGGTTGCCAAAGGATATTCTCAAAGGCAAGGGGTAGACTTCGACTAAATATTTACACCGCTTGCAAGATTAGAGACTGTCAGATGATAATTGCAATGGCAAAGACATGGTGGGTGGGAGATTCACCATATGGATGTTAAATCAGCTTTTCTCAATGGGGAGCTAGCCAAGAAGTGTATGTACTTCAACCTCCGTGATATATCGAAAAGGTAAAGAGAATATGGCTCTACGCCTTAAGAAAGCTCTATATGGACTTAAACAAGCACCCCGGCCCGAATTATAAGTCGGATCAAACATTGGTGTCTTTAGGATTTGAAAGAAGTGACGTTGAGCATGCCGCTTACGTAAAAGAAAAGGGTAACTCGCTCATAATAGTTGGAGTCTATGTCGATGACCTAATCATAACAGGTCGAATGTCAATGATATTTCAATTCAAAAATCGATGAAGATGTCTTTAATATGAGTGATCTTGGCTTACTAAGCTATTATCCGGTATTGAAGTGAAACAAGAAATTGGGATCATCACTATGTGCCAAAGAGGATATGCCAAAAATTATTAGCGTGATGGATTAACAGATTGCAATAGCCGATAACACCAATGGAGAATCGCTTAAAATTGAGTAAGAAGGGAAGAGGTATTGCAGTTGAATCAAACCGAGTATCGGAGTTTAGTTGGAAGTCTTCTGACTTAGTAAACACTGCACTGATATAGCATTTTCAGGCTGGCATGGTAAGCGATTCATGGAAGAACCAACTACGTAACATTTAGCACCGTGAAACGATTTTGAGATATGTAAGTGGAACAAAGAATTTTGGGTGTGTATGAAAGGAGTGATGATCCGTAACCAAGAATAGTTGGTTATTCGATAGTGATATGGGAGGATATCAATGATCGAAAAAGTACCACAGGAATGGGATTTTATTTTGAGAAAAGTCTGATCACTTGGGGATCTCAGAAACAAAAAATAGTAGCCTTATCTTCCTAAGAAGCAGAATATATTGCAAAAAGAATAAAGAGCCTTGTCGTGAATTTGGTCGAGTCGTCTCATCGAGATTTAAGTAAACAAACACCGTAAGGTAAAATTGATGATTGACAATAAATGCAACCGCACTTTGCAAAAATCCAGTGTATCACAATCGGAGCAAGCATATGGACACAAGATATCATTTTCTTCGCGATTGTGTTGAGAATGGGACAATTGAAGTAGAATATATTGGTACTAATGATCAAAAGGCAGATATACTTACAAAAGCATTAGGACGTGAGAAATTCATGGAGATGAGAGGAAGATTGGGAATCAGAGAAATAGGATCTGATAATCAAGATTAGGGAGGAGTTTGTTAGATATAATCTTGATGGAAAAAAGTTAAAGGTTTGGTTTCAGTTTGGTTTCTGTTTCTCTGTCGAAGACCGGTTGTTTTGGTCATGTTTGCTCGGACCGCAGATAGTTTTATTTCGCTTTTTGAGTCTCACTGAGTGTCAGTCCGATAAGGACTCAGGAAACCGAATCGGTTCCTTTTTTGTAAGCATGTTTTAGCGTCTATATAAGAGAATAGGAGAGAATTCTTGAGAGGTAGAACTACAGGATTGTAGAACCAAAGTCTGAGCTTGTTCTCTGTTTTGGTTGTTCGGTTTTGTGCCCAGAAGTCTGTAAACTCAAGAAAAGTAAAGCCGACAAGCGTTTTTGCTTGATTTCTCAGATTGTGTTTTACTTGATTTCTCTGTTTCTGTAAAGTTTTGTTCTAACAAAAATATGCGTGTGATCATCACGTGCATGTGTGTGTCTGCATGCATATACGCATCTGGATGCGCGCGTAGGCATGCGATCGTGGAGGAATTGGCGGGTTTCGGAGCGCGGGTGCACACATGCTCCCGGAGCGTGGCGAGCCGGAGGAGTGCCGCGGCGGGGCGGAGAAGAACATGCAGTCACCGCTCCGTCGCGACGCCTCCTCGCACGACCGGGAGAAGCTCATGGAGACGGTCAAAGGAATCTTCGACGGCAAGCTCGACATACTTGTAAGCTAGCAAAACCTTCTAACTACTCCATTGAGAGCTACCAAGCATCGCTTGATATCTAACTTCTCTGCATGTGTAGGTGAACAACGCGGCACAATTGTTCTTCAAGGCGGCCGCGGAGTGCACGTCGGAGGAGTATTTGCATATGATGGTGACCAACTGAGTCGAAGCCCCACCTCGCCACCAAGCGATCCTCTCCTCCTCAACGCTCCATTGCCGGAGGAGGTAGCATCGTCAACATCTCCTCCATTGCGGGCAACCTTGGCTTGCCGGGCCTTGTGCTCTATTGCACTGCCAAAGGTACATGCTTGCCTATAAATATGCGTATGGTAGGATCGAAATACTAGGTAGGATACCCCGTGCCTTGCAACATAAATGCTACAACAGAGAGCACTCGGCTAATATATGTTTGATTTTAGTTTGTAGAATTGTCTCTACTTCTTGAAATTATATGGTGAGAAAGCTTATGTTGGGGCTTAGGCTGTAAAGGAGAATTCTCCAGAAGTTTATGGTAGGTTTGTACTCTGGATTTTTTTTAAATTAAACTGGTAGGAGGGCTTCCGATTATATTGACAGAGAAAGTGTGCGAAACAGAGCCTCGGAGTACAGACTAGTGTAAAGCAATAATTACAGAGAACAGAATTGCTCTAGGCATTTGGCTCCGACGAGGGACCAAGCCCTACCCTCATCCTTGATCTTTGCTAAGAGATTCGGCACTGCGGTGGCTTTATTGTGGAAGATTCTAGCGTTTCATTTCTTCCATAGCTCCCAGGTGATTAGGATGAGGATTGTGGCCGTTGCTTTCCTGGGAAGGCCTCTCATCTCGGCGACCTTAGACCTCCAGCGGGCTATTGAGATGGTTGAAGGTTATGAGCCCCTATCTAGTCCCCCGTCAGCTTCCAGACTCTTGCCGAATAGCAGCACTTGGCAAAAAGATGTTGCGTCTTTTCCACGGAATGTCTGAATATGGGGCAAATGCGCTAGTTTGACCACCCTCTAGCTTCCAGTCTGTTTGAGGTCCAAAGCCTGTTTTGGATTGCCAACCAGGCGAAGAATTTGCACTTCGGTAGGCGTGGGATTTCCAAATTATTTGTTTGAAATTCGTCGCAGTTGAGCCCAGGAGGTGAAGAGAGAAGAGGACGTCGAACATGTATAACATCATGCATGCGTATGTACATGCATGCATCCGTATGAATAGAAGCGCGGGGGTACAGAAGTGTAACGTCCCGTTTTCGGACGGCAAATAGTGCCGACCATTTGGTTTTGGTTTCTGTTGTTTTTCAATTTATCGTTTGAATTTCCGAAAACTCTAAGCTTCCTCTAAGCTTGGGTTTGTGTTTCAAACCTTCTGTCAAATCCCGAATTCAAAATTTAAATTGAATTCGCCCCTTTTCAGATTTTGGAACCCCTCTCGCAAAATCTTGCCCCCCTATTCTTTGGGCCAATCCAATTTCTCCCAGCCCACTTATCTTTTCCCCTCTCTCCCAATTCCCCCGATCATTTTTTTTTCGGCCCACCGTTTCCCTGGCCGGCCGCAGCTCTCTCTCTCTCCCCCCTCTCCTTTTCTTCCGCCCGGCCCAACCGCTCCCTTGTCTTTCCCCCACTCCTGTTCCGCCTCCCGGCCCGACCTGTGCCGCTCGGCCCCCTCCCTGTTCCTTCCCTCGCCCGGCCCCTTATCCCCTCGGCCTCATCGCCTCTCGCCTCCCCACTCGCTTCGCCCCATCCCCTTTTCCCTTCTCTCCCAGCGCCGCCCCTTCTTCCTCCTCGCCTCAGATCGCGCCTCCACTGCCCGCCCGCTTTCCCCTTCGCCTGCCTCTTCTCCTTCCCCACTCGGCCCGGCCTGCTCCATCGCCCTCCACCTTCAGCGCCGTCCCCACCTCCCATGCCGCGCCGCCCCACCTCCTCTCCCGGGCCCCTCAGCCACAGCCCCCCACTCCCCACCCGCTCCCTGCCGTCCCATGCCCGCCGGCCGGCCCCCCCACTGGGGCCACCTCCGTGGTGTCGTGGTCGCCCCTTCGTCCCGCAAGGCCCGCCGGCCCGAGCGGTGGAGCGCCCAGTCGCCCCGCTGCCCGGCCCGCTGCCGCTTCTCACCGCAGTCTGTGCCCGCCGAGCCGCGCCTGCAGCCGCTCCCATGTCGCCGCCTCACTGCCTCGGCGCCGACGACTTCGCTTCACTGCTCACCGCTGCGCAGCGACGGTCTACGCGCCTGCTCCGCTGCGTCGCCTTGTCACCTCGCCACCTGCCGCCATGGTCGTCTCCCTCCGCGCCTTGCCGCCACCTCGGCCGTCGCCGGAACCCCGCTCCACCTCCCTTCGCTCCCGGCTATAAATAGCCGTGCCTCCTCCTCCCAAGCTCCTCGCCCGCCTCTTCCTTCTCCCCCCCGGGTAAGTCTCTCTAGAGCCCGGTTTTGCTCTTCTTCCCCTCCGGCCGAAGTCATCCCTCCCACAGCCGGCCGCCCCGTCGCTGCCTCAGCTCTAGTCGCCGGCGCTTGAGCGCCATGGCGACACCCCAAGAATGGCCAGCCTCCAGCCACCGAGGACCCTGCCGCCGTGCTCCTCCTGCGCCACCGTGGCCCCAGCCGCCGGCCTACTCCGCCGCTTCCCCGCCCCGCCGACCACTTGGTGAGCCCATCGCCCTTCCTCTCCCTCCCTCCAAAGAGCTGCCGCTCGAGCTTCCTCCCGCCCCTGCTCCTCCTCCTGCGCGCCTCGCTCCCCTCTTGCCGATTGCTCTCTGTGGCCGAGCCCCCTCCCAGTACAGCGACAATGGGGTGATTGGCAGTGAGTGTTGATCAGTAGCATTGAGCTTCAGTATCAATACATGTTGATTGTTGTGATTATTGCTCTCTAGATCAATGTTTGTTCATAATTGCTTCCTCAGATCAGTAGTTGTTGTTGATCGTTTGTCTGTGTTTACTGATCATCAGTTGGGTAGTGAATGCCTTGGGTTGTAATATGACAATGTTTGAATCTGTGAGTCAATCTGGCAATTGGTGGATCAGCAGCAGTACCTGAATGATTTGCCTCCTATTTTGCCGCCAGTAGCTAGGTGCAAATCTTGATTCTTCAGACCAGTAAATTGTTGGGCTTGAGTTATTGTTTGTTGGTTTCATTCTGCTCTAGATCATTGTTTGTTGGCAGTGAAGTTTCAGCTAATCTGGCATTATCGAAATCTGTGTATAAACCGGCAAATGAATCATTTGTAGAGTAATCAGATCATTCGAAAACCTGTGTGGTGTTGATCTGTCAATTGAGTTTGAGTATTGATCTTGTAATTAAAAGTAGTGATAACTTGAAATCCATATTTGCAAACTGGCATTTTGAAACCTTAGTATATAATCTTGCAATTAACCCTCTTTATAATCTGAAAATTTATTGAAATTTGGTGCTGATCTGAAAGTTAAAAATTTGTGTTGATGAGCTTCTGACTAACTTGTTAACCACCTGTAAATTATCAATCTTTCAAATAAACCCAGTTCACTAACATGTTATGCACTAATAGTTAAAGTCAGCACTCTTAATAAAGTAAATCACAACATTTCGGAAAATCAAAGTTCATGTTAAAGAATGCGAAAAAAACCTTTTCTTCATGTCTGCAAAAATATTGTTAAGTAATTATTAAAGTTAATTCAATTAATCTTTCCACTAGTACTTAAAATTTGTGAGTTATAAGAAAGTAGATTGCAAAGTTTCAAAAAAATAAATTGAGAAGTTATTCATTAATAATCATGCTAATATAAATATCTTACTTTGGAAACATGAATAATAAATATTGCAAATTGTATCAATCATTTCCTTAGTCCAAAATTTGACTTATCACATCGGTTGTTCTCGATCAAAAACCCTCAAGTAATGATTAAAGATAAATTATGCAATATCCTCTCTTTTTCCTAAAATTCTAAAAAGACTTTTAAAAGGGTAATTTGTTATTTAAGGAAAAATAAAATAATTAAATCTTAAACCGTTAATATTCATCTCAATTATAATTTGAAATAATTAACCAAGATGCTTACCATTCAATTTACAGTACAACATGAATTCAATGTATTGCTAAAAGTATAATCTTGCTATCTCCCAAATCTGAAGTAGAGTCTTCTTGCAAAAAGTTCCTTTGACCTTGACCCTCCTTGTATATTTTTCCTCCCAGCAGAATTTCACCACCGTCCCTCCTTTCGCTCAACTGATCGTTTGACCTTGTCAAACATCCCTGTGTCGCTCAATCCCTTCTCTCAAGCCCGTCCTCCGCGATCTTATTTAAAGCTCTTATGTTTTATTTGGTCTTTTGAGTTCTGTGGATTTATTTGGTTTTTCGACCATTGCCTGCGTAATTAGAAATCGAGGTCCAGGAGAATCGACGACTCGAGCAGAACCAAGATTCGAGCAAGGACACCAACCAAGACTTCGAAACCACGGCCAAGAAGGCTTTGAGTAAGATCAAGGTCACAGTAAAATAGCCCATTTTGAGCCTACATTTTATGCAAATTATATTCGTTTCAATTAGCAAAATGTGCATGCTTTAATTTGTAAGCAAATGTATGCTAAAGCTTAAGGTAGTTAAACACCCACTTGATGATTAATTATTTAATATGCTAACCATTGATAAACTTGAACCATAAATCCTTATCACCCTAGTAACTATATGGTAAATACTAGATATAGTTGTACTTAAGCGACATGCTAGTCTTGCTTAAGTACCGGGACATTAAATGTCCCAAATCATCATCTTTAAATCAAAAACATCATTTCGGGCAGTCATTAGGGAAAATGACTGGCATGGTCGGAATAATTTGGTTTCTACCCCCCAAACTCTAAAAGCTTGCTAATATCCGTCTGGGCAGATGGTATGATGGAGGGTATATAGTTGGGTACTAATGTAGCCCAGGATATTTTTGTGGAGGGTATGTGGTAAGCACCGCTCAGATGACTTTAAAGACTTAATCCTGTGATGACCTCCTATTCTAAAACAGTACAACCACAAGTCTACAATGGTGTCGACCTGGCTAACTAATTGGTGTTCACCGGTACGAGCTGCACCATTGGAGGGGCTCCCCTTCGCCGTGATCCCAAGAGGCTACGGGTTGGGGAATGTAACTTGCGGACCCTAGGCGTAAGTTGCATGGCGCAAGAGGGGGTCTGGGTAAGTGGTTACCGAGTCCTAGTACCGTAAACTCTACTCAGGTGAAACCTTAGCGGGTGTAGCAAATACCAAGGGATGCTTTGTAACGGCCTTCGGATAATCTCCCTTGATTCACATGTCTAAGGAAACGTGTGTACATATCAAGATGATTATCTCTTGTGGGTAAAGATGTACAATCTCTACAGAGAATAAAAACTATTCGAACAGCCGTGCCCACGGTCACAGGCGGGCATAGGAACTTGCAAGATATAGTTCTATTTCAAAAACTTTTGTGGGTCAGTTGAAAATTGTGCGGGGCTCACCTAGCCCCTGAATTTGGGATTTTCCTGGGTAATCGTACCCGGTGTTGATAATAGGTGGGTGTAGCCACCATCAAGATGAAGCATAAGGTAGAGTTTCCGATGGAGGGAACCTCTGCTGTTATTCTTATTGCACAATTAATCTCTTTAAAAATACAATTTGGTTAAAATGCTAAGTGATACGATCTTCTAATATCTGTATTTACAAATGTTGCTTTACGCAAATAAAAGAACCCGATCAATCCTTGTTAAACCTTGCATGTATATTATTGCACATGTTGTGTTGGCTCGCGAGCACGGTAGTTGTGCTCATACTCGCTCTCCCCAAACCCTCAGAAACAGAAACCCTGAAGTTTTCGACTACTACGAGGATCCAGAAGCCTGAAGACCCAGGAGTCGTTGAAGCGTAGTTAGTATGTAGTCGTGTTGGGTCACGGGTAGGCTACGATAGCATAAAACAAAATTTTTATCCCGCAACTAAGGAACCTCCGCAAGTAATAGATAACGAGATTACCGCTAGACGCGCCGAATCGTAGCGGAAGTAGAGTCGATGTAGCGAATTGATGCAGTCGTAGTTGTACTTTACGATGCGTCTCCTCCTTCGAGCAGTTGTGCTCACCGCGCGTATGCAACTCCAAGCGGTCGTACCCGCCGTGCGACTCCTCCTTTGCTCTGAAGAACGTCACGAGTTGTGGATCGTCCTAGTGCCGATGCTTCGCAACAACACCTCCGAGGTATCCACACATCCGGGGCAGGGACACCAGGTGCTGCGGTGCTAGCCGCGCAACGTGGTTGAGGACGGCGTGGCTATTAGGGTTTTCAGGAACTCTTCCAAAAGACAACCACCGTCTATCCTTGAATACCCTATGCCACCGCCCCTCTTTATATAGGCATCCATGATGGGTCTCATACTTGAGGCCTATTAGGAACTTGAGTCCTATATGAATTTGGATCACCATCCAAATCAAATCCCAGCCCTTTAAGTGTGCGACCCTACAGGTTCTTGTGTAATTGGTTTGTGACTTGGAAACTCTTTTTCGACCACTAGTCGTCAGCGGTACCTAGTAGCACATAACGATTCCCAATCACCCAAAGAATACATCGGACGAACCTTAACGTAATGTGATCTATGTCAAGGTCCATATCACTGACGACCAGCTCGTATCTATATACGACCAGTTCAGATCACTTAGTGATAATATTCGATCACCCTACGACCAGTTCGTATCTCCATACGACCAGTTCGTATTTGATTGACCTTAAAGACTTTCTCGTGTATACTCCCTTTGCCTCACGATATCTGGTTGAACTCCAGGTGAGAAGTTGTGTCATCCATGGACTGTTCAATTCTTTCTCGATCGAGTATCGGATAACTTTACGTGGTCGACACTTCGACTCACAGTGGCATGGCCATGCACTTTCTTTATCCGATCACAACGAGGCCTAGAGATATCTCTCCTGTTATGTTAGGAGGGGCAAATCCCATAACCGACCAGTCACATCCCTCCGCATGTTTCATAGCACACCCGAAAGCTACCTTTATAACTACCCAGTTACAGAGTAGCGTTTGACAACCCCTAAGAGTGCTGTTACGCATGTAGGGAACCATGCTGATCTCAGGTCTAAGGATTATACATCAACATTACTTGAGATCAACTAATGACACATAGATTCATAACAATCTCAATAGTGTCTCAATGATGGGTATATCCAGCACCATGTTCTCTAACATGTGCTTCACATTATTGATTCGATATCTCCATATCTATGACCGGTGAAACGTGGTCATCAATCAATACATGTGCTGGTCGCTGAGTCACGGTTGTTCCGACCAGTGACATTCGACCAGGGATACATTTAGAATGATATCATATAAGTTAATGAGTTTCACCAACAAGTCACATACTTATTGATCTATAATTGATGATTCATTCAAGGAACATGATAACATATTATCCAAAAACATGAACATATGGAAATATAATCATCTTTATGATTGCCTCTAGGGTATATTTCCAACAAGTCGTTCTAGTCTCACCTCAGTCTAGCTGACTCCGTCAGTTCTTGTGTACCTCCTATATTGTTCGAGGTTTTCGGATAATATCGGGCGTACACGGGTTCCCCAGTCACTTGCCTGTGGAGAGATGTGCTCTCACCCATTTTGCTTCCGTTGGTGTTTCCGCTATTCTTTTATAATGTAATCATTTGGCCTGTTCGGTCTTTATTGTAAAAATTGGCCCGAAGCGGTCTATGTAAACTCTGATGTGTAAATTATTGAATGGTATGGTTTTACGCCATGTATGTTTTGATTCAGCAATGTGCTTGTGAAGTGCTATCTACTGATCCAGAGAATAGCACAGTGGTTTCACAGAGGAATCCAGATTCAGAAATCTGGGTGCCTACAAGAGGCAGAGGAGCAAAAAACTTAGTAAAGATGGCACAACTGTAGGGAATATGGTCAAAGTCACAAGAGAAAGTATAACACGTGTCCCCAGCTGGGTTCGACAATGGTTGCATGTGTATGCGCGTTAATATCGCAATGGTTAGCATTAAGCGATAATTGGGGAGAAGTAGAAGATAACTATGTGGTAAAGTATTGTATTAGAATGGGTAGCAGCTGAGAGGGATCAATCAAAATTTGAGCTTACTGTTGGAGGTTGAAGCAAAAAAAAAAATTGTGACGACGAGAAGAGATAGAAGCCACACTGTTTGGTGGGGTAGTTGGCATGTAAGGGAAGATAAGTTCAAGGTAGGTTGTCCATGGTGCATCGGTGTATGCATTAGCAATGTACTCTAATACATTATACATATAAAATAATAAGATAATTTGTCATACATATAATCGACGTATTACTTGAGATTAAATAGAAGTACATTATGCATACATACAATTTGCAAAAAATAACTAATAGAGTAAGAATTACAACTACACGATATATGCATAATAAAGAGTTATCAGTTTCTAAGAACCCTAACAACTTATTATGCTCACTGATTTTCTTACATAAAAGCATGTACTTCAATTACGTTCATTTGGCTATAATTTCTTTCGAGGTTCTATTATGTTTTTAAATATTTATGATATCTTAAAAGTCTAAATAGCTTATAAGATATGTAAATATATTATCAAATATTGATAAAATCTCCTAAACACATCTCGCGTAAATAGGCAGATCTTGTTCAGAACAAAGCAGTTTCATACGGGAAAAAAAAAAACTTGCTGCTGTCGCATGAATGCTGCAGGAGGAATGAACCAGCTTACAAGGAGCCTGGCTACCGAGTGGGCCAACGACAAGATTCGAGTGAACTGCGTCGCGCCAGGCACCATCAGGACTGACATGATCAAAGACGTACGTTTTACGTGAGATCGACCACACCGTAATCGACTCAAATATTGTCCATTTCCATCTTTCTCCCATTCCATTATTTATATATTTCCACTCTAGCTAATCTCTCTTTTTTTTTAAGAAATAGCTAAGCTCTTAATTCTACGCAACAAATTCACCAACTTCCATTACATTTTCCGTATCAATCTGGATCGAACAGATAGAGCCGGATGCCCTGGAGCAAGAGTTCTCGCGGATCCCGATGCGGCGGAGCGGCGAGCCGGTGGAGGTCGCGTCGGTGGTGTCGTTTCTCTGCATGCCGGCGGTCTCCTACGTCACCGGCGAGGTCATCCTCATCGACGGCGGACGAACCATAAGTCCTTGATTAACATATATGGCCGAGTAAACAAAAGGACAAAAAGAAGGAAAAAAATAGAAATAGTGCGGACTAACAACGTGGCTCGGTCGATGGTCTCCAGGGCGCCCGGCGTCGTGGAAGACGGCCCGACGTGGTCGCCGGTACGCGTTATCTCTGCTCAATTACTACGCGTGGAAGTCTCCGAACAAACGAAAGGAAGAGCGTACTTATATTTGTGCAGCCCTTCATTTTATTTTTTGAAACAAAGAGGTAGCGGAGCTGTCTTTGTATTGATAAAGTAGGAGAAAACAAGATAAAAATTTAAAAAATACGGAGGTGCCGCAACTGTACATATCTCGTAATACTTAGCACAGGAGCTAAACACGTTAACTAGCAAACTCTAATTATACTCTAGCAGCAACCATCTCTGCCAAACGCTGAGACAACTCTTCATGGCATACACCGTTATATATTATTATATAAGTTGTTTAAGCCGAAAACTTCGATTCATTTGAAAAGTTGAGCGTGTGTTACATACAGTATTCTCGATCCCAAAGCAACCTTGGATAGCTCTCGCGCTTTCGGCTAAAATGCCTGGCATGCCACGTGCACTTGTAATTTCTACGTCACCAGTTGGGAGTAGAGGTGCAAAGATACGAACGGATATCGTCTATCCCGTATCCTGTTCCATATTTTTTCTCGGATTCAGAATCGGACACGGACAGTGCCGGATACAAATACGAATGCGGATAGTCTCGGTCACGAATACGGACCGAATAAATGCCTAACCGAATACGGATTATGTCGGTCACGAATACTTAATCGGATACTGCGCGCGAAAACAGAAACCATATATGTCGCACAAATAAATATCAATCAACCGAACTACATGGTCAAACTAGAACTATATTAGTAGTTTAACAAGCAAATTTAAATACATCACACAATAATAATGGGTAGTTAACTAGTTAAACAAGTAGTAGTAACTAAAAAGTTGCTAGAATCAACAAAATCACTCCAATTTCTATACGTGCCGACGATTTCTAATGAAAAGCACGTATATAGCATAAGTTGAAGATTGTAATTAAGATTCTTACGTAATAAAAAGGCCAGTCAATGTGCATTCTACAATACTACTAGTATGAAACATGTGTGTAAGCAAACCACACCAGACCAGTGATGTATATATCCATATACATCACTGGTGACCATAGACTGGCCTAACTGTCTACTCTCACCAGTATGGTGACTGTGTGTAAGCAAACCACACCAGACCAGTGACTGGTCTACTCTCACCACAAATGCACTGCCAAACTGTCATCAACTCACGACTATCATAGACAGATACAAACTGATGAAGATAATATCTAATGCAATACCTTAAAAAATCAAGTCACCATCCTTCAGTGCAGCAAAGTATAAGAGGGACATCAAATGAACAGAGAAGAATAAGCATTATACATTGGAGCAGGAACAATGATATCAGTAGGTTTGATCTAGAAACATCTCTTTTTAGTGACAATGCCTTGCAGTCTTGCACAGTAGCTGGAAGCCTTCACAGTGAAGATGAAAAATGAACCTATCACAGTGGCTTTCACCAACTCAGCATTAAACATGGAAGAAAGAATAAAAGAACAGAACATCACTCACACCTGTAAAATTTTAGGACTCCTATGCAGAATTACTCAATACAAATCAAGATATCTAGACTTTAAGCAATTAACTCATGCATCAGTAATAGTGCTGCCCCTGCCACTATGTTAAGGACCAAAACTCAGATGAAATGGCGAAACCTTGCAAGTATCACATAGTAAACTCCGAACCAAAGAATGCGAATTTAAGTGCGGAAAAGTAGGGTGCAATGACAACAAACCATGCAAAATATGACACCAAGAAGCTGGCAACCTGAAAAGACTTCAGCTGGTACGTGAGGACTTGCCTGTCAGCACCAAGAAAAGGCACTACCTGCATGCACGGAAGAGACAATTGGATTAAATGTATTTTCACAATTAAAGAAAATGACAGAGACCAACCATGGTTCAACAATGACAACCAATATTAACGAAAAAATTTGTCTATTATTGGAGAAAGTTTTCTTCGCATCAAAGAAAGATCACCCGAAAACAATGTACATGTGCGCTTGTGTGGCTGAGCTTTAGTGCGGTCAGGTATCTCACTCAAATGCCACTGTGATACTTTCTGAGTTTCAGTGGAAAGCTCTTCAATTTAGCAGGTAAGACAAGTGTGAAACTGAACCATTGAGATCAAAATTATAACTACTGTAATATTTTCCGAAAGCACGTGCTCTTTGATAGTTCAAACATCCACCAGCTAAAAGTGAATTCAGCCTCGGGCAGATCCAGGACAGAAATCTCTTGGAGTCACCATAGGATTAACAGCATAAAGTTGATGTATTAATAAAACTGTGCCACTTAAACTATCAACCTTTATCTTCCTCTTTAAAGAGAAGGCTAGCTGACTAGGAACAAACTGATATAGTAGATCACTAAAACTAGAGATGTGTATATTGCACAGATTTGTTCACACTAACATCAGCACCCAAATATGTTTGCAGCAAAGAGAAAAATGATTATTGGGGGGAAACCATGGAGAAGAAGGGAGGGATAATAAGGATTGGAGGAAGAAAATCGGAATGAAAATTCACCTGGATGCGGAGATAGAGGCGGCGCGTGTAGAAATCGTCCAACCAAATCGACGCGTAACCCTCCGGCAACCAGAGCGTCCGGGCTGAAGAGCGTGGTTCGGTGGTTGCGGATACGGCGGCGGCGGGAGGCGGCGGCGGCGGAAGTAGTATTTGTATCCTCCGGTTCGCGCGAGGGGAGGGGGAGTGGAAGGAACCGGTCGTTACTGGAGAGGGAGGGGAAGGGAGGAGGCGGCGAGGAAGGGGAAGGGAGAAGGCGGCGAGGAAGGGGGAGGGAGGAGGGCGGCGGCGGCGAGGGAGGGGAAGGGAGGAGGGCCAGGAGGCGGCGGCGGCGACGGAGGGGAAGGGAGGAGGCGGCGACGGAGGGGAGGGGAGAAGGCGGCCGCGGCGAGGGAGGGGAAGCGACTCGCGAGAAGGCGGCGGTGAGGGTTAGGGTGCGGCCCGTGCGGGAGCAGAGGGAGCGCGACTGCGCGACAGCACGAGCGAGGAAAAGAAAAGGGAATCGCGGCGTCGGTCGGGTCGGATAGTCGGTCGGATAGATCCGAATTAATTACCGGATAGTTCTAGATTTATCGGATATCTGCTTATCGAATCCGAATCCGTATCCGACAGAAAAAATCCGAATCCGTATCCGAATCTGGTAAAAAAAACCCGGATATCCGGAAAAAACTCCAAATTTTGCCCACATTTATTCGGTCGGTCGGTCGGGAATTATCCGTTCCGTTTACACCCCTAGTTGGGAGGACTTACGTGTGGCCCTTTCCTTCTCGCCGTCCGCTACCCTGTTGATGAACAGTGAATAGTACACAGTGTCGGTGACTTTGAGCATAGCTGTACCAATTCGTTAGCGAAAGAGATATTTTTGCTGAAACAATTTCGTTAAGCCAAAGAAAAAGACTAAACCGAGGATGTTACAATGAACCAGCTTACAAGGAGCCTGGCTACCGAGTGGGCCCACGACAAGATTCGAGTGAACTGCGTCGCGCCAGGCATCATCACCACTGACATGATCAAAGACGTACGTTTTACGTGAGATCGACCGCACCGTAATCGACTCAAATATTGTCCATTTCCATCTTTCTCCCATTCCATTATTTATTTCCACTCTAGCTAATCTCTCTCTCTCTTTTTTTTAAGAAATAGCTAAGCTCTTAATTCTATGCAACAAACTCACGAACTTCCATTACATTTTCCGTATCAATCTGGATCGAACAGATAGAGCCGGATGCCCTGGAGCAAGAGTTCTCGCGGATCCCGATGCGGCGGAGCGGCGAGCCGGTGGAGGTCGCGTCGGTGGTGTCGTTTCTCTGCATGCCGGCGGCTTCCTACGTCACCGGCGAGGTCATCCTCATCGACGGCGGAGTCCTTGATTAACATGTGGCCGACGGCGGCCGAACCATAAGTCCTTGAGCGTGTTAGAGACTTCTCCCAAAGCAACCTTGGATAGCTCTCGCGCACTTAATTTCTACGTCACCAGTTGGGAGGACTTACGTGTGTGGCCCTTTTCTTCTCGCCGTACGTGTGGACGACATCGATCGGCTTCAACGTGTATATCGGCGAACAGGGTGCAGTACCGTGAGTAGCGTCAGTGACATTGAGCATAGCTGTACCAATTCGTTAGCGAAAGAGATATTTTTGCTGAAACAATGTCATTGAGCCGAAGACTAAACGGAATTGATATAAAAAAAACTCTCGTATATTTTTTTTAAAGAAAATAGTCGATTTTCTGAGCTTACAATTTTACTTGGAGATTCATGTTTCGGCAGGTAACATTGTCTTCTCCAGATATTTGCTAAATAACATTCGACTGTTTTCTTTTGTTAAAATAGTCTAATTTTCATCGTTCCGATATGCTTTGATATTTGTACTTTTTTTTTGCTAAATATCTCAAAGTATATGTTACAGTGATTAAGAACAAAAATTACATACATAAATTCTTATAATTTATGTATAATGAAGTTGTAAATAAACTAAAATTTGATTGTTTTGGGTTTAAAAATAGTCGAATATTGTATAGACACACCCATAATATAACTATTTTGAGCTCAATAAAATAACCGCAAATTTATTAGACAGTTTTCCTAAATTCCCAAATATTATATCATGCGTATAAATATCAGGGTTTGGATACACTAGCAGATTCTACCTAGCTAGTTCTTTCACATAAAAGACGCGCACGCACAGAGAGGGGGAGAGAGAGAGGGATGACGGCTGCCGGCGGGAGCAGGGAGGAGAGGTGGAGCCTGGCCGGCACGATGGCGCTCGTCACCGGCGGCAGCAAAGGAATCGGGTATGCACGTGTATGTACTCGGTGTATACAAAAATTTATGTGTAAGCAAGCTCACGCACGACGCGCAGGCATGCGATCGTGGAGGAGCTTGCCGGGTTCGGGGCACGGGTGCACACGTGCTCCCGTAACGCGGCGGAGCTGGAGGAGTGCCGCCGGCGGTGGGCGGAGAAGAAGCTGCAGGTCACCGTCTCCGTCTGCGACGTCTCCGTGCTCGCCGAGAGGGAGAAGCTCATGGAGACGGTCAAGGAATCTTTCCACGGCAAGCTCGACATACTAGTAAGCTCTAGCAAAATTAACCATACAGTTACTCCCAATCAGATTAATTGTTCCTAACTCAAATTAGAGCATGCTATTGCTAGCAAATTTAGTCCTCACGCGTACGTACGTGATGATTCCTATAAACGTAAATAACTACTGAATTAATTGTTGTCGCAACAGCACACGCGCACGCAACAAGAAGGGAGCAGAAGAATAATAGACGTGTTTTGCCGCTGCTCTTAGACTCAGCGAGAGTCTGCTTTGCAACAAACTAACAGAGACCCAAACTAACTGGCTAACTGAAGCCAACTAAAAAATCTGAACAGAGAAGCGACGTGATTAACTTAACATTAATCACTGTGCATGTACGTGTAGGTGAACAACGCGGCACAATCGTTCCTCAAGGCGGCCGCGGAGTACACGTCGGAGGAGTATTCGCATATGATGGCGGCCAATTTGGAGTCGAGCTTCCACTTCAGCCAGCTCGCTCGCCCTCTCCTCCTCAACGCCTCCATCGCCGGAGGAGGCAGCATCGTCAACATCTCCTCCATTGCGGGCTACTTTGGCTTCCCTGGTCTCGCGCTTTATAGCATCACAAAAGGTACATATGTACCTGCAAAATTATATATGTGCAGCTATAGCATACTCATACTGGTGTATATATAGTGGTAACTTCCCTTTTTCTTCTTCTCCTCTGTAAGGATTAGAGTTATACGGGTTTTCTCACGGTACACACTCAATTCAATATGGCCGGTCGATTCTTTTTATCCAATGATTTATGTTATTTATGATTTAGTTATGTAGTAGAATTCGAGGAGTTGTATTGAAATTGCGTATATGGGGTCGTACGATCCAAGAGTAATATTTTAAACCTTGGTTGGAAAAGTCTATAATACCCTCACGAATAAAATTATAAATACAAAGAAAAGAAAAGTATGTTATACTCTTAACAAATCAATAGTTAGAATTAATTTATCCTACCATGATATACTATTAGTAGAATGTACATTAAAATTTCTCTTATAGTTATAACTTTAGACATGAGAACTCGAAGGTGTTATTCGGAATATATGATTTTTAGGTACCAACCCAACGAAGAAAGGGTCTCTAGAATTCATGTCAAGAGTTCCAAATTAAGTTCGAATTGAGGCATAAAAGGGTTTTTGGGGGTTCTTGATATGGGTTGGCGTGCAGGAGGACTGAACCAGCTTACAAGGAGTCTGGCTACCGAGTGGGCCAACGACAAGATTCGAGTGAATTGCGTCGCCCCAGGCACGATCAGGACTGACATGAGCGAAAAAGTACGCACTGAGACCAGATGACCCGTTTGTCTTTTTCCTTCAATTATTTCCACTCTAGATAGCGATAGCTCTTGTGCTTTCACTAATCCACTACTCTCTAATGTTTTCTCCAAATCTAAGAAAGCATAAACACTAGAACAGATTTGAGGGTCGGATTTATATCACTCATCACAACTCCACAGTTGACAGCTAGCACTGCTTTGTAATTAGTGTGATTTAATTCGGTTTTGCTATTTGTAAGCTGCCTAATTGACGAGGATTAAAATATTCATATATTATTTTAATACATAAAAAAGACCATACGTCTTCGTGGTCGTAACTTCTAAGACCACCGACCTAACTGGTCGTAGGTACTACAGAAGTCATATAATAAATACCCTGGCCGGACAAGGTCCCAAACCTAGTCCACGATCAGGTAAGTGCTCGTAAAGCTATGAACAGGCATCTGAGTCAAGTCTCGACCACGCCACTCACCGTGTGATGAATGAAACACGTGTTTCATATTCCGCATAATACAATACTATCCCGGCTGATGGTTTAACGTCTCCTAAACCATTAACCGCATAGCGGTTGACACCTTCACCAACCGCCCTTGCAGTTGGTGAAATGATCAAACTGCCGCATCTTTCCGACCAGACGTGTCACTTCCTAACGGACGTCTCCTCATGAGATAACTGCCACCGCTTCATCAAGTACTTAAGGAAGACCACAGAAGGCGGAAAGGGGACCAAGCAACAACATCGCTGCAAGAACAACACCGAGCAAGACATAGCAAAGCATTGTGTTTTCGTTGTGATTATATACTCTCAGTGTTTATAACAGTGAGTTCATAGAAATAAAGAGCAAGTCCGTTCCACTCCCAGGAGATACGCACATTTTTCCTCTTTAACTTTATATATTCATAAGATCGGCGATTTGATCGTCGACAGCTGGCGCCGTCCGTGGGGAAGATAGTGCAAAACTCCTCAAGAGGTTATTTGCTCAACTCATCCGTTTTCTTCATATTTATAATTGCAAGTATGGCAGGAACATGGGATGAGGAGAATTGGTTCGACCTGGATGACTACTCCAACCTTGACATGGAAGCCTGCATCCAGGCCATGCAACATTGGGGGTCTTCATCCTCCTCCGCTGGTTCGCAAGTCGCTGACGATAGCGAACTTGAGCGGATGGATGAAGACACACCATTGCGCCAAGAGGCGCTCTCTGAGGGACAGGTCGTTCCGACCAATTCGGAACATCCGAATGTTTCTCCAAGCCCGGTTTCCTCGACCGGCGAAAAAGGTGACAACGCCTCAGCCCCACAACCCAAGGGTCAATATACCCTTGACACAACCATGGCTGACAGGTATTCACCAACGGCCTCTGGAAATTCCAGGGACCAACCGACACCTGGTAACGGTGTCGATGAGACCCTCACCGGTAATGGGCCGAGTGGGGACGATAAAGCTCAGTATTCGATCGGCAATTCGCCGAGTCAGACTGAGCCCGCCACGAAGACCTCAGGAGGTTCTCATCTCCGACCGGTCTCCATCGTGGAAATCTCTGGTAGAAGCACTGGGAAGTTCTCCACTAGTTACAGTGGAAGCTTCTCAGAAGATCGTTGCTGGAAGCATGAGATTAACACGATCGGAAATACTGATCGTAATGCCATGCACAGTCCTGCACATCCTGCCTCGCCACCACCTACTGATGGAGATGGCGCGGGCAATCAAGCACCACCTACCAGAGGCAACGGAGCTGAGGGACGTCCATCAGTTAATTCGCGGGGTGCAGCCCCACCAAGGATGACGGGCCAGACGGAGTTAGGCCCAAGGTCCAGAGGAACTTCGGGTCTCCGAATACCAACATCTATGATGAATCCCCTGAGACCTTCGGTAACAGTTCAGAACTTGTGTCGTATTCAAGATATCTTAATAATACTAACCCTATTCTGGCTGGAGCTCCGGGCTTTACCCAATTGGTGGGGCAGGTATCGAAAATTCTTCAACGAACTGTGCAGCGCACGGAAGCGTGCAGGGGGCAAAGGACATCACAAAGTCGAACGGTGACTTCGTCTCAGCGCTCCTCCCTCAGTAGAGGGCAGCATGGTTACCCACCGGTACCTAGACCTCCTCGGCGATTTCGACCAGCAAGTCATGAAGGAAGAAGGTTATTCCGAACAACGACCTCTTCCCCTCGCCTAGGAGAGCACCTGCTCGGCCCAGATGATCTCCGTCATCATCTGAGCCATGCTAATGGTCAAAGACGTCATGATAACGTCTACGACCGGATCGGGACACCGGAGCCTCGGTATTCTAACCGAAGAAACCGATCTCCTACTGATCAAAATCGGCACCTTTTCTAAGGAGGCGCTATGAATCTGTCACAGGTTGTCGAGCCTTTTCTACAGAGCTCCAAGCTGTGCGTTGGCCTAACAGGTTCCGACCAGCCAACATGGATAAGTTCGATGGATCTCAAAATCCATTGGAATTTCTCCAGATATATACCACCGCCATCAGAGCTGCTGGTGGTGATGAGAACGTGATGGCTAACTATTTGCCCACTTGTTGCGAAGGATCTGCGGGTCTTGGTTGCTTAACCAACCGGTCGGATCTATCTATAATTGGAAACAGCTCTGCGATCTATTAATTGTGAATTTCCAGGGTACGTACGATCGTCCTGGAAAGAAGGATGATCTCCATCGAACTCGGCAGGAACCAAAAGAAACTCTCCGTCAGTACATCAAAAGGTTTAGCCAGGTTCAAAATTCTATTCCAGAGATTGCAGAATCTTCTGTGATTCAGGCATTTAAGGCAGGTCTAAGGAATCGGTGGTTTACGGAGGATATCGCTATGAATCCCCCACGAACAACCGCCGAACTTTTTGACATGGCTGATAAATATGCAGCCGCTAGTGAGGCGGTTGAGTGGAATGAAGCCATAGATCGAAAAGATAAAATCCCTCAGCATGGCTTAGAGAAGCCAGAAAAGAATCCCAAGAAGGTTTCCAAGAAGAAGAAGCACCGCAATATGGGCACCAAAGAAGTCCTTGCAGTTCCAGATAGACCATTCAAGGGTAAGAAGGACTATACCGGTCGGGGCAAAGCCAAAGTTCCGACCGATAGCCACAGTAAAAGTAAGAAGTGGTGTCCACTTCACCAACAGGCAGGGCATGACTTGCGCACCTGCCGTGTTTGGCAAAAGAAGCTGGAGGATTACTATACAGGTAAAGGCCCGCTTCCCGCAATTCAAGAGTTGGGGGAAACAAGTTCCAAGAAGGACAAAGATGGCGACGAAGAGATGGAGTACCAGGAGCCTCAACGCACGGTCAATATGATCTTTGAAGGTTCTTCATCATACGACTCGCGCCGTCATCTGAAAGCCATGGAACGAGAGGTCAACCTAGCAGAACCTTCGATCACCGCCAAGCCATCAAGGTGGTCGGACACCGTAATCTCCTTCGGCAAAGAAGACTGCCCCGTCCTGTCAACTCGACCGGGTAGGTTCCCTATCATCGTAGAGCTTACTATTAATAACTGCAAAGTCAATCGAGTATTAATAGACGGTGGTAGTTCTTTAAATATTTTATTCTCGGGAGCTTTAGAAGATATGCAGGTTCCTAGAGCAAAGGTAAAACCAGTGAAATACGCCTTTCATGGCATAGTTCCGGGTTCTACCGCCAAATTGATAGGACAAGTATCCTTACCGGTTACGTTCGGAAGTCCTGATAACTTCCGAACAGAAAATATTTCATTTGATGTGGTTGATTTTGAAACCGCATATAATGGAATTCTTGGTCGTCCGGCATTAGCAAAATTCTTGATAGCCACGCACTACGGGTATCAAAGTTTGAAAATACCAGGACCAAAAGGTGTAATTATGGTTCGTGGAGATCGCAAGATGGCATACGCATGTGATCGAAGGTCATTAGAACTGGTCGATGAGCTTCCGACCAGGAATTCTGACTCATCATCTATGCAGGTCAAGCACTCCAGACCCAAGCTAACACCCAAACCATCCGACCAGACCAAAGAGGTACCACTCGACGAAGGCGCTTCTCAAAGAAGCGCCATGTCAGGCAATGATGGTGGGTCCTTTCCAAAGGTACTGGTCGGAGCGGGGCTCAATCCTAAATAGGAAGAGTCGCTCGTCTCCTTCCTCCGAACAAACCAGGATGTATTCGCATGGCAAGCATTCGACATGCCCGGAGTCCCCAGGGAGGTGATCGAGCACAGGCTAACGCTCCAGCATGACAAAAACCCGGTCAAGCAGAAGCTCAGGCGTTTCACACCCGACCGGAAGGACGCCATCCAGTCTGAGATTGACAAGCTCTTAAAGGCTGGATTCATTCGTGAAGTACATCACCCTCAATGGCTCGCTAATCCTGTAATGGTTAGGAAGAGTAATGGGAAATTGAGGATGTGTCTAGACTTCACAGATCTAAATAAAGCTTGTCCGAAGGATGATTTTCCCCTTCCTCGCATTAATCAACTTATAGACTCTACCTCCGGGTGTGAGTTATTAAGTTTTTTAGATGCTTACTCAGGGTACCACCAGATTAGTATGAGTAAAAAAGATGAAGAGAAAACTTCCTTCATCACTTCATTTGGCACTTACTGTTATGTAAAGATGCCATTTGGTCTCAAAAACGCTGGTGCAACTTTTCAAAGATTAATGCAGAAAACCTTCAGCCCACAAATAGATCGAAATTTGGAAGCCTATGTTGATGACTTGGTGGCAAAAAGTATCAACTCTGGCGACCATATGCTCGACCTAAAAGAAACTTTCAATAACTTGAGAAGACACAACCTCAAGTTAAATCCAGAGAAATGTGTGTTCGGGGTTTCCGCTGGAAAATTGCTTGGTTTCCTAGTTTCGGCTAGAGGTATCGAAGCAAACTCGAGAAGATATCGGTCATCCATCAGATGCGCCCCCCCCCCCGACCACGAAGAAGGAAGTCCAGAAGCTAACCGGCTGTATGGCAGCGCTAAGTCGTTTCATAGCCAGGTTAGGGGAAAATGGACTACCTTTCTTCAAACTTCTTCGGAAGTATGGAAGTTTTGAGTGGACGACAGAAGCGAATGATGCCTTTGAAAAGCTCAAAGAGTACCTTACGAGTACCCCGATCTTAGTTTCTCCAAGACCAGGGGAAACACTGTTGATTTACGTGGCTGCAACGCCACAAGCTGTCAGCGGTGTACTAGTCGTAGAACGTGAAAACGTCCAACGACCAGTGTATTACGTAAGCGAAGTCTTACATGGGCCAAAGGAAAGATATCCACAGGTACAAAAGTTGCTTTATAGTCTCCTTATGGCTTCAAGGAAACTAAGGCATTACTTTCAAGCCCACAAAGTGGTCGTACCTACTGGATATCCCTTAGGTCAAGTCCTTGGAAATAGGGAATCGTCGGGACGAATAGCAAAATGGGCGGTGGAACTAGGGACGTTCGACCTCCATTTCATCTCACGAATAGCCATAAAATCTCAGGCAATAGCAGAATTCATTGCCAAGTGGACAAACCCGGAACCTAAGCAAGAACCTGAGTACGAGCACCACGACGAGTGGACAATGTACTTTGACGGTTCCTTAATGCTTAAAGGATCGGGGGCTAGAGTCGTCTTTATATCCCCTACCGGCGAACACATTAAGTATGCCGTCCAGTTTAACTTTCCCGCTACAAACAATGTGGCGGAGTACGAAGGTTTGCTGGCAGAACTTCGAGCAGCTCGTTCACTCGGGATTCGCAAATTGCTAGTGAAAGGTGATTCTCAACTAGTAGCGAATCAAGTAGGGAAAGAGTATCAATGCTCGAGTACCAAGATGTCGTCCTATCTGGTAGAAGTACGGAAATTCGAAAAGCACTTCTTCGGTTTCCAGATCCAATATATTCCTAGAAAGGAGAACTTTCTAGCAGATCAGTTGGCACGGATGGCCTCTACTAGGTCAACCGTCCCGCCGGGAGTTTTTCTCAAGCAACTCGATTCACCCTCGGTGGTCGAGCATTCCGAGAACATTGATAGTATGCATCAGGTCAATCCTATTGACTCTGATAACATAGATGCTCCACAGATCGGTGACGATCAAGGTAGAGACTGGATGACATCGATCTACAATTATCTTCAGCATGACTCAATTCCGGAAGATGATGTAGAGGCCGATCGCACGAAAAGCCAAATCATACACTCTAATCGAATGTACCTTGTATAAATGAGGATCTCACGGAGTGTTGATGAGATGCATATCTCAATCGGCTGGCATTAGGTTGCTAACCGAAATTCATGGAGGAGTCTGTGGAGCACATCATTCCTACAGAACCCTGGTCGGTAAAGCCTTCAGACAAGGATACTACTGGCCAACTGCCCTTCATGATGCAAAAGAGCTCGTGACGGTGCGTATAATGTCGATTTCATAGCCAACAAGTACATCAGCCGGCACAAGCTTTGCAAACAATCCCTCTTTCTTGGCCTTTTGCAACCTGGGGACTAGACATTCTGGGACCATTCCCAAGAGCACCCGGGGGCTTCGAATTCCTATTCGTCATGATTGACACGTTTACAAAATGGATTGAAGCCGAGCCGGTTGTAAAAATTACAACTGAAGCCGCTAAGAGGTTCATAACAAAAAAACGTGATTACACGATTTGGTGTACCCAGTCGTGTTATCACGGACAACGGTACCTAGTTTTCAAGCAGCAATTTCCAGAAATTCTGCGAAGAACTAGGAACCAAGATCCATTTCGCTTCAGTGGCTCATCCACAGAGCAATGGAGCAGTCGAGCGTGCCAATGGTATCCTAATACAAGGGATAAAACGCCGAGTATTCGACCAGTTAATAAAACGGTCAGGAGCTTGGGTTCAAGAACTTCCTTCTGTTTTATGGGCTGTCCGGACCACGATCAGTCGTGCGACCGGTGAAACACCTTTCTTTTTAGTTTATGGGGCCGAAGCTATGCTTCCTCTAGAACTAAAAATTGGCTCTGCTCGCACTGATTGTTTTAACTTAAACGATCAGGAAGAAAAGCGACTCGACGACATCAATTTCCTTGAAGAATGACGAAACCAAGCTTTGATACGTTCGGCAATCTACCAACAAGCCATGGGAAGGTACCACAATCGTAAGGTGCAGCCTCGCAGCCTAGCTGTAGGTGATCTGGTTCTCAGAAAAATTCAGAGCCAAGCAGGTCGCAATAAACTTTCCCCTAAATGGGAAGGTCCTTACACTGTGGTCGAAGTTACCCGACCAGGCTCGGTACGATTAGCCATGTCAGACGGTAGGGTTTTGTCAAATTCGTGGAACATTGACCAATTGCGTAAGTTTTTCGTTTAAGTTCTTTATTTCATTTCATTTCATTCCTTTAAAATTGATAATTAAATTTAAAGAAGCAAGTGATGTTATTTATATGACGTTACCCAATCCTGGTCGACTGCGGTTCATATGCTCAGGATTATAAAGTGTATAATTTATGTTTCAAAATTTTGTTCTACTCTTGTTTGGCTACTGGTCGGGACACGAAAAACCTCCTAGTCGAAGTCTCTCCTTTTTCACACGTGGTTCCGCCTCACTGGAAGGAGCTTCCTAGTGACGGTCCTTTTCCTACGATCCTCGCTGCCAGTCGGACTAAGAGCATGAACACGTTTTGCGAAATATATTTTATACTTTATTTCCTAGCTAAGTTCATTCCGACCAGTATTGAGCACCGCATAGAAATAAAACCACTTTCTTGCTTATAACATATGTTTTTTATGTTTTTCCCTCTTATCAAGGAGAATTCTTTATTTTTCGACCATATGTTGTCTTAGTAAAGTACTTCGATCATTAAAAATAGATTTACAACTAGTCGAAACCTACACGGTTCCGACCATAAAGGTTTCCTAGTATTACCACGATCAGTTTTTTACCGATCAGTACATACCTACAAGTAATGGTTGAGACTTGAATTTACATTCTTGGCCTCAAGTAGTACTGATTATATAGTAAAGATCTTCTACTATATAACAGTCGGGGGCTAGGTAAGATACAAATTCACAAGTCGACCGGATAAATAAAAGAATTTTTTCCTCGTTGATAAGAGAAAGGTAAGTCTTTACATTGTATGCATGTTTTCTCTTATTTGCATTTATAAACTACTAGAGAATGCCTAGTTAACTACTGCTAGATGAAGATCCGATTTCCATCTCTTCTGCAACCTTTTCGCCTAGAGGTTTCATCTCTGCGAGGATCTAATTTGCCTCTGCGGGTAAGTAATTGAAATCCTCTTCGACGGCTTGAAGGTTAGTTGATGGGTCGGAAGTTTTCAGTTTTGCCAAAGTAAGACTGACTCCACAAGCAATAGACTCCTTAACGGAGTGGGCATAATTCTCCCTAGTAGTCTTGAGCAAAACCTTGAGCTCTTCCAACAAAGAGCCTAGGTAGTTGACCTTCTCCATTGGGTCGCTCAAGGAGAGCAAGCTTGATCCCGCGCCCATATCAAAAATCATTTTGTTTAGCATGGTGATCTTCTCGTCCAGACTGAGCACGAGAGCTGCTCCCTTGTCTTGCTCAAATTCCAGAGCTTTTTTCGCTCTGGTCAATGCTTGTTCTTGTTCTGCATAGACAAGGCAAGTATTAAGTAAAAAGTCGAAAGACGTACTAAGTCAAGCCTATGACTAGTTACCTTCGGCTTTCTTCTTGGATTCACCCAAAAGTTTTTTATTCCTGGTCGTCAAGTCTTCGATCGACCGGTTTTTCGCTTGAAGTTCTTCTTCAAGCTTTATTCTTCTGGATCTTTCAGCCAAAGCTTCTTCTTTTATTTTCTTTAAATCTGTCAAAATTTTGATAGAAGAGAATATTTAAGGAGAAAAGCTAAGTTTTAGACAGAAACTAAGAAGAGAGTCCTTACTCTCTACTTCGGAGTGTTTTTCCTCCAATATCCTGACTCGCTCGGTTAGTCCTCCGACCGTAGCGAGGTTTTCGATCATATGCTACACAAGTAGCATTTCTTTCATAAATTTTCTTGTAAACTTCAAGGAAAATTATGGAAAAGATTGAAGACACTTACCCGAATTACGGCATCATTGTAATCGGTAAAGATTTTATCGGGCTCCGCCTGCGCTAGGCGATCCGATATTCTCTCCCAGTAATTCTCAAGCTCCTTGCTCACGATAAATCGAGGAAAGAAAGGGAACTTGTTACACTGGGAGGAGGTACCTTCGGGAATTGGAACCTGTGGAAGATCTGCAGAAGTTTCTACCTCTGCTGATGGCATATCTACCATCAAAGGATCTAGCTCAGGTTCTGGTACCAAAGTTGGCTCGGGGGCTTTCCCAACCATTTCCTCCTCTGGGTTAATTGCCTGAGGAAAGCCTTGGTCGGAACTACCCTCGACCACTTTGTCTGCTGGGTTCGACTGGTCGGAAGCGACCGGAACTTCAGCAGATCTGGACAAGAGAAAGCAAAAAGGGTTCAAGTTCATCAGGGACTACGAGGTATGTTTTCATATGATTATTTAATTAAACATACCTGGTTGTCTTTTTTGTCTTAACCTTGTAGCGCGCCGGCTTGAAGTCCGTTGCGCTCACTTTTCTTTTCTTCTCAACAGGTTTCACCAGTTCAGAACTGGTAGGTACGGTTGCAACCTCTACACTCCCGATCAAGAGATCGGAAGCAATGTTCTCGACTATCTGGTCGAGAGCAAGGTCCCTGATCCCTGGATCAGAAAGTGTAATCTCACTAGTCTCTGGAACAGCTGTCTCATAGACAACTATACGAGACTCAATGATTACCGCCTGGATTAACAAACAAAGATTATCAGGTGAAGAATATACTTCATCTTGCAGAAGTTATTCCTTTCAGTTACTTACATCAGCGCGATCACTGCCCTCAGTGATCATAAGACCGGTCGGATCATCAAGGGGCACACATGTCTCCGTGGCCTCATCGATCTTGAGTCCGACCGACTGTATACAAAAAGGAAGGTCAAGTAAATAATCGGAAATAACCAAAAGAGATGAAAAGGAGTTAATACACTTACTCTAAGTCTTTCAGCCCTCTCCTCAGCACTAGCAAGTGCTAGGATTAGGGCAAAGCTAGCCTTGCCATCGGGTTCGCCAGCACAGATCATCTTGATCCTGTTTCTGACGTCTTCGGAAGACAAGACTACGAATGCAAACGAAAGACTTTAGTTTTGCGAAAATAACCAACTCGCAAGATAATCTGGTCGGGATTCTTTGAAAAACTACCTAGATCAGAATCCTTGGTGGCGTCATCGCCGCCGATGAACCAGAGCATCGAGCGTGCCCTGGTCTTCAAGGGACTAATCCTCCTCATGGAAAAGTCCCTTACGACATGCCAGGAGGTTAAACCCCTGACACTTAGGAGGTGGATGGCCTCAACCCATCTCCCGACATTTCCCTCCTTCTTCGAGGAGGAACGCCAACACGAGTTCTCGACCGCCTTCTTACCGCTGTAATACAGGCCATCTTCTCGTGTAACCCTCATGTAAAACCAGCTTCTCTTCCATGACGACCAAGAAGACTTCGAGTACATACGGATGTACTCGTCGACCTTGCCGTCATGAAGCCTTAGGGTACATTCCCCAGGGGTGCTGGTCGTTTTCTTCGTGTTCGCCATCCGGTAGTAATACTTGAAGAGTTCCATCGTCGGTGGAATCCCCAAGTATGCTTCGCAGAGGTAGACGAAGATGCTGAGATTTGCAATGGCGTTGGGAGCCAGGCTGATCAACTCCACCTCATAGAACTCCAGCACTTGGGAGAGAAAAGAATGTGCCGGAAGCTCGAGCCCGCACTCAACATACGCGAGGAACACCGGGATCTCTCCCTCCTCGCCGCTTGGGCAGTGCTCCCCAAAAGCCGATCTCCAAGAGATCAGATTCCTGTCGGGTAGCAACCCAATCTTCTCAAAACTCTCCAATTTTCTTTCGCTTAGATCGGAGATCGACCAGTTTGTGATGAGATCCGACATGGTGCTTCCCTTTTTGGGTGAAGAACTCAAGGAAGATTTTCTTGGAGATAAAGGCGTAAGGTTTAAAGCACCCAACCGAGGTCGTTTTATAGTCACTTTACTGTAACCGACCCCGAGAGAAGTCCAACGGGCAAATCCCTTTTCGCCTGGCGGACATAAATGCTTTTTCGCTTTTCCCAAAGCAGTCTCTCAACTTTAAAAATGAATGCAGACCGCCTCGAGTCTCACGGCATTTAATGAGGGGTCTGCCCGATATGATTGCATCGGAGAACGTGTCCGCACGACCAACATTCATTTAAAAGTTCGGGGGCTAGCTGACGAGGATTAAAATATTCATATATTATCTTAATACATAAAAAAGGCCATACGTCTTCGTGGTCGTAACTTCTAAGACCACCGACCTAACTGATCGTAGGTGCTACAGAAGTCATATAATAAATACCCTGGTCGGACAAGGTCCCAAACCTAGTCCACGATTAGGTAAGTGCTCGTAAAGCTATGAATAGGCGTCTGAGTCAAGTCTCGACCACGCCACTCACTGTGTGATGAATGAAACACGTGTTTCATATTCCGCATAATACAACACTATCCCGGTTGATGGTTTAACGTCTCCTAAACCATTAACCGTATAGCGGTTGACACCTTCACCAACCGCCCTTGCAGTTGGTGAAATGATCAAACTGCCGCCTCTTTCCGACCAGACGTGTCACTTCCCAACGGACGTCTCCTCATGATATAACTGCCACCGCTTCATCAAGTACTTAAGGAGGACCACAGAAGGCGGAAAGGGGACCAAGCAACAACATCACTGCAAGAACAACACCGAGCAAGACATAGCAAAGCATTGTGTTTTCATTGTGATTAGATACTCTCAGTGTTTGTAACAGTGAGTTCATAGCAATAAAGAGCAAGCCCGTTCCACTCCCAGGAGATACACACATTTTCCTCTTTTCCTTTATATATTCATAAGATCGGCGATTTGATGGTCGACACTAATTTTTTGTTCACTCTAAGTGGCAAAGTACGGAGGCACACTACTATTGAATAACTACTAGGGACTAGGGAGGGCATAGATTGATCTATTAGTTAATATTTCCAAATTAACAAGCTTTATTATTTTCCAACTAATCTACTTGGCCTGACAAAGTGTTGATAATTAACAATTAATCAATGTGGATCGATCGAACAGCTAGGGCCGGAAGCCCTAGAGCGAGAGTTCTCGCGGATCCCGATGGGGCGGAGTGGCGAGCCGGTGGAGATCGCGTCGGTGGTGTCATTTCTCTGCATGCGGCGGCTTCGCCACACCGGCCAGTCATTTGCATCGACGGCGGCGAACCATTACTATTTAATTAGCAACTAGTACAACTATCGTGTGTGTGAATGTTTTGTTTCAAAATAAAGTACTCGACAATGAGGACCTGCCTATCGTGTGTATAGTGTGTATGTCTGTAGTGTGTGTGAATTTCCTACGTCACCGGCCAGGTCATTCCGATCGGTCTTTGCAAATAAAGCAACTAATGAGGACCTGCCTGTAGTGTGTATGAATGTTTTGTTTCAAAATCCTAGGCCTAATTTCAATCCCAACAAAGTTCCAATTAATAATGTGAAAATGGCGCTGTCTTATGCGAAATTCTTGTATTCCAAACAAACAAAGCTAAGTAAGGCAAGTGCGCGACAACTGTATACAATAGTGAACAATTGAGTAAATGTGTAAATAAGAAACGGAATGAAACAGAGCATAGCTGTTTGTGTCTAAAACTCTAAACAGCCATAGCAACAACATCTTTTTACTCTTCCCCCAGCTGCGGCACCAAGCAAACCAGTGGGGGAAACAGTAAAAAGACATTGCAGTTTTAAAGCCTGCTACAAATTAATTAAACTCAAATTTAAACCTCCAGAATACAACTTTAAGCAAACATGAAACACAACACGCTAGCTGCATCGGCCAATTGTATCTTCTCCGCCGGCCAGTGAGTAGACGTCCAGCTTCAGCAACGGCTTCTTCGTCGATCCTGGCCTGTCCCTCCCATCTCCATTGCTCGTTGCATGCAAACGAAGAGCACTTCTCTCTAGCTGACGGTCACTTCAACTCGTGAATTAATTAATCATCGTGATCATCATGCGAATGCTCTGACGACGTCGGAGCACAAGATTGCTGGGTGCAACGCCTCACGGTGCTCGCATGCAGAACCGCCTGCATGCCGATCGATCCAGTAAATAGTAGTAGAAAAGATGAAGAGATTCATGCAGATTAAAACGTGTACGTACCAAGTAGACGTCCTGGAACATGGCCCGGTCGATGGTCTCCAGGGATGCGTCGCGAAAGACCGCCGTGGTGTGGTCGCCGGTGCTCGTCTCCGGCGAGGCCGCGTCCAGGAACATGAGCGGCAGGTCGTGCTTCACTTTGGACCAGTATGCCAGCCGCTCCTCGATCTTGTCGAACTCCGCACACTTGCGCTTCGTACCGGCAATACTCCCCTTCCCGTGCCGATCGCCGGCTGCGATGGCGCAAGCATTGTGCTCCACCGCCGCCACCTTCGCCGCATTGTTGCACGACGACGGTGGCGAGGCACTCGCGGCCGCGGTGTGCAGCTGCAGCTTGTGGCGCGTGAGCCACGAGAGCATGTAGGACAGCCCGGAGCACCTGAGCAGGCTGGCCTCATGTCCTCCATCTCTACGTGACGAGGATCTAGAAATCCTAATTTAAATATTTATCTGTAATCTTTATTATGAATAATGATGTTATTGTATGACTCTTGAGTATACCCTTTAATGTTTATAAGGGAGAAGCTGGAGTCGTAAGATATTCTACGACTACCTCACGATCGTAAGTTATTCTACGATCACCTTATGGTCGTAAGTTCTTCTACGATCAGGTCAGTTACGGTCACCCCATAGTCGTAAGTTCTTCTACGACTAACATATGATCGTAAGTTCTTCTACGATCACCTCATGGTCGTAAGTCCTACGACTAAGTCAGTTACGATCACCCTATAATCTATCGAGCTTACAGACAAGTAGGCTCAATTGATTAGGGTATCTAAACAGTCAGTATACGCTATTATTCTATGAAATAACTGCACAATTAATCTCTCTGTCCTAGTGATAACTGTCTGGCGACGTGGGAACGTAACTTCTCCAACAATAATCTCTGGTAACTACACCATCATCTGAAACATTGATACACCCTTTGGAATGGAGAAATTATCGCCCACTTTGAGCATACTATAAAAGAATGAATCACCAGACGGCGGGGAGATGGTGAAAGAAAGATACAATCAAGAGCTTAAGACACTGCATTTCAGTCTTTCTCTTGATCTGTAACCAGCATACTCAATATAGCCACACAGGAGTAGGGTTGTTATTATCTCCGGAGAAGGCTTGAACCTGTATAAAAATCTCTGTGTCATTCTCTCTGAGTGATTTGAGTCTTTGAGACCCTCCCAATCAAACAATCATTACGTAAGTTTGGTTCTAAAACACAAACAAGGTGTTTTAGTGTTTTGTGAAGCAGGGTCTAAGTGCAACAAGGGCTATGCGTTTATCAACATGATGACGACGATGGCAGCGCGTCGGCTCCACACCTTCCTCTAGGGCCATCGCTGGGAGGCTGCGGGATATAGAATAGATAGAATGCAAGAAAGACAGACATTTGGCCGGTATGAGACAGCAAAAGTTTAATCTAATCAGCAGGAGCCGGTTAGACAGCCAACCACATGCTCCTCCGTCTGCCGACTACTAATTCGTTGCGACGGTCTCTACTCTATAATTTTTCATCGTAAACGTACTAATTGCATGAAAAAAAATACACGAGTCTTCATCTCGGGGAATTTGCATCAGGACCAAACTTGACCCAGTTTTGAGTGTTCGATTCCGAAATTGGCGGCCCGATGACCCTTGATACGTCACCATCACATGCATCAAGGTTCGGGCTATTGTTAAACTCTCAAACTCCACTGATTAATTGTGTTCTAGTGGAGCTCACACCATGAAAGGTTTCTCACGTGGAATCGCTCTCAAGTCTCTAAGGAATCGCCGACACTAATGCCTGATCTATTGTAGTATCAGAAATACTACTAATTACCCATTTTAAGAGTATAGATTATGCTCATGACATTGATAGGCGTCACTGACGGCTAAGAGAAAGATTGGTCGCAGATTCCTCACTCGATGTTAGTGAGAGACAGAGAGGGCCATGCCACAATCATACTGGACTTTGAATTTTAAACCGTGAATAGCAATGTTCATTATGCTTATCAGTTTGAGCAGTTGTGCTAATCATTCAAAAACCCAATCAAATCTAGACAGAAAAAGAATTATGTGTACTGGCTGGTGAGGCTGCACATGGGTTCCAACTGTTCCATGACGAGATGGTGAAGTGCAGCAACAAGCCACCGGGCATCACCGCGCCAGCTTGGGATGCGTGACGAGGTGGCGGATCGGTACTCTCTGGAGTGGATGAGGTTACGTTACCCATACAGGAGCCATTCGTATCACCGAAGAACTAGTTTGGAGAAGAAGAAAAAAAAATCGCTACCAGAGGAATGAACCAGCTTGCAAGGAGCCTAGCTACCCAGTGGGCCCATCACCAGATTCGAGTGAACTGCGTCGCACCAGGCGTCATCACGACCGACAAGATCAAAGACGTACGTTTTACGTGAGATCGATCACACCGTGATCGACTCAAATATTGTCCATTTCCATCTTTCTCCCATTCCATTATTTATTTCCACTCTAGCTAATCTCTTCTTCTTCTTTTTTAAGAAATAGCCAATCTCTTAATTCTCTGCAACAAATTCACGAACTTCCATTATATTTTCCGTATCAATCTGGATCGAACAGATAGAACCGGAGGTCCTTGAACAGGAGCTCTCACAGATCCCAATGCGGTAGAGTGATAGGCCAGTTGAGGTCGCGTTGTTCCTCTCGTTACTGCAGAAAATATCATTATAAACGGCTCGGAAACGTCATTGCAAAACGGTTTCCTGAACCGTCTATCTTTATGGGTTAGTAATAACATAAGGTTACCAAAGACGATTTTTCAACCGTCTATAATAACTTTTATCACAAACGGTTTGTAACTCAGGACCGTCTGTGATAGTCAATTATCACAGACGGCTCGTAGCAAAAACCGTATGTGATAATTGATTATCACAGACGGTTTTTTGCTATGAACCATCTGTGAAGGATATATGCAAGATAAAAAAATAGTGCGGCCGCACCACAAAGTGCCCCCTCACCACTGGCTGCAGCCTGGACGCCATCGGTATGGTGTCCATTGCGTTCCGCAACGTCAGCTGCCCACTCGTCAACCTCCCCGGTTCCAAATTGAAAGCATACAAGAATGATTGGAAAACTTTTTAATCCGGTTTGAAAGCTTTGAATTCGACCTGTAGTTGTTAAAATCAAAGTTGAAATTAGGCGAATTTTCCAAGTTGAAAGTTTCTTCGTTAATGGAAAGTTGAATTTGTGGAGTACAAGGTTGAATGGAATCACTGGTTACTCACGTTTTAGCATTCTTTGTCCTAAACAGCAAGAGGCTTGGGTGTCATCAACAGTCTAGATCAGGATTAAACCCTACTGCTCAAACATATTAGTAAGTTCTTCGATAGGCATAAATCTTATTTGGGTCCATCTTACTTGACAAGCCTTAATACTCAGTCATTTATTTCAGTTCAGTACCATCTCCTCGGTCTAAATCAACCGAAGAAAATGGGTATACAGATTTTCATTTCATTTGTAGAATTGGCACATAGTCTGACTCTATTATGCACTAAGACGTATGCAGAGTTGGATTCTATATGTTTTACTAACTATTCTTGATTTGCAAAGTATGATGATCTTTCTAGGTTTATGGTGCATAGCATGTTGGCGTCATTCACAGCTGGCTGGCAGAGCAATGATTTGCATCCGCTGGTTATTGAGAGATATGAGGTTGTGACTCTCCATTCTGGCATTGTATCATTTTACTTCTCATGAAATGTAGCATTGGATTTTATTTATTGGACAGATCAGCACTCTGTAGTTCAAAAGCCTCTTCCTTGGTGTGCTTGTGATATGAAATTGCTAATGGATTAGTAGTTTGTTGGGACTTAATTCATTATTTGCATGTTGGGATTATATTTCTTTGTTTTCTTTTGGTGGATAATTGTCCTAAGGGTCTAGGACTAAAGCTGAGATTGAAACATGTAACATGAGATCAAGTAGCTGGAATATTGTGCGCCTGAAGCTAGATAGCATGTTAAGAGTTTTGTTTAAGTGCTTTGTTTAGAAACACATTATCTATTTTGTTGAGTGACCTGGTTTATACACATACATATTAGGTCTCTGAGAGAGGTAAAAGAATCATTGCTCTAATTTTTTAATGGGAAAACTGTTGGCTCTTAATGTGAAGTAAATGGTTAAATGCGATTTTCTTCCTTTTATTGTTACAGAAGTAAATTCATGAATAATCATTATCTATCATGAGCTGAAAGTTACCCAGAATAGACGGAAATTTGAACCTTTTACACTATTTTAAAGATAAACTCCTCAGTGATACAGAATTTGGTCTAGAATAATGTCATCTCATGTTGCATTTTGCTAAATTAGGCCATGCCACTTAATTGATAGAATTCTCATTTTATTAGTGTGACATGTTGTATGAGCTAATTTTTTACTACTAATTGCATCCATGGCTCCACTAAAAAAATTACAGCCATGGTCTCAAATTAGTTTATACATTAGATCCTAGATGGATTGGTTTGCCGATATGGAAACGTGTTAGTCTAACCTTGTTAGGCTCGGTTAGGTGTCTATTATTGTTTTAAAATGCTTGTTTTGCTAACCAAGATAACCATCATGATGTACATAATTCCTGCATTGTGCAGAGAGCTCCCCCGCATGAACTCAGTCACTGGAAGCCTGGAACGGTCACAATTTGAGGGATTATGGCCACCTCTTTCTCATCTCTCCGCGGTTCCTCACGATACGGATGATTGAACCCTCCTAGGTCCCCCATCACTCTTCACCTTCATGGCTTCATCCATATCTTTTATTTACCTAATCTTTATGTTTCATTCGAAAGCCTTAGTTTGTTTTGTAAAATCGTAAGTACTAGATAATTTTTTTCTTTGTGAGATATTTGTTCATTGAAGAAAATTTTATTGCTTGAGTAAAAAATTTTGGTGATCATATTGATGCCTAAGCTCGGGTCAAAGAAGGGAGAATATGGGCTGTTTTGAAACATTTAGTGTCCGGTATAAAATGTAAAGTTCAATTTTTTATAGCCAAGGTGTGCAACACATATCAGAGATTCATCATCTTGGTGCTTATTGTCAGTTTATATGCAAAGTGACTGTTCGTTCATTTTGGGTAGCAGTAGTAGCAGGTGTTGTAATAGTTGGAGTTAATGTTTTTATTTATTCGTGTGTGAAAGAAAATTGATATTTATTATTCGGTTTAGGACCCGTATGTTGATATGTATCACTGTCTTTTGGGATTCCGTTGCAACGCACGAGCATCCTACTAGTTATTGATAAAGCAGGAGAAAACAAAATAAAAAAGATACACTGCAACTCGACACGTCTCGCAACACTCTAACATTAGAGCTAAAGACACCAACTAGTAAAGTCTAATTACGCTTTAGCAGACCAAAGACCCTTGACATATACACACATCATGACTAAGGCAACTCTTGATAACATATACAGTTATATATTATATAAGTTGAAAAGTTGAGCGTGTTACAGTCTCCTCCCAAAGCAGATAGAGAAAGGTAGGACTCGAACTGAGCCATTGCAGTGACTACTATATGCTTGTCTATCGGCGGTTTAATTCTAGGAGAAAATGGAAGGGGGGAAATTAGATAAAGCAACCTTGGATAGCTCCCGCGCTTTCGGCTAAAATGCCTGCTTGCCACGTGCACTTGTGATTTCTACGGCACCTGTTGGGACGACTTCCGTGTGGCCCTTTTCTTCTCGCCGTACGTGTGGACGGTACCGATCGGCTTCAACGTGTACATCGGCGAACAGGGTGGAGTACCGTACGTGTGTACAGTATCAACACATAGTGCATAACATCGATGATTTTTTAGCACAGCATGAGCACTATTTTTATCATTCATTAACTAAAGAGATATTTTTGTTATTTTACCGTGAAATAATATCATTTAGCCAAAAGATTAAATTCCCAAATATTATATCATGCGTAAATATCAGAGCTTGGATATCCTAGCTAGCTAGTTCTTTCACATAAAAGACGCACGCGGGGGGAGAGAGAGAGAGATGACGGCTGCCGGCGGGAGTAGGGAGGAGAGGTGGAGCCTGGCCGGCACGACGGCGCTCGTCACCGGCGGCAGTAAAGGAATCGGGTATGCACGCGCGTGTCTTGATTTTACGAGTGTTAATGTACTCGGTGTATACAAAAATATATGTGTAAGCAAGCTCATGCACGATGCGTAGGCATGCGATCGTGGAGGAGCTTGCCGGGTTCGGGGCACGGGTGCACACGTGCTCCCGTAACGCGGCGGAGCTGGAGGAGTGCCGCCGGCGGTGGGCGGAGAAGAAGCTGCAGGTCACCGTCTCCGTCTGCGACGTCTCCGTGCGCGCCGAGAGGGAGAAGCTCGTGGAGACGGTCAAGGAATCTTTCCACGGCAAGCTCGACATACTAGTGAGCTCTAGCAAAATTAACCATACAATTACTCCATCAAGATCTACGGTCAATTAGATTGCCCTCTTATGAGCATAATGCTGCGCCGAGCCTGCTGTTGTCCCAATCAGATGGTTCCTAACTCCATCAAGTTCTCACGCGTGATGATTCCTATAAACGCAAATAACTACTGAATTAATCACTGTGTGTAGGTGAACAACGTGGCACAATTGTTCCCCAAGGCGGCCGCGGAGTACACGTCGGAGGAGTATTCGCATATCATGGCGACCAATTTGGAGTCGAGCTTCCACTTCAGCCAGCTAGCTCGCCCTGTCCTCCTCAACGCCTCCATCGCCGGAGGAGGCAGCGTCGTCAACATCTCCTCCATTGGAGGCTCAATTGCCTACCCTGGTCTCGCGCTTTATGGTATCACAAAAGGTACATATGTACCTGCAAAATTATATATGTGCAGCTAGCATACTCATATTGGTGTATATACAGTGGTAACTTCCTCTCCTTTTTTTTCTTCTTCTTCTCCTCCGTATGAATTTCTTCTTCTCCTCCGTAAGAATTATAGCTACGAGTTTTTTTTACAGTACACACTCAATTCAATATGGCCCGGTCGATTCTTTTTACCCAATGATTCAAATTAATTATAATTTAGTTATACTATACCTGACAGTATATATAGTAGAATTCCGATGAAGTAGAATTGAAATTGCATATGTGGGGTCGCATAACTCAAGAGTAATATTTTAAACTATAGTTAAAAAGTCCATAATACCCTCACAAATAAAATTATAAATACAAAGAAAAGTATGTTATATCTTTAACAAATAAATGATAAAAATTAATTTATCCTATCATCGTATACTACTAGCAAAGTATACAATAAAATTTCTCTTATAGTTATAGCTTTAGTCGTGAGAACTTGAAGGCGTTATTTGGAATATATGATTTTTAGGTACCAACCCAACAAAGAAAGGGTCTCTAGAATTCATGTCGAGAGTTCCAAATTAAGTTCAAATTGAGGCATAAAAAGGGTGTTTTTTTGGGTTCTTGATATGTGTTGGCGTGCAGGAGGAATGAACCAGCTGACAAGGAGTCTGGCCACCGAGTGGGCCAACGACAAGATTCGAGTGAATTGCGTCGCCCCAGGCATCATCACGACTGACATGAGCAAAAAAGTAACGCACTGAGACCACATGACCCGTTTGTCTTTTTCCTTCAATTATTTCCACTCTAGAGAGCGATAGCTCTTGTGTGCTTTCACTAATCCACTACACTCTAATGCTTTCTCCAAATGTAAGAAAGCATAAACACTAGAACAGATTTGAGGGTCGTATTTATATCACTCATCACAACTCCACAATTGACAGCTAGCATTGCTTTGTAATTAGTGTGATTTAATTCGGTTTTGCTATTTGTAAGCTGCCTAATTTTTTTGTTCACTCTAAGTCGATTCTTGTAGTCTTCGGATATATCTGATTTCGATCAAATGTTTCAAAAATTGACTCAAGTAAACATAAGTCACCTTGGAAATATACAACCCCGATATGATTTTTGGCAAAGTATGGAGGCACTATTGTTGAATAACTACTAGGGACTAGGGAGAGCACAGATTGATCTATTAGTTAATATTTCCAATTAACCAGCTTTATTATTTTCCCAAATAAATCTACTTGGCCTGACAAATTGTTGATAATTAACAATTAATCAATGTGGATCGATCGAACAGATAGAGCCGGATGCCCTGGAGCAAGAGTTCTCGCGGATCCCGATGCGGCGGAGCGGCGAGCCGGTGGAGGTCGCGTCGGTGGTGTCGTTTCTCTGTATGCCGGCGGCTTCCTACATCACCGGCCAGGTCATTTGCATCGACGGCGGCCGAACCATTACTGGTTAATTAGCAACTAATACAACTACGTATTGTCCCTTTCAAAAATACTTGTTGTCCGATCGGTCTTTGCAAATAAAGTAATTAACGAGGACCTGCCAATAGTGTGTATGAATGTTTTGTTTAGTGCTGTCTTACGCGAAATTCTTGTATTCGAAACAAAAAGCTAAGAAGGTAAGTGACGATTATTAAAATCTATATGTATTACTTTAATATTAAAAAAAAAGGTCGTATGTGTTTGTGGTCGTAACCTTTGAGACTAACGATCTTACTGATCGTAAAGACTCCAGAGATTACATAATAAATACTCTGATCGAACAAGGTCTTGCACCTAGTCCCCGATCAGATAACTGCTCATAAAGCTATGAACTAATATCTGGATCCAAATCAAAGTATATCTTTTTACCGTGTGATGAATGGAACACGTGTTGTATACTGCATACCACACGACGTTACATAATCCTAATACATTGACTAATGGTTGAATGTCTCACCGATATTTAACCGCACAGCGGTTGATACTCTGACCAGACGCAACGCTTCGCACAGGCGTCTTCTCCAGAAACAACTGCCACATCTTCGGAAGCTATTTAAAGATGGAGTATGGAAGGAGGAAAAAAGCGAGACAGACAATAAGACTCTGAAAGGCAAAGAAGACAAGAGCATGGCCAACATCATACTCATTGTAATTAGGATTAATCATTTGTTTGATAGTAGGCATTCCTTGTAAACAGTCAGTTCATAGTAATAAAGAGCGACCACATTCTCTTCCAGGAGATATACATCATTTTCCTCTATTTTTATATATTTTCATAAGATCGGCGATTTGATCGTCGACAGCTGGCGCCGTCTGTGGGGAACAAGTTGCAAATTTACTGAAGAAATTATTCGCTCATCAAATCCTCACCCGTTCCTCATAATCGCTCATGCAACTATGGCATGAAGTTGGGACGAGGAGAACTGGTTCGACTTAGACAACTACTGCAACCTGGACATGGAGGAATGCATCCGCGCCATGGATGAGAACGGTATGTCGTCATCATCCTTCTTCGCAGATTCGCATGTCCCGGACATCATTAAAATCGAATAGATGGATGAAGATGCACCACCACAACAAGTGGTGCTTCCAGAGGGACATGTCATTCCGACCAGTTCGGAATGTCCAAAGATCTCTCCAAACCTGGTCCTTCCGACTGGCGAAAAAGGTGACAAAACTTCAGCCCTGCAATACAAGAATCAGTATATTCTCGATATGATCATGACTGGCAGGGATTCACCAACAGCTTCTGGAAATTCCAGGAGTCAACCAACATCTGGTAACGGTGTCGATGAAACCCCTACTAGCTATAGGCCAAGTGAGGATGATAAAACTCAGCATACGATATGCTATTTGCCGGATCAGGTTGAGTCCGCCCCAAAGGCCTCAGGAGGTGCTAATTTCCGACCGATCTCCATCGAGGAAACTTCTGGTAGAGGCACTGGAGGGCTCTCCACTGGTTACAGTGGAAGCTCTTCGGAAGATCGCTGCTGGAAGTACGAGGTCAATGCGATCAAAAATACATATCAAAATATCGTGTACGGTCCTGCATACACTACCTCGCCACCACATATTGATGGAAATGGCAAGGGCAATCAAGCACCAAATGCCAGAGGTAACAGAACTGATAGACGTCTATCAGTTAATTCGTTTGGTTCTGCCCCACCTAGATTAATGGGTCGGACAGGACCACACACAAGGTCGGGGGAAGGTTCAGATCTACGAAGGCCTACACCTACTATGAATCCTCCAAGACCTTCAATGACGGTACAGAATCTGCAGCGTGTTCAAAGTATTTTAAATAACACTGACTCTGCTCTAGCTGATGCTCCAGGTTTTGTCCAACTTGTAGATCAGGCATCAGAGATCCTCCAGCAAACCATGCAGCGTACGAAAGCGTACCGGTAACAAAGGAGTTCACGAAGTCAAACTATGACTTCATCCCAACGTTCCTCCCTCAGTAAGGGGCAGCATGGTCGAGTTGGGGATCAGTCGATACCAAGACCTCCTCGACGATTCCGACCAAGGAGTCACGAGGGAAGAAGGCTATTTCAAATAGCCGATCCTTCTCCTCGACGAGAGGATCAATCGCTTGGCCCTGGTGATCTCCGACATCGTCTAGGCCAAGCAGGTGGTCGGAGGCGTCATCCTAACGTCCACGACCGAATCCGAACACCGGAGCCCCAGTATTCTAATTTGAAAAACTAATCTCCGACCGATTACAATCCGGCACCCTTCCAAAGAAGGCGCCATGAATCAATCACAGGATGTCGAGCTTTCTCTGCAGGGCTCCAAGCTGTGCGCTGGCCCAACAGGTTCCGACCAGCCAACATAGACAAGTTCAATAGGACCCATAACCCGTTAGAATTTCTCCAAATCTATACTACCGCCATCAGAGCTGCTGGTGGTGACGAAAATGTGATGGCAAATTATCTATATACGGTACTTGAAGGGTCTGCCCGGTCATGGTTGCTCAACCAACCGGTCGGATCAATCTATACTTGGGAGCAACTTTGCGACCTCCTGATTATAAATTTCCAGGGTACGTACGACCGCCCTGGAAAGGAGGATGACCTTCGTCGAATCATGCAAGAACCTAATGAGACTCTTCGTCAATACATCAAAAGGTTCAGAGGTTCGTAATTCAATTCCAGATGTCGCAGAATCTTCTGTTATTCAAGCTTGCAAGGTAGGTCTAAGGAATCGACGATTTACGGAGGACATCACGATTTATCCTCCACAGACGACTGTCGAGCTTTTCGATATGGCCGACAAATACGTAGCCGCTAGCAAAGCAGTTGAATGGAGCGAGGCCATTGATCGGAATGATAAAAGCCCTCGACCTGGCTTGAAAAAGTTAGAAAAGAGACACAAGAAGGCTCTCAAGAAGAAGAAATACCGCAAGCCCGGTGATAAAAAAAGTCCTTGCGGTTCCTGACAAGTTTACCAAGGGTAAGAAAGATTACACCGGTCGAGGCAAAGCAAAAATTCCGACCGATGGATATAAAAAGAACAAGAAGTGGTGTCCACTTCACCAGCAGGCAGGGCATGACTTACGCACCTGCCAAGTCTGGCAAAAGAAACTTAAGGATTACCATGCAGGTAAAGGCCCACTCCCCTCAATGCAAGAACTCGGGGAAGTAAGTTCCAAGAAGGACAAGGATGGTGATGACAAGATGGAGTACCAGGAGCCTCAACATATGGTCAACATGATCTTCGGAGGATCCTCCTAGTATGATTCACGACGTCACCTAAAGGCCGTGGAGCGAGAGGTCAACCTTGCAGAGTCCCCGATCGCCATCAAGCCATTAAGGTGGTTAGAAACAGTAATCTCCTTCCGCAAAGAAGACTACCCCATCCCGTCGGCTCGACCAGGTAGGTTCCCTATTATAGTTGAGCCTACTATTAACAATTGCAAAGTTAATCGAGTCTTAATAGATGGAGGTAGTTCTTTAAATATTTTATTTGCGGGAGCATTAGAGGAAATGCAGGTTCCCGGATCTAAGGTAAAACCAATGAAGTATGCTTTCCACGGCATAGTCCCTGGTTCTACCGCAAAACCGATAGGGCAGGTCTCCTTACCGGTTACGTTCGGAAGGCCTGACAACTTCCGAACAGAGAAGGTTTCATTTCATGTGGTTGATTTCGAAACTGCATATAATGGAATCCTTAGTCGTTCAGCTCTAGCAAAGTTCCTAATAGCCACGTATTACGGTCATCAGAGCCTAAAGATGTCAGGGCCAAAAGGAGTGATCATGGTTCAATGAGATCAAAAAATGGCTTATGCATGCGATCGGAAGTCTTTTGAACTGGTCGATGAACTCTCGACTAGAAGAACTGACTCATCTGCAATGCAGGTCAAACACTCCAGACCAAAAATGACACCAAAACCATCCGACCAGACAAAAGAGGTACCACTCGACAAAGACATTTCTCTAGAGAATGCCAAATCGCCACATGGGTCAGAAAACACTGACGTGTTTATCCCAAAAGTGCTGGTCAGAGAAGGGCTCAACCTCAAATAGGAAGAGTCGCTTGTCTCCTTCCTCCGAGCAAAACATGACGTATTCGCCTAGCAGACGTCCGATATGCCCAGAGTCCCCTGGGAGGTGATCGAGCACAGGCTAGCTCTCCAGCCAGACAAAAAACCGGTCAAGCAGAAGCTAAGGCGTTTTGCACCTGATCGGAAAGAAGCAATCCAGTTGGAGATCGACAAGCTTCTCAAGGCTAGGTTTATTCGTGAAGTTAACTACCCTCAGTGGCTCGCTAACCCTGTAATGGTTAGAAAGAGTAATAGGAAGTGGCGAATGTGTATTGATTTCATAGATCTTAATAAAACTTATCCGAAGGATTATTTTTCCCTTCCCCGCATTGACCAACTTGTAGACTCTACCTCCGGGTGTGAGTTATTAAGTATTTTAGATGCGTATTCAAGGTACCACTAGATTAGACGGTGAGTGGACAATGTACTTTGACGATTCCTTGATGCTCAAAGGATCGGGGGCTAGAGTCGTCTTGATATTCCCTACTGGCGAACACATCAAGTACACCATCTAATTTAACTTTCCTGCTACGAACAATGTAGCAAAATACAAAGATTTACTGGTAGGACTTCGAGCAGCTCGTTCGCTTGGGATTCGCAAATTACTAGTGAAAGGCGATTCTCAACTAGTAGCGAATCAAGTGGGGAAAGATTATCAATGCTCAAGTACCAAGATGTCATCTTATATGGCGGAAGTACGAAAACTCGAAAAGCACTTCTTCGGTTTCCAGATCCAACATATTCCTAGAAAGAAAAACTTTCTGGCAGACCAGTTGGCACGGATGGCCTCCACCAGGTCCACCGTCCCGCCTGGAGTTTTTCTCGAGAAACTCGATTCACCCTCGGTGGTCGAGCATTCCGAGGACATAAATGTTTCACATCAGGTCATACAAATCGATTCTGATAACATAGATGATCAACAGATCGGTGCCGATCAGGGTAGAGATTGGATAACATTGATCTACAATTATCTTCATCATGACAAAATTCCTGAAGATGATGTAGAGGCTGATCGTATAACGCGAAAAGCCAAATCATACACTCTAATTGAACATACCTTGTATAAACAAGGATCTCATGGAGTGTTGATGAGATGTATATCTCAATCGGATGGCATTAAGTTGCTAACCGAAATTCATGAAGGAGTCTTTGGAGCACATCATTCCTACAAAACACTGGTCGGTAAAGCCTTCAGGCAATGATACTACTGGCCAACCACCCTTCATGATGCAAAAGAGCTTGTGACGAAGTGCGTACAATATCAGTTTCATAGCCGACAAGTACATCAGCCGACACAGGCTTTGCAAACAATTCCTCTTTCTTGGCCTTTTGCAACCTGGGGACTAGACATTCTGGGACCTTTCCCAAGAGCACCCAGGGGCTTCGAATTCCTTTTCGTCGTGATGGACACGTTTACAAAATGGATCGAGGTCGAGCCAGTTGTTAAAACTACAACTGAGGCCGCTAAGATATTTCTCATAAGAAATGTGATCACATGATTTGGTGTACCCAGTTGTATAATCACAGACAACGGTACCCAGTTTTCAAGTGGTAATTTCCAGGAATTCTGCGATGAACTTGATATCAAAGTCCATTTCGCTTCTGTTGCTCACCGACAGAGCAATGGAGCGATTGAGAGTGCCAATTGTATCGTAATGCAGGAGATCAAACGCCGAGTATTCGACCAGTTGATAAAATAGTCAGGAGCTTAGGTTCAAGAACTTCCTTCTGTTCTACAGGCCGTTCGAACCACGACCAGTTGTGCGACCGGTGAAACGTCATTCTTCTTAGTTTATAGAGCTGAAGCCATGCTTCCTCCAGAACTAAAACTTGGCTCTGCTCGAACCGATTGTTTCAATGTAAATGATCAAGATGAACAACGACTTGATGAAATCAATTTCCTTGAAGAACGACGAAATCAAGCCTTAATACGTTCGGCGATCTATCAACAAGCCATGCGAAGGTACCACAGTCGTAAGGTGCAACCTCGCGGCTTAGCTGTAGGTGATCTAGTTCTCAGAAAAATTCAGAACCAAGCAAATCGCAATAAGCTTTCTCCCAAGTGGGAAGGTCCATACAATGTGGTTGAAGTCACCCGACCTGGCTCGGTATGGTTAGCCATATCTGATGGAAGGGTTTTGTCTAATTCTTGGAACATTGATCAATTGTGTAAGTTCTTTGTTTAAATTTCATTTCATTTCCATTATTTTTAATAAAGATTAGTCATTCCTTTAATTTCTCACGACGAGTGATGTTGTTTATATGTCTCTACCTATACTCTGGTCGTCTAGCGATTCATATGCTTAAGACTATGAAGATTATATTCATTCATTTTAAAATTATGTTCTACTCTCATTTGGCTACTGGTCGGGACACATAAAGCCTCCTAGTCGAAGTCTCTCCTTCTTCGCACGTGGTCCTGCCCACTGGAAGGAGCTTCCTAGCGACGGTCCTTTTCCGACGATCCTTGCTGCCATTCGAACCAGAGCAGGAGCACGTATTGCGAAATATGTGTTATTTCTTCATTTCTTAGTAGTCCTTCCGACCAGTGTTGGTTACTACATATAAATAAAACCACTTATTATTTATTGCATACTCTCTTTTTGCATATTTCCTTTCTTTCATCAAAGAAAGTTTTTTTTCTTTCGACCATATATTGTTTTAGTAGGTACTTTGGTTATGAAAAACAGATTTACAACTAGTCGAAATTTGACACTAGTTCTGACCAAAAAGGTTTCATAGTATTGCTACGATCAGTTTTTCAAACAATTAGTACGCACTTTTCTACTATAAAACAGTCGGGGCTAGGTAATATATGAATATTTCATAAGTCGACCGGATGAACAAAAGATTTCATTGATGAAAGAAAGGTAAGTTTTACATTTTCATAAATCTTACATTATAATTTCCTACTTCTAGAGACCTCCCGGCTAATCGCTGCTTGACGGAGATCCGACCTCCATTTCCTCTGCAACCTTATCTCCAAGAGGTCTTACTTCCTTGAGAAACTTGGTTGCCTCCTCAGGCAAGCAGTTGAAATACTCTTCAACGGCTTGAAGATTGGTGGAGGAGTCGGAAGCCATCAGTTTTGCCAAAGCAAAACTAACTTTGATCGCTATAGATTCCTTCATTGACCGCGAGTCATTTTTTCTAGTAGTTTTGAGCAAGCTATTGAGATCCTCCAGAAATTGTCCCAGGTAGTTCATCTTCTCCATTGGATCTCTCAAGGTAGACAAGCTCAATCCTGATCCCATATCAAAAATCATCTTATTAAGTGAAGTAATCTTTTGATCAAGATTACACACAAGTGCTACCTCCTTGTCTTGCTCAAATTTCAGAGTCTTTTTCGCTCTAGTAAGCGCTTGATTTTGTTCTACATAAGCAAAATAAGTGTTAAATAAGAATGATTAGAAGAGGCAAAATACTAAGTCAAGTCTACGACTAGTTACCTTTAATCTTCTTTTCACAAGTTTCCTAAACTTCTTTGTGCCTGGTCACCATGAATGCGATCGACCGGTCTTTAGCTTGGCATTCTTCTTCAAGCTTGGTTATTCTGTCTTCTTTAGCCACAACTTCTTTTATTTTCTCCAAATCTATCAAATATGGTAAGGGAGAATAATTAAATGGAGAAAAACAGATACATGAAGAAGAAAACAAGTTAAGTAGAAAGTTCTTACTTTCTAATTTGGAGTGTTTTTGCTCCAGGGTCTTTATTCGCTGGGTCAGTCCTCCGACCACAGCAAAGTTCTCGACCATGTGCTACATAAATATAATTCTTCCTTAAGTTTCCTATAGACTTTAAGAGAAACTAGGAAAATAGTGGCAGATACTTACCCGAATTTCCACGTTATTATATTCGACAAAAATATTATCAGGACTCGTCTTGGCTTGACGGTCCGATATTTGCCCCCAAACGGCATCAAACTTCTTATCCTCGATAAATCGAGGGAAAAAAGGTAACTTCTTAGTTTGGGAAGGATTACTTACAGGAGTCGAAACCTGTTGAGAATATTTAGGGATTTCTACCTCCGCCGACGGAGTTATTATCACCATAGGATCTGGAACAAGTTATGGCCCTAACGCATACTCGGGGGCTTCCTCGACAACTTTCTCGCAAGGAACTCTAACCTGAGGGAAGTTCTGGTCGAGGACTTCTTTGACCACTTGATCTTCCGGTATATTCTGGTCGGAAACGACTGGAACACCAGAAGATCTAAACAAAATGAAGAGAGAAAATTCAGGAGTTCAAGATCACCAACGACATTTAAGGTATGCACTCATATGACTACTTCATTTGTACATACCTAGTCGATTTTTTAGTCCAGACCTTGAAGCGCACTGGTTTAAAATCCGTAGCACTCGCCTTCCTCTTATTTTCAACCAATTTCACCAGTTCTGAACTGGTAGGGTTGATTGTACCCTTTACACTCTCTGACAAGGGATCAGGAGTAATATTCTCGACCAGCTGGTCGAGGATAACATTCCAGATCATTGGATCGGAGGGTGTAGATTCGTCTGTCTCCAAAACAGTTGCTTCAACAACAACTGGCAAGTCTTAAGCGACTACATAGGACTCAACGATTACCGCCTAGATTAACAAATAAAGTTAGTCGGGCGATGAACATGCTTCATCTAACAATAAATATTTTTCTTTTTCGGTTACCTACCTCTATGAGACCACGATCTTGAGTGATTGTAGGAATGATTGGATCGTCAATTGGCTCACATATTTCAGGGGCCTCATCGACCCTAAGCCCGACCGACTACATATCAAAGAGGATTTTAGGTAAAAACCGATCAAAAATATTAGAAATATGAAAGGTAATTGATATCTTTACCCTAAGTCTCTCAACCCTCTCTTCTGCGGTAACGACCACTAAGATCAGAGGGAAGTTAGCCTTTTCGCCAGGCTCTTCGGCCCAGATCATCTTGATCCGGCTTCTGATCTCATCAGGAGATAAGGCTGTAACAATAAATGAGAGATGTCAGGATTATGAAAGTAGTCAACTAGTAAAGCAAACTGGTCAGAGTTATTTGGAATTTACCTTCTTTGAAGTCTTTTGTCGCATCATCACGACCAATATACCAGAGCATCGCATGAGCTCTAGCCTTCAAGGGACTAATCCGACACATGGAAAAATCACTCACCACATGCCAGGAGGTTAACCCCCTGACATTAAGGAGTTGGATGGCTTCAACCCATCTCCCCTACTTTTCCCTCCTTCTTTGAGGAGGAGCGCCATCGCGGATTCGCGATCGCCATTCTACCGCTGTAGTAAAGGTCGTCTTGCTGCGTGATCTTCGTATAAAACCAACTTTTCTTCCATGACGACCACGAAGATTTTGAGTACATAGGATGTATTCATCAGCTTTTCCGTCGTAGAGGCGCAAGGTGCACTCTCCGGGTGTACCGGTTGTCTTCTTCGTATTCGTCATTCTGTAGTAGTACTTGAAAAGATCCATGGTCGCGGGAATCCCCAAGTACGCTTCACAGAGGTAGACGAAGATACTAAGGTTGGCGATGGCATTGGGGCCAGATTAACCAGCTCCACTCCATAATACTCCAAAACTTGGGAAAAGAAGGAGTGAACTGGGAGCCTAAAACCGCATTCGATGTATGCGAGGAAAATATGAATTTCTCCGTCTTCACCGCTCGGAGAATGCTCTCCGATAGCTGATCTCTAAGAAATCAGATTCCTATCGGGTAGCAACTCAATCTTCTCCAGACTTTCTAGCTTCATCTCACTCAGATTAGAAACCGACCAGTTGGTGATGAGATCTAACATGGCGGATTCTTTTGGATGAAGAAGTCACAAGTGGTCGGAGACAATTTTTTTTTCCTTTTGGAAGACGAAGAGGAAGCAGAAGGCGTGAAAACCCTAACACCAAGTGCAAAGGGATTTTTATAGCCATAATTATCTAACCGTATCTGGGGGTTAAGAGAAGTCCAAAGGATAAAATCTTTTTGACCAACGGACAGAAAAGACTCTAAAGTCCCACGTAGTTTCTCAACTTTAAAATGAATACATACCACTTCATATTTAATGGGGGGTCTACCCGATACGATTTCGTCAGAAGAAAGTGTTTACACACGACCCATTCATTTAAAGTTTGGGGCTAGCTGACGAGAATTAAAACCTTTATGTATTACTTTAATACATAAGAAAGGACCATACGTCTTCGTGGTCGTAACCCCTAAGGCTAACGACCTCACTGGTCGTAAGGACTCCAGAGGTTACATAATAAATATCCTGGTCGGACAAGGTCCCATACATAGTCTCCGACCAGTTAACTGCTTGTAAAGCTATGAACTGATATCTGGATCCAAATCCAGGTATATCCTTTACCGTGTGATGAATGGAACACATGTTGTATACTCCATACCACACGACGTTACATAATCCTAAGACACTGACTAATGGTTGAATGTCTCACCGACATTTAACCGCACAACGGTTGATACTTTAATCAACTGCCACCTCCCTCCGACTGCATAGCGCGCCGCACAAAGCGTCTTCTCCAGAAACAACTGCAACCTCTTCGGAAGCTATTTAAAGATGGAGTATGGTAGGAGAAAAAAAGAGGGAGGAAAAAAGCGAGACAGACAATAAGACTATGAAAGGCAAAGATAAGAGCATAGCCAACATCATACTCAGTGTAATTAGGATTAGTCTTTTGTCTGATCATATGTATTTCTTGTAAACAACCATTTCATAGTAATAAAGAGCGACCCCATTCTCTTCCAAGAGATATACATCATTTTCCTCTATTTTTATAAAATCGACGAGTTAACAGTCAACAACAGTAAAGTAGTGAACAATGGAGTAAATGTATACATAAGAAACGGAATGAAACAGAGCAGTTTGTGTCTAAAGTAAACAGCCATAGCAACAACATCTTTTTACTCTTCCCCTAGCTGCGGCACCAAGCAAACCCAGTAGGAAAACAGTAAAAAGGCATTGCAGTTTTAAAGCCTGCTACAAATTAATTAAACTCAAATTTAAACCTCCAGAATACAACTTTAAGCAAACATGAAACACTACTTGGATCGACCTCTCCGCCAAATAGCCCACCCTTAACCACCACAGAACACAACACGCTAGCTGCATCAGCCAATTGTATCTTCTCCGCCGGCCAGTGAGTAGACGTCCAGCTTCAGCAACGGCTTCTTCATCCTGGTCCTGTCCCTCGATCTCCATCTATTAGTTAATATTTCCAAATTAACAAGCTTTATTATTTTCCAACTAATCTACTTGGCCTGACAAAGTGTTGATAATTAACAATTAATCAATGTGGATCGATCGAACAGCTAGGGCCGGAAGCCCTGGAGCGAGAGTTCTCGCGGATCCCGATGGGGCGGAGCGGCGAGCCGGTGGAGATCGCGTCGGTGGTGTCATTTCTCTGCATGCCGGCGGCTTCCTTCGTCACCGGCCAGGTCATTTGCATCGACGGCGGCCGAACCATTACTATTTAATTAGCAACTAGTACAACTATCGTGTGTGTGAATGTTTTGTTTCAAAATAAAGTACTCGACAATGAGGACCTGCCTATCGTGTGTATAGTGTGTATGTCTGTAGTGTGTGTGAATTTCCTACGTCACCGGCCAGGTCATTCCGATCGGTCTTTGCAAATAAAGCAACTAATGAGGACCTGCCTGTAGTGTGTATGAATGTTTTGTTTCAAAATCCTAGGCCTAATTTCAATCCCAACAAAGTTCCAATTAATAATGTGAAAATGGCGCTGTCTTATGCGAAATTCTTGTATTCCAAACAAACAAAGCTAAGTAAGGTAAGTGCGCGACAACTGTATACAATAGTGAACAATTGAGTAAATGTGTAAATAAGAAACGGAATGAAACAGAGCATAGCTGTTTGTGTCTAAAACTCTAAACAGCCATAGCAACAACATCTTTTTACTCTTCCCCCAGCTGCGGCACCAAGCAAACCAGTGGGGGAAACAGTAAAAAGACATTGCAGTTTTAAAGCCTGCTACAAATTAATTAAACTCAAATTTAAACCTCCAGAATACAACTTTAAGCAAACATGAAACACAACACGCTAGCTGCATCGGCCAATTGTATCTTCTCCGCCGGCCAGTGAGTAGACGTACGTCCAGCTTCAGCAACGGCTTCTTCATCCTGGCCCTGTCCCTCCATCTCCATTGCTCGTTGCATGCAAACGAAGAGCACTTCTCTCTAGCTGACGGTCACTTCAACTCGTGAATTAATTAATCATCGTGATCATCATGCGAATGCTCTGACGACGTCGGAGCACAAGATTGCTGGGTGCAACGCCTCACGGTGCTCGCATGCAGAACCGCCTGCATGCCGATCGATCCAGTAAATAGTAGTAGAAAAGATGAAGAGATTAATGCAGATTAAAACGTGTACGTACCAAGTAGACGTCCTGGAACATGGCCCGGTCGATGGTCTCCAGGGATGCGTCGCGAAAGACCGCCGTGGTGTGGTCGCCGGTGCTCGTCTCCGGCGAGGCCGCGTCCAGGAACATGAGCGGCAGGTCGTGCTTCACTTTGGACCAGTATGCCAGCCGCTCCTCGATCTTGTCGAACTCCGCGCACTTGCGCTTCGTACCGGCAATACTCCCCTTCCCATGCCGATCGCCGGCTGCGATGGCGCAAGCATTGTGCTCCACCGCCGCCACCTTCGCCGCATTGTTGCACGACGACGGTGGCGAGGCACTCGCGGCCGCGGTGTGCAGCTGCAGCTTGTGGCGCGTGAGCCACGAGAGCATGTAGGACAGCCCGGAGCACCTGAGCAGGCTGGCCTCATGTCCTCCATCTCTATGTGACGAGGATCTAGAAATCCTAATTTAATTATTTATCTGTAATCTTTATTATGAATAATGATGTCATTGTATGACTCTTGAGTATACCCTTTAATGTTTATAAGGGAGAAGCTGGAGTCGTAAGATATTCTACGACTACCTCACGATCGTAAGTTATTCTACGATCACCTTATGGTCTTAAGTTCTTCTACGATCAGGTCAGTTACGGTCACCCCATAGTCGTAAGTTCTTCTACGACTAACATATGATCGTAAGTTCTTCTACGATCACCTCATGGTCGTAAGTCCTACGACTAAGTCAGTTACGATCACCCTATAATCTATCGAGCTTACAGACAAGTAGGCTCAATTGATTAGGGTATCTAAACAGTCAGTATACGCTATTATTCTACGAAATAACTGCACAATTAATATCTCTGTCCTAGTGATAACTGTCTGGCGACGTGGGAACGTTACTTCTCCAACAATAATCTCTGGTAACTACACCATCATCTGAAACATTGATACACCCTTTGGAATGGAGAAATTATCGCTCACTTTGAGCATACTATAAAAGAATGAATCACCAGACGGCGGGGAGATGGTGAAAGAAAGATACAATCAAGAGCTTAAGACACTGCATTTCAGTCTTTCTCTTGATCTGTAACCAGCATACTCAATATAGCCACACAGGAGTAGGGTTGTTATTATCTCCGGAGAAGGCTTGAACCTGTATAAAAATCTCTGTGTCATTCTCTCTGAGTGATTTGAGTCTTGGAGACCCCGAATCAAACAATCATTACGTAAGTTTGGTTCTAAAACATAGACAAGGTGTTTTAGTGTTTTGTGAAGCAGGGTCTAAGTGCAACAAGGGCTATGCGTTCATCAACATGATGACGACGATGGCAGCGCGTCGGCTCCACGCCTTCCTCTAGGGCCATCATTTGGGAGGTGCGGGATATAGAATAGATAGAATGCAAGAAAGACGGACATTTGGCGGTATCGACGACAGAAAAGTTTAATCTAATCAGCAGGAGCCGGTTAGACAGCCAACCACATGCTCCTCCGTCTGCCGACTACTAATTCGTTGCGACGGTCTCTACTCTATAATTTTTCATCGTAAACGTACTAATTGCATGAAAAAAATACACGAGTCTTCATCTCGGGGAATTTGCATCAGGACCAAACTTGACCCAGTTTTGAGTGTTCGATTCCGAAATTGGCGGCCCGATGACCCTTGATACGTCACCATCACATGCATCAAGGTTCGGGCTATTGTTAAACTCTCAAACTCCACTGATTAATTGTGTTCTAGTGGAGCTCACACCATGAAAGGTTTCTCACGTGGAATCGCTCTCAAGTCTCTAAGGGATTGCCGACACTAATGCCTGATCTATTGTAGTATCAGAAATACTACTAATTACCCATTTTAAGAGTATAGATTATGCTCATGACATTGATACGCGTCACTGACGGCTAAGAGAAAGATTGGTCGCAGATTCCTCACTCGATGTTAGTGAGAGACAGAGAGGGCCATGCCACAATCATATTGGACTTCGAAGTTTGAACTGTGGATAGCAATGTTCCTTATGCTTATCGGTTTGAGCATTTGTGCTAATCATTCAAAAACCCAATCAAATATAGACAGAAAAAGAATTATGTGTACTGGCTGGTGAGGCTGCACACGGGTTCCAACTGTTCCATGACGAGATGGTGAAGTGCAGCAACAAGCCACCGGGCATCACCGCGCAAGCTTGGGATGCGTGACGAGGTGGCGGATCGGTACTCTCTGGAGTGGATGAGGTTACGTTACCCATACAGGAGCCATTCGTTTCACCGAAGAACTAGTTTGGAGAAGAAGAAAAAAAATCGCTGCCGGAGGAATGAACCAGCTTGAAAGGAGCCTAGCTACCCAGTGGGCCCATCACCAGATTCGAGTGAACTGCGTCGCACCAGGCGTCATCACGACCGACAAGATCAAAGACGTACGTTTTACGTGAGATCGATCACACCGTGATCGACTCAAATATTGTCCATTTCCATCTTTCTCCCATTCCATTATTTATTTCCACTCTAGCTAATCTCTTCTTCTTCTTTTTTAAGAAATAGCTAATCTATTAATTCTCTGCAACAAATTCACGAACTTCCATTATATTTTCCGTATCAATCTGGATCGAACAGATAGAACCGGAGGTCCTTGAACAGGAGCTCTCACAGATCCCAATGCGGTAGAGTGATAGGCCAGTTGAGGTCGCGTTGTTCCTCTCGTTACTGCAGAAAATATCATTATAAACGGCTCGGAAACGTCATTGCAAACGGTTTCCTGAACCGTCTATCTTTATGGGTTAGTAATAACATAAGGTTACCAAAGACGATTTTTCAACCGTCTATAATAACTTTTATCACAAACGGTTTGTAACTCAGGACCGTCTGTGATAGTCAATTATCACAGACGGCTCGTAGCAAAAACCGTATGTGATAATTGATTATCACAGACGGTTTTTTGCTATGAACCATCTGTGAAGGATATATGCAAGATAAAAAAATAGTGCGGCCGCACCACAAAGTGCCCTCACCACTGGCTGCAGCCTGGACGCCATCGGTATGGTGTCCATTGCGTTCCGCAACGTCAGCTGCCCACTCGTCAACCTCCCCGGTTCCAAATTGAAAGCATACAAGAATGATTGGAAAACTTTTTAATCCGGTTTGAAAGCTTTGAATTCGACCTGTAGTTGTTAAAATCAAAGTTGAAATTAGGCGAATTTTCCAAGTTGAAAGTTTCTTCGTTAATGGAAAGTTGAATTTGTGGAGTACAAGGTTGAATGGAATCAATGGTTACTAACGTTTTAGCATTCTTTGTCCTAAACAAAGAAGAGGCTTGGGTGTCATCAATACCTAGATTAGGATTAAACCCTACTGCTCAAACATATTAGTAAGTTCTTCGATAGGCATAAATCTTATTTGGGTCCATCTTACTTGACAAGCCTTAATACTCAGTCATTTATTTCAGTTCAGTACCATCTCCTCGGTCTAAATCAACCGAAGAAAATGGGTATACAGATTTTCATTTCATTTGTAGAATTGGCACATAGTCTGACTCTATTATGCACTAAGACGTATGCAGAGTTGGATTCTATATGTTTTACTAACTATTCTTGATTTGCAAAGTATGATGATCTTTCTAGGTTTATGGTGCATAGCATGTTGGCGTCATTCACAGCTGGCTGGCAGAGCAATGATTTGCATTCGCTGGTTATTGAGAGATCTGAGGTTGTGACTCTCCATTCTGGCATTGTATCATTTTACTTCTCATGAAATGTAGCATTGGATTTTATTTATTGGACAGATCAGCACTCTGTAGTTCAAAAGCCTCTTCCTTGGTGTGCTTGTGATCTGAAATTGCTAATGGATTAGTAGTTTGTTGGGACTTAATTCATTATTTACATGTTGAGATTATATTTCTTTGTTTTCTTTTGGTGGATAATTGTCCTAAGGGTCTAGGACTAAAGCTGAGATTGAAACATGTAACATGAGATCAAGTAGCTGGAATATTATGCGCCTGAAGCTAGATAGCATGTTAAGAGTTTTGTTTAAGTGCTTTGTTTAGAAACACATTATCTATTTTGTTGAGTGACCTGGTTTATACACATACATATTAGGTCTCTGAGAGAGGTAAAAGAATCATTGCTCTAATTTTTTAATGGGAAAACTGTTGGCTCTTAATGTGAAGTAAATGGTTAAATGCGATTTTCTTCCTTTTATTGTTACAGAAGTAAATTCATGAATAATCATTATCTATCATGAGCTGAAAGTTACCCAGAATAGACGGAAATGCTTATCTGGATTTCAAATTTGAACCTTTTACACTATTTTAAAGATAAACTCCTCAGTGATACAGAATTTGGTCTAGAATAATGTCATCTCATGTTGCATTTTGCTAAATTAGGCCATGCCACTTAATTGATAGAATTCTCATTTTATTAGTGTGACATGTTGTATGAGCTAATTTTTTACTACTAATTGCATCCATGGCTCCACTAAAAAAATTGCAGCCATGGTCTCAAATTAGTTTATACATTAGATCCTAGATGGATTGGTTTGCCGATATGGAAAAGTGTTAGTCTAACCTTGTTAGGCTCGGTTAGGTGTCTATTATTATTTTAAAATGCTTGTTTTGCTAACCAAGATAACTATCATGATGTACATAATTCCTGTATTGTGAAGAGAGCTCCCCCGCATGAACTCAGTCACTGGAAGCCTGGAACGGTCACAATTTGAGGGATTATGGCCACCTCTTTCTCATCTCTCCGCGGTTCCTCACGATACGGATGATTGAACCCTCCTAGGTCCCCCATCACTCTTCACCTTCATGGCTTCATCCATATCTTTTACTTACCTAATCTTTATGTTTCATTCGAAAGCCTTAGTTTGTTTTGTAAAATCGTAAGTACTAGATAATTTTTTTCTTTGTGAGATATTTGTTCATTGAAGAAAATTTTATTGCTTGAGTAAAAAAATTTGGTGATCATATTGATGCCTAAGCTCGGGTCAAAGAAGGGAGAATATGGGCTGTTTTGAAACATTTAGTGTCCGGTATAAAATGTAAAGTTCAATTTTTTATAGCCAAGGTGTGCAACACATACCGGAGATTCATCATCTTGGTGTTTATTGTCAGTTTATATGCAAAGTGACTGTTCGTTCATTTTGGGTAGCAGTAGTAGCAGGTGTTGTAATAGTTGGAGTTAATGTTTTTATTTATTCGTGTGTGAAAGAAAATTGATATTTATTATTCGGTTTAGGACCCGTATGTTGATATGTATCACTGTCTTTTGGGGTTCCGTTGCAACGCACGAGCATCCTACTAGTTATTGATAAAGCAGGAGAAAACAAAATAAAAAAGATACACTGCAACTCGACACGTCTCGCAACACTCTAACATTAGAGCTAAAGACACCAACTAGTAAACTCTAATTACGCTTTAGCAGACCAAAGACCCTTGACATATACACACATCATGACTAAGGCAACTCTTGATAACATATACAGTTATATATTATATAAGTTGAAAAGTTGAGCGTGTTACAGTCTCCTCCCAAAGCAGATAGCAGTAAGGTAGGACTCGAACTGAGCCATTGCAGTGACTACTATATGCTTGTCTATCGGCGGTTTAATTCTAGGAGAAAATGGAAGGGGGGAAATTAGATAAAGCAACCTTGGATAGCTCTCGCGCTTTCGGCTAAAATGCCTGGCATGCCACGTGCACTTGTGATTTCTACGTCACCAGTTGGGAGGACTTACGTGTGTGGCCCTTTTCTTCTCGCCGTACGTGTGGACGATACCGATCGGCTTCAACGTGTGCAAATTGCTTATCTTGGTAATAAAAAGGAGAAAAGGATCATGTGCAAATGGCTGTTTTTGGCTTACGAGAAAAAATTGGCATAACGTAGTATAGGGTCCGTTAATAATGTACAGTATCAACACATAGTGTGTAGTACTATGAATAGCGTCGGTTGCCGTGTCAATGAATGGTGAATAGTGCATAACATCGATGATTTTTTAGCACAGCATGAGCACTATTTTTATCATTCATTAACTAAAGAGATATTTTTGTTATTTTACCGTGAAATAATATCATTTAGCCAAAAGATTAAATTCCCAAATATTATATCATGCGTAAATATCAGAGCTTGGGTATCCTAGCTAGCTAGTTCTTTCACATAAAAGACGCACGCGGGGGAGAGAGAGAGAGAGAGAGAGAGAGAGAGAGAGATGACGGCTGCCGGCGGGAGCAGGGAGGAGAGGTGGAGCCTGGCCGGCACGACGGCGCTCGTCACCGGCGGCAGTAAAGGAATCGGGTATGCACGCGCGCGTCTTGATTTTACGAGTGTTAATGTACTCGGTGTATACAAAAATATATGTGTAAGCAAGCTCACGCATATACTCGGTGTATACAAAAATTTATGTGTAAGCAAGCTCACGCACGACGCGCAGGCATGCGATCGTGGAGGAGCTTGCCGGGTTCGGGGCACGGGTGCACACGTGCTCCCGTAACGCGGCGGAGCTGGAGGAGTGCCGCCGGCGGTGGGCGGAGAAGAAGCTGCAGGTCACCGTCTCCGTCTGCGACGTCTCCGTGCGCGCCGAGAGGGAGAAGCTCGTGGAGACGGTCAAGGAATCTTTCCACGGCAAGCTCGACATACTAGTGAGCTCTAGCAAAATTAACCATACAATTACTCCATCAAGATCTACGGTCAATTAGATTGCCCTCTTATGAGCATGCTGCGCCGAGCCTGCTGTTGTCCCAATCAGATGGTTCCTAACTCCATCAAGTTCTCACGCGTGATGATTCCTATAAACGCAAATAACTACTGAATTAATCACTGTGTGTAGGTGAACAACGCGGCACAATTGTTCCCCAAGGCGGCCGCGGAGTACACGTCGGAGGAGTATTCGCATATCATGGCGACCAATTTGGAGTCGAGCTTCCACTTCAGCCAGCTAGCTCGCCCTGTCCTCCTCAACGCCTCCATCGCCGGAGGAGGCAGCGTCGTCAACATCTCCTCCATTGGAGGCTCAATTGCCTACCCTGGTCTCGCGCTTTATGGTATCACAAAAGGTACATATGTACCTGCAAAATTATATATGTGCAGCTAGCATACTCATACTGGTGTATATACAGTGGTAACTTCCTCTCCTCTTTTTTTCTTCTTCTTCTCCTCCTCATCCGTAAGAATTATAGCTACGAGTTTTTTTTTTACAGTACACACTCAATTCAATATGGCCCGGTCGATTCTTTTTACCCAATGATTCAAATTAGTTATGATTTAGTTATACTACACCTGACAGTATATGTAGTAGAATTCCGAGGGAGTAGAATTGAAATTGCGTATGTGGGGTCGCATGACTCAAGAGTAATATGTTAAACTATAGTTGGAAAAGTCCATAATACCCTCACGAATAAAATTATAAATACAAAGAAAAATATATTATACCCTTAACAAATCAATGGTAAAAAATAATTTATCCTATCATCGTATACTACTAGCATAGTGTATAGTAAAATTTCTCTTATAGTTATAGCTTTAGTCATGAGAACTCGAAGGCGTTATTTGGAATATATGATTTTTAGGTACCAACCCAACAAAGAAAGGGTCTCTAGAATTCATGTCGGGAGTTCCAAATTAAGTTCAAATTGAGGCATAAAAAAGGGTGTTTTTTTGGGTTCTTGATATGTGTTGGTGTGCAGGAGGAATGAACCAGCTGACAAGGAGTCTGGCCACCGAGTGGGCCAACGACAAGATTCGAGTGAATTGCGTCGCCCCAGGCATCATCACGACTGACATGAGCAAAATAGTACGCACTGTGACCAGATGACCCGCTTGTCTTTTTCCTTCAATTATTTCCACTCTAGATAGCGATGGCTCTCGTGCTTTCACTGATCCACTACTAGTCTAATGCTTTCTCCAAATGTAAGAAAGCATAAACACTAGAACAGATTTGAGGGTCGTATTTATATCACTCATCACAACTCCACAATTGACAGCTAGCATTGCTTTTGTAATTAGTGTGATTTAATTCGGTTTTGCTATTTGTAAGCTGCCTAATTTTTTTGGTTCACTCTAAGTCGATTCTTGTAGCCTTCGGATATATCTGATTTCGATCCAATGTTTCAAAAATTGACTCAAGTAAACATAAGTCACCTTGGAAATATACAACCCCGATATGATTTTTGGCAAAGTACGGAGGCACTATTATTGAATAACTACTAGGGACTAGGGAGAGCACAGATTGATCTATTAGTTAATATTTCCAATTAACCAGCTTTATTATTTTCCCAAATTAATCTACTTGGCCTGACAAATTGTTGATAATTAACAATTAATCAATGTGGATCGATCGAACAGCTTGAGCCGGATGCCCTGGAGCAAGAGTTCTCGCGGATCCCGATGCGGCGGAGCGGCGAGCCGGTGGAGGTCGCGTCGGTGGTGTCGTTTCTCTGTATGCCGGCGGCTTCCTACATCACCGGCCAGGTCATTTGCATCGACGGCGGCCGAACCATTACTGGTTAATTAGCAACTAATACAACTACGTATTGTCCCTTTCAAAAATACTTGTTGTCCGATCGGTCTTTGCAAATAAAGTAATTAACGAGGACCTACCAATAGTATGTATGAATGTTTTGTTTAGCGCTGTCTTATGCGAAATTCTTGTATTCGAAACAAAAGCTAAGAAGGTAAGTGACGATTATTAAAATTTATATGTATTACTTTAATATATATAAAAAAGTCGTACGTGTTTGTGGTCGTAACCTCTGAGACTAACGATCTTACTGGTCGTAAAGACTCCAGAGATTACATAATAAATATCCTGATCGGACAAGGTTTTGCACCCAGTCTCCGAGCAGATAACTGCTCGTAAAGCTATGAACTGATATCTGGATCCAAATCAAAGTATATCTTTTTACCGTGTGATGAATGGAACACGTGTTGTATACTGCATACCACACGACGTTACATAATCCTAAGACACTGACTAATGGTTGAATGTCTCACCGATATTTAACCGCACAGCGGTTGATACTTTAATCAACTGCCACCTCCCTCGATCAGACGCAACGTTTCGCACAGGCGTCTTCTCCAGAAACAACTGTCACATCTTAGGAAGCTATTTAAAGATGGAGTATGGAAGGAGGAAAAAGAGGGAGGAAAAAAGCGAGACAGACAATAAGACTCTGAAAGGCAAAGAAGACAAGAGCATAGCCAACATCATACTCAGTGTAATTAGGATTAGTCCTTTGTTTGATAGGCATTCCTTGTAAACAGTCAGTTCATAGTACTAAAGAGCGACCCCATTCTCTTCCAGGAGATACACATCATTTTCCTCTATTTATATATATATTCATAAGATCGACAATTTGATCGTCGACAGCTGGCGCCGTCCGTGGGGAACAAGTTGCAAATTTACTGAAGAAATTATTCGCTCATCAAATCCTCACCCGTTCCTCATAATCGATCATGCGACTATGGCATGAAGTTGGGACGAGGAGAACTGGTTCGACTTAGACAACTACTGCAACCTCGACATGGAGGAATGCATCCGCGCCATGGATGAGAACGGTATGTCGTCATCATCCTTCTCCGCAGATTCGCAAGTCGCAGATTTCAGCAAAATCGAATAGATGGATGAAGATGCACCACCACAACAAGTGGTGCTTCCAGAGGGACATGTCATTCCGACCAGTTCGGAATGTCCAAAGATCTCTCCAAGAATGGTCCTTCCGACTGGCGAAAAAGGTGACAAAACTTCAGCCCCGCAATACAAGAATCAGTATATTCTCGATACGATCATGACTGACAGGGATTCACCAACAGCTTATGGAAATTCCAGGAGTCAACCAACATCTGGTAACGGTGTCGATGAAACCCCTACTAGCTAATACGATATGCTATTCGCCGGATCAGGTTGAGTCCGTCCCAAAGGCCTCAGGAGGTGCTAATTTTCGACCGATCTCCATCGAGGAAACTTCTGGTAGAGGCACTGGAGAGCTCTCCACTGGTTATAGTGGAAGCTCTTCGGAAGATCGCTGCTGGAAGTACGAGGTCAATGCGATCGAAAATACATATCAAAATGTCATGTACGGTCCTGCATACACTACCTCGCCACCACATATTGATGGAAATAGCAAGGGCAATCAAGCACCAAATGCCAGAGGTAACAGAACTGATAGACGTCTATCAGTTAATTCGTTTGGTTCTGCCCCACCTAGATTAATGGGTCGGACAGGACCAAACACAAGGTCGGGGGAAGGTTCAGATCTACGAACGCCTACACCTACTATGAATCCTCCAAGACCTTCAGTGACGGTACAGAACCTGCAGCGCATTCAAAGTATTTTAAATAACACTGACCCTGCTCTAGCAGATGCTCCAGGTTTTGTCCAACTTATAGATCAGGTATCAGAGATCCTCCAGCAAACTATGCAGCGTACGGAAGCGTACCGGTAACAAAGGAGTTCACGAAGTCAAACTATGACTTCATCCCAACGTTCCTCCCTTAGTAAGGGGCAGCATGGTCGAGTTGGGGATCAGTCGATACCAAGACCTCCTCGACGATTCCGACCAAGGAGTCACGAGGGAAGAAGGCTATTTCAAACAGCCGATCCTTCTCCTCAACGAGAGGATCAATCGCTTGGCCCTGATGATCTCCAACATCGTCTAGGCCAAGCAGGTGGTCGGAGGCGTCATCCTAACGTCCACGACCGAATCCGAACACCGGAGCCCCAGTATTCTAATTTGAAAAACCTGTCTCCGACCGATTACAATCCGCCACCCTTCCAAAGAAGGCACCATGAATCAATCACAGGATGTCGAGCTTTCTCTACAGGGCTCCAAGCTGTGCGTTGGCCCAACAGGTTCCGACCAGCCAACATAGACAAGTTCAATGGGACCCAGAACCCGTTAGAATTTCTCCAAATCTATACTATCGACATCAGAGCTGCTGGTGGTGACGAAAATGTGATGGCAAATTATCTACCTACGGTACTTGAAGGGTCTGCCCGGTCATGGTTGCTCAACCAACCGGTCAGATCAATCTATACTTGGCAGCAACTTTGCGACCTCCTGATTATAAATTTCCAGGGTACGTACGACCGCCCTGGAAAGGAGGATGACCTTCGTCGAATCCGGCCAAACCTAATGAGACTATTCGTCAATACATCAAAAGGTTCAGATGTTCGTAATTCAATTCCAGAGGTCGCAGAATCTTCTGTTATTCAAGCTTTCAAGGAAGATCTAAGGAATCGATGATTTACGGAGGACATCACGATGAATCCTCCACAGACGACTGTCGAGCTTTTCGATATGGCCGACAAATACGCAGCCGCTAGCGAAGCAGTTGAATGGAGCGAGGCCATTGATCGGAATGATAAAAGCACTCGACCTGTCTTGAAAAAATTAGAAAAGAGACACAAGAAGGCTCTCAAGAAGAATAAACACCGCAAGCCCGATGATAAAGAAGTCCTTGCGGTTCCTGACAAGTTTACCAAGGGTAAGAAAGATTACACCGGTCGAGGCAAAGCAAAGATTCCGACCGATTGATATAAAAAGAACAAGAAGTGGTGTCCACTTCACCAGCAGGTAGGGCATGACTTGCGCACCTGTCAAGTCTGGCAAAAGAAACTTAAGGATTACCATGCAGGTAAAGGCCCACTCCCCTCAATGTAAGAACTCGGGGAAGCAAGTTCCAAGAAAGACAAGGATGGTGATGACAAGATGGAGTACCAGAAGCCTCAACATATGGTCAACATGATCTTCGGAGGATCCTCCTCGTATGATTCACGGCGTCACCTAAAGGCCGTGGAGCGAGAGGTCAACCTTGCAGAGTCCCCGATCGCCATCAAGCCATCAAGGTGGTCAGAAACAGTAATCTCCTTCAGCAAAGAAGACTACCCCATCCCGTCGGCTCGACCAGGTAGGTTCCCCATTATAGTTGAGCCTACTATTAACAATTACAAAGTTAATCGAGTCTTAATAGATGGAGGTAGTTCTTTAAATATTTTATTTGCGGGAGCATTAGAGGAAATGCAGGTTCCCGGATCTAAGGTAAAACCAGTGAAGTATGCTTTCCACGGCATAGTCCCTGGTTCTATCGTAAAACCGATAGGGCAGGTCTCCTTACCGGTTACGTTCGGAAGGCCTGACAACTTCCGAACAAATAAGGTTTCATTTCATGTGGTTGATTTCGAAACTGCATATAATGGAATCCTTGGTCGTCCGACTCTAGCAAAGTTCCTAATAGCCACGCATTACGGTCATCAGAGCCTAAAGATGCCAAGGCCAAAAGGAGTGATCATGGTTCGATGAGATCAAAAAATGGCTTATGCATGCGATCGGAAGTCTTTTGAACTGGTTGATGAACTACCGACCAGAAGAACTGACTCATCTGCAATGCAGGTCAAGCACTCCAGACCAAAAAGGACACCAAAACCATCCGACCAGACAAAGGTCTGCAATCAGGTCAAGCACTCCAGACCAAAAATGACACTAAAACTATCCGACCAGACAAAGGAGGTACCACTCGACAAAGGCATTTCTCTAGAGAATGCCAAATCTCCACATGGGTCAGAAAATACTGACGTGTTTATCCCAAAGGTGCTGGTCAGAGAATGGCTCAACCTCAAATAGGAAGAGTCGCTTGTCTCCTTCCTCCGAGCAAAACATGACGTATTCGCCTGGCAGACATCCGATATGCCCGGAGTCCCTTGGGAGGTGATCGAGCACAAGCTAGCTCTCCAGCCTGACAAAAAACTGGTCAAGCAGAAGCTAAGGCGTTTTGCACCTGATCGGAAAGAAGCAATCCAGTCGGAGATCGACAAGCTCCTCAAGGCTAGGTTTATTCGTGATGTCAACCACCCTCAGTGGCTCGCTAACCCTGTAATGGTTAGAAAGAGTAATAGGACGTGGCTAATGTGTATTGATTTCACAGATCTTAATAAAGCTTGTTAGAAGGATGATTTTCCCCTTCCCGCATTGACCAACTTGTAGACTCTACCTCCGGGTGTGAGTTATTAAGTATTTTAGATGCGTATTCAGGGTACCACTAGATTAGACAGTGAGTGGACAATGTACTTTGACAGTTCCTTGATGCTCAAAGGATCGGGGGCTGGAGTCGTCTTGATATCCCCTACTGGCGAACACATCACGTACACCATCCAATTTAACTTTCCTGCTACGAACAATGTAGCAAAATACGAAGGTTTACTGGCAGGACTTCTAGCAGCTCGTTCGCTCGGGATTCGTAAATTACTAGTGAAAGGCGATTCTCAACTAGTAGCGAATCAAGTGGGGAAAGATTATCAATGCTCATGTACCAAGATATCATCTTATATGGCGGAAGTACGGAAACTCGAAAAGCACTTCTTCGGTTTCCAGATCCAACATATTCCTAGAAAGAAAAACTTTCTGGCAAACCAGTTGGCACGGATGGCCTCCACCAGGTCCACCGTCCCGCCTGGAGTTTTTCTCGAGCAACTCGATTCACCCTCGGTGGTCGAGCATTCCGAGGACATAAATGTTTCACATCAGGTCATACAAATCGATTCTAATAACATAGATGATCCACAGATCGGTGACGATTAGGGTAGAGATTGGATAACATTGATCTACAATTATCTTCATCATGACAAAATTCCTGAAGATGATGTAGAGGCTGATCGTATAACTCGAAAAGCCAAATCATACACTCTAATTGAACGTACCTTGTATAAACAAAGATCTCATGGAGTGTTGATGAGATGTATATCTCAATCGGATGACATTAAGTTGCTAACCGAAATTCATGAAGGAGTCTGTGGAGCACATCATTCCTACAGAACACTGGTCGGTAAAGCCTTCAGGCAAGGATACTACTGGCCAACCACCCTTCATGATGCAAAAGAGCTTGTGACGAAGTGCGTACAATATCAGTTTCATAGCCGACAAGTACATCAACCGGCACAAGCTTTGCAAATAATTCCTCTTTCTTGGCCTTTTGCAACATGGGGACTAGACATTCTGGGACCTTTCCCAAGAGCACCCGGGGGCTTCGAATTTCTTTTCGTCGTGATTGACACGTTTACAAAATGGATCGAGGTCGAGCCAATTGTTAAAACTACAACTGAGGCCGCTAAGATATTTCTCATAAGAAATGTGATCACATGATTTGGTGTACCCAGTTGTATAATCACAGACAACGGTACCCAGTTTTCAAGCGGTAATTTTCAGGAATTCTGCGATGAACTTGATATCAAAGTCCATTTTGCTTCTGTTGCTCACCGACAGAGCAATGGAGCGATTGAGAGTGCCAATGGTATCGTAATGCAGGGGATCAAATGCCGAGTATTCGACCAGTTGATAAAATGGTCAGGAGCTTGGGTTCAAGAACTTCCTTCTGTTCTACAGGCCGTTCGAACCACGACCAGTTGTGTGACCGGTGAAACGTCATTCTTCTTAGTTTATAGAGCTGAAGCCATGCTTCCTCCAGAACTAAAACTTGGCTCTGCTCGAACCGATTGTTTCAATGTAAACGATCAAGATGAACAACGACTTGATGATATCAATTTCCTTGAAGAACGACGAAACCAAGCCTTAATACATTCGGCGATATATCAACATGCCATGCGAAGGTACCACAGTCGTAAGGTGCAACCTCGCGGCTTAGCTGTAGGTGATCTAGTTCTCAGAAAAATTCAGAACCAAGCAAATGGCAACAAGCTTTCTCCCAAGTGGGAAGGTCCATACAATGTGGTCGAAGTCACCCGACCTAGCTAGGTATGATTAGCCATATCTGATGGAAGGGTTTTGTCTAATTCTTGGAACATTGATCAATTGTGTAAGTTCTTTGTTTAAATTTCATTTCATTTCCATTATTTTTAATAAAGATTAGCCATTCCTTTAATTTCTCACGACGAGTGATGTTGTTTATATGTATGTACCTATACTCTGGTCATCTAGCGATTCATATGCTTAAGATTATGAAGATTATATTCATTCATTTTAAAAATTATGTTCTACTCTCATTTGGCTACTGGTCGGGACACAGAAAGCCTCCTAGTCGAAGTCTCTCCTTCTCCGCACGTGGTACTACCCACTGGAAGGAGCTTCCTAGCGACGGTCCTTTTTCGACGATCCTCGCTGCCAGTTGAACCAGAGCATGAGCACGTATTGCGAAATATGTGTTATTTCTTCATTTCTTAGTAGTCCTTCCTACCAGTGTTGGTTACTACATATAAAAAAAACCACTTATTGTTTATTGCATACTCTCTTTTTTTGCATATTTCCTTTCTTTCATCAAAGAAAGTTTTTTTCTTTCGACCATATATTGTTTTAGTAGGTACTTTGGTTATGAAAAACAGATTTACAACTAGTCGAAATCTGACACTAGTTCTGACCAAAAAGGTTTCCTAGTATTGCTACGATCAGTTTTTCAAACAATTAGTACGTACTTTTCTACTATAAAACAGTCGGGCTAGGTAATATATGAATATTTTATAAGTCGACCAGATGAACAAAAGATTTCATTGATGAAAGAAAGGTAAGTTTTACATTTTAATCAATCTTACATTATAATTTCCAACTTCTAGAGACCTCCCGGCTAATCGCTGCTTGACGGAGATCCGACCTCCATTTCCTCTGCAACCTTATCTCCAAGAGGTCTTACTTCCTTGAGAAACTTGGTTGCCTCCTCACGCAAGCAGTTGAAATACTCTTCAACGGCTTGAAGATTGGTGGAGGAGTCGGAAGCCATCAGTTTTGCCAAAGCAAAACTAACTTCGATCGCTATAGATTCCTTCATTGACCGCGAGTCATTTTTTCTAGTAGTTTTGAGCAAGCTATTGAGATCCTCCAGAAATTGTCCCAGGTAGTTCATGTTCTCCACTGGATCTCTCAAGGTAGACAAGCTCAATCCTGATCCCATATCAAGAATCATCTTATTAAGTGAAGTAATCTTTTGATCAAGATTACACACAAGTGCTGCCTCCTTGTCTTGCTCAAATTTCAGAGTCTTTTTCGCTCTAGTAAGCGCTTGATTTTGTTCTACATAAGCAAAATAAGTGTTAAATAAGAATGATTAGAATAGGCAAAATACTAAGTCAAGTCTACGACTAGTTACCTTTAATCTTCTTTTCACAAGTTTTCTAAACTTCTTTGTGCCTGGTCACCATGAATGCGATCGACCGGTCTTTAGCTTGGCATTCTTCTTCAAGCTTGGTTATTCTGTCTTCTTTAGCCACAACTTCTTTTATTTTCTCCAAATCTATCAAATATGGTAAGGGAGAATAATTAAAAGGAGAAAAACAGATACACGAAGAAGAAAACAAGTTAAGTAGAAAGTTCTTACTTTCTAATTTGGAGTGTTTTTGCTCCAGGGTCTTTATTCGCTGGGTCAGTCCTCCGACCACAGCAAAGTTCTCGACCATGTGCTACATAAATATCATTTTTCCTTAAGTTTCCTATAAGCTTTAAGAGAAACTAGAGAAATAGTGGTAGATACTTACCCGAATTTCTACATTATTATATTCGACAAAAATATTATCAGGACTCGTCTTTGCTTGACGGTCCAATATTTGCCCCCAAACAGCATCAAACTTCTTATCCTCAATAAATCGAGGGAAAAAAGGGAACTTCTTAGTTTGGGAAGGATTAGTTACATGAGAGACCATGTGAAGGTCGTCCCGTGTGTGTGATGAGTAATTGACATAGGTTTAGGAAGTCGAGTTTGGTTTGGGTGGTTTGGACCATGTCGTTGCGTGGTGCAACAGGCTCAGTCGATTTGGTCAAACTTGGTCGTATGGGATTAGGATGCATATTCTTTGATTCGACAAGTTTGGATTTTGTCATGGTAAGTATGTTGGTATTTTCGCTTTCATGTATCGGCGGTGCTATTTGATGTGTTTCTTGTCCGTGTATTGCGGGACATCGGGTGGAGTCGTGGCGAGACACGGTGGACCGGACTAGGTGCAGTGGCACCGAGGTCGGAGCAGTCGGGATGTGTCAAAGACGACGTGGACTCGAGGTGGTTGCGGGCGTGCGAGGCGAGGCGCGAAGCTTCCTGAAGGGTGCGGGAGGGGCGAAGCGGGAATTTCGCAAGGTCGCTGGCGGGGCGGGCTCGGTTAGTTTTAAGCGGGCGTAGCAGGTGGAGACCCGTTAGCCATGGGCTATAAATAGGATGGATGGGCTGCTGCCCGAGTGAGCACTTGGGTGGAATTAGGGTTTTAGAGTCAAAAGAGGCTTTGTGAGGTTGTTTCTCTTTTGCTCTTTAGTGGTTGAGAGTGGAGGAAGGCGCAGAGTGTGCTCCTGCGTGTCCCCTCTTGATGAGTTCTTGAGTGGTTCTCCTTCTCTCCGAGCATGTAGTGTGAGTGTGTTCTTGTGTTGGGAGAGTGAGGAGATGGATTGAGAATCTTGTAATCATCCCTCTGGTTCTAATGTCCATGCGTATGGGGATGTATTTATTTGTATTTCGCTCTTGATTCAAGAAATGAAAATCAAGTTTGCATTCCTGTTCTTATTTTTCCTTGATTCTCTCTGTGATGGACTTGTGAGTTTTTCTTTTCTTGTTGGTTCTTGCTAGTAAGTGCAAAATGGATTGCTCTATGTTGGGATAGTGCCCCAAGATCATTTGATAGATTTTTCCAAGAGCTAATCTTGTTAAATCTCGATTTCACTTTTGGCATCCTCTGTTCTTCATTTCCTCTTCTAGGGTTTTTGATGAAATTCTTGATTTCCTTGAGGATTTGGCCTAAGACTCATGCTAGCATGTCTGAGGTTATTACTAACCTTCTTGCAAAATCTCATGAGCCAAAGTTGAGAGATTGTGAAGCATTTGGTTTTGCGGTTTTGCATCCTTCTTCGTTCAAATGCAAGAAGATAGGAACTTTGGAATGGATCTCTGAAATATTTGTTTGGAATAGGTTCCTAGTGTCTTTAGGGAGGTGTGGTTCAAATCTCGTAGAGTTTGGCCAAGCGGTTCAAAAGTTACGTCGATTTTCGTTTTGAAACCCGAGAGGTTTTTGCTGCTCGAGACAATCGGATGAACAAGGCTTAACACTGTGGTTGTGCGGACTGCGGTACAACCGCCATTACTCATGGTTTATCGGATCAGGTACAACCGCCGTTTGCCCGTGGTTGTACCGATTGTCTGATTTCTTGGTTCTTCCTCGTTTTTGTTTCTTGAGCTTTGGGGGTGAGGAGTGGATTCAACATAAGACTTCCTCGTGCTTAATCATTGATCTTCATAGCTCTCATAGCTATTGGAGTAATTTACAAGTTGAATCCATTCTTTGCGAAAAGATTAGGTGCTCCTATTCACCCCCTCTAGTCGCCTTCCGGTCCTTCAATTGGTATCGAGCGGTTAGCTCTTTTCAATAGATCTTAACCGTCTCAAGAGCCGTGGCGATGGACAAGTACTCGACCAAGCCGCCCGTTTTCGATGGCATCGATTACCCCTTCGGAAGAGCGAATGGAGACATACATCCGTGCCCGGGGTATGCCATCCGCGAAAGGTCAAGGTTCGATTCATTTGTTCTGCCGATGAGAACATCAATGCCGGAACATGGCGATGTTGAGGCAAATGCAAAGGCTAGGAACATCATCATCCGTGGTTTAAGTCGTAGTGAGTTTGACCGCATATCTCACTGTCGTCCGCCTATGATATCCGGGTGACCCTCGGCGCATACCATGAGGCACCACCCGATCAAGGCGGTTCGACAGACCGGTTCAAACGAGAATACAACAAATTTGAGATGCTTCTTTGGTGAGTCCCTAGATGAGTGCTTCGCGCGTTTTCACAAGATCTTGAGCAACCTCCGGCGGTCGGTCTCACATACCCCGACTCGGACAACGCTCGTCGATACTTACGGCACTCGATCTGCGTGTGTGGGAGATGAAAGTGACCACCATCAAAGACACGACAGACCTCTCGACCTTGACTCTTGATGCGGCAGTACTCACGCCTCAAGACTCACGAGATTGCGTTGTCTCGTAGGTCGAAGTCACGATCGATGGCCCCAGTCACCGATCGAGCTCAACTTCGGTCTCTTCCGAGTCCTCTTGCAATTTCTCCTTCTTGCTCTCGTGACATAGCGATGATCGCTTAGAGCGACTTCGGATGAGCGACTTGCCCTCCTTGCTCGTAGATTCTCCCACGCTTACAAAGGAGGAGGGACGAGAAGAGAGGAGGACCCGTGATTTGCTTTGAGTGTGGTGGCCCCAACCACATCCGAGCGAACCGCCCCAAGGCGGAGAAGGGCAAGAACGACTACTGGCGGTTCGGGCAAGAACGACTACACCGACAAGAACCGCAACAAGAAGCCTCCACTCGGGCCTTGACAAGAAGAAGTTCGCAACTTTGGCAAAGCCAAGAAGCTCTTCCACCGCGTCCTCACCGCCTTGACGACCTCGACCTCGGCGAGGTGGAGGGATGGAAGCGACGATGACGGACGGGTGACCAAGAGCCCAAGGATGGCGGCGACGACTTCTCGGCATGTGCTTCATGGCCCTCAAGGGCGAACTCGGCTGACAATGAAATGTACTCAGACACAGACGAGGTAGATCCCACCTACGAGCAGCTCAATCATGCTTTTCTTAAGCTAGGAGGTTTTCATGCTAAAGCTAAGGCTAGGTGTCTTTGAGTTAGAGAAGGAAATAGATAGTGTCACTAGAGATTATTGCTCTTACATCCGCTCCTTCTAGTGATGATTGTGATACATGCTCGCTTTCTTTGGTTGATATGGAGAAGTTAAGGACCTCACATGATAGTGTGTCCTCCAAACTTAATAGTGTTAAGGTGGAGAATGTTAGTCCGCTTCTTTGAGTTAGAGTTGAGTAGAATGGTCATTACCCTACTTATTCTTGATGAGACTACTTCTCCCACCTCATGTGAGGGTAAGGACATTCTTTGCTAGAGGATCTTATGCCATGCTCCTTGATCCGCCTGAGTCTTGTGAAAATTGCAATAACTTGAAGATGAACTTAAAGCAGGCGGATCATAAAATTCTTTGAACTACAAGCTTCTTTACTTGAGCCGATTGTTTCATGCTTAAAGCTGTCCTAAGTTAATCTGCTTTGAACTTGAAGTCGTCTCCAAGCAGTTTCAAGATATGATTGATCATGAAAGGAAGTTGGCTAAGTTTGCTTCTAAGGACCTGTTAGCTCACCATGCATTACGTGTAACAAACTAAAATCGACTTGATTGCTTTGGATGAGAAATGTGTGAAGCTAACTAAGGACCTTCTAGAGAAGCCACATTGTGTTTGCAATATGATTGTGGAGAAGGGGAGAAGCCCTGGGTAAGGATGAGGCAGCTTAGCAACGTGAACCAACCGGCTAGCGATGGGGTGTTCCTTGAGTCGGTGTGCTTGCACAAGCCATTCTTTCCTCTCTTCTTGGTTCTTCTTTTGCTCCCTTACCTTCTGCTTGTCTCTTCTTCCCCTGCTCTTCTTGCACCTCTCTCTTTCGGAGTGTCGACCTTATGAACACTCTCGAGAGATTTGTAGGAGGCAAGAAGAAGCTCAATCTTATTCTAGACCAATCTAAGATCTGCAGATTTAATCGGGGTCTAGGATATGACTTCTTTGAGGGCATGAGGAAGCATCCACCGCCGTGCTCGGACCCATAGCACCGTGTGTGATCGAGGCGAGCCAGGACCGAGAAAGTCCATTTCAAGTCGTGGGCTATGTCGAGGGGATTTACGACGAGAAGGTAATTTCACATCTTGCTTCTACCTCTCGAAGGTGAAGTATCACTGCACCTTCCGCCGGAAGGATGGACACCGCGATCGATCGATGCTTCAGCGCGCCAAGATCGTGCGTAGAGACCATGTTGAGTCTCTTAGGCGCATTCGAGGTCGACCCGGACCTTGAGTGCACCTAAGACCAACACGAGGTCTAGGCTTGTTTCTTCCGATGGGTTTGTGCGACATCGAGGACTTGGTTTTCCGAGTTTTACGGTTTTCGTCCTCATCTTGCTTTCGATCGTGACTTCCGCCGTCCCGAGGGTAGATCTCGTTTTCCCCATCGAGATAGCTACTCGCGGCGTGTTGACATGTTGCGAGTGCTCGACTCGCTCCTTCGTAGCGGCGGACCCAAAGAACACCTTCGGTCTACTCTTAGACCTTACGCTTTGAGTTCTGAGGCGTAGGGTAGATAGGCGTCGATCGTGCTTGACTACTTCATCCGCTCGGCGTGTTATTCAATATTGGGTGCCAAAATCATTGTTGATTTATCGATCTTGAGACTTTACTCTGTTTGACTCGAGTTCGCGGGTAGGGAAGGAGAAGGTTTGGCTTGTAGACTCGGTTGTTCTCGTCATATGACCGGAGACTCCGTTGGTTCTCCTCCTAGCCCGCGCTCCGGTGATGAGGCGATCACCTTCGAGACGCTTCGTCTGGCGCGTCATCGCCAAAGGTTGTCGTATTAATGCTTCTTTTATTCTTAAGGATGTTGCCTTGGTTAGTAAGTCTGCAGTACAATTTGCTTTCCGTTTCTCGACTTCTGATGACGGTTTGAGGTGAGCTTTAAGAAAAACAATTGCAAAATTCTTGATTCTTCGGGTAGTCTGGTTTGCGGGATTTCTCGTTATGGGAGGATCTTTCGTGCTGAGTTCTCTGAGTCTTCTGGCGATCCTCTCAGGTGTTTAGTTGCTTCTGAGTCCCGCGATCTCTCTTTACGGCATAGGAGACTTGGTCATATTGGATTTGACCATTTGACCCGAGTTAGCAGCCATGATCTCATTCGTGGTCTGCCGAAACTCAAGATGGTCAAAGATCTTGTTTGCACTCCATGCCGGCACGGCAAGATGGTTGCCGCTTCTCATCCTCCGGTCACAGATTACTATGACCGATGCAGGACATTGCTCCACATGGACCGAGTTGGACCAAATCGAGTCTTGATCGGCGGGAGGGAAGTGGTATGTTCTTGTTGTGGTCGATGACTTCTCGAGGTACTCTTGGGTGTTTTCTTAGCCTCGAAGGGCGAGACATTTACACATTTCGAGGTCTTTTAGTAGGATGTCTGTTGAGCTCCGGGTGCCTTACGAGCGATCCGCAGATGACAATGGCACGGAGTTCAAGAATTCCTACTTTGAGAGTTTCTGCGGTGAGGCAGTGTAGAGCACCGTTCTCTTCTCCATCGTCCCTCGGCAAAATGGCGTTGTGGAGAGGAAGAACCGTACCTTAGTCGAGATGGCGGGACGATGCTTGATGAGTACTCTACAGGAAGTTTTGGTGAAGCCATTGCATTGCGTGCCATGTTTGAATCGAGTTTTCTTGGGCACTCTTGCACCGCACTTCTTATGGTGAGATATGGGCGAAAGCCCAGCGTCTCTCATTTTCGTGTGTTTGGTTGCAAGTGCTTTATTTTGAAGTCCAGGGAACCTAGATAAGTTCGAGTCACGTTCTGTGGCGGTATCTTTCTAGGCTACTCGACTTCTTCACGGGCTTATCGGGTTTGGGCTGCGAGTCTAGTAAAATGGTAGAGACACGTGAGGTGACCTTGATGAGGCGGTCAGGGACTAGGCGAGATATCTCAAGTTCTTTAGAGCGATCGAGACCATCTTTGTGGATGATGAGGATGAGGGAGGCGATGGTTGTTTACGATCTGCTCCTTTTCCTCCCCTTGAGATGCCTTCTTCCATGGCACCTCAAGGTGATCGACCCTGCCCTCCGTTCCCTCTGGAGCTAGTGGCTCTGTCCTGCCTCGTCGCACACGAGGTAGAGGCCACTTCTTCTTCTCATCCAGGACCTCCCGACATATCCGGAGAAGGCATCCTTGAGAGCGGATCATTGGAGATCTTTTGAGCGTGTCACACGCTCAAAATCTGCACTTCTCTTTCTGTCTCCATTCCTTTCATTGCCTCCTTGAGCCCAAGGATGTTGATCATGCTCTTTACGATGAGTCTTGGGTCAATGCCATGCATGAGGAGTTGGAAAACTTTGAGAGAAACAAGGTGCAGTCGCTTGTCGAGCCCCTCGAGGTCACAATGTTATTGGAACCAAGTGGGTGTTCAAGAACAAGCAGTGAGGATGGGGTAGTCATCCAAACAAGGCGAGATTAGTAGCTCGGGGTTTTCCTGGGTTGAGGTCTAGACTTGAGGAGACCTTTGCCCTGTGCTCGACTTGAAGCCATTAGAATCTCGCTTGCCTTTGCGGCTTCTAAGGGTTTCAAGCTTTACGGATGGACGTGAAGAGTGCCTTCCTCAATGGCCTTATTGAGGAGGAAGTCTCGTCAAGCGACCTCAGTTTCGAGAACCCCAAATACCTAACCATGTCTTCAAGCTTTCAAAGCACCAGTATGGACTTAAGCGGCTCCCGAGCTTGGTATGAGAGGCTTAAGTCCTACTTGTTGAGTCATGGGTTTGAAATGGGTAAAGTTGACAAGACCTTGTTCATTCGCGAGCATGGCGGTAACTTTCTACTTGTCGGTTATGTGGATGATATCATCTTTGGTGGCTCTTCTCATACTCTTGTTTCTCAGTTCTCGGATGTTATGAGCTCAGAGTTTGAGATGAGCATGATGGGCGAGTTGAGTTTCTTCCTTGGTTTCCGGATCAAGCGGACTCGGGAGGTACGTTCTTGCATCGAGGCAAGTACACTCGTGATCTCTGGCAACCGACATGAGTGATGGTAAGCTGTGTCGACTCCCATGGCTTCTCTGACCTATCTTGACCAGATGAGGATGGCGAGCGATTGATCAAAAGGAGTTTAGCGGCATGATTGGCTCCCTCTTGTACCTCACTGCCTCGAGACCAGACATACATTTCTCTGTGTGTTTGTGCGCTCGTTTTCAGGCTTCTCCTCGCGTTTCTCACCGCCAGGCGGTGAAGCGCATCTTCCGGTACCTGCGAGCTACCATTGACTATGGTATCGGTACTCTTCTTCATCTGTCTTTCCTTGAGAGCCTTCTCGGATGCGACTTATTGGTCAGAGGATAGATAGGAAGAGCACTTCCGCACTGCCAATTTCTTGGCACTTCTCTTGTTTCTGGTCTTGAGGAAGCGGTCCGGTGTTACCTGATCCACCGCGAGGCCGAGTGCGTTCTTTGCGGCCGATTCTTTGTAGCCAAGTGCTCTGGATGACTTCGACCCTGCGGGACTTTGGGTTAGTTATCGACGGTGTTCCACTCTTTTGTGATAACACTTGCGATTAACATTGCCAAGAACCCAGTCACGGCATTCGGACCAAGCACATCGATATCCGCTTCCACTTCCTTAGAGACCATGTAGAGAAGGGTGATATAGTGCTCGGTTTGTGAGAGTGACCACCGGTTGGTGACATTTTCACCAAGCCATTGGATAGTTCGAGGTTTTTAGCTCTGCGGGAGAGCTTGGGGTGGTTTGTCCTTATGGACTGTAGTGAGGGGAGCTTTGGGTTTCTTGCTTTACTATCTTATTTATGCTCTAGCTCCTTACTATTGCATTGCATTTTGGGTGCATTTGGGATTAGTCCTCCTAGCATAGATTAGAGTGCTTCTTTTGTCTAGTTGTTTAGTTTTCTGCTCTTATCTTGTGATTCTAGGATCTTGCTTATTAGTCACATTACTTATCTCACTAGGTTGAGCTCACTCACTTCTTGCGAGTTCTAGCGAGGTTGGGCCACCCTCGGGTAGGCAGTGCGTGTTTGCTCCTAGGTGTGTTAAGTGGGCAGTTGATAGTCCTAGAGTCATATGGGGTAGATGAGAGTTAGTCTGAGCTATAGTATTCTCTATATCTTATCTATGCTTTAAGGACTGTCTGTTTTATGTTTTCTTTGCCAGCTTCTCGATTTATTGTTTTGGTTCAAGGGAGTTCATTTGGGAGCTTACGGGCTTAATATTGACATAACTCAACTTGAACTAAAAGTTGCATCTATTGTTGAGGGGAGTGGATCTTACGCATTTCTAGCATTACGCATTGTAATATAACTACATTGAGCCTTGATTATTATCCTGCTATGACATGTTTACAATGCTTTACACCTTGCCATGACTTGTGCTTATTTGCTAGATTTATCATGACTTCATATGTGTAGCCTAGCTTTTGCCATGATAAGTTAATTAAAATTGCTCAACTTAAACTAAAACTTGTCGTGTTAGCACTCGAGATTAGTCTTTCTCGAGCTATCCTTTTATGATTCATGCCATGTCAAATAGGTTTGGGTAGAGTGATGAATCTATATTGAGCCTTAGAAAGAGCTTGTTTTAGTCTCTTGATGATGCATGAGTTAGTACAACTTGTTAAAAAAATCTCTTTTGTGCGAAAAACCGATCTCACCAATTCTCTCCTATGAGACGGCTTGCCATTGCACTTGGCATGAACTTAGGGGGAGTTTTGGGTGACCTAGACTATCTTCTTAAGCTTCTCGCTTGGAGTAGTCGCATAAGGCTTGAGACCTAGCACATGATAAAACAAAAATCTGTTTGGAAACCACCATGAATTTCAAAAGAAAATATGTGTTCAATGTGCTTAAAGCCAAAGAAAGTATCAAGTTCTTTAACCAATGTTTCAATCTTGAGCATAGCACTCTATTTGGTCTCAATTTAAGCTTCTTAGTTCCGCTTAGCTTATTGACATGGCCTGCATCATCCTTGGATATCTCTAGCGAGACTTTGCTCATTGATGACTTGACTTGCTCACATAATGTACCTCATTTTCAGTTTGTCATCTATGTGTTCTAGCTAGCTTATACATATCTTGTCATGATCTAGCTAGCCTTTTTATTGAGTTATGGCTTGGTGTACATTATGGTCATATTGGATAATTCTCATGGCTCTAACTGCTAAAGAATAATCAAACTTCACCATTTCATCCATTGACATGTCATATTCTCTCTTGAGCATTCTTGATGTGTTTATTGCCAAAGGGGAGAATAGAGAAGAAAAAGCTAGTTGGGATCATTTTAGAGCTTTGGAGAACAATTTGCTCTTTTAGTTGTTGCTCTAGTGTTCCGTCGACATGGTCATTAGTTTCACTCTTCTTCTTTGGACCATGTTGGTTTCTTCAAACTCAAACTCATCTTTGCGTTTTTTTTCGGAGTTTGTCAATATACTCATCAAGGGGGAGATTGAGAGACCATGTGAAGGTCGTCCCGTGTGTGTGATGAGTAATTGACATAGGTTTAGGAAGTCGAGTTTGGTTTGGGTGGTTTGGACCATGTCGTTGCGTGGTGCAACAGCTCGATCGATTTGGTCAAACTTGGTCGTATGGGATTAGGATGCATATTCTTTGATTCGACAAGTTTGGATTTTGTCATGGTAAGTATGTTGGTATTTTCGCTTTCATGTATCGGCGGTGCTATTTGATGTGTTTCTTGTGCGTGTGATTGCGGGACATCGGGTGGAGTCGTGGCGAGACACGGTGGACCGGACTAGGTGCGGTGGCACCGAGGTCGAGCAGTCGGGATGTGTCAAAGGCGAGCGTGGACTCGAGGTGGTTGCGAGGCGTGCGAGGCGAGGCCGCGAAGCTTCCTGAAGGTGCGGGAGGCGAAGCGGGAATTTCGCAAGGTCGCACAAGCGGAGCGGGCTCGATTGGTTTTAGCGGGCGTAGCGGGTGGAGACCCGTTAGCCATGGGCTATAAATAGGATGGATGGGCTGCTGCCCAGTGAGCACTTAGGTGGAATTAGGGTTTTAGAGTCAAAGAGGCTTTGTGAGGTTGTTTCTCTTTTTGCTCTTTAGTGGTTGAGAGTGGAGGAAGGCGTGAGTGTGCTCCTGCGTGTCCCCTCTTGATGAGTTCTTGAGTGGTTCTCCTTCTCTCCGAGCATGTAGTGTGAGTGTGTTCTTGTGTTGGGAGAGTGAGGAGATGGATTGAGAATCTTGTAATCATCCCTCTGGTTCTAATGTCCATGCGTATGGGGATGTATTTATTTGTATTTCGCTCTTGATTCAAGAAATGAAAATCAAGTTTGCATTCCTGTTCTTATTTTTCCTTGATTCTCTCTGTGATGGACTTGTGAGTTTTTCTTTTTCTTGTTGGTTCTTGCTAGTAAGCTGCAAAATGGATTGCTCTATGTTGGGATAGTGCCCCAAGATCATTTGATAGATTTTTCCAAGAGCTAATCTTGTTAAATCTCGATTTCACTTTTGGCATCCTCTGTTCTTCATTTCCTCTTCTAGGGTTTTTGATGAAATTCTTGATTTCCTTGAGGATTTGGCCTAAGACTCATGCTAGCATGTCTGAGGTTATTACTAACCTTCTTGCAAAATCTCATGAGCCAAAGTTGAGAGATTGTGAAGCATTTGGTTTTGCCCTGGTTTGCATCCTTCTTCGTTCAAATGCAAGAAGATAGGAACTTTGGAATGGATCTCTGAAATATTTGTTTGGAATAGGTTCCTAGTGTCTTTAGGGAGGTGTGGTTCAAATCTCGTAGAGTTTGGCCAGCGGTTCAAAAGTTACGTCGATTTTCGTTTTGAAACCCGAGAGGTTTTTGCTGCTCGGGACAATCGGATGAACCGGCTTAACACTGTGTGGTTGTATGCGGACTGCGGTACAACCGCCATTACTGCGGGTTGTATGGGATCGTGGTACAACCGGCCGTTTACTGTGGTTGTACCGATTGTCTGATTTCTTGGTTCTTCCTCGTTTTTGTTTCTTTGAGCTTTGGGGGTGAGAGTGGATTCAACATAAGACTTCCTCTGTGCTTAATCATTGATCTTCATAGCTCTCATAGCTATTGGAGTAATTTACAAGTTGAATCCATTCTTTGCGAAAAAGATTAGGTGCTCCTATTCACCCCCCCCCCCTCTAGTCGCCTTTCCGGTCCTTCATTACAGGAGTCGGAACCTGTTGAGAATATTTAGGGATTTCTACCTCCGCCGACGGAGTTATGATCACCATAGGATATGGAACAAGTTATGGCCCTAACGCATGCTCGGGGGCTTCCTCGACCACTTTCTCGCAAGGAACTCTAACCTGAGGGAAGTTCTGGTCGAGGACTTCTTCGACCACTTGATCTTCCGATATATTCTGGTCGAAAACGACTGGAACACCAGAAGATCTAAACAAAATGAAGAGAGAAAATTCAGGAGTTCAAGATCACCAACAACATTTAAGGTATGCACTCATATGACCACTTCATTTGTACATACCTAGTCGATTTTTTAGTCCCGACCTTGAAGCGCACCGGTTTAAAATCCATAGCACTTGCCTTCCTCTTCTTTTCAACCAATTTCACCAGTTCTGAACTGGTAGGGTTGGTTGTACCCTTTACACTCTCTGACAAGGGATCAGGAGTAATATTCTCGACCAGCTGGTCGAGGATAACATTCTAGATCATTGGATCGGAGGGTGTAGATTCGTCTGTCTCCAAAACAGTTGCTTCAACAGCAACTGGCAAGTCTTAAGCGACTACATGGGACTCAACGATTACCGCCTAGATTAACAAATAAAGTTAGTCAGGCGATGAACATGCTTCATCTAACAATAAATATTTTTCTTTTTCGGTTACCTACCTCTATGAGACCACGATCTTGAGTGATTGTAGGAATGATTGGATCGTCAATTGGCTCACATATTTCAGGGGCCTCATCGAACCTAAGCCCGACCGACTACATATCAAAGAGGATTTTAGGTAAAACCGATCAAAAATATTAGAAAGATGAAAGGTAATTGATATCTTTACCCTAAGTCTCTCAGCCCTCTCTTCTGCGGTAACGACCACTAAGATCAGAGGGAAGTTAGCCTTTTCGCCAGGCTCTCCGGCCCAGATCATCTTGATCCGGCTTCTGATCTCATCAGGAGATAAGGCTGTAACAATAAATGAGAGATGTTAGGGTTATGAAAGTAGTCAACTAGTAAAGCAAACTGGTCAGAGTTATTTGGAATTTACCTTCTTTGAAGCCTTTTGTCGCATCATCACGACCAATATACCAGAGCATCGCATGAGCTCTAGCCTTCAAGGGACTAATCCGACGCATAGAAAAGTCCCCCACCACATGCCAGGAGGTTAACCCCCTGACATTAAGGAGTTGGATGGCTTCAACCCATCTCCTCTACTTTTCCCTCCTTTGAGGAGGAGCGCCATCACGGATTCGCGATAGCCATTCTACCGCTGTAGTAAAGGTCGTCTTGCTACGTGATCTTCATATAAAACCAACTTTTCTTCCATGACGACCACGAAGATTTTGAGTACATGGGATGTATTCATCAGCTTTTCCGTCGTGGAGGCGCAAGGTGCACTCTCCATGTGTACCGGTTGTCTTCTTCGTATTCGTCATTCTGTAGTAGTACTTGAAAAGATCCATGGTCGCGGGAATCCCCAAGTACGCTTCACAGAGGTAGACGAAGATACTAAGGTTGGCGATGGCATTGGGGCCAGATTAACCAGCTCCACTCCATAATACTCCAAAACTTGGGAAAAGAAGGAGTGAACTGGGAGCCTAAAACCGCATTCGATGTATGCGAGGAAAACATGAATTTCTCCGTCTTCACCGCTCGGAGAATGCTCTCCGATAGCTAATCTCTAAGAAATCAGATTCCTATCGGGTAGCAACTCAATCTTCTCCAGACTTTCTAGCTTCATCTCACTCAGATTAGAAACCGACCAGTTGGTGATGAGATCCGACATGGCGGATTCTTTTGGATGAAGAAGTCACAGGTGGTCGGAGACAATTTTTTTTCCTTTGAAGACGAAGAGGAAGCAGCAGGCGTGAAAACCCTAACACCAAGTGCAAAGGGATTTTTATAGCCATAATTATCTAACCGCATCTGGGGGTTAAGAGAAGTCCAAATGATAAAATCTTTTTGACCAACGGACAGAAAAGCCTCTCGAGTCCCAAGGCAGTTTCTCAACTTTAAAATGAATACATACCACTTCTCATTTAATGGGGGGGTCTACCCGATACGATTTCGTCAGAAGAAAGTGTTTACACACGACCCATTCATTTAAAGTTCGGGGGCTAGCTGACAAGAATTAAAACCCTTATGTATTATTTTAATACATAAGAAAGGACCATACGTCTTCGTGGTCGTAACCCCTAAGGCTAACGACCTCACTGGTCGTAAGGACTCCAGAGGTTACATAATAAATACCCTGGTCGGACAAGGTCCCATACATAGTCTCCGACCAGTTAACTGCTCGTAAAGCTATGAACTGATATCTGGATCCAAATCAAGGTATATCCTTTACCGTGTGATGAATGGAACACGTGTTGTATACTCCATACCACACGACGTTACATAATCCTAAGACACTGACTAATTGTTGAATGTCTCACCGACATTTAACCGCACAGCGGTTGATACTTTAATCAACTGCCACCTCCCTCCGACCAGACGCAACGCTTCGCACAGGCGTCTTCTCCAGAAACAACTGCAACCTCTTCGGAAGCTATTTAAAGATGGAGCATGGTAAGAGAAAAAAAGAGGGAGGAAAAAAGCGAGACAGACAATAAGACTATGAAAGGCAAAGAAGATAAGAGCATAGCCAACATCATACTCAGTGTAATTAGGATTAGTCTTTTGTCTGATCATAGGTATTTCTTGTAAATAGGCAGTTCATAGTAATAAAGAGCGACCTCATTCTCTTTCAAGAGATACACGTCATTTTACTCTATTTTTATAAAATCGACGATTTGACAGTCAACAACAGTAAAGTAGTGAACAATGGAGTAAATGTATACATAAGAAACGGAATGAAACAGAGCAGTTTGTGTCTAAAGTAAACAGCCATAGCAACATCTTTTTACTCTTCCCCCAGCTGCGGCACCAAGCAAACCCAGTAGGAAAACAGTAAAAGGCATTGCAGTTTTAAAGCCTGCTACAAATTAATTAAACTCAAATTTAAACCTCCAGAATACAACTTTAAGCAAACATGAAACACTACTTGGATCGACCTCTCCGACAAATAGCCCACCCTTAACCACCACAGAACACAACACGCTAGCTGCATCAGCCAATTGTATCTTCTCCGCCGGCCAGTGAGTAGACGTACGTCCAGCTTCAGCAACGGCTTCTTCATCCTGGCCCTGTCCCTCCATCTCCATTGCTCGTTGCATGCAAACGAAGAGCACTTCTCTCTAGCTGACAGTCACTTCAACTCGTGAATTAATTAATCATCGTGGTCATCATGCGAATGCTCTGACGACGTCGGAGCACAAGATTGCTGGGTGCAACGCCTCACGGTGCTCGCATGCAGAACCGCCTGCATGCCGATCGATCCAGCAAATAGTAGTAGAAAAGATGAAGAGATTCATGCAGATTAAAACGTGGTCAAATTTATTAAAGTACAATTAAGGGCGTACGTACCAAGTAGACGTCCTGAAACATGGCCCGGTCGATGGTCTCCAGGGAGGCGTCGCGAAAGACCGCCGTGGTGTGGTCGCCGGTGCTCGTCTCCGGCGAGGCCGCGTCCAGGAACATGAGCGGCAGGTCGTGCTTCACTTTGGACCAGTACGCCAGCCGCTCCTCGATCTTGTCGAACTCCGCGCACTTGCGCTTCGTACCGGCAATACTCCCCTTCCCGTGCCGATCGCCGGCTGCGATGGCGCAAGCATTGTGCTCCACCGCCGCCACCTTCGCCGCATTGTTGCACGACGTCGGTGGCGATGCACTCGCGGCCGCGGTGTGCAACTGCAGCTTGTGGCGCGTGAGCCACGAGAGCATGTAGGACAGCCCGGAGCACCTGAGCAGGCTGGCCTCCATGTCCTCCATCTCCCTCGTGAGGCCGGCGAGGCTCGCCGAACCGGCGGCCCGCGCGTCCTCGGAGATCTTGATGCGGCACCACCCCTCCCGCAGCTCGGTCACGACGCCGGCGAACCCCTTCCCGTATGAGTTGCACTTTCCCAGGACGCCGGATACCATCTTGACCGTCTCGACCCGGACCAGCTCCGCCGCGACGTCGCGGGAGACGTCGGGGATCTTGTCGTGCCTCTGCACGACGGCCATGCGCTCCTCCAGGTGCACGATGTCGTTCCTCCTTGGAGCGTCCAGGTACGTGCCGTGCACGGTGAGCAGCTCGGTGACGTCCTTGCAGTCGTCCTCCCGGTCGACGTCCACGTAAACGAGGAAGTTCTTCACGTCGCCGGCGTAGAGCGAGCCGGCGTAGATGAAGCCGGACCTCAGGTTATCCTCCACGTGACACTTGTAGTGCCCGTTCTCGACGGCACAGAGCGACGCCCTGGAGTAGGCGCCGCAGGTGAGGTCGATCTGCGCCTCGAGCGCGACCACGGACGTGACGCGGCGGACGCAGGCCGCGAAGGCGTCGGTGATCCGGTCGTGCTCGTCGTTGAGGACGGCGTAGACACCGGAGGTGTGGTCGGCAACGTAGTGCACGGCCCTCGCGTCGTGCCCGTCGCGGAAGCCGAAGGCGTGGACGGGGTACTTGGGGTGGATGGTCTCCCGGAAGATGGTGCGGTCGTTGCCGTCGGAGATGAGGATGACTACGCCCTCGCGGCACTTCTCCTCCTCTCGCCGCCCTTCCAATATCTGGACGGCCATGTTTAGGGCCGGGAAGAGCTTGGTTCCCCCGCATACCGCCAGCGACTGCACCTTCCTGCTGGCGGCGCACCGGCCCTCGACGGACATTTGTAGGAGGCCGGTGGGGTTGGCGACGGACGAGTGGAACGGCACGATGGCGAGGCGGTCCTCCGCGCCGAGCCTCCCGATGACGAGATCCATGGCCTTCCTGAGCAGATCCAGCCTCTTCGACACCGCGGCGCCGGCGCCACCGTAGCTGATGTCGAGCAGAGTGACGAGGTCGACGGGGGCGCGCCGCTCCGTCGTCGCCGCCGTCGCCGGCGGCACCGTGATGCGCACCAGCACCGGGAGGCGGGCGTGGCTGTCCCGCCGCGGGATGACGTCGACCCTCGCGAAGGTGCTCAGCTGCACCTTGTGATTCGTCACGGCTGGCACCGGCGCCTGCAAGAAAGAAACTCCAAATTTCGTTGGGAAAAGGCCACGCATCGTGCATATATACATGCAAAAAAAACTAAATTATTTATTTGGATATTTGTTTTAATTATGGGAAATTTTCTTAAGAAAAAGTTATTTTTTTATCCATTGAATCAAAATCCAATACATCAATATCTGTTCTAATCCAACGACCACAACAATTGATTTAAACTTAAGAAAAATTCAGTCAGCTTATAAATAGCAAATCCGTTTAATTATTCAGCCGAAATGTAAAATATGTGCATGAGAGCATGGAACACAAGAAAGCAACCTTACCAGACACATGTGCATTGTTTGATATGTCTAGCAAACCCAATGAAACTAGCTAGCGTGTAAGATGTTTTGGCTGGGTGATGGATGCGCTAAGAGATTAGAGCGTCGTTCATCACATATATATAGCACGTCCATGGAGCATTGCATGTGATTGGGTAAGATTACATGCATGCATGAATGATCAGTTTCTCTTCTTTTAACGTGCCAACTTTAGCTTTATGTACCTCGAGAGCTAGCGTTCCCTCTTTGCTGGTGGCCCATGATCTGAGGAGGTCTCATAGGATTTATCTCTGTAAAGATCATTCTTTGCTGGTGGCGCGTGAGGAGGTCGGTCCCATGGGATTTATTTCTGCACAGGAAGAGATGGACAACTTAGTGAAGGCGGTGGAGGCGGTGACATCGAAGGTGGGGATCGAGGCGGTAAGGCAGAGGCATAGCGGCGGTGGCGGCAACGCGGAGGCGCTAGGGTTTTGGGCGAGGAGGAAGGAGGATAGAGGTATAGTAGGAGAGGGAGAGAGTTAACCGATTTCTCCGGAGCAAACCAGTAAGTGTGACATAGACAGCCCCATTTCATTATTTCCAATGCCAGCCTATCACGTTGCACAATTATCTTTCACACGATTAACACAGGAAGAAGTACGCTAAATTGTCAGCAGCAGATTACCTTTAGATCTATTGATAAACACAGATAGGTCCCCACAGCTTTGATAATGACCACGACGTAACTCATCATGCATGCATGCTTCCTGGCACGTGACTGAATAATAAGAGCATCTTTAGTGTATTGAACTAATGTCGATTCAAAATCATGTCACGTAAGTATTTTAATAACTGAGTTTGTTTTTCTCCAATGTGTTGTATCGGTTCTTACTAATAATTGGGACTCATATTACATTAAAAACCCCAAAAAAATAATAATATCATCTCTCAACCGCACTCTCTCATGTATAGTTGTTTAATGTTTTGAATCGACTCCTAAGTAGAGTCTGATTCCATATTTTTTTTAATTAAAATCGACTCTTCTAATGTATTAAATTGATTCAATACATTCTCTCCACTCGTTTGAACCGGTTAACATTGGAGAAGGTCTAACTCGGCACATGACTGAATAACTAAATCATCATGCATGCATGATTACTCGGCACGTGACTGAATAATAACAAGCATATAGGCAAAGAACAAAATCCTACAGCTAGATCTCGACCGTGGGGGAAAAAGCTGAAAAGAACACAAAAAAGCAAACCCGTGTCCTCCGGCTGGATCAGAAACGAACGGCGCAGATCTTCCGGACCGTTACCTTGATTCGCTTTTGCCTACTAATCAGTGGTGCCACGATGCGCACGATGCTCCTGCGGACGTAGGCCGCCGTTGCTTCACACACTCGAGTGCTGCCAACCTGCGCGTCCGCCTGGTACAATTACAAATCTAGCCCTGTACGCGGTGCCGGACCCGGGACCCAACAAGGGCTAAGGAGAGCATATCACCCCTTACGTCCCATCAGACCTGGCTACCCCTAGCGTATTCATCCATCGGACGATATAACTTGAAGCTTAACTGTTCTGAGATAGAAATGTATAAGTTACGCCAAGTCAAGTACTAGTTGTTGTTGTCTTGGACTAATTGGTCAAGCCCATCAAACTTATCTATCTCACTTTGATTTTGCTCTCCCTTCTCACCGGACATTGAGTCTCACTCTAATTCTTAACTAATTCCTCAATCCCTATAATGGTAAAATCTAGTAACTAGCTACGCGGTCAGCGTGCGGGCGTAGGCTCGAGGGCTGGCCGCAGGCTTGAGCATGCTGGAGTCTGGACGGCTGCCAGCTCTCTCAGTATGCATGCACTTCACGATCATATCTTTTTCTCTTTTTTTTAGCATTTTGCACTACAACACATTTGGTGAACAGAATAGCACAAGTAATTAGCAATGGAGTAATTAAACGAGTAGCACGTCGACGCATGTACGTTAACTGCACATGCAATTACACGGGTACGTATGGTGTACCTGTACATACAGAACAACACAGAGCGAAGCAAGTATATATTTGAGACATGGCGGCATGTATATTAATGCATAGCACACACACATATAACGATGCATTCATGCTTGGTCCTTATTTATTCGGTATAAACGTAGCTGTACGACGTTTGCAGATACATCAGCGTCGATACCTCTTGATCAGATAGCTTGGTCAGCTCCTCCGGCCGGTGGCATGCACGACGGCCTGTCCAAAAGAAAATCATAAACATATGTAATGTTTATACATGAACGTGCATATCGTAAGTTCTATGTCCATGTGTATGTCAGCGTAATTGAATAATATTACTGCACCTTTCGTCCTCAAATAGATGTCGTTTTAGAGGTCAATATTTTAAAACGCTGACCAGTAATATAGGCTAAGGTATTTAGATTTCTCGCATGTAAAGTATTTAGATGTTCAAATCGATACTAAGTACAAAGGAACAGAGTAAGTACGTGCATGTGTACGTACCAGAAAGACGTCGTGCAGCATGGCTCGGTCGAAGTACTCGCGGGAGGCCTCCCCGAAGATCATGGAGATCTGGTCGGGGCAGTCGCCGGCGCCGTCGTGGTGCATGGGCGGCAGATTGCTCTTCACCTTGGACCAGAACGCCAGCCGCTGCTCGATCATCTCCAGCTCCGTGTAGTGCTGGTACTTGCGCTTCCTACTTCCACCTCCACAGTCGACGCCGGCCTTCGCATGGGCGCCGGACGCCACGAGCGTGTCCAGCACCGTCCTCCCCACCATGCCGTTCTGCAGCGACGGCTGCTGCGAGTCCTTCGTGGCCGACGAAGTCGAGGCGGCGCGCGTCTGGTGCTGCAGCGTGTGGCATGTCTGCCACGAGAGCATGTACGACAGGCCCGAGCACCGGCGCATGTTGGCCTCCATCTCCCGCATCTCCGCGTCGAGCGCGGAGATCAGGCACGCTTCGCCGGCTTCCCTGCCGTACTCGGACTCCTTGAGGAGGTGCCAATGCCGGCGCAGCTCGTCCGCGGCATCAACGAGCACCTTCACGTTGTCCTTATACTTGTTCAGGATGTTGCCGACCATCCTGACCGCCTCGACACGGACGATCTCCGCCGCCACCTCCTTGGATTCGGCGGTGTCCTTCCTGACGACGAACACCTGCCCGTCGAGCCTCTCCTCCACCATGCTCGCTTCAGAATACGGCCGGTACTTCACACGGACGGCGAGCAGCCTCGGCAACTCGTTGTATTCATCCTCTCCGACGTTGTCCACGTAGACGATGAACTTCCTGACCGCGCCGGCTTGGAGGGTGAAGGCCAAGACGTGGCCGCTCTTCCTGTTGCCCTCGATTTCACACTTGAACCTGCCGGACTCGATGGCCGACAGTGTCGCCGCGGAGGAGTCGCTGCACACGATGTCGACCTCCGTTTGGACGGCGACGATGGAGGTGATCTTGTTGATGCTGGACGTGAAGGTATCAGTGATCCGGTCGTGCTCGTCGTTGAGGATGCCGTAGGTGCCTGTGGAGCTGTTGGCGATGTAGTGCATGGACCTGACGTTGTGCGCGTCGCGGAAGCCGAAGGCGTGGACCGAGTAGGTGGAGGCCATCTTTTCCCGGGAGATGGAGCTGTCGTCGCCGTCGGAGATGAGGATGATGAAGCCCGCTTTCTTCTTCCCCTCCTCTGTCCGTCCTTCCAGTATCTACACACACGAAACCAACATGTATAGGGAATCTGACCGAAATGCCAAAAAATATCATGTGCAGATGTATAGCAAATCGGAATTGCTATATAAATAACTTTCGATAGTTTTTTTAAAACCAAAATTTGTCATATTTCTGTTCGTCAGATATGCTATAAGATTCGTGTTGTTAATATACTGTAAAAGATATTATTATCTTTTCCTGAGTAGTATTTTTCTTACGGGGTGTTGTTACGTTTTTTGCATAACGATGTGCCCGTACTGCCTCCTCTGGTGGTATTTCTGGATCAGCAGCGGACGATAATGACCGTCGGCAATGGCCACCTCAAGCAGCGGATCGCAGCTCTAGCGCAAGACAAGATTTTCAAGGATGGTGAGCAGTTCATCGATCAGAATAACCTCGGCTACCTTTTTTTTTCCCCAAACCCCACTCTTCTTGGCTTTGTGTCATGCTACATTCTAACTAGTGATGGCTATTTGGCCTCATATGCATGTGAGGGATTCATCTAGTGATGCTTCGAGAAACATCACTCATGACAAACTAATATCTTTTGCAGCTCATCAAGAGGCGTTGAGGAGATTTTTTTTGTCTTTGTTATTACTTAACATCTCAAAGTACATGTGAAGAATATAATAGGTTCACCATATTGTCGTATTATGTTGATATATAATTTCATTTTTTTATCTTTATTTTTCTCAATATCTCAAAGTACATGTGAAGAACATAACGGGTTCACTACATTGCCGTATTTTGTTGGTATATAATTTTATTTTTATTTTTTTGCTAAATCTCTCAAAGTACAAGTGATATTTTGAATCATGTGATGGAAATATAAGTTAATAAGTCTTTCAATAATAATTACAGTAACTAAGAACAAAAATTATATAAATAATTTACTGTAATTTATGTATAATGAAGTTTGTAAATGAACTTTCAGAGTGTGACAGTTTTATACTGAGAAAACAGTCAAATTCTGTATAAACAAACCCATGATCTTATGTACTATAACCAATATTAATGGTCAAACTTAAAAACCTCGGTAACCAAACGGAGGTAGTAACGTAGACATACATCTGTGGCCTTTTTCAAGGCCGTGGACAGCTTGTTGTCGCCGCTGACCGCCAACGACTGCACCCTCGTGGTGGCCTCCATCCGGCCTGTGGCGTTCATCTCCTTGAGGTCATAGTCATGGTTCTCGGGGAGGGCGGAGGTCTGGACAGGGACGATGGCGAGGCGGTCCTGGCTGCTAAGCTTCTCGATGACGTGCTCCATGGCACTCTTGAGCAGATCCATCCTGTTCGACGGCGCCAGGCCGCCGAGGCTGACGTCGAGCACCGCGACTAGGTCGACGGGGGTGCGCTGGGCCATCCCCGGCGGCGCGACGACATGCACCAGCACGGGGAGGCCAGGGTGCATTTTCGGTAAGTCATGGATGGCGTCGACCTTCGCGTAGGCTGTCAGTTGCACCTTGTTCACAGTAGGAGCCTGCATGGGTTGAGTGTAGAAATGAAATGAGATTGAGCTTGTTTAAATTTGCTTTTAATCATGCTCATTTTGCATACATGGAATTAATGATCGATGGAAACAGTTACATGTACCACCCCTTTGATTAATGATCACGATCCAATATGATTAAACCAGAACAAAAACATGCATTATTAGCGCTGTGTTTTTACATGCATGTATATAACCCCTTGAATAATTCTCTTACGTACTCATATTTCATCATGCTCATTTACATGCATGTATAACCCCCTTGGTTAATAGAGTACTAGTGCAAAGAAAAAGGATTACCTGAGACATCGATCTCTAGCTGGACAGGTACACAAGCTAACACAATGATAAGAGAATGCTGCTGTGTTTAGTGATTGGAGCAATAGATCAAGTCAAGGCTCATGGTGCTGTATATATAGCACGCTTCCACGCAGCAAGGCACATTGTTGCCCTTGCATGCACGCGTGACCTATTTCTCTCGTCTGCTTCTTGATAGGATACATGTGTATTTTATGCCACTTTTGATGCCTTGTATCTTTATTAATTCTCGACCGAGAGTGCCTTGCTCCACCTCTACTTCTCAGAATATATATGCAGAGAGCAAGGCATCTGGTTTTCATCGAACATTTCCCTGGTTAAGAGTAGCTAGGGATTCCACTTAACAGCTCTGCTCCCAGTGTAGGGTCCTCCGTTTCACTATGTATCCATGATCTCAAGAGTCTTTGTTACAAAATATTTGTCCATTGTGAGAATCGAGGTGCAGCTATTTCAATATTTTCACTCTCTATTTTTATTTAAATACTTTGTAAGAGGTTATAAATAGTTATAGTATGTCATTTAATATGAGTATGTATGATCGGTTCTTCTTATTATTATTTTTATATTTATAGTTTTATCGGTTTGTGAGGCTATGGACGAGTTTTTGTCTCATTTAACATGTTTTTAAAAACAAAGTAACAAGAATAGCCCCTACAAAAATGAAATGACAAAAATAGTTCCCCTTCCGCACACTCAGTCCGCGAAATGACATGTGGTGACCTCCCGGCCGACGGTACGTAGGCGGCTTGCCGCAATCTGGTTCGCGACAAGCCTCCTGCCGCGGTGTTTTCGCGCGGCAAGTGTGCCATTTTTACCATTTCATTTTGGGTGAATTATTTTTGCTATTTCGCTTTAAAAATATAATAAGTGAGTCAAAAATTTGGCTATAGACAAATATTGTGAAACAGATGGAGTAATAATATATGGCAAGATCGATGCCACAGTACTATGCCTTCCTTTCACAAGTGTTGGTTCGAAAAATTAATAATACACAAAGAGATTAATTAGTTCGTCTGGATGCATGCTGTAATTAAGTAGCTCAGCAGCTCGGTGCTACAGTAATGTAAAAACGGTAAAGGCACTGATTTACTCACCTCTGTCTTTTGAATGGAAAGATAAAATTATGATCGTTAGTGAATGAATGGGTAAGAGGTTGAGATATGCTATTTAATTAGCAGGAGCAAAACAACCACGCACGCCAAGCACATTATCAATGGGGATCATTGGTTAGTTCCTCGGATTGGTTAGCGTACGAGTACTGAGGTAAGCAAAGAACAAAGCCCTAGTTCGAGCACTAGTAGAGTAAGCTTAAGAAAAGGAAAGCACACTATCAATGGGGATCATTGGTTAGTTCCTCGGGAAACCCTAGGGTAGCTCTGTCTTTTCCAGTCAAGTGGGATTGCTTATGTTGGGTCCACCGCACTACCGGAGACGGCTTCTTTGCCGAGTGTCCCAGACTTTGCCGAGTTCTTTTTATCGGGCACTCGGCAAAGAGGCTATTTGCCGAGTGCCAGATAGAAAGAACTCGGCAAACATCTGGTACTCGGCAAAGATATGGTTTGCCAAGGGCCGAGCACTCGGCAAACAATTACACTCGGCAAAGATTAGGTTTGCCGAGTGTCGGGCACTCGGCAAACCAGAACACTCGGCAAAGGGCACCGCCGTTAACGGCCGGCAGCCGCCGTTAACCCTTTGCCGAGTGTCTTCTCCTGACACTCGGCAAAGAGGCTCCTTTGCCGAGTGGCATTTTTTGACACTCGGCAAACCATATTTTTTTCCCCACTTTTGACCTCCAAATTTTTTCTGCAGTCCTCATACAATACCTGGTACTCCATGTTCCAATGTGGCACATTTCTCAGACTTTTTCTATATTTCTTTAATTTATTTCAATTAATTGAATTTTCTTGGATAATTTAAATTATAACTGCTAGTCATTCGAATAATGAAAAAAATGAATGGAAAAATGATATTCATGTTATTTAGTATAGTGTAAGGCCGTAACCAGGAACAGACCACCAATTTCGAACATCTTGTTCACGAAACATGACCACGAACTTGCGGGCGAGTTGTTTTTAAATTGTATAAAAAGCAAACGAAGTCTGAAAATCATGAAACTTGTCAAGATGTCATGATATCATATGTGGAGGCTGTGATAAAAATTTGAGAAAGTTTCGCGCAAGTTGTCACGTACGATGCTTACAAACCTTAGAAAAACAGAAGAATGCATTCTTGACAAGTTTTATTCTAAGGTTGATTTTGTCCTATCGCTTTGGGGTTTTTATTGGATTCAATATCAGTCTTCCGCTGTACTGATATACTGATCTTCATAGCTTCTATAGCTACTGGAGTAAAGTTTTATTGATCCATTATTTGTGAAAAAATGAGCGTGCTCCTATTCACCCCCCTCTAGTCGTCTTTTCGGTCCAACAGGATGAGCTACTCCAGTCTGCGTGGGATCGTCCTCTATAATTATACGACAACGCAAATAATAAATAAATAAATACTTTGTTGCTTTAGAGTGATATTATGCGTACATAAATTAGTGGATTTCAGTCGTTACATGTTTATTTTAATAACATTTTTTGGATCCCTGTTAAGTTAGCATTCCCCAACTGTGGTTGTTCTACGGTCTATTAGTTCTAGAATCGAGGTTGTCGAAACTCGCGTGCAACTATACTAATCCTACATGCAACTAAGTCTACTCAATTTTATTCAATCAAGTATGCCTAATCGATTTTACTTAAATACACACACATTTATTTGTTTCCCTAAATAGACTCAGGGTTGTTTATTTTATTTACTCTATCACAATTAAATTATTAATGCATTAAATTAATTGTCTAATTTATTGGGTTCTATTTGCGATTAATTTATTTATAAAGTCCCTAATTACTTTTACACTGTTTTCTGTTTTTATTTTTCTACCGGTCTGGCTATTGTTATTTATCTATACAGGGTTTATAAATCCATTTTGCGTGTGCTGGTTGCGTAGAGAGGCTTCACACTTGTCAACTGCGTAGAGGAGTTTAGTTACGTAACCAAGACCACATTTTGCGTTGTCGTTGCCTCGCGTAACTGCCATGTCGCGCTGCTAGTTTTTTATTGATGCCGATCAGACCAATGTAGGTGCCGACGTAGGGGGATATGGGCACCCCTCCCCCAACAAAAACTATGAAGGAAAAGATTCCACAGTATGAAAATGAAAAACTAAAAGCCACATCAAATAAGAGTTGACGTTTCCTTTTCTTCCTTTACTTCCGAATTCGTATATTGCAAAACTCTGGTCAGAGGAATACAGTAAAGTAAGCATTCATCAGTTTGACCACACATTAAGGGTGATATATATACACTTATATTGCCTCCGTGATAATTTCAGTCTCTTAGTTAACTACAGGATGTCGGAGAAACAAAGATGCTTGCTTTTTTCTACTATTAGATGAGAGCTGTCATCAAACATGTGCATCAGCTGTCACAAACTGTTCGATACGTTTTGAAATGCTTGTTTGTTTGCTCTGGGACGGACATCATCTCAGAAAAGTCAGCATGCACTAACGCATCTAAGCTATACCATTTGATATTATAAAATTTAAAATAAATTTAGCTACGCAAATACGTAGGCTACCTACTAGTTAATAGTACACAAAGAGATTAGTTAATTAGTTCATCCGGATGCATGCTGTAATTAAGTAACTCAGCAGCGCGGTGCTACAGTAATGTAAAAATTGTAAAGGCACGTACGCGGTGTTACTATGGTATCAATGTGAGAGAATATCACAGCATTTTGGAGCTAGGTTATTTCCATCTGATGGCGCCTAGGATGAAGGAAAGGCACACTGATTTACTCATGCCTTTTGAATGGAAAGATAAAATTATGATCATTAGTGAATGAATGGATAAGAGGTTGAGATATGCTATTTAATTAGCAGGAGCAAAACAACCACGCACGCCAAGCACATTGTCAATTAATGGGGATCATTGGTTAGTTCCTGGGGATTGGTTAGCATAGGAGTACTGATCGTAAGCAAAGAACAAAGCCCTAGTTCGAGTACTAGTAGAGATACGCTTAAGAAAAGGAAAGGAACATCGAATCAATACAAATCCGTGATAGCAAGTTAGCAATTACAGCTTTAATCTGCTTTGCCAACTAACTAATGATGTCTGTCTTAAAAAAATATGAAAGAAAAGATTCCACAGTATGAAAAGGAAAAAACTAAAGCCACGTCAAATAAGAGTTGACGTTTCCTTTTCTTCATTTACTTCAGGTTCATATATTGCAAAACTCTGATCATAGAAATACAGTAAAGTAAACATTCATCAGTTTGGCCACACATAAGAGTGATATATATATATATACACACACACAGAGGATGTGATGCTTGTTTTTCTCTACTGTTAGATGAGAGGTGTCATCGAACATGTGCATCAACTATCGCAAACTCTGTTCGATATGCTTTGAAATCTGCTTGTTTGCTCTGGGACGACAGAACAGATCATTCCTGAAAAGACAGCATATATCTTTGCAAATTTGCCTAACAAGTAACTGCAAGCAAACATACTGGAGCTAGACTAGAGGCAAAGAAAAACATACTTATTGGGGGCTCGTATATGTTGTACATCTGCAGAGCAGTAGAGCAGAAGTACGAGACGAGAGACGTGACCCATGAAGCGGCGCACATGGCCCGATTCGAAGCTCTGCGCGCCTCTGCTGCATGCCACCACAAATCAGTAAGCTCCAAACGACATCAATCGATCAATCGATCGGTTGGTGGGTCGGATTTTATTATTCACCACCTCATCATCTCATGATTTGAAGACATGAGCTGCATGGCAGAACGAGAAGCAAAAGGAGAGATTGAATTGCTGTGATGAATTCATCAGTTGCATTGCAGACTGGTTGTTGAGAGTTCAGTAACTTCAGTTAGGTGGGTCAGTGTTGTTACTGAGCAGAGATTGAGTAACTTTACTAACTTATGACTGGTGAAAAAAAATGCTCTGCTCAATATAAAAAACTACTCTTCTTGTTTGCTCAAAGAACAATGAATTTGATTTGAGTAAAAGTTAAGGCTTTTGTGGTTGATTTGGCTGCATTAGTAACATTTGACTTGATCACTTCACGATCTAGCTGTTTGGAGCAGGGATTTTTTAACTGGTTTAATTTTTTTAACAGGGTGGCCGGCTAGACTGAAAATCGGAAAATTTGCCCAATTTTCCCTGAAATTTTCAAAAGAAAATTGATTTTTTTTATTTTAAAATAATAAAATCAAATTCGAACAAAATTGAAGTAAAATCATTTTTTTTGGATTCCTGGTTTGGAGTACAAGATTCCAGGCAGTACTTTAGCCCGCCTTTGGGTTTAACAAACTGAATCTTTTTGGGGGGTTTAACAGAAGTATGAACACTGGTAGTGGTTGGCCTCCACCCTCCTATGACTGAGAAATAGCGGCGCGGGCCAATCAGAGGTGGCTTGGGTCCTTGGGCCGTCACCAAAGCTAAGCTCAGGTTCCTTTGGGTTACTAGGGTGGGTCAAGTACTCTCAAGTCAACCCTAGCTTGTTTCTCCAATACATGCATTGTGCTTTGGTTTTAAACTTACACTATATTTCAGATTTTCTTGGCATTAACTGTTAAGCTGCATGAAATCCAATGCAGCTAGGTACTAACTCTCTTCCTATTGCTCAGTCTTTTCTGCAGAGTTTGAATGAAGAGAAAATGTAACTTACAACTGAAAAACCTTGGGTTAAGCTCGTCAGCTGCATGGTGGCATCATCAGTGCGCTTCTTGAACAGCTCCTGCGACTCCCTCTCCAGCACTGTCAAGTTCACAAACTTCTTGTCAGGAGCAGGTTGTTCCTGCAGAAGACACATCACCCGTTGGTAATGCAACAATGCTGACCGCAGACTAGTGTACGTGAAGATGCCAACAGCGCTGGAGAAACAGCAACCTGAAGACAGGAAGGCGTGATCGAACCATTTGAGTGGGAGATTGGCCTGAAGATTCAGCCACTTCAACGTACACAACCGATTCACTCTTCATTCAGTCTTACGGTCGCCCTATTACTGCTCCTTTCTCCGATCACTCATCTGATCCAGGGGAGGGAGACGCGGTCCGTTGAGCTAACACGGATGTGGGGCTCTTTCGCACTGCTCCGACATGGCAATCAACTAGTGTACGTTTATTCGTATACCAAATGCGCCTTAATTATCTCCCAATCAATAATTAATATATATTTTTTTGGCGAGGATCAATAATTAATATTCTCGTGCATACACATCAATCAGCAAAAAATTATCCTACAGTAGTAATCTATTCATCTGAATCACAATCTAGCGCATGAGTTATGTACACAGCAGCTGAGACGAATCGCATATCTGCACTGCAGTGCCTGAACGTACCCTGAACCTCTCAACGTCATCAACTCTGAATACTGAATGCATGCATCAAACAGCAGCTGCAACAACCAACAGATGCAGCAGCAAAAGCATCAGGGAGAAGGAGAGGCCTCCGAACGCACGGCATGCACTGGGGTATCCTGCGGCTTTAGGTGAGCCGTTAATGGCCCCGGAGGCCGGAGCAGGGTGGGGAACTGTCGGACCCGGATTTTCTAATCCCGGATCCTCTGTGAATATTACTGTGCTACTCCCTGGATCAGTAGGTAGCACTCACAGACTCATTGCTGAATCACATCATACAAGGCGCGAATTAAGATATTTAATTAAACAAACATCAGAGTGACATAGACCACGTCGGTCAAGTTTTACATAAGGGCCACTGCGCCAAATGGATTACATTACACAAAAGCAATGAAACAAAAGGGAGGTGGAGCTCAACTCTCCACAGCAAGTGATCGGGAAACTCAGTACATCCGATATTACCCAAAACTCGGATAATATAGGACGCACCTAGGTACCAATGAGTCGGCTAGATCAGGCGAGACTAGAACAACTACGAACTAAGCTACGCTTCACGAACTCCAGGGTCTTCAGGCATCTGGTTCCTCGTAGTACGCGTAGTCTCCTTGCTCCGCATCATCTGGAGGGTTTGGGGGAGGAGCGAGAGTGAGCACAACTACCGTGCTCGCGAGCCAACACACAGTATGCAATAGTATACATGCAAGGCTTAACAAGGATGGCTCAGGTTCTTTTATTTGCTAAAGCAACAGTTTCAATTATCATAATTACAAAGTCCTATGACATAGCATTTTCAACAGATTGCATTTTCATTTAAAGAGATTAAGTGCAATATTAAATAACAGCGAAGGCTACCTCCACCTTATGCTTAATTGTGATAACGGTTACGTCCACCGAATATTAACACTGGATATGGCTACCCAGGAAAAATCCAAAACAAGGGCTGGATGAGCCCAACACATTTCCATTCCACCCACAAAGATTTTTGAAATAGAACTAACTCAAAGTTAAGTTCCCATGTCCGCTTTTGACCGAAGCGCGTACTGCTTAAACAGCTTTAGACTCGCAGAGGTTGTACATCTGTACCCACAAGAGATAATCATACTCGTTACTCCACATGATTCCTTAGTCATGTAGTTGAGCGATCGTCACAGTAACGTTTCAATGTATCTTGCCTCTTCCGTCATCTCACTAGTATGGGCTAACCCCACTTGCGGTGGGTCCCATAAGTTGTGCGGGATGTCTGCCACCACGACTTGCGTAGCTGGCGACTTCACCCTTCCTTTGGTGTCCCATTCAAGCTGGATCGAATCCACTACTTGCACTATCTTGCTCGACCACCGATGAGATGACTTCCAAGATTTGTTACATTTACTAAGCCAAGTTGCAATTTGCGGACTTGCGGTTGTACTTGTTTTACACAGAGGTCATGACAAGATTAAGTCCTTAAAGTTATCCGGGCGGTTCATTCCAAAGTTAACCACGCTCCTCGGGCTACATTAGCACCCATCAACATCCCATTCCTCATACCATCCGCCTGCATAAAGAATAAAGAAGTTATTAGGGTTTTGGGAAGGAAAACCAATTAACGCAACACACCACCATCTTACATCCAATGACCGCCCAAAACCATTTTTCATGTTTAAAGGATGATGATCGGGACATTTATTGTCCCGGTACTTAAGCAAGACTAGCATGTCGCTTAAGTACAACCTATACTAGTATTTACCAAATATTTACTAGGGTGACAAGGAATAATGGATTCAATTATCAAAGGATGGCTTAATAAGTAATTAATCAACAAATGGGTATTTAACTACCTTAAGCTTTAACATATCATTGATTACAAAATTAAAGCATGCAACTTTGCTATTTTAAATAAACATAGTTTGTATAAAATGTAGGTTCGGAATGATCAAAGCATTGACTCGCCTGGGTCAGATTATCGCGGCCTTGATCTTACTCAGGGCCTTCTCTGCCAGGGGTTTTGGAATTTCCGGATCTTCGTCTTTATCCAAATCTTGATCCTGCTTGTGTCGCTGCTTCTTCTGGACTCTGACTCCTAATTATACGATACAAGCAAGACAACAAATAAATCCGAAGAACTTCCAAAATACCAAATATAAACAAATCACTTTTGAATAAGTTTTCCGATGAAGAGCTGGAGAGACGAGATTCAGCGAGGCGGGAATGTTTGACACGGTCAAACGATTAGCTGAGTACAAGAGACAAGGGTGGAGATACTCAGCCGAGGGAAAACAAGGGGAGACAAAGTCGAATGAACTATCGCAGGGATACTTCACTTCGGATACCGCTGAACGGGCAAGATTAGGGTACACGATAACTTGGACGAACTTCAAAACGACGGTAACACATTTTTAACGAAGACGACTTTTGAACGGGAATAAAAAGAGATAAACAATATTTAGACCGACGAATATTGGAAAGGGTTACAAGATCAATAATTATGTTTTCAAGGTAAGCTGTCGAGATTAACAGGTTAATCGCGAATAGCCTTCCAGAAATATTTTGAGAAGATGCAAGTTTATTTTAAAGCATTTTACACCACGCAAGGAATTTGAATAAATATACTTTAATTAAAATAGACACGATTGCAGAGACGATTACGAAGGTCATTTGCATAACCTCGATTTTCCGAGATTTTGCAAATTGCGCTCTTAATCGATAGCTCTCAACTAAAATCGAAAATGATAATTCTACTAGTACTTGTCGATCGACGAGTTAACCACTAATAACGGTTAATCGATTCATCGCAAGTCGTCGCAAAATCATCGTGAACAAATGTTTTGGAAACGTTTTCGCCAAAATGTAAAACTACTAGTCGACCGATTAATACAAAACGATACATATACACAAATGCCATACAAAACACAATCGCTATACAAACATAAACACTATACAACAACTCTCAATACACAAATCGATACACAAAACAATCTTCTCAAAAACTAAACTATCTCTTCACGACTACCCTGCACACATACACAACATACTCTCAATAGACATCCAAACTCAATACACAAAACATAAGCAATACACTGATTTTTAAATACCAATCTTCGCATGATTCAATCTGCATATACAAATATTACATCAGATACACCATTGTTCATCTGATACACAAATATCATAATCCAATTTGCAAAACACAGAACACAAACCACTGATGCCACTATTGCTGCTCTGCCTAGAGAGAGAGAGAGCAGAGAGAGTCAGAGAGAGAGAGAGCTGAGAGAGAGCTGGGGGGGAGGATCGGCCAGAGGGGTGATGGCGGCGGCGGTTGCCGACAACAGGAGGCGGCCGGGAAGCTCCGGGAGGCGGCGGCGAGACTGCACTGAGGGGAAGAGAAGAACCGGGAGGGAAGAGAGAGAGGCGACGGGGAGGCGGCGGGGCTCACCGAGAGGGCAGCGCGCAGTGAGGAAGCGCTGGAGGAGGCAATGGCGGCCGGGCTGAGGCGCGCTGAGGGAGGAGCGCTGGGGCGGCGACGCAGCGGGAAGGCGAGCCGACGGCCGAGCGAGGGTCGCCACACACTGGCCCAGCGCCGCGCGACGGAGCGAGGCGCTTGCAGAGGGAGGCGCAATGAGCTCCCAGATGGCGATGACTCGGGAGAGGCGCCGGAGGGAGAGAGATGGCGGCGGATCCAAGAGGAAGAAGGAAAGGGCGGAAGCTCTCTCGGCTTTATAGCCGGAGAGAGAGAGAGGAGGGAGAAAAGCCGAGAAGGCGGCGGGATCCGGGAGGAGGGAAAGCCGTCTGCGCGGAGGAGACCGGCACGCGGCGGACGGCTGGGAAAAGCCAAGCGCCTGGGAAGACCGGATCCGGAGGAGGCGGGAACGGCGATGGCGACAGCAGGAGCGGCGCGCGGCGCGGAGGAGGGCCGGCGATGGAGCCGAGAGAGGGAGAGAGGAGGAGAAGAAGAGGCGGCGCGTCGCTCGGGGGAGAGAGGGGAGAAGGAGAGAAAGGGAGAGAGAGGCCGGGCGAGCGGGCCGGGGGAAGAAGAAACCGGCCGGGCGTGGGGAGAAGGCCCGGGGGAGAAAAGAGGCCGGGGCGGCTCGGGCCGGGAGTTGGGCCGGGGGAGGAAAAGAAAGGAATGGGCCGGGAGAAACCGGCCCAGAAGAAAAGAAAGGGTTTGGAAATTTGAAAATTGAAATCACAGCTTCGATTTTTGAAGTATTTTGGATTTTTGAAAACCAAAATTTGATTTTAAAAACTCAAGCAAAAACAGGATGTTACAGGAACACACAAAAGTGAAGAAGAAGAAAAGAGAGAGCTAGTATATATCAAGCATCTAAGGTTCAGATCGAAAAGCGACCAAAGGAATGATATGTTCCACATCTAAGCATCTAAAGTTATGCTAATGCATTGCATAATCAAGTCACTATTAATTCTTTCTCGGATAATGATAGCCCTAATACGTCGGGACGTGTAAAAAAAATCAGACCGTAGCATGTCCACACATTTATCCACTAGAGCCTCACTAGAGAGCCTCTCCTACGTCCAAGTCTGTGCGGACAGTCAAGCTCGTGTGAGCCAACCGCCGGTGTCCCATCTGAGGTCACCGTCGCTCGTGCTCGAGCGAGACCGCCGGCGACTGGAACCCTAGATCTCTGTGGACGTGTGTCGTCAGAACACTGGATCACTAGCATGCGTGACCCAAAAACATTGGCGTGTAATTCTTCCTCTACTTTTCCAACTGTTGGATCAGAACGCCATTGGTTTAATTTTCGTCATTAATTCTTCCATTAATACTCGTTCTTCGTCGCGGTTTGGTCGTATATATGTAACCTGGTGCACGCTCGTACATCGTACGAGATATATTGTATGAAGACAAGAGGAGGAGACAAACAGGTAGGAAATTACTTGGCAGGTAGAGTTAATTAAGAAAATTCTGGCGGAAATTTCATCACCCAGGTCATTGCTGACATGGACATGTCAACATGTGTCATTGCGATCGAGAGGATATAAACAGGTGCAGCAAGCCAGCTAGTCCAGCAATCTTCTATCCCAACGTACAGGACCACAATGAATTAAACCAATAATTAAGGTACAATTTTGGTGTATATATTTATATATATTTATTAAGGTACGCGTGTGTGTATCTTATAATTGGTGGACACTAACGCCAAGTCTGGGACTTGAACACTGGTGGGCATATCCGCACGCCTAGCCATCTGGTCACATGCCAATTTCCAACATATATAACTACCTTTTCCACATCTGACAATTCTCTTTTGGATATTAATCATGTTTAAACCTTACTAGTCCAAAACAAATAATATCGGTTGTACACAGGCGCCACAGTCGCTTGCCTGTGGGGAGTCGTGTTGCCCCTTTTGTTTCCACGCCTATTTCTGTATTTTATGTAATGAACTCATTTGGCATGTTCGTCCCCTTTTGTAAACCCGACCCGATGCGGTCTATTTAACTCGGATGATTGTAATATTACGTTTTGTTCGGTCTACGATGTGTATGAAATAGTTCAGCGATGTATACTGTGAACGCTACCTATTGATCTAGGGAGTAGCGCAGTATCTTCACAGAGGATTCTGGATTAAGAAAATTCGGGTCCGACAGAGCTGGTATCAGAGCATACGACTATATGATACTTAGCTAGACTGGTCGAGCCTAAGGACATGAGTCTTATTTTAAAAACTAAGAAAAACTTTGGCAAAATATAGCATACTTACTACTTTTGCTCATCACTCTTAGTTCTGCACTTACCTCTACGTTCATTATGTTTTACTAACTTTCCCTTTGTTTCAAAAATTGCCCATGGGATTTCTTCTCTCACGGGGAAGACGCTGGACAGTTCGTGGACATCCTCCGCCAACTGATGCAGTACCTGGGATATTATCGCCAACCTATCTTCAAGGGCCGGATGACCCAGATCTTGGACCGAGAGTACTGGAGCATGGAGGTTTTCCTCTATGCCAGGGAGGGTGAGTTTGAGGCTCACACCTTTAGGGCTCAGGCACCTCGGAGCAGTTGTTCTGATGCAGTTCAGGGCGCCGCACGCTTCACCTGCACCCGCCTTTGCTGGATACACGGGGGCCTACTGCTGAGCTCGTCTTTCCGCCATCATCCGTACCTTCCCGATGGAGAGCGCTACCCTGAGGTGTTCGACGCTCGGGATGACGATCCCCGCTGGATGCACCAGGTGCAGTTGACACAGGCGATGTCAGCTGCCATCAACGCCGCAGTGGACGAAGTCGCCCAGCTTCGGATGCTCCTCACCTCCAGATATGAGCACTCCGACACCCTCCGCAGCAACTTGTTCAGGGAAAGGGAAGCCCTTCGCGAGACGATGCGCTAGAGGGATGCCGCCATCGCGGAACTGGTAGGGATCACCGCAGCAGCAGCCATCTCCACCCCAGTGCCTCCCCCGCAGCCAGATGAATAAAGAAGAAAGAAACAAGGTCATAAAAATTGTATTGTCAAGGGGAAAATGAAATAAAACTTCTAAAAATAATATGGATAAATATGTATCTTAAACAAGTAGAGATTGACTAGCTCGTTGACCTCACATTTTGTCCCCTTTTATTTGAGACCTACCAGCTACCTCACATTTTGTTTTGAACGGTGATCGATCAACAATGTACAGTACAAGGACGACGCGACTTGCACTGTTGACTGGCCTAACTACCTCACGCTTAGTTTTCTCTGGATCCGTCCTTTTCTTTTCTTTTCTTTTTTTTTCACTGTTGACTTGCACTGTTGACCGACCAGTGACCCACATATATTAACCCAACACGTTGATCGGGTAGGCGATTGGGCCGGGTTTAATAACTATGGTCGTCCGAGCACTGGGTCACTGCATGTGCATGCACCCAAAAACATTGATGTGTAATTCCTCATCTACTTTTTTCCAACGGTTGGTTCCCCCTACCGTCAGATGTTTGTAACGTGAGCAAATCTCGAACGTCTGAATCCCTGACTCAAGCGCAACAAAAGAAAACACCAGATGCAACATCGATAATTTTTGAACATTGATCTCAGCCTCGACGACAGCGGTGGTATGAAACATTTTGAATTCATTTGTGCAATAATGAAAACACCAGATGCAACATCGATAATTTTTTATTAAAATAAATCGCATAGCTAGAGTTTGTTACTGCAAGCTCAGCCTCGGCCTCCAGGATTTCCTTCGTAGCGCTGCTCATCTACCTAGGTGCACTTTTTGAATGGCCCTAGTTTGCCAGGTCCCTGCGGGCTGCTGGCCTCCACGCGCACCTTGTCCATGGGCGTTGTATCACCTTGCACGTCCACCGACACCGCACATTTTGCAGGCATAGCCCCAATGATGATCTCATTTGGCCTAAAGTACAGAAGGTGATGACGAATAGAAAGGAATGAGATTATGGGACTGGGACATTGGGGGCACATGATTTGTAAGGGGAGTGAAAGGAGGAGGCTTCAATGGGTAGTAGGTGGGATGAGGATTGAGGAACGAGTGGTGGGGGAAGGCTCCAGAGATAGTATAGCTGGAGTTTATTTATTATTGATTTTGTATTTATTTATTTTATTTGCTTATCTTTTCGTTTCCGGTGCGATCGTCCGAGTAGAGTTCAAAAAGGCTAGAGGTTCCCACTTCGACCAAGCTCAAGACTACCAAGATCCTCTAGCCTTTGACCCAGGCGAGTCAACACTTTGATCATGTTGAACCTACATTTTATGCAAATTATATTCTTTTAAAATATCAAACTGCATGATTTAATTTCTTATGCAAATGTATGTCAAATGGTCCTAGGGTAGTTAAATGCCAACTTGTTTATTAAATAATTATTATACCTTGTCCTAGATAATTGAATTCTCTAATCCTTATCACCCTAGTAATTATATGCTAACCTACTAGTTATAGTCTGTACTCAAGCGTCATGCTAGCCTTACTTGAGTACCGGGGTATTAACCACCCCAATCATCATTCGTTAAACATAAAGATTAATTTGGGCAGTCATTGGTGTAAATGACTGAACTGGTTGAGATAATTTATTTTACTCTTCTCAAAACCCTAAAAACTTGCTAATACCCCATCTGAGAGGATGGTATGTTGGAGGGTATGTGGTCGGGTACTAATGTAGCCCGGGATATGTCGGTATGTGATTGGTATGTGGTATGAACCGCCTAGATAACTTTAAGGACTTAATCCTGTGATGACCTCCTAATGTAAAATAGTACAACCACAAGTCTATAATGGTGTCGACCTGGCTAAATAATTTGTATCCATCAATGCGAGTTGCACCACTGGAGTGACTCACGAGTCGTGTCGCTGGTGTAAGCCGTCGTGGACACGGATCGGGATGCTGGTGTAAGCCGTCGTGTGGCACAAGGGGTGTTTGGGGGCCTTGTTGACGCAGGTGTGAGCACGTAACCACTCTCAGATGAAACCTTAGCGGGTGCAATTATCATTAAGGGATGCATTGTAAAGGTCTTGTGGTAATCTCCCTTTAATTCACATGTCCAAGGAAACGTGTGATTATATCAAGCCGATTATATCTTGTGGGTAAAGTGTACAGTCTCTGCAGAGAAATAAACTATTCGAATAGCCGTGCCCACGGTCACAGGCGGACATAGGAACTTACAAGAGTTAGTTCTGTTTATACAACTTTGTGGGTGTGTTGAAAAATATGACAAGCTCATCTAACCCTTGTTTTGGATTTTTCCTAGGTAGTCTTACCCAGTGTTGATAATAGGTGGATGTAACCGTTATAAAAAATAAGCATAAGGTGAAGGTAGCCTCTGCTGCTATTAATATTGCAAATACTCTCTTTAAGAAAACATGTTTTAGTCAAAACGTTAAGTGGTAGGACTTTCTAATATGTGTATTTACAAATATTACTTTGCGCAAATAAAAGAACCCGAGCCATCCTTATTAAGCCTTGCATATATATTGCTGCATCTGTTGTGTTGGCTCGCGAGCACGGAAGTTGTGCTCACCCTCGCTCTTTCCCCAAACCCTCGGAATCTGCTGATCAGGATGACTATGCCTACTACAAGGATCAAGGTGTCGATGGTCAAGACCAAGGCGAAGAGTAGTTTAATTCCTTAGTCTAGGACTCGCCACAGTCTAGCTGGCTCCGCTGGTACTTGTGTACAACCAATATTTTCAAGTCCTTGGTTAATATCGGTTGTACACAAGCGCCACAGTCGCTTGCTTGTGGGGAGTCGTGTTGCCCCTTTTGTTTCCGCGCCTATTTCTGTATTTTATGTAATGAACTCATTTGGCATGTTCGGCCACTTTTGTAAACCCGACCCGATGCGGTCTATTTAACTCCGATGATTGTAATATTACGTTTGGTTCGGTCTACGATGTGTATGAAATAGTTCAGTAATGTATACTGTAAATGCTACCTACTGATCTAGGGAGTAGCGCAGTATCTTCACAGAGGATTCTGGATTAAGAAAATTCGGGTCCAACAGAGCTGGTATCAGAGCATACGACTATATGATACTTAGCTAGACTGGTCGAGCCTAAGGACATGAGTCTTATTTTAAAAAATAAGAAAAACTTTGGCAAAATATAGCATACTTACTGCTTTTGCTCATCACTCTTAGTTCTGCACTTACCTCTACGTTCATTATGTTTTACTAACTTTCCCTTTGTTTCAAAAATTGCCCATGGGATTTCTTCTCTCACGGGGAAGACACTGGACAGTTCATGGACATCCTCCGCCAACTGATGCAGTACCTGGGATATTATCGTCCACCTATCTTCAGGGGCCGGATGACCCAGATCTTGGACCGAGAGTACTGGAGCATGGAGGTTTTCCTCTATGCCAGAGAGGGTGAGTTCGAGGCTCACACCTTCAGGGCCCAGGCACCTCGGAGCAGTTGTTCTGATGCAGTTCAGGGCACCGCACGCTTCACCTGCACCCGCCTTTGCTAGATACACGGGGGCCTACTGCTGAGCTCGTCTTTCCGCCATCATCCGTACCTTCCCGATGGAGAGCGCTACCCTGAGGTCTTCGACGCTCGGGATGACGATCCCCGCTGGACGCACTAGGTGCAGCTGACACAGGCGATGTGAGCTGCCATCAACGCCGCAGTGGACGAAGTCGCCCAGCTTCGGATGCTCCTCACCTCCAGATATGAGCACTCCGACACCCTCCGCAGCAACTTGTTCAGGGAAAGGGAAGCCCTTCGCGAGACGATGCGCCAGAGGGATGCCGCCATTGCGGAACTGGTAGGGATCACCGTAGCAGCAGCCATTTCCACCCCAGTGCCTCCCCCGCAGCCAGATGAATAAAGAAGAAAGAAACAAGGTCATAAAAAATTGTATTGTCAAGGGGAAAATGAAATAAAACTTCTAAAAATAATATGGATAAATATGTATCTTAAACAAGTAGAGATTGACTAGCTCGTTGACCTCACATTTTGTCCCCTTTTATTTGAGACCTACCAGCTACCTCACATTTTGTGTGAACGGTGACCGATCAACAATGTACAGTACAAGGACGACGCGACTTGCACTGTTGACTGGCCTAGCTACCTCACGCTTAGTTTTCTCTGCAGGATCCGTCCTTTTCTTTCCTTTTCTTTTCTTTTTTGCCAACTGTTGGATTGGAACTCTAGATCTATGTGGTCGTGTGTCGTCGGCATAATTATTAAACCCGGTCCGATCCGCCGGTTGGACCAGAAAAAAATCAGAACCAGCGGTTTTACGCTCTCAGACTGGATATACAGTTGGTCCGGGAAAACCGGCTGACCTGGTCGGGTTTTCAGAAAACCAGACGTTTCTGTATTGATATATCTTTGGCGACGTGCAGTTGTAAAGGATTACTTTGTACTGCCAGAGGGAAGAATGCGTGCGTTGTGCTGCCATTGCTCATCGGGAAGGCATCAGCAAAGACTATTCTAATATAAAAAAATCAATGTCTTTTTTGTGTAACCTTTGCCGTGCTAAGCAGCCTTGTTAATGCTTGGAACACTCACCAACACTCCTTAATATAGTTTTACTCCAGTAAATTAGCATCTCAAACATTCCTATTACATGATTTAATATACAAACATAATGTTTTCTCTATTTATAAGTGATATATATTTATTTAAATTATATATAATCAACATATATACCGACCAGTGACCCACATATATTAACCCAACACGTTGATCGGGTAGGCGATTGGGCCGGGTTTAATAACTATGGTCGTCCGAGCACTGGGTCACTGCATGTGCATGTGCATGCACCCAAAAACATTGATGTGTAATTCCTCATCTACTACTTTTTCTCCTCCGTAGGGAAATGCTTGAGACTTATCTCGTATGGAGTCAAGAGGACGAGACAAACAGCTGGTAGGGAAATGCTTGAGACTGACATGTAAGTTAAGAAAAATATTCTGGCGGAAATTTCATTACGATCCAGGTCATTGCTGACATGGACATGTACAACCAAGTGTCCTTGCGCCTATATATAAATAGGTGCAGCAAGTCCCGCAATCTTCTATCGCAACAGGGCCAGAACGAATTAACCTGCGCAGTACGTACGTACATACGCTACCTAGTGTCACCTGATCAACCAACAAGGTACAATTTTGTTATACATTCCATGTGTTCTATTTACATTTATGTACTTCTTGTATACCCCAAGATATATAGTTTCTTTTAATGACAAAGATGACGTACACGTACACGCATCACCACGCACGTACACATCTAAAACGATGGAGACTGAGGATAAATCCGCAATCTCATAAAGTTCCTTCTAAAGCGCACTCATATGCGAGTACAGTTAAACATTAGGATTTGCACCTAAAACTCCACCATCCCACGTACCAAGATGTGGTCCTGATATTAGTTCTAATCAACTGTACATCACTTTTTTCCCCCTTTTTTCTTTTCTATCCACCTCTCACAAATGCCAAGTTTTGCTGCACAAAGCCTAACGTTTGAACATATGTGTTGCTGATGCACAAATTAAGTATGTGTTGGGTTGAAATCATACTACTGGTTCGAAATAAAGTTTGACATGTTAACATTTCCGACGCAGGCTAACGTATAAAACTACTATTTCCACATCTGATAGTTCTCTTTTGGATATTAATCATGTTTAAACCTCACTGGTTCAAAACAAATATTAGGCAGTAACTGACCATTTCCACATCTGATAGTTCTCTTTTGGATATTAATCATGTTTAAACCTCACTGGTTCAAAACAAATATTAGGCAGTAACTGACCGTTTACCGGATTTTATTGGCTAAACTTTTTTTAACTCAAATTTGATTTTTTTTTTTTCAAAAAAATGAATTTTCATGAAATTGATATGAAAAATGGTGGATATGAACTAGATTTAGAAATAATAATGAAATATTGTGAATTTTTCAAAAGCAAATTTAAGTGTGGGTACACTCCTAAAACCGGTCGGTTTGTGGGCATGAACTAGATTTAGAAATACAAATGAAATATTGTGATTTTTTCATGAACAAATTTAAATGTGGGCACACTACTCCTAAAACCGGTTGGTTTGTGGGCATTTAGGGGGTGCCGGGGTGGGCCGGTTCATATATGAACCAAGCTTGATCTACTATCTTTTCTGTGTGTATGAACCTTTACTTCAATTCCAATATCTCAGCGCGGTATATATTTGTTTCTCGGACCGTTTTGGTATTTTTGAGTTGCCTGATATTCTGTTAAAATTTAATCCATTTTTTGTGACCATTGGATTTATATAGAGATTAGTGTGTTGTCTGAATTGATGTGTCCAATGGATAAAAAGTTTGACTTACATTTAAGAAAAATAAATCAACTTTTTCTTTTTGATTAGACTATCTTGTAGATGGGGCTATCAAGTGACTGATTTTTTTTCTTCTTAAGTTACATTTTATGACCCATTGAGTCAATATCAGATCAAAAGGCTAACCGTAGTCCGTAGATCCATAGCATAGTTGGTGTGTGACCTTGTCTATTTGTTTATGTCTAATGATAGAGTTGGATTCCTAGCAACCATCGGTTGGGTGGATTAATTGTGTTGATTTCCCCCTATGATTTCCCAGTTGTGGATTGTGAGCCTAGCCAATTATCCCGCACATCAAATCAGACGATAGATAGCACACAACTCCATACAAATCTAACGATAACAGAAATCGACTTGCTCGCCAATTTACAGATCTATATATAGCACGATCGCTCGGAGATACGGCCGGCATGCATGCATATGGAAACTTCACTTGGTATTCCTCTCCTATATATGTTTTAGGGATTTAATTCCTTTATTTCTTGTATGAATGTATAGAATCCGATAGTACATTACCATATACCATTATAATTTATAACTTACCAACTTTCACGGCAGCATGATCTGTCTGATTCATCGCCACGCGACTGATAGTCTGATACCATCGGTTGCCTTGTACAGATCTTTAATCTTGATAAATATCGGCAATGCAATCTGAATTGGTGCGTACGTGTGTGTGGATTGACAGCGCGTGTTAAACTCCTGCTCTTTCCTTGTAGTGTAGATCGACCTCGATCATGCATGGATCCTGCTGTCAGAAGGATGAACCAAACGGATCGAAGGCGGTCAGCCTCCTGCTCCGCCTATCCACGCTGGGGCTGGCGCTGTCGTCGGCGGTCCTGATGGTGACGGCGAGCGAGTGCACCATCAGCGAGCTCAACGGCGTCACGGTCACCGTCACCTACAAACACTACCTCCCCTTCGTGTACGTAAGATCATACATATTTTCCTACACATGCATGCTGCATACATGCATGAGTAGTACTACTGATCGAAGTAGATGGACATGTGCAGGTACTTGGTAGCATTCAACATCGCCGCGGCGTTCCTGCAGGCGGCGGCGATCTACCTGCAGCTCAGCAAGGGCGACGCCGACGACCAGGAGGAATGGGGAAGCAAGCTCCCCGGGATCCTCCTGGTCGCCATCGACGTCGCGGCGCAGGCGCTGCTCTACTTGTCGACGGGCGCGGTGTACGCGGCGGTGTACGCCTACGACGGGCAGCTGAGCGCCTGCGCCGGCGCCGGCGGCGCCGGCCGCTTCTGCCAGCAGGTCCAACGGTCCAAGCTCTTCTCGCTGGCCGCGAGTTCCTCCGTCAGCCTCGCCGCGGTCGTCAAGGACGTGCCGCTGCGCTTCTCCGTCTGGCCAAACCCGTCACTGTGAGATGCTGCCAGACCACGTACGACGTCCGTACGTCCGTACGTATGATCGGTGGCTTGCCGTCAGTACTTTATCTATAGTCTGTACTAATCTTGATACTGTACTGCAAAAAATATATATTAATTAGTATCAAGCTAGCAGGTGTGTATTAATTAGTTGTACGCATTTGGCACGTGGAAATGTCTAGCTACAGTAGATATTATGTTTTGTGTTGAGGAGCTAGCTAGCGTTGTTTGCTATATACGATGAGACAAAGAAGTGCATAATGCAAGCGGGGAAAGTAACGCTACTTTTGATTGTTAAAATCAGAGTACACACATCATGTATATATGTATATATATATGTATGAAAATGGTTTGGTACTCCTGGGAGTATATACTCTCGCCTCTCATATACCACTTAAATCGTATGATAATACCTCTTTATCTATTTGAGTATACTCCAATGATGATTATAAGATACTCCAAAGTGAGTTCTATGAAAAAAAAAATTCATAAAAGTCCACTTTTTATAGAAAATTTATGTGTATACTTTTGTTTATATATGAAAAAAGTGTATGGCAAAAATAAAGGACTCCAATGAAAATTTTTCAATCATATTGCACTGAAGTATCTTATAATTGGGATCAGGCGTCATATATATATATATATATATATATATATATATATATATATATATATATATATACCTTCCTCGGAAGAGAAGGTGTCATGCATGTAGAAAGCCGAGACATCATCCTGTCTAACACGCCCCCGCAGTCGAAACGTCGCCAAAGCGGATATTAAGACTGGACCTAAATTCGGTGAAGACGGAAGTCTCGCAGATGACTGTCCGGCAATGATGATCCGGCGTGATGACGACGGTAGACGGGGCACTCGAAAGGCCGTGGAAGGAGGGCCGTGTCGATGAGCGCACCACGTCAGGCCACGACGTTATCGGAAGAGAGGAGGCGCCGGAGAGGTCGAAGCGAGGCGGTGAAGTCCGGAGTCGAGGAACATCGATAGGTCGGCAGGGCGACGCAAACCGATATATGATCGAAAAAAATAGAGAAAACCCGATTTGAAGATGACCGGGGAAAACTCTAATTGGTAGCTGATCGGATGATCGGTGACACGACTTAAACTATGGATTACGCAGCCCTCAGGTGAGATCATGGAGATGAGATCATCTCCCAGGGGTGGTGCGGCGGAAGCTGTGGAGGCGGCGGCTCAGGAGCGGCACCGCTCTAATACCATGTAAGCGAGGAAAGTAACACTATTTTTTATTATTAAAATCAGAGTACATGAGTTACACATATATAAATTACAGCTATCATGTGAACACATGATTCCTCAGAAGAGAATACATCATACATGTAGAAAGCCCAGCCACTATCCTGACTAACACATAGCACTAGGCGTCTTCATTTATCACTAGAAGGCAGCCCGCTCCATTGGCGCGGAGGAGCCCGGAGACAATGTCATCATCAAGAAAGACCACCTTGTTGAGGTTCAGAAAGAGATGGCTAAATAAATAAGAACTATCAGGTAAAGAACTCTGAACATAACAACACGGCATTCATTTTTTTATTTAGAGAAAACTGATACAATCTTGCTATAGGTTATGTATGGCCTAACTTGAAGGCAAAAACAGTGTTTATGCTACTTATTGATTTATCAGAATTGGACAGAAAAATTATGTGATTTTAACCAAGGGGGAAAAATATGACAGGGTGGCACACTCTAGCAGCAAGCAGTATTGCATAACCAACATGTGGCAACTATCCAGAAAAGAATAGAAATGCATTTTCTGTCTATATTTTAGTCTCACATAGAAAGAGAATAAAAAATGCATCTTAAAAGTGAGATGGTTGGCGGGATATATATATCTGGCGCTTTGAATCCATCACTTGAGATAGATCGATGGACCATATCTTTAGTTGATCAGTAGCTGTAAATAACATACTGAGCAGTTTTGCATGCTTCAGCCCATTATAATGCTATTTTCGTAACCCCTTGCATGCTTCAGCCCATTATAACGCTATTTTCGTAACCCCTTGGCGCTAAAGAAAGGCGCAACCTGATGAGGAGGATATTTAATTCAAACTAACAACACAATCTAACAGTCACATGAAAGCATATTCAATGCATTGTAGTTGACCTGAGTATGGCCACTCTTCCATTTGATGCTAGATTTTCCCCACCATATATGCATTTGTTCTGTGCAAGAATGCTTTCAGTGCAACATTGTGAGCTCAATTAATCAGCAGGTGTCGTACCTCCAAGGCAACCACTTAAATGCTAAAATTCATAAAAACCATCCAAAACCTTTGAAATAATACCACATAAACTGCAGCCACCTGTGGATAAAGGGAGCATGTTCCATTACACCAAAAATTAGAGATATTGTACAGTAACAGATAGAAAGATAAAACTGATAACGTTTCTGATGAAAAGGCACCTCAGCCAAATAAATACGGAGATGGTTAAGCAGGGATATGTACCCCTATGTTCATACATGAAACCTGTGTTTCCTTGTAGATCTGTAGATCTCCGTCATACTAAACATGTACACCCAAAAGTCTGCAAAATGAGTAGAAGCGTAAGGTAAATAAAAAGACTGCACATCTACACTGAAGTACCAAAAAATAGAATAACTACAATGCAGAATTGCATAACCAACATGTGGCAACCATCCGGAAAAGAATAGAAATGCATTTTTTTTTGTCTATATGTCATAATATATTTGAAGTGGGGCCTATACTGTTACTTTTTTAAAAAAGGGCATCTAATTGATAATTATTAATTTATCATTATGTGCATCAAGTTATCAGCAACGACCTGATTAATATATGAATGTAGTTTGTTAAGTTTACACAAATGGCATCATTTGCAGTGTGGAATGGCAGTTGTCAAATAGAAAAATACAATGCCATGTAGATATCAGCTGAGAATTCATAGAATTCAGAAGGGAAAGTGAAGAGTGTGTATCAGCATATATACATCTCGGCCCTAATAAGAAAGGAAAGAATATTATAGTCAGGCCTGTGAAATGTATAATAGGCAAGGTAAATTAAGAGTCAAGAACCGCGTCTTTTTTCCGATGAAATGAGAAAACGACTATATTTCAAATTTCTACACCTATGGGGGATAAGTAAAGTCATGACATACAGGAAAATATCTATTAAGTTAGACATGAAAAATGGAGAAAAACTGCCTTAGAAGGGGCGTAAAGATGCTTAAAATACATCGGAAATGAATAGTTTACATACTGGCTCTCTCTTCCTACGGAATCTCTGATATCACCCTAGTGATGCCCAAAAATTACTTTTATCTTGTCAAATGGATACCGAGGACACTACAAACACCAAGCAGCACGAGCAATTCTAAATGAACAAAAAATGATGAAACGGTTAACGAAAGCAAGGAGCACAGGGGGAAAAAGTCTTAACTAAGCTTCTTCTTGACAGCTGCCTCCACAATCCAGTCAGCAACGCAATTAAAGTCTATGTCTCGGGGAAGAAGATCAACCTACAAAAGGAGTAGTTTCAACTGACTGGCAACAATAACAATATTCTAAAAGTGACTATGTAAAAAAACACCTTTGTGATCTCCAGTACAATTGCCACATTCGACAATTTAGTTATCAGCCAAAACAGACCCGAACAAATATACAAACATGTTCTGTGAACTGGGACAACTACAAGCAAAATAAGAACAATTCGTTTGATAATAGGAATCTTTTTTTAAGTGTCCCGATACCATTCGAAGTTACAAAGTCTGCAACCAGCAGTAGAATTCATGTCTAATAAGCATATCAAATGGGTTGATACAAAAAAAATGACTATCAACTATGACTGCGTTGCACATCAAATTCATTAATATCTATCAAAATATCAAAGGATCCCCAATAACAACCTCTGGAACATCATCACGTACAAAAACCGCAAGCTACAGCAACTATGAAACACAGAATGACTTTCACAGATGGTATTATTTTCGTAAAAATTAAAGGTGTGCAATACATAAATTATAAATCTGAGAGAAGCACAGATGGTATTCTTCTCCTAAAAATTATAGGTTTGCAATACATACTTGCAAAATCTGAGATAGTCAATCTGCATGAAGCACAAAAACTAACTGATTTACTAAGGAAATTCAGCAACCTTCTTGACATAAGTACCGTGCTACCTTCTTGACCCCTTCATGTATCCAATAGGGCAGGCTCGTTCAATGACATAGTTTAGTGTGTTCTCAAGTTAATAAAATAAATAACGAAACAAAAAATAAGATTATCTCACTGTTGAGAAAACTGTAGGACTTGACATAAGTAGCGTGCTACCTTAGAGTTTAAGCAATTATCATAGAAGGAATGAATAAACAATAAATCACAATACAAAAAAATATTTGTACGCAATCCAATTAGTAGAATACATGTTCTTATGATCAAAGGAATGTAACACAAGAAAATCTATCTAACGTCACAGGATACGAAAAATGATAAAACACTAAAATAGAAGAGGCAAGATTATACATAATACGAAAACACACTTCACTTTTAAGGAACCGGTCCTCTGCACCCTGCTCACTATCCTTGTATTGCAAGATTGCATGTAGCTAGGCACATGGCTACTGTCGATGTATTCTAGTAAAATAAAAGAAACAACATTCCTGTTGCAATCAGTGTAATGTAGCCATGAGTGATCGATATCATGAAACTAAAAGCAACAATACAACGAAATCACACGGATCCAGCTCCGATGTTAAGAACATGAGAAATTGTTCTAGACATGTAGGCTAGGGAACCGACATAAGTAGCATAAGCTGGAAAATGGTCAATTAGTGTAAACAGATCCCAATTTGAGTAAAGCAAGCTTACCAAGGTGGATGGCAGTATTCTACCCTCTATAGAAACATCAATTTCATCTGTATGAATTCTAAAACATGGGTCTAGTCAATTCAAAATCAAATGGGCATTTACTGTCTCCTAAGTTTTGTAATCTGCTAATCATCCACAAGTTCATCCCCAATCTGGTTCCTCTAGCATCTAGGGGCTACACACTACATATATCAACAACCAGATTCACCAAAAAACTTGTAAACTGGATTGAAATTGCATCTCAGAAATTCTTACAAAAGAGTGGCGGCTATCGATGGCGATGAGTCTGTAGCTGTGGCCGGTGGCGTCCCAAGACGCCTGCTCGACGGGCGACTACGACGTACCCACGCGACAGTTCGGTCGCCGCGGAGCGGGCGGTGGCGGCGAAGCGAGGGGAAAGCGATGACCTCGGCGTACGTACGCTCCGAAAGCGACACTCGGCTCGAGCTCGCTCCTCCTCCTTCGGAACTGCTAGAGGAGGGAGAGAGGAGGGAGAGGAGGAGGAGGTGGAGGCGCGTGGTGGCTGTAGAGTCGGCCGAGCATGCGGCGACGGCGCGTGGGGAAGAGGACGCAGAGGGAGGGGAATGGTAGCACGGGGAGGAGGCGTAGGGGTGACATTGGTGGTGGCGGGGAGGAGGAGATGGCTGAGAGGAGGCTAGAGGCGAGGCGGCGCGAAGCATGGCGGCGAGAGACGACGCGGCGCGAGGCATGGTGGCCGAAGCCTTGGAGAGAGGAGGCGAAGAGGGGCGGGCGGGTTGCGGTGGGGAGGAGAAGGTGTTGGGGAGGAGAAGACCGAGGGGGCGGGAGGGAGGAAGAGGGAGGGCGCGGAAGTGGCGGGGGAGAGAGACCGGGGAGGGCAGGGTAGGAAGAGGGACGGGCCGGCGGCGCTTGCGGGAGAGGGAGAGGGAGGGGGAGGGGAATCGGAGGGGAAAGCAGGGAGGAGACGGAAGGAGCGAGATGGAGATGACGCATTAGCTTTCGGGGCGACGCGGCCGCACCAGCGCCTTTCCTTCGCACGATGCGCATCGGGCGAGATCGGGCGGGCGCGAGCAGGCTTCCGCGCGATCGGACGGCGCTTTTTTTGCGGCCGACGTGTACACGGCCGGAGGTCTTCCTTTCCTTGCTCCTTTAACTATGGGAATTAGCGTGTAAATTATCAACCAATACGCAGCAGCCATCGCAGGGGCGGACCTACAGCGGTAGTACATACATGGCTATTCGGTTCAACACCCAAAATTTTTTATCGAAATCGCACTATAAACTAGTTTTGTTTAATTGGTCATTGGGTTTTTCTCATAATTAAAGACCAGGTCTTGAGTTTGATTCCGCACACCATCATAATAATGCATTTTCCAATGTATTTCAAAAACTTGTGAGGCTAATAAGATTAGCAATTTACTATTGTATGTTTCCATATATTTTTCCTCTCCCCTGTACATTTTTCAACAATAATATTGCATCTTCTACCACGTCAATGTTGCCCTCTGGAATGATAGAAGTGACGATCCTGACAGCTTCCTCTTCCTCCCGGACGATCACCGCCGCTACCGCTAACGACAAGGACATGGCCGTCGACCTCACATATATAGTCGAAATCAAAAGTGAGCAGATTCGGCAAGTCATCGTATTTGTCCTCGCGGACGTTGCCCAGGTAGACGACGAAGCAACGTGCCAGCCAAGAGAAGAGACGTATCTCCTATGGCTCAGCGACCTGTAAAAGTTGCCCTCAACACATTAGCCCTGAGCACCGGCATCCATCAAGCCGGAATTGCAAGGTTTAGCACGGGCATCGGAAACTAGCGAGGAAGAAGAAGATGAATACGACAGCGTACGGTGTACCTAGGCTGCGTGGGCCGAACTTGGCTGCCTCGGCAGATCTAGGCTACAAAGCTGTGAGTGGGCTAGCACAGTAGCCATCGGGCCTCCTCATCCATCCCCTGATCCCGACCCAAACCGTCCAACCCCAAATCCCAACTCCAAATCCTCAGTCCAATCGAAATCCAGACCGGTGTCCCCACTGCAAAGGCGAAACTTGGTGCGGCAGCGGCGCCGGCACGCTGCGGGGGGTCGTGGCGGCGGGCCTACGGGGCGGCCAGCGTCGCGTGAATCTGTAGGGCGCCAGGGCGGCCGGCTGCGTGGGTGCGGCGAACGGCCAGGGGTGTGGCAGTGGGGGCCTGCGGGGCGGCCGGGGTTGGGGGCTGTAGGGCGGCGCCCGGCGGCGAGAGAGACTGATATTTAGTCTGGCTTCAGGCTTTTGCCTTCTTGTTTGGATTTTCTGTGAAGATTGTTGATTTACAAAGGAGATGAGAAGACCTCTATAGCAAAACTGGCCGAAGGAAGCGTTACAATCTCCTTGTGAAATCAGGGACGGAGGGAGGGAGAGACAGACACAGAGAGGGGTGACCCGAGCGAGGACTGATATCTAGCTAATATGGTAAGCGGTAATTGCTGCTACTCTGCTATGAATTGATGTTAAGAGATTTGAGAGCAATACTTTATACCAGTAGTAACTTGTAAGTCCATATGAATTAGTCCATTAAAGTTAATATTTAGTCATTCTTACATATTTTTCAAACAATTCAAATAGTACTCAACTAAAGAAGGCTCGAGTGGATTTTAATCCCAAGGAAATCATCACCGATCCAACAATTCGCATACCAATTGATGAGTATGCCAATGATATTAGAGACAAAGTAGGTGGGCATGTTTGTTGAAATGTTCAACTCAACCAATGGTCATGATTTTCCTTGTAAAATGTGGGGTGCCAGTTCGAGGGCCTTTCAACAATCTCGGTTCAAGAAGTTTGATTGGTTAGAATATAATGTGAAAAAAGATGTCTCATTTTGTTTCTGTTATTTTCTTTTCAAGAAACCGGGAAGGCCTGAAAATTTTGGTAGCGATGTCTTTACAAAAATAGGGTATACCAATTGGAGGAAGGCTATAGAAGCTTTTAATGAACATGTTGCTGGACCTAGTAGTAATCACAACATTGCAAAGGGGATTGTGAGGATTTTTAAAATCAAAGGGCAAGTGTGTCTCATAAATTTTTTTATTACGGCCGGGAGTCAGAAATTACATACAAAATTCGTTTGACTGCTTCTTTAGATTGTGTAAGATATCTATTTAATTCAAAGTGAAGCTTTTCGAGAACACGATGAATCTTCTAATTGCATCAACAGGGGCAATTTTAAAGAGTTGGTTTAGTGGTACAAAGATAAAAAGGTAGTTTGTTGGAGAAGTTGGAGAATGGTGAGGCTATAACTGGATCAGGGTTGCATCAGGAGACTAGCGTAGCTAGACCTTCGAGTACTAGATGTGACTCGCATCTTAAAACCTTGCTCCGCATGTACCATATGTGGGAGACAGTGTTGGAGGTGGCAGAGATTTTTAGTGAAAATGCTTGTCAACCGTCGAGCTATGATGGAGCATCAGGTTAGATACAAAAAAAAATGGAAAGCTTCGAATTTGTATCCATCATGCATTTATTTATAGACTTGTTGAGCATTACAAATGAATTGTCACTTGCATTGCAAAGAAGAGATCATGACATTGTTGAAGTCAGTTTTGATTGTAGATGTAAAAGAGCGCTGGCAAGACATGAGGAACAATGGATGAGGGGGCATTGTTCGAACAAGTAAAAAGCTTTTGTCAAGCAAATGAGATTCATGTACCAAATATGGAAAATATCATACCAGTTACGGGTAAATCTGCACGTAGGAAGCACACAGTGACTCACATTCATTATTACAATGTAGATATTTTTCTTGCTGCTATTGATGCTATTATTTCTAAGATGAATTATCGCTTCAATGAAGTTTCTTCAGAGTATTGGTATGCATGTCTTGTCTTGATCTGAGGGACTCATTCTCTAAGTTTGATGTGAACAAGCGGGTTAGACTTCCTGAGATTTATATTGATGATTTCACCATAGTTTGTCGTTTATTGTTTATATTGATGATTTCACCATAGTTGGTCATTTATTGTTAAGAAATCAGCTTCAGACTTTTATTCTCAAAATCAGAAGTGTACAATTTCATGGATGTGGTGATATTGCAAAGCTAGCTCAAAAGATTATAGAAACTGGAGAAAAAATTTGGACTTTCCTATTGGTCTATTGCCTCATCGAGCTAACATTTATCCTTTCAGAAGCAACGACATCGGTGGAAAGAATATTTTCAGCAATGAATATTATTAAGATAGATTTACGTAAGAAAGTAGTGGATGACTGGTTCAATGACTTGATGGTGTGCTACACTAAGCGAGAGATATTTAGAAGCCTTGATAATGACATAATTATACGACGTTTTGAAGACATGAAAACATGTATAATGCTATTGCCTCGTGCTCAAAGCTAGCACCTTAGTGATATGTTTTATTCTATTTTGAATGTGTATAAATATTCACAATTTATGATTGTATCATTAATTTTGCTAATGGATCATGCTTAGGATCGGGTACCATCACGGCCCTGGCAAGAAACTATATTAACATATAAAATTTCATTTTTACCTATTGCTAATTTAGGTTACCATAGTTTAATTTGCTTTGTTTTTTCTGTTTACATGTTGTTCTAAGGTTAAATAAAGTATTAGCATTAATATATTGGATTTTAAATGATTAGTTTACTAAAAATGATTAAAAAGTTAAAAAAAGCTTAATTGCATGTAAAATGAATAAGTGTATCTAAATTTATGAAACAAAATAAAAAAAATCTACGGTAGCCTTGCATGTCTGAAAGCATAATTCAATTTTTAATATATATACACACACTTTTAAAAATATGATAGAATCGCGATCCTACGAACTGGTCCTATCTTTATTGTATTTTACATTTTCACTTAGTTACTCTTTTATTTATGATTGGACAACATGATTATATATATATATATATATATATATAGTACAATTGTATCATGTTAATTAGCTTTGTCCATGTGCACCCTTTAAATTTTTTACCATACGTTCGCCACTGTAGTCGAGGACGGCGCAGATGCGACTGGAGGTGCTGGCGATGTGGCGCATGGCCCTGGCCTTTGTGTGCGAATGCGTGGGGCCGAGTACTTGTCGTCGCTATTGGGGATGAGGACGGTCAAGCTTGGCTTGTGCTAGAGATCAAATCAGGAATGGATCGATGTGCTATATTCATCAAGTACGGCTCGTTATCTTGTAATATTACTTTTAGGTCTTGCTTTGCTGGCCCAGCTTGTATCTTCCTTCTCAAGAATGCTTGATCCCGCTTATTATTTATTTATTTTTTTTAAAAAAAGGGAATGGGAACGTATGTTTGCTCTCGCCCTTTTTACAAGAAAAAGGAAAGAGTAATGTTTGTCTTTCGAAAGGAAGCAGGAGGGAAAGCTTCTTAATTGGTAGGAATATGATAAGTGTTATTTACACTATATAGAGAATGCTTCGAGAATGTGATTGGTATAAGTAAAGCTGGATTAGAGGACTTCCCGGCAAGGTAACTAGTACGTTGAGTATACTCAACTCGTGTATTAATCTTTTATAATTTGGAGAGATGTGCTGTAAAGAAAGTTAGATGAATCAAATTAAGATTTCCTATTTTACTTTAGAGGAAGACTATATAAACTCACAAAGGGTGGCCATAGAAATTCAAGCAAGCAAAAAGCAAGATAGAATTCTTCTAAAACAGAGGGTGCAGAGGAGGATTAGATATTATATTATTTTTTAGCGTCGGATATTTTTACAGGTCAACAATTTAAAGGTCTTAAAAGGTCCAAAAAGACCGCGAGAGAGCGGCAATCACTTTGCACTGAATTCTTGGGCATTGGAAGCCGCCCTAATCCGCGTGTCGATCGAGATGCGGTGGAGAGCCGGCACCGGGCGGAGGAGCCGAGTGATCCGGCACAGGTGGTCCTGGTCGGCGTGGGGGCCAGCAGGTCCGACGTGCCGTACGTAGAGCTCGACGTAGCCCTCACCGTCTCGAGCGAGACCGACGTCGACCGCTTAATTCATGCATGCCCGGCCGGACATGGTAAGGGCGGTGCTGGGCGTCGGTGAGTTGCGGGAGCGACGGCGGCATCACCGTTCACCGGAACCGTAGTCGGCGGCGGCCGGGCAGGCGCCATATGATAGAGCAGCATGCTGCTGCCACCGCGCGCCGCCGGCAGCGGAGGCACTGCTGTGGACGGAAGACTCGACCGGACTGCGGTCTGTCTTGCTATGCGGGATTTTCCTCTCCGTGCGGTGGTTGGGCCCACTAGTCAGAAAGGTAGCTTTGTCGTATGACACGGGACGTCCGGGCCCGTTTGTTGTCAGAGGTACGTGCATGCATAATCCTCAAGTTGTTGACTTTCTATTGGGCCGAAGGCTAGTGGTCTATTGGGCCGAAGGCTAGTGGTGTGCCATAAGCCCTTGAGAACCGAGGTGTGTTGGTGGGCAGTCACTTGAGGAGTGCGGAAACTGGTGTTGCTGGTATACTTGTCTGCTATATCCACTTAGAAATACGCTGTGCTGTTCCAAAGTTAATATAATAATATATTCTTATAAGTATATATATTTAATTATATATACACTAGATTTTACTTATAATATTACTTCAAATAAATAGTAGTACGATCAAATATAACTTGCAGTTCAATGAGTTCAATAGATGATATTTTCAATTCCACTGTATGGTTGTTATTGTTCGGTATCGAAGTTAGTGTGACCGGTATCGAGCTAATATGACCATTATTGACCGGTATGAAGCCGGTATAGTCGGTATTGACTGGTATCGGTATAGAACGCATGACTACTATATATCATTGTGGATGGCGAGAATAGTATATACCGGCTGATAGATCATGCCGTCACGCGGGCATGCACGCACCCACAAGTCAGAGCACAGCTAATTACAAACCACGACATCTAATCATTGATAACACGCTCAATTAACGAAAAAACAATAGGCCAGTGAGAGAAAATATTGGCAGCAAATGGTTTGGAACTACTAGAAACAAGAGGGGTTAGACGACAATTCAATAACAGGAGGAGGAAGAAATAAGAGGTGAGCTACGCCTACGCCTACGCGAGTTAGTTAATTGATGCATTGCATCCTCCAATCACACGCACGTTTGACCGTCTCCTCATCGCCCGCCTGTTATAAATCTACGAGCATATACATACATACATACACTCCTCATGTCTCAACTCCCGAGTCAACAAATCGAGCTAGCTCTCCCAATCTCCAAATTAAACTTCCATTTCTTCCTCTGATCCTGGTTCGCATACCCTCGATCGCCTCTTTTCTCTTCTTCCTCCTAGCTAGCTCATCTCTCTCGGTCACTTCTTCCTCGATCGATCATGTGCGACGAGGAGAAGCCCGACCCGAAGCCCACGAACGCGGTCAACGTCGCAGGCCGCATCGCCGGCATGGCGCTGGCGGTGGCGTCGGCGGTGCTCATGGCTACGGCGAGCCAATGCACCGTCTACCGGTACGGCGCCTCGGCGCACACCGTCACCTACAGCGACTTCGGCCCCTTCGTGTACGTACATACATAAATACATACAATACTATTATTATCACGTATACACGTATTTGTACGTATCTCTGAGCTCTGGTTTTGCTTGCTTGCACGCACGCACGCATGCAGGTACCTGGTGGTGGCCAACGCCATCGCGGCGTTCCTGGGGGCGATCGCCATCTTCCTGAGCGTCTGGAAGAATGGCGAGGACGCCAAGACCAAGGTGCTCCTCCCCTTCCTCGACGCCGCCGTGCCGGCGCTGCTCTACTCCTCCGTCGGCGCCGCCTTCGCAGCCGGGGACATGACCTACTGCTCGGCCTACGGCCGGCGCGTCAGCGTCTGCGCCGGCGGCACCAGCAACTTCTGCAGCAAGGTGCACATTGCCATCTACATCTCGCTGGCCGCCGCCGTCGCCGTGTCGGCCGCCGAGGTGGTCAAGAACGTGCCGCTGTCCCTGTCGGTGGGCAAGTCCGAGTCGGACTCAGGCTCCGAGCCCGGTTGTCAGCATGGGTGCCATCATAAGCATTAGGTTTAGTTTTTTTTTTGGACAAAATTACGAACATTTAGTCGAGTGCTTTGATTAATTTACCGCATTTATAAATGGTCAATTTGTTGTAACAACAGTGGATGTCGTCGAACCGGGTGCCTACCTTCCCTCTGGCCAAATGCTAAAAAGCAATCGATGAAAACTTGTTGTTGTTCTAATATTGCGTTGCGTTGCGTTGTTGTTCTATAACGAGCTTTCATGGAAGCGACTAGCGTCTGAACGTCCGATTCAAACGTTAGCGCCGTATGGTTCCCCCTACCGTCAGATGTTTGTAACGTGAGCAAATCTCGAACGTCTGAATCCCTGACTCAAGCGCAACAAAAGAAAACTCGCCACAACACACAACCAAACCAGTTGTTTCTCCTCCGGTCACAGGCACAACAAACCAACTCCCAAGAGCATCAACAAAAAAAAAATTACAAGGAAGACCAACAACAAATTCAATGGAGAGCAACAAAAAATCACCGGTTTGCGACAAAAGAATGGACGGCTAAGTGCTGCAACATTTGAGACTTATTTATGAAATATTTTGATATCACCTCCGCAATAATAAAAAATAGCATATGCAACATCGAGAAAATTCTTGAAAAAATCGCATGGGTTTGTTACCGCAACATTCAAAAACTCTCGTCCCAATTCTCCCAACATCTGAAATCACCTCTTGCAACAAAAAAATGGCTTCAACAAACACTCAAGGCGGCTCACTGGATCTCAACCTCGACGATAGCGGTGGTATGAAACATTTTGAATTCATTTGTGCAATGATGAAAACACCAGATGCAACATCAAGAATTTTTTATTAAAATAAATCGCATGGCTAGAGTTTGTTACTCCAAGCTCAGCCTCGCCCTCCAGGATTTCCTTCGTAGCGTTGCTCATCCACCTAGGTGTACTTTTTTAATGGCCCTTGTTTGCCAGGTCTCTGCCGGCTGCTGGCCTCCAGGCGCACCTTGTCCATGGGCGTTGCATCACCTTGGATGTTCACCGGCACAGTCACATTTTGCAGGCATAGCCCCAATGATGGCCTCATTTGGCCTAAAGTAGAGAAGGTGATGACGAATAGAAAGGAATGAGATTATGGGACTGGGAGATTGGGGGCACATGATTCGTAAGGGGAGTGAAAGGAGGAGGCTTCAATGGGTAGTAGGTGGGATGAGGATTGAGGAACGAGTGGTGGGGGAAGGCTCCAGAGATAGTATAGCCGAAGACTTTTGACTGCTACTCCATGTGTTAGATTAATTAGTGTGGAGGGTAGATACGACGTTTGCATTGTAGCATTACCCTTGTTTTATGGAGGAAAGAATTGGTGAAGAATGTAAGTGTCCTTTTTTTAATGAAGAGGTAAGAGAGCTGGCCTTTGTATTGATAAAGCAGGAGAAAATAAGATAAAAAGATACAACTCGACGGGAAAAATATCATCGCGGGAGGGAGCCCGCAACTGGTACGCCTCGCAACACCCTAGTAACAGCACCAGAGCTAGGGACACCAACTAGTAAACTCTAACCACGCCCTAACACTAACCAGCTCTGTCGAACACACACATCATAGTTAAGGGAATGACAACACCTCTCATCCAACTCACTAGAACCTCAAACTAATTAAAACCGGACAGTGTAGATGATCGCCTAGCACAAGCTTGAGAGAGAAGAATACAAACAGGTGCAAGGTGGATCCACACGCCGACAGGGCCACCAGTGAGGAACTCCATATGAATTAGGTGAGCAAGCGGTTCCTCCTCTCGGCGATGATTGTGGACGATGCAGAACCAAGGATGACAAATCCGACTCCTCTCCCCCTCCACCCACGCGGCTCATTCAAGGTGAACTAGACCAACTGCTACGAATGGGGCCTCGGGATAGTTGTCTTGCGCATCGAGACGACACTTCAACGACAATAGCCCCTCCTACTCGGGCTCTTCCAACAGCCGACCTGCTACTCCTCATAACAACGGCCTACACTTAGGGTGCCCGTGACAAAGCAGCATGGGTGCTCGGCCTTCTCCTCTCCTCATCACGTAAACCGACAAGCACACATTGGAGACCGGCACAGGTAACAACGAGAGCTGGGGGTGAGGAGACTTCTCTGGCTGTGTGAACTTGCAGATGGAGGTGCGGAGGACTTGCACGGGCATGCCCTAGCAGCCGGGGGGTGGCGAGCTTGGGACAACACGACGTAGACGTGGTCGTTGCTCGATGGAGGCACGGGGATCCAGCCAGCGCACGCCAACACGGATCGGCAGCTCCACTCCTGACGGTCTCCACGGCGCTGTCGCCCCCGAGCCCATGGCCGGCCGGCAGCAACGCATCAGCGAGTGGTGGGCCTCCCGGTGTAGAGCACTATGGGGACCACGGGGATCCTCCCGCGCGTGCGAAGGCACGGAGGCTCCACGCGCGACGAACTCCTCGGCGTTGCCAGCATCAGAGGGTGGTGGCCGCCCCTGGGCGGAATGCTCGTGGGGGGGTGGCTCGACGACCGAGGTTTAGATATAGATCTGTCCTCCAGGGGGTTGGTGCCGGCGGGCCGTGAGCTCCGGCCGAGGGGTGAGCGCAGCTCTGTGTCTCCGGAGGTCCCTCGAAGGCTCACCACCACCTCAACGGCCATGGACGACTCGCCGACACCAATCGCGCTCCCTCGGCGAGATCGAAAGAGAGAGGGGGGGAGGGGAGGCACGAGAGGGGGGATGGGGGCCGCCGCGGCGGCAGCCGGTGGGGGCTCTCGGGGATTGGGGTGTTGCCTCCCGAGTCGCCCGAGACAATCGACACGGAAGCGGGAGTAAGAATGTAAGTGTCAGGGAATATATAAGCGATGTGTTGTAAATTAATGCACATACTCTAATAGTCCTTCCATTTTTATGTAACATGTTCTACTGGTTACTAAACAATACAGGTTAGAAGACCTCCCAACCAACTTCTGTTAGAAGTCTAACAATGCCATAATTGCCATTGTGTAAGGAGATAATCGCGAACATGTAGCTTGAATAATCCTATCATTCGGATCATCAAAACTACTATATTTTCTTTCGATGATGATGCACTTTCAGTATAATAGACAGAGCAGAAAATTCTTTACTGATCATCACTAGAACGAAAACGCGGTGTAACTCAAGATCTGAAGATTAGCGTGGACTACTAAATTCGAGCAACACCTAACACCAAGTTTGTTTCAATACCTACCTACCCGATCGATTCACCAATGGTCATCACCAAATATATATATCTCATTGTCTTCCATCTTCGGCTAGGGGAAGTGGAAGAAGTTCGTCAACGCAATCAATTTTGAGAAGAAGAGATGAAGTACGTATTTTATTTCTTTTTGACGTAAATTAAAGTACGTGACATATTTGTCACGACAGATCAAATTCGAAACGTAATTTCAATGTATCATAAACTTGCAAATTGAAAGTACAGTAGGATAAGAAGGGCTTCCTGCAGGAGTCGGCACTCAGCACGTACCATCTTTAATTCAATTCGTATATGTACCACCATTTTGACGGGCTTGATTATTTGAGCTTATATTCAGCCAAAAAAAAAAGACGTGTTCAAACAAAAAAAAAAGAGAAGGTTTTTCACGGTGCATCGAACACAAATTCCCTAACGAAGGATAAGAACGCGTGCTAATCATTCGTATGAAATTTAAAATAGACAATTTGATTGTGCAAGTAGCAGTAGCATATATACAAACGATCAATAAGATAACAAGTGATTTTTTTTCTCTCTCTTCCCTGAGGATGGTAACCAATCAGGCCAAACCAAGGGGTTGTACTTACCGGAATAGAACGCCAACGAGTCTATAAGTCAATGGATCCATACATTGCGCAACTTGAGAGTTTGTATAAGCTGCTCGTGAGAGCGATCGCGCTATACATTAATTACCTTGTAGCCTTCACATCATTTGTCTAAAAAACTAATCTAAATTCCCCCAACGACCAACATAATTTAATTAGCTAGAGAGTGTTATTGCTACCGTGGAGCTGTTGGTGGCGTCGGCGGCCATGATGGCCTTGACCACCCGGCCCACCGCCAGATAGCGTGTTGATATTGTAAGGCGATCGTATTTTATGTGTAAAGTTGGGCAATTTTTGCAAAGTGAAAACTGTCAGAATAGCTATGCACACGGTCATAAATGATGTCAAGAACTTGATTGGTTAGTCTTTAACTTTTATAAAATAATTTGTGACTGGGATGGAATGTCGGGTTGAAATCTGAGGATTTGATTTGGAGCCCGAGAAAAACATAAGCATTGGGTGATGGTTGGAGCCCGAGAAAAACATAAGCATTGGGTGATGGTTGGAGCCACTCACTAATATTAAGATATTGGAGCCTTCACTAGTATTTCGCAACAATACTCAATTTCAACAAAACATGTGTCAGTTAAAATGCTAGATCTTAGGGCTTACTTACTATTAATCTAATTCAATTATAGCATAGTACAAATAAAATAACCACAAGCCAATCTTTGAACACCTTTGCATCTATTATAATTGCATTCTGTGTGTTGGCTCGTGGGGTATGACGGTGTGTCGTACCACACGAGCCAACACACAGAATGCAATTATAATAATAAGAGAGTTTCAAAGAGTCAAATCTCTTGTACCACTGCCTAGGAGATTGCTTCAAATTATAAAGAGATTTCTTTAATCTACAAACAGGTGTTCTTTTTTAGGAATAACAAAATCCTCAGGTTGGTCCATATAAATGTCTTCTTCCAACTCCCCATATAAGAATGCAGTTTTAACATCTAATTGCTCAAGTTCATAATCATCCATAGCAATAATACTGAGTAAAGTGCTAATAGAACTATGCTTCATAACTGAGGGAAAGATATAATTAAAGTCAATACCTGGAATTTGACTATAACCTTTAGCAACCAACCTTACTTTATACCTTACTAGTTCAGTCAGAGAAATACTTTCCTTTCTTTTAAAAATCTACTTGCAATGAACAGACTTCTTCTTTGGTAATTTCACTAGTTCACAAGTGCCATTCTTTTCAAGTGATTTCATCTCATCATGCATAGTAGTTATCCACTTATTACAATCAGTTGAGTCAATAGCTTCAGAGTATTATGAAGGTTCTGCATTACCTTCAATTTTTTTCTATTACACTCAAAGCATAAGTAACAATATTAGCTTCTTCAATCAACCTCTTGAGTGGATTAATCCCCCTCCTAGGTCTATCAACTGCAATAGGCCGTTGTGATGACTGCTCAACAATAGGAGAATTCTTAACAATATTTTTCTTATCTGATGTGTTATTTGAACCAACAAAATGATCCACCTGAACACTTGAATTCTGCTAACTCTCAATATGAACATTAGTAGACAGTTTATCATGAAGCATAATAGATTCATTAAAGATAACGTTTCTGCTAATCACAACATTATTTGTTTCAGGATTTCACAACTTGTATCGTTTAACACCAGATTTATAACCAAGAAAGATGCACTTAACAGCTCTAGGCTCTAATTTTCCATTATCAACATGAGCGCAGTACAAACAAAAACTTTCAATTCTGAATAATTTGCTGGGGAACCAGACCATACCTCAATTTGAGTCTTATTTTCAATTGTAATAGAGGGTGAACGATTAATAAGATAGCAAGCAGTAGAAGCGGCTTCAGCCCAAAAATACCTATGCAAATCTGCATTAGACAACATGCAATGGGCTTTGGAAATGATGGTCTTTGTTCATACGCTCAGCTACACCTTTTTGTTGAGGAATATGGGGAACGGTGTAGTGCCTGACAATACCTTCAATCTTACAATATGATTCAAATTTATTAGAACAGAATTTTATCCCATTATCAGTGTGAAATTTATTTACCTTCTTTTCAGTTTGCCTTTCAACCATAGTCTTGCGAAATGGTCCCTATAAATCAGAATGCACATAATTCAAAATACCTTATGTGGTATGAACAAAAGTATTGAATCTCACCCTCTTGTGTTTGCCAAACACACAATGCTCACAAAATTTCAGCTTACCGATGTTATGTCCATCAAGAAGTTCTCTCTTGCTCAATTCTGTCAAATCAATTTCACTCATATGCCCAAGACGCATATGCCAAAGATTAGTAGCATCAGAATAAGATAATGAACTTGAAATTACAGCAAAATTAGCTGATATTGTAGTACCTCGCAGATGGTACATATTGACATATTTAATGTCAGCTTTCAACACAACAAGAGGGCCTTTTGACACCTTCAAAACTTCACCTTCATCAGAATACTTGTACCCTTTAGCATCAAGAGTACTCAAAGAGATGAGGTTCTATTTCAAATATGGAATGTACCTCACATCTGTCAAAGTTCTGACAATACTATCAAACATCCTGATCTGAACTGAACCAATTCTTGCAACCTTACACGATGAGTTATCACCCGTCAACAAAGTATCACCTTCAACAGGTTTATATGTGACAAACTAATACCTATTAGGATAAATATGAAAGGTACAAGCGGAATCAAGCATTCATTCATCATTGGTCTTAGCACATCCAGCAAACGTAGCAAGGACATCTCCATCAGAACTATCATCAGCAGCAAGGGGGGCTTTATCTTAATCATATGGTTTACCTTTTGACTTACAATAGCCAGTTCTCTTTTATTTATTCTGCAACTTCTAGTATTCAGAGATGTCGTGCCCACTTTTCTTATAATATTTGCACGACTTGTACTTGCCTCTTGATTTCGACCGGTTCTAGTAGCCGTTTGAACTTTTATCTCGAGATCCATTGTTTGAGTTCTTCTCCTTTTGTCTGCCACGAACAAACAAGTTTTCAATTTGCGAACTTGAATTTTCAGAAAGTATCATATGTTTTATCTTTTCCTTAACATGCAAAGTTTCATAAACTTCATTAAGAGTGAGAGTATCTCTACTATATAATATGGTATTTCTGAAATTTGAAAAACAACTAAGCAGTGAATACAAAAGAATAAGACCCAAATCCTCATCATCATATTTTACCTCCATCGAGTCTAAGTGAGCAACGATCTCCTTAAACACCGAAAGATGATCAAGCACGGACCCTCATTTTTGCAATTTGTGATAGTACAACTTCTGCTTGAGATGCATCTTACTGGTGAGATCCTTTGTCATGCAAATTTGTTCCAGCTTCAGTAGTAATGTAGCAGATATCTTCTGCTTCAAAACCTCCTGCAAGATATCATTCGAGTGTAGCAGGAGATCATTTGATAAATGAAGGTGAATCTGAGATAAAGCCTTACAGTCTTAACGCTTCTCATCTACGGTTCATGTGATAAGTTGTTTCTCAAATTCTTTCAATGCTTCATCCAAATTCATCTGTGCCAACACAGCTCTCATCTTGACTTGCCACAGCGAAAATCTTGTGTCTCGACTCGGGAATGGAATATCATACTTCAAAGTCGCTATGAGGAATAAAACCTAAAATTTGCTAGTGCTGATATGTGTAAATCTAGCAAAAAATCAGGATCTCTTAGGTACACCCTATGTGTACACGAATCAAAGATCTTCGAATCTCCTGGTACTTCTCGGGTGAACGAAGCAATTTTCTCCAGAACTTGCCAAAAAGCAGAGCACTTCCGTGAATCAACCGGATGGATGAAAGAAAGTTTTTTACGTTCCTGTGCTCTGATACCATTTGTTAGAAAAATAGGGACAAAAGGAGACACTAATTTTTACGTGGAAAACCCTTACGGGAAAAAACCACAGGCGTCAACCGGCGATGATCAATATATGAGGAGTGTTTACAAATCGCAGTGGGATTACAATGAGACGTTGACTCTCCATGTGCCGGTTACCAGAGGTATGTAAAAGTGGTAAAAGGAGTCCAAGTAAAAAAATTAATCCGCTCATATAACAAATTTGAATTCGCCTATATTAAAAGTTTGGATCACATATCTCAACACGAGTGAAGTCTTTGGATGGAATGCCTCGCTGAGATTTGCGTGGTGAGCCAATACTACCAACCGAGTGGGTACGCACGCTCACGTACGTAGCGAGATAGACGGATGGAGTGGTTTGGTGCTGGAGGTTGCTGCCCGCGGCTCCCGTCGTGTTCCTGGGCGTCGATGCACGTTCCTGCTCGCGCGGCAGACCCAGCTCGATGACGCGATCCGCGCCCCTTGCTAGCCGCCAACCTCCACGCTCACGTACGCGATGCGCAGGCGCACGGTGCTCTGCTCGAGCTCGCGTCCTCAGCGCCCGCGCGCTGCGTGCCGCGCGCGGCAAGTGGTAACCCATGGAGCAGCTCATTGCCACCTAAACAAGTCACAACTAATCGCCACAGTTGTATAAGCTTAGAACAAAAAAGCCTTTCATAAACAAACACAAATCATTTCCCACATCACTTATGGAAGCAACATCCAGGCGAATTCACGTGAGTTTACCAAACCATTCCAGTGTACCATACTCAAAACGTATCTTGAAATGATATTGGAACACCTGACCTGATCAAATATAAATCCATACGAATCGCGCGTCATAAGCTAAAAAGCAGTACATCACCATACACTGGAAGTGCTACAGTACATACTGGGACTGGGACTGTGACATAGCTGTCCAATACTAAACTCGTTCCAGCATTATGTTCTGAAAGCTGCCGAATAGGCAATACATACTACAGACACATAGCACGACTTGAAGGGAAGATACGAGATACACGGGTAACACGGCGGCTGGTGGTGGCGGCGGCGGCGGCGATAAGTAGAAAGGGGTAGAACATCCAAGTACAAGTGAAGGATAGTAGATGCCTTCTGCAAACAAATATAGAGGAAAACATAACGCAGTGACCTTTTTCTGAATGCTGAAACAACAATAAATAACAAAATGAATCTCTTGTTTGTGAGAAAATTTAGGACTGTATCGTTCGTTCCCTGAGTATATATGCTTTTCGTGTATAACATGCATGAGATATCACGTGTGTTACCGGACTGACGTGACATAGAGGAAATATGATTAGGTGAATTTTACCTTCAGGCTGACGAACACTAGTCCCGGCTAGCAATAGCAATTTCATCCTGGTAAATTGCACAGGAAGGAAACACCGTAAGAACAAGAGAAACATAGTGACAAATGAGTACGTTCGGAGCTGTTGTAAGCTGTAACTCAAAATGGAGGAAACAATATATACCTCTTAAGGCGAACTCAAGTTCACACTCGGAAGGGACGTCAGCTGCTTTCCGTATTGCATCCTCCGCGGCCGCCACCTCTGCAACCTCAGCATCCTTGTAGTCTATCTCGACATAAACTTGTTTAATACAAGTGAGGTTCTTGATGCCAAACTTGAAATCTGCAAGAGATTTTGCTCCCTGTAGGTTGCACTGAAGCCGAAGCTTTCGGAGCTTCAGCATGGCTCCATTTCCGAATACCACTCCCTTGATCCCGCCGTCGCGGCGCATGAACCAGAACTCTTGCAGAAGTGGGAACTCGTTCCTGCTGATTATGAAACTTTCTTTGGTGGATGCTTCACGTGAACGTAACTTGAGAATTGTCAGTGCAGGTAAGCCTCCTAGGATCTTGAGCTCATCTTTTCCAACTTGAGTAACGCCAATCTCCATGTATGCAAGGTTGGGGAGACTAGCATTACTGGCTGTCGGACCCGAATTTCGTAACCCGAATCCTCTGTGAAACCATGTACTACTCCCTGGATCAGTAGGTAGTACTCACAGGTACATTACTGTATCATCTCATACAGGCGTGAAATAAGACCAACACATATATTACAGATAAATAAGGTAATATAGACCGCGTCGGGTCGAAGTTTTTACGTATAGGCCGTCAGCCAATATGTTACATCACAAAAGATCGTGGCTACAGCGGAAGCAAAAGGGGATGGGGCACATCTCACCACAGGCAGCGACCGGGGTGTTTTGTGTATGACTAATATTATCCGAGGGCCCAGGTAATATTAGTTATACACAAGTACCAACAAGTCTACTAGACTGAGGCGAGATCTAAACTACAGAACTAGACTACTCTTCACCGCATCCTTGTCCATCGGCTTCTGGATCCTCATAATATGCATAGTCTCCTTGGTCCAGATCATCTGAAGGGTTTTGGGGAGAGCGAGGGTGAGCACAACTACCGTGCTCGCGAGCCGACACAACAGATGCAGTAATATTCATGCACAGTTTAACAAGGGAGGGCTCGGTTTCTTTTATTTGCGCAAAGCAACATTTATAAATATGAATATTAGAAAGTCCTATCTTTTAGAAAATTTTTTTCCCCCCCCCCCCCCCGGGGGGGGGGTTTAAAATTTTTTTTTTTTTGGGGGGGCCCCGGGGGGGAAGGGCCCCTTTTTCCCCTTTTTTTTTTTTTGGGGGGGTTTTCCCCAACCCCGGGGGAAAAGGGGTTTAAATTTTGGCCCGGAAAAAATTTTTTTCCCCCCCCCATTTAAACCCCTTTTTTTGGGGGGGGTTTTTCCTTTTGGGGGGGCCCCCCCCCCCTTGGCCCCCCCCGGGGGGGGGGGTTTTTTGGGGGCAACCCCCCCCCCCCCCCCTTTTTTAAAGGGGGGGTTTTAAAAACCCCAAAAACCCTTTAGATTTGGGGTTTTCAAAAGGTTCAAAAAAAAACCCAAAAAATTTTAAAAACCCCCCAAAAAAAAAAAAATTTTAAAAAAAATTTCCCTTGGTTCCCTGGGGGAAAAAAAAAAAAAGGGGGGAAAAAAAAATTTTTTTAAAAAACCCCCCCCCCAAAAGCCCAAACCAAAAAGAAAAGGGGGGAAGGGGGGAAGGGAAAAAATTTTCCTTTTGGGGGGGGTTTCGCCTTAAAAAGGGAACGGGGGGGGGCCCCGGTTTTTTTTTGGGGGGGGGGGGGAAAATTTTAAAAAAAGGTTTTTTTGGCCTTGGGGAAAAAATTTGGGCCGGGTTTTTTTGGGGGGGGTTTTTTTTTGGGGGGTTTTAAAAAGGGGGAAACCGGGGCCCCCGGGGGGGGGGGTTTTTTTTTGGGGTTTTTGGGGGGTTTCCCTTTTTTGGGGGGGGTCCCCCAAAAAAGGAAAAAAAAAAAAAACCCAAAAAGGGGAAAATTTTGGCCCCCTTGGAAAAAAAGGGGGGGGGGTTTTTGGGGAAAAAGGGGGGGTTTTTTTTGGGGGGGGAAAAAAAAAGGAAAAAAATTTTTAAATTGGGGCCCCCTTTGGGGGGGGGGGGGGAAAACTTTGGGGGGGGGCCCCCCCCCGGGGGGGGAAAAATTTTAAAAAAAAAAGGGGCCCAAAAAAAAAAAAAAAAAGGGGAAAAATTGGGAAAATTTTTAAATTTAAAAAAAAAAGGGGGAAAACCCCGGAATTTGGCCCAAATTTGTTTGGGGACCCTTTTAAAAAGGGGGGGGCCCCCCCGGGGGAAACCCGGGGGGTTTTTCCCAAAAGGGGGGGGGTTTTTGGGGGGCCCGGGGGGGGGGGGGGGGGGGGCCGGGCCAATTTTTAAAAAAGGGGGGGGGGGGGGGCCCCCCCCCCAAAGGGGGGGGGGGGGGGAAAAAATCCCCCAAAAAAAGGGAAAAAACTCCGGGCCCCCCCCTTTTTTGGGGGGGAAAAAAGGGGGGCCCGGGGGGGGGGGGGTTTGGGGGGGGGGGGGGGCCCCCCCCAAAAAAAATTTGGGGTTTAAAAGGGGGGGGAAAGGGGGGAAATTTAAAAAAAAAAGGGGGGGGGAAAAAAAAAGGGGGGAAAGGGGGGGTTTTTTGGGGGTTTTGGGGGTTCCCAAATTTTTTTGGGGGGTTCCCCCCCGGGGGGGGGGGTTTAAAGGGGGGGGGGAAAATCCCCCAAGTTTTGGGGGGGGCCCTTTTTGGGGGGAAGGGGGGGGGGGTTTTTGGGGAAAAAAAAAAAAAAAAAAAAGGGGAAAAAAAGGGGGGGCCCCCCGGGAAAGGGGGTTTTGGGGGCCCCCCCCCCCCCCGGGGGGGGTTTTGGAAACCCCCCCCCAAAAAAGGGGGTTTTTAAAAATTTTTCCCCAAAAAAATTTGGAAAAACCTTTGGGTTTGGGGTTTTTTAAATTTTAAAAAATTTTGGTTTAAAAACCCAAAAAAAAAATTTTAAAAGGAAAAAGGGTTTCCCCAAATTTTGGGAATTAGGGAAAAGGGGGGGCCCAACCTTGGTTTTAAACCCAAAAATTTTGGGGAAAAAAAAAAAAAAAAATTTCCCTTTAAAAAAAAAATTTTAAAGTTTTAAAGGGGAAAAGGGGTTTTTGGGGCCTTTTTTAAAAAAAAACCCAAAGGGTTTTTTTTTTTTCCCCCCCCAAAAAAAATTTTTTTTTTCCCAAATTTTTTTAAAAAAATTTTCCTTTTTTTCCCCCGGGGGGGGCCCGGGGGGGGGGGGGGGGGGCCCCCAAAGGGGAAAAAAAAGGCCCCCAAAAAAAAAATTAAAAAACCCCCCCAAAAGCCCGATTTTAAAAAAAAAATTTTTTCTTTTTGGGGGGGGTTTTTTTTTTTTCAAAAAAAAAGGGGGGGCGGGCCCGGGGAAGGGGGGCCCCCCCCGGGGGGGGGGGTTTTTTTGGAATTTTTTTCCCCGGGCCCGGGAACCCGGGGGGGGAAAAAGGGGTTTGGGGCCCAAAAAAACTTGGGAAAAAGGGGGCCCCTTAAACCAAAACCCCAAACGGGGTTTGGGAAAAGGGAAAAAGGGGGGGGTTTCCCCCTTCCCCGGGGGGGGGGAAAACCCCGGGGGGGTTTTGGGGGTTCCGGGGGCCGGGTTTTTCTTTAAAGGGGGGGAAACCTTCCCCCCAAAAATTTTTTTAAATTTTAAAAAACCCCCAAAGGGAAACCAAAATTGGGGGGGGGGGGAAAAGGGGGGAAAATTTTCCCCAAAAGGGGGGTTTTGGGGTTGGGGCCCAAAGGGGGGGGGGGTTTTTTTTTTCCCGGGGCCCCCCCGGGGGGGGGAAAAAAGGGGCCCCAAAAAAAAGGGGGGGGGTTTTTTTTCCAAAAAGGGGTTTTTTGGGGGGTTTTGGGGCCCCAAAATTTTTCCCCGGGGGGGGTTTTTGGGGGGAAAGGGGGGAAATTTTGGGGGCCCCCAAGGGGGGAAAAAAGGGGGGGAAAAAAGGGGGGGTTTTAAAAAAAAAGGGGGGGGGAAAAAAGGGGGGGCCCAAAAGGGGGGGGTGGGAACCCCAAGGGAAAAGGGGTTAAAAGGGGGTTAAGGCCCCCAAAAAAAAGGGGAAAAAAAAAAAAAAAAACCCCCTTTTTTTAAAAATTTTTAAAAAAAAAAGGGGGGGGGTTTGGGAAAATTTTTAATTTTTTAATTGGGGAAAAGGGGGAAAAAATTTTAAATTAATTTGGGGAAAAACCAAAAAAATGGTTTAATTTTTTTAGGGAAATTTGGAAAGGAAAACCCCCCCCCGGGGTCCCCAAAACCCCCCCCAAAACCCCAAAACCCCCGGGGGCCCCCCCCTTTTGGGGCCCCCCCCAACCCCCCCCTTTTTTTTTTAAAAAAGGGGGGGGGGAAAAAAAAAAGGGGAAGGGGTTTTTTTAAAAAATTTTTTTTCCCCAAAAAAAAAAATTTTCCAAAAAAAAACCCTTTTTCCCAAATTTTGGTTGTCCCTTTTTTAAACCAAGTTTTTTGGGGGGGGGTTTTCTTTCCCCCCAAAAATTTTTTGGGTTTTTTTTCCTTTCCCCGGGCCCCAAAACCCAAAGGGAAAAGGGGTTTCCCCCCGGGGGCCCTTTGGGGCCCCCAAAAAAAAGGGGGGGGTTAAAATCCCCAAACCCCTTTAAAATGAAACCCCCCAAAAAAAAAAAAGGAAAAACCCCGGGAAAAAAAAACCCAAAAAAAATTTTGATTTTCCTTTTTTTCCCCCCCCCCAAAAAAAATTTTTTTTTTTCCCTTTCCCTTCCCCCCCCAAAAAAGCCCCCGGAAAAGGCCCCGGTTTTTTAAAAGGGCCCCCCGGAAGGAATTTTTGGAAATTTTTTTTAAAATTTTGGGGTTTTCCCCTTTTGGGGGGGGGGAAAAAAATCCCCAACTAAAAGGCCCAAAAGGGTTTCCAAAAATTTTCAAAAAATTTAAAAAAAAAACCTTTCCCCCTTTTTCCCCCCAAAAAAGGGTTTCCTCTTTGTAAAAATTTGGGAAACGAAAGCCCAAAAATTTCCTTTTTTTAAAAAATTTTTTTTTTTTTCCTTTTAAAAATTTTTTTTCCCCAATTTCCCCAAAAAAAATTTTTTTTTTGGGGGAAATTTTTTAAAATTTCCCTTAAAAACCCCCTTTTTTCCCCCCCAAAACCCCCCCCCCCCCCAAAAACCCCAAACCCCCTTTTTTTTCCCCCTTTCCCCCCCCCGGGGAAATTTTTTTTAAAAAAAAGGGGGGGGGGAAAATTTTTTAAAAAAAAAAAAAACCCCCCAAAAAAAAAAATTTTAAGGGCCGGTTTTTTTTTTAAAAACGAAATTTTTTTCCCCCAAAAAAAAATTTTTTTTTTTTAAAATTCCCCGGGCCCCCTTTTTGGGGGTTTTTAAAAATTTGGCCCCCCAAAAAAAAGGGGGGGGGGGGTCCCAAAAAAAAACCCCCCAAAACCAAAAGGAAATTTTAAAAAAATTAAAACCCCCCAAAAAAAAAAAAAAAAAAAATTTTCCCTTATCCCCCTTTTTTTTTTTTTCCCCCCCCCAAAAGGGGGGTTTCCCCCGGGGGGCCCCTTCCCGGGGCCCCCCCTTTTTCCCAACCGGAAAACCCCCCCCCCCCCCCGCCAAACCCGGGTTAAAACAAACCAAAAATTTAAATTTTCCCCAAATGGCTTTTTCCCCCCCCGGGATTAAAGTTAAAATTTAAATTTCCCCCAAAAGGCCCCCCGGGGAAAAAACCCCCCCAAAAAAAAACCCCCCCCCCCCCCAAAAAAGGGGGTCCTCCCTTCCCCCCCCGGGCCCCCCAAAATTTTCCCCCCAAAACCCCCCCCTTTAAATTTAAACCGGGGGTTTAAAGGGGGCCCCTTTACCAAAAATTTGGGGGGCCACCCCAAAGGGGGGGAAAAAGAAGAGCGGCCCTCCCTTTTAAAGGTTTTTAAAATTTCCCCCCAAAAACCCCCTTTTTTCCCCCCTTTTTTTTGGGGGCCCTCCCGGGAAAAAAAAAGGCCAAAGGGAAAGGGGGGAAAAACCCAAAAAAAAAGGGGGGCCCAAAACCCGGGTTTAAAAAAAAAAAACCCATTTGGTTCCCCCCTTTTTTTTGGGGGGGGGGCCCTTTTTAAAGGTTTTTGGGGGAAAAAAGGGAACAAATTTTTTGGGCTTTTTAAAATTTTTCCCCGGGTTTTTTTTGGGGGGCCCCAAAAAAAAAAAGGGGGGGGGAAAAAATTGGGGTTTTTTAAAAAAAAACAAAAACCCCCCCTTAAAATTTTTTGGGGGGCCCCCCCCCCCCGGGGGGGTTTAACCCCCAACCCCCGGGGAAAAAAGGGAAAATTTGGGGGTTTTCCCTCCTTTTTTTTAAAAAGGCCCTTTAAAATGGTTTGCCCCGGGGGTTAAAAAAATTTTTTTTTGGGGGGGGTTTTTTTTTTTTTTTTTAAAATTTTTAAAAAATTTTTTTTGGGGAAAAAAGGGTTTCCAAAAAAAAAAAACCCCCCCCTTTAAAAAAACCCCCCCGGGGCCATTTTTTCCCCCCAAAAATTAAAAAAACCCAAAGGGGGGGAAAAAATCCCCTTTCCCTCCTTTTTTTTTTTTTTCCGGAAAAAATTTCCCCCCCTTTGGTATCTTTTTTTTTGGGGGGGCCCCTTTTTTTCCTTCCCCCCCCAAAAAGGGGGGGGGGGGGGAAAAAAAATTTTTCCCTTTTACCAATTTGGAAATATTTCCAAAAAACCCCCTTTTTCCCCCAAAATTTTTAAAATTCCAAATTTTTAAAAATTTACCAAAGGTTTTTAAAAGTTTTTTAAGTTTTTTTCCCAAAAGGTTTTGGGAAAATGGGGGAAAAAAAAATCCCTTTTTCCAATTTCCCTAAACCCCCGGGGGGGGGCCCCCAAAAGGTGGGAAAATTTCCCAAACCCTTTTTTGGGGGGGCCCCCGGGTTTTTTCCCCCAAAAGGGAAAAAACCCCCGGGGTTGGAAAAAATTTTTAAAAATTTTTCCTTTTTTTGGGGGGGAAAGAAAAGGGGGCCCTTGGGGGGGGGCCCCAAAAAAATTTTTTTCAACCCGGGGCCCCCCCTTTTTTTCCCTTTTAAAAAACCCCCCTTTTTTTTTTTTGGGGGGAAAAATTTTTTGGGGGGAACCAGGGCCCCTTTTTACCCAAAAAGGGGGGGAAATTCCAAAAGGGAAAACCCCCCCTTTTTTAAAAAGGTTTGGAAAAAAACCCCCCAAAAAGGGGCCCAAAAAACCCAAAAAAAAATTTTAAAATTATTTAAAAAAAGGCCGGGTTTTGGGGATGGGGGGGGGGGCCCCCCCCCAAAAAAAAAAAAATAAGGTTTTTTAAAATTGGGGTTTTAAAAGGAAAAAATTTGGAAAAACCCCAAATTTAAAAAAAAGGGGGGGTTTTTGGAAACCGAAAAAAAAAGGGAAAAAAAGGGTTAAAAATTAAATTTTGGGGTTTTGGTTTTTTTTGGGGGGGGGAAAAATTTTTCCCCAAAAAAAAATTTTTTTAAAAAAAATTTTAAAAAGGGGTTTGGGGGTTTTTTTGGGGAAAAAAAATTTGGGGTTTAAAAAAAAATTTAAAAAAAGGGGGTTTTTAAAAAAGGGGGTTTTTTTTGGAGGGGGGAAAAAAAAATTTTAAAAAAAAAATTTTTGGGGAAAAGGGGTTTTCAAAAAAGGGAAAAATTTGGTTTAAAAAGGAAAAAAAGGGAAAAGTGTTGTTATATGCAAACTCGATATGGTAGACACTTTTCCCGCCTACTGAACTCTAAGGCACAAGCTCAAGCATGTCTTCAAGAATTTGGTTTGTCCTTTCCGTCTCCACCATCGGTCCGAGGGTGGTAAGTCAGATCAAGGCAAGGTGCGCCCAAGGGCATCATGCAAACTAGCCCGTAAATGCGAGGTGAATTGAGAACCTCGATCCGAGACTATCCTTTGGGTACTCCATGCAAGCATACAATGCGAGCCATATATAACTCGGCCAGTTTGTCCCCTTTGAAAGTTGTCTTTACCGGGATGAAATGAGCCACCTTAGTCAATCTATCCACTATGACCCACACTGAATCATACCCAGATTTGGTTCGAGGCAAACCTGTAATGAAATCCATTCCGATTTCTTCCCACTTCCATTGGGGTATTTGCAGAGGTTGAAGCAATCCTGCGGGCCTTTGATGTTCGGCTTTGACTCACCGCATACATCACAACAAGCTACATACTCGCTATGTCTCTTTTCATTCGCGGCCACCAATACAAAGTTTTCAAGTCTTGATACATCTTGGTGCTGCCTGGGTGCAGAGTATAACCTGAGCTGTGGGCTTCTTTCAGAATCAGGTCCTTGAGTTCCTTTTGGTGGGGAACAAGGAGGCGTCTTTCAAACCATAGGATTCCTTGCGGATCTTCAATCAACTTCGGGGCCTTTCCTTCTGCCATGAGTTGCTTGAACCTCTGGACTCCCGAATGTCCTAGTTGGGCGGTCTTGATCTGATCTTCTAGAGTTGGACGAGCTTCCACAGCATCCGTGGCATCTTGTTCTATCAACCAAAGGTTGAGCCTTTCAAATTCCTTGTGGAGTTCCGGCGGCTGCTCTTGAACCAAGACATTATTGCAGTAGGACTTGCGGCTTAATGCGTCAGCGACCACATTAGCCTTTCCAGGATGGTAATGAACATCCAAATTGTAGTCCTTTATTAGCTCTAGCCATCTTCTTTGCCGAAGGTTGAGATCTGATTGAGTGAAGATGTACTTGAGACTCTTATGGTCAGTGTAAATGTTACAATGATTTCCGATTAAGTAATGCCGCCAAATTTTTAGGGCATGCACTCTCGCCGCTAACTCCAAATCATGAGTTGGGTAGTTGTCTTCATGAGGGCGGAGTTGTCTGGATGCATAGGCTACCACTTTTCCTCCTTGCATGAGGACACATCCAAGCCCTTGGCGCGAGGCGTCACAATAGACTTCGAAGTCCTGATGTATGTCTGGTAGAACAAGCACATGTGCAGAAGTCAATCTCTTCTTTAATTCTTGGAAACTCTGCTCACAAGCTTTGGTCCAATCATACTTCTTTTCCTTTTTTAGCAGTTGGGTCATCGGCTTGGAGATCTTTGAGAACCCTTCTATGAAGCGTCTCAGAATATCCGCCAAGCCGAGAAAACTACGCACTTCAAACCGATGCGGTCGCCCATTCGATTCTGACTTGACTTTGGATGGGTCTACAAAGAATTCCTCCATGGATACAACATGTCCGAGGAAACTTATCTTCTGAAGCCAAAATTCACATTTGCTGAATTTAGCAAAAAGCTGGTGATCCCTCAGCATTTCTAGGACCAATTGCAGATGATGGGCATGCTCTTCTTGAGTCCTAGAGTAGATCAAGATGTCGTCTATGAATACGACCACAAACTTGTCTAGGTAGTCCATGAATACCTTATTCATGAGGTTCATGAAGTAAGCCGGTGCATTGGTTAAACCAAACGGCATTACCGTGAACTCAAACATGCCATATCGGGTGGTAAAAGCCGTTTTAGGAATATCCTCAATTCTGATCTTGAGTTGATGGTACCCAGATCTTAGGTCTATCTTGGAGAAAACTGCGGCTCCTGATAACTGATCAAACAGTCGCCAATGCGGGCGGGGTACTTGTTTTTAATTGCAACATCATTAAGTCCCTCAGAATCCACACACACACACAAAGTGAGCCATCCTTCTTCCTTACAAAGAGCACGGGGGAACCCCAGGGAGAAGAACTAGGTCTAATAAATCCTTTTCCCTGCAGATCTTCGAGCTGGGTTTTGAGTTCCTCCAGTTCGTCGACGGTCATCCGATAAGGTCTCTTGGCAATTGGAGCTGTTCCTGGCTTCAAGTTGATTACAAACTCAACATCTCTATCCGTGGCATGCCCGGCAATTCTTCCGAAAGACATCGGATAAGCTTGACTACGGGTGTTGTCTCTAGGGACAACTCCTCCAAGTGATGGACCAGAAAATGTAGGGAGGAACGATCCACACTAACTTCTATTACGATCCTCGAATCTTGGTGAGCACCACCTTTACATGGCACGCCTATTAATCCATGATATCCGCCAACCAATCCATCCCTAGGATGATATCGAGTTTGGGATTCTAGCACAATGAGGGTTGCTAAGAATCCGAGTTTTCCAAGGAAATCTCTACTTTGGGGTCGATCGAGGTAGCAAAGAGAGATCCCCCGGGTGAACTTAGCACCACAGGCTTCTTTAACTTAAAGGTTGGCAACTTAAGTTTTTCAACAAACTTCCTTGAAACAAAAGAGTGCGAAGCTCCAGAATCAAACAAAACTTGCGCAGTAATCAATTAACAGAGAACGCACTCCATTAGCACTCCCGAGGCTTCTGGGCCTCCTCCGCCGTGACATGGTTCACCCGCCATGGCTCGGCGTTGGAGTAGTCCTTGAGGCTTGAGATGACTGGAGACTCTTGCTTTGGCGCATCCTTGGCTTTGACAAGGCCACTGTGTTTGACCTTTGCAAGATTAGAAGCGACGGCTAGGGCACCTATTGGCGTAGTGCCCTTTCTCTCCACAACTATAGCAACGGAGATCAGCTGCAGGGTTGACTGCGGCAGGTGGCCCAGTGGGGCGAAGGTTGTGGAAACCGCTTCCTTGAGTACGCGGGGTAGAAACTGCGGTCTTCTGCGGCACATGGCGGGGGTCCAAGGAAGAGCCGCCTTGAAAAGGGGTCCTCGAGGATAGCCGCCTGTGGCCTCTGAAAAGCTAGCTTGCGCTATGGCTAGCCTCGCGGTCCTCTTCTCATTCTCCAGCATCAGGCCTTGTTGATGAGGTGGTGGAAGTCGAGTAGTCGTGAAGAATGAGTTGGCCTCTCATCTCCTCACGCATACCTTCAATAAAGCGGTCAATCTTCTTCTTCATTTGCTATGTCACTGGGGCATAGCGAAGAAATGATTGAACTTAGTGAGATACTCATTCACCGACAGTTGCCTTGCCTAAGAGACCAATTCGCTTTTCTTTAACCTCATCGTGCACCGGCACAAAGTTTGCTCAAAGTCGACTTGAATTCACCCACGGAATTGGTTGCCAATCGCCTTCAGCCCTCTTGGGGATTTCGCCATTCTTCCGTGGTAGCGGTGGTTTGGCCGATTCCTGCTTGAAGATGATGCTATGTCCGGCTACTTCCTCTTCTTCTTCTTCTCGTGGTCAGGTTGCCGAGTGCCCGTGGCAAGGTAATTGTCCCACCATGCACCGCGGCTCCTTTGAGCCGTGGGTGGCAAAGTCCACCTGCCTTCCTCTCGAGCAACGGGCTAACCGGCTTCTTCTCTCAGATCACGGAGCAGCCCTTCGCTTCAAGAGGCTCACTTGCCGCAGCGGTAAGTGGCCTAGTGCGAAGAAAGTCTCATGAGCTTGGCGCGGCGGCGGTCCGACCACGATCGCTCAACAAGGCTTGCAGACCGAGTTTGCTGCAGATTACTTGGGCCATGGTCGGGTTTGTTTGGTGGTGGCGGTGGCGCGATCTGTTCTTGACCACGACCTTGGCCATTTCCACGGCCTCTTCCACGACCTCTTGCAAAGGCTCATGCAAGGGAGCAGACTCTTCCGGGAGGCATCTCAAGAAAAACTGAGGCTTAGAGCTAAAGAGGGTTATACGAGGGTTGGCTAGTCCTCTAGAATAGCATAAAGAAACTCAACTGAAACAAGAGTGAATAAATACATCACAAAGTCCATAACGACTGCACTACAATAAGGGAGTTAACATTACATGACTTTAGAACACAGCATATAGGCCATGCTAAGCCATGATGCCAGTTACAAACATTCGTCTACAAAAGAAAAGAGCAAAAGAGTGCTTGCAACCAAAAGACTGCCTAGCAAGCACTGCCAGCTAACCTATTCTAAGCCGGACTACTCCACCTACAGTGCCGATCGCCGCAAGCCGCGTAGCTGTTCGAGAACGGAACGGAGCGGCTCGGCCAAGGATGGCGGCAGAGCGGAGCGGCCGCTACCGGCGTCGGGCGACGGAGCGGAGCGGCCGCGCCCACTACCGACTCTCCAATGACGGCGCGGAGCGGCGATCGAGGCGCCGCACACTCATGCGCGCCGCCCTCCTCGTGAGAGCCGGAGGGGCCGACCGAGTGTCCCGACGCCGAGGCGGTGGCTGAGCCGGGGCTGCGGTGGCGGCAGTGAGACGCGCCAACTCTGCGAGCGGCGCCCTCTTGGACGGCAGCGCGTGGGCCTCGTCGGTCCCGATCGAGTTGTTGCGGCGGGTGTCTCGAGTGGGCATAATCGCGATGAGCAACATCTGGAGCCGGGCTACCTCCTCCATGGCGGCGCTGATAGTCGCCGCCATAGCTCGAGTAAGCCGGACTCGCCGGGTCAAGCGAGGTCGTTGTCCTCGGCGTCGAAGACCTCCGGTCCGCTCTCCGTCGGGAGATACGGAAAGAAGCGTAGGGGACCTCAACAAGAGATCTCGATAGCCAAGACAGCGTAGTCTTTGGCGACACGAGCAGCGTCCTGGATCGCGTCGTGGCAGCTGTGGCGAGGCGCGTCGCCCTGGAAGGTGTGGGGGTTGAACTCGCCGGTCCTGGCGTAGAGGAAAACCTCCACGATCCAAGACTCGCGGTCCAAGACCCTCGTCGTCCGCCTCAGAGAGTGGAGGACGGTGAACCTAAGGTATCGTGATCGCTTGACGAAGGAGCTCCACATATTGCCCTTCGTCCCCTGCGTGGGAGTAGTAGTCCCAGGGTCCATCCGACGAAGGGGCAGCCATCTACAAATTTTTGAAACAAGAGACAAGTCAGTAAACAAATGAAAATATGGGTAAGTACAGAACTAAGAGTGATGAGTAAAGCAATAATACTTGATATTTTTGCAAAAGTTTTCTTAGGTTTCGAAAATAGAACTCAAGTCCTTAGGCTCGCCCGATCTAACTAAGACTCCTACTTGTCAGATGCTCGATACAGCTGCTGCACCTGGATTTCAGAACCCGAATCCTCTGTGGAAACCATGTACTACTCCTGGATCAAGAGGTAGTACTCACAGTACATTATCAGTATCATCTCATACAGCGTGAAATAAGACCAACACATATATTACAGATAGTCAAGGTAACATAGACCGCGTCGGGTCGAAGTTTTTCTGTATGGGCACAGGCGAATATGTTACATCACAAAAGATCGTGGCTACAGCGGAAGCAAAAGGGGATGGGGCACATCTCACCACAGGCAGCGACCGGGGTGTTTTGTGTATGACTAATATTATCCGAGGGCCCAGGTAATATTAGTTATACACAAGTACCAACAAGTCTACTAGATCGAGGCGAGATCTAAACTACGTAACTAGACTACTCTTCACCGCATCCTTGTCCATCGGCCGGATCCTCATAATATGCATAGTCTCCTTGGTCCAGATCATCTGAAGGGTTTTGGGGAGAGCGAGGGTGAGCACAACTACCGTGCTCGCGAGCCGACACAACAGATGCAGTAATATTCATGCACAGTTTAACAAGGGAGGGCTCGGTTTCTTTTATTTGCGCAAAGCAACATTTATAAATATGAATATTAGAAAGTCCTATCTTTTAGCATTTTAACCAAAATTTCATTTTTAAAGAGATTAATTGTGCAATAATTTATAACAGCAGAGGTTCCCTCCATCGGAAACTCTGCCTCATGCTTCTTTTTCTTTGGTGGTCATACCCACCTATTACCAGCCCCGGGTAAGAATACCCAGGGTAAAATCCAATCCAAGGCTAGGTGAGCCCCGCCCATTTTCATCCCACCCACAACAGTTTTTGAAATAGAACTATATCTTGCAAGTTCCTTTGCCCGCCCTTGACCGTGGGCACGGCTGTTCGAACAGTTTTTATTCTCTGCAGAGATTGTACATCTTTACCCACAAGAGATAATCAGCTTGATATGTACACACGTTTCCGTAGACATGTGAATCAAGGGGAGATTATCACAAGACCTTTACAAGGCATCCCTCATTGCTCATTGCACCCGCTAAAGTTTCATCTGAGAGTGGTTACGCCTCCTCTCGTCAACCATGCCCCCAAACCCCTCTTGCGCCACACGGCGGCTTATGCCAACACACGACCGTGTCCACGACGGCTTAAGCCAACGACACGACTCGTGGGTCACTCCAAAGGGTCCAACTCACAATGGTGGATACAAATTAGTCGGCCAGGTCGACACCATTATAGACTTGTGGTTGTACTGTCTTACAATAGGAGGTCATCACAGGATTAGGTCCTTAAGATCATCTGGGCGGTTCTTACCACATACCGTCCACAAAATATCCTGGGCTACATTAGCACCCAACCATTTACCCGCCAGCTTACCGTCCGCCCAGATGGGTATTAGCAAATTTTAGAGTTTTGGAGAGGTATAAACAAATTATCCAACCAATTCACTATTCTCCCAATGACCCCCAAAACAATTGTTATGATAGAAAGGATGGTGATTTGGGGTAGATAATACCCCGGTACTTAAACAAGTCTAGCATGGCGTTTAAGTACGACCTATAACTAGTAAGTTACCAGATATTTACTAGGGTGACAAAGGTATTGGGAGTTCAACTTTCAAGGGATTGGAATAATAATTTATTAAATTAACAAGTAGGTATTTAACTACCTTAGAGTGTTTGACATATGTTTGCATAAAAATTTAAGCATGCAATTTGATACTTTAACAGAATATAATTTGCATAAAGTGTGGGATCAATATGATCAAAGTGTTGACTCGCCTTGGTGGTAGGTGGAGGGATCTAGGTCTTCTTGATCTGGTCCGAGGTGGGGATCTTCCGCTTCTTCGGACCCTACTCGAACGATGTACCGGAAAGACACAAAAAGAAAAGAGAGCAAATGAATACATATCATCAAGCAAATGAACTCCAAATTAAACAAGACCAGTGCCATTAGCAAGATCTTGATTTTAGAAAATTTTAGGAAAAAGATTCATAATTTTTGGGGTTATAAAGAGAGAGTTATGGATTTTTGAAGTTTTAAACAGGTTTTACAATAGAAAAGAAAAACAGAAATTGCTGGATTAATCTGGAGGCGACACGTGTCGGGCGCACACAGAGCGCCGGCATCGCCAAGATCGTGGCGTGGGCGATGGCCCTGCACGCTGCGCGCCGAGTCCACGGTGCACGGGTTTATGAAAGCGATTGCTCGCCCACTTGTCACCATGTGGTTTAGAATGGGGTTAAACCGAGTGCTTAACTGCAGATGGGCCCACACGTCAGCGATACAAGAGATACTTAGGATTAAATTAAACCGGGTTTAACCCTTAAGCAGCACAGTAACCCCGGCAATAACCGGCTACAGTGTTGGCGTCCGACAACACGCGGCCGAAGGAGGAGCTGGGGGTGGCGCGGCTCGTCGCCGGCGGAGGGAGGGGCGGCGGCGCCGGGGGTTACCCAAAATGGGTTCCCCTCGGTGAGGCGGTCCCGGTGGTGGCGGTGGCGGCGCCGAGGATGACCCGAGCGCGGCGCACTGGGAGGGGGCGGCGGCGGAGCTCGGCCGAGCGGGGAAGTTGATCGGGCGCGATATCAAGAAGGGGGAGCACGGCGTCGGCGAGGTCCCCCGAAGCTCACCTGGCCAACAATGGCGGCCGGAGCTGGTCGGTGCGGGGAGATCGGCGGCGAGGAAGGGATCGGCCGGAGGCGAGGGAGACGAGCTCGATCCGAGGCTGCGGTGGTCCGGAGGCTTCGGGCTTGGAGGGGAGTGCTCCTGGGAGGTGGTGGCGCACGGTGACGGGGGTGGCGGCGCCGGGAGCTCGCCGAAGGAGGGGACCCGTTGGTGGAGCGGCTCGGCTGAAAGGGGGAAACTCGGCGAATGCACTGGAGCTTACCTGGGAGCAAGGGAGCGGAGCGGGGAGGTAGAAGGGGGCTTGGGGTTCTTGTAGGCGACCGAAAAAGGGCGGGGTCCGCAGGGAGAGAATCCTGGCGACGCCGAGTTCCGAGGAGCTCGGTATGGCTTCGGTGTGCATGCTGGAGCAGTTGGAGCGGCGGCATGGGCGTGGGATGGCCGTCGCAGGGGTTGTGACAGCCAGAGGAGGGTGACGGTGTGGGCGGAATTGATGGCGACAGTCGGAGGCGACAGGAGTTGGCGTTGACGCCGCACGGGGAGAGAAACGGCTGGGAGAGAGGAGAGAATGGCTCGGGGGAGAGGCTGGGCCGAGCCAAAGGTCGGGGAAAGGAGGTCGGGCCGAACCCAGAGAGAAGCGGTAGGCCGGCCTTGCGCAGGCCGCACCGGGAGAAGGGGGTTGGCCTACCGGGCTAGAAACTACCGAGCCTGTGGGGAGAAAGGAGGGTTAGCTGGATTGGGTGAAGGCCCCCAAAACCGAAAAGAGGAGCTACAGCTTGAAAATGAAAATTTTAAAATGCCAAAACATTTGAAACACAACTCGGGTTTGAAAGCAACTTACAATCTTTTCGAAAATATCGCTGATTGAAACTGCGAATCGAAAACAGAAGACGAAAGTAGACACTATTCACCGTTTGAAAACGGGGGTGTTACACTGGCCAACTTTTTTGGAACTTCAGGGAAGTAGTAATTGGTGCTTGCCAGCTTGAACTTTGTAAGATTCAGATTTTGGGGCCAAGAATCCACCAAGAAATTAAGGGAGCTGCCTTCGTCAGTATCAAGAGTTAGGGACCGAAGTTTGTCGAATAGCTTTTCAAGAGCCGAGACGAAGTTGTCTCTGTAAGCTTTTGCATTGCTGTCCCTATCACGGACACACCACTTCACCCCAAGAACCCTCAGCTTCTTCAGCAGACCTAACTCCTCAACTGACCTGGCTTTGCTGCTCTCACTGACATTGACTGTCCATAGTTCCTGTAGCTCTTCCATTTTCTGCATACCATCTGGCAGCTTGACATCGCTGACGAGTAGATGCACCAGCTTCGATGGAAGTGTAGTTGCAGCCAATTCTCTTACATCACTGCGCCTTAAATCCAAGGTCTCCATGTGCTGCAATTTTCCAACTTGTTCTGGGAGCTTAGCCATACCCTTTCCTCCAAGTCCCAAGTACTTCAACTGAAACAGGTTTTCTATTTTTGCGACTTGCTCCGCCATCTTGTCAGAATCTTCTAGATCCAACACTCGGAGATATCGGAACTTGGAAGGACTGTGCATCTCTTCATCACACCCAAAAATGGTCAGTGATCGGATGTAAGATATGATATTGTCGTTTGGCCTCGCTGGAGCAACTCCTTGGTAACTGTATTGCAGAGAAAGCCGGCGTATCCTGTCATGCGGCATAACACTGGTCGAGTGAGCCGGCACTGCCACAAAATTCTCTTCAGCTGACAGGGATATGATGAGATCACGGATCACGTCATGGACTTTACAACCCGCTTCCGAGTCATCGCCATCGTGGGGCACCGGTTGAATGAAGCTTCTGCTGATGAGTTCATTGAAGCAGATTTCCCATACTTCTTGTATACTATTAGAGATGAATCCTTCAGCTATCCATCTCCTTATAAGACAACCTTTTCTGATCTCATAGTCCTCTGGAAACACACTCAAGTACAAGAGGCAGGACTTGAGATGATGGGGAAGTTCAATATAGCTGTGGTAAAGTATCTTTTTCATCACTTCTACGTCTCCCTCTGAACTAATGGATCTCTCAATCGACGCCCACTGTGACTCTGTTGTCTCTTTACTGGCTAACATACCTGCTACCATGATCACGGCCAACGGCACGTAGCCACATCTTCGCAGTATGTTTTCAGAAATAGCTTTTAATTCACTCGGAAATGTCCCTTTGGGGCCAAATATTCTCCCAAAAAATAAGAGTTTGGCGTCAGCGAGATTGAGAGGCATCACTTTGTGGACATGATCACCCTGATTGATGCAAGATGAATGAGCTATATCCAAGACACGTGTCGTCATAATAATCTTGCTACCAAGAGAATTATCAGGCAAAGCCCATCTGATGACCTGCCATACCGATGAACTCCACACGTCATCGATTACAATGAGGTACCTAGCGCATCAATTTGTAAAGGCAAGTATTAGTACTAACGAAACAGCAATCCAACAAAAATCCTATATGAATTTTAGCATATATGATTTATTTATTTTGGGGGGGGGACTGTAGCAGTTATATTAATATATGAATTTTAGCATCTAGCAGCCCAGTTGCACAAGAATAATAAGCTAAGCTAGGTACATTATACTGAACAAGAATGCAGTTGAGTATATATTTCGTATTATTTTGCAATTTCACAGATGTCCACAGGGAACATATCCTGCAGACGCCCAACATCAGTCGTCCAAAACCTCCTGGGGATCATCACAAGCTCACAACCGTCCGATGGAGGAGCGTGTCTTTCCCCTTCTACGTGAGTCCCCCCTCCCCACACGCACGCACGCACGCACTTTTTTTTTTTACTGAAATGGGAAGAGAATTGCCATCTTTGCATTAAAGAAGGGAGGTTGTTCATATGTTACATACCAATCCGAAAACAAAGCAGAACAAATCTAAAAAAGGCCAAAAAAAAACCCAGATAGTTCTTAGCCTGGAACGCAGATTTGTGTGTCGATTTTTTTATGAAATCGCTAAGTCTACTCTCAGTAGGTTGGCCACAAAGTTCTTTGCCCCACTTGTTATCTATGCCCTTCCTTGATGATCGCTACACGCACGCACATTGAAACCCTCAAATTGGAGATATTCGAGATCACAGCTATGTGCAGCCACCTGTTGGCCCAAACAGAGGATGAAGCTTGCGCTTGGAAGAAGCTCTCGCTCGATCACACATAGAAAAATGATTAACCACTTACTTACGCAAGAAGAACATGCTGGAAGCAATCTGATGATGAAGCACAGCACACGTAAACAAGAACAAGAAAGCTCTGGAAGCAACACACAAGCTTAAAGATTTTCTGGGCTACTCTATGCAGTGTTTCCTCCTTTACTTTGTCTTTTTCAAATTTTCCATTCTTGCGGCCTCGGCTACCACCACCATTAGAGCCGTCAGAAAAGCCCTCGCGTTTGCCTTTCGATGATCGGGCCTCCCACTCGGCGCGAGTTAACAGCATGTGCTCATCTTCGCTGCTGCCATATCCCCGGATCCGCTCCTCGTGCGCCTTCAAGCAGTCGATCACCTCCTCAACCGTCATCACCTTGAGATCGCCAAACTGCTCAATGACAGAGACGATTTGCAAAAACTTTCCAGAAACAGCTTGAAGAAACTTTCTCACAATATAGCTTTCTTCCATCTTGTCCCCCAAAACTCGGATCTGATTGACAATCGTCGTCAACCTCGTGGTGAAGTCATCGATCGACTCCGTATCTTTCATGTGCATCCCCTCGAACTCGCTCTTGAGAGTCTGTATTCGTGCTTCCTTGACACGATCGTCGCCAAGATGCATCGCCTTCAACGTCTTCCACGCAGCTTTGGCCGTCTCCTTTTCGGCCAGTAGGAAGAGCGTTTCCTCCAAGGTACCTCCATAGATCGCCGGCAAGGCCATTTGATCCTTGCACACATCGACATTGTCGTCGTCGACCGCGTCCCACACTCCCTGAGTGCTCATGTACACCTTCATCTTGATAGCCCATACTGCATAATTGCTCTTAGTGAGCATCAGATATTGCAGCAAGACGGTGGAACTCTACTTCGCCATCACACCCGATGTCGCCTCGTCACCGGTGACACAACTTCCCGGAGAGCGCGGCATGATCTTGGGCATACAATTGATATCAGAGCCTGAGTTCGACAGAACGATCTTTGGAAGAAAACGTCATATTCCCCTTCAAGTCGTTGCCCCAAACCAAAGACGAAATAGCCGATTTAATGAAGAAGTTCCCGCTGGACGACGCTTATGCTTGACTGAGAGTTTCAACAGAACACTCGGCAGGAAACCAATCGAAACCCACGCTCGAACACGTACAGGAAGCGATCTTGGATGAAGACACACGCACACATAGATCAAATAGGAAGATACACGCACATGCCAGAAGCAATGCACGAACACACGCATACGCGGATGGAAACACACGAACGCAAGAATGCGCTCATGTACACCTTCATCTTGATAGTCCATACTGCATAATTGCTCTTAGTGAGCATCAGATATTGCAGCGAGACGGTGGAACTCTCCTTCGCCATCACACCCGATGTCGCCTCGTCACCGGTGACACAACTTCCCGGAGAGCACGGCATGATCTTGGGCATACATAGATCAAGAACTCAGACTCTGATACCAATTGTTGGCCCAAACAGAGGATGAAGCTTGCGCTTGGAAGAAGCTCTCGCTCGATCACACGTAGAAAAATGATTAACCACTTACGTACGCAAGAAGAACATGCTGGAAGCAATCTGATGATGAAGCAAAGCACACGTAAACAAGAACAAGAAAGCTCTGGAAGCAACACACAAGCTTAAAGATTTTTGGTGCTGTGTCTCACATATGCTCGTGCTCGACCTCCGCGCGCGCGGCGAGACCAAGTAGTCGCTCAATCGCGCGCCGCGCGCTCACCAATTCAAACCGTGCAATCTGGGCTTCACAAGGTCCCTGCTTGGGTGACGAAATAATTTGGGCGTCCAGCCCAGTAAGTTCATGTCTCTGTCAGACTCGACCCGAGCGGCTTCAACTCCACTTCGGCCGTCACGAAGCTTAACAGCAACTACAGCGCGCGAGGCCTCGGCCTCTGAGCTGATCTCCCTCGGTTCACTTCAACAGTTCAACTCCCCTGGAGAGTGTATGCAATGCAAGCTCAAGTTCCGGAACAGCTCGCCGTTGTTACTGATTCCGAGTAGACGAAGATGGTCTTCACGATCGCGGGTGAGTCTGAGCACGATATGCAACTCAATCACGTACACCGGTTGCACGGCATGAAGAGCTCGATCCCCACAAGAGGTGGGCATAATTTTACCATGAGTTCATCAGGTAGTAATTCACATAAGGTTGAACAGCTGCTTGATTGACTGCTGGGTAATAAGGAATGCCTCCTCACCATCTTTGTTTGCCTTTTTATTTTGCGTGGTGCAGCAATCTACACTAGACGTGCGCGCAGGAGGCGTTCGATGATATGCTCGGTTTGCTCCGGGTGGATCGCACACAACCTGTTCGATGGTATGCTTCACTGAACTTCCGCTCTGTGCAGCAGCGCGTCAAACTTGATTTCAGTTAAGGTGTTCGATGATATGCCTCCCTGAGATCCATTTTGCGTAGGACGGACTACCATGTGAAGTATATATTTGCTCAAGCGTCGAGTTTTTTTCTCCTTTTTTGTGCTCCGCCGTAGAGCTGCAATATATGAATGACGAGTAGTATAATAAATAGCCAAATGAAAGTTTCTATTTAGTAGTCATTGATGATCTATACACCATGTTTCTCAGCCGTTAAATCTAGTCTAATAATGGACAGCTTATATGGAAATTAAAAGGTAATGTACCTTAAAAATCCAATTTTTATTATGACACTAGTCTCCCTAGCAACTTCTGCACACGGGAATAAATTGTGCCAACTCCCAAGCCATGTGAGGCCCCAAACATTTTGCCCAAGATGCCAAAACAAGATTTGCCGACCATAGTGGAGTGTAGGGACAGGACAGCTGCCCACTTTGCTCCATTATTTGCTGTCCTCGTTAATCGCGTACAGAAGTACTCTACAACACCAGGAACAATCTGGTATCATTTGATGCATTCATCCCTTGTGCTAGTTCTTCCTCTCTCCGTTCTCCGACGCGGCAGTGGGAAAGAAAGAGGCGTCCTCGCAAGGCGGCGAGTGCAGATCTGTCTTAACTGGTGAGCAAGTCCTTGAGTTAATGATCAACTTAATAAAAAACCTGCGCGTCACCTGCACAATTCCTTTGTGAAATATCATCAACTGATTTTGCAAGTCCTTATCCATCTGCTGTCCTAGGGAAAGTGATTTTTTAAGTTGCTTCTTGGAAGTGCATCCATGGCCGAATCCCTGCTCATGCCCTTGGTCAGCAGCCTACTGCAGGGCTACCAATGCTGCACTGCAACAGTTCGGCGAGATGTGGGGGATCGACAAGAAGCGTAAGAGACTGCACCAACATCTGATTGCCGTCCAACGCATTCTTCTAGATGCCGATCACCTCGCAGAGAGACAGCCTGACGTCAAAGCCTGGATGCGTGAGCTCAAGAAGGCTGCATACAAGGCTGAAGATGTTCTTGATGAGCTTGAGTATAAGGCTCTGCACCAGAAGGCCGAGGCTGAGCGTGGCTCCATGGCCCACAAGGTAAAGGATTTCTTCACTAGCGAGAACCCAACAGTGTTCAGGTTAACAATGAACAAGAAAATCAGTGATATTTTGGGGGAAATTGATCAAGTGGTTTCAGACATGATCAAGTTCAATTTCACAGTACATACCGAGCCACAACCTGTAGCACGTCCAGAGACCATCTCCTTTGTTGGTGCAAAAGAGGTTATCCGGCAGAGACAGATGCAAAAGAGGTTATCGGCAGAGACAGAGACAAAGAAAAAAAAATGTGAACCAAATTATCAGTCAATGTGACAACAGTAGTGTCGCAATTCTTCGTATAGTTGGAATGGGAGGACTGGGTAAGACCACTATCGTGCAACTAGTCTACAACGATGGCAGGGTGAAGCAGCATTTCAAACTGTTAGTGTGGGTGTGTGTATCAGATAATATGACTACAACAAGTGTTGCTAAATCCATAATTGCAGACATTACCAAACAGAGTTGTGGTCTTGAGAACAGTGCTGAGTTGTTGCAGTAGAAGCTTCGTGATGCTCTTGGTCGTAAGCGATACCTTCTTGCTTTAGATGATGTCTGAAATGAAGAAAGGGAAAAATGGGAAGAGAAAAGCCTTGCTATGTTCAGCCAGTGTCTCAGGGAGGGTAATAATGGTGACAAGCCGAAGTGAAAGAGTTGCCTCCATAATGGGCACCCTAAGCACCTATCGTTTATATTACTTGGATGATGATGATTCATGGGATGTATTCCAGAGGAGAGCATTCAGTACGGGTCTGGAACAACGACCAGAGTTGGTTACTATAGGAAAGAGTGTAGTTAAGAAATGTGCAGGTGTGCCACTGGCCGTGAGGACAATGGGGAGCTTGATGAGTACCAAATACGAAGAAGAGCAGTGGTCTACTATCTTGGAAAGTGAGGTTTGGGGAAACATATTTGATGAAAAAGGAATCAGGCCTGTGCTCAAGCTAAGCTATGATCACTTGCCTCCGTACATGAAGCAATGCTTTGCATTCTGTGCTTTGTTCCGAAAAGATCATTTATTCAGTAAGGACTTGTTAATACAATTGTGGATGGCAAATGATTTTGTACCTCTTGAGGGAAGTGTGAACTTGGATGAAAGGGTATTCAGATTTTCGACGAGTTGACTTGGAGATCATTCTTTCAGGATACTCATCTAATAATTGTCAATGAAGTAGAATTCTTTGACATGGTGTTGAGTTTTCACTATGATTACCCTCGTAATGTTACGATCTATAAGATGCATGATCTTGCAGCATCAATAATGGACAAAGAATGTCATATAGTGAGACAGTCAGCTTCTATGAGCATTCCTCCAGAAGTTTATCATTTATCTGTTACTACTCCCTCAAGATTGAAGATGGAAAAAGGATATTTCTCAATTCGTGCAGTGCTTTTACTACAGCAGCCTTATATGGTGACACATCATTATGATGTCCTGAAATCAGTCCACACCAGAGTGACGGATCGGGACTAAATTGGCTAAACCTTTTCCAGCAGGAATACCATATATGAAGCATTTGAGATACCTTGATCTCTCTTCAAGTCGGATTCAATCACTACCCAAAAGCATCACAATTCTGTATCATCTACAAACTCTGAAACTCAGTGGTTGCATATATCTTCTCCAACTTCCAGAGGGCATGAGACATATGAGTAGTTTAAGGCATTTATTCCTTGTAGGATGTTGCAGACTAAAACACATGACAACGGGCATTGGACAACTAACCTCCCTCCAGACACTTACTGATTTCATTGTCGATGATGCTGCTGGTCGTGGTATCGAAGAGTTAAAATGCTTGAAACTTGTTGGTCAACTGCACTTGTATAACCCAAGGAAAGTTAAGGATGAAGTATATGCCAAAGAAGCTGATCTAATTTCAAAGAGAAAAATTAACTCTCTAATGCTATGCTGGGGGCCTCAAAATTTGTTGGACAAGGCAAATGCAGATAAAATTGCAGAAATGGAGTTTTTGTTCGCTCCTGTATCAGATAACAAACTAGAGGTGTTGGTGGCTCTTGCACCACATGGTGGACTAGAAGTCCTGAAAGTGTCACACTACCCAGGCACTGAGTTTTCACTATGGATGAAGGACCAAAGAAAGCTGCAAAATCTAATGATGTTGTACTTAACTGATTGCAAGCATTGCATGGAGCTCCCTCCGGTTTGGCAGCTACCCTCTCTTGAGTTCCTGCTTCTAGACCAAATGTATAGCTCGACACACGTCTGCAACATCAACGGCACCTATGAAGAAGGGAACGATAATCTCCAAGTATTTCCTAGTTTGAAAACCCTTAAACTTTTAAACATGCCAAACTTGGAGCATTGGGATGGAAGTACTGCAAATCAGGGGCGACAACTAAGGCACTAACATTTCCAGAACTTGTTGAGATGGAAATCTGTTACTGCCCCATGCTGGAAAGCATGCCCGCCGTTCCACAGCTCAGGAAATTGGAGATAAGGGGACCAAACAAAATGGCCTCAGTTAGCAGCTGTAACATCCTAAATTTTAAATTCTGGTTAAAAATAAAATTTTAATTATTTTCCTCGAGTTTCCTGAATTTTCTAGATTTTTAAAAGATTTTCCTATTTGTTTTAAAGCCAAAATAATTTATTTGTAAAATTAATCACCAATGTTAGGTTGAAAGTATTTTATTTAAGTCCAAATTGTCTCAAGGAATTTCTATGATTTTTTCCTTAATTTTTGGACTATATTAGCTATTTTCTAAAATCCTAAAGGAATTATTTCAATTTCTGAAAATGTTAAATCATTTGAAAATCCAAAAATCTCTTCGGGCCAAATCTTTTCGCCCCATCATCTATTTCCATGCCTGCGGCCCAGCTCCTCCCGTGCCCGGCCCGTGCCACTTCCCTCTCCCCCTCTCTTGCAAGCGGGGCCCACGCAGCGTCTCTCTCTCCCTTACTTATAGGTGGGACACACCTGTAAGTCTTTCATCCTCCACTCCCTTTCTTCTATGTGCGCACGCCCACGCCCGAGAGCCATGCGACATCATCCCTCTGTCGCGCCTTGCCCATGCCGCCTCCCATTGGCAGCTCCGCTCGCGCCTATAAAGGTCGGCCGTACTCCTCCTTCTTCGCCCCTCCGTCCCCTTTCTCTTGCTCCGCCTAAAACCACGCCGCCTATCTCCTCATCTTTCTTCTTCGGCACTGGCCGCACCGCCTCAACGCCGAACCATCGCTCTGTTGGTGCCCTCGCCGCCCTAGCAGAGTCACCATGTGCACCACCACCTCCTCATCCTATTCCCCGCAACCATTTCATCTCTAGTTCCCTAGTTTCGCCGGAATCTAAGCTTGAAGCTCCTCCGCCGCCAACCCTAGCACAGCCGAATTCGCCACTGACGTTGACGCTCCGTCGTCGTTTTTTTCACCAACGTGTTCGCCATCGCGTGTTCTATCTTGTGCGCATGCCATCTTCGTTGGAGAACCTTGGAGCGACGTCGCCACTAGAACTCGTACTTCGCCACTGCCTTTCTTCCTCACCGACAGTCAATTTCTCTCGCTCTCTCGCTGCGAAGGTGCGCACTAGGTTCACCGTGTCGCCCTCTTCATTTTGGTACCACCCACTCGCGTTGCCGTGGTGCGTAGCGCCAACGACCATGGGAACTCGAGCGCTGCCGCTCGCCAGACCGACGTGGCAAGCCACGTAGAGCCACGTCAGTGCCACATGGCTGCCACGTATGCTCTTTTGGCCCAGTCAGCGTCTGCGTTAGCTAACATGTGGGCATAGCGCCAACACACGTGCAAGCTACACTGTTCCCATGAACCGCGTTCACCGTAGACTAAAATGCAATCGTGGACCGGGTCCATATACCTTGGGCCAACATGTCATAGGCTAAATAGGATTTTCATTAGGAAAATAATTCAATTAAAATCTAAAATCGGCCGCTGACGTCATGCTTATGCCATAATTAGAATTTCTTTTAGAAAAATAAATTGTTAATTTTGGAAAAATGAATTTAGGTTAAGTTCTTTAGATTTAAATCTTCCGAGGACCCGTTCTCCTTCGTTCGAGCTCCGATTCAAGTGATTCAAATTTTTAAATTCATCTAAAATCAAGATCTAGCTATCTACACTGGAATTATTCAATTTGGAGTTCATTTGAATTTTTTTGAATATTATTTGAATTTAGCTCGTTTTCGTGTAGATTTCGATGAGTCCAGGGAAACTGATCTTTTTGAAGAGTTAGATTCTCAAGCATACGAGTAAGGTAAGTTATATGCTTTGATCATATTTGAGTCCAATATTTAAAATTATTTAAATTCCATTTTAAACTATTATTGCATGTTTATTTATATTCCAGTAATTTAAATTCATGTTTTAAATTACTAGTTAATTCCTTTACCGTTGTACAACCAATATTGAATTTGAAGTTATTATTCCCTTGTCACCTTAATGGAAAATCTAGTTGGTACACTAGTATGATTAGAACATGTTGGAAAATTATGCTTAGTCAAAGTTTAGACCAATAATCTTGATTTGGGGAATTTAGCTAAATTATTTAGTTATGATTTAAAATGAGACTATGGTATTATGTTTACCATAGAAATTTTAGCAAATGATATAGCTTGGAAAATAAATAAAACTTAGTTTAGATTTGGGCGAAACATATATTTGGATGGTGCACGTTGATGCACGGGATCAAGTCATCTCTGTGATCGAGGCTTAAGGGTTATTTGAAAAGTCGTCCAAGTCAGTTAAGGACCGGTCTTCGAGCCGCATCTTGCAAAGCCCTATCGTACTACCATATGTCCTGTGTGGGTGGGACTAGGCTAAATAATTTACAATATTTCACCAGGGTTGTGCCATCTGGTTGTGTGAGTGTCTGAGTGACTTATTATTACCATATGGCGCAAGAGGGGGCTTCCGACGGTGAGTCCAAAGGAAGCGAAACCTTAGCGGGCATAACTACGTTGGAATAGTGCATTGTAAAGGCTTCGTGATATTTGCTTAGTCGCACGCATTCGGAAGCATGTCTTGGCTGACGTATTAAGCAAACTATCTCTTGTGGGGTAAAGCTGTACAACCTCTGCAGAGTGTTAAAAACTATTCGAATAGCCGTGTCCACGGTCATGGACATGCTGAGCAAAGCCACTCAAAGTTAGACTTTGATTTTGTTTTAAAAATGAATTTGACAAATATTTTTGGATAGTTTATCCAATTGAAAATTTTGGGCAGAAAGCTTGGTATAAGGGGGCAATCTTTCACCATTCGTGTATGAAGGTTTGTCATACCCTTGAGAATTGATGAATCAAAATAAAATTGACTTTTAGTACAAGATAAAAATGCCTTGGAACTTAGTAAGTGTATTTCAACAGAAAAATGTAGCTTTATGCAAAACAGCCATATAAGCCTTCTTTTGATATTATCCTGCATGCATTATATCTGTTATTGGGTGTAACTTGCGGAGTAAATTCAGTTGTACTCACCTTGCTTAATAAATTGTTGATCAGGAGAAGAGTATTACGAGAAGGACGAGAACTTGGATGACTAGGCTACGCCCCAGACGATTGTCTATGGCAAATCGTGTGATCTACCTTATTACTTTTGCTTCCGTTGTATTTTGCTTTCTGTATTATGTTGTTTTGTAACGAACTTAAGTATTATAAATGAATCACATATTATGGTTATGCTATCATCTTTTGTTTGACTATGTACACTAGCTACTGATCATGTGACTAGTGTAGAATACATAGAGAATCAGGATCCTTCGCTCCCGGGTTGGACAGCATCCTTCACACACATGGAATTGACGATCACCACAAGCACTAGCAGTGGACACGAATCTAGCCCACTCGACCATGTGATTTATCATAAAGGCTTGGATTCACTTCGTACCTTAAATCTTTTGGACTTCAATAACCCATCCCTTAAATCTTCTAGACTTTGTTAATCAGGTGGTGGAAGCTGGGGTAGTCATGAAGGATAAGCTGGCCTCTCATATCTTCACGCATCCCTTTCACGAACCGATCGATCTTCTCTTCCTCGTCAGCGACGTCCTGGGGGCGTAGTGGGCGAGCTGGTTGAATCTCGTCAGATACTCGTTGACAGACATATGCCCTTGCTTGAGGGATCTGAACTTGTTCTTCTTTAACCTCATCGTTCCAGCTGGAACAAAATTAGTTCTAAAAGCTTGCTTGAATTCACTCCAAGAAATTGAATGCGCAGTTGGCTCCTCTGCTATGGCTATCTGAGCTTTGGCAAACTCTTCAGTGGCAGGGTTTTGTGGAGCTTCGGGTACTGCCGTCTCTCCTTGTGCTGCAGATTTTTCGTCGGCCACTGAGCTTTCACCACTGTGAGCAGCGAGATAATTTTCCCACCAGGCAGCGGCGGCTCCTTTTAGCTGGTGGGTGGCGAAATCCACCTTGTCCTCTTCTGAGCATCTGGCCAGGCGAAGCTTCTTTTATGTGTCCCGGAGTCAATCCTCTGCCTCCAAGGGTTCGGTGGCGGAAGCGAAGGTAAGGGTCAGTTACGAGAAAATCGCCACTTAGAATGGCGACCATTTTGCTCGCCCCTCGACTTGCGAGCAATGCCTGAAGGATCTGCGTCTGTTGAAACATAACTTGCGCCACGGTCGGGCTGGCTGGCGGTGGGGGAGACAAATCTGGCGCTTGGCCTTGGCCACGGCCGCGGCCTCTTCCTCTGCCTGCAGCGAAGGCACCACTGACTGGGGCGACGGCTCTCCTGGGTGCCATCTGAGAGAACAACATAGGTTAGGACTAAAGGATATATATGAGAGTTTACTAGCCCTCTAAGGCACTCAAAAACCATAAACCAAAAGAGAAAAACAAACAATTGCCACACAAAGCCTTAAACGGCTACATTACATTAATAATACGGGGCTAAGTGTTTACATGATTTCTAGAACATAGCATATAGGCTATGTTAAACCATGACACCGATTACAAACACGACACCTACAGAAGAGGGAGAACAGAGCATGTGCTTGCAACTCAAAAGACTGCCTAGCAAGCACTACAAGCTACCCTAAAGCTAAGCTACCCTCCATCAACTACCCTCCATGCGGGTAGTGGGAACGGGAGCGACTCGGCGGGCTGGAGTGGGAGCGGTCACCGACATCAGCGGTGTTTTGATGAACTAACTCAAATTAAGTTCCCATGTCCGCCTATGATCGTAGGCGCGACTGTTTAAACAGTTTTGACTCTGTAGAGTTTGTACACTGTACCCGCAAGAGACAATCATACTTGTTACCCCACATGATGTAAGATCGAGGTGGCCGACTAGAGGGGGGTGAATAGGCGGTTTTAAAAATTCTTTCGAGCTCAAACCAATATATAATGCGGAAGCTAATAACAAATTGATTTTGCACAATTAAAACCTAAATCAACTAGGCTTCCCTAAGTGCACCAACAATATAACTACAATACAAGAGAGCAATCATACAAAGATATATAAGCAATTAAAGCATGTAATATAAATTGCTCAAAGTAAAGCACAAGCAAACCAAGATGGACACAATTATATTTTACCGTGGTGTTCGGAGACTTGCCAGTCTCCCCTAATCCACGTTGAGGTAAGCCCAACCACGTTGGACCGGCTCCACTAATTAAGCCAACACCTCAGAGGTAAGTCCAACCACTTGGACCGGTTCCAACACGAACCAACACCACGCTCCACTAGGGTTGCTCTTCCTCCACTCCGGACATGGCGAGCACCAAACCACTCACAACCACACCGGTCTTCTCACAAGCTTCTTTGATAAGATCACCGGGCACGACGCCTCTACGCCGTCTAGGTGTCAGCAAACACAAAGAGAAACAAGTCTCAACCTTCACTTGAACTAATCAAATATCAACGCTCAAGTGGATACACAATCCACTACCTAAGGCAACACATGCACTTAGGGTTTGCTCTCAAATCTCACTAAGTGCAACACATGCACAAAAAAGAAGAAAGCCTTGCTCTTAGCTCAAAGAATGAGTATAGCACTCAACAACAATCTCAGCAACCTCCCCCAACCAGCCAAGGTGGCTATTTATAGCCCACACACAAAAACTAGCCGTTGGGAGAAGATTCCCTCGAATCTGCACAGGGCCGGTCTGACCGCCAATTAATGGCCGGTCGGACCGCCCGTGCTCCAATGGCTATAAAACTAGTCGTTGGGCCTTCGGCCGGTCGGACCGCCAACTAATGGCCGGTCTGACCGCCGCCAAATCGGTCAGACCGCCAAGGCTGGCCGGTCCGACCGCCCGAGGCAAAATCGGCTAAGTCCCAAAAAGGGTGCTCTCTGGAATAAATGTTCCGCACGAACCCCGGAACTTCCGCACACCGGAAGTTCTGTTTTCTCAATGGTGGAACTTCCGGACAAAGAATCAACACAAGAGGGAAATCGGTCAGACCGCCAACAGCACATCGGTCGAACCGATTTGCCACCGGTCCGACCGGTGACCACTGGCGGTCTGACCGCTAGACCACAGAGCCAAACACATTAGCTTCACTTCAAATGGCAAAACACATTCGCCCATTTGAGTGCATTTCCAACAAGGCTTCAAAGATGATATTCTCAGCAAGTTACAAAACACATTTGCCAACCTTTAGAATACTCATCACAAGGTATAAGGTACATGGACTTACACCATTTGCAAAACACATTTGTAAACTTAAGTCACATGCTACAAGAAATCAAACATGAGCTTCAACTATTTGCAAAACACATTCGCAAATAACAACATCATGCCACAAGGCTACGATGCATGGACTTCAACCATTTGCAAAACACATTTGCAAACTATAGTCCCATGCTACAAACATTAAATGCATGAGCATCATTCATTTGCAAAATACATTCACAAATAATAGCTCCATGCATAGATGAGCTAGAGCAAACACAATGAGCTATCAACACATGACTAACTCATGCTACTAGTCAAGACCCCTCTTAATAGTACGGCAATCCTATACTAGCAATCCGGTCTTCCAACCAAACTTCAAGACCGGTAAAAGACTAGGAACACATCCTTAGCCCTAGCTAGTCATACATTTGCCTTGCATCTTCTTGAAGCTTGATGACGCACATCAGCACTTCAAGTCCGGGTCCTTGACTTGACAATCATCAACACATGATCATTTCTTCACTTCGGGATCTTGTCTTGAACATCATCAACACATGATGATTTCTTCATCCCGAGTCTCGACATGCATCTACACATGATGCATTTCTTCACTTGACCTCCATCAACACATGATGGATTCTTCTCTTTAATCATCATCGACACACGATGATTCCCATTTCTTCAAGCTCTTTATATGCATCAACACATGATGCATCCTTCACTTGAATCTTGACTTGATGATCAACTCATGATCATCCCATGACTTCATCATCCTGGAACATAACCTATACATCCAACTCATGGAAAAAGTTAGTTCCACAATATGATTATTATTAATTACCATATCATACCATTAACTCATAATGGTGGGACAAGATACCTCAATCTTTCCCTCTTTGGTAATTGATGATAACCATTTCAATCACATATAAAATGAATTGATAGAAGTAACACGTTATGAGTATATATATAAACTACACAAGTCATATACATATACTCACAACATGAGTATGCAAGAACTACACAAGTTCTACATACTCAAAACATGAGTATACGAGAACTACATAAGTTCCATATACTCACAACATGAATATACAAAAACTACACAAGTTTTATATATATTCGAAACATGAGTATACACGAACTACACAAGTTCTATATACTCAAAACATAAGTATACAAAACTACACAAGTTTTGTATAATCAAACAGATACGTTTCAAAGTAAAGATCCCAAATATATGTGGAAAACGGAATATGGATCAATACTAATGAAACCACAAAATATAGAATAAACTCCCCTAAATGTGTGCATACACAAGTGTGTAATAAGATCATATGCACATATTCAAGTTAAACTTATGGTTGAGTTCATCCTATATTTTGGATCCGAGGAAAGCAACAATAAATAAGAATTAGATGTCGATTGCATACCTCGTTGAATTTCACCTTTATATCCAAATGAGACTACACATGATGATACTAAACAAGAGAGTTAGTCTCACAATTAGATTTCTCATTAATCACCAAAACACTTCATTAACTCATAATGGCGGGTCTAGATCCTTCGCATGATTCCGTAGTCATGTAGTTGAGCGATTGTCACGGTAACCTTTCGAACAACCTTGCTTCTTCCGTCATCTCACCCATATAGGGTTACGCCCATACGTTGTGCGGGATGTTCACCTCAGCGACTGGAGTAGTTGAACGCGGAGTCAACCTACCCCTCAGCGACTGTCAAACTTCACCTTTCCTCGGTGTTCCTTTCAGGCCGGAACGCATCCTGCCACTTGCACATTCTCTCTCTCCCACCATGCGAGATGACATTCAGAGTTTGATAATTTTACTAAGCCAAGTTGCACTTTGCAGACTTGTGGTTGTACTTGTTTTACACGGGAGGTCATGACAAGATTGAGTCCTTAATCCATCCGGGCGGTTCATACCACATACCAACCACTCTCGTGCATGACGGCACCCACCACTCTCCATCCGCCCAGATGTGGTACCAGCAAGTTTTAGGGTTATGGAGAAGTGTAAAACAAATTAACTCAACCACTTCAGTCATTTACCCCAATGACTGTCCAAAACAATCTTTATACTTAAAGGATGATGATTGGGGTGATTAGCACCCCGGTACTCAAGTAAGGCTAGCATGGCACTTGAGTACAGACTATAACTAATTTGTTACCATATAATTGCTAGGGTGACAAGGATCAGGGAATCCAATTATCAAGGACAAGGTATAATAATTACTTAATAATCAAGTTGGCATTTTACTACCTTACGATCAACATACGTTGGTATAAAAATTAAAGCATGCAGTTTGCTATTTTAAAAGAACATAATTTGAATAAAATGTATGTTCAACATGGTCAAAGTGTTGACTCGCCTGGGTCAAAGGCTAGGGAGTCTTGGAAGTCTTGAGCTTGGTCGAAGTGGGCACCTCCGGCTTCTTTGAACTCTACTCGGACGGTCGCACCGAAAATAAAAAGACAAGCAAACAAGACAAATAAATACAAAATCCACAATAAATGTACTCCAAAATTAATCAAACCAGTACCAAAATAGAGGTTTTGAAATTACAAATTTTGGGGCACAAGTTTCATAATTTTGGGGGTTATAATGAAAAATATATGGATTTTTGAAACTTTATAAAGAATTTTCAGATAAACAGAAAATCAAAAAAAAGAATTAATCTCCTGCTGACACGTGGCCCTTGGGACAGAGCTGCGCTCGGTCTTGGGGACAAACGGTAGTTCCAGAGAATGTGGCCAGTAGTTCCGGCGTGTACCGAGCGGCAGTTCCGGCGTATAAAACGCGGTAGTACCGGGGATCGGTAGTTCTAGGGAGAAGGAGGGCGGAAGCACCGGGAAAAATGGAAGCGGTAGTAGCGGCGTGTATAGCGCGGTAGTACCAGAGGGCTGCGGTAGTTCCGCAGATACAGAGGGCGGAAGTACCGGAGAAAAATGGGAGCGGTAGTACCGGCGGCGAATGTGCGGTAGTACCGGAGCTCGGATTTTTCAATGGCAGAGGGAGGGAATGGCGAGTGGAGGAGGGATGGGCGAGGCAGAGGGTTCTCGGCTTGGCTTTATAGCCGGGGGTGAGTGAGGGAGAGAGCGAGCGAGCGAGGAGGGAGCGGCCTCGGGAAGGAGGGAGGACCGGGTGGTGCGGGTGATGGGGCCTTCGAGGCGTGGCGGGGAGATCGGGGAGGCGACGTCATGGACGGCATGGCGCAGGTGGCGCCGGGAGGACCGGGTAGCAGGCGGCGCCAAGGATCCCGGGGCCGGGTGGCGTGGGTCAGAGAGGTGACGGGAGAGAGAGAGAGAAACGGGGGAGGAAGGAGCCGGGGCAGGCTGGGCTTGGGGAGGGAGAAAGAAAGAAGGGGGCGCAATGGGTCGGGCCGGCCGGGAGAAAAAGGGGAGCGGGCCCAGGCCGGGAGGAGAGAGGAGAGAGAGAAGGGGAGAAAGAAGAGAGAGAAAAGGTTTTGGTAAAAAAAAATCAAATTTTGATTTTTGAAACCCAGCAAAATTTTAGATTTTGAAACTTGAAGTTTAAATCTTTGGGGAATTATTGAAATTAAAATTATTTTTCTTGAATTTTGAAAAATGGGTGTTACAATTGGTAACAGGCAACACAACTTATGGGGATTGGAGAATCATAGGTGTCTCTTAAAGTTGAACTGCCACTGTGTTATCTACTTACCTTACATAGTTAAACTGCTATATGGCTGTGGCCTGGCATCTATCTGATCATGTTCCAATGGACGCATCAAATTCACAAATGTAACTGCAATTTGCTCCTTGTTAAGTTCAGTTGCTGTTTCTCTAACTCTGTAGTACTCTATGATCAACTGAAAAGAAGATAGTGCTGCCATGCTATCCAAAAGATGTGGTTGGTACACTATCAAAATCCCTTTTTACCCTCTATCAAAGCTTCTAAAAGAGGAACCTTTGTCCATCATGCTTGTCCACAATGCAAGCAAGCAACTGTTCCAGATGCCTTGCCCAATACTACAAGCCATCCAGGAAAACACAAGCAAGCAACTAGCACCTGAGAGGAACATGAAGCCTTCAAAAGAAAAAAAGGTGGCTTCCCAAAGTAAGTGAATTTATCATAGTGTATTCACCACAGCAGAGTACTTAGCAAATTTTCTAAAGTTGCACAGCTTGTAACTAATGTGGCACCACATTACCTGTTCACAACTAATCACCACAGTTCTGGAGAGTTCCAAGGCAAATGCCTTTTAAAAAATCATGACCTAATGATGCAGTGTTTGTTATCCTAATCCCTGATCCAGTTGCATGGATCCCAAGGTCACATGCTAAGGAAATGACCAATTAAAACAACTCACTTCAAACCACAAACTAGTACTTTACTGTAGTACATGGCACGTTGGTGCGCCATTCCTAGTTTCTCTACTGACAGGTAAGCAGACTCATCAGTGAAGCGTGCAGTAACAAGTTGGTAGTACATTTTACTGATAGATCAGATTCCAAGTGAAAACCAAATAAGCAGAGTTTTTTTTACTGTTGGTGGCACACAAACACAACACGGTGTAAAGTTTAGGCAGATCATTATTCAAGTTTGTTTGGCTTTGACTCCAAGCCTGGAGCTATACATACACAGCCCTGACTGACACTGTGACACACAGAGCCAGAGATGAACTGTTCAGACTGACCAAACCTACAGGAGCCCAAGATGCAACAGGGATCCCTGTGTTTGCTCAGTCACCCACATGGGAGGACTCATACCTGTTGCAAGCTTGTACCTGATGTGTCTCCCTCCGATCCTCCATTTTCACCTAGTATTGTGGTCCTTTGACATTTTCCCCACTGTACAGTAGCACTGTAGCAGTGACAACTAACAAGTAGTAATGAAGTTACACGGTTGATAACTGATGAGTAGTGTAGTGACTCCTGATTTAGAATACTTGATAAACTTGGTATAGTTTTTCCCTTCTCTTTTCTTTAGATCTTTAATATCACAATTTGGTACAGTGATGGCACCACTACTGTTTTTCTTTTGAAGTACAACTGTACAAGAAGATAGCGTTGAAGCGGGACCGTATCCTATGTATCGTACGTGTTTAGTACTATCTTGCTCTCATCAATGTGTGATCATGTCTAAAGCATCATGAGGAAGCACATGATGTTTCAGTAGTTATCTTCTTCTGAAAGGTCACAAGTTCAATTGTTAGCAGCCTAGGTTGGCCTTAGATTTTACAGAACAGGGAGAAACGCTATTTGTCTAGCTTAAAATATGCATGAAAAGCCCTATCTGCAGTATTGTATTTATGTAAAATCTTTACATGGTGGAGTAGATATTCAATTCAATGTAGTAGTAGTAGTTTCCTTACGGAATTCACTTCTGTGATCTAGAAAAGTATAGGAAACAGCATGCACGTGGTATCCAATGCCATTGGGATGATAAGGTAAGGGTAGTTAGCTGAGCATAGTTTGGTTTACCTAGATCAGTTGAAATCTTTAGGGTTTAGGAGTAGGCATCACCTGTTTTTTAATCGTTGGCATCCACTAACTTGCAAAACACAACCCAACTTTACACAGGAGATGCAATCTAAAACTTGATCTTCTTTTATTAGTAGCAAGCAGATTAGGTGAGCAAGAGCAGTTGATTAATTAGATAAACGTGGCAGTGGGCCAAAAATGTTAAGAGAAGTTTCCTATCAAACCATCAAAGGATGGGATTTTAAAGGGTATCTTTCAAAAGAGACAGGAGAAGAATACATGGATAAGAGGGCTATACTTTTGGATCTTAGCAAGAAGCCAAGAACCATGAATAAAATTTGCTATCCAACAATGGATCAGTTCAGTGCCCTGTATGACAGGACTGTTAGATGTATTATTATCTGTGTATTTCTTTTGTTGTATAAGAGATTATCTGCATATATGTTAATACCTGTATATGTATATATATTGGCACATTAGTCTCGTGATGAATACAAACGCTATTCATAACAATAACTTACTACCAAAATGAAGAACTTAATATACAAGGATTTATCAGAACTGAAGATGGTTCGTTCTTCTGTGATTCTGTCAATGGGGCTTGTTTGCGATAGCATGATCCAAGACAAAATATTAGAGGGCAAGTCGCGGTCTCAATGAAGAACTTAATATACAAGGATTTATCAGAACTGAAGATGGTTCGTTCTTCTGTGATTCTGTCAATGGGGCTTGTTTGCCAGAATGCCAGAGACTTTCAGGAGCAATTTTGTAGAGTGAGTTTCTCATAACATGCTCTCATCACATGCACACTTTCCTTGTTTCCTTTATGTAGGGAGGAAGAATTCTCTGCAAAATGCAGTAGGATTTTGTACGGAACACATGGGTAACAAAGCTTTTTACTCCCCTGTAAGGTTTAGTTTGATCTCATTGCATAGGTAGTTCTCCTACAATTTACTCAAGTTTGGATCTACATGCAGTTTCTTCAGAGTATTCTGCAGTCAAATTCATGGACCATCTACTCCTATCATTTATCAATGGAGTACACAAAACTAGATACTTTATCTTGAAAGCTTCTCAGGATTTTCTATGGCATGTCAGTAAGGCAGTCTTAGAACAATACATACGAATTATATTATCATCATTTTGAACAAATGACCTGGTTCTTTCTAAAATTATCAACAAAAAAAAATCAAGCACGTTCCATGGTGAAAGCCAATACACAAACAGCTAACATGAAACAAGTACTGAGCCAAATACATGGCTTCAATCCTGAAGCTGACTACTAGCAGTAAAGAGTAAGACAGCTTATAGTTGTTCAAAATTTCAATTGGTTATGGCACAAAACTAAAGCTGATAATGTCTAGTCTCAATACCATATTATATTAATTATCCAACATTCCAATTACAAAATAATGCCTTTTCATATTCAAATTTTTTCCAACATAAAACAAAATTATCAAGACCAACACACTTCCAGCACATCAAAAGGTAGTGCTAGCTTTTTCAGCCAACACCCTGCAAATCCGTTACACTGTCACTGCTGTCAGCAGCCAAAGCTAACAACAAAAACAATTCCATAAAAATAGAACTAACAACACTAAAAATTAGCAGATAGCACAGCAAATGCAGCCCCAGAGAATTTACTAAAAGCTGGCAAACCTCCCCCAAACAATCCGGCCACCACCTCTCCATTCGCGCTCCCCCTTCGTTTTCCAACGAGTGGTGGGGCTGCTTGATCCCACCACCTTCTGCCTGGATTTTCTAAATCCAGGGCCCTCCACACTACCTAACTGCCTTCTTGCCTGGTCTAGCCATGCAGTTGCAGTGCTATTCCAATGCCATATTGCCCATACGCTGTCTCTCTCTTGGATCCCAATTCACACCTTGCGTTTGCAGAACTGTTCCTTGATGCACTTGCTCCTTTGATCGTTTCCCTTGTGTTATCTTGGAAAGATCCCTTTTGATGCTTTCCAGTGTGTTGTGTTGTACTTTTGGTGCATAGCATAGCTTGCTTGTGCCATTCTTGATAGTGGAATAAAGCTAGTACATGTGGCTTTAGATAGGAGGATTCTTCTTCTTTCACAGCCATGTGTTGCATGCAGCTTTGAGCTTTTGGAATTTAGTAATTACTGCTGCCTTAACTTTCGGCATCAAGATCCAAGAAAGATCAGGAGCAAAAGTCTTGAGCTGCAATCATTAGGAGCTGCATTGTAGAGATTCTCTTCTTAGCTCACTCCTTCCTCATAGCTGTTCTTGCTCTGGCATTGGATCAAGATCAAGAACACCCAGTTTCTCAAGGGAACAAAAAAGATCAAGGACAAGCACAAGAAGCAGCAGATTCTCCTCAAGGTACCAAAGTAAAAAAGAAAAAACTGTTTTCCGTCTAAATTTTTTGTCTATGGGTTGACTTAATCCTTTGTTGTGCAGAAGGTGTATGCAAGAAGAGATACAGGAGCTCTCGATGCAATATTCTTAAGGTACTGGAGAAGTTCGTTACTGTTCTTGTTATAATCAGCGGTCAAGATTACATTTGAAGTACACCATTGCTGTCTTTCAGCCGTCCAGAAGGTTAATCATTGCAAAGTGTTGGAATAGATTCCTTCTGTTGTGATCATTCTTTTCTTGCTGTGAGTTGTTTTAGATTCCGTTTCACAGGCATGCTGATAGTTGGTGCTTTTCCAGTTCCTGAGTGGGGAAAAGCAGATGAAGCTGTGCACAGGCAGGCTGAGAGGCTTCTTGTATGATCACCATCTCTGAAGAACAATCTCTTGTTTTCTTTGCATGGAGAAGGAGGCCATGGGGGGTCATGTGATGCTGCCACTGGAGAACTTGACCTTGGAGCTCCCCAATGGGGGAATAGTACTTGGTCATGACAAGGACATTTCAGCTCTGCAAGGTTGAAGCAGCATTAATTTCTTGTGGATCCAGTTCATGTGATTGTGCCTTTGCATACAATAACCTGATGGAATTATCTCAATCCATTGTTGTTGCAGAGGAGATTTCAGCTCTGAGATCAAGGCAGAGACTTCTTGACCGGAGAAGACGAGAGGCATTGGATAAGCTCATAGACCTGAAAGGTACAGTCTCTGATCCTAGATAGCAGTTGATGTTCTCTCCTGTGTAGAATTACTTCTTGATTTTCCAAGGAGCTGAGTTTGGCCAAATTTCAGGAAGTATCAGGGTGTTCTGCCGGGTCCGACCATCGATTTCAACCAACAATTCCAAGACAAAACCACCTGTTACTATCAAACAACAGAACATCACCGTTCGATCGGTGGGGATCAAGAAAGAGTTCAGTGTTGATAGGGTGTTTGATCAGGAGTCAACGCAAGGTAGCTTGCTCTTATCACTGCTCTTCTTTTCTCGAGCCACTCATTGCTCTTCTTATTAAAGTGTAATTCATTTCACTCTTGTTCATGATGCAGAGGATGTTTTCCAAGAAGTAAAGCCGATCCTCAGATCTGCACTTGACAGGCACAATGTCTGCATTCTCGCTTATGGCCAAACTGGGACAGGAAAAACCTATACAATGGTTAGTTGGTGGCTGTTCTGATATATTTGAACTAAATTCATGACTAGATATGTATTTCATTTTACCTTTCCTTGGAAACTGCTTGCAGGAAGGTACTAATGGTAAGCTCGGTATTGTGCCTCGAGCGATTCAAGAACTGTTTTCTCATGCTTCTCAAGATAGTTCATCTACATATTCTTTCTCCATAAGCATGCTTGAGGTCTACATGGGGAGTCTCAGGGACTTGTTGGCACCAAGGCAGCCTCTATTCAGGCCCACAGAATGCAATACAGCTTGGTAAGACCACCAATTTATTCACCTGTAAATTATTAATAAATACTATCAATTCTAAAACCGGAAGTGTGCATGTTTTAAACTGGAAATGTGCATGTTTTCTTTGCATATTTTCAGTAATCTCAGCATACTAGCGACTAAAAGTGGTGCTGTGGAAGTTGAGGGGCTCACCGATGTCGCAATAACAGACCTCAAGAAAGCCAACCAATGGTACTGCAGAGGGCAGCGAGCCCGATCAACATCTTGGACAAACGTCAATGATGTCTCGAGCCGATCACACTGGTGGGTTGATGAGCTGCTCCAATCACAAATTTTCAGTTGCTGCATTATGGTAACTTGAACAGTACCCAATTTTATGTGCCTTAGCTATGTTTGTGTGTAGCTTGACAAGAATTACCATAAGGAGCTGTGGAGGAGTCACTGAAGAAATCAGCAAGCTTTGGCTCATCGATCTTGGTGGCAGTGAGCGGTTGCTGAAGACTGGTGCATCTGGGTTGACGATGGATGAGGGTAAGGCCATAAACCTCTCTCTATCAGCACTTGGCGACGTCATTGCTGCACTTAGGCGAAAGAGAAGTCATGTTCCTTACAGGTAAACATATCAAGTCTTCAGTTACCTTGTCAGACAAATTTAATTTTCAATTAAATTTATGGTTATTCATTAGTTCTTTTTTTACATTGTTTCCCCAACTTCTGCAGAAACAGCAAGCTTACCCAGATTCTCAGTGATTCTCTTGGTACGGAGCATTTTTTAGATCAGTTTGATGCATCAAAGGTATTAAAAAAAGATTACACTATATATATTTATGTTGAATTGCCAAATAACAGGTGATGGCTCAAAAGTTTTAATGGTGGTGCACATCAGCCCTTCTGAGGATGATGTTGGTGAGACAGTCTGTTCACTGAGCTTTGCAAAAAGAGCCAGGTCGATCGAATACATCAGAGACCTTTCAGAAGTAAGTTTTGGATGGAATGAGCAACTGTGATCACCTTGATTTCTTATCCTAATACGTAATGACGTAAATACACACCTTTTCTTGATGTAGGATTTAAAGAAGCTGAAGCAGAAGCGGCTTGCAGAGCTTGATGAGGAAATATGTGATGCCGAGCAAGAGCTCAAGGATCTCAATGAACAAATAAGGAGAGCTGAGATCTCTCTTGAAGAGAGAAAGAAGCTCTCTTTATCTGTCTGCCAAGCTCTCAGCGACGAGAAGGGGTCACCGAGAAGCACTCTGGTGGTAGGCCACATTGATGCTGCAGAGAGCCCTCAGGCAACTGAGAAGGCAAAAAGCAGGGTGTCTCACGGCTCAGTTCCTCACTTCATGTCCCCAACAGTCTGCAGCCGGCAACGACATATCGAGGCAGGCCATTCTGTTAGTAAACCGAGGCTGACAAAATCGGTAAACAGGTATCCAGCGGATCTCAGTGGGAGCCGGTCGTTCAGCTACTCCAGCTGCAAGAATGCAGCCAAGGGTAGGTCAGTGGCATTCTCATCCATTGTGCCTAAGTTGAAGTGCTTGCCGATAAAATCTGATCAGATCAACATAAGCAGCAACAGCATTGATTCGACAGCAGCGTCAGCACCACGGAGGGAAAGCTTCAGTTCCCGACCGGTTCAGAGAGCTCCCTTATATCAGCACAAGAGAAGGATGTCTAGCCTAACCTAACCTTACATAAATACTGATTGAACAGTTCTGATTTTGTTTTTAAAAAACCCCAAAAAAAAACCCCCCCAAAAAAAAAAAATTTTTTAAAAAAAATTTTTGGGAATTTAAACTTTTTTTTCCCCCCTTTAAAAAAATTTTTCCAAAACCCAAACCCAAACTAAATTTTTAACCCCCGGGAAAAATTTAATTTTTTTAAATTTTTTGGGGGAAAAAAAATTTTTTTAAAAAAAAAAAAAAAAAAAAAAAAAATTTTTATTTAAATTTAAAAATTTTTTTTTGGAAAAATTTTTTAAAATTTTTTTTAAAAAAATTTTAAAAACCCTTTAAATTTTTAAAAACCCCCCCTTTGGGTTTTGGTTCAAAAAAAAACTTTAAAAAATTTTTTAAAAATTTAAAAAATTTTTTTTTTAAATTTTTTTTTTTTTAGTTTTTTTTTGGATTTTTTAAAAAAAGGGGCCTTTTTAAAGTTGGAAAAATTTAAAAATTTTTTGGGGGTTTTTTTGGGGGGGTTTTTAAGCCCCAAAAAATTTTTAAAAAATTTTTTAAATTTTTTTTTTAAAAAACCCTTAATTTAAATTTTTTTAAAAAAAAAATTTTTCCTTAGGGGGGCCCAATTAAAAAGGGGGGAATTTTAAAACCCCCAAGGGAAAAAGGGGGTTTTAAAGGGGTTTTTTTGGGAAATTAAGCCCCAAAAAAAAATTTTTTGGGGGTTTCCCCAAAATTTTTTAAAAAATTAAAGGGGGGAAAAAAATTTTAAAAAAAAACTTTTTTTTAAAAAAAAAATTTTTTTTTTGGGAAAATTTAAATTTTGGGGGGGAAAAAAACCTTTTTTTTTAAAAAAAAAAAAATTGATTTTTTTCCCCCTTTAAAAATTTTTTAAACCCAAAAAATTTTTTGGGAAAAAAAATTTTTTTAAAATTTTTTTTTTTTTTTAAAAAAGGTTTTTTTCCCCCTTAATTAAATTTTAGGGAAAAAAAGGGGGGAAAGGAAGGGGGAAAAAGGTTAAAAAACCAATTTTTTTTTTTTTTTTTTTTAATAGGAATTTAAAAATTTTTTAAAAATTTTTTGTTTTTTTTTTAAAAATTTAAAAAATTTTTTAAAAAAAAAAAAACCCCCCCAAAAGGGGATGGGAAAAACCCCCCGGGGTTTTTCCCCTTTTGGTTTTAAAAAATTTTTTAAAAATTTTTTTCCCTTTTAAAATTTAATTGGGAAAAAAAAAACCCTTTATTTAAAAACCCCCCAAAATTTTTTTTTTTTGGGGAAATTTTTAAATTTTGGGGGGGGTTTTTTTTTTAAGGAATTTTTTTTTTTTTTTAAAAAAGGTTTGGGGGGAAAAAAAATTTGCCCCGGGGTTTTAAATCCGGGGTTTTTTTTTTGGGGGGGTTTTTTTTTTTTTTTTTTTTTTAAATTTTTTTTAAAAAAATTTTTTTGGGGGGTTTTTTTTTTGGGTTGGGTGGGAAATTTTGGGCCCCCGGGGAACCCCCCCCCCAAGGGGGGAAAAAAAAAAAAAAAAAGGGGGGGCCCCTTTCCTGGGGGGGGGGGGCCCCCCCTTTTTGGGGGGAAAAAACCCCCTTTTCCTTTTTTGGGGGGGGGGGGGAAAGGAAAGGGGGGCCCCCTTTCCCAAAAAAAACCCCCCCAAAAATTTTTTTTCCCCTTTAAAAAAAAAAAAAAAAACCCCCCCTTCCCTTTTTTAAAATTGGGGTTTTTTGGGGTTTAAAATTTTTTTTTTCCCCCGTTAAAAAAAAAAAATTTTAAAAAAAAAAAAAAAAGGGGTTTTGGCCCCCCTTTTTTTGGGGAACCCCGGGGGGGGGTTTTTTTCTTTTTTGGGAAACCTTTAATTCCCCCTTTTTTTTTTTTTTGGGGAAAAAAAAAGGGGGGGCCCCCGGAGGGGGTTTTTAAAAAGGGGGTTTTCCAAAAAAAATTTTTTTCCCCCCTTTAAAAAGGGGCCCCTTTTTTAAAAAAAAAAAAATTAAAAATTAAAGGCTTAAAGGAAAAAAATTCCCCCCCCTTTTGGCCCCTTTTTTTTAAAAAAAGGGGTTTTCCCTTTTGGGAAAAAAGGGGCCCCCCCCCGGGGGGGGGGAAAATCCCCCGGCCTTCCCCCCCCCCCCCTTGGGTTTCCCCCCAATGGGGGGGCCCCCCCCCCCGGGAAAAACTTTTTGGGGAAAAAAAAAACCCCCCCCGGGGTTAAAAACCAAAAAAAAAAAAACCCCAAAAAACCCCCAAAAAAAACCCTTTAAAAAGGGGCCAATTTTTCAAATTTTAAAAAAAAAAAAAAAATTTTTGGTTTAAAAAAAAACCCCCCCCCCCCAAAAAAAGGGGTTTTCCCCAAAAAAGGGGGCCCCCAACCCCTTAAAGGGGCCCCCCTTAAAAAAAACCCCTTTCCCGGGGTTTTGGGGGGGGCCGGGGGCCCCCCAAAGGGGAAACCCCCCGGGGCCGGGAAAAGGGGGCCCAAAAAAAAAAAATTCCCAAATTTTTTCCGGGGAAAACAAAGGGGAAAAAAAATTTGAACCTTGGGGGGTTTTTTAAACCCAAAAAAAACCCCCCCCAAAAAAATTTTTTGGGGGGGGGGAAAAAAAAAAGGGGTTTAAAAATTTTTCCCCCAAAAAATTTAAAAAAAATTAAAAAAAAATTTTTTTAAATTAAAAAAACCAAAAACCTTCCCTTTTTAAAAAAAAAAACCAAAACCCAAAGGAAAATTCAAAGGTTTAAACCAATTTAAAAAATTTTTTTCCCCAAAAAAAAAAAAAAACCTTTAAAAAAAAATTTTTTTAGGGGGTTCCCAACCCAAAAAAAGGGGGCCCCCAAAAACCCCCCCCCCCCCTTTCAACCCCCCCAAAAAAAACCCCCCGGGGTTTCTTTTCCCTTGGTTTTGGGAAAAAACCCCCAAAACCCCCCCTTTTTTTAAAAAGGGGGGCCCCCCCCCGGTTTTTTTCCCCCCAAACAAAAAAAATTCCCTTTTTAAATAAAATTCAACCCAAAGGGTTTCCTTTAATACCCAAAAAATGTTTTTTTCCCTCTTTAAACTCAACTAAAAAAACCCCCCAAAAACCCCCAAACCCAAAAAAAAAAAAAAACCCCCCCCCCAAAAATTTTTTTCCCAAAAAAACCCCCTTTTAAAAAGGGGGAAAAAACCCCCCCCTTTTTTTTCCCCCTTTTTTAAAAAAAGGTTTGGGGTTTTAAATCCCCCCTTTAACCCCAAAATTTAAAAAAAATTTAAAAATTTAACCCGGGAAAAATTTCCTAAACCCAAAAAAAAAAAAATTTTTAAAACAAAAAAACCCTTTTTTTAAAAAAATTTTAAACAAAAACCAAACAAGGAAATTAAAAACCCCCGGGTAAAAAAAAAAAAATTAAAACAAAAAACCAAAAAAAAAACCCCTTTTTAAAAAAAGGGAAAAAAATTTTTAAAAAATTTTAAAAAAATTACCAAAAAGGGAAAACCAAAAAAAAAATTTTTTGGGTTTTTTTCCCCCAAAAAAAAAAAAAAAAAAAAATTTTTAAAAAAAACCCAAAAAAAATTTTTTTTCCCAAAAAAAATTTTTAAAATTTTGCCCGGAACCCTTTAAAATTTTTTTTTTTTTTCCCCGGGGGTTTTCCAAAAAAAGGGGGATCAAAACCCCTTTTCCCCCAAAAAAAATCCCAAAAACCCCCCCCAAAAAAATTTTTTGAAATTTTAAAGGGAAATTTAACCTTTTTTTTTGGGGGTTTCCCCCTTTTTAAAACCCCCCCTTTTAAAACCCCCCCCCCAAACCCTTTCCCCCCCGGGGGGTTTTGGAAAAAAAGGGGAAATTTTTTTTTTCTTTAAAATTTAAAAAATTTTTTTTTTTTTTCCCCAAAATTTTTTTCCCCCCAAAAAATTTTTTTTTAAATTTTTAACCAAAATTTTTTTAAGGGTTTAAAAAAACCAATTTCAAAAAAATTTCTTTAAAATCAATTGGAACCCCCAAAAAAAAAAAAATTAAACCCAAAAATTTTAAAGCCAAATTTGAATTAAAAAAACCATTTTTTTTTAAAGGGGGGAAAATTTTTTTTGGTTTTTTAACCCCTTTTCAAAAAAAAAAAAAAAATTAAAAAAAAAAATTTTAAAAAAAAAAAAAAAAAAATTTTTAAATTAAAATTTGGGGAAAAAATAAAATTTTTTAAAAAAAATAAAAAAAAATTTTAAAATTTTAAAAAAAAAAAAAAAAACCCGGGTTTTTTTAAAAAAGGGGAAAGGGAAACCCCCCCTTTTTTAAAAAAAAATTTTGGGTTAAAAAAGGGGAAAGGAAAGGGAAAAAAAAATTTTTTCCCGGGGTAAGGTTTAAACCGGGGAAAAAAAAAAATAAAAAAATTTTTGGCCCAAAAAGGGAAAAAAATTTTAAAAAAATTTTTGGTTTTTGGGGGAAAAAAGGGGGGGGGGGGGGGGGGTTTTGGGGGGGGTTTTCGGGTTTTTAAAAAAGAAAAGGGGGGAAAACAAAGGGGGTTTTTTTTTTTCCCAAAAAAAAAAAAAAGGGGGGGGGGGTTTGGGGAAAAAGGAAAAAGGGGGGGGGGAAAAATTTAAAAAAGGGGGAAAAAAAATTTTTTAAAAACCCAAAATTTTAAAACCAAAAATTTTTTTTTTAAAAATTTTTTTGGGGAAATTAAATTTTTTTTTAAAAAAAAAAAAAATTTTTTTTCCCCCCGGGTTTTTTTTTTTCCCCCTTTTCCCTTTCCTTTTTTCCCCCCCAAATTCCAAATTTTTTTTTTTTTTCCCCTTTGGGTTTTGGGTTTAAAAAAGGGGGGCCCAAAAAGGAGTTTTAACCCCCCTTTTTTAACCCTTTAAAACCCCTTAAAAGGGCCCCCCTTTTTTTCCCCCCCCCGGGTTTTGGGGGAAAGGAAAAAAAAAAAAAAAAAAAAAAATTTCCCCAAAAAAAAAACCCAACCTTTTAAAAATTTTAAATTTTGGGGAAAAACCCCCCGGGCCAATTCCCAAAACCTTAAAAAAATTTTCCTTTAAAAAAGGGGGGGGTTTTTTTCCAAACCAAGGTTAAAATTAAATTTTAAAAAATTGGCCAATTTTAAACCCTTTCCCAAAAAAAATTTTAAAAAAAAGGGGGTTTTTTTTTAAAGAAAAAAATAAAAATTTTTTTAAAAAAAAATTTGATTTTTCCAAAAAAGGGTTTTTTGGGTTTGGAAAAAAAAAGGGGGGGCCCCAAAATTTTTGGGCCCTTTGGGGGAAAAAAAAAAAAACCAAAAACCAAAAACCCCAAAAAAAAAAAAAAAAAATTTTTTAAAAAAAACCTTCCCAAAAAGGGTTTTTTTTTTCCCCCCCTTTTTAATTTGGGGTTTTTTTGAAAAAAAAAATTTTTTTAAAAAATTTTTAAAAAAAAAAAAAAAATCCTTTTTTTGGGAAATTTTTTTTTTTTTTTTTAAATTTGGAAAAATTTTTTTTTTTTTCCTTTAAAAAAAGGGGGCAAATTTTAGGGGAAAAAAAAAAAAAAAATTTTGGGGAAAAAGGGGGTATTAAAGGGGGAAAAATTTTAAAAAAAGGGGGGTTAATTTTGGGAAAAGGGGAAATTTTTTTTAAAAAGGGGGGGGAAAAAAAATTTTTTTTTTTTTCCGGGGAGTAGGGAAAAAAAGGGGGGTTTTTTTGGGGGGGAAGGGGGGGGGGTTCCCGGGCCTTGGGGAAAAGGGGGGGGTTATTGGGGGTTTTGGGGGGGAAAAAATTTTGGGGGTTTGGGGGGGGTTTTTTTTAAAAAAAGGGAAAAAAAAAACCCGGGGGGGGAAAAAAAAAAAAAGGGGGAAAAAGGGGTTTTTTGGGGGGGGGGGGGGGGGAAAAAAAAAGGAAGGGAAAAGGGGGAAAAAAAAAGAAAAAAAATTTTTAAAAAAAAAAAAAAAAAAAAATTTTTTGGGGTTTAAACCTTTTTTTAAAATTTTTTATTTTTTTTTTAAAATTTTTTTTTTTTTTTTAAAAAAAAAAACCCAAAAAACCCTTTTGGGGGAAAAAATTCCCTTTTTTAAAAAATTAAAATTTAAACGGTTTTTCCCTTTTTTTTTTTTGGGGGAAACCCCGGGGGGGGAAAAAATTTCCAAACCCCCTTTTTCCAAATTTCCCCTTTTTTTTTTAAAAATTTCCGGGTTTTAATTTTGTAAAACCCAAAAAATTTTAAAAGGGGGGGGAAAAAAAAAAATTTTTTGGGGAACTTTTTTTTTTCCCCCCAAAATTTTTTTAAAGGAGGAACCCCCAAAAAATTTTTTTTTCCCCCCAAAAAATTTCCCAAAAATTTTTTTTAAAAAACCCCTTTTCCCAAAAAAACAAAAAATTAAAAAAAATTTTAAAAAAAAAACCAAAAAAAAAAAAACCTTTTTTTTTTAAAAAAAAAAAAAAATTTTTTAAAACCCTTTTTGGGCCAAAAAAAAAACCCTTTTTTAAACCAAATTCCAAAAAAAAAGGGTTTTTTTTTTTTAAATTAAAAAATTTCCCAAGGAAAAAAAAAAAAATTTTAAAAACCCCCAAAAAAAATTAATTTTGGTTAAAAAACCCCCCAAAAAAAAAAAAAAAAAAAAACCCAAAAGGAGGCAATTTTTCTTTGTTTATTTCTAACACAATGCCATGCCAACTCGAGGGTTGGGGATACATATTTATAGGCGCCAACCACCAAGTATATGCTAAGATGCTAGTCTAAGATGTCACCCCTATGACAGTCAAGATGTCGCCCTTAAAGGCGATACCAAGATGTCAGTCCTATGACACCAAGATGTCAGCCCTTAAAGTCGATCAATAAGATGTCTTTGTCCTATGACAGATCAAGATGTCGCCCTTAAAGTCGACGGTCAAGATGTCAGTCCTTAAAGCTGCACAAGCCTACCCCACAAAGACCATAGTACAGGACTTATTCATCATTCTCCCCTAAGTCTTGTGCGCCGCCTTGTGGGAGAGTTGAACCATCCCGATCCTAGAACAGAGCTCGAGGAATTTTACCCTCCCAAGAGGCTTGGTGAGCGGTGTCCGCAAGCCGATCGCTGGTGTTGATGTAGCTCGCCTTGATGTCGCCTTCATCCAAATGACCTCTGATGAAGTGGTACTTCACCCGGATATGCTTGTCCGCTCGTGGAAAACGGGTTCTTGGCGAGCCGAGCGGACTTCTTGTCACCACGAGAGCCACCGCCTGTGTCTCTCGCCGAGGAGATCACCAAGCCGAGCGAGCGAGCAGGCGCTGAGTCGAGCGGTGGAAGCCGCTATGTACTCGGCCTCACACCGATGGCCACCACCGCCGCTTGATCGACCGCCACCTAACGAGGCACTTGCCGAGGAAGAAGAGAATCCCGCTTGTGCTCTTCCGTGTCGATGTCGCTGCGTGGTCGCCGTCGCCGCATGCGATGAAGTCGCGCCGCCACGGACACCTCGGGTAGTGCAAGCCGTAGTCGGAGGTGCCCGCAACGTAGCGGAGGATCCTCTTCACGGCCGCCGATGTTCGCCGTCGGTCGTTGCATGAACCGACCGACGTGCCGACGGCGAACGCCAACTGGACGCTGTGGGCGAGGTAGCGAAGGTCGCCCACGATGCGCCGCAGATCGCGTCGCGTCCCACCTCCTCCGCCGTGCTCTCACGACTCGGCTTGACCTCTCCTCCATAGGAGTGGGGGTGGGTTGCGGCCGGTGAGCCCGCCACTCGACGGTGCGCTTAGCGAGGCGGTGCGCCAAGAGAGATATCGAGCTGCCCCGGTGGACCTCGATCCCGGTAGAAGGAGAGGAGCCCCAAGTCGCTCATCCGAAGGCGGTCTTCATCTCCGCCTTGAACTCCTCGACCTCGGCCTCCTTGGAGCCGGTGATCAACAGTGTCGTCGGCGACGACGCCCACCGCCAGGTGTTGCCGCTTTGCCCGCCGGTAGACCGCAACCTGCAGCGCTCTGCCGAACCCCATTTGCTTGAGGTGGAGTCCAACTTAGCGCCCATGCTCGTGGTGCCCGCGCCGCAGCCATAGAGGGCCTTGCGCAGCGGAGAACCTGCCTCCTTGCCGGGATGACGAATCCCGGCGGCCGACGGACGAGGCCTCCTCCTTTAAGTCGCCGTTGAGGAAGGCGGACTTGACGTCCATGTGATGGACGTGCCAATCCTCCCGGGCGCAAGTGCGAGGAGAAGACGAACGGACTCCATGCGCTGCGACGGGCGCGGCGCCATCGGTCGACTCCTCCCGCCGCATGAAACCTCGTGCCACCAAGCGAGCCTTGTGCTTGATGATGGCGCCGGCCATCCCGCTTCAGCCTTGAATACCCACTTAAGGGTGATCGCCGGTGACCGGCAGAAGATCCGCCAGCCCCACGCCCGGCTCCGCCGACGGCGCCCATCTCTCGCTTCATCGCGACACGCCATGCGCGTCTCCTCCGCCCTGGCTGGCGAAGGAGCGAGGCTCGCCGTCGCCGCCGCGCCAAGCGCACCGCCGAAGTCGTCTTTGCGCCCGATCCTGTGGATGGGTTTGCCGCCGAGGATGTTGTCCATGGTACGAGAAGCGTAGAGGCTCGCTGTCGTGGCGGCGTCGACGCGTCCTCGCCGTGAGACAATGGAGTAGCGAACTCCACCATGCGCCGCTTCGTCGTGGGCCGGCTATTGGGGCCGATCCCGCGTGTGGCCTCCAGTGCAGAGAGTGGTGAACCGGCGGAGAGCGTGGCGAGCCGGTGCCGAAGGTGGTGGAGCTCGCCGAGCCGGTGGCGAGCAAGGTGTCGAGGTGGACGAGCTCGATGAAGACGAGCCGCTAGCTCCCCGCCTCTCGAAATGGACGTAGTCGACAACAAAGTCCCCGAGTCGAAGTCGAACCGCCGCCCACCGCTTGTCCCACGCCCGCCGCCTTCGTCGAACACAACGCCACGCGAGATGCGACGCTGGCCGGTGTGTGGTCGAGGATGCGGTAGGCCTTCGAGCCCTCCGCGTGAGCCGATAAACACTCCGGAGTGCTCCGCTGCCGAGCTTACCGATGTAACCAAGCTCCTTGGCGAACGCGAGGGGCCGAAGACCCGCAGTGGGAGACCGCGGCCATGCGTCCATGCTAAGCCTCGAGACGGCGCCACGCCATCGAGCGCTTGGTAGGCGAAGGTTGAGGATGTAGACGCCGCCACCACCGCCTCCCCCGTGAAGACAACGGCATCCCCTCGCTGAGGAGGGCCCGAGCCATCCCCACAATCGCCCGGGTTGCGCCGCCGACGACACCGCTCTGCACGCGGGCAGATGCGGCGCGGAGTAGTGGCGCCAATGCCCTCATCGCAAAGACGACGTGAATTCACCGCCGTGAATTCGCCGCCGTTGTGCAGGCGCAAAGACGCGCAGCGACTTCGCCCGCGACTCCTCCGCAGGCGAATGCGTCGCTCGATGGCGTCCCGGCCTCTCCTTGCCGCCGAGGACCATCACCCACATGTAGCGGGAGAGATCGTCGACAAGCAGCAGAAGTAGCGCCGCCCCCGGTGTGGCCGGCCACCGGCCACACAAGTCCCGTGCACGAGCTCGAGCCTCTCCTTGGCTCTAAACTGCCGCTTTGGGGAAAGGGAGTCGCCTCTGCCGTCAACAACACGCAGACGCCGCAGAACCGCTTCCACATGGTCAAGGCACGGCAGCCTCGCACCATTTCCATGGCACCGAGCCGCCGTGGCCTCGAAGTGAAGGTGCCCAAAGCGCTCGTGCCCGCGCCACGCCGCCGCCCCGACGGCGGCCGAGACAGAGGGTTGTGCCACCGCACGTGAAGAATGTAGAGTCGGTTTGCGCCTCGTTACCTTGGCAAGAAGGCGGCGAAGATCCCAAACCGCAGACACGCGTGCTCGATCTCGACACGCGAGCCGTTCTCATCCACCGCCCCAAGCCGATGATGGAGTTGCGCAGATCGTGGATGTAGTAGGCGCGGTGAGCAACCCGTGCTCACCGACACGGTGGTGAAGATGACGAGCCGACGCCCTTGATTTCCACGCCGAGGCGCCCCAAACTTGACGGAGCCTCGACGCTAGAGTCAAACTCGGCGAAGAACTCCGTCGACCGGTCATGTGATGGGTGGCGCGGTGTCGAGGCACCACCCGTCGATCTTGTCGTTGCGGAGTCAGAGCCGAGGAGGGCATGTGCTTTTGGCTCGTCAAGGTGGAGGAGAGCCATCGCGGCCGTCACCGCCGAGGTAGTTCGATGCTCGCATGAGCAATGAACAGAGCCATTGCTTCCTCCTCCTCGCTGCGCGACGTGGGCCGGCCGCGTCGTGGTTGTCGACAATCCTCGCCCAATGACCAAGCTTGCCGCAGCTTGTGGCAAGAGTCGCCTCGCGCGGCTTTTGCTTGCCAAATGGCGCCGCCGGGCGCCCACGATCATTACCCTAAGACGCCCTCGCGCCCATGCTTGGCGTCTTTGCGCTGCTTGCCGCTTGCCATGCTTGCGTCATTTGTCGTGGAAGAAGGCTCCCCTTCTTCCCGCCACCTTGGCCGGCGACCCACTGCTCCCGAGTGAGGAGGAGCTTCCGCCAATGGAGACGGGTCTCGAGAGGCGCCGTGGCTCATCGCCGCCAACAACCTTGAGGCGACCCAACGCCTCGATCGTCATCGTGGAGAGGTCCAGCAGAGACTCGATCGAGCGGGCCGCCTCGCTTGTACTTCTGGGGACGCAGCGGCGGAAGAGCTTTTCCACGCTCTCTCCTCGCCATAGGTGTCGCCGCCGAATCGCACCACCTTCGCGCAGCGAGTGTTGAGACGGAGAACAAAGTCATCCACGCCTCTCACCGCTTGAAGGCCAAGTGCTCCCACTCCGCGCGGCGCTCGCAATGTAGACTTGCGCGCGGTCGCCGCCGATGCGTCTTTGCAATGATGGCGCCCCAAGCCTCTTTGGCGATCCGCTTGTTGGTAAGCGAATCGCATCTCGGGCGGGATCGCAGCTGATGAGAGCATCCAGCCACCGCCGATCCCGGTCGTGGTCGACGCCGCCGCACCGGATCGCATCCCACATATGCCGCACTGAGTTTTACCTCATCACCGCAGCCCACTCGACATAGTTGGTCTTGGTGAGGGTAGGCCACCGCCGCCGGCCGACGCCCTCGACGACACTGGTACCCGTGGTGACCACGGTACGTCGCATCGGGAGAGAGCCGCGTTCGTGAAGGCCGTGCTCTCCGTCGACCGACGCCGCCGCCGCGCGCGCCTCCTCCAGAGCGCCACCGCCGTCCGCGCTGTCTGGCCGCCGCGGCCATGGGCGTCGAATCGCCCATCGCGCTGCCGCCGCCGCTTTGCCTTTCCTTTCGGCTCAAGGTCCGCGTCGCTGCCATCGCAGAGATGGAGCTGCATTATTCGCCGCGCAAAACCTTGACCTCATTCTGCCGCCTGCGACGCCGTGACCTGCTGCCGCCGCCGCTTCACTCCGCTCGCCGCCGCGGCCCGCTGGCCGCCGCCTTTGACGCCTTTTTCGCTGCATTCGTGATCTCTCTCGCCCTTGCCTTCTGCCATTGCTTGGCCGCGGCGAAGCTCGGCCGTCACGACGCCGAGTGCTCGAGGCGATCGAAGGCCGAGATCGCCTCGCGGACATGGCGCGCTATCGGGGCAGCATGCGTGGAGAGAGGGTTGCTTCGACGAGCCGCCGCCTGCCTCCGGAGAGGAGGCGAGGGACAAATGAGGCTGCCGCACGCACTGGGTCCGCCGCGAGGTCGAGACCGAGATGAGCAAGAGATGCTCAAGCTACGGGATAGTAAGGCTCGATACCACTTGTTAGTCATTTGGACTCTTGCCGCTGGTGTTAGCAAGATCCTTACTCTCATGGAGAGGATGACACTTGGAGATGAGGCAATTTTTCTTTGTTTATTTCTAACACAATGCCATGCCAACTCGAGGGGTTGGGGATACATATTTATAGGTCGCCAACCACCAAGTATATGCTAAGATGCTAGTCTAAGATGTCTGTCCTATGACAGTCAAGATGTCGTCCTTAAAGCCGACAAAGATGTCAGCCCTATGACAATCAAGATGTCAGCCCTTAAAGCCGACAAATAAGATGTCTGCCCTATGACAACAAGATGTCATCCTTAAAGTCGATACCAAGATGTCGCTCCTTAAAGTCGATACCAAGATGTCGCCCTTAAAGCCGCTTTGCAAGCCTACCCCACAAAGACCATAGTACAGTGGACTTATTCATCACAAGGAACTCGCATGAACTCGACCGGGAGCCGCCCCTCGGCGCGGCCACTCTGGAGAGCCTTCTACTTCGCAACAAGATTAGACAAGCAGCCTGCCGAACGGTCACATAGTCACAAGAAGGCGGTGGAAGTAGCAAGAATACCGCAGGACAGGGGCAAAGGAGGCACCAATGCTGGGGTGTGAACAGCCAAGATTGAAGAGGGCTGCTGGAGAAGCCCTACCGTGCGAAGACGAGCCTCCTCAGCCCGAATAGCAGCGAGAGCCTCCAATATGGAGGGAAGGGGCTGTCTCATCAGCAACTGAGAGCGAGCCACCTCATACTTCGAACGAAGGCGGGTGAGGAACTTGCGGAGGCGACGAGTCTCCAAGTGAGCCTGCTGACGAACACAGCAGGTGCAGGACCGACAGACATCCGACCCCAGAGAGTCAAGCTGATGCCAAACCGCGGCCAACTGCTGGTAGAAGGCGTCCACGATGGCGTCGTGCTACTGGAAGGACTGCTCCTCCTGAAGAGCAGAAAGGTACAAGGCCTCGCTCTTGGCTCGTAGTGGGCACGAAGACGATCCCACATCTCCTTGGCTGTAGACAAACCAAGCACATCGGATGAGTGCTCGGGCTCAATGCTGGCCACCACGATGGCAGAGGCCTTAGCATCCCCATAGTTCCACACCTCGTAGGCGTGGAGCTGCATCTGGTACTCCTCGAGCGCGTCCTCAAAGCGGCAATCGCACCCCACCAACATCCTCGATGCACCAAGCAGGAAAACGGTTCTGCGGGGACGAGGCGAGGTAGGCAAGGTCGCTCGCCGGTGAGGTAGACCCACAGGCACCGCCCCTGTAGGTGAATCCTCGTGTGCTGGACGAACTCGTGGTAGTTGACACAGTTGAAGGTGATCAGCGGCTTCGGAACCGAGATGATACCCGCACTCGAGGTTCCGGAGGGCGCCATCTTGATTGATGGCCGCTGCACGCTGGAGTGACGCGAGAAGTTGTTGTCCATAGCACTCGGGGCAGCAGCCGGGGAAGGCGTCGAGCCCCCTCGTCGGCCCTGCTTGGCAGCAGCGGCCGCGAGTAGGGGTACTAGGCGGCGGCGGCCGGATTCGAGGTGGAGCAGCTCAGGACGGCGTCGAGACAGCTCGGGGTGGTGGCGAGAAGCAAAACACCGAAACCAGAGGAACTCGGGACGACACCGGGCGACGTCGGGGAGGAGCCGCGAGCAGAGGAGCTCAGCGTCAGGCGGCGTCGGGAAGGCAGCCGGGCCGGAGCCTGGGAAGATGTCGAGCACCGTCGGCCTGCGGGCGAGCTTGGGCGACGGTGCAACTCAGCTCAGCATGTCGGCCTGCGTGCGAGCTCGAGCGATGGTGCAGCTCGGCGGCACCTCGAGGGAAGGGAGCTCGGGTGGAGTCGAGGCACCGGATCCAGGCGGGAGAAGGCGCGGGGAGGTGCCAGGCGACGTCGAAGGGCCGGATCCGGGCGGCAGAGGACTCGGGTAGGCGTCGGGAGGACCGGATCTGGGCGGAGAAGGCTCGGGGAGGAGCCTGGCGACGTCGGGAAGGAGGGGGCCAAGGATAGACCCGACGACGCCGGGGGAGGAGAAAAGAGGCGCCGCACGAAGGGAAAAAGGAGAGGCGTCGGGAATCAGGAGTTGGGTAGGAGAAACTCTAACCCTAACCGCTCTGATACCATGTTAGGAATAGAGTGGTTGTATTGCAAGGGGCCAATGAGCCTATGGCCCTGTTTGGTATGGCTCCAACTCCTAGCTTCATAGTTGAAATAGGTGGAGCCATGCCAAACGGTACAGCTACAACAAAAAATCGAATCTGGAGTTTGAGAATCTGGAGCAGGCCGTAGTGTATTTTCTCAGAGCTGCGAGAAGGTTACTCCCCGCATGGAGCAGTCATTCGGTTACAAAAATACCCCTAAAGTTAAGATGAAATTACCCACCAAATGCCATTCAACAAAACCCCCCTCGTGCCATCCATCCTGATCGTATCCCCCCATTCGCCTCCACCACTTCCCCTTCCTCCACCCGCCTCCCCTCCTCGGCTTCCTCTGCGCCTGCTTCCACCTCGCCCAGCTGCCCCACCCCCTGAGCGGCGGCGGCAGCTCCCTCCTCCGCAAGTCCCCTGCCTCCGCCGCCTATGCAGTGTTGTAGTGCTTCCTTCTTGTTTTCTTTTTTTTTTCTTGGGAAAAAACTGTGGCTCTGATGCGTTGGACGATGGTTTTTGCCAGGAGAGCGTCGATTACCCGGCCGCCAACTCTGAATCCGGAGGAGGAAGGGCAGAAGGAGGCTTCTCTTACAGAGACCATCAACATCAAGGTACCGCTTGCTCCCATCTTCTTGCAGAAATCGAGCAAGAGAATCGTGGAACGTGGTTGCTTTTTGTTTGCTCGTAATTAGAGTTATTGGTGCACAAAGGTGGGGCGGGGGGTTGCGGCAGCTGGTGTGATCCAATTGGGTAATCTTGATTAGATTTGGTTAGGGTTTGGTAGGAAGGGGAGAGAAGGGTTTAGGATAGTTGATGCTAAGAGGATTGTTTTAGGGTGCTTTTGTTTGCTGTTTGTTGTCGTTGAGTGTGGTAACAGTGAGGTGGGTTTTGGTTTCTGAAGTTGGTAGAGAGTGGGGAGAAGGAGAAGCTGATGGAGCTCCTCCGGGAGCGGCTCGTCGAGTGCGGCTGGAGAGATGAGATGAATGCTCTCTGCAGGTTTGGCTCCTCATCCATTGAATTCCAATATAATCGTTAACACGGTGTTTTAGCATAAAGAAATTTGTGCCAATCAGAGACACGATAGTGTTGTTTTTAACTTTCAATTATAGTTTCAATTCAAATGGTTTAGTTGGATTACAACCAAAGCATAGAGGTTTCTCTTGGTTCCTCATGAAACAAACTTACAGTAGGCTTATCATTTTCTGATGAATGAGTAGGTGGATGCCTATAGTACATGGTTACTGCAGTTTATGTCAATGTAACATTTGCAATTAATTACATGTTTTGTTTCTTAAATCTCTTCTGCAAAAAATTTAGAGGTTTAAGTAACTCAAGCTGCATGTGTGTTTTTAGACATATGCTTTCTTGAGCATGATAGAGGTGCTCTTCGTCTTAACTCTTTCTTTGCACATTGCTACTTTACTATTAGGTTTCTACTGAAAAAAGGGCCATGTAGTACTTTTAGTCAAGTTCTACCTTAGCTTTAAAACATCTCCTACCTAATTCAAACTCAAAACCCCGAGCCTTTGCAACCACATAGCAATTTGTCACTAACATATATGTCGCCTTACGTTGCCACATTAAAGCATTCGGATTTTGTGCTATATTACACATTCCGTTTGTTTGGAATTAAGATGCCATTGTTTTACCCGAGAATATAAGCTATATTTCCTTCCCATTATTGTAGTTAATGACTTTCATTTTGTTTCGTCTAGGGCCAATGCAAGGAAGAAAGGATGAAATAATGTCTTCCTCATTTTGGTAGTCCAATATCATAATGGTTGGAACCATAGGTATGAAGGTTAAAAATTTGATCTTGCGGAGAGCAAGACCGCAGAAAACAATGCATCAGGCAATATAATCGACAGGAAAAGGATCGAGTGATCTTTGTAATGCTGTCAACTTGTTTCTCTGTCAGGCAGGCGATTGGACCTGTTTCCCGGTTGTACCATTACCGTACTTAGTTGTAAACCTTAAACACTTTATTTTTAATGGAATCTTCTAGCTTGTGATGTTACATTGTGTTGATCTCGGTGGTCGCCTTGATATCGTAATTATAAAGCCGTATATCTTGATAGTATTCATTTGCCTCATGTGAGACCTGATTGAGAGATCTTCATTGTGGCCCAACGAGAATAGACACCACTTTGTCATTGTGTTGTGATAATCGTGGAGGCTATAATGTTGTCGGGTATTTTTTGTACTGGTTTATCGGTTGTATGTGGGTGCAAAATCAACTTATTAAACTGTTATAGGTTAAGCAATATGGAAAAATATTATAAGTCATAAAACAAGGGTAGTGCAGTCTTTTTACAAAGATCTTTTCATTCCTGAAGCTGGAGTTAACTTTCTAACCAAACACCTCCATAGACTGCTCCAACTTCTCAAAGGAGTGGATCCAAGAGTGAAGCTGGAGTTGGAGTTGTAAAAAATTGGAGCAGAGCCGTACCAAACAGAGCCTATATATACAAGACACAGCAGGTGCAATATGGAAGAAACCCCCTAAACTACGGAAGAATAATACAACATATAAATACATAGAACAATTGCCATGATTAACTGTTCATCCTCCAAACCTCCTTGGACCTTCTAAATAGCATGCTAGAAATATGCACAATAACATGTTTGTTGGCGCTTGGCATAGAGATCATATAAGCAACCTGCTAGAATAATTTGACAATGATGCTTGATCCAATGAAATAACTAATCATGATGCATGATATAAAGAAATACGCATCCAACATGCCCAATCCGAAGAAAGAGGCCTTCAATGTAGCTACAGCTTGTCCATGTTAATTGCGGCATAAGGACCGCAGCCTGTCCCTACTTTCTTCTGTGATCCAATCAATTACTTACATTCTAGCATGACAAGTTGTATGTTATAGCCTTTGTATAGAATAAAGACCGTTACCTGCAAATTCTGTATGTGTTTTTGTTCATCTGCTCCAGCTTCTTCATCATATATCAGCTCAGTTCTTCAGTAAAAAAAGCCAGATAGCCTGACCATAAGGTCATTGACAGACTGAATCACGAGAAACCTTCGAATGTGGAATGCCGGAATCTAACTGAAACATGCCGCCCATGGATGGATTCAAAATTCAGATGACTTTGGCAACAAACTGAACCTACGCAAATCAGCAGTGAAGCATCAGCCTCAAGTGTCAGGTACGTGCTCCTGCACGCGTTCTAAACGCGTTCTTACGGTTGAATGAATGAACACATGACACCAACAGCAACAAAACACAAATCAGGAGCAGTAGAACAGTAAATCCTACAGCTCTCAAGTTGCAATCTTTCGCTTTCCTCTCCCAGATTCAGAATCAAACTGAACCACTAAATTCCATAAAACGAATCTTAAACATGACGACAAAAAACAAGAATCGAGTGGTTAAGGAACGTGTGATCCACACCATCTCTCCAATCCAGGTCGAACCACCTCAAGTAGCTCGAAATCTCCAGAGAAAAAATGCAAAAAATATCCGCAGAAAATCACCAAATCAATCGGCCTCACGCCTCGCCGGACCCCGCCTCCTCCTCCGGCGATCGCCGCCGGCGAGAGGACGCATCGGCGCCAAGCGGGAGGGGTTGGGGTTTCGGGTCATACGAGGAGGCACCTGACGTGGACCCACCGCCTAAATGACTCACCGACTTGTGGGCCCGGTCGAACAGCAGCGGGCACGGACGCCGGGCCAACCTCTGCGCCCCACGTGTCTTCCCTCGCGGCCACAACCCCCGTCAGCTGCATCACGGCATCACCTCGCGCTCCCGTCACTTCAAAAAAAGAAAAAAAATCCAAGGAGTTCGTCTCCCCCCTCTTCCTCTTCCTCTTCCTCTCTGATTCGACCCAAGGAGTTCGTCTCCCGCCAGCCACCGATAAAGTCCCCAAATTTCCCCCGCAAACCGCTCCCGATTCCAGCCATCCCCCCGAAATCTCCACCCACGAAATTCGTAGCCGATCTTTTTTCTCCTGCAGTCTACCAATTCTTGATCTGTGTTGCGCGTAAAGGCGTCACCTTTCCCAATTACGCTGGTCTCCGATCCGTTATTCTTTGTCGCAGAAGATTCGGTGTCAAATTCCCCTTTTTCAGTGGGTTGCGTGCGAGTGGTGGTGTTTCTTGGAAGGCAAGCGGTGGGAAAGATTGGGTTTTGAGGGGTGGTAGGGTGAGGTTCTTGGAGGGAGGGAGGGGAGGCGGAATGGAGCTGGGGGTGGGGATGGCACTGGGCGACCCGCCGGCGGACTACGGCTCGATCGCGGCGGTGGGGCTGTTCGTGGCGCTCATGTGCATCTGCATCATCATCGGCCACCTCCTCGAGGAGAGCCGGTGGATGAACGAGTCCATCACCGCGCTCTTCATTGTGAGTTGAGGACTTTCATGTGTGTGTTCGTGGGGTTGTGTTGCCTGCGTGAGATTTTGGGTCATTTGATTGTGGTGTGTACGGTTTGCAGGGGCTGGGCTCTGGCGTTGTGATCTTGATGGTGTCGAGCGGGAAGCACTCGCGCATACTGATGTTTAGCGAGGATCTGTTCTTCATTTACCTGCTCCCGCCGATCATTTTCAATGCAGGGTATGCAGTTTTACGCCGATCATAGTACTGTTATGGTTCTCTATCTTCTTATTTAGAAAGAAGCATGTTTTTGGAAAGAAAATGGAAATAATGAACAGGGTGGAAATTTAGTTGAGCTCCATGTAGTTAGAAAGAATCATCTTCTAATTTTAGGAATTGTAGTTGAATGGAGCTGCTGTTATCACATTTTTACTTGAAATTGATTTTGCTAATTAAGGCGGTGGAAAAATTGCCAGATGCATACATATTCAGTTCTCTAATCTTTGAATGAGGAAATAGTACTTTTTTTAGAGTAACAAGAAAGTGTGATACTAAATTAACCTCAAGCAACTAGGTGATGTATGACTCACAATTCCTCTTTTTTCTTTCCCTAAGCCAGGTTCCAAGTGAAGAAGAAACAATTCTTCCGCAACTTCATTACTATTACATTGTTTGGTGCAGTTGGTACCTTGATCTCTTTCACTATAATATCCCTCGGTAGGTTTTTTCCTCTATAAATTCTACTTAGCATGTTGCTTTGCGCTCACCTGGCTCACTTGAACATTCTATCACAGGTGCTCTTGGACTTATATCAAGGCTAAACATAGGCGCCCTTGACCTTGGAGACTATCTCGGTCAGTTCTTTAACCTAAAGGATAAGCATTTCCATTGCCTGTTTGTGGTTCTTGCTTTTGACTCCTTCTGCATGTGAACTTTCTCAGCACTTGGGGCAATATTCTCGGCAACAGACTCCGTATGCACCTTGCAGGTGTTAAACCAAGATGAGACACCCTTCTTGTACAGCTTGGTTTTTGGTGAAGGTGTTGTCAATGATGCAACATCAGTTGTGCTGTTCAACGCAATCCAGAACTTTGATCTTGGAAATTTCAGTAGCGTTAACTTCTTAAAATTTATTGGCAATTTCCTTTATCTGTTCAGCACCAGCACACTTCTTGGAGTAGCTGTAAGTTCTTTCCTGCTCCCACCTTTAGCTTTATCAAAGTTTCTTTTTACTGAAGCATGTTACGGCTGTAGGCTGGACTTCTCAGTGCTTATGTCATCAAGAAACTGTACTTTGGAAGGTTTGTACTTAACACATCAAATTGTTTACCAATCACCATACGTTTTCTAATTTTGTAATGCATTGTTATGCCCTATTCATCTAATTTGTCATTTGTTCCAGGCACTCTACTGATCGTGAAGTTTCTATTATGATGCTCATGGCTTATTTATCTTACATGCTGGCTGAAGTAAGCACCTTGCATTATTAACATCATATAGATACTACATATTTCAGCAACATCAGTTAACTGCACTTGTAATTGATATTGACTGGTTGCTTTGTGTGGCAGTTGCTTGATCTGAGTGGTATTCTCACAGTGTTCTTCTGTGGTATTGTAATGTCACACTATACCTGGCACAATGTAACAGAAAGTTCCAGGGTCACAACCAAGTAAGTACATGGTTTCTCTCAGCAAACATGTGCCTCCCTCAACAATCATTTGAACTTGATGGTTCCAAACACGTCTTTCCTAAAATTGCGGACCACGCTGATGCTTATATAATTGTATATACAACAGGCATGCCTTTGCCACATTGTCATTTATCTCCGAGACGTTTCTCTTTCTCTACGTTGGCATGGATGCATTGGATATAGAGAAGTGGAAGATTGTCCGTGAAACGTATAGGCATGCTCCCCCCCCCCCTATGTGTGTGTGTGTGTGAAATAACGTATATGTAGTTCAATTGCTCAAATAATAGATGACTATGAGTTTTGTAACATATTTTATATCCTGTGCAGCCCGATAAAGTCTATTGCCTTGAGCTCCACTATTTTAGCCTTGGTGCTGGTTGCAAGAGCTGCTTTTGTTTTCCTACTATCCTTTCTGTCAAATTTGACCAAAAAAACTCCAGGCGAAAAGATCTCTATTAAGCAGCAAGTGAGTATTTTATTTAGCAACATCTTAGGCTTGTTATGTCCTCTTGCAAGAACCCTGATGTTACATGATGTCGGTCATTCAGGTCATTATTTGGTGGGCGGGTCTCATGAGAGGTGCTGTGTCCATTGCTTTGGCCTACAATAAGGTAACATCTTGTGTCTGATCCATTCAATATGTGCTTTGTTTTGTAAATGCATGATCAGGTTTGTGGATTTTGATGTTTTATCATGCTTACTTAAGTATGCTAATTTAACACCGTATCAATTAATGGAAGATTGTCGTTGGGAACAGTTGTGCCATTATCATTGACTCAATTAGGATTGCAGCCCAAAATTGCGAAAACACATCAATGCAATCCATGTGTTCAACTTTGTTTATTTACCTTCCATACGGTACAGTTGCACCATTATCATTGACAATTGAAAAACAAATGTCATGAAAGTCATACAATAGATCACATACTTTTGGAAATTTTGAATTTATTAGCCCTTTTGGACCTTGTAAAATTATATATTCATGTCACTCTCAACTGCATCGAGAAGCCTGGAAGCATCCTTTAGATGCTAGAATGGGTTATAAACATGCAACTTCTGTGTCATGAACTAGTATGTCTGAAGAAAAAGGTACTCAAGGACAACCAATTATCTTTGCCATTCACTCTATTGATGGGCATCGCCAAAATAGTATTATGTGCATAATAGTTATGTATCAATAACCCCAAACATGTTATACACGCACAACCTAGATTCTTGTTGTTGTGTCAATACAGTTGACTTATGTGTCGTGACTGAAGTATACATATTATTTCTTTCCCCATTTTCATAAGCACCCATTTCAAAATTCTCCCAAAAAAAATCGTACCAGAATTTTTAGACTTGTGGTTAAAGGAAATACTAGACATATATCTTTCTGAGTTCTACCCTTGTTTGGAAAATTATATATTTATAATATATCCGTTAACAATGTAGTATGATTATTATCTCTCCTGTCACGTGCCTGTGCCTGATAAAGACACATGCAACTCACATGTTTGTAAATTAAATTGCTCCATTAAAAGGCTGGTTTTTTGCTTATGTGTGTACATGTTTGGCATTCGTGCTTCGATCTAACAAGTGGCTTTATCGTTTTCAGTTCACAAGATCAGGCCATACTCAGCTCCCTAGCAATGCTATCATGATCACCAGTACAATCACTATTGTTCTTTTCAGCACGATTGTAAGTTCCCTCTCAAACCAAGATACCTCAGTGCAATACATCCTTCCATTAAAAAAACGGCTGATATGGACAAACATATATGAAAGTCATGGCACAACTCTGTTTTGATACGATCAAATCTCTTATGTGTCCTCAGGTCTTTGGGCTACTGACTAAGCCATTGATCAGACTCCTGATTCCGGCGAGGCACCTCACCAGGGAGCCGAGCGCTCTTTCCGACCCACCCAGCCCAAAGTCCTTCCTTGAAGCGCTGATCCCGAACGGGTCCGAGGCCGACCTCGAGAACGTCGTGAGCATACGTCGCCCCACCAGTCTCCGGCTGCTCCTGGCGAGCCCCACAAGGTCGGTCCACCATTACTGGCGCAAGTTCGACGACGCCTTCATGCGGCCACTGTTCGGGGGCCGAGGCTTCGTCCCGTTCGTCCCCGGTTCGCCAACCGAAAGCAGCGTGCCATTGCTCCCCGGAATCGAGAACTAGAAGATTGGACAGAAGAGGAAGAAGGGAAGGAAATCCAGCAAACAATCAAAAAAAAAGTTTTGTAAATTAGCGTCATTAAGTATAATTGCTGTAAATTCGAGGTAGTAGTGTTCTTGGTAGCTGCTGGTACACGCTGATGTAGGCTAGTTAATTACCTGACCTGTGCATGGCTGTGTATATCATCATCTCACTAGTCACTGCTCACCACACACCCTTTATTTATTTACTCATACTCGTTATACTCAGTATGAGATGATAGCCTCTGTAATTTAGCATATTATTTTTTTGCTTCGAGTTGTATAAGAGCAATTTATAAGCGTGTTCGGTAAGCTATTCGTGGACCGTAGTATAGTTCGTGGGACCCTATTGGGAAGGCCTGTATCGGGCCAGGCCCACCTGTCGGCCACAGACTCATCGTCTCCGCCACCGCCGCCGGCGTCCTTCCCAAATTTGTTTTTACTTAGGTTCTGTTAGTTTGATTTAATTGGCACGATCGAACACAAAGATGAAACAGCAAATTGGGCCTGACAAGAAGGCCAGGGGAATTTGTGAGATGATTTTGTTAGGCTCAGCTAGTCAATTTAGGGTCGCACAAGGGTTTCAGTGTCAATGAGAAGGAATATGATAGGGATTACTACCTTGTCGATGGTATATACCTAGAAGTGTGAAAACAATACCACTCCCTCAGACAGATAAGGACAAATTATTTGTGCAGTATCAAGAAGGGGCAAGAAAAGATGTTGAGCGGGTATTTGAGGTATTGCAAGTTCGTTTTAACATCGTGTGTTGCAACTGGTTGCTATTGGCAAAATCATTGAAGCCTATATCATTCTTCATAGTATAATTGTTGAAGATGGGTGAGAATTGGTCACCGCTCCTTTGGACTTGAACGAGACATCGGAGACATCTTTCGTTCTACCACCGGAAGTCAATAACGGCCCTAACATTTGCTTCATGGATGTGCTGCAGAGAAATTCCTCTATTCGTGCTCGGCTAACACATATCCAACTAAAGAGGGATTTAATCGAGCATATTTGGCAACGCTATGGGAACAAGTAAAATAAAGTATTTAGGCTTATTTAAGTTACATGTTATTTTTTTTATCCTTATTATGTACTAGTTCCCTACAAATTCATTTCCACATTAATGTATCTGAATTATCATATCATACAAATTATCATTATTTATCTATTTCAACTATATTCATTTTCTTTTAATCATGTTCCGATATAAAAAATAAAGCAACACAAGTAGTCCATAAAGATGAAAATTAGAGTTGATCACCATATTTTTTAGGTCCATGAAAGCATTAGAAGATTGTGTGATATATGAAGACAAGTAAAAAACAACTCATTGTATGAACTATCCTTAGTCTACATGTGATATAGAGAGTTACTATAGATAACAACTATTAGTACCATTGTAAATGCCCTTAGACAGGGTTTGGGTTTTGAGTGGCGCCCTCTGTGTGATCATAGAAGCTTCAGACCGAAGAAAAAAATACTTGAAATAACTACGTGTCTAAAGAAAAAAAGAAATCCCTAAAATAACTTGTGTGCTAAAGAGACGTACAGTGTGATATATGTGTGTGTGTGGTGTGTGCGTGTATGTCTTCATCGTAATAAAAAAAAAATCAAGACAGACTGCCATTGTACTTTTCAAAATGATATATACTTGGAACAGATATCAAAGAACATATATACGGTGCAGACCCTACATAGAACAGATAGCAAAGAACATATATACGGTATTCGTCCGGAAACAGCACATGCGTGCATCAGCACTTATAGTATGAAACAAGTAAGTTGAGACATTAACACTTCGCTCTAGGCATGAATGCAACACTATTTAGCCACAGGAACTAACTAGTGCTCCATGGATCTCTACAAAACTTATCACATGCCACTTATTTAGTAGGTATTATTACATCGCTGGAGTATAATTATAACTAGTAAGGTGGTTCACGTATTTGTGTAGCTAAATTTATTATATATTGTTCACCTATTCAATATTGGTATTTGTCGGTGTCGGTTGTTTGATTTTTTCTTCCTAATTATAAGTTGATTTTACTACCAATTATGCTTTTCTGCTTCAACCTCTAACTATAATTTCAATTCTTAACCGATTCCTCGCAGCTGCTACCCCTTCCAATGCAATACCACAATTATCTTCTACTTCTCTCCAATTATTACTTAATGCTAACCATTACGATATCAAACAAGCATTCACGTGCAACCATCGTCGATCCATGTCCGGGACACCCGTCACGCTCTCTTCGGTGGCCTCGAGCCTATTTCCTACGGTTGCGCCATCTTTACTCCGAGCTCTTTGCTCCTCTACTTTTGTATGTTTGTGCTTCTATTCTTACGGATGTATACATGTATATATACATGCATAATGTTATACATACTTGATGTCCTCTTCTTTCGTATCGGCCGCTCCTTTTCTTTGACATTGGTCAATTGAACGTTGTGGCTTCCTCACTAACCATTGTGACCTCTCATCTTCGCTGTAGGACCGTAAAGGCGACTAGAGGGGGGGTGAATAGGCGCTTTCTCAATTTTTCGCCTTAATCAAATTCAACACGAACTTTTCTCCTTTAGCTATGAAAGCTAAGAAGATCAGTTAACGCACAGAGGAAGCCTTGTGCTGAATTCAATTACCCCCTTTAACCACAATGCACAAATATGAAGAATTGATCTCACTGGGCTGGTCTGGACACTAGAATCGGTTCGACCGGCCGTTCACGGGCGGTCCGAAGGCTGGCGGTCTGACCGCCGTTGATAACTCGGTCGGACCGATTTAGTCCAGAACCAAAACACAAAGCCCAAATCCAAAATGAAAATTGGTCAAACTTTTGATTCAACCAATGAAACTTGACCAAATTTGGAGCACACCTCCCTAAGGATATCTAAGACCTATTTCTAGCGACGATCGTTCAGATCCACTTCAAAGAATCGATCTCTTAAGGATTTACTAAAGAAGTGTTCCAAAACCTAGAAATATGAAAATCTTGATCCAACACTTGCTTGTGGGGGATTGATGATCTAGATGATTCTAGGAGTATTCCCACATATCATAGCAAGGTAAAATCGATCAAGAGACCAAGCATAAACACCCGGATCAAGGAAGCACCAAAATCAACAAAAGAGAAAAGAGTACAAGAGAGACTTCACCCTTGAGCAAACATCAAAAGATTGATTGATTCAAGATGTTGCTTACAAAGCCACTCCTTCAAGGAGGACAAGAGCTCAATCAAAGAACACACATACAATCTTCCTCTCCTATCCTCTCCTCTCCAAACCCTAACCCTAACAAGGGATTTTGCACATGAGGGCTTGAATGCTTGGGAGGTTTTTTCCATCTCCCCCCTTTCTATTTATAGGAGAGGCCTAGGGTTTCACTCATGGGCTCCCATGAAGGCCCACACACACATGGGACCCACACACACACATCAATCTGTTGAAGCAATCGCCTGCTTCACCACGTGTAGGTTGATCAGCGGCTCTCATCATGTTGGCAAGTCTCTCCGTCCAATCCCATCGTAACCTCCTGTGGACTTGCACCGACTTCGTGACCGCTGATCCAACTCGCAACGAATCGCCTGCTCGATCCATCTTGCCCATTCTGCACCATGCTTGAGTCACACGACCTCACCCGGCATCCATGATCGTTCTGTACCTCAGCTCTCCAAGCGTAGTCCCGATCCACCACACCGTTGACGTCGTTGAACTGCAAGCCACCTGCACAGCAATAGACAAAGAAATCGTCTCCGGGAACAAGTTCTTCACAACTTGACCCACGTTAGTTCAACAATGCAATATGCAACAATAAGGCATTGAAACTCATACATAAAACTCATCCAAAACACATCAATGCCAAAATGGCTAAACTCCAAGTGATTGGCGGTCTGACCGCCCCATACAGCCGGTCCGACCGATTTCAGGCCGGTCCGACCGATTCCATAACGGCGGTCGGACCGCCCGAAAAGACTTAGCCAAAATTCCATCTCGAAAATCCGAAACCTTCTGTAATTTTCAAATGAATAAAACTTTTGACTGGGAGCTCCAAAAATCACGCGACCACATCCAGGAGACTCCCCTCACTTGCCTACACAACCTATTTTTGGCCTAGCCCCAAACACCATCAAAACCTGTGGGCGGTCAGACCGGCAAGCATTGCCGGTCGGACCGCTTCCATCGCCGATCGACCGGCGTCTGGCGGTCGGACCGCCAATGACTGACAAAGATCAAGCAAACCCAAAAACGCGAGATTTTGCAAACCAACAATGCCATTGCCAATTGACTCATCATCCTAAGATCATGCACATATCCTCACGATATCCACATTCGCTGATGTCCGCACGTCTGCTTCATTCGTTGTCTAACAATACGGAGAATCTTCTCGCCATCGCCGATGACACCGTGTCCCTCACCAGTGATGACATGCTCCTAGATACCTGATGGCCTCATATCATACATAGCTCATCTTCAATGCAAAGCTCCATTTCCTCTCTGCCAATGATTCGCTATCATCGAGCTTCTTTGGACAGTGACTTCTTCAACAACGTCGACACTCACCACTCGTCGTCGTGGCCCTTGGCTCCATCGACACTATCTTTTGTTTTCAACAACTCTTGTGAGCAGCACGACATTATCCTCATCGTTGGGGGGAAGAGGCATCTGTATTCAACTACAAGGTTTATTTTGTATAATACAAGCGGCTCCATCTTTTTTTCTTAATCGAAGTTCTAGGTATGCTCTTATATGATTCGAATAAACCAAGATTAGATTTGGAAAAGAGTAATTCATCGATCATACCCTGAAATGTCATAGACTTCTTGCAGGACAAATCGACATCATTACACTCTTTCACAGTCTCCTACGACACTATTTACGTTAACCTTGTTATAAATTTTATTTTATATTCAAACTTTCACACATTTTTTTGTTGGAGTTCATATAGAAATCAAATTGCTAATTTTACTTCATTTATTCTGATTTTTAGTTATTTAGCATTTTACTTTGGAATTTCTATGAAAATCAAATTGCATATTTGTTTTTTATTCTGAATTTTGGTTATTTTTTAATGGAATTCGTACACAAATCCAATTGCTATTATTTATTTTTAATTGTATTAATTTAGGGATTTTACTTTGGAATTTGTACCAAAATAAAATTGCTAATTTTATTTATTTATTATTCTAAATTTCATTTTTTTGTTGAAATTCATATACAAATCCAATTGCTAGTTTTGTTTAATTTTTATTACCAGTTATATTATTTGGGATTTTAGTTTCGAATTCCTATCGAAATCAAATTACTAATTTTACTTTTTTTATTTCAAATTTTAATTATTTTTTGTTGGCATTCATGTACAAATCCAATTGCTAATTTTTGTTTAATTTTAATTCCAACTTAGTTTTATTTAGGGATTTTCCTTAGGAGTTTGTATAGAAATCAAATTGCTAATTTTTCAAACTTCAACTAATTATGGATTGTACTTGACATACAAATTTTTGTAATCTAGATTGTTATAATTTGGACCCACCACAATCGACGGTGTAGATCTTTCTTTTTTCCATTGATTAACATGAGAATTTCTTGCACTTGAGAGCGAACGACTAATTCATTTGATTTTTAAATCCGAATTTCAATTATTTTTTGTGGGAATTCGTATATAAATGCAATTGCAAATTTGTTTAAGTATTATTTTGAAATATATTTATTTAGTGAATTTACTTTGGACATCCTCTGGAAATAAATTTGCTAATTTTATTTTATTTTTATTCCAAATTTTAGTTATTTTGGGTTGGAATTCGTGTACAAATTCAATTGCTAATTTTTGTTTAATTTTTATTCCAAATTAATTTTATTTAGGAATTTTACAAAGGATTTCGGATGGAAACCAAATCGTTTAATTTACTTTGTTTTTATTTTGAAATTCAACTATTTTGTGGATTGTACTTGACGTGGACTGTTTTTTTAATATAGACTTATATAATCTAAACGACCACAATCGAAGGTGTAGATATTTATATTTAATAACGTAATAATAATAGATATGTATGGGCATCCGTGAGAAGGCTAAGAAATTTCAGTAGGGTTTGAAAAACTTTCAAACAGATTTAAAAACTTCCAACTGATTTTAAAAACTTTCAACTAATTTTAGAAACTTTCAACTTGATTCAAAAGAACTTCCAAGTAAGTTCAAAAAGTTTGATATGATTCAGAAAAAAATCTTTGATTTCAAAACATTCAAGTGATTAGAGAAAAAAACTTTCAAACTTGAGGAACAATTTTTTTTCTTTCGAGACAAAGGCTGTGGGGGAGGAAGGTTGTCGACGCTGGCCGAGGTGGCGCTTCTATCGCAGCAGCAAGACCAAAGACGGCGCACAGGGGAGACAGTGTGGCATGTAGGGTTTCAGATTTAGAATGGGTGTGGGATGACCAAAGACAGTGTGGCCCACGAGGCAGCAGCGAGCACAACTGCTCATGGACGTTAGCAACGGTGAAGGGCGCATGCCAGGGTGGAGGACGGAGGAGGTGGCGGCGGCGGAGGAGTGAATAGAAGAGTACGTGTGGGAGTCAGTGAGTGAGAAGGGGGACAGGGGAGTTGAAAGATGTGTGGGGTTGGGAAGAATTGAAGTTGCCACATGCATGAAATTGGTGGATGAGATCAAATATCTTGCAGATCGAATGGCGTGCAGAGTTGTCCACGACTTAGGGATGGCATGGGCGTCCGTAATATAGTGAATACCCACTTTAATTGTCATTAAATTACCCAATCAAAGCATGGCACAAACATAGTACATTAACATGGCAAGTGTTCACACTAGCAGTACATCACACTTCTTATATGAAACCATGACAGTCCAAAGGAAAGTCACACGAACAAAACTCGTGAGGTTATATAATACTAGAGCCCGACACGCTCATTGGCGCGCGTATAGGAAATGTAACGGGCATCTATTGAACGTCGGGCACCACACCCAAATTGTGATTTCTTCAATCCATTAATTTTCTTAGTGTCTCCATCATGTCACGACGTGTTCCCGAGCACGGTGATCAATACCCCTCAATCGATTTCAGTTTTCGTGCAGCGTATCGATGGAATTTTGTCATTACTTCTTCTAGGCCGATTTCATCCCCGACGATCGATCTCACTCTCCGGTGAGTTACTCGGCAAACAAACTGCATCACGTCGTGTTCCTGGACATCCTCTTTCTTTTCCCCTCTCAATTCGTTCAATTTCTAACCGTGGAGTGCCACCGTCGTTGTCTCTTTGTCACCGCCGGTCGATGTGGAACTACCTCTTCGGCCATTCTCCGCCCACTCCGAGCGGTCTAAAGCCTTCCTCACACCCGCATGCCACCTGTGCACACCTCCGCTACCTCCCTGCGCAGACGGACAGTCGATGTCGTCGCATGGCCCTGCGCCACTGCTGCCACCACTGTGGCCCTCCGGACGAGTCACTACCACCCGTGTGTAGAACATCCCCACGGGGTTCCATTTTTGGTGTTCACCGACCACCCTACCTCCTGCCTCGTCGGTGCCGCCGTCGCTCCCGAGCCACCCAGACATGCTCTGCTTCTTCTATCTGTGGTCTCTGTAATGTGTTGTTTGTTGAGTCTATTACACGACGGTCCCACTTGTCACTAACACACGGGACTAACACATGGGCGTAGAGGACGGATCGAGGAGACGAAGTGACGAGAACGAATGTGCAAAAACCAAAAAAATGAAGCATGGAAGCGCATAACGGATGGCACTAGGAAATCGGAGCAACGTGGTGTAGCTGAGCTTCAAAACGCTCTCTATTTAACCCGTAGGATGCTAGGCACACTTGATGCAAAATAAATGAACGCACGTGTACACACCAGATAAAATTGTACTGTAGGACCATGAATTTGCGAGGTTGTAACACTTAGCTTCCTAAACTTGCAAGGTTATGTCATTTAGCTCCCTGAACTTGCATGTTACTTTCTCACCCCTGAACTTGCGAGGTTGTACCACTTAGCTCCATGAAGTTATGTTGAAGTGAAGTTCGTCGGATGCGATGTCGGTGACTTTATCCCCTTCGAGTCTGGTGAACTCGTTGTCGTCCCGTTCTAGCCGTGTTCATCATCCCCGTCATCTCACGACAACAAAAATGGATTCTTTGGGTCCGAGAACGCACCATGCTCACGTTTTCGCCAGAGCTCCACCGTCGCAGCTTGCCACCGCCCTCGCCCTCGCCTACTCTGAGTCGGCTGTGAGAGAGAGAAGCACATTCCTAGTGGTAGAGCAGGGGCACAATACTTCTCTCTCTCTCTCTCACGATGATTCGACAACTCAACCTTTTCTGTTAGCAAACGACCAAATATACTTTTCATTGGGAATGTACTTCTCTCTCTCTCTCACGGACGACTCAGAGGAGACAAGGGCAAGGGCGGCGACAAGCTGCGATGGTGGAGATCTGTCGAAGATGTGAGCATAGTGTGTTCCCGGGTTTAAAGAATCTTTTGTTGACATGAGGTGACGAGGATGATGAACACGGCCGGAACACGGTGACGATGAGTCCACCGAACTCGGAGGGGAAGAAGTCACCGATATCGCATCCGACGAACTTTGCTTCAATGCAAATTTAGGGAACTAAGTGACACAACCTCACAAGTTCGGGGTTGAGAAAAGTAACATGTAGGTTTAGGGAGCTAAGTCAACCTCTCAAGTTCAAGGGGATGAGAAAGTAAAATACAAATTCAGGGAGCTAAGTGGCACAATCTCGCAAGTTCAGGGATCTACAATGCAAATTTCTTTACACAGCCGGACAAACTTGCATAATAAATAACCACACACGCACGCACACTCACACTCAGACACAACTGAAGAACAAACTGTTAGGTAATCTTTGTGTATATGCATATTTAGATTTTAGGGAGAGATTGTGTTTCATATTTAGGCAGTATTCGTTATGAAAACTAAAGTTGGTGTGGTATCCCCCCAGGATACGTAGAATCTGTTCCAAATATGAATAGTCATTTGCTCTCAATAAAAGGGCACCCATGTAATCAGTTTTAAACAAGCAATAGAGAATAGAAAAATAGAAACACACCGAAAATCTCTGCCAGATTCTTGCATACGTGAATTTTCCAGAGCCGTGTACGTGTTTCTTGCTTCGAGGGTGTTCTCATGAGTGTTTCATCCAAGGATATTGCTTCCAGCATGCGTGTGTGCGTTCATCTTCCAATCGGCTTTCCGCATGTGTTCAGCCAAGCATAGATTCCAGCGTACGAGCATGAAATTATTTCGAGTGCAGGCTGAGTCTTCTTCGGTTTGGCCAACAATTTAGTATCAGAGTCCGAGTTATTGATCCGTGTATGCCCAAGATCATGCCACGCTCTCCAAGAAGTGGTGTCGCCAGTGACGAGGCGACATCGAGTGCAATGCCAAAGGAGAGTTCCGTCGTCTCGCTGAATTATCTTATGCTCACAAAGAGCAATTATGCGGTACGGACAATCAAGATGAAGATATACATGCGCGCTCAAGGAGTGTGGGACTCGGTCAAGGACGACAGCGTTGGTGGAACGCAAGATGAGTTGTGTCACAACTCCATTTTCACTAAGTGGGATTTAGATGCATCTCATGAGTATGCATGTTATTTTTGGAGCATGTGCACAAATTATGCATTCAAAAATTTTCAAACCCAATGTAAACATATAACTCAAATTGATGCTCCAATTGAAAAACAACAATAAATGCTTATGATCATCTCTGGAAAATAATTTATTTAAATTCTAGAATAATTATCATCAATAAATATGATTTTTCCCAAATTTTTAGAGTCCAACTTGACCTTGAGAAAAGTCTATACTCGATCCTTAAGCACCTACAATAAAGGATTTTTAAATAAGTAAATAAATCTTGGATAGTGGTGTTAGAAAATTTATATGAATTTAATGTCATCCCATGAACCTCTTTGAAATTTTTTAGAATTTTCTAAATTTATTTTCAATTTTAAAACCCCAGTCAAAGTAGAGGGGTTTGATTTGGAAAACCAGTCAACTGTTAGACCTAAACCGAACCCAAACCAGCTGACTCAATCGAACTCAACCCGCTCACACGCACCACCCTTTGACCCACCACTTCACTCTGCCACGAGCTAGACCCACCCGTCAAAGCCATTGTATCTGCACCGCCGAGAGAGCTCCAAGCGCAAGCAGGAGCTGGCGCTGCGCCATACGTCTCTGTCCATGCAAGGTGATGTCGTCTCGCCACCGTCGACGCCATCCAACCAGGAGACACCACGAGTAACACCGTCGCTTCTCGTCAACTCCCTGGCCATCAAAACCCCATCACCTCTCTCTCGGCCGAGTAGATGAGCTCGGCCTTTCTCTTTACTCTATGAGTTGAATCACCTCATTCCTTCGCCATTCTTCTCTTCATCCCATGTTGTATCCATTGTGCTTAACCGAAGCCTTGCTTACCCGAGTAAGGAATTGTGCCCGCTTAGCAAAGAAGAGGCCTCCATTAGGGAACACAAGCTTGTCTTCGTTGTTCTCGGCTTGTTCGTTGTCTCAAAGTGCGACCGAGTGCCACCGTGCCATCTTGTGTTCCCACCTCTTCCACATGTAAATGACATAGCCTAGGTTAGCCTGAGTATAAAAAGTATTTAATACGTTTAGAAATTCTAAAATGAATTACTTTTGCACTAAAAATGGGTTAAACTTAACAAATACATAAGTATTTTATTTTAACTCCAAATTGAGTGAAATCAAGTTTTTTAGTTTCCATTTTTATTGTAATTTAACTTGAAATAGGTTTGAAACTTGTTTCTATCATAGAGAATTTTGATATTTAAATTATTTGTACACTAATGGCTTTAACTTTGAAAAATTCACCAAAAATCCAAATGAACTCCAATTGAACTAACATTTTCACCTAAATTCATCTAAAATAATAATATCACTACTGTGAAATTCTCATGCATTTTTTAGCATTTTTAATTTTATCAGTTTTCTCGGTGTTTATTTGATAACATGTTTTCTTATATCCCGAATTGCCTGAAGTGAGTGAATATGCACCAGAGGTTGAAAAAGTGGACTGAAAACAAGGCAAGCATCCTCTTGCATTATTTTGATCCCAGTTTTGATTAATTTTGTATTTTGAAATGCAATTATATTTGCTTGCATGTTATTTTTGGTATATCGATAATTTGTGAGTCTAGTTAGCTATGTCCTAATCCTTGTGGTTTATCCTTAATCATTCCATACAATTATAATTAAGTTAGATATCATGTGATTGTATTTATTCTTTATATGAATGTTTAGCGCCATGTAAATCATTAGATACATTAGTTCGGTTGGCGGGCTTATCTCGTCAATCGTGCAAAACACTGAATATTTTACCTTTATATTTTTGGTCCAAATCATCGAATCTGGTTTTTAGTCTAAAATTTGTTTATTTAAAATTGATTTTGGTCTGGACAAGTGGCTAGTAGTGTGGGTGCCTTCGTGCATGAGAATCGGGTTCAGTGGAAAGACTTGTCCGGACAGTTAAGGGCCAAACTTTGTACCGTCGTTAATTCAAGTAACACTCGTACTTCCATACGCAATGTATGGGCGCCGCTTGGTTAAGTAAGGGGAAGGTTTTATTGAGTTGAAGCACAAGTGGTATGAGGACATGGTTGTGTGATCCTGTGTTCCGTAGGAATCCAATGCAATCTATAATGCCCAAGGGAGCACTATTTTTCTTTATGTTTATTGTATTCGGCATCTCCAACACAATTTGTGTGCCCGCTTAGCAAGTTCTATATATAGCTTGTACTGAGTTTGGGGTTCATCTCGCAAGGGTTATTCAACTCAGTAGGATCGTCTTGCTGAAAAATACTGAATCTCGATTTCTCCTGCCGACATACCTTGGATTTGGGAGACATCATTATTAGACTCTAAATTAAAACTTGACATGAGAACAACTTGGTATCGATATGACTGGTTTGTCATGCATTTTAGTTTACCAAAGTAGGTTGCCACTTTGGTATTGCTTGATTTATGTCTATGTTTATGTCAATTACACTTCTTTTGATAAAATTGTATTTTATAAATAGCATTTACAAACTAGTATGTGTATTACTGTAAATGGTTGCGTTTTATGCAAAACTAAGCCACTACAACCTCTCTTTTGACCAGCCTCTATCATGTATAAATTCCACTCCTTTGGACATCCTCTAGCATACAATTTATTTTTATTTTGTGTAAGATTTGCGAGTACCTTTTGTACTTAACTAGATTGTCCACTTGTTCTGGTGAGGAAGACCTTGCTCTCTATCAGCTTGTTTAGCATCGATTTTGGTGACGCTAACGAATGACGTTGTTTCTAACCCCACCCAGTTGCCTTTGGGAGTTGGGCACACCTTGCTAGAATTTTTAGTCATGATACTTTATTTTCCGTTGCGTACTTCTTGTTAATTTTAAAATTTGGCGATCGGCCACTTGTGTAAATTTTGGACATAAGTTCTAGTTGTGGATGCCATGGTTGTAATATTAATGTATGCTTTGAGTATGACTGTGAGCAATGTTGCTAAGGATATGTGCATGTTAGCCACTGATGCTTGGGAGCTAACACGGGGCACATATCCAAAGATTTGAAATGCTATTTGATTCTTTTAAGTGTAGACTTGGGCTACTATGGAATCGACTTGGTGCATACACCTTTGAGTGGTATGCGGGTCGATTATCATATTGTCAGCCGAGTCCTCTTACTTAAATTGGATTAAATTGAATTTCAGATCTTGGAGACTTAGAGTTAATTTCGTATAACCTAGAGGATATAGGTTATGTGAAATTAAACTGGGGGGTTCCCACAAGTTGCGCGTTGCCAAGGTGAAAGCACTGTGTTGGTACTAGGTGGTTGTGGTACCGTATTTGTGTGTGTGTGATCGTGGAGTTGAGTCTAGAATATTGAGGAGATGTGTTTGTTGTCCTGATCAGTCGAGTTCGTAGAGTTGAGTTTTGGATGTTGAGGATATGTATTCGTCGTCCTAAGTCGGGTTCGAGACGTTGAGGAGATGTGTTCGCCATCCTGTATTGAGTAATAGTTGTGCAAATCACAGTTGACACCGATTGCCTTAATAAGTAAGTACACAAAGATTAGGGAGTGATTATTGGCCCAAACCGAAGATGAAACACTCGTTCGGTGGAACCTGGCGCTCTGCAGAATGGAGACGGCTGCTGGAAGCCGATGCTCGCACACGTACGCTGTGGTTTTGCATGAAACACACACACACATTATGGAAGAAGCACACGCACACACTAGAACTTCAGTACGCAAGATACGCTCACGTAGACAAGAAGCCAAAGAAAGATTTTTGGTGTTGCATCTTGTCGGACCCGGATTTTACAAATCCAAATCCTCTGTGAAAATATTGTGTTATTCATTGGATAGTAGCCAGCACTCACAAGCACATTGTTAAATCATTTCATACATGGTGTGAACTAAAACAGTCAAATATATTACAAACATCAGAGTGACATAGACCATGTCGGGTCAAGTTTTACAGGAAGGGCCGAACATGCCAAATTGATTACATTACATGAAAGCAACGCAAACTACAGCGGAAGCAAAAAGGGTAGAGTTCATCTCTCCACAGGCAAGCGACTGGGATAGCCTGTGTATGACGGATATTAACCAAGGGTTTGGATTATATCGGTTGTACGTGAGTACCGAACGGGTCCACTAGACTGAGGCGAGACCCAAACTATAGAACTAGACTACTCTTCATCGTTTCCTTGACCATCGATGATGGGTCCTCGTAATATGCATAATCTCCTTGGTCCACATTATCTAAAGGGTTTGGGGGAGAGCGAGAATGAGCACAACGTCCGTGCTCGCTAGCCAACACACAAGATGCAATAATATACACCCATGGCTTAACAAGGGTGGCTCGGGTTCTTTTATTTGCTAAAGCAATATTTTCAATTATCATAATTACAAATTTCTATCACTTAGTATTTTAACCAAATTATATTTTATTCAAGAGAGTAATTGTGCAATATTAAATAATAGTAGAAGTCCCGTCCGTCGGAATCTCTACCTTATGCTTCTTTTGATTGGAGCTACCTCCAATCATTAACAACACCACTGAGCTCGACATCTCAGGAAAAATCCAATCTCAGGGCTTGGTGAGCCTAACCTGATTTTCATACCACCCACAAAGGTTTTTGAAATAGAATTAACTCTAGTAAGTTCACATGTCCGCCTTTGACTGTAGGCATGACTATTTAAATAGTTTAGACTCTGTAGAGGTTGTACACTGTACCCACAAGAGATAATCATACTTGTTGCCCCACATTATTCCTTAGTCATGTAGTTGAGCGATCATCACAGTAACCTTTCGAAATATTTCGCCCCTTCCGTTATCTCACCCATATGGGCCATGCCCATAAGTTGTGTGGGATGTTCACCTCAGCAACTAGCGTAGCTGGATTATCCACAACGTCTAGCGTGACTGACAACTTCACCTTGCATTAGTATCCCATTCAAGCCGGACTATGTCCAGTGCTTGCACGATCCCGCTACCCCTCTAGCGAGATAACATTCAGAGTTTAATAAATTTACTAAGCCAAGTTGTATTTTACAGACTTGTGGTTGTACTTGTTTTACACGAGAGGTCATAACAAGATTAAGTCCTTAATCCATCCGGGCGGTTCATACCACCTACGAACCACTCTTGTGCACGACGGCACCCACCACCCTTTCCATCCGCCCAGATGTGGTAATAGCAAGTTATTAGGGTTTTGAGAAGTAAAACCAATTATCTCAATATGCCAGTCATTTACCCACAATGACTGCTCAAAACCACTTTCATGTTAAAAAAATGATGATTATGGCATTTTAATGCCCCAATACTTAAGCAAGACTAGCATGTCGCCTAAGTACAAGCTATACTAGTATTAACCACATAGCTACTAGGGTGATATGGAATAATGGATTTAATTATCAAAGGATGACTTAATAATTAATTAATCTTCAAATGAGTATTTAACTACCTTAAGCTTTAACGTACATTTGATTAAATAATTAAAGCATGCATTTTGGTAATTTAAATAAATATAATTTACATAAAATGTTGGCTCAAAATGATCAAAGTGTCGAATTGCCTTGGTTAAAGGCAAGAGAGTTTTGATAGTCTTGTGCTTGATCAATTTGGAGATCTCACGCGTCTTCGAATCCTATTCGGACGAATGTACCAAAAAAAGGCACAAACAAGCAAAGAAAGTAAATAAATACTAATGACATATAAATGAACTTCAAATTAAACAAGACTAGTGCCATTAGAAAGATCTTGAATTTAGACAAATTTAGAAACAAAATTCACTTGAATCGGAGTTATAACGGAAGAGAACGGAGCTTCCGAAGTTTGAATTGGAATTAAATCGAAAAAATTGAAAAGTGAGGGAAAGATAAACAATAACCAACTGACACATGGGTCCCATGAACAGTGCCTGGTTCATGTGTACAATGGGTGGACCGGAGGTTAACACGCACTATGCATGGTCCACGGGTCTACCGGTCCATGGAACAATACACAGCGGGACCCACTTGTCGGTCACAGAGCCAAATGCTGGCGTTTACTGTTTTGCTGGGCCCGTGTGGCAGTGAAACAAATTGGCGGTTTAAGGCACCATTAAATCACTAATTACTGCTTAGGGTTCTTAAGACCATCATTAGCGGTTAATGATGCATGAAGAGTGTGTCGTCTGTGCGTGCCAGCACAGGGAGCTCTCGTGCTCGCATGGCCAGAGCTTGCCGCCGGCGAGGGTGGGCACGACGGCGACGAGGAGCGGTCAAAATGTATGCCCTCGGCGAGGCGAAGCCAATGGTGTCGGTGCGGCGGCAGGAGGATGGCCAGAGTGGCGGCGCGGTGTAGATGAGCGGCGGCGGTGGCACGACTGCGAAGAGGAGGAGCTTTGGTGGTGCGCTACACTGGGGAGAGTGAGCATGGGGAAGAGCTCGGGGAGGCGAATCTATTGGGTTAACAATGGGGACCGGAGGTGGCCAGAGAAGGGAGATCAACGGCGAGAAGCGGCAGCCAGAGGCGGTGAAGAAGGTCAAATCTGGCGGTGACAGTGGACCAAAACCGAAGAGGCTTGGGGGGAATGTTCCTCGGCGATTGGGGCACACGGTGACGGGGGCGGCGCGGTGGAGGCGGAGCCAGAACGGCTAATCGGCAGTGGAGGCGGCTCGACTGAAGAATGGCAAGCAATGGTTTTCTTTGGAGAACTTACCAGGGGTGAGGAGGGAGGTGCAAGAGGAGGCTAGGGGCTCCTTTATAGCCAGCAGGAGGGGGAGGAGCCGTTGGGCATGGAGGAGATCGTGAGGTCCTGAGGTGGCCAGCATGGACGGCTCTGGCGTAGCGGCGACTTGCGCGGCCAAGGTGAAGCGACGAGGCGGGCGCATGGTCCCGAGGGTGGCAACAGAGACGGGAGCGGCAGACGTGGCATGGGTGCCGAGCGGTGACGGACAAGGCGGGAATGCCCTAGCGCGCGCACAGGCGGGTGACGCGGCCGACGCAGATGGGAGCTTTGACGGGAGCAGGTGCGACGGCGACTTCGGCGACCGAAGCAGGTGGGCGTGAGCTGGTGGTGGCAGAGGGCGCTCGTGGGCGTGGCAGAGGGGGCGTCATGGCGCAGGCGGGGAGATGACGAGGGGTGACGGCGACTTAGAGGGCCGGCTGACGCGAGCGCAGGGCGCAAACCGGACGCTTTGGGGCGGCGAGGATGTCATGGCGTCACGGCTCGGCGGCTTGATGCGGCAAGGCGAGGGCGAGGGCGCCGGGGTTGCGAGCTGCAGAGGAGGCGTGGGCACCCGTGGTGGTGGCAGGGAGATGACGGCAGCAACACAGAGGCTCGGGCGAAGAAGGAAGTAGGCGGGGAGAAGATGGGAGGGGAGCTGGGCGGGGTGGAGCTGAAGGGAGGAGGCAGGCTGGGGAAAAGGCCAGGAGGGAGGAGGGGAGTGGGACGGGAGGTGCTGGGTCGGCCCAAGGAGAAAACGGGCTGAGCCCAAAGGAGAGAAGTGCAAAAATTTGAGAAAGGGCCCAAAATCCGAAAACATGAATCCAAATTCAAAATTTGAACTCTGAAATTGCAAAGAGGTTTGAAATACAAACTCGATCTTAGCTAGAAGCTAGAAGAATTTGAAAATATATGATAATTTGAAATACGATTAAAAACCGAAAATTAAATAGTGAATACTATTCACCATTCAAAAACGGAAATATTACATGTCTCATGTAGATGGGCAGCGTTTTTTATTGCTTTTGATTCTGATAGTTAACACCTGGTTACAAGACTCTGCCTTATAAAGGCTGCGTACACTAAGAGTTTACGGAGTCAGCGTCCAACTCGGATACAGCCGGTATGAAGCTGAGTTGGATACGGAAAGCAAAAAACATAAAGTAATACAATATTAAAGCTCACACAAATTTTTACACAAACTTGTTTCTTTTCTTGTCAATATTTTGCATGCACCCATCCAACCCTCTTGTTAACTAGCATAAAGAAATTTGTTCTCCTCTACCATCGCCCTTCACGGAGGGAACCCACCAAGCGGAAGTTGAAACCCTTCTAAGACATGGCGCGGGAGAACGAAATCCCACTTTTATTTGTTGGTTCAAGGAGGAGGTACTGCTCAATTTCATTTGTTGTTTGTACTTAACTCTCAACTCGACAAATATATAACGAATCATCCTACTTGAACTAGCAGTGCCAAACCGACGTGTCTATGAGTGCCGAGTTGAGGCAAGTTGCCAATGGATTTGAATTTAGGTCAAGTCATTCTCGTGTACGATGTCAATGGATATCGCCACACAACTCTAAGCACGAGCAGTAGCTCACTAATCAAGAACCACAAATACCGTGTTTTCACGCCAGCATGATGGGTTGGACTACTATGGAATAATTGAAGAAATATACAAACTCAAGTTTCCTCGTTGTGTACCTCTTCGTCTGTCATATTCAAATGCCATTGGTTTGATCCCAAAGAAGTGATAAAGACCCTCGAGCTTGGGTTAGTCGAGTTCTAAAGTCATCCGCCTTGCTAGGAGACGACGTGTACATTGTGGCCCAACAGCCACGCAAGTTTATTATCTCTCATACCCGTGCAAACCAAAGACCGCCTTAAGGCGTATGATGTGGTGTACAAGGTATCGCCAAGATGGTAAAGTACCGTCCCAAACGATGATGATTATAACATCGATGCAAACACATATGACTGAGAGTTCTTTCAAGAAGAAGGATTAGATGGGAGTTTTGAGATTGTCTTAGATGTAGATCTCAAGAATGGAAGTAGACAATGATACGGTCATTGTTGACGGGATGATGGAGAGGAGGTTCACAACGCCAAGGACTTGTTATTACTTGAGCAACACCATTCAGCAAAGGTCGCTAGTGATGAGACTTTGAGAGACGATCATAATTACGCCGACAATAGCGATGATGAGATTTTTGGCCCACCTATCAATGATCTTGATGATTATTTCTAGTACATGTAAGATCTGTAGTACTTATGGCAATTTCATAGATGTATGATACATTTACTTATTTTGCATCTCTTTTATACATGTATGATACATTTACTTATTTTGCATCTCTTTATACATGTACGATACATTTACTTATTTTGCATCTCTTTTATACATGTATGATACATTTACTTTTGTATATGCATCGATAGTTTATTCTTTTGTTGCGTGATTGATGGTGGGCGGTGGAATCAGAAGATTAGGTCGGCAGATGACCTTACCGGCCGGGTGGCGAGGGTCCACCTGTGGGGAGGAGGAGGGCGGCACAGATCGAGGGTGGAGGGCGTGCCTGTGGAGGAGGAGGAGGACGACACGAGGGCGTGCCTGTGGAGGAGGAGGAGGACGGCACGACGAGGGCGCCGAGAGTCGACACCTCCTCCACAGACGACGACGACGCAGTTCAGAGCGCCACGGAGGAGGATGAGGAGGAGGAGGAGACCAGGGAGGAGATAGCGGAGGCAAGTGGAGGAGGCACGGAGGGAGGATGAGGCCGAGCTGGCCGAGCGCGAGGAGGATGCCGACTTGTCGGGCAGAGGAAAATGGGGTGCCTACGGTTTGTCATGAGGGTCGTCGCAGCCCCTGCACTTACTACCCATACAGAGACGGCCAAAGATTCAACCCTCCGAACTAAGTAAGTAATTTTGCATGTTAACACTACTTCACGTGTTTTAAGTTATAATGTAAACTAATATTCAATCTCAATAACTTTGTGCAGGATTGGGAAATGGTGATCCTGTGGAGTCACTCGCCGAGTAAACGGGATCCTGGTCTTCGTGCAGGCAACCACCGGATGGTGAGGATCGATGGTGTTGTGCACCCGCCATGAAGTGGTCCCACCGGCACGCCGCTAGCGATCGATCGACGAGGCGGGCAGTGTATAAATGCAAGGCCGACCGGGTGATGAAAGAGTCGTGGTACGTGTTCATCGCACTATGCCGATAATAACATCACATTAATTGTATATTACCGACTTTATTTGCTTGTAGGATTACTACACCTGGCGAGGGAGTACGAGGAGGACGCGATGACGTGGTGAATGAGTCCGTGTTCACCGAAAGTGCGTGACCTCTTCTACGAGACAAAGCTCTCGTGCGTAAGAATTTACCATGCCCGCAGAGGACACAGAGTCACAGAGCGCAGCAAGTGCACCCGCCTCGACTAAGGAGCAATACTTGACGGTAAACATGAGATTACATCGTCCGCGACATTGCAATCAAATTGATTTATGATTTGTCATGTGCTCGTACGTCGCAGTGCCTCCCGCTTGGTGTGCGGGATGGACAATCGCCGGAGGCCATTGTGGACAAGTGGTTGATGAGGAGTACGAGCAATATCACACCGCACGCCACGCTGTCGCGGCGATGATGCAGGTTCCTCGCACAAACAAGGCCCCACTACCCTTAAGGAATATGCAACAGATATGTACGCAGATTTCATTTCGCTGTTGCTATGCAAACTTCAATGCATAATATCTATTTGTTGTGCTTCTTCCTCGCAGACGCGGTTCCACCTCGACCAGAGTGCGCTGCGTTCAAGGCATATGCCTTGTCACACAAGGGCAAGGCAAAGGACCCGACTCGTCATAACGCGGAGGACCCGCCGAGGCATACAAAGAACCCGAAGGCAACAGCGCCTAACGAGTACACGGCGATGGCGTAGAGAGATCCATGGGTCGAATTTGATCCGAGCACCGCCGACCTCGAGGGTGACATCGCCATGAGGTTGGGACCGTGTAAGCCACACTGGGCGGTACTATATGGGCAACAAGACCATAGACACGGCCAACACTCGACACTCGCCTGCATTAGAGCCCGAGCACGAGTTCGAGTCCGCCATACGCCCACGCCACAAATTCTGTGGTAGCACTGTGTTAGTTCTCATGCATTCTGTCCATTCATTTTCTACTGTTTTTATTTGCATTCTAACTATGTGATAAATAATTGTAGGCCCAGATTGAAGCCCCCAGAGTCACAAAGAAGCCTCACAGAGCCAGCCTTCAGCCCTCGAGCCGCCGCGACCAGCCGAGTTGGCACAGAGAGGGCGCGAGTGCAGCCCACTTGAGGCCTTCCAAAGAGCGACAACGATCGTACGAGTACATGGCCCGCTTTTTCTCGTGAGCATGGGCGCCTCCACCGCCTCCGCCACGCCGATGATACTGCTGGTGCCTCCACCTCGCCATGACGCAGACTTCGTGAGTCACTTAGATGCACTCTTCACTTTTGTGTCATATAGAGCTACCTTCGACTTATACCTTAGTTTGACCTACCATAGCTTAGACCTTAGAATTTGCTTTGATCCGATAACTCACATGTGCAATCTCATTCTAGGGACCTTCTACACCGGATCGAACAACGATATGCAGGGTGATCAAGACATGGACTTGACTCGCTTCTCCGCAGTTCTCCGACCATGTGATGTGCCATCCGACCTTGTTTGATGGGTTTGTATGTTGAACTGTGGACTTGGTTGAACTTTGTGGACTTTGGACATATGTTGATGGTGTTTGTGGACTTTGCATGGTGCTTGTCGACATATGTTGGTTATTGTGAGTGGATGTGACATTTGTGGACATATATGTGATATATATTGCCTATCTGTTTATTATAATTTCCTCGTGATTTTGTTGCTCATTGTGACCGGATATGCAATCAAACAAACAAAAAATTTCGGCACATATTTTATTGAGTAGTTACACCTGTAAAACAGAGTTTTATGAGTGTAGCACTCGGTAAATAAATGTAATGTAACCAATTTGGTTCTCGATTCGCATTTTGCCGAGTAAAATGTTTTTTTACCGAAAGCGGAGTCCCCACTCGAAATATTTGATTACTTTTTACCGAGGGGAACACTTTGCAAAACATTATTCCCAAGTTTATTTTATGGAATTGTTTTAATCATTTAAAATGGTTATTCTTTACCGAGTGTTAGGAGCGCACACTCGGTAAATATTATTCAAAAAATTTATTTCCGGAATTGTTTTAATCACGAAATGCTAATTTATTTACCGAGTGCTGCTAGTGACACTCGGTAAACCTCGCCGTTAACGGTTAGTTTGGAGGCTGACGACCGTCAGGTCATAATTGTTTACCGAGTGTCATTGTAGCACTCGGTAAATCTATGCCCGAAAAGGCCGATATGAGACACTCGGTAAAATAACTTCACCGAGTCGTTGTTTGCCGAGTCCACTTTACCGAGTGTGGCACTCGGTAAACAATTTACCGAGTGTGTATCACTATTTGCCGAGTGTTACGCACACTCGGTAAATAAAAAGTATCCCGTAGTGAATAACCGCGCGCAAAAGGAAAAAAGATCAACGTACACACATATATAGGGAAGAGAAATAATTTCTAATTCGGCGAAATGCGGCTTGCAGAAGCAGCAGCAGCAGTGCCCTTAAGGATAGGATGGTTTGGATTTGCTTCCATGGATTGTCTGATGCGTCTCCGGTCGCAGTCGCCGTTGAGCTCAACCTCTTTCAGGCTTGGAAGATTCTCAATTCCAGGAAGAGTTTCCATTTTGCAAGTGGATGTCCAAACTATTTTCCTGAGCTTAGGAGCTGCATTCTGACCAAACTGGACGTCGGAGATGTCTGAGCCCTCAATGACAAGAAACTCAAGTTTTTTGAATCTTTTATTCTTCAAAATAAGCTTCTTTTGGATATATGACTTTTGACGGAGCCTGATGCAGCGCAAGTTGACAAGCTCACCCAGGATCTGTATAGTACTGTCTGTCAAGTGGGTACGACATAGAGTTATCTTGGAAAGTTGATGAAGCTCTTTGATCCAAGTAGACAGTCCACTTATCCGGCCAGTGATGTTAAGGCTTTCAAGAGAGTTGGGAGGTGATGTTATATTCTCCGTGTTCATGTCAGCAATAGCCTGGCCATCATCCTTCTCTAGTTCGATACAGACCGACAAAGAGCATAGGCATTCACCTAGCATCCCAACTACCCGAAGCAAACGGGTGAGACACTGATCTTCCTTGCCGCCATGGATAACCACACCCAGTCTCCTCAACTGCTGCAGCCGGCTGACACTTTCCAACTCTTGCTCGCCATCACTACCTTGGGAAACTTCAACATGGGATAATGTCTGCATGTTTGTCATGTTCCCAATCCCACGAGGCATGTGCACCGTGGAAAACGATTCATCAGATCCAGTGGCATCCTTGTGACCGGCAAGCAGGTGCACTAGCTTTGGGAGCACAATGTCTTTTGCAGGGAATGACTTTATCTTGGTTTGCCTGATGTCAAATGTCTCCAGGTACCGGAGCTTGTCAATTTCCTTGGGCAGATCAGTAACATCCGTGTTCCTTAGGCTCAGATACTTGAGCTGAAATATCTTGCTGCAGATGTTCTTGAGGTGCCGCTTCTCCAATCCTTTGAAACCTTCTAGGTCCAGCACTTTGACTAACCCAAACTGAGAAGATCCAGGCAGCAACTTCAGAATTGTTACCATGTCATGCAAGGAGGACTCTCCAGAACCTTCCGAATTTTTGCGAGTGGCACGCCTCCAGCATGAGGTGTTGGAATGGGCGGCCTTCAGCTTCCGGGAGAGTTGTTGCCGTTGAATTCCATCGCGAATGGGAAGGCGGTGAGCCAAGTCAGGTGGCAGCAGGTCCGTGTTCCCACCATTGATCTCTTTACTGGCCATCTTGGTAATGAAGGAGAAAACATGAGGATGCACTGTGCAACTCTTGACTTTGCCTTCAGGGCCAATGTCGCCAGCAGGGAGAAGAAGGCCTCGAGCAGTGAGGGCGTTGAAACAGCGCTGAGCTTCATCCGTTGCGCTCAGCCCACCTGTTTTGGTGATGAGGTTTTCAGCTGCCCATCGTCTGACTAAGCTTGTCCTCCGAACTTTGAAATCTTGGGGGAAAATGGATACATACAGCAAGCAGTCTTTGTGATGGCTGGGCAGGTCGTCGTAGCAAAACCTTATGATGTGCTTGGCATTATTCACGGTGCTAAAATCACTTAGGCTGAGCAGCAACCTCTCCAGTTCTTCCTTGCTCCTGTCAGGATTGGCATACAGAGCATGGAGGACCATCTTGGTGGAGAAGGAATCCCAGCGACATTTCTTGAGGATTTCATTCATAATGGCCTGCGAATCTTCAATGTGGTCGCTACCGACCAGCAATGCCGCGGCTTTCTTGCGCGCAGCATCGAGATGAGAATAGAAGTGTACTTTGTAGCGAGCAGCTGTACGCAAGAAAACCAGCTGGCTATGTACCACCCATGGAATTGAACCGTCTGCTGTATCAACGGAGTTACTATGATGGTAGAACTATCAACAGAGTAATCAGCCGGCAGAGCAGGTGTTATGTCAGCCCATGGTGATTCGTCCTCATGATCGGCAAGAACAATCAAGAAACGTTTGCCTTTCAGGTGCTCTTGAATCTCTTGCTTGAGCCTCGCCTCATCCCATGTGCTCATCTGATCACCTTCACGACCATCGTGAAGGCCTTGGTGCAGCAGCACTTCTTGAGTAGGCACTGAAGCCTCTGCTTGCGTTGTGGATGGCGCCTGGCGTCGATCCACGCCACGCAGTCGAAATGGCCGGCTTCACGGAATGCTCGTACACTGCCCTTGCGAGCCCGTCGCGCGCTTGTGTGTGTGCGGCTCGTCCTCCTCGGGGTTGCGGACATCAACCGGGGGCGTCACAATGGCGAGGATTCTAGGCCGGCGCTTGTGGCCATTGCCGAATACTAGTTCTCCAAAGAAGTCGTCGCCGAACACTTGTCTCAGCCACTTGATCAGCTGCACCGCATACAGCACCTCCGCCTTGGCCACCTCCAACGGGTTGACGCCTTCTGACCATCTCCAGCGCGTCGACGTCGACTGCTGCTGGCTTCTCTTCTTGTCATCTTCTTGAGGGAGGAGTCATGATCAGCCGCCGGCTTCCCTGACCCTAATATGGTGTCCTTGAGCCAGCCGCGCAGCGTCCGCATCTCCCCTTTGGCCGTCTCTTTGCCCGTGTCCGTCAAGACGGCGACAGCCTCAGCTATGTTATGTGGCTGGTCATCGCCTAATAGCTCCCTTACTAACTTGATCAACTCCTGCAACAGCTCCTCGGTCTTGGACTTGGCGGCGAACATCTTCAAGAGTCTAGTAACAGAGGTAGAAGCTGGCCGATGGCCATCGCCATCGCCGTCGCCGTCGCCGTCGCGTCCTCCTGATCAGCCACGCCATCACCTCCCGAGCGCTCGCGTCAATGTCCCACAGGCCGGCAGCATCAGCTAGAACAAGACGCCTCCGTGCATCCTCCTCCTGCTGAAGCTTGGTCTTGGTGGTGGCGCCATCTCCTCCTCCGATTGCCTTCGCGGCTCCTCGTCGGCTGTGCGCAGGGCCGTGACGCCGTACCTCTGCCGCCGCTCCCCCGCCTCGCGCGCCCGGGCCTTGAGCTCCCGGATCTGCGTCGCGATGCGGTGGCGATCCGGCATGGTCCGCACCACCTGCGGCACCCGCCGGAGGGAGCCCAGGAGGCCCGCCGAGGGACGGCTGGCGCCAAAGGTCTGCAAGTAGCGGTCGATGCAGTTCTGGGAGTCGTAGGCGAGCCCCCGGACCTGCCTCGTCCACGCCCGGACCTGGTTGTTGGGGCGCCCGGCTTCGGCCACGTCCAGGAGGAAGCCGTTCATGCTCTCCATCTCCTCCTTTATGAACAGCACGTCGCCGTGCACTCTGCTCAGCAGCTGCGCCTCGTCGAGGAGCACCGACGAGAGGCGGCCCAGCAGCGAGTCGACGGGGCTCTGGGAGTTGCCGGTTATCTCGATCGATCGATCGCCACGCGCCTACGTACTCTCTCTCTCTCTGGTTTGGATGGATTAATACTAATAATAGCTGGAAATATGAGTGTATTGGATCAGCTAGCAATGCGCGCAAATGATCGAATGGCAGGCCAGTACGTCAGTCGTCAGGCGTAGCAAGGAACTAGCTAGTAGTAAGCAGCAAGCTAGCTAGCTGGCTACAAGTTTGTAACTAGCAAGCATGCACGCACGCACGTACAGTATGAGGCTATATATGAGCATCTGCGTATACAATTATGCAAGCAGCATGGGGCAGGCTAGTTTAGCAAAGGAAAGCAGCTGGTCGAGCTGAGCGTGCATGCATATGATGAATCGGATCGAAATTCCATTCTAAACTTGCGGGAGAGCTTTGTCGTCTCTTCGTACGATAATGATGCTAGATAACTTTAATAACTTAATCCTGTGATGACCTCTTAATGTAAAACAGTGAACCACAAGTCTATAACGATGTCGATCTGGCTAAATAATTTCTATCCACTATTAGAGGGACTCACGAGCCGTGTCGCCGGTCGTGGACACGGGTCGGGATGCTGGCTTAAGCCGTCGTATGGCGCAAGATGGGGTCTGGGTAAGGGTTGACGCAGGTGTGGTAGCGTAACCCTTTTCAAGTGAAATCTTATCGAGTGTAACTAATACTGAGAGATATATTGTAAAGGCCTTGTGATAATTTTCTTTGATTCACATGTCTAAAGAAACATGTGTACATATCAAGACGATTATCTCTTGTGGGTAAAATGTACAGTCTCTACAGAATATAAACTGTTCGAATAGCCATGTCCATGGTCAAGGGCAGGCATGGGAAATTATATGAGTTAGTTCTATTTATTAAAACTCTGTGGGTGGGATGAAAAGCTCGTCGAGTGGAAGTACCCCTGATTTTAGATTTTTCTTGGGTAGAAGCACCCAACGTTGTTAATAGGTGGATGTAACCCCAATCAAAATTAAGCATAAGGTGGAGGTAACGTTCGCCGTTATAAATATTGCACAATATCTCTTTTAAAAAATATGGTTTGGTTAAAATGCTAAGTTGTAAAAGTTTCTAAATATTGTAATTGAAAATGCTACTTTTAGCAAATAAAAGAATCTATGCCATCCTTGTTAAAGCCTTGCATATATAAATATTGTATTATGTGTGTGTTGGTTCGCAAGCACGGTTGTTTGTGCTCATTCTCGCTCTCCCCCAAAACCCTCATAAGCTGTGGACCAAGGACACTACGCGTATTTCTATGATGTAGATGTCGATGGCCAAGAACTAGATCGCGAACCCTATTTGGCCACCTGTGGGCGAGTCCTGAGGGTCCCACCTATATGAAGTTTTTCATTTCCGTTGCTGCATTTTTAATGATTTCGACCTGATCGGCCCGTAAGTAAGTCCATCTTTATATTTACGCTTCCGCTTGATATGTATATAATGTTCAGTGATGTAACTACGAGCACTACCTACTGATCCAAGGAATATTGCGGTGGAATCACAGAGGATTCTGGATTGATAAAATCTGAGTCCGACAATGTCAATGTTATGTAAAATACCGCTATAATATAAAAAAGTTATATTCAAATCTTGGTGCCCACCTTTACGAACACGTGAGTGTGTCTCAACACGAATTAACTATGTGAGATTGCGGATTTATCCCCGCCTTCCGAATTTCTAGGCACGGGCTTAGGGAGTGTATTCACTTGTGTGTGCATGTGGTGTGCGTGTTTGGTGATGTGTGTGTATATGCGTCTTCTATGTAATTGCGAAAAAGAACATCATAACGAATATATGGCACCATGCAGCTAAACAGACACGTATTTACGATGCTTTCATGAAATGTTCAACCTTTAAAATTACATAAAAAAAAGGTCCCTCGCAAAAAATAAAACTACATGAAAATAATTTTTTTATTCGATTTATTAGAAAAATAAAAATGAATTTTCAAGCTTCAAATATTAAACAGTATAAATTGATGTTCCTGGAACATTTTAAAAAAAATATTCGGAAAAGATCGTATCTGGGTTGATTAGGAATGTACAGTCTGGCGGAGCCAGTGGCAAAGTCAAGATAAGGCTGTCCTGTATATATGGTTCGATTGCAAGAATTGGACGGAGTACATCTGAAGCTAGCATGCAATGTTCTCCGTGCCGTGCGTAGTTGCGTTGCTTACAACGTCGTCAGCGAAACACAATTGCTTGATTGGTTGCGTACGTTTACAGAACAAATTAACATGACAAACTATCATTGTTTGCTTAAGGAACGTTGCCGTTAGTGGCTTTCGATGCTTTTGCTTTTGCTTTTGCTTTTGTTTATTAACATCTGTTTTGCTTTGTTTAACGCCGGCATCTCAATATTATACCTATATTTGATCACTATAGTAGTATATAACTGGCCATGCATGGATCGATGCTGCGAGTAAAGAAGGCAAGGTATCGTACGCACCACATTCCCCGCGCACCCACAGGCCGCTTTGTTCGTTTGGGTTAAATAACGCGCAAGTAGTCCAGAGAAAACAAAGTGTTGATCTGTCTTTGCTTCGCAGACGACGCCTATGGCTATGTCTTTCGTGCGTGCGACGCACTTTGATTATTCTGCATCTGCTTCGTGTGCATCTGTTTTGTGTGTGCTTGTCATATGACCTCTCTGGACTGCCGTGTTTGCATGCACTAAATGTGATGCCTCTTGTCTCTGTGAAGAAATCATGTGTTATTGTACTGTGTGCTGCCTATGCATTTGTTGGGTGATCGATGTTGGTTACTGACCATGTATGATTCGAATGGAAGTGGTGCAATACCCGCTATTCAAATGGTATCGAGCTAGATAGCTAATCATGGCTAGTTCATCATCCATCCCATCTAACCCGCTGTTTGGCTTCCCAATCTCGGAGAAGTTGAACAAGCAAAATCATGCGCTCTGGTCGCCAGATCCTGCGGCGATTCGTGGTGCACGACTTGAGGGACACACAAAAATAAATGCAAAATTGAAGCTTCTGCGGGGCATCCATTGTGGAGGAGGTGTCATACTTCACAACAAGATACTATAACAACCCCTAACGTGCATAATCCACCCCCTCGTTACAATCAGGACAATCGTCGACCCTCCCCCAGGGGAACCGGGTGCAAGTGAACCTACCTTGAAGATGTTGAGCCTAGAAGGTGGCGCTCTATCCTTTTGTGTTGCGGAACCTTGAAGAGGTTGGCCTACATTCGTAAGTTTTACAAAACTTGTTTCTTTTCTTGTCAATATTTTGCATGCACCCATCAACCCTCTTGTTCCGTTCTGACAAATTTGTTCTCCTCTATCGTCCTTCCGGAGGGAACCCACCGGGAAGTTGAAACCCTTCTAAGACATGGCGGAGAGCAATCCCTTTTTGTTGGTTCAAGGAGGAGTCTTTTCAATTTCATTTGTTGTTTGGCAACTCTCAACCGACAAATATATAACGAATCATCCTACTTGAACTGCGACCAAAGCGGCGTGTCTGATGGGGTTGAGGCAAGTTGCCAATGGATTTGAATTTAGGGTCAAGTCATTCCGTTGCGATGTCAATGGATATCGCTTTCACACAACTCGGCACGGGGCCGAATCGAAGAACCACAAATACCGGTGTTTTCACGAGACAGATGGGTTGGACTATATGGAATAATTGAAGAAATATACAAACTCAAGTTTCTGGTTTGTGTACCTCTTGTCTGTCATATTCAAATGCCATTGGTTTGATCCCAAAGAAGTGATAAAGACCCCCAGCTTGGGTTGCGAAGTTCTAAAGTCATCCGTCTTGCTAAGCAGCGTGTACATTTGGCCCAGCGACCCCCAAGTTTATTATCTCATCGTGCCAAACCAAAGCCGTCTTAAGGCGTATGATGTGGTGTACAAGGTATCGCCATGGTAAATGCCGTCCCAAGCGATGATGATTATAACATCGATGCAAACACATATTGGAGGTTCTTTCAAAAGAAGGATTAGATGGGAGTTTTGAGATTGTCTTAGATGTAGATCTCGATGGAAGTGACAATGATCGGTCATTGTTGGGGGATGATGGAAGGAGGTTCTAGGAAGGACTTGTTATTACTTGGCACACCATTGGGCGGTGTGCTAGTGATGAGACTTTGAGAGGCGATCATAATTACCGACAATAGCGATGATGAGATTTTGCCCACCTATCAATGATCTTGATGATTATTTCTAGTACATGTAAGATCTAGTATTATGGCAATTTCATAGATGTATGATACATTTACTTATTTTATCTCTTTTATACATGTATGATACATTTACTTATTTTGCATCTCTTTTAACATACGATACATTTACTTATTTTGCATCTCTTTTATACATGTATGATACATTTACTTTTGTATATGCGTCTTGATAGTTTATTCTTTTTGTTGCGGTGATTGATGGTGGCGGTGGAATCGGAAGATTGGTCGGTTTGACCTTCTTGGTCAGTGGCGAGGTCGGCCCGAGGGTGGAGGCGTGCGGGAGGTGGGGCGTGCCCGGGAGGAGGAGGAGGGCGGCGGCGTGCCAGGAGGAGGAGGGCGCGGCGAGGCGTCGGGGCCCCTCCTCCACGGGCGGCGCCAGTTCGTGGCGGCCCGGAGGAGGAGAGGAGAGGAGGGCGGGAGGAGATAGCGGAGGCGTGGGGAGGCCGGAGGAGGATGAGGCGGGGGGCGGCCAGGATCGACTTTTGGGGGAAAATGGGGTGCCTACGGTTTGGGCTGGGTCGTCGCCCTCCCGGTTACCCTGGAGCGGCGTGATTGACCCTCGGAACTAAGTAATTTTTTGCGTTAACACTACTTCACGGGTTTTTAATTATAGAAACTAATATTCAATCTCAATAACTTTGGCGAGGTTGAAATGGTGATCCAGTCACTCTCGGATGCGGGATCCCGGTCTTTGCGGGGCAAACTAGGATGGTGAGGATCGATGGTGTTGTTTAAATGAAATGTCCCAGCACGCCCGTGCGTCGGGTGGTGGCGGGTGTTATAAAACCGGCCGGGGTGATGAAAGAGGCGTGTGCGTGTTCATCGCACTATCTTGATAATAACATCACATTAATTTATATCTGACTTTTTTGCTTGGGATTTACACCTTGGCGGAGGAATCGTGGGAGGGCCGGATGGCGTGGTGAGCAGTCATGTTCAAGTCGGACCTCTTCTAGACAAAGCTCCTTTGGGAAAGAATTTACCATGCCCGGAGGACCCGAGTCACGGGCCTTGAGCGGTACCCGACTAAGGGCAATATTGCGGTAAACAAGATTACATCGTTGCGATTAATTGCCTTTTGATTTATGATTTGTCATGTGCTGTTACGTCAGTGCCTCCGGTGTGCGGGGATGGACAAGCTGGGGAGGCCATTGTGGACAAGTGGTTGAGTGGAGATGGAGCAATATCCATGCGCTCCGTTCGTCGATGATCGGGTTCCTCGCACAAACAAGGCCCACTACCCGGAATATCGCCCGGATATTCTTGATTTCATTCGTTGTTGCTATCAAACCAAATGCATAATATCTATTTGTTGTGCTTCTTCCTGGGGCGGTTCCACCCGGGCCGAGTGCGCCTCGTTCAAGGCATATGCCTTGTCACACAAAGGGCAAACAAGGACCCGACCCGTCTGGCGGAGGACCCCGGGGCATCGAAACCGGCGTGCCTGGGCCTCAGGAGTACGGCGATGGGGAGAGATCCATGGGTGGTTTGATCCGAGCACGGGACCTCGAGGTGACATCGTCATGAGGTTGGGACGGGTAACCACCCAGGGGTACTATGGCGCACCATGAACCGGAACACTCGGTCGCATTAGAGCGGACCGAGTTGAGTCGAATACGCCCGCTCCCGGCCCGGTGGTAGCCTCGGGTTGTTCTGTTGCATTCGTTGTCCATTCATTTTCTACCGTTCTTTATTTGCATTCTAACTATGTGATAAATAATTGTAGGCCCAGTTGAAGCCTGCAGTCACGCAACCTCCGAGCCGGCGGCCCTCGGTTCGCCCGGGCCGAGTTAGCCGGGAGGCGCATCTGAGCCCGGCGAGCCTTCCGGGAGCGCGCGGAATGAGTACATGGCCCGTTTTCTCGAGCGGGCGGCCTCCCCCCTCCGCCCAGGAATCACAGTTGGTGCCTCCCCTCCGGGGGCACTCCTTGAGTCCTTAGATGCACTCTTCACTTTTGTGTCATATAGAGCTATTGACATACCTTAGTTTGACCTACCATAGCTTAGACCTTAGAATTTGCTTTGATCCGGATAACTCACATTGCAATCTCATTCTGGGACCTTTCAATTTGGATCGAACAACGATATGCGGGGTGATCAAGACATGGACTTGACTCGTTTCTCCATGAGCCTCGAGCCATGTGAAGCCATCAGCCTTGTTTGATGGGTTTGTATGTTGAGCTGGACTTGGTTGAACTTTGTGGACTTTGGACATATGTTGATGGTGTTTGTGGACTTTGCATGGTGCTTGTCGACATATGTTGGTTATTGAGTGGATGTGACATTTGTGGACATATTGATATATATTGCCTATCTGTATTTATTATAATTTCCTGATTTTGTTGCTCATTGTATTTGGATATCCTTTGAAACAAACAAAAAAATTCTGCACATATTTTACAAGTGTTACACTCGGTAAAGCAGTTTTAATGTAGCACTTTCGGTAAAACAACAAACGAACCAATTTGGTTACGATTCGTCATTTAAGTGTGCCATTTTTGAGTGCGGTCCCCCGAAATATTTGACTACTTTTTCGGGGGAACACTGGTAAACTATTTGAAGTTTATTTCGGAATTGTTTTAATCCGAAAATGGTTTTTTTTAAGGTGTTGGGCCACTTTCGGTAAATATTAAAAAATTTATTTCGGTTGTTTTAATCCAAATGCTAATTTATTTCGTCTTTGTTCGGTAAACCTCCCGAACGGTTAGTTTGGAGGGGCCCGTCAGTCATAATTGTTCAAAGTGTCATTGCTTTTCGGTAAATCTATCTCAGTCGCCGATATGAGACACTCGGTAAAATAATTCCCCAGTCGTTGTTTAGTCCCTTTGCAGTGGGCATTAAACAATTACAGTGTGTTCACTATTTGGAGTGTTACGCCCTCGGTAAATAAAATATCCGTAGTGAATAACGCGCAAAAGGAAAAAGATCAACGTAACACATATATAGGGAAAGAAATAATTTCTAATTCGGCGAAATGCGGCTTGCAGAAGCAGCAGCAGCAGTGCCCTAAGGATAGGATGGTTTGGATTTGCTTCCATGGATTGTCTGATGCGTCTCCGGTCGCAGTCGCCGTTGAGCTCAACCTCTTTCAGGCTTGGAAGATTCTCAATTCAGGAAGAGTTTCCATTTTGCAAGTGGATTAAACTATTTTCCTGAGCTTAGGAGCTGCATTCTGACCAAACTGGACGTCGGAGATGTCTGAGCCCTCAATGAAAGAAACTCAAGTTTTTGAATCTTTTTTCTTCAAAATAAGCTTCTTTTGGATATATGACTTTTGACGGAGCCTGATGCAGCGCAAGTTGACAAGCTCACCCAGGATCTGTATAGTACTGTCTGTCAAGTGGGTACGACATAGAGTTATCTTGGAAAGTTGATGAAGCTTCTTGCCCGGGGCACTGGGGAAAATCAATTCCCCACCCTTTCCCCAAAATTTTATTTTTGAAATGGCCAAGCCCATTTGGCCTCCTTCAACCCCTTTTACCCCTTTTAAACCCAACCCAAAAAAAACCCATTTTTCCCAAAACCACCCAATTTTCTTTCCTTAAAATTTTTTTTCCGGGGAAAAAAACCCTTAAAAAGGGAAACAAATCCACCCCCCGCCCATGCCGTTGGAATGGGCGGCCTTCAGCTTCCGGGAGAGTTGTTGCCGTTGAATTCCATCGCGAATGGGAAGGCGGTGAGCCAAGTCAGGTGGCAGCAGGTCCGTGTTCCCACCATTGATCTCTTTACTGGCCATCTTGGTAATGAAGGAGAAAACATGAGGGTGGACTGTGCAACTCTTGACTTTGCCTTCAGGGCCAATGTCGCCAGCAGGGAGAAGAAGGCCTCGAGCAGTGAACGCGTTGAAACAGCGCTGAGCTTCATCCGTTGCGCTCAGCCCATCTGTTTTGGTGATGAGATTTTCGGCTGCCCATCGTCTGACTAAGCTTGTCCTCCGAACTTTGAAATCTTGGGGGAAAATGGATACATACAGCAAGCAGTCTTTGTGATGGCTGGGCAGGTCGTCGTAGCAAAACCTTATGATGTGCTTGGCATTATTCACGGTGCTAAAATCACTTAGGCTGAGCAGCAACCTCTCCAGTTCTTCCTTGCTCCTGTCAGGATTGGCATACAGAGCATGGAGGACCATCTTGGTGGAGAAGGAATCCCAGCGACATTTCTTGAGGATTTCATTCATAATGGCCTGCGAATCTTCAATGTGGTCGCTACCGACCAGCAATGCCGCGGCTTTCTTGCGCGCAGCATCGAGATGAGAATAGAAGTGTACTTTGTAGCGAGCAGCTGTACGCAAGAAAAACCAGCTGGCTATGTACCACCCATGGAATTGAACCGTCTGCTGTATCAACGGAGTTACTATGATGGTAGAACTATCAACAGAGTAATCAGCCGGCAGAGCAGGTGTTATGTCAGCCCATGGTGATTCGTCCTCATGATCGGCAAGAACAATCAAGAAACGTTTGCCTTTCAGGTGCTCTTGAATCTCTTGCTTGAGCCTCGCCTCATCCCATGTGCTCATCTGATCACCTTCACGACCATCGTGAAGGCCTTGGTGCAGCAGCACTTCTTGGAGTAGGCACTGAAGCCTCTGCTTGCGTTGTGGATGGCGCCTGGCGTCGATCCACGCCACGCAGTCGAAATGGCCGGCTTCACGGGAATGCTCGTACACTGCCCTTGCGAGCTCCGTCGCGCGCTTGTGTGTGTGCGGCTCGTCCTCCTCGGGGTTGCGGACATCAACCGGGGGCGTCACAATGGCGAGGATTCTAGGCCGGCGCTTGTGGCCATTGCCGAATACTAGTTCTCCAAAGAAGTCGTCGCCGAACACTTGTCTCAGCCACTTGATCAGCTGCACCGCATACAGCACCTCCGCCTTGGCCACCTCCAACGGGTTGGACGCCTTCTTGACCATCTCCAGCGCGTCGACGTCGACTGCTGCTGGCTTCTCTTTCTTGTCATCTTCTTGAGGGGAGGAGTCATGATCAGCCGCCGGCTTCCCTGACCCTAATATGGTGTCCTTGAGCCAGCCGCGCAGCGTCCGCATCTCCCCTTTGGCCGTCTCTTTGCCCGTGTCCGTCAAGACGGCGACAGCCTCAGCTATGTTATGTGGCTGGTCATCGCCTAATAGCTCCCTTACTAACTTGATCAACTCCTGCAACAGCTCCTCGGTCTTGGACTTGGCGGCGAACATCTTCAAGAGTCTAGTAACAGAGGTAGAAGCTGGCCGATGGCCATCGCCATCGCCGTCGCCGTCGCCGTCGCGTCCCCTCCTGATCAGCCACGCCATCACCTCCCGAGCGCTCGCGTCAATGTCCCACAGGCCGGCAGCATCAGCTAGAACAAGACGCCTCCGTGCATCCTCCTCCTCCTGCTGAAGCTTGGTCTTGGTGGTGGCGCCATCTCCTCCTCCGATTGCCTTTCGCGGCTCCTCGTCGGCTGTGCGCAGGGCCGTGACGCCGTACCTCTGCCGCCGCTCCCCCGCCTCGCGCGCCCGGGCCTTGAGCTCCCGGATCTGCGTCGCGATGCGGTGGCGATCCGGCATGGTCCGCACCACCTGCGGCACCCGCCGGAGGGAGCCCAGGAGGCCCGCCGAGGGACGGCTGGCGCCAAAGGTCTGCAAGTAGCGGTCGATGCAGTTCTGGGAGTCGTAGGCGAGCCCCCGGACCTGCCTCGTCCACGCCCGGACCTGGTTGTTGGGGCGCCCGGCTTCGGCCACGTCCAGGAGGAAGCCGTTCATGCTCTCCATCTCCTCCTTTATGAACAGCACGTCGCCGTGCACTCTGCTCAGCAGCTGCGCCTCGTCGAGGAGCACCGACGAGAGGCGGCCCAGCAGCGAGTCGACGGGGCTCTGGGAGTTGCCGGCCATCTCGATCGATCGATCGCTACGTGCCTACGTACCCCTCTCTCTCTCTCTCTCTGGTTTGGATGGATTAATACTAATAATAGCTGGAAATATGAGTGTATTGGATCAGCTAGCAATGCGCGCAAATGATCGAATGGCAGGCCAGTACGTCAGTCGTCAGGCGTAGCAAGGAACTAGCTAGTAGTAAGCAGCAAGCTAGCTAGCTAGCTACAAGTTTGTAACTAGCAAGCATGCACGCACGCACGTACAGTATGAGGCTATATATGAGCATCTGCGTATACAATTATGCAAGCAGCATGGGGCAGGCTAGTTTAGCAAAGGAAAGCAGCTGGTCGAGCTGAGCGTGCATGCATATGATGAATGGGATCGAAATTCCATTCTAAACTTGCGGGAGAGCTTTGTCGTCTCTTCGTACGATAATGATGCTAGAGAATATAACCTTTTAATGTAAAACAGTGAACTACAAGTGTATAATGATGTCGATCTGGCTAAATAATTTCTATCCACCATTGGAGGGACTCACGAGCCGTGTCGCCGGTCGTGGACACGGGTCGGGATGCTGGCTTAAGCCGTCGTATGGCGCAAGATGGGGTCTGGGTAAGGGTTGACGCAGGTGTGGTAGCGTAACCCTTTTCAAGTGAAATCTTATCGAGTGTAACTAATACTGAGAGATATATTGTAAAGGCCTTGTGATAATTTTCTTTGATTCACATGTCTAAAGAAACATGTGTACATATCAAGACGATTATCTCTTGTGGGTAAAATGTACAGTCTCTACAGAATATAAACTATTCGAATAGCTATGTCCATGGTCAAGGGCAGGCATGGGAAATTATATGAGTTAGTTCGGTTTATTAAAACTCTGTGGGTGGGATGAAAAGCTCGTCGAGTGGAAGTACCCCTGATTTTAGATTTTTCTTGGGTAGAAGCACCCAGCGTTGTTAATAGGTGGATGTAACCCCAATCAAAATTAAGCATAAGGTGGAGGTAACGTTCGCCGTTATAAATATTGCACAATATCTCTTTTAAAAAATATGGTTTGGTTAAAATGCTAAGTCGTAAAAGTTTCTAAATATTGTAATTGAAAATTCTACTTTTAGCAAATAAAAGAATCTATGCCATCCTTGTTAAAGCCTTGCATATATAAATATTGTATTATGTGTGTGTTGGCTCGTAAGCATAGTTGTTTGTGCTCATTCTCGCTCTCCTCCAAAACCCTCATAAGCTGTGGACCAAGGACACTACGCGTATTTCGATGATGTAGATGTCGATGGCCAAGAACTATGTCGCGAACCCCATTTGGCCACCTGTGGGCGAGTCCTGAGGGTCCCACCTATATGAAGTTTTTCATTTTCGTTGCTGAATTTTTAATGATTTTGACCTGATCGGCCCGTGAGTAAGTCCACCTTTATATTTACGCTTCCATTTGATATGTATATAATGTTCAGTGATGTAACTACGAGCACTACCTACTGATCCAAGGAATATTGCGGTGGAATCATAGAGGATTCTGGATTGATAAAATCTGAGTCCGACAATGTCAATGTTATGTAAAATACCACTATAATATAAAAACGTTATATTCAAATCTCGGTGCCCACCTTTACGAACACGTGAGTGTGTCTCAACAGGAATTAACTATGTGAGATTGCGGATTTATCCCCGCCCTCCGAATTTCTAGGCATGGGCTTAGGGAGTGTATTCACTTGTGTGTGCATGTGGTGTGCGTGTTTGGTGATGTGTGTGTGTATGCGTCTTCTATGTAATTGCGAAAAAGAACATCATAACGAAAATATGGCACCATGCAACTAAACAGACACGTATTTACGATGCTTTCATGAAATGTTCAACCTTTAAAATTACATAAAAAAAAAGGTCCCTCGCAAAAAATAAAAATACATGAAAATAATTTTTTATTCGATTTATTAGAAAAATAAAAATGATTTTTCGAGCTTCAAATATTAAACAGTATAAATTGATGTTCCTGGAACATTTTTTAAAAAAATATTCGGAAAAGATCGTATCTGGGTTGATTAGGAATGTACAGTCTGGCGGAGCCAGTGGCAAAGGCAAGATAAGGCTGTCCTGTATATATGGTTCGATTGCAAGAATTGGACGGAGTACATCTGAAGCTAGCATGCAATGTTCTCCGTGCCGTGCGTAGTTGCGTTGCTTACAACGTCGTCAGCGAAACACAATTGCTTGATTGGTTGCGTACGTTTACAGAACAAATTAACATGACAAACTATCATTGTTTGCTTAAGGAACGTTGCCGTTAGTGGCTTTCGATGCTTTTGCTTTTGCTTTTGCTTTTGTTTATTAACATCTGTTTTGCTTTGTTTAACGCCGGCATCTCAATATTATACCTACATTTGATCACTACAGTAGTATATAACTGGCCATGCATGGATGGATGCTGCAAGTAAAGAAGGCAAGGTATCGTACGCACCACATTCCCCGCTTTGTTCGTTTGGGTTAAATAACGCGCAAGTAGTCCAGAGAAAACAAAGTGTTGATCTGTCTTTGCTTCGCAGACGACGCCTATGGCTATGTCTTTCGTGCGTGCGACGCACTTTGATTATTCTGCATCTGCTTCGTGTGCATCTGTTTTGTGTGTGCTTGTCATATGACCTCTCTGGACTGCCGTGTTTGCATGCACTAAATGTGATGCCTCTTGTCTCTGTGAAGAAATCATGTGTTATTGTACTGTGTGCTGCCTATGCATTTGTTGGGTGATCGATGTTGGTTACTGACCATGTATGATTCGAATGGAAGTGGTGCAATACCCGCTATTCAAGCATAGTGCAAGTTGATTTCCTCGGTAGTAGGTGTTACTGTCCGAACTTGTTTATTCTCTCGCCTCCAAGAGTCGAGTTAAGTTACTGGATTATCATCTCTGAAGTTTCTTCAGTGACTGCACATCAACGGCTTCGGAGGTGGATTGCCAACCTGGATTCAAGAGCTCAACAAAATGGCCAAGATAACCGTCTGCGACGAACAATTCTATGGAGATTGGAAGCAAGCTCACCTTCAGGAAAGAGGGGTCCAAGAATCTAAAGTTTCTTTGGGCCTCGGCATCAACAACATCAGGATTGCCGAAATGTAGCCTCAACTCGCATAACTGAATTTATGAAAAGTTCCATAAATTTTGCAACTGAAAGATCAAGAAGAGATCAACAGGTTCAGACGATCAGTCCTGTTTGATTTCCTAAAGAGCCCAGCCCGCATTATATACACCTGAATTATTTATTTTGGAGACTCTGCACTTGTTGATATTTTGTCCCGAGCAGCCCTAAGTTCTTGGTATGGTTCTCCCTTGTCAAAAAAATAAAATAAAAATGTTCATACTGTCAGATGTAACCTGTTTCAGTCTTGGGCCTGGTAGAGTAAATGGGCTGCATATGGGCCACCTATGGCCCATCCAATCCAAACAATCCATAGGCCTTAACATAATTCCACGCTGACATTTCTTATTCAAATTTCGGAATAGGTTTTTCCGGGTAAAAGAGGGCAAGGCGGGTTCAGCCATTTTACGCCTTCGCCCTTCTCTTCCAAACACACATCGACACACGCACAGACCCAGAATCTCTAGGGTTTGCTCTCCTCGCGCCACTAGATCCACTCAAACGGACAAACCACTAGCCTCCATGCGCCGCCCGTTAACCCTAGTCTCTCCACCCAGTTCCTGAGCTCCTGAATTCTTCGAATTTTGCCGATATTTTTGCTGATTTTTGGGGTGCTTTTTTTCTTTACCAGCAGAAGCGTGGCCGCCCGCCGCGGCCGCGGGAGGACGACCATGCGGCCGGCGAGGAGTTCGAGGAGGAGGGCCATGCGGAGGCCGAGGGGATCGCGCTGCCCCAGTCCAAGCGCAAGCGCTTGGCCTCCGCCGCCGCCGCCGCGGAGCCGGAGGACCAGCCCCTCATCGGTACGCGGCATCTCGCCTTTATATTTTTCTTTTTTGGCGTTTGTCACCGTAGATTTGCTGAAGTGGGGGTGGGTGCCGTGGTTGGGAATTAGGGTTTAGCCGTTCAGCTGCTGGGTTAGGAAATCTGGCTGTCCTGTTGCTGTGATTTAGTTGGGATTTATGGACCGGGGCGCTGCTTCTGCTGTGCCCGGGATAGATTAGTCTCTGCTGCTGTCTGCATGGTAAACTGGTGGTTCCTCTGCTTGGTCTGGTGTTGGGTTAGTTTATAGTTTAGTAAACGTGGTTGTGTGATAATGATCGATTTTTGCCCCTTTGATTTCCATGGAACTTTTAGTTAGCTGGCTGAGCTGTGAACTTTCATGTCCCGTCACTCATCTCCAGTATAAAATTAGAAATTGGTGACAAGTGCCGTGAATATGTAATGCATTATATGCATAAGAACACACGGTAAGAAAAATGACAGTGAAGTTTCCTTAGCACAATGTAACTGCATGGGAGTTACATTTATAAAGAGGTTGGTGACCTCGGCCGGGGTGGCCCTCGCACTAGTTCCGCCATTGCTGATCTTGGCATGATGACAGAGGCTTGTAGGCACAAGGCTTTCAGCTGGACTGTTAGCTGGTTAATATTTGAGTATATAAAAGATCCTACTGAAACATGCCTAATTGGAATACATGATTTTATTTAAGCAAATATCATCTTTCATTTGTGGAAAACTTCCTTACAAACTTGCAACTTGCAGATATTATCAAACATAATGTACTGAATCATATCGATGAGAATACGCGTTGCGTGTCATTCAGTTTCACGCTTCCAAGTAAACCGTATGCAATGCTTCAGGCGCTCCGCAAGGGAGAAGGCAAGTAAGCTAGCTTCAGACATTTTGCTTCGACTTATACTAGAAACTTCTGATCTGCTGAAAAAATAATTTGCTTCAGGTATATATACCTAGGCATGAATGCAACCAACAGCTATTATTAATCAAGCCACAGGAAATACGGATCTAACTGGTAGCACTTGTATAGCAGGTAGGAGGTGTATTATGAGACCGCGTCATCATTGCAGCACTGTTTGTGGAGGGTTCTCGTGCTACTTTAAGCCGATGGTAATCTCTTGAAGGCATGATGCCCTAGACGAATCAACCACAGACAGGTGGGGACCAACCCGTTCGGAGACCAACCCTAGATGGGGTCTGGACACCAACCCCGGACGAGGTCCGAAGATCAACCCTGGACGGGGTATAGGGGTCAACCTCGCCGAGGTACGACACACCGGCGAACTCCTTCCGGACGAGGTCCGGAGACCGACCCCAGATGAGGCCCGGAGACCAACCACGGACAAGGCCCTGGGGCTAACCACACCGAGGTACGACACAATGGTGAACCCACTCCGGACGAGGTCCGGGGATTGACCAGGGCAGGATCCGGAGGCCTGGAGACCGACCCCAGACGAGGTCGGAGGCCATCCTCACCGAGGTACGACACATCGACGAATCCACTCCGGACGATGTCCGGAGATTGACCCCGGACAGGATCCAGGGACCAACCTCGCCGAGGTATGACACATCGACGAACCCACTTGAAGGTGGCGGGGCCTCTTGGCGAAATGGATGAAAGTACCCCAGGACAATCTATGTCCTAAGGGCAACGATGTAACTTCGTATGCCTCCATCTCTCACTTCACAAATAGGCTCTATTTAAATGGGGGAGAGGAGGCCATTTGGTAACTCTTTCCACATATATGTAATACAACTAGCAGGCACAATTACACGGTTAGATTTGCTGCAAATCTTTTAGTACAAAACATGCAACTTAGGTGGGTTTATTACATGCGCGTGCACTCAGACACTACCTGCCCGCGGAATAAATGAGCGCCCACGCCACACTCAGTCGACACACATGCAGAATATAAAACACACAAGTACGTAGAATGAAGGACAAACCACACGGGCACACAGGCACAATCATGGGATTCGATCGATGATGAAAAGGAGAAGATTTCCTTCAATTCAGCATCGATCCTACTTCCAGAAGAATGGAAACCTTGCTGCATCGTCCGCTTCTGCTGTGATTCCTGTTCCTTGGTCTTCATTCTAAGGTCTGTTGTGCTTTAAAACAGGCTTATTTGGATGGTCTGTAATGGCTTTCGTCACCAGATCAGGGACATGGTCACCGTTGAACTCTAGCTCCTTCAATTTTGGAAGTTTGTCGATTCCAGAGAGAGACTGCTTGAAGGACCAGACAATCTTCTCGAGCTTAGGAGCTGCACCATGTTCAAAGCTGATATTGGTTATGTTGGAGTCATCCACAATAATGTATTTGAGACTTTGGAACTCTTCATTCTTGAAGGTGAGATCGTTCTCGGTGTATGACTCGTGCCGGAGCCTGACACATCGCAACTTGGGCAGCTTGCCAAGGTCTTTCAGACTTTCCTGGTAATTCAGAGAGGTATCACATAGAGTTACCTTGGCAAGTTCACCACATTTTTGGACCAACAATTGAAGAAGCCACCCACTGGTCTTTCCACGGATGCTTAGGCTCTCAAGAAGCTTGAGAGGGGTTGTTAACGTGATGTCTCTGTTGGAAGGACTGCTGGCTTGTAGAGGTTTGATGCTGATTGACAGAGATTGGAGGCACTCACTCAGATCACCGATCGCTTCAACCAATTTCCTGAGGTGATCCTTCTTGTCATGGATAACCACACCTAGCTTCCTCAGCTGCCATAGCTTGCCAATGGATCTCACCTTGGCACCAATCCACGAAATGTCGACATGGAGTAGTACCTCCATGTTTGTCATTTTCTCGATTCTGTGAGGGAGCCGGACAGCAGAGAATGATTCGTTGGCCCTGATGGTGTTGTCAGTGCTACTTGGACGTGGATGAATGTAACCAGCCAGCAGACGCTTCAACTTCAGGAGCACGAGATATTTTGTGGAGGATCCAGTCACATGGGTCTGCCGGATGTCCAATACCTCCAGCTGATGGAGTTTGTTAATTTCTGTGGGTAGCTTGGTAATATTTGTATCCCTTAGGCTCAGATACTTCAATAGTAACATCTCGTTGCAGATGATCTTGACGTAGTTCTTCCCGAAGCATCGGTTCTTCTCGAAGCATTGACAGCCTTCTAGATCTAGCACCTTGACCAATTGCAATTGAGGTATTCTATGGAGTTTTTTCAAAAAGTTGTCGATATTATCTGACCTACGGAGTCGTAGATCACTGAGAACGGAGAAGTGGCGAGCCAAGTGATGTGACAGCCGTGTCTCCACAAAGTGCTTTTTCCTGGCAATCTTGGTAATGTATTCATGAACTATATCATTTACTGTACAGCTCTTGACCTTTCCTGCAGCACCAAGGTCACCAGGATAAAGAAGCCATCGGTCGACGAGTGCGTCGAAACATCGCTCAGCCTGACGCACTGAGCTGGGCCAGTCTTCTTTAGTTACCATGCCTTCTGCAACCCACCGTCCTACTAAGCTTGATCGCTTGATCTTATGACGCGGAGGGAAGATGGCTAGATACAGCAAGCAGCTCTTGTGTTCTCTAGGCAGATCGCTGTAGGAGAACTTTAGCATCTTCCTAGCTTTGGCATCCAATCCCAATCGATTTCTGAAGACCAGGGTGTCATGCAACTTCTTTAGTTCTTCATTGCTCCTCTTAGGGTTAGCATACAAAGCACGAGCGAATATCTTCATGCAGAATTCATCATTCTCACATTCCTTCAAGATATCGTGGTAAATGTTGGCATCGTAGTTGGGATCTTCATTCATGAACGGGCTTGTAAGACGGCGTGCTTTGTCATGGTAGAAACCAACAAGAGAATATTTTATAGGTTCCTTCATTGGATTGCAATACTGATCGGCCCCTTGGGTGTATTTTGTGATCACTATCACTGCACTGCCGATGGCGCAGCCCAACATATTCAAAGCCCTTTTGGTCTCCTCCCATTTGTTTACGTAGTCAAGACCATCGAGAACAATCATGGTCCTTTTTCCTTTCAGATGCTGTTTAACCTTCTCGGTGATTTCTTTAATCAGCAGGTGCTCTTTAATATTCTTCAGGATTCCTGTAATCTTCCCTGTGATCTCTTCAATCCTTTGGTCCTCGCCCAATTTGTCTTCCTGGGTCTTTGGAAGAAGCCCCCGCAGGATTTCTTTAATATTCTTGGCGATTTTATGGCCGCCCGACTTATCTGTGGCCTCCTTCACCGGTTTGTCTTCCTTGGGCAGGGGAAGTAGCTCCCGCAGGATGTCTACATACTCGAGATGATCGAGACCGATCCAGGACCCTTCTTCCTTTGATTCCAGATGCACTTTGATCTTCTCCGCGGTTTCTTTGATCTTCTCCTCGATCTTCTCGGCCTTGCCCGATTCGGCTTGCAAGATGTCACGGAGTATGTTCAAGGGTTCCAACGGAACAACCGGGGACCTTTCTTGCAGATGCACCTTAATCTTCTTGTCGATTTTTCCAATCTTTTCGTTGAGTTCTCCAACCCAGACCCACATGTTTTCTGAGGGCTCCAGCTTCTCTAAGATGGCGTGGAGAATATACAAGGGGCTTGCTGGTTGCATGAAGTTAGTGATCGAGAGCTTGAGGTCGAACTTGGACGCCACGGAGGGATGAGCCAACGCCTCACGTGCAACGTCAGCTACGTCCTCTTCGTCTGGCGCTGCAATGGCGACGGCTGGGACCAAGTTGGGGTACCGGTACTGCTCGAGCCAATTGACTAGCTCTTGGGTGCGCACCTCCAGATTGCGAGGCTCGGCAAAGGCTAGCGCCCTTCTTTCAGAATGATTGATTGCCAGCGAATCATCATCATCATCATCATCATCTTCTTTAACAATAATATCTCCTACGCCTGCGGCTTGAGATTGAGACGGTGACGCCGCTCCGGTAACTGGAGCCAGCGCCGCCGCCGCTGCCGTCGTCGTCTTCTTCTTGTCGCTCGACTTCGTTGGGACCTCGACGCCGTACCTGACCCGCCGCTCGCCGACGTCGCGCGCCCGGTCCTTGAGCTCGCTTAACTGCTTGGACGCATGGTGCTGAGCTTTCAGCTTCTGCAGGTACCAAGGAACCCACCACACGTAACGCAGGGGGAGGGCCCTGGTGCGGTGGACCGTCGGATCACCGCGCTGCAGGTAGAGGTCGATGCAGTTGCTGCAGTCATAGGCGAGGTCCCGGACCTGCTTCATCCACGTGCGGACCTGCTCATCGTGCTCCCCGCCGGTGGGCGTCGTCCTGGCGAGGTGATCGAGGAAGCTGTTCATGCTCTCCATCTCTTCCCTGATGAATTGCACGTCGCTATTGACGCGGCCCAGCCGCTGCGCCTCGTTCCGGATGACACCCAACAGCGAGTCGATGGCTCCCGAGGCGAGCTCAGCCATCGCGGACGCTCACCTCTCGCCCCTCCGCCGGCCGGTGCCTAGCTAGCTAGTTTGGTTTAGCACGCAGGGGAACAAGAATGCGAATGCATTATGGATGCATGCGTGGGTGCGTGGGTAAGGGTGTGTTTGGTTGGGATTATCAAGTTGAACGGGATGGTTTGATTTGATCCGGGAGTCGAGTATGTTCAGTCATTTGGTTGGTTGCATTCTACCAAACCATTCCGGATTATATGGTTCAATAAATGAGAATATTCTATTTTTATGCTGTATCATCCTGTTTGATTAAATTTGCCGAGCCACACTGCTCACTCTAGCTCTCGCTGTCGCTTGTAGTGAAGACACTGTAGTGAGAAGGCAGATACTGATGAATTTGCAAAAATATAAAAGTTAATTATCTGCAAAACTATTTCCAAACTTGAATTTAAATTCAAATCAATTAGAAAACTCAATTCGTGTATCATCTCATACAACCAACAAAACACAACCTCGTATCATCTTGTACAACCAACCAAATAGACTTCTTGAACGATCTCAACCAAGATGATCTCATCCTACCTGCACCATCTCATACCATTGAACCACATCACACCAACCAAACACACCCTAAGTGGCAATCAATGGATTCTTCTTCCACATGTATACGTGAACCTTACCCACGTAAGTGAAGTCGCAAAAGAAATAGATGTGCGATTGGCGCGTCTGCATGCGGCGGAAGTCTGAACAGCGATTTTTAAAAAATAAAATTAATTTAAAAGATAATTATAAAAATAAATAACCGCCCTAAAAAATTACAAAACTAGCTCTCTGGCGACTGGAAGACTGTCGCCATATAGGGACCTTGTTCCCTCCCTGTCGTCGGTTGAACTGGCAACAGGGAGTTGCAAACCTTAAACTGGTTGGTTTGTTTGTGATTTTCATAGATTCTCAACGGTACGAAATCTGTTAGACTCGCAATAACATTTTGTGATCGTCGTATGTTGTTCTAGTGCAGTGAATTTATGAAGAATTTTGCGAGGACGATTGAGTAGCAATGATTCGTAAGTAGGAATGTAAGTGGTATTGCGATACGCTAGGGAATTCATACATGGTGGAGAACTTTCGAGAAATGCCCTCTTGCATAACATTTCTCATGTACATGCACTGCATATTATGTAAGGAAACAAATGTGAATCTGTCATTATTATCAAAACTATGATAAATCACACTGATATTACATAACATTCAGCAAAACACCATAACACTTAGTTTTTTACAAATCAAAATGATAATTCAGAACAACGACAATAACATATTACAACTATCTGTGCTTTCCTGTGGCCGCGACCTCAACGTCCACCATGTGGACTGCTTCGAGTCGGGCGACCGGATGAGGTCCCTGTGGCGACGTCCAGAGTGCCGATGTCTCCTTCGGCCTGAGGATTTCTCGCGGGGTATTTCTTGAAGGTGTACCCAGACTCCCTGCAAATGGAGCAGTTCTTCGTACGAAGTTCGGCCTTTGCTTCGTCCATATCATTCCTAATGCGTCGTACCTGTCGCCAGCCAACCTTTCACTTTAGCTTATCAATGTCTGCGGCTGTTGCTCCCAGGTCGGATGGCCAGTGAAATGGCCAACGACGATGTAACAATACATATCTGAACTCTAGGTTTGCATCACCGCCTCCTTGTTGAATTAATCAGAGAGGTACTGCCCAGGATGCTGCGTCACCGTCGAACATGCAGCCATGACATGGGAGCAGGGTCTATGTAGAAGAATGAGCTTGTTGCAAGTGCATATGAAACAACTGTGGCGTAGTGTGCACTCGTGGGTGACCCTCTCGCGGTTCGTCCCGCGGCGTCCTTTATCCCTACACATTATCTCGAAGCGAAGCCCCCTTGTGCCCATCTTTAATACCGGTGCATCTCACCCTTCTTGCCCTTCTTCTCCATGTACTTGGTGATCATGGCGGAGTAGAGTACTCTGTCATTTGCCATGGCGAGCGACGTGTTGTTGCTTCTTTCAACAAAGTAGTTTGTGGTACCGCGGAGAATTACCTCCACACTACCAACCAAAGGGAGGCACCTTGCGCCGCGCATGACCCAGTTGTACAACTCGGCTAGATTGGTTGTCATGAAACCATATCGAGCATCACTCCTGTCATGTAGCAGCGACCACTTATCCTTAGGGTCGTGCTTAATCCAGTCTGAGGAGCATTTCACTTGGGCCCCCGTACTCCTCGTCATACTGGGACCATCCTTGGGCAGCAGTGGCAATGCTTGAGGGGCCTGGTCAGCACTTGGGGCGGCCCTTCTCGCTACCTCCCTTCTGTGCGTCTGGGTCCGCTCATCCATAATCTTCTAGAGCTCTTCGAACTTTCGTTGCTGATTCTGGTTGCACAACCGCTTGAACATGTTCATCAAGTCCTTGTTGCAGAACTGCTTGTAGAAGTTTGCACCCAAGTGCCTCATGCACCACTTGCTCTGCAGATCCAGCTATGCAAGTGGTACATTATCGCCCTGTTGTAGCTGAGTTATTGCACTCAGCAGACCCGCATGCCGATCATATATGATGCATACGTTTGGACAGCCCTGTACAACAAAAATCCTCAAATTCTTTAGGAACGACAACTAGCAGTCTGTATTCTCGCTTTCAACGAAAGCGCATGCCACGGGAAAGACTTGATTGTTCTCGTCCATCGTTGTTGCAGTCAGTATCTGGCCCTTGTACTCCCGATCAGGAATGTGCCATCGACGAACAAGAGTGGGCGGCAGTCCCAGAATGCATTGATGCATGAACCAAAGGAGAATAATGTTCGCTGCAATACCCTCTTATTAGCCCACTTCGGATGCGTGGAATCTTGAATGTCGGTATGAGTGCTGGGATTCCTATCTTGTATGACTCGGGGTAGTCCAGGGAGGTTGTGGTAGGAGTCCTTGAATGTACCGAATCTTGATTTCAATGCCTTCTGTTTTGCCCTCCATGTCTTGGCCTAGCTGATCGTGTATTGGAACCTTGCCTCAATCGCCCGAATGATGGACCGTGGCTCAAAATCTAGATTGTTCACGATCTCACCGTACATGAGATTGGCGATGAAGCCTGATGACAGGTTCCTATAGAACTGCACTGACTCAGCGATAACACATGTGTGAGGGTCGACTATAGAGTACTTCTAGTAGGTATCCCACTTATGCTGAAATACGTGCACTCACCAAGGGCATCCCTCTATATCGCACTTCACATCATAGAATCTTGGGTTAGACTTGACGACAGTGAATGTGTGCCGCACGGACAAGGCCCAGTATTTGACCGTCTCCTGCATGGCCTCCTTGTATTTGTACATAGCTACTTGCCTAACCTCGCTCTGGTCGTACTCTCACGTCACACGAGAGCCTTCGTTGACGACGAGGTTGTCAAACTGGTATGTGTTCCACTTGGATGCAACCGCCTGCTGGTCCACATCATCTTCGTCATCGGACCCTTTATCTTCTGACAATGCCATGTAGTCCCGATCTTCGAGATCCATCCTTTGCACTACGTCTTTCACCTCCTCACCCATGTCAACAAGACCACTAGCTTGCCTGACCGAAGTAGCTACTTCCGTAGGGTCTTCATCGACAGCATCAGCGTGCACCGCACTATGGTTGGAGTCTCCGACTTCTTCTTCGGCGTCAACACCCCTTCTTGCTCAACCGCGGATGGAGGAGTGGGCTTGACATATGCCTGGGCTAGAAGGACCAAACTCCACCCTCCCTCCCTCGCCATGCGAACATCTGACTACCATGAATTTGTTCCCTTCAGCTGCACTAACTCCAAATATGTGGGTTGTGCTGCCCGGGAGGCAAGGCAACTCAATCTCAGATCACACACATCACGATCCACTTGGAATGTGTGGAACAACCATCGCATCCGCGCCCCATATGCGCCAATCTGGTCTTGCTAGGGCACGCGATCATTGGTTGGAAATAACGCAAATCAATTCCCTCGGGACCCTCCAGAATATTCCATTGACTGTAGTAAATTTTGAAATTGGCGACATCTGACATATTTGACGCACTGTACCGTAAACAAGATTTTGACAATTAACCACATATCTAAAACTAGACTACCCACCGAAAAGTATTATGTACAATATACTGCACTACATAACTATACATCTAAAATTATGTAATCTATTCGGTTAAAAAAATTACCTAATAGTTGGACAATCGGATGGGCAGCGCTTCGCTAGCTTCTTTCCTCCTCTCTACTCCTCTCTCTTCCTCCATTCTCTTTTTTTCTAAATAAAAGTGAGTCATGTGCCGAATTTTAGTGTTTCAAGGGGTCTTTATAGGGTTAGGGTTCTTGTCACCGGTTGAACTGACGACAGTGATATGTCACCAGTTCAACTAGTGACAGAGAGCTAGTCTGGTGACAGGGAGGGAACAGGGTCCCTGTCGCTAGTTCAACTAGCGACAGGGAGAACTGGTGACATCTCCCTATTGCCAGTTGGACTGGCAACAAGGACTCTTCCCCAATAAAAGCTCGATGAAACCCTAAAATTCAGCACATGATTCATTTGTGTTCAGAAAAAACACAAGGAGGGACGGGAGAGGAGTAAAGGTGATGAGAGAAGCTAGCGAAGCGCTGTCCGTCCAGTTGCCTATCTGTGAGGTAATTTTTTGAACCAAATAGATTACATAGTTTTGGATGTATGGTTACGTAGTGCAGTATGTTGTATATAATTCTTTTCAGTGGGTAGTCTTATTTTAGATATGTGGTTAATCGTGAAAATATTTTTTCATGATACAATGCGTCAATTATGTCAGACGTCACCAATTTCAAATTTTACTACGGCCCAGGGACTATTTTGGAGGGTCCCGAGGGGATTGATCAGCGTTATTTCCAATCGGCGGCGCGTGCCTACCAAGCAAAGGCGTACATGGTCTTGATGCGTGGTTGTTTCACATATTCCAAGTGGACCGTGATGTGTATGATCTGAGATTGAGTTGTCTTGACCCCCGAACAACACAGCCCACATATTTGGAGTTAGTGCAGCTAAAGGGAACAAAGTTATGGCAGTCATATCTACCTGTGGCGAGGGAGGGATGGTGGGATTTTGTCCTTCTGGCACAAGCATATGCTAAGTCCATTCTTGCATCCGCGGTGAACAAGAAGGGGGTGGTGACGCTGAAGAAGAAGTCATTGACTCCAGCCACAGTGCCTCCTCAACGTCTCGTCGGGTGCGTGTCATCCGCCATACGCTCGGGCTGCAAGAAGACATATGCACGTCAGCAAGGTTCACAAGTGAATTGATGCGAGATGAGATGACAATAGCAACGAAGTCTTACGTAGAACTGGCAAATCCACCTCAGCGTCAGCCCGTGCAGGCAGCTGAACTCGTGGTAATCGCTACCCGGTGGCATCACATCCTAGAACCTCGCCAGGAACTCCGTGCGCCACGTGGGCGAGATCTCGTACGCCGCCATGGGGAAGCCTGTACATGGCAACCCAGTCAGGAAGCTCATGTCCTGCAGCGTCGGTGTCATCTCCCCGCACGGGAGGTGAAACGTGTGTGTCTCCGGCCTCCGGCGGTCGACCAACGCCGTCAGTAGGGCCCGGTAGTATGGAAAATGCCTGAACGTACAACCAGAACTGCGGTCCTGGTCGTCCTCCCACGTCGCCTCCACCATCCGTACCAGCGAAAGGAGGCCTGCCGCTCTCAACATGCGTCGGGTCAGGTTACGAACGAACGTTAGTCTACACGTAGTAGTCAGGCTACAAATGAGTACACGAAGATCGCAATGGCATGTACCTCGGCACCCAGCCGCAACGCGCCAAGCTCAATCGGCGCCTCGCCCTCCTGGGGGGATGGTATTGAGGCGGCTACAGTGATGTAGGTCAATCACTGGATCAAGCAACTTGTACGGCCACTCGACAGCGCGGTTTGGGTCCACTATACCTGAAAATTCAGTGCATATATTATAAAGACTACGAAATATGTAAAAAGACAATATGAAGCAACATTAGCATACTAATTACTAACCACAAATAGAAACCAAATTTATGAGACAAGTTACAAAGCTACGATTATGCTCTACCTAACCTACTGAGCTAAATAAAGCTGAGATTTTTTCGATTAGGCTCTACCTACCCTAATTAGTTGCTCTGGATTTTTTTTTGTAATTTTAAAACGTGTCATGCTATTTTCTTGGTTATAAATTAATTCCCGACATAAACAATATAATTACCGCACACAAATAGGGAGCTAAATAAAGTTATGATTAATTTGATTAGGCTCTACTTACCCTAATTAGCTGTTACGTACTTTCCTTTCAATTTTAAAATGTGTTATGCTATTTTCCCACTTAAAAAATAATTTTTAGTATTAACAATATAATTACCGCGCACAAATAGGGAGCTAAATAAAACTGATATTATTTACATTACCCTATACCTACCTCGTACATAGCTCAAAAGATGTACTACATAATTGGACTACATTTATCTAATCTACTAAATTCTATGTCGCTATTGTTTTTTGCTAATCGGCAATGTTTTAACGTAATGTACAAAGTTTGAAAAAATATACCTGCAAGATGGCTGATCGAATCTGATGCTCTGTCTATCTCTCATCCGTGATGAACTTGCAGAGCTTTGCTACCTTTCTTCTCTCCCTCTCCTCCTCTCTTTCTGTATTTTTTTCTGGAATTAGAATGAGTTTGGATTGATTTTGGGGGGTTTTATAGCGGGATTCCTGTCGCCAGTCAAACTGGCGACAGGTGACTGTTCATTTCCTGTCGTCAATTCAATTATACCGTCAGTTCAACCGGTGACAGGAACCTATTTTTGCTATTTTTTTAGGCCGACTATTTATGTTTGTAATTTTTTTTAATTTTTTTTATTATTTTAAAAAATTCGGGGCATATCCATCCAACCGCTTTCCGGTGAGAATCATGTCAGATACCAGGACAACATTAAAAAGAGTCGTGCTAGCACTGTATTTACTAGTGCTACACGACAGGACAATTACTAGTGCTGCACCTACACTACGGTAGAGCTACTTGGTTACTAGTCCCAAGTGGGAGTGGCCAACTACTCTTTTCAAATGATGCTGATACGTAGTAGTACTAGCTAATAGTCCGTACTGACATAACGTATAGTTTCTGAGAAATTAACAAGAATGGCGAGGGCTACGTTGCAATTAGGAGCTATAGCCTGTAGCGAGTTTTTTTTTGTTGTCGTATTGTCACGTTTTGTGGACGAATTAGTGAAAATATCACTTAGCGTGGTATTTACAGAAATGACGACTCCACCGTGTATTCACCGTACGGGACTTACCAACGAACGGCACATACCCGGTGCCGCACGGCCACCGTGCAGTGAAGGTGCTTCCGCACGGCCACCGTGCGGTATCCTCCACGTGGCGACGCCCTCCTCTCGCCACGGCCACCGCGCGGTGCTTCCACCTGATAGCTCGCCTCCCTCCCTTACGACCTCCGTGCGGTGGCCTCCATAGCGACCCTCTCCCCAAAAGAACTGGTTCGGTTTTACGAGAAAGAAAAACAAAGGCCTAATCCTCCAAATCCGCACCCTCCCATCATCATCGCCCTTCGCCATCCATCAGTCCTTCGAACAATTCTCCGAATCCAGGACCCTTGCGAGGACCCCTGGGTTATTTCCGTAAGACCGAGTCCTTCCCGGTCTTATGGAAATAACTCTAGGCCTCAAGTAAATGAATTCCATCTTAACTCCACCCAAGTGAGGAGGTTTGACTGAAACTAGAGACCCGACGATCATGCGTACTGCTCCCTTGCAAGCACTACATGATAATCGGTTCTCCAAACAATCAAAGTTCACACTTAGTAAGTTAAAATGGAATTCATCAACTTCAAGTATGAGAACATGTTGGCTCCCAAGATCAGCGACCAACATGATCATACTCTCATTCAACGTCAATCACATCCATACAACATTCATACATAGATAATTAAAAAGACATACATTAATAATAGTCAAGTCTACAACTATTACAAGTGTCCGACCGGCCAAATTCAAATGATAATATTAAGTAGCAGCGAAAGCAATGTAAATAAACCAAAAGTCCAGCAAGGTGTGCCCTATAGCCTATGGCAACCGACTGGGGGTGAAACAATAATTGTACTCGTTAGTGTCGCCTAAATCTGCACTGATGAGCTCATCGGGCTCGAAGGCGTCCTCACTAGAAAAGCAGTAGACAAACTGGCTAAGTACAAATGTACTCGTAAGTCTTAAACAAAGGAAAAATTAGTTATGCATATTGGGCAATCAAAGGATAGCATTAGTGGTTCTAGTTTTGCATAAAACATAACATCTTACATTCCTAGACCATCTAGTTTTCAAAAGCCAAGTTGTAAATCGTTTCTTCAAGAAAGGATTTCACAAGACATATATAATTGTATAGATCAATCAATATCAAAGAGGCTGTCCACTTTGATAAACTAAGATGCATGAACACCCCATTCATACCGCAACCAAGTTATAACAATGTCAACTTTTAATTTCAAGTTTAACGATGACGCATACCAAACCAAGTGTTGTCCATAACCGTGGACACGGCTATTCGAATAGATTATCTCTACAGAGGTGTCTACTATACCCACACGACTCGACTAGCCCGTAAGCGTCGCATGCCTCAGAAAAATGACACACTTCCTTGGGTATGCTGTAGCGAGAATCAAGATACGATCATTTTTAGCAAGAATCCTATTGAGATAAGTCCCCTTATGAGTTGTTCCCATACTTAGTAGAAGCTACAGATAGCGCTTTGCTAAGCGGGCTCTAAGTTGTATTGGAATAATCTGATGCAATGTAAGTAAAAATTGGTGCTCCCATGCACACTATAAAAAAATTACAACGGCTCCTCCGAACAAATGATCAAACACAAATGTCCTCACACCACTATGTGACTTAACGCAATAAAAATCGTCCCTTACTTAACCGTACGGTACCCATATCCTGCGTGTGATAGCATGATCGGTACTTGGAATGAAAGCTCATGGCTCGGTCCTTAATGGTCCGGACAAGACAACTACAAACCCGAGTCTCGTGCATAACAGCACCCACACTACAACCACTTGTCCAGACCCAAGACCATTTAACAACATGTTTTTAAAATCAATAACCAGATATAACATTCTGGACAAAATAAAAAATAATAATTGTTATGTGTCTCCCACAATTGACAAGCTAATCCCGTCAATTGATCTATTACGTTTTCTAGACCCGCAATGGCTAAGCATTCAACACATAACCTTCACATCATCACAAGCATCTATCTTAAGCATAATTATGAGGGAATTATCTACGACAACCAGCAAGTGTAGGACATAGCTAACTACTCACAACATAATTATATACTGAAAATAGCATGGAAGCAATATTATTGTATTTCAAACACCAGTGTATTAAAACTGGGATCAATATGATGCAAAAAGAAAGTTCAAATGATGCTTTCCTTGTTGGAAGCTCAGTTGCTCACTCTCGGTGGCGTAAGAGTCTACGTTGATCGCTTCGGGCTCTATAGAACAAAGATACCGATAAACATCGAGAAATACCACGAAAATCAACATGCTAAAAAATGCATGATTTTTCTACAGTAGCTAGTTCATGATTTTATATAAATTTAGGTGAAATAATTATTCCATTTTGATATAGTATGTGAGAGTTATAGTAGTTTGAATTCTAACTTCCAAAAAATGTAATTTATCACTGTTCATTCAATTTATTTATTTGGCCAAAACATCTATAGTAGTGGGGAGGTAAGGGATTACATAGGTAAATATAGAATAATATTATAAGGTCAAATTAATTTGGTTCATCTCATTTGGAGTTTTTATGAATTAGTTATGATTTTTCAAAGTTATCAACCTTTTTCTTTTGTAAAAATAATAGATTTATGGATCATTTTCTATAACTATATTCTATGCTATATAGACATGTTTGAAACCTATTTTGAAATAAAGTTCATCAAAAATAAAAATTATCAGCCCTGGTTTCATTCGATTTGGAGTTAAAATGAATTAGTTATGCATTTTTTGAAGTAATTCAAATTTTAAGTGTATAAATAAATGGATTTCTAATTTTCTAAAGCTTTTATTACTTTTCTCACCGGGCTTCATGATAGCCATAGTCACTGACCAGCGAGACCCAGTGTGATGAACCTCGGAGATCCCGATTTAGCCTGATCTTTCGATGAAAAGATAAATTCGGTAGAAGTTGCTCAACTCTTACGATCCTCGCTACGAACTCGCAAGGCCCGGCCACGTAATCGCTGAATCTTTCGACAAGTCGTTATCAGCGGTACGAAATACCGGATGACCTAATCACGAAGATCAATTCCTATATACACCGAAGAAGCACGCAAGAACAAGGTAAAACGCAATCTGAATTGCAAATATTTTATTGAGTTCAAAAGGTGGGATTCCGCAAGAGGTCCTTTACGGTTGGTCTAGTCGACACAAGCGAAGAATGAAAGTTTTCACAATGGAGAAACTAATCAAACGAAAATCCCAGGAAACTAGAGGTGGTGCGTCCTCCTTAAATAGGGGATGAGGAGCCACAAATCTAAAAGAAATAGTGGGGTGGGACTAAAGTTATGAATTACTGTTCATATGAACAGTAACCACACCCCCAGGTGGGCCGGCGGCATATGGGCCAATTCCGGTACGATTACAAGGCCCAAATCGGTCTAAATCGGTGATATAGCATCTTTTTTGACGATTTCGAAGTCTACAGAAGGAATTTGGAGGTGAGGCTAGATCCTTTGGAAATATCTCGTCGTTAGCTTTCCAACAAGCCCAAGAACATCCGAATCGGACTCCGTTTGCAAAAGTTATGTTTGTTTTAAGTGGGTACTGTCAAGCTGATTCCGAGGTCGAATCGGATTCGAACAGGTCCACTCGAGCGCTTGCTTGTCTTGGACCAAAAGTGATATGGTGCTGCACATATATATATTTCATCATTAGGTAGCATCATATAGTTTATATAATATACAGACACTCCTAAAAACAAGCTCACCTGATAATTTAAGTGAAGCGTACGAGCTCTTGTACTTGGAACAACAAGCATAGCAAATATGGTTGTATCCATAGGGGTCATGTCCTCATCATCCTCCCTTTCTTGAAAACAAAGCCGTCCTCGGCTTTTGATAAGCTGAAAATAGGTAACAAAGAAGCCAAGGTGTATGCATGGTATATGTATATGTCATCTGTTTTAACGGTTCTTCGTTGTTGCACAATTAATGTTAGAAGACAACAGAGATCATAAAAAATCATTGTATTATTAACCCAAGAGTAATCATATATGCGAATGATCAAAATAAAATTTCTCACACAACAATTATTGCAACTAGTTTTGCAAATGTAAGTGAAGCATTTGTTCAATTCAAATATCTGAAGTTGTAAACTTGCAGTGGTAGCACATATGAGCAAATCTCCAACCTTTGGAATCAAACAAAGTTCATCCATATAATCATATTTCAATTGAGCGTTAGCAACTTCATCTTGTAAGGGTGAAACGATTTGAAAGTTCTTCCATACTTCAACATCATGATTCATATTGTCAATACTAGATGGTACAATAAGAGATGAACACATAGGCATTGGATGATCACTAAAGTTTATTTTTCTCTCATAATGAACAACATTCGGTACACAAGAATTGTTGTTCAAAACAGTAAGCTTCAATTCATCTATGTGATCACAAGTTATGCATATTCGATAAACATGAAATTGATTGTCTACACCATAATCTCCAATCAAATTAAACTTATATCCAGGGGAGTACGCACTAGACAAATATTTCAAACATGCGATTTCAGAAACTTTCTCCATAGCATGTAACAATTTCATCGGTAGTTCCAACATAATGTAACATAAAGAATAAGTAGGAGAAATTATAGTCAAAACTTCTTTATGTCTAACCAATTCCACATGATCATTATATGTGATTGTCTCATCATATGAATCGCTCAAAACAGCAGGCAATTCAATTATGTTATCATATGGTATACTCAAGTCAACAGGTAAATCAACAAGTTTATCACATGGTGCACTAAAATCAATGCAGTCTGAATTCTCTTCGTGAAACATGTGCATATCAGAATTATTTTCCACTGATTTTTTCTCTAAAATAGCATGAACAGTGAACAATTGTAGTTCTTCACAAGCATACCCACCTTGAGTGATGATAGCACCATGATCTTTACCTTTGTGGCTCTCCTCGGATGATGTAGGTGCATCCATCTCCTCATCTTCCTTCTCAACCAATGGAGTCGATGGTTCAATCAGCTCATTCTCCTCTTCAACATGGTTCTCAACTTCCTGCATGTTGTTAGTCACAGAAAAAGATACAAACACAGGTTTGTTCTCATGTTTCCTAACATCAAGCATTCTTAATTTCTCCTTAATCTGACTTTCAACCTTGCAGGCAAGTATAAACAAATGTGAGAGAATTATATTCTTTGTGAACAAGAAGGTCCTGAATTTCTTGATTAAGCCCACTTAAGAATCTATTCTCTGTAGCTTCAGCATGTTCCTCTAAGCCACAACGCAACAAATGATTTTTTTAATTCATGATAGAATGCCCTTACAGTTCTACTACGTTGTTTTAAGCGTTGCAATTTAGCTAGTAAATAATCAGCATGATATTTAGGAACAAATTCATCTCTCAAAAGTTTCTTTAATGCATGCCAAGTTTGAGGCACTATTCGATATCTGCGTAAATACTTCCACCAAAGCGTTGCATCCTCAACAAAAACACTAGTGGCAGCTCTAATCTTTTTCCTATCAGACCATTCATAATATTCAAACTCTTTATCTAAAGCAATCTCCCAGTCAACGTAGGCATCAGAATCAAATTTACCAAAGAAAGGATGGCAAAGTGATTTTAGTTTTACTGGACGTACTATCACGATCATATACATCTCGTGGTCAAGAAGTTTGTCTCAAACGTGCATCTTTCTCGCGAACTTTCTTGCGCTCCCATTCAATGGCTCGAAGAAGACGTGGATCTAACTCGTAATCATCCCGCGAACCTACCATGGTTAGTAGAAAACAAGAAAACAAATTACAAGTATATGCTCCTATCAACTACTAGGTTCTGGCATTTCAACAATGCTTCTCTCAACGCCTTACCAAGTTCTTACTAGTTCTTACCAATGCAGCAAGAAAGTGGTACAACCGGTGGCTGGTTCGTGATACTCTCACTTGCGATTAGCACAACGATTGCAATGAACGGAACCTGCTGAGTTAGTAGGAAGTGGAGCTTGGAAGGCTTCAATATGGTAGCAAGGATAAGCAATAATCAAATCAGTTAATGCAAGTTGAAAAATTATTCAAAGTATTAGTCAATGTTGCTGATTCTAGCCTAATCAAAGTTAGCTAATCAAAGCGCCACCAAGAGACGTGTATGTACGCACACGCAAAGATAAAAGTGACTTGATGTAAGCAATGAAAAATCTCACAGCAAGTGCTAGGAGAGATGCTAAACAACTACTCAAACTTCTTTGTAGGGCACAAATTGTTCACACGATGTAGAGCACAAAATCAGAATAACGTGCAATGTAAACAACCCTCTAGTTGAAGTAGTAAATAAAAGCTAGTCTCAAAAGATGATAGATCAAGGTTTTATATGGCTTATATATACTCGTTAGAAAGGATTCGACGAGATCTACAACTTTGCAGTTGAGGCAAACCCCAAATTCCAAAGGGAAGGCTGAAAGAAACGGCAAAAACAGAAACTGAAAACTTGTGACGCGAATTCGGGGCTGAAGATGGCCGATTTTGGGGTCTCCAAAGGGAGACTAGTGGCTTAAGTTGAAAGGATGTGCCTCGTCGTTATCTTTTCAACGAGCACAAGAACGTCCACAACAAATACCGTATGCAAAAGTTATGCCCGTTTTACTGAAGGTGTCTCGGAAACGGAATCGTACTCGAACTCGAAACCGACTCAGGTTCAATCTTGAAACTGTTATATCTTTTGATTCCGTGAGCCAAACTTGCTAAAACATTTGTGCAAGCTTATGGATATATGTAGAAGGACTCCACCAATTTTTACTAGTTTTTGGCGTAAGATTATTTTTCTTCCTTTTTTTTCTACCACGGCTTTTGTTCTGTGTGGCGACCTCTTTCTCCTTCTATTATTTGCCGGCCCTAGGGTTTTCCACAAGTCGCGAATATAGCAAAGTGTTCTCTCTTTTTTCTGGTGCAGATTAGAGCAGTTCTAACCCATGAATTTTCTGTTTTAGATGCAAAAACTAAGAACCCTAAAGAATGATTAAGCGACGCAAAGGAAAAACACGAGAAGCAATCTAGACTATGACCAACTAGACAATAACTAGAACTAAAGATCATCAACTAGACATGGCAATGCAACTAATGATTCAACAAGCAAACTGAAAATAAAAAATTGCAAACGCTCAAAGGGCTCGGTATGAATGATAGATGCGATTTTTTTCTTTTGGCAATTTTTTGGACTCTTGCTATGAAAAATAAATCTACTACTAGAAAACTGGAAACTCTCACCGATGAACTGTAGCTCTGATACCACTTGATGAACCTCGAAGATCCTGATTTGGCCCGATCTTTCGATGAGAAGATAAATTCGGTAGAAGTCGCTCAACTCTCACGATTCTAGCTACGAACTCGCAAGGCCCGAAGCCACACAATCGCTGAACTGCTCGACAAGTCGTTATCAACCGTGCACGAATACCCGGATGACCTGATCACGAAGATCAATTCCTGCATACACCGAAGAAGCACGCAAGAACAAGGTAAAGCGCAATCTGAATTGCAAATATTTTATTGAGTTCAAAAGGTGGGATTCCGCAAGAGGTCCTTTACGGTTGGTCTAGTCGACACAAGCGAAGAATGAAAGTTTTCACAATGGAGAAACTAATCAAACGAAAATCCCAGGAAACTAGAGGGGGTGCGTCCTCCTTAAATAGGGGATGAGGAGCCACAAATCTTAAAAATAGCGGGGTGGGACTGAAGTCGCGAATTACTGTTCACATAAACAGTAACCACACCCCCAAGTGGACCGGCGGCATATGGGCCAATTCCGGTACGATTACAAGGCCCAAATCGGTGATATAGCACCTTTTTTACGATTTCAAAGTCTACAGAAGGAATTTGGAGGTGAGGCTAGATCCTTTGGAAATATCTCGTCGTTAGCTTTCCAACAAGCCCAAGAACATCCGAATCGGACTCCGTTTGCAAAAGTTATGTTTGTTTTAAGTGGGTACTGTCAAGCTGATTCCGGAGGCCGACCTGGATTCCAGAACGGGTCCAGCTCGAACTGCTTGCTTGTCTTGGACCAAAAGTGATATGGTGCTGCACATATATATATTTCATCATTAGGTAGCATCATATAGTTCATATAATATACAGACACTCCTAAAAACAAGCTCACCTGATAATTTAAGTGAAGCGTACGAGCTCTTGTACTTGGAACAACAAGCATAGCAAATATGGTTGTATCCATAGGGGTCATGTCCTCATCACAGTGCATAGTGCCATTTTCCATTTAACTTTGTATTTTTAATTTCTGACTAACAAGTGGCGCCCGCTCGTTAGTGACTCGGTGCACAAATAGCGCACGGACCGAAGGTCATCACGCGCGGTTCATCGGCCCACGGCACAGCGCACAGGGCGTTTAAGTGGCTAGGCCCACCCGTCAACCACTGCTATATTTAACTTAACCTTCCCGTTTTCTGTGCGCGGGACCCACGTGTAAGTGACTCATCCTTTCCCTTAAGACATCAATTAATGCTTAACTCAATCATTAGCGGTTAATGACGCTGATTAGCCCTAATGGTGTTGCTACAGTCGTGCCGGACGGCCCGACAATAGAGCGCTGGCTTTGCCAGAGTCCCGCCGGCGTTTCCGGCCACGGCGGTGCGAACCAAGACCGGGGATAGATGCGCAATAGCAATGCACATCTATGGGTGGTGGTGGCGACACCTGAGGTGACCCGTACCAGTGGCTCGTCGGAGAGGAGTGGCGGTGGATACACAGCAAACATGCATTTGTGAAGTAAAGCTCCGCAGCGTCCAATGCAGCGGGTTCCCAAGCATTAGGGAGGTCCAGTGAGGCTATCTGAAGGTCAGGGAGAGGAAGTGATGGTCGGAGCTAGCTCGGCGTCGACAATGGCCACGGCGGCGGTGCGGTTCATTGTGGAGGGAATATCCTGGGAAGAACTAGAGCGAGTGAATGCTCGGGATAACCCAAGGACCATTAGAGAATGCTAGAGGAGCAAGGAATCAGAGAATGGCTTACCGGAGTAAGGTGGGAGACGAAGGGGCTGTTCTTCGGCCGAAAGCGCGATTTCTTCGATTCCACAAAAATTTGCCATGCATTGTTGGAATTGACTTAGGGGTTTTGTTACACTAAGATTGAGGACGAAAATTACCAGAGACAAGGATTGGCACGAAGGCGTCCTCGGTGCAAGCTCTGGACGCGAACCGGAGTCGAGGAAGACACGACGATGGTTCGGAAGCTAAAAGCAAAACCAAGGCCTGCACTTGGCAAAAATGGAAACGACATCGAAGGAGGAGGTTAAGGGAACCGGAGGTGAGGATCTTACCGTAGAGCTGAGCTCACACGAGCTTCCCTCTCCTCGGCCGAAAAGAGGAGAAGTGCGGGAAAAGGGGGAGGACGGGGTATTATTCCCGAGAGATGACGGCAATGGAGTCGGCGTGAAGTGGCGAAGGCTCCGGAGTGGTCGGGAGGCGGTGCGATCACGCAGCGTCAAGTCGCATGAAAGCGAGCTCGGCGCCGCGTGGCGACAGAGCTTCTATGCGTGCCGCCAAGATGGGGAGGACAGATCCGATAGGCGGGCCCCAGCTGACAAAGACACAACGTGGCGTGAGTCGGAGAATGGCTCGGCGTAGTGCAGTTAAGTGGTTGGGTTCGGCTAGGTCGAGGTGGTCCGTTCAATTGTGATCGGACGGTGGATCTCACGCCGTCGCTCGCTTCTACCAACGCTTGGTTCGTTCGTCCAAGACCGCACGATTTCGATCGGACAGTCGAGCGTTAAGATGGTTCGGTTAAGTCGGTTCGCTGGTAGGCTCGAGTACGAGGAATAGTGAGAGCCACCCAACACGTTATTTTGATTGATGTGATTTTATTTGAATCTAGTTTGACCGTGCTTCAAAATATAGCAAAAATCATAAAAATATGAAATAATTCAAATAAGTTCTGAGGGTTACCTAAATGCGCACATAAAATATGAAACCCCATTGTTCATGTTTTATTTGGTATAATTTAAATTCAAACTAAGATAGGTTATTGATTATGTTTGAATTTTACGTGGTTTAATTTGTTTCCAACAATTTGGCCAAAATTATATTAATTCATGATAATTAATATATTATTTGAATAAATTATTTTCAAAAGATGTTCATATGTTTTTATTACTGATTTCTTTTGGGAGTTCAATTTGGAATGTATGTTTAACAATTGTTTGAGATTTTACAAGTGCAATACTTTATGCAGATGTTCCAAAACATGATGCATGCTGATGATATGCATAATAATTCTATTTAATAATTTGAGGATGTGACAACCCTCCCCTTTATTTGTCCTTCAGTAGTCACCATCGCTTTATTCACCGTCCCATCATTGTCTGGCGCATGCGTGCAAGCTTCAATTGTCTCGCGTGGGGGGAAGGATTCCCTCCCGCAGCGGCTAGAAAGAGAGAGCATGCGCGGTTTCGTTTCGCCGTCGCTCGCTCGCTCTCTCTCTCGCTCGCTCTCTGTGGAATTCATTTTCGGAGATGTTTTAGCGTTATTAATCGCCGCTAGTAGAAGCCATATTAGCAGGTAATTTTTTCCTCGTTTGTAAATTTTTTATTAACTACGTTGTTAGTAAATAGGTCGTAGTAAATATTTAACCAGCAATCCAAAAAAGAAATCCATGCATGCGACATCAAGACATGAATATAGTGATCTTTCTTGTGTCCATTAAAATATTTGGATAGTAGTAATCAATGCAATTGCCTCATGCATGCAACTGCGATGCGCTGCTAACCGTTAAGAAAATGCCATGTGATGCATGCACTGTTGACCATGCAAGCAAGTAGTTGCTAGTTATTCATGTATGCATGCACCATGCAATCAACACACATATATACAGTTAATATTTATTTAGCAAAGGGAAAGAACAGGAAGTAACTTGTAAAATTATTGTGGTGTCGTTAATTAGTTATGAAATAATTAGTTGCAATTAATTGGTTTTAAAAAATTAAGTTACAGTGTTGTTATCTATAGAAATTGTGATGGTGCAGTAAATTATTGTAGCACGATGATTATTTGATCAACCTATGACTACGTGAAGTTCATAATTACTGCAAATACAAAAATAAGAAAGTTCATGTTTTTGTTCAATAAAGATGTTACATGTATTCATTAAATATATCATCCATTGTATGTGTATGACCATGTAGGATTCTTTGGAACAATATATGCATGCTTTTTAAATTGTCAGTATGTAACATAGGTTCATTTGCGGTAATCAGTTAGCCCTAATTAATTTAGTCAAGTTAAATAGACATATTTAATTTTGTACCACTAAATTAGTGTACATCAATTTGTAGTGTGCATTTTGTCGTAATTTTTAATTTGCATTATTCTATCGTCGTTATCAATCTTCTCACTAATATTTCGTCTATTCCATATGTTGCAATCCATGTCTCTACCGGAGCTTATAGAACCATTCTACGATGAGAACCATCGGTGCAAGCTGTGGATCGCTGGTGACGCAGATGGCCCTCCTCCCCTGCTGCTTCGGTCGGGAAGGGAATGATGGGAGCTGGACGCTCGCTATGTCCCAATACTGGGACACCGCTTGTTTCTCTTGAGGTCGCTCTCTCGTCGGACGCCGGTTCACCCTAGGCGCCAGTCTGCTGTTGGCACTTGTCAACAGGTGGAGTCCCCGAGACGCACATCTTCCACTTTCAGTGGGGTAAGATGACAGTCACTCTACAAGACATCTTGTTCTTGACCGGTCTCTCGATTCGGGGTGAGGCACTTGTTCTAGGTCGTCCGCCGGCGAACTGGAAGGCCAAGCTGAAGCATGTGCACGTGGCGCCCCCAAACTTGGCTGAGGCATTTTAGTCAATTCCCGCAATATGCACTTGACGAGGTCGTTCGGACGCACCTCGTTGCTTACCGTCTTCAGCTCTTTGGATGGGTTCTGTTTCCATCCACACAGAGCGATAGGTGCTACCCCAGCTTCGTCCGCATCGTCGAGTCTTTGGTTGACGCGGAGGATGGGTCAATGCCTCAGTATAGGTAGGTATCAGCCGTCCTTTGCGCTACATACCGAGGGTTGTGAGACACCTCATGGTGCGGCACCGATGCTACCCGAACTTGACCGTCGCTACGTGCTTCTGAGCCAGGAGTTGGGAGCACTTCCCTATTGGACGACCGACCTTCAAGAGAGTAGTGCACCCGTACCCCAAGTCGGATGACCCGATAGACGGGCACACTATGGGCTTCCGGTGGACTACTGCCCGTCAATGGTGGGCCAAGAACAGACCGATGAGGTGTTAATGAGTTCGATTAATTGCACGACAACGACATCATCTGGGCTCCATGGACTCGAGATTTCGTGTTGACGGTAGTGCCACACGGGCTGGCCGTGCAATGCACCCATGATGTCTGGTTATGGGCGACGACCTGCCAACTGATGTTCACACATATGGTAGAGCCTTACGTGCCGCAGCGCGTAATGCGACAGTTTGCTTTGTATCAGGCCGTGCCCCCTCCGAACGGCTGAGTCATATAGTGAGTCGTACACCTGTGAGTCGAACTTCATCCGAGTAATGTTTACACTTCTTATGTTTTGTTTTCTAACATCAATCCTTCTGGAAATACAGGCAATCGAGGATAGGTCGGCATGCTGAGAACTGGTAAGCAATCCAACACGAGTGGATTATGGCATGGACGGAGATGGTGCACTTGGAGGTCTTGTAGGAGCAGCGTCCGTATGACATTGAGCGTCATGATGAGTACTGCAGATGGTACGCGTACCACGGTTGTGCGACAAACTCACCCTTTCTCCACCGGAGCACCCAGAGTAGGCGACACTATAGGAGAGCCTCCGCCACTCGTTCGATCGTCAGAGCGCTTTGCGGAGTGACTACACCGTAAGACACTTACAACCTCTGGTCGTTTCGTTGATGATATTTGTACTCTTTCGTTACTGAACATGTTTTCTATCTCACTTCAGTTGGAGCAGGTGCAACGCATCGGAGATCGCCATCCGCAGCCCACGCACAACACCGGGGCTGCTGAAAACTTTGAAGTACATCTTCGTGGAGTCGAAGAACATAATAAAGAACTTGAGCTACGGCCGTTCGACGGACGACGTCCCCGCGACGGACACCAAGTGGCGGGGCGTGCTCACCCGCTAGGTCATCACGACCTAGCGAGACCGATCGGTGTTGTAGTGCCCTCTGTCGGTCATCCGCGGGCGAGATCGGCGGAGAGGTAAGTTATGCACAAATCTATGTTTTATTTTTTTGTTATGCCTTATGTTCTGCTAATGTCATGTTGGTCTCCCGCCGCAGGTCCGTCGGGATGCATCACTTCTATCGTTCGCGTTCGGTACACAGACTAGCGCTCCTCTCGGTCATCTGTGACCGCACATCCGGAAGATACGGGATTCTTAGTTTATGTGCAGAGTATTTATTTTGACTACCATCGTTCTTTCTTGCGGCATTCATTTGACCGTGGGGGTGATGGCTAATTCACGTCCACTGATGATGAGGATACGAGTCTCCCAGCTCCTGCCAAGGAGTAGTCAACTGCACTACGCTTTGGACCATAATGACCAAGGTTTGGAGCGTCTGCAGGCAAAGTTCCTCCGGGTTCGCTGGCACACTGTATGTTCAAGGTAAGAGCTCCTCCAGGTTCACTGGCACACCGTACATCCAAGGCTAGAGCCCCTCCGCACGACGGAGTTGCAGATGTCGTACATTGCGAGCGCATTGAGTGCTATTTTCACTAATACGTTAGTCAAACATGCCAATTCATTTTTAAAAATATTTTAAAATATGACATCTCTCTAACTTTATTTTTAATTATGACCCCTTTGATCACGTTATGACCCGTAGTGTGATCAAACTGTGTTGTTACGTCACCGATCACGGCGTGGCCAAACCAACCATAATAACCCTTCAAACCAACACGCGTCTGTTTTTGGGATAAGTTTTGTCATACCAAGATGAGTAGCGTGACAACACTTGTTTGCCACGCTAAAACCTGTGACATAACACATTTTTACCCCGTCACGCGTCACGCGTTGCGGCATTGCCGAAAGAGTTGAAATTAAAAATAAAGTTACAGAAAAGTTATCTTTAAAATATTTCCTAGGCACTGAAGGCTTGACAAGTTTCCCTGCGAAACGGTCGAGGTCAACAGTCTACACTAGCACACTGTTTCTACAGAAACATGGAACGTTATGCATTTCGCGAAACGGTGCGAACTGTATTGTGAGTAGTACTGCAGAATTAAGCATGTGGAGTGGAGGGGCGGGCGCGTCCACCTCTCCCGTCCTCTCCCGCAGCTTTCATTGCTCCATACGTCATTATTATTTCTAAGTGACCGATGTGTTCATAACTTGGCATCCAATGACATATGAATCTCACTCTTCAATGACGACAAATGGCATTTACTGGAGGTTGGCCGATGGATCATTCCATGACGTGCAAGATGGCAGATGGATCATTCCATGCGTCATTCAATATTAGTTGTCGAATTTATCCGTCAAGTCGAAAATATTATTAAAATGTTTGAATTTTTTTTTACTACATTGTTGTTATAAACTTTCGGGTCGTATGCATCAAGCGTTAAAAAATAAATATTAATATTTTTTAAATCAAATAATATTTTAACATAGTAAAGTATTTCAAATAGTAAAGTAAATATAGTTTTTTCTTCACCATCTAGGCATATACTTATCTGATGATAACCAGAAAATATATATATATATATATATATATATATATATATATATATAACTTAATATTTCACAACCAGCAGTAGAATCAACTAGCTGATTAATACTAAGAAAGGAAAAATCGTCATTTGGACAACCTTTATTAAAACCAGTAAAATCTACACACATACATCATTTCTAATATTTACATGGTTAGCTAATCACTTTGGATGATCGACTTCTCTTACAAAATATATTTTAAGTAGTTTATCTTCCAATTCAGATCTGATGGTAGCACAAATATATAGGCTATTTTAGGTATCGACACGGTAAGGTGCTACGTATTGTGGTCGCTGATTTTCTACGATGTTCCAGTTTTTTTTTAACTGCGTAAGGAGAAAAAGTGACAACTAGTACATTGGTGTTTTTCAGTTGTCGCTTTGGTTGCGCTGCAATTTAGATTGAGCTCCTATGTTTCGCTTTCGTCGAGTCATCACCGGCAGGAAAGATTGGCGATCCGCGCGCAAAAATCTTGAAGGAAGGAAGAGAACAGACCATAGCAAAAGCCGAAGAAGATGCGAATGCAACAAATCTGCTGCTCAACAAATCTGCTGCAAACTGCTCGCCTCGGTGGCCATCTAAAACCGCCTATGAAGCTCTGATAGGCTGCACCTAGGGCACCTGTCCTCTTGTAGACAAGTACCAGAATCAGCATTACATCTCTTCCACGACTGCAGATACAGGACAGCCGCAGAGTGTGAAACTTACTGACTGCACCGCTAAGACCAACCGACTCAATTGGCTCACAGCATTAAAGATTGGTGGTCTCAAACCACGTGCGCTCACCTCTCCTCTCCCGTCCTCTCTGGCAGCTTTCATAGGCTCCATGCGTCATTTATTATCACTCAGTGACCCAAGTTGCTCACCAATGTCTCCTTCCTGTTTCTCGGAGCTAAGGTCAAGTCTTTGTACTATTACTCCGTATACTTCACGCAACCAGCTATGGCATTCATGCGCCATTGATTGATCTTAACCGGCTGATGGACCATTCAACGACACGTGAATCTCACCGGTTAAAAACCGTACGCAAAAACTGGATCCGCAGTGGGGGATTTATCAAAATTGCTAGTGGTTATATCTTTACTCTGAAAGTGGTTACAGTTTCATAAAAGTTGTATAAGTAGACCATATCGACGAAGTTAACTACGAAAGTAGAACTTATAGTATAAGACACAGCTTCTGTTGAAACTGAATGATTTAGAGAGTTTCTGTTGGACTTACCACTGATTGAGACCTTAGGCCTCTTTATTGTTGTTGTGCTTTCTTCACTATTAAGACAATAAACATCAATCTTGCCTTTTCTTAAGAAAAAACGATACCCGCAGACGCACCTCTGTCTCCCTGTAGACTACAGTAGCTCAAAGTTGAGCTTTTTATTATATTTTTGAATCTATTTTTTTAAAAAATATTTTAGAAGATAATATCTTCTTAACTTTATTTTCAATTCTGACCTTCTTTGATCACATCATAACTCGTAACGTGATCAAACTATGCTGTCACGTTACCAACCACAGCGTGGCCAAACTTACCATGCTAGCACTCCAAACCAACACGCTTATGTTTTTGCGCTAAGTTCTGTCACATCAAGAGAGGTCTGTGAGGTGACAACGTGTTTTTGTAACACCACGTATTGTGGTCTAGACAAATGGGTTGGAATTAAAAATAAAGTTAAGGAGAAGTTATCATTAAAAAAATTTTAAAAAAGAGATTAAATAATTAAAAAAAAGTTCCTCGAAAGTCGGACTATCTTCGAAAAAGGTAAAACCGAAAGGATTCAAGGTTTAACGTTGTGGTGCGATTTAGCAGTTTTGGGTGAAGGCTGTTACCAGGACTATTACCTTTCAGAGTCTTTTTGGAGTATAGGATATATATAAGGTTGTCAAATCTTTTTTTAAATCTAAAAAAAAAAAACAAAACTAACCGTCTAGCCTGCCTTTCAGCTGGCCGGTCATGTTTTTTAGTGAAGTCTACAGTCACATAAATCAGATCCAAAGACATGCACGAGAAAGGGTTCGTTGCTCGATAATAGTCTGACAACAAGAAGGCTATTATCACAAATGAGCTACAACAGTAGAGCTCAATGATTAACAGACACAACACACGGACAACTACAATCTCCAAATTTGCAAGTAGATATCACGTAGTACCGCACGCTAGCTAACCTTGGAGAGCTGCATGCAAAGTTGGTATGCTACAAAGAATAAAAAGATTATTAGAACAAGCTTGAGCGAAGGAAAGGTACTAGAACAAATGGACATGAATGTATAGGAGTACCGAAATCTTGTCTTATCTTACTTCTTATTGTTAGAATGATCTCATCTGAGGCATTGCCTCCCCCACATTGATCTGCGCTCGATCGGGCGCCAATTAGCCCGCTATGGTGACGGGCCCCGTCGCCTCAAGGCTATAAAGAGGGGTGGGGGCCGGCGGCACGGATCACGAGATTCACCTGAGCCGCAAGCCCCACCCGGACAAAACCCTAGACCGATCCTAAAGGGAAGCGCAGCAAGCGACGGGAAGCACGACTGCCAGATCTCCGCCGCCAGGGAAAACGCCTCCGCCCGAGACACGCCGCCGCCGAGGAGCCCCGCACCTCTCCACCGACCGTCGCTGCCCTAGCGCAGATCTCAAGGACGATCCACGATGGCCAACCCGTCTTCATCTACTTCGGATGGTAACCGAAACCATAATCTCTCTCTATCTCTCTCTCGGTTTCTCTCAGACCCAAACCAAAACTCCAGATCCGAACAAAAGAAAGAGACCAAACAATGGTATCAGAGCCAGGTTGGCTCAGATCCGGATGGCAAAAGAAAAGAAACAGAAAAAGAAAAGGGGGAACTCGAAACCCTAACCCTAGATTTGGGACGATGGTCTTACCTGGCCGTGAGGGACCATCGGGCGAGCCGTGGGCTCGCCGGGGCTCCAAAGCGGCCCGGAGCGCCGCCGAATGTGCGGGACCCGGCCGAGCGCGTCCGGTCTGACGCGGTAAACGGGGGACCGACGAGCCGCTGACGGAGGCGCGCTCCTCTCGAGGGCGCGCGCACGCCGGCGAGAGGCCCACGGCGGCGCCGGTTATCTTCTCTCCGTCGCTCTCCCGCAGCGCCGCATCGCCGCCTCGGTTCTTCCGCTCGGGTGCGAGAGAGAGAAGGGAGAGAAGAATGAGCTAGGTTTCGAAGCGGCCGCGCGCGCGGTTTTGTTCACCGCAGCGCGCCACCGTCCGATGCGAATCAACGATCGAGATCGGAGCGGGCGCGCGCGACGCTAGCGGCGTCTGGCGCCATGCGGCCCAGCCCAGTCGCGGCTGCGCGCGCGCGGAGCGGAAGCGAGGCAATATGGCCGAAAGCGGTCAGCAAGGGTCAAGTTACCACGAACGGGCGAATTGGCGAATGAACGATGAATCACCGGTTTTGAGCAAAGATAATCCGTAATTGAATTTAATTATTGTTCAGAAGTATTTTTTGAATTGAATTTGACTCAAATCTCTGTAAAATTTTGCACCAACGTGTTATTTTCCATAGATTAAATGTGTACAGTATAATGCTTCTGAATAATGAATTATTTTTAGAATAATTACATTTTCCGCTGCAAAAGTTAATGTTGATTGTTTTTCATTATTAAATTATGATATTGTTATTTCCTGACCAACGTTGATAATAACAGTATTATAATTTTTTAATTGATGTTTTTATGCATTATTTCTATTTCTGCCCAACGGTGATGTAGATTTAATGTATAGATAAAATTGATTTAATTGTATGTCGTATTTTTTGACCAACGTTGGAAATAAGGCATATAATTTTCCTGTTACGTTCTCACTTTATTTAAACTAAATTTTCAGGCGGATACAACTTGATGGGTTGTATCAGAGAAATCCCCACTCTCAAAGGAGATAATTATGGAGAGTGGAAGAAAAAGATAGACTTAGCGTTTATCTTGGTGAGGTGGGTGGGTCCTCACTACAAAGACGACCCACTTGAGCCTATGGCACTAGTGAGGATCAAAATGAGGATGATCTTGCTTGGCGAGAAAAGACGAAGGATCAAGCTCCCTTACAGATGTCTTATGACCTAGAGCATAAGAAATGTACCACAGCCAACAAGAAATGTATGGCTGTGATAAAGAACACGATTGAGCCTGCAATTGTGGGCTCAATCGCAGAATGTGACACTGTCACAGAATACCTTGAGAAAATAAAGAGTCAGTTTACTGGCTCTTCAAAGACATATGCTACACAGCTGATTAAGCAGCTTGTGACAGAAAGGTATTCTGGTGGTGGCAGTGGAATAAGAGAACACATACTAAGGATGAGCAACTTGGCATCCAAGCTTAAACCAATGGATTTGACTCTCAAGGATGAGTTCCTTATTCACTTGATTTTTCTTCCTTACCAGAAAAGTTTGACACCTTTGTTGTCAACTACAACATGCAGCCCGATAAATGGGACTTAGAAAAGTGCATAGCTATGTGTGTTCAAGAGGAGGAAAGAATTAAATCCTCACATGGTGGATCTATCAACTATGTGAAGGATAACAAGAAAAAGAACTTCAACAGTACCTCCTTCTCAAGGAACAAGGGAAAAGCCTCTGTCCATCAGCCTCAACAGAATAAATTTGCTGTAGACAAAGATCAGTGTCTTCATCTGAAGAAGACCGGACACTACAAGAAGAACTGTCCTGATTACTTAAAGATGATAATGGCAAAGAAAGGTGAGAACATTATTACCTTCATAAATGAATGCTTGTATGTGCAATATTCGAAATCCACTTGGTGGATTGACTCAGGAGCAACTGTTCATGTTGCTAATTCCTTACAGGGATTCCGTTCGACGAGGACTACGCAAAGAAACGAAAGATGCATTAAAGTCGCAAATGGAGTCCAAGCAGAAGTTGAAGCCGTTGGCGATCTTTCATTAGAGTTAGCTAATGGCTCCAATCTTTTACTTAGAGATGTCTTTTTTGTTCCCTCTTTACAGAGGAATTTGATTAGTGTTTCAAATTTGGACAAAGATGGTTATGATTGTAATTTTGGAAATGGCAAGTGTGAAATAATATTTAATAAAGAATGTGTTGGTCTTGCCATATTACAAAATAAGCTTTATTTGTTATCATTATGTGATGATGTGAATGTCGTATGCGATAATGGGAACGTCGCGTGCGAGAAAGTGATTGAATCCTCGTCTACGATTGTAAACAGAAAACGAAAGAGAACTCATAATGAATCGTCGAAATTATGGCACTGTCGTTTAGGCCATATTTCGAGGGGGTGAATAGAAAGACTAGTTAAGAATGAAATTCTTCCTCTATTAGAGTTCTCGGACTTAGAACAATGCAGAGAATGCATTAAAGGAAAATATGTAAAGAAAATTAAGAAAGACGCCAAAAGAAGCACAGGAGTTCTACAAATTATTCACACAGACATTTGTGGTCCTTTTCCTGTGAAAAGTGTGGATGGATATGACTCGTTTATAACATTCACGTATGATTACTCTCGTTATGGATATATTTATCCAATCAAAGAAAGAAATGAAGCCTTGGATAAATTCAAGATATTTAAGGCTGAAGTTGAAAACCAACACGATTTAAAGATTAAGATAGTTCGATCTGATCGTGGGGGGGGGAGTACTACGGTCGACATACCCCATATGGACAAGTTCCTGGACCTTTTGCGAGGTTTTTACAGGAAAATGGCATAGTAGCCCAGTATTCTACACCGGGCGAACCTCAGCAAAATAGAGTAGCTGAAAGACGCAACCGTACCCTGATGGATATGGTGCGAAGCATGATGAGCTACTCCACACTCCCATTGAGTTTATGGATGGAGGCTTTGAAAACCGTCATTCATATTCTCAATAGAGTGCCCAGTAAGTCGGTGCCCAAAACACCGTGCGAGTTGTGGATGATGAGAGCTCCTCACTAAACCACTTACGTGTGGGGGAGTCCTGCCGAGGCTAAAGTATTTAACCCAAACCTTGGGAAGCTTGATCCCAAAGCGATGAAGTTGCCATTTCATTGGCTACCCCGAAAAGTCAAAAGGTTTTCGTTTCTCTTGTCCGCATGATATACAAAGTTTGTAGAAACGAGACACGCTGTCTTCTTAGAGGATGAAATGATGAGGGGGAGCATAGTAGCTCGAGAGATTGATCTTGAAGAGAAGCGGGTATATGTGCCCACTCCGATGATTCAAGAGCCACTCTTCACACTACCTGCTGTCGCTGCATCGACGGTACAAGACACTGTGGTGCCAGCACCTGTTATTGTTCCTCCTGTGGTAACAATGAATGAGAATGAGGAACACGTTCTTCAGGATCCTATAGAACCCATTGCCACAAATGAGGGGGAGCAACAGCAGCCTCAAACAGAAGATGTACCAAATGAGGAGGCCCCGAGGAGGTCTCAAAGAGTAAGAAGATCAGCTATTTCTGATGATTATCAGATTTATCATACAGAGGAATTTCAAATGAAGGATGATCCCACCTCATTTGAAGAAGCCATGAGAAACGAAAATTCCTCAAAATGGCTTGAAGCCATGGAAGAGGAAATGAGGTCCAGGAAGACTAATAAAGTATGGGACTTGGAAATTATTCCTAAAGGAGCCAAAACAGTAGGCTGTAAATGGGTCTACAAAACAAAGCTTGACTCCCAAGGGAATGTAGAAAGATACAAAGCGCGACTTGTGGCAAAAGGCTTTACGCAAAGAGAAGGGATTGATTACAATGAGACCTTTTCTCCAGTCTCCTGTAAAGATTCCTTCATAATCATAATGGCATTAGTAGCACATTATGATTTAGAGTTACATCAGATGGATGTAAAGACGGCATTTCTTAATGGGGATTTGGAGGAAAATGTTTATATGGCACAATCGAAAGGTTTTGTCATGGAAGGAAATGAAAGAATGGGATGCCGCCTAAAGAAATCAATTTATGGGTTAAAGCAAGCTTCAAGACAGTGGTACTTGAAGTTTGACAGTACAATAAGAAAATTTGGGTTTAAAGAGAATGTAGAGGACAACTGTGTCTATACAAAGTTTAAAGATGGGAAGTTTATCTTCCTAATCCTGTATGTGGATGATATCCTCTTGGCTAGTAGTGATGTCGATCACTCTCGGAGACAAAGAAGTTTTTGTCATCAAACTTTGATATGAAAGATCTTGGTGAAGCTTCGTTCGTTTTAGGGATCGAAATTCACCGGGATAGAAACAAAGGGATATTGGGACTATCACAAAAGACATACATAGAGAAAGTCTTAAAGAAATTTAGGATGCATAAATGTAGTCCTTCACCGCACCTATAGTCAAGGGCGACGGATATGGGGATTTTCAATGCCCGAGAACCGAAGATGAGATCGATCAAATGAAAGCGGTTCCATATGCTTCAAATTGTCGGTAGCTTACAAGATGCTCAAGTGTGCACACGCATACGACTTAGCTTTTGTTACTGGGTTACTTGGCGATTCGAGCAATCTCGAATAGAACATTGGAAATTGATAAAGAAAGTCTTGCGTTATTTGCAAGGAACAAAAGGTCTCATGATGACATCTGTAAGATCGATTTACTCCATATAGTGGGGTATCTGATTCGATTTTATGGAGATGATAGAAAGTCAACATCTGGATATGTGTTCACTCTCATTGGAGGAGCTATATCGTGGAAAAGCTCAAAGCAAACCGTCACTACATCGCCCACAATGTATGCCGAGTTTGTAGCATGTTATGAGGCTACTGGCGGTGAACGGCTAAAGAAGTTCATACCGGTTTAAAAGTGGTTGACGACATCAATAGACCACTTAAGTTGTCTTCGCGATAATGAACCCGCATAATGTATACCCACAACAATAAGTCAAGTGGTGCTGCCAAACACATTGACATAAAGTACTATGTTGTGAAAGATAAAGTTCGGGATCAAATTATAAATCTTGAGCATATAAGTACCGCAAAGATGTTAGCGGATCCGCTTACTAAAGGCTTACCACCCAACGTGTTCAGAGAACATATAGCCGGCATGGGTTTAAGGAAAGCCTATGAATCTGGACTAAAAGATGGCCCAAAAAGATTAAAGTAACTATTTCAGAACAAGGAGGTGTATTGTAGCTGTTGAATCTATCGGCGATTGACCGTGACGATGAGACACGTTCTATGCACCAATCTGTGATGGAATGAGTAAAGTCAAAAGCAATTAAAAGACAAAGCATAGATTGAGATCAAAGGGGAGAATGTTAGAATGATCGATCTGCATACGATCGGGCGCCAAATTAACTGTTGGTGACGGGCCCCGTCGCCTTCACAGCTTATAAAGAGGGTGGGGCGGCGGCATGGATCACGAGATTCACCTGAGCCGCAAGCCCCACCCGGACAAAACCCTAGACCGATCCTAAAGGGAAGCGCAGCAAGCGACGGGAAGCACGACTGCCAGATCTCCGCCGCCAGGGAAAACGCCTCCGCCCGGGACACGCCGCCGCCGAGGAGCCCCGCACCTCTCCACCGACCGTCGCTGCCCTAGCGCAGATCTCAAGGACGATCCGCGATGATCAACCCGTCTTCATCTACTTCGGATGGTAACTGAAACCCTAATCTCTCTCTATCTCTCTCTCGGTTTCTCTCGGACTCAAACTAAAACTCCAGATCCGAACAAAAGAAAGAGACCAAACACTTATTAAGCCGGGTGGGATTGCGTCTCGCCTGGCCTGCCCACGTCGCCCAAAAAAAGTCTGGCTGTCCGATCGAGTCCGGAGCGCTGCGATCAGTGTCTGTGCTGCGGCCTCCTCGTTCCGTCTTCTTCTCTCATCCTTCGTTGTCGTCCGGTTCTTCTTACTTTGTTCGCTTTGGTTTCTGTGTTTGCATTTCGGTTTTACTGAATAGATGGCCTTTGTCTTTTATATGTTGTCTTCTATTTCGCCTCAGACGTCTTCCGGTGCCGACAGGCCGTCGACACACCAGTGATTGTGGTGGGTTGTTCGGTCAGGGCACAACCATGTGCCTTTTCTTGATGTTGTGTTACTCTCTCTGTCCTGCGATTGCGCGAGAAAATAGTAGGAGGAGACTTTTGTCCAACAAACGTCGATTGTTTAGCCTTCAAGGTTATATACTGGCCTTATCTTTTCTGGACATTACCTCCTACGTTTTTCAGATAATTTCTTCTATTTATGCCCAATGTGTTTGTTCTTTGTATTTTTGCTTTCTTGATTTCTCAAAAATGTGTTGTGCAGCCGCGATACCCAGAGGTCGATCTGTCGTCCCTACCCTTTCATTGCCAACTGATTATGTACAGCCACTTAAAGGTTAACTTAGTTCTTTTGATTCATTGATTCTTACAGATTATAACTTGTGCTCGCTTCGTATGGATTATATTTTTTTAGTCACTTTTTTTGGCTGACGTTTATTCGCATCCACGTATTGAAATTGTTCTTACTATGGTGCTCCCGACTATGTGTGCACACATTGTTCGGCTATTTATTGGTACCAAGAAAGAGTTTCCAATCAAAGCGCACCCACTCAGAGGCGTATTTCTTACAATTTATGTTGCCGAGGTGGGAGAATTTCCCTACCATAGTCCAGACCGTGGTCGTCCCCACTGCATGATCTTGTTTCTTTCAATGGTGGGCCAAGATCTAATCGGTTCATGCGGTTGATCAGAGAGTATAATGCTCTATTCGCATTCACTTCCCTTGGAGTTCGTATTGACATAAGCATCAATACTGGTGCTGGTCCTTACGTTTTTTTCGAATAAACGATGTTGTTCATCACCGTATTGGTTCGCTTCTACTAGCTGATGGGAACCGGCCTGAATATGCTCAGCTTTATATATATGATACTCAGAACAAAGTGCAGAATAGGCTCGCTATTTTCCAGGATGGTTCGTCTCAACGCGAGCAGCCAGACCCTTCTATCGTAGCCTCTCTTATTGATATGCTTGTGCAATTCAGACTGGCTCGTGACCATCTGTTTTTTCCGTACTCTCCAGAGATTAGCATTCGCTTCATTGGCACAGACAAATCACATGGCAATCGCTATAGCCTCCCATCTTCCTCAGAGTTGGCTGCTTTGATTGTTGGAGATTTCCCTACTGATGTATCCACATTCGACATTGTCGCGCAGACGCAACATGGTGATTTCAAGCAAATATCACCGCCCCATCCAGCTTTGATGTCTTTACAATACCCTCTTCTGTTCTCGTATGGTGATAAGGGCTTTCACCTTGGCATCAAACTTAATGAGACTGACAATCTTCGACCTACGATTCGCGAGGATGTTTCCATGCATGAGTTCTATTGTTATTACTTGCACTATCGTGCGGGAGAACCTAATGTTTTTACCTGCTCTGGTAGATTGTCGGATCTTCTGTTCTCTATAGTGATATATACTGTGGAGTTCCAGAAAAGAGGCCTCCCTCATGTACATATACTTATATGGCTCACAGATCGAGCTGATGGACCTACACCTGCTTTTATTGATAGCCTCATTTCAGCTGAAATACCAGATATTTCTCGTGATCCACTTGGTTATGCTTTGGTAGAAGAATTCATGGTGCATGGTCCATGTGGAGAACTTAATCCTAAATGTCCTTGCATGAAAAAGGGAGATGCTCAAAATGGTATCCGAAGCGATTCCAAGGTGAGACAACTGTTGATGAAGATGGCTTCCCATTATATCAGCATCGTGATGACGACAGATTCATTGTCAAGCATGGTGTTAGGCTTGATAATAGATGAGTTGTACCACATACCCTGTCAATGCTTAAAAAATACCAGCCACATCTTAATATTGAGTGGTGCAACAAGACAAATCTTGTGAAATATCTTTTCAAGTATTGCATGAAGGGTCATGATTGTGCTTCTATAACGTTTAGTACTTACGACACTTCACAGCTCTCTACAAGTAAGACAAAAAATGTCTCATCGGACGAAATAACCGAATATGTCAAAACTCGTTATCTATCAACATGTGAGGCAAGATGGCGATTGTTTGGTTTTGAAATTCATGCTCGGACACCTTCGGTTGAACGTTTGGCTGTCCATTTACTAGGCATGACCAGGGTTTCGTTTGCAGAGACTTCGGACTTAGCCAATGTGCTTCACGATCCTAACGGGTCTAAGAGCACCTTGACTGAATGGTTTGTGGCAAACTAACGTCATGTAGAAGCACGCCAACTGCACTTATTGTGAGTTCCCCACAAAATGGACATGGAACACTGATCATAAAGTGTGGTTAAGCCGCAAGAGAGGTACTAAAGTTGGCAGGCTAATGCATGTTCACCCGGGCGCTGGCGAACTTTTTTATTTGAGGATAAGTAGTATCTAGGCATGAATGCAACCAACATCTATTATTAATCAAGCCACAGGAGATACTAGTATCTAACTGGTAGCACTTGTATAGCAGGTAGGAGGTGTATTATGAGACCGCGTCGTCGTTGCAGCACTGTTTATGGAGGGTTCCCGTGCTACTTTAAGTTGATGGTAATCTCTTGAAGGCATGATGCCCCAGACGAATCAACCACGGACAGGTGGGGACCAACCCCGTCAGGAGTCAGGAGACCAACCCCGGACGGAGATCGAGGACCAACAGCGGACGAGGTCCGAAGATCAACTCTGGACGGGGTACAGGGGTCAACCTCGCTGAGGTATGACACATCGGCGAACTCCTTCTGAACGAGGTTCGAAGACCGACCTTAGACGAGGCCTAGAGACCAACAACGGACAAGGCCCAAGGGCTAACCCCGGACGGGTCTGGGGCTAACCACGGCGAGGTACGGCACAACAGTGAACCCACTCTGGATAAGGTCCGGGGATTGACCCTAGACAGGATCCAGAGGCCTAGAGACCGACCCCAGACGAGGTCCGGAGGCCAACTTCGCTGAGGTACAACACATCGACGAACCCACTCCGGACGATGTCTGAAGACTAACCCCGGACATGATCCGGGGACCAACCTCACCGAGGTATGACACATCGACGAACCCACTTGAAGGTGGCAGGGCCTCTTGGCGAAATGGATGAAAGTACGCCTGGGACAAGATATGTCCTCAGGGCAACAATGTAACTTCGTATGCCTCCATCCCTCACTTCATAAATAGGTTCTATGTAAATGGGGGAGAGGAGGCCATTTGGTAACTCTTTCCACATATATGTAATACAACTAGCAGGGTGGCCCGCACAATTACGTGGTTAGATTTGTTGCAAATATTTTTAGTACAAAACATGCAACCTATGTGGGTTTATTACCTATGATGTCTAAATTAAATTGCTAATTTTATTTTGTTTTTTAAATTTTGAATTTTAGTTATTTCTGGTTGGAATCCGTATACAAATCCAATTGCTACTTTTTGTTTAACTTTTATTCTGAATTATATTTATTTAGGGATTTTACTTAGAAATCTGTACGGAAATCAAATTGCTAATTTTATTTTATTTTTTTATCCCAAATTTCAGTTATTTCTATATTATACTTGCCATGGATTCTTTATTTTAATCTAGACCGTTATAATTTGGACCCCACCACAATCAACAGAATTGATATTTCTCATTTTTCACCGATTAACGTGAGGATTTCTAGTCCTTGAGAGTGAATCTAGACCGTTATAGTTTGGATCCCACCACAATCAATAGGATTGATCTCTCTTTTTTCACCGATTACCATGGGGATTTCTAGTCCTTAAAAGTGAACACAACGGCTTCTTTTTCTATCACTTTAATAATATAATGGATGGATGGTACGGTTCGTCTTGTGTGATTCTCATTAAGGTCCTCTTTGCATCTTCGGCGATCGACACGTCCGATCGGAGGGGCCACAAGTTTATTGTCCGAGATCTCGTATCGACGACAAACACCAAATCAAAAGTATGTATATAAAGCACACATAACATTAACAAGTGAAATGTGCGCGCAAACATCGTCGCACTTATTACAAGAGACCATGGATGATCAATGGTCCAGGTGAACAAATCCATCTCCTAGAGCATTATAGACAACCATATGCTCTCGATCTCAAGACACTACCTGCCCGCGGAATAAATGAGCGCCCACGCCACACTCAGTCGACACATGCAGAATATAAACGCACACGGAGCTGACACAAACACACAAGTACGTAGAATGAAGGACAAACCACACGGGAACAGACACAATCATGGGATTCGATAGATGATGAAAAGGAGAAGATTTCCTTCAATTCAGCATCGATCCTACTTCCAGAAGAATGGAAACCTTGCTGCATCGTCCGCTTCTGCTGTGATTCCTGTTCCTTGGTCTTCATTCTAAGGTCTGTTGTGCTTTAAAACAAGCTTATTTGGATGGTCTGTAATGGCTTTCGTCACCGGATCAGGGACATGGTCACCGTTGAACTCTAGCTCCTTCAATTTTGGAAGTTTGTCGATTCCATAGAGAGAATGCATGAAGGACCAGACAATCTTCTTGAGCTTAGGAGCAGCGCCGTCGTTGAAGCAGATATCAGTGATAACAGAGCACTGGGCAATAAGAAGGTTGAGCTTTGGGAACTCATCTTTGTTGAAGATAAGCTGGCTCTCGTCGCATGACTTGTCCAGAAGCATGAGGCAGCGCATGTTTGGTTTCTTGGCGAGGATTTGTAGATCACCGTGCTTCAGCAAGGTATCACGAAGAGTCACCTTGGCAATTTGGTTGGCATTGTCAAATAATGGAAGAAGCGACCTGTTGCCGTTCAACTCGACCTCCTCCAATTTAGAAAGGCCGTCGACTCCCCAGAGAGACTTTATGTTGGTTCTGGACAAGACCATCATCTCGAGCTCAGGAGCTGCTCCAACTTCAAAGCTGATATTGGTTATGTTGGTTCTGGACAAGACCATCTTCTCGAGCTCAGGAGCTGCACCATGTTCAAAGCTGATATTGGTTATGTTGGAGTCCTCCACAATAAAGTATTTGAGACTTTGGAACTCTTCATTCTTGAAGGTGAGATTGTATGACTCGTGCCGGAGCCTAAGACATCGCAACTTGGGCAGCTTGCCAAGGTCCTTCAGACTATCCTGGTAATTCAGAGAGGTATCACATAGAGTTACCTTGGCAAGTTGACCACATTTTTGGACCAACAATTGAAGAAGCCACCCACTGGTCTTTCCACGGATGCTTAGGCTCTCAAGAAGCTTGAGAGGGGTTGTTAACGTGATGTCTCTGTTGGAAGGACTGCTGGCTTGTAGAGGTTTGATGCTGATTGACAGAGATTGGAGGCACTCACTCAGATCACCGATCGCTTGAACCAATTTCCTGAGGTGATCCTCCTTGTCATGGATAACCACACCTAGCTTCCTCAGCTGCCATAGCTTGCCAATGGATCTCACCTTGGCACCAATCCACGAAATGTCGACATGGAGTAGTACCTCCATGTTTGTCATTTTCTTGATTCTGTGAGGGAGCCGGACAGCAGAGAATGATTCGTTGGCCCTGATGGTGTTGTCAGTGCTACTTGGACGTGGATGAATGTAACCAGCCAGCAGACGCTTCAACTTCAGGAGCACGAGATATTTTGTGGAGGATCCAGTCACATGGGTCTGCCGGATGTCCAATACCTCCAGCTGATGGAGGTTGTTAATTTCTGTCGGTAGCTTGGTAATATTTGTATCCCTTAGGCTCAGATACTTCAATAGTAACATGTTGTTGCAGATGATCTTGACGTAGTGCTGGTTCTTCTCGAAGCATTGACAGCCTTCTAGATCTAGCACCTTGACCAATGGCAATTGAGGTATTCTATGGAGTTTTCTCAAAAATTTGTCGATATTATCTGACCTACGGAGTCGTAGATCACTGAGAACGGAGAAGTGGCGAGCCAAGTGATGTGACAGCCGTGTCTCCACAAAGTGCTTTTTCCTGGCAATCTTGGTAATGAAGTCATGAACTATATCATTTACTGTACAGCTCTTGACCTTTCCTGCAGCACCAAGGTCACCAGGATAAACAAGCCATCGGTCGACGAGTGCGTCGAAACATCGCTCAGCCTGACGCACTGAGCTGGGCCAGTCTTCTTTAGTTACCATGCCTTCTGCAACCCACCGTCCTACTAAGCTTGATCGCTTGATCTTATGACGCGGAGGGAAGATGGCTAGATACAGCAAGCAGCTCTTGTGTTCTCTAGGCAGATCGCTGTAGGAGAACTTTAGCATCTTCCTAGCTTTGGCATCCAATCCCAATCGATTTCTGAAGACCAGGGTGTCATGCAACTTCTTTAGTTCTTCATTGCTCCTCTTAGGGTTAGCATACAAAGCACGAGCGAATATCTTCATGCAGAATTCATCATTCTCACATTCCTTCAAGATATCGTGGTAAATGTTGGCATTGTAGTTGGGATCTCCATTCATGAACGGGCTTGTAAGAAGGATTGCTTTGTCATGGTAGAAACCAACAAGAGAATATTTTATAGGTTCCTTTATTGGATTGCAATACTGATAGGCCCCTTGGGTGTATTTTGTGGTCACTATCACTGCACTGCCGATGGCGCAGCCCAACATATTCAAAGCCCTTTTGGTCTCCCCCCATTTGTTTACGTAGTCAAGACCATCAAGAACAATCATGGTCTTTTTTCCTTTCAGATGCTCTTTAACCTTATCGGTGATTTCTTTAATCAGCAGGTGCTCTTTAATATTCTCCAGGATTTCTGTAATCTTCCCTGTGATGTCTTCAATCCTTTGGTCCTCATCCAATTTATCGGCGTCTTCCTTGGGCTTGGGAAGCAACTCCCGCAGCATGTTTACTATAATCTTCTCCGTGGTTTCTTTGAACTTCTCCGCGATTTTATCCTCGCCCAATTTATTCGTGTCTTCCTTCACTGATTTGTCTTCTTGGGGCTTTGGATGCAGCCCCCGCAGGATTTCTTTAATATTCTTGGCGATTTGATCTTCGCCCGACTTATCTGTGGCTTCCTTCACCGGTTTGTCTTCCTTGGGCCGGGGAAGTAGCTCCCGCAGGATGCGTACATACTCAAGATGATCGAGACCGATCCAGGACCTTTCTTCCTTTGATTCCAGATGCACTTTGATCTTCTCCGCGGTTTCTTTGATCGTCTCCTCGATCTGATCCTCGCCCAATTTGTCTGTTTCTTCGTTCACCGATTCGGCTTGCAAGATGTCACGGAGTATGTTCAAGGGTTCCAACGGAACAACCGGGGACCTTTCTTGCAGATGCACCTTAATCTTCTTGTCGATTTTTCCAATCTTTTCGTTGAGTTCTCCAACCCAGACCCATATGTTTTCTGAGGGCTCCAGCTTCTCTAAGATGGCGTCGAGAATATACAAGGGGCTTGCTGGCATGAAGGGTGGGTAGGTGATCGGGAGCTTGAGGTCGAACTTGGACGCCACGGAGGGATGAGCCAACGCCTCACGTACAACGTCAGCTCTATCCTCTTCGTACGGCGCTGCAATGGCGACGGCTGGGAATCTGTCTTCGCCACCCATTAGCCAATCGGCTAGAAAGTCGGTGGCCGCGAGCCAATCGACTAGCATTTGGGTGTACTCCTCCAGATTGGGAGGCTCGGCAAAGGCTAGCTCCCTTCTTTCAGAATCATTTGCCAGCGACTCATCATCATCATCTTCTTCTTCAATTACAATAATATCTCCTACGCCTGCGGCTTGAGATTGAGACGGTGAAGCCGCTACGGTAACGGGAGCCAGCGCAGCCGCCGCCGCCGTCGTCTTCTTCTTCTTGTCGCTCGACTTCGTTGGGATCTCGACGCCGTACCTGAGCCGCCGCTCGCCGACGTCGCGCGCCCTTTCCTTGAGCTCGCGTAACTGATTGGCCGCACGGTGCTGAGCGATCAGCTTCTGCAGGTACCAAGGAACCCACCACACGTAACGCAGGGGCAGGGGCAGGGGCAGGGCCCTGGCGCGGTGGACCGTCGGATCACCGCGATGCAGGTAGAGGTCGATGCAGTTGCTGCAGGCATAGGCGAGGTCCCGGACCTGCTTCATCCACGTGCGGACCTGCTCGTCGTGCTCCCCGCCGGTGGGCGTCGTCCTGGCGAGGTGGTCGAGGAAGCTGTTCATGCTCTCCATCTCCTCCTTGATGAACTCCACGTCGCTCTTGACGCGGCCCAGCCGCTGCGCCTCGTTCCGGATGACACCCAACAGCGAGTTGACGGCTCCCGAGGCGAGCTCAGCCATCGCTGACGCTCACCTCTCGCCCCTCCGCCGGCCGGTGCCTAGCTAGCTAGTTTGGTTTAGCACGCAGGGGAACAAGAATGCGAATGCATTATGGATGCATGCGTGGGTGCGTGGGTAAGGGTGTTTGGTTGGGATTATCAAGTTGAACGGGATGGTTTGGTTTGATCCGGGAGTCGAGTATGAGTCATTTGGTTGGTTGCATTCTACCAAACCATTCCGGATTATATAGTTCAACAAATGAGAGTATTCTATTTTTATGCCGTATCATTCTGTTTGATTAAATTTGCCGAGCAATACTGCTCACTCTAGCTCTCGCTGTCGCCTGTAGTGAAGACACTGTAGTGAGAAGGCAGATGCTGATGAATTTGCAAAAATATAAAAGTTAATTATCTGCAAAACTATTTTCAAACTTGAATTTAAATTCAAATCAATTAGAAAACTCAATTCGTGTATCATCTCATACAACAACAAAACACAACCTCGTACCATCCCGTACAACCAACCAAACAGATTTCTCGAACGATCTCAGCCAAGATAATCTCATCCTACCTGCACCATCTCATACCATTGAACCACATCATACCAACCAAACACACCCTAGGTGGCAATTAATGGATTCTTCTTCCATATGTATACGTGAACCTTACCCACGTAAGTGAAGTCGCAAAAGAAATAGATGTGCAGTTGACGTGTACCGCGCGTGGGAGTACGAACAGTGATTTTTTTAAAATAATATTAATTCAAAAGATAATTATAAAAATAAATAACCACCCTAAAAAATTACAAAACTAGATCTCCGGCGATTGGAAGACTGTCGCCATATAGGGACCTTGTTCCCTCCCTGTCGTCGGTTGAACTGGCAACAGGGAGTTGGAAACCTTAAACTGGTTGGTTTGTTTGTGATTTTCATAGATTCTCAACGGTACGAAATCTGTTAGACTCGCAATAACATTTTGTGATCGTCGTATGTTGTTCTAGTGCAGTGAATTTATGAAGAATTTTGCGAGGACGATTGATTAGCAATGATTCGTAAGTAGGAATGTAAGTGGTATTGCGATACGCTAGGGAATTCATACATGGTGGAGAACTTTCGAGAAATGCCCTCTTGCATAACATTTCTCATGTACATGCACTGCATATTATGTAAGGAAACAAATGTGAATCTGTCATTATTATCAAAACTATGATAAATCACACTGATATTACATAACATTCAGCAAAACACCATAACACTTAGTTTTTTACAAATCAAAATGATAATTCAGAACAATGACAATAACATATTACAACTATCTGTGTTTTCCTGTGGCCGCGACCTCAACGTCCACCATGTGGACTGCTTCGAGTTGGGCGACCGGATGAGGTCCCTGCGGCGACGTCCAGAGTGCCGATGTGTCCTTCGGCCTGAGGATTTATCGTGGGGCATTTCTTGAAGGTGTACCCAGACTCCCTGCAAATGGAGCAGTTCTTCGTACGAAGTTCGGCCTTTGCTTCGTCCATATCATTCCTAATGCGTCGTACCTATCGCCAGCCAACCTTTCACTTTAGCTTATCAATGTCCGCGGCTGTTGCTCCCAGGTCGGATGGCTAGTGAAATGGCCAACGACGATGTAACTATACATATATGAACTACAGGTTTGCGTCACCGCATCCTTGTTGAATTAATCAGAGAGGTACTGCCTAGGATGTTGCGTCACCGTCGAACATGCAGCCATGACATGGGAGCAGGGTCTATGTAGAAGAATGGGCTTGTTGCAAGTGCATATGAAACAACTGTGGCGTAGTGTGCACTCGTGGGTGACCCTCTCACGGTTCGTCCCGCGACGTCCTTTATCCATACACATTATCTCGAAGCGAAGCCCCCTTGTGCCCATCTTTAATACCGGTTCATCTCACCCTTCTTGCCCTTCTTCTCCATGTACTTGGTGATCATGGCGGAGTAGAGTACTCTGTCATTTGCCATGGCGAGCGACGTGTTGTTGCTTCTTTCAACAAAGTAGTTTGTGGTACCGCGAAGAATTACCTCCACACTGCCAACCAAAGGGAGGCACCTTGCGCCGCGCACGACCCAGTTGTACAACTCGGCTAGATTGGTTGTCATGACACCATATCGAGCATCACTCCTGTCATGTAGCAGCGACCACTTATCCTTTGGGTCATGCTTAATCCAGTCTGAGGAGCGTTTCACTTGGGCCCCCGTACTCCTCGTCAAGCTGGGACCATCCTTGGGCAGCAGTGGCAATGCTTGAGGGGCCTGGTCAGCACTTGGGGAGGCCCTTCTTGCAAGGGCATCCCTCTATATCGCACTTCACATCATAGAATCTTGGGTTAGACTTGACGACAGTGAATGTGTGCCGCACGCACAAGGCCCAGTATTTGACCGCCTCCTGCATGGCCTCCTTGTATTTGTACATAGCTACTTGCCTAACCTCGCTCTGGTCGTACTCTCACGTCACACGAGAGCCTTCGTTGACGACGAGGTTGTCAAACTGGTATGTGTTCCACTTGGATGCAACCGCCTGCTGGTCCACATCATCTTCGTCATCGGACCCTTTATCTTCTGACAATGCCATGTAGCCCCGATCTTCGAGATCCATCCTTTGCACTACGTCTTTCACCTCCTCACCCATGTCAGCAAGACCACTAGCTTGCCTGACCGAAGTAGCTACTTCCGTAGGGTCTTCATCGACAGCATCAGCGTGCACCGCACTGTGGCTGGAGTCTCCGACTTCTTCTTCGGCGTCAACACCCCTTCCTGCTCAACCGCGGATGGAGGAGTGGGCTTGGCATATGCCTGGGCTAGAAGGACCAAACTCCACCCTCCCTCCCTCGCCATGCGAACATATGACTACCATGAATTTGTTCCCTTCAGCTGCACTAACTCCAAATATGTGGGTTGTGCTGCCCGGGAGGCAAAGCAACTCAATCTCAGATCACACACATCACGATCCACTTGGAATGTGTGGAACAACCATCGCATCACAGCGCCCCATGTACGCCAATCTGGTCTTGCTAGGGGCACGGTCGCTGGTTGGAAATAACGCAAATCAATTCCCTCGGGACCCTCCAGAATATTCCATTGATCGTAGTAAATTTTGAAATTAGCGACATCTGACATATTTGACGCACTGTACCATAAACAAGATTTTGACAATTAACCACATATCTAAAACTAGACTACCCACCGAAAAGTATTATGTATAATATACTGCACTACGTAACTATACATCTAAAATTATGTAATCTATTCGGTAAAAAAAAATACCTAATAGTTGGGCAATCGGATGGGCAGCGCTTCGCTAGCTTCTTTCCTCCTCTCTACTCCTCTCTCTTCCTCCATTCTCTTTTTTTCTAAATAAAAGTGAGTAATGTGCAGAATTTTAGTGTTTCAAGGGGTCTTTATAGGGTTAGGGTTCTTGTTACCGGTTGAACTGATGACAGTGATATGTCACCAGTTCAACTGGTGACAGAGAGCTGGTCTGGTGTCAGGGAGGGAACAGGGTCCCTGTCGCAACTAGCGACAGGGAGAACTGGTGACATCTCCCTATTGCCAGTTGGACTGGCAACAAGGACTCTTCCCCAATAAAAGCTCGATGAAACCCTAAAATTCAGCATATGATTCATTTGTGTTCAGAAAAAACAGAAGGAGGGACGGGAGAGGAGTAAAGGTGATGAGAGCTAGCTAAGCGGCGCTACATCTCGATTGTCTCACACGTGAGGTAATTTTTTGAACCAAATAGATTACATAGTTTTGGATGTATGGTTGTGTAGTTCAGTATGTTGTATATAATTTTTTTCAGTGGGTAGTCTTATTTTAGATATGTGGTTAATCGTGAAAATATTTTTTCATGATACAGTGCGTCAATTATGTCAGACGTCACCAATTTCGAATTTTACTACGGCCCGGGGACTATTTTGGCGGGTCCCGAGGGGATTGATCAGCGTTATTTCCAATCGGCGGCCGTGCCCCTGCCAAGAGCAAAGGGGCGTACATGGTGCGCTGTGATGCGGTGGTTGTTTCGCATATTCCAAGTGGACCGTGATGTGTATGATCTGAGATTGAGTTGTCTTGACCCCCGAACAACACAACCCACATATTTGGAGTTAGTGTTGCTAAAAGGAACAAAGTTATGGCAGTCATATCTACCCGTGGCGAGGGAGGGATGGTGGGATTTGGTCCTTCTGGCACAAGCATATGCTAAGTCCATTCTTGCATCCGCGGCTGAACAAGAAGGGGGTGGTGACGCTGAAAAAGAAGTCGTTGACTCCAGCCACAGTGCCTCCTCAACGTCTCGTCGGGTGCGCGTCCTCCACCATACGCTCGAACTGCAAGAAGACATATGCACGTCAGCAAGGTTCACAAGTGAATTGATGCGAGATGAGATGACAATAGCAACGAAGTCTTACGTAGAACTGGCAAATCCACCTCAGCGTCAGCCCGTGCAGGCAGCTGAACTTGTGGTAATCGCTGCCCGGTGGCATCACATCCTAGAACCTCGCTAGGAACTCCGTGCGCCACGTGGGCGAGATCTCGTACGCCGTCATGGGGAAGCGTGTACATGGCAACCCAGTCAGGAAGCTCATGTCCTGCAGCATCGGCGTCATCTCCCCGCATGGGAGGTGAAACGTGTGTTTCTCTGGCCTCCGGCGGTCGATCAACACCGTCAGTAGGGCCCGGTAGTATGGAAAACGCCTGAACGTACAACCATAACCGCGGTCCTGGTCGTCCTCCCACGTCGCCTCCACCATTCGTGCCAGCGGAAGGAGGCCTACCGCTCTCAACATGCGTCGGGTCAGGTTACGAACGAACGTTAGTCTACACGTAGTAGTCAGGCTACAAATGAGTACACGAAGATCGCAATGGCATGTACCTCGGCACCCAGCTGGGGTGTAACCTCCAGGCCCTGATGGGCGTACGCAGCCACAACGCGCCAAGCTCAATCGGCGCCTCGCCCTCCTGGGGGAGGATGGTATTGAGGCGGCTACAGTGATGTAGGTCAATCACTGGATCAAGCAACATGTACGGCCACTTGACAGCGCGGTTTGGGTCCACTATACCTGAAAATTCAGTGCGTATATTATAAAGACTACGAAATATGTAAAAAGACAATATGAAGCAACATTAGCATACTAATTACTAACCACAAATAGAAACCAAATTTATGAGACAAGTTACAACGCTACAATTACGCTCTACCTAACCTACTGAGCTAAATAAAGCTGAGATTTTTTCGATTAGGCTCTACCTACCCTAATTAGCTGCTCCGAATTTTTTTTGTAATATTTAAAACGTGTCATGCTATTTTCTTGGTTATAAATTAATTCCCGACATAAACAATATAATTACCGCACACAAATAGAGAGCTAAATAAAGTTGTGATTGATTTGATTAGGCTCTACTTACCCTAATTAGCTGTTACGTACTTTCCTTTTAATTTTAAAATGTGTTATGCTATTTTTCCACTTAAAAAATAATTTTTAGTATTAACAATATAATTACCGCGCACAAATAGAGAGCTAAATAAGACTGGTATTATTTACATTACCCTATACCTACTTCGTACATAGCTCAAAAGATGTACTACATAATTGGACTACATTTATCTAATCTACTAAATTCTATGTCGCTATTGTTTTTTGCTAATCGGCAATGTTTTAACGTAATGTACAAAGTTTGAAAAAAAAAATATACCTGCAAGATGGCCGATCGAATCTGATGCTCTGTCTATCTCTCATCCGTGATGAACTGGCAGAGCTTTGCTACCTTTCTTCTCTCCCTCTCCTCCTCTCTTTCTGTTTTTTTTTTCTGGAATTAGAATGAGTTTGATTGATTTTGGGGGGTTTTATAGTGGGATTCCTGTCGCCAGTCGAACTGGCGACAGGTGATTGTTCATTTCCTGTCGTCAATTCAATTATGTCGTCAGTTCAACCGGCGACAGGAACCCATTTTTGCTATTTTTTTAGGCCGACTATTTATGTTTGTAATTTTTTTAAAAAAATATTATTATTTAAAAAAATTCGGGGCATATCCATCCAACCTCTTTCCGGTGAGAATCATGACAGATACCAGGACAACATTAAAAAGAGTCGTGCTAGCACTGTATTTACTAGTGCTACACGACAGGACAATTACTAGTGCTGCACCTACACTACGGTAGAGCTACTTGGTTACTAGTCCCAAGTGGGAGTGGCCAACAACTCTTTTCAAATGATACTGATACGTAGTAGTACTAGCTAATAGTCCGTACTGACATAACGTATACTTTCTGAGAAATTAACAAGAATGGCGAGGGCTACGTTGCAATTACGAGCTATAGCCTGTAGCGAGTTTTTTTTGTTGTTGTCGTATTGTCACGTTTTGCGAACGAATTAGTGAAAATATCACTTAGCGTGATATTTACAGAAATAACGACTCCACCGTGTATTCACCGTACGGGACTTACCAACGAACGGCACATACTCGGTGCCGCACGGCCACCGTGCAGTGAAGGTGCTCCCGCACGGCCACCGTGCGGTATCCTCCACGTGGCAGCCCGGCCTCCCCTCCCGCACGGCCACCGCACGGTGGTTTCCACACGGTAGCTCGCCCTCCCCTCCCGCACAGCCTCCGTGCAGTGGTCTCCACATAGCAGCCCACCCTCCCCAAAAGAACTGGTTCGGTTTTCTGGAGAAAGAAAAAACAGTGCCTAATCCTCCAAATCCAGACCCTCCCCATCATCTGTCCTTCACCATCCATCTGTCCTTCGAACAATTCTCCGAATCCAGGACCCTTGTGAGGACCCCTGGGTTATTTCCGTAAGACCGAGTCCTTCCCAGTCTTATGGAAATAACTCTAGGCCTCAAGTAAATGAATTCCATCTTAACTCCACCCAAGTGAGGAGGTTTGACTTAAACTAGAGACCCGACGATCATGCGTATTGCTCCCTTGCAAGCACTACATGATAATCGGTTCTCCAAACAATCAAAGTTCACACTTAGTAAGTTAAAATGGAATTCATCAACTCCAAGTATGAGAACATGTTGGCTCCCAAGATCAGCGACCAACATGCTCATACTCTCATTCAACGTCAATCACATCCATACAACATTCATACATAGATAATTCAAAAGACATACATTAATAACAGTCAAGTCTACAACTATTACAAGTGCCCGACCGGCCAAATTCAAATGATAATATTAAGTAGCAGCGAAAGCAATGTAAATAAACCAAAAGTCCAGCAATGTGTGCCCTATAACCTATGGCAACCGACTGGGGGTGAAATAATAACAGTACTCGTCGGTGTCGCCTAAATCGGCACTGATGAGCTCATCGGGCTCGAAGGCGTCCTCACTAGAAAACCAGTAGACAAACTGGCTAAGTACAAATGTACTCGTAAGTCTTATACAAAGGAAAAATTAGTTATGCATATTGGGCAATCAAAGGATAGCATTAGTGGTTCTAGTTTTGCATAAAACGCAACATCTTACATTCCTAGACCATCTAGTTTTCAAAAGCCAGGTTGTAAATCGTTTCTTCAAGAAAGGATTTCACAAGACATATATAATTGTATAGATCAATCAATATCAAAGAGGCTGTCCCCTTTGATAAATTAAGATGCATGAACACCCCATTCATACCGCAACCAAGTTATAACAATGTCAACTTTTAATTTCAAGTTTAACGATGACGCATACCAAACCAAGTGTTGTCCATAACCATGGACACGGCTATTCGAATAGATTATCTCTACAGAGGTGTACTACTGTACCCACACGACTCGACTAGCCCATAAGCGTCCGCATGCCTCCGGAAAATGACACACTTCCTTAGGTATGCCTGCCGGCGAGAATCCAGATACGATCATTTTTAGCAAGAATCCCTATTGAGATAAGTCCCCCTTATGAGTTGTTCCCATACTTAGTACAAGCTACAGATAGCGCCTACTAAGCGGGCTCACAAGTTGTATTGGAATAATACCGATGCAATGTAAGTAACCGAAATTGGTGCTCCCATGCACGCTATAAAAAAAATTACAACAGCTCCTCCGAATAAATGATCAAACACAAATGTCCTCACACCACTATGTGACTTGACGCAATAAAACTCGTCTCTTACTTAACCGTACGGTACCCATATCCCGCGTGTGATAGCACGATCGGTACTTGGAATGAAAGCTCATGGCTCGGTCCTTAATGGTCCGGATAAGACAACTACAAACCCGAGTCTCGTGCATAACAACACCCACACTACAACCACTTGTCCAGACCCAAAACCATTTAACAACAGGTTTTTAAATCAATAACCAGATATAACATTCTGGACAAAATGAAAAATAATAATTGTTATGTGTCTCCCACAATTGACGAGCTAATCCCGTCAATTGATCTATTACGTTTTCTAGACCCGCAATGGCTAAGCATTCAACACATAACCTTCACATCATCACAAGCATCTATCTTAAGCATAATTATGAGGGAATTATCTACGACAACCAGCAAGTGTAGGACATAGCTAACTACTCACAACATAATGATATACCGAAAATAGCATGGAAGCAATATCATTGTATTTCAAACACCAGTGTATTAAAACTGGGATCAATATGATGCAAAAAGAAAGTTCAAATGATGCTTTCCTTGCTGGAAGCTCAGTTGCTCACTCTTGGTGGCGTAAGAGTCTACGTTGATCGCTTCGGGCTCTATAGAACAAAGATACCGATAAACATCGAGAAATACCACGAAAATCAACATGCTAAAAAATACATGATTTTTCTACCATATCTAGTTCATGATTTTAGATGAATTTAGGTGAAATAATTATTCCATTTGCATATAGTATGTGAGAGTTATAGTAGTTTGAATTCCAACTTCCAAAAAATGTAATTTATCACTGTTCATTCAATTTATTTATTTGGCCAAAAAATTTAGAGTAGTGGGGAGTTAAGGGATTACATAGGTAAATATAGAATAATATTATAAGGTCAAATTAATTTGGTTCATCTCATTTGGAGTTTTTATGAATTAGTTATGATTTTTCAAAGTTATCAACCTTTTTCTATTGTAAAAATAATAGATTTATGGATCATTTTCTATAACTATATTCTATGCTACACAGACATGTTTGAAACCTATTTTGAAATAAAGTTCATCAAAAATAAAAATTATCAGCACTGGTTTCATTCAATTTGGAGTTAAAATGAATTAGTTATGCATTTTTGAAGTAATTTAAATTTTCAGTGTAAAAATAAATGGATTTCGAATTTTCTAAAGCTTTTATTACTTTTCTCACCGGGCTTCACGATAGCCATAGTCACTGACCAGCGAGACCCAGTGTGATGAACCTCGGAGGTCCTGATTTGGCCCGATCTTTCGATGAGAAGATAAATTCGGTAGAAGTTGCTCAACTCTCACGATTTTGGCTACGAACTCGCAAGGCCCGAAGCCACGCAATCGCTGAACTGCTCGACAAGTCGTTATCAACCGTGCACGAATACCCGGATGACGTAATCACGAAGATCAATTCCTGCAAACACCGAAGAAGCACGCAAGAACATGGTAAAACGCAATCTGAATTGCAAATATTTTATTGAGTTCAAAAGGTGGGATTCCGCAAGAGGTCCTTTACGGTTGGTCTAGTCGGCACAAGCGAAGAATGAAAGTTTTCACTATGGAGAAACTAATCAAATGAAAATCCCAGGAAACTAGAGGGTGTGTCCTCCTTAAATAAGGGATGAGGAGCCACAAATCTAAAAGAAATAGTGGGGTGGGACTAAATTCATGAATTACTGTTCACATAAACAGTAACCACACCCCCAGGTGGGCCGGCGGCATATAGGCCAATTCCGGTACGATTACAAGGCCCAAATCGGTGATATAGCATCTTTTTTGATGATTTCAAAGTCTACAGAAGGAATTTGGATGTGAAGCTAGATCCTTTGGAAATATCTCGTCGTTAGCTTTCCAACAAGCCCAAGAACATCCGAATCGGACTCCGTTTGCAAAAGTTATGTTTATTTTAAGTGGTATCTTGTCGGTGATTCGGAGACCGAATTGGATTCGAGCAGGTCCATTTCGAATCGCTTGCTTGTCTTGGACCAAAAGTGATATGGTGCTGCACATATATATATTTCATCATTAGGTAGCATCATATAGTTCATATAATATACAGACACTCCTAAAAACAAGCTCACCTGATAATTTAAGTGAAGCGTACGAGCTCTTGTACTTGGAACAACAAGCATAGCAAATATGGTTGTATCCATAGGGGTCATGTCCTCATCATCCTCCCTTTCTTGAAAACAAAGCCGTCCTCGGTTTTTGATAAGCTGAAAATAGGGTAACAAAGAAGTCAAGGTGTATGCATGGTATATGTATATGTCATCTGTTTTAACGGTTTTTCGTTGTTGCACAATTAATGTTAGAAGACAACAGTGATCATAAAAGATCATTGTATTATTAACCCAAGAGTAATCATATATGCGAATGATCAAAACAAAATTTCTCACATAACAATTATTGAAACTAGTTTTGGAAATGTAAGTGAAGCATTTATTCAATTTAAATATCTGAAGTTGTAAACTTGCAGTGGTAGCACATATGAGCAAATCTCCAACCTTTGCAATCAAACAAAGTTCATCCATATAATCAAATTTTAATTGAGCGTTAGCAACTTCATCTAGTAAGGGTGAAACGATTTAAAAGTTCTTCCATACTTCAACATCATGATTCAGATTGTCAATACTAGATGGTACAATAAGAGATGAACATATAGGCATTGGACGATCACTAAAGTTTATTTTTCTCTCATAATGAACAACATTCGATACACAAGAATTGTTGTTCAAAACAGTAAGCTTCAATTCATCTATGTCATCACAAGTTATGCATATTCGATACACATGAAATTGATTGTCTACACCATAATCTCCAATCAAATTAAACTTATATCCAGGGGAGTACGCACTAGACAAAGATTTCAAACATGCGATTTCAGAAACTTTCTCCATAGCATGTGACAATTTCATCGGTAGCTCCAACATAATGTAACATAAAGAATCAGTAGGAGAAATTCTAGTCAAAACTTCTTTATGTCTAACCAATTCCACATGATCATTATATGTGATTGTCTCATCATATGAATCGCTCAAAACAGCAGGCAATTCAATTATGTTATCATATGGTATACTCAAGTCAACACGTAAATCAACAAGTTTATCACATGGTGCACTAAAATCAATGCAGTCTGAATTCTCTTCGTGAAACATGTGCATATCAGAATTGTTTTCCACTGATTTTTTTTTCTCTAAAATGGCATGAACAGTGTACAATTATAGTTCTTCACAAGCATACCCACCTTGAGTGATGATAGCACCATGATCTTTACCTTTGTGGCTCTCCTCAGATGATGTAGGTGCATCCATCTCCTCATCTTCCTTCTCAACCAATGGAGTCGATGGTTCAATCAGCTCATTCTCCTCTTCAACATGGTTCTCAACTTCCTGCATGTTGTTAGTCACAGAAAAAGATACAAACACAAATTTGTTCTCATGTTTCCTAACATCAAGCATTCTCAATTTCTCCTTAATCTGACTTTCAACCTTGCAGGCAAGTATAAACAAATGTGAGAGATAATTATATTCTTTGTGAACAAGAAGGTCCTTAATTTCTTGATTAAGCCCACTTAAGAATCTATTCTCTGCAGCTTCAGCATGTTCCTCTAAGTTACAACGCAACAAACGATTTTTCAATTCATGATAGTATGCCCTTACAGTTCTCCTACGTTGTTTTAAGCGTTGCAATTTAGTTAGCAAATAATCAGCATGATATTTAGGAACAAATTCATCTCTCAAAAGTTTCTTTAATGCATGCCAAGTTTGAGGCACTATTCGATGTCTACGTAAATACTTCCACCAAAGCGTTGCATCCTCAACAAAAACACTAGTGGCAGCTCTAATCTTTTTCCTATCAGACCATTCATAATATTCAAACTCTTTATCTAAAGCAATCTCTCGGTCAACGTAGGCATCAGGATCAAATTTACCAGTAAAGGATGGCAAAGTGATTTTAGTTTTACTGGACGTACTATCACGATCATATACCTCTCGTGGTGAAGAAGTTTGTCTCAAATGTGCATCTTCCTCGCGAACTTTCTTGCGCTCCCATTCAATGGCTCGAAGAAGACGTGGATCTAACTCGTAATCATCCCGCGAACCTGCCATGGTTAGTAGAAAATAAGAAAACAAATTACAAGTATATGCTCCTATCAACTACTAGGTTCTGGCATTTCAACAGTTGCTCTCTCACAACGCCTTACCAAGTTCTTACTAGTTCTTACCAATGCAGCAAGAAAATGGTACAACTGGTGGCTGGTTCGTGATACTCTCACTTGCGATTAGCTCAACGATTGCAATGAACGGAACCTGCTGAGTTAGTAGGAAGTGGAGCTTGGAAGGCTTCAATATGGTAGTAAGGATAAGCAATAATCAAATCAGTTAATGCAGGTTGAAAAATTATTCAAAGTATTAGTCAATTTTGCTGATCCTAGTCTAATCAAAGTTAGTTAATCAAAGCGCCACTAAGAGATGTGTATGTACGCACACGCAAAGATAAAAGTGACTTGATGTAAGCAATGAAAAATCTCACAGCAAGTGCTAGGAGAGACGCTAAACAACTACTCAAACTTCTTTGTAGGGCACAAGATTGTTCACACGATGTAGAGCACAAAACCAGAATAACGTGCAATGTAAACAACCCTCTAGTTGAAACAGTAAATAAAAGTAGTCTCAAAAGATGAAAGATCAAAGTTTTATATGGCTTATATATACTCGTTTGAAAGGATTCGACAAGATTTACAACTTTGCAGTTGAGGTAAACCCCAAATTCCAAAGGGAAGGCTGAAAGAAACGGAAAAAACAGAAACTGAAAACTTGCGACGCGAATTCAGGGCTGAAGATGGCCGATTTTGACGGCTCCAAAGGGAGAAAAGTGCCTTAAGTGGAAAGAATGCGCCGCGTCGTTATCTTTCCAACGAGTACAAGAACGTCCAAAACGAACACCGTATGCAAAAATTATGCCCGTTTTACTGAAGGTGTCTCGGAAACGGAATCGTACGCGAACTCGAAACCGACTCAGGTTCAATCTTGAAACTGCTATATCTTTTGATTCCGTGAGCCAAACTTGCTGAAATGTTTTGTCCAAGCTTATGGATATATGTAGAAGGACTCCACCAATTTTTACTAGTTTTTAGCGTAAGATTATTTTTCTTCCTTTTTTTCTACCACGTCTTTTGTTTTGTGTGGCGGACTCTTTCTCCTTCTATTATTTGCCGGCCTTAGGGTTTTCCACAAGTCGCGAATACAGCAAAGTGTTCTCTATTTTTTTGGTGCAGATTAGAGGAGTTCTAACCCATGAATTTTCTGTTTTAGATGCAAAAACTAAGAACCCTAAAGAACGATTAAGCGACGCAAAGGAAAAATACGAGAAGCAATCTAGACAACGACCAACTAGACAATAACTAGAACTAAAGATCAGCAACTAGACATGACAATGCAACTAAAGATTCAACAAGCAAACTGAAAATAAAAAATTGCAAAGGCTCAAAGGGCTCGGTATGAATGATAGATGCGATTTTTTTCTTTTGGCAATTTTCTTCACTCTAGGTATGAAAAATAAATCTACTACTAGAAAACTGAAAACTCTCACCGATGAACTGTAGCTCTGATACCACTTGATGAACCTCGGAGGTCCTGATTTGGCTCGATCTTTCGATGAGAAGATAAATTCGGTAGAAGTCGCTCAACTCTCACGATCCTAGCTACGAACTCGCAAGGGCCGAAGCCACGCAATCGCTGAACTGCTCGACAAGTCGTTATCAACCGTGCACGAATACCCAGATGACCTGATCACGAAGATCAATTCCTGCATACACCGAAGAATCACGCAAGAACATGGTAAAACACAATCTGAATTACAAATATTTTATTGAGTTCAAAAGGTGGGATTCGCAAAGAGGTCCTTTACGGTTGGTCTAGTAGACACAAGCGAAGAACGAAAGTTTTCACAATGGAGAAACTAATCAAACGAAAATCCCAGGAAACTAGAGGAGGTGCGTCCTCCTTAAATAGGGGGTGAGGAGCCACAAATCTAAAATAAATAGCGAGATGGGACTGAAGTTAGGAATTACTGTTCACATGAACAGTAACCACACCTCCGGGTGGGCCGGCGGCATATCGGCCAATTCCGGTACGATTACAAGGCCCAAATCGGTGATATAGCACCTTTTTTTACGATTCCAAAGTCTACAGAAGAAATTTGGAGGTGAGGCTAGATCCGTTGGAAAGATCTCGTCGTTAGCTTTCCAACAAGCCCAAGAACATCCGAATCAGACTCCGTTTGTAAAAATTATGTCTGTTTTAAGTGGATGCTGCCAGCCTGATTCCGGAGGCCGAGCTGGATTCCAAAACGGGTCCAGCTCGAACTGCTTGCTTGTCTTGGATCAAAAGTGATATGGTGTTGCGCATATATATATTTCATCATTAGGTAGCATCATATAGTTCATATAATATACAGACACTCCTAAAAACAAGTTCACCTGATAATTTAAGTGAAGCGTACGAGCTCTTGTACTTGGAACAACAAGCATAGCAAATATGGTTGCATCCATAGGGGTCATGTCCTCATCACAGTGCATAGTGTCATTTTCCATTTAACTTTGGATTTTTAATTTCTGACTAACAAGTGGCGCGTACTCGTTAGTGACTCGGTGCACACAATAGCGCATGGACCGAAGGTCATCACGCGCGGTTCACCGGCCCACGGCACAGCGCACAGGGCGTTTAAGTGGCTAGGCCCACCCGTCAACCACTGCTATATTTAACTTAACCTTCTCGTTTTCTGTGCGCGGGACCCACGTGTAAGTTATTCATCCTTTCCCTTAAGACATCAATTAATGCTTAACTCAATCATTAGCGGTTAATGACATTGATTAGCCCTAATGGCGTTGCTACAGTCGTGCCGGATGGCCCGACAATAGAGCGCTGGCTTTGCCAGAGTGTCCCGCCGGCGTTTCCGGCCACGGCGACGCGAACCAAGACCGGGGATAGATGCGCAATAGCAATGCACATCTATGGGTGGTGGTGGCGACGCCTGAGGTGACCCGTACCGATGGCTCGTCGGAGAGGAGTGGAGGGGGATACACAGCAAACATGCATTTGTGAAGTAAAGCTCTGCAGCGTCCAATCCAGTGGGTTCCCAAGCATTAGGGAGGTCCAGCGAGGCTACCTGAAGGTCGGGGAGAGGAAGTGATGGTCGGAGCTAGCTCGGCGTCGACAATGGCCACGGCGGCTGTGCGGTTCATTGTGGAGGGAATATCCTGGGAAGAACTAGAGCGAGTGAATGCTCGGGATAACCCAAGGACCATTAGAGAATGCTAGATGAGCAAGGAATCAGATAATGGCTTACCGGAGTAAGGTGGGAGACGAAGGGGCTGTTCTTCGGCCGAAAGCGCGATTCCTTCGATTCCACAAAAATTTGCCATGCATTGTTGGAATTGACTTAGGGATTTTGTTACACTAAGATTGAGGACGAAACTTACCAGAGACAAGGATTGGCACGAAGGCATCCTCGGTGCAAGCTCTGGACGCGAACCAGAGTCGGGGAAGACACGACGATGGTTCGGAAGCTAAAAGCAAAACCAAGGCCCGCGCTTAGCAAAAATGGAAACGACATCGAAGGAGGAGGTTAAGGGAACCGGAGGTGAGGATCGTACCGTAGAGCTGAGCTCACACGAGCTTCCCTCTCCTCGGCCGAAAAGAGGAGAAGTGCGGGAAAAGGGGGAGGACGGGGTATTATCCCCGAGAGATGGCGACAATGTAGGCGGCGTGAAGTGGCGAAGGCTCCGGAGTGGTCGGGAGGGGCGGTGCGGTCACGGCGTCAAGTCGCGCGAGCAGAGCTCGGCGGCCGCATGGCGACGGGCTTCTACGCGCGTGCCAGCAAGATGGGGAAGACGGATCCGATAGGCGGGCCCCAGCTGACAAAGACACAACGTGGCGTGAGTCGGAGAATGGCTCGGCGTAGTGCAGTTAAGTGGTTGGGTTCGGCTAGGTCGAGGTGGTTTGTTCAATCGTGATTGGACGGTGGATCTCACGCGCCCGATCGCTCGGCCTGAACGCTTGGTTCGTTCGTCTAAGACCGCACGATTTTGATCGGACAGTCAAGCGTTAAGATGGTTCGGCTGAGTCGGTTCGCTGGTAGGCTCGAGTACAAGGAATAGTGAGAGCCAATCCAACACAGCTATTTTGACTGATGTGATTTTTATTTGAATCTAGTTTGATCGTGCTTCAAAATATAGCAAAAAAATCATAAAAATATGAATTAATTCAGAGAAGTTCCTAGGGTTACCTAGTACGTACATAAAATATGAAACCCCATTGTTCATGTTTTATTTGGTATAATTTAAATTCAAACTAATATAGGTTATTGATTATGTTTGAATTTTCTGTGGTTTGAATTTGTTTCCAACAATTTGGCCAAAATTATATTAATTCATGATAATTAATATAGTATTTGAATAAATTATTTTCAAAAGATGTTCATATGTTTTTATTACTGATTTATTTTGGGAGTTCAATTTGGAGTGTATGTTTAACAATTGTTTGAGATTTTTCAAGTGCAATACTTTATGCAGATGTTCCAAAACATGATGCATACTGATGATATGCATAATAATTCTATTTAATAATTTGAGGATGTGACAACCCTCCCCTTTATTTGTCCTTCAGTAGTCACCATCGCTTTATTCACCGTCCCATCATTGTCTGGCGCATACGTGCAAGCTTCAATTGTCTCGCGCGGGGGGAAGGATTCCCTCCCGCAGCGGCTAGAAAGAGAGAGCGTGCGCGGTTTTGTTTCGCCGTCGCTCTCTCTCTCTCTCTCTCTCTCTCTCTCTCTCTCTCTCTCGCTCTCCGTGGAATTCATTTTCAGATATGTTTTAGTGTTATTAATCGCCACTAGTAGAAGCCATATTAGCAGGTAATTTTTTCCTCGTTTGTAAATTCTTTATTAACTACGTTGTTAGTAAATAAGTCATAGTAAATATTTAACCAGCAATCCAAAAAAGAAATCCATGCATGCGACATCAAGACATGAATATAGTGATCTTTCTTGTGTCCATTAAAATATTTGGATAGTAGTAATCAATGCAATTGCCTCATGCATGCAACTGCGATGCGCTACTAACTGTTAAGAAAATGCCATGTGATGCATGCACTGTTCACCATGCAAGCAAGTAGTTGCTAGTTATTCATGTATGCATGCACCATGCAATCAACACACATATATACATTTAATATTTATTTAGCAAAGGAAAAGAACAGGAAGTAACTTGTAAAATTATTGCGGTGTCGTTAATTAGTTATGAAATAATTAGTTGTAATTAATTGGTTTTAAAAAATTAAGTTACAGTGTTGTTATCTATAGAAATTGTGATGGTGCAGTAAATTATTGTAGCACGATGATTATTTGATCAACCTATGACTACGTGAAGTTCATAATTACTGCAAATATAAAAATATGAAAGTTGATGTTTTTGTTCAATAAAGATGTTACATGTATTCATTAAATATATCATCCATTGTATGTGTATGACCATGTAGGATTCTTTGGAACAATATATGCGTGCTTTTTAAATTGTCAGTATGTAACATAGGTTCATTTGCGGTAATCAGTTAGCCCTAATTAATTTAGTCATGTTAAATAGACATATTTAATTTTGTACCACTAAATTAGTGTACATCAATTTGTAGTGTTCATTTTGTCGTAATTTATAATTTGCATTATTCTATCGTCGTTATCAATCTTCTCACTAATATTTCGTATATTCCATATGTTGCAATCCATGTCTCTACCGGAGCTTCTAGAACCATTCTACGATGAGAACCATCGGTGCAAGCTGTGGATCGCTGGTGACGCAGATGGCCCTCCTCCCCTGCTGCTTAGGTCGGGAAGGGAATGCTGGGAGCTGGACGCTCACTATGTCCCAATACTCTGGGACACTGGCTTGTTTCCCCTTGCGAGACTGCTCTCTGACGGACGCCGGTTCACCCTAGACGCCAGTCTGCTGTTGGCACTTGTCAACAGGTGGAGTCCCCGAGACGCACATCTTCCACTTTTAGTGGGGTGAGATGACAGTCACTCTACAAGACGTCTTGTTCTTGACCGGTCTCTCGATCCGGGGTGAGGCACTTGTTCCAGGTCGTCTGCCGGCGAACTGGAAGGCCAAGTTAAAGCACGTGCACGTGGCGCCCCCAAACTTGGCTGAGTCATTTTAGTCAATGCCCGCAATATGCACTTGACGAGGTCGTTCGGACGCACCTCGTTGCTTACCGTCTTCAGCTCTTTGGATGGGTTCTTTTTCCATCCACACAGAGCGATAGGTGCTACCCCAGCTTCGTCCGCATCGCCGAGTCTTTGGTTGACGCGGAGGACGGGTCGATGCCTCAGTATAGCTAGGTATCAGCCGTCCTTTGCGCTACATACCGAGGGTTGTGAGACACCTCATGGTGCGGCACCAGTGCTATCCCGAACTTGACCGTCTGCTACGTGCTTCTACAGTTGTGGAGTTGGGAGCACTTCCCTATTGGGCGACCGACCTTCAAGAGAGTAGTGCACCCGTACCCCAAGTCGGACGACCCGATAGACGGGCACACTATGGGCTTCCGGTGGACTACTGCCCGTCAATGGTGGGCCAAGAACAGACCGATGAGGTGTTAATGAGTTCGATTAATTGCACGACAACGACATCATCTGGGCTCCCTGGACTCTAGATTTCGTGTTGACGGTAGCGCCACACGGGCTGGCCGTGTAATGCACCCATGATGTCCGGTTATGGGCGACGACCTGCCAACTGATGTTCGCACATATGGTGGAGCCTTACGCGCCGCAGCGCGTAATGCGACAGTTTGCTTTGTATCAGGTCGTGCCCCCTCCGAACGGCCGAGTCCTACAGTGAGTCGTACACCTGTGAGTCGAACTTCATCCGAGTAATGTTTACACTTCTTATGTTTTCTTTTCTAACATCAATCTTTCTGGAAATGCAGGCAATCGAGGATAGGTCGGCATGCTGAGAACTGGTAAGCAATCCAACACGAGTGGATTATGGTATGGACGGAGATGGTGCACTTGGAGGTCTTGCAGGAGCAGCGTCCGTATGACATTCGAACGTACAGTGAGTACCTGCAGTGGTACGTACCACGGTTGCACGACAAACTCACCCTTTCTCCACCGGAGCACCCAGAGTAGGCGACGCTCAAGGAGAGCCTCCGCCACTCATTCGATCGTCAGAGCGCTTCGCGGAGTGACTACACCGTAAGACACTTACAACCTCTGGTCGTTTCGTTGATGATATTTGTACTCTTTCGTTACTGAACATGTTTTCTATGTCACTTCAGTTGGAGCAGGTGCAGCGCATCGGAGACCGCCATCCGCAGCCCACGCACAACACCGGGGCTGCTGAAAACTTTGAAGTACATCTTCGTGGAGTCGAAGAACATAATAAAGAACTTGAGCTACGGTCGTTCGACGGATGACGTCCTGTGCATCGGACACCAAGTGGTGGGGCCGTGCTCACCCGCTAGGTCATCACGACCCAGCGAGACCGATCGGTGTCGTAGTGCCCTCTGTCGGTCATCCGCGGGCCAGATCGGCGAAGAGGTAAGTTATGCACAAATCTATGTTTTGTTTTTTTGTTATGCCTTATGTTCTGCAAATGTCATGTTGGTCTCCCGCCGCAGGTCCGTCGGGATGCATCACTTCTATCGTTCGCGTTCGGTACACATACTAGCGCTCCCCTCGGTCATCTGCACTGCACATCTGGAAGGTACGAGATTCTTAGTTTACGTGCAGAGTATTTATTTTGACTAGCATCGTTCTTTCTTGCAGCATTCATTTGACCGTGGGGGTGATGGCTAATTCACGTCCACTGATGATGAGGATACGAGCCTCCCAGCTCCTGCCAAGGAGTAGTCAACGGCACCACAGTTTGGACCATAACAGCCAAGGTTTGGAGCGTACGCAGGGCAGAGCTCCTCCGAGTTCGCTGGCACACTGTATGTTCAAGGCTAGAGCTCCTCCAGGTTCACTGGCACACCGTACATCCAAGGCTAGAGCCCCTCCGCACGACGAAGTTGCAGATGCCGTACCTTGCGAGCGCACTGAGTGCTATTTTCACTAATACGTTAGTCAAACATGCCAATTCATTTTTAAAAATATTTTAAAATATAACATCTCCCTAACTTTATTTTTAATTATGATCCCTTTGATCACGTTATGACCCATAGTGTGATCAAACTATGTTGTCAAGTCACCGATCACGGCGTGGTCAAACCAGCCATAATAACCCTTCAAACCAACACGCGTCTGTTTTTTGGATAAGTCTTGTCATACCAAGATGAGTAGCGTGACATCACTTGTTTACCACGCCGAAGTCTATGACATAACACGTTTTTACCACGTCACGCATTGCAGCGTTACCGAAAGAGTTGAAATTAAAAATAAAATTACAGAAAAGTTATCTTTAAAATATTTCCTAGGCACTGAAGGCTTGACAAGTTTCCCTGCGAAACGGTCGAGGTCAACCGTCTACACTAGCACACTGTTTCCACAGAAAACATGGAACGCTATGCATTTCGCGAAACGGTGCCAACTGTATGTATTGTGAGTAGTACTGCAGAATTAAGCATGTGGAGTGGAGGGGGAATTTTTGGCGGATACGACCGATTTTGATACCGTATTTGCAGTTTTAACCAGCGCGAAGTGGATTTTGCAGAATTAGCCGAGTTGGCGCCGCCGGCGTCGCCAATGGGCGGGCCGACACAGGTCAGCGCAGCGCAGCAAGGCGCGGCCGCCACGCGTGGCATCGGCGCTGCGGCAACTGGCTGCCAATATGGCAAGCGCGCCAGTGTTAACGCGCCTGCGCTCTGGCTGCTACGCCATGCGCCCGTAGCGCCGCTGCGCCCGCGCCACTATTGGCTCAGAAGCCAGCTCGCGAGGCTGCGCCACGCCTGTTGTGTGTGCGCAGTTCGCTCGCGCTGCCATGTGAACCCGCAGCAGACCGCGTATGCGCCGCGCCCACAGCCCTGCCAGCGCATACATGCGGCGCTAGCGCTTACGCTGCGCCACGCCGCCTGCGCTGCTACACACGAGATGCGCGCGCCAAAGACTGCCTCACATGGCGCGGCGCGCCATGCATCACACGCGCGACCGCCTACGTGGCCCAAGACTCGCTCGGGCCGACGCAAGTGGGCATATGTGCCAAGGCCACAGATATATTGAGAGCGATCACATGATTTCATTTCGCAATGTTTCTTTCGCTAAGTTCATATTCACCACTCTCGCTCGCTCCTCTGCTCATTCTTTTCTTTTCATTCGCTTGTCTCTCGATTATATTTCAACGTTATTAACCGTCGCCGCTTCGCGCAGTAAGTTTATCGTAATTTTTAATTTAGCTACATTCTTCTATGTTTAATTAGCCACATTATCGGTAATGTTCGCTATGTATGTTTTGCTAGTCATGTCTCTACCGGAGCTACTAGAACAATTCTACGATGAGACCACCGTGCAAGTGTGGCTCACCGTGGCGTGGATGGCCCTCCGCCCTCGGCGCCGGCGGGGAGGGACCGGTGGGCGCTAGACGATCGTTACGCCCGTTCCTCGGGAGACGGGCTTGTTGCCCTTTGCGAGGATGGTGTCCTTCCAACGGGGTTCACCCTAGACGCCACCGTTGTCCGCACTTGTGGACCGTGGAGGCCGAGACGCACACCTTCCATTTTCGGTGGGGTGAGATGACGATCACCCTAGAGGATGTCTCGTTCTTGACCGGTCTCCGATCCGGTGTGCCGCTTGTTCCGCCCTCCGAGAGCGGATCGAAGGTCGATCGAGCGGCGGTTTGGCCAACCTCTGCCGGAGGGTGCACGTGGCGCCCTCGGGCTTGGCCGAGGCGCCAAATGAATGCCCGCAGTGGTGCACTGAGGCGCCGTTAGGACGCATCTCGCTGCTTACCTTCTCCACTCTTTGGTTGGGTCCTGTTTCCAACCACAAAGGGCGATTTTTGAACCCGACTTCATCCGCGTCGCCGAGTCTTTGGTCGACGCGAAATGAGCCGATGCCGCTCTACATACCGGGATCACCGCCCTTGCGCTACATACCGAGGGTTGTGTGGCGCCACGCGCGGCGGCGGCTCTGTAGCAACCTAGTCGTGTGCTACGTGCTCCTGCACTTGTGGAGTTGGGAGCACTTCCTGGCGGCCGACCATTGAGACACCGCGCACCTGCTCCCTCTCCCGGATGACGACATACCACATGACCTCGTGAACGCGCCCACCATGGGCTTACGGATGGTCGGCCGTCGTCTGGGCCAACGTAAGACCGGCGAGGTGCTACTCGTTGTACCACAACGAGTTCGAGTTATTGCACGAGCGACATCATCCGTGTCCATGGCATGCTGATTTTCTCCTCGCGGTTGCGCGCGCACGGCCGTCGCTTCATGCCTCGTGGATCGCTTTTTGTGGACGACGACCGCCACCGGTGTTCTCACATATGGTGGAGCCTTACGCGCCGCAGCCACAGAATGCGACAGCTTTGTTTGTACCACTCGTGCCCCCGAACAGCAGCCCTCGAGCGAGTGTACACTGTGAGTCAAATTTCATCCAAGTAATTTTTGCGATCCTTACGCCTTCTTTTGTAACATTAATCTTTCCAAAATGCAGCAATCAAGGTCGGGTGGGCATATTTTGGGTCGGCAAATGCACCAGCACCCATGTGGATTGAGACATGGATTCACTGTGGTGCACGTGGATGTATGGCATGAGCCGCGCCCATATGACCATCGATCGTCAGCTGCGTACATGGAGTGGTACATGCCACGAACGCGCGCAAGACTCACCATTCCTCCTCCGGGCGCCCGAGGAGGTGACATTTCGACGCACCAAGAGAGCCTCCGCCGCACGCATCGACCGTCCACAATAGCTTCAAGACATGACGACACCGCATTTACACTTACAACCTCGGTTCGCGAGCTTTGTTGACGATATTCGTATTTTTGTTAATGAACCTGCTACATATGTCACTACAGATTGAGCGGGCGTGCGCGTCCCCGAACGCAATGGACGAGGCCCAACTCGAGCCGAGATAGAACCCCGGCATATATAAAAGTTTTGAAGCACATCTCGGCGGAGATGAAGAAGATAGTAAAGAACTTGACTGTGGTCGCTCGAGGGACGACGCTTGCGCATGACGGCACGAAGTGGGGCCGTGCTCACCCGCTTAGGTCACCACGACCTAGCGAGTCCGGCAGCGTCGTAGCGTTCCTCGTCGGTCATCTGCGGCCGTGTCGCCGCGAGGTAAGTCGCTATGTACAAATTTACATCAAGTTTTGTAATTATGCCTTACGCTCCGCTAACATCATGCCGTTCTCTCGCCGTAGGTCCGTCGGGATGAATCACTTCGTCGTCCGGACCGGTACCGCCTGCCGCCTCTCGGTTATCTCGCACCGCACATCCGGAGGTACGAGGTTCTTAGTTTACATCCAGTGTTCATTTGTACTAACATCGCCTCGTCTTGCGACCTTCACCTCGGGGTGACGGCGATTCACATCGACCGATGACGACGATCACGGGCCTCCCAACTCCTACCGGGGAGCAAGACACGACGCCTTGCAAGGACAATGGCGGCCAGTGGTTTTAGCGTCGCAGGCGAGCTCCTCCGGGTTATTGCCGCCCCGTCGCTCAAGAGCGATGTCCTCCGGTTCGGTGCCCCACGGTATACTCCAGCGAGTTCATCCGCAAGAATCGAGTTGCGAGCACTCGTAGTGGCCCCCCAGTGGTTTTCGACAATGGCAAATGCAACCGGAGAAGTTGGTCATTCGCGATCGGCGCCACCGCGGTGAGGATGGTGCCCTTGTACTTCCCAAAGAGAAAAGTGTCATCCATCGTTAGCACGGACGGCGAACTTGAAGCCCCGATGGCTCGAAAGAAAGCCCGTAACACCCTATCCAAGATGAAGTGGTTGGGCCCTTTTCAAAGATCTTCACACCCGGCTTGTTTATGTATGCGTCGGGTTTGATCCGCAATCGTGAAGCAATCTCGGCACAAGGTTGTACGCCTCTTCGTATGTCCCGTACATAGTCTCGATGACTTTCGCTTGGCTCGTCGAACCTTGTCAGTAGCTAATCGGATAGCCAACTTTGATTGACGACTTCCGACATCATCACTTGGGGGAGATGACACGTCGCCTCAACTAGGTGCGTGACGAGGTTTGCAACATATGCGGAAGTCACGCCCGATCTTTGCCGCAGGGCTCACCGAGCTCGCAGTGTGGTCGATCGGCTCCTTGACCGTAAAGACCGAGCCAAAGATCTTTGCTCGGAGAGCGCCGACCTTGCCAGGCGACCTTCTACTATGCACTTCATGCGTACTTCTGGTTGGACCGGTGCACTCGGTACACTACGGTGATGGACAAAGCGCACGTGCTATAGCTTGTTGCACGGCCACCTTGTTCGGGAAGCGCTGCCCAACTAAGAGGGTGTCGGCTTCAAACCCCCACTGGGAGCCTTCTTCTTGCGGTAGTACGAGCGAACGCACCGCGATATCATCAAGTCTCGATGCCACGTAAGGACCACCGGCCGTGTGCGTCCTCGCTTGCACCATCCGAGCTTGGGTCGGTGTCCTCGTCGGACTCCAACCCGAGAGTCTCGTCCCAGATACTGTGGCGGTCGATGCGGGCGACCACCATGTTTCCGCCTCATTTGGCTCAAAATTAGGCACGGACTTCTTCCGAGGCAACACATTCCGTCTTTGCCATCTTCAGCTCTCGCCGCGCTTGCCGCTTATACGTGCCTCGGCATCATCAGGGTTTCCAGACGCCCTATGTACGAAATTGACGTACACCATAGGCTTCCCGTGAATGGCCGCCTCGGGCTGGGAGACAATCTCCATGTACTGCCTCCATGCTATGCTTCCATCCACCTTTACGAGCTCCCACACATAATTGGTGCAGGTGATCGCCTCAATCATAACTTTCTTCGTCCTTGGCTCCGTGAGGAACTCCCTCCGGATGCACCCTGACTCGTGAATATTCATCGCGTGGAGCCCTCCGCCGGACCACCTTGTACCGGCATCTCGACAGTCCAACCCATCGTGTCCGGCTCCGCAAGCCCATCGCCGTAAAATACAATCAAGTCTTGCATGTTCGAAAATACCTAAACCCACAACAACCACTAAATAATTACGACTAATTAATTAGCACTAAACTAATTCATTACTACTGAACTAACTAATTACGACTAATTAACTATCTCTAAACTAACTAATTACGGTTGATTAATTACCACTACAAAATACCAGTACTTTATTTCCACTTACTTGATATCTTTGAACGATGAGTACTAAACTAATTACGACTAATTAATTAGCACTAAACTAATTTATTACTAGTGAACTAACTAATTACGACTAATTAGCTATCTATAAACTAACTAATTACGGTTCATTAATTACCACTAAAAATACCATTATTTTATTTCCACTTACTCATATCTTCAGAACGATGACTACTAAACTAATTACGACTAATTAATTAGCACTAAACTAATTCATTACTACTCGACTAACTAATTACTACTAATTAATTACCCTAAACTATCTAATTACGACTAGCTAACAAAGACTAACTAATTACGACTACGACAATAACGGCAAAAGCATAACACAAATTACCCGCCTTCCGAGGAAGTAATAAACCACCCTTCTGAGGAAGTAATAAATCACCCTTCGGAGGAAGAGTGACGCGAAGCGAAAAACAATTACCTCCCAATAAAATTAATTATGTTACGTTCTCGAGTTCTCGTGACGAGCGCAAGAACGAAATCAAACGCAATTGATATGACCAAGAGCGAGTGCCGAGTCCGATATTTATAGCGAGCGGAGGAGGAGTCGCGCTTGGCGCCGAATTCGTAAGCATTGACGCCGAATTCTGGATGGGCGACAGATGTGCGGAGGAGGAGGATGGGCGGTGGAAATAGGGCCACCCTAACATTTTTAATTCGTCCTCGCCACGTCACGCGCAGGGCGGCGGCGGGCGCGGCGCCGCCACGCGCGCCAACAGTGGCGGAAGCGGCGCGAGCAGCGCCAACGTGCTCACAGCGGCCGCGCGGCGCGGCGCTGGCGCCATGGCCGGCGGCGCCGGCCTGCGCAGCGCCACGCCGCGCGCGCGCGCTGCAGCGCGGCGGCCGTAGCGCGCCCGCTGCGCCCGCGGCCTGACGTCGGCCCCGCCGTTTGGCCGCAAGCGCCGGCGTCGCGCAACTCGGCTAATTTTGCAAAATCCACTTCGCGCTGGTTAAAACTGCAAATACGATATCAAAATCGGCCGTATCGGCCAAAAATTCGTGGAGGGGCGGGCGCGTCCACCTCTCCCGTCCTCTCCGGCAGCTTTCATTGCTCCGTACGTCATTATTATCACTCAGTGACTGATGTGTTCATAACTTGGCATCCAATGGCATATGAATCTCACTCTTCAATGACGACAAATGGCATTTACTGGAGGTTGGCAGATGGATCATTCAATGACGTGGAAGATGGCAGATGGATCATTCCATGCGTCATTGAATGATGGCAGATGGATCATTCCATGCGTCATTCAATATTAGTTGTCGAATTTATCCGTCAAGTCGAAATATTATTAAAATGTTTGAATTTTTTTTACTACATTGTTGTTATAGACTTTCGGCTCGTATGCATCAAGTGTTAAAAAAGAAATATTAACATTTTTTAAATCGAATAATATTTTAACATGGTAAAATACTTCAAATAGTAAAATAAATATAGTTTTTTCTTCACCATCTAGGCATATACTTATCCGATGATAACCAATATATATATATATATATATATATATATATATATATATATATATATATATATAAACTTAATATTTCACAACCAGCAGTAGAATCAACCAGCTGATTAATACTAGGAAAGGAAAAATCGTCATTCGGACGACCTTTATTAAAACCAGTAAAATCTACACACATACTTCATTTACCATTAGACTTTCTAATATTTGCATGGTTAGCTAATCACTTTGGAGGACCGACTTCTCTTATAAAATATGTTTTAAGTAGTTTATCTTCCAATTCAGATCTGATGGTAGCACAAATATATATATATGCTATTTTAGGTATCGACACGGTAAGGTGCTACGTATTGTGGTCGCTGATTTTCTACGATGTTCCAGTTTTTTTTTACTGCGTAAGGAGAAAAAGTGACAACTAGTACATTGGTGTTTTTCAGTTGTCGCTTTGGTTGCGCTGCAATTTAGATTTAGATTGAGCTCCTATGTTTCGCTTTCGTCGAGTCATCACCGGCAGGAAAGATTGGCGCCTATGAAGCTCTGATAGGCTGCACCTCTCCCGTCCTCTCTGGCAGCTTTCATAGGCTCCATGCGTCATTTATTATCACTCAGTGACCCAAGTTGTTCACCAATGTCTCCTTCCTGTTTCTCGGAGCTAAGGTCAAGTCTTTGTACTATTACTCCGTATACTTCACGCAACCAGCTATGGCATTCATGCGCCATTGATTGATCTTAACCGGCTGATGGACCATTCAACGACACATGAATCTCACCCGTTAAAAACCGTACGCAAAAACTGGATCCGCAGTGGGGGATTTATCAAAATTGCTAGTGGTTATATCTTTACTCTGAAAGTGGTTACAGTTTCATAAAAGTTGTATAAGTAGACCATAATGACGAAGTTAACTACGAAAGTAGAACTTATAGCATAAGACACAGCTACTGTTGAGACTGAATAACTTAAAGAGTTTATGTTGGACTTACCACTGATTGAGACCTTAGGCCTCTTTATTGTTGTTGTACTTTCTTCACTATTAAGACAATAAACATCAATCTTGACTTTTCTTAAGAAAAAACGATACCCGCAGACGCACCTCAGTCTCCCTGTAGACTACAGTAGCTCAAAGTTGAGCTTTTTATTGTATTTTTAAATCTATTAATATGATATCACGTTACCGACCACAACGTGGTCAAACTTACCATGTTAGCCCTCCAAACCAACACGCTTATGTTTTTGCGCTAAGTCCTGTCACGTCAAGAGAGGTCTGTGAGGTGATAACGTGTTTTTGTAACACCACGTATTGTGGCCTAGCCAAATGGGTCAGAATTAAAAATAAAGTAAATGAGAAGTTATCATTAAATTTTTTTAAAAAAGAGACTAAATAATTTATATAAAAAAAAGTTCCTCGAAAGTCGGACTATCTTCGAAAAAGGTAAAACCGAAAGGGTTCAAGGTTTAACGTTGTGGTGCGATTTAGCAGTTTTGGGTGAAGGCTGTTACCAGGACTATTAGCTTTCAGAGTCTTTTTGGAGTATAGGATATATATAAGGTTGTCAAATCTTTTTTTTTTAATTTTTTTAAAAAAAACAAAACTAACCGTCTAGCCTGCCTTTCAGCTGGCCGGTCATGTTTTTTAGTGAAGTCTACAGTCCCATAAATCAGATCCAATTAAAGACATGCACGAGAAAGGGTTCGTTGCTCGATAGTAGTCTGACAACAAGAAGGCTATTCTTATCACAAATGAGCTACAACAGTAGAGCTCAATTATTAACAGACACAACACACGGACAACGACAATCTCCAAATTTGCAAGTAGATATCACGTAGTACCGCACGCTAACCTTGGAGAGCTGCATGCAAAGTTGGTATGCTACAAAGAATAAAAAGATTATTGTAAACTCGTGCGAACTTTGTGTTGAAGTTTTTGGTATTTCTGAAAACAAAAATTAGAGAATTCCAAATGCCCTAAAATCCAGTTGAAATTTGATTCACCCCTGTAAATACTTTTGTGGCACATGCCCCCTGGTTGTTTGACCTGGTTCCCGGCAACCCGCTCTGGCTGACTCGGCTTTGTTTGTTGGCGTGGACTAGTATGGACTAGATGCAGCATGGTTAACTGAGCCAATGCCATATCCCCAACCAATTTGGCCCATCCCTGCAATACCAATACTGGGCAGCTTGCCTAGTACTGTAGTTTCTGCCCTTTTATAGATGAGGCAATTACATATGCTTCAGCCTCTAATTTTTTGTTTATGATGTGCTTTTGTCAGGCTCCCGTGCCAAACTCTGGAGCATATGGGGTATTCTTTTTATTCCAATCTAGCATGGTGACATTTCGATGACATAATCACAATGCTAGGAAAACCAAAGTAAGACTATAGTATATTTATATCGGTGGGAATTACATTGCTCAACAGGTGCAAATAACATAATGTTGCAGCTAGATGTGGCGGATGGTATCTGTGTTGATGGTAAATAATAGTTCAGTAGCATATATACATGATACATGTTCCACACCGCTCAATCACACCACAGATATGCAGTAGCGCACACACCGCTCAATCGGATCACAAATGACATGACAACTAAGACACACGTAGGGCAGGGAAGAAGGAATGCAGTAGCAGCGCACAACACAACAAGGCAAGCGCACAAGCTAAGCACGAGGAAACTGTAGCGGCTCTCCTGCTAGTTCTTCCCAGAGCGCGCGTGCAATCACAAGTAGTCGTAGCCTGCTTTACTCTTCAATAGAAATAACACGCACTGATGAGTACCTGAAAACAGGGAGGTTTTGATGTGCTGCAACGGCTTGTTGCACATGATGTGGGCTGCACTTGCACCGGCTCTTGAGCTCTAACTCTTTCAGGCTTGTAAGATAGTTGATGCCGGAAATGGTGTCCGTCCCGATGTCCATTTTATCGAAGATCCAAACAACCTTCTCGAGCTTGGGAGCTGCATCGGCTTCAAAGATAATCCTAATGATGTCGGAGGCGCCCTGGACGACAAGAAACTTGATGTTTTTGAACTCGTTAGCCCTGAAGGTGAGATCCTGCTCGTTGTATGACCCTTGCCGGAGCGTGAGGCAGCGCAAGCCTTCAAGCTTGCCCAGGGTTGTCAGAGAACCATACGACAGTGATGTCCCACACAGTGTTATCTCCTCAAGATTCTTGAGCCCTTCAATCCAGTTGGGCAATCCACTGGTGATGCCCTGGATGCTGAGTTTCTCGAGAGACTTGGGAGGTGAGAGTGGGTGCTCTAGGTTCATGTGGAGATGGCTACCGTTACTGCCTTTGGATGGTGGTTTGATCCAAACCGACAAAGCACGGAGGCGATCGCTCAACTCCACGACCACTCGGAGGAAACGATCGACATTACCTTGTTTACCATGAATGACCAAGCCTAGATCCCTGAGACGATTTAGATTCTTGACTTTTTGAAACTCAGCATCGTCTTCAAGAACTTCGACATACCACAGTTTCTCCATGTTTGTCATGCTCCCGATCCTGCGAGGCATCTGCACGGTAGAAAGTGGCTCCTTGGGAGTGATTGAGACATCCACCCGATAGCGGATGGGGCCAGCAAGCAGATGCTTCAGCATTGGGAGCATGAGGTATTTTGTGGCAGAAGATGGCACCTTGGTTTCCCGAATGTCGAGCGTCTCCAACTGTTGGAGCTTCTTGATTTCACAGGGCAGCCTGGAAACCTCTGTTTCCCGGAGGCTCAGATACTTGAGCATGAATAAGTTGTTGCATATGGTCTTCAGATGGTGGTTCTTCAGTTCTTTGCAGTAGTCTAGATCCATAACTTTCACCCGCCCCACTCGAGAGAATGCAGGGAGCGACTCGAGAAATGTTATGATGTCATGTAGGGCACGGTGCTCTTCTGGGGGGAGACGCAGCCGCAGATGCTTCTGCAGCGGTGTTGCTTCTCCTTGCGTGGGTCGTGTTGCCACTGGATACCGCTGGTAATGGAAAGGTGGCAAGCCAAGTTAGGCGGCAGGCCCGGGTCCCCGAAGTTCTCGTCTCTGACTATCCCGGTAATGAAGTCACGGACAAAATCTGGTACCTCGCATCTGATGACATTGCCTACATTACCGGCCTTGACAACGGTAACGAACCCTTGAGCAACGAGCTCGTCGAAGCAGCGGTCAGCTCTATCCAGCGCTCCCTGCCCGTCTCCTTCGGCTACATGGCCTTCGGCGACCCATCTTCTTACCAAGCTTGTCCTCCTGATTTTGAAATCTGGGGGGAAAATGGACAGGTACAGCAAGCACCTCTTGTAAACCTTAGGCAGCTTGTCGTAGCCGAACTTCATCATTTTCAAAAGGATATGCTTCTTGGCACTGCCGGCAGGCCGTTCTTGTGAATCTAGGCCTTTGCGCAGGTCCTCCAGTTGTTTTCCGCTCGTGTTGGGATCGAAGTACAGGGCGCGGAGCAACAACTTCATGCAGAAGAGATCCGGGTTACATTTCTTTAAGATGCGACGTATGGTGCCCCTCTTCAGATCATAGTCGTCTTCTCTGGGAATCAGCTGGCTCGCTTTGTCAAAGCAAAGCTGGGCAAGGGAATGGAATTTAGTTTTGCCCGGAGAGCACTTCTTGGCCAGCTCACCGTCCTTTGTGGTTGTGACGCCCCGTGTCATTACCCCTAGGGTAATCACACTTAGGCATCTGGATTCTTATTCGCCCGCCTTGAAACACCGCCCAACGAATAGCAAGCCATTTTATCGAGGTTCTGCAGCAGAAACAATAAAATAAATCAGTACATCTTTATTACAGAGTAGCCACATAAGACTAGGGTCCTTACTAAAGCTATTACACGATACAAAGGGAGCTTCTCGCCTCGAGTCTCGCTCAACTACCGCCCTCCTATTCGTCCCACGAGTCAAAGATGGCTTCCATCTCGCTTAAGTCCTCGCCGCTGGTGCCTTCTCCTCCTGCTGCTGCATCGGTACCTGCAAGTCCTTTGTCCCACTCGGGATGGCTCCCGGCTGGACTAGGATCTAACAAAGGAGAATACTAACAAGGTTGAGTACAAAAAGTACTCAGCAAGCATTAATAGCAAAAGGTGCACTGCATGATTGATCTCTGGTCTTTATCACAAATTCTAAAATCATCTCATTCTGAAAATAAACATTAAAACATTAAGTTGCAATTTTAATTCTGAAAATACTACTAGTCACTCGGAAAGAAGAAAGACCCCCAGTGGTTCCCGTAGACTCCAATCCAAGAGACTGGCATGAATTCATGATTTGTATAGCACTGCGCAGGCTTGCGCCACTTTACCCATAGCTATTCTGAGCTCTTTATGAACTGGGTCCATCGCATTTCCTTTGATGCGACTTGAGTTCGAATACGACGCGTTTCCGTGTTACGTGATTAAGTCTCCACCCATTGTTTTCCGTCGGTGTCCTGGGCTCGCCCAGTCCTCCACCGAGTTCCAACAATGTTGGTTGGGGCGGCTATCCTCCGAGCCCAACACTCCACCTTGGACCGGCTATCCTCCGTGTCCAACATTCCCGTTGTGGAGAACGCAATTACGTAAACAGGTAGCATTTTCTGCCCGCCGAAACGGGGAAATGGTTGGCACTGATTTTACGGCATCTGACCGAGTAAGAGTTTTGTTAGTCCTTATATTATAATTGTAGGTAAAGGGTCCCACATCTCTTATCATCATCATCATCATCATCATCATCATCATCATCATCTCTTTTCTCAACCAAGGCCCCCTTTACCCACATAGTAATTCTCATCTCATTCTCATTCTCATCTTTCTTATCTTTCTCATCATCTCAATTCAATTTGATTTTGGGAAATAGTTTTGATGCAGTACATATATGATAGAGCAATATACGGTTTACATTTAACATAACTATATTTATGTTCAAAGGATCGCTTGCCTTCGTAGTAATAGTAGGTGTCGGTGTCGATGAGTCCGGAATCAGCTACGCCCGTCGGCTGAAGCTCGCCTTCTGAAGCAACGCGGTAATACACATAGGATACCGAGAAATATTTAGTGATTTTTGGTGATATTCAAATAATTAATTGCTAATGCGATTCCTACTGGTTAGCCAAATTTTTAATTTATAAATATTTTTCCCGAAATCCGACTCGCTTAGCGAGATCTCTCTAAAATCGATTTTAGCTACCTATTAACCCTAATTTAATCCAAAATCTAATTAACCTAATTACTAAAATACCTAAAAAAACAAACCCTAATCCTAATTAACAAATTACCTAACTACCCTTCCCCTCTAACCTAACCCAACCCCCGGCCGTCCTCCCTCCCCGTCTTTTCCCCTTCCCCCGCCTCTCTCTCTCGTTCTCACCCGACTCTCCCTCTCCCTCGGCTCCTCCAGCGCCACTGACGCCTCTCCTGTGGCCGCTGCTCCCCAGCGGCACGTCTCACTCATCATTGGCCTCTCGGCTCCTCGGCGGGCCGAAGGCCAGCCCGCCATACCGGCTCTCCTCGGCGTTTTCTTCCAAGACCTCCGCTTGCTCGGTCGTCCTCGGTTCTCTGGCCGCTCCCCGCTCCGGCTCTCTACCCCTCGGCTTCATCGGTTTGGTTCTCACTCCTCCCCTTCCGCTCTCTCTCTCTCTACGCCCGACCCATTGCTTCTTGAGTTCGGCCGGCCGGCCTCCTCACGGCCGCTCTGACTCAGTTCGCGCCTCTCGCGCCTTGACCTACTCATGGTGCCACGGCCCGATTCAATACCCGATCGGTTTTGCTTAATTGATTTTGCTATGGTTGATTCTTTAGTTGATTTGGTTGATGATAAAGCTAATGCTAAATGGATGCATGCTCAAATTCTTTGGATTGGGTGCAACTACCGTGGTTGGGGAAAATGGTGGTTTGGTGGTCTTGAGGTTGATGGGGGGTGGTTCGCCATGGTAGTAAGGCTCATCCCCTCTCTATTCTCTCGATCCCCGCTCTGTGATGAAAATGGAGTCTTTGCTTTGTGATCTTTGTGGAGGCTTGATGGTGTAGATGCATCTTTGTGCAAAATGGCGGTGCATACTAGTGGGATTTGGGTTCACCTGTTTCTCGGAAACCCAGGCTAGAGGGGATGGAAGCGCCGGCTTCTTTGGTGCTCTCTCGCTCTGGTGTCTGTCACGGTGGCTTCCTCCCTTGCTCCACGGTGCTTGGCTCCTGTCTGGTCTCTTGCTCCGGGTTCTTGCTCCTTCTCTCGGAGGTCTTGCCTTCTTGAGAAGAGCTGGGAGGAGGGAAGGGTACTGGGGGCCTTGTGTGCTTTACATGCTTGGCTTGGTGGCTTTGCTTCTTCCGCTGATGACTCCCGCCTCTGGCCGTTGCTTCTTCTTCTTTCTACTGGTTCGGTGAGGGAGCAGAGCAGCGAGGTAGTTCTTGGGTGCTTGAACTCCCGATCTTACCTTGCTCTAGGCAGGTGGCTTCAGTTGGAGGCTTTGCTTTGTTTTGTGAATCTGGAATGAGAATGGCTTAGGGAAGGGAATGTATGCGGGTGGCTCATCGGGAGATGCATTTGTCTTTGGTGGTGCTAGCCGGGGAGGTGCACTTGTTTGTTGGCTTCGGAAGGGGAATGCATATACCGGTTTCTTTGCTTTGTTGGGGAGATGCACTTGCTTTGGGAGGGAATGAACTTGTTGGGCGCCTGCGGCTTGATATTTTGAGGGTCGGCTTGCTCTATGAGAGAGGCTTGGGAAATGGTTCTTTGCACCTGAAGCTTGGTGAGGTGTGGTTACCGGGGGTATGCACTGTGGGTTTTGCCTTTGTGGCTTCGGCAATTGCAAATAGTGGGTGTTTGGGTTTTGTTAATGCCGGATGATGAGACCCACAGAAGTGACAGATGTCTAAGGATCTTGGGTGGTCTGGATATCTTGGCGATCAAGGGGCCGACTGACTCCGGTTGGTCTGGGGATCTTGATTGCTAAGGGACCGACTACTCAGGGTACTCCGGATGCTCTACTGCACTTCGGGAAATCTGACGGCCACTTTCTATGCTCTAACCTTTATATACTACTGCTCACTGGAATACTCTTGACTATGATTACTAATCGATTGCTGGTTTTCTTGCGAGCGAGGAAAAATGGATCACGAGGTGGCTCTACGGCAAAGCTCAAAGAACCAGGCGACGAAGAGACGGCTACTACAGACGGCAAGACGGAAAGAGCTAGGGTTTTAGTTATTTATTGTCAAAGACATTGTAAATGCTTGTAAAACAACTGTTGTAAAATCTTTTTGATGCAATGAAATGGAATTGTTTTATGTTAAGAAATATGTAAATGGTGCGGGTCGTCACATCCTCCCCCCCTTGGAAAAATTTCGTCCCCGAAATTGCAATCACTGCGGAGGGGTGTTTTTGGCTAGGCTCACGTGGTACTTTTTCCTTTTTCACGAAGCTTCGCTGACGGGGTGATCCTTCCACTGTATTTCTTCTTGGACAGATCTTCTGGTTCTTTAACTGACGGGTTTCTGTAGCCAGGGTCTTCACGGGGATCCTTTGACTGTTGAACGTCTTGCAGAGAAGGGTCGAGATTTGTGTTGAAAGGTGAGGGTCACCTCAAATGGTTCCCTCCAGGTTCAAATATTGAGGTATTATGGTCGGGTCCTGACTGACTTTTTGGTGGAAGTTTGCTGGAATACGCTATCTATACTTACTTTAAGAGTAGATGACTATTCCAATCAGTGGGTTCACTCCCAGGGATTTTTCCAAAAATTCAGAATTTACAAGGTTCTTCGCTAGCAATGCAGGAGATAAAAGGAGTGGGTTCTTTCAGCGTTTAAAAGAATGACATCCGAAAAGAATGGGAGTAATAACGTACCCGTTATTACACCTGATGCTTCTCCAATCTGTTTGGCGGTCATGGAAGATAGGTGTCTTTGGTTCTCCTTTCCGACTTCCTTTGTGACGAGTTGGTTGTCTTCAGTCTGTTTCATATAGGTGAGTTGTGGTGGTGCTGGAGCAGGTGGTCTTGGCCTAAATGCTAGTTGTGGTGGAGTTCCAAATGTCCTCCGGGGATTGGGGCAATCAATTTTTCGATGTCCAAACTGTCCACATTTGAAGCATGCACCTGTATTCTTCGCATAATCCTTTGTCGTGGTTTCTACACTTCCCACATTTAATTGCTAGGTCTACTTCTTTCTTGGGTTTCTTGGTCCGAAAAGGTGGGATGAAGGGTTGCTGCTGAGGTGGTCCATATCTTGGTGGCGGTTGCTGAGACACAAGGGAATGACGTCTAGGAGCAGATGAAGAGTGGTGATCTGTTTTGGCCTTCTTCCTTCGCTCTTCGGTGAGGTTAGAGTATTCATTCTCCAGAATTATGGCTCTGTTGACTAGGTCTTGGAATTCAGTGATTTTGTGGATGGATAGGAGCATTTTCAGATATGGATGCATTCCATCCAGGAATTTCTCTATTTTCTTCTCCTCGGTGTCGACATCACCGGGCGTATCGGAAAGATCATTGAACCGACTCAAATATTCCACCATCTTTTCCCGCCTTGAGTTAGAGCTCTAAATTCCGCTTCTTCAATTCCATTCTTCCAAGAGGCACATGTGTTTGGTGAAGCGTATCTTGAATTCAGCCCAAGTGATGGGTTGCTCACCGACACTGCTATGCGGTTGTAGTTAAGCCACTGTGTAGGCTGGTCCGGCCACCGTGTGACGATACCGCATTTTTCCACATCCGAGCATCCCATCAGATCCAACTTCTTCTCTATCTCCACCAACCAATCACTCGCGTCCGGTGGATCAAGAGCTTTAGCAAAAGTGGTAGGGTGAGTTTGGAGAAAATCACCTGCACTAACCCCACTGACCGGTTGAGAGGTGGTAGGTGCTACTCGAGTTAATAGAGCTTCCATGAAACGGTTTTGGTTCTCCGGGCTTCTTTTCTCGAGTTCTCTAAGAATATGAGTACATCGACCATGATGCCTAGGGATCTGTTGCTCGTGGGTGGTCTGTGGCTAGTTCCCGGATGGTAGTAGGCGGGGTTGATCAAAGCGGACTCACCGGGTTTATTGTCGGATTCTGTGGGATCGGCCCATGTGGCGAGTCCCGCCTCAATTTCAATGCACGTCCTTGACTTCCTTGGCCTTCCATATTCCTTAACAAATTGTTGGGGTAGAGATAAAGGTGTTACACTTATCTGGCAGGAGGTTAACCGCGGGTGAGTTGGATTATGACATGCACATGTAATCAAATAAAAATCAAGAAACAATGAGATACAAAAAGATCCAAATCCTATACTAGCTGAGTCTTTCGTGCTCAGTCACGCTTGAGATCCCGTTCTCAAGACCGCCCAAATCCATTGTGTTTGGGATCGCTCGAGCTTGCCTCGAGTGCGACCTATGCTACCTCGATCCACGCGCCTGTGCACGCCGAGATCCGCTCGAGTCCACCCAAATCACATATTTGGGACTGCTCAGGGTTCATTCCTGAGTACGCCCAGGATTTCGCTCCTGGGTACGCCAGAGCTACACGCTCGGAGTGCCACGAACCACTCGTCCGGGAAATCTGATGTGCAGAAGTGAGACAAGACACCTCGATATAGAAGAAGAGGTAAAGAAGCTAAAGAGTATGGTCCGACTTGTCCAAAATTTGGAAAAGCGTGTCCATACTGTAGTTCTACTCCATGCCTCTAGTCCGGCACTAGGCTCTAAACCTTATGGTACTCGCACCCACACCTATATTTTCTATCCTAGGTTGAGTTGGAATCTAACCATCTACTTACAAAAGACAACTACACCGATCCTATGACAACAACGCGTTTCCCCGCACTTTCTCGAAAAGGAAAAACTAATTTAGAGATGGTTCTACGTTAGCAGGAATGTCACTTTAAGAAGAGGTAAGCTTTTCAACATAATATATATCTTTTTGAAAGAGGGCGGTTTGGAATCGAAATTGAAATGAAGGCAAGGATTAATAAAATATTTAGTGCAATATAGCAAGCAAGAATGGCATACTTAAGGTATCGCTAGCTTTCTATTTTATTAGCGTGGCCCGATCTTATTGCTCTGATACCACCTGTGACGCCCCGTGTCATTACCCCTAGGGTAATCACACTTAGGCATACGGATTACTATTCGTCTGCCCGGTAGAACACCGCTCCAACGAATAGCAAGCCATTTTATCAGGGTTGCGCAGCAGAACAATAAAATAGAAATCAGACATCTTTATTACAGAGTAGCCACATAAGACTAGGGTCCTTACTAAAGCTATTACACGTATACAAAGGGAGCTTCGCCTCGAGTCCGCTCTCAACTACCGCCTCCTATTCGCCCCACGAGTCAAAGATGGCTTCCATCTCGCTAAGTCCTCGCCATTGGTGCCTTCTCCTCCCGTCACTTTGATCGGTATCAGAAGTCCTTTGTCCCACTCGGGATGGCTCCCGGCTGGACTAGGATCTAACAAAGGAGAATACTAACAAGGTTGAGTACAAAAAGTACTCAGCAAGCATTAATAGCAAAAGGTGCACTGCATGATTGATCTCTGGTCTTTATCACAAATTCTAAAATCATCTCATTCTGAAAATAAACATTAAAACATTAAGTTGCAATTTTAATTCTGAAAATACTACTAGTCACTCGGAAAGAAGAAAGACCCCAAATGGTTCCGTGAGACTCCAATCCAAGAGACTGGCATGAATTCATGATTTGTATAGCACTGCGCAGGCTTGCGCCACTTTACCCATAGCTATTCTGAGCTCTTTATGAACTGGGTCCATCGCATTTCCTTTGATGCGACTTCGAGTTCAGAATACAGACGTTTTCCAGGTTACGTGATTAAGTCTCCACCCATTGTTTTCCGTCGGTGTCCTGGGCTCGCCCAGTCCTCCACCGAGTTCCAACAATGTTGGTTGGGGCGGCTATCCTCCGAGCCCAACACTCCACCTTGGACCGCTATCCTCCGTGTCCAACATTCCGCTAATGGAGAACGCAATTACGTAAACAGGTAGCATTTTCTGCCCGCCGAAACGGGGAAATGGTTGGCACTGATTTTACGGCATCTGACCGAGTAAGAGTTTTGTTAGTCCTTATATTATAATTGTAGGTAAAGGGTCCCACATCTCTTATCATCATCATCATCATCATCATCATCATCATCATCATCTCTTTTCTCAACCAAGGCCCCCTTTACCCACATAGTAATTCTCATCTCATTCTCATTCTCATCTTTCTTATCTTTCTCATCATCTCAATTCAATTTGATTTTGGGAAATAGTTTTGATGCAGTACATATATGATAGAGCAATATACGGTTTACATTTAACATAACTATATTTATGTTCAAAGGATCGCTTGCCTTCGTAGTAATAGTAGGTGTCGGTGTCGATGAGTCCGAATCACTTCGCCTGCCTACCAAGCTTCATATACAAGCAACGCGGTAATACACATAGGATACCGAGAAATATTTAGTGATTTTTGGTGATATTCAAATAATTAATTGCTAATGCGATTCCTACTGGTTAGCCAAATTTTTAATTTATAAATATTTTTCCCGAAATCCGACTCAGTTAGCAGATCTCTCTAAAATCAGATTTTAGCTACCCTATTAACCCTAATTTAATCCAAAATCTAATTAACCTAATTACTAAAATACCTAAAAAAAAACAAACCCTAATCCTAATTAACAAATTACCTAACTACCCTTCCCCTCTAACCTAACCCAACCCCTACTCCTCCTCCCGCCTTTTCCCTTCCCCGCCTCTCTCTCTCGTTCTCACCCGACTCTCCTCTCCTCGGCTCCTCCACGCGCTCCGCTGACGCCTCACATGGCCGCTGCCTCCCATGGCGTCTCCTTCACTGGCCTCTCGGCTCCCCTCGGCTGCCAAGGCTGGCCCACCACGCCTCGAGCTCTCCCTGCTTTCTTCCGGTTCCTCCGCACCGGCCCGGCTGTCCTCGCTTCTACTGCCCGCTCCCCGCCGGCTCTCTACCCCTCGGCTTCATCGGTTTGGTTCTCACTCCCTCCCTTCCGCTCTCTCTCTCTCTACTACGCCCGACCCATTGCTTCTTGAGTTCGGCCGGCCGCCCCTCCGGCCGCCGGCCGCTCTGACTCAGAGCCGCCGCCTCGCGCCTTGACCTACTCATGGTGCCCCGGCCCCGCTTCAATACCACCGGTTTTGCTTAATTGATTTTGCTATGGTTGATTCTTTAGTTGATTTGGTTGATGATAAAGCTAATGCTAAATGGATGCATGCTCAAATTGTCGGATTGGGTGCAACTACCGTGGTTGGGAAAATGGTGGTTTGGTGGTCTTTGAGGTTGATGGGGGGTGGTTCGCCATGGTCGTAAGGCTCATCCTCTCTATTCTCTCGATCCTCGCCTCGTGATGAAAATGGAGTCCGCTTTGTGATGTTGTGGAGGCTAGATGGTGTAGATGCATGCCGTGCAAAATGGCGCGGCATACTAGTGGGATTTGGGTTCACCTGTTCTTCGAAACTGGGCTAGGAGGGGATGGAAGCGCCGCTTGTCGGGTGCTCTCTCGGCTCTGGTGTCTCTGCGTGGCTTCCTCCTTGCTCCCCGGTGCTTGGCTCCTGTGGCTTTGTCTCTTGCTCCCGGTTCTTGCTCCTTCATCGGAGGTCTTGCCTTCTCGAGAAGAACCGGGAGGAGGGAAGGGCTTGGGGGCCTTGTGTGCTTTACATGCCGGCTTACCGGCTTTGCTTCTTCCGCTGATGACTCCCCGCCTCTGGCTTGTCGCTTCGCCTTCTACTGGTTCGGTGAGGGGAGCAGAGCAGCAGGTAGTTGTCGGTCGCTTGAACTCCCGATCTTACCTTGCTCTAGGCGGGTGGCTTCAGTTGGAGGCTTTGCTTTGTTTTGTGAATCTGGAATGAGAATGGCTTAGGGAAGGGAATGTATGCAGGTCAGCATGGGGAGATGCATTTGTGCCGGTGGTGCTAGTGGGGAGGTGCACTTGCCGTTGGCTTCGGAAGGGGGAATGCATATACCGGTTTCTTTGTTTTGTTGGGGAGATGCACTTGCCGGGAGGGGAATGAACTTGTCGGTGCCTGTGCTTGATATTTTGAGGGTGGCTTGCTCTATGAGAGAGGCTTGGGAAATGGTTGTCGCACCGGTGAAGCTTAGGTGAGGGTGTGGTTACCGGGGTATGCACTGTGGGTTTTGCCTTTGTGGCTTCAATTGCAAATAGTGGGTGTTTGGGTTTTGTTAATGCCGATGATGAGACCCACGTATGACAGATGTCTAAGGATCTTGGGTGGTCGGATATCTTGGCGATCAAGGGCCGATCGACTCGGTTGGTCCGGGATCTTGATTGCTAAGGGACCGACTACTCAGGGTACTCCGGATGCTCTCATCGCACTTCGAAATCGACGGCCACTTTCTATGCTCTAACCTTTATATACTACTGCTCACTGGAATACTCTTGACTATGATTACTAATCGATTGTCGGTTTTCTTGCGGCGAGGAAAATGGATCACGAGGTGGCTCTACGGGCAGGCGCTCAAAGAACCAGGCGACGAAGAGACGGCTACTACAGACGGCAAGACGGAAAGAGCTAGGGTTTTAGTTATTTATTGTCAAAGACATTGTAAATGCTTGTAAAACAACTGTTGTAAAATCTTTTTGATGCAATGAAATGGAATTGTTTTATGTTAAGAAATATGTAAATGGTGCGGGTCGTCACAGTGGTCACTATGATTGCACTACCAGGAGAGCAGCCGGAGGAGTCCAAAATGCTTTTGATGCCATCCCATGTGTATGGATGCTCTACATCTTCAACAACAACCAGGAGCCTTTTACCTTTGACGCACTCCCGGAGCTTCATCTCATCGGGCTGCTGCTCATCCCTTAATGCTTCCAGCATGTCGCCCTCTTCCGGTCTGCCTTGTTGAGTGAGCTTCTCAACCATGTCAAAGAGTATCTGTCCGAGCCATGGAGGCCTTTGGATGGTGACCCAGGCCTTGTAGTCGAACAGGCTCGGCAAGGAATAATGTTCGTACAGTTCCTTCACGAGCTCGAGGCCGTCCACTTCATCTGGTGCTACAACTGCGAGGACTATGGGCCGTCCACTCGCGTCGCTTGCTTGGGTTTCTTCTCGCCCTTGCCCCTGTCGTCTATTATCTTCTTCCTTCTTCAGCCAGAGGATCAGCTCTTTTACTCCGTCATTATTGAAAGTGTCAAGCCCAACGTCATCTAAGCCTCGCCTGTAGGCATCCATCTCGTTGGCGGCGTCGCCCCCTGATCTGCCAGCGAGGTCATCGGTCGCCTTGGGCGGGACCATGACGCCGTACCTCTGCCGGCGCTCGCCGACGTCGCGCGCGCGGGCCTTGAGCTCCCGCATCCGCGTGGCCGCCAGGTGGCGCGCCGGGATGGTCCGCAGGAAGAAGAGGACGCGCCGCACGTGGCCCCAGGCGCCCCTCGGCCTCGGGGGGACGCGCCGCGCGTAGAGGTCGAGGCAGTCCTGCGTGTCGTAGGCGAGGTCCCGGACCTGCTTCATCCACGCGCGGACCTGGTGGTCATGCTCCTGGTCCTTGCCAGCCTCGGCGAGGTAGTGGAGGAAGCCGTTCATGCTCTCCATCTCGTCCTTGATGAACTGCGCGTCCAGGCGAACGCCGCCCAGCAGCTCCGCCTCGTCGCGGATTGCCGACGAGAGGTAGCTCAGCAGCGGGTCGATGGCACCGCGTACGGCGTTGCTCATCTTTCAGCTGCCTTACTGCGTGCACCTCCCCAAAAGAAGGTAGGGTAAGTGTATGGTTGCTATAGTTGCGACAACTCGACAGATGTATCACGTACGTATTGTACCTCTCCCTCGAGAAAAGAAAAAGAACGTGGCTCCTGTTGAACGATCAATAGGACATTTTTACATGGTTTGAATATTGTGTATATATTCAAGAGATTTAATAGGTAATATATATGAGATTGTCTATCCATCATTCACAAAAAATTGACTGATTCAACCCAGAAAATCGGTCACTTTTTCAACCGCACGATTCCAATCCAATGGTCCGCACATTTTTTCTTTTATTGGTCATCAGGATAAATCTACCATATTTTATTTGGTTTCCAGATCCACCCTAATTAGCTTGTTTTTAAGATGTGAATCCGTGTGCTTATACAGGAAAGAATGTACTGTGCAAAAATCATACACACACACCATCACGGATCTCAACGCTCAATCGAACGGCCGCAAAACTGACTGAAATGACAAAAAAAATCGTTCGACAGATGTATAGCAAAATCGAATATATATAGGGTACAAAGGAGACAAAGATTAAACCCTATGACAATAGGAAATACCATTAATACCCTTAACACCTCTTTCAAAGACAAGGCGTATGCAATACCATTGTATTCGAAAATGGTTGACACTAAAATAAAGAAAATCCGAAGTCCGAGTCTTGATAATGTCGCTAGAAGTGCAACTCTTGGAAAATATGTTGAGTATCAAAGCTCTTCTCCCATCCTGGTCGTCGACGAATTTCATAAAACACAAGGTGTAATAGCTGAGAAAGTATATGCAAGCAGGAGCAAAGTCAACCACGTCAACACGACGAAGAAGGTAATGAAACCGACATGAATAGAGAAAGCTGTCAAATCAAACCGAAGAGGAATAGAAAGAAGCATGACGACACTGGATCGAAGCCCAAAGCGGTGGCAAGCATGCACAAGAAGCGTAATGGAGGCGCAGCGGAAGAAGCGCAAAGACCTTAGAAGCTCGGGCGGTGGCTAAGAGAGAAGTAGCAGCTACTGCCATGCAAAAGGAATTCCTATAATTCTATAACTGATAATAAATATGTGGACTCACATAGTTTAAACAAACTCAAAAATATAGTGGTACATAATTGGATAGACACAACAGAAGAAAAGACACAAAGAAAGAAAGAAACTAATTAGCAAAGATCATAATCATGTAGTCCGATGACTGTAAAACCAAGCCATCCCAATCGCCATCCCAATCAAAGCATCAAGAGGAAACATTTTCCAAGCCGCAGATCGCACGGCACCAAGCTCAAGAAGCGGATGGAACACCCTATGAACCTGAATGCCTTTAGAGTGTCCGCATCGATGTACACTAGTGCATCTGCAATCTCATCTCCAATCTGGCGGATGGAGTCGAGGAAGAAATTGAGATCCGGCACATCGACAACGAGGGGAGGCCATATGTAGCATCGTAATTTTCAGAGTTCTCGAAAGTTTTCAAAGATAAAAATAACCATTTGCTTCTATTGCAAAAAGCTTAATTGGGAATTTCATAAATCAAAAATAGTTTAATATGAATTGATGAAACTTCAATTAATTAAAAGTTGGTTTAATTGATTTTTCTGGTATTTAAAATCAAAATCATTATTTTAAGCATTTTCTTGGATTTAAAAAATGGTTTTTCCTTTCACCCCAAAATTAAAAATAATTTATCTGAAAAATTTAAAGAAAAATTATAGTTGAAACTATTTTTATTATGTCCCAAATAATTCAAGGAATTTTTGTGTATTTTTCTGGAATTTTTGGACTTTATTTGATATCTTCTAAAAAGCATTTTTATTGTTGTATTTTGGAAAATAAAAATCTTTAAAATCTCGACACTGTTCACGAGCCGAATTAATCCAGCCGTTCATCGTGTGCCTCCTCCGCTCTGCTCGCTCTCGCGCCGCCAAGGCCGCTTTCTCTCTCTCCTCCCCGGTCCTTCCACCCTCCCGGAACTCTGCGCCTCCCCTCGCCGCGCCGTCCATGCTCCAGGTCTTCCGGCGCCGTCCCGTGCCCGTTTTCTCACCGGCTCACCGCGCCACCCGGCCCTACCCTCTGGCGCCTCCTCCTCGAGCCCTCGCCTCTTCGCCTCCGCTCTCCGCCCCGCCACCGGCTGCAGGCCACGCCACGCCAGTGCCCTCCCTCCCGTGTTGCTCTCTCTCTCTCCCTCCTTCATCTATTTAAGCCGATCAAACTCCAGAGCTTCTCCTCCCTCCCTCTCCTTCCTCCCCTCCCAACCGAAGCCTCCCCTTGCTTTGCTCCTTCCCCTCCAGATCCTCTCCTCTCCTCTCGCCACATTGCCGAGCTCCATTGCTCCCCTTCTTCCTCCCCGCTCCCTCCTCTCCTTTTCCCCGCCAAAGCACCTCCATCTCTCCTCCTCCTCTCTCTTCCTCCTCTCCCAACCGAAGCTTCGGTGTTTTTTCTTCACCGGTACTACCGCTCATTCTACGTCGGTACTACCGTTTTTCTTCGCCGGAACTACCGCTCTCCCTCCGCCGGTACTACCGTGCTCCACCTCTCTTGGTACTTCCGCCCTCCTCCTCCCTGGTACTACCGCGAGTTGCACTTGAACTCTGCGCGTTCCTCTGTCGAACTACTAGCTTCGTCCCTCGCCTGAACTATCGCACGTGCCTGTATGGCAGTCCACGTAGCGCCATGTGGCAGCTGGCGGTTTTCCGATTTTCCTTCTGAAAATAATTCCAAAAAATCCAGAAAATCTGATTTCTATCATTTTATGTGATTTGAAACTTCCGAAGGCCATAACTTGAAAATGAAATGTCCCCTTGAATGACATAAATCCTTGGACACCATAGGATGGTTAATTACTAGTTGGACAATTTGTATTACCAACATGGACGCGTATTATTGCTTAGACATGCCTTAGTTATCCATTGGGACTCACGATCACATGCTCAAAGAATGAATGAACTTGACTAAAGGAAATATGGAATTGTGGTGAGATGCCACTATTGTTAAAATATGTTGTACCATGGCAAGGGTTGCCATTTGGTCGGAATGAACCAGAAATAATTTATGCTCGGGCTTGTGGGTGGTGGTGAAGGTGGGTGCGTGAAGCATATTGGGATGTGGTAGTCTTGCCTGAGCAGCCAACTAAGGACTTAACTTTGTAAGCCATTAATCTGAGCCTTACCGTGCAACCACAAGTCCAGTATGGGATGGACCTGGCCAACTAATTAGGAAAGTTTTGAGTCGGTTCTGTTTTGGATGGGAAAGGCGCAAGAGGGGGCCGGGAAGGCGAAACCTTAGCGAGCAGAACCGAGGCAAAATGGAACTTTGTAAAGGCCTTATGATAATCACTTAGTCGCACACCTTTGAAAGTGTGTCGATTTGATATTACAAGTGATTTATCTCTTTTGTGTAAAGCTGTACAACATCTGCAGAGTGTCAAAAATCTATTCGAATAGCAGTGTCCCGGCTATGGACATCCTCGGTGATTTCACGCAAGGGGTAGAATTTCCCAAAAATGTGGGATTGGTTCTGTGGAATGATTTGGTTGGAATGGTTGGGAAGTGAACGGAAGTTCACTCTGGTTTCAAAGAAAACATGATTAATTATGTAATAATCTTTCAAATGATGCCTTGCAATCTACTTATTGTATTTATTGTCAAACTTGCTTTCTGCAAATTAACCATAAAGCTATCCTTGTTCAAACCTTGCATGAATATTATTTGCATACATTTTCCTACGACTTGCTGGGTACTTTATGTACTCACGGCTATACGCCATTTGTTGATCAGCCCCAACAGAAGAACCAGGAGTCGCTGAGTACTACGAAGAAGGCTACTTTGAAGACTTTGCAAACTAGGTCGCGTCCTCCACTCGATTGTCTGTGGGCATGTCGATTGGCCTCCACGTTATTTTGGATTTCCGCTACAAGAAACTCTGATGTTATTAAGCCCTGCGTGGCGACTTTTGTAAAAACTTGATCATAAGTTCCTTTTGCTGCTATTTAGTATTACTTTGTCTGCTTCATTAGTTTCGTTGTTGTATGGATATGATAACATCATTGTTGCAACTGTGCGAGCTAGCTACTAATCATGGGACTAGCTCAGTATGCACAGAGGGTCTCGAGGATTGTATACCTCGGGGTCCGACAGATCTGACGCATCGATACCGAAGCAAAGAGGCAACGAAGCAAAGTCGGGCGAAGAACCAGCAACGGGAGTCAAAGCAGAGCACCAGCAGCAGGGGCGGAGCAAAGCTACCATGCTGGGTGCAGTGGAGCAGAGCTGCGACGTCGGCGGAGAGCCACCACGCAGCAATAGGGGCGGAGTAGAGCTACAACGCGCTGGGAGGAGCCTGGGCTGGGGTGACTCAAAGCGGCGGCATGGCGGCCACACACGGTGTCGAGGTTGGCGTCACTCGGGTGGAGGCGTCGCACGCCCTCGAGCTTCCTTGTCGTGGTCAACTGCGGCGACGCCCGGAGCGGCATGATGTGAGGCAGGGAGGCCAGATCCATGGCAGTTCACCACCAAATCCCCAAATAAGCCGAGGATGATACCATCGAGGAGAGGTGGTGCGGATCCGGGTGACATGGGCTCCGGAGTAGGGGACAACTGCCGGATCCGGGCAAGGCTTGAAGACGAAGATGTTGTTGCTTCTACGAGGAGGGCTCGCTAAGACATTGGTCGCCCATTAGTGAGATTGCTTCTCCCGGGATAACGGCAGGCAGCAAAGAAGAAGAAACCCTAACCCTAACCTCGCTCTGATACCATGTTATGAATATTGTGTATGTATTCAAGAGGTCTAATGGACAGTATATATAGCGTACAAAGGAGACACAAGACTAAACCCTAGTACAATAGGAAATACCATTAATACCCTTAACAAAGATGCACTAACACTACTACAAAAGGTTAATATCGGGCGCCTCAACACGCAGTTAACCAAAATCGTCAGTATTAATACTACTACACAAAGGGTCATTACAACGGTTATAAACTGTCATCACAGACGGTTTCTGAACCGTCTGAATCAATGTGTCTGTGATAACAGGCGGTTATCACAGACGGTTTGTCAGTCGTCTGTGATAAGTCACAACACAAATGGTCTTTGGTTGAAGCCGTCTATGAAAGCTTACTCTCACAAACGGCTACCAAAAACTATATGTGAGACATCGGCTACCGCAGACGGTTATATGTACCAACCGTCTGTGATTGGAGACATATCACAGACGGTTAGGGAAAACTAACCGTCTGTGATACATTAGCCATCACAGACGGTTCTATGTACTAACCATCTATGAATGGATACATATCATAGATAGTTAGTAAAAATATCCGTCCATGATACGTCGGCCATCACAGACGGTTCTATGTACTAACCGTCCATGATTGGATACATATCACAGACGGTTAGTAAAAATAACCGTATGTGATACGTCGGCCATCACGGACTAATAAAGGGATATCACAAACGGTTGTTAGGCCTTCACAAACAGTTTATACCCTAAAACTGTCTGTGATAGTTCGTTCTATATCTAAATATTTTGGTTTTTTGCTAGCCTCAGGTAATGCTAGCCATGCCCTCTAAAAACAAGCAAGCATAAAACCGATATATCATAATTGATTTGATATAGTCATTAAACCTAAGTTTGTGTTGCGTGTAAAGAACAAATAATATTTGTATTAGTGAAGCACTTATCCCTGGTTGTAGGGCACTAGTATGTAGTCCTTGTCGCAGTCAGCAAGCAATCCCCTCGTTATGTACATCTCGACTTAGGATGCATCTTGGGTGATGCATCGCTTAGAGATCAACTATGGGTTGAGGAAACCCACCTGTTGTCGTGATCGTCGGACTTGTTGCATCATGTATTTATACATAAGCAATAAGTTATGACATTTATCGATATTGTGTGAATGTGGAACTTGATTGTACATACTTACGATGTCCACAGATCGCAGTGAGGCGCCGAGGGCGCCGAGGTTGAATAGATCAAATAATTCTTTGAAGCCCACAACGGCGCAGCCCGACTTGTGGAGGAAATGGTTCTCTATGTAGCCGATCGTGAATCTAGTAGGTCGACTCTTCCTCGCCTCGCCGGTCCGCCTCATGTACCGTGCATGCAAAGTCCCGCAAGCCAAACCAATGTGGTGTAATGTTGTGTTAGAAACCAACGCTATTACGAGGAGAACGTCCGGACTTGTGAGGCGCCTTAATCTTCTTTGATTTGGCCTTAGCGCCTCGCATGCTATTTATCTTCTTGGAAGATGACTCAACACACTTTTCTTGTTTCTTCAGCGCCGTCTCCACGGTAGCTAATACAGAGGTTTTCTAAAACGGGGGTTGAGGTGGAGTCATCGAGGAACTGTTTGAGAGGCATGGTCGTCGTGTGGCCCTCGCTCTTAACCAGTTTCGAGCGTGCTCGTTGTGATCCAGGCAAATGGTGGGGAGACCTCTGATTGGATTGCCACATCGTCCTCACTCATTCATCCGGAGATTTTACCAGCATACCCAGAGGTGCCGAGTCTGTGGGGGTGAATGTATTGTGCCCGATAGCTTTGTGCGCCGTTCTTTGTCGTTGAAATTGCCTCATCATCTTTATCCGCACAAAGTCATTCCATGTATTTGACGACACAAAATGATACTTTGTGCAGGGCGTCCGATCCTTGTTCACATCCTCTATGACAAGCTTGCTCTTGAAGGTCTTCCAAGCGTGTCCCATCGCGAAAATGTCTGTTTCGCGCGAGTTCGGAGACTTCGGTGGGGTTTCAACAACGTTGTAATTTCATCAACAACAAGCTTTCTCTATGGCCGTCAAATACTTCCATTTACGTGCGGTGATGGGGATCAGCTCCCTTCCAAGTATACCGCAGGTGGTCCGGAATGCTTCCGCTGCTTTCTTGGGAAGCAGAGGGACCCCAGCGGTCCTGACGGCCGTGATGGTCATTCGCCCACATGTATTTTCGATATTCCTTGGTATGTCGCTTAGGTACCACTTTCTCGAGAGATTCAGACGCATTCGGCGACGTCGATGCTGCGGCGAAGACGGTGCGGACGCCATCTCGCTTACTTGCTATCTCGCAAGATTAACAAATCAGTATTGCATTAATAAATGATACTACTGCAAGATCAACAATCAGTACTGCATCAATCAGGATAAAATGCTTAAAAGATAGAAATTCACAACAAAATAAATCATCAATTGAGAGTTCACTATAAATATTTCAATTGAACCAATTACACAATATTTCAATTGATAGGAATATAAACAATGACTAAACAATAATCACAGTGAACAGAAGCTACTAACAGAATGGAGCAAAATGACCAGACAACATCAACATAATGAAACAGAGGGACCTAATGAGCATACCTCCCACAATATTACTAAGCAATATCTCCCAGTGCTAGAGTCAATCAAATCAGCACAATCCAAAGCGGTGAGCTCGTACCTTGACGGGAGGCGTGGACGAAGAGGGAATCGTGGTTGGGTGAGCGAGGTGTCGTCGAGGTCAGGGGCGGTGTCGTCGAGGTCGGGGGTCGCAGAGGGAGGACACCGGCGCCGTGAGGAGGTCGGGGGTCACAGAGGGAGGACGCCAGCGCAGGGGGGAGGCACGGGGATGACGATGGTGTTGGGGAGGAGTATGGCATGGGGACAACGCTGCGGAGAGAGGAGGCTCAGGGATGACGGTGGCGTAGGGGAGGAGGACGGCACGGGGATGACGACGCAGAGAGAGGAGGCTCGGGAGGAACACGAGAAGTAAGGGCCCTAGGGAGGCGGACAGGAGAGTGAGCTGTAAGGAGTAAGGACACAAACCCTAGCGAGACCCCCTACTTATAAATGCATATCACAGACGGTTCTCTTAAAGAATTGTCTATGATAAACGAACATATCACAGACGGTTTTATTCGAGATCGCTCATGCGATAGCTTAGCATATCACGGTCGTTATATTTAAGAACCATGTGTGATAAGTATCACGATAGTTCTATTATGGAACCATCCGTGATGCTCGGCGTGGGTGGGGATTTTTGGACGCGTGTATGGGAGCGAAATATTTTGGCGCCTTAGGAATCGTCAGACCACATATATCACATTTGGTTTGTTCAACTAAACCGTATGTGATAGTTCCTTCTATAGCTAAAAAATATTCTAATTTTCATCTAGCCTTAGGAAATGCTAGCCATGTCGTACTTATCGACCTTCACACCATGTGGAAGTTTGACCCAATGGCACCGAAACAGGGGGATCTTGAAAAGTACGTAGTCGAGTTATCAAATCTCCTCTACGAACCCATAGTAGGAGCTCAACCCAATGTATTGAACTACTCGTGAATGCATCTATACTGACACACGCTATTTTGGACCGCTCTCTTCCTATCCCGTATGTCATTATAAAATGTGTACCCATTTATGTCATATCCTTGTCATGTCATAATTGTAAATTTTGGCTATTTTGGCAACCATGGTAGCATATCATCACTTGACGATGGCCTTCCAGTGAATCACATCTTTAACCATTCGTTGAACGACGGTTATACTCTCTCGTGATCTAAACCTTTGGTCGACCTGGATTCTTCTAAGTTGCATGTATTTGTGCTCGTCGATGTACGGGGACACTTGGGTCATGTGTTGCAAGACTGTGAAATGGGCTTGAGTGTACACGTTGAAATCGGGAGTGATTGCTTTCCTTCCGATGGTCCCGATGCCCTCCAAATCTCCCTCATGACAAGATAGAGGCATACCTATCGGTCCCACTGAGCCATGTAGTGGACGCGAGAACTCAATGACCTCTTCGGTTGCATAACCTTCGATGATGTTGCCCTCGAGTCGAGATCGATTCTGTACATATGACTCGAGAATTCCCATGTACCTCTCGAACGGGTACATATGACGTAGAAACACATGGCCGTATATCTTTATCTCTTTCACAAAGTGAACAATGAGATGGACCATGATGTCGAAAAATGACAAAGGGAAATACATCTCAAGATGACATAGAGTCGTCACTACCTCGGCCTGCAGAGCATCTAGTCCTTCGGGATCGATGACCTTCTGAGCAATTGAGTTAAAGAAATAACATAGCCTCATGATTGTCACTCGAACCTTGTTCGACAAAATACTTCTAATTACAGCAGGAAGCATTTGTGTCATCAACACATGACAATCATGAGACGTCATACCAATTAATTTCAAATCTTCCATAGAAACAAGTTTCTTCATGCCGGTGGAATAATCGGACGAAACTTTCACATCATGTAAGCTCTAGTACAGTTCCTTTCTCTCTGCTCGAACAGAGTGTAGCAAGCTGGGAGGAAGGCACGTTCGTCCTTTATAGGTCTCTTTCGTTGCTAACTCGGTCATCATGTTCATATCAACCAAATTGCGCGGTGTGTTGACATCATCCTTTGGTTTGTCATGAATGTTCAGTAAGAGGCCAACTAAGATATCACATACATTCTTCTCCACATACATGACATCGATGCAGTGACGAACTTCTAAGTACTCCCAAAAAGGTAAGTCCCAAAAAATAATCGCTTCTTTCAGATGTTCTTCTGACGGGTCCTAAATTGATATCCCTTTCCAAGCACAACATCGATATCCTTAACCATATCACATACCTCTTTCCCTCTAAAAGCCCTTGGAGGTGAACCGCCCTCCTTATTTCCGTCAAATTTTTTCTTCATCTTGCGGTACGGGTGATACCTAGGAAGGAACCTATGGTGATGTATGTACATAGTTTTGCGCGAGTTGTTCAGCCATATACTCTCGGTATCATGTAAGTAGTGCGGACATGCTTTAGCTCCTTTTGTACTGAACCCCGACAAGTTTCCAAGGGTGGGAAAATCATTGATGGTGCAGAACATGCGTGAAGTTCTCTCGTTTGTACGCATCTCATACCTGCACCCCTTCATTCCACAGTGTCACAAGTCCTTCCAGCAATAGTGCTAGGTACACATCAATATCGTTCCTAGGTTGCTTCGGCCTTTGGATAGGTAGTGATATCAAAATGTACTTCCGCTTCATACACAGCTAAGGAGGAAGACTGTACATACATAGATTCACAGGTCAGGTGCTATATCGGCTGCTCATGTTATCGAAAGGATTCATTCCATCTGTACTCAACCCAAACCTTATATTCCTCGGTTCCGCACCAAAATCTTCGAAGCTCCTATCAAAGTTTCTCCATTGCGTAATCGTGAGGTGTCTTATCTTTCCATATTTCTTACGCTACTCCAAGTGCCAACACATCAATATTGTCTTCTTTCGGTTCGCAAATAAACACTTCAAATGGGAAATTATAGGCAGATACCATAACACCTTAGCAGGAGGTCATTGCTTCACCTCGATGCCCTCGCAATATCGGAGTGATTCTTATGTTTGGGCGTACATGCATTTTTTCATACTCTTTACGGTAGAGGATACAATCGTTCGGGCATACATGTATTCTTTCTACTTATATTCTTAATGGATAAATAACCTTCTTAGCTTAGGAGACCTAGTAACGCCGTGAAACGCTTGTCGGACAAACCATTGCTTGCCTTCAAATTTAGCAGTTCAAACACGGATGACAACCTTGTGTATTCCGGCTTGCAGAACAAAGGTTTCCCCGAGTCCTCCATTAAGCCCTCGAATTTACTAAACTCTTCTTTCACTATAGTCCTCTTCTGCATCGCGTAGCATTTGATCCAGATTGTCATCGTGCGACCTACCCTCATCGAAAGTACAGTCCACATCCGATATATCGTTGTCTTCCTCGACGATGTTACCACCTTCCAGTATAATCTGCTCTTCACCGTAACTGGTCCAATATGTATACTACTTTTTGAAACCCCTTCGATTCAAGTGCCCTTCGATCTGCGCTGGGTTGGTAAACATCTTCAGATTATCGCAATCAATGCATGGATAGTACATAAATTTTATCCCCTTCAGCTCATCTAAAAGCAGACACACCATCAATGTACTCTTCACTCACACGGTTCTAAACGTACATCTAGCTTCAGTCCATCTGCACTACGCACGTAACAAATTAGATTAATGCATGCAACTACTCTTCCTATTGATCAATCATACTATAAATTAAATAGTAATTAACCCAGGGCAAATATAAAGTATTACAGATCGTTACTCTTGGAGCCCACCACAAAGATCTCAAATATCTCGTGAGATCTCTTCCTATTGACCAACCTCTCTTTCTTCATCCTTCCCTTCTCCTCCCTTCCTCCTTCATTTGACATAGTTAGAACAAAGGCTCACTATGATGTAAACAATATTATTTTACACAATATAGGACAAGTCAATGTATATATACATGCTGCTCATTGTTCTATTGTAAATCTTAACTACTAATAACCTCCTTGGATGATAAACCTAGCTATCATCGATCTCTCTGGATTATAATGCATGTAATTAGAAGAAAATACTAACCTTAGATCACCAAAAATAAATAGATCTACAAGCACACTTGCAAATCTACGATATTTAATTCTTTCACCAAACGCCCTAGAGTCGATCGCCTCCTTCAAAGCAGCCGCATATCAGAAACAGATCTCACTATAAACATGTCTGTCTGGAGTTAGGACGCGACCAGATATTTAATTGTGCATATCACATACCGTTCTTAAAAAGAATCGTGTGTGATACATATCGCAGACGATTTTAAATAACCACTGTCTGTGATAATTGTAGGCCTCACAGACAGTTCTTGTTAAGAACTATTTGTAATAAGTATCACAGATGGTTCTTAACAAGAACCATTTGTGACATTCAGAGACCTCACCGACGCTCTGAATTATCACAGTCGATATTTATTCAAAACCATCTATAATACATGTCACAGACGGTTCTTAACAATAACCGTATGTGATATGCGTCATTAAATATCCGTCGCCCCTTAGATCTAGATCTATCATGTTGTGAGAAATGTCTCTGATATATATGCGACTGCTTTGAAGAAGGCGGTCGGCTCTGGGGCGTGTTTGGTGAAAGGAATACCGTAGATTTTCAAGTGTGCTTGTAGATCTGCTATTTGTACTTGGTGATCTAATGTTAGTATTCCTTTATCTCTGATGCGGCTGCTTTGAAGAAGACGGCGGGTACGCCTAAGAAAGCAACCAAGCCCACCACGAAGCATGATCATTTTTGGACCATCCACACAAAGATGTGGAGGATGAGGCAATGACCACGACCATCCTCATCAAACCCGACGCACGCTCCCGGCGACCATACTTCTTGAACTTTCAGGGTTGGTTATATCGTGATTGTATTCCGACTTGGTACAGTCTTACTTCATTAGCATTATCGGCTAGTCTGCATGACTAGCCCTTGCAAGTTCAAGAAGCATGGCTTCTAGGAGAGTGTCCGGTTCGATGAGGTTGGCCATGGCTCGCCTCATCATCTTTAAACTGCGTGGATGACCTCTGAAAAAATCATGCTTCGTGGTGGGCTTGGTTGCTTTCTTAGGCGTACTCGCGTTTCTTTAAAATATCGTGCTTATCGTGAGATGGTTCTTGTTGATAATCAGTATGTGATACACATCACGCATTTTCCAATTACAAACCATCTGTGATAAATAAACATCACATACGGTTCTTGTTAATAATCATCTGTGATAATTATATATCACAGACTGTTGTTATTTATAACCGCTTGTGATTCATATCCCAAATGGTTTATCCCACTAAATCGCTTGTAACAATTCTATAGACAAAAATATTCGCACACCAAAGATAGTAGGGCCAATCCTAAGCTTTCTCATCTTCTTTTAGTACTTGAGCTCAGCTCTTTCTCCTTCTGGTCTCACCTCACCTCACCTCCGCCTCTTGAGTGAGGGCCATATGTCTGAGGCATCGAGCTATTTGACATAGTCAGAATTGGTTGTTTGTGAAGTAGCTGGTTTTCTGTAATTGTATGGAAAATAGACTTTGTTCATATCACAGATGGTTCCAACAACAAACCATCTGTGATACAAAATTATCATAGACCATTCTTGTTAAGAACCGTTTATGAATTATCACATAAGGTTATATTTAAAACACGTAAGTGATATTTATTAATACCACAGACGGTTAGTGTTAAGAACCGCTTGTGATATTTCACAAACGGTTTTCTACATGAACTGTCTGTGATATAACATCTTCACAGACGGTTTTTACTGCAGCCAGTAACAACAGACGTGCGCTAAACAAAAACCGTCCATGATTGTATTTAGGCCCTGTTTGGTACAGCTCCAGATTCTCATTTTTCAGATTCTGCTCCTGATTCTCTAAGAATCCACTTCTTTGAGAATCTAGATGTAACACCCTGACTATAAAGAAGTCAAGATGTCACCTACAATCACTACTCTTCAAATGAATAACATCAAATCGCATGAAAAGGTGAAGCGAGTATTATGAATATATGGAAACAAGTATTCATCCTCAAGTCTTAATCAACGAAATGGAAGTAAACAGTTCAGAAAGATATGGTAAACAAGGCCATGATGGCTTATTACAATGCAACACAAATCATAATTAACGATAACAAAAGTCCTCAAATTGTTTGATATATGATAGTGAGTGCAACGTGATGAACTACCCTCCACAAGATCATTCTTCCTTGTCATTTACCTAAATAAGACAATAAAGCAAGAATGAGCCAAAGACTCGACAAGCAGCGTATGTAACACCAAGCATACAATGAGCAATATATCACAAACATAATTTGAACAACTCTTCGAAACGAATTTATGAATGGATGAAGTGGAATGGTGCATTGAAGGAAATGGACATAATGCAAAGATATAATGCAGATAGCGAGTGAATCACCCGTCGGTGTTCACTTAAAGTATTCGTATGAAGAACGTTTCATACGACTGTCCAACGTGGCCCACATTGGAATGGTGGACTCACGTAACGTGGCCCACATTGGAATGGTGGACTCACGTACCCATCTTGGAATTGATGGGATTTCAAGTGCCCATACTGGAATTGATGGGTCTTACCAAAATAATGTATGCATGTCATGATGATCACATGTCAATATTGAATAGTAGTTGCATGCATTAATCTACATATACGAACAAATGTAAGCATTCATTCACACATCATACATGACATCAATCATTGAATACAAATTACTTATTCGCTGCCAAGCAACGGGTTGGGAGGTAATTGAGATACCCTCCACTCACCGCTTCACCGCCTACAATATAAAATAAACGAAATGAGGACAAGCGAGTATGGAAATGCTACACGTGTCCTCCCTCAATCTCTAACCAAACTAACCAAATAAAAGTTCAATTTGATCAATTTACCCAAACCTTTCAATTATCCCTAATCTGGCAGTTTTACTAGAAAATTCACCAATAAAAAACCGTAAGTCCAAAAGACCTGAAACCAGTGCTCAAATTTTCTTAACTTAACTGGCTACAAAACTCTAGTTGATGGTAAACTCTAATTCGGCCAATACAGAGGTCTAACCATCCAATGAAAAACTACAACTGCAGTCTGCCCAGAATTCTGAACAGCCCTAAAGAAAATGCTCTAACTTTTAAACCACTTATCCAAATAAAGTGATTTTTATCAGCCTGGAAACATGGTGAAATTATCTTCAAAAACCTAGTTGGGTGGCCGACCTTATTCTGACTCTAACTAGATCAAAACCTAGGTGCAACCGACTATACCCAGCAGTTCTGACAGACAGACCAGCACGTAGTAAAACAGTCATAACTTTTAATCTACTGGGTGAAAATTCGTGATCCAGGTGCCAAAAGAAAGCTAATGAGATAAGGAACAAAACTCTAGAAGGCGAAGACATCCAATTCTGCCTCTAAGACACCCAAAACCGAGTTGCAACATTCTGTACAGAACCGATCTACTGACAGAGATTACGCGATACTACCAAAAACATTGAATCGACAACTCTAACGCAATCAAACAGCGATGGGGTCTCTCGTTACCCTTGTAGACCCGAAGAAAGACGAGGATCAACTTCCCGAAGACTTCCCCTCTCCTTCTTTGGCCAGCCCCAACTCCACGAGCCCGATTGGAATGCAAGCGCCCGGCGGAGGAAGAACCGAAGAGGAACGCGTGGAAGACTGGGTGTGCAGCTCCGGGGATCTCCAATGGCAGCCACCAATGGAGGGGGAGGCGCCTAGGAGGGGGGAGGAGGAGATGGGGCCGGCTCCAAGGGGAAGGAGGGCGGATCAAGGGAGGAAGGGAGTCACTAGGGTTTGGGGGTGGTGCCCCCTTGGCGCCCCTACTTGGGCCGCCACCTAATGGGCCACCTGGTCGCGAATGCGCCCAAAGGTTACTGACATTAACGTATACCCCCGACGATTGGAATTTTCCGACGAAAACTATTTCTGTTACTCTCTCCGACCTCTTTTTTTCTACCGAACATTTCCGAGTATTACACTAGAGCCGTCTATTGAAATCGCTTAATTTGGTAGGTTGGCTTCAAAACCATATAAGGGAGGATTAGAGGCAAATAAACCATGTTACCCCGGGTGTAATACTTCAATTGTATTTGTGTAACTCAGTGGCATTTGCGGGTAAAAACCTTCAACTTGAATGGGTATTTTCGTTTCTGAAGGTTAGATTCTCACGAGAATCTGTTGGGAAGCTGCTTCTTATTGCTAGTTCATTTTCGAGACAGCTCCTCGTGAGAAGTAGAATCTAGTGGTTTTGAGAATCAGGATGTTTGGTACGGCTCCACGAGAATCAATTGAGAAACTGGGAGTGGAAGTCGCATCAAATAGGGCCTAATACTGATTTGGTTCGGAAACCGTCGTGATGAGACGTCGAAAGATAGCCCTTTTGTAGTAGTGTAAATACAATCATAGACGATTTTGATTTAGCGGCCGTCTGTGTTACTGGTTGCATTAAAAGCTGTATGTGAAGATGTAATATCACAGACAGTTCATATTTAAGAACCGTCTGTGATATACTTCACAGATGGTTCATTTTTAAGAACCGTCTTTGATATTACTAAATTCACATACGGTTATTTATTGGAACCGTCTATAATTAGAAACAACTAGTTAGTTGATTCCGACCAGTTCCTTGGGCCAGATTGATCTTTTAAAGTGGTCAAAGCTGATTTCCAACAGAAGAAACAAGAATAAATGTAATATGGAGCTGATTTTAAAGGCACAAGCAGCCACTACTTGGATACTTTATAGAGAAGAGATCGTCACAAACGGTATCATCTACAAATCATCTGTGATACATCAGCCATTACAGACGGTTTTATCTACAAGCCGTTTGTGATACGTCATATATCATAGACGGTTTTATCTACAAACCGTTTGTGATAGTCAACTATCACAGATGGTTATTAACTCAGAACCGTCTGTGATAGTATGCCTCACAGACGTTTTTGATGACCTCATGTCATTACTGACCCATAAACTCAGACGGCTCATGAAATCGTCTGTGATGTTTGAACCATCCGTGAAGACCTTTTCTGTAGTATTGTAATCAAGGGACGGCGTGGCATCCGCGAGCTTGTGTTGTGACAAAGCGAGAGGCTATGAATCGAGTCCAAATGCTGCTTTGCACTCCACTTGAAGTATCTAGGCAGTGAAAGTTTTTTTTTACTCCACCTCTTAAGGGGACATCCTCCTATGAATCCACTGTCTATTTTATGTCTTATTGTATTCTCCATTTCACAAAATATACATGCATGAATCTCAAGGTAAAAATACAGAAATTGGATGGCGGATGAGATAAGGAGATGTCTCTTAAGAGGTAAAAATACACTTCCGTGTCTAGGCATTCTATGACCGCTTTTGTGTTAAATAGTACTCGAATTTCAGACCCATGGATCTTGATACAAAATCTGGTGAACCTCGAACCCTAACTTGTTAGGATTTTATCGCCGGAGCACGAACCTTGTTGAATATCCGTAGGCGAGAAAATCAAGTACTCTTGACCCAACAAAACGCCTGAGTACTCCTTAGCAATTTCCATTTTTTGATATTATAAGAGCAATGATTTTTTATAGCAAGCATAGCAAATTACAGCTTTGCTAATTGACTTGCCCCAGTCGAAGTACGTCTTGGAGCATCGAGGCTCTTTATCACTTACAACCATGACTTCCTTGGAGCTATTGACTTGAGACTTTTGGTTTTTAGTCTTGCACTTGGACTTCTTGGTCTTTTTGTCCTTCTTCTTACTACTTCCGTCTGCTTCTTGAGGATCTTTATAATCTCGATCGATGGTTATGTTCCACTCGACCACTTCTGCAGCAGTTGCATATCGGTCAGTCATCTCAAAAAGCTCGACAAAAGTAGCTGGAGGATCTACAGCGATGTTCTCTGTGATCCTTCTACTGCGCACTCCCTGCTTAAATGCTCTGACAACAGAAGAGTCAGAAACCTCAGGTATAGAATTGCGAACCTGACTGAAATGTCTGATGAACTAACACAAGGTTTCATGGGCATTCTGTCTCATCCTGTGCAGATCATCCTCCTTTCTGGGAAGGTTGAGTAGTAGATCGCAGAGGTATTTCCACGAATAGATCGACTCCTGTGGTTGATTTACAAACCATAATCGAGCAGATCCTTCGAGCACAGTAGGAAGGTAATTCTCCATGACGTACTCTCCTCCTCCTGCTTGAACTGCAATCGTATAGATATGAAGAAATTCAATGGGATTCTGTGACCCATCAAACTTCTTCATGTTCACCGGTCGAAACCGCGGTGGCCAGCGAACTGCTTGAAGATCATGTGAGAACACCTTATATCCAGTAATAATATCATGACACCTTCGTTGTGGAAACTAATGGTTGATATTACCATGTGATCATTGATAACGATACCCAATGGCTGGTGGACCTGACCTATGATAGGTCTCAGTCCTACAAGGGTGATACTCCTCATATTCCATATGCTGTTGCAGACTCCTAGGTTAGAGTGATGAACAATCACCTCCCCTGAGAGCTTGTCGATCATCGGATGTCCAAAGAACTCTTCTCTGATTGGAGTTGTGGTTAGGTGAGCGACCAGACCTATTGTGGTGCCGCTCTCCATGAGGAGAGTTATTCGAACGACTAGTGTTCGACGAAGTTGTTCCGTTATGACTGTCAGAACGATGTTGGCGAGTTTGCCCAAGCTTGACCATTGCACCCCGTAGCCTTTGTGCGATCTTTTCAGCGAAGAAGTCATAGTCTGGCGCTTGCCCAAGTTCTTGAGTCAGGTTCTCGATCAAGTCGTTTATACGTTGGAGTTCTTGAGCCTCCGACCGATATTGAATGCGCCCAGGCAAGGTTATGTAGGATGCAATTCTTTTCCTCTTGATAGTTTCAGGATCATCCACATCTGAGATTCCTTGAGTTTGCCTGAGTGGAGAGCGATCATTTCTAGGATTCCTCGCATGCTCATGAAGGTGTTGATCCTATTCATTGTCGGAGGCATCCTCGCCATCACCACGAGGCCCAAAGTGAGTGAGCGATGGGGGGCATCTCCAGTCCTGGATATGATTTTCACTTGTGCCTGAGTCCTCCTGGCTTGAGGAGTAGTCGAACGGCAACGTCTCATGACTTGCAGCAATCCCCTCCAAGAAGGGAATTCTGGGTTATAACTGTCTCCAACCAAAAGTGAACCCTCGAGGTCACGGTCGAATCCGCGGGAAAAATGGGCTCGACCACACACCTCGTGGGGGTAACCGAAGGGTGACGATCACCAGATGTTTGTTGAGTCCTGAAATGATGGATTCCAGGACTTATGGTGTCAGATCGGACTGCCTCAGACGGATTTGAACATTTGGGGGAGGACTCTCGCTATGCTCTGTACTTGTCTTTGTGCAGTCCTGATTATGGTCGGATAGACCCTTGCCCTCTGAGGAATATGATCCCTCATCTGGATATAATGGTGTGGGGAAAAAGATCCCTCATCAACCCTGTCTGTGGCATGACCTCCTAGGTCTGGTGAAAGATCCTCGAGGTTGCGTTGCCATCGACGAAATGATGCTCGCTTCATAATCGTGAGGAGCATCCATGTCAAGTTCGCAATCGGCCAAATTGAACCAGCTTCTCGTTCTACTCCCGCCATGGTAACACGACAAAAAGCTATACCTTTACAAACACGCGTGTCTCAATAGAAATTAACTATGTGAGATTGCGGATTTAACCACGGCCTTCAAATTTCTAGGCATGTCCTTAGGGAGTGCACTCACTCGTGTGTGTGTGTGTGTGGTGGTGGTGGTGTTTGTTCATGTGTATCTTCCTTGTAATTGTAAAAAAGAATATCATAATGAAAATATGGCACCATGCCACTAAAGGGACACAAATTTACGATGACACGCTCAATCTTTAAAATTACATTAAAAATCCTCGCAAAAAAATAAATAAAAAGAATTTTTATTCGAAAACAAGAATTATTTTCAAGCTTCAAATATTTAAAAGTATAAATTGATGTTCTTGGAACATTTAAAAACAATATTTGGAAAAGAACAATATTTGGAACATTAAAAATCAACTTGCACTTTATTCGTTGCGTACGTTTACAGAACAAATTAACATCTGTTTTGCTTTGTTTAACGCCGCATCTCAGTATTATACCTATATTTGATCACTACAGTAGTATATAACTGGCCATGCATGGATGCTGCAAATAAAGAAGGCAAGGTATCGTACGCACCACATTCCCCGCGCACCCACAGGCCGCTTTGTTCGTTTGGGTTAAATAACACAACTAGTCCAGAGAAACAAAGTGTTGATCTGTCTTTGCTTCGCAGACGATGCCTATGGCTATGGCTTTCGTGCGTGCGATGCACTTTGATTATTCTGCATCTGCTTCGTGTACGTGCATCTGTTTTGTGTGTGAAGTGTGCTTGTCATATGGCCTCTCTGGACTGCCATGTTTGCATGTACTAAGTGTCATGCCTCTGTCTCTGAAGAAATCATGTGTTATTGTACTGTGTGCTGCCTATGCATTTGTTGGGTGATCGATGTTGGTTACTGACCATGTATGATTCGAATGGAAGTGATGCAATACCCGCTATTCAAAAAGTAATAATTTCCTGTATGTGTGTCCTACACTCCTACATTAAGCGAATATATATCTATTTGCCTAAACTTGGCAATCGACACCACAAGTATAGTGCTGTTGGTTCTATTCTTTTGATCTTTTGGGTTAGATCTGGGATTTTTGGTTCGGGTTCGAGAGAAACCGAGAGAGAGAGAGAGAGAGAGAGAGAGAGAGAGTTACCGTCCGATGTAGAGGAGGTAGGGTTGGCCATGGCGGTTCGTCGGTGAAGGTCTCGCTAGGGCGACGGTCGGTGGAGAGGTGCTGGCTCCTACGGCGGCGTGTCCCAAGCGGGGCGATCTCTCTGGCGCGGAGATCCGCGGTGGTGCTTCCGTCACTTGCTGCGCCTCCTTTAGGATCGGTCTAGGGTTTTGTCCGAAAGGGGCTTGCGGCTCAGCGAATCTCGCTGCTTGTGCCGCCGCCCCCACCCTCTTTATAGCAGCGAGGCGACGGGGTCCATCGACCAAGAGTTAATGGCGCCCCGATCGAGCGCAGATCAATGTGGGAGGCATTTGGCCGTTGAGATCATTCTAACATTCTCCCCTTTGATCTCAATCTATGCTTTATCTTTAATTGCTTTTGACTTTACTCATTCCATCACAGATTTGGTGCATAGAACGTGTCTCATCGTCACGGTCAATCGCCGATAGATTCAACGACTACAATACACCTCCTTGTTACAAATAGTTACTTTAATCTTTTGGGCCATCTTTTAGTCCAGAATCATAGGCTTTCCTTAAACCCATGCCGCTATATGTTCTCTCAACACGTTGGGTGGTAAGCCTTTAGTAAGCGGATCCGCTAACATCTTTGCTGTACTTATATGCTCAAGATTTATAATTTGATCCCGAACTTTATCTTTCACAACATAGTACTTTATGTCAATGTGTTTGGCAGCACCACTTGACTTATTGTTGTGGGCATATATTATTGCTGGTTCATTATCGCAATACAACTTAAGTGGTCTATTGATGTCGTCAACCACTTTTAAACCTGGTATGAACTTCTTTAGCCATTCACTGCCCCTGTAGCCTCATAACATGCTACAAACTCGGCATACATTGTGGACGATGTAGTGACGGTTTGCTTTGAGCTTTTCCACGATATAGCTCCTCCAACAGAGTGAACACATATCCGGATGTCGACTTTCTATCATCTCCGCAAAATCGTAATCAGATACCCCACTATATGGAGTAAATGATCTTACAGATGTCATCATGAGGCCTTTTGTTCCTTGCAAATAACGCAAGACTTTCTTACATTTGGTATCCGAGCAACCCTAGCTCGCTTTGAACCCGACAGATCTTCCTCGCTCGGATCTCGATCCTGACTTGGCTTAGCACTTAGAATGAGGGGATTTGAAATCCTTAAGCAAAACCCTAAATGAAATCCAACACACAAAATCCCCAACTTTCGTGATCAAATCGGAACATAAGAAGGCGGAATTTCACGCTTTGAAGAACGGCGATCTCTCCATTCTTGGGCACCACCGGCTCTACTCGACGGTCAGCTCTACGACTCGCCGACGCTACCGACGAGGAGGTCGCAGGGCGCACTTCATCTGCCCGCTTTAACGCTGTCGCTCAGCCGCCTCGGCCTTCGACCAAGGCTGCCGCTCTCCGCCATGAGCGCTCAGCGCTGTCGCAATCGCGGGGTTTTCGGGAGAGGAACGAAGAAATGAGGATTAGGGTTAGGGTTTTCGATTTCGTTGCTTTTTATACCGCGCGGCGGACGTTCTCAGCCGTTCGATCCGATCCGATCGCCAGATTCGTCCCGATCCGTCCATGAAATCGCGATTGTATCTCGGCCGCTGCTTAGATCCGACGGCATCATTGCTTTCGCCATGTGCCGCTTTTGTTTTAATAGCGGGCTGCCAGTAAGGTGGGCCACGCATCGAAGCGGTCGGCGCACTCAGGCCGAGCACGCTTGCCAACCTAAAAGGCCCTTTTCTTTTTCAAGTAATTTTGTGTTGTTGAATCATTATTTTAATGCACTATTTTTAATTAATGTTAATTGCTCAAGTAACAATGTATCATAGTCTCTAATTAAAATTGAACCAACAAGATATTTTAATTAGAGATTTTTATGATTTATTTTGGCATTATGTATACACATGATCTGACCAACGTTGTTTGTAATCGTATGTCGCCATATTAACTGTTGAAGTTCTTTTCATTTTCTGCCCAACGGTGATATGAATTAGAACTGTAGTTTTGCATGTTATTAATCAGACCAACGTAGGGTTAATTGCATGCAATACTTTTTATGTTATTTCTAATTTTTCCTTGTATTTTAATGTTCAGCAATGAATGCTTCGAATGTTGCCGCTAAATTGTGAACATTGAACAGCTTACGGGAAGCAACTTTCCCACTTGGAAAGAAAGAATTTCAGTTGTCTTTGGAGTTCTGGACCTTGATTATGCATTAAGGGTGCCAGCTCCTTTTCCCCCCACCGTCGGTGAGGATAATTATGATGAGAAAAAGAAAACTTATTATGCTAATGCTGAAAAATGGGAGCGATCCAACCGCCTGTCGTTAATGATCATGAAGACCTCTATCTCAGTTGGGATCAGGGGAGCAATCCCAGATTCTGAAAATGCTAAGGAGTATCTGGCTTCAGTTGAGGGGAAATTCAAAGGCTCTACTAAGGTTTATGCCAGTACTTTAATCTAGAGGCTTTTATCCACTAAATATGATGGGTCCAGCAGCACAAGAGAGCATATCATGATGATGACTGATATGGTTGGAAAACTCAAGGGCATGGACATGGAGATATCTGATGGTTTCCTAGTCCACTTTATTATGACTTCTCTTCCTTCTGAGTACACTCTTTTAAGATAAACTATAATATTCAGAAAGATAAATGGAGCATGAGCGATCTTATCGCCATGTGTGTCCAGGAGGTAGAAAGAATAAAGATCGAAAAGAAATATTTTGTGAATCAAGTTGGCGGTCCTAGCAAAAGGAAGTTCTCGGGGACTTCAAATCCAAGAAAAGGTCGACTACTCTCCTAATTCGATAAATCGGGCCTAAAGTGCAAAATACACCTAAGCTCAATGTTGCTCTGCTAAAGCACCTAATGGGAATGTATGCCACTCGCAAGGAGCCAGGCATTTCCAAAAAGATTGTGTTGGTTTTCTAAAGTGGCTCACCAAGAATGGTAATGATACTATAACGCTTATTGATGAAACTCTTTATGTTGATTTTTCCCTTAAATCTTGGTGGATTGACTCAGTGCAATCGTGCACGTTACCAATTTCAATGTTCTATTCGAGATTGCTCTGGAATCGCCAAGTAACCCTAACAAAAGCTAAGTCGAGTGTGCACACTTGAGCATCTTGTAAGCTTCAGGCAATTTGAAGCATATGGAACCGCTTTCATTTGATCGATCTCATCTTGGTTCTGGGGCATTGAAAATCCCCATATCATCGCCCTTGACTATAGGTGCGGTGAAGGACTACATTTATGCATCCCAAATTTCTTTAAGACTTTCTCTATGTATGTCTTTTGTGATAGTCCCAATATCCCTTTGTTTCTATCCGGTGAATTTGATCCCTAGACAGCGAAGCTTCACCAAGATCTTTCATATCAAAGTTTGAGGACAAAACTTCTTTGTCTCCGATGTGATGACATCACTACTAGCAGAGAGGATATCATCCACATCTGAGTTAGGAAGATAAACTTCCCATCTTTAAACTTTGTATAGACACAGTTGTCCTCTACATTCTCTTTAAACCTAAATTTTCTTATTGTCTTATCCAAACTTCAAGTACCCTTGTCTTGAAGCTTGCTTTAACCCATAAATCGATTTCTTTAGGCGGCATCCCATTCTTTCATTTCCTTCCACAATAAAACCTTTCGGTTGTGCCATGTAAACATTTTCCTCCAAATCCCCATTAAGAAATGCCGTCTTTACATCCATCGATGTAACTCTAAATCATAATGTGCTACTAATGCCATTATGATTCGAAGAATCTTTACATGAGGCGGAGAAAAGGTCTCATTGTAATCAATCCCTTCTCTTTGTGTAAATCCTTTTGCCACAAGTGCGCTTTGTATCTTTCTACATTCCTTGAGAGTCAAACTTTGTTTTGTAGACCCATTCTGACCCTCTTGTTTGGCTCCTTTAGGAATAATTTTTAAGTCCCAGACTTTATTAGCCTTCACGGACCTCATTTCCTCTTCCATGGCCTCAAGCCATTTTGAAGAATTTTAAGCTTCTCATGGCTTCTTCAAATGAGGTGGGATCATCCTCCATTTGAAATTCCTCTGATGATAAATCGATAATCATCGAAATAGCGATCTTCTTACTCTTTGAGACCTCCTGGGGCCTCCTCATTTGGTACATCTTACATTTGAAGTCTTTGTTGCTCCCTCATTTGTGGCAATGGGTTCTATAGGATCTGAAGAGCGGGTTCCTCATTCTCATTCATTGTTGCCACGGGAGGAACAATAGCAGTCTTGGCACCACGATGTCTTATCTGTCGGTGCTGCAATGCAGTAGTGAGAAGAGTGGCTCTTGAATCATCGAGTCGGCACATATACCGCTTCTCTTCAAGATCAATCTCTCGGCGACCATGCCCCTCATCATTTCATCCTCTAAGAAGACAGCGTGTCTCGTTTCTACAAACTTTGTATATCTGCGGGCAGAGAAAGCGAAAACCTTTACTATTTCGGGTAGCCAATGAAATGGCAACTTCTATTTTGGGATCAAGCTTCCCAAGGTTTGGGTTAAATACTTTAGCCTCAGGACTCCCCACACACGCAAGTGGTTTAGTGAGGAGCTCTTATGATGATGACCGATATGGTTGGAAAACTCAAGGGCATGGACATGGAGATATCTGATGGTTTCCTAGTCCACTTTATTATGACTTCTCTTCCTTCTGAGTACACTCTTTTAAGATAAACTATAATATTCAGAAAGATAAATGGAGCATGAGCGATCTTATCGCCATGTGTGTCCAGGAGGTAGAAAGAATAAAGATCGAAAAGAAATATTTTGTGAATCAAGTTGGCGGTCCTAGCAAAAGGAAGTTCTCAGGGGACTTCAAATCCAAGAAAAGGCTGCACTACTCTCCTAATTCAGATAAATCAGGGCCTAAAGTGCAAAATACACCTAAGCTCAATGTTGCTCCTGCTAAAGCACCTAATGGGAATGTATGCCACTTCTGCAAGGAGCCAGGGCATTTCCAAAAAGATTGTGTTGGTTTTCTAAAGTGGCTCACCAAGAATGGTAATGATACTATAACGTTTATTGATGAAACTCTTTATGTTGATTTTTCCCTTAAATCTTGGTGGATTGACTCAGGTGCAACTGTGCACGTTACCAACTCTTTACAGGGATTCCATACCGCGAGAACACTAAGAAAGGGGGAGCGAACTCTTAGAGTCGCGGATGGGAAAGAAGCCGAAGTGGAATGAGTTGGTTCTGTTTCATTAGTTTTAGATAGCGGCTTCACACTTCGTCTGAATAATGTAGTTTTTGTTCCTTCCATTAGGAGGAATTTAATTTCAGTTTCTTTATTGGACGATGATGGATTTAAATGTAATTTTGGTAACAATAAATGTGTTATCACTTTTAATTCAGATGATGTTGGTCTTGCTGTTAGACAAGACAAACTTTATATGCTCTCCCTTAATGAATCACCTATATCTTTGAATGTACGTGATACTAAGTGTAAAAAGAATAATGAGACTTCTTCGAAACTGTGGCACTATCGTTTAGGCCATATTTCGAATGGGAGAATGGAGCGTCTCATTAAGAAAGAGATTCTCCAACCATTAGATTTCTCTGACTCAGACCACGGCATTGATTGCATTAAAGGAAAATAAAGAAGGGAGCAACTCACAACACAGGACTATTAGAGTTAATTCATACTGATATTTGTGGTCCTTTTCCTATGACATCAGTGGATGGTTTTGATTCTTTCATCAGATTCACTGATGATTTCTCTCGTTATGGTTATATTTTTCCCATTAAGGACCGATCTGAGTCACTTGATAAATTAAAGATATTTGAGGCTGAAGTTGAAAATCAACACAACCTAAGAATTAAAGTGGTAAGATCGGACCGTGGGGAGAACATTATGGGAGACATGCCCCTTATGGCCAAATTCCTGGCCCTTTCGCTAAGTTTCTTTAGGAAAATGGCATTGCTGCCCAATATTCTACACCAGGTGAACCTCAGCAGAATGGGGTAGCTGAGAGACGCAACCGTACATTTATGGATATGGTACGGAGCATGCTTAGCTATTCTAGTTTATCAACTGGTTTGTGGATGGAGGCACTAAAGACAGTCGCACATATCCTTAATCGGATTCCCAGTAAATCAGTACCTAAGACACCTTATGAATTATGGACTGAGAGAAAACCGAGTTTGAAATATTTAAGAGTGTGGGGTTGTCGTGCTGAAGCTAAGATATTTAATCCACATATTGAAAAATTAGATCCTAAGACAGTAAGTTGCCATTTTATTGGGTACCCTGAAAGATCTAAAGGGTATCAGTTTTATTGTCCTGATAGGACAACTAAGTTTGTAGAAACAATACACACTGTATTCTTAGAAAAATAACGAGGACCTGGAGCCTAGGAAAATAGATCTTGAAGAGAAGCGGGTTTACGTTCCTTCACCGCTTATCCTATAGACTTTTATTCCTGCGTTTCAGGTGGTTGCACCTCCAGTACCAAATACTGTTGATGCACCCACTGTTGAGGTCTCTAAAACTCCTAATGTCATACCTAATGATGAGCCTCGACAGTCTCCTGCGCCTCAGCAGCCTCCTGCAATAGTTGCTGAACCTATTAGAAGATCACAGCGGGAGAGAAGATCTGCCATCCCAAATGATTATGTTGTTTACATGAATGATGATATTAATGATATAGGGAAGGTAGATGATCCCACCTCTTATAAGGAAGCCATGATGAGTGAATATTCTCCTAAGTGGCTTGATGCCATGAAGGATGAACTAAAGTCTATAAGCACTAATGATGTATGAGACTTAGTAGAAATTCCTGGTGGAGTCAAAACAGTAGGTTGTAAATGGGTCTACAAAATCAAGCATGACTCTAAGGGAAATATCGAAAGGTTCAAAGCAAGACTCGTAGCAAAAGGCTTCTCACAAAGAGAGGGGATTGATTATAATGACACATTTTCTCCTGTCTCAACTAAGGATTCATTCAGAATTGTTATGACACTTATAGCTCATTATGATTTAGAGCTATATCAGATGGATGTTAAGACAGCATTCCTTAATGGCGATTTGCAAGAAAATATTTTCATGACTCAACCGGAAGGTTTTGTCGTGGAGGGCAGGGAGCATATGGGATGTCAACTTAAGAAATCTATTTATGGCTTAAAACAAGCATCGAGGCAGTGGTACCTCAAATTCGATAAAGTTATAAGAAATTTTGGATTTAAAGAAAATGAAGTTGATAACTGTATATATGTTAAGTTCAAAGGGAGTAAATTCACCATCTTAGTGCTTTATGTGGATGACATCTTATTGGCTAGCAGCGATAAGGATATGCTGTTTGAGACCAAGAGATTTCTTTCATCCAATTTTGATATGAAGGATCTCGGTGATGCCTCTTACGTTCTTGGCATTGAAATTCACCGAGACAGGTCCAAAGTAGTATTAGGTTTATCTCAAAAGGCATACACTGACAGAGTACTAAAGAGATACAATATGCATAATTGCTATGGCTCACCTGCTCCTATTGTTAAGGGCGATAAGTTTGGGATATTTCAATGTCCAAGGAACCAATATGAGACTGATCAGATGAAGTCGGTTCCTTATGCTTCAGCTTTCGGAAGTATTATGTATGCTCAAGTAAGCACACGCCCTGATTTAGCTTTTGTAACCGGAATGTTTGGCAGATATCAGTCAAATCCAGGACCGGGCCACTGGAAGGCCATTAAGAAAGTCTTGCATTATATGCAAGCTACTAAGCATCTCATGCTCACATATAAGAATTCTGGTAACCTTGAAGTTATTAGTTATTCAGATTCACATTTTGCGTGATGTGTTGATACTAAGAAATTCACGTCAGGTTATATCTTCACACTCGCTTGAGGAGCCATCTCATAGAAAAGCTCCAAACAAACCCTTACGGCATCTTCAACGATGCAAGCTGAGTTTGTGGCATGTTATGAGGCTACTAGGCAGGCTGTATGGCTTAAGAACTTTATTCTGAGTCTTAGAGTGGTAGACAGCATCTCTAAACCACTCACCTTATACTGCGATAGCGAACCCGCAGTCTTTTATGCGAGTAACAACAAGTCAAGTGGTGCTACCAAACACATTGACATTAAGTATCATGTTGTGAAAGATAGAATCCATGATCAAACTATTAGTATCAAGCATATTAGTACTAAGTTAATGCTTGCAAATCCGCTTACTAAAGGCTTACCACCCAATATATTTCGTGATCATGTTGCCGACATGGGTTTATTGGAAAGCCTCTGATTCTGGATAAAAGGACCTTAAGACAAACCAACTCCCATTAAGTACAATGTACATCCATTTCAAAATGTAATAGTACACTATAGATACTGGGGTTGTATGACACTTCATTGGCCATACCACATATTACCTTAGTATGCTGTTTCATTGAGGATGAACTTATGATGATTAGCCTTTCGATCAAAGGGGGGAATGTTGTGTTGATCTCGGTAACCACCTCCGAGATATCAGGGGCAACGCTCACTACGCGCCCTGATCGGGGGCAAAACCAACATGTTGGTTTCGGTCCCGTTCACCAGCGCCATATAAACATGTTGGACTCGGCAAGTCGGTGATTATCGCTCTAGGCTATTCAAGTCCAAAAACAGATCCGATCTATTACGGGCGCTCAGGTGTGTGAAGACCGACAGCCACTGAACCACCGCCGCCACTTCGACATCACGTTTCCTCAGGCCGACGTACCGCCACCCTTTTCTCCGCCGATCCCGACCGATCCTAAGATCCGATGGCATCTTCATTTTCGGGTATATCTCACGCTTCCGCATTAATGTATTACTCTAGGTGTTCTTTCATGTGCTAGGGTTAATTATCTCTAGATCAAGTTAATGCCCTCAGATAACCCCTACAGCAAGCTCACCTTCGGGAAAGAGAGGTCCAAGAATCTAAAGTTTCTTTGGGCCTCGGCATCAACAACATCAGGATTGCCGAAATGGAGTTCTAGTCTTTTGGTAGCCTCAACTCGCATGACTGAATTTATGAAAAGTTCCATAAATTTTGCAACTGAAAGATCAAGAAGAAATCAACAGGTTCAGACGATCAGTCCTGTTTGATTTCCTAAAGAGCCCAGCCCGCATTATATACACCTGAATTATTTATTTTGGAGACTCTGCACTTGTTGATTTTTTTTTCCTCCCGAGCAGCCCTAAGTTCTTGGTATGGTTCTCCCTTGTCAAAAAAATAAAATAAAATAAAAATGTTCATATTGTCAGATGTAACCTGTTTCAGTCTTGGGCCTGGTAGAGTAAATGGGCTGCATATGGGCCTCCTCTGGGCCAACCAATCCAAACAATCCATAGGCCTGAACATAATTCCACCCCGGGACCACCTCCCCAAATATACATTTGTTCTTCAAATTTCGGAATAGCTTTTTCCGGGTAAAAGAGGGCAAGGCGGGCTCAGGCATTTTACGCCTTCGCCCTTCTCTTCCAAACACACACCGACGCACGCACAGACCCAGAATCTCTAGGGTTTGCTCTCCTCGCGCCACTAGATCCACTCAAATGGACGAGCCACTGGCCTCCATGCGCCGCCCGGTAACCCTAGTCTCTCCACCCAGTTCCTGAGCTCCTGAATTCTTCTAATTTTGCCAATATTTTTTCTGATTTTTGGGGTGCTTTTTTCTTTACATGCAGAAGCGTGGCCGCCCGCCGCGGCCTCGGGAGGACGACCATGCGGCCGGCGAGGAGTTCGAGGAGGAGGGCCATGCGGAGGCCGAGGGGATCGCGCTGCCCCAGTCCAAGCGCAAGCGCTTGGCCTCCGCGGCGGCGGCGGCGGCGCTGGAGGACCAGCCCCTCATCGGTACGCGGCATCTCGCCTTTATATTTTTATTTTTTGGCGTTTGTCACCGTAGATTTGCTGAAGTGGGGGTGGGTGCGGTGGTTGGGAACCTGCTGCTAGGGTTTAGCCGTTCAGCTGCTGGGTTAAGGAAATCTGGCTGTCCTGTTGCTGTGATTTAGTTGGGATTTATGGACCGGGGCGCTGCTTCTGCTGTGCCCGGGATAGATTAGTCTCTGCTGCTGTCTGCATGGTGAACTGGTGGTTCCTCTGCTTGGTCTGGTGTTGGGTTAGTTTATAGTTTAGTAAACGTGGTTGTGTGATAATGATCAAGTTTTGTCCCTTTGATTTCCATGGAACTTTTAGTTAGCTGACTTAGCTCTGAACTTTCATGTCCCGTCACTCATCTCCAGCATAAGAACACACGGTAAGAAAAATGACAGTGAAGTTTCCTTAACTCAATGTAACTGCATGGGAGTTACTATTTATAAAGAGCTTGGTGACCTCGGCCGGGGCGGCCCTCGCACTAGTTCCGCCATTGCTGATCTTGGCATGATGACAGAGGCTTGTAGGCACAAGGCTTTCAGCTGGACTGTTAGCTGGTTAATATTTGAGCATATAAAAGATCCTACTGAAACATGCCTAATTGGAATACATGATTTAATTTAAGCAAATATCATCTTTCATTTGTGGAAAACTTCCTTACAAACTTGCAACTTGCAGATATTATCAAACATACTGGCAGGCTGATCAGCCATGCTGTCAAAAAATTGGTCGAGGATTATGAATCGAATCCAAAATCTGTGATATTTCAGATATTAGCAATGCTATTTAAGGTAATACTGGCCTCTTTAACTAGTTATTATTGTTGTTGTTGTTGCTGCTGCTGCAACTTTTTTGATAAACCTTCAAATCTTATGATGACAGGCTTGTGGCGCCAGGCATGAGTTTTATGCAGACTACCTTAATGAGGCGGATGTGGATGGTGTTGTCGTCGAACTTGTTGAGCTATCAAGAAAAGTATCCTATTGTCATTTTCATAAGAGTGAATGGAGACTCATTATTTGTAGCCTTCTAGCTTATCCAATATACATAATCTATTTGTCCTATGAGTTGTTCTAGTGCCGAACTGGTATGTATGCTCTCTTTTGGGTGAGTTTCTTGAACCTTAACTTGAAATAGGGTCTGGTGGAAGATAATTACAGCTCAAAACAGAAGGACCTTAAGAACTTCAAAGAAAATATTGTTTCTTTTTGGGATAACTTGGTCCTTGAGTGCCAGAATGGTCCATTGTTTGATGACATCTTATTCCAAAAAATCAAGGATTATGTGGTTGCTTTGTCAGGGTAATTTAGTCTTACCATCCCTTTTTTTTATTTGTCTTGTATGCATGTATGTAATGTGCTGATTTGGTGTGTTTCAGTACTCCTCCAAGGGTTTATCGTCAAGTAGCTTCATTGATTGGGCTCCAGCTTGTGACGTCCTTCATATCTGTTGCTAAGACTCTCAGTGGACAACGTGAGACCACTCAAAGGCAGTTGAATGCAGAGAAGAGGAAGCAGAGTGATGGACCACTTGTTGAATCTCTCAATAAAAGGCTATCTCTTACTCATGAAAACATTACTTACTTGGAGGAATTGATGCGGAAAATATTCAGTGGGTGAGATTTTATATTACAAATCACTTGCACGTGCATTTTAATGTACATTATTGATTTTTTACAGTGTGATTTAAATTCTTTTTTGCCATTTAGTGGTAATTCATGCATGGTATGCGCCTATGTGGAGAAGCTTACATGCATTTGATGTCTAGTGTACATTTATGTCGGTCTAGTATGTCACTAACTTTTTTTTTACTACATGTAGGTTATTCATGCACCGTTATCGTGATGTTGACCCTGAGATCCGGATGTCATGCATCAAATCTCTTGGTATTTGGGTTGTCTCATATCCATCACTTTTCTTACAAGATATATATCTAAAGTATCTTGGGTGGACACTGAATGACAAGGTAACAGACATTTAGTTATTTTTTTTCTGTTGCTTATTAATACTTTATTCTGTGATCAACGGGACTTGCAGTCTTTATTTGCGCTTTTTTTTTGTAGAATGCTGGAGTTAGAAGAACTTCTATTCTTGCCTTGCAAAGCCTGTATGAAGTGGATGACAACATACCTTCTCTTGGCCTCTTTACTGAGAGATTTTACAGCAGGATGATCCAGCTTGCTGATGATATTGATATTTCAGTAGCTGTGTCAGCTATAGGACTCATCAAGCAATTACTGAGGTGAGCTTGGGCAATATCTTTTGCCTCTCTAGTGTAGATCGCTGCTGGGCATGCTTACTTATTTTGCCAGAGCCTTCCTAAGATAGGGCAAGCCTTCCTAAGATAGGTTAAGTGTTTGGGATGTATAGCTTTTGATGGTAAGGCTTGTTAACAAGGTCTTTGTATGTCCTGAGAAAACCAAATTTCAAGTGGGAAGTTTTGCTTACTCAGTTTTTAGATTTCTGGCATAATGGATAATATGGATTATAGCGACAAACCGATGAAATAAGTTCATTTACCTATCATCAAATGTTATATATAAAGTGTTGATAATTCCATTTCTGGAATAGGGATTTACGACTTAATGTTACACAGTGCTATAAATATTTTGAACATTTACCATTTAAAAATATTTTCATCGCGCGCCATTGTAGAAATATTTTCAACATGCACAATTGCACCTATATGAAGCTTGAAGATTTTGGCACCACTAGTACAATCCTTGCATGTCTGAATGACAATTGGTTCAAAGCTGACTTGTAGAAACACAGGCATAAACATACTCGTAATTCACAACAGCGCGTTACAGATTCAGAGCTGAAAAATGACATGTACAAGGCTACAAGAAAATTCATTATTCGTAACATAGTTCCAAACATTAATTGCACTGTTACTGTACAATACATCGCAGCTAGCCATAATATCTTATGCACTGTCTTCAGATGATACATAGCCAAGAGACATATTATTATCAATACAGTACTTAGGCACTACATTGCAAGTAGTTCATATGTTACGTTTAGAGGAAGGATCATTTCTTGATGTCTCGTCCTATACCCGCAAAAAAGAAATAGCCAGTCATCACAAAAAGAGTCAGCACACAGAAAGTTAGCACATTTATGCTACCCATTGCTCCCCTGTGGCATGTTTTTTTTCCGGGAAAATGAATTCCTTCTCATCATAACATTTTATTGGAACAATGTTGGAGTAAACCCTTTTTTCCTTGGAGTTCAAATCTTAGCAAATACACGCAAACAGTTATTACAAATGAACAACAGTGTGATGCTTATACAAAGCATTACATTAAAGTTCATCTCAACACCTATTTTGTTTGTAGAAATAGAAGTTCTAATTGAGATTTAGGCTTTTAGAATAGCTCACATACTGAGAAAACTTTGCTAGCTATGCTTGCACGGTTGCACCCACTATCCCACCACCAAAGAAAGCTTGGAAAAAAGAACGAACAAGTTCTATTGTTGCCAATAAACATAGGTTGCAATTCAACAGAATTAGAAATTCCACATAAATTTTTTTGCTCAGAGACCAATAAATGCTGTAGAGAAGATTAGAAAGAGTGACGGGGACACTGGACAAAGGTGGTGCTAGTTTATAGGATAGGTTTGGGACTAAAGCCTACATCTGAGAGGAGATGATATTGTTGGGGGTATTGATGTGTTTAGGTGGGAGAGGGGGGAGGGGAGTGATGACTATTGACTACACAGCAAGTTTTCTCTCTGCATTCATGCCTTGCCTGTCTGGACAATATTTATCTGGCCTGTTAAAGCTACTTTACCTAGCAAAGCTTTCTTTTCTTTTTCCGAGTCTTACCAAACAGTCACACTTGCTATTTTCCAAAAAAGCCCAGCAATTGTCTTACCCAAGTGAACAAGAGAACCATACAGCCTTTTTGTGTTCATTTTCTCTTATGTCTATTACTGCGGCAAAACAAATGAAATTTACTGTTATTTCTTTTGCAGGCATCAACTTCTGAGCGACGATGATTTGGGTCCACTATATGATTTGCTTATTGACGAGCCTCCACTGATCAGGCGTGCCATAGGGGAGTTAGTTTATGATCACCTGATAGCACAAAACATCAAGACGTCTCATTCCGGCGGTAGAGGTGCTTGCCTATGGAAGGGTTCTACTATTATGCTGCCTTATTTTGCTATCGAACTACTTTATTAGTTCAGTCATTGATTATACTAACTAATTCCAGATGGGGACAATGAATCCTCCGAGGTTCATATTGGTCGAATGCTGCAAATTCTAAGGGAATTTTCGGATGACCCAGTCCTGAGTTCTTATGTCATTGATGATATTTGGGATGACATGAAGGCCATGAAAGTATGCTCCTCAAATTAGTTTAACTTTATTTTTGAAAGGTTTATTATACATTGTTGTCAGTGTGACATTATTGCTACAACTGCAATATTCTATTCTGTAGGACTGGAAGTGTATAATCTCCATGCTTCTGGATGAAAATCCATCGACTGAGCTTACTGACATGGATGGAACCAATCTAGTTCGGATGCTGCGAGCCTCTGCAAAGAAGGCTGTTGGGGAAAGGATAGTTCCTGCAACAGACAATAGAAAGCTGTACCATAATAAAGCCCAAAAGGTGCCAATGTCATTTCTGTGGTATCACCTATTGTTGGTGCAAAGTGTCGATGATTGATATTTGATAGTTTGTTTCTTGATCATTAACATTTGTCACCTTGCCTAATTAGTGATGTTGTTGGACTAGTTATTTTCCTTAGTTCCCGTTTCGCGGATGTTAGGACTCCTAAGTTCTACATGCAGAAAGTAGGTTTGTTTCATTGGCTACCAATGTCGTACGCTTGGTTCCAGAGTCACAAATTCCTGACTTCCTACAAAAGTTATGCTTAAAAATCTGATCAGTTAAACCCTTAAAATCTGTCCCCCAAATAATTTCTAGTTATGTAAATTGCATTGCCGAATCAGTTTTCTGAACTTCTGGACATTAGCTCAGTGGTTCCTTGGTTCTACATGGCTACTTTTGTTACCACAAACACCAGCTGTTCACCCGTACCTAAAAAGAACGTAAACTATCTAGAATAGTTAAATTAGCCAGGTTTCTGAAAGTTTTCCAAAATAAAAGTAATACTGATTGAATCAGATTACCCACTGTTAAACACATTACCTAATTTGTTGATTGCAAACAGTTCTAAAAAGCGGTTTGGTAGGCCTGGTATTAGGCCGAATAACAGGATTAGGTCCCCTCTCTGAGTTGAATATTTCAAAGCGAGTAAGTTAATAGGTTTACAAGGTTAAGCGGACTGATTATGCAGATAAGCGGGCCCCATTACCGTATATTAGGCCAAATATTAGGGGTAAGTGTGACTGTGTGAGTGTATGGCGTATTACAAAAACACTAGAAACTAGGCTTTAATAGGATTAAGTGTGACTGTGTGAGTGTATGGCGTATTACAAAAACACTAGAAACTAGGCTTTAATAGGATCTCAGCCCACTTGAGGTTCACTTGTTTACTGACAAGACATTACCTATGTATGACATAGTTGGAACTTGGAACAATATATAATATATGAATCATGAACTTTACTTCTTTATTGCGAATATTTGTACTATTACTGTATTATGTTGCAGATTTGCATGGTTATATTGACAATAGCTTTGTTTCAAGCCTATATCCATGAAAAAAGATGCATTATATGTCTTTTTGCTACTGTATGAGTGTACATATATATAAATCTGAAATGTAAAATATGGTGACCTCAAAACTGACTACAAGGCCGATTTCTGTATAATCGCTATAAGGTTGGGTGACCGAATGAATACCACTTACCGATTTTTAGAACACTGATTGCAAACTTACCTTTTTTTTTATCACTGAGATGTTTCCATCTTTTGAGTTACTCATTATAAGCATCTCGATTCTACACATTCACCTTAAAAATTTCTTGGTTTATGCCCTTTTTCCTTTGACTAGTTCAGCTTGTATAAAGCACTGTGCTGATGTTCAAATTCTTCCTGATTTACTCTAGATTATATATTGCTCATGTCTGCTTATCAATGCTTGTTTTTTCTAGTAAGATTGACACATTAACTTTGTTCAATTGCTTCTAACATTATTACTAAAGCATAAGAGTTTTACAGGAAATATTGGAAAATAGCAGGCGTGAAATAACTAATGCCTTGCTGAAGAGGTATCCACAGCTTTTAAGAAAATACATATCTGACAAAGCTAAGATATCGCCTCTAGTTGATATGATAATGCTTTTGAAACTTGAGATGTACTCACTAAAAAGGCAAGAGCAGGTCGGTTGCAAAAGCTATCGGTCTATCACTTGTTCTTCTCATATATTTTCTGCTTAATTTGTTAACAATTTCATGTACATTTTGGTTCAGAATTTCAAGGCCGCCATAGATCTCATCATTGATGCCTTCTTCAAACATGGTGACAAGGATACCTTGAGATCTTGCATCAAGGCAATTACTTTCTGTTGTAATGAGTGTCAGGCTGATTTACCAGATTATGCTGAAAATAAACTTAAGAATCTTGAAGATGAGTTGGTTTTGAAAGTCAAAACTGCGATCAAGGAAGTAGAGGTATGTATTATTCATGCCGTCTGTATCTGTTCTGAAGCCATGGAGATAATATGGTACAATCTGCCTTGCAGGCAGGTGATGATGAATACTCCCTCTTGGTTAATTTGAAGCGGCTTTATGAACTTCAGCTGTCAAAACCTGTTAAAAATGATGGTTTATTTGAGGATGTGTATCGAATCCTCAGTCATCTAAGAGATATGGATAATGAGGTATGAACCCTTTCATTTGTGAGATATTAGCACTTTAATCTTCTTTGCGGAATCAACTGTTGGTAGCATACTGAGCTAATACTTTCATGCTTTGTTAGGTAAAGAGCTTCCTCCTCCTCAATATGTACCTTCAAGTAGCATGGTGTCTGCATGCAATTGATGGTGAAAATCCATCTGAAACATCTATTGATGAACTTTTATCCAAGCAAAGCTCTCTTTTCGAACAACTCTATTATTTCTTGGTGGTTCTGCCTACTTATCAGAAAGAGGGAAGGAGCACCACTGTACTTTCGTGCAGAGTAAGTCTTTTGAATTAAACACTAAGAAAGAGAGGAATACATTATTTGTGTAACGTTGGTATGCCTTCCTGGAGGTATATTTCAGTTATATTCAACCCATTGACTTGTTAGCGCCTTGTTTTGTTTTTAGGTCTGCATCATTACTGCTGAGATGTGGTGCTTGTTTAAGAAGTCAAAATATTCTTCAACAAGGCTAGAAAGTTTGGGTTATCTCCCACAATTAGATGTTGTTCAGAAGTTCTGGAAACTGTGCGAACAACAGCTCACTATATCAGGTTTTGTTGTTGCACACACTTTTTTCACTTTAAATCTATTATTAATCATAAATATGAAAATCCTAAATGAAGCTTTCTCATTATGTCAATGTTATAATAATTCTGTTTTCTGTCTTCTTACTAATAATTGAAATTGATCAAGTGTTCATCCTCAGATGAAACAGAAGATGAAGATGCAAATGAAGAATATATTGAAGACACAAACAGGGATGCTGTCATGATTGCAGCTGCAAAGCTAGTGCTTGCTGATACAGTTTCGAAGGTTTGTGCTGCATTTTCTGCCTGTGATAGCAAATGAAGCAATGTTCTTCCAGATAGATTGTTGGTGATTGTCTTCTATTGCACCAAAATATGGTTGCTTAGAGAGCTTCCTATTGACAGATAATTGAAGTTTCAGCAATTTATTTTTGTTTGCAGGATTACCTTGGCCCAGAGATTGTTTCTCACTATGTATCTCATGGAACAAGCACGACAGAGATCATCAAGCATCTAATTACCGCGCTAAGGAAAAATGCAAACAACGACATGGCTGCTCTATTTTTGGGGGCATTGAGAAGGGTACATATTTTGTTCTATCTTTGAATGCACATAATATTTATTCATGAGTCTGCAAAGGGTGATATTAATAGTGTGATAGTGTCTCTTCTCTGCATAAACATCCATATTTGTTCTCTTGTATTATTATTAGCTAACAACCCATCTCTAAAGAAATATTAACTAATAACTGTATTAGAAAATTAGGCTCATCCTGCATTGTTGGGGATGTCATTAGGGATTGAAAATTAACTGATTGTAAACCAGGAAAACTAGGGAAATTAACTGATCAAACCAGGAAAACAAGGGGGAAAACTAGTTGAGCTTTCACTTAAATTACTAGGTTCATTGCCTATGAGATATATACTTGTGCATCCTTGGTTTGTTATCGTCGCTGTATTTTTGAACACTTGTTACATATTTTGCAATGTTTTAAAGAAACTTTTCCAATCATGTATTCTGTCTTGGAAGCATAGAAAAACTTCCCAGCCGGTAACTGGCTTTACACTTGTTACATATTTTGCAATGTTTTAAAGAAACTTTTCCAATCATGTATTCTGTCTTGGAAGCATAGAAAAACTTTCCGGCCGGTAACTGCCGGTTACCGGCCGGGGTTTGGGATCCAAAATCCCGGCCGATTTTTCCGGGTTTTGCAAGTTCAAATTTTGAATTTTGAATTTCGGTTGGTTTTTAAGCAAATTCAAACGAAATTCAACCGGGGTTTTCCCTGAAAAAATGGTAACCGGCCGGTTACCGTTCCCGCCCCCCTGTCGGGATTCGGTCCGGTACCGGTTATTTGATCCCTGCTTGGAAGTACTTGTTGACAGGAATTTTAGAAAATTACTTTACAAGTGGCTGGTTTACTTTAGCTCACTTTTGCATTTGAATATGTTAATTTATGTGCTTTTAACTGATGCTTATGAAGTGTGATCTTATTTGTGCAAATCATTCTTTGTTTTTCATCCAATTAGGCGTATGAACGGTATATGGCCCATGTACATGATGGAGAAAACCAAACCCAGATAGGTAAGTCTTATTCGGAATGTCAAGATCTTGCTAATCGGCTTGCGGGGTCCTATGTTGGTGCTGCTCGTAATAAAAACAAGTCTGAGATCTTGAAGATTATCCAAGATGGCATTCCTTTTGCCTTTGCGGACCTTCCAAAGCAACTGTCTTTTCTCGAGGCCGCTCTTATGCCATTCGTTTCTAAACTTCCCTCGTCAGATGTACCAGACATGTATGTTATGAACTATATCATTTTTGGTGCTTCCCTTGTTTTTATGCTTGATTTTGAGTTAATCTTCTCTGCATGCAGCCTGACAGATGTACAAAAGAGGACTCAAGATACCAATATGAATGAAGATCCTAATGCTTGGCGCCCATACTTTACGTTTGTAGAACACCTACGTGAGAAGCATGCAAAGAACGAGGTTTTTCAGGGTGTGTTGAGCTCCCCCTGACCCTCTCTGAACTGTGCCTTGTTTTGTTCCAAAACTGCGCAAAGCTTTCTTCTAGAAATTGTGGCTGATTCTCTTGTTTCCAATCCAGAGGAAAAGGAGGAAAAACCTGTAAGGCGCAGGGGCCGCCCGAGGAAGGTTATAGATGTACCTGCGAGGAACCTTTTTGATGGGCACAACTCTAGTGATGAAGAGTCTGTTAGTGACTCTGACCAACCGGGACATGGCGAACATGACGAAGAGGACGATGCAGATCAGCCTTTGATCAACACGTTTAGGTCTTCTGCATCCAAGCTAAGATCGCTGAAGGTTTCTCAACAGGGAACAAGCGGTCAGAAAGGAGCTCCTAGAGTCCTAGGGCATCAGGTAAAGTTCAGGATTTTGCTTTTACCAGTTTACTAGGATGCCCTCTGACGAAGTTGCCGGAGCAACTAGGATACTTCTTTTGTATTTCCATTTCCTAACCACTGCATGTAACTTCAGGAAGCATTTGCTGAGGGGATGCACTTACTCTAGTCTCGTCGTCACACGACGACATTCAGACTCGAATCAAATTCAACGGACGAGGGGGACGCCAACGCTAGCCCCGGCACTCGCGAGGACGCTGAGGCCATGCGGAGCGGCGATCTCCGTTTGTTTGTACCTAGGTACTCACCCCGTTTGTAAACCATGTGTTAGCTATTCCTTATTACGTTTCTATTCCTCCCCATGTATATTATCTTGTGTAGTAAGTGAACGGGTTTTCTTTTGTCCTGGCATGTTATGTGATACCTGTTTAGATCATTAGCATGTTGTATCGGAGACTTGATTGTTGGGTTTGTGCAGCCGCGTGTTGATTAGACACGAGGAGACTTTTACATGGTACTGTAGCTGCTCAAACTTCTATATGGTAGCTGCACGGCGTCGGTGTGGTTCGTGGGACGCGCGCACTTATCTCTACTACGTAAACTTAGAGTTTGTTCTCGTTCGGCATCTTCGTCTTTGACATATAGGCTATATTATAAGCAAATTATTATATTATAAGCAAATTATCTCCTGCGATCCTTGCTCCTCTCTTGGCATCGCATGTGACGCTGTCAGCGTTTTCTTCTCTTCTTCGCCCTCGCCTCTACTCCTGCTCTTTTGTTCTGCTCCGTGCGCATTTGCTCTGTCGTTCGTCGTCGTTTCCATCGATCGGATCTGGACGGTCTAACTTCCTCCTCTCCGTCCTCACTCTTCTGCTTCGTGTGTTTTAACGAATTGAGATATATTATATTTACTTAATTGATAAATAATTATATTTATAAGATATTTTGTAACAACACACGAACACTTCTAGTGTTTAAGATGGAAAAATGTTGCAAATGGTCTTGTTGTCTCACTCTAGGTTTTGCATGCTACTGAGTAAATGCTGACTTTGGATGCTACATTGACAGTGCAAAGCATCAAAACCAGATGAACTTGTTCAAACCAGAGAGGCCGTGAAATGATGGGGGTGCTAATGCTAATGGGGTTAACTATAAAAATAAAAAGGTTATTTTGGTTCACCTTCAGAAACTAGACAAGAAGGCTGATGCTGGTGGTTTGTGCCCTGAGGAGTGAATAGAGAGATACAGAGCAGAGAGTAAACTAGAAGAGTTTTACGACATTGAGGAAAGACAATGGCAGCAAAGGGGTTATGAAAAGTGGATGACCCAAGGAGACTCTAATTCCATTTTTAAAAAATTGTTGTGCTAATGGTAGAAGAAGGAAAAAAAATATTTACAGTTTGGATAATGAAAGGGTTTGCTTCACAAAAGATGATGATATCAGAGAGCATATTTACAAGTTTTATAAGAATTTATCTGGTTTTGAAGATGATCAGAATGTTACTCTTGAGAAGGATTTTTGGAAGCAAGAAGGTAGAATATCAGATGCTATCAATAAGAGCCTGATTCAAGCATTCACTGAAGAGGAAGTTTGGAAAGCAATTAAGGATTTACCAGCAATTTCTACTGCTGGGCCAGATGGATTCCCTACTTTTTTATAAAGCTTTTCTTTGGGGGTGGGGATTAAACATTCTTTCATGAAGTTGGTCGAGGATTTCTATGAGGAGAAGCTTGACTTGAAAAGATTAAACTACATGGTGATCACTTTGATTCCTAAAATTAAGGAGAATAATTCAATAAAATATTTCAGTCCAATTTTTTTGATCAATGTTAGTTTCGAAATAATTGCTAAAATGCTGGCTGTCGGGTTGGGTAATATAGTAAACATGATTATTAATGATTGCCAAACTGTCTTTATCAAGAGGACAAATATCTTGGATGGGGTGTTATCTCTACCTGAGATACTTCATAAGATGAAGACTACTAAGAGGAAAGGAGTTATTCTTAAGTTGGACTTCGAGAAAGCTTATGATAAAATCCAATGTGACTTTTTGGAAAAGGTTATGAAAGATAAATGCTTTTCTAGGCGTTAGATAAATTGGGTGATGAGTTCTATTAAAGGGGGGAAGGTTAGTATCAATATTAATGGGGAGGTTGGTCCTTATTTGACCACTCATAGGGGTTTGAGACAAGGGAATCCTCTTTCTCTCTTGCTTTTTAATCTAGCTGTCGATGCTCTAGCAGCACTAATTGAAAGAGCCCAAAGTAAAAACTTGGTTAAGGGTTTAATTTCTCATTTATTTCCTGGGGTGTGCCTCTTCTTCAATATGCTGATGATACTGTTCTTATGTTTGAGTGTGAAGAGAAATATATCATGAATCTCGAATTCCTTTTGTACTGCTTTGAATGGATGTCTGGGCTAAAAATAAATTATCATAAAAGTGAAGTCTATGTCTTAGGGGTGGAGAAAGAGGAAGCATGCAAGGTTGCTAACATGCTGAATTGCAAGTTGGGTTATCTCCAAATGACTTATCTAGGGATTGATATTGGGGACAAGAAGATTGGTAAGAATGCAACTGGGAGGATTATTAGCAAATTGGGGAGTAGACTAGATAACTGGAAAAATAATCTCATTTCTTCAGGAGGGAGGCTTATTCTGGTGAACAATTGCTTAAGTAGCATTCCCATTTATACAATGGGGTTTTATAGGTTAAATGAGGGAGTTCACAAGAAAATGGACTCCAATAGATCAAGATTCTTTTAGAAAGGGTGACTCTTGTAAATATCGCATGGTAAGGTGGGGGCAGTATGTAGACCAAAAGATTTTGGGGGTTTGGGTGTGATTGATACCAGGCTGATGAATGACTGCCTTTTGTGTAAATGGTTTTGGAGGATGAGTGTGCCCAAAAATGAGTTATGGTTTAGGATCCTGGAGGCCAAATACTTTCCTAAAAGAGGGTGTTGGAGATCACATGACCCCAAGGGACTCCCAATTTTGGAAATCCTTGCAAACAATTAGATATCTTTTTAAGGGGGTATCTACTAATCGAATTGGGAATGGTGAAGACACTTTGTTTTGGAAAGATGTTTGGCTTGAAAATTGTTCTTTGAAAGTTAAATTTGCTAGATTGTTTAATATTAGCTCGAATCCAGATGTGAGAGTAGCAGATAGCTTTGAGAATGGAGAGTAGAATATCACCTTTAATAGGGTGGGGCTCAATAATGATAGGAATAGAGTGGTGTGGTGCTCGGAGAATTCTGGAAATTTCTTAGTAAAATCTTTGTATAGACACTGGTCTTTGGGGGATCATTCTTAGGAAAAATCAGAAGTTGTGGAAAAGTAGAATTCCGCTAAATGTGAAATTTTTTCTAGTTGTCTTTCCAAGATAGACTCCAGACAGCAGCTCAGCTCAAAACCAGAAATTGAAAAGGGAGCGAAAATTGCTGTTTGTGTGGGGTGAGAGAAGACACTGATCATATTCTCTTCAATTGTGTTCTAGCAAAGTTTGTGTGGGCTTGTGTGAAGGAATACTTGATGTGGGAGAAGATCCCGGTTTCTCTTGATGATTTCCATCAGTATTGGTTAGATTCGGGGGGTGCTAACGATTACTACATTTGCTTATTTAGTTTTGCAGCTGTGGCATGGACACTCTGGAAAAATCAGAAATCAAATAGCAATTGAGAAGGTCTTTCCTAAGCATCCGACTGAAGCTATATTCAAATCTATATCTTGCTTGCAGAAGTGGTGGATCTTGACCAGAGAAGATGACCGGGGAGAACTAGACAAGGTGATTTATATGGTGGAAGAATGGATGAAAAGTTACTGCACATCACATGTAGGCTGATCTTGGATTTAGGCTTTAGCCGTAGTATTTGTGAGAACTCTTGTTTCAACTTCAGGTCTTTTGTTAGTTTTTGACTGGCTTGTATCTTTCGTACTATTCCTTGGTTGAACTGGGGTTTTGAACTGGTAACCCCAGTTCGCATGGGTTGTGGCTTTTGTTTGTAATTTTTTATATATTAATTTTCTATAAAATCTGGGTCTTTCTTCTTAAAAAGAGAGAGAGAGAGAGAGAGAGACAGTGAAATTGTAGGTTTGTACTTCGGTAGCTAGGCTCATTTCTGTGGTTTAAACTGGTGGCACCTTGCAATGTCGAGCAATGCTGTTTGATCCGAAGCTGATAGTCCGAGATGGTGATGAGCAGAAGCTGTGTTTAGTTTCTTTTGAGAAATTTTCGAATATGTCGCCATGGGCGGAAGTAGCTTCTTCCACCCGGTGTCACAGGGCACCGGGTGCTTTAAAAAAAATAGGAAATATTATTATATATATACTATGCGTGCACTAAATCTAAAAATGCAGCAGAATCTCAGTCTCTTGTCTTTTGTCGCATAAATTACTATTTAGTATAATGTTATTTGAAAATTATATATACTGTTATATGTATGTGAAGTGGTGAACCCCGGTCATTTTCATTCTAGTTCTGCCCCTGTATGTCGCGTAGAGAAAAATTATCTTGCGTATTTAATTAAGAGCATAACAAGCTTTGTTCGCAAAGATATTTTAATGGAGAGTTCAACTGGGGAAAAAAAAAAATAGAAAGTGCATTCTCTAGGAGGAGGGCTTGAACTCAACTGGGGAAAAAAAAATGTAAGTGCAGCGCTAGAAGGAGGGCTTGAACCTCCGACCTTGTGGTTAACAGCCACACGCTCTAACCAACTGAGCTATTCCAGCAACTGTGAGCAGTTTTACATACTAAGATACTAGTTAAACTAACGGATACAACCAGCAATTTTTCCGAATATTAGCAAATTTTTTGGAATAGTAGCAGAATGCAAATGGAAACGATGGAAATACGACCTTGTTTGGAAAGCTCAAATTCTCATTTTATCGCCGTGGATAGGTCAGGATTTTGAATTAAAATCATTTTATCGCCGTGGATAGGTCAGGATTTTGAATTAAAATCCTGAGATATCCACAAGGATAGACTTGGAATTTGAGTTTCCCAAAAAAACCCTTAGCGAAACTCGTTTTCTACCGCCTGTGTTCTTTTTTATTTAATATATGTATACTAGTCCAATGCCCGTGCTTTGCTATGGATTAAAAAAAAAATCATATCTCGTCAACCATCGTTGTGCTCAGCCTACAATGCAACTGATCCACCGGCAACCCGTTTTTGGAAAGGTCGATAAAATCTTTTGGCTTCTTGCGTATCAGCTTGGGCAGTTGAGGTGTGAGGGGAGTGGAGAGGAGGTTATGGGTGGCCAACCGTACGCACGGGAGGAACCGAGAAAGAACGAGATCCAACGGCTCACATCTCACGAAGAAAAGATAGATCTAACGGCTCACATCGCATGAGGGAGGACGGACCGCTACCAATTCCTTCTTTTAAGTAGTAAAGATTTTTACTTTTTATTGTGTTTGAGATGCGACTTTGACTGTTTAATTCTTTATAGTTTTGTATTTTTTTATATGATTATAACTGTGTATTAGTATATACTAATAAAATTATAAAAATATTTTTAAATGATAAATCTAATAATATAGTTTTTATATAACTAGTCTAGATATCTTACACAACTTGCCTACATGCCCTCTCTGTTCTCCAAAACGAACAAAAACTCGTCAAGCACAAATCAATTGTGTTGTAATCGCGAAAAAACTAATTATGACATCAAGAAATCACACGCACTTTGAGACACTAGATTGAAAATCAACTTTCCAAATTTACATATTGAAAAGTTTTAGAAACACATATCTAGTGCTCTAAACCCGCCTTTTCTTTCTCACCGTTGGATCTACCTCATCGGAAGGTTGTGAGAATCTTGATCCGATTCTTAAAGTCTTAAAGACTTTGTGATCCTAGATTTAGTGGAGCGATCTGATTCTAAGTAGAATATTAATATTATTATGATTCTAGCAAAAAAAAATTATAGGATATCAAACATAATTTATACATGTTTCTACCGATTCTCGTAATAAATTATTAAAAACTACTCAACATATGTCATTTATTGAGAAGTTTCACTGTATATTCATCTATATATAATAATTATTTGTATAAACAAAAAATAATCTTTCAATTTTCACTATAGTTTGAAAGTTATAAATTATAACTAGTCCAATGCCCGTGCTTTGCTACGGATTAAAAAATATATATCTCGTCAACCGTCGTCGTCAGCCTACAATGCAAGTGATCCGCCGGCAACCTGTTCTTGGAAAGATCGATGGAATCTTTGAACTTCTTGCACACCAGCTTGGGCAGTTTGGGGTGGAGAGGAGATTATGAGTGACCAAACGTACACGTGGGAAGAATCGAGAAAGAACGAGATCCAACGGCTCACATCTCATGAAGAAATATAGATTTAACGGTTTACATCGCATTAGGGGGACAGACCGCCACAAATTTCTTCTTTTAAGTATTAGAGATATGTACACAAAGATATGCAATATATAGCCAATTTGTGTTAATTATCATATAACGACGATAATATAGGTAACTATAAATATAATTAGATGCTAAATGATAAAATGATAAAATGAAAATAGAAAGACGTGGTTGATTGAGAAAATATACAATTTGGTTGAATCACATATAATTTTAGATTCTAAGACTCAATTTTAGAATATAACCATCGAACCATCTTTAATCCGATTCAGATCTCAATTCTGCCAAACCTTACACCATAGCGGCGGAGGCCAAAAGAAGTACAAATACGCAGACCTCGGCCTCTCGTCGTGTTCTCAACTCCATTTTACAAATCGCGACCTCGAACTCTTCATTTTTACACACACCTCCCACCTCGCCGCCGCAGGCGCTACCGCTGGACCGTCGGAACGGCCTTCTCTGACGTATCCACGCTCCCCTCCTCCTGCCGCTCCTCCTGAACACCGTTCCACGGACAGAGGCCTCCCCGACGTGGCGGAGTCCGGGCCTTCCCTCGACGCGGACGCGCTGGCTGTCATGCGAGGCTCGCCGGCGATGAGGCAGGGCCGCGAGGAGCCCCCCTCCGGATCCGGATCCGGATCCGGCGCCGGCGCCGATCAGGTTCGCTCCCTTGAAGCTCTGGCATTCGTTTGGTTGGTTGGTGCTTGCCTGCTTGGGTCGTGCTCCTGACGTCGCTGCTGTCTGCGTCGTACTAGTGCTAAATTTGAACCTATTATTTGGTGCTTGCTATAGTTGCACATGCTAGTAACTGGAGCGATTGTTCTTAGCTTGTGGCGTGCGGATTTGAGGTGGTACGTGTATTGCCGCATGGTTGGTGGTGTACTGCAGTTGTATTGGTGTGGTGTCAGTCTTAGAATTTGATGTGAAAGTTGCTTGGATTTTGCATGTTTGGTGTTTGTGGGAATTACTGAGAGGAGTTGACCATGCTCTGATTACACGGTTAGGTTTCGAGTTGAATGATCGAGCAAAAAACAGTGTACTGTATTGGATTGGATATGTCAGCAGATTTATGGTTTATAGCTGGCATATACCCTGTTTTGTTTTATCTGGAAAAGAGCAGTTTGATTTCTACGATTTTATCTCTTGAAATCACTCTAGGGATGGCTTGTGCACTGCCGCAGCCTGCAGCTCCTAGGAATAAGGAGGAACAGAAGTGAAAGTGAGCTGAAATGATGTGTAATGGATTTTTAGGTTTTCTGTTGACTACAAGCTAAAAAGGTCCCGCTGTTTGATATCTATTGGGCCCATGAACCAATGCTGACTTTGCATAGGAAAGATGCCTCACATAAAATTTGAAAGGAACTAATCTGGGTGTGAACAATTAGTCCATGCGAATTTTCTGTATGGTTCATTTAGCCAGGTGCACTGTTCACGCAGAGCCTGCTCATTAGTGACTCACTGACTCTTACTAAAATTTGTAAGATGTTATCTACATTTGGAAAGAAAAATGAGGCTCAGCCTTTTTTCTGTTCTTCAATTCCCCTTAACATATTTGTATTGCCTAATACAATATAAATCTGAATCCAGACTAGTCAAATTGACAAATTTAGGTTGGGTAGTTATAAGTTATAACTTCCCCCATTGTATGTAGACAGGATATGGAAACTGAGTGGTTAAAAATTTATTGCACTGTGTTAAAAATGTTGTTGAGCCGGGCTTCACCTATGTACACACCATAGAAAATGTTTCCTATAATGGAGATTATACTTAGGATATGTATCACTTCTCATTAGAAACTTTTGAAATATCATAGTTAGCATATTGTTGACTTTAATCATTTGCCTGAACTGCCAAGTGAATTCACTTGTAAGCCCTGATGTTCTTTGTTCACTTCCTGAACAAAATGTTGTATTTTCTCTAACTACTGCCAATCCGAAATAGTATGGATATTTCACCATAGAATTCTCTTGCATCTGGTTTGAACACAAAAATGTCCATTTTGTTTCTTGGGTACAGATGATAGACATGGTTTCTGCTATTGAAGAGCTTAGTGGGCTAACTACTAGAGAACTTAGTGATATGCTGAAAGAATCAGAGAACTTTGTCTTGCAGTCCAAGACAGAAGATGGAGGTCCAAAGCAGGTACTTATGTACAATGTTTACATCTATTAAATGTCCTTTTTCCCTGACAGCCTGACTCATGTTCTTCTTTGTAGGTGGACATGGAAAAGCTTGTGTCATCACTTCCTCTTCATCTTCTTGCTGTATGTTTGGAGCTTGGAAGAGGTTCAGATTTAGCATATGTGCTTCGTGGCATGCGCTTTTTGCATAGTTTGTCTGAGCTAGCAACTCGCCATACTAGGCTGGAGCAGGTTACTTACTTACAAGCTTGTCCATTTCATCGCTGAATGATGGGCATTGGGTCTAAGTTCTAAGGCATGTTTGTTTTCTTTCAGGTTCTTCTGGATGATGTAAAATTATCTGAACAAGTCATGGACCTAATATTCTTTGTGCTATCTATTCTTTCCCACTGGAATAAGGTTCGGCAAGTGCTACCAAAATATTTATTGAGTGCTGCATTAGATTACCATTTCATACTAATTTCTGGTAACAGCTATTGTTTTCAATTAGGAAAATCGTCATGGTGCATCTCCTTTTATACATTCATCTCTTGTAGCAGCCAGTCTTCATCTGTTGACAAGTTACTTTTCATCTCAATGGCACGAACTTGTCCATATTCTGCTAGCTCATCCAAAGGTAACACATGTGTTAACTTAGCGACTATTTAATTTATTTGAATTTTTCATGCCTCGATGAAGAAACTGTCAAGTAAAAGCATAGGACTAGTCTCCAGAATTTTTATAATACCACAATTTTACCTTGCTTTAGTTTGGTTTCTGAACTCCTAATTTTTATTGATTTTCATCGTCATCAGCAACTTCTCTACAACAATCTCATTGCAGTACAAGCTGATTTCATAAATGATAATAACACATTTATTGTTGGCTTTATCCTCACCATAAAATAGAGTTTGTAACATGATGTGGTATCCTTAAGACTCAAATAAAAATTCATTCAACTACCCATATGTCATGATTTGTGGTTCGATCAGATTAGCAATAAGTATTTCTGCCATGTTAATTTTGAAATCCCCTTGCTACATCAGAAAGCCATTTTTCCTGTTAGCACTTTTAAAGGCACGTTTTATTGTGCTTGTATTAAAGTTGCTGTGCAGCTAGTGTAGCTAACTAGCACGCACCAACTCATTTTTCCTGTTAGCACTGTTTTTGAAACTTGTCAATTTCTTTGTTTAGGCCATATCATACTGGCTTTTATCTTCTGCATCATTATATATTATCATAAGATAGCATTTTTTTTCTCCTTCAGCTATCCCACTGCTTTATACGAAACATAGTTTGTGCTAAAGTTTTGCTGAAAATTGCCCATTGTAAATTTTCTATGTACTGTGATAGTAATTAATTGAATCAAGTTTCTTCTTGTGTTTATATATGTCAGTTCGAAAGATTCTTTGGGAATAAAAAATCTGAACACCTTTTTTTTTCTTCTCCTAGTCCTTTCTTTGTGTACTCACTGACTCACTATGGCAATGGCATTCTTTGAACATGAATGTTATGTCAGCAATGCATGGTTCTGCTAGTTAAGCACTTATTATTCAATCTATTCATCTCTATTTTAATGTTGACTATTTCATGGCCAGGTTGATATATTTATGGATGTGGCCTTTGATAGTCTGCATGAAGATGTGAGGTCATTGAGTGTCAGGCTATCAACATTGGGTACCAATGCCTTTCCTGTTGGTCCTTTTGACTCTAGACTCACTCACTTCGTCTGCCAACAGTGCGAAGCATCATTGCAGTTTCTTTTGTTGCTGTGCCAGCAGAAGTTGTTCCGAGATCGTATTTTAAAAAACAAGGTCTCACATATCTGTACAAATATCATTTCCTTGTACTATTAATTGTACTGTTGAGGAAAATACTACTTAATTCAATCTCCTTCTCTTCTGCTTTATGACTTATCAAGAGATACACGTTTTGTCATTCTGATTTAATTATACAAATAAAAGTGTGTCATGCTGTCTGACTATTTGTTCACCAATTTCAGTGATCCGATAGTTCGTATGCTTCCATCTATCTACTCCTTGCTTGGAATTTATTACAAAATAGATTAACCTAGATTAATCTAGTGCGAAGAACCATAGTTGTTTTTGGTGAAGCCTACATTTTTTTTTGTGTATTTCTATTAAAAATATGAGTTATAAAGTCAAATCCGTAATTGGTTATTATATACCATTGCATGGTTTGCTCTTGGAGGCTGATGCCTTAAGGAACTTTTAACTCAGTGCAGGAACTCTCTAGAAATGGAGGTATACTGTCACTCTCTCGAACTATATTAAAGTTAGGTGTTCCAGAATGTCTGAAGGGATCAACTGATACTGCTGCTTCCATTTCCAGACTGAAGGCTAAGATCCTTTCTATTGTAAGTTGGTCATGAGTCACGACACATGATTTTACTTTGTTTAAATAGAGTGTTACTATCATTACTGCATACACAGTATTGAATTTCTAACTAAATGCTTGGTATAAAAATACCCTAGTTGCTACAACTTTGTGAAGCTGAAAGTGTTTCTTACCTTGATGAAGTCGCCACTTCTCCAAAGAGCATGCAACTAGGGCAAACCTTGGCACTAGAGGTCAGTTCTCCTAGGGCTGACCACAGCCTGGGAAAAAATCACTCTGTTTCTGCTGCCTCTGAAATTTTCATTCAATTACTGACAAATTCTTATTTCACAATGATTACTGCAGGTTCTCGATTTACTTAAGACTGCATTTGGAAAAAAACAAAAAACCACTGCCGATTCTCATGATAAGAGCTACCCCATGGGTTCTGTGCTTATCAGTGCATTGCGTCTAGTTGATGTCTTTTCTGATGATTCAAATTTCAGATCCTCCTTTATAACTAACACTGTAAGATTTGCACTGTGTAACCACTTCTGCTATCTTGATAGGATTTTACATTTTTATCAACCGAAAGAAGTGTTTTTAGCAAAGATAAGGTTTCACTTCAAGTTCTTTTTGTTCATCTCATTTGCAGATTCCCTTTCTGACTCAAATTTTGGCTATTCCTCATGACGAGTTTGTCTCAAGTTGGTGCTCTGTCAATCTGCCAATGATAGAAGAAGACGCAAATCTAGAATACGATCCATTTGGTGCAGCTGAGCTGGCACTGGTAGCTGCTGCCAATATGTTGACTGAAGCTAAAGCTAACTATTCATGCCCCTTTCGCCCTGTCAGCATGCCTTCAATAGCATATGCACAGACAAGAACATCGTGCGTGGTGAAAATAATAGCAAATTTGCATGTGTTTGTTCCAAACATATGTGAAGGTCAGGTCTTTTTCTCACTTGCTATGAGTTGCTGTACTATATTTGTGAGACATTGTTAAGTGTTAACAGCAAGTTCCATTCTCATGTTAACAGAGCAAGAAAGAGATCTTTTTCTTCAGAAATTTCAGAAATACTTGGCATCAGAGAATCCTAGAGTATCAGTGGACCATTCAGCATCTGAAGATCTTAAGGCCACTACAGCTTGTAGAAACTTGGGTAGAGTCACTTATGTTTTTTCCATTTTTTTTGTGGTTATGTTTATTCGGTACACTGCGTATCTAACCTCTTTTTTGGGGTTTTGCAGAATCTTTGTCCGAGTATGCTAAATCATTAATTCCTAATAACTTGTTAAATGAGGAGGACGTGCAATTATTAAGGTGGTTAAAGTCATTTTGACTAGTTGTTATGTTTCTCAGTGCTCCGCATATAAATTATGTCGGTTGCACATTTTCTGTTGCATGCCTGACTTTATTGGTCAATGTTTTGTTGTAATTTGTTGTATTCTCCTGATGATTTACTGCTTGGAATGCTTTGCTGATGTTTCTCTAAACTTACTATTTGCAGTGAATTTGCTTATAAATTACAAACTTGGTGTAAATCACAAGTTGGACAGAGCACATTGCAGGTTTGTTTGCTTTACTCTGTGACTATGAGAATCACACTATCCACCAACATACCAAAGCGTTTTGTCTAAGGTCCCTGCTTTTCTTGCTGGTTCTCAAGGGATAACCTGCAAAATCTCCTTTCCTATAATAATAGTTCAACCGTTCAAGTAATAACATGCACATGAAATAAAGAGATGGATGATCCGAGGATTTACCATTATGAGATAGTTGCATTTGGGGATTTATCCTTCGATGTCTCACTGATATGTGCCCCTTCAAATGCACCTATTCATAGTCTTCCATATTCTTCAAATCCTCAATAATTCCTTTTTTTCTATGGTCGGTAATAGGTTCACTTGGTGTGTGAAATAAAAAAATAGCTTGTACCGTTGCATCGGGTGGCCACATCATATTTTTAGCAGCTTACTTTTTTTTTTTTGTTTATTTCAATTTCAACTTCTGGATGACCTCATTCTGGGATGCTTTAGGTGGTAAAAAGTGATACATCATCAGAAAACAAGGAAGACGTGCACCCGGTGCAGTCCTTATCAACAAGTGCTCCGGACTCCAGTATGAATAACCTTCCGAAGGTAGATACATTGTGAACTACATGTCTACATCAGTATAAAGTTATTAGCCATTCACTTGGTAAATGCGTCTGATCTCAATCAAAACCTGATGCTAAAAGGATTTGAAGAACATGGAAGAGTCTACACCAACACCCTCCTTGAAGCAAGAGGGAAATGCTAGGGATGAGACTCCAAGAAACCGTGTCACTATAAATGGTGGGCTCTGGCAGAATTCAGTTGGTCAAGACCTAGTTCATCTTGGTGTTGCGAGAACAACTAGTGCAGGCTATCTGGGAGCAGGTACTGCTACTAGTAGTACAGGACTTCAGCGCTGCAAAATGGATCTTGATCCATCATCGAGCAGTGTGGAGCATTTCAGAACACCAGAACCCACAAAAGAAAGTGGTCTCCAGGATGACGAGAAAGTAGACACTAGCATGTATGATGAGAGGCAACCTAAGAGAAGGAAGCGGACCATTATGAATGATGGGCAAATAAATGAAATCGAGAAGGCTCTAATTGATGAGCCTGAGATGCACAAGAATGCCACTTTGCTGCAGGCATGGGCAGAGAAGTTAAGTGGGCAGGTATAGGCCTTTTCACTTGGGCAATCTTTTGTTAGATCTAACTACTGTATAAGCTTGTCTGATTCATGAAAATGCATTCATACTTTTCAGGGCTCGGAGATTACATCATCGCAACTAAAGAATTGGTAACACTGAAATTATCTTTATTCTTCTTTTTCCTAGGGATTAACCAGTACCTGCATTATATAAAATTTATATGTTACTATAGTACCACTTTTTGTGCCTTAATCCATAGCTGCTTGTAATATCCTTTTTCTTTAAATTCTAGGCTGAACAACAGAAAAGCTAAGCTTGCTCGTATCGCGAAAGAAAGAGGAGTACCATCTGAGGGTGAGAATGCTGATAAGCCATCTACACCAGCTACTCCCCACCTTGGTGACTCCTCAGAAAGTGCTGGCGAAGAGAGCTATATGCCACCTGCAAGGGTAATGAGTGCTCTAGGCATATCCAAGGGCAGCAGGCTGGTGAGCCCAGACAGCAATGAGCCAACATCACAGGCAGAGTTCTCTCAAAACATCATGCTGAGCCGCCCTTTTACAAGATCATTCTCATTCGAACCTGGCCGTCTCGTTTTGTTGATTGACAACGAAGGGAAGGAAGTTGGCAGGGGGAAGATCTTCCAAGTCGAGGGCAGGGCTCAAGGGAAGAGCCTGACAGAGAGTCGCATCTGTGTTGTCGATGTCACCGAGCTTAAGATTGAGAAATGGCGGGAGCTCCCTCATCCCTCCGAGTTATCGGGAAGAACATTCCAAGAGGCGGAATCGAGGAACAATGGCGTGATGAGGGTGGCGTGGGATGTCATCAGGCTATCTCCAGTGGTGCAGTGAGTCCATTCTTGACCTTTACTTTAGGATCTGAAACCATGAATCTTCTGGAGCAGTTCTTAGTGCAAGTGAGCTGCTCAAGTAACTTACATTATGTATAAGCCTCCTTGTTATCCGATGACTGTCGTACCCAATGACCGTTAATTATGGATATGTTCAGGACTAATTACATCCTCGAAGTTACTAATTTTGCTCTTCTGTCTGTTGTTTAGTCCTTGCTCATGGACAAATGTATCTGTCTGGTAATTGGTAAAGGTCGTAATAAGAAACATGAAAGTCCATGGAGTAGGGCTCTGTTTCAAGATTCGTGGAGCCTGTGTTTAGACCTATATATAGATTTGGGCAAGCAATCGATCGCTTCCTGGCGAGCTACACATGCAAAATGCATATATAGATGATCACAGGAATGCAATGTCTTGGTTAGTTGTGACTTGGAGTGAATGTGGAAGTGCTGAGCATGTATCTCTCCATCTATATCTATATAACCTCACATTAGAGCTTCTGGTGGTTGATGAGAGGGAAGACGAACACGACATAATGCTTTGGGTTTTTGTTCATTGAGATGTCACAGAAAACCAAAATCACGTTGCGGTTTTGTTTATACATTATTTGAGAGCAGCGTCGACTCGAGGGCGATGATTGGCAAGTGATTTTTGTTTTCCATGCATGTAACTAGTTCCACATTACATACTTCAAGCCAATGAAATCCGAAAACAGTGCAGTATCGGCATGTGGCATGCTGTCTCAAGCTCGTATGCCATGCAAGTGCCACACAGTCGAATCGAACAACGGAGGCAACATCAAATTGAACTACGGGGACGACAGCGATGATATATGCGTGCGGTTGTGCAGTTTTTGCCGGGCTCACGCGGCAGTGAAACAATGCGGCATTTAAGACAACAATCAAACGGCTAATGATTGATTCAGCGAGAGTGATACGGGAGAAGGTGCTACAGTACCGGTCGGCGGTTCCAACAAACAGGGGGAGCTAGGGCGCGCGGCTCATTGCCGACGGAGGCGACCATGGTGGCGGCCGACAAAGACCAAAATGGGATGAGCTCACCGAGGTGAACACGATGGTGGCCGGGGGCACCACCGGCGGGTCATCGGAGCGGCGGCTCGGCGAGGGAAAGCGACAGTGGCTCACGGGCTTTAAAGCCAAATGGCGGCCCGACAAACTTACTTTGGCGAGAAATGGTGCGCGCATGAGCAAGAGGAAGGCTCAAGGAACTTACCCAGCCAAGGAGGAGAGCAAGAGGTGGTCGGAGGACGAAGAGCGGTGGTGAGGAGCGTCTTGGCCAGAACGGAGGAAGAAGACTAAATTCGGGCGTTCCAATGGACCAAAAGTGAATTAAATCGGGGAATAGCTTCAAGGGAGGCTAGAACGCAATGCGACGCAGAAAGGTGAGTAAGGGCTTCATCGAATCGGTGAATCGACGGTGGGGCGGTGCGGCCGAAAAGAGGGAGCTCGGGATTTCCTCGGTGGACTTACCAAAGATGAGAGGGCAAAGTGGGGAGAGCAAGGGGGATGCTTAGGGCTCGTATAGCCGAAGGGCATGGGAAGGGAGAGGGAGAGAGAGAGAGAGCCGTTGAAGGCTCGGAGTCGGCGCATGGTTTCGAGAGGCGGCATGGGCATCACTGGCGACGCGCACGACGACGTGACCGGGCGGGGCGCAGGCATGGTGACAACGGGCGCTCTGGCATGCCTTTGACGTGGGCGAGGGAGGGCAGGTGGCGGTTGACAGAGCGACGGGACAGGGCGGGGCGCTGGCGCACACGACACTAGTGACGCGGGCGGCAAAGCAGGAGCGTGGGAGAAAGGGGAGGGTGCTGGCGTCATGGTGAAGACCAAGAGGCCAGGGCAGGTGCAGGACTCGACCAGGTGCTAGTGAGCAGGTGAGGCGACACAGGCGTAGGCGCGTGCGCCAGCGCAGTGCGCTGGAGCAGGGCGCTGACCGGGCGGCTCGGAGCGCGGCGCAGGCGCAGCGGTGACATGCTGGTGAGGGAACCTGGCGAGGGAGGTGCGCCGGAGTCAAGGGCAGGTGCAGGCGCTCATGCGGCAGGTGGGAGCGGCAGAGTGACCGGACGGGACGGCGTGGGCGCGGACAGAGCGCAGTAGGGCTCACGGGAGTGCATCAAGGTGTCCTGGGCGGCTCTGCCAGCCAAGGGAAAGCAGGAGGGGGAGGTGGGTTGGGCCAGAGGGAGCCGGGGTGAAGTGGGCCAAGGAGGGATGGGCAAGCCCAGGAGAGAATCAGGCCAAGCCCAACAAGGAAGGAAGGGAAATTTGAAAAGAGATTCAAATTGAGATTTAAATACAAAATTTGAATTAAGGTGGAAGTTGAGAATTTTGCAAAGACACACTAATTTGAAAAAAAGGTTTGAAACTCTAAATACTATTCACAATCTGAAAAACATAATTTTGGTCTAAATTTCGTGGTTTGCTGGACTTAACTTCTTTGTTTGCTACTATGAATCTATGATATTGCGATGGAGCAAACATCTGCAAGTAGGATTGCATTTTTGACACTGGGGTCCATGGTGTTTTGGTCCTATCTACGGTGAGTTGGTGACATGTGTGTTCTTGATAATGTTGTTGAGGTGTACCTGTCTGAAAATAATGGAAGCAGATGGATTGAATTGTAAGTACATGCATGTTCTTTTCATGATGATTTGATTTGCTTTGCAGATGGATTGAATCAAGTATATACAAGGGAACAAAGGAACAGTTGGTGCGTCGTCTCCTAATGGTTCGACGTTTCTGTTCTTTACCATTGATTGTGTGCTCCCAGACAGACTTCCAGTGTAGCTAGGTGTGTCGGTATTTCTGCAGATGCACTCTATATGAAGGGTGACCGGTGAGCTACTCGTAGTTTTTGTCGGACTCGGATTTTGTAAATTTAAATTCTTTACAAAAATACTATATTATTCTCTGAATAAGTAGATAACACTCATATACATATTGTTGAATCATTTCGTACATAGCGTGAACTAAACCATTCAAATATAATACAAACATCAGAGTGACATAGACCACGTCGGGTCGAGTTTTACATGAAAGGCCGAACATGCCAAATTAATTACATTACATGAAAGCATTGTTAGTTTAGGGACATAAGAAACAATAGGAACATAAAAATAGGAATTTAAAAGAGTGTCACGTCTTCCAACAGAGATAGAGGTACCATCTGCTGTCTAAACAATGATAGGATCAGCTAAAGGATAATGAAAGTGAGACTGTTGGATTCAGATATCATATGAAAGGAAACACTAAAGTCAAGAATTCAAGATGATATACCTGAGGAAGGAGTAAAAGGTGGTCTCACTAGAAGAATGTGCAACAGAGCCAGATGGTGTAGAAGCAGTCATGCGACACAGCAATGTAAGTCGAAACTCTTGAGAATCAGAAGCACCAAAGCTCTTCTGAGAGGAACCACCAGTGCCATTCGGAGGATGGCCACCATGACGTAAATCATTCTTCTTCTTGTAGCAGAACTGCGTCACATGTCCATCCTTATTGCAATAGATGCAGTGTTGTCCCCTACCAACAACAGCTGTCACAGGTGAAGGCACCACTAGTGAAGGAGGAGCTAGAGACGTAGCAGGTGTAGAAACTGGAGGAGCTGCTAGAATCGAAAGAAACGACGGTGACGATAGCAGCCTGCAGCACGAAGGCAAATCTCCTCAGCACAAACAGCTGTAAGAGCCTCCAACAAAATCACACGAGGGTGACGTGCCAGTAACTGAGCACGAGTCTGCTCATACTCAGCCCGAAGACGGGTCAAGAAATCGTAGATACGACGAAGCTCCAGGTGAGATTGCTGACGCTGATAACACTAGCATGTGTGGCAAATATCTGGTCCCAAAGAGCCAATCTGACACCACACCACAGATAATTGGGCATAGAATTCGTCCACAGTGGCATCTCCCTGCTGCATTGACTACTCCTAACGCACAATAGAAAGATACAAGGAATCACTAGACGTCTTGTAGCGGTTGCATAGATGTGTCCACATCAGCTGTGTTGAAACCAAACCAACCACATCCCCAGTGAATTACATCTCCATGCTAGCAACTAGAATAGCAGAGGCATGAGCATCCTCATCTATCCATATCTTGTAGGCAGCATACTGAGTCTGAAAAGTTTCTATAGCATCCTCAAAAGTATCAGATGCCTCCTTATAAGCGTCTTCGAAAGCAGTCTTCGGGAGCACAGACTCAGCAGGTGGAGCAGGGCGAGGTGGGCAAGGCAACTCGCCGGTAAGAAAATTATAAAGACGCCATCGCAAGCAGTGGAGACGCATATGTCAAAACCAGTCCCGTAATTAAGACCATCAAAGATCATCGGCAACATGAACGAAAAACAAGACCCATTGGCGGCGGTCTTTGACGGCGCGATGACCAAGACAATGAAGTCTAACAGGCGGCGTTGGACGGCGCAGCGGTTAGAACAACGTATTGATTCTTTTTTGTTTTTCTTTTTCTCTTACCGGGCCGGCTAACTTAAATTAGCCGAAGCCTTTCTCGGCCTGTTGTCCTGGGACCTAAAAGAGCACGGGGGAACTAGGGTTCCCCCTGCTACTGCTTGAGAGGTGGCGGTGGGACCGGCGATGGGCGGCTCCGGTGACCGGTGATTCACCAGCGATACCCTCACGCGCGTGCAGACACCACGGATTGGCTCCAATCCGGATTGGGAGGCGATGACGAGTGATCGGCGATGGCGGCGCACTGGCGACGGATGGCTCCGGAGACGAGTGAATCTCCGGTGGTGCCCTCAAGTACGTACAACGGGCAAGGAAACGCCGGGCGGTCGATCGGCGATAGGCGGCGCAGGAGGCGACGCCGGGGAGGCCCGGATCCGACGGGCACAAATCGACGACGATGGTGCTGCTCCTCCCCGAGACAAAGAAGAAGCTCGCGGCGGCGAATGAAGTCGTGAAGAGGAACCAATGGCCGACGCCATGCAAAGTGATGAACGCGAGGCGGCGACGACGGCAAATGCAGTGGAGAGGGCAAAGCCAGGTGGCGGCCGGAGGATGAACCAGCAGCGACTTGACAAAAGAAAACTCTAGGTACGCTCTGATACTATGTTATGAATATCGCTTGTATTCATCATAAAACCAATCGACAATATACACACACACACAGAGAGAGTACAAGTATGATATATATACAGATAACCCTTTATACAATAAGAAAATACACATCCAACAGTATACATCTAACATGTATCATGCTCACCGGCCACGGAGTTCCCTTGTGCGCATCGCAGCCTCCGCACCCGCTCCAGCTCGCATGAGCCGCCGCAGCTAGCAGGCTCGTATTTCATGGTGTTTCAAGCAAATTTTAGAGGGTTTCTAAGCACGTTTAATGGAGTTTCAACCAAGTTTAAGAGAGTTTCATACTCGTAGAGTTCCAAACAAAAATACTTTTCATGTTCCATCTCAGAATGTTCACAGAGATGTAAGTTACATCAAGTTTGCCCATCTCAGCTTATTTCACATAACACACAATAAAAGAAGCTCCACGTATGGCGTCACATACAATCCCAAGTGCACAAACTAAAGAGCTCGACTCACATGCACATAGTACTTTATATTTATGACCGACAATAGGAGTAGAAGGTTGTTGCAGCTACGGCACGTGCGCAAGGCGCGACGTGTGACTGTACTTGCCACGTCACGCACGAACGCATGCTGACAGGGCGAATGACTCACGCGTCCGCGAAGACGTCGAGCTCGATCAGGTCGGACCGGACGGTCTTCCACAGCACGTACCCACGCGCCATCCGGAACTGCCCCGTGCCGCCGACCACCGAGAGCTCCCGCACCGGCGCGCCGGTGTCGTCGCGCCCCACCACCGTCACCGAGCTGCCGGCGTACGGCCCGGACGTGAGCACCACGTTCATGGTCACTAGCAGCTCCAGGTTCGCCACCGACGCACAGATGTACTGCCCCTGCGCGCGCCCCACGGCGACTGACGACGCGGTCGGGCCCTCCGTCAGCATGTCGTCGATCACAAACGTGTTGCCGAAGTAGCCGCGCGGGCCGCGCACCACCTGCACCGACGTCGGCGGCACGTCGTGCATGTAGAAGTGCAGGTGCGCGGACGCCCCGGCCACCGGCCGCGCCGCCAGGACGAAGACGACGATGAGAGCGAAGGACATAGAGTAGAGCTTGACACAAGCCATGCGAAGAGCTGAAGAGGGTATATATGTGTTATCACTACTGTTGTAATGTGATGCTCTAACGTGCATGCAATGCTTGTATAAATAGTACTAGGAGGCCATTGCATTTTTTTAGGGTTTGTTCTTGATAATGTTACTGAGGTGTATGTATATAATTTGTATGATATGATCTTTGCTGTGCCTGTCTATGAAAATGATGGGAACAGATCGATCGCGTTGTACATGTTTTATTTATTTATTTATCTCTGAATGTTTTGCCTTAAGAGGAATGGAACCGGTGCTTAATCGAAGAAGCGAACAAAAGAACAGTTGATGCGTCATCGTCTGAATCGATAGACGTTTATGTTCTGTTCTGTTTTGTACTGTTGATCGTGTATATATCTATTCTCCAGTGTACGAGTGTCGGTGTGTCGCTGCGCATGGCACATGGCAGTGACCTGTCTATTAATTTGTTGTTTTGTATTTAGGCGTGCGATCGAGATCTATAAACAGTAAGTTTTTGTAACATTCTCAATTTCAAACCATATTGCAAATAAGCATTGTATTTCAAAATTTTCCAGCGTATAGCAAAAACTCGAATTTGTGTTTCAAACCTTTTTTTTTTTTGCAAGTCGTGGATCCCTTCCCTGCCGGTCCATCTTCTAGCCGGCCTGCTCCTCCCCACCGGCCCAGCCGCCTCCCCGGCCTGCTTCCCCCCTTCTTTCTTCCTTCCTCGTCCCGGCCCGAGCACCGCCTGCGTCATCCTCTACGCCGCCTGGACCACTCCCACCTGATCCGCCTACGCCAGGCCGCCACCTCCGCCGCCGCTTCGCTCTCTCGCCGTGCCGCTGACGCCGCCAAGCTTTTCCCGTGCGCCGGGACCGTCTGCGCCGCGCCATCGTCAGCAGCATCGCCTCCGCCACCTACTCCGCTTGCTCGCGCCACGCCGCGCTGCCAAGATTCGCCTCACTATCCCGACGCGTTCCATCACCGGTCGTCCTCGCTACCTAGTTCTGTTTCTGGCCAGCCGTAGCGCGACGTGCCGCGCCGCCAAGCCGCAAGCCGCCGTCCGCTCATCATCCCCTCGCGCCCACTTGCCTCCGCCCATCGCGTCGCTACTAGGTCATCCATGCCGTCCGCTACAGTCATCCATGCCGTCCGCCTCGGGACCAAGCGCCGCTGAGCCACCCCGCCCCATCCTCCCTCCAGCGGCTATAAAAGCTCGGCCGCCCCCCTTCTTCTCCTCCCCACCCACTGATCTCCTTCTTCTTCCTCGAGTAGAGCCGGCTGCCGCCTCATCTCGGCCAGCCGCCTCCACCGCGCTCCACCGCTCCAGTGAGCCCCTGTCTCCCTTCTCCTTCCCCGCCGCCGAGTTGCACTTCCACCGTCGCCCCCTTCTCCCCCGCCTCGGTTGCCACCGCCTCGGCTCCACCTCCAGCTCCCCACCTCCCGGCGCTACCCGAGCATTCGCTCCCTTCCTCCCCGCGCTGCCGCTCGCCACCACCGCCCTCGCTCCCGAGTCGCCTGCAAGCTCCTCTTCTCCTCTCCCTCTCTCTCTCTGCGGACGGGAAGGCGAGGCGACGCTTAAAACCCTGCATCAGAGCGACAAGTAGGCTCAGCTCACAGCATTTCGGTGGACCGGTGCGCATGGACTCGGTTCACGCACTGTTCACGTAGACCGAGCACTGTTCATGGGCCCCATGTGTCAGTAGGTGATTGTGCTCTCTCTCTCTTTTTTTCAATTAATTCCATTTCAAACTTCTAAGCTCGTTCTTCTCCATTATATCCCCAAAATTATAATTTTGTCTATAAATTTGTCTAAATTCAAGATCTTGCTAATGGCACTGGTCTTGTTAAATTTGGAGTTCATTTATTATGTCATTAGCATTTATTTGCTCTCTTTACTTGTTGTTCCTTTTTCCTACATTCGCTCGATTAGGGTTCGAAGAAGTGGGAGATCTCCAACTCGATCAAGCACAAGACTATCAAGATTCTCTTGCCTTTAACTAAGGCGAGTTGACACTTTGATCATTTTGAGCTTACATTTTATGCAATTATATTTATTTAAATTACCAAAATTGCATGCTTAATTTTTTTAATCAAATGTATGTTAAAGCTTAAGGTAGTTAAACACCCATTTGTTTATTAATTAATTACTAAGCCATCCTTCGATAATTAAACCCATTATTCTATGTCACCCTAATAGCTATGTGGTAAATACTAGTATAGGTTGTACTTAAGCGACATGCTAGTCTTGTTTAAGTACCGGGATAGTAAATATCTTAATCACCATCTTTTAAACATGAAAGTGGTTTTGGGCAGTCATTGTGGGTGAATGACTGGCGTGTTGTGATAATTGGTTTTTCCTCCCTAAAACCCTAAACAACTTGCTATTACCACATTTGGGAGGATGGAAAGAGTGGCGGGTGCCGTCGTGCACGAGAGTGGTTGGTAGGTGGTATGAACCACCTGGATGGATTAAGGACTTAATCTTGTCATGACCTCCCGTGTAAAACAAGTACAACCGTAAATCTATAAAGTACAACTTAGCTTAGTAAATTTATTAAACTCTGAATGTTATCACGCTGGAGGGGTAGCGGGATCGTGCAAGCACTGGACACGGTCCGGCTTGAATGGGACACCAATGCCTGGTGAAGTTACCAGTCGCGCTAGGCATTGTGGGTAATCCAGCTACGCTAGTTGCTGAGGCGAACATCCTGCACAACTTATGAGTTATATGGGTGAGATGACGGAAATGGTGAAATATTTTGAAAGGTTATTGTGATGATCGCTCAACTGCATGACCAAGGAATCGTGCGGGGCAACGAGCATGATTATCTCTTGTGGATACAGTGTACAATCTTTGTAGAGTCTAAACTGTTTAAACAGCTGTGCCTACGGTCAAAGGCGGACATGAGAACTTACTAGAGTTAGTTTTATTTCAAAAACCTTTGTGGGTGGTATGAAAATCAGGTCGGGCTCACCTAGCCCTGAGATTTGATTTTTCCTGAGCCGTCGAGCTCAGTGCTGTTGAGGAGTGGAGGTAGCTCCAACCAAATGAAGCATTTGTAGAGTTTTCGATGGAGGGAACCTCTACTGTTTAATTAATATTGCAATTACTCTCTTTAATAAAATACAATTTGTTTAAAATGCTAAGTCATAGGAATTTGTAATTACGATAATTGAAAATATTGCTTTAGCAAATAAAAGAACCCGAACCACCCTTGTTAAGCCATGCATGTATATTATTGCATCTTGTGTGTTGGCTCGTGAGCACGGAAGTTGTGCTCATTCTCGCTCTTCCCCAAACCCTCCAAATAATGTGGATCAAGAGGACTACGCGTATTATGAAGACCCGGAAGTCGACGCACAAGGAAACGATGAAGAGTAGTCTAGAACTCGCCTCAGTCTAGTTGACTCGTTCGGTACTTGCGTACAACTGATATTTTCCAAACCCTTGGTTAATATCGTCGTACACAGGCTACCTTAGGCGCTTGCCTGTGGAGAGATGAGCTCTACCCCTCTTTTTCTTCCGCTGTAGCATATATTGCTTTTATGTAATGTATTCAATTTGGCCTGTTAGGTCTTTTTGTAAAACTTGACCTGACGTGGTCTATGTTACTCTGAAGTTGTAATATATTGATTGAGTTAGTTTAAACCTTGTATGAAATATGCATGTGAGTGTTATCTACCGATTCAGAGAATATCACAGTGATTTTACAGAGAATTTAGATTTGTAAAATCTGGGTCCAACAGTTCTCGAAAAAATATATGTCTATAAGCAGCTAGTTTACTTTGCAGAAGGATAAATGATGCCCGGTACGTTTGCAATTCAGCCAATGATACGATGATGTATTCTCAGTAGTCTGTCTAGCTGTCTGTCATTTCACTTTTTGAATACCATGGTTGTTGCAATGTGAGCTCTGGATTCAGATTTCAGAGCTCCATATATTTATCAGGGTTGAGCTGATTTTAAGAGCAAATATTTTTTAGCAAAGTAATTGTGCCAGCCTGCCAGGAGACAGACATTTATAGACAACACAACAAGCATGCCCTACACTGATTAATGCCTCTTTCAGGACGGTTATTCATAGCGAGCACAATAAGAATGATCTAGCCTGAATAGTGATCGATACCAATTGATCATGGCACACCAGATGAGTTGTTTAAGAGTAAAGGAGCTGACACTATATGTCACGCCCCGAAAGGGAACATAACGGATAGTCCAGGGAACATAGCGCTTTGTGGTTTGGAGTGTAATAAAGATTTTTTTTCCTTCATTTTTTTTGACTGATCCGGTCACATCCACGTCAAACGATGATAGGATGCTACCTCAACCCGAAACCAGGTGGTACCGGGTTTGGGGATCTGGTATTGAAAGTTCGAGAGTGCAAACCAGACAGTATTAGAGTTTAATATAAACTTATTCCTTTAATATACTGGTCGGCGTGAAATTCATGTCATGCTAATAGCAATGATGCACGTGAACAGAAAAGCAACGACATTCATATTGGTCAAAGAACCACGTATTTGTTTGTGGTGTTTATTTATTGTAGTTCTAGAAAAATATAGATGAACTATGTATTAATTTATGTAAATGTCAATATCCTTTGTCATTGAAAACAGACTATGACACTTCTCAAAGGAAAAAAAGATTAGCATGTGCGAAGAGAGACATTTCTAGACAACACAACAAGCTTGACCGACACTAATTAATGCCTCTTTCAGGAAGGTTATTCACAACGAACACAATAAGAATGATCTACCCTCCTTAACAGTCAATACCAATTTATCACGACAATTGGATGACCTGATCAGTTGTTTGCAAGTGCAGTAGCTGACACTGAATACATGATCAGTGCCACAGTGGAAGCATTTTCCTTGCTCTATATAATCTTGTATGAAAGTTCTCTGTTGGTGGCTTGCCTTGGGGAAATAAGATGTTTTGTTTGGAAGAGTCTGCACTGGGTTTGAGATATTAGAGAAAACCAAAACAAATATTACATTTTACTCAACCGAATTTCTCCCGTTTCAAAAAGCTGAATTTCTGAACAACACTTCACAAGAAGTCCTGAATGATGATGCCTGACTGCCTGAGGGTCCATTAGCTTATTTTTTTTAGACCAAAGGCCTAGGTCCAACTTTATTAAGAAATCTAGAAGGAAATACCGGGGATGAAGTTCTTTAGTTTATTTTCAGGGGCCATTGATGTCGACAAAGAACTGAAGATGCACTCTGTAGTGCGAGTCCATTGTAAAAAAAAGTTCTATGATCTCTGCGTGTGCAATATCTTTTTATGAATGCAGATCTTAGTTGTGTACTCATCTTTCAATCTCATTGCTGCACCAACCATATTTTAATACTGACATGAGAACTGAACAAAACTATAGGAAAATACTGATTAACCCAACTAAATGTGGAATATATCGAGTGATGGTGTTAGTAGTCTCATGCACCGTTTGGAAAAGTTTGGAAAATGCGCAATTTGTTCGCCTTCATAAGTAGTCCAGAAAAGAATTGGATACCTCGTATCCAAAAGACAGTTAAATTAGTAGGGTTACTACTTTGTTCATGTTTCCACGTATCTAGAACTCCCCCGTTGTGTGTCATTTGAATTGCAGGTTGAGTATTTTTAGCTAGACACTTGTAGAACACTGACAGGTTAGGAAGAAGTGGCCTTAGTTTTCAGCCTTAAAGGAAGCATGATTGGCATATTATTAGACTTACTGAATATATTTCAACATGTTTGAAATCCATCCTTGTTATAAAAACTAAAGATGTTAGCTGATCATAATTGATAACACAGTCGACTGTATTAGATGATCTAATTTTCGTGGTTTGTTGGACTAAACTCCTTTACTATTATGATATTGCGACCGAGCAAGCAACTGTAGTTTTGCACACAGGTGATATTCATGAACATATTACTTTGAAACGCCACAGTATCTGATGTAAGGTATTGTTTATCAGAGATTTACAAGGGTAAATGATGTCTGATACATTTGCAGGACAGTTATTGATGTATTGTCAGTAGTTCCGAGTAGGGTTTGTCAATTCACTTCTCATATCATGCATGGTTGTTGCCATTGGAACTCCGGATTCAGAGTTCCATTTATCAGTGGTCAGCTGATTCTAACATTCCATTTTGAGGACCCTGATTGTAACAATAAATTATCAATTTTTTATTTGGAGTATGGCATTTGTAGAGAACACAGTAAGCATGATCTGCACTGATTAATGCCTCTCATGCTTCAAGTATGGGTATGTAGCTGATTCAGCAAAACGCTTCAAGTATGGGTATGTAGCTGATTCAGCAAAACACATATTTAGCATGATCTAGACTGAATACCAGTTGATCATGACAGTAGGATGACCTGATTAGCTGATAGGACTGAATGAGCTTACACACTATGCACATGAATGGAAGTTACTTGTTTTTTACTTTGCCGCTTGCAATGAATCTCCATATAAAACACTGCACTACTGTATTTGAGATATTGGAGCAAACCGAAGCAAACACTCCATTGTTTTACATGTATTTTGCGATAAACTAGGAATGTTTTAGATGCTAGCTTGCGTTACGCTCATATCTCTCTATATCTCATCCCAAACCCAAACAATTACATGATCCAACCGGTGCCAGATACTTCAGCAAGGGCTTCGGCTTAATAAAATTTTGTTTTGAGAACTGGTTTTAGTTCTCTGTTGCGATTTCAAAGTTTCAATGGGCCTGTGCCTCCACTACCCTCTATATAGGTGCACCCCTGGATCAAGTTAAATAAATGAACTTGAGGGTAATTAGTAGGTCTTGGAGAGGCTTCAGTTCTCCTCTTTCTAATTGTAGCAAATCAATTGTACTTCCCAAAAATAGTGAAACATATATTTTTTTCTCTCTCTATACATATATAAATATGAAAGCATTGTACATGTATATGCTAAATCGACTGTGCGCTGATTGCATTTTGGGACGTGAGTATCGGAACGGTTTGAACATGTATATGTTAAATCGACTGTATGCTGATTGAATTTTGGTTGAGATGAACTGGCCAAACTGAAATGTGAGTGAGTATCGGAACGATTTGAAACGTTGACTATGTATGTATGAACACATCACAATTTGCCACAGGAGAAGTCGGAGTTTTTTCTTCTTCTCTGTCACAGTTACTGACGTTGCATTCCTGTCGTTCTTTTCGCCAAGCTGTTCGTTTTGCTGCATTAGCACCTCCTAGTGCTTACTGCACATTCTCTAGTTACCTATAGTTAATGAACTAATGCAGTTCATGTCCTTTTAAAAAAGATAAATGTTGGAGCTCAACAGTTCATGAACAGAAGGAAAATAAGAGTAGAGATGTCATTTGCCAGATGAAATAATTTATTCCATATTTCTTGGATACTTCATGAGTAATGACAACACTGACAAGGCTAGAATGAATAAATAAAACAAGTATGACTAACTCAGCCCTGACGAAATTGCTACTCCCTACTGATCATATGGACATTGCATTTCAGTTATGAGTTCGGTCGAATTAACCAACCAAAATTATCCATGTAAAAAGTTCTTGCATGGACATTGCATTTTATGGGCAAGGGTTGGGATATCTTGCATGAACATCGTTGATCTCTGCAACAATGTCTTTGGAGAGATGGATCCTGGTGGCCTGAAGAATTTCATCAAGCTGCCATAATTTAGTTGCACCAAAAACAGCTGATGCCACAAGGGGGTGTCTCAGGACAAATGCTGAAATCATTAACAGTAGATGCAAGGATCTGTGGTTACTGGCTAGAGAATGCAACTTCACATAAAACAAAAATGACGAGGTATCGTACCAATTGCCAGGCTTGCTGGAGAAATGCCATACTTAGCAGCAATGTTTGTGTATTCCTAAAACAATTTAGAAGAACTAATGTTTAAGAACTTAGAAAGAGATTCGACACAATATACAAATTATCAGTAAATTAGTAGCGCACCTTAACCGCTGCTTTCAGTTTGGAGCTCGAAAGGTTGTATCTGGATTCACCCTCAGAGTATCTTCCTACAAAGCAGGAGGAACATTAATATTGGTGCAGGGGTACAAAACTGAAATAAAGGGGCAAGGAACCTGGCTGTGAACCTATTTAATAAGTACAACTTAGACCTTTGAAAAGATTCATTCTTGCATCTGGCAGACCACCATCATCAGATGAGTGATACTTCCCTGAAAGTATACCCATTGCCAAAGGGCTATAAGCCAGCAAGCTGATTCTGCAAATGTCATAGTTCAACAACGTAAGTTCGGAAAGAATTAGTACAAATAGAGTAATTGTTCTGTACACTTTAGAAAGTTCATCAGGACTACATACTGAGATGACAATACTTGTCGCCTGTCAAACTTGCTAAATGAAGATAGCAGTTAATTACAGTGCTATGTAATGGATACCTCTCGTGATGGCAGCATTCTGCCAATCCAGAATCAAAATTTCGACACAGCAAGTTATACGAGTTCTGCAAAAGCATTGCAGAAAAAAAGTATGGAAGTGTAATTCTGGTACTGAATAATATGAAATAGAATTGTAAGTGCTACTTACTTGAACTGTCAGTATCTTTGAGCGCAGCTGAAAATTCTTGCTCACCAGAAGGAACTTCATCAACCCATATGGTGTTTCATTGCTAAGACCAATGTACCTAATCTAACACCATCAATCATAAATCCGCAAAGTAACATTTCCCATAAAACACAAAAGTAAAAACACCCCTGCAACAACCTTGCCGGCATGTATGGCTCTTCCAAGAACCTCGAGTTGTTCTTCTATTGGTACAGACGTATACTGGCGGCTCGGATCATACTCTGTCTCTCCAAACATCGGAACATAACTACAAGTTCGACATGCCTTGTTAAGACTTCAGGATGCACAGAACACTAGCAAGAAACATGGCATTACAGTTACAGGCATGAAACTGTGTTGTTGTACAGACCGATCAGGCCAATGTATCTGGTAAAGGTCGATGTAGTCTACATCCAGCCTGCGCAAACTACACAAGATCACAAGGAACTTAATAGGGTTTCAGATAAGAACAGAAATATCTCATGTATTACTAAGCAAAACAATTCTTCCGAGGAACCTGCACTGTTTCGGTAAACCATCCGGTGTCTATATATGCAGTGCTACAAAGTTACAATAAACCCGGAACAGGAGTGACAAACTTTTTTTACCTAATCAGTATCAAAATACGCAAAACAAACTGACCAAGAAAGACCAAGAAAGCATATGAAGTTCTGAACAGAAGAGCAGTATTAAGTTTGCAACACAACAAAGTATACTAATTAGCCAACCTATTATCGATTGCTTCTGTGATGTTCTTGGAATCGAGAGACACGGGCCCGTCGCGGATCCAGGTCAGCTGACCAGACGGCCCAGCAACCTATCCTAGCAATGCAGCATCAAACACAGCAAGAAATTGCAATTCAGTTCAAGTTCAGTGGTAGTGTGCTACAACTAGCAGTAACTGCTACAAGAGGCTCTGACCGTTAACCAGTGACTGACCTTGGTCGCTAACACGACGCTGTCGCGCGGAACCCGCCGGGCACGCAGCCAGCGGCCGACGAACTCCTCGCTGCGCCCGTGCGTCTCCCTGCGCTGCGGGACCGGGTACCTGAAGGTTTACAAATTTGCAATGAAGACCCCTTACTTCCGCTTTTTATTTTTACTTGAGCGGTTGAGCCGTTTCTTGGAAAAAGCAAGGAATTTGAGGGGGGCGGATTGAGAAAAACGTACATCTCGGCGGAGTCGAAGAAGTTGACGCCGGAGTCGAAGGCGGCGTCGAGGAGGCGCAGCGAGTCCGGCAACCCGCTCTGCTCCCCCATCGTCATCGTCCCTGCACACACCCACACGTACACGTAGAATCAATACAGAACCATGGAGAGAGAGAAAGAGAGAGGAGGGATCTGGAACCAACCGAAGCAGAGGCGGGAGACGGGTGGTAGCTCGGGAGCAAGGTGGAAGGTGGGCATCGACATCGCCGTCGTCTTCCCTTTCCTCTGCTGCTGCTCTGTTCTCTCCTCTGTATCGAGGAAGAAGAAGACTGCCCTATCCCTATCCGCCGGGGTTTTGCCCCCTTATGATTCGTGCGGCTGTACGCTTCTAGATTAGTGCGTAGCATCATGTGCACTGCACCATGTGGAAGCATTAGGTGATGGGTATTGCATACGTATAATTTAATTATCAGCAGAAGACCATTCAAGTATTTTATACATATATGCATATATTTATTATAAAAGATTATACCAATTCAAAATGGGTAGATAACAAACTCACCACCACCGCTAAATCTTTTTTTTAATAATAGTAAAGATGTGTGTCATCTCGGTTTGTGCATAGGTTTTGCTTTGAGAGTTGTGCGGCAATATGAATCCAAATTTGTGTAGTAGTAGTGTCCTGTGAGGCCCCGTTAAGTTAAATCTCAGGAAACTCACACAAAATGACACACCACAATCATCTAGTAATAAGCAGTGCACTCCTCTCTGAATTACGTTCAGTGACATGAATACCTAATTTTTTTTGGCCCTCCTCTAGATAAGCCGAGCGACTTTGTCTAGAAAACAGAGAGCGATGATGGCTCATAATTTTTTTTTCACCAAAGGTTTTGTTTTAGATATTAGAGGAAACCAAATTAAATGTTACACTATTATGGGCAGAGTGTGAGGTACAATGTTCTTTCTACATTGCCACTTCGGTGCAGCAGCTGATTCATCCTGCATGGTGTTTACTCTTAACTTAAAAGTTCTTGTCTGATCGTTTGGCCACAGTTTTTTTCGACACTGGAAGTTCCAGAAAGTTCGGTGGTGGCGCTTGTTCTATAACATATACTGACTGTTTATGACATTCTGTATCATTGATTAGTTGTTGTCTTGAAAAGGTATCGGGCGCAAATCACAAGCAATTATCAGAAGACATTGTACATAAATAAGGAGGAGACAAGCAATGTGTAATCATAGCTAGTTTCATGTGTAATTATAACGAGTATTCTCCAAAGAAATGTTTTCTGTGAACACTCACTAGCATCTCTTACTTCTTCCTTGTGGATGGAAGAGATCAACGTTGTGTTGTGCTTTCAGACTCGTGCAAACTCGTTGCACCTCTCTCATGCAACAAGCATTCAGAATTTCTTCAGAAAACATATGTCTCTCGTGTTTGTGAAAAAAAGAATCTAATCACAATGCTCTGTCATTACATCGGCAAATGAAACTCGAGGTCTTGTCAAATTCATCATCTTGGAAGCAACTAGTCAGTGACAACAGAGTCTTACAATTATGTAGAAAGCATGCCCTGTAATTATCAGACTTTTGCTACTCTGTTCTCCCTATTGGGGAGGAAAATGGATTGCTCATTCACTTCATTTGTGCTAGCCGTGTCATGTGACATGTGTGCCATCTGGGTGTACTGGGTTGGCTTTGAGACCTGTGCGTTCGAGTGCTTTTAGATCTGTGCTCGTACTACTTTATAAGGCCATCTTAGGTTGGTTTCATTTCAGCGCCGAGAGAAGCCTCGGACCGGTCCAAAGCATTTGGCTAGGAGAAGAGTAGTTGCACTGTAAGCTTGAGTGTTTTGGCAGGTAAATTTTTGTCGGGCCTTGGGTCTCCCGGGCAATGGCTCGAGGTCCAGCTCCGCCCCTGATGCATACCATGTGCAGCTATAATCATACACTGAAGGATAACGCCTGAAACTAGCAGTACGGGCCTGGCTCTGTTCTACTCCACTTATGAGGAATTCAGTTGTTGACAAGATGTACTAGTGCTCATGCACTCTTAAATTTTGCCCTCGGTTGTGGTCTGCACATGCATGTGTGCCATCCGGGACCCTGGGTTGCCCTTTTGAAATTCCTTTGGTTGTGTGCTTCGGCACTTTTAGCACCTTGTAAGACTCTCTTAAGTTTTACACAAATAATAAATCATAACAAATTTTGATATATGCTACACTAAAACTCTGCATTTTCGGCAGCGGAGAGATTTGTGCCATGGACGGAGAAAGAGAGGGGGATGGGATGGGATGGGGAATTTTTCTGGTGCCATGAGAGGAAGGAAGTGCGCCAGGGGTAGTCTATTTTATTTAGCAGTTGATCCACGATTCAATACGTTGGAGCAAAATGTACTGGATTATGTACTGTCTATTTGGCATAGTATTGGACCTAGGTTAGTCTAATACACAAGAGATGCGCTCAAAATCCTGTCTGCTTTGCTTTATGCCACTCTCTTTTCTTTGGTTTATTATTGACATGCACCCGGTATTACACATTGCACTCTTCCATAGATCATGGATACCAACACATTCCCAATCTTATTTCATGTTTTCAGGTGGCCAACACATCACATTTCACATATAAATGGTACCCTAAATCATACGGGGAACATTTCATTTGCGCTATTATTCCCAGCAGCAGCAGGTTTTTACTTCCGGCTCCACACACTCGCCGCCCTTGGGGTACCCTGACCTCTTGCACCACGCGTCGCAGTTAGGCTGGATCTCCAGGCACGCGTTTTGGCACCACCCGTACTTGGCGGCTTCCCCTGCATGCACCCACCCATGCAAGATGATCAGTTCCTTACTCCAGCTCCAAGCGATCAACTTAATTACAATATGTACTAATCCAAGAGAAGAAAAAACCTCAGCATATCCAGGGAAAGAGACGGGCTTAATTACCAGAGGAGGAGAGGAGAGCAACCATGGTTACTACCATGAGAAGGATCTTGCAGACGACAGAAGAGAACTCTGCTGCCATCCTGATGTTGTCGTAGCTATTTAGATCCGTGGAATGGCTGAAAATGGTGTGAGTGGAGTACTCTACATGGCAGCCATCTGAACATGTGTGTATATAGTGATGTAGAATGGCAGGATCGTTTCGATTGATCTAAATCTCTGACAGGATCTTAATCAGTTACTATTCTTCTTTCTTTGAAACTGAATGGTAGTATCAACTGATCTAAATATTTAATAGGTGTAGAAGATATGCTGATACGGGGGAAGATATGCTGTACTTATAACTGTACTAATTTGGATTAATGCTTAGGTGTAGAAGATATGCTGATACGGGGAAGTCAAGAGTTCACATTGCAGTCATCCGAACATATCTATGGTGACGCTTTAGTCGTATAGAATTCAACTGCTTTGAAACTCTCTCTTTTAGGTTATTAGTTGCTAAAATTTGGCATAGTGCTCTCTATTTATGGCTTAGGTGCAGAATATATATATGCTGGCGTACATGGTGCAGGTTCTATGATTATATTTTATAATGACTATTACTCTCTATTTATAGGCTAAGGACTCTGTTCGGGTTTTAGATGGGGCGCTCATATATGGGCTGACTGCTGAGTAAAGCTTAAAGTTTCCCAACATTCCCCCTTGGGCATCCATCCTCACATGTTCATGCCTCGTCAAAACTCCATAAAAACCGAGTGGGAAAAATTTGGAGAAAGAGTACATGACACAAGTTCTGCTGCTTTGCACGAATTGCCTCGTTAAAAACCTTAGCAAAGAAACTTCAGGAAAACTCGTCAAGGGAAAAAGAGTATAATCCACCCAATTTCATTTAATCCCCAGGATTTACTCTTTGGGTACTCGAACTTTGTGATCAAGTTTCAATATTGAGTTTGTGAATATTTGAAAGATCTAGACCCGCCATTATGAGTTAATGGATTGTTTTGGTGATTAATGACAAATCCAAATATGAGACTAACTCTTTTATCAAGTATTATCTTTGTGTAGTCTCATTTGGATATAGAGGTGAAACACAACGAGGTATGCAATTGACATCTCAATTTATATTATGTTGCATTTCTCGGATCCAAAATATAGGATTGAACTCAACCATAAGTCAAGTTTGAATATGTGCATATGACCTTATTATACACTTGTGTATGCACACATTTAGGGGGAGTTTTATCCTATACTTTGTGGTTTCATTAGTATTGATCCATGTTCCATTCTCCACATATATTTGGGATCTTTACGTTGAAACAAAACCTTTGAGTATACAAAACTTGTGTAGTTCGTATATACTCATGTTATGAGTATATAGAACTTGTGTAGTTCTTGTATACTCATGTTAGAGTATATATAACTTGTGTAGTTTATATATACTCAATTGTTCTCTCATTTATCTTCATTAAATTTATGAGAAATTAAGTGGTTATCATCAATTACCAAAGAGGAAAGATTGAGGTATCTTGTCCCACCATTATGAGTTAATGGTATGATGTGGTAATTAATGATGATCACATTGTGGAACTAACACTTTCCATGAGTTGGATATATAGGTTATGTTCGAGGATGATGAAGACTTGGGATGATCATGAGTTGATCATCAAGTCAAAGAGCTTGGTGTATATGATGCATCATGAGTTGATGCTTATCAAGAAGGGATGATCATGAGTTGATCATCAAGACAAGAGAAGACCCATCATGTGTTGATGGAGGTCAAGTGAAGGATTGCATCATGTGTTGATGCATGTGAAGACTCGGGATGGAGAAATCATCATGTGTTGATGATGTTCAAGACAAGATCCCAAGTGAAGAAATCATCATATGGTGATGATTGTCAAAGTTAAAGACCCGGACTTGAAGTGTTGATGTGCGTCATCAAGCTTCAAGAAGATGCAAGGCAAAGGTATGACTAGCTAGGGCTAAGGATGTGTTCCTAGTCTTTTACCGGTCTTGGTGTTTGGTTGGAAGACCGGATTGCTAGTATAGGTTGCCGTACTATTAAGAGGGGTCTTAACTAGTAGTTTGAGTTAGTCATGTGTTGATAGCTCATTATATATTTGCTCTAGCTCATCTAGGCATGATGCTATTTATTTGCGAATGTGTTTTGCAAATAATCGAGGCTCATGCATAACTCTTGTAACATGAGACTTAAGTTTGCAAATGCGTTTTGCAAATGGTGTAAGTCCATGTACCTTATTCCTTGTGATGAGTATTCTAAGGGTTAGCAAATGTATTTTGTAACCTACTGAGAATATCATCTTTCAATCCTTGTCGAAAACTGCATTCAAATGAGCGAATGTGTTTTGCCATTTGAAGTGGTGCAATTGGCTTTGGCTCTGTGAACTGCCGGTCGGACCGGCAGTGGTCACCGGTCGGACCGGTGGCAAATCGGTCCGACCGGTGTGCTACGGGCGGTCTGACCGATTACACTTGAACCGATTTCCTTGTGCGGAAGTTCCGCTGTTGTAAAAATCGGAGCTTCCGCGGTGAGGAAGTTCCGGAGTTCGAGCGGAACGGTTTTTCCAGAGAGCTCCCATTTTGGGGACTTAGCCAAATTTGCGAAGGGCGGTCGGACCGGCCAGCACGGGCGGTCGGACCGATATACCGGCGGTCCGACCGGCCAGTGCATGGCGGTCAGACCGTCAGAAGGCCCAACGGCTACTTTTCTAGCCGCGTATGATGGGCGTCCGACCGCCATTGGTTGGCGGTCGACCGGCCCCAATGCTTTTTGATGGAATCTTCTCCCCAACGGCTAGTTTTTGTGTGTGGGCTATATATAGACACCTTGGCCGGTTGGGAGAGCTTGCTGGTGCCATTGTTAAGTGATACATTCATTCTTTGAGCTAAGAGCAAGTCTCTATTCTCTTTTGTGCATGTGTTGCACTTGGTGAGACTAGAGAGCAAACCCTAAGTGCATGTGTTGCCTTAGGTAGTGGATTGTGTATCCACGTGAGCGTTGACACTTGATTAGTTCAAGTGAAAGTTCGGATTTGTTACTCTTGGTGTTTGCCGACACCTAGACGGCGTGGAGGCGTCGTGCTCGGTGACCTTCTCAAGAAGCTTGTGAGAAGGCCCGACGGTTGTGAGTGGTTTGGTGCTCGCCATCTCCGGAGTGGAGGAAGAGCAACCATAGTTGAGCGAGGTGTTGGTTCGGTTTGGAACCGGTCCAAGTGTTGGACTTACCTCGGAGGTGTGTGCTCATTTGAGGAGCCGGTCCAACGCGGGTTGGGCTTACCTCAACGTGGATTAGGGGAGACCGGCAAGTCTCCGAACACCACGGTAAAACATAATCGTGTCATCGCGTGTTTACTTGTGCTTTACTTTGAGCAATTTACATTCTTGCTTTAATTGCTTATATATCTTGTATGATTGCTCATATTGTATTGTGTTCATATTGTCGGTGCACTTAGTTGAGCCTAGTTGATTTAGGTTTTAATTGTGCAAAACCAATTCGCTATTAGCTTCGCATTTATATATTGATTTAGCGAAAGTTTTTAAAACCGCCTATTCACCCCCCTCTAGTCGGCCACCTCGATCTTACAAGTGGTATCAGAGCTTGGTCTCTCATTTATTAGACTTAACCGTCTAGAGAGTAAAGGATGGCAACTAGAGATTTAGTGCACCTAGGTGAAGCACCTCTATTTGATGGCACAAATTATGCCCATTGGAAAATCCGATGTCTTGTTATTTTAGGGCCATGAGTCCAAAAATATGGCGGATTGTAGATGTTGGCTTTTCTCCTCCATTGGATCATCTTACTCCAACAATTGAGGAAGAGAAAAGCTTACATCTCGACGCTCAAGCAATTAACGGTTTATTTAGTGCTTTGAGTGTAGAGATGTTTGATGAAGTGTGCAATCTTGAGAGCGCTCATGCTATGTGGACACATGTTCAAGATAAATATGAAAAGTCCACACCTACTAGTGATGATTGCACACAGGAGTGGACATCGGAAGAAGAATGTTCATCTTCTAGCTCCGATAATGATGAGTCCACAACTCCCTCCACATCAACTCATTGCTTCATGGCTAAAGGTAATGATGAGGTAAACGAAAATGAAGAACCCACCTATGATGAGTTGACGGAAATGTTAGAAGACTTAAATGAATATCTTGGCAAGGAGAAGTCAAAATTCAAAGTCTTGAAGAAAGAATTTCTTTCTCTCAAGGATTCTTATGAAGAGCTAAAAGAAGCTCATGAGACTCTCCTTCTCAAGGATCTTAATAAGTCCAAGGTGGATATAGGCATTACATGCAAGTTATTAGATGATATGCCATGCATAGTTCCTACATCTTGCATTTCATCTAAAGTTAGCATATCCACCTCTTGTGATGATTTAATTGACATGCCTTGTTGCTCCAAAATAGATGCTTCTGTTTCCTCCATATCTTGCAATACTAACATTGTAGAGGAAAACAATGAGCTCAAGGCCCAAGTCAACAAATTGAAGAATGACTTGGAAAGAGGCCTAAAAGGGAAGGCCACTCTTGACGATATATTGAGCAAGCAAAGACGCTTGCAAGATAAGAGTGGAATTGGCTTCACTCCTAAGAAAAAGGAGACAAGCAAGACAAGGCACAACGCAAGGCACACGAAGAATATCAAGTGCCATGGATGCAAAGGAAAGGGCCACTTCGCCTCGGTGTGTCCTAACAAGGTGAATGACAAGCAATTGTCATCAAAGAAGAGGCAAACCGGCAAGGAGCAAGTAAAGAAGGTAAAAGATTAATACAAACTTGAACTTGCTACAATTGCCGGAAAAGGACATATGAGTAAGGATTGTCCCAAAGGTATCACTCCTAAGCCCATTATTTACAATGATCAATATTTGCTTAGGAAGGATATTAATGGCAATGTGTTTGCTAGAATAGTTAGTACACATAAAACTAATGCTAGGGCTATTTGGGTGCCCAAATCAATTGTGACTAACATTCGTGGACCCAACCTAGTTTTGGGTACCAAAATGCGCTTAAATGCTTAATAGGTACTTGGAGAGGCATTGGAGACTTGGCTTATTCATATAAAGATGGATGTCATCATATATCAAATTGGAGCCAAGCTTGAGGATAATCGTTTCACATCAAGAACCAATGCCATCTCGGTAACAAGTATTTACATTGAAGTATCTAGCCCTTTATACCTTGTGTAGGTTGCATTTCATGAAAATCTTATTAAAAGGGGTGTTCTTGCTCTATGTTCTCAATGTTCATTATTCATATCTTGAGCAAGTTGGTGTGGCACATTAAGGGGGAGTGCTAAATCATAGTTATGTATATCACATCCCTAAGTGTGCCCAAATTGATTAAGTGCTAGTATTGTTTTTCAAAAATGAGCCTTTTAGCCAAAAGTCAAAAATTTCATAATTATTAGTAATTCTTTGAAAAACTAGTTGCTAACAAATGCTTTTCAAAGATTTACCAAAGGTTTTGGCTTTAGAAAAATCTATTTTAAGTAAAAATGAGTTTATGTCCAAAAGCTTACATTATAGCATCTTGTTTTTGACCAAAACTAGATTTTTGTGTAAAATCTATTCTAAAAGGAATTTGAAAATCTTGCTAAAAGGAAAATCCTAGAGTTGGTAATTCTAAACATTTTTGGTATTCAAAGAATTTCCAAAAGACCAACCTAGAAAAGGTTATTTGATTTTGAAATTCGTCCAAAATCCTACTTTGACCTAAGTGGTCACATTCTAGCGCTTAAGTGAGTTTTTCCATATGAACCAAAGTTATTCATATGAAAAGGTTCAAAATGGTATTTATGACTCATACATGCAATTGGACTCTCTAAATTCCGTCATTTGCTCTTTTTGTGTGTTTTGATAGAAGCCTCTTAGAAATATATTTCATTTCCGAAAACCAAGAGCTTAAATTATAAAAACTATTTTAAAATTCTATTCTTATGGGCTATATAAGTTGGAAATACTCCAAAGATGTTTATTTGATTGATTGTGCAAAACTTTGGAGTAAAATACAACAATTCTCTCTTTTCCTCTCTCTCCTTTGAAGCGTGTGTCGCTTCGGATGACACCGGTCCGCCAAGCCTCTATAGGCGGTCGATCGAGATCTCACCGGTCCGACCGGCGTTGGCCCGCGGTCCGGCCGGTTTTGCGAAAAGGTTAAAACCCTTCAACCGAGAGCCTTTCTCTCACTCCACCTTTCTCCCAAACCGAACCACTCTTTTCTCTCTCTCTCAGTGTAGAAGCACCTTCTCCCTTCGGATCTCCTCCTCCGGCCGTCCATTTGGGGATTCAAGGTATCCACTTGCTCTCCTCATCTCCTCTTCCATTCCTCCAATTACTTTGTGGATTGATGGGTTATCTCTCCCACATTTTGGAACCCTAGGTGAGGAAAGAACTTGCAAACTTTCGGATTTTTGGCTCTCCTTTCTCTTCAAGGCATCCCCGTGTTACTCCTCTTCATTAGAGCCAAGAAGCATCCTCGATCTACTTGCATTGCTCTCATTTTGTGATTTGCCCCAAATTCTAGGGTTTGTCAAAAATCCTATCTTGTTCACTAGATTTTGTGGCAAAACTTTATCCCGCAAGTAGTTTGTGAATAGACAAATGAATGCACTTGATGCCATTGCTTGAATGATGAAAACTTGTGAAAATCACAAATTTCAGTTCATCGGTTCGTAACCGTGATGCCCAAGCTTCACACACGATCGGACTCGCCTCGATGGCGATCGGCCGGCGCCACAATGGCGGTCGGACCGCCTCTGTGGCAGTCCGACCGGCCGTGGATAGCAGTCAGACCGCCTGTGTCCAGAGAGCATGTCAATGACACCATTGTATATTCATAGGTTTATTATCTATTCCTTGTTTGATCCTTTGATTATCTTCCGGAGCTATGCCGAACAAGCGGCGTGGCGATCGTTGGTGGACCCCTCCTTCTCCTTCTCCTTCTTCATCCGAGGAAAGCTCCAGTTGAGGCGACATTGAGGACGCTTCTATGGAAGAAGTGGAGGAATCAAGTTCGGATAACAACGGCAATGACAATGACTTTGATGAGAACGGCTGAAATGATATTGAGGAGGATGAAGATGATAATGAGGATGCTCGGATGAGTCTCAATTCTTTGGTCTTAATGTCTCAAGGTTAAGAAGTGAAGAATATACAATATTGAGACATGTTGATCGATGTCGTTCTCGAATGCGCAGCGATGGGTATGTTCCACACCAAGTTTGACAAGATGTATTCAAGATTATCTATGCGAAGAAAAATTTGCTAATCACAGATATGTCAAATGGAACTACTCGCACGTAATCCAACCTACAATGGACTTTCTGGACTTTTCAAATATGTAGGTTTGGATACCTTGGTTTCTCTGAATCAACTTTCATTCTAAAGTCATCGACAGTTTTATGCAATAGATTTTGTGTCTCGGGATTCGACAAGCTTGTTTGGATGATCAGCATAGAAAATTACAAGGCTACAAGAAAGCGGTTCATGGAAGCCTTAGGTTTGAAGGAGTCAAGGGGTGTAAGGATCCATTTGCAGAAACCCTAAACCTTGCTCAAATAGATGAGTTCTATGATCGAATAATCCTCATTCTTGCGGTAAGGTGACGGGACTCCTTCCCTCCCAAGATTATAAGCAGGATCATGAGATCATCATTCTTCCCGGAGTGGGAACAATGATGAAATCCATGGGAGGGCATGGAATGCGATTCAAGACATAATGGAGGGCACTCGCTTGATGTCATAGATCTTATTTTGAGAGATTGACACCTCCAAGGGAGACAAGTCTAAGAGTATTTATTATGCTCCCTACATAATGAGGCTTATCAAGAGCATAATTGAATTCAATACTCCCTGTGACATAGAGCATAAAGAATACTGAGACCAGGGCGCTCCTCCTCCTCCTGCCCACTGCTCCTCCTGCTCCTCCTCGCTCCAGTGGCTCCTCCTCCACCTCCTCGAGATCGGGGACGTGGCTCCTTCTCTCAGGATCCCGGGCTCAAGACTCACTCCTAGCAGCGATGCTTAATCTTGGTGAGTGTGGATCGATTCGCACATCTCGGGAGACTTTTCAGTGACTACTTTTCTCGATTGGATGAGTTTGAGGTGCTACCACATCGAGTTTGATACACATCGCTTTCGGATGACGGATCTGCGGCGATTTCACGCCTTCCAAAGCAGCAGCACCTCTTTATTATCAACGATCGGACGTGGACCTCACCTTCCTCCTTCTTTTGGCGAGAGATCGGCCTTCATCCTCTCGGGATCCTCCCGCCGGCGAGAGCCATTTGTTCTATTTAGGTCATTAGACCTTGTATGCAAAAATTGTAATATCTTTTATGACTACTTGGTTGTATGACTCTCATTTTGGCTATGCTATCTTTTGCTACTCTGAGAAGCGTGTTTTTATGTCATGATTTATGTTTGCATGAGATGTGGATGAGATGTGGATGAGATGTGTTTATGAATGAATATATTTGTGTCTGACTATATCTTCTTGTCTCCTGTCGTGGATGTCCCTCTTTACAAGAGAAATTCTGTCAAATTTTTATAAAAATCTCTCTCAAGCATCATTCTTTATGTTCTCTCAACATAGTTTGTGAAAATTGTTAAAATGAGAGATTATCTATATTCCTTTTCAAAAATGGGGAGGTTAGTTGAATATGTTTCAACTATCATTTCAAGTGGTTCTCAATGTTTTGATTTGCTTTGGGGAGAATGTTATGATCAATAGGTTTGTAACCTATCCTTGTTTCTCCTCTCACATCTTGAGAACAAAAATTCCACCTTGGTCACATAAGTTCAATTCATACTTTTTGTGACCTACCTCATTGTTTTTGCAAGTGGTATTGATTTGCAAATACTCCTTTTGGCTAAGATTTGTCTTGTGTTTTTGGGTGATTTATGCCAAAAGGGGGAGAATGTTTTTATCAATACTCATTTGGATGTTTGATTTGTTTACATGCCAAAGAGGGAAAATAGATGCATTAGATGTGTAAAAGGGAGAATGTTTTCATATGCATTTTGTTCAATGCTTTATGTTTCACCTCATATGATGCATAGACATAGTTCATTAGTTTAAAATTCTTTTCTTATGTCTATGAATATCCAAATGTTGTTATTGATAATGGATTTGTCATCAATCACCAAAAAGGGGGAGATTGAAAGATCTAGACCCGCCATTATGAGTTAATGGATTGTTTTGGTGATTAATGACAAATCCAAATATGAGACTAACTCTTTTATCAAGTATTATCTTTGTGTAGTCTCATTTGGATATAGAGGTGAAACACAACGAGGTATGCAATTGACATCTCAATTTATATTATGTTGCATTTCTCGGATCCAAAATATAGGATTGAACTCAACCATAAGTCAAGTTTGAATATGTGCATATGACCTTATTATACACTTGTGTATGCACACATTTAGGGGGAGTTTTATCCTATACTTTGTGGTTTCATTAGTATTGATCCATGTTCCATTCTCCACATATATTTGGGATCTTTACGTTGAAACAAAACCTTTGAGTATACAAAACTTGTGTAGTTCGTATATACTCATGTTATGAGTATATAGAACTTGTGTAGTTCTTGTATACTCATGTTAGAATATATATAACTTGTGTAGTTTATATATACTCAATTGTTCTCTCATTTATCTTCATTAAATTTATGAGAAATTAAGTGGTTATCATCAATTACCAAAGAGGGAAAGATTGAGGTATCTTGTCCCACCATTATGAGTTAATGGTATGATGTGGTAATTAATGATGATCACATTGTGGAACTAACACTTTCCATGAGTTGGATATATAGGTTATGTTCGGGATGATGAAGACTTGGGATGATCATGAGTTGATCATCAAGTCAAAGAGCTTGGTGTATATGATGCATCATGAGTTGATGCTTATCAAGAAGGGATGATCATGAGTTGATCATCAAGACAAGAGAAGACCCATCATGTGTTGATGGAGGTCAAGTGAAGGATTGCATCATGTGTTGATGCATGTGAAGACTCGGGATGGAGAAATCATCATGTGTTGATGATGTTCAAGACAAGATCCCGAAGTGAAGAAATCATCATATGGTGATGATTGTCAAAGTTAAAGACCGGACTTGAAGTGTTGATGTGCGTCATCAAGCTTCAAGAAGATGCAAGGCAAAGGTATGACTAGCTAGGGCTAAGGATGTGTTCCTAGTCTTTACCGGTCTTGGTGTTTGGTTGGAAGACCGGATTGCTAGTATAGGTTGCCGTACTATTAAGAGGGTCTTAACTAGTAGTTTGAGTTAGTCATGTGTTGATAGCTCATTATATATTTGCTCTAGCTCATCTAGGCATGATGCTATTTATTTGCGAATGTGTTTTGCAAATAATCGAGGCTCATGCATAACTCTTGTAACATGAGACTTAAGTTTGCAAATCGTTTTGCAAATGGTGTAAGTCCATGTACCTTATTCCTTGTGATGAGTATTCTAAGGGTTAGCAAATGTATTTTGTAACCTCTTGAGAATATCATCTTTCAATCCTTGTCGAAATCGCATTCAAATGAGCGAATGTGTTTTGCCATTTGAAGTGGTGCAATTGGCTTTGGCTCTGTGAATCGGTCGGACGGCAGTGGTCACCGGCCGGCCGGTGGCAAATCGGTCCGACCGGTGTGCTCTGGGCGGTCGACCGATTACACTTGAACCGATTTCCTTGTGCGGAAGTTCGGCTGTTGTAAAATCGAGCTTCATGGTGAGGAAGTTCGGAGTTCGAGCGAACGGTTTTTCCGCAGAGCTCCCATTTTGGGGACTTAGCCAAATTTATGAAGGCGGTCGGACCGGCCAAAGCCGCAGTGATCGGACCGATATCTGCGCGTCCGACCGCCGATGCATGGCGATCGAGCCGAAGGCCCAACGGCTACTTTTCTAGCCGTTGGCGCGTAGAAAATCCGACCGCCATTGGTTAATGATCGAGGCCGGCCACAGGCTTTTGATGGAATCTTCTCCCCAGCGGCTAGTTTTTGTGTGTGGGCTATATATAGACACCTTGGCGGTTGGGAGAGCTTCTTGGTGCCATTGTTAAGTGATACATTCATTCTTTGAGCTAAGAGCAAGTCTCTATTCTCTTTTGTGCATGTGTTGCACTTGGTGAGACTAGAGAGCAAACCCTAAGTGCATGTGTTGCCTTAGGTAGTGGATTGTGTATCCACGTGGCGTTGACACTTGATTAGTTCAAGTGAAAGTTCGGTTTGTTACTCTTGGTGTTTGCCGACACCTAGAGACGGCGTGGAGGCGTCGTGCTCGGTGACCTTCTCAAGAAGCTTGTGAGAAGGCCCGACGGTTGTGAGTGGTTTGGTGCTCGCCATCTCCGGAGTGGAGGAAGAGCAACCATAGTTGAGCGAGGTGTTGGTTCGGTTTGGAACCGGTCCAAGTGTTGGACTTACCTCGGAGGTGTGTGCTCATTTGAGGAGCCGGTCCAACGCGGGTTGGGCTTACCTCAACGTGGATTAGGGGAGACCGGCAAGTCTCCGAACACCACGGTAAAACATAATCGTGTCATCGCGTGTTTACTTGTGCTTTACTTTGAGCAATTTACATTCTTGCTTTAATTGCTTATATATCTTGTATGATTGCTCATATTGTATTGTGTTCATATTGTCGGTGCACTTAGTTGAGCCTAGTTGATTTAGGTTTTAATTGTGCAAAACCAATTCGCTATTAGCTTCCGCATTTATATATTGATTTAGCGCGAAAGTTTTTTAAAACCGCCTATTCACCCCCCTCTAGTCGGCCACCTCGATCTTACAATATTCTCCCCCTAAATTATGCACTTCTCTAAATCTCATCATTCCAATTTCACATATACACCTTTCAAGACTAGATGCTGAAAATGATTTATTGAATAAATCTGCAAGATTTTCACATGACTTAGTATGCAGTACTTTAATTTTGTCCATTTTTTTTTGCAATTCATGAGCATAGAAGAACTTGGGATTGATATACTTTGTGAGATGACTTTTCACATAACCCATATGCACTTGTGCAACATAAGTTGTATTATCTTCATAGATAATAGTGGGGTTTGCGCGGTATTCAATCCACACGACTGCTGGATGTGGTGAATCATCCACCGAAACCAAACACATTCTCGTGAGGCCTCGTACAGTACTATGATTTTCGAGTGGTTCGTCGAAGTCGATACAAGACTTTGCTTAGACGATTTCCATGGAATTATAGTTCCTCCACATATGAATACATAGCATGTTTACAACTTGGTTGTATGCGGGTCATTCATAGACATGTCTTGGTTTTTTCTGTATAATAGACTAAGGTCTTTGCTTCCTTAGAGGTATCGGAAGATGTACTTCATTCCCTGCCAATGTCTTTGGTAGGTTCTGCACTATACCTTGCTAATAGGTTCACGATAAATGCAATGTCCGATCTAGTACAGTTTGCTAAGTACGTGAGTGCTTCTATTGCACTTAAGTATGGGAATTCCGGTCACAGGACTTTCCCTCCTCTTCTCTAGATCTGTACAGATCCTTGTCTTGCTGCAATGATCTTCCGATCATTAGCACTTTCGACAGTATGCTTTTTCAAAATCAAACCTTTCTAACACCTTCTGACTGTATATTGACTGATGTACTAATATCCCTTCAGGTGTGTGCTTAAGCTGCAAGCCTATGTAATATTTGGTTTTACCCAAATATTTCATTTCGAACTCCGACTCCAGGTAAGAACTTGCTTTCTTAATACATTCCAGGGTTCTAGTGATATTCAGATCACTTACATACACTGAGATTATGCAAATCCATCCTGGGATCATCGTATAAATACACATGGATAATTCTTATTGTTTGTATAGCCTTTTTGCATAGAAAGTTGTTTCAAGCGATTATACCACATCCTGCCTGATTGCTTAAGTCCATACAATGACTTTCTGAGTTTCACACTGTACAGATTTCTATTTGCTTTATCTTGCTTCGACAAGGATACATTCAGGTACCTTCATATAAATATCTGAACCCAAATTTCTATAAAAGTATGCAGTTACCACATCCATCAATTTCATTTGTAAATTCAAGTTAGCTGCTATTGAGATTAAATATCTAAAGGGTGGTTCCGCCTATAACCAGGGAATTGGTTTATTCATAATCATCTCCTGAACATTGAGTGAAACCTTGTGCAACGAGCCTTACTTTATGTCTTACAACTTCATTATTTTCATTTCTCTTTCAAAAAAATACCCACTTATACCCTACGGGGTGCACATGGGGAGGCGTGTGGCTTACAGGCCAAAACACTTTTATTTTATTCAGAAATAATAATGTTGCTTCTATTGCAATCTAATCTTTTCTTACATTCAGCGAGCGATGTAGGCTCTAGATCAAGATCGATGATTGTGATAATTTTCTTTGCAAAATAAATAACGACATTAGATGTTGTTCTCTTCATAGATTCTCCCGTGGTCACATAATTTATAGTTATTTCTTCATGGAGCGATTCTTCTTATGTTTCTACTTGCTCACCGCTGCTTCCAATTGCGGGGCAAGTCCCTTTAGTTTTTCAACTCCGATGTATGCGCACACATCCCTGCTGATGTCTCCCTTCATGGGGATGTTCAAATCCAGTATGTCTTTTCTGAAGGTTTCATACTAGTGCCAGGTCTCAACTGGCTCCCCTTTTGGTTTTGGGGAACTTTAGTGATCGGCTGTGTCAAGTCCTTGTTATCCTTTTTCACCAGGCGTCCTCGGTTACTTCAGATTTGAGGGGCCGGAGTTCTCGTCCTTTCTGAGGTCTCAGGACGGGATTAAGGATACCTTCATCGGTATTTCAACTCTCTCCGGTGCATTTCGTACATGCATATGCGAATTGGTAACGCTCTTCAAATCACTAAAGTGGTCAGGCAGTTGATTCGCTAATGCTTGCAAATCAATTATCTTCTAGACTTCAATTATCTTCAAGACTTCAATTATCTTCTGGACTTCTCTATTTGCTTCACTAGTGCACGGGTCATGTGCATGGATTTCAATTATCTCCCGATATTTTCATCAAGAGGTTGATTTCCTCCCCCTAATGGCTTAGCTGCTAAAGATACGCTGACTTGAATTCTAATTTGGCATAATGCTCTCTATTTATGGCTTAGCTGCAAAAGATATGCTGACTTGAAAATTCTAATTTGGCACATTGCTCTCTATTTATGGCTTAGCGGCAGAAGATATGCTGACTTGAATTCTAATTTGGCACGATACATTCTATTTATGGCTTAGGTAAGAAGATAAGCTGACATGGTGCTTACTAATTCTAACTTAATCTTTCAAATCAAATTTTGCATCAATCTTACTGATTTTGCCTAGAAGTAACTATGAAGTTCCCTTGTGCAGACATGGAATGCTATCTGGACAAGACGTTAACTCCCAGATACATGTTTCTTAAAAAGAAGAAAAAAGATTTATCTCGAGGTAGAGGATCATAAGGTCATGTACAATAGGCTTACATCAGCTGTCTATAGTCTCTGCCACGTAGTATTTAAGCTGATGTGGATGGAAGAGAATAAAGAGATAAATGTGTTGTCTATAATTCTATAGTCGACTGTATCACCAGAACCAATGAGAAAATATCTTAAGTCCATGAAAGTATTAAACGATTGTATCATCTATAAAGATAACCCACTGTATAAGCTGTCTATAGTGTTATCTACAGGTAACATGAAGAATTGGTATAGATAGTACTTGTTTGTACTATTGTATATCCCTGAGATGTACTATAAAAGGAGTCTTGTCCAAGAAAGCATCCAATCATGGTGACATCAGCAGTTGCAGAGTCCAACAACGCCACAACTTCTATTATGTAAAAGATTTGTCCAATAATCTGTATAAAATATTTAGATTGTCTGTATCAAAGTGGTATATAGATTTTTCTAGAAAACTTCATTCATAATTTTGTAAGTCATAGGTTCTATAAATATGTTACAATAAAAAATTGGTTGTCTCGTTCGAAAAAATGGTTATCAAAGTTGACGAGGATTTAATAATCGTTAATTAATTAAATTATTTATCTGTAATTATTATTATAGATAGCAATACCTTCGTGTTATTCATTAGAATACTCCTTATCATTAATAAGGGAGAAGATTAGCCTAGTGGTCGTAAATCATTTTATGACCACTCTATATAGTCGTAAGTATTTCTACAACTACCTAGTGGTCGAAAGATTTTCTACGACCACCACATGATCGTCAGCCTTACTACTTATCATTTTATGGTCGTAAGCTTTGCTACGATCAGGTCAACTACGATCACCCTATAGTCAACAAAGCCTACCGACGTGTGGGCCTAATCGACTAGGGACACTTATGAGCTGTGTTTAATATACACAATAGTTAATATGTGCTATTTTTCTTTGGGATAACTGCACGTATTAAGCCTCTATCTCTGACATAACTGTAAGGCGACGTAGGAGGATTAGTCTATAGCAATAACCGTCACTGAACATGCGTATTTCATCAAACGGTGAGACACCTCTTGATAGGAGACAACTGCTACCCCTTCACACGATATATAAGCAGTAAAACCAGTGGACAGAAGACAGGAACAACAACAACAAACACAAGACAAGCTCAGCAGACAGAAGTCACTAAACCCTAATTCTAGTGATTTCTTCCCTATTGTAAAGCATAGTCAATACATCACACAGGAGTATAGTTATTATTCTCTCAGGCGAAGACCCAAACCTATATAAACTATTCCTATTTTTTTCTCTGCGATTTAACTCAGAGAGTTCTCATCATTCATTCGTAGGGTCAATTAAACCATCGATAAAAATTATGTGAAGTGCACGAATTTGTGACGGGGATGGGTAGTTACGACACAACTGCTCTAATTGTGGTGTGCAACATGCATGTGTGCCATCCGGGATGTAAGCGAGGAAAATAACGCTATCTTTAATTGTTAAAATCAGAGTACATGAGTTACACATATATATATATATATATATTTCAGCTATTATGTGAACGTGTGATCATGTGAATGTGTGATCAATGCATGTAAGGCGAACAGTGTCATGCATGGGAGAAGAAAGGTCCAGCGCTGATCTAGGAAAGAAATCCTGTCTAACACGGGAGACCGGGTCACGGTAGATTCGCGCTTTGAGATTTGTGATCAGTTTTACGTGTATGCTTTCTTCTAGATTTGCTGCACCTTACATGTGGCGCAACACATATGTGGCGATCACAGCTCGCTTGATCTAGCATTCTGGCTGCATGTATTTTTGTTCTTGGCATGCACGCGCATACGAGCTCTCCCTGCAGGGCAGCAAGCACACCGCTGCAAAGAAATGAGAGATCGAGCTCGGGTTTTTTTATTTCGGTTCTTGGCTTGAGATATCGGGGGAAATCAAAGATAGTGTTGGAGTAAGTTGGTAGAAGAAGGATAGCTACTACTATGCTTATCACTAATTAATATAAGAAAGACATGGTACTGTAACTGGCCATGTCAAAGTTTTCATTCGTTTTCAGAGTAGCATCTATTTCTTTGCTCTTGTGCATGGCTGGAAGAAATTTTCAAAATCGTGCAAGTTTTTTTTATTGTTCTTTTTTTTTAAGACAGATCTTAGGCAGGAACTCTGTCATGCTATTTCAGAGAGAAGGTAAGAGAGTTTGCAGAAAGTACAGAGAGGAATCCTGCGACATTCAGCCAATAAGCATATATACTAATTCAGAGCTTATCGAAATTAAGCACCTAAGCTAGCTGTGATCGAGTTTATCTCTTGAGCCCAAGGTATAGCCAGTAATGTCGTTGCCATTGCTCAGCATGCATGGAAGAATTGCTGCAAAATTCTCAACACATTCACACGCATTTCAATTATTTCAGATCATGGAATTAACATTCCATAGGTACTAGTTATTCATATAAAGCAGCAGCAGTCCTGGTAGTCCGGCGGCATGCACTCGCCTCCCCTGAGGTAACCTTTCATCTTGCAGAAGTTGTTGCATTCAGGGCGAGAAAAGCACTCTCCGTACTCCGCTTCCCCTGCATTATTCAAGATAGTAAATTAACATGACGCCGTACACGATTTGTCGCCGATATAAAGAAAAAATTGCATATTGAGTTGATTTACTAAAGCATTTCCCCCATCCTAAAAAACGGAATAGACTTCTGTTCTCTCCTTTTGCCTTAGCTAGGCCTGACCCCTGAACAACAAAAATCCACAGACCTTCTGTACAGATTACCACCACGGCTCTAGCAAATCACGGATCCCCCAAGGAAGAACTAGGATGGTCAAAAGTCAAAACTAATAACGACAGCCAAGGGCTCATCATCAGCAATGGCGTCAGTGAACTTTGCAGTGTGTGGATCGTGGCGAGAAGCAAACGCGGATGAAGGCCCAGAGCCATATTGAGAATTGAGAGACCAGAATGCGGTTGCGGAGACGAGAACGTGAGGGAAAGATGGACTTACCAGCAGAGAAAAGAAGAGCCACCATGGTTAAAGCAATGAGAAGGATCTTGCAGAGAACAGAGGAAAACTTTGCTGCCATTGCTCAGTTTATCCAATCCTGATAGTTGCTCTGGCTATTTAGATATGTGGAATAGCTGGAAAAGATTTGGGTGATCGAGCACAATTATTGTAGTATCTGAGCACAATTATTGTAGTATCTGAACAAGCATGTATATAGAGGTGTTGAACGATACAATTCATTGATCTAATTCTATACTATGATATATCTACATTTATTGCATGTTTTTATTAGTTTTGTGTAATTAATTACCAGACCCCAAATTTACAATTCAGAATCTTTTGTGCTCACGGCACTAGTCGATACAATTCATTGATCTAAAGATACTATGATATATCAACATTTATTGTATGCTTTTATTAGTTTTGTGTAATTAATTGCCAGATCCCAAATTTGCAATTTAAAATCTTCTGTGCTCACGGCACTAGTCGATACAATTCATCGATCTAAATCTATACTATGATATATCTACATTTATTGTATGTTTTTATTAGTTTTGTGTAATTAATTGCCAGACCCCAAATTTGCAATTTGGAATCTTCTGTGCGCACGACACTAGTCCCTGTATCAGTAATTAATGCCCATAATTACATCATTGAATATCAAACACATATCACAAAAATGTAAAACTATTGCACAATAATAATTAAACGTAAATATATCTTACGACTTTTGACTTTAAGAATGGCCGGACAGACCAAATGCCTTTAAAGAATCAGCAGCGAAAGCGGAATTTAAAGTGCAACATATGGAACCCTCACAATGTACCCACAAGCAATCGACTAGGACTCGCGACCTAGTCTTTGGCCTTTTTTATTTCCAGTCTTGACGAATGCTCATAAGTGCCACATAACCTTCTTCTCTTACACTTACTAAATAATAATATTGAGCTGGTATGAGTACACAACCGTACTCCGCGAGCCAACACATATAATACAATTATATAATATACAAGGTTGATCAAAGGAATGACTTGTGGTTCTTTTGTTTGCATAAAGCCACTTATTAAAATAAATTAAGTAGTAACAAATCCCGAGACCTAACATTTTTAACTAACACAGGTTTTAATAAAGTTGAGTTTTGTTGTAACATACTAGTGGAGGCTCCAACCTCCTATATCACTGTGTGGCTCCATCCACCCAATGCTCATGTTCATTCTTGGGTTACATCCTGTACTTCCCACTGGTTCTCAACCAGGTCATCTCAAATCTCTAGGTTCCAACCCATCTTCACATCCCACCTATAAATTATTTTATAAAGATGAAAGCTACTTCTAGTAAGTTCTCGGCACCGCCCATAACCGTGGGCACGGTTGTCCAAATAGTTTACACTCTGCAGAAGTCGCACACTTTACCCACAAGAGACAATCGTCTTATACTGTCAACCCACAACCGTAATCGTGAGACTAAGATAATCATCACAAGGCCCAACCTCAATGTAACCCCACCCTCCAGGTATCACCTCCTTGGGCCTTGCCCCTGGGAGGTCTCCCACTTGCGTCATGTAGTTTTCCTATAACTTCATTACCCTCTATCCACGCCACACACCCACCAATGGTGAAGCCACGCTGATGCAAACAAATTAGTTAGCTAGGTTGTGATCATTATAGACTTATGGTTGCACTATTTTTACTCAAGAATGTTGTTACCAGAACTCAGTCCATGATTGACTCAGGCGATACTTTCTCATACCCCATTCTGTCGTGCTCTTATCCGCACCCGCCATGCTTTCCAACCGCCCAAGTCAAAATCTATTTTAGTTTTTTTTGTTTTGAAATACTTTTCTAGTTCAACATATCAGTCAGGCTCCAACCTCGACTGTCCAAATCTAGTTTCAAGTTTTTATGATGTTGGGACAAATCATTGCCCACATATCATGTTTCTAAGCGAGGGCTATGCGTGATAGTTAAATATGGACTTAATGTCTAGTTTATGTATATTTCTAGGGTGTCAAAGGATATTGTCCAAGTTCAAGGAATTGAAGTTAATATGCAATTATCATTAAGGTATTAACTATAAGCTAGGTCAACTTATTTGTATGAATGTAGCAATGCAATTTTATAATTTAAAATAATGTAATTGCATGTAAAAAGTAGGTTCAACATGATTAAAGTGTTGACTCACCTTGCTCAATGTTTTGATAACCTTGTTCTTGTTCTGTCTCAGACTATTGCTCCGTCGTTGCTTTTGATTCTACTTATGCAAAGTACGATTGAACCCAGGAACATCTGAAAGTAACCAACTAAAATCTAATGAATCCAAAGGCAATTGAACAAATAGAACACTTCAAATGAAAGTCAATCAGGCCAAGAGTGTTTGAAGCGGGAAATACTTCAAACAAAACTAAATATACCTAAGGAGGGTATTTTGAAAGAAGGAAGTAGTCCAGATGAAACCAAACAAACTAAGGTGGAGTTGATGAAGAAATATTTTGTACGAAGTATATCCAAAAATAGTTGATGAAGAAAATACTTCAGATGGAACGAAGGAAATACTTCAAACCAAAGTAGATACACCCAAGCCTTACTCGTTCGGCCTAAGGGTGGGATCAGGTTCTCCGAAAGTCTGTTGGTAAAGAAGATTACTAATCCAACGAAAGGGAGATAATATTCCTAGGAACATTTTTTATTGGTTACCTAGATGGGAGAGATCACCTTGTTAGGTCAAACTCTCATATCCACCTTCGGGTTACGAATTGTCCTTCTACTAGGAATGGATAACGATGGATGATAATTGAAGTCTATACAATGTTGATTGGTGGTTGGACTGCCATCATTCCCTCGAGAGTACCTTATCATTATGCTCGCATGGGCCCAGTTGATCTAATGACTTCCTTTTGTTATTACTTTCTATTTATCGAGGAAGTTCCATAAAAGTCAGGTGAGACCTATGCATAGGTTCGAGGTTCATACTGAGTAGACATAAGTCTCACTGACACGTGGGGTTTGGTTTATTTAATGATTTGTCTTATCTACTTATACTTATCAAGGAAGTTTCATGATTCAGGTGGAACCTCCAAGCATTGGCTAGACACTAACCGTACGATTTAATCAGCGGTGTCTACAAGTTGGTTTGAGTTTCACCATCGAGGTGACCTTTACTCATCCTAACTTACTTACATGACCTGGTATATACTAAAGTAAACCTATTACACCAGGTTGGTCTATAGCTATAGCATCTGCTAATGACTATTTCCAGTTAAGTAGATAACTACGATCTATGGGCTCTTACCTTCTAGTCCTTATGTAGCAATCAACGCTATCACTTTGATTACTATTACTAGCATGAAGCTAAGTTGTAGCTATCGCTAACCTTCACAATTATCTAGTAAAATTATTATGCCTAACTGTTGGACCGAAAAGACGACTAGAGGGGGGTGAATAGGAGTACGCTCACTTTTTCACAAATTATGAATTCAACACAATTTCACTCCAATAGCTATGAAGAAGCTATGAAGATCAATATACCAGTACAACGAAAGACTAGTATTGAATCTAATTTAACCCCCTAAGCAATATGACAAAATCATCAAAGATTGAAATAATTTAATGCACTCACTGCCGACCTACATTATCTTGGCGGTCGGACCTCGACCAAATCGGTCGAACTGTGCCCTCGGTGATCGGACGGCCCAGGCTCCGAACAGATGAAACGACCCGATGACGAAGTTGCAAATAGATCTAACTTTTGATTCTCAACTCCAAACTTCACGAAACTTGGTATACACCTTCTCTATAATATTAAGGACCTATTCCAATCAACAATTATGATAATTCTTGGACAAACAAAGATCCTTTATGTTGGACCGAAAAGGCGACTAAAGGGGGGGTAAATAGGAGCACGCTCACTTTTGCAACCAAGATCAGATCCAATATAAATTTCACTCCAATAGCTATGGAAGCTATGAAGATCAATATACTAGTACAGCGGAAGACTAGTATTGAATCCAACCTAAACCCCGAAGCAAAACAATCGAAATCAACACGGGCTAAAATTCTAAGTGTTGGGCGGTCTGATCTCTGTGTTAATGGCGGTCGGACCGGTACATTGGGCGGTCGGACCGGTCACCAGGGGCGGTCTGACCTCCAGTCTGATGAACATTAAAAACAGTCTGAAAAATGAAGTTGCAAATAGATGTAACTTTTGATCTACAACTCCAAACTTAATGAAACTTGGTACACACCTTCTCTAGGATGTCAGGAACCTATTCCAATCGGAGATCGTGAAGATCCTTGGAAAAGTTATGACCTTTTTTAGTTTGAGAGGTGGATGGTTCAAAACCGAGTCAAAACGAAAACTAGATCCAAAAACTTGCTCGTGGGTGATTAATGATCAAGATGATCCTAGATGTGTTCCCATATGTCACAGCAAGCTAGATCACGTGAAGAAATCAATCAAAAACATGTAAATCAAAGAAAGACTCAAAATCACCAAATAGAGAGAAGGAAGACAAAAAACACATCTTTGAGCAAACTTTCCTTGGATTGATTTGATAGGGTTTGGGTTTACAGTCACTCCATCAATGGAGGACAAAGCTCAATCCAAGAGCATGAAATCAAATCAAAACTCTCTAGAACCCTAACCTCCACTAATCCTCTTCCTAAGCCAAACTAGGGTTTCAACAATAATGAAAGGGTTGGAGGGGGTGCAGCCACCTCCCTCCTCTATTTATAGTGGAGACTTAGACCTTCTAGAAGTTTTAACTTAAATGGGCTCCCGTTAAGGCCCAACACAAACGAGTCACACACGCACGCATTTCAAAGCGCCGTCTTCAACACCTCTTGACCTAAACCGCTTTCTTTGCGTCGCCTTGCGCGCTGGGTCACCCTTGTCTATCTTGCACCACGCTTGAGTCATTGACCTCACCGGTATCGCCGATCGTTACGACCTCGGCTCTCCAAGCCTAGTCTCGATCATCCTCGCCGTTGACCGTCGTTGACCACCAAGCAATCTGCACAACCATAAACAAGTAAACCAATTTTGGGAACAAGTTCTTCACAACTTGACCCATGTTAGTCAAAACATGCATCATGCAATACATATTCCCTGAAACTCATGACTTTGACCTAACCAACAAACAATACCACCACGAAGCCCGGCGTTCAAGTGACAACCGGTCCGACCGCCCCTCAGGGCCGGTCGGACCACCACCTTTCCGGTCGGACCGCACCACTGAGCGGTCCGATCGCCTAAAGGACTTAGCCGAATTTCAAGCCTTGAAATTCCGAAACCTTCTGAAAATTTAAAACGAATAGAACTTTTGACTGGAGACTCCAAAAATTATGAGACCAAGTGCAATAGAATTCCCTGTCTTGCCTACACCCTCTATTTTTGGCCCAGCTCAATTTGATACTATTTGGTCATGACTGGTCCGACCTCTGCTCATGGCCAGTCCGACCGACCGGTCGGACCGCCATGCTATGGCCGATCAGACTGCCCCTGTACTGACAGATCTGAACTTTGTCGAAAACCCGTGAAACGACAAACCATAAACTCCATTGCCAATTGTCACATCATCATAAGATCTGGAGCATATCCCCATGATATCCACACTAACTTAATCACTAGCGAATTGTTTAACTAACGTTTAGTATTATTACTTATTGTGTAGGTCCTATGTGTCAGTGTCATGTCATAACCCTAGTTAGATTTCAACTAAAGTGGTCACTTTACCTATTCGATAGTTTGGTAAGAGCCTACTTGTGAGTGTATGTTGTTATGATGTATTACTTTGTTATTACTCTACTAGTGGGTGTACATGCCATTGACGTGTTGTCGTTATTATCATTTATCATTGTATGTCAATGGCCTATGGCCTATTGGTCATTGGATCATTTGTGCACATATATGCCTAAACATGACTATATCATCTTAGGTTCTAACTTCCTAAATTGATCACTTTAGTTTTATACTTTAGTTAGTTTACTTACTATGCAACCTCTAGTCGCCTGAGTTACTTACCTGCATTCCACTACTTGTTAACTATTTTACTTACTCAATGTTGCTATGACTAAATGGATTATTAATCATCTAATTGCCTAACTTTGGTGCATCCACTAGTTAACTCACTTTGGATTTCAATAACTAGAGGAGTTATTAACATTTTCTAATTAACCTTTAATCACTGAGTTAATTCCTAGTTAACTCACTAACTAACCATTAAATAGATTCTTAATCTCATGGGCCCACTGGTCATTCACCAGTAAACACACACACAGAGGATCACGCAGTGAGAAAGGGACAGAAAGGAAGAACAAAGGAGGTGGGAGGGGGAGGACAGGCGGCTCGGCGGCGCCACGCCTGAGGAGGGAGCTTTGGTGGTGGCAGGTGATGGGAAAAATGGAAGCGGGGAAAGGAGGCGATCTCGCGAGTGGTGGCGACGCGGCCAAGGGTGGACGGTGGTGGTTGGGCGGCGGGGAGGGAGAGAGAGGAAAGTAGGGGGAGCATAGGCATGAGGGAGGTTACGGAAACTCACCTAGCCAGACCATGGAGGTGGGGCGGTGCCGAGGCGCGCTGGCGGCGTGAACCCGTGGCGGCACGGGCGACTCATCGTGGGTGCGGCGCCACAGAAGGAAGGGAACAGATGTATTTGTTTCATTCATGCGGTAGGATGGATCCTACCAAGGCTATACGGATAAGTAACAAAATGTTATTTATTACATTACTATCCTGCCACCTAAATTGTTTGGATTGTTACTTACATGAAGTATCTGCAGAAAAAGAGTGTGCAAGAACAATACTGTACAAGAGGGTCAAGATACACTAGCATTACCAACTGCATGAACAACTACAAAATTGTAATTTCCCTTTTATATATTTTAGTTTTTTCCCTCTGATATATTTTAGTTTTTTCCTTTTGATATAGTTCAGTTTTTCCACTTAAATATATGCTTATTTCATCATGTATGCAGGACAACAGCTACCAAGGGAAAATCCATCACTACTAATGAAGAAAGTCGAGCTCCCACTACTAGGGGCATGAAGAGGTCCTTGGCCACTTAGATTCCAATAGCCTCCTCACAAACCAAGAGAACATCACCAAAAAAAGGGAGGGGCAAACAGACCTCACACAAGATATGATGGTGCTTTGTACTGTGGTTGTTATGATCCTAGTACTGAAACATGTTATTTTTACTGAAACATGATATTTTGTGATGGTGCTTTGTACTGTTGTTGTTCTAGTATGATCATGTTTCTTATTGTAATATGACATGACGATCCTAATGTGATGATGATTTCCATTGAAATCTGACATGGTGATCCTACTGAAATCAAACTCAGGCTTTGTACTGAAATCTAACATGTTGTTCCTGAAACCTGCTATTAGAAAATTTCTAGACACTTTTCTGGAACCCACTTTCTGGACACTTTCCTGAAACCTACTGAAACCATATTTCTAGATACTTGTTGCCAAAGCTACAGTGTTGCATGTTGATCAGAATATAGCATTAGGCACTAGGCCAATACAATACTACAGAGCACAAATTTTCTAGCATTCATTGTAACACTACAAGCTCATTCTCAGTCATTTCAATATTCCCATTACATCACAGTTTCAAAATAACCATAACAACAAGAATCGAAAATACACCAAGCGTCCAATTAAACTTGTATTCCAACCTTTTGGCCACATTGGCCTCCATTATCTCAACCCTCTCTATTAGGCGTTCGACATTAACCATTCTACTTCTTCCATCATGTTGTGCACAGTCTGTAGCCTCCTATACAACCTCTTGGACCTACTCTACCTCATGTGCCCATCTCTAGAACGTACACCTATTACCAGTTTCCTTCGAAAATAGGGAGAACAGCAAATCAACTACAAATTTTAAATTTCTTCGAATGGACAAACTCAAAAGGGATTCCAAATCAAAATACTTACTAAATACATAGGGCATTTGTAGTAACCACGACCGGAATTTTTCCGAGAGCCGGACGTCCTGCGCCTCACCACCAAATTGCAATTCGGGCACTTCACAGATCGAGTAGAGAAATATGTCTCCCCTACTTAGCTCATTTCCACGGATTTGGAGCTCAACGAGGAAAAGAGAGAGAATGAACCGAATGCAAGGAAAGAGAGCAGCAGAGAAAAAATAGAGAGGGAGACGAGGAGCGAAATGGGGAAAGAATTAGGGTTCGCTTGGTTTATAGATGGGATGAGGACCAATCCATTTGTCATCACCTCTGCAGCCAGATCCCCCCAATTTCTGAAGGGTATACTCGTCTTTTCACCAGTCCAACATGACTTAACGACACAGTAGCTGACAGCAATGTCATTCCCAATAATTTCTTGTCTCCGCAGTGTTATTTTTCACTGCGTCACCAAAGGAATGTTATTCCTCTAAATCCGGCTAAATGCGCTGCTACTGAAACCAATTTTCCCGAAAAGGGAAAAGCTGTAGAAATTTTGTCATTAATCTAGATAAAAAGGAAAGATCTCACGTATCCGTCAGATTGCCTACTTACATTTATAACGGTCACGATTGCTTGCCAATACCTATTAAAAGTCACACTATAAATCATCACATGTTCCCGGCCTAGACGACAGTAGCGTGTTGTTTGAATTCAGGGCTGAGTTAATTGGCTAGTTCTACATACATGGCCGTTCTATCTTGTTTGAAAAAACAAGGTGTGCTATATCTTGTTTCAAAACACATGGCTGTGCTATATGCTTAGAATCGAAGCTCAAGTAAGCAAGTATGTACGTAGTAGCACAAGATGTGCTCAACCAGTTGTTTATATATATAGACACAGATTAGAATTTTTTTTGGGCTCAAAACTTCGTTCACTGATTGAAAGGGGAAGTAAACATTCTCTCTTCGGTTTGTTAATTAATCGAAAAGGGAGTAAACATTGCGTGGGCTACTCCGTTAGTTGGTTAGTAAACATTATATTGTCTCTTCGGTTTTGTTAATTAATTGTGGCATGTGAAATCTAGTTTCAGTTGAAATTGAGCTTCTTCAGAAATTGATATCCACCTGGAGAGGATCCTGAGCTGTGAGCTCTATCTCCTGACACGACATGCGTGCTCCCGTTGGCTTTTCATCCATACGCAATGTAAATCTCTCACGGCTCTCCCTCTTATCTTTCTCTCTCTCTCTCTCTCTCTCTCTCTCTCTCTCACAAAAAATTAAACTCCTACGAAACTAGCAAACAGACACAAAACGTTTGTGCTATGTATGTGATCACTTGTGACTTTGGGAGCCACAGAACCAGTACAAATACACCCACACGCCTCAGCCAAGCTCGTGGTTAGGACACAACTCACCCCATCTCTCTCTCTCTCTCTCTCTCTCTCAGTCATGGCTCCTACTGCCCAGGTAATACCTAGCTGCCTCCTTTGCAAATTACAGTTACTAAATATGCGTATCTTTGTGACTTCTCTGCATCTCTCGTTTTTCTTGTTTCTTAGGTGGCGGCAGCGCCGGTGCAAGAGCAATGCAACGGCGTCGTCTGCAAGCCGGCCGTGAGGTGCCACCCGGCGCTGTCTTCGGAGCACAAGGCGTCCATAAGGGGCGTCGTCGGCGAGCTGCTCGGGTGCGCCAGCCCGGCCAAGAGCCTCATCTCCCTCGGCGTCGGGGACGCCTCCTCCCACGCCTGCTTCCGGCGGGGCGGGGAGTTCGCGGCCGACGCCGTGGCCGACGCCGCCAGGTCCGGGTCGTTCGACTGCTACGCGCCGTCGTACGGGTTCCCCGCCGCCCGCCGGTGAGTACATAGCGGTACTCTGCACTCTGCAGTGCCGCACCACGTTCAAGTCTCGATTTTTGCACGTTGTAGTATCCTTCTAGAAGCTGTAAGCCTGTAGGCGAAAAAAAAGCATACGATCCACTGGTGCATCTTTTCTTAGCAATCTTTTTCGCTTTCAACTTCAGAATCGTACTGCCCATCCAACTAACGAAAATGACAAGTAATTTCTAGAGTGCCAAAAAAATATCCATGTTTGCATTCTAAACACGACGAAAAAGAGTTCGTACGCACAGTCTGAAGTTTTTTTTTTTCTCTCTTCACAAGATTACCTCAATGGATGTTGACTAATCCAAGGGATCTTCTGTGCATGTACATCTTGTGTCTGCCGAACAAAGAACAGCGCGGTCTCTGAACACCTCTCCGCCGGGGCGCCCCACCGCACCCGCGACTCCGACGTGTTCATGACGGTAGGCGGCACGGGCGCAATCGCCGCCATCACCACGGTGCTCGGCGGGGCTCCAGGGGCGAACGTTCTGCTGCCGCGGCCGGGCTTCGCGCCGTACGAGGCGGCCTGCGAGCTCGTCGGCGCCGAGCCTCGGTTCTACGACCTTCTGCCGCGGCGCGGCTGGGAAGCCGACCTTGCCGGCGTGCGCTCCCTGGCTGACGACGCCACGGCTGCCATTGTTGTCATCAACCCGAACAATCCATGCGGCGCGGTCTACTCTGCACAGCATCTTTTCCAGGTGAGTTGATCGTTTAACTGCACAGTTCGATAGTATCTCATAGAATACAAATGCATCGAAGGACATGGAGTGGTAATACCTTTTCAGCTCATAATGTAATATATATGGCATCACTAGGCAGAACTGCAAGGTAGATAGGACATAGAAGTATAGGTCCGTGCTGGCTGTTACTTCCTGAAACTGACATCACAAGAAACTTCAGGAGAATAAAAAAGACTTATACAATTATGAAAAATATGTACTTGTATCTCTTCGTGTCCAATTGATTGCAGATTACCAACTACATAACTGAATTTGTAGATTGCTGAGACTGCAAGAGATTTGGGGGTTCCAATCATAGCAGACGAGGTATATGCACATATGGTCTTTGGTGGCAGCAAGTTTGTGGCAATGGCCTCCTATGCCCACATTGCGCCAGTTATCAGCATTGGGGCGCTGTCAAAGAGATTCATGCTACCAGGCTGGCGTCTTGGTTGGTTGGCCTACTGTGACCCTAATGGTGCACTCAAACATGTAAGGCACTGGAATCTTCTCGTGTTTTCACATTCTTGCTATATGCATTCATATGTAGATTCATAATTTTGTTCTTCAAAAGGTCAGAACTGCAACTGAGATGCTGCTGAATGTGACCTCAGGGCCTGCCTCCATAGTTCAGGTCAGGAACCGATTCTTAAAAATGTTTTACCTACACCAATGAGTACATACTATAGGCCTATAGCACATGAAATATTTTGACACACAGGCAGCAGTTCCCAAGATTCTTTCAGCTGAACACAACGAATTCCATCGGAATGTTGTGAACTTGCTTGAGTCTGCAGCTGATACTCTCTACGGAAGAGTGAACCAAATTGAAGCTCTGCAGTGCTACTCAAAGCCTCGTGGCTCCATGTTCATGATGGTTGGTTGGAAGATACCCTGGTTTCAGTTTTATAATGATTCATTATCTTATCTTTGAATTGATGTTTACAAAATCATGCAGGTTGAAATCAACACTTCACTCCTATTCGGCATTGCAGATGACATGGACTTTGCACGTGAATTGATCAAAGAAGAATCTATCCTGGTTCTACCTGGTATAATTCACTAAATTACCATCTTGTTATTTCTATTATCTTTGTACGTAATGTGCTCTGGAATGTGGATACTGATATTGATATTGTAGTTGGCTTTCTTCATTATTAATACCCTTTAGATTGATCAAAAATCACAATATCAATTTTCAAACTTTGTGAATTTTCAGGTTATGTCATTGGATTGAAGAACTGGGTTAGGGTATTCTTTGGGGCACCTGTTAGTCTGATACTGGAAGCCTGCAATAGGATTGAGTCATTCTGCCAGAGAAGGGTGGGTCAAGCAAAACTACTGAAAAAGAAGTTCTAAAACCAGCAGATAGGGTTTTTGTTAGCTCCTTAACATGTATACGACCTTTTATTTCAATTTTCTCAGAAGGATATTTTGTGTCATACACAATCTGAGAGTTGTATATGGAATCTGAGAAAGGCTACCAGATCTGTTTGTCTATAGCTGAATAAAATTTGTAACAAGTTTGAAGGGGAAAAAAGGTGAACAAAATTAGCATTCCTTTAAACTGTGCTTCTTACTTTGCAGGAGCAGTAAGGTTATCATCTATCCTTTTATCAAACAAGTGAGCAACAAGATGAAAGTATTTCCACTTACGGCAACCAACCATTGTTATATGTGCACTGCTTCTGATATTCAGAACCAGCTGAAAGTTCTGAATGCCGAACACCATATTGACAGTAGTTGATAGGAGTATGAAGTTGAGATATTTTTTGAAAAAAATGAGTCTTAGGATGAAGCATAATACAATCCATTGTATCCAAAAGCTGAGAGAAAATAAAATTTATTGTATCGTAAGAAAATTTTCTCCGTTCATCTATTCTAAGTGACATGAGATTATGACCATATCTGTTTAAAGAACCTAACATGCATGTCATGAAGTGTAGACTACGTGTTTTAGATTCAGTTCATTTAATCTCATTATCCTATTCACTGAGAACTACTGAAAATACATTCTCAAGTATCTGACTGATAAATTATCTGACAGTCTGTCAACCCATTAATTCTGACAGAGGCAATGCCAGATCAGAACAATGAGCGACTCAATTCCAAGAACACGTGAAAAAAATTTTGTAGAAAATTAGCTTCATTTCATAGTACCGAACAGGTCATCATATAGCAAGTAACAAAAGTGGAAGACTGGTAATTTTGAGTTGTACATACTAAAGCAAGTGAACAAAAAGTAAAAGAGCTAGATGTTCACTGACTACGGGCAGCGTAGACAATGGAAACGGCAGCGAACACAGTTGTGGTAGCTGGGCACAGCCATGCCCACACGCCATTCTTCTCCCTCTGCTGTGCCTCAGCAACTGCGAGCTGCAGCTGCTCAAGCTTCCCGTTCAAGCCATCAATCTTTCCTTCCTTGTCCTCCAGTTCTGCCTTCAGCACCCCAATCTCGCAATCCTTCTCAACGTTACAGCTCTCGAGCTCCCCAATTCTCAACCTTAGCTTGCCTCCTTCGGCTTTCTCCTCGTCGAGTGCTTTCAGGACTGTATCCTTCTCATCTTGGAGGCAAGAAGAGCTAACACGGAGCTCATTGCAGAGAACACGAAGCTCGGACATGGAATTGCGGAGCCACTCCAATTCAGCCCAAAGTTTTGCAGCCTCAGCGTATTTTTCATGGACCATGCTCTCAGCAGCATCCTTCTCAGCTTGAATCATGTCCACCTTCCTCTTCAGTCCCTCCAATTCCCTTTCCAACTCAGTTTTCTCGTCAACAAATGCCACCGCAGCCGCCTCCTTCATCTTCACTATTTTGTCAATCTCAATCCAAAGCCCATCAGCCTAAGTGACCACCAGGCTATGCTTCTTTCCAACCTCTACATCCTCCATCCGGAGCTTCTCCTCATATCTCCTCGCTGCAGCTAACTCTGCCTTGCTCGCCTGAACCTCCACCTCCAATTTCCTGTTCATAGCCACAGCCACAGAGATTTCCGCCTCAAAAAACTCAACCTTCGCCTCCATTTCCGCCTCAAAAAACTCAACCTTCGCCTCCATTTCCGCCTTCCTGAATCTCAAAACCTCCAATTCCCCCAATTTCTCCTCAAGCTTGTCCTCCATGTGCTGCTTATACTTCTCAATGCTCTTCTTGAACTCCTTGAAGCTTCCCTCCACCTCTGCCTTCTGAGCCTGGAGGCGGCGAGCCGAGGCCTTCATCTCCCCCAATTGATTCTCCAATGCCCCCCTCTCTGCACGCAGCTCAGCACTCTTCCCCTCCAATTCGACAACCACGCCCTCCAATTCGGCAACTTTCTGGGACGCGGCCGCCACCTCCGCCTCCTTCACGCCGAAGAGCTCTAGCACCCGGTGTTTCTCCGCGACGGCCGCCTCGAGTTGCGCCGCCGTCTCGCGAGCCGCCCTCGTCTCGGCTGCCTCGAGAGACTCCTGGATGGCGGCGAGGCGAGCGCGAAGCGCCACTGCCTCCTCCGCGGCAGCGAGGAGGGGCTCCACGAGGGCGATCCGTAGTACCTCCCGCTTCCCGTCGGCGAGGGCGCTGGCGTCGGCGGTGAGCTCGTCGAGGCGCGCGGTGAGCGCGGCCACCTGCCCCCCGCTTCTCGACGGACTCCCTGAGGAGCTTGGCGTTGAGGTCCTTAAGCTTCGCGACCTCCCCCTCCCGCTCCGGCGAGGAGTCCCGCCTCTCCTCCGGCGCCTTCTCCTCCTCCGACCCCGTCTTCGCCATCGGCTCGCCGCCGTTGGCTGCCTCTACCGAAGGCGCCGGCGGAACCTCGTCGCCGTTGTCCGCTACGGCCACAGAATCCGCCGGCGGCTCATCGCCGCTGGGCGCTACTGCGGCGGCGGCGGGCCTCTTGTTCTTCTTACCCATGGCTAGGGTTTTGGAGCTCTACTCCTAGGCGTATCCAACCATCCATAGGTGTTGTCATCAACAGCGAGGCATCGCGGAGACTGACGAGTGGGCCCGGGCGAGGCTGGCGAGTGGGCCCGGGAGAGGCTGGAGCCCGAGGGGAAGGGGGTCGCTACCGTTGGGGTGCGTGACTTACGATTTTTGAAACCGATGATCGGGAAGGACGGCTGGGATACGCCCGAGGCTCATCGCATTACGCACCGCGCGCACCATTAAAAAGAATGGTGGAGACGAGAGGATGGTGCGTACAAGCTCGCCGTCGTTTTGTCTGTGGACGGAGTGGCGTGTGGCCCTGTGTGAGTCGTGTGGATTTCAGCGTGTCCATATATCATAGCTTTTTTAGTCAAGAGTTGCTGATGGTGGAATCGAGTAGATGAAGTACGAAAAAGAGATGTTTATAATTGAAAAGAGGAAGATGGTGTGATAATGTTTCACAATTGGACTTTGCAAGTCAGCTTACTCTGTAAATCCCTCATCAAAATGTAACACTGTGAGAGAAACAATTCCATCAACGCCTGATCGAAGCTTCCATAGCCAAGAACTAAACACACAAGCTATATGTGTTATTCAGGCTACATCTTTTCCAGTATTCTACATTACTATGCAGGGGCTGTCCAACATTATCCATAGTTCATGCAATTCTCCAGTTTTTTCTCAGTTGATTTCCATTTCATATTGTGCATGCACTTCCGGTTCCGCTAAACACTGTTTCATGGCTGTATATGTCCTTGGCTATGGTGACGGTGGAGTAAACTGTCTGCAAATATGTCGAGTCAGGGTAAACTGCGCTAGAACAGAAGCTTGGCTTTGGTTCTCTCCAATGTCTCACTTCACCTCACTTCTGAATATATCAAAGTAAATTAAGGACATCGTATGTGGAGATGTGGAATTATGGACATGATCTGTGGAAAGATGTATATATAGAGACCGATCGCACATTAAGCTTCGATGATTTGTCACGCGTTTCTCAATGCAGATGGACACATACGGTGTGAAAGATAACCACGGTACAGTACAGGTAGTTGATTGCTTCTTTTGGATGTTATTACTTGATGCAACATGCAGATGTTGGAGATTGTTTTGTGTGAGCGGGCACAGTGGCCTCCATCCTTATCCTAACATCTAACTTTTGTGCCAATGCCCTGAAAATCTATCTATTATTATCTTATTAAAACGGCTGAAAAAAAAAGTCATCATATTCGCTCTCAAATACTAGAAATTATCATTCATATACATGCACTTCTCTTCAGTCGGCTTTCTGAACTAGAAAGGTGAAAAGAAAAGCATGAACGATACAAGCAAAGTGTTTATATTTTTCCTTTCTTTTTTGATAGGGTGTTTCTCTGGTTTCACTCAACAAGTTTTTGTGTCATCAACATGCACAAGGTGTGCATCTATAAGTTTGGGACATACTCGTGAAAACCACCTAAATCGTTGAAAACTCGTGGAAAGCATGTCTTCAAAGTTTTGAGAAATTATGAAATAAAATGCCAGATATAGGTTAGAAGATATTCATTAATCATGCAAAATTTTAGGATCAAACTCAACATTTGGCAGGATCAACCACCCTGTAAGCTTATGCGGCGGGCACTTGAATTGCAACGCCTTGAAACATCGGTGCAATTTAGGTCTAAAACCGGCCCAGCTCACGTGATGCCATCTTGGCCTTTTGAGGCATCGCGTAAAAATCCTACAAAAATCAAGGATACACGTAACATGGTGTCTGAACATCTTGCAAAATTTCAGACACGACTGATATGAGCTTCCTAAATATTTCTAGGCGAGGTTAACATGGCGTGCTATCTCATAACAGATCACAACGAGCATCTTTGAGTGGTAAGATTGCAGAGGAGGTATGGATTGGTAATTCGATTGATTTTACTAATCTAAGATTTTTTGGTTGCCCAGCCTATATGCATATACCAACTGATGAAAGATCGAAACTTAATGCAAAATCAATAAAGTGCATTTTTCGGTTTCAAGAAAAGTGTTAAAGGCTACAAGCTTTGGGATCCGACGTCGAAGAAGGTGGTGATGAGCAGGAATGTTGTCTTTGATGAGAAATCAATGTTATAACAAACAGAGGAGGTGGCACATGAGATTGGAGGTTCAGATACGGTGCGTGTAGAGTTAGAACATAGTTCAAGAACTCAGGATTCACACACACTACCTCCAGATTCTACTTCAGAGGATTTACATAATTTTCAATTGGCAAGAGATAGACAGTGACGCACTAATGTGAAATCTCCAAAGATATTCGGGTATGAAGAACAAGTTTCATTTGATCTTCTTGTTAGTACTGATGATCCAACTAATTTTTAGGAGGCTATTACAAGTTAGGAGAAAGATAAGTGGATAACTGCAATGACAGAATAAATGGAGTCTTTACAGAAAAATCAAACTTTGGAGCCATGGACCACCAGATTAGTGCATGGAAGTGGATGAAGCCTTGTTTTGTTAGGGGGCTCTCGGATCTTCTCCCAAATCCTTGTTGATTTCTTTTAGTCTCCAATATGTTTCTCCTTCTAAAGGACCTATATATATACCTGGTGTCTTCTGAACCTTGTAGTCTAGTTTCCTTTAAATGGAAATGGGGTGCAAATCTTTTATCAAGAAAAAAATTACGATGAAGAAAAATTGGGCAAGCAGTCAGTCACGCACAGACCTTACCTTTTCTGAACTCCGAAGCAGCACGTCTCTTCAGTGTGAGGTTTGGTAACAAGCATTGGAGAACTATAGAAAACAGAGCCAGGAGTGAAGTTCAGCATGGCTCAATAAAAGCCTAAGATGAGCATTTGCGTAATCGAGCTACTCCATTTCATTGTTTAACAACTCAACATGAACTAAACTAATTGGTAGATCAGCTCCACTTCATCCGTTAATCTGCATACCGCCTATCATGTAGAATTGATACCATTCACATCACAACTTGAGCTTGTATTTGCTTTTCTCCCATATCTCACAGCTGAACTAATGTGAAGCTGAAGGACATGCGTACTATAATCATGGAGATGAGATGTCTCTGAAAACAAAAAGACAGATAGATGTCTCTGAAAGAAAAAAAAGACAGATATGTGTTTATACAGGGAGAGGGATGCATGCCGCATGATAACCTTCATTTCATTTGTCATGCATTTCTCTTCGGATTAAATCGATCTCTAGATAGGTCTGCATGGGCAGGGAGAAAAACATGCATGGGATAGGTGAATTGCCAACTGAACAGCTCGTTCCTGCCATGAGTGCTGATGGTGCAGTGTTAGTATGGTGTTTTTAAGCGTGTGCAAATAAGCATGAAGAGAACACTAATCATGCGATTCATGCCTGAACCAATGACGATACACAGACTACTACTGGTTCTCCCTACTGAGCATAACAGCTCATTATGTACACACGTAAAGCAACTACCTTGTCCGAATCAACATATTACTTCAACTTGAGTTTTGGAACAAATAATATGAACCAGAACTACTACCGAGAATCACAGAGGAATTCATATCTAACAACAAGGTAGCCTCTGTGTCTACAAAAATCAGCGTCCGCTATCTTAGGTAGGCTGCTCTCATCCACATTGCACATTGCCTCGTCTCCTTGTCGTCTCCATTTACCACATCTCATCTCCAAAACTCTGGGCACTCGTAGACGGGTATTTTTATTTATTTCGGGAGACGATGAATGTGTTACTTCTTCGAGTTAGTTACACTGACATATCTCTGGCCGGGAATCTGGAACCATTCAATTATTGGGTTGTCCAAATAAATCTCTAAACTAAGGCCCATCGACCATAGATGACTGATTGATTCAACACTAGGTGACTGATTGATCCAATCACTAGCCCTTGACAAACTGTTTCTAAGCATGTTGAATCAAAACCGTCTATGTTTGAACAAGAACTTGGCTTTGTTTCTCTCCAAAGTCTCACAGCTGAATCACAATAAAAAAGAAAAAGAAACACATATCCATAATAAAAGAGTTACGAAGACAATAATCCAATATATATACAGAAAGGAGAGGCCCATATCATAAGATAACAATGAGCTTGCCATGCAATATCGTAGCATGCATTTCTTCTCAACTGAAATCAATCTGTACTAACAACCGGGCACGTCCATTGTGAACTGCAGGTCCGAAGCAGCTTGAGCTTGTTCAGGGCCTGATTGCTGGGAAGGTAGCGTGTTGCTTTGCTCAGCCCAGCATGCTATCTAACGGTTTACATGTATGCTAAATCATAGTCATTTTTGTATGAACAAAACCCTTGCTTTGTTTCTCTCCAACCGAGTCACGATAAATTAGGAGATCCATGTAAGATTTTATGCAGGCAAACCATGCAAGATATATAAAGAGAGCGATGGCTACACCATGCGATGATTATCTTGTCCAATGTCATGTATTTCTCCTCGGCTCAAATCAATCTCAAACAGTGGGCCGCGTGTTCGTTAATAGTTGCAGCGCTGATTGAGCTGTTGCCCAGGGTCAGACTCCTCAGCCGGATCTGCGGTTGTGATCTATAATGTTCAATCAACATGGTGGTGGTGCATTATATTGATGCTTCAATCTATCTATCTATTATCTTAATAAAGCAGAGTCAAAATAAATCATCACGTTCGCTCTCAACGGCTAACAATTCTCACGTTAATCAATGAAAAATAGAAATATATATACTGTCGATCGTGGTGGGTCCAGATTATTATATTCTATTTTAAAAGAAAGAGTCTATGTCAACTACAGTAAAACTCAAATTTAGAATAAAAATGAAAATATATCAGCAAAATGATTTCCATACGAGTTCCTGAGTAAAATAGTCCATACAATAAAAATGAACATCAGGATAAAAAAATAAAATTAGAAATTTAATTTTTATACCAATTCCTAAGTAAAATACATAAATAATTACAATTCAGAATAAAAATATAAATCAAAATTGAAAATAAAAATTGTGTATGAAATCCAACAAAAAATAACTAAAATTTGAAATAAAAAATAAAATAAAATCACCAAGTTTATTTCCATACGAATTCCGATAATTACAATTCGGAATAAAATTTAAAAATAATTGACAATTAGATCTGTATAGGAAATCCAACCAAAAAATAATTCAAATTTGGAACAACATTAAAATAAAATTATCAATTTGATTTCAATACGGATTCTAAAGTAAAATTCCTAAATAACTATAACTCAGATATCTTATTAAAGCAGAGTAAAAAATAAGTCACCATGTTCGCTCTCAATTGCTCAAAATTCTTACGTTAATCGATAAAAAATAAAAATATCTACACCGTCGATCATGGTTGGTCTAGATTATAATGGTCTATATTAAAAGAAAGAGTTCATGTCAAGTACAACAAAACTAAAATTCAGAAGAAAAAATTAAAAAAAAATCAGCAATATCATTTCCATACGAGTTCTTAAGTAAAAGAGTCCATGTCAAGTATAATAAAACTGAAATTCAGAATAAAAATAAAATAAAATTAGTAATTTGATTCCTATACAAATTCCTAAGTAAAATACATAAATAATTAAATGGAATTTCTATGCTTTATGTGACTGAAATTTCTTTATCCATCAGTCACCTTTTCTCACCATTGGATCAACATTCTATGGGTCAGATTGTCTCTTTCTAAAATAGACAAAAGTAAATATAGGTGAACCCTACAAATACAAAAAAAATAATCTAAAATAGATAAAAGTAAATCTAGGTGAACCCTACAAATACAAAATAAAAATAGCAAAATAAAATAAATAGAATTAAAAGTTACAGTAAAGTTATGCTAAAATTGTGCATCACTTGATATTGTAATTTTAGGCTTAGCAATGGACAATTATAGGTGACTGATTGATAAAAAAAATTCAGGCAACTAAAAATTAAAAAATCTGATAATTACAATTCAAAATAAAAATAAATAAAAATTGACAATTAGATTTGTATATGAAATCAAACAAATAAATGACGAAAATTCAGAATATAAAATAAAATAAAATTAGCAATTTGATTTCCATACTAATTCCGATAATTACAATTTGGAATAAAATTAAAAAATAATTATCAATTATATTTGTATAGGAAATCAAACCAAAAAATAATTGATATTCGGAACAAAAATAATATAAAATTATCAATTTGATTTCAATGCTTCCCCGGTACCGGACAATTACCCCTTGCTGTCCTGGTACTAAAAAGAACGTAACTTTCGACTCACAAGTCCGATCACGACAAACCACCCAGTTCAGAAATCTACACAAAATTTCCCACATTTTCTTATATTACCATGACTTCTAATTAAATCATCTAACCCCCTTCCCCCCGTTTTTACCCCAAAAGATCGATCTATCATCTTCTGGACATCGATTCTTACTAAATTCATAACTTTTATTTTAATCGACCAAAATTTGATTTTTTTTTTTTTTTTGGATTCTCCAGAACCCTTGGACAATTATCTACATATTTTATGTTGATAAAAAAAAATTAATTAGTCCATTTACTATTTTTTATCTATCTACCATGATGATGCCAAAATACGATAAATCCACGACGAGATGTACAAAATTCATAACTCGACATGACTAAATATTCTACGGAAGCTACTAAAATTCTCTACAATTAACTAGTAGATGACATTCCCAAAATTCACCATTAAGGTACCCGAAATAATCGTACAACAGAACAGTAGACTAAAAAGATCTATTAATCGGCCCCTCAACTAGAAAAAAAATCTAAAACCCTCTCTAATCTTGATTCTAGTCTCTAATTACATTAACAAAATGGAGAGGAATAAAATTACAGATTGTTACCCACAAGAATCCGCATCTTGATTTCTTTTCTCTTAATCTTCTATTTCTCTTCCCTTATTTTCTTCCTGCGCGTTCGGGAAGAACAAGTGTTGGTGGCGCCGAGATGGCGAGCGACGGCCGACACGCACACACGCACCTACGCATGGCATCGGTGTCCCCCATCCCACCGTGGGTCGAGCAGCTCATACACAGCGTCATCTCGAGGCTGCGCCATCTCCTGAGATATGTAGAACAACAAGTTAGTGTGCAATAAAAACGGGAGTTACAAACAAGTAGGACAAAAGCGAAACATATGACAGGAGCAGCACTACGCGATAAAGAACTCAGAGTTCGAATCCCATGAACCATTGTGCAGTTCATTACAACGCACGTACCATTGTCCGACACATTCAAACACATACAACACAATAACGCTTAACGGGAGTGCATAAGAACGCATTACAACAAACAAATAGCATACATATATGGGTGATGAAACTTCGTTGGTACGGTGCGTTGCTTGACCCAGGCATGTTTGGGCAGCTGCTGAGGGAGTGTCCAATCATCTTGCAGAGTCTGCATCTCGGGCGCTTAGCCCGTTGCCCCTGCTAGCTATCATCCATGTTGTGATGGATGCAGCGGGACTGTCGTCTTCCACGGCCGACTTGCTTGAGTGCGTCATTCGGCACCCACTTCACGTGCCCTGGCCAGAGGTCCCTGTAATGTATGTCCAGTCCGTACGAATTGAACTCAGCACTCCAAGTGCCGTACAAGTGGTGCATGTTGTAGTACTCCGAGACGTAACGTGTCAAGGCCTAGCGCCACGCTGTACACGCCGCGTACACATGGGAGCATGGCTTGTGAAGAAGCTGCGGCTTATTGCAGGTGCATGACGCTTTGTCATCGATCGAGAAGACTTGTTAACTAAAAACCACCAAACGTTCTCTGTCTCTCTCTTGCTCTCTCGTTCGTGGCTCAGAAGAAATGCAAATGAGTTGGCGGATGGCGACTTGCGCCTCAGTTTGAAGCCCTTAGGGCGGCGGCGATGGCGGGCATGCAGCGCCCGGTGCATGGAGGTCAGGCGTCTTTGCAGGAGGGCGGCGACAGGCGGCGGGCGCGTGGCGGCGAGCGCCAGCAGTGCGAGGAGTGCGTGGCGGGCGTGCAGCGTGGGAGGGTCAGGCGAGTGCGTGGCGGCCGGGCGCGGAGCGCAGCTAGGGGCCAGGTGGGCACGTGGCAGGGTACCAGTGCTGAGGCGAGTGTTTTTTGCCTAGGTGCTTCCCGTGGTGGCGTGGCGTGAAAAATGAGCCGGCACCTTCCCGTGGTCTGACGCCGCAGAAGGAGCCCAGACGCCACCTTCCGCGGTCGGCCCTCATTCCCGCGCCGGGTGAATTGCCACACTGGCCACCGGGCTTCCGCACCCCCAGAGCGCGGAAAGGGATGCGTGTCGAGCTCCGGTCATTTCGCGCTCTGGAGGGGGCCAAATTTGAAATTTTCAGGGCTAGGTTGCTAGTCTTGCAATTCAGGTAGCGCCTCCGGTAATACCTCTTAATTGTTCTTTCTAAATAAAGATGGTAATGTATAAACATGTTAAGCTTTCAACGGTACATGGTACATCTCGTCGTCTCGTGATGGAAAAAATGTACACCATAGACGAAAAATGTTGCCTTTGTGTGGAGTAAATATTAAGTCAAATGAGAATGAATGGAACCAATGAAATTGGAACGGTATGGGAAGAACAACGAGGTGATATTTTATCTTGACGAAGATATGAATCTCCAGAAAAATTGGTGTAAATCTCCGTAATCTATGTTTGTGTTACATAGATCAAATTTATATTGGCTCAACATAAGCCTAAGATGAAGACTTGCAAAAAAACAAGCTACTCCATTCCATTGTTTAGCAACTCAACTGTACTTAAATCGTCTAACTGGTAAATCAGCTCCACTTGATCCGTTAATCTGCATGCTGCCCAAATGTAGAATTAATATAATTCACACCACAACATGAGCTTGGATTTGCCTTTCTCCAAAATCTCATGGATGAACTAAAATGAAGTTGAAGGGTACGAATACTATAATCATTACATGAGATATCTGAAAAAAGACAGATACGTGTGTGTACAGGCACTAGGCAGTGTATATATAGAGATGCATGCCGCATGATAACCTTCATTTCATTTGTCATGCATTTCTCCTCGGATTGAATCAATCTCCCTAGATGCGTCTGCGCAGGCAGGGAGAAAAACTTGCATGGGTGTTTTTATACTTGTGCAGATTAGCATGAACGGACGCTACTCATGCGTCGTCATGCCTGAACAAATTGATAACGCAGTACATGATACACAGATTACTACTTCTTCCGCGTGCCTACTGAACAAACAGCTCGTTTATGTACACACGTAACGTACTCAATTAAGTTTCGTGATTTCTTCGCAATTAGTTCCTCTAAAAACGCTAAAATCAACGTCAATTTCTTATCATGAGAAAGTGTACATAAAAGAGAAACTAGACTTAATACGAAGATGCCTTTTGTAGACATTTCATTGCTGCCCCCCAATAAATTTCCACTGTCAATTTCTTATCACTAGATAGTAGCTAGTTAATTTAACTGACATAAAAGGGAAGATCAATAAGGTGTACAGATGAAGCAGCTTCTAATTTGGACACAATGATTCAGCAGGGGATTGTGTGTGTGTGTGTGTGTGTGTGTGTGTGTGTGTGTGTGTGTGTAGACATTTCATATGCCTGAGTTTCTCTTCGAATAAGTTTCTGAATAAATGGCTTTAGAACAGGTAAGAAAGGCATGAGGATATGCGTTGGGTGGGTGAAATGGCCTCGTACAAGAAAGTGCTGGTGACAATTCTTCATACAAAGTCCAACCTGGGCTTCTGTTTGGGCCAGCATAGGGAAAACATTATTCTGTCCTAAATAGAAACAGCAGTTAAGCACGTAACAATGCCAGAATCCCAGTAATTTCAACAACAAAAAAACTCTTCAAACAGTAAAAGAAATATACAGAATTTTTTTTTGGCTTCACCATGGAGTAAAATCCATTATATTTCACTTTAGCGATATTTGTTATCATAGTAATAGTAAAAGAAACGGATGAAGAACATATGTAGAATCTTCTAGAAGCTTTGCGATCAGATGATCGAACCACCAGCGAGCAAGGCAGCCAGAATGAGGTTCTACGAGACCCCTCGCGGCAACATGTACAGCAAAATTTGACTCTTTCAAGATCTATGCCAGGAGACCATTACTACATGGAGACAATGGAGATGCTGATTGACAATCTTGCAGAGGAGGGCAGTGGCACTGTACAGGGCTGAGGCACTATATAAACTGATTCTTGAACTTGAGATGCAGAGGCTAATCCAGTGAATGATAGTCTTGTCTGAATGCTAAGGTTACGTTTTTCGAAAGGAGTTCAGTATATAAACTGATTCTTGAACTTGAGATAGCATTTGAGTTACAGTTTGGTTGTGTTTCAGACGCAGGAAACTGCAGATGATGTACTATCATATATGTAGAGCTGAAAGCGTGAATTTTTTTTCCTGGAACCCAACCGATATTGTCTTACAGAAACTCCGATGAATGTCAACCCTGGCAGAAATTATGCCCATTTTGCAACAGGCAAGATCATGGTAAATTGTCGCTTCATAATTAAGATACACATTCTTAATTGGAAACCGGTATCCTAATTTCGCAGTAATCCTTTAGAAAATAGTATATAAATAAAAGATATCCCCAAGGAATCCACACTGGGAAATCAGCTAGTACTGATGTTGCAGTGCTGAAGATTCAACACTAAACACTATCTGGAAACAAGAGTTCTTTTGCAGCTTCTATCTCTACTTGGTAAAGAACTACTAATTAACCATCTCATCCCCTTCTCGCTCGATCGCGTGCACAGGATAAGCTACCGCACGGTGACCGCGACCGACGCCGGCGACACACACCGGCGGTGAAGGCTCCGCTGCACCCGGGCGCCCTCAGGTTACCTTGTACAGCACGCGCGTGGCGAGGGCCTTGGTGACACCGCTTGATGTCGAGGTGCGCGAGACGCCACGGCGAGGAACCAGGCGGCGGCGGCCGAGGAAGCCGGCATCGACGAGCTCCCCGGAGGGAGGCAACCACCGTTGGCTCGGCCCACATGTCTGTGAGAGGACACGATCCACCCCCAGGTCTTTGTTAGCCGTCCGATCACAATGTGCGGCCCAGATTCATAACGATAGAGGGCTGGTCTGCTGGAGGGATGTTTTTCGGAGAAAACCCTGCCTTGAGTATAATTATCTGTTAGACCACTAGAAAATTGTATCGCGGTTATCCTGCGCGGTCGAACCCGGGTCACGTTTCACCGTCCGATCATTCGTAAGCGGTCCCGATCAACCCTAGTGGAGCAGCCGAGGGGCGTTTTCTCAAGAGACCTTCCGTCTATTCCTATTACCGGTAAGGAAATGCTTCGCGAACGGAATTGACCGGCACGTCGACGGCCGGCCGTCCCCGCTGTCCGCCGCCCTCGCCGTGACCTCGATGGAGGCGAGTCGAGGAGTCGGCCGCCGATGGAGGGCGATGAGCGCGACCTCGAGGGTGGGCGATGGGCGAGGCGAGGAGCCGCCGTCGGGCGCCAGGGGCTAAATGTCTTCGCCTATTTTTTTATCCATATATCAAAAAAAAATTATACTGCTATTTTTTATAGGCCTCGGGCGATAGCTCACCCTGCCCGAGGTCCAGATCCGCCCCTGTACAATTCCACATTTGGCAAATGATTGTGGCTCTTTCTGGTGGAGAGATATAATGAGATGCATCACCTTGTTTAGAGGACTCGCCTAGGCAATGGTGACGGCTAACTATTATGCAAAGATATCTGGAATGGTCATCTTTTATGCCACAAATATCCAAGATTATGCCACAAATATTCTGCAAAGATATCTGGCGGCGGCATCATAACGAATTCTACGATTTGCAGCAACTCAGGTAGAAGAGCGGCAGCTGCTATCATGCAAAAAAAAGAATTTCTATGCTTTTATGACTGACAATAAATTTATATTTATGAACTCGTATGGATTAGACAAACTCAAAGATAAAATGTTACGAACTTGGAAAAAGATTATTAGCAGTAGCATATAGTCCGACGACCAGGCACAACCGAGAGATCAACCAGAACGCAGCGTTGGGCCGGCACGACGCAGAGTCCAGATCTATGGAGGACAGCACGATGCCCTCGTCGTCTTGTTCATGCAGGGCACAGCCTGCTCCTACCTCTCGGATGCCGCCGAGCTCCTCGCCTCCTGCCGCTGGCGACGCCGTCGACAAATACTTCGCCGGCGGCGCCGGATGGTTGGAGGAAGCGGTGCGCGCTCCGATCCCTGCCCGCTCCGAGACTCTGTACGGGCGCTCGTACTCCGCCGCTCACCATCCGTCCCCCAGACCCAGCGAATGGGGGAGCGAACGCGCCGTTGGCCGCCGCCGCGAAGAAGGCACCTCTGGCGATGGCACGTCAGAGATGGACGAGGCGCCGCGGGCCAAGAAGAAGACCCTGTCCGAGCTCTTCCGTCCGCCGCACGATCTGACGTACAAGGGCAGCTTCCACGACGCCAAGGTGCACGCGGCGGGGGTGTCGCGTTGGCTGCTCGTCAACGCTCAGGCGAGTGCCGAGTTCGCGTCGCACGTTCAGAACCGGGACGTGTGGGCGAGCGACCTTGTGGCGCGGGCCTTCAGTGACCGCTTCGTGCTCTGGCAGGCCGACACCGACGAGCGCGGCGACGCTACTACAGCTAGAAGGAGGTTATTGTAACACCCTATTCTAACATACCAACAATTGGACCCGATAGAATTCTTTGTTTTTCTCCAAAGTCTCATTGCCACCCCCCGACAATAACCAGTTGGATCAAACATGGGCATCATTTCATTGTCGACAAGGTACACAGATGAAGTCCGATTTGCTCACTGTGATCCCGCAGGAAGTGTATGTTTATATATGTGTGTAGAGATTCCACACTATATGCATGAGTTTCTCTTGAAAATTTAAAATTTCAAAGTAAATTAGTTTAAAAGGCGAAAAGAAAAGGCATGAGAAAGTGAGTTAGGTGTGTGATCAATTGACTTTCATGCAACAAGTACTGGTCTGTGGTAAGGCTCACAGAAACAGAAGTGAGCCCATGACATTCATTGTTGTGTTCTAAATAGGAAGTGCAAAACAATGCCAGAATTGAATCTCAGTGTGAGCGTGAGATAGTCGAGTAGCTAGCAAGTAAACAATGGAAGTATTCCATGCAGTTTCCAGTCATGCACGCTCGTATATATGTACCGGAAAAAGCACAGACAGACATGCAAAAATGCAGGCACCAATGGAATTCCAGTAGATTTCTCTGCGGCTCTTTTAGTTCACACTTGAACATGACGATGCAGCTAAGTAAACTAGAGGTGTTTAGAATTCTTTGGATGGATCATGGTTGGTGGAAAGCTTATGCTAGCTAGTGTTGGAAGTTGTTTTCAAACAACAAGTCGTGTCTCTTCACAGGAGGGTGCATTCGAAGAGCCGTATCTCTTTATTTCACATCTTTTCACGGAAGGGTGCATTCGAAGGGTTGTATCTCTTCATTTCGCATCCTTTCATGGGAGGGTGCATTCGAATGGTCGTGTCTCTTCATTTCGTATACTTTTAAATTCTATATAAAGAGAAATTATTCAGATTTTGAGATGCACTTCGCAATCTTATTCTCTTGTTCTGTTCACGATGAGTTTTCACTTTGCTTTAGTGCAAACTTCATCCATGTTTATTCTTAGGACCTGATTTCATAATCCGAATCTTACAGGAAAACAACGCGCTTCTCCTAGATCGGTAGGTAGCGCTCACATGATATATTGCTGAATCATTTCATATATAACATAGACCGAACCATTCATGATATTACAAACATCAGAGTTCAAATAAACCGCATCGGGTTGAGTTTAAAAAAGGGGTCGAACAGGCCAAATGAGTATATTACTTAAATTGCGAAAACGGTAGCAGAAGCAAAAGGGTAGAGCACGTTTCTCCACAGGTATACGACTGGGGTAGCTCATGTACGACCGATATTAACCAAGGACTTAGAGAATATTGGTTGTACGCAAGCACCGCGGAGCCCGCTAGACTGAGGCGAGATCTAGACTAACGAACTAAACTACTCTTCGTCATTGCCTTGCCCATCGACGCCTTGATCCTAGTAGTAGGCATAATCTCCATGATCCACGGGTTCTGAGAGTTTAGGGAAAGAGCGAGGATGAGCACAACTTTCGTACTCGCGAGCCAACACACAAAATGCAATAATATACATGTGAGGCTTAACAAGGATTGGGTCGTGTTCTTTTATTTGCTCAAAGCAATATTTTTAATTACAATAGTTAGAAAGTCATATCACTTAGCATATTGACTAAATCACATTTTGATGAACCACGAAGGTCCTGTTCCGGCCTGATCTTTCAGTGAGAATGTAAGTTCGGTAGTAGTCGCTAAACTCTTATGATCTTGGCTACGAACTCGCAAGGCTCGAAACCACACAATCGCTGAACTACTCAACAAGTCGTTATCAACCGTGCACGAATACTCGGATGACCTGATCACGAAGATCAATTCATGCATACACCGAAGCAGCACGCAAGAACAAGATAAATATGCAATCTGAAATTGCGAATAGGAATTGAAATTGTATTGATAAGTGGGGTTCCAAAGAACAATGTCGTTGTTGATCTCACCGAACAAGAGGACAAAGTATAAAGTAGCAAAGCTAAACTTCAATCAACAAAACCCGCCAAACCCTAAGGGTGGCGGCCACTATGTAAGGAGGAAGAAAGGGGCGACAGCCGCAAACAGTACCACATGAACAGTGACAAACCCTAGGTGTCCAGCCAGAATTACAAGGCCCATGGCCCATTAGCATAGGTAACGCAGCACCAAGTTCCTTTACTCAAATATTGCTAAGTGTTGGCCTAAACAACTTGATATATAGTCTTCATATTAGATTCTGCTAAGCCTCAGTATATAAATATTCATTCATCGTATGATCATATCCATGCTTGGTGCTGCCATCATCTCCATTTATCTTGCCTCCCGATCCTTGATTCCTAAGTAAAATAATTTCACGTGCTTTAGGCAGCATCATAGAGTTCATAGAATATGGATGCACTCTGAGAAACAAAGTCACCTGATAATTTAGTTGGCGAGCACATACTCTAGTAATTGGTCCTTGCACATCAGAAGCAATATGGATGGTTGTATGAGTGGAAGGGATGTCCTCATCATATTTTCTTAAAGAGAATAACTGTGCACTATTAATAACAGCGGAGGTTACCTCCACCTTATGTTTATTTTTGAAGATGGTTACATCCACCTATTAACAACACTGGGTAAGACTACCCAGGAAAGATCCAAAACAAGGGCTAGGTGAGCCTGACACATTATTCATCCCACCCACAAAGTTTTATAAAAAGAACTAACTCTTGTAAGTTCTCATGTCCGCCCGTGACCGTCGGCACGGCTGTTCGAACAGTTTATACTCTGCAGAGATTGTACATTTTACTCACAATAGATAATCGTCTTGATATATACACACGTTTCCTTGGACATGTGAATCAAGGGAGATTACCGCAATGCCTTTACAATGCATACCTCAGTGTTAGTTTCACCGGCTAAGGTTTTATCTAAGAGTGGTTACGCTCACACACATGCGTCAACCATACTCTCCAAACCTCCTCTTGCGCCACACGACGGCTTAAGCCAGCAACCCAACCTATGTCCACGACGGCTTAAGCCAGCGGCACGACTCGTGGGTCTCTCCAGTGGCGCAACTCGCATTGGTGGATACAAATTATCTAGCCAGGTCGACACCATTACAGAGTTGTGGTTGTACTGTTTTACATTAGGTGGTCATCACATGATTTAAGTCCTTAAAATTATCAGGGCGGTTCAGTCAACGTACCAACCACATACCAACATATCTTGAGCTACATTAGTACCCAGCAACATACCATCCACCATACCATCTGTCCAGATGTGGTATTAGCAAGTTTTTAGAGTTTTGAGAAGTATAAACCAAATTATCTTCGAACTCTACTCGAATGAATGCGCTGGAAAAGAATAAACAAGAAAACAAAATAAATAATAAATAAATAAACTCCAAAATGAACCAAACCAATACCAACAACAAGATCTTGAATTTACAATTTTTTACAAATAATTTTCATAATTTTTGGAATTATAACGAAGGAGAAATGAATTTTGGAAGTTAGCAAATGAATAAAAATAAGACAAAGACAAAGGAGGAGAGAGAATCAGCCACTGACATGTGGGTCCTAGTGCACAGTGCCACAGCGCATGGAACAACGCACTGACCTTTGGTCCACAGCGCATGTGCGCGGGTCTACGAGAACAGTACCACTGCGGGGCCCACTTGTCAGCCATTGAGGGCAAAACCAAAATAAAAACCAGTTATTACTATGCCTCGGGGCCCACCAGTCAGTGACTTAATGCGCCATTTAAATTGGTAGTTAAATAAAGCAATTGATTGCTTAGCCCTTAATGACCAACAGTAATCTGGGTGATTAAAGGCGCTACAGCGCGGTCGGCTGCTCCAACAAATAGAGCATGGGGGAGACCGAGGCAGCGTGGCTCGTCACCGACAGAGGGAGGAGCGGCGGCGCTGGGGAAGGGCAAAAATGGGAAGCTCTCCACGAGGCAATCCCGAGGATGCCGTGGCGATCTTGGGCAAGCCGGAGCGGCAATGGCGGTGAAGAGCGGCGGCGGCGCTCGGGCTTGCAATGTCGACTATGGCTCGGCGGCGCTCCCGGCAAAAGAGTGAGTGCACAGGCAGTAGGGAGGTGCGAGGAGCTCACCAGTGCGAAGAGGGGAACCAGAGGCAACCGGAGGAGGGCTGGCGTCGACGACCCGAGGCAGCCGCGAGGAGAGCATGGCGGGGGCTCGCCGGAGGGGAAGAAGAGGGCTGGTGCTGTTCGGGACGACCTCGGGGGTGCTTACTCGGTGCTCCAAACACTAGCCATTGAAGTGCAGTGCTCCGAGGCTCGATCGGCGGCGGGAGGGGACGAAATGGCCGAAAACGATGACAAACGGGAATTCGGCGGTTCCTGAAGATCAACGACAAAATTATCAAGGGGGAAAGCTTTACTGGAACATGGAACACAAAGCGACGTGAGGAGTGGAGAACAAGCTTCACTGGAACGGTTAGACGATGTTGAGGCAAAATTTTTTGGGCGATTACCTAGTTTTGTAAAAAAATATATATTATTTCAAAAAAAACTCTTACAAAGGGTAGCCCCTAATGTGCTTTTGTGATTCAGAAGGGAGCTATTTGTGCAGAAATCTCACACTGTAGACATGATTTGCTCTTCAAGTTGGTTTATAGAATGACATTGGCATGAATGATGGATTAGGTAGTGAATCAGAAATAGTTTATTTTTAACAAAGGGGATCAGAATTGGTTTCATGCATGTATGCAACAAGCACCGCTGCTGCCCAATGGTCTAGCTAGTGTATCTTGGACGGAAACGCATCCTCTGATGTCGTGTAGCATTGTCATTTTATTGTTCCCTTCTGCCTTCTTCCTCCAGCAATGCAGAGGCCAGAAGCACACCCACACATACGCCCGTGAGCTGCTGCTCTGCTGCTCTCTGACTCTCACTCTCACTCTCACATTCCCAAACGGGCCCATCACGAGGCAAAAACCCAAGCGAAACCAAACAAGCGCGGCGGTGTTCAGTTTCAGTGTTCTTTCTCTCCCTTTTTCCACTGCCATGCGTACCGGCAAAGCAAAAACATGCAATGCGATGCAATGCAGAGTTCAGAGTCTTTCAGAGATGGCAAAGCAAAGGCACTGCCACAGCACTCGCCTGCTGCCATTCTCTCTGTGTGTGTGTGTGTACATTAGTAGCATGGTATAAAAGTACTAGATGTAGATGCAGAGAGAGGAATATAATTCACCAATCACATCAGTCATTAGCCTCATCTCACCATCTAATTGCATGGAATAGAAATAGATGTGGTGTGGCCATCGATCATGATAGTGTGTCTCCTATGCACACCATGGTGAAGATGGATCAGAGGCAATGATGCCTCATGATAATCCAGTATCCACAACTTGCCACCATGTACAATTGCCTTGTGCAAAAGATACAGTAGACAACTATACACGCTTCATTCTGCTCACCTAGTGCTATGTGCGCAAGGCAAGTGAAAAAGATTTGAGGTCATGATAAAGAAAGTGAACAGATGCTTGGACAAAGGAAGAGAGATGGTCATAGTGTGTGAACCGGTTTCCAGCATGGTGTGTGATATTCAGGTCTCGGGTTCCCAGAGATTGATACTGTAACTCTGTTTGTAGCTTTTGTTTGAAGGCTAAAAAGACACACAAATACACAAAGTAAGTTTAGACATATATGCAACGCATGCACAGCTTTGCAGGAGGTAGAATCCGATATGAAAGACTGTAATAACACCAGATCATTCTCGTGAGTTCTTCAGTTCCCAAAGTGAATTTGAAAAGAAGAAAGGGGAGGAGAAAAGAAAAGAAAAAGAAAGGTGTTACTCAACTCCTCAAAGCAAATCCAGAAAAAGAATATGCAGCAACTTCGGTATTTTTTATCCAGGTCACTACAACACCTTTCTTCTTCCAAAATACTACTTGTATAATTACATAGGATTACAACATACTTCATAGCTAATTAAATTATTTAGAGTAGTTGGAGATAAACCAATTTTCAGTACAAACATAAATCAGATATAGAGATCAATTCTACATGAATTCTCTGGCTCGTACAGAATTATTCTTCTATAGCAACCCATTTCCTAGTTTGTACTGAATTATTCTTCAATACTTGGTAGTTAGCACCTGCATAACTGCATTGTGTGTCCACGAACTGAAATCAGATATGGAGATCAATTATACATCGATTCTCTAGCTGGTACAGATTTTTTTTTTCATGTGCGCTGAATCTGCAAAATTATGTCTCAAAAGATTGCAAAATCTGCTAGCGTATTGATCATTTTCGCAAATCACTTCCGTAGTAAGGTTATTACACAACAAATCAATGTAAATATAGCAATACATGCATATGAAGAACAAAGCGGTACAGGATGAACAGGGCTCATAAGAATTCAAATCACATAGCTGCAGCATGTAGTTGCAAATTGGTCGTCATTTGATTAGACATGACACAATAAGACCGAACATTTCTTTACACAGTTTTTCTATGTAAATTGCAAACACTAACATTGAAAGACATCAGATCCACCGTCCACGTGTACTCTCGACAAAATCACAATCGTATATCTAAAGATAAACCACAAAAATATACACCAAAAAATATTATTCACTCGTCTCATGAGCCATGAGACCACCATTGGTTACCCACTAAACCCCCGAAACCTTAAACCCCATTTCGCCCACCTTACCCCCTCCGCTCGCCGCACTGCGCCGGCGGCCGGCGCCGTCCCCTACCGCCCTTGGCCGGGCACGCGGCCACAACGGCCGGCGGCGGCGCCACGCAGTTATAGTGCGCGCACACGGCCGCGCTCGCCGGCACGCCGCCCACGCCGATCCTGATCAAGAAGTTATCCTGCAAGAACAGCACCCGCATCCGCCCGCCCTCCGCCGCCGCAGCGATCTCCGGAGGCACCTCGCCGGCGAACTTGTTGCCGTTCAGGTACACCGCCGCGGCGGGCGCCAGCTCCGGCGGCACCCGGCCGGAGAGTGCATTGTGGCTGAGGTCCACCGTGGCGCCCGCCGGCACCCGCCCCGCCGGCCGGAGCTCGCCGGAAAACGAGTTCTTGCGCAGCTGCAGGTACCCAATCCGGAAGGAGAACACCTCACCGGGCACCTCGCCGGAGAACCAGTTCCCGCCGAGATCAAGAAAGGACAGCCTCTGCAGCCTCCGGAGAACGGCGCCCACGTGGCCGGAAAGCCTGTTCCCGGCGAGGCACAGGTACACGAGCGTCTCCGGGAGCGGCGGGACGCTGCCGGACAGGTGATTATTCCTGAGGTCGAGATGGACCAATGGTGCACTCACCGTCCTGGGGATCTCGCCGTAGAGAGAGTTGTGGGAGAGGACGAGCGTTCGCAGGCTTCTGATTTGGAGGAGCGAGGAGGGTATCCGACCGGAGAATGAGTTTTTGCTGAGGTCGACCGTCCGAAGGACGGGGGAGAATGCGGCGGGGACGTCGCCGGAGAGGAGGTTCCCGGAGAGGGCGAGGAAGCGGAGGGACGGGAGCGCGGCGACGGCGGGGGAGAGCTCCCCGGACACGCGGCCGGGGACGAGGGTGAGCGATCTGAGCGCGGAGATCCGCGCGAGCGCGGCGGAGGGGAAGGCGCCGGAGAGGCCCGGCGCGCCGGCCCGCGGGTCGCCGAGCGCAAGCGTGACGACCCGGCCGTCACCGGAGCAGAAGACCCCGGCGAACGCGCAGGGGTCGGCGGTGAAGTCCCAGGAATCGAAGAAGCGGGAGCCCGGCATGTCGGAGAGCGCGCGCCGGACGGCCTGCAGCGCCAGGTAGTCCACCGGGTGCAGCGTCGCCGCCGCGGGCGCTACAGCCAAGAGGAGGACGGCGGCGAGCATTAGGAGGACGCCGCGCGGGCGTCGCATTGTGCGCGCAGCCATGGGCCTCTTGGCTTCGAGGAGAGGTGGTAGTAGCGGTAGTGGAGGTAACTAATGGAGTTCACTGTTCAGTGGTGGGCTTGGAGTGGAGGAGAAGAAGGCTTTGAGGATGGGGCTCTGCCTTGATAAGCGTGCGGGCGAGTTTGTGGGTCCCACGTCGTGGATGATCTCTCCAACTGACATTGGGGGTCTCGCGGTTCCATTGCCCGCATGGATGTGTCTGTTTTTCTGGAGTGAGCTGCGCTTTGCTAACCGAGCGGGTGGAGGTGGAGGTGGAGTGGAGCGTGCCTACTCTGACATGTGGGTCCCGATTGGGGCACTGGGATGGGGCTGGGGTTTGAGTAGAGTTGGGGTTTGAACTGTGTTTTTTTTAGGCTGATTCGAAACCCGATCGGCACGGCACGATATGTGGTGGGTTGGGTCGGTACGGCACGAACAGCAGGCCAGATTAGGCCTAAAAATACGGCCCGTTGGACGGCACGGCACATCACAAAATAGACCTAACTTTTCTGTTATAGTATAATCCCTCCCTCAGTCTGGCTCAATCACTTCCCCACATCGATCTGGCTCAACCAATCACCCCCTTCTGTCACCATGTCTGACCCAACATCCCTCCCGGCCTCCTCTAACCCCCATCCCCAACCCTTTCCCCCGAGCTCCGGCTCCTAAATTCTCAATCCTTAATCACATTCGCTGATTCCCTCCCTCCAGCTCCAACCGCCTCGCTACCCACGCGCCGCTGATCGTCGCCGTTCCTCCCCACGCACCGCTGGTTGCCCCCTCCCTCCCTCTCCCTCTCCCTCCCCATGCGCTGCCGCCCTCCACCTCCTCGTCGCCGTACTTCTCGTCGCAAACGCAACGCGCGAGCCAGGCAAGAGTGGCGGAGTTTTCACCGGCGTCCAAGAGGAGGGGGCTATAGCGAGGGGGAGCAAGCGTAGATGGTGTACTGGTGTCTTTGTTTTCCTAGGCGACGGCGATGGCTGTCGTCTTCGCAGACGTCTATAGTTACTTAAGGCTGGGCTTAGACCAGCACGACACGATCACAACACGGTAGGCTTTGGGCTGTGATTGGACCTGACCGAATACAAGGTGGGCCAGCACGTCACGGCGCGACAGAGTGACCGAGCTGAACCGACATGACACGATGCGACCGAAGCACAGCGGTCGGCATGCCACGTTGTCCACCACTAGGCTTGGGGAAGAAGCTCTGGTGCTTTAACCGTCGTGCAATGCAAGCCAAGGTGTGGTATTTGCATCACTGACAGGCGGGCCTGGTATTTTTTCGTGGCCCACATGGCAGTGGAATGCAGTGGAGTCGTGCCTCTTCCGTGCGGACCGTGCGGTGAGTCTTGGGGTGGAAGCCAGTCTAGCTTTTAACTACTGCGGCAGCGCGTGCTACAGATAATTACATCGACTGTTTCACCCCACTCTTAATGACATGTAGGCCCATATGTTCAGAGTCCCACGTGGCAGCGTACTGTACGTGTCCTCATGGCGGAGGAAATTGAGCAGTAGAGAGGACTGTCACTGTGGCCACCTTGCTCTCCGTGTCGCCGCGTTGGCAGCAGGCACACGCTGGCACGCCCAGACGTCTCTCCCTCCTGACGTGTGGTCCCGTCGGTAGCCCGGTCCCCACATGTCACCGTCACCTAGGCGAGGGGGGAAAAGGAGCAGCCAGCGGCTTCAACAGTCGTACTGGTGCAGAAACAGAGGCGAGGTCAAAGCAGTGAGCTGTACACGTGGCCGTGTGGGTCTCACTGGCATCCCGGGCCCACTATCCCAAGCACGAATCTCCACGCGCCACGCCTGGGGCCCTGATGATTGTTTAGCTTTCCTGGGGAGGAGAGACCATGGAGGCAGGCATGGAGAAGAGAAGAAGAGACAAGGAGAAAGTGAAAGGAGGATTTGGCACATTTAGGGGGTTTTAATTAGGCAGCATCTCCTTGCTCTTGTTTGGTTGTGCTTTATGGTTTTGCCCTAATGATGGGTTAGAACCAAGAGAGACAAAAAGTGGATTAAAAGCATGAACTACTGAATGTCTGCTTTACCCTAAATGTCCTATCAGGTAGAGATAGCATCACCACCTTTTCCTGTGTATATGATTAGAATTCTCTGCATTGAAGTATTCAACGGGGACATCTACATTGGTATGACATTATGAATGCTCTTCACTGTTTGATAGGAAATCGAAGACTCAAATCAATCGTTGCGGTGTTTTTTCACTGGTAAAACCGCTACCGTGCATATTTTCATCGGTACCATAGTTTTTTTTTATCATAAAGGGACTGTAGAGCACTATTTACCCCTCATGAAACACCAGTGAAAATATGCACCAGTGAAAATATGCACCCTATGATGCAGATCCGAATATATGACCTACTGCTGACCCCCAATGGACTTCAACTCAAAAGTGTGACTGATACTTCCATGGGTGCTGTGACAAATAACAAAGATTCAGGTGTGCGTGCCATCCAACATGCAATCCATCTAATCGGAAATCAACAGCATATAACGTAATCGTGGTCGAGGACTTGAGCTACAATTCTCCGTTTCCTCGCTGCCTTTCGTCGTGATCACTGACAACCGATTGGACGGTTCACAGAGAGGTAGATCCGCAATGTAAATGTAGTACCATCACTGTGATCCTCGCTCCCAGTTGCAAGCTCTAGCTACTCTTTTGCTTGCCAATCTCGACGCGACTGCAGGTATATTGCACTTGTTGCTGTGTCTGGCCGTGCAGGGAACATGCTGCATAAATATTTGTCCTCGGAGGTAGGTTACAAAGGGACAAGAACAACTTAAAGAGAGAGAGAGAGAGAGAGAGTATGCGTCGCTGTAAAGGTTCAGAGACTACAGAGACATACATAACTGTTAAATAATCCTGTACGTTTCCTTGTTAACTGATTTCACATCGAGTATTTCCGTTTTTGCTTTTATGGCGCTGTGTACTGGTAGTAATTCTTTGCTTTCACGGCATTGTGTACCGGTAGTAACGCTTTGATGATGCACGTTCATGAGGTGCATTGATGCCGATTGATGTTGCGGTCGTGAGGCTGTGGCAACACACGTATTACGGAGTTATGGGGTGATTAGTAGGGCTGGAAAAAAAGCTCGAGCCTCGCAAATCTGCCTCGTTTCCGAAACGAGCCGAGCCGATTCATCCGAGCCGAGTGAGGCTCATTTCCACTCCTAGTGATTAGTGCTTGAGTTATTTGTTACTTGTGAGTATAAATAAGAGAAGAAAAAAGAAAATGCTACGATAATTCAGTAGTGCCAAAAACTATTGTCTTCTGATTTGTTGTACACAGTGCGTGTGTGTTCTCGTGTCCAGGCATTCGAGCGTTCGCATACGTAGACACCAGCGAGCGGGCTGACAATTGGTATGAGAGCTTCGTGCCCTCCTACCTGTGAAGATGTCACGCGACGGTTCACGTTCTCCTACCAGGTCATCTCCGGTGCAAAGCAACGGCAACAATACTCGCACGATCAATCTCGGCGGCAATGGCGATCGCGATATTAGATTCGGCAGCAACGACGGTCAAGAGCGTATGGTGCAGTGGGCGGTAAAGGAGACGAAGGGATCGATGGTCTACCCAATGCTGACGCGGACGAACTACACCGACTGGACCCTTGTGATGAGGGTGAACCTGCAGGCACAAAGTCTGTGAGAGGCGATCGAATCTGGCAACGCCAACTATCGTGACGACAGACTGCCGTTGTCCGCGCATCCTCCATGCGGTGTCACCGGACATGCTGTCCATGCTGGCGGTGAAGCACACGGCCAAGCAGGCGTGGGACATCGTGAAGACGATGCGGATGGGCGTCGAGCGCGTTCACGAGGCGAATGCAAGCTTCGCGAGGAATTCGAGGATATCGAATTCATGGATGGTGAGTCGGTGGACAACTTCTCCATGAGGATTACGGGACTTGTCAACAATCTCCGGGTCCTAGGCGACACGTTGGAAGAAGAAAAAATAGTCAATAAATTCCTTTGTGTTGTGTCACCCAGGTATACACATGTAGCAATCTCGATTGAGACATGTGGCCAGCTTCGATCAGTGGAGCAGCGCTACGCACGCGATGACTCGGGCGGCTTCGGTGGGCGTCTGCTCCTCACTGAAGAGGAGTGGCTCGCACACGCCAAGAAGAGGGAGCAAGGGGACAGCTCCTTGGTGAAGTGTCGACCACATGAAGTTATCGACACTTCATCGAGAAAGTATTGAGCAGTTCATGGATGACACAACATCTCACAGGTTCAACCGGATATCGTGAGGCAAAGGGAGAATACACACGAAGGTCTTTACATTCGATCGGATCTGGACTAGTTGTATGGAATCTGATGGTCGTAGGTGGTCCAACATAGTCACTAAGTGGTGAAACACAGTCGTAAGGAATTACTGAATTGGTCGAGACCAAATATGAACTTGTCGTATAGATATATGAAATTTGGTCATTAGTGATATGGACCAGGTCGGTAGATCATATTGCATTAAGATTCGATTCGATATATTATATGTGTGTTTGAGAATCGTTATGTCTGTCATAGCAGATTAACGACTAGTGGTGGAAAAGAGTTTAAGTAACAATGAAAGATCTAGACCCGCCATTATGAGTTAATGGATTGTTTTGGTGATTAATGACAAATCCAAATATGAGACTAACTCTTTCATCTAGTAACATGTTGTGTAGTCTCATTTGGATATAAAGGTGAAATTCAATGAGGTATGCAATCGACATCTTAATCTTATATATTGTTGCATTCCTCGGATCCAAAATATAGGATTGAACTCAACCATAAGTTAAACTTGAATATGTGCATATGATCTTATTACACATTTGTGTATGCACACATCTAGGGGGAGTTTTATTCTATATTTTGTGGTTTCATTAGTATTGATCCATATTCCATTCTCCACATACATTTGGAATCTTTACTTTGAAACAAATCCGTTTGAGTATACAAAACTTGCGTAGTTCTTGTATACTCATGATTATGAGTATATAGAACTTGTGTAGTTATTGTATACTCAAGTTAGAGTATATATATAACTTGTGTAGTTGATATATACTCAATTTGTTCTCTCATTTATCAACATTCAATTTATGAGTAATTAAGTGGTTATCATCAATTACCAAAGAGCGAAAGATTGAGGTATCTTGTCCCACCATTATGAGTTAATGGTATGGTGTGTAATTAATGATAATCATATTGTGGAACTAACATTTTCCATGAGTTGGATGAATAGGTTATGTTCGGGATGATGAAGACTTGGGATGATCATGAGTTGATCATCAAGTCAAGAGCTTAGTGTAAAGGATGCATCATGAGTTGATGCTTATCAAGAAGAGATGATCATGAGTTGATCGTCAAGACAAGAAGACCCATCATGTGTTGATGGAGGTCAAGTGAAGGAATGCATCATGCGTTGATGCATGTGAAGACTTGAAGTGAAGAAATCATCATGTGTTGATGATGTTCAAGACAAGATCCCGAAGTAAAGAAATCATCATGTGTTGATGATTGTCAAAGTCAAGGACCCGGACTTGAAGTGTTGATGTGCGTCATCAAGCTTCAAGAAGATGCAAGGTAAAGGTATGACTAGCTAGGGCTAAGGATGTGTTCCTAGTCTTTTACCGGTCTCGGTGTTTGGTTGATAGACCGGATTGCTAGTATAGGATTGCCGTACTATTAAGAGGGGTCTTGATTAGTAGCATGAGTTAGTCATGTGTTGATAGCTCATTGTGTTTGCTCTAGCTCATCTATGCATGGAGCTATTATTTGCGAATGTGTTTTGCAAATAGCCGAGGCTCATGCATTTAATCTTTGTAGCATGGGACTATACTTTGCAAATGTGTTTTGCAAATGGTTGAAGTCCATGCACCTTAGCCTTGTGGCATGATGCTGTTATTTGCGAATGTGTTTTGCAAATAGTTGATGCTCATGTTTGATTTCTTGTAGCATGTGACTTAAGTATGCAAATGTGTTTTGCAAATGGTGTAAGTCCATGTACCTTTTTCCTTGTGGTATGATTCTAAAAGTTGGCAAATGTGTTTTGCAACTTGTTAGGAATCTTTCTATTGATCCTTGCTAGCATGGCTTGTCAATTGGCAAATGTATTTTGCAATTGAAATTGTTGAAAAACTATTCTGTGCTCGTCGGGATAATCGGAAGTTCCGCAACTAATGTCGGAAGTTCCGATTATCGGACGCTCAAATCTTTGCGGTTCGTTTTTTCGAGAGCACCCTTTTAGGGACTTAGCGATTTCTCGAAGTGCGGAAGTTCCGCCATGATCTGACGGAAGTTCCGATTATCGGTTGCTCAAATTCTTGCGAACGTTTTTCGAGAGAAACACCATTTTGGGACTTAGCCAAAATTTGGATGTGCGGTAGTTCCGTTATGTGTTGTGTGGAACTTTCAAAGATCAGAACTTCCGCAACTTGGTTGGCGGTAGTTCCGCACTAAAATCAAGCGGCTAGTTTCTCGTCGACATAGCCGTTGTAGTGCTTTTCTCTCGGATCGTAGTTCAGGCCTATACATGGCGGAACTTCGATTTCTGATTTTAGGGTTTGTCTCCCAACGGCTAGTTTTTGTGTGTGGGATATATATAGCCACCTTGGCGGTTGGGAGAGGTTCTTTGTGCTATTGTTAAGTGATATACTCATTCTTTGAGCTAAGAGCAAGCCTCTATTCTCTTTTGTGCATGTGTTGCACTTGTTGAGATTAGAGTAAACCCTAAGTGCATGTGTTGCCTTAGGTAGTGGATTGTGTATCCACGTGGCGTTGACACTTGATTAGTTCAAGTGAAAGTTTAGATTTGTTACTCTTGATGTTTGCAGACACCTAGGCGGCGTGGAGGCGTCGTCTTGTGTGATCTTCTTAAGAAGCTTGTGAGAAGACCCGGCGTGTTGTGAGTGGTTTGGTGCTCACCATCTCTGGAATGGAGGAAGTGCAACCATAGTTGAGTGAGGTGTTGGTTCGGTTAGGAACCGGTCCAAGTGTTTGGACTTACCTCGGAGGTATTGGCTTAATTAGTGGAGCCGGTCCAATTTGTTTGGGCTAACCTCAGCGTGGATTAGGGAGACCAGGAAAGTCTCCGAACACCACGTAAAACTTAATCGTGTCATCTTGCTTTTACTTGTGCTTTACTTTGAGCAATTTACATTCTTGCTTTAATCGCTTGTATATCATTGTATGATTGCTCTCTTGTATTGTCGGTGCACTTAGTTGAGCCTAGTTGATTTAGGTTTTAATTGTGCAAAACCAATTCGCTATTAGCTTCCGCATTTATATATTGGTTTAGCGATAGATTTTTAAAACCGCCTATTCACCCCTCTAATCAGCCACCTCGATCTTACAAGTGGTATCAGAGCTTGGTCTCTCGTTGATTAGACTTAACCGTCTAGAGAGTACAGGATGGCAACTAGAGATTTAGTGCACCTAGGTAAAGCACCTATTTTTGATGGCACAAATTATGCCTATTAGAAAATCCGCATGACTTATTATTTTAAGGCCATAGGCCTAAATATATGGCGGATTGTAGATGCGGACTTTTCTCCTCCAAAGGATCCTCTTGCTCCAACCAATAAGGAAGAGAAATACTCGCATCTCGATGCTCAAGCTACTAACGTTTTATTTAGTTGTTTGAGTATAGATATTTTTGATGCCATATGCAATCTCAAGAGCGCTCATGAAATGTGAACCAAAATTCAAGATAAATATGAATTGTCCACTTCCACAAGTGAAGATTGCACATATGAGCGTCGTCGGAGAAGAATGCTCAATCTCAAACTCAAGCGATTATGAGGACTCCTCCACTTCCTCCACATCATTCGATGCTTCATGGCTCAAGGTAATAATGAGGTAAGCGAAAGCGATGAGCCTTCATATGATGAGTTGATGGATATGCTAGAAGAGCTCAATGAATATTTAGGAAAGGAGAAATTGAAATTCAAAGTTTTGAAGAAAGAGTATGTCTCTCTTCAAAATGATTATGATGTTTTAAAAGATGAACATGAAGCTCTCCTCCTAAATAATCTAAATAGCTCTAAGGTGGATATAGGCATTGAATGTAATTTATTAGATGATTTGCCATGTATAGCTTCTACCTCATGCATTTCATCTAAGGTTAGTGTATTCACCTCATGTGAGGATTTAATTGATATGCCTTGTTGCTCAAAATTAGATACTCCCATTTCCTCTATGCTTGTCAATACTAACATTATAAAAGAAACCAAAGAGCTCAAGGCCCAAGTCAAAAATTTGAAGAATGACTTGGAAAGAAGCCTAAAGGAAGGCCACTCTTGACGAAATATTGAGCAAGCAAAACGCTTGCAAGATAAGAGCGACATTGGCTACACTCCCAAGAAAAGGGAGAATAGCAAGACGAGGCACAACGCGAGACATACGAAGAAATATATCAAGTGCCATGGATGCAACGGAAAGGGCCACTATGCCTCGGTGTGCCCTAATCAAAAGGATGTCAAGACAAGACATTCAAAATTGAGGCAAGCAGGCAGAAGCAAGAGATAAAGACAAGCAAGGGAAGCAAAGTCCCAACTTGCTACAATTTAGGAAAGAGACATTTTAGTAAGGATTGTCCCAAATGTATCACTCCTAGGCCTATAAGTTGTAATGATCAATATTTGCTTAGGAAGGATATTAATGGCAATGTGTTTGCTAGAGGTGATGCTTGTCAGCAAGCAAATATTCATAAACTACCATATAATAAATCTTCTCGTGTGACTACTTCCCTACTCAAGCTAGTCCATTATGATGTTTGGGGGCCAGCCCGTACCTCAATGGAGGGTTTAGGTATTGTGTGAGTTTCCTTGATGATTTTAGTAGTTTTTGTTGGATTTATTTACTCAAACATAAGTATGAGGTTGAACATGTTTTCTATAACTTTCAAAATCATGTGGAGCGCTCGTTGAAAGCAAAGACCCGAATTGTGTAGTCGGACTGAGCATAGATGTTGTATGATGCATGTTTTGGTTAACATGGGTCAAGTTGTGAAGAACTTGTGCCCAAAAATAGTTACTTGGTCTATTATTGTGCAGGTGGCTTGGAGTCAACTATGGTCAATGGCAAAGAGGACCAGGACTTGGTTAGGAGAACCAAGGTTCAGAACGGTCGTGGATGCCGGGTGAGATGGTTGGACTCGAGCAAGGCCCAAGATGGACATGAACCATAGAAGGGGAAGTTTGAGCAAAAGCCTTTGTGAAGGTCTGTACTCATGCCTCATCAATTATGTGAATTGATGATTGTGAGTATCGTGTGGTGTTACGTAACGGTTTGCTTATTCGTGATGGTTGTAGGACGCCGAAGCAAGATCATAGTGAGACGGACTAGATCAGGACTAGCTTAGGAGAATCAATATCCAGAATGATCGAGGTGGTGCTGGAAGATGACTGAGGCTAGTAGGGTGATTACAAACCGAGAATATAAGGAACCGGAGAGGGAGCTACCGGTGATGAACATGACGGGCAGCGACAAGTTGGACTGGGAGTAGGCTTAGGGAGGAGTTGAGGTCCGAACTAGGCTTAAGGAGGAGCTGAGGTCCTGAATGATCAAGAAAGTCGGGTGCAATCATGGTGAGACATGTGGTGCTCCAAGTGACTTGGTCACAGTTGCAAACGTGGACAAGTCGATGAGATCCGAACACGTGAGAGGCTTGGCGGGAAGTCATTGGGGCCACATGGATGATGACGGAGCATGAGGGATGCTTCGAGGCGAAGGAACCACCGAAGGTCAATAGAGGGGCATTTTAGAAAATTGCTCTATACCAAAAAAAGTGGTAAGTGGTGGTGTGCGAAACCACCTTCTTGGTCTTGGAGAAATCAAGACGCAAGATGGCGCAAGGAGAGGCGGTTTAGGTCCAGAGAAGATGAAGACGACGCTTTGAGAAGCCTGCGTGAGTGAAACCCGTTTGTGTGTGGGTTTAACGCGTGCCCATTTGGGATGTCTCTCTAGAGCTAGCATCCACTATAAAAGAGGAGGGTGCTGGTTGTGCACCCCAACCCTTGTAGCCTAGAAACACTAATTTGTGATTTAGAGATAGGAGAGGAAAGTTGAGAGGCTAGGGTTCACAAGAGATGGATTGATTGAGTGCTCAAGTGTTGAGCTTTTGTCCTCCATTGGGGAGTGGCTGTAAACATACAATCTCTCTAATAAATCCATGCATCCATTGGGGAGTGGCTGTAAACATATAATCTCTCTAATCAATCCATGCAATATTTGCCCCAAGATGAGTTCTATCTTATTCTTACTCTCTCTTTGATGCCTTTGGGATTTTTATTTTGTTTCTTAGGTTTTTATTTGGGATCTTGCTGTGATTTTGCTCACTAGGATATGTGGGATATAATCTAAAGTTATCTTGATCATCATCCACCCACGAGCAAACTTTTGGGTCAAAGTTTGATCTTGCCCAGTTTTGGTGAAAGAAAGGGTGATTTTAGGGGGTTTTGCTCTTGAGGGCTTTTGGATTAATTCTTCCTATGATTGAGCGTGCTAAGACGTATAGGTGATAATCCTTATCTATCTTGGATTGATTTCTCCTACGAAATCCTCTCAATCACTCTTTTCATATTTGGACCAGTTTTGGAGAAACCTTCAATCAACAGAAAAATGTCATAATTTTGGCAATGATCTTCACGATCTTTGATTGGAATAGGTTCCTAACATCCTAGAGAAGTTATGTTTCAAGTTTCATAAAGTTTGGAGTTATGGATCAAAAGTTATATCAATTAGTGATTTTGGAATCCTACTTGAACTCATTCAGTTTATGTGCGATTTTACTGTTTTCCTACGTTGATCGCACTGTTCACCGATCTAGCAAGCACTATTCACCAATATGACCGTGAGTGGGGATTTCAGCGAGTTTTGATTCTTTTGTTGCCCGGTTCTTATTTGATTGATTATCTCTGATGTTCATAGCTCCACATTGCTATTGGAGTGAAATAACCTTGAACGTCTTGAGACAAAATATTTTAAAGAGGTTGTTTTTGCATGGTGCCTATTCAACCCAACCCCCCCCCCCTCTAGTCGCCTCTTCGGTCTAACATATACCCTCTCATGCCGACCACCAGTGGCGGACCCAGGATTTATCGGATGAGTGTTCGAAGGTAATAAAATATTATTCAATGGGAAAAAATAAAGGTCCACAATAGCAAACAAAAGTACAAATTTTCTATATTAGAGATAACACCACCAATAATTTCGATAAATTTAAAAAAATTTAAGGACAAAATGTTGAATTGGGAATTTGAAGTGGGGAATTGAGGAATGGGGGATGCACATGTGCTGCTATCAACGTGTGTAGCCTACCTCATCGGCCCCAGCCGCCTAGCTAGGTCCCACTCGATGCCCACTTTCTTGACGTTTGCTACCTTGCTCCTACATTCTATCCAACGCGCTGGCACTGAGGTGAAGCCAGAGCCCAGTGTCGCCCTCGGCTTCTCGCTTGCCACTAAATCGCCTTGCCCAATGACTGGTTGCCTCATGGACTCATGCACTAGCACCGCCTATCCTAAGAGGGGGGGTCTTCAAATGGGCTGAAAACTACTGGGTTGGCGAGCCGACGAATTAAAGTGGGGAGGTATGAGAGTGAGTTGAAATCTATTAGAGGTATAAATATGAAGTATTTGATCTAATTATCAATATATATGCATAATATATCTATTAAATACAGGATACTTTTAAAAAAATGGATGAACACCCATGATCCAGGTTGGGTCCGTCCCTGACCACGTTCTCAACAACACGCGTCCATGGACGAGTCCTCGAAGATCTCGAGTTCTTGACGAAGCTATGCTGTTGTTAATGGAGGCGGCCGGAGCGACCTTTGCTGAAGTTGCGAGTGGACCACCATTAGAGGACGCTGAACTCGTGCTCATCGGCCTGCCCCGCCGCCGCGCACCGCCAGGTGCCCGTGCCGCTGCGGATGCTGAAGCGCCGGAGGGACGACATCGTTGGCCGCAGGCCGAGCGACGGGATGCCGGCAGCGAGCCGTCGCTTGGTCCTGGACCGCCACGCCCCGATCACGCCCTTCCACAGCGGCCGGTGGTGCCGCGCCGCCGGCGTGATCGGCGACGTGGTGCTGGTAATTGTCGTCGTCGTCGTCCCCGCCGTGTAGCTGGTGTCCGTCACGGTGGTTTCGCCGTACAACCGTCGAGGACGCTTCTCGGGGAGACCACCTCGTCGCTGCTCCCTCCCGACCGCCGCTCTTACGTGACATGATCACCTCCTCATGGATTGCTGCTGATACCCATCGAGAATCGAGATCAAGTCTATCGGCATGTTAAGAATTCATGCAACATCAAGAGCAAGGGGCTCGCATTTCTTGCGTGTATTGTTGTTAGATTGGAATGCAACATTTGATCTGAATATTTCTGAACCAATCCTACCTTTGGCTGATGAAACAGAGCATTCGATTGCAGCAGCAGGCAAGTGCTTGTTGGAGATATCGCTGTGCATGTTTCGCCAATTTCTTTGATCAATAATAAGCAGAGATGGTATTGAACAGCAATGAAACAAAACCAAAATGAATTTGAAAGAAATATTTACCTATTGAACTGATATTTCTCTTTCCACCCGTTCCGTCGTAGAAGCTTGCTTTGATGCGGATGTCAGGTTTCAGGTTTCAGGAAAGCATGCATTTGGGCCAATAGTTTTTGGTTTGGGCCTTGCTAAATGGGCCAATCTGGGCCTGTCCAAATGCAAGAAAACAAGTAGGAGTGGTGCCTATTATATAAATCAAGAAGATAGCACAAAAGAGAAAAACCAAATAGGCCTAGTATATAAGTTAGGGTTTAATTACACAGAAATTATTTACTTCAAACACTTTGCCTCCGCGTGGATCTAAGCTCTTCCTTCCTTCTTTACATTTGCAAACGGATCCAGAGGAGAGGGCGTGTCCAATTGCGCAGACAAGATGCAAATGGACAGGATAATTCTCGATCGATCAAAAGCTTACAGAGTGAATACAGAAGAGATAAATGGCTATCCGGCATTATCCGTGTTCCAACTCCGACTCTGAGGGAAAAAAATACGGAATAGGATACAGGATGAGCGATATCCGTCTATATATATATATATATATATATATATATATATATATATATATAAGGTGGTATGAGAAAAGATTGTAAGCTGATACTGAGTCTTTTTCATTCGACATATCAGCGATTAGTCTCTCCGTGTTAGCTCTGATTGCACCCCTACCGTCTGATGAAAATATAAGCATTTTTCGGATTACTTTAATCCAGAAATATAATAGATGAAACATATGCATAAAGTAGATCACAAAGAACACTATAGGAATGCCAGATTCAGATTCTAGAAGAACAGAAGCTAGCAATTCTATCTCAGTGTTCAAGACAACAATAAACATTAAAGCAAAACAAGTAACAAGAAAGATATAGGCATACCCAGATTCAGAGGAAAATGCAGCAGTGCCCTTGATGATTGCGTCGTTCGTCATGACGTAGTAGTACGGTTGATGTAGAGTGTAGTAGCAGGCAGTTGATGTAGAACGTAGCAGAGCGTTGATGATGTAGACGTAGCAGCGATGTAACGTCCCGTTTTTCAAATTATAAATAGTGATTATCTTGATTTTTGATTTTCACTCGAATTTTAAAATTTCGGTTTGAATTTCAAAATCTCCTAGCTTTCGTAAGCCCGGGTTTGTGTTTCAAACTTTTCTTTCAAACCTGGATTCAAATTTTGATTTGGATCAATTTGAATCCTCCATTTTCAAAAATATCAAAATCCAAAACCCTTTTCTTTTTCTTTTTGGGCCGGTTTTCTCCCGGCCCATGTTTCTTTCGGCCCGGGCCGTTTTCCCCGAGCCGGCCCAGCCGTTCCTTTTCCCCTCCCCGGCCCGTCTCTTTCCTTCCCCTTCCCCTCTCTCTCTCTCTCGCCTCACTCCCGCACGCGTCGCCGCCAGTCGCCTCTCTTCTCCCCTCTCCTCTCTCGGCTCCCTCGCCCGGGTGCCTCCTCCGCGCCCACCGCCGCCCGCTCCTCGCCCAAGCCTTCGCCTCCTCGGGCCGCGCGCCCTCATCTTGCGCCCGCGTGGCTTTTGCTTTCCTCAGCGTCGCCGCGTGCGCCGGTCTCCTCCGCATGCCAAGGCTTTCTTCCTCCTCCGGATCATGCCCGCCTCCTCGGCTTTCCATCCCCACTCTCCCGGCTACAAAGGCCGAGCCCCTTCTTTCTTCTTCCCTTCGCCTCCCCGTCTCGGTGTCGCGCCTTCGCCCCTCCCTCGCGCCGCCTCACTTCGAGCAGCCAGCCTCCTCCAGCCTTCCCGCCCCAGAGCTCCTCTGCGCCGCCTCGGCGTCGGCCGCCTCCAGTGCTCAATCGCCCGCGCCCCCTCGGTGAGCCCCTTCCCGCAGCCCAGCCCGTCTGCGTCTTGCGCCTCCCTGTCTTCTCTCCCGGTCCTTCTCTCTGCGCCGTGCGCTCCGGTCATTGTCGTCGCCCCTCAGTCTTGTCTCGGCGCCTTGCTTGCCTCCATGACTCCTCCGCCGCCTCCGTTCAAGCAACAACGGCCGCCGCCGCCCAGTTTCCCCTTCTCTCCCCGGTCCGAGCCTCTCTCCCCGGTCAGGCAACCGGCTCAGCTCTCTCTCTCTCTCTCTCTGCTCTCTCTCTCTCTCTCTCTCTCTCTCTCTTGGCGGTGGAGCGGCGAGAAGTGGAAGCAAAGCAACATTTGTGCTTGTGTTTTGCATTTGTGTATGTATGAATATTTGTGTGTATGCGATGTAGTATGGGTGTATGCTTTTGAGTCGTCAGCAGTCGGCATTAGAGATTGTGTATTGAGATTTGTATGTCGATATTGCGAATCGTTGTTTATGTTGTGCGGAGTAGTCGTGGAGTGGAAATTTAGATTTGTGTATTGATTTGTGTATTGAGAGTTGTTGTATAGCGTTGGTGTTTGTATGGCGATTTTGTGCATTGTATCGTTTTGTATTACTCGATCGACTAGTAGTTTATCCATTTTGGCGAAAACGTTTCCAAAACATTTGCTCTCGAGGATTGTGCTACGACTTGCGATGAATCGATTAACCGTTGTTAGTGGTTAACTCGCCGATTGCCAAGTACTAGTAGAACTATCATTTTCGGTTTTAGTTGAGAGCTATCGATTAAGAACATAATTTGCAAAATCTCGGGAAATCGAAGTTATGCAAATGACCTTCGTAATCGTCTCTGCAATCGTGTCTATTTTAGTTAAAACTTATTTATTCAAATTTTCCGCGTTGTGTAAAATACTTTAAAATAATCTGGCATTTTCTCAAAATATTTTGGAAGACTATTCGAGATTAACCTGTTAATCTCGAACTACTTCACTGAAAACCTAATTAATAATCTTGTAATCCTATCCAGTATTCGTCGGTCTAAATATTGTTTATTCCCTTTTTATCCCTATTCAAAAGTCGTCTTTAATAAAATGATTTACGGTCTTGTTAAATTTATCGTGTATCCTAATCTTGTCCGATCAGCGGTATCCGAAGTGAAGTATCCCTGCGATAGTTCATTCGACTTTGTCTCCCCTTGTTTTGCCTCGGCTGAGTATCTCCACCCTTGTCTCTTGTACTCAGCTAATCGTTTGACCTTGTCAAACATTCCCGCCTCGCTGAATCTCGTCTCTCCAGCTCTTCATCGGAAAACTTATTCAAAAGTGCTTTGTTTATGTTTGGTCTTTTGGAAGTTCTTCGGATTTATTTATTGTTCTTGCTTGTATTGCGTAATTAGGAGTCGGAGTCCCGAAGAAGCAGCGACTCAAGCAGGATCAAGATTTGGATAAAGACAGGCAGAATTCAAACCCACGGCGAGAAGGCCCTGAGTAAGATCAAGGCCGCGATAATCTGACCCAGGCGAGTCAATGCTTTGATCATTCCGAACCTACATTTTATGCAAACTATGTTTATTTAAAATAGCAAAGTTGCATGCTTTAATTTTGTAAACAATGATATGTTAAAGCTTAAGGTAGTTAAATACCCATTTGTTGATTAATTACTTATTAAGCCATCCTTTGATAATTGAATCCAGTATTCCTTGTCACCCTAGTAATTATATGGTAATACTAGTATGGGTTGTACTTAAGTGACATGCTAGTCTTGCTTAAGTACCGGGACAATAATTGTCCCGATCATCATCCTTTAAACATGAAAAATGATTTTTGGGCAGTCATTGGAGGTAGATGACTGATGTGTTGCGTTAATTGGTTTTCCTTCCCAAAACCCTAAACAATTTGCTAGTACCATATCTGGACGGATGGAAAGAATGGTGGGTGCGGACGTAGCACGAGAATGGTTGGCATGTGGTATGAACCGTCCAGATGAATTAAGGACTTAATCTTGTCATGACCTCCTGTGTAAAACAAGTACAACCGCAAGTCTGCAAAGTGCAACTTGGCCTAGTAAAACTATTGAACCCTGAATGTCATCCCACAACCGGTGTTAGAAGTGTGCAAGTGGCAGGACGTATACTGGCTTGAATGGGACACCGAACACGGTGAAGTTATCAGCTGCGCTAGTCACTGTGGCCGGGGCCAGCTTTGCTAGTCGTTGTGGTAAGCATCCCGCACAACTTATGGAATTGGCCATAGGGGTGAGATGACGGAAGGGGCAAGGTAGTTTGAAACGTTACTGTGACGATCGCTCAACTACATGACTAAGGAATAATGTGGAGTAACGAGTATGATTATCTCTTGTGGGTACAGTGTACAACCTCTGCAGAGTCTAAACTGTTTAAACAGCCGCGCCTTCGGTCAAAGGCAGGCATGGGAACTTAACCTGAGTTAGTTCTATTTCAAAAATCTTTGTGGGTGGAATGGAAATGTGTTGGGCTCATCCAGCCCTTGTTTTGGATTTTTCCTGGGTAGCCTTATCCAGTGTTGATAATTGGAGGACGTAACCGTTATCAAAATTAAGCATAAGGTGGAGGTAACCTTCGCTGTTATTTAATATTGCACTTATTCTCTTTAATGAAAATACAAATTTGTTAAAATGCCAAGTCATAGGACTTTGTAATTATGATAATTGAAAATGTTGCTTTAGCAAATAAAAGAACCTGAGCCATCCTTGTTAAGCCTTGCATGTATACTATTGCATTCTGTGTGTTGGCTCATGAGCACTGTAGTTGTGCTCATTCTCGCTCTTTCCCCAAACCCTCGAGCGGTGAAATGATGGAGAGATTGACTACTACGAGGACCGGATGCTGAAGACCGGAGTTCTTGAAGCGTAACTTAGTTCTTAGTTGTTCTAGTCTCGCCCCAGTCTAGCTGACTCCGCCGGTACCTAGGTGCGTCCTATATTATCTGAGTCTTCGGGTAATAACGGATGTACACAGGTTTCCCCAGTCACTTGCCTGTGGAGAGATGTGCTCTCCCCCTTTTTGCTTCCGTTGTCGCTTCCGCTTTTGTGATGTAATCATTTGGCACATTCGCCCTTATTGTAAACTTGACCGTCACGGTCTATGTAAACTCGATGTGTTAAATTAATGAATGATATGGTTTTACGCCATTGTATGAAATGATTGATGATGTATCTGTGAGTGCTATCTCGATCCGTGGAATAACACGATTATTCGCAGAGGATCCGGATTAGAAAATCCGGTCCGACAGAGTGATATCGAGCATTTGGTGTAGGATCTTTAGTTAGGTGAGTCGAGCCTAAGGACTTGAGTCCTATTTTCAAAATTTATGAAAAGCTTTGGCAAAATATAATGTATTTATTGCTATTACTCATCTATCTTAGTTCTTCACTTCCCCTGACTTCACTTGAGTTTGTACTCAGCCTGATTCCTCGTCTGTTTCAAAAATTTGTAGATGGCAACCCGTCGTCCAGATGCCGTGGGACTTTTGCTCTCATGGAGAAGGCGGAGTTGAATTCGTGGATATTCTCCACCAATTCATGCATCACCTGGATTACCTCCGCAAGCCTATCTTCAGAGGTCGAAAGACTCAAATCCTGGACCAAGAGTCATGGACCATGGAGGTTTTCCTCTATGCCGAGAGGGTGAGTTCATCGCTCACACCTTCGCACCGAGACCTCCAAGAGCGATTGTTCGGCGGTCCAAGACGCAAAGACCGCCTTCACACGCCGGCCGGATGCACATAGATCTTCTTCGAGAAGCGCCCTTCTACTACTACCTGCCTCTCCAGGAAGGAGAGACCGATCCCGAAGTCTTCGTCGCCATGTGGGAGTAGTTAGCTTAGTTTAGCTAGCGATTACTTCTTTGTAGCGATCTTTTGGTTGCAAGCACTCTTTGTTTCCTTCTTTTGTAGACGATGTGTGTGTATCTTGTGTCGTGACTTAGCATAGCCTATATGCTGTGTTTTCTGGAGTCATGTAACACCTAACCCCTTAATATAATGCAGCCATTCTAGGCTTTGTATTGTAATTGATCGATCTTTCTCTTTTGGATTTTGAGTTTCTTTTGCTGTGCTCTAGAGGGCCAGTGAACCCTCATATATCTCCTCTCGATCTTATCTGAGCTATTTTCCTCAGATGGCACCAAAGAGGCCAGCAACCCAAGGAAGTGGTGCCAGTTGTAGGAAGAAGTTGTCAGCGCAAGGATCACAAGATAGCTATCCTCAGCGGTCAGCATTTCTCGGCAGCTCCTCATTCAATCAATCAGCAGCCCAGTCACCAAGAGCCCCAATGCCAACTTTGCGCTCAAGTGGGATTGTTTTCCGTACTCCCCGCTCCGCAGATCGATCTGCAGCATTCAACCCGGTAGCCCACCTTCACTGCTTTTGCTGTGGAGAAAGAGGACATTTTGTCAGAAAATGCCCTCAACCAGTCACCCCGGTGAGGTTCAACTTCAAAGCAACACCAGCTCAAGGCCAGACTTCAGCTTCAAGCAAAAGTCATCCAACATCGTAGGCATTCAGAGTCGCTTCCGCGCCAAGCCAGAATCAAGGCCAAGTAAACCACAGCCACATGAAGAAGCCCAAGCAACTTCGTATATTGAGAGTACGCTCCGTCTCATCTGGGTAGCCGAATCTCGGGGTCGAGATTCCGTTTAAGGAGGGTAGGTTTTGTAACGTCCCGTTTTTCAAATTATAAATAGTGATTATCTTGATTTTTGATTTTCACTCGAATTTTAAAATTTCGGTTTGAATTTCAAAATCTCCTAGCTTTAAATGGCCTTGGGTTTGTGTTTCAAACTTTTCTTTCAAACACGATTCAAATTTTGATTTGGATCAATTTGAATCCTCCATTTTCAAAAATATCAAAATCCAAAACCCTTTTCTTTTTCTTTTTGGGCCGGTTTTCTCGGCCCATGTTTCTTCGGCCGGGCCGTTTCCCAGCCGCCAGTAGTTCCTTTTCCCTCCCGGCCGTCTCTTTCCTTCCCTTCCCTCTCTCTCTCTCCTCACTCCCACTTGCGCTGCCGCCGCCTCTCTTCTCCCTCTCTCTCTCGGCTCCCTCGCCGGTCCCTCCTCCGCGCCGCCGCCGCCGCTCCTCGCCCGACCGCCTCGCCTCCTCCCGAACCCGCGCCGCCCTCTGCCGCAGCGCCACAGCTTTTTGCTTTTCCTGCGCTGTCGCCGCGTGCGCCGGTCTCCTCCAGCCACGGCTTTCTTCCTCCTCCGGATCCGCCTCCTCGGCTTTCCATCCCCACTCTCCCGGCTACAAAGGCCGAGCCCCTTCTTTCTTCTTCCTTCGCCTCCCCGTCTCGGTGTCGCGCCGCCTTCGCCCCTCCCGGCGCCGCCTCGCTTCGACGCAAGCCGCCTCCTCGGCCTTCCCGCCCAGAGCTCCTCTGCGCCGCCTCCGGCGTCGGCCGCCTCCGTGCTCAAGCGCCCGCCGCCCCCTCCGGTGAGCCCCTCGCTTCCCAGCCCGCCCAGTGCTGTGCGCGCCCTCTCCCTGTCTTCTCCTCTCTCGGTCCTTCTCTCTGCGCCCGTGCGCTCGATCGCCAATGTCGCCCCTCCGTCTTTGTCTCGGCGGCCGCTGCCTCCCTCCTCCTCCGGCCGCCTCCGTTGCGGCAACAACAATTGGCCGCCGCCCCAGTTTCCCCTTCTCTCCCCGGTCCGGCCGCCCCTCTCCCGGTCGAGCCAAGCCGGCTCAGCTCTCTCTCTGTCTCTCTCTGCTCTCTCTCTCTCTCTCTCTGTCTCTCTCTGCTCTCTCTCTCTGTCTCTCTCTCTCTCTTCGGCAGTGGAGCAGCAGTAGAGTGGAGCAGCAGCATTTGTGCTTGTGTTTTGCATTTGTGTATGTATGAATATTTGTGTGTATGCAGTGTAGTATGGGTGTATGCTTTTGAGTCGTCGCGGAGTCGGCATTTGAGATTGTGTATTGAGATTTGTATGTCGATATTGCGAATACGTTGTTTATGTTGTGCAGGGTAGTCGTGGAGTGGAAATTTAGATTTGTGTATTGATTTGTGTATTGAGAGTTGTTGTATAGCGTTGGTGTTTGTATGGCGATTTTGTGCATTGTATCGTTTTGTATTACTCGATCGACTAGTAGTTTATCCATTTTGGCGAAAACGTTTCCAAAACATTTGCTCTCGAGGATTGTGCTACGACTTGCGATGAATCGATTAACCGTTGTTAGTGGTTAACTCGCCGATTGCCAAGTACTAGTAGAACTATCATTTTCGGTTTTAGTTGAGAGCTATCGATTAAGAACATAATTTGCAAAATCTCGGGAAATCGAAGGTATGCAAATGACCTTCGTAATCGTCTCTGCAATCGTGTCTATTTTAGTTAAAACTTATTTATTCAAATTTTCCGCGTTGTGTAAAATGCTTTAAAATAATCTGGCATTTTCTCAAAATATTTTGGAAGACTATTCGAGATTAACCTGTTAATCTCGACAGCTTACTTTGAAAACCTAATTAATAATCTTGTAATCCTATCCAGTATACGTCGGTCTAAATATTGTTTATTCCCTTTTTATCCCTATTCAAAAGTCGTCTTTAATAAAATGATTTACGGTCTTGTTAAATTTATCGTGTATCCTAATCTTGTCCGATCAGCGGTATCCGAAGTGAAGTATCCCTGCGATAGTTCATTCGACTTTGTCTCCCCTTGTTTTCCTCGGCTGAGTATCTCCACCCTTGTCTCTTGTACTCAGCTAATCGTTTGACCTTGTCAAACATTCCCGCCTCGCTGAATCTCGTCTCTCCAGCTCTTCATCGGAAAACTTATTTAAAAGTGCTTTGTTTATGTTTGGTCTTTTGGAAGTTCTTCGGAATTATTTATTGTTCTTGCTTGTATTGCGTAATTAGGAGTCGGAGTCCCGAAGAAGCAGCGACTCAAGCAGGATCAAGATTTGGATAAAGACGCCGACCCGGAATTCGAAACCCCTGACAGAGAAGGCCCTGAGTAAGATCAAGGCCGCGATAATCTGACCCAGACGAGTCAATGCTTTGATCATTCCGAACCTACATTTTATGCAAACTATGTTTATTTAAAATAGCAAAGTTGCATGCTTTAATTTTGTAAACAATGATATGTTAAAGCTTAAGGTAGTTAAATACCCATTTGTTGATTAATTACTTATTAAGCCATCCTTTGATAATTGAATCCAGTATTACTTGTCACCCTAGTAATTATATGGTAATACTAGTATGGGTTGTACTTAAGCGACATGCTAGTCTTGCTTAAATCTGGGGACAATAATTGTCCGATCATCATCCTTTAAACATGAAAAATAGTTTTGGGCGGTCATTGGAGGTAGATGATCTGATGTGTTGCGTTAATTGGTTTTCCTTCCCAAAACCCTAAACAATTTGCTAGTACCATATACGGGCGGATGGAAAGAATGGTGGAGTGCGGACGTAGTACGAGAATGGTTGGCATGTGGTATGAACCGTCCGGATGAATTAAGGATTTAATCTTGTCATGACCTCCGTGTAAAACAAGTACAACCGCAAGTCGCAAAGTGCAACTTGGCCTAGTAAAACTATTGAACCACGAATGTCATCCCACAACCGGTGTTAGAAGTGTGCAAGCGGCGGGGCGTATCTTTGGCTTGAATGGGACACCAACACGGTGAAGTTATCATTGCGCTAGTCATCGTGGCGGGCCGACTTTGCTAGTCGTTGTGGTAAGCATCCCGCACAACTTATGGAATTGGCCATAGGGGTGAGATGACGGAAGGGCCAGGTAGTTTTAAGCGTTCTTTGTGACGATCGCTCAACTACATGACTAAGGAATCATGTGGAGTAACGAGTATGATTATCTCTTGTGGAGTGCGATGTACAACCTCTGCGAGAGTCTAAATCGTTTAAGCAGTAGCGCTTTGGTCAAAGGCAGGCATGGGAACTTAACCTGAGTTAGTTCTATTTCAAAAATATTTGTGGGTGGAATGGAAATGTGTTGGGCTCATCCAGCCCTTGTTTTGGATTTTTCCTGGGTAGCCTTATCCAGTGTTGATAATCGGAGGACGTAACCGTTATCAAAATTAAGCATAAGGTGGAGGTAACCTTCGCTGTTATTTAATATTGCACTTATTCTCTTTAATGAAAATGCAAATTTGTTAAAATGCCAAGTCATAGGACTTTGTAATTATGATAATTGAAAATGTTGCTTTAGCAAATAAAAGAACCTGAGTCATCCTTGTTAAGCCTTGCATGTATACTATTGCATTCTGTGTGTTGGCTCGCGAGCACGGTAGTTGTGCTCATTCTCGCTCTTTCCCCCAAACCCTCAGAAGCAGGAAATGATGGAGAGATTGACTACTACGAGGACCCAGATGCCTGAAGACCCCGGAGTTCTTGAAGCGTAACTTAGTTCTTAGTTGTTCTAGTCTCGCCCCAGTCTAGCTGACTCCGCCGGTACCTAGGTGCGTCCTATATTATCTGAGTCTTCGGGTAATAACGGATGTACACAGGTTTCCCCAGTCACTTGCCTGTGGAGAGATGTGCTCTCCCCTTTGCTTAGTTGTCGCTTAGCTTTTGTGATGTAATCATTTGGCACATTCGGCCCTTATTGTAAAACTTGACCCGTCGCGGTCTATGTAAACTCGATGTGTTAAATTAATGAATGGTATGGTTTCGCCATTGTATGAAATGATTTGCCACCACCTCAAGACTTGACGCCAACACCGCTGACTCGGCGCTATTAGCTAGATTTGCAGGCGTTTCCTCCTCCGATCCGGTTTGGGACGGCGTCGCTTCGCTCTCCTCCTGGTGGTCCTCCTAGTGATCCTCCATGTGATCCTCCACAAGACCCTCCTGCCGAGCAGTAGCCACTAGTTTTATTTAGGTCATTAGACCTTGTAATGGAAAACAATTGTAATATCATTTCAAGTGACATCATTTCAAGTGGTTCTCAATGTTTTGATTTAAAAGGGGAGAATGTTATGATCAATAGGTTTGTAACCTATCTTTGTTTCTCCTCTTATATCTTGAGAACAAAATCTCCTTTTGGTCATATGAGTCTATTTAATACTTTTTGTGACCAACCTCGATTTTTGCAAGTGGTATCGATTTGCAAAGGCTCCTTTTGGCTAAACTTTATCTTGTGTTTTTGATGATTTATGCCAAAATAGGGAGAATATTTGTATCAATACTCTTCCATTTGGATGTTTGGTTTGTTTAAAATGCCAAAAGAGGGAGGATTGCCAAAAAGGGGGAAAATGCATTAATTGTGTGAACATATCTTTTCATATGCATTTTGTTTAATGCTTTATATTTCACCTCATATGATGCATAGACATAGTTCATTAGTTTAAATTCTTTTCTTATGTCTATGTATATCCAAATGTTGTTATTGATAATGGATTTGTCATCAATCATCAAAAGGGAGATTAAAAGATCTAGACCCGCCATTATGAGTTAATGGATTGTTTTGGTGATTAATGACAAATCCAAATATGAACTAACTCTTTCATCTAGTAACATGTTGTGTAGTCTCATTTGGATATAAAGGTGAAATTCAATGAGGTATGCAATCGACATCTTAATCTTATATATTGTTGCATTCCTCGGATCCAAAATATAGGATTGAACTCAACCATAAGTTAAACTTGAATATGTGCATATGATCTTATTACACATTTGTGTATGCACACATCTAGGGGATGATGTATTTGTGAGTGCTATCTCTGATCCGAGGAATAGCACGATTATTCGCAGAGGATCCGGATTAGAAAATCCGGGTCCGACAAGCAAGCGATCATGTGCATTTAATCTTTGTAGCATGGGACTATACTTTGCAAATGTGTTTTGCAAATGGTTGAAGTCCATGCACCTTAGACTTGTGGCATGATGCTGTTATTTGCGAATGTGTTTTGCAAATAGTTGATGCTCATGTTTGATTTCTTGTAGCATGTGACTTAAGTATGCAAATGTGTTTTGCAAATGGTGTAAGTCCATGTACCTTTTTCCTTGTGGTATGATTCTAAAAGTTGGCAAATGTGTTTTGCAACTTGCTAGGAATCTTGCTATTGATCCTTGCTGGCATGGCTTGTCAATTGGCAAATGTATTTTGCAATTGAAATTGTTGAAAAGCTATTCTTGTGCTCTGTCAGGGATAATCGGAAGTTCGGCAACTAATGTCTGGAAGTTCCGATTATCGGACGCTCCAAATCTTTTGTTCGTTTTTCCAGAGCACCCTTTTTAGGGACTTAGCCGATTTCGAAGTGCGGAAGTTCCCATGAATCTGACGGAAGTTCGATTATCGGTTGCTCGAAATTCTTGCGGAACGTTTTTTCGAGAAGCACCATTTTGGGACTTAGCCAAAATTTGGATGTGCGTAGTTCCGTTATGTGTTGTGCGGAACTTCAAAGATCGGAACTTCCAACTTGGTTGGCGGTAGTTCCGCACTAAAAATCAAGCGGCTAGTTTCTCGTCCGACATAGCCGTTGTAGTGCTTTTCTCTCGGATCGGTAGTTCCGGCCTATACATGGCGGAACTTCCGATTTTCCCGATTTTTAGGGTTTGTCTCCCAACGCTAGTTTTTGTGTGTGGGCTATATATAGCCACCTTGGCGGTTGGGAGAGGTTCTTGTGCTATTGTTAAGTGATATACTCATTCTTTGAGCTAAGAGCAAGCCTCTATTCTCTTTTGAGCATGTATTGCACTTGGTGAGATTAGAGAGTAAACCCTAAGTGCATGTGTTGCCTTAGGTAGTGGATTGTGTATCCACGTGGCGTTGACACTTGATTAGTTCAATTGAAAGTTTGGATTTGTTACTCTTGGTGTTTGCGACACCTAGGCGGCGTGGAGCGTCGTGCTGGTGATCTTCTCAAGAAGCTTGTGAGAAGGATGTTTGTGGAGTGCTATCCATCGATCAGTGGAATAGCATGCTATTCGCAGAGGATCCGGATTAGAAAATCGTCCGAAGCTTACCTCGGAGGTATTGGCTTAATTAGTGGAGCCGGCCCAATTTGTTTGGGCTAACCTCAACGTGGATTAGGGAGACCGCAACGCTTCGAACCAAAACCTTATTCGCCTCGCCGTGCCTTTACTTGTGCTTTACTTTGAGCAATTTACATTCTTGCTTTAATCGCTTGTATATCATTGTATGATTGCTCTCTTGTATTGTCGGTGCACTTAGTTGAGCCTAGTTGATTTAGGTTTTAATTGTGCAAAACCAATTCGCTATTAGCTTCGCATTTATATATTGGTTTAGCAAATACATTTTTAAAACCGCCTATTCACCCCTCTAGTCGGCCACACGCTCCCCAAAACCTTATTCGTCCTCGCCGTGCAAGCCTTCGAGGATGAGGGTTACGAGGCTGCTCTCCGGTGCGACCGTACAGCGTCTCGCCGGATGGAGATTGCCGAGACAACAACAAAAAGATCGTGGAAATGTATTGTGGAAAACCACCAAAAAAGCGAGCGCCTTTCGCTTGCCTTTTATAGCCAATATGCCCCCTGTACCCGTAGGGAAAACCGGTTATTACTTATTACCCGTGGTAATTACAAGCAGCTGATTACTGCTACGATTTGGAACCTTGGGTGTAGCAGTAAAGGTAATCACTTTGGTGCGCGCGTACCCATGTGAGGAGGAGGCTGAGCTTTTTCGGCGTCGCATGGCGTGGCGGCCGGTGAGGAGCTCGAGCAACACGACGCCGTACCTGTCACTTTGGTCCGTCTTCTCGTTGAAGATGCCGTGCGTCGTGTGCTCCGGCGGCACGTACCTGTCGATAGATCGTTCTTTGCATTCGCATTACTAGACTCGCAAATTAAACCAGCTAAAATAAAGCATGAGCATCGGATATAAAGTTTGATTTGATTTGTTGCCTCGATATGTAATTTTCAGACAGACTGTGACAGGAAAAAATCAGTAGGATAGGCTGTTGTCGACTGATACTGTAGCATATCCGGCACCCGTGATTATAGCAATAGGTTGTTGCCTGAATTGTAGCGATTGCCATCAATGTCGAGCGTTTGATTTTCGAATAGATAAAGAAAATCGCGCCACTTTGACACGCTGCGTCACACGACACGACGCGGCATGGCCCGTGAGGCGAAGCGAAGGCGCGTGTGTGTGTCTCTTGGCTCTCTCAATTCCACAAGAAAAGGTCTCACGTTCCACCTTATAAGCAGGTGCAACTCCCTTCAATTGTTCATATGGGACTAAACAATTTAGCACAAACATATGGGCTTTTAGAACATGACGGCGACAAGTTGGACTGGGACTAGGCTTAGGGAGGAGTTGAGGTCCGAACTAGACTTAAGGAGGGCCGAGGTCTGAATGATCAAGGAATTCGGGTGCAATCATGGTGAGACATGTGGTGCTCCAAGTGACTTAGTCACGAGTTGCAAGCGTGGACGATTCGATGGGATCCGAACACGTGAGAGGTCAGGGAAGTCATTGGGGCCACATGGATGATGACGAGCATGAGGATGCTTGAGGCGAAGGAACCACCTAAGGTCGATAGAGGGCATTTTAGAAAATTGCTCTATACCAAAAAAAGTGGTAAGTGGTGGTGTCGAAACCACCTTCTTGGTCTTGGAGAAACCAAGGCGCAAGATGGTGCAAGGAGAGGCGGTTTAGGTCGAGAAGATGAAGCGCGCTTTGAGAAGCTGTGTGAGTGAAGCTGTTTGTGTGTGGGTTTAAGCGTGCCCATTTGGGATGTCTCTCTAGAGCTAGCATCCACTATAAAAGAGGAGGGTCTGGTTGTGCACCCCAACCCTTGTAGCCTATATACACTAATTTGTGATTTAGAGGTAGGAGAGGAAAGTTGAGAGGCTAGGGTTCATAAGAGATTGATTGATTGAGTGCTCAAGTGTTGAGCTTTTGTCCTCTATTGGCGAGTGGCTATAAACATACAATCTCTCTAATAAATCCATGCATCCATTGGGGGTGGTCGTAAACATATAATCTCTTTAATCAATCCATGCAAGATTTGCCCCAAGATGAGTTCTATCTTATTCTTGCTCTCTCTTTGATGCCTTTAGGATTTTTATTTTGTTTCTTAGGTTTTTATTTGGGATCTTCTTTGTGATTTTGCTTACTAGGATATGTGGGATATAATCTAAAGTTATCTTGATCATCATCCACCCACGAGCAAACTTTTAGGTCAAAGTTTGATTTTGCCCGATTTGGTGAAAGAAAGGGTGATTTTATGGGGTTTTGCTTTTGAGGGTTTTTGGCTTAATTCTACATTTTTAAGATTTACCGAAATTAAATTGAATATTATAATATAGGCCTATCATTTAATTCCAACACCGTCAGATTTACCAGGAATTAAATTGAATATTATAATATAGGCCTATCCCATTTAATTCCAACACCGTCGAATACCCTAAAGAGGTGTAAAAGAAGTAGATAATATCTGTCCGATCGACCGACCAAAGGCTTACAGAGAGAATACATGATGGAGAAATGAGCGTCCGACACTATCCATGTTCGACTCCGACTCTAAAAAAAAATTACAAAATAAAATACAGAACGAGCGACAATCGTATCCGCTCCGATTGCACTCCTACGCACAGATCTATCATCGTCCGCATGCCCAAACGAGGTCCAGGCGCACATCTGACTCGGACTCGATCGGATGGATCCTCGCGAATAAAGCTTGAGCGTGATTGCACAGTGAAGAATCAACACCTACCAAGTAGATCAGTAGTAGCTGATACGCAACACAAGTGTACATGTGCAAGAACATGGCCACATCCAACGATGATACACCAACATTATTTAAAACACACACACACACACGCCATGGTACACCAAGATGCATTTCGCTTCCAAATAACTTGGGAGTATATATAGTATGAGGTATATACCCTTGCTTGTTCTTGTCTTTTGTTCCTTGTATATATTTATTTTTCTTGTGTTGCATGGGCTAGCTGGCCATTGCTAAATTCTACTCGAGAACCATGTGGGTATTCAAGTGTTTTACTTTGTTTATGTCAAGGTTTGATGCATGGACAGAATAGGCCACGTTATGGCAGTACCGCATATGACATATTCTAACATCCATGCAGATCAGAGCCCAAATCCACATCAGCATTTCATCTAGTTTATAGTTAGTAGAACAAAATAAAAAAGACATGCCATGCACAATGAACATTCTTTTTTTTTTAAAAAAAAATCCTAAAATAGTTTTCGCGATTTCTGAATTGGAAAATGAATATGTGACGATATATAGGACTGTGCAGCAAGTGGATACAAAAATCAGCCACAAAGAGCCAGATCCGTCAAGTAAAATATTCTTACGAAAAAAAGGAAGAAAGGAAGAGCAAAAACCTCACATGCATCATGCTAAAAATTGGAGACAGAACATGATGGAAAGAGATTGTATATATGATCCAACAATTATATATAGACGCGTGCATATACCGTCGGTATGGTACCAATCTGTACTCCCATCTTGTTGTAGATATATAAGCGGCGATAGTAGTTGTAGCTTGAAGCTTCTGTAGCTCAAGCGAATCAAGAGCCTCTTTGTAGCTAGCAACTAGCAGCAAAGGACGATATAATGGTGGCGCCCGGTGGTGCGACCGCGAGCGAGCCCCTCCTCGCCCGGCCTGGCGGCGAAGGGTCGCTGGCGATGGTCATCGCCAGCACCGGCGTCGCCGTGCTCGGCTCCTTCGTCTTCGGCGTCGCGGTGAGTCGGCTCATCATGCATTAATGATGTTTCTTTCAAGTAATCACAGTTACATTACATCATCTCATGACAGTTGCCTTACTCAGATGTCTCCGTGAGAACACTTCCGAAACAAATATATGTAATGTATGATGCTCTTGCAGATTGGCTACTCAGCACCAACTCAGGCCAAGATCAGAGAAGACCTTCAGCTCACCCTCTCCGAGGTCTGAATTACTCACTAATTCACCCAAATAGCATACGCAAATCTATGGCAATGTCATTCGCAACAGCAGTTCTACTGTTGTACAGTTTCGAGAGAGAGAGAGAATGTTGTTATTCTGAGTTTCTCATCACACTTACTTGTAATAATCTGCAGTACTCAGTTTTCGGATCGATAATAACAATTGGGGCAATGATAGGAGCAGTTGCGAGCGGGCACATTGCTGATATTGCTGGACGAAAAGGGGTATATAGTTATACACGCCATAATAACCTTTTTATCTTTTCGAGGTCTTTAAGATACCCTGTCATAATTCATAACCCAATTTTTTGTGTTTCGAGCAGGCGATGAGGACTTCTGCTCTTGTTTGTATTATCGGATGGCTGGCGATCTTCTTTGCACAAGTACATTCTGCCCTTCTTTTTTGGCACATAGATCACACCATCGTACCAGTATACCACTATGTAAATATAATTGTTAATGTATTTCATAATTTATAACTTTCAGAGTGCTGTTTCGCTTGATTTTGGGAGATTCTGCACCGGATTTGGAGTAGGAGTATTTTCGTATGTGGTATGATCATCAATAACAGCAACTGCGCACGTTGTGCAGCAAAGCATCAGAAAACTAATCTTTCATACAGTGTCTATATTCTTTAACTTGACTGATAGTAGCTCTTGTAACTGAATAGGTACCGGTTTTCATAGCAGAAATAGCTCCGAAAGCTCTTCGCGGGGGGCTTACAACACTGAACCAAGTAAAATCTCCTCTTAAACAAAATATGAACAGACTGTAGTCTTACTGCACTTTTAGAAAGATCTCTCAAATTTTGGTTTGAACTACAGCTGCTGGTATGCACTGGTTTATCCGTTACGTATATTGTCGGTACAATTGTGACATGGCGCATGTTAGTCATAACTGGTATGTATGTACATATGAAAGATCTCATGTTATAATCTGGTCATGTGGTAATTAAACCCATGTACTGATAATTTTCCCTTTTGACATATATACAGGACTTGTTCCATGCGTACTTCTCATATTTAGTCTCTTCTTCATTCCTGAATCCCCTCGATGGCTGGTAAGGTGCTGAGTAACAACTTTAAATTTCAGTCCGAATTGTCACTCTTAACAATTCAGCACCAAACGTTTGCCACAGGCAAAAGTTGGTCGGCAAAAGGAGTTCGAAATAGCACTTCAATGCCTTCGTGGGAAAGACGCAGATGTGTCCATTGAGGCTGCAGAAATCAAGGTTCGACACCGCTAACAGCATCATTTTTTGATACATTTCCAGAACTCCAGTGCAGCAAAATTGTGATGTTGTCAGTAATTACTCCATATGCAGGAATTTATCGAGAACATTGAAAATCTTCCTAAGGCTGGAATTCAGGATCTTTTCAGCAGGTCCTACATCCGTCCTATCATTGTCGGTGTCGGTCTGATGGTGTTCCAGCAGTTTGTAGGGATAAATGGGATCCTATTCTATGCCAGTGAAACTTTTGTATCAGCTGGTAAACTGACAATTTTCAGACTTCAACATGCTCGATTTTGTCGGTTTGAGAAATGAGACTAAACTGGTCCTTAATTACCGCAGGATTTGCTTCAGGAAACCTAGGAACAATCTTGATGGGGTGTATCCAGGTGAGAAGAATAAATATGTGCAGATCTTGATCAAATTTACCAAATGCCTCGGTGAAGGTTTTGACTGTGCTGTTCATAATAGGCGCCGATCACAGCGCTTGGAGCGCTACTGATGGACAGAAGTGGGAGAAGGCCACTGCTGTTGGTAAGTATACTGCAATTTTCAGTAATCAGAAACAGTAACCGTAGAAAATATTGCAAAACGAACGCCTCACCATTTCAATTTTTTTGTTTTTTCAGATTTCAACATCTGGACTACTTGTTGGCTCTCTTATGTCAGCAATATCTTTCTATTTGAAGGTAACTTTCATTGCATTGTAAGCTGATAGTACTCCTTAATACTTGTATCCTTTCTTTTTATGAAATCTAAATCGAAGCGTGTTCCTTTGCATGTAGATTCATGGGCTATTCTTGGAGCATGTGCCAACAATTGCACTCACCGGCATACTGGTACGTACACCCAAAAATGCTTCATTTTGCTCGATCAACCTGAAATTCATGTGAAGCACAGTTCATGTTAAATCCTTTGGTAACCGAAACAGGTCTACATTGCGAGCTATTCACTAGGAATGGGGGCAGTTCCTTGGGTCATAATGTCAGAGGTAGAATGACAACTGACAAACATCAAATTCCCACCTTTCTTCGCCGACGATTTCGTCAAATACCATATGAACTGAGAAATTGGGTGTAGCATTGACATGTTTGATCGGATTGGGTGCAGATATTTCCCATAAATATAAAAGGAACCGGTGGAAGCTTGGTGACTCTGGTGAACTGGTTCGGTTCATGGGCAGTTTCTTTTGCCTTCAACTTCTTCATGAGCTGGAGCTCTTCAGGTGACCCAAATTTTTGAAGTCCTCTAGTAGCAAAACTTTATTGGTTACAACTTTGCAAACAATAGTTTCTGCAGCACTTGCATAGGGGATAGCACCACAAAGTACTACACCACAGCTCAAATGCACAAACTGTTTGGTAGTTGGCTGTCAGATTTGAGTCACATCAGAACTATAAGAGAACAATTTCTGAAATGTGTCTGTTGTACTTGTGAATCATCCAGGCACATTCTTCCTTTTCGCCTTCGTTTGTGCCGTGGCCATTCTGTTTATCGTGAAGGTCGTGCCGGAGACAAAAGGCAAGACCTTGGAGGAGATTCAGGCTTCAATGAATGATAGAACATGAGTGTCAAAAGTGGAGGGGGGAACCCCGAAGCCGTGACATCTTTTTTGTAGGAGACATGTATCAATCTGTACGAGAGAAGCCTTTTCTGTCCTGTAACTGAATTCAGTTCATTCTCTGATGCTGTCAGCCGGTTCATTCTTACATACGGTCGAACAGAAATATATTGAAATAAACAGCTGAGAGCAATAGATTTGAGTTAGTTTGACACTCAATGTTAGAGAACACAACTATACAGCAAACTATCACCCCCTACACTTTCGAGGGAATGAATTACAACAGGTACTTGACCACACAGAAGACAGGGTGCGCCAAAAATTTGCAAAAACCAGATTTGGTCGGCTCCCGGAACATGTCCATCACATGTAAATAAAAGTATCCTGCATCTACAAGTAAAATAAAAATGTCAGGCCACAGCAAACTAGCATACTCACTAATACAATTGAGAGCTACAAGAAAAATGCTTGAAAAGCATACATTTTGGTCTTAACTGTTTTTTTATTAGATATGGGGTTGTAATTTCCCTATTCACCTGAAGTATCACACACTACATTATGCAATACCATCAAACGTTCTGCATAAATTATGTGGAGTGTGTTACACAGTACAAATGAATAATATGCACAGCACTAGTCATACTGGTTCCTCAAGAACTGGAGAATAACGCTACTGGTGCCACACCTGATAGTTTTAGCACCAAAGGCTTCGGCACCTAGCCATCAACAGGTAATTGCTCTTCCTCAAGCTCCATTTTGCACAGGAAGCACTCCTCTCAAAAAGCAGGAATTCCTGAGTAAAAACAAAAACATTTTTGTTGGTATCATGAAATTCATCAGTAATAGGATGAAAAAACCAAAGAGCGTAAAAGTAACCTGCAACTGCTGCTGGCTGAACAAATGCATCATTCCAGACTCTGATGAAGCAACTAACTCAATGAGTTTATCACAATGATCTAAAGAATCGCCTGCTTCAGAAAGAGAGATAGATGCCTGCGAAATATAAGAAACCAAGATAGATACATCATCTATATTGAAGCAACAAAACAGCAACCATTTCAAGTGTAGCTCAATGTAGTTACTTGTGGAATTTATTGCTTTATCACCTGCATGGATCGTAGAATAGTTTCTGCTAGGCAGCATCTTCGACAAAGCCCACGAATGATATATGCAGCAGTACTTTCCACTGAACCATGGCCATCAGAATACCAAGCATCAAGCCGTGAAATTTCCATTGAAACTCCAGGTTGAAATCGATTGAGTTCACCTGCCATAGCAAATAATTCGGATAACTAATACCCAGAGCATTCCAAATCACAGTATCATATTAAAGTGTGGAACTGTGGATACCTTTGAAGCCAGCGGACATAATTGCAGCAAGAAGACCTCCGTCATTAGCTTCATGAAGTCCATAGCCATCACCTTCTGCTGCTAAGCAGCAGAGAGAAACTTCAATACAGGAAGGATCCTTAGACGAAACCTTAACATCCACCTGTTCCATGGATTAGTCAGAAGCTGCAGCAGAAACCTTGCTAAACAATAACTAGAAGTTCAAATGCAAAGAAGTTTCAATAGCTCTTATTAAAGACAATGACAGCTTAGATAAACCAATGAGTAGCAACCTAATACTTCATTTTAATATGTATGTAAAAATTTGGGCAAAGTGGTGGAGCTAACCTTCAATTGGCGATGCAGCACATCCTCTTCACTGACAGTCGAATAGAGTGCACTTGTCAAAGCTGTGCATGATGTTGCATCTGGCAACATGCATTCGCCAGAAGGTAGGCAGAGTATTGCTGTCGCATGCAACTCAAGGAAAACAAGTTCTGAGGGCTCGAATGGACTTCTCTCGACAGCATTTAACCATGGCCTTTCTTCCCCTGATAACAATGACAAAAAGGTTGACCAGTTTCATATAATATAAGAAGTTTTGCCATTTTTAGAATTAAGAAGCACATTTGCAGACCGACATTTCATGCCAACACAATTGTATATCAACTTACTGAGTAATAACAAGAATGCCAACCCCAGTGTTTCTCTCGCTGCAGCAACAGATTGATCCTTTTCTTCGGCCGAAAGCATTTCAGGGGGAACAGCAGCATTCTCCATTTCGAATTTAAGCCAACTCCGGTAAGTTGCATCCAGGGAGTAATATTCATGCTGTTTGAACAGACGGTAGCAATTACTTGGTCAATAATACTTATTAGATTCATCAAATAGAAATAACAGTGCCAACATCATCAAGAGAAGATGCAAATCAGGATAAAGACAGAGATCATACCCAATCTTCAAACTCCCGTAAGTTATCAGATACCTCTGGATCTCCCAGTGAAAATAAATTTTCCTTTTGTTTTAATGGTTCAGCCAGGATGGCAAGCAACTTGTGTGGTCCAACTGGTAGTTCAGGAACTCTCCTCATTGATATAAGGGAAAACTCTCTGAATAGTGTATTGCTGATTGAGAAAGAAGTCAAAGATAAGTTCCATAGTAAAAAATTAAAAAGAAGATAAATTAGTACTATTTCACAAACATGCTAATGCAAAAACAATGGATATACTGATGGAATGAAGCAAGAGGAGATTCCAGCTTTCCCTGGCACAAGACCAAATTGAACAATCGTTACCTATGCATCAATGCCCGTATCAAAAGCTTTCCAGTGATCATCTGAAAGTCTGGAATGGAGGACGGCGGTGTGAAGCAAAGCCATTGTATAACCATTGCCTTCTGAAGTGATTGCAAGTGATGCCTTTCAGCAACATCAGAAAAATCTTCATCGTACTTGTTGGATTTCGTTTCTCGAGATCTTGAAAGAACCCTGGATTAAATTGAACTCTTGTTAGAACATATCTACGAAGAAAACATATGAGCTAAATATAACTTGGTGCATTTCATTGTTGTATGTATCCCATGAATCACCCAACCTCTCAATGATCTCTTCAAAACAAGCCTTGGATGCAACTCCAGACGAGAATGGCAGATACTCCACAGCAGAAAGGAACAGCTTGTACATGGTATTCAAGCTGTTGCAGAAAGAAAAAAAAAACCGTGACACCAGCTAACCAGGTTCTTGGCAGTCAGCAAAATAAAGCATCAAAGATAACAAGAAGGATGTTTTAGCATGAAACAAAAAAAAATTCATATTACACAGATAGTTCCCCCTTGTAGGTTTTATTCCAGAAAAAAACAGATGAATATCTAGGACCATATAGTTGGCTAAGTTCAGTACTTGAGTCTTCATACTATTGTAGCTCTCATAATATGATCAAATCAACTCAAAATCTTATAGGGGGGAGAGAGAGAGAGAGAGAAAGATAAAGCAGAAAAAGCTTGAAATAGACACGAATACAATATTCTATGTCTATTAGGAACATATTGTAAAGAGAAGATTATATCCAAGCATATATGGAAGGCACAAAGCTGACAAACAACTATCCAGCAGAAATATTGAATGCCAGCAGTTTGTTTTACTAACAACCCCAAACGAACTACATTAAGAACAAACATGAACTGCACAGAAAACGTACATCCTGCACTGTTATGTCAGATGATGGACCACTGAAAATAATGCCAAAATATATGCAAATACTCCCAAAACCCAAATTGCGAACAATTGAAGGGTAAGCGACTATGTGTGTGATAATAATACCTGCTATTTAACCTTAGTTCCATCATTTCAACAAACAGATCAATGCAAAGGTCACGTTCAAGCTGAGAAGCATATACTCCAACCAATTCCTCTTGCTGCTCTGAAAATAAGTACCTTGCATACCTGGAATGGATAATTGATTTTACAGTTGTGATGATAAAATAAACACAAAGACAAGGTACCAACATAATCAGGAGAAACATGAGAATAAAAGAATCAACTGAAGAAAGAAGTCAAAGTTTAACCTTTCGGTAAGACAACGGTGGAAGCAATTGATGTTTGAAATCAACCAAGATATCAAGTAACAACAATACAATTTAAATAGGACCCAATAAGCTAAAAAAAATGCACCAAACGTCCAGGCCACACAAAGATTAGTATTTCATCAATAGTACTTACGTGTTGATGATAAGATCACCAACAGCAACTAGCTTTTCCTCGAACTCATCCTCCATTTCATCGCTGAAAAGGTATCGCAGAACAAGAACAATATGTGCCCCAAAACGTGTCATCTCGGGATCATCACGGGGCCTAAGTGAACATAGAAGTTACTCAAAAGTGATACAATAAACACATTGCGTAAATATTTGGAAGTTGTCTCCTGCAAAGTCATATAAGCCCTACCTCAAAATGTTTTGGTCCTCTTCAAAGGGTGACACCCATGACCATAGAAGGTCAAGAAGATGAGCTATATTTCCACTCATGAGATTCATCTACCAAATGAACAAACGTGAAATGGCCATTGGAGTGGTTAGACAACTAAGGGATCGTAAATTCAATTTCAAAATGATTAAAGTATTGGAGGATTCCATTTACATGGAATGTGGTTTGAGTCTGTGTATTGTATTCCAGTTAAAACCATGGGCCAACAGAATTTTCTATGAATCAAGTCACAAAAAAATTGCAACATAAAAAATTGGAAGAGTAGGGAAAATAGATAACAAAAGCAATATTCAAATGCTTGGAATTTCAGCACCACACACATCTACAAATTCAAAAAATTTGACTAAACTAGTCCACAATCTGACATTGTGCAATAAGTGTTCTGGCTGGGCTTTCTGTGTTGGTTTAGGGGTGAAAGAAGATGGTAACAGGAGTCAGGATTGGAACGCAAGGGGTAGGGAGAACGATCGCGTTCACCCTCGTGCGTTGGACGGGATTTGTTCCCAGCCAGCGCCGACAAGGCTATGAACAAGCCTGAGGTAGAGGAAGGCTTATTTCATTAATTCACCCCCCCCCCCCTCCTGAGTACAAACTATACATCCTTTATATGGAGGACTAACCAACTAATTGTACTAATTGTATCCTGAAGGGATAGATTGCAATCTAAAGTATCCATAAGAGATACTACTTAAAACAACAAATCTTACCTCTTGCCATATCTCTAAAAATGAATCTAACTTGCCTTCCTGGTGCACAAGGAAGAGTCCTTGCCCCATACGTCGCTGCTGATTGCAGCTCGTGTACGCTTAGGGCGGTGTTGGTACGTTTTGCCAAAGAAAGTGTCCATAACATAAGTGCAAATAAATTGCCCTCAATTTGAAGAGCTTTAATGCAGAACAATTTGTCTAGTTGTGCTTTCATGCTGCGGTAAATCACATTAGACAAACTGAGTAGAAAAATGCATAATGACTAAGAAGACAGATAGTTCTTCATTCTTGGAAATATATCTTACCTCAATTTGTCGATGCTGCTCCCGGCATGCTCGAGAAACAGTTTCATGAACAAGGTCACTGAATCAGAAGAGTGACAGATAATATTAGGCAAAAGATGTATAAATGGAAGTACCACACATTGTTAATACCTTGAGTGGAGTTTCTGCAGAAGTGCAGCTATATCACGAGGTTGCTGATCAAGAACATGAAATGGCCAACTTTCTGGGCCAACTGAACTCAGCATAGGTTGGGTTCCATTCATATCACCATCGAATTGTTTTTCTTCTGGTCTGTTGGTCTGGTATTGAGATAATTCTAGATCCACTTGAACATCTAGCCATGATTTTGCCATTGCCCAACAAGCTGACTAGGAAATGGGAGGGAAAAGGACACATCACATGGACGTGACACACCAGAAATCAAAGGAAAGAATAACATTAATGAAGTCAAATTCGAAAGGCTTGTAAATGAGTTGAATAAACAACATACCTCCCAGTCGGTACAGATTGGCAAGATACGCTTTAAGTTACTGCATTGTAAAGCATATACAGCCATCTCATATCGGCCACCGTCTTGTTCAGCAATTTTCTGCAATAGTATTATCGATTCAGAGTTTAGCAAAGCATTACGCATTGTCTAAACACACAAGCAAAATGAATTTAAAGAAAAGAATAGTGCAGTTCTAACATGCCACGTTAACTATGACAGTAAAGAAGTGTAGTTCTACAACATGAATAGAGTTCACCTCTGAAGCACAATATGATGCCCATTTCCAAATACGCCACTGCCGTCCAACACCACTTTCTAATTCAATGGCTTGTAGTGTTCTAGCCTTTCCATTCTTGAGCATGGCCTCCAGGGAAGGACACAGATCTATGCCACCAAAGGGGCAAAGAGTGGCAGCTCTCCATGCCTGAATACATACTGAAGAGTCAAGGCATGACCCCCCCAAAAAAAAGGTAGAGGCTATACATCATGAGAAACACCCACGGGCTGGCCTACCTGGCCAGCAGACCGGCACAATTCAGATGCCTCTTCTAATCTTCCAGCTCTTAAGAGTGTCCAGGTATCTTCTAGAAGTAATTCATCTTGCTTCTGCTTACACATAAATAAATGCCAATTCTCGTTACTTCACCAGAGATGCTAAATGAAATGAGATTTTTTAAAAAGTGATTATTGAACAAGGTTCGGTTTCTATATAGTGCTGTTATCCCGGTGTTTTTGCTTGAGTTCAGTTAAGAATTAAAATTTGGAAGGTTAGATACACTAGCGTTATCCAAGACATGTTCTGCTAAAATGAGGTTTGAGAGGTGAATGCTGGGCTGTTGTCATACAAGGAAAATAATATCAAACGAATGGTTTTGATATGGTCAAATGGAACCAATTATAATACCTATTTCCTGCATTTACATAAAATATTATATACATAATAAAAGATGTCACCTCTGTGAGAGGATCCTTACACTTTATATGGGACAGATCAATAGCCTACCTTGTCATCAGGATGAAGTTGAGCTCCTTCACGAGTTGGAGCATCAAAATCCACGTGCTTCACTATAGTAGAATCACTATTCTTTCTCTTTAAGTACCTCTGTGTACGATGCCAAACACCAGAACTTGGTAGATATGAACCAACATGAGATCCTCTCACCTACATCACATGAATAAGCGCCACGCCGCCACAGGTAAATGGATGTCATGTATCAATTTGCTCGTGAATAGAAGTTACAAGATTTACTAATTCTCAAATATCAGGCTACTTTATAGCTCAGTGTGTGATTAATTAATATAGTTATATCCAGATAAAACAATCCAAGGGGGCCAAAGAACTACTTAACTACAAAAGGCAGGATAATATTTATGAAAGAGACGTGTATATGAGAATTACATTGTAGCTTAATACCTTAACTTGAAAATAATATATAAGGCATTAACATATTATGTGAAGAACTGAAGATAGATCACTTTACTTTCCTAGTTCACTTAGCAAGTTATCATGGAGGTACTAGAATTTATATAACTTAAAGGCAGGTCGCTCCATTCCTCTCAATCATGCACCACTATAGGATTCCCGTAAAATTCACAACAGGAAATGGAAAACACTTAAGTCATTTTTTAACTAGCATGGCACTATTACCTTTTTCTCCAAGTCAAGAGCTTCAGAAGCAAGACCTTCAAGCCAAAGTACAACCCGCAGACACAATTGTGCTGTAAGGTCTGCTGCCACAAAGCGGCAAGCCTCCTGATGGGAAGTAGTTGGAGCCTGACAAGAAAGATAATGCAGACTTCAGATGATTCTACAGTTGTGAGGACGAAGTGATCAGAAAAAGGACTAGAACACATTGATAGCTGTAGGACTATCTTACCACAAACAGATCTCCAGGAAGCTCCTCATTTCCTGTCATGCAGCAGATGAAATTTCGTAGAGTGCACAACAAAGTGATTACTTAAAACAATATTGACTTACAGTCTCGACTCTACTGCAAGGAAAAAGGATCTAGAGAACAATACATGTTTAGTGATGCAAAAGTATTACCTTTCCCATAGAGGTACCAAAGAAGTGACCACGAAGCAGCTTCATCCAGTAACAGTTGTGCTTTTTGCTGCATAAGTTTATCCTCCACAACACGAAGCTTTCCTGTGGCAGCAGACCTGAAAATTGAAAAGCATTACCCTGATATCCCAAAATTGGCATCTGAACTATGATACAAGCACCCATCTTTTACATTGTCAAATTCAAAAACAAAGTACATGGAGTATACATGTATAAGATTTATCCATCATGGCGTGATGGCAAGTTGGCAACAATGCTTTGATTAAATTAAAAAAAAATTGATTGGCAAAGAGCTGTTTCTAAGAGTGGGTGAGGAGTAGAATCTAGCAGCTCGTAGGAAGCTATGCAATGGAAGATGGTATTAGTGTAAGGCAATAGACAACCTTATTGACTCTGAAGCATTTCGACATGTACTCTCAAATTGTAAAATCACATCTGCGAAGGGCATCAATCCTGCAAACAAAAGAGGAAAACAATCAATTAACACCATTAACTCCTTAAAAATCTAATCCACAATCAACTGGAAGGAAAGTAAAGGGGGGTACTTTATGCTGTGTAAAGCAAGGATATAGCGAGAAAATATGCATTCATTCAACTCAGGTTAAAATATGCATTCGTTCAACTCAGGTCAAAATATGCATTCGTTCAACTCAGGTTTCTGGTCACCTCAAAATATGCAGGTTTTCGGTGCAACTACTAATCATCTATTTGGCAATAGATATTTGCCCAAGAAGTGCTTCATGTTAATAGTCATGTAAGTGTTAGAAGTAGTTATGTAATTGTAGCCTAATCTAGGGTTTCTCTTGTACAATATATATTACCCCTTGAACTCTTGCAATAGAACGAATAATTCAGCACCCATCCTTGGCTTCGACGGGCCGCGTGACCGCGTCCTCTGAGCTGCAGCTGCTCTGCCTCCAACTCCCTATGTTCCAACTACCACTTCCACCTCTCTGTATCATTGGACAGCAACCCTTTTTGTTGATCATTTTTTGAGGGTGGTTCTTGGTTGCTCTTTTGGACCGTAGAAGTAGGTTGTTGTGTGTTGTCAGCTGCTGCGAGTAGCTACTTGCTGTTTGTTGGAGGAGAGGTGTGATCGTTGTTGCTGCTAGTATCCTAAGTCTATTTTCCTTTGATTTTCATCGAATCCATCCAAGTCCGCTGCATCTCTCTGAGTTCGTCGAAGTCGTCATGCTAGTTCATCATATCCTTTGTCGATCAGCCGATTGTTTCAACCTTTTCGGGTTGCCGCAGTCCATCCACTGGATCGAGTGTGGTCGCCCCCATCATCGTTGTTGATGCGACTTTGCCCTCTTGGTCCTCTCTTGTAGACATCTTGCTACACATATTTGCATCATTGCAACTCTTGACCAATGACCTTCTTTGTCATCTTCATCAATTATCTGTTCGTCTTTGTTTTCGTCGGACGCCAGATTTGACACCGTCACCTCACATCTTGGGTGGGCGGATCTAATCCGTTGTTTTTGCCTTCGTCGAGCGCCAGATTCGACACCGTCGCCTCACTTCTTGGGTGAGCAGATCTGGTTCGCTTCTTCGTCTCTATCTCTCTTCATCGGCTTGTTTGACATATCTTTCTATTCTTGTCGGTTTCAACATCTCCAAATCAAGACATTCTTGTGTGAAGAGCCAAAGGACAATTTTTGTTCAAGAGTTGCATGCTTTGACGACATCTTCAAGCCCGAACTTCGGATTTATCTTTTACTTTAGTGTTGTCCTCTTCAAACTCAATGTTATTGCATACGTATTGAGTTTGAGTGGGGGTATTAAGGGTAGTAGTGTAATAGTCATGTAAGTGTTAAGCGTAGTTATGTAATTGTAGTCTAGTTTAGGGTTTCTCTTGTACACTATATATTGTCCATTGGGCTCTTGCAATAGAACGAACAATTCAACCCCCATTTCTTTCCTCTCCCAAAATCTAACAATTCAATGTTCTAAAAAAAGGCACATTTTTAAACGCAAATTGAGGACATGGTTTGCAATCACACACTACAACACTACTTATTGTGCTATTTGGAGTTTTGTACAAGTTAGTTTTTAGGAGAGCTGTTGTAATTAATTTTTTCATTGGTCAAACTTAAATCTAACAAAAACAAACGCAATGGTGTAGATCAAATACGGCATCAGCTGATAAAAAAATACAACACGGTGTAAATAAACTTCAAAACTGAGAACTATCAGGTACCAAAGAGAGCATCCACGAAAATATATGAATAAAAGCAACAGCCCTTGCCATACTACATAAAGAACTGCTGATACAAGAAGCTTACTAGCCAGACTACATTGATACACCAACCTTGGATCGCAGAATCAAGGAGAGATGCAAACATTGAAAAAGTTGTTTCTCCTCCATGTGGCATATCGTCCTCCAGCTTGACTGATTTCAATGTCGACCTTGCCGCCTGCCTTCCTGAAATGAAACCTGCATCTGAGGCAGAAACACCATCCAGCGATGCCCTTCTTTTTGCTGATCCGAACAGTTTTCCATCCAAGCCATTGATGTTTGAATAATCAGCAGCCTCCTGCTTGATTTCTTCAAGAAGTAAACCAGCATTGGGCCGCCTCTGTATGCTGTTTCCATCACACAACAACCTTGCTTCTGAGAATTTGGAGACTGAGGCCCCCAACAGCGGGGAGGCATTTGAAGAAGATAGCCTCTTTCTGTGTAAATTGCAAAGGAAAACAACATTATCAACCAGTTCCAATAGAAGTAGCATGCTCTCACACATTCACAAGGTTAGATTACATTTACCCTTTTTATGCATCTTTAGGTGTAGCTACACAAAGTATTCCACCATACACAAATAGAACTTGGTGAAGAAATATGAACTTGAGTACTGGTCTTATCCTGGCCTAGAAGATAACTTAACTAGTCTTGCTCAGATCTTTGAGAGTACAACCTGCTCGGGCATCGAGCACTTGCAAGCACAAAGAAGGTGATTCATATGCTCGCAAATAGAAATAGCACATAGCTTCAGTCGTCCATTACCAACACTAAGTCACGAATTGGATATTTGGGTTGTCTACTTGTCTAGTCAGTTCCTAGCCACCAAAACACCTAGTGTCGTCTAAGGCACAAATCGTGCATTCATCCAATCAAATGATAACATCACAACAGATTTAGTAAAATCACCATGGATATTCCAAAATTGCTACCAAGGGAAGACGAGCAGTAAGTAGCATATGACCTGAGGAGGTGACGAATCATCCACTATTTTGGGATGAATCAGCCATTCGAATCTCGCACTGGCAAGCACAACCAAACGACACATCTAAGCACCACTTACTGAATTCAACCGATCTCCTCATTCCATTTCACCCCTCGATTACTAACAAACCACCACGCTCACTTGGACTGCTCTACGAAACTACACCAAGTCACCAAGCAACGCAGCATACGAATTGACAGGTGCGCCTCACCTGTAGCGGCGGTACTCCTCCCGGCAGCCGGAGGACTCCGGGTCGAAGTAGCTCGGCATCGGCGGCGGCGGCGGCCGCGGCGAGGACGGCGAGGGGTCCACCTCCATGGATGGGTGCACGGATCCGGAACGGCGCTAGGGTTCAGCTAGGGTTTTGGTCCCTCCCTCCCGCCCCTCTCCAATGGCTCCGCGGCGCCGCGAGAGAGCTCGGAGCCCAAACCCTAACACGACTCTCCTCCGCGCTGGGGTTCAGTTCGAATTTTTCCGAACTTATTTTTTGTCCAAATTTTCCGTTCTTTTCTTATTTAGAATTTGAACTGGACATTGTGTTCGTGTGGGCCTTTCTAAATGGGCTGGAATGGGCTGGGCCGTCGATCGGCTTCCTGTATGCGATCCACGTTTCGCTATGGGCTGGGCCGCGGACTTTCCACGTGCGTTTCCGTCACGGGCAAGCACTTCCGTAATTGTAATTTGTAAGTGGCGTGCGTGCCTATGGATGGATGGGTCACGTCATCCAACGTCACGCTTGTCATCATTCATCCGTTGATTAAGTGCACGCTTGCAATTAATTAGTATTACAAGTAATTAAGTACGTGAACCATCTCCGAAGAAAGACACTTTTATATAGCATGCGAAAGCGTTAGATAAAAACTGGGTGAAAAGCGTGTACTCATGCATGTTTTTTTAGATTACAATAAAGATGATTGCTGGCGTGCGAGTTGATCGGTGTATGAGCACGTGTGGTCCTGTGCCATGCCTGTTTTTTTTATATTACAGTAAAGACACGGGGCACACATGAGTACATACTATACAGATTGAGACAGAAAATAAATATGTGATCTCATATAATTCCTACTAAAGTCATGAAATAGGTGAACACCAAGATTTAAATTCCGATGGAGGAAGTCGTACGCTCACAACTCCAGCTCACTGAGAGGTGATTCTCACCGGTCACCTGAGAGGTGATTCTCACCGGTCACCATACATGCTTATTGTAACTACAAACTTTTCTCTTTCCCCCTTTTTTTGCCATGATCTTGTACGCAATTTCTAGGATATGCATCAATGCAAGGAAATGGACAGGTTTCTTTTATTATCTTTTCAAAAAGAAAAGAATAAGAATGTTTTTTTAAGGAATGGACACGATATACATATAAATCATCCAGGGTTTAATTAGCTGTAATATTGATTTATCCTAAAGCTAGCATACATTGAACTTCTTAATACTTGTGCTAATCATTATATTTCACTACTAAAAAAAGGTTAATATTGGACGTCTCATCACAGACGATTAACCAAAATCTTGTGTATTAAGTACAATAACATAAGGTTTTTAGCTACCGTCAGACATTAGTTGCGCTAAGAACCGCTCGTGATACGTCACATACGGTTCGAACACTAATCGCTTGTGATAATTGTAGACTTCACGACGCTTTCATGTTGAGAACTGTCGTGAAGTATCACAAACGATTTTGAATATGAACCGTCTGTGATAATTATAGACTTCACGGGCATTTTTATTATAACCGCTGCGTGATAATATCGCTTTAACTCCCGATGAGTTTCTTCGTCGCCGATGTGTCTCTTCGCTCGCATCGATGCCGCTTCGGCACCGCGATGCGTCTCTTCGTCTCACACGCTGAATTTATTCATTGTTTTATAAAAAATGATAATCAGCCATCGAAGATGATCATCCAGACATCACTCTATACGTACTCTAAAAGCATAAATGTATCCTCTTCTTTTCCTTGTCACCAAAGATTGATGGCCTACTTGGTCATATTGCATAAGCGCCTCTTCGTCCATACACTGGTGAATGTTGCGGAAGGACACTGCGTCAACAGTGTCCTCGCTCCACTATCCGAGGATTTTTCGGAGCAAGTGACGGCCACCTTATGTCGTCTTGACATCCTCCTCTGTTGCGTCTTCCGAGTGATCTTCCACTTCCAGCGAGTTAACCTTGTCATCGACGTGGTCCTCTATAACGACATTGCACGTCTCCAAGAGGCTTGCCGTCGCTTGGACTACTTAATCAAGGCGGCGGCGCGACCGATTCGACCTTGTCGAGACCAATCAAGCAAGGGAAGAGAGCCTATTGGCTTAATTATTCTTGCTTCAACAGTCAGCGGGTGGACGCATTCCGGGCTTCGTTTGAAGATCTTGAACCATCCGATGCTGACGCCAACGCCTACAAAGTTTTGAAAACAGAAATAGCATGCTACCTCCACCACTAGAAATTTTTTGATTTATTATCTTCAAATAGTTGAATTTGTATTTATTATCTTCCATATATGTAAACAGTCTCGGTATAATGACCTAATGGCATTACTGATCGGTGGAAAACAAGTAATACATGTTTATGTGTCATATGTTCTGAATTTTCATTTATGTATATGTGTGCCATATGTATGAATTTGTATTTATTTATGTACATGAGAATGTATATTATCACAAACGGATATTTATTGGAACCGTGTGTGATGTATATTTATCATAAACGGTTTCAGTTTAAAATCGTCTGTGAAAAGGTAATATCGCAGACGGGTCTACTTTAGAACCGTCTCTGATGTCCAACCCTATTTATATATATTCGGACTCTAGAGTTTGCCCACGCCTCTCTCTGCGCTACGGCTCCTAGCTCGCCCACCTCGTGCGTGGTAGCCACGGTAGTGTGGTGATTCCTCTCATCCGCGCAGCCCTACGGCTCCTCGGCTCGGCTTAGCCTCGCCTACGGGCGCCATGGCGCCGCCTCTCGCTCGGTCCTCTTCCCCTTTCTGTTGGACCAAAAAGCGACTAGAGGGGGTGAATAGAGCACGCTCACTTTTTCACAAATAATTGATTCAATAATATTTCACTCAAAGAGCTATGGAAGCTATGAAGATCGATATCAAGACAAATGGAAGACTAATATTGATTCTAATTTTAAACCCCTAAGCAATACGACAAAAACAACAAAGATTGAAACAATTCAATGCACTAGCGGTCTGACCTCTGACCTTGGGCGGTCTGACCGATTCCCTGGCGGTCTGACCTCTGACCTTGGGCGGTCTGATCGATTCCCTAGCGTTATGACCTCTGGCCTTGGGCGGTCTGACCGATTTCCTCCGAATGTAAGAACGACCCGATGATTTAAGATGAAAATAGATGAAACTTTTGACCTACTAATCCAAATTTGATGAAACTTGGAACACACCTTCTCTATAATATCAGAAAGCTATTCCAATTGAAGATTGTGATAATTCTTGGAAGAATATCGATCCTTTTCGATTTGATTGGAGAGAGGTTCAAAACCGGGTCAAAACGAAAACTAGGTCAAAACTCTTGCTCGTGGGTAATTGATGATCAATATGGTCCTAGATAGTTTCCCACACGTCACAGAAAGCTAGATCGCGTGAAGAAACCAAGTAAAAACTCAGGATCAAAGAAATACCCAAAATCATCAAATAGAGAGAAAGAACGCAATGAGGACAATATGACGTGATCAAACTTTCTCTAGATTGATTTGAGATCATATGGGCTTACAGCATCTCCATCAATGGAGGACAATGCTCAATGCAAGAGCACGAAAATCATATCAAACTCTCTAAACCCTAGACTCTACCAAAGCTCTCCCTAAAAAAATTAGGGTTTCCAAAATAGCAAAAAGACGAAGAGGTGGTGCAGCCACCATACTCTCCTATTTATAGTGGAGGCTTAGACCTTTTAGAAGTTTGATCCTATTGGGCTCCCATTAAGGCCCAAAACAAAGGAGACACTTACGCACGCATTTTAATGCGTCATTTTAACATCCCTTGGCCTAACTAGCTACAACTTCATACATCTCGCGCCTTGGATTAGCTAATAGGTCACCCTTGTCCATCTTGCACCACGCTTGAGTACATTGACCTCACCCGACATCGTCGATCGTCTGGACCTCAGCTCTCCAAGCCTAGTCCCGATCATCCTCGCCGTTGACCGTCGTTGACCACCAAGCAACCTACACAACAATAGACAAGCAAACCGAATTTGGGAACAAGTTCTTTACAACTTGACCCATGTTAGTCAAAACATGCATCATGCAACATATATGCCCCAAACTCATGACTTTGACCTAACACACGAATATCGCCGCCACACCGGCGCATTTAACAAAGTGAAAACCGTGAGACCGCCCCAAGGCGGTTTGGCGCATTACTGACTGGCCCGATCGCCACCTATGGGCTACCAGATCACGGCCGACTTAGCCGTTTTCCTCTCTCAAAACCAAACCTCTGGAATTTTCAAACCAATAGAACTTTTGACCGAGACTCCAAAATTATGAGACCAAGTGCAATAGAATCCCCTCTGTTTACACACTCCATTTTTCGCCTAGCTCAAAATAACACTTTTAGTTCACCGTCCGACCACGCCTATGGCCGGTCGGACCGATTTGGGACCGGTCTGACCGCCACGCTACGACCGGTCTGACCGGTTACTGCTTGACAATTCTGAAACTTGTCGAAAACACATGAAACGACAAACCGTAAGCGCCATTGCCAATTATCACATCATACTAAGATCCGAATATATCCCCATGATATCCACAATCTCCCTTGATGAACACATTGGTAATAATACACAAAATATAATTTGCAGGTTTGAAAAGTAAAATACTTTCATTTTCGCACAAAAGCACAACTTGGTCCATAAGCAAGAAAAATCAATAGAAATGACCAAGTTGGCATCAGAATAACATAGGCAAGTAAGATAAGGCAAAAGAAAACATAAAAACTTTGATTTTCAGAAAAGAGTCAAAAATCTCACTTAAGGTCCATATGAAAGAACAATTGTTCAATTGACCTATGATCATTGTGAGGATTAAAAAAATACAATTCAAGTTCAGAAGAATCAATAATACAATAAGAATACAATTCAAAAACTCCCCCTCACTATGATCCTCAAATTTCAGAAACTTCTAAATTTTCAATTTCTCCCCCTTTTATCATTTTTATATATCTTCTCCCAACATTGAAATATCCATCTTCTCTAAAAATTTCTCTCCCCCTATGTATAGCATTAACACATCATCTTCTCCCCCTTTGACAATGGAGTCATCAAGGAATCATGCCTTCCTCTCATCCAGAGATAACAAATGCAGAATGAAAAAAGAAGCATAAGAAGGAGCATACATAAAGTGCAATGGAGTGGCTTCATTTTTGTATTTTTTTAATTTTTGATTGCAAGAAGCTTTGGAGATTACCCAAAAGAGCAAGCCAAAGATTTCTAATATTGCACAAACAAAGATATCAAGTCCGACAAATAAGCAAGATCATGATAAAAAATATATATCAAAGCTAAGCACGAAGACTCAAAAGTAAAAGCAATAGATTTGATCAATTTAAGCAAAGCTTCAAATTCAGCAAGTTCATCCACATGGATCCTAAAGTGAAACTCGCCATGTCAAAATATCAAAGTGAGATCAACAAATCTAACAAAGACCACATTAAGAGCCAATCAGGTCATGTATTGAATCATTTTACTCAGATTTCTCAAAAGCCCATTTGTCAATAGTTTTCTCATTTGCACTGAATGTTGAAGTAAACTAATGATCTAACTTAGTGACAAGATCCTGGACTAGGAGCCATCCACAAACTCATCCTAAGTTTCGACCAGAAGTTGATTAAAGGTATATCTTAGTGAAGAAGATCCTGGACTAGGAGACATCCACAAACTCTTCCTAAGCTTCTACCAGGGCAACAAATCTTGAGGTTCATGTCATTTCTGACAAGCAGTCCCCATGAGATCGTATGAATCATCAAACTGTCTCTAAGTTCATGTCTTTGACAAGCAGTCTCGTAAGAATAGTTTGGCATAATTTAAGCATAAGACAATCTTGATTTTTCATGTTTCACAAGAGCAGTTTTTAGAACCTCAAGAACACAAAAAGCTCAAGTAATGGTAAATTTTAGATTCAAGAGTTAACAAAGCAATTCTAACAGGGCCAATGTCACAAAAGGAGTACTAATTGCGCAACTAGCTAAAACATCCACAAATTGTAATTTTTAGTTCGATTTGTTTTAGAGTTCTAGCTCATACAAAGAAAGACTTATCTCAGATATGTGAAAACATGATAATTCTAGCAAGTCAAAGAACTAGACATGGTATCGAATAAGAATTGAAATACTAAAGCACCACAGGGTAATAGACAAAGCTTCATTAATTTTGAAAGATAAGCAGAAAAACTTATATTACAATGCATCTTTTTGGATTTTTCATACCACTTGTTGTATTTTTCATGTGAATGCAATATGATACAATGAGATGCAATAAAAAGCCTAAAAACCTAAAAAGATCAATAAGTTCAGAAAAAGAACAAGAAAAGATCAAAAGAACAAGGTAAGATCAGAAAAGATCGAACTCCCCCTCAAACCAACCCATAGGGATAAATTACCCCTAATTCGCTTCTCAAGGTGGCAAACCTAGTTGGGTCTAAAGGCTTGATGAGGATATCAGCCAGTTGAGCCTCGGACTCTACAAAGTGTAGCACAATATCACTTTTCTCGACATGGTCTCTAAGGAAGTGATAGCGAACATCTATGTACTTGATACTAGAGTGTTGCTGAGGGTTCTTAGCAATATTAATGGCAGAAGTGTTATCACATAAAAGAAGAACACTAGCAAAAATTAACCCATAATTCTTAAGAGTGGTTACCATCCACAAAATCTGACTACAGCAACTAGCAGCAACTACATATTCAGCTTCAGCAGTGGATTGTGCAACAGAAGACTGTTTTCTAGAAGACCAAGATACAAGAGAAGTGCCTAGGAAGTGACAAGTGCCTGGGGTACTCTTCCTATCAAGCCGACAGTCCGCAAAATCAGAATCAGAAAACTCCCGAATGGACAACGATGACGAACATGAATACCAAATACCATACAGAAGGGTAGAGTGTAAATACCTGAATATACGCTTAACGGCTTGGCGATGAAAAGTCCTTGGAGACGCCTGAAACCTCGCACAAAGGCAGAACGTGAAGTGGATGTCCGGTCTCGAGGCCGTCAGGTACAGAAGGGAACCGATCATGCTGTGGTGCTCGCGTTGATTCACGGCTTCTCCTTCCTCATCTGGATCCAAAACAGTCGAAGTTGCCATGGGAGTGGAGATTGGCTTGCAGTCACCCATGTCAAAACGTTTGAGCAAGTCCTTAGTGTACTTCGTCTGATGGATAAAGATCTCTTCCTTGCATTGCTTGATTTGAAGCCCTAAAAAGTAATTGAGCTCTCCCATCATACTCATCCCAAATTCCCTAGACATAGTCTCAGAAAAGCTGAAAACAAGAGTATTAGAAGAACCACCAAAGATAATATCATCAATGTAATTTTGAGCAAGCAGAAAGTCATTACCACGCCTGAGAATGAACAAAGTCTTGTCTACCTTACCCATCTCAAAGTCATTCTTAAGCAAGAAGGTATTAAGTCTATCATACCAGGCTCTGAGGGCTTGCTTAAGACCATACAAGGTTTTGGATAGCTTGAACACATGATTTGGGTACTTAGGATTCTCAAAGCCCGGGGGTTGCCTAACATAAACTTCTTCCTCAATGAAACCATTTAAAAAGGCACTTTTAAAGTAACAGCAGAAGAAATAGTAAAAGTAGCAAAACCTCTAGCGGCTTACCCATCCAACCCTCGAGCAATGACACAAGAAACAAGGACCTAGATAGACTCCACCGAACCCTCCGGCTCAAAAGCGAAGAAAGCATCGTCTGAATTGGCTCCTCTTCGTACTCTAAACAACAACATAAGCAAGATTGAGTACAATGTGTACTCAGCAAGACTTGTAGTGTATCGTAAAGTTTATATACATGTAAGGCTATCAAATTATGAGGCTCCACTCTACAAGTTCTTTTGCATTAAGGATTTTTTTTTTGCAATATCGATAAGTAGTATTTTTGCAATGGAATTTGAAAGAGCAGTTAAGTAGATACTGAAGAGTAATAAGTATTTGAATGAACCAATAGTAACAACATCTACAACTCGCAACCCTTCTCGGCGAGCAACATTTCATGTCCAATATAACTCGGCAGCTTAACTCAAACAAATCACAAAGCATTTCTCATGCTTTCTCGATAAGACAGTTTTTGTGAAAATCAATACTAAACCCATACCGTCCGCACTAAGCACGCTCGTGACCGCAAGCACGGCTATCTAAATAGATTTACACTCAGGTGTAGAACTATTGGACCAAACGATAACTAGAGGGTGTGAATAGGAGTTCGTTTACTTTTCACTTTGATCGGATTCAACAAGATTTCTCTCCAATAGCTATGAAAGCTACGGTTCAACAAATAAGTACAACGGATGTCTTGTATTGAATCAAATAAAACCTCAAGCATAAAACTAAAACACATGCGCATCGTGGACAAGAGCGATATCTAAAATCGGTAGTGCCGATGAACAGTATCGGTACTACCGGATGAACAACAAAAACATCATGATGAATAGGGTGCAGTCCGAAATCCAAATCCGAAATTGACACAACTTTTGATCTACAACTCTAAACTTCATGAAACTTAAAACATACATTCTCTAGGATGTCAGGAACATATTCCACTCAAATATCGTGAAGATCATTGCTAAAGTTCTAATCTTTTCCGTTTGAGTAAAGGTTGCTCCAAAACTGGGCCAAAATCAAATTTTGATCCTAGAACTTGCTCGTGGGTAAGAGATGATCAAGATGATCTTAGATACATTCCCACATGTCACAGCAAGCAAGATCTCAGTAAGAAACCAAGGGAAAACCAAAGAATCAACAAAAAAATCAAAATCACCAAAGAGAGAGAAAGAACAAGAGGGGAGTTATCTTGAAGAATCTTTCTTGGATTGATTGGAGATTAAAGTTTGTTTATAACCACTCCATCATGAAGGACAAAAGCTCAACACTTGAGCACTCAATCAATTCAACTCTCTAGAACCCTAATATCTCCTATCCCTAAACACGAAATAGGATTTATTGAATACAAGGGGTTGGAGAGTACACAAACAGCATCATCCCTATTTATAGAGGAGGCTAGCTTCTAGAGGAAGACACCTAAATGTGCACATGTTAAGCCCATACATGAACGGGTTTCACTTACGCATGCATTTCAAAGTGTCGTCTTCATCTGCTCTTGACCTAAACCACTTCTCCTCGTTCCGGCTTGCGCCGTGGTTTAGCCAAAAGTAATCAAGACGGTATTTAGATGAAGTTACAAAAATACACCTTCTCCATCCTTCTCCAAAGACCGAGTCCGAATTTCATGATGTAATCCCATACTTCGCCACGTGTAGGTTGATCAATGGCTCTCTTCATGTCGGCAAGTCTCTCCCATTCGGCCCCCACCGAAACACCCTGGCACTTACACCGACCCTCGAACCACTTGATGCAACCCGTCGCACTGAACATCCCGTTCGGTCATCCTCGTCCATTTTGCGCTATGCTTGAGTCGATCGACTTTACCCGACATCCTCGGTCATTCTGAACCTCAGCTCTTCAAGCCTAGTCCCGATCAACCTCGCCATTGACTGTCGTTGACCTCCAAGCTTCCTGCACAACAATAGACCAAGAAATTAATTTCGGGAACAAGTTATTCACAACACATATGCAATGGAACCCATGAAATTGACCTAACAAACAAAAAATATCGGTAAGCTGGCCAGCGAACGGGGAAGAAGAAACTCTCAAAAATATGTTCTCTGAAAAAAAAACATACCGCCAAGTAAAAACCGGTCATACCGTTCTGTGGTAGTACTGCTTCACAAATGCGGTCATACCGATTTTACCTGGTAGAAAGGATTACGACCACCTAGTCGAAAGAGTTACAAGCACCAGGTTACGATCACCTGGTTATGACCACTTGGTCGAAAGAGTTACGAGCACCAGGTTACGACCACCTGGTCGAAAGGGATATGACCACCTAGTCGCGCTGCGGTAATACCACTCCTTTATTGCGGTCATACTGAAATTACTAAACTTTGTGAAAAATGAGTGTTTGACAAACTCTCAATACTATTGCCAATTGTATCATCATCCTAAGATAGTGAGCATATCCCATGATATACACAACAACTTTACCTACATAACACGATTTCTCTAGTTTGTTCGGCATTCGTCGATACCACTGCTCACTACCGTAGGTAAATAGTCCAGAGTACGCGTCAAAGTTTTTACATCATCTAGTACTAACCACCAGACGAGCCCAAATAATGGATACCCTTCACTTGCCCGAATAGTTCCCATTGAGTGAGGCATTCACAGTTGTGTCGAAAAGGTTTTATCCCAACTCCCCAGAGAAGAGAGCCCTTTCGGACACGCCGGTCCTTTGGCCCTATCCGCACTCTACAGCCTACCTACATGCAAGGCTAGTTTTTCGATGACCTAATTAGCTAAGGGCACCCTCATAATAGCATATGTGGTTGTACGTAAGTCTTAGATCTGGATTTGCTGGCGTCTGGTCCTTAACTGACCCGGGCGAGAATCCCCCCTATCTATGAGTGAGAGTCCATCCCCACTCTTTTTTAGAATGTAATATAACTCGCTAGCATCCAAAACTAGGTTTTGCATTTTATTTTTATTCAATATAACAGAGGCACACCCCTCTGTACATTTCGATAAGTATCCCAAATCCACATTTGTCATATCGTCCTTTTATATCATTTCAGGAAAAATCTATCGGTCTATTTAGCAGTGGTGCAGTATCCGCACTCAAATTCCTAAGTTGACATCACATATTGCCTAACCCATATCCTAATGTCTACAATCAGTAAGAACAACAACATATCAAGGGAATTCATGCATCCAATAGGATTAACAACTACCAGCAACCCAAACATGGCAGTTTAATATCAAACGTACCTGCATGCAAGAATAGACTTGCAAAACAAAGTACAATAAGTACAATACTAGGATCAATATGATCAAAGGGGGTGCTTACCTTGCTCAGATTGTTCGGAATATAAGCTTGGTTGGTTGTTGGAGATTTCGTTCACACAATCAACGTCTATTGCAAAAAGAGCGAAAAAATCAATTGAACAATTCAACTAAATTCTAACAGTAACCAAATACATTTTTTTTGCATACTCAGGTAGATTATGATTTTAGATGAGTTTAGAAATGAAAAATATTCGATTTGGAGTTTGTATGCGAAAATTTTAGCCTAAACCATTTCCACTGAAAGAGAAAATCCAACAATTAAGGCTTTGCATCGCTCATCGGCTCGACTACACGTGGTCGGAAGGAGGTTCGGCTACGTCCTAGTCGGAAGGAGGTTCGACTACACGTGGTTGGAAGGAGGATCGACTACATCCTAGTCGGAAGGAGATTCGATTACATGTGACCGAAAGGAGGTTCGACTACCTAGTCGGAAGGAAGTTCGACTACACGTGGTCGGAATGAGGTGGTTTTGACTACCTTGTCGAAATGGGTTTCGACTACCTGGTGATGAACCATGAAGGTCCTATTCTGGTCTGATCTTTCGATGAGAAGGTAAGTTCGGTGGTAATCGCTCAACTCTCACGATCCTGGCTACGAACTCGTAAGGCTCGAAACCACGCAATCGCTGAACTGTTCGACAAGTCGTTATCAACCGTGCACGAATACCCGGATGACCTGATCACGAAGATCAATTCCTGCATACACCGAAGAAGCACACAAGAATAAGGAAAAATGCAATCTGATGTATTGCAAATATGAATGGAACTGGTATTGATAAGTGGGGTTCTGAAGAACAATATCGCTGTTGATCTCGCCGGACAAGAGGACAAAGTTTAAAGTAGCAAAGCTAAACTTCAATCAATAAAACCGCCTCAAACCCTATGGGTGGCGGCCACTATGTAAAGGAGGAAGAGAGGGGCGGCAACCGCGGGTACTGTTTGTGAATAGTACCATATGAACAGAGCCAAACCATAGGTGTCCAGCCCGAATTACAAGGCACATGACCCATTTACATAGGTGGAGCAACACCAAGTTCCTTTATTCAAATATTGCTAAGTGTTAGCATAAATAACTTGATATATAGTCTTCATGCTAGATTCTGCTAAGCATCAGTATATAAATATCCATTCCTCGTATGATCATCTCAATGTTTGGTGCTGTAATCATCTCCATTTAGCTTGCTCCCGATCCTTGATTCCTAAGTAAAATAATATCATTTGCTTTAGGCAGCATCATAGAGTTCATGGAATATAGATGCACTTTGAGAAACGAAGTCACCTGATAATTTAGTTGGCGATCACATGCTCTAATAATTGGTCCTTGCGCACCAAAAGCAGTATGAATGGTTGTATCAGTGGAAGAGATGTCCTCATCACCTGATTGGAAGATGTTCCGACTACCTGGTCAAAGGAAGTTTCGACTAACTTGTCGAAAGGGTTTTCGACTACTTGGTCGGAAGGGGTTTCGACTACCTGGTCAGTGAGAGTTTCGACTATCTGGTCGGAAGGGGTTTCTACTACTTAGTCGGAATGACTTCTGACTACTTGGTCAATGGAGGTTCGACAACAAGGTCCACGGTGATCTTATGCCGCGGCGCGATGAGATTGGGCGGAGGAGGCTTTTTCGCCAAAATGGCAATGGCAAAGCCAGCGGTGCCCGTAACTAAATGGCGTGGGCACGAGCCTCTGGGAGTACAAGGAGCATATCAGAGCAGGGTGCGGCTGTTGGGGTGGTCTGTGGAGCTCTGGCGGCGGTGAGGATGACCTCCACGTGGACAGCACGCCAAGGTGGGAGATGCTGCTTGAGGTGGCTTGGTACAGCTTCAGGACGCCCACGTGATGCTCTTAGCTCCGGGATTTGGACCAAGGCGCAACGTAGCTCCAACGGTGATGATGGCGCAGAATGACCGTTAGGGAAGAACCTTATACCGTGGTTCCTCCGGGGAAAGTAAAATTAGCATAGGGGAAAGCTTCCTAAAGCTTCAGAGCACAGTTGACGGGGGTGGATAGGGAAGAAGATCACTGGAGCACCAGTGCGCGAGTGGGGCGGCGTCTCGGCCGAAATAAAGCCGGTTTTAAAGGCACAAACAAACACTGCTTGGAGACTTTATAGAGAAATACTATCACAGACGTTTTGTAGGTAAAACCATCTATGATAGCTCTACAACCCGTTTGTGGTAGTATACATGTGATGACTTCGTATCATTACTGATACATAAATTCAAACAACTTATGAAATCATCTACGATGATATCATCTATGAAGATTATTTGTTTGTCCGTAGTAGTGTTTAAGGTAGTTGCACGCCGCCACGAGAGCCTCGTGCTTCCAATTTGTGCGGTGTCTATATATCTTACCTACTAGGCAATGATAGATGACCCTGTGCTAACTTAGCTAGCGGGCATGGCAGTACAATAGTACATTGGGATGTGTTCACAGCTCACCAAAAGATAAGAGAACAACGTATCAAGCTGTGTGCAACACGCCCACGCTGTGTCCACTCTCCAGGCGCAACTTGCCACCAATGCATGCAATGCAAGTAACGCTACGCATACAAGGACGACCGGCCTATGGTGCGATGGAAATGTGACCTTTGTACTGGCTACCAATTCGTAGGCTAACTGTTAATGCATCGGGTTTTGAATTTTGGACACATCTGGCACCGTAGCAATCTAAAATTCCAAATTTAGCTCTCGGTGCAAAAAAATTCCAAAATCGCCCCTTCCCGACCGCGAGTTTACAAGGCGGCGACGCGTGGCGAAGTCGTGCGATGCCGCACCGCGACGATCAAGATCGTTCACGGGTCGTGGCGGCGCTGATCAAGACGACCTCTCGCGCTTCTACACACCGGCCGCACGACCCGCCTCCCGATCACGACGACGCCGCCTCCAGCGCATCACGCGGTGCCGATCAAGACGACCACAGCACAAAATTTTTTGTTTAGGATTTGATATATGTATTTAGTATAAGAATTTATATGTATTATTGAGTTATTTACAATAAAAATAAATTTGGATATATGAAATGTTGTTTCAAAAAATTTGAATTTGATGTAGAGTCTAGTTTATAGCTTATGTGATTTTTGTTGCATTTTAGAAAATTGAAAATTTTGTTTGGTAGAGTACGAACGAAATATGTGTGAAGTAATGATTGATGTATTTGTGATTTTTGTAGATTGCTGACCGTGAAAAAAATGTTGAACTGACAATAACAATTTTCGATCATGGTATGTTGTTTTATTGTAGAAAATTTAAAGAAATTTTTTTTGAAAACAACTGTGATAAGAACAATTAGGCGAAAGGAAGGAAAGTGATATTTAACAGCTGGGAAAAATGAATGCTCATTGCGGGAGTCGACCTGAGTCAGCAGCAGCCTTTGCTTGTTCCTCGCGAGCCGCACTTCTTGCTATGTTGCGTGTCTCCTCCCATTGTGCCTTCTTGGGACTCCTCCTTAGCCTTCCGCCTAGTTTCATTTATCCCGTCCGCAATTCCTCGCCAACTATTTATATTCCCGCAAAGTCGGGTCTCTTTTGTCACGCCACTACGCAAAGTGGCCTCTTTTGTCATGTCATCGCGCAAAGTGGGTCTCTTTGTCACGCCATCGCGCAAAGTCGGCCTCTTTGTCATGTCATCGCGCAAAGTCGGCCTCTTTTGTCACGCCACCGAGCAAAGCCGCCTCTTTTGTCACGCCATCGCAAAGCGGCCTCTTTGTCACGCCATCGCAGTAAGTTCTCTCGCTTCGTATAAATAGCACGGTTGGGGTCCCATGATATTGTAGGCGCGAACCGCAAATCGAAAAAGAAGTGTATCCTCTTCGCTGTGAAACATAACATGCCGGAAGCCGAGGGCCGATCGGATATGGATCACCAAGGAAGACCTTCCCTTAGAAAGGAGGGAGGTATTTGGTCCACACTACCGCTTGATACCAACTCGGCGTGCTCAACCAAAGATGGCCGTGCCGACACAATGAGGACGCGGTTGTGCAGCCCTCGAATGCCGCTTCGATGGCGGGCGACGCTTTCTTCCGATGCCCACGATCCGGGTAAAAGTAGTAACATTACTTTCTTATTTCTTATGCAGTGCATGTTTATCCTCCTTTCCTGCAGATGGCGAAATGCGAGTTCTCCTGTGGATCGAATTCTCCCCACTAACGTTATATTGTCAATTATGTATTCACATTATGGCAATGAATATTTAAGTTGGAGGAGCGAATTGAGACCTCAATGAGGAGAACACCGACCTCCGCCAATGCATGCAACGCCAACGTATGAAGTAGAAAGAGTGACTAAGTTAGTAATGTGTCGTATGTAATTTGTTGTGGTCGTTGTTGTGTTGATGGTGTGGCGCCGAGCATGTTGTTTTGATTTTATTTCTTGCGTAGTAATCGTATATATTGTCTCGTATGTGCAATGTATGTTTTGTTTCGTGTTGGCATTGCGTCACGATTCTTATTGTGTGGACTCTATGACTGAGGCCCCGAGCCTATAAGAGGGAGCCATTCCTCACCTAGCCCCCCGCATTGTTCTCCCTCACCTCCTGAATTAGTTTTTCCCATTCTGTGTAGTTATCATTCCTTCTCACTCCCCTGGACGCCGATATGAGTCATCTCAGCACCGCATCGTCCGCTCCAATGGTGATTTGCCCAAAATGCAACACGGTTGTTAGACGAAGACCTCACACACGGCCACGAATCTCGGGCGGCACTACTACAAGTGCCCCTTTCACTCGGTGAGTATGATTGTTTCGGTTCATTCAAATCGTGCGGCATGTTTGACAATATTGTTCTCGTGAAACGCAGGAAGCCCCCGGCGGTTGCCGATTCTGGGAGTGGGAGGATGAAATGGGCGGTAGGGCCGACATTGCGAGGCATGAGAGAGTTGTCGTGGGGGGTAGCGACCCCGACGAGATGCGCCATCGTTTTGATAGACTGGAGTGGAAGATTAATTTAATGTTGTGTGCTATTTTCTTTCTTGTGTTTATTGTTATCGTTAAGGTGTAGTGTTGGAGGTTATTGTTGTGTTTATTGTTATCGTGTGTCTTAGTGCTGGAGGGTTAATGTATGTTTCTGTGAAGCAAGATGTAAATAAATAATTTGCAAAACATGCCATGGATATGTATTACACATACGTACGTTTCATAAATAGTTACAGCAAACCATGAGACGTTACGAAATCGAAATTAAAAAACTCATTATGGATCTCGTCGTCGCCTCCTGACGGGCGATGTGCTCTCTGAGAAGGTGAACTCGCTAGGAGTGCGGTGCATCTCGAAGGTCGATCGCGATGCTCGCGTCCGAGGTGGTGCCGCACGATCAAGGCGGGGAGGTCCGCTTGATGGCGAAAAATAGAGCTCATCCAATCGGTCGACGAGGGTCTATGTCCCGCCGAGATGTTACATCTGAATTACGCCATGCACATCGTTGTTACTAATACATAGTAATATCAAAAGGCATTTACCTGCGTTGGCTGAAATGCCGATGACCCACCATACTCCTGCACCGTGTAATCTTGGTAGGTCTGGCCAAACCACTCGTGCTGCTCCTGCATGCTGGACTGACCACCATGAGCGAACGCGGGCAACGGCACCTCCGAGTGCTGTGCCGAGTCAGGGTCGCTGTCTCGAGATCGGGCCCGCGGCCAAAGAGATTGTTCGCCTCTGCATTCTCTCGTGATGACGATGGCGTAGCGGTGGTGCTATCTCGTCGTAAATGCCGCAAGAAAAAGATGTGGTTAGAGATAAATGGCAAACGAGTGCACGAACAAATAGGTGGCAAATGTCGCATCGACGGTCCGAATAGCCGCGGACGACGAGCGAGCGGCCGGGTCGAAAGCCGGATCGCGATGGACGTGACGATGATGGACGGCTTGATGGCACCGCCGACGGTGGCGCGGAGGGGGTGGTGGTGGTCGGCCCGCCCGCGACCAAGTCGTCTAACAATGTCATCTCGTGGTGACCACAACCGATGGTCCGTATGGCGGACTCGGCGTTATCATATATGTTGCGCATCGGGCGAGCAGACGATCAATCGAATTGGCTCTCCCACGATGGAGAGCCCGAGCCGCTTCGCCGTGGATACGGCGTAATCGGCCGAATCGCAGCATGTGAAGTAACTAGTTAAAACATAATCATGCACATTAATTACATACTAATCTCTTACCGCCTCATCGCGCCGCGCGCCGATGCCGGCTCGACTCGCTCTATAGCGACCTCGTATGATCTCCATCGACGCTGGGCGCGCCCGAAGAAGCCTCATCGCGGGTGCGTGGAACGTACTCACTCGAGGTATGTGCTATACGTGTCGAGGTCGTGCGGCGGGTCTCATCCACAACCATCGTGTCCGCGTGGTCACGCCACATGTCCGCCCACCCCGCTGTACGCCTCCGCCTTCGTCGCCGCCTCTCCTCGATTGCTCGCAAGTTAATTGAGACATCCACAATTAGTAGGGGCACAAAGTAATGCATTAATTACGCTATCGTGAAATCACATACCGGTGGGTGGTGGGTGCAAGAGGGCGCCCCGGCAGGTGGGACAACCCGGTACATGCCGAATCGCCTCATGACTCGCCGGGTTGTATGGCTCGACGCAGTTGAGAGAACACCAAGTGGCAAGTCGTCAACCAGTACATGTGATCCTGCCCGCACTGAGATGATAATCCGTGGGGGGCCGTGTCCATAATGAACGGTGGAGTCCATGGCCACCAGACTATCTCTACCTCGTGGAGTGTCTCGAACATGTTGTGGAACTCCGCGTACGCACGTCTCGGTCTCTCCTTGGCCCACCGCAACCGAGCATGTGTCCAACGCGCACTCCATGGTGGGCCCTTCGACGGCGCTGCCTCCATTACCAACTCCGCATAAATGTGGGCTGAACTCGTAAGGGTGCATGTATACCAAAGTAAGGCTCGCCGACGGGAAGTGTTCCCACGACCACAATCAAGAAGAACGTAGCACACGCCTAGGACCGGCTCACGTCGTAGTACTGTGAGGCATCACACAAACCTCGGTATGTGGCGCTAAGAACAGCCGATCCCCAGCTATACTGTGGCACCTCACCAGGCCAGCCATCCGCCAAGGACTCCGCTAGATGTATGTAGCTAGGCTGCACTGAATCTCCAGTGGTGCTAGGGAACAAGACCCACCCGAACAGAAATAGCAGGTACGCAACGAAGTGTGTCCGCACTGGTCGCTCATGTGCGAGCAGACATGTCATGTACCGACGGCTTACCATGTGGCACACCAGCTACGTTGTCCGGGATCGGATGACCGAAGCGCTGAGCCAGATGGACCTTCCAATCTGCAGCCTTCGGGGGTGGCACTACAGCAGCACCACGGAGGGGTAGACCTGTAAGCATTGTCACATCCTGCAGAGTAACCGCATCCGCCCGGTGGAAGTGGAAGGTGTGAGTCTCCGCCTCAAATGATCAACAAGAGCGACAAAGAACGGCAAGATCAAATCAGAACGCGCGGCGGTACATCCAACATGCGGGCAATGGGCAAGAACCCGGTACCGCAAGAGTGGATACCACCGGTCGAGAGGCCGCTTTCTCGGGGCTCCTAAGGATCAAGCTCGAGGTCTGCCTCCGACGACCACGATAGGCATCGGTGTCGCTCATCCCACCGGGGTCAAGCAACTCGTAAGCCATCACCGCCAAACAAGAAAAACAAGTGAGTCTACATTGATAATATGATGTGCAACAAATGACAACATAACTAACGAAAGAAACGTAATGACAAATAAACGTGCGGAATGTACACATACATAATGTAGACAAACAACATACGTAATGTACAAAAACATAAAATGTGTGACATACGGACATAGAACCAACAATACATCGTCGGGTTGCTTGATGTCGGCCTATTTGGGCACCGGCCGAGGGAGTGCCCAATCGCCTTGCAAAGCCTACACTTTGGCCACGAACTCGATCCCCACGCCGGTCGTCATCCATGTCATTGCGATGCGACGGCTTTGTCGTCTCGCCACGACCGACATGCTTCAAAGGCATCGCTTGGTACCCACTTTACCTCCCCGCCATAATTCTCTATAGTGCATATATACCCCGTATGAATGAAACTCGCACTCTGTGTTGCATACAAGTGTCGCATGTCGTAGTAATCGTGAGATGTACGGGTCGACGCTTGTCGCCATACCATGCAGTCGCATACACATGGGAGCACGGTTTGTGAAGAAGTCGGGCTTGTTGCAGTGCAAGATGCTTTGTCATCAATCGCATACGTGTTTGCGATCCTCCGATGTGACCCATGACGATTTCGCCGAGGCGAACCTCGAACTTGTTCCTTAGGCCATCAATGGGTCGAGCAATGTGGGAACGACTCTTCTCCATCTTTTTCCCCATATACGCCTGCATTACCTCAGAGTACTGCTTGTTTTCGTCGAGGTGCTTCTTCGCCATCATGGCTCTATTGACAAAATACCCGACAGGACGGTTCCAGCCTCGCCCACGATTGCCGTGATTGGTAGAGATCCGACGCCTTCAAGACTCGCTGTAAACCTCCGACATATTAGTTGTCATGATCCCATACCGCCCCCTGTCGTGCAACAAAGACCACATCTCCAAGTCGTGCATTTGATTGAACCCATTGTGTGAACACCCCAACTCTTGTGGAGCCTCCTCCACGGCCCCACCTTCTGTCTGGACATGCTTACTAGCCTCCTGATCGAGTTGCCTCCACAAGGTGTCAAACTTCCGCTTCTGGTTCTGCACACATAGCTTCTTAAACATCTTCATTAAGTCCTTGCTACGGAACCTTCTGTGGAAGTTCGCAGCAAGATGCCTCATGCACCAACGGTTCTTCGATCATTCCACCGAAGGGGGTCGCGCCCCATTCTCGCATCGTCGCAACGCAGACAAAGAAGCTCCGCATTGCGGTCCGAGATGATACACACTTCGGGACGACCTTGCACTATGGCCTGCTTCACATTGGCAAGGAACCAAAGCCAGCTATCCGTATTCTCATTCTCCACAATTGCAAATGCCACCGAGTAATCGGTCATTTGCGTCCACAGAATCGCGGTGAGGATAGTACCTTGTACTTGCCGGATATGAACGCCCCGTCTATCGTTAGCACCGGACGGCACGACCAAGCCTTGTATCGCTCGATGGAAGGCCCGAACACTCTGTCAAGAATATAACACCGCCCTCTCAGAGGATGAACCTCTCCCGCTGTTAATGTAATGTGTTCGGATTTGATTCTCGTGATTTGTCGCAGATTCTTGGGACCAGTCGACGCCTCCTCAGACGTCCCCAAACATACGGTGCAAAGACCTTCGCTTTCGCCTCCATGCCTTCTTGTAGCTCACCTCAATCCTCCGAATTTGCTACTTCGCCATTATAACCTTCGGAGCATTGGATACATCCGCCACGATGAGGTGGCTCACCACCCCGCAACATATGCCGATGTCATGTTGCGGTGTTTACGCATCGCCCCGCAAGCTCACAATCGTGATCATGCAAAGACCGTTATCCGAACTTCGGCTCGCGCTTCTTAAACCGCTGCACGAATTTTGCCAAGACAGACCCGCCAACCCACTTCACAATGTACGGTTCTGGTTTGACCAGGCACCCGATACGTCCGGCCATGTTCACGGCGATCTAGCAATAGCTCGCCGGATAAAGACTCTTATTACTAAGCACCGCCTAAAATGAGTGTGCCTCGCTGAACCCCATTCTCCTCCTCCGCTGTGGCGAACTAGAGATGCCGCCGCGTTGTCGCCCGGCCTGATGGCACGACGCACCGCCGGTGGTCACAACACCACCTACCACCCTCCAATTGCAGCTTCGCCATCGCCGCCCTCTCGTAATCGCCTGCTTCTCATCCTCCTCCTCCTCGCCGCCCACTTCTTCCACCGGTCCCCAAGGTACTCATGATACCAATACGGGCGCCCACCACCTCTCCTCCACACCTTCGTTGGCTCGAAATTCTCCGCATGCCTCCCGAGGTCTTCATCACCCACTTCCTCGCCCACATCTTCTCCTCGCACAAGCGCCTTCATGACCGCCCAAGATGAACCTAGGCACTACATCCGCACTCAGCAGATCGTCGAGCCACCCATGGCGATGATTCGCCCTTCCACGAACTCGACATATACCATTGGTCCGCATATATCGCAAAGATCGTGGTTGCACACAACCTCCATGTAGTTGGCCCACGAGGCATCGCTGGTCACCTTCGGTTGCCACATTCTCTCCCCGCATCACCCACCATTGACGCATATATCGCCTCGATCCGTAATCTCTTCCTTCCGGTGCCGATCGAACGCCGAACGGACACACCTCCGTAGGTCGACAAGTTCATGGCGTCAGACGGTGCCCTGATCACGGTCCGGCCACAATTAGACAGTTCGCCCCATACGCCCGTCACAGACGAGACCACTACCGTAGAATACGAACAAGTCTTGAATGTCACCATGGCGTATCTAACATAAGTGCACAATCAACCATCTCATTACACAACATGCAACAATCAGATCATCACACCCCACTACCCCATTGTAACATTAATAAGACGGTATTTATAAATCTACAATTTACTTCTAACTATTTTACTTCTAAATTCTAACATACATCAAATTACATATTCACTTCATTTTTATTTCCATTTCTAATTCATATGAAAATTACATTACAACGTTATTTTATTTTCACTATTGTTCTCATATAAGCTTGTTTCGATTCATGCCAAATTCCCATTACATGTTAAGTGCATACTCAACCATGTTAGTTTCAAACATGCAATAATCGTACTATCAAACACCCGCCACCGCACTTTATTTTCAATTTATTTTTACCACCAACCGCACTATATCCACTTCTTCCTAACCGCATTAATTGTATGTTTCTAATCCTGTTACTATTGTTATCACCTACAAATGCTCTAAAAATATATACTTTCTCACCGCCTACAAATCTACAAGTTCATATTTTCGCACAACATGAAACTACATTACAATACGTATGTTCTCAAAAACATAGTATAATATTACATACACTACAATACATCATGCCTAACATATGTTAGATTTGCTACAAATACATAGCGTATCAAAGATTGACTTAAAATAACATTAACCAAACATGGTTTGCTTAATTATAAACTAATGACATACATAAAATATTAGTTACACGGTACAAAACTTACCTCTTCTTGAAGCTCACGAGACGATCTACAACTTTTGTACTTGCCAAACCACCGCTCCGAACGAAATCAACTCAAATCTTCCTTCTTCGCTCCTCGCATCGCTTTCCTCGCTCGCCGGTTGAATGAACTACAAATGAGCTTCTTCCTTCGTATGCCAACATATACGCGATCTTTTGCTCATGGAGAAGGGTCATAGAAATGAATAGCCGACGCGTGTGCTAGCGAAAGTGCCAGCCCGGTCGCTTTGCTTTCGGCGATGGAATGACAAGAGAGAGACGCGCTGTCGGGAGAACAGACGCGCGGGGGAGGGTGCATTCGGTCGTGCGGTATGGGACCGCACGACCGCACACGCAGGCATTCGGTCGTGCGGATGGGACCGCACGACGCAGCATTGATAGTTGCAGGTGTGCACCGCACGATCGCATGAACAAGCAGCCGCCGCGGTGCCACACCGCACGATCGGACACGCGTCGGCCGACGCAGTCCCGCGGCCGAACGGGGCTAGAAACGGAATTTTTTCAGATAGAGGCTAAATTTGGAATTTCGGATTTACACAAAGTTACATATGTCCAAATTTCTGGTTTTTACTACTTGACGAAGGAACAGTTCTAGTCCAACAAGACACAAGAAATGCCTATGCATGGCAACGGCGGACACATATATGATTTTCAAAATAGTTGTTCTGAGTTAACAAAATGTTTACTAAAAGATAAAGGTTTCATCAGTAATTATTAGTAAAACAACAACATTTAAAAATAATTATAAAATATACATTTTTAACTCACAACTCCCAATGCGATTTTAGGGGCAATCCTTTGATTCTTCGTTATAACCACCTTGCTATCTTTTTGGAATTTCTATGTTAGCCAGTTTAAAAGTTCAAAGAAATTTCTTTATTATTTGAGTCTTCCTAACTCTGTCCTACAAATATTTCAAATCCATAACTTCTTCTTCACTTTTAAGGTACTACTATCCACATTTCGCAAAGATACAATCCTCGTTGTCGCCTCTACTCTCTGCGCGCCTCCTTGCTCACCCTCGCTTTACTCCCGCACCGCCTGCTTGCTCACATCTCCCCCTACTCGCCACGGCCACACGCCAGCCACCGCCACCCCACGCACTTCCATCCCTAGGCCACCGCTGCGAGGCGAGCACTCCCTTCCCGGACTTGGCTGCCCTGTCCGCTGCACCTTGTACCTTGCATCATTGAATCGAGGGGCAGAGAGAGAGAGAGAGAATGAGTTAGGTAAGGTTTGAGTTAAGAACTTGGCCACTTGAACTGATGCTTGGGCTGAGAGTCACTTGGGCTGTTGGCCGTGCGGACAGAAGCAGTGATTCCGAGAGGAAGGGTGTGGGTTGGGCTAAAATCATGACGAGGTTAAAATACAGAGTATTGTGCCCAGTTATTAGTATATATAACTAATATACCAACTATACACTAGGTTTTTTGAAAAAAAAGGTGTTTATCTGTACACCCCTGTCCCTATACTGGGTTCGCCCCTAATGCATATTGACTACCTCCACATGTTGCCACCTCACCCGCTATCGAATCCATATATTCAGTGCTTCCGCGTTTCAATATTAAAAATTTGAATTTTTAATCTATAACTTCGGGAACTCCTTGATAGAACTACCCTACTAGCACATTAGGCCCAATTTATATAGAGGACAATATTTTCATCCGAATGCATGCACAAAAAAAAAATGAAAAAAGTGATATAGTAAAATCACATTTTATCTCTAGCTAATTTTTTCCCCCGAATAACTATGTCAGCTCAACACGAGCTAATGAAGAATTTAACTACGCTGGCTATGCTAACCTGTGTGCCACTCGTACACAAGAAGCCAATTGGTTTTCGCGCCCATGCGTTATTCCGCCTCGATCTGCATGGCAGCATCGAAGCGCTTCCTCTGAGTTAAAAACCGTGCCTCTCTTGTTGTATTCCAGCTCAGCTGTCGTCTCACTCCGCCCACCCCACGCCGGGAGCAGACACCCCACCGACAAATGGGCCCCACATCTCTCGAGCCTCCACGTCAGTGACTGATCGGATAGAGATGTGCGTGGCGTTTCCGTCACTTCTCCCGCCAACTTGGAGCCCCACACACCACGCATAGCACCTCAGCAAGGCCATTCCACTGACATGTGGGTCTCAATCCTACGTGTCGGTGTGATAGGAGTAGGATCATACGCTCAGGCTCAGCTCGCCGCGTGAGGTTAGGCCTCCTAAAATGGCAGTCCTCACAGCTGTAACAACGAGCAGGCACGGGTTGGGCCACTCACTAAGTAACTGAGAGGTGGGCCAAACATTCTTGGACCGACGCGTCAGTTGGAGATCAGCTGGGTCTCCCGTAGTCTCCAGATATAGAAGAAACTATGTAATTACGATTGTACCACTCGTCGCGCGTATATAACACACCGAACCTCAGCTACCTGTTACATCCACACCGAGAGAGAGAAACAGCGGAGGATCCCATGCTCCGGCGTGCGGCGGCGATGGGCTCCGGCTACGGGCGGCGGGAGACAGTGGGGGCTTGCACGGAGAGCCTCGGGTCGGAGAGCGGCGACGTCGGTGGCGACGCCGAGATCGACCAGCTCCCGGTCGCCGGAGCAGCCGCGGCGGATGAGGAGGGGGAGGAGGTGGTCGCCGTCGCGGGGCGGGTGGAGCCCCATCCGTCGCTGGATAAGAGGCGTCGCACGGAGAGGCGACTCCCGCCGGCGATGCCGAGGGCGGCGGAGGCGTTCATGCGCGCGGAGCGGCGCAGCGGGCGGCTGATCCTGACCGAGGTGGTGCGGGCCGAGCGGCGCGAGGTGTTCCGCGCGTCCCGCGCCGACGGGCGCCTGCAGCTACGCTTCGCGGACGCGTTCGACGACGAACAGGAGACGGAGAGCGACGGCGAGACGAAGAGCGTCGCGAACGGGGTCGTGGTTGGTGGCTGTTGCAACGGCAGGGAGTTTTGCCAGGTGGAGGCCGGCGCCGGGAGGTGCGTCGAGATTGGTGCCGTGATGGGGATATGAGGCGCCGAGATATGAGATGCTGCTCTGCATTGTTTTTTCTTTTCTTTATTTGATTTGAGAGAGATTGGTAGAGTGAGAGTTTTCCTGGTGAAATCGATGGTGTAGTTTAATTTGTGTTCTTGGGGGACATTTGTTTCTCTCTCTTTTTTAAAAAAAATTAAAATTTGATGTAATGTGCAAATTTTCTGGGAGAGATTAATTTATGGATAGGATTGAGCCCGTGCATGTGGTTATCTCTTGATGAAGACTTAGCTTATCTAGCTGGCAAAAAGATACGATACATAGGATAATCTCGCCTTTATTTACATGTGCATGCATGTTTCGTCTTAATTAGTGTTATTTATAAGGAACAAAATCAATGTGGAGATACGATTGTGGGACAGCTTAGCTGATGTGGTGAATTAAATGGTCATGGAGAAAACACGAGTATATGCATGCATGAATTATGAATAGAAGGAAAGTAGTGGAAGAAAAGGGAAGAAAAACCATATATCAGATAAGCATTTCGGATTTCGGGGAAGAGATATTGTTAAGTACATGTCAGTTTCTCTTGTTAAACATGGTGAATGCAAAAGGTTTTCTGACGCTATTTTCGTCCTTAGAAGAGGACTGTACATTTTGGAATGATAGATATGTTAGACGTTGAGCGCGCGCTACAACATTTTATCAAAATTTAAACTTGCTTACTCAGCACGTCAAAGTTAAAACGCTTATAGGTGAGCGCTAGCGTTAATTAGTTGCTTAGGTTCACTTGAACATTGCTTATCAATTTGGATCCACGCCCTTACTCAAATTTGAAATACATGCAATTTTTATTATATATTTGTGGTTTCATTATGAGAAAATAAATTATGGTTGTTGGTCATGCGATTGTAAATTAGCACTAGTTCTTCTCGAGTTCGCATCGATCGTCAAATTAACATGCACATATTTGCACGCGTAAAGCAGCTCTAACAAAAAAGGCCGGCGACATAAGTTAGACAAAATTAAGACACATACTTGTCATTTTATTTTGGTATTTCGCACAACCAATCGATTTATTTTTTTACAAGTAATAACCTAGCTTTTATAGAAAGCTAATGACGAGTCTTACAAAAACAAAATTCAAAGGATAACAGCTATCCGAGGAACCACAACCGCCCACAAAAGTCCAACAAGTTCAAAATAACAAACTGAAAGAAGAGAGCCCTTGGCTCACAAGAGAGAACTAGAAAACCTAAAGAAAAGCTATACTTCTTCCAACACACAAAAGTTCTTCAACCATTCTTCCGCCGAACTCAACAGCCCTTTTAACTTCAGACAATCGACTTATTTGGTTAGAATTCATCATTGCTGCAAACATGACACAAATTTGAGCATAACCAGACATAACCAGTCGATCTATATGTAAATCACTCTATAAATAATAATAAATATACGTAAATGCACAAAACAACTCCAACCAACTCGTGGTATCGACAAAAAGAGCAAGGCGATTGTTTTGTCATGTAAGTTCCAACGAACGAATGGCCTAGCAAAAAAAAAAAAAAAAAGAAGCCGCACGTACGTATGCCATTTTATTATGTAAGATGCAACCAAACATCAATATATGCATAGACAAATAAAAGCATATAACAAAAAGTAACACATAAATTCCACTAACAATATATTAATTATATGGCCATCGTTTTATTGCGTAGCATACACGATCGTTGCAACCTCTCTCTTTTTTTGTTGGTCTTGTGTGTTGCATTAGGGGGATATATATATATATATATCCTCATGAAGGCTCCTCTCCATCAATTATTGATTTGTCTTCCATTAACAGAATCAACGGTTGATGAGGGTATGAGCTCGCGTAAGACCCTCCCCATCAATATTATATATCCTCATGAAGGCTCCTCTCCATCAATTATTGATTTGTCTTCCATTAACAGAATCAACGGTTGATGAGGGTATGAGCTCGCGTAAGACCCTCCCCATCAATATTTTTCAGCCTATATATGCGATAGCACCACCATTTTGAGAATAGGAATTTCGTAGAGAAATTGAGACAAGTCCTTTCTCATCCCCAAAGCCACAGCGAGTAAATAGCCTATGGAGTAATTAATGAGCTAGCAGCTTTGGCTTTTGTGTGATTGCGATGCTGAATCTTTCTACGCGTAGGTTGTGACTTTACTAGGTGTGTAGCGTATGCACGAATGCGACGGTTTGGGCGTGCGTTCTAACAGAACCGTTGGTTCTGGCCAGAGACGGTGATAGATATATATATGCTGTGTTTGTTTTGTTCCATTGCGCATGCCGCCTTCCCCTCCTTTTCTTCAACGAATTCGACAGCGACGCCAGGCTACGCACGCGTCTGTCACCAATGTCAATAACTCAGTTTTTTCCTAGGTAAATTTTATAAAAATCATTTTTAAGTAAAAAAAATAATTCTATTTAGTGACCTTCATTGCACACGCAAGTCGCTTGTGCGTGTGTTTTTTCAGTTCTTTTTCCCCCTTAGGCTTTGTTTAGGAAACCTAAATTCCTGATCTATATCTGTGGGATTGACCAAATTTGAACTAAAATTTCGGCTCAAACACCGAAGACCAGGAATTCAGGTTAGCCGAACAAAGAATTTTTAATAATAATAATAATAATAATAAAAAAGTCGGCCCAAGAAATAACAAAAATGGGTTACTGCCGCCGGTTGAATCGACGACAGGCTCCTGTCACCGGTTCAACTAGCGACAGATATCCTGCCTCCCACCTGTCCCCGATCAAACTTCCTGTATAGGTGACAGGGACTCTTTCCCCCTATAAAAGCTCTATGAAACTCTAAAATTTGGCACGGTATGTTGTACATAATTCTTTTAGGTGGGTAATCTTATTTTGGATATGCGGTTAATCGTGAAAATGTTCTTCATGGTGCAGTGCGTCAATTATGTTGGACGTCATCAATTTTAAAATTTACTATAGTCCAGAGACTATTCTTGAGGGTCCCGATGGGATTGATCTGCGTTATTTCCAATCGGCGGTCGTGCCCCTGCCAAGCGCAGAGGGGCGTACATGGGGCGCTGTGATGCGATGGTGCATTGTTCATCTCTGCATCTTGCAGCTTTGTACGGTAGAAAGAAAGCGGAGTATACCAGCGGATTATAGACAAATTACAGATGCTTGAGACAGTTCGGTTTTGACCAGCGGAGCCAAATGGTATCGCGGCTACGTACGTGTAGTGTAATGCAATGAAGTGGCTTCGCTTCTGTGTTTGGGAGTGAAATGAGTTCCAAACGAGACCTTACCTTGGATATTTGTTTTTGGGAGAGTCAAAAGAGTGAAATGCACGAAGGCTCAGAAAAAAGCCCATACGTACAAGGTAACACGGCCCATAGACACAGCTATGGAAGGCCTCATGAGGGATCACCAGGTTAGTTAGTTACTGGTCAAGACAAGACGCTTTCCTGGAAGACAAGACGGAGGGAAAGACTTGAGAGTGTGCGGGATGAATTAACCCGAACGTACGAGGAACACAGTGTAAAAGTTTGATGGCGTCAACCGTCAAATATGATGGGCCACTTTACTGGTTTGACTTCCATCGTAGGAAGCTGACGCCTTGGAGAAAACAGAAAAAACAAAAACAAAAACAAAACTTTGTCGACAAAACAAAACACTGAAGCGCAATTTTAACGTCAATAAACCAGTGACGTCACCTGGTTAGTCACGGCGGCAGACAGTGGAAGACGGATGGAAATGCTTGAAAGTCAACACTTGTGTCAGATGAATTGACCCGTACGTACGAGACACACAGTAACAGCACATTAATTAACCTTTTCTTTCTAGCACGGCTTAGGCAACACGACACCTGTGCTAATTCGGAGTGTAAAAGTTTGATGGATAACTTTACTGGTTTGACTTCCAACGTAAGAGCTGACGCGTATGAGAAAGGAAAACACGCGTGTGCACTGCATGCAGCAGTAACTTACACCGTAAGTAATCATCTAGCTGCCCCTATATATATATATGCATATGGATGCCTTGCCTGAGCCACTGACCACGGCGCCGATCCAGTAACTGCTCTCCGTCTCCGTCTCCGTAGGAAGCAAGGAAGCTTTATCGATGGCGCGCAGGGCTCAGTTCTCGCCAAACCGCCGGCGCACGCTCTCCGCCACCGTCCTCGAGGAGAGCGTCGCCGCGGCCACCGCAATCGTCGACATGTGGCGCCCCGACGCCGCCCGGTGCTCCCTCTTCCTCGACTGCCCGGACGGCGACGAGGAGGCCAACCGCTTCCTGCGCGCAGCAGCCGGCCTCCACCACGCCATGCTCCTGCGCGCGTCGGACGCCGCCGGCCTCCGCGACCGTGGCGACGGCCTCGTCCAGGCGCAGGCGCTTCTCCAGACCGCCATGCGGAGGCTGCAGCTCGAGCTCCAGCTCCTCCTGTCATCCCTTCATCCCAACGCCATCGGCGCCATCGCCGATCACGATGTCCGAGGGACTAGTGCTGTTGCCGCTACTAGACATATCCGCACGGTTGCTGAGGCCATGATAGCCGCCGGCTACGGCAAGGAGTGTGTTTCCACATTCAAGTCGCACCGCCGGGCAGCGGTGGCCGGGGTAGTGCAGCGCCTGCTCGGCTTCTCACCTTCCCAGCACGCCCAGTTCCATAAGCTTACCTGGGGCCAAGTGGACGGCAAGGTGCAGTCATGGCTCGCCGCCGCAAGATTCGCGTTCAAGTCCGTCTTCTCCGGGGAGAGAGAGCTCTGCGGCAGTGTATTCGCCGGCGACGCGGCTGTCGGCGACGCGGTGTTCGCGGGCATCGCCAGCGATCAGGCCGCGGACCTCCTCACCGTCGCTGAGGCCGCCGTGGCTCGAGCGCGCCGCGCCCCAGAACGGCTGTTCCGCGTGCTTGACGTCCACGACACTCTCACCGAGATACTGTTGGCCCAGATTGCTCTCCCCACAATACACACGACGAGGTGAATTCACCGAAGTTCAATGAACGACAATACGCCAGAGACAATTTGGATACAGAGTGTATATTGTAAACAGAGTTGTCCTTGTACTGTGTCTCATACGACAACAGCAAGAAGCACTAAATACACACACACACGCAGACTGAACTTCCAGTCCGGATTGGTAGCCACTACACCAACTAAGAGTCGGTTACGATCCTAACATTTCGGATCATGGACCAAGTAATGCTTACAGACCACGATCTCACAAGATCTGAAGTTCTGCAGGAACTTCAAACTTCAGACTTTACAAACCGAGAGCAGTTCGGTTATTCGCACTCTAAACAACAAAGGCTGAGCTGATAAGAAAAACCACACGACTGCAACGAAATCAACATGATTAATACCTACAATCTCCCCCTTAATCTTGTTGGCCTTTTTCTATTACCTGCACGCCAATCCTTCGCCGCATCTCCTGAAATTTCACTCGCCCAAGAGCTTTGGTAAGAATGTCAGCGAATTGGTCTTCTGACTTGACATGCTTGATTTCAATTTTGCCGGCTTCAGCACACTCTCTGATGAAATGGTATCTAGTGTCTATATGTTTGCTCCTCTCATGATAAACAGGGTTCTTACAAAGTGCTATTGCAGATTTATTGTCCACCATGAGACATATCTTCTTCACTTCATCTCCTATCAGATCTGCGAGTAATCGGCTGAGCCAAATGCCCTGACAAGCAGCTGTGGTGGCTGCTATATACTCTGCCTCACACGACGACAAAGCAACCACTCTTTGCTTCTGGGAGTTCCAAGTGATAGGGTTCTGACCGAAATAAAACACAACACCAGTTGTGCTTTTCCGATCAGCATTGTCTCCAGCGAGATCACTATCACTGTAGCCGATCAAACCATCATGTCCAACATCTCTCTTATAGCAGCATCCCAACTCCAATGTACCTCGAATGTATCTCAGTATCTGCTTGACTGCTGCCATATGTTCAGACCTTGGTTCCTGCATGAATCTACTTACCAATCCAACTGAGAATGCCAAATCAGGTCTTGTGTTTAACAAATACCTGAGACTCCCAATTATGCTTCTGAAATTTGTTGGGTCAACAAGTGGAGATTTACCTTCCTTGCTGAGTTTTGGTCTTGGCTCCATGGGTGTCAGGCAGGGATTACAATCACTCATTCCAGTCTTCTCAAGTAGCTTTGTAGCATAACCAATCTGACACAAAGTAATTCCTTGAGATGATTGACACACCTCAATTCCCAGATAGTAAGAGAGTAGGCCAAGATCACTCATCTCAAATCTAAGCATCATTTGCTTCTTAAAGCTTGTGATCTCTTCAGGATTTGACCCTGTGATAATCAAATCATCAACATATACCCCAACAATCAACTTGGACTTACCAATTCTCTTTTTGTAAACTGCATGTTCAAATGAACTTCTTTCAAACCCAAGTGAAGAAAGACATTCATCAAGCTTTGAATTCCAGGCCCGGGGGGCTTGGCGAAGGCCATATAAAGCTTTGGTAAGTTTCAGAACCTTCTGATCACTCTCCTCCTTTTCATAGCCTGGTGGTTGAGTAACATATACCTCTTCTTGCAGCTCCCCATTAAGAAATGCAGATTTGACATCCATGTGATGCACTTGCCAACTTTCTTGAGCAGCTAATGCCAACAACAATCTGACAGTTTCCATCCTTGCTACAGGTGCAAATACCTCTTCAAAGTCGACTCCATGTTGTTGCACATAACCTTTAGCCACTAATCTAGCTTTGTGCTTTACCACCATACCTTTCGGATCTTTCTTGACTTTATACACCCATTTCAAACCAATCGGTTTGTGGCCTTTTGGCAACTCAACCATCTCCCAGGTTTGGTTTTCCTCAATAGCCCTTAGCTCTGCTTCCATCGCTCGCCTCCAGCAAGCATGTGCTTTAGCTTCAAAGAATGCTCAAGGTTCCTCAGCTCCAAGCAAACACAAGCCGAGCTGTTCAGGATCAAGCTGAATTGGAGTTGTAGCATCATACAAGTCTTCCAGTGATCGAAAGCGCAACTCACCGCTTAATGGAGTTCCTGAGCTTGGTCCTGTTGGATCCGAATTGTCAGCAGAGCCATTGCCTGTCTGGACTGCCGATGAGGGTGTAGCCACACTTCCAGCAGCCTCTGGAATTTCTGGGGCAAGTTCTCCAGGTGCTGCCCCATGTTCTTGCACACTTGATGCTGACACCGAGGGTGGATCACTATGACCTGGATTTACTTGATCTCCACCTGTACCATTCTCAATTGGATAGTGTACAGTAAATACCTCACTGCCGTTTTCTTCAGCTTTAGAGACTGAACTCCAATCCCATTGTCTGCCTTCCTCAAAAATGACATCCCTTGTCACATAAACTCTCTTAGCAGCAGGATCATATACACGATATGCTTTTGACCTCAGCTCATACCCAATTAGCACCATTTGAATGCTGCGATCAGTGAGTTTTCCCAAATGTGGTTTCACCGGCTTAACATGAGCAATGCACCAAGGTCCTTAGATGTCTACTTTGGGTCTTCTCTGGAACCAAAGCTTCATAAGGAGTCTTCCCTACTACACTTTTTGTTGGAGCTCGGTTCAACAGATACACGGCTGTTGTAACTGCTTCACCCCAAAACATACCAGGCATCCCTTTGCTCTTTAGCAGACTTCGAGTCATTGCAACAACGGTCTGATTTCTCCTCTCAACCACCCCATTTTGCTGAGGTGAGTATGGTGCGGTGAGAAAGTGCTTGATGCCATGTTTATCACAGTATTCTTCAAATTCATCTGAGGTGAACTCTCCTCCCTATCTGCTCAATGGCTCGACCTTTCACAACTTCCGCCCAAGCCGGCTTGATCTTCCTCAGTGCATCAATTGCCTCATCCTTGCTTTTCAGTAATACTATCCACATGTATCTACTGAAATCATCAACCAACAGCAGAAAATATTTCTTACCTCCTGCTGTTGGTGGCGAGATAGGACCACATAGATCCCCATGCACTAGCTGGAGTTGTTTGTCAGCTCGATAGGTTGATTCTTGAGGAAATGATGCCCGGCGTTGTTTGCCAACTAGACAACCATCACACACCTGATCAATGTGATCTAGGTGTGGCAATCCTTCCACCATATCTTTACTCGCCAGATTACGTAATGCCTGAAAATTCAGATGTCCGTATCTTGCGTGCCACAGCCATGCATCATCACTGAAGCTTGCCAACAAACACACAGGTTCAGCCATATTAAGGTTCAGAATATAGAGGCGATTTCTGGACCTTTTCACTCTGGCCAAAAGTTTTGATTGACGATCAAACACACATAAGTGTCCATTTTCAAGCACCATCTTGCAGCCATTCTCTTCTAGCTGTCCAAGACTTATGATATTGCTTGTAAGGCTTGGTATATAATACACCTCTGACAATGCCCGGTGATCTCCATTGAGGCACTCAAAGAGTACTGTCCCTCGGCCACAAATATCAACTGATGAACCATCTCCAAACTTCACTTTCCCTTTCACAGATGCATCAAGGTTTGTGAATTTTGACTTGTTTCCTGTCATATGATTACTAGCTCCAGTGTCAAGGTACCAAGAGTTTTTTTCATACCTTACATCATCAGATTGCAAAAGATGAAATTGGTCTTCATTGAGCATGACCTGATCACCCATTTCCTTCGGAACTTGAGTTAGTTCACACATTTCAGCCATGAGGAGAGTTGGTTGGTCATCCACCTTTTCAGCAATGTGCACTCTTTCTTCCTTCTTCTTCGACCTGCATTCAGCTGCAAAGTGGCCGAATTTGTGACAATTATAGCACTTCAGCTTTTTCTTGTCGAACCTCTTTTCTCTGTGACCTTGATCACCTTCGCGGTCTTCATTGGTTCGCCCGCTGTCGCGGCCGTGCCCGCGGCCACGTCCACTGCTCTTCCAGTGTCCTCTGGTTGTCTTCGATGATGAGCCTTCTGACCACTCCTTCTCCTTTGCTTTCCACTCGGATCGGGTAAGTAGGAGATGATCCTCATCATTATCACCCAGACCTGCACCTCGGACTCTCTCTTCGAACGCCTTCAGACGTCCAATTACCTCTTCGACCGTCATTGTCTCCAGGTTTCCGAACTGCTCGATTGTTGATACAATCTGCAGAAATTTCGGCGGAGCAGCGCGTAAGAATTTCTCGACGACAACGGATTCTTCCATTGCCTTGCCCAGACCACGGATGCGATTGACAAGCGTTGTCAATCTCACAGCGAAATCATCAATTGATTCCGACTTCTTCATCCGGAGATTCTCAAACTCAGTTTTCAAAGTTTGGATCTTCGTCACCTTGACGCGATCTGCGCCCACATACATGGTCTGCAGTTTTGTCCACGCCTGCATCGCCGTTTCCTTCCCGGACAGGAGCAACATCGTCTCTTCGGGAATCGCCTGGTAGATGGCCGCCACGGCCATCAGGTCCTTCTTCGTCTCCACGGTCGTGTCAGGGTCTGCGGGCTCTACGGCATCCCAGACGCCTTGAGCGCGCATATACGCCCGCATCTTCATCGACCACGCAGCGTAGTTGCTTCTCGAGAGCATTGGATACTGGAGTGATAAGCCACCACTCTCCCTTGCCGGCGCTGCGCCAGATGCAGCACCAGAACCACCGGAGCCGGCGGTGTCAGAGAGTTCACTGCTCCTAGGCATAATCTTTGGCATGCACTCCCCTCAGCTCTGATACCAAATGTTGGCCCAGATTGCTCTCCCCACAATACACACGACGAGGTGAATTCACCGAAGTTCAATGAACGACAATACGCCAGAGACAATTTGGATACAGAGTGTATATTGTAAACAGAGTTGTCCTTGTACTGTGTCTCATACGACAACAGCAAGAAGCACTAAATACACACACACACGCAGACTGAACTTCCAGTCCGGATTGGTAGCCACTACACCAACTAAGAGTCGGTTACGATCCTAACATTTCGGATCATGGACCAAGTAATGCTTACAGACCACGATCTCACAAGATCTGAAGTTCTGCAGGAACTTCAAACTTCAGACTTTACAAACCGAGAGCAGTTCGGTTATTCGCACTCTAAACAACAAAGGCTGAGCTGATAAGAAAAACCACACGACTGCAACGAAATCAACATGATTAATACCTACAGATACTGCCGGCGATAGTGTCCGTCTTTGGGGCCAGGTCAGAGGCCGCGACCCGCGCCGCCGCCGCGCTTGGCAAAGTCGGTGAGGCGGCACGCGGCACCCTGGCCAGCTTCGAAGCGGCCATCCAGAAGAAGTCCAAGGCGACCATGCCCGGCGGCGATGTGCACCCGCTCACCCGCTGCGTGATGAACTGCCTCGTCTTCCTCGCCGACTACGAGGATGCCCTTGCTGACATATACCGACAAGGCCAAGGCGCGCATGTACATTCAGCGGCCACCTCGGGCACCAGCACCAGCAGTGCCTCGTCAGATTCGTCATCATCCTCGTTGAGCTTGTCATCGAATCCGATTGCATGGCTGGTGCGCGTCCTGCTGCGCAAGCTGGACGCCAAGGCTGGGAGCTACCGAGAAGCGGCTCTGAGCTCCCTGTTCTTGGCGAACAACACGCATTACGTTGTCAAGAAAGTGCACGGCAGCAGCAAGCTGGAAGGGATCCTCGGGGAAGACTGGACGGAGGCGCACAGGGCAAAGGCGCGGCGGCACGTGGACGCGTGCGTGCACGCGGCGTGGCGCAAGGTGGGGGTGGGTGGGGGCGAGGGCGTGGAGGCGGCGGTGATGGAAACGGTGGCGACGCAGGGCAGGTGGGTGGCAGGAGACGACGAGATGGCTGAGGCTGTGAGAGCGGCGACGGCTACGGCGGTGGTGCCGGCGTACAGGGTGTTCTATCGACGGCACGGCGCTGCGGAGGGGTTGACGCCGGGGGATGTGAAAGCGATGATCAGCGGGTTATTTGGCGGGCCACAAAATGTATCTCCAGCTAGCCGGCCGGCCGGGTGGGGTGCATCGCGACGTCATCGTCGGACGGTGATGCAATTACAGCCACATCAGCTGCAGCGGGAGGATCCAACCAAATAATCCAAGGAGCTTATCGGCACCAGCCCACTTTTCTAGTTAGGTGATCCATGCATAGAGTTGTGTGTGCGCGCGCGCGCATGTTTTTGAAATTCAAACTCCAAAGTACATAAATTTTTTTGGTGCTTGTTAATAGAGATGAGAGATTGGTTAGATGAAATTTTAGATACGACGACTCAAATATCTTGTTACTAAAGCCTTGTTTCTAAAGGGCACCTGTTGATTTAATTGTTACATGAATCTCCAAGAGGTGGGCCCACAGAACGCGTTTTTTAGTAACATGCTCCCCTCCAAATCCACAGGAAATAAATTACACAGCACTCGGGTCCTTCCTTGATCAGCAGGACCTTTGCTATGCACTGGCCACATAGCAAAATGAATCTCAAAGCATCCGCATCCGCATCCGCATCCGCTATTCTTCCCCATCTCTTGGAGTATTCATCCTTTCCCTTTAGGGCTTGTTTGGCAAGCCAAAATTTCCGATCAAAATGGAATTTTGGCTTGCCAAACAAGGCCTCATGTGTTTTCGTCTTCCTCGTTGTAATTCCCATTCCGACCAAGAGCCATCGATGGCGGCCCGCCCACCGAAGCCATCGAGGGAAGGTATGCGAGGCGATAGGCTGCTGGCCATCATCGGAAGCTTTGGTGCGTTGACATGCTGCGCGATGGCCTCCGGCAACCAAGCAGTGCATGTAGCCATGAATACTGGATTGCGGGCCACCTACTTCTTTGGAACTCAAATCATCTTCCAAAAAGAAAGTGAATACCACACGGTGTAGTTGATTGGCTAAAAAATGATGCTTTACATGAAGTGAATTCAGTTCATTGTTTTCCATTTTGGAATTTTCAAAGCATTTTATGATTTACTCCTTTAGCCAGTTCCTTCAAATATCAAGTTCTTCGTATTGGCGCAACGAGACAACGTCCAGCTCGGTGTGCTCGTCAATGGCCGCGCCGCGCGACGGGCGCCCATCAAGAAGAAGCGTACATACAGAGGAGAGGATACTTGGGGCCTTGGGTGGAAACGCTTTAGATTCGCTTCGCTACGTGCCCACTGCATAATAGAGGTCGTACTGATCAAGGAAGGATCTGGGTTCTGTGTAATTTCATTCCATATTCAATAGGTTTTCTGATGTATCTTGTGCCTTGGTCTGAGTGGCTAGCTCACCATGCAATATTACATTCCAAGTTTGAGGCGTATAATACTTGCTGGATGCTGCATTGCGAGACCGAAACTGCTGAATGCTTATGTTTTTTCTTTTGCCTATTTCTGTTTTTTTTTTGGCTCAGTTTGATCAAGGATTCAAAGTAACTCTAGTACCTCTACAAATCTTGTAGGAATCCGAGTGGCTAGTGGCTGAGGAAACCACTGAGAAAATGAAGCCGGACTCTCCGGACACCAGCATCGTCACCGCGATTTCTTACTAAGGTCACCTGGTTGGTCACGGCAGACAGTGTTACAACGCCGCACCTTGAAAGACAGCTAGCTTTCCTGGAAGCTAGACGGAGGGAAGACTTGAAAGTCAGCACAGTAACAGCACATTACCTAAATCAGTAGTTTGCATGGTTGGAGTCAGGCACATAACATAGTAATATTCAACGCACATTACTTAAATCAGTAGTTTGCATATATGGTTGGAGTCAGGCACATTACTTAATCAGTAGTTTGCTTGGAGTAAAAGTTTGATGGTCTCAACTGTCAAATATCATGGGTTACTTTACTGTTTACTCTCGGATTTTTACTTGCAACGTAAGAGCTGACGCCTTCCAGAAAAGGAAACGTAAGAGCTGACAAACTGCAGCAGTAGCTTACACATAGTATATATATATGCATGTGGATGCCTTGCCTGCCACCGACCACGGTGCCGATCGAGCAACTGCACTGCACTGCTCCGCTCTCCTTTCCGTCTCCGTAGGAAGCAACGAAGCTTGATCGATGGCGCGCGGGGCTCAGCCCTCGCCAACCCGCCGGCGCACGCTCTCCGCCACCATCGTCCAGGAGAGCATCGCTGTAGCCACCGCCATCGTCGACAAATGGCGCCCTGGCGCCGCCCGGTGCTCCCTCTTCCTCGACTGCCCGGACGGCGACGCAGAGGCCGGTCGCTTCCTGCGCGCCGCCACAGGTCTCCACCGCGCTATGCTCCTGCACGCATCGGACGCCGTCGGCCTCGGCGACCGCGGCGACAGTCTCGTCCAGGCTCAGGCGCTTCTCCAGACCGCCATGCGGAGGCTGCAGCTCGAGCTCCAGCTCCTCCTGTCATCCCTTTATCCCAACGCCATCGGCGCCATCGCCGATCACGACGTTCAAGGGACTAGTGATGTTGCCGCTACTAGCCATATCCGCACGGTCGCTGAGGCAATGATAGCGGCCGGCTACGGCAAGGAGTGCGTTTCCACCTTCAAGTCGCACCGCCGGGCAGCGGTGGCCGGAGCAGTGCAGCCCCTGCTCGGCTTCTCACCTTCCCAGCACGCCCACTTCCATAAGCTTACCTGGGGTCAAGTGGACGGCAAGGTGCAGTCATGGCTCGCCGCCGCAAGATTCGCGTTCAAGTCCGCCTTCTCCGGGGAGAAAGAGCTTTGCGGCGGTGTCTTCGCCGGCGACGCAGCTATCGGCGACGCGGTGTTCGCGGGCATCGCCACTGATCAGGCCGCGGACCTCCTCGCCGTCGCTGAGGCCGCCGTGGCTCGAGCTCGCCGCGCCCCGGAACGGCTGTTCCGCGTGCTTGATGTCCACGACACTCTCACCGAGATACTGCCAGCGATCGTGTTCGTCTTCGGGGCCAAGTCAGAGGTCGCGACCCGCGCCGTCGCCGCTCTTGGCAAAGTCGGCGAGGCGGTGCGCGGCACCCTGGCCAGCTTCGAGGCGGCCATCCAGAAGGAGGCGTCCAAGGTGACCAGGCCCGGCGGCGCTGTGCACCCACTCACCCACTACGTGATGAACTACCTCGTCTTCCTCGCCGACTACGAGGACACCCTTGCTAACATATACCGACAAGGCCAAGGCACGCATGTGCATTCAGCGGCCACCTCGGGCACCAGCACCAGCAGTGCCTCGTCAGATTCATCGTCGTCCTCGTTGAGCTTGTTGTCGAATCCGATTGCGTGGCTGGTGCTCGTCCTGCTGCGCAAGCTGGACGCCAAGGCTGGGAGCTACCGAGAAGCGGCTCTGAGTTCCCTGTTCTTAGCGAACAACACGCATTACGTTGTCAAGAAAGTGCACGGCAACAGCAAGCTGGAAGGGATCCTCGGGGAAGACTGGACAGAGGCGCACAGGGCAAAGGCGCGGCGTCACGTGGACGCGTGCGTGCACGCGGCGTGGCGCAAGGTGGGGGTGGGTGGGGGCGAGGGCGAGGGCGTGGAGGCGGCGGTGATGGAAACTGTGGCGACGCAGGGCAGGTGGGTGGTAGCAGACGACGAGATAGCCGAGGCTGTGAGAGCGGCGACGGCTGCGGCGGTGGTGCCGACGTACAGGGTATTCTATCGACGGCACGGCGCTGCTGAGGGGCTGACGTCGGGGGACGTGAAAGCGATGATTGGCAGGATGTTTAGCGGGCTGTAACATCATCCTGTTTCAGACGAAAAATAGTAATTACATTGGTTTCTGATTTTCATTCGAATTTTCAAATTTTAGTTTAAATTTCAAAAACTCCTAGCTTCCGTTAAGCTCGAGTTTGTGTTTTAAACTTTCTTTCAAATTCCAGATTCAAGATGGGAGGGCCGAAGGGAGAGAGGCCGGGGCAAAGCTGAGTCCCAAGGAGCTCGGTATGAGCTCCTGCGCGCACGGAGGAGCAGGTGGAGCAGTGGCATGGGCGGCGACGACTCGGGTCCCATCAAGCGGTGTCGACGGGCAGGCGGCGCAGTGGTCGACGCTGGCACCGCGCTTGGTCCGGTCGGAGGAGAGAGCGTAGCGAGGAGGGCGCCGCACGGACCGGGCGGAGGGAGGCGCGGCATGGGTGCGGGATGGCGGCCGCAGGGGCTGGTGGTGCTGGGACAGTCAGAGGAGGGTGACGGGGGCAGGCGGAGCTGGTGGCGACAGAGGGAGGCGACGAGAGTTGGTGTTAACGCCGCACGGGGGAGAGATGAGGGGCGGCGCTGAGAGAGAGAGGGGGAGAAGAAGGCTCGGGAGAGAGAGGCTGGCTGGGCCGAGCTGGCTCTGGGGGGAGAAGGAAAAGCAGCCGGGCCGAGGGAAGGAGAAGGGTCGGAGGCACAGCCTCGCTCAAGGGGAGGCCGATCAGATGAGGAAGGGGTGACCGGCTAAGGAGGTAGGGAGGGGGGGGGGGTGAGATTGCTAAATTGGGGTTAAGGCCTCAAAACCGAAAAGGGGAGCTACAAGCTTGAATTTGAAATTTTGAAAGTGCTAAAACATTTGAAACACAAACCCAAGCTAGAAAGCAACTCACAAACTTTTCGAAAATACTGCAAATTGAAACTGCGAATCCAATACAGAAGATGAATAGTAGACACTATTCAACATTCGAAAATAGGAATGTTACACCATCCTTGTTAAGGCTTGCATGTATACTATTGCATACTGTGTGTTGGCTCGCGAGCACGGTGGTTGTGCTCATTCTCGCTCTTTCCCCAAATCCTCAGAAGCAGGAAATATTGAAGATTACGACTACTACGAGGAACCAGATGTCTGAAGACCCTGGCGTTCTTGAAGCGTAGTTTAGTTCTTAGTTGTTCTAGTCTCGCCTCAGTCTAGCTGACTCCGCTGGTACCTAGGTGCATCCTATATTATTTGAGTTTTCGGGTAATATCGGATGTACACAGGTTTCCCCAGTTGCTTGCCTGTGGAGAGATGTGCCCTCACTCTTTTTGTTTCCGTTGTCGCTTCCGCAAATTTGTGATGTAATAATTTGACTTGTTCGACCTTTATTGTAAAACTTGACCCGATACGGTCTATGTAAACTCTGATGTGTTAAATTAATGAATGGTATAGTTTTAAGTCATGTATGAAATGATTCAGTGATGTATCTGTGAGTGCTATCTACTGATTCAGTGAATAACACAGTGTATTTGCAGAGGATTCGGAATTAGAAAATCCGAGTCCCACACGGGCCATAGCTCCAGCTAGCCGGCCGGGCGGCCGGGGTGTATTGCGACGTCATCGTCGGTCGGTGATGCAATTACAGCCACAGCAGCTGCAGCGGGAGGATCCAACCAAATAATCAGCACCAGCTCACTTTCTAGCTAGCTAGGTGATCCATGCATAGATATCTTATTGTGTGTGGGTGCGCATGTTTTTGAAGTTCAAACTCCAAAGTAGGTAAAAATCTTGGTGCTTGTCACTAAAGTCTTGTTTCTAAAGGGCGCTTCATGATTTGATTGTTACATGAATCTCCAAGAGATAAGTCTACAAAACGCGTTTCTAGAAATTACACAGGACCCGGGTCCTTCCTTGATCAGTAGGATCTCTGCCCTGCACTGGACACGTATGGGAGTATTCATCCTTTCTTTTTAGGGCTTGTTTGACAAGCAAAAATTTTCGGTCAAACAAGGCCTCATGTGTCTTCGTCTTCCTCGTTGTTATTCCCATTCTGACCAAGAGCCATTGATGGCTGCCCGCCCACCAAAGCCATCGAGGGAAGGTAAGCGAGGCGACATGCTTTGGGCTATCATCGGAAGCTTTGGTGCGTTGACATGCTGCGTGATGGCCTCCGGCAACCAAGCAGTGCATCAAGCCATGAATACTGGATTGCGGGCCACCTACTTCTTTGGAACTCCAATCCTCTTCCAAATAGAAAGTGAATACCACACGGTGTAGTTGATTGGCTAAAATAATGATGCTTTACATGAAGTGGATTCAGTTCCTTGTTTTCTATTTTGGAATTTTCAATGCATTTTATGATTTACTCCTTTAGTCGGTTTCCTCATATATCAAGTTCTTTGTAGTGGCGCACTGAGACAACGTCCAGCTCGAGGATTCAAAGTAACTCTAGTACCTCTACAAATCTTGTAGGAATCCGAGTGGCTACTAGCCGAGGAAACCATCGAGAAAATGAAGACACCAAAGATCGCCATCGCGATTTCTTACTAAGGTCTCGATGGCCATGGCAAGACCATTCGGTCTCCACTTGTATATGTATGTCGATTCAATTTCGATAGAAAGATTGCAGATTTTTGTTGCTCGACGCACAAACAGTCCTAATAATTGGAGGCTTTGGAGTTTGGAGGAATCTTTTCTTGGGTTCTGGGGTGGGGTCGATAGGTAATCGTATGGAATATTACCCCGGATAAGTGTTTTGATTACCGCTTTTTTTAAATACCGAGGTCATCGATTGGGCCAAAATGACCAAAATTCAAAGACTATACCGTTGTCAAACCAACTTGAAATCAACGACGCAACAAAGCATGCTATCTGTTGAGTAACCGTCATTGGCGAGTCCAAATCAACGGTACCTCGATACAATGATCGTAATCGTAAGAACGATGAAGAACACAAGAACACAACAATAGAATGAACACGAGATATGCGGACTTCGTGGTCCGCTTTATTCCTTCGTAACAATCCGGTTACAATGAGAGGGGTGACCTCTATTTATAGACTATGGGATGAGGAGTTCAACTGGGCCAGACTCTCCGGTCCTGGCTCAGATCGGGCCAGACTCTCCGAGTCCCGGGCCCGCTTAACACTCCCCTTGAACACTCATCCAACATGTTCATGTCTCGTCAAAACTCCATAAAAACCCAAAGGGAAAAATTTGGAGAAAGAGTACATGTCATGCGTTCACTGTGTTGCACGAATTGCCTCATCAAAACCTTAGCCGAGAAACTTCAGAAAACTCGTAAGGGAAAAAGAGTACAATCCACCCAATTTCATTTTATCTCCTGGATTTATTCTTTGGGTACTCGATCTTCGTGATCAAGATTCAATAATGAGTTCGTGAAGATTCTCCCCACAATTCAGACTTCTTTAAGTCTTATCATTCCAATTCTACGTGTGCACATTTCAAAGCTAGATGTCGGAAGTGATTTTAGTGAATAAATCGCAAGATTCTCACATGACTTAGTATGCAAGACTTTAATTTCGCCCATCTTTGCATTTCGTGAGCATAGAAGAACTTGGGATTGATATGCTTTGTAAGGGACTCTTCACATAACCCATTTACTCTTGTGCGACGCAGTCGTATTATCTTCATAGATAATAGTGGGGTTTGCACAGTATTCAATCCACGTGATCGCCGGATGTGGTGAATCATCCGCCGGCCAAGCACATTCTTGTGAGGCCTCGTACAACGCTATGATTTTTTAGTGGTTCGTCAAGTCGATACAAGACTTTGCTTAGACGATTTTCACTAATTACAGCTTCCACCACATAGGAATACATAGCCTGCTTATGATTTGGTTGTATGTGGGTCCGACAGAACCCAACATCTGCATAGTCATTCATACACAAGTGTTAGTTCTTTCAGAGAATAGACTAAGTTCTTTGCTTTCTTGGAGGTAACTAAGATGTCCATTATTTCTGCCAATGCCTTTGGTAGGTTCTCAGACTATACCTTACTAATAGGTTTACGGCAAAAGCAATGCCCGATCTAGTACAGCTTTGCTAAAGCATAAGTGCTCCTATCGCACTCGTGTATGGGAATTTTGGTCCCGTGACTTCCTCCCCTCTTCTTTAGATCTCAGACGGTTCTTGTCTTGTCAAGGATCTCCCACCATCGGCACTTTCAAGGATATGCCTTTTCAAAGCCGAACCTTTTCAACACTTTCGAGTGTAGGTTGGTCGATGTACTAGAATCTCTTCCGGATATGCTCAAGTCCGCAAGCCTAGGCGATTTGGTTTGATCCAAATCTTTATTTCAACTCGACTCGGTAAGAGCTTGCTTTCTTAATACCTTCTAAGGTTCCAATGATATTCAGATCATCTTTATACACCGAGATTTATACAAAATCCATCCCGGATCGTCGATAAATACACAGGATAATTCTCATTGTTCGTAGCCTTTCTTGCATAGAAAGTCGCCGAGCGATTATACCACATTCTCACTCGATTGCTTCAAATCCATACAAGGACTTTCTCGAGTTGCACACTCATAGATTTCTATTTGCTCTATCTTGGTTCGGACAGGATACATTCAGTATCTTCATATAAATGTCCGCCAAATTTCCATAAAAGTATGCGCTACTACATCCATCAATTTCACTTCTAACTTCAAGTTCACTGCCATTGAGATAAATATCTAAAGGTAATTCCGCTCATGACCGGGGAATAGGTTTCTTCATAACAATCTCCTGGACGTTGAGTGAAACCTTGTGCAACGAGCCTTGCTTCTTTCATTTCTCTTTCAACAAATACCCACTTATGCCCTACATGGTGCACATGGGGAGGTGTGCGCTTACTGCCCAAACACCTCTCTTTATTCAGAGAGAACAATTCAGCTTATATTGCCTTCTTCCAATCTTCTCAATTTGATCTTTTCTTATATTCAACGAGCGATGCGTGCTCGATCAAGATTGATGATTGTGACAATTTTCTTTGCAAAGTAAATGTCGACATTGGCTGTTGGCTTATTCATAGATTCTCCCAAGATCATAAAGTTTATAGCTATGTCTTCAAGGGGCGATATTTCTTATGCTTCTATTTGCTTACCGCTACTTTCAATTGCGGGCAAGTCCTTTAGTTTTTCAAATCCGATGTGCGCACACATCCATGCCGATGTCTCCTTCATGGGGATGTTCAATTCTAGTATGCCTTTTCGAAGGTTCCATATCGTGCCAGTCTCAACCGCTCCCTTCCGATTCTGGGGTACTTTGGTGATCGGTTGTGTCAAGTCCTTCTTATCCTTTTTCACCAAAGGCCCCCTGCACTTCGGATTCGAGGGGCCGGAGTTCTCGCCCTTCAGAGGCCTTAGGACGGATTAGGGATACCTTCATCGGTATTTCAACCCTCTCCTGCATTGCGCATGTGCATATGCGACTTGGTCACGCTCTTCAAATCACTAAAGTGGTTAGGCGCTTGATTCGTTAATGCTTGCAAATCAATTATCTTCGGATCGCAATTGTCTTCTAGACTTCAATTGTCTTCTAAACTTCTATTTGCTTCACTAGTGCGCGGGTCATATGCATGGATTTCAAATATCTTCTAGACTTCAATTGTCTTCGACTTCTCTATTTCTCGACATTTTACATCAAGGGTTGATTTCTCCCTAATGACGAGAAATAATTATCATCTAATATGCTATCAAGTTGCGGATGCATGCAAATCTCTAGTCGTGGGGTCCAAATACCGATTATGGATGCCGCCTCATAACCAACGATATCCTGCACTTTTAGAGAGTGCCCATTTCAGCTTTTGTGGTGGTAGTATAGGTACATAAACCTTGCAACCAAACCTTCAAAGATGAGAAATTTTCGTTGTTGACCCTTGCGCTAGTTGCATAGGTGAATGGATGTTATATGTCGGTGGTCTAAAATTGATGAGAGTTGTTTGCGCAGATCATGCGTGTCCACAACATGTAGTTGGTAAATAACAATTCGCTAGTCCATTCGGGTGTGGACATGCGGACGGATGCTCAATTTTAATTCTCATTTTCACACAATAATCATCATATGCCCTTGAAGTAAATTCTTCTGCGTTGTCCATTCCGTGGACTTCACATGATGATAAGGGAAATTATTCTTAATGTTAATTATCTACGAGATTAGCTTTGCGTAAGCGGGGTTTCTCGTAGACATTAAACAAACGTGCACCGCTTTCGAGGAAGCATCGATAAGCACCATAAAATACCTAAATGACCCTTACAGGGCTGTTTAGGACCGCAAATGTCTCCTGGATACGGTCCAGAATGCAGGATTTCGCCCTTTACTTTCGAGTAGAGGGTCTAGTAGTCGGCTTCCGATGGTACATGCAGGCACACAAAATCTTCCAGATTCGGAAGTTCTTTAAATTGACACTATGTCCCCGTGAATTGTTAATTATATTTCTCATCATCCTAAGACCTAAGTGACATAATCTATCATGCCGTAGATAGAAGAGGTTTAGAGCTTCTAAATATAGTTTTCGTATGCGATAGGCCGCAGATGCCTTAATATTAGTGTAGTATAGCCCATTTTCAAATGAAGGAAGTCATTCTAATACCTTTTTTTCACACGCTTTGTAATGAGCAGTATTCCTTACCATGCTCTTCTTCGCCTCTACGTGGAAACCGTTAGCGTGAATATCCTTGAGAGTTCTAGTCGATTATGGGCACAACAAGGCTTCTTTAATGACCAAAGTTGTGTCCGTCGGAGTATAATTGTGGCCCTTCCCGAGCCTATTATACATGTATCGTCGTCATGATTGTCGTAAGGCTACGAGCATTCTTACCGATCGATCAAAAATTCCATCTCTCTCAAGGTGGTATTCATTGTGCCGCTACCTGCTAGGCACACTTCCTCCATAGGGCGCTACATGCGATCTAATATAATGTACTTTATTAATATGTAGCGTAAATCCAAAGAACACATAAAATAAAAATACTTGATATTAGAACATAACTTGCTATCATAAATACGGAATTATAAGTCTTGCAGACTCATCATAAGAATTTAATGCTTTGCTCTTCTAGAGCCTACAACCATTATTCAAAGTTTCATCATAATCACAAAATGCAAGTGACTGTAAAAGGATCTAAGTGCAATGCGTGCACTAGATCGAATCAAGTATTCGTAAACTTCGCTTTAATCACTGCATGGCGATCTTCTCTTGGGCAATTACTACCAGGCACGCTATGTCCAAAGGAGGCATGATGAGGGTCGCATTAGGTCGCCCACATCCATAAGTGCAACTAATGGGTGTGGATCTTTCGTTCTTGCAATGGTGAGGTGTGCCTTATGCTCTCCTTTGCCCCTTTTTAGACCAGAAAACACCAATTACGTGCGACTCACGACTTTACCCTTCTTGCCCCTCTCCTTCGTGAGAGGCTTCATTACCTTGTAGCTACTAGTATTCGCTTCATGGCCAACATTGCTACTAGGTGGTCGTGAGATGTAGTTCTTCCTTAGAACATCATCTTGTGCTTTCGCAATTTTCACTTGTCAATTAATGCGCATACTTCTTGTAGCCATTTTGACAATAATTGCGTCGGATTGCACCGCATTCGGTGAAGGTAGAGAGGGTCTTGTCAATCTTCCGCTCATCCGTGATTACCTTATCACGAGTTGAAGATCTGCATAAATTCGATATGCTGGGCCAACTCTTTCAACTTCTCGTTCGTGATGCGACCATTTTTCATATTCATGCAAAAGTTCATAGGGTTATCACTGTAATTTACATAAAATGGTTGTAAAATTCTCATAATGCTCTTCGAACTCCCAACAGAGCTCAGATTTTCCATGCATTTTCATGATTTATCGCTATTTTCATGATTAAAAGCAATATTAATAATCACAAATAATCAAAAACAAGAAATACAAGAAATAAATTGCATAGAAATAATAATAACAATGTAAAATATGCTTCAAATGCAAAACCGATTCAAAATTTGAATTCTTGAGGCCCTTTTCGTTGGAATATGAATTTTCTATAATTCTACAATTTCAGGGCTAAAACGTGAAAATTTCAATTCGAGAAATTTTTCGCGAATTTACTGAAAATCCGAGGGCCTTTTGCAAAATTGCCATTTTTTCGCTTTTCTTTCTTTTCTTTCTTTTTTTCGTTTATTTATACGGTCACGTACCGCTTGTTTAGATAAAGACCTGTCGGTGGGGACTCGGTAGGGTTTCTACCCCGAGTCCTCTCGCGCGGCGGCGGCGGCCTTTCTTGGGAGCCGCCGCTTCTCTCGGTTATGCGGCGGCGGCGATGCGCGCGGCTGGGGCGGCGGCGGCGGCGGCGCAAGGCTGGCACATGGGAGCGAGCGGCCGAGCGGTTGTTCGGCGGCGGCGGCGGCGCTATGAGGTAGCCGCAAGCCGGGCTCCAAGCGAGGCGCAAGGTCGGCGACCAGTGGGGCCATGGCGACGGCCGAGCGCGCGCGTCGCGCCTGGCGGCGGCGGCGCGGGCGGAGCGGCTCGGCCGGCCGACGCGGCAGGTCCGGCCGGTGGCTCATTGAGCGCCCGGCAGGCGCGGGCCATCTCGCCACCGTGGCTTGAAGTCTGCGGCTCCGTGGTGGCGAAGCACGCAGGCGGTCGCCAGTGTGGAGGTGCCGGGTGGGGTTGGCGGCGCGGCCGGAGGCGGCTGCGGCGCCGGGGCTTCAAGGCGCGCGCTTCCTCCTCCTCCTTCTTCTTCAAGGCGTCCGACACGCGCAGAGCGAGGCGGCGGTGGCGCGTTCAACCGGGCGAGCGGCAGCGGGCGGCTGTGTGCGTTGCAGGTATGCCACATGCGGCGGCGGCGGGCGGCGCGCGCTACTGGGCGGCAGCGGAGAGACTGCACGCCGCCAGCGGGGAGGTGGCGGTGCCGGCTGGTTTATGGCCAATGGCGACATCCTTCCCCTTGGTTCCGGCAAAGATGCGACGCCTTCGAGGCTTGTTGGCGTCGGTGGTGGTGCCATGCAGGGCGGCGGCTGTGCCCGTGCGCGCTTTAAGCCGACGCGCGCTCCTGCACTTCTTGGTTACTGTTCATGTGGCTTACTTTGCATATACAATTACTGTGAATATATAATCACTGTTTATGCATTGCAATCTTCGTTCGTGCAATTACCGGTCGGCGACTTCGAGTCGACTGGAACGATTTTGCAATTTCAATCTACAGTACAATCGACATCCGATCTTTCATGCCATCTACCGATCGACATTGTGTCGGCGACTTCAAGTCACCACGGTAGATTAGAACAGATTTGCACCGTAGAAAAGCAATCTAGAAAGCAAATTTGCAGAATTGAAAGCAATCTAGAAAATACGATTCAATCTACGAGTGTCGTTCTTCGACGGTTACCTTTTGATGCGAGGAGAGTCGATCGTGCTGATAACGTGTTGAGTAACCGTCATTGTAGTCCAAATCGAACGGTACCTCGATATAATGATCGTAATCGTAAGAACGATGAAGAACACAAGAACACAACAATAGAATGAACACGTAGATATGCGGGACTTCGTGTCCGCTTTATTCCTTCGTAACAATCCGGGTTACAATGAGAGGGTGACCTCATTTATAGACTATGGGATGAGGAGTTCAACTCGCCAGACTCTCCGGTCCTGGCTCAGATTGGCCAGGACTCTCGCAGTCCCGGGCCCGCTCTTAACACTATCATCCTAGTATAGTGTAAGCCGCATGGCACAAGGGTAAATTGTGGCATTTGGGATCTCACGGAGGTCCCTCTCCATCAATCATTGATTCGTCTCCTATCAACAAAATCAACGGTTGATGGAGATCGGCCCTCCTCATCAATTTCCCCTATACACACGATGCCGCTGCCATTTTTAGAATAGGGATTTCCTAGGGAAATTGAGACTAGTCATTTCTCATTATTTATTTATTTCCAAAACTGAAAGAACATGAATCGATCAAACACTCTTTTTTTTTATTTTCCAAAACTGAAAGAACATGGATCGATCAAATACACTCCATGGAGTTGCATTGGCACAGTGAGTAAAACCACGCAGTTCCATTTCTTTGACCATTCAGGTTGGTTGGCCTGGCCCAATATGAGGCTCGCAACTCTTGTGGGATTCCGACCCAATGTGAGGTTCTGTGGCCCACAAACGAGGAATCATCTCCGTGCATGGACAATAAGATCTTTTAGTAGAGAAGATGCAGAGATAATATTATCAATGCTAGTTATGGAGAACGTGGAAGATACTGTGGCATGACACTTTGATTCGAAGGGGTTTTCTCTGTAAAATCGGCATATAAAGTGCATAGCCAAAGTTAAAAAAAAAAAATTGGCGACAAGGGGAGTGGGAAGCTTTTCAGGAGGAAGCACAAATCTGGGGGGAGTTGATTGGAAAAGGCTATGGAAATTGCGTTGCCCGGGTAAGATTCAGGACTTCTTATGGAGGTTGGCTCACGACAGTTTGGCCATGAGACGGAATCTACAGAGAAGAGGAATGAATGTAGATCAAAGGTGCCCGGTGTGCGGAAGAATTGATGAGGCGATTTAATTGTGCGCCAAGGTTAATGGAATCTTTTGAGTTCCATCTAAAAAAAAGGGTAGAACTTCGCATTGACAATCGTAAGTCTGAAGCTGCATTATCTTGTCATCAGGAAACAGGCTGACCAGGAGTCATAGGCTTGCATTGCTGTTCTGTAAACTGAAAGAAAGCATACATGTCCTAATTGCGTCAACAAGAGGTTTCATCTGCAGTGGGTCAACAGGCCTTATTTACGTTTACATCCAGTGAAACAATGATCTTTAATTCTTTATCCCCAATCCTAATTTGCCTGCTGGTACTACATACATGACCACAACCTAATTTATTCGATTATCCTTTCTTTTCAAGGGTTAAACCAATTGCTATCCCTGGTCCATCTCATCTTTTGCACGGTCAAGCTGCGTGCATTGTCTGTTATTCTGTAAGCTGATACATTGTTTGCCATGCCTGCAGCCAAAAGGAACTGATGCTCAAATCGTATCCTGACATTCCAACCTTGTCTGTCAGTTTCATTCCTGGTAATTTGCGGTGCCTGCTGTCACTTGTAACTCTGCCACCTTTCTGTCTCACTGCAAGAAAGACAACACGAAGGAAGATTCGATTCAAATTGACATCAAAAAGAGATAAAAATAAAACTGTTATTTGACCGAAATATCCCGGGCCTAATCCACAAGAAAGGATACTGATTTCTTCGCCAAAAAGAAAGAAAAGAAAATATACTAATTATATTTGTTGTAGGTGTCAGAGGAATGTAGGAAACTGGTTGTGACTGATTTTGATGAGGAAATTTTTTATCAAGATTGATTGGATTTGACATGTGATTTTTCGCTTTACCACTGCAGTAAGGAAATCGATAGATTTTGATCACTTAGAAAATTGATAAAGGTTCGATCATAAATATGTGAGGATGCTGCTGTCCAGAACAGCAAATCCTGCAGCAACTCCACCTTCGTTTGATGAAGAAACTGTGGTGCCCGTCAAGTACCCACACTGATTATTCATGACTACCTTATCTTTGTTCCTGCGATTGACCAATGAAAATAGTATGATTTGATCAGAAAAAAAGGGAAACAGGTAGGCTCCATATATCCCAAACTCAGAGATTGTAAGGTCCTCAAGGCATACACCTCCCTGGACCAGATGGGTAAGAGAAGCTCTGGGGAAAATCCGCTGCATCAGAATGTAGGCTGCAAGTGCCTGTCCCTGTTCCTTCTGGACTCTAACCAGCGTTTCTCGCAAATCATGACCATATATGTTAGTTCCCTGAAACGGATATCAGGATCAGGAGATTTTGTGAAAAAAGTGTTTGTAAGTGCAAAAAAAAAAACTGACCTATATGATTGATGAAATCCTATATATAGTTCTTGTAAGCGAGGAAAGTAAAACTATCTTTGATTGTTGAAAACAGAGTACACGAGTTACACATATATAGATTACAGCTATCATGTGAACGCGTGATCTCTCGGAAGAGAAGACGTCATGCATGGAGGAAGCTGAGGCACCATCCTCGCCTAACACGCCTCGCATCGGACGCCGCCAAGACAGATATTCGATCGACCTAAATTCAGTGAAGACGGAAGTCTCGCGGACGACGGTCCGACGATGATGATCCGGCGTGATGACGACGGTAGACAAGGCGCTCGGAAGGCCGTGGAGGGAGGGCCGTGTCGACGAGCACACCATGTCACGCCACGGTGTCATCGGAAGAGAGGAGGCGCCGGAGAGGTCGAAGTCGAGGTGGTGAAGTCCGGAACCGAGGAACGTCGACAGGTCGGCAGAGCGACGCAAACCGATCTATGATCAGAAAAAATAGAGAAAACCTGATTTGAAGATGATCGGGGAAAACTCTAATTGGTAGCAGATCGGATGATCGGTGACACGACTTAAACTATGGATTGCGTAGCCTCCGGGAGAGATCGTAGAGATGAGATCATCTCCCAGGGGCGGCGCAGCGGAAGCTATGGAGGCGGCGGCTCAGGAGCGACACCGCTCTGATACCATGTAAACGAGGAAAGTAACACTATCTTTGATTGTTGAAAACAGAGTACATGGGTTACACATATATAGATTACAGCTATCATATGAACGCGTACAGTTATCATGTGAATACGTGATCCCTCGGAAGAAAAGATGTTATGCATGTAGGAAGTCGATGCACCATCCTGTCTAACAATTCTTAATTTGTTCATGTTTAAATATCAAAATATTTCTACTTAGCACCCCTCGATATTTAGTTATCATCGTATGACTCTGAATACAAATTTTCTGGCTCCGTCGCTGCTCCACCTCCGCGCTGAGTCTTCAAGATAAACAAGTCAGGTTTCTCTATTGCTGATTTCACTATTTCTTCATTATCCAAGCTCCATAACCCTGCGAAGCATGTTCGTAGCTTGGCAATGTCCTCCTTGTTGTCAAGGAATCTACAGATAAATAAAATCAGATACCGGTTAGGAATGTGCGGCTGGAGATTAGAAGTATAGCGATAGGCATTTAAATATGACATATTACCACCAAGTCTGATATGAATTCAATATATCTATAATGTAATATGCACATCACATTCCGTGCAGCTGCTTTAATCACTGAATCCTGGTCGAGGATTAAGGTAAGCAATTAATTAGCGGCATTAATAGCTGGGTTAACCGCTGCATTGACTCACTGCTGGTGGACCCGAGGCACAGTAAAAGAAGTCGATTAAATCCCTAGTTTTCATTTAACATGTTAGAGAGACAATTTCTCTCTCTCTTCTTTTCTTTTTCGCGATTTAATTCGAATCCAAACTTCGGAGGTTCCGTTCTCCTCCGTTATAACTCCAATTTAAGTTAAATTTATTTTTAAATTTGTCTAAATTCAAGATCTTGCTAATGGCAGTGGTCTTATTTTATTTGAATTTCATCTAGTATTTATTTGTTCTCTTTGCTTGTTTATTCTTTTCCGGCGCGTTCGCCCGAGTAGAGTTCGAAGAAGCGGAAGATCTCCAATTTGATCAAGCACAAGACTACCAAGACCCTCTTGCCTTTAATCCATGCGAGTCAGTACTTTGATAATTTTGAGCCTATATTTTATGCAAATTATATTATTTTAAAATAGCAAATTGCATGCTTAATTTCTTATGCAAATGTATGTTAAATTTTTAAGGGTTAGTTACATACCTACTTGGTAATCATCTATTTATATACCATCCTTGATAACTTGAATTCCTTAATTTTTGTCACCCTAAATATTAAAGTGATAACTTTACTAGTTATAGGTCGTACTTAAGCGCCATACTAGTCTTGCTTAAGTACCTGGGGCATAAATCGCCCCAATCATCATCTTTTAATCACGAAATTAGTTTTGACCAGTCATTAGGGCAAATGACTGAAATATTGGAGATAATTTGAATTATACTTCTCATAACCCTAATAACTGCTGTTATACTTCTCATAACCCTAATAACCGCTGTTACAGACGCTAGGCGGATGGTATGATGGATGGTGTGTTGATGGGTGCTAATATATTCGAACCGTCTGTGATAAAATAATCATAATGGACCTATCACAGACGGTTCATGATACGAACCGTCTGTGAAGTATGACAGACGGTTCTGAAGATCTAAGTCATCACAGACGGTTCTTCACAAGAACCGTCTGTGATACTTCACAGATGATTTGTATCATGAACCGTCTGTGATGAGATGCTTATCACAGACGGTTCATGATACGAACTGTCTGTGATGAGATACTTATCACAGACGGTTCATGATACGAACCGTCTGTGATATGTCATCACAGACTGTTTTTGTATAAAATCGTCTATGATACTTTTGTTTTGTTGGGCGGAAAAATAAAATTTTGGACTTAATGGGCGGGCTGCCGAAAATCTCTTTATATTAACAGAGTTCTCCATCTCCTCGTTTGCCATCTCCATCTCCTTCTCTGCCATTTCTCCTCTGCCATCTCCGCGTTGCTCTCACCTTGCACTCTGGCCTCCCCTGAGCTCGTCGCCTGTGGCCTCCTCCACCTCGCCCCAGCCTCGTCGTCGCCGGCCTCCCACGACCTCGTCACCCTCGACCTCCTCCACTTCGTCGCCCCATCCTCCCCTGAGCTCGTCGCCCGCGGCCTCCTTCACCTCGCCCCGGCCTCGTCGTCACCGGCCTCCCACGACCTCGTCGCCCAGCCTCTCACGACCTCACTCTCTCTACTCCCCCCTTTTGCTCTGTGATGTGGATTACTACTGTGATGTGTTAGTGCTATGTGAATGGATTGAGTTGATGCTACTTTGATGTGGGTGACGCTGTGTTGTTTTTAGTGCTCTGTGAATGGATTGAGTTGATGTTACTGTGATGTGGGTGATGCTGTGGCTATTGTGGGAAAGCTAACGAAAAGTTCAATCCAAAAATCCATATCAGATTTATTCGTGAGGCTCGGGAGGTTCCAAACGAAGTGAAAACCCATTTTTTTTGCAATAGAAAAAGCTATCACAGACGGTTCTAAACAAGAACCATCTGTGATAATTACTATCACAGACGGCGTCTGTGATGACCTCATGTCATCACAGACACATAAAGTCAGACGGTTCAGAAAACCATATGTGATGTCGATTTTGAATCGTCTGTGATGTCATTTTCTGTAGTAGTGTCTTGTGGGTCAAGTGTACAGTCTCTACAGAGTATAAACTATTCGAACAACCATGCCCACGGTCACGGGCGGACATGGAAATTTACCAGATTTAGTTCTATTTATAAAAACTTTATGGGTGAGGTGAATAATGTGTCGGGCTCACCTAACCCATAATTTGGATTTTTCCTGGGTCGTTGTACCCAGTGATGTTAATAAGTGGAGGTGAATCCAATAAAAAATAAGCATAAGGTCGAGGTAACATTCGCCGTTATAAATATTGCACAATATCTCTTAAAAAAATAAGATTTGGTTAAATTTATAAGTCATAGGGATTTCTAAATATTATAATTAAATTTTTTACTTTTGGCAAATAAAAGAACCCGAACTATCCTTATTAAAACCTTGCATATATATTATTGCATTATGCGTGTTGGCTCGCGAGCACGGTTGTTTGTGCTCATCATCGCTCTTTCCCCCAAACCTCAGAAGCAGAAAATCATGCACATTACGCTTACTACGAGGATCCAAAAGTTGACGAATAAGTAAATGATAAAGAGTAGTTAGTTCTATTAGTCTACGTCTCGCCTCAGTCTAGCCAGCTACGTCGGTACTTGCGTACATCCAATATTATCCAAGAAATGTGCTCTTACCCTTTTACTTCTACAATCGCTTTCGCTTTTATGTAATGTATTATTTGGCCCGTTCAACCCTTATTGTAAAAACTTGACCCGATGTGTTCTATGTTACTCTGATGTTTGTAATATAATGAATGGTATGGTTCATGTCTTGTATGAAATGATTCGGTAATGTATTTTGTGAGCGTTATCTACTGATCCAGGGAATAACACAATATTTTTTACAAAGGATTTGGATTTTTGAAATCCAGATCCGTCACTTCATGTCTGTATAGGATACATACACCACCATTCGGGAGCACCTGTCCTTTAGCCTGGACCTGTGCCAAAGTTGTCCTATCGTCACACCGTGAGTAATAGACACTTAAGAAGTCACACCATGCGTAATAGACGCTTAAGGAAAGGCCCATGTCATGATCTGGGATTTGGTGGCGAAGATTGTATGTGTAGTGAGTTGAAGGGCGTTCCCCTGGGCCTGGTCCTCGGCGGCACTTGGGCACCAGCTGAAGCAGGAAGGAGGGTGCGCAAGGGAGATGAGAGGGAGAGTAATGTCGGCGCAACGCAGCGTAGTTGATCCTACCTAGTTACATGTATAATTCAGGAAAATGTATGACCATACCCATGCATGATGCATGTTAGCCAACGTTCTGACTACTAATTTCATCTAGGACATTATCATATCATGGAAATGCCTCACTTAGTAAGGCCCAATATAGCCCGGCTCCTGAAGATTGCTTTAGGAGAAGCTGAAGCCCAGTAATAGTACCAGTGTTCGGCCTCGTTTAGAAATTGCGGCCCAACTTGCTAGCCCGTTTCGTTTGGGCGTTGCCGTCCGATCGAATCGGTGTCTTCCAGATCTCCGCCACCGATTCCGGGACGCCCTAAAATACGATTATATTACGTGATCTGCATGGCGTGCGCGCAGACATTCTGCACGACGTTGATGGCCGGCATTACTTCAACGGTCCGTATGGCTGGTATCGAATTTAGTACGACCGGTATCGAGTTGGTATCGGCAGGTGTCGAGATAAGTATAGAATATAAAATGGCAGAATAGTGTATACCAGCTCGTGCGAAACGGTATTTATAAATCTGGGTGCACGTGAACATGCAATTGATGTCTTTTTCAAACCATTTTTTTTTTGTTACGAGGACTCGTGTTCGTGCACAGTGATGAGTTATGTTACATTTGCGTGATCGTGCGTGTCTGGATAAAAAAAAAAAACTATATCTAGTACCAGTGAGACAGTAACATAAAGTATTGGAGGAAAAATAGACGGCCACGTTGGAAGTGCAATTGCATGGTCTTTCCTGTAAGCAAGCAGCCCAGAATTCTCTCCCCTTCAACTCTAGAGCTGGGACTTGAGCCGTGCTTTTGCAGGCCAACCCAAGGGTCGGTCGGCACGACACGACATCAGCACGACACGTGACGTGGTGGGTCGTGCCGGGCCTGAGGATGGGGTCCGTCGGGCAACACAACACGACATGGAAGTTGGGCCATGCTCGGACTGGCCCGACACGACGGTGGCACGCCAGGCCCGCGCTTGCCCGATCGTGACGCTGTGCTGCCCCGCTTGTGCCCGCAAGGCTGCAATACCTTGAACGCCCGCGCCTCTACTCCCCCGCGCTCCTCCCGCGCCGCCGCACGACGGCTCAACGCGTGAGGCGAGGGTGGCGCTGCCAGGTCGCAAGCAATGCAATTGGTTGCCCTCGCCATGCCAGTGCTCGACGCCCCTAGCGGCAGTGCGGCTGTGCGTGTAAGCCAACGCAGAACTTAAGGACACGTATGATACACAGTCGCACACACAAACAAGACGTACTAAGAGCAAGTAGCTACAACTACAGGAAGCGAAGAGGATATACAACCCTCATTATGCCAGTGAGGAAATTATTGGATACATTGTTTCCGAGGATCAACCGATTAGGATAGGTGAAAGTCACTCATTTGAAAAAATAATCCAACGCGGCTTTAGTCCACAGTACCAACATGTTAGTAGGAGAACAACATCATCTGATATTTTAGGGATGCATAGTAGAGAGCTAGCAGCACTAAAAGAAAATTTCCTAAAAGTTCAGTACTCATTTGCTTTAACTTCGGATATTTGGACATCATCACACCAGAGAACTGGCTATATTAGTGTTGTAGTCCATTATTTAGATGATGAGTATAAACTAAACAATAGAGTCATAGGGTTTAAGTTAATTACCGAATCACATACGAGAGATGCCATTGCTGAGCTCATACTAGGGGTAATTGATGATTTTTAAATAGAAAATAAGATTATTTCTATAACTCTTGATAACTCATTGGTGAATACGACAGCTATAAACATCCTCACCCCAAGGTTGTAGACATATATCGATGGATATGTTCTCCACCAGAGATGCGTATGTCACATCCTCAACCTCATTGTGCAAGACTATATAGAGGTGGTTAGTGTTTATTTGAACAATATTTGCGATGCCCTTCGTTTCCTCTCAAGTTCAACGGTGGTGGCAGCCTGGTTCGCGGAGTATTATGTAGCTAACGACAAGGATCCAAGAAAATTCGGTCTTAACATGAAGGTGAGGTGGTACATCATGCTGAAGAAGGTGCAAGGGTATGAACATCTTATATCTGTCTTTGTCAATGCTAACTCAAATAAGTTGATAGTTGCTAACTCAGATCGGGAAATTGTTAGTTATTTCTGGGAGTTTTTGAGACCTTTTTACAAAGCAACCAAGGCTCTGTTCGGTATTTACTACACCACCTGTTACTTAGTTATAGATTTTATTTGGCTAATTGCAGATAAATTTGCTAAATCTAGGGGGCATCCCCTTTTAGGTCTTGTTGTTGCAGCAACGTAGAAAAAATTTATTAAATATTTTGGATCTATTTCACACCTATATTGTTTTGCTATCATTTTGGATCCTACAAAAAGTTAGCAGGTTTGCAGATGGCTATGGAGGGAATAGGTGAGTGCCTCGGCCTTGATTTCTCCAAAGCTTTCAAACACGTCAAAAAGAGTTTGTTTGTGTTTTACGCTGGTATCATGACAAGCTTGGCGACAGCACGAGATTGGAGGCCTCACAACAGACGCATCAAAGCATGACATGCTTGACAACACACTTGTGAAAGAAGCTGAAGGGAAAGTCTAGTTCTTCACCCTCTCAGTCTCAGGCGCCCCTAAATGGAATTCTACCTCCGAGCTGAACCACTACTTGGAGTATGATTTTGCAAATATGGATCCTGATATTTCTAGCGAAAGCAAGTTTGACTTGCTCGATTGGTGGAAGAAGAATAAGCAGATATTCACTGTGATGTGCCATTTCGCACGAGGTGTTCTACTGGTTCTGGTGTCTTTCGTCTATTCGAAAGCGATGTTCAGCATGATAGGAAGAATATTTGAAGAAAGGAGGTCATCTCTCACGCCCAAGATGATAGAGGCAATCACTTGCCTCAAGGACTGGGAATTGGCAAAAGAGGGGCATCAGCATCAACTAGAGGATCTTGAGATTGTAGATGCGTTAGCTGATCTCAATATCGAGTAGCCGACATGTATGTATGAATATAGTTATTGTACTCTTTCCCTTACCGGGGGAACCCCACACTAGGGCGCAAGGTTTTTAACGAGCCAGTAACAATGTGTGTGTAAAATATCAATAAAATTTCATTTTCCTCCATAATTTTTAAGTGTATATAATTTAACATAATTGTGGTTTCACAAAAAGAAATAATCAATACATCAAAACTGTACATGCTTCATGCTTGTAAAATTTCCATTGTTTTTATCTGTAGTAAATAACTATTTGTAGAATTCAATTGTGATCTTGGTAATGTTTAAGAACAATTAATATATCTAAACTGTGTAAAAGGCCTTAATTTACTACTCCAGATAGAAAATGCTGTGGTGAAATGGCAAAAAGAAAAGAAATGGCAAAAAGAAAAGAAAAGAAAGGATAAAAAGAAAAAAAGGAAATGCTGTGGTGAAAGGAAAGAAAATAAAGAAAGGGAAAAAAGAAAAGAAAATATTATAAGGTCAATTTCATTGGACTAGTGAGAACTTTATCATTGGAAGCTTGGTCTAATCTTTTATGACACTTGTAAAGATGGTTGAGATTCTTTTTTTAGAGGAAGATAGTTGAGATTCTTGTGAGCTTTATCTTTGTTGATCGGATGGATGTCTTGTGTATGACTAATGGCACTGCTTGTTTACGTTTCTATTAACTATATATATAGAAGATATGCATGTCGCCAGATGGTGTGACGATTCCCCAAACCGATCTCTCTCTTTCTCTTGCTCTCAGTTTCCAATGAGTCACGGTCTAATTAACTTATAGCTTTTCCCCAAGGTCATTACCTAATTTTGCATTCCGCTTCTCAGGGAGGCCAAATAGAAAAATTCACAACATTGTTAGCCACTGAAAACTACCATGGTTTCGTAGGTTTTACAAAAGCTAAAGGTCCAACAAGACAACAACCAAGATTGCAATACAGAGGGTACATATATTTGCCTTTGCGAACAATTTATGAAACCTATGTTTGAAAAGTTTCAATGTTACCTCTTCAATTCATTTGCTAGTGCTTTATCTTGCAATTGATTTAAGTTTATGATTATTTGTCCTCATTATTTGTAATGGTATGCCTCCACTATTTATTGTTTAACACTATCTTGCCAAACTAATCGTGGTAGGCTACTATACACTAATTGACTTAATTATCTTAATGACCTAATCAATACATAATTGACATGTCATCAACTAGTTAAATACTAATTACTTATTCAAAGGAATGGGCCCACTGTCATTGAGATTTATATTATCACATAACTCCTAATTGATGTTATCCTTTAAGTTTGATGCTATTAACACACTAATAATAACCCTTTAATTTCTTGGTTTATCCACTAATTAACGCTTATTGAAAATGCAATTTGCTAAATGTATATGCATTAACAAATTTTAACTAACTAACTAATTATGTGGGGTCCACTACCAGTCACTTATATTCATCCATAGAGAGAGAGAGAGCACAGAGAGAAAAGAGGCAAGGCCAAACAGGGGAGGGGCCATGGCGGTGGTGGAGGGCATGGCGCCGGGAGGGAGTCGATGGTGGCGGCTGAGGTTGGCAAAAATGGAACGCCCAGGGGGAGGCGAGTCTAGTGGGTGGTGGTGGTGGCGCGGTTGGAGACTGTGGATATCATGAGGATATGTGCATGATCTTAGGATGATGAGTCAATTGTCAATGGCATTATTGGTTTGTAAAATCTCGCGTTTTCGGGTTTGCTTCAGTCTGTCAGACCACAGGCGGTCTGACCGGTGGCATCGGCGATCAGACCGCCCGTGGAGTGGTCCGACCGGTAGTGCTTGCCGGTCCGACCGGGTTCGGTTCAAAGTGGGTTTTGAAGCTGGGCCAAAAATAGGATGTGTAGGCAAGTGAGGGGAGTCTCCTGGATGTGGTCACATAATTTATTGAGCTCCCAGTCAAAAGTTCTATTCAGTTGAAAATTCCAGAAGGTTTCGGATTTTCGAGATGAAATTTTGGCTAAGTCATTTTGGGCGGTCCGACCGCCGTTATGGAATCGGTCGGACCGGCCTGAAATCGGTCGGACCGGCTGTGTGGGGCGGTCAGACCGCCGATCACTTGGAGGTTAGCCTTCTTGGCATTGGTGTGTTTTGATTGTGTTTAATGTATGGATGTCAATGCTTTATTGTTGCATTTTGAATTGTTGAACTGACGTGGGTCAAGTTGTGAAGAACTTGTTCCCGGAGACGATTTATTTGTCTATTGCTGTGCAGGTGGCTTGCAGGTCAACGACGTCAATGGTGAGGTGGATCGGGAGTACGCTTGGAGAGCTGAGGTCCAGAACGATCATGGATGCCGGGTGAGGTCGTGTGACTCAAGCATGGTGCAGAATGTGCAAGATGGATCGAACGGTAGTTCGGCACCGGTTGGATCAAAGCGGTATGGAAGTCGGTGCAAGTCTCGGAGGTTCCGATGGGATTGGACGGAGAGACTTGCCGACGTGATGAGAGTCGCTGATCAACCTACACGTGGTGAAGCAGGCGAGTGCTTCAACAGATTTGTGTGAGTGGGTCCCATGTGTGTGTGGGTCTTCATGGGAGCCCATTAGTGGAAACCCTAGGCCTCTCCTATAAATAGAAAAGGGGAGAGGAAAAACCCCCAAGCACTTTTAGCCCTCATTTGGAAAGCCCCTTGTTAGGGTTAGGGTTTGGAGAGGAGAGGAGAGGAGAGGAAGATTGAGTGTGTGCTCTTTGTTGAGCTCTTGTCCTCCTTGAGGGAGTGGCTTTGTAAGCATCTTGTTGGATCAATCAATCTTGTGATGCTTGCTTAAGAGATCGATTGTCTCTTTTGAGTTTTTCTCTCTTTTGATGATTTTGGTGCTTCCTTGATTCAAGTGTTTATGCTTGGTCTGTTGACCGATTTTATCTTGCTTTGATGTGTGGGAATACTCCAAGAATCATCTAGATCATCAACCCCCACAAGCAAGTCTTGAATCAAGATTTTCATATTTCTAGGTTTTGGAACACTTCTTTGGTAAAATCTTCAGAGATCGATTTTGTGAAGTGGATTTGGAGGATCGTCACTAGAAACAGGTCTCTAATATCCTTAGGGAGGTGTGCTCCAAATTTGATCAAGTTTCATTGGTTGAATCAAAAGTTGGACCAATTTTTGTTTTGAATTTGGGCTTGGTATTTCGGTTCTGGACTAAATCGGTCGGACCGATGAAACGCGGTCGACCGCCAAAGATTCGATCGCTTGTTAACGGCCGGTCGAACCGATTTCAATCGGTCGGACCGCCCTTTGGCAGCCGGTCAGACCGCCAGTGTCCAGACCAGCCCAGTGAGATTAATTCTCCACATTTGTGTCTTGTGGTTAAGGGGGTTATCGAATTCAGCACAAGGTTTCCTCTGTGCGTGTACTGATCTTCTTAGCTTTCATAGCTAAAGGAGAAAAGTTCGTGTTGAATTTGATTAAGGCGAAAAAGTCGAGAAAGCACCTGTTCACCCCCCTAATCACCTTTACGGTCCTACAGAGACGTTCGATGGTGGGCGGGGGCGGTGTCACCCCCTTTAAAATGCAAGAATTCCACATGAAGTTCATAGGAATTTTGCAGGAACCAATGTAATCCCTCCAAAATTGCTAGGAGATCTCTCGATTCCATAAGGAGTACAACATGCTTTACGGTCTTCCCCCTTGAAAGGTGAAAGAAGATGGATAGCAAGTCTTACCCCTCGAAAAGTGAACTAATTAAGATGTGGACTGCAATAACTAGTGGTCTATGACAAATGAAAATTCTAACAGTTACTTATTTCTATTGTATTTCTGTCAGAGATATTTTTTATACAAATCGATGTGTTTGAGTATATCCCTATACTAAAAAGGGCATCCATATGCCATCAAAATCCGAACGCTAGATAATCTACAATTGGCGTTTTCTGATTACATTTGTCTTCAGCTGCAGTTGTTTGTATAATCGTGTTGTAGAACACAATGCAAGTTGAGCTCTAGATAATTTCCTAATTTCTATATGGTGGGGAGACTCAGAGAGGATGGGGAGAGTACTTACTGCAGAACTGGGACGCGAAAACAAAATGGGATATAGCTTAACGGAAATGGGAGGATATACAGTTGTAACATCCATTTTCAAAAAAATAAATTTTTTTTCTCTCTCTCTCTCTCTCTCTCTCTTTCTCTCTCCCCCCTTTACTCCTGGCCCGGCCCACCGCCCCCTTTCCTCCCTCGCGCTCTCTCTTTTCTCCCCCTCTCTCTCCCGTTTCTCCGCCGACCCGGCCTCTTTTCTCCCCCACTCCGGTTCTTCCGCCCCCTTCTCGGCTTCTCCGCCGACCTCCCCTCCCTCTCTCAGTCTCTGCGGCGCACCGCGCTGCGCCCGGATCTTCTGCCTGACCTTGGCTTCCTCGCTCCTACGCCGTCCTACCCCTGCTCTCTGACTCTCTTCTCTCTCTCTCTCTCACTCCGTCGGCTCTTACAATAGCCTCGCCCGGGTGCTCGCGCTCACGCCATCTCATCCCGGCCTCTCACGCCCAGTCTCCGCGCCAGAGTCAGCTGCGCACATGCCGTCTGTGCTCAGCGCCTCGCCGCATCGCCGTCCGGCTTTCCCCCACCACCCCGCCATTTTTGCCACCTCGTCGGCCTTCCTCCCCATCCTCGGCTATAAATAGCCGGCGCCTTTGCCTCTCCTCTGCGCCTCCTCTTTACCCCCTCTCATTGCCATTGAAGGCCCCATTGTCGCCACCGCCGTCTTCCCCCCTCCGGCGCCCCCTCCGACCGGATCTTCGATGCCGAGCACCGCCTGTCCGCTTCGACTTTCCCCACTGGGCGAGCTCCCGACACCATAGCTCGCCGCCTCGTCGCCCTCCCGACCTCCCTTGGCTCCAGTCGCCGGCCGTCTCCGCCGTTACACCCCCCCCCCGCTTCGGCCGACCTCGCGGTGAGTAGTCCCAACCACTTCGGTGCCCTTGCTCTCCCCCCTCTCTGTCTTCCCCCCCAGCCACTTCGCCCAGCCGCCCCGTGCGCCTCTGCTTTCCCCCGGACCGACCAACTGCCTCGCCCGGTCAGACCGGCCCGCACCCCCTCTCCCCTGCTTCATGTGGCCGAAGCCACCCTGCTCTCTCTGGCTTGTGGGCCCCCATGTGGAGTGCAGAGCAGTGGAGCAGCGTTAGCAGTAGATTGGCTATTATGTAGATTGAAGTCTGTGTTGTGATCTTGATTTCACTTGTTAATCGGTTCATCCGGCATTTGGGTATTGTGCTGTAAGCTTGCTAAGTAAAGATCATCTGTTTTTTAATCTTGTGGTAATACTTCGTTAGCCTTGTGCAGTGTGGTCTTGGAGTATCGGTAGCCGAAGTCGAGTTTTTGGCAAAGAAAGTTTTATGTATTGAAATGGGTGTATTGAGAGTTTGTGTTGGTCATGAATTGTTCGTCAAGCTCGGTCGTTTAGTAGCTTTCCAAATTGGCAAAAAAAAACATTTCAAAATAACTACTCTCTATGATTGTGCTGTGAATTGCGATGATTCGGTTAACCGTTGTTAATTGTTAACGTGCCAATTGACAAGCGTTAGCAGAATTATCCATTTCGTCAATATTTGAGAGCTATCGATTAGGAGCGTAATTCGCAAAACCTTGGGAAATCGAAGTTATGCAAATGACCTTCGTAATTGTCTCCGTAGTCATGCCAAATATTTGATAAAACTATTTACTTCAAATTGTCCGCTTTTGTGTAAAATACTTTGTGGTATTGGAAATTAATTTACAATTTTCTAAAAATTAATTTTGGGAAGCTATTCGGGATTAACATGTTAATCTCAATATCTTGCTCGAATAATATCCATTATTTTATTAGAAGCTCTTGTTTTAAAATTAGGTCTAGTTGTGTCGTTATCCGATCAACAATATCTTGCCATCTTCCATATCTAAAGTGGGATATTCCTACGCAAGTTCCTCTGACCTTGTTTCCCCTTGTTTTTCCCCGGCAGAGTATCTCCGCCTTTGCCTCGTGTACTCAGCTGATCGTTTGACTTTGTCAAATATCCCCGCCTCGCTAAATCTTCTCTCTTAATCTCGTTCATAGCAAAACTTATTTAAAGCTCTTTGATTTATGTTTGATCTTTTGAAGTTCTGTGGGTTTATTCGGTTTTCTCATTTATTATCGCGTAATTAGGAATTGAAGTCCAGAAGAAGCAACGACTCGAATATGATCAAGATCTGAATAAAGGCGTAGACCCAGAACGCAAGACCCCTGGCAGAGAAGGCCCTGAGTAAGATCAAGGCCGCGATAACCTGACCCAGGCGAGTCAACACTTTGATCATGTTGAACCTACATTTTATGCAAATTATGTTCTTTTAAAATAACAAATTGCATGCTTTAATTTCTTATGCAAATGTTTGTTAAATGGTCCTAAGGTAGCTAAATGATAACTTGATTATTAAGTAAATATTATCCTTGTCCTTGACAATTGAATTCCCTGATCCTTGTCACCCTAGTAATTATATGGTAACTTACTAGTTATATTTTGTAGTCAGGTGGCATGCTAGCCTTACTTGAGTACCGGGGTGCTAATCACCCCAAATCATCATCCTTTAAACATAATGATTGATTTGGGCAGTCATTGGGGTAGATGACTGAAGTGGTTGAGTTAATTTTTTTTACACTTCTCAAAACCCTGAAAGTTGCTAATACCACATCTGGGCGGATGGTAGGAGTGGTGGGTGCCGTCGTGTACGAGAGTGGTTGGTATGTGGTATGAACCGCCCGGATGGATTAAGGACTTAATCTTGTCATGACCTCCCGTGTAAATCAAGTACAACCACAAGTCTGCAAAGTGCAACTTGGCTTAGTAAAATTATCAAACTCTGAATGTCATCTCGCATGGTGGGAGAGAGGGAATGTGCAAGTGGCAGGATGCGCTTCCGATTTGAAAGGGACACTGATCTAAGGTGAAGTTGCCAGCTACGCTAGACGTTGTGGCCTAAGCCAGCTGCGCAAGTCGTTGTCGTGAACATCCCGCACAACGTATGGGCATAACCCCATATGGGTGAGATGACGGAAGGGGCAAGGTAGTTTGAAAGGTTACTGTGACGATCGCTCAACTACATGACTACGGAATCATGTGGGGTAACGGGTATGATTGTCTCTTGTGGGTATAGTGTACAAACTCTGCAGAGTCAAAACTGTTTAAACAGCTGTGCCTACGGTCATAAGCGGACATGAGAACTTAACTTGAGATAGTTCTATTTCAAAAAAAATTTGTGGGTGGAATGAAAACCAGGTCGACTCATCTAGCCAGAGGTTTGGTGTTTCCCTGGATCATTGTATCCAGTGTGGTTAACATATGGAGACAACTCCAATCAAATTAAGCATTTGTAGAATCTCCGATGGAGGGAATATCTACTGTTATTTAATATTTTAATTACCTTCTTTAATAAAATGCAATTTATTTAAAATACTAAGTCACAGGGATTTGTAATTATGATATTTATAAATGTTGCTTTGCGCAAATAAAAGAACCCGAGCCATCTTTGTTAAGCCTTGCATGTATATTATTGCATCTGTTGTGTTGGCTCGCTAGCACAGTAGTTGTGCTCGTGCTTTGCGCAAATAAAAGAACCCGAGCCATCTTTGTTAAGCCTTGCATTTATATTATTGCATCTGTTGTGTTGGCTCGCTAGCACAGTAGTTGTGCTTACTCTCGCTCTTTCCCCAACCCTCAGAAGCAGGAAATCTTGGAGCTTATGATTATTACGAGGAACCAGATGTCTGAAGACCCAGGAATTTTTGAAGCGTAGTTTAGTCCTTAGCTGATCTAGTCTCACCTCAGTCTAGCTGACTCCATCGGTACTTGCGTGCTTCCCGTATTATCTAAGCTTTTTGGGTAATATCGGACGCACACAGGTTTCCCCAGTCGCTTGCCTGTGGAGAGATGTGCTCTCACCCCTTCTTGTTTCCGTTGTTGTTTTCGCTATGTTTATAATGTAATCTTTTGGCCTGTTCGGCCATTAATGTAAAAATCGACCCGAAGCGGTCTGTGTAAACTCTGATGTGTTGAATTAATGAATGGTATGGTTTTACGCCATGTATGAAATGATTCAGTGATGTATCTGTGAGTGCTACCTACTGATCCAGGGAATAGCACGATGTTTTCACAGAGGATTCTAGATTAAAAAATCCGGATCCGACAACAGTGCTCTGCATTATGAAGCGATCTTCACTGTCCGATCAAAAAATTAAAGGTTCAAATCAATGACTACAATATTTTGCTACAATATTTTCTAGTAAATATTTTAGTGTCGCTTGAAAGATGTGCTACGGAGCATTTCTCGAGCATCGTTCACATATTCACAAAATATCGGATCCGTAGCTTAACCATCACCAATATTTTTAACGAGGCCATATCATTCTCCTCTCATAAATAAAAAAGAAAAAAATGAGCAAGACTAGCTTACTTCTCTGTAAACTCTTCTCTTCATAAATTGAATCCTAATGGATCAACTTACAATTTGACACATTACAATGGGAAAAACTCAAAAAAGAATTAATTTCTTTCACAGTAAGAATAATCACCAATACAATGAAGGATACAAATACATGTATCTTTATTTGTTATTTTGCATCAATAAAAAATTTGTCCCCAATTTTGCACGTCGGTCTGATTCAAAACTCTTTACGGCTGGCTCAGACCATTGGCGCCACATCTCTTGAAATCTGCCGACGGCGGAGGCAGGCTCGTCTCCGGCGTTGGCCCGTTCTCCACGATGAACGCTGTCGCCATGCCCATCACAATGTGGAACTCAAAGTGGCAGTGTAGGTACCACACCCCTGTTCATAAAAAATCAAATCAAAGATCAGATTCTCTCTACATGATTTCAATAATTTGGAACTAACATATTGGATTGGAAGCTTGGATGATTGTGATACCTGGATTGTCTGTGACAAAGCGAACGGCAGCCCAACCAGTCCTGGGGACCTGCACGGTGTTCCTCAGCTGCGGGTTGTGGTAGTTGAACTTCTTGACATCCTCTTGGGGTTGAAGTTGCCGAGGCCTCGCGCGAGCACGAAGAAGTCGAGCCATGGAGGTGCATGGGGTTGGAGTCGCTCTGTAGTAGCGCCGTGCTCGAACACGATCTCCACCGATGTGTTGTACTTGAACCGCGGAGCTTGGTCGACTTGAACGCCGGCTCAAGTGCCTCTCGAGCGCCCCGGCGGGATCATTGCCCTGTCGGTGTAGTTGTATGGCCGCGGCGGCTGGTCGGGGAAGTCCTCCGTGTACACGCCCTCCCCCGTGCCGTCGTAGTACCTCTCGAGGAACGACGTGGTGTTCGGGTGTTGGAAGGAGACGTTGTTCATGGTGGCCACCACAATGGTCTCGGCCTGCGCCGCGCTTGCACGCCTTTCTTACCGCTGCGGCGATGGAGCCGAGGCCGAGGGTGATGAAGAAGCGCCGTCGACGTGCATCGGCCGCGGTGGCGGTCGAGTGCGCCAGCCGTTGAGGTTGCTTTGTGGAAATAGTAGGACGGCATCGTGTTGTCTTTGGTTGGGCATAATGGGCATCGGATGGGAAGGCCGTTGTTGTTGCCGGGACACCGCATAGCGACGAGCCCACGGAGACGAACGCCGGATCTCGCGGTCCGCTCGGCGGTGGTTGGCTAGCGCCATCATGTGGTAGTGGGTCGGCGGGCGCCGGCGCCATGAGAACGCCGATCGCCTCACCCGCGCGACGGAGACCATGTCAATCTTGTACGGCGTCCGTAGTTGCGTCGGCCGCGACCACCGTGAGCGGTGGCGGCGACCTTAAAGTAGTACTCGGAGAAGAGCGCCGGTTGACGATCCGAGCGGTAGCTCGCCGTGCTCCACGCCGAGGACGGCTCTCCTCCACCGTCGTCGGCTTGATTCGAGGTCTCCGAGCTTCCGCTGATCGTTCTTGACAATGGTTGTCGCAAAGTTGCCGTCGGCCATTCTCCCGCCCACTCAACGAGGTCAAGTTCCCACCATTCCCGCAAGTAACCAAGATTTATTAAATGGATTTGTTCGTTGCTCGTGTGCGATCCGTCCGATCAAACAAATCAATTAATCAACGATCAAAATTGATCACACATCGCAGCTTGATCGATCTCGACCGCTGATTTATCGATAAACTAACCTATGATGATGGGCACATCCTTCGCAGCGTGGGAAGGGTACTTCCGCCCTTGGGCGGATGTTGAACGCGCCATTGATGGTGGCGCGAGGCGTGACATGGGCGTGCCACCAAGCAGCCAATCGCCGAGAACGCTGAAGCGGTAGATGTGTTCGCCATTGGGCGGGATGGGGCACTCGGTGATTTACCCCGCGCGCCGGCCCAGCCCTCGGATCTCGCCGCACGCCGCGCTGCAGGTGGATTGTCACCCATGTGGCGAGCTTGTTGACAACATGGACGACCACGTGTCTCCTCGATGACGCCGACCAGGGGCCGAACCGCCTGCTCACCACATAGATCTTGGTCGTGTTGCATAGGTGCGTCACGTTCATCTCATGCACCTATACGTCGTCGATCATTGGGCACAAGCAGATTAGATACATGCATACCACACAAACTACTACTGCAAGGTTGGTTAGCAGCCAATTGAACTTAATCTAGGCAATCTAACTTAATTTTTAAAGTTAGACTAAACAGATCCGCGAATAAGTAGATATATATATACTCACAACGAAGGTGTGCTCGACGACCGCCGCCTCGCCGCCGGCCACCGCAGCCATAGCCACAAGGGCCACGGCGCAGAAGATGGATGCTGGCATGGAGAGCTTCCCCATGCTAGCTAAGAACTTAGTGGTGCTTGGTACACCGGTTAGTTATCAACTTGCTAATCTGTGAGGTTGATGCTTCTCTCCTAGGCCAGGTTGGTGACCTATATATACACTTCCAGAGGCGCCACCTTCTGAATCCATTGGCCGTCTGCAATGGTTGGCCGACCCGTCAAACCGAGGAATAGTAAACAGACGGTGGTGATCAACGCTGCGCACGAGAAATCAGCGGCCAGATTGATGGTGCAAGACAAGTAAAACTCTCCTACTTTTCCTACCCACGCAACGTAGCTGCTGCTTCATGGAAAGATCATTGGCACGTAGCTTGTTCAAAGAAAAATTCAGATGCCTTAATATTATGAACTATTCCATTCAAATGGATTAGGCCTAATCTTCATCTATCCAAACAAATCGTTAGTGGGAATCAAAGAGTACAGTAGCCACACGACTTGGCACCTACCTCTACCAACCAGAGTCAAGAGTTTGGACCAAAGATATTAAATTAATCAGATGTTGCTTCAGCAGCCTTGACTTTGTGTTGCTACTAGATGTAGCTACACGTCAAGTCCAAATGAAAAACTACAGTGTATTTTGAGTTTTTGACCTTTCTCTCAGGGCAAGACTCTGTGAGTTCAGATTGGCAATACATAGATCATGCAAGCTGGTTAATTAATATTTGACATGCAAGCTGGTCAAATATTGTTTGTAAGCCTTTCTTTATCTTGCTACTCAACGGGCCCGCCTTGCACACCGAGTTAATTAACTAGTGTCATATTGCAGTGAGAGGGGAAAATCAGAAACAATACAAATGGATAACCTAAACTCTCACCACAATCATGCATCAATAGAACACAATCTAGCTTAGCATCATGCATCAATAGAACACAATCTAGCTTAGTACTAGTTATGACACATGCTAGCTATACGTGGTTTTCTCTGATTGACTACGTGATACAATTACTATGGATAAATCCGACACTGCAGGATTCAGTCAAAGCCATTGTTATCTACGTAATCACTTCACGAGGTCAGAATTACTTCTTCCTGCGCCATGCCTGACGCATCGATTAGCAGCAGCAGGAGGAGAAAAAAAGAAACGAAAAATTCTCTTCTAATTATTTATAAGGACAGTCGAAATGCCTTTGGGCCTTCATTTGACAGATATATCGTCACGTGTCTATAGCAGAAATTAAGTCCTCACGGTGAGCATAGTCGTACACAATAAATTGCAGCCAGACTTGGCCCTCAAGCAAACCAATTAAGACAAGTAAAGTGGCTTCATGTGAACAAGCTTACACACAAATTCTCCTATGTCGACTGCTCAAGAAAAGAAGAGGCAGAGAAAGGCAGAATGGACGACGTCCATTTGGAACAACACGCAATTAGAACTGGCTAGGGTAATGCCGCTCATTTTGATGTTATCTATTGTACATGGGCTACACATTTTGGCGTCCATGTTCAGAGAATTGATTCATCCATTCAAACTTGAATAATCACATGGCCCTAGCTAGCTAGCTGGTTGGTTCCTTACTGACCAGAAAACTAAAATCGATCTGGGCCAGTACTAGAATCACATGAGAATTCCTAGTTTACTTTGCTTGTCTAAGCTAGCTGCAGTAGCCGCCGCGTACGTCGATACTATCAAATTAACACCCGTTCGATGGATCTTTCGCCATCTGCGGCTTCACTAAACAGCATCCAGAAGCAGATGAAACAAAACAGTCGCACTCGCATCAAAGAAGCTACCAACATCACTGTAGAACTGTAGACACTCGCAGCCGCCGCTAGGGTAGGGTACCGCGCCGGCGCCACTCTGGCAAAATCCATCGACGCCTCCTCCTCCATCACCGTAGTCTGCTCATCCGCCTACGCCGCCGCCCACGAAGCCTAGGTGTGCAACGTAGGGTTTCTTTTGCCTCCTCCCAATTTCACAAGCAGGGTCAAGGTGGTGCAGCCGCACCGCGGTCCTCTATCAGCACCTCCCCCTCCGATGTTAGCCGATCCAAAGCAAAAGAAGGAAAAAAACAACTTTGTAGAAAAGACTTCACGCTTGCTGCGGAAGACTAATCTTTATTGCTTTTGCTTATGCTTGGATACAATAAAACTCAGACTATCTGCCCCTTTATATATGCTAAAAACCGTACTGCTATAAGGACTCAATACTCAACACGATTTCTTATTCCTAAAGCTACTCCTACTCGGACATGGCAAGCATCAAAACTAATTAGGAAACTTGAGTCCACACGGGATTAATTCCAACATACTCCCCCTTAATCCTGATGTGGCCCAAGATCACGAACACCTAGCAGGTGCCGCATTGTTGCCGGCTTTCGCCGGGCAACGTCTTCATCAAGACATCACCGTTGCTCATCCGCGCGAATGAACTCCACAACGACCGTCCTCCTCGATGCATTCACGTATAAATGGAACCTCATGTCGATATGCTTGTCGCGCGTCCATGGAATACGGATTCTTCATTAATGCGATTGCGGACTTATTATCAACAAACAACTTCACCGCACTATTCTCCTTCCCGGCCACCGCCTAACAAGCTTCGAGCCACAACGCTTGGCATGCCGCATTGTGCGCCATGTACTCGGCTTCACATGATGACATGGCTACCGCCTTCGCTTCGTGAGTTCCATGACACTAAGCATTCGCTGACATAGAATGCCTTTCCCCATGATTTTCCTCGTCATCGTTGTCGCCGGCCGATCACCGTCTGTGTACCTCGTGATCACCTCAAAGATCTCCTCCTCTAGTATATACAAGACCATAATCCATAGTCCCTTTCACATACCTGAGGATCTGCTTAACCGCCTTGTGATGCATCACCGTGGGCCTCTCCATGAATCTGCTAGCCACCCCGACAGCAAAGGAGAGATATGGCCGTGTGAAGTAAGTACCTTAGGCAACCAATAACACGGCGATACTCAGTTGCATCCACCGCTTGTCCATCGTGGTCTTTGTACAACCGTGATCTCTTGCCCATAGGAATCTTGGTGGGATTGCATTCAATCATCCCGAATTGAGTCAGCACCTTCTTGGCGTAAGCTTCATGCTTGATTGTGATGCGGTCTTCTTCTTGATTGACCTCAATCCCGAGATAGTAATTGAGCAATCCAAGATCACTCATCTCGAATTCAGACATCATCTGCTGCTTGAAAGCCGCGATCGCACCTGGGTCTTCTCCTGTCACAATGAGGTCATCAACATATACACCGACAATGATTCCTGCCCGGCCTGTTCCTCTTGTGTACACAGCCTGTTCTTGAGCACACTTCACAAGATCGAGCTGCTTCAAGCTTCTATCAAGTCGCATGTTCCGGTGCTCGTATACCGCCGGAGTCTGTAGAGCGCCTTGCTCAACTTAAGCACCAAGTGCTCCTTGTTCTTCTTCGTGAATCCTTCCGCTTGGCGATAGACTTCTTCCTCGAGTTCTCCATTCAGAAGGCGACTTGACATCGAGGTGGTGAACTTGCCACCGCGATTGGCGTGATGGCAAGGATGACGCGACGGTGTCGAAGTCCGCCACCGTGCAAACACCTCCTCGAAATCAATTCCTTGTCGCAGACATATCCTTTTGCGACTAGTCTTGCCTTGTGCTTGATCACGCCTCCATCCGAGTTTTTCTTCGCTTGTAGACCCATTTGAGCCCAATTGGCTTGTGTCCAAATGGTAGCGCCGTGAGGGTCCAAGTTTCATTCTTCTCAATGGACTCAATCTCCTTGGCCATGGCGTCCTCCCTGTGCTTGCTACCCAAATGCTCGCGATAGCGTGATCGGCTCCTCCGCCTCTACGAGCATGGCCTCTTCTTCCATGTCCTCCTCGTCAAGCTCCAGCCTTGAGCATCTCTCATGATGTCGCCGATGTGTCTCAGAACGAACATGTCCATCCTCGGTGCTCTCGCTCCCACTTGGCGTGATGTGGCCACAACCGAGGCAAAGCGTGGCAATATCATTTGCCGGTCCGAGGCCGTCGTCATCATCGAGTGGTGGGGTTGTCGGGAGGTTGTCGCCATGCGCGCCGCAAAGACGCGCTCGTTGTCTTGGCCTCCCGTCCACCTCACCGCCAATGAGTCGATGAGGGGTTGGGTGAACTTGTGCCGTGGCGACTACTTTGCGCACCACCCACAGCAAGCAAAGTTTCCCTCTGTCGGCTCGATTACATTCATCCTCGACGACGAAACCGATGGATCCCCGCCACCGCACCAGACTCGGACCACTCGGCTTTTCTTCAAATTTTACATCACGACTTACATGAATTTTCCCGCGCGTGGATCAAACAAACGGTGCGCCTTGCAGCCGTCCTCAACGCCAAGGTACACCATCGGATGGCTTCGGTCATCGAGTTTCTTCAGGTGTGGTGTTGCCACCTTTGCGTGCGCCGTGCAGCCAAACACACGAAGATGTGCTAGATGCGGCTTCCTTCGCTCCAAGCCTCGAACGGAGGCGTTAGCCAAAGCCTTCGTTGGTAAGCGGTTTAGCAGTACACCGCGTCGCACCGCCTCCCCAAAACCTTCCGCACGCTCATGCTCTTGAGAAGGGACCTCGCCATCGCCATCACGGTCCCGTTCCTCCGCTCCACCACGCCGCTTTCTTTGTGGCATGTATGGCGCGGTGAGGTGTCGCCGATCCCCTCCTCGCAGAGACGGTTGAACTCGCCGAGAGAAACTCCCACCGCGATCGGTCCTCAACGCCTTGATGCGTTGCTCGCCGTGTTCTCAACTCGCAATTTGAATCTTCTAACACGAGCAAGCTTGGTCCTTCGCCTTGATCATGTACACCACATCCACCTAGAGTAATCATCAACAATTAACATGAAGTAGCATTGCACGGCGAGGGTCGAAGGTGTGATCGGACCGCAGAGGTCGAAGATGTATCGACTCAGCGGCTTCTCCGCCTGTAATTTGCCAGCTTGAATGATCGCCTCGCTTGCTTCGCCACCAAACACCCTTGACACAGCTGGTTCGGGTGCGTGATCGGCGGCACACCCACCGCCATCCCCTTGTCAACGAGGAGCTTTATAGCGTGGAAGTTGACATGACCAAGTCCGCATGCCATAGCCACGCCGATCTTCAAGGTTCGCCAGAGGCACACCGCCTCCGCTAGATGCAACTCAATTTGGTAAAGACAATTTGCGGGCGCCACCTTCATGAGCACCTTGCATGACTTTTGTCGATCACCTGCAGGGTGTCCTCGTCCATGATCACTTTGTGACCGGTCTCGGTTAGTTGTCCGAGGCTCACGATGTTGCTTCGAAGCCTTGGGATGTAATATACCTCTTGGAGCACCATTGGTCCCGCTCTGCAGCTTGAACAGATTGATCCTTGCCCATGATTTGCACCGCCGAGCCATCGCCGAATTTGACCTTGCCGGTGACATTCTCGCCCACCTCGCGGAACTCGCCTGTCACGGCCATGTGGTTGCTCGCCTGTTGTCCGTGTACCGCACATGACAGGAGCACCTTCTCTTCCGCCTTGTCTTCTCCTCGCTTAGTAGGACGGCATCCTGCCGCTCCTGCTGTTTCGGCACCATCTCCTCTGACACCGCGAGCATCAGGGCCGGCTCAGTGTCGTCTGCGCACGTGAGGTGTGCCTCTTCCTCCTTCGGGCCCCGATTTAGATGCATAGTGGCCCATCTTGTCACGCTTAAACAATGGATGTGGCTTTTGTCACGCCACCGCCACCGGAACCACTCGCACCGTTTTGTTTGCTCGGCGCCCAGGATCGCTTCTTGCCGCGCCATCTGCCGCGACCATGTCCACTCCGACCGTGGTTGCTGCTACCTGCAGGAGCATAGGATCTACCCTTGTTGTTCGACGAGGAGTCGCCGCCATCTTTCTTCTGTCGCGCCTGCCACTTGGCCTGAGTGAGCAGGAGTTGGCCATCGCCGCCGCTGTTTCCGCCAGATGTCCGCGGCCGCGTACGCTCTTCATAAGTCTTCAGTCGTCCCACAGCTTCCTCGAATGGCATTTTGTCGAAATCGTAGAACTGCTTGATCCCGACGATCACACTCAGAAATCGATCCGTCACGGTGTCGAATAGCTTCTTCACCAATGCGGCATCGTCGAGCATCGCCCCTAGGTTGGCGTACCTGACGGACATGCCATTGAGTCTCCCGGCGTACTGGTCCAGGGTTTCTCCCTCCTTCATGCGCATGATGTCGGTCATTCTTCAACGCTCGCAATCACAAGATTCTTGACGCGATCCGCGCTAATGAACCTTGTCTTGAGACACCCCAAACCTCATTCGCCGTTTTCTTCCTTGCTACCGCATCGGGAGGTCCTCCGAGCGCTTGGAAAAGATGCGACTCGCCTTCCGTCCTTCTTCGCGTCACGGCCGCCGATCACCGGCCGATTGCTTCCTGACGCCTTTGATCCTCCATCATCGCTTGCACCAATCACCCAAAGACATGTAGTTTGTCGCCGTCACCGCGGATAATGGAACGGCCCACCGCCGCTCTCCCGCGCCGCCTCGCCCTGAGGAACAATCGACATTGGCTCTGATACCAGATGTTAGCCGATCCAAAGCAAAAGAAGGAAAAAAACAACTTTGTAGAAAAGACTTCACGCTTGCTGCGGAAGACTAATCTTTATTGCTTTTGCTTATGCTTGGATACAATAAAACTCGGACTATCCGCCTTTATATAGGCTAAAACCGTCTTCGCTATAAGGACTCAATACTCAACACGATTTCTTATTCCTAAAGCTACTCCTACTCGGACACGGCAAGCATCAAAACTAATTAGGAAACTTGAGTCCACACGGGATTAATTCCAACATCCGATGGCACGGCTCCTCCTCCATCATTGCCGCCGTCCACTACGCCTCATCGGCCTATGCATTCGAATGTATAGCTGTGCCCATTTTGTTAAAGTTGTGATTGATCATCTGGCTGAAAATAACTTTGATTTCTGCATTTTTTTCACAATTTTCTTTCGTTAAGGTTTTTTCTGGATAGAACTAGCTAGGGTAATGCCGCTCATTTTGATGTTATCTATTCTGCATGGGCTACACACGGTGTCTATCTTCAGATAATTGGTTCATTCAATCAAACTCGAATAATCACATGGCCCTAGCTAGCTAGCTGGTTGGTTCCTTATTGACCGTAAAACTAAATTCAATGGGCCGATTAGAATCGATGAGAATTCCTAGTTTATTTTGCTTGTCTCAAATTAGTCAGCAGCAACTGACAGACGTCAGACTATCAAATTAACACCGATCTGCGCGCTTGATTAAACAAAGATCCAAAGGCTGATAAAACAAAACAGTCGCACTAGCATCAGACCAGCTACCAACCTCACTGTAGAACTGTGCACACTCGCAGCCGCCGCTAGGGGAGGGTGCCGCTCCGGCGGAATCCTTCGACACCTCCTCCTCCATCACCGCAGCCCGCCCATCCACCCGCGCCGCCGCCCACGAAGCCTAGGCGTGCGAGCTAGGGTTTCGTTTGCCTCCTCCCAATTTCGCAAGTAGGGCCAGGGTGGTGTTGAAAATAATCTTGTATTAGTTTCTCCGTTTAGTTTTTGAGTCTGCATCCAAGCCGGCTTCGGCCGAGTCCATGTCCGTTTGTGTGTCAAAGTAGAAAACGAGTCTAAGGCCCTGTTTGTTTAGGCTTAGGCTTTTTGGCTTATAGCTTAAAGCCAGCTTTTTGGCTTAATCAGCTTATAAGTCCCTCAGCTTTTAAGCCAAGGTTTGGTGTTTGGTAATCTGGCTTTTTATGGGATGTTGGCTTATTGAGTTGTGTGTGAAGGATTAAAAGTCTGAATTGCCCTTTAAGGGTTAAATGATCTGTTTAAGCATGTATTTAAACTTATTTTTGCATAGGATTTCTAAAATAGCATAAAATAGTCTAAATCATAGCATAAAATAAAGTGCAATATTTCAATCACAAAATTTCGTAAGTACATTCTGATTTAGATGTTGGGGAGGGAGGCGCGCTCGAGGGACGGGAGGATATTGGCGGCGGGGAGGAGGAGGCGTCGGGGGGGAACTCAAGGAAGCAGGCGCCTGTGGGGCCGACGGAACAACAAAAAATCAAAACGATTTTGATTTATATACAATGGCATTTGGTGGGTAATTTCAACGAACTTCAAGTGCATCGTTATTCCATTCCACAAAAGCCAAAAAGCACCTCTCCCACGACTTATGGCTTTTAGGCTTAAATAGGCTTAAGCTTTTTATAAGCTGAATAAAAAAGCCACCTCTTTGTTTAGGCTTAGGCTTTTTTGCTTATAAGCCAAAGAAAAAGCCTAAACAAACAGGCCCTAAGTAGTATATTGAGCTTCTATAAGGGGCAATAACTCCAAGGAAACTTCGTTGAAGCGATGATTCATCTCATTTATAGTTGCATCAAGAGCAGTATTGAAAATGTCAACTTTGTAATAGTGATGTTGAGTTACAGTATGCTTTCGACGTACAGATGTACCCATAACTCCAATAATATCATTCATATTTGGCACAAAAATCCCATATGCCTCACAAAAGCTTTTGACTTGGTCGAATAATGGTTCCCACCAATTATCCCTCATATCTTGCAAATGTTCTTTCACATCCTATATCAAGCCCATAGTTTCAACGATGTCTTCATGCTTTCTTTGTAAAGCAAGTGATAGCTCATTTGTTATGCTCAACAATGTTATCAAAAAATGCATGATGAATACAAATTGAAAGGATTCCATATTTTTCATTAAACCTGCTGCTTCACCATGACGTGTGTTTTGACAAGCATCTTCACTTATAAGTTCCAACATATCCACAACTGCCTCCCACATTTGGTATATACGAAGCAAAGTTTTGAGATGTGTGCCCCACCGAGTATCTCTAGGTCTAGCTAGACTAGATTCCTGATGCAACCCTCTCTCAGCAGATATCAAACCATTCTCCAACTTCTCTAACAGGATATCATGATACTTTTCAATCAACACATCTTTTCTCTTGCAAGATGCACTAACAGTTGCAACTATTAGATTGAATGTGGATGGGGAACCGGTGGATGTGAGTTGGGCCTGGGCCCCAGGCCCAACACATTTGATTGATTATTTCTTGCCGCGTCCGAGAGTTGGAGTTGCAGCCGGTGGAGGGTGGGCTTCAGCCTGGCGAAGCCCATCCGGTGGATTCGCCACTGTCTATAATGTTCTGCTACAATATTTTCTCGCTGAAGTAAATATTTCAGTGTTGCTTTAGTATTTGCTACAGTGCACTGCCCAGTACTACTGTTCAAATATTCACAAAAATTTCAGATCCGTAGCTTAACTAGTAGGCCGGTATTTTTTAACGAGGCCATATCATTATCCTCTCAGAAAGAAAATAGAAAAAAAATGAGCAAGGCTATCTTCTTCTATGTAAACTCTTCTCTTCATAAATTGAATCCTAATGGATCAACTTACAATTTGACACATTACATACTTGAAAAAGAACCCATCTCTTTCGTAGCTTATCACCAATACAATGAAGGATACAAATCCATGTATCTTTATTTGTTATTTTGCATCAATAGAAATTTTGGGCCCAATTTTGCACGTCGGTCTGATTCAAAGCTCTCTACGGTTGGCTCAGACCATTGGCACCACATCTCTTGAAATCTGCCGACGGCGGAGGCAGGCTCGTCTCCGGTGTCGGCCCGTTCTCCACGATGAACGCCGTCGCCATGCCCATCACGATGTGGAACTCAAAGTGGCAGTGCAGGTACCACACCCCTGTTCATAAAAAATCAAATCAAAGATCAGATTCTCTCTACATGATTTCATTAATTTGGAACTAACATATTGGATTGGAAGCTTGGATGATTGTGATACCTGGATTGTCTCGTGATTTGCGAACGGCGCCCCGGCCGTCCTGGGACTTGCACGTGTTCCTCACTGCGGGTTGTGGTAGTTGAACTTCTTGACGCCCTCTTGGGGTTGAAGTTGCCGAGGCCTGCGCGAGCACAAAGAAGTCGAGCCATGGAGGTGCATGGGGTTGAGTCGCTCTGCATCGGCCGTGCTCTGGAACACGATCTCCACCGATGTGTTGTACTTGAACCGCCGGAGCTTGGTCGCCTTGAACGTCGGCTCAAGCACCTCCTCGAGCGGCCCTGGCGGGATCATCGCCCTGTCGGTGTAGTTGTACGGCCGCGGCGGCTGGTGGGGGAAGTCCTCCGTGTACACGCCCTCCCCCGTGCCGTCGTAGTACCTCTCGAGGAACGACGTGGTGTTCGGTTGTTGGAAGGAGACGTTGTTCATGGTGGCCACCACGATGGTCTCGAGTCGCGCCGCCAGCACGCGTTTCTTGCCATCGCGGCAGATGGAGCCGAGGCCGAGCGTGATGTAGAAGCGCTCGTCGACATGCATCGGCACGCGGTGGCGGTCAGGGTGTGCCAGGCCGGTGAGGTTGCTGTGGAAATAATAGGACGGCATCGTGTTGTGTTGGTTGGGCATAATGGGCATCGGGATGGGAAGGCCGTTGTTGTTGTCGGGGACACCGGCATAGCGGACAAGCCCGCGGGAGAAAAACACTGGGATCTGCGAGTCTGGCTTCGGCGGCTGGTTGGCGAGCGCCATCATGTGGTAGTGGGCCGGCGGGGCGTCGGCGGCCATGAGAACGTCGATCGTCTCGCCCGGCGCGACGGAGACCATGTCAATCTTGTACGGCGTCAGGTAATTGCCGTCGGCCGCGACCACCGTGAACGTGTGGCCAGCGACCTTGAAGTAGTACTCGGAGAAGAGCGCCGTGTTGACGATCCGGAGCAGGTAGCTCTGGCCGTGCTCCACGTCGAGGACGAAGCTCTCCTCCACCGCGTTCGGCGAGCTTGCCGAGGTCTCCGAGCTTCCGCTGATCGTCGGCCGACAATGGTTGTCGCCGGTTGCCATCGACCATTCTCCTGTCCAGCTCAACGAGGTCAAGTTCCCACCATTCCCCTACAAGTAACCAAGATTTATTAAATGGATTCGTTCGTTGCTCGCGTGTGCAGTCCGTCCGATCAAAGAAATCAATTAATCAATGGTCAAAATTGATCACACACTGCAGTCGATCGATCTCGACCGTCAATTTTTCGATAAACTAACCTATGATGATGGGCACATCCTTGGCAGGCGTGGGAAGGGTACTTCCCGTCCTTGGGGTGGATGTTGAACGCGCCACTGATGGTGGCACGGAGGCAGGTGACGTGGGCGTGCCACCACAACGTGCCGACCTGGCCAGTGACGTTGAAGCGGTAGATGTGCTCGCCGTTGGGCGGGATGGGGCACTCGGTGACGAACCCCGCGCCATCGGCCCAACAGCTTCGGAATTGCCGCACGCCGTGCCAGTGGATCGTCAGCCCATGTGGCAGCTTGTTGATGACGTGGACGACCACGGTGTCGCCCTCGACGACGCCGACCAGGCCCGGTGCGCCTGCTCACCACGTAGATCTTGGTCGTATTGCAAAGGTGCGTCACGTTCATCTCATGCACCTATTCGCCGATCATTGGGCACAAGCGATTAGATACATGCATACAACGAAACTACTCTGCAAGCAAGGTTGGTTAGCGACCAATTGTTACAAGTTTCACGTAGCTCTAGGCAAGCTAACTTAGGCCCCGCTTGGTACAACTCTGCATTCTTATTTTCAGATTCTACTCCGATTTTCTAAGAATCCACTTCTCGTGAGAATCAAGTCGTTTGTTGAAACCGCTTGGTACGGTAGGTTGGGTCCAAAATCATATGAGGGAGGATTAGAGGCAAATAGACCATATCACCCCTGGGTATTGTACTTCAACTGTATTTGTGTAACTCAGTGGTATTTGCGGGTAAAAACCTTCAACTTCAAAGGGTATTTACGTTTCCGAAGGTTGGATTCTCATGAGAATCTGCTAGGAGGCTGCTTCTCGTTGCTAGTTCATTTTCGAGACAACTCATCGCGAGAAGCAGAATCTAGTGATTTTAAGAATCAAGATATTTGGTACGACTCCACGAGAATCGATTGAGAAGCTGGGAGTGGAAGCTGTACCAAACATGACTTTAATTTCTAAAGTTAGACTAAACAGATCCACGAATATATATACTCACAAAGAAGGTGTGCTCGACGACCAACGCCTCGCCGCCAGCCGCCGCAGTCATAGCCACAAGGGCCACGGCGCAGAAGATGGATGCTGGCATGGAGAGCTTCCCCATGGTAGCTACGAACTTAGTGGTGCTTGGTACACCGGTTAGTTATCAACTTGCTAACCTGTGAGGTTGATGCTTCTCTCCTAGGCCAGGTTGGTGACCTATATATACACTCCAGAGACGCCACCGTGGCAGGCACAAAACATCTGAAACCATTGGCCGTCTGCAATGGCTAAACATATGCATAGGACTTTGTCTCACCGACCTCTACCAACCAGAGTCAGAGTCTGATTCCTTGAGTACGTGTGTTTGTCTTTTGTTGTACGTTATTTTAAAAAGCATGTAAGTCAAACTACTCTAACTTTAACTTAATAATATATAAAATACTATTTAGATTGGTCACGAGACAATAGTATTGTTAGATTTATCATGATAAATATGTTTATAATATTATAATTTTATCAACTTTTACTAATATAATTATATAAAAAGTAATGATCAAAGTGTTGGATATCAGAGATCGTACCAATGTCTAAAACATCATGCATTACCATAGAATACAGGATGTCTGGATACACCAATCCCAATATTTTGTTCATGGATAACGCGTTTCATGTTGCACCAAAGATATTAAATTAATCAGATGTTGCTTCAGCAGCTTTGACTTGTGTTGCTACTAGATGTAGCTACGTCAAGTCCAAATGAAAAACTACAGTGTATTTTGAGTTTTTGACCTTAATTTCTCTCAGGGACCATGCGAGAGGGCAAAACCATATTGGCAATACATACATTAGTCCAAATGTTTTTAAGGTATAATGGATTTCTCTGTGAGTTCAGATTGGCAATACATAGATCATGCAAGCTGGTTAATTAATATTTGACATGCAAGCTGGCCAAATATTGTTTGTAAGCCTTTCTTTATCTTGCTACTCAACGGGGCCGCATATTGCAGTGAGAGGGCAAAATCAGAAACAATACAAATGGATAACCTAAACTCTCACCAAAATCATGCATCAATAGAACACAATCTAGCTTAGTACTATAGTAAGTATCAATTATGACACATGCTTAGCTGCACATGGTTTTCTGTGAACCACTGAAAGTTCAAATGCATGCATCGATAAGGCCGTGTTAAGCACGGCACTTGCTGATTGGCATCGCATTATTTCTTTGTACATGTTCGAATTCAGAAAGAGAATTGCATGACCAAACGTTTAGATGTGGAATTTCTGGCGTTTCGGGGTTTTGACAGGTTATATATGTCTGGGGGTGGGCTCAAGAACTGAAGAACATTACTTATTTTGTCATATAAACTCACTGTGTAAATCAATCAAAATATGAACTCTGAGTAGTGGTTATGTATGGATGATCTTACTGAAGTCCGATCCTCAACTAGAGGGTGTGCAAAGCACCGTAGCTGGTTCAAAGAAAAATTCCATCTGTGTATATATGATCACTACTCTTACCACAAAATTGAATCATGAACCCATGGATCACGACTACGTGATACAATTAGATATTTGATTGCTAGCTCTCAACGTAGCGGCGGCACGAAGGAACGTAGTAAGTCAAAACTATGGATAAATCCGACACTACCGGATTCAGACAAAGCTATTGCTATCTACGTAATCACTGCACGAGGTCAGAATTACTTCTTTTTCCTGATTATCGGATCCGGATTTATTAATCTAGAATCCTCTGTGAAAACATCGTGCTATTCACTAGATCAGTAGATAGTACTCACAGATACATCACTGAATCATTTCATAAATGGTGTAAAACCATACCATTCATTAATTCAACACATCAGAGTTTACATAGACCGCTTCGGGTCGAGTTTTACAACAATGGTCGAACAGGCCAAAAGATTACATCACAAAAATAGCGGAAGCGACAACGGAAGCAAAAAAGAGGTGAGAGCACATCTCTCTACAGACAAGCGACTGGGGAAACCCGTGTGCGTCCGATATTACCTGAAAGACTCAGATAATACGAGGTACACGCAAGTACCGACGGAGTCAGCTAAACTGGGGTGAGACTAGAACAGCTAAGGGCTAAACTACGCTTTAAAATTTCTGGGTCTTCATACATCTGGTTCCTCGTAATAGTCGGAAGCTCCAAGATTTCCTACTTCTGAGGGTTAGGGAAAAAGCGAGAGTGAGCACAACTACCGTGCTCGCGAGCCAACACAACAGATGCAACAATATACATGCAAGACTAATCAAGGATGGCTCGGGTTTTTTTATTTGGGCAAAGCAACATTTTCAATTATCTTAAATATAAAATTCCTATGACTTAGCTTTTTAAACAAAATGCATTTTTTGTTAAAGGAAGTAATTGCAATATTAAATAACAGTAGAGGTTACCTCCATCGGAGACTCTACAAATGCTTAATTTGATTGGAGCTACCTCCATACATTCACCACAATGGATACGACGATCCAAGGAAACACCAAACCTCAGGCTAGACGAGCCTACCAGATTTTCATACCACCCACCAAGGTTTTTGAAATAGAACTAGCTCAAGTTAAGTTCTCATGTTTGCCTATGACCGTAGGCACCGCTGTTTAAACAGTTTTGACTCTGCAGAGTTTGTCCATTGTACCCACAAGAGACAATCATACTCGTTACCCCACATGATTCTATAGTCATGTAGTTGAGCGATCATCACAGTAACCTTTCAACATATCTCGCCCCTTCCGTTATCTCACCCATATGGCCCGACCCCATTTGCGATGGGTCCCATAAGTTGTGCGGGATGTCTACCACTACGATTGCGTAGCTGGCAACTTCACCCTCCCCTCGGTGTCCCTTTCAAGCTGGATCTCACCCACCACTTGCATACCTTCTCAACCACCGATGAGATAATTTCCAGGGTTTAATAAGTTTACTAAGCTAAGTTGCACTTTGCAGACTTGTGGTTGTACTTGTTTTACACGGGAGGTCATGACAAGATTAAATCCTTAATTCATCCAGGCGGTTCATACCACATACCAACCACTCACGTGCACGACGACACCCACCACTCTCTCCATCTGCCCAGATGTGGTAATAGCAAGTTTAGGGTTTTGGAGAAATGTAAGACAAATTAGATCAACCATTTCAGTCATTTACCCAATGATTGCTCAAAACAATCTTTATGCTTAAAGGATGATGACTGGGGTGATTAGCACCCTGGTACTCATGTAAGGCTAGCATGGCACTTGAGTACAGACTATAACTAGTATGTTATCATAAAATTACTAGGGTGACAAGGATCAGGGAATTCAATTATCAAGGATATGATATAATAATTACATAATAATCAAATTGGTATTTAGCTACCTTAGGACCATTTAACATACATTTGCATAAAAATTAAAGCATGCACTTTGCTATTTTGAAAGAACATAATTTGCATAAAATATAGGTTCAACAATATCAAAGTGTTGACTCGCCTGGGTCAGGTTATCGCGGCCTTGATCTTACTTAGGGCCTCCTCTGCCAAGGGTCTTGAGTTCTGGGTCTACGCCTTTATTCGGATCTTGATCCTGCTCTAGTCGTTGCTTCTTCTGGACTTCAATTCCTAATTACGTGATAATAAACGAGAAAACCAAATAAATCCACAGAACTTCAAAAGATCAAACACATTCAAAGTGCTTTAAATAAGTCTTGCAACGAACGGGCTTAAGAGAGAAGATTTATCGAGGCGGGGATGTTTGACAAAGTCAAACGATCAGCTGAGTACACGAGGCAAAGGCGGAGATACTCTGCCGGGGGAAAACAAGGGGAAACAAGGTCGGAGGAACTTGCGTAGGAATACCCCACTTCGGATATGGAAGATGGCAAGATATTGCCAATCGGATAACGACACAGCTAGGCCTAAGTTTAAAACAAGATCTTCTAATAAAATAAAGGATATTATTCGAGCAAGATATTGAGATTAATATGTTAATCCCGAATAGCTTCCCAAAATTAATTTTTAGAAAATTATAAATTAATTCCCAATACCACAAAGCCTTTTTGCACAAAAGCGAAAAATTTGAATAAATTATTTTTAACAAAAACCGACGCGATTGCGGAGACGATTACGAAGGTCATTTGCATAACTTTGATTTCCTGAGATTTTGCAAATTATACTCCTAATCGATAGCTCTCAAATAAAAATGAAATGGATAATTCTGTTGACACTTGTCAATCGGCGAGTTAACCATTAACACCAGTTAATCGAATCATCGCAATTCACCACACAGTCATTAGAGAATAAATATTTTGAAACTATTTTTTGCCAAAATGGAAAACTACTAGTCGACCAAATTAAAACAAAACAGTCACAAGATCATCAAACAAACCTCAATACACCAATTTTAATACACAAAACTTTCTTTGCCAAAAACCCAACTTCTGCTACCGATGCTCCAAGACCACACTGCACAAGGTTAATAAAGTATACACATGATCAATACACCAAAACTTCAATGCACAGACTAGTCGCCAGATCAACACAGATCTTCAAAATGACAGATTATACACAAAGGTTCAATTGCTAACTACAAGGAATCTCAAATGGCAGATTACAAAGAGGTTCAATGCCAGCTTCAACACAGATTACTCAATTGCCAGATTCAATCACTGCCAACTGTCATTGATATCTCTACTGATGATCACCGCTGAACCATTCAAGGAACTGGAGAAGCAATACATACATTAATCCAACTAAAACAATAAATAGCCAAAAGAACCAAGATTTGGCAGCAGTTAATGGCAGTGATTAGGAGGCAAACAGACACTGGTGCTGCTGTCCAGGTTTGGACCATCAGAGAGGGGGGAAGAAAGCGATAGAGAAGCAGGGAGAAGGGGGGCTCTCGGGCGGCAGCTACCGTCGGCGGGCAGCTACCAGAGGGATCGCCGGGGAGGGGAGTAAGCCGAGGGACGTGGCGGCAACACCGGGGCGGCACTGGAGCGGAGGCGGCGGTGACTGGAGTGCACGGGCGTAGAGGCCGACGGTGGGGACGACGGCCGGAGGGAAGGGGGAGGAAGGGGAAGCGCGCACGGGCATAAGGGAGGGGACATGATGCTCACCAAGCGGTCGGCGGCGGCGGGGAAGCGGTGGAGACGGCGGCTGGGAGGCCGGGAGCCGGGAAGGCGCCGGGCCGGGAAGGCAGAGAGGGCCGAGGTCGGGAAGGCAGAGGCGCGATTCGGGCAGAGAGGCGCCGGAGTGGGGGCAGAGATGGAGGCGGTGGCGGCACCGAAGCCTCGGCCAACGCAGAGCGGGAGGGGAGGGGAGGCGAGGGACAGGAGAAGACAGGGGCGGCTTGCGGCTTTTGTAGCCGGGAGAGGCGGCGAGGCACAGGAAGCCGCACCGGGAGAGGTGAAGCAGCATGGGAAGCCGGGGCCGGGCGCGGGGAACGCGGGTGGTGGCGGCGGCGGAAGAACCGGGCTCGGGCAGCGCACACGCATCGGAGGACCCGGGGCGCGGGGAAAACGAGGAGAGGGCCAAAACCGGACGTCGTGGGAGGCGACGTGGGGTCGGTGCACGGCGGCAGATCTGGAGGAGGCGGGGCACAGCGTGCGAGAGAGAGGAAGGGGGGGCGGGCGGAGACGAGCTGGGAGCGGAGGCGGTGGAAGCGGGGAGGAGAGAGGAGAGGGGGAAGAAATGGCGACGCACGAGGACTGCGGGGGAAGAAAGAGAGAGGGAGGAGGCTGGGAGGACGGGCCGGGCGGAGAAAGGCTGGGGGAATGAAAAGTCGATGGGCCGGGGGGCGTAAACCAGGGAGACGGGCTGGGCCTAGGAGGGAAACGGGCTGGCCGGGAGAATGAGAGGGGGGATAGAGGGAAGAGAGAAAGAGGTTTTGATATTTTCCAAATTTTTTGAGAATTGAAACTAAGTCAAAAACTGAATTTTAAATTTTGAAGCTTGAGGTTTGAATTTTTGGGGAGCTTTTGAGATAAAAAACCAAATTTTGAAAATACAGTTCATTGCCAAAAATGGATGCTACACTGATCACGCGTTCTTCCTGCGCCATGCCTGACGCATCGATTAGCAGCAGCAGCAGGAGAAAAAATAAACAAAAATTCTCTTCCATCGAAATGCCTTTGAGCGTCCATTTGACAGATATATCATTGTAAGCCCTGAGTTTTGAACACCCGAAGTTCTCGTGTGTGTATCGTACTAGTTCCATGATCAGTGGCTAGTACACACACCTACAATATTGATAATCACATCCATACATTTATACATGTAGAATAAAATAAAATATGATACATAACTTAAACGATTACATTATGTACAACACAAATGCCGACTGACCAAATAAAAGCTTAAGGATCACAAGTAGTAAATGTAACATTGGAAGCAAAATTTGTATAATAAAAAATTCCAGCGGCATGTCCATCCGAACCCTCAAGCAACCGACAAGAAACAAGTCCTAGAAAGACCCGTCACCGAACCCACCAATTCCGGGTACAAAGAAGGCGTCGTCCGGCGTGGGATCATCTTCTAACTCTAATCAACAATTTAAGTAAGATTGAGTACATTGTATACTCAACAAAATATGTAGTGTATTACAAAATTTGTATAAATACAAGGCTAACAAGAGATGAGGCTCTACGCTACGAGTTGTTTTCAGCACTAAGCAAATTTTATTTGCAATATCCATACATGGTATTTTGTAACGTGAATTTAAAGAGCAATTAAATAAATAAAGGACAACTAGTAAGTAATTGAATAAATAACAACTGACAACCCTCTTCAGCTATGAGCAAAATCTTATTTTCAGCCATAGACATGACACTCAACTCAGATATAAACCAACAAATAATTTCCCATATTTTCCAACGAAACTATTTTTTTTTATGAAAACCAAGACTATACCTATTAAGACTGCACTAAGCATGCTCATGACCGCAAGCACGACTATTTAAATAGATTTATACTATACAGAGGTGTACAACTTTACCCACAGCATATAAAGTTTCTAGTTTGTTTGGCATCCGTCGATACCACCGTCCATTACCTTTGGTAAGCAGTCTAGAGCACGTATCGAAGCCTTTACATCACCTTGTCCAAACCTTATACTAGCCCAGCGAATGAACACCCTCACTTCATCTGGTCACACCCCCGTCTCAGTGAGACATTCACCGTTGTGTTGGCAAACTTTGTGCCCGACATCATGGTGAACGGAGCCCCTTCGAATATGCTTACACCGGTCATGCTTGCACTACTACGGCCTACCAACATGCAAGGCTATATTTCATTGACTTAATTAGTTGATGTTGTCACATACCGGCACATGTGGTTGTACGCTTAGGCTTAGATAGGACTTGCTGACATTCGGTCCTTAGTTGACCCCGGCGAGGATCCTCCCTATCACTTGTAAGATACACTTCTCGCACTTTTCAGAATATAATATAACTCGTCCACGTCGCAAGTGAAGTTTTTCATTTTTCTTTTATACAAAATAACAAAGTTAAACCCCTTTGGACCATCATTTCAAAACTTCCAATTTCATGTTTATCATGTCGTCCTTTTAGCAAATTTTAGTAAAGACTATAGCTTGATTAAGCAATTGTGCGATACTCGCACTCAAAATGTCAAAATTGACATAATCTATTGTCTATATCATAACCTAATGGCTACAACAGTAAGAGTATCAATATTTCAAGGAGGTTCATGTATCGAATAGGATTACGGCTATAGTTATCCCCGAATATAGCAATTTTAATTAAACATACATGTGTGCATAATAGATTTTGCAAAAAAGAAGTACAATAGTTAAAATAGTAGGATCAATATGGTCAAAGGAGGTGCTTGCCTTGCTCTGGTTGATCTGAATATGAGGATGGAGGATCGTTGTAAAACTCGTTCGGACAAACATCTAATCAAAAGAGCTAGAAGAAAATTAAATATAGCAAAATAATTTCAACAGCAGCAAAATCCAAATATTTATCTGCATATTCAGGTAGAGAATTATTTTATATGAATTTTGAAAAAAGATTAATTCGATTTGGAGTTTGCATGCAAAAGTTATTAACGTTTTAATTCGCCTTGGTTTGAAAATTCTAGAAAATAGAAAAGGGTGACCCTGAAAGCGTTTTTTTTTGTGATGTTTACATTTTTCCCAGCAGAGAAAGTGTATTCTTCTCTGACTTCTACTGAGGTTTACACTTTCCAACAGAGAAAACGTATTCTCCTCTAACTGAAAGCATATTTTCTCATTTTTTCATTTTTTTATTAACTTACATGTAGGGCCTACATATCAGTGACTCATATTTTTGTTTTCTTGATTTTTTTATAAACTAGAGGTGGTCCCACATGTCATAGACTCATTATTTATTAACTAATAATTAAACCCATTTTTTATTTTAAATTAACTGACGGCTGGGGTCCACATGTCAGTCTCTTAGGTTTTAAAACGTGTTTTAAAACCGAAAATAGTGTGTGGTCCAACATGTGAGTGACACATTGACTAAACAAGTTTAAAATTAGATTTTTTTTAATTATCTTTTCAGCCAGTCCCACCTTTCATTGACTTAATATGTTTAAGTATTGTCATTGTCAGAAGGAGGCTGATGGAGGAGGAGGCGCCAGATGGGTCGATAGAATGTTGCTGGGGCGTCGGCGGGCGCGGCGCCCTCCCCCTAACACTAGCTCGGTTTGGGAAGGACGGGACCGAAGGGTGATGGAGTTGGGAAGATGGCTGCGTGGGGGGTTTCGAAAAATCGGTTGTGGCTCGAGAGGGGGAGGGGGGAATGCAAAAGTGTGTAGGTGGGAAGGGGGCTTTTGCCGATTTCGGATTGGACGACCCTGAGCGAGTTTGTGCATATGTTAACCAATATGGGCTTATGCACTAGATATGTTGCCCATTACAAGAGACTGTATGCAGAAACGGTAACATATGTATGTAACTTAATTAAGCTGTAGATTGCAGAGAAAGATATACGATGAGTTCGTAAATGTTTAGGGTTATAAGTTATAACTGCATAATTTTCTACATTCCAAATAAAGTCTTGTATTTGGGTTGAACTAAAATCTATGAGTCCAACTGGCTGCATGCAAAACCTGACTGGGCAACACCAACTTACACGTGACCGGATCTTATGCACAACACAATCGACATGAACGAAACATCCCCTCTTTAGTATTTTTTTGCCCTTTTGTCCCCATTACCGCAAGCAGGCTCGGCCTTGCGTGGGCCCACCTGTCCGTTGAAAAGCAGACACCGGCACCAGCAAAATCACATCTGCAACGAAACATATGTAGGAATTGACCTGATTTGGTTTGATTTCGAACTTTCGATGGATATCGACAGGCTACGTATGTAGGAATTCTCTGACACATATGACAGAAAGATAGAATAGTCAGAGGATAGCCCGGTCAATGGTCACCTAACACAGCGACACTAACTTGCTGCGTGCGTGCCCGGCTGCGCATGCGGAACAACGCCGCCGCCGCAAGCTGCCGGCCGGTGATCGGTTACTGTTAATTCGATGGAAAATTAGCTTTAAGTTATGTGAAACGGTAAGTTGTTTCGTTCATGTCGAATGTGCCATAAGATCCGGTCTCGTGTAAGTTGGTGTTGCCAGCTGGACTCGTAGATTTTAGTTCAACCCAAATACAAAGGTTTTATTTGAAATATACAAATTTTTGCAGTTATAACTTATAACCCTAAACATTTACAAATTCATCATGTATCTGTCTAAATCTGCAGCTTAATTAAGTTACAACATACGTTACCTTTTCTGCCTCCTCGTGATCGCAAGCTCCTCTCCTTTGCTTCCCTGTTCTCTGCGCAAGTTTATAATTCTAGAATGTGTGGATGTAATAATGACCGGATGTTGCCATGATTTTGTGAATTGCATTCTTCAGGCTGTATGAATGCAAGCATGGTCCTGAATTTGTTTACGAACTTGTTTGTGTCAAATTTATAGTTTAATGCACTGTGAAATTATGAGAAATTGTGCATATGTTCATGAGCCATTGAGCCATGTTCAGCATCCACTACTACAAAAGAGGCTATACTGGACGCCTCATCACAGACGGTCCGTCTGTGTTATAATTATCACAGATGGTTTTACAAGCGTAACTGTCTATGTTACTAGCGATGGCTAAAATCGTCTGTAATACACCATTATCACAGACTGTTTTAAATACAAACCGTCTGTGATATCTCCGAATATCACAGAGTCACATACAATTTTTAATATGAACCGTCTGTGATGTTAGCTCATCACAGACGGTTTTTAATATGAATCGTCTGTGATATTAGCTCATCACATACGTTTTTTGTTTGAAATCGTTTGTGATTCGCGGAAATTTTTGAATGCTTGCACTGGAGACGAAATATTTTGGTACTGTCCTTATATATTATACCCACCCCCGCCTTGTCTTGCATCAGTCTCTCCCTCTCCCCTCCCCACATTGAGCTCCGGCGATGCCTCAATTCCCTAGCGTGGTTTGGCGAGGAAACACGACCGACGACGAGGAGGAGGAGGGACGCGCAGGGGCTCCATGTCTGCCGCAGGAGACCGACACGTATTCGCAGCCTGCTGATTCACATCGCCTCCAGTGAGTGGGGCGTTGCGGCTTGACCAGAACGCCCCCCATCTTGGCCTCAGGTGAGAACAAAGTTTTGCCCCTAAATCCCCATCTAGGTTTTTCCTTCTCACTCTGATTTCGTCCTCTCCATCCTGTCAGATTTCGTTCCCAGTGAGGACCTCATCTGTGGTTTACAAGGGAGGCCAATTCGGTCCGAGATGTTTGCCTCTACTCGACCTCGTCAGAGAGTGAGCCATTGATAGAGAGAGAGAGAGAGAGAGAATATTTTAATTACCTTCTTGCAACCTATTGAAAGAGCATATGGAAACTACTGTCCACCAATTGATTGGTTTGGCAATGATGTGCAATAGAAACTATTGTCTAGCAATCGAAAGAGCATATGAATTTTTTTTTGCAATAGAAAAACTATCAAAGACGGCTTTTACTAAAAAATCGTTTGTGATAGTCTATTTTCACAGAGGTTCTGGACAAGAATCGTCTGTGATAATTGACTATCACAGACGGTTATTGTTCAAAATCATATGTGATGGCTTTTTTTACAGACGGTTCAAAAACTGTCTGATATGACTTCATGTTATCACAAACCTATAAAGTCAGATGGTTCAGAAAACCATCCGTGATGACGATTTTGAATCGTCTGTAATGACCTTTGCTGGAGTAGCGATCTTACTGAACAAGGACCTGACACTACATGCAACACAACCTGTTTATCAATTTTCCCCTTCCATGGCACCGCAACACCTGACTCAATTACATAGGCATTCACAATTGACCGGGTAATATCAAACATTCATTAATTCAACTCATCAATTTGCCTTGAAAATAATTCAACTCATCAACAAACAATACTTGATACATTAGTTCACCATTTCCATTCATTAGCAACAGCACCTCCTGGCGGCATTGCAGACCTCCTGCCTGCCACGCGACACGTCACAGCTGCAAACCTCATTCATCACTTACTGTGCTCAGTGTATGCAAACACTTAATTGTCCATCTCCACCCAAAACACCTCATTCAATCAACACCCTCATTCCACATGAATTCAACTCATTTCACATACATACACATTGAATATAAATGAAAAAATAGCAACCTGCTCATTTTTTGGACTGAAAGGCAATGGATTGCCATTTATATTAACCAGGAGAAACATGGGCTGGGCAAAACTCATCCATCCTTAGTCAATGACAACAAGCTACAACCAAACAGTTCATACAATCTATACAAACATGTCATACAATAAAAAAAACCACACATTCATGAATCCTTTGGCTTCCCAAATGCATGTCCATTTGCACCCAAACAATCCATGCACTGAAATTTCGTAAAATCACAACTTAGTGATGAATCTGCATGTAACGTTTTCTTTTTCAAGCAACAAATAGTATTTCCCCATTTGGTTTTCAGTTTTCAAACTGTATTGCAAATAAGCATTGTATTTCAAATCTTCTAGCTTCTAGCTAAACTCGGGTTTGTGTTTCAAACCTTTTTGCAATTTCCTGGATTCAATTCGAATTGAATTAATCTCTTCTTTCCAATTTGGGCCCTTCCCATTTTCAACCTCCTCCATCTTGGGCTAGGCCCGAACCTACCTTGGGCCTTCGGCCCATCTCCCACCGCCTTCCTCGCCCACTCTCGCAGCCTCCCTACCATGGCCCAAGTAGCCCAACCGCCTGCTTCCCCCTCGCTTTCCTCCCGAGCCGCCACTCCTTTCTGCGCTGCCGCTTCTGTACATCTCGGGACAATGGCCAGGATCGGTCGCGCGTGCTCGATACCACTGAGCTCCGTGCACTCGCGCTTGTCGCAGCTCGCCCAAGCCCGCTCCACCTCGATCCCTGCCGACGAGACGCCACACCCCCGCCGACGGCGCGTCCGCCCGCCACGGCTCGCTCCCGCCGGCCGCAGCGCCGCCTCAAGACCGTGCGAGCGCCGTGTCACCGGCCTAAGAAGTCGCCATCCCCCTTCCACCCCCTGGCACTGAAGCCCTCGCCTTGTCGCTTCAGGCCGTGAGCCCATGACACCATGACCGTCCTCACCGCCCCACGCGCTACGTCGCGCACGCGCGCCTGTGTCATCCAGCCCCACCTTGTCCCATCGCCAGCACTCGCTCCCTCTGCGCTCACCTACCCAGGGGCTCAAAGGCTGCCGCCATGACGGTAGCACGTTGCCCGCCCATTTTCCGTGCGTCGCCCTTGGCTCTAACGGCTCCTCGCTCTCCCCCTCCGGCTATAAGAGGCCTCGCACCTCCCTTCTCCTTCTCCCCCACCCTTCTCTTCGTTTCCACCGAGCAAGCGCGAAGCCGGAGTCGAGCTCCTACTCTCACCTTGGCCGCGCCGCCTCCCCACCATTCGGCCGCTCCAGCACTGTCACTGCGCCGCCGCCCCGTCACGACGTGCCACAGGAGCTGAGGATTTCATCCCCACCTCCCCTCTCCTTCCTCGCCGCCGAGGACCTCCACCTCCGGTGCCCCTTTCTCTTCCGCTCGCATCCGCCGCCGCTGGACAGCCTCGATCGCCCCCGAGCCACCCCGGCTCCACCTCCGGCTCCCTACCTCTAGGCACCGCCCGTGTACTCACCCCCTTTCTCCCCACGCCGCCGCCGCCACCGCTCCCGAGCCGCCACAAGTCCTCCCTCTGCTCCCCTCTCTCTCTGTGGACGGAGAAGGCGAGGCGAAACGGCCGAAGGCCCATGCGTCATTCCCCTTAAAACCCTCCTTCTGTGGATGACAAGTGGGCCCCACCAAGTACTGTTCTGTGGACCGGTCGACCGTGGACCAGCACAGTGCGTGATGACCTCTGGTCCACGCACTGTTCACGTAGACCGAGCACTGTTCATGGGCCACACATGTCAATCGTCTATTGTCTTCTCTCTCCTCTTTTTATTTTTTCGATTTAATTCCAATTCAAACTTCGGAAGCTCCGTTTTCCTCCGTTTTAACTCCGATTCAAGTGAAATTTATTTCTAAATTTGTCTAAATTCAGGATTTTGCTAATGGAACTAGTCTTTTTTTTTTAATTTGGAGTTCATTTATTATATCGTTAGCATTTATTTGCTCTCTTTACTTGTTGTTCCTTTTTCCGGTACATTCGTCCGATTAGGGTTCGAAGAAGCGGGAGATCTCCAACTCGATCAAGCATAAGACTATCAAGACTCTCTTACCTTTAAACAAGGTGAGTTGACACTTTGATCATTTTGAGCCTACATTTTATGTAAATTATATTTATTTAAATTACCAAAATTACATGCTTTAATTCTTTAATCAAATGTATGTTAAAGCTTAAGGTAGTTAAATACCCATTTGATGATAAATTAATTATTAAGCCATCCTTTGATAATTGAATCTATTATTCCATGTCGCCCTAATAGTTATGTGGTAAATACTAGTATATGTTTTACTTAAGCGGCATGCTAGTTTGGCTTAAGTACCAGGACATTAAATGTCCTAATAATCATTTTTTTAACATGAAAGTGGTTTTGGGAAGTCATTGTGTGTAAATGACTGACGTGTTGAGATAATTGGTTTTACTCCTCAAAACCCTAAACAACTTGCTATTACCACATCTGGGCGGATGGAAATGGTGGTGGGTGCCGTCGTGCACGAGAGTGGTTGGAAGGTGATATGAACCGCCCTGATGGATTAATGACTTAATCTTGTCATGACCTCTCGTGTAAAACAACTACAACCATAAGTCTGTAAAATACAACTTGGCTTAATAAATTTATTAAACTCTAAACGTTATCTCGCTGGAGGGGTAGCGGGATCGTGCAAGCACTAGACATGGTCCGGCTTGAATGGGACACCAGTGCAAGGTGAAGTTGTCAGTCACGCTAGATATTATGGGTAATCTAGCTACGCTAGTTGCTAAAGTGAACATCCCGCACAACTTATGAGCGTGGCCCATATGGGTGAGATGACAGAAGGGGCGAAACATTTCGAAAGGTTACTGTGATGGTCGCTCAACTATATGACTAAGGAATCATGTGGGGGAAATGAGCATGATTATCTCTTGTGGGTACAGTGTACAACCTCCGTAGAGTCTAAACTGTTTAAGCAGCCATGCCTACGGTTAAAGGCGGACATGGGAACTTGCTAGAGTTAGTTTTATTTCAAAAAATTTTGTGGGTGGTATAAAAATCAGGTCAAGCCCACCTAGCCCTGAGATTGGATTTGTCCTGAACCGTCGAGCTCAGTGATGTTAATAATTGGAGGTAGCTCCAATCGATTGAAGCATTTGTATAGTTTCCGATGGAGGGAGCCTCTACTGTTATTTAACGTTGTAATTACTCTCTTTAATAAAATACAATTTGAATAAAATGCTAAGTCATAGGAATTTGTAATTATAATAATGGAAAAAGTTGCTTTAGCAAATAAAAGAACCCGAGCCATCCTTGTTAAGCCATGCATGTTATTATTACATCTTTTGTGTTGGCTCATGAGCACGGAAGTTGTGCTCATTCTCACTCTCCCCAAACCCTCCAGATAATGTGGATCAAGAGGACTATGAATATTATGAAGACCCAGAAGTCGACGGACAAGGAAACGATGAAGAGTACTCTAGTCCTGTAGTCTAGATCCCGCCTCAGTCTAGTGGACTCGTTCGGTATTTATGCATAACCGATATTATCCAACCCCCTTGGTTAATATCTATCGTACACAAGCTACCGCAGTCGCTTGCCTGTGGAGAGATGAGCTCTACCCCTTTGCTTCCGCTGTAGCTTACGTTGCTTTTATGTAATGTATTCAATTTGGCATGTTCGACCCTTTTGTAAAACTTGACCCGACGCGGTCTATGTTACATTGAAGTTTGTAATATATTCGAATGTCTTAATTTATGCCTTATATGAATTTGATTCAGCAATGTGCCTGTGAGTGCTATCTACTGATCTAGGGAATAGCACAGTGATTTCACAGAGGATTTGGATTTGTAAAATCCAGTTCCAACAGAGCTGGTATGAGAGCATATGACTGTAGGATCCTTAGTTAGATTGGTCATTGCCTTAGAACTTGGGTCTTATTTCTAGAAGTTAAGAAAAATATTGACAAAAATATAGAGTATTTATTGCTTCTGCTCATCATTCCTAGTTATGTACTTATCTCTACTTTCATTAAGCTTTTACTGACTTTTCTCCTATTTCAAAAATTGTAGATGGTTACCCCGTCGTCCGATAGCCCTTGGGACCATTGTTCTCATGGAGAGAACGAAGGAGGACCCGCGGACATCCTTCGCCAGCTGATGCAGTGCCTTGGCTACACCCGCCCTCCTATCTTCAGGTGCCAGATGATGAGGATCATGACCCGTGAGTCCTGGACCATGGAGGTTTTCCTCTATGTCAGGGTTGGCGAGTTTGCTTCCCACACCTTCCAAGCCGAGGCACCCCGTCGCAGCTGTCTCGATGCCATCCAGGATGCAGCCCGAGTCACCTCAATCCGCTTGTGAGTGCTATCTACTGATCCAATGAATAACACAATGATTTTACAAAGGATTTGGATTTGCAAAATCCGGATCCGACACCGCAGCCAAGATAGAACAAAAAAAAAGGCACTGAAATTATTCTTTAAATTTTTTTCAAATCACAACTTTAACAAAATGAGCACAACTATATACTCGGATGCATATACCAACGAGGTGGAGTAGACGGCAGCAATGATGGAGGAGGACAGTGGCACCCTCCCCTAGCGGGGTCTGCGAGTGTGTACAGTTCTACAGTGATGTTGGTAGCTGGTCTGACGCGAGTTTGACTGTTTTGTTTGATCAGCTTTTGGATGTAGTTTAATCAAGCCGCAGATGGCGAAAGATCCATCGAACGGGTGTTAATTTGATAGTACGACGTACGCGGCTACTGCAGCTAGCCGAGACAAGCAAAATAAACTAGGAATTCTCATCTGATTCTAGTACTGGCCCAGATCGATTTTAGTTTTCTGGTCAGTAAGGAACCAACCAGCTAGCTAGCTAGCTAGGGCCACGTGATTATTCGAGTTTGAATGAATGAATCAATTCTCTGAACATAGGCGCCGTCTGTAGCCCATGCAGAACAGATAACATCAAAATGAGCGGCATTACCCTAGCCAGTTCTATCCAGAAAATACCTTGACGAAAGAAAAATGTGAAAAACGCAGAAATCAAAGTTATTTTCAGCGAGATGATCAATCATGACTTGGTGTTGTGGACTTCCTGTTTGTGGTAAAGTAAGTCAAAGTTAATTGCTCAATGGATTATCTATCATCTTGTCCCCGCACATCTAGTATATGGTTACTGTTGAATATTTTAAGGGTTATTTGGTATTTTTTATTTATTTTCATAAAAGAAGAAATAGAAAAGGAAAGGAAAAGAGATGGGCCCACCTATCATTGAGTTAGGGGGAGGAATAAGGTTAGAGAATTTGTCTCCAACCCTAACCCGAGCTAGGCAAAGTGCTTCGGTGCTTTTGGTGGCGGCGGCACGTGCGAAGTGGGCTCGGCCGCGAGGCACGCCGGCTGTTGGAGCGGCATCCCGGGGCCTCCTCCTCCCCTCCTCTCCTTCAAGAGGGGCCTCCTCTCCTCTTCCAATTCTACACGAAAAAATTCAGCGAGCTTTTCCCCTTTTTTGAGTGTTTATTCTTCTCCTCCGATTGGGATTCGGCTTTGGCCTTTGGAGCTGTTGTTCTGCCGTGGTGGCTCGATGCCGTCGATGGTGAGGTCTGGATTCTCGGTCTTGCGCATCCCGTCGGTTCCATTCTTGCGCCCTATCCTCTGTTGGTTGGTCGGTGTGGAACTTGGCACTTGCACATCTTGGAGGCTTGATCTTGTCAGCTCTGGCTTGATATTGGACTAGAAGAAGCATTTGGTTTTTCTGGTGTTTGGTGCTCCGTGGGTGCATTCGACCAGTGCACTGTATTGGTTCTTGTGCGATATTTCTCTGTACCCGACTTCGCAATTTTGGTGTGTCCCGAATTGTGGATTGGCATTGCATCTCCGGCGATCTCGTCCATTCAAACGCGGCACAACGGAGCTATTGATTTTCTGAGTACACAACGCCTTCGGCGTGCCTTGTCCGGTTTACTGCTGGGTGGCTTTGAGTGCCATCCGCTTCGTGAATATTGTTGTTTTCATTTTTCCACATTACTTTGTATATGTGTTGTGCTAGTTGAATTTCCAAATTGTATTGATTTGATTAACTCTAGCACCGGGAGATATTGCTTAGCAATGTTGTGGGTTTGGATTAAAGCTTGATGAGGAGTTGGGGTAATTGTGATAATTGAATACGACAATTAGATATAAATTGGTCTTGAGCTAGAAGTTAATTAACTTATTGTTTTATGTTGTGTCATGTTATACATGCTCATCTGATCACTTTGTTTCATTCTGTTGATGTTGTCTGGTCACTGGCTCACTGTGGTTATTTTTCAGTCATTGTTTAATTTCTTGTCAATTGAAATATTGTATAGTTGGTTCAATTGAAATATTGACAGTGAACTCCCAACTGATGATCTGTTTAAAAGTGTCTGATTAGACAAAGCAAGATTTTATAAAGCACAAGGCCTAATTTATTTTAGAGTATTTGTCATGTTTAATTTGTGATAGAATTTTGACCTAAATGGCGATGAGATTACATCTTGAACAGTCCGACATCTAAGAGCAATAAACAATCAAATTAAATCTGAGTATTATGCTGATTTCTTTTGTTGTCGAGTTCTATTTTTGGAGAATTTTATGTTATTACATGCTTCATGTTATTTTTGTCATTTAAATGCTGCGGGAAATATGTTTTAATTATTTTAATTTATGCTAGAATTAATTATGAATATTTGCTCAAACTGCTAATTTAACAACAATTATGACAAATTCAGCCGCTGTAATTTGACCTTAAGTAGCAACTTCAACATCGGGGTAAATTGACCCCGGCATTCGGCAGCTAAGTTATTATATAATTTCGTGTTGTTCCAAATGGACGTCATCTATTCTGCTTGTCTCTGCATGCCTCTTCTTTTCTTGAGCAGTCCACGTAGGAGAATTTGTGTGTAAGCTTCTTTTCTTGAGCAGTCCACGTAGGAGAATTTGTGTGTAAGCTTGTCGACATGAAGCCACTTTACTTGTCCTAATTGGTTTGGTTCAGGGCCAATTCTGGCTGCAACCTAGTTCTTACAACTTAAAGCATTTATTGTGTAGGACTATGCTCACCGTGAGGGCTTAATTTCTGCTAGTTCAGCGACTCGACAGACACATGATATATCTGTCAAATGGACGCTCAAAGGCATTTCGATGGAAGAGAATTTTTCGTTTCTTTTTTCTCCTGCTGCTGCTGCTGCTGATCGATGCGTTAGGCATGGCGCAGGAAGAACGCGTGATAAGGAAAGAGAAGTAATTCAGACCTCGTGCAGTGATTACGTAGATAGCAATGGCTTTGACTGAATCCTGTAGTGTCCGATTTATCCATAGTTTTGACTTGCTACGTTCCTTCGTGCCGCCGCTACGTTGAGAGCTAGCAATCAAATATCTAATTGTATCACGTACGTAGTCGATCGGGGAATCCTGGGAGTTTCTGCTTCTTCTTTTTCCTGTGTGATATCTTTCAATGATGTGACGTACATATCGATCAAGTTTAGCAACTAAAACATGTGACAAGTTTATCATTTGCACGAGTCAATTTGCTAACACCAGTCCCCATCCGTCATTCGAATAAGGTTAGAGGTGGCCAAAAGAGTCATGATAGCCTGGTCAGTCCGAAATACACCACTGTTAGCTCAGCCCAGTCATAGCACGACCCACCACCTAAACGTTTGGTCATGCAATTCTCTTTCTGATGCCAAGCAGCAAGTACCGTGCTTAACACGGCCTTGTCGATGCATGCATTTGAACTTTCAGTGGTTCACAGAAAACCACGTGCAGCTAAGCATGTGTCGTGATTGATACTTACTATAGTTCTAAGATAGATTGCGTTCTATTGATACATGATTGTGGTGAGAGTTTAGGTTATCCATTTGTATTGTTTCTGATTTTCCCCTCTCGCATGGTAGTTTTTCATTTGGACTTGACGTAGCTACATCTAGCAGCAACACAAGTCAAGGCTGCTGAAGCAACATTTGATTAATTTAATATCTTTGGTGCAACATGAATCGTGATATCCATGTACAAAATATTGGAATTGGTGTATCCAAACATCTTGTATCCTACGGTAACATATGATGTTTTAGACACACTTTGATCATTATTCTTCATATGATTATGTTAGTAAAAGTTGATAAAATTATTATATTATAAAAATATTTATCATGACAAATTTAACGATACTATTCTCTCGTGACCAACCTAAATAGTATTTTATATATTATTAGTTAAAGTTACAGTAGTTTGATTGCACGCTTTTTAAAATATCATACATTTCTGAATAGGAGTAAACGAAAGACAAAACATGTACTCAAGGAATCTGACTGACTCTAGTTGGTAGAGGTAGGTGAGACAAAGTCCTTGCATATGTTTAGCCAAGTTTAGTGGCTACTGTACTCTCTGATTCCCACTAACAGCTTGTTTGATAGATGGAGATTAGGTCTAATCCATTTGAATGGATTAGGAGAGAAATTGAACTAAAATCTCTGTCAATCCGAAGGGATTGTGTTTAATCCCTTCCTATCTAAACAAGACCTAATGTTTGCTTTGGGCGGGTTAGGATCGAGCAGATTAACTAATTAACCCCCAAAGCAGAGGTTTAGCCTTCTGATTGGTGCAGAAGGTATATGTGCCAATGATGTTAATCTCCCTTGATATGATCTTTCCATGAGGCAGCACCAATATCCCATGCATGCATGCAACTAGGTGGGAATAATTAACCATTTGTATTGTTTCTGATTTTGCCCTCTCACAGCAATATGACACTAGTTAATTAACTTGGTGTGCAAGGCAGGCCCGTTGAGTAGCAAGATAAAGAAAGGCTTACAAACAAATATTTGACCAGGTTACATGTCAAATATTAATTAACCAGCTTGCATGATCCAATCTACCTTAAAAACAATAAACTAATCTATGTATTGCCAATCTGAACTCACAGATTCTTGGCAAGCATGGTCCCTGAGAGAAAGGTCAAAAACTCAAAATACACTGTAGTTTTTCATTTGGACTTGACGTAGCTACATCTAGCAGCAACACGAGTCAAGGCTGCTGAAGCAACATCTGATTAATTTAATATCTTTGGTGCAACATGAAACGTGCTATCATGTACAAAATATTGGGATTGGCGTATCCGGACATCCTGTATCCTACGGTAACGTATGATGTTTTAGACATTGGCACGGTCTTTGTTATCCAACACTTTGATCATTACTTTTCATATAATTATGTTAGTAAAAGTTGATAAAATTATTATATTATAAAAATATTTATCATGACAAATCTAACGATACTATTATCCCGTCACCAATCTAAATAGTATTTTATATATTATTAGTTAATGTTAAAATAGTTTGACTACATGTTTTTTAAAATATCGTACATTTCTTAACGGGGGAGTAAACAAAAGACAAAAGTCCTTGCATGTGTTTAGCCAAGTCCGGTATGGCGCCAAGTCGTATGGCTAATGGTTACTGTACTGTACTCTTTGATTCTCACCGACGGCTTGTTTGGATAGATGGAGATTAAATATAATCCATTTGAATGGATTAGAAGAGAAATTTAACTAAAATCTCTGTCAATCCGAGGAGGTTGTGTCTAGCTAATCTCCCTTCCTATCTAAACAATACCTAAGGTTTGCTTTGAGCGGGTTAGGATCGAGCGGATTAACTAATTAACCCATTCATGCATTCACCGCCTTGGGTAGGATTTGTCGCCGGTCAAAGTTACCATTTGAATGGATTCAGATGTTTTGTGCCTGCCACGGTGGCGCCTCTGGAGTGTATATATAGGTCACCAACCTGGCCTAGGGGAGAAGCATCAACCTCACAGGTTTGCAAGTTGATAACTAACCGGTGTGCCAAGCACCACTAAGTTCGTAGCTAGCATGGGGAAGCTCTCCGTGCCAGCATCCATCTTCTGCGCCGTGGCCCTTGTGGCTATGGCTGCGGCGGCTGGCGGCGAGGCGGCGGTCGTCGAGCACACCTTCTTTGTGAGTATATATATTCGCGGATCTGTTTAGTCTAACTTTAGAAATTAAAGTCATGTTTGGTACAGCTTCCACTCCAAGCTTCTCAATCGATTCTCGTGGAGTCGTACCAAACATCTTGATTCTCAAAATCACTAGATTCTGCTTCTCGCGATGAGCTGTCTCGAAAATGAACTAGCAACGAGAAGCAGCCTCCCAGCAGATTCTCATGAGAATCCAACCTTCAGAAACGTAAATACCCTTTGAAGTTGAAAGTTTTTACCTGCAAATGCCACTGAGTTACACAAATACAATTGAAGTATAACACCCAGGGGTGACATGGTCTATTTGCCTCTAATCCTCCCTTATATAATTTTTGGACCCAACCTACCAGCCAAACGATTTCAACAAACAGCTCCAGATTCTATGAGAAGTGGATTCTCAGAGAATCAGGAGCAGAATCTGAAAAATGAGAATCTGGAGTTATACCAAACAGGGCCTAAGTTAGATTGCCTGGAGCTACATGAAAGTAGTACTAATTGGCTGCTAACCAACCTTGCGCGCAGTAGTAGTTTGTGTGGTATGCATGTATCTAATCTGCTTGTGCCCAATGATCGACGAATAGGTGCATGAGATGAACGTGACGCACCTTTGCAATACGACCAAGATCTACGTGGTGAACGGGCAGCTTCCGGGCCCACAGATCGACGTCGTCGAGGGCGACACCGTGGTCGTCCACGTCATCAACAAGCTGCCACATGGGCTGACGATCCACTGGCATGGCGTGCGGCAATTCCGAAGCTGTTGGGCCGACGGCGCGGGGTTCGTCACCGAGTGCCCCATCCCGCCCAACGGCGAGCACATCTACCGCTTCAACGTCACTGGCCAGGTCGGCACGCTGTGGTGGCACGCCCACGTCACCTGCCTCCGTGCCACCATCAGTGGTGCGTTCAACATCCACCCCAAGGACGGGAAGTACCCCTTCCCCACGCCTGCCAAGGATGTGCCCATCATCATAGGTTAGTTTATTGATAAATCGACGGTCGAGATCGATCGACTGCAGTGTGTGATCAATTTTGACCATTGATTAATTGATTTCTTTGATCGGATGGACTGCAACCGCGAGCAGCGAACGAATCCATTTAATAAATCTTGGTTACTTGTAGGGGAATGGTGGGAACTTGACCTCGTTGAGCTGGACAGGAGAATGGCCGATGGAAACTTCGACGACAACCCGCTGTCAGCGACGATCAACGGGAAGCTCGGAGACCTTAGCAACTGCTCCGGCACGGTGGAGGAGAGTTTCGTCCTCGACGTGGAGCACGGCCAGAGCTACCTGCTCCGGATCGTCAACACGGCGCTCTTCTCCGAGTACTACTTCAAGGTCGCTGGCCACACGTTCACGGTGGTCGCGGCCGACGGCAACTACCTGACGCCGTACAAGATTGACATGGTCTCCGTCGCGCCGGGCGAGACGATCGACGTTCTCATGGCCGCCGACGCCCCGCCGGCCCACTACCACATGATGGCGCTCGCCAACCAGCCGCCGGAGCCAGACCCGCAGATCCCGGTGTTTGTCTCCCGCGGGCTTGTCCGCTATGCCGGTGTCCCTGACAACAACAACGGCCTTCCCATCCCGATGCCCATTATGCCCAACCAACACAACACGATGCCGTCCTATTATTTCCACAAAGAACCTTACCGGCCGGCACACCGACCGCCACCGCGGCCGATGCATGTCGACGAGCGCTTCTACATCACGCTCGGCCTCGGCTCCATCTGCCGCGATGGCAAGAAGACGTGCAAGCGCCGGCGCAGCCCTGAGACCATCGTGGTGGCCACCATGAACAACGTCTCCTTCCAACAACCGAACACCACGTCGTTCCTCGAGAGGTACTACGACGGCACGGGGGAGGGCGTGTACACGGAGGACTTCCCCCACCAGCCGCCGCGGCCGTACAACTACACCGACAGGGCGATGATCCCGCCAGGGCCGCTCGAGGAGGTGCTTGAGCCGACGTTCAAGGCGACCAAGCTCCGGCGGTTCAAGTACAACACATCGGTGGAGATCGTGTTCCAGAGCACGGCGCTGATGCAGAGCGACTCCAACCCCATGCACCTCCATGGCTACGACTTCTTTGTGCTCGCGCAGGGCCTCGGCAACTTCAACCCCAAGAGGGACGTCAAGAAGTTCAACTACCACAACCCGCAGGTGAGGAACACCGTGCAAGTCCCCAGGACCGGCTGGGCCGCCGTTCGCTTTGTCACAGACAATCCAGGTATCACAATCATCCAAGCTTCCAATCCAATATGTTTGTTCCAAATTAATGAAATCATGTAGAGAGAATCTGATCTTTGATTTGATTTTTTATGAACAGGGGTGTGGTACCTGCACTGCCACTTTGAGTTCCACATCGTGATGGGCATGGCGACGGCGTTCATCGTGGAGAACGGGCCGACGCCGGAGACGAGCCTGCCTCCGCCGTCAGCAGATTTCAAGAGATGTGGTGCCAATGGTCTGAGCCAACCGTAGAGAGTTTTGAATCAGACCGACGTGCAAAATTGGGCCCAAAATTTCTATTGATGCAAAATAACAAATAAAGATACATGGATTTGTATCCTTCATTGTATTGGTGAAAGAGATGGGTTCTTTTTCAAGTATGTAATGTGTCAAATTGTAAGTTGATCCATTAGGATTCAATTTAAGAAGAAGAGTTTACAGAGAAGAAGATAGTCTTGCTCATTATTTTCTTTTTTCTTTCTGAGAGGAGAATGATATGACCTGGTTAAAAAATATCGGCCTAGTAGTTAAGCTACAGATCCGGAATTGGGCCATGCCCTTTTGGGTCGGCCTGAGGCCCGACCGGCACGGCACGCCGGGCTAGGGAGGGCCTAAGAACAGAGCACATTGGGCGGCACAGCACTAAAGTGGCACGCCAAGCCCCCCTCGTGCGACGCCGCACCCACCCTCACATGCAGCGCCCGAGACCTCATGTTCCCGGGCACACCGTGCAAAAACCCATAATCCCATTTCGGGATTCCTCCACCGAACATCGCCAATGCCTTCATTTTCTTTTGCTTTGATCGAAATCCATCGCCGCCATCTTCGCCGTTACCTGGTGAGTCCCCTCCCCAATTCACTCGTACCAGAGAACCCCCACACCTCCTTCCTCCTCCCCAAGCATCGGAGTTGAAGTATCCCTCACCTGGTTGTCGTCTCCACGGTGGACCACCCGCCGCCCCTTGTCGGACCCTGGGCTTTGAATACCCGAAGGCCTCGTGTGTGTACCGTACTAGTCTCATGATCAGTGGCTAGTATACACATCCACAACATTGATAATCACATCCATACATTCATACGTACAAAATAAAATATGGTACATAACTTAAACGATTACATTATTTACAACACAAGGCCCGACTGGCCAAATAAATGCTTAAGTATCAGATGTAGCAAATGTAACAGCGGAAACAAAATTTGTATAATCAAAAATTCCAGCGGCATGTCCATCCGAACCCTTAGGCAACCGACAAGAAACAAGTCCTAGAAAGACCCGTCACCAAACCCACTGGTTCCAGGTGCAAAGAAGACGTAGTCCGGCGTGGGATCATCCTCTAACTCTGAACAATAATTTAAGTAAGATTGAATACATTGTGTACTTAGCAAGACTTATAGTGTGCGACTGACAAGAAACAAGTCCTAGAAAGACCCATCACCAAACCCACTGGTTCCGGGTGCAAAGAAGACGTAGTCCGGCGTGGGATCATCCTCTAACTTTAAACAACAATTTAAGTAAGATTGAATACATTGCGTACTTAGCAATACTTATAGTGTGTCGCAAAATATGTATAAATGCAAGGCTAACAAGAGATAGAGATCTATGCTACAAGTTATTTTCAGCACTAAGAAAATTTTATTAGCAATATCCATACATAGTATTTTGCAAAAGGAATTTAAAGAGAAGTTAAATAGATAAAATAAAATTAGTAAGTAATTGAATAATAACAACTTGCAACCATATTCGGCTGCGAGCAACATCTTATTTTCAGTCATAGACATGACACTCAACTCAAATATAAACCAACAAACCATTTCCCATATTTTTCAACGAAACCGTTTTTATGAAAACCAAAACTATATCCATTACTGCACTAAGCACGCTCATGACCGTGAGCACGTCTATTTAAATGATTTACACTCTATAGAGGTGTACAACTTTACCCACAATACACGAATTCTCTGGTTTGTTTGGCATCCGTCGATACCACCGCTCACTACCTTTGGTAAGCAGTCTAGAGCACGTATTGAAGCCTTTACATCACTCAGTCCTAACCTTGCACTAGCCCAGTGAATGAACACCCTCACTTCACCCGGGTACACTCCAGTCTCAGTAAGGCATTCACTGTTGTGTCGGCAAATTTTGTGCCCGACATCGTGGTGAAGGGAGCCCCTTCGAACATGCCTACACCGATCATACTCGCACTACTATGGCCTACCAACATGCAATGCAAGTTTTTAAGGACTTAATTAGCTAATGTTGTCACATACCGGCACATGTGGTTGTACGCTTAGGCTTAGATAAACCTTGTTGTTGTTTGGTCGTTAATTGTCCTGAACGAGGATCTTCCCCTATTACTTGTGAGATACACCTCTCACACTTCTCAAAATATAATATAACTCACCCGCGTCGCAAACTAAGTTTTTTATTTTTATAAAAAATAAAAGAGGTAAAATCCCCTGGACCTTTATTTCAAAACTCCCAATTTCATATTCATCATGTCATCCTTTTATCAAATTTTAGTAAATAATTAACATCATCTATTATCTATACCATAACCTAATGGCTACAATAGTAAGGGTATCAATATTTCAAGAAGGTTCATGCATCAAAAAGGATTACGACTACTGTTATCCTTGAATATAGCAATTTTAATCAAACATACACGCATGCATAATATATTTTGCACAAAGAAGTACAATAGTTAAAATAGTATGATCAACATAGTCAAAGGAGGTGCTTGCCTTGCTCTGGTTGCTCTGGACACGAGGATGGAGGATCATTGCAAAAGTCGTTCGGACAATCGATGTCTAATCAAAAGAGCCGGAATCAAATTAAATATAGCAAAATAATCTCAACAGAAAAAATCCAAATATTTTTACATATTTAGGTAGATCACGATTTTAGATTAATTTAGAAAAAGATTAATTCAATTTGGAGTTTGTATACAAAAGTTATTAACGTTTTAATTTGCTTCGATTTGAAAATTCTAAAAAAATAGAAAATGGTGACATCGAAAGCATTTTTTATGAAGTTTACGTTTTCCTAGTAGAAAAAGTGTATTCTTCTCAGACTTCTACTTAGGTTTACGTTTTCCAACAGAGAAAATGTATTCTCCTCTAACTGAAAGTGGCTTTTCTCATATTTCTTATTTTTATTAACTTACATCTGGGGCTTACTTGTGTGTGACTCATATTTTGTTTTACTTGATTTTATTTATAAACCAGGGGCGGTCTCACATGTTATAGACTCATTATTTATTAACTAATGAATAAACACATTTCTAATTTTTAATTAATCTGCTAGGGTCCACATGTCAGTCTCTCAGGTTTTAGAACCGGAAATAATATGTGGTCCCACATGTTAGTGACAAATTTACTAACACAAGATGGCCTTGGGACTCATATCGGCTTAAGGTGCTGGTGCAAAGGGTTTAGGTGGAGCTCGGGGCCCTAGGGTCGCCTAAGGCGAGCCGACGGCAACATCCCGCGGTGGTGCCATGGGCCTCACTAATGATCACGGTGAAATGCACTACACTATCCAAATTAAAGGAGGCTTATGCTCCAGTAGCTCACCATGATCACGAGGAAGCTGACAATGAGGTCAGAGAAGGGCTGAGATGGCTTGACAACGATGACCAGAGACAGTGGCAGCAAGCTTCATGATGACATACCAGCCTGGTGGAAACCAGTTGAAATGAAGTGCATGCATAGCTTCAGGGGATCGTAGAAGGAGAAATTAGCCTCAGTTGGGTCAAGGACTCACTGGAGAGGCGTTGTAGTCGATGGCGGCGGCGGGGACAGAAAGGTTTATGGTGGCAGCTCCATGTGGGCAACGATAGCTGAAATGGGTGGTGTGAGGAGGTTCGGTGAGACGAGACGATGCTCAAACTGGACGCGGAGTGGATTGGGACTCACCAGGCTTGGAGGTCTCTCGTGGCTACCGTAGCGCCAGAGGTGAGGAAGAAGGCCCGATTGCAGCTCTATGCTACAATAGAAGCACAAGGATGTGAGGAGATGATTGAGTGAGTCAAATGGTGCAAGATGATGTGCACGTCGAGGGCTTAGCTCACCGAGACATGATTGTGCTCTGGTGGAGCGTGCGCACCAGAGCTTGGGACGAAGAGGTGTTGTGGGAGCTATAGTGGATGAAACTTATCGAAGATGGGAGAAATGGAAACGACAATGGAAGTGAAGTGTTTTAACACACAAGGGAGAGCTTCAAGTAGCGATATGGAGACAAGAATGGTGATTAGAAAAATGTAGGTGGTTTGGGTCCTCGCTATTATCTCGTGCGGCGATGAGACCCAGACGGAGAGAACGGTGGGCGGGGCAGGTGAGACCGGGCGAACGCGGTCTCCTCCCGTGGGCGCACGAGGGTGACAGCAGCGCCAACATGGGTGGGGTTTGGCACTACTACCATTAGGTGGTCACCGGCAGAGGAGGGAGCCAGGAAGGAGGAGGAGGCGGGCCGGGGGGGGGGCGCTGGCGGGGGTTTTTACGCATTGGCATTCGGTGGATAATTTACCCCCGAACTTTGGGGGTAAACTCGGAACAGAGGCTGCGGGAAGCCGCCGAAGCTCCCAACGGGCGGCTTTCGGCTTCCGTGTGTTGTAATACGAAACCGCTTCCAAGAAAAGCGGCTGTGAAAAACCGATCATTGGTACGGCTTCCGGCTTTTTCGGACGAAAGCTGAAAGCTAAAGCCGTCCAAACACCACCTAGTTACTCTGAATTAAATTCTGTTTTCACCATAGATGTACGGCCACAAGATGATAGATAATCCATTGAGCAACTAACTTTGACATACTCTACCACAAACACCAAGTCCACAACACCAAGTCATGATTGATCATCCCGCTGAAAATAACTTTGATTTCTGCATTTTTCACATTTTTCTTTCGTTAAGTTTTTTTTTTTTTGGGGGATAGAACTAGCTAGGGTAATGCCGCTCATTTTGATGTTATCTATTGTACATGGGCTACACACGGCGTCCATGTTCAGAGAATTGATTCATTCATTCAAACATGAATAATCACATGGCCCTAGCTAGCTAGCTGGTTGGTTCCTTACTGACCAGAAAACTAAAATCGATCTGGACGCCTCCTTCTCTATCACCACGGTCTGCCCATTTGCCCGTGCCGCCGCTCACGAAGCCTAGGCGTGTGACCTAGGGTTTCTTTTGCCTCCTCACAATTTCGCAAGCAGGTTCAGGATGGCGCACCCGCACTGCGGTCCTCGATCAGCACCTCCCCCTCCGATGGCACGCCTCCTCCTCCATCATTGCCGCCGTCCACTCCGCCTCATCGGCATGTGCATCTGAATGTATAGCTGTGCTCATTTTTGTTAAAGTTGTGATTTGAAGAAATTTCAAAGAATAATTTCGGTGCCTTCCTTTTGTTCTTTCTTGGCGGCGGATTCATCGCTAAGTTGTGATTTTAAGAAATTTCAGTGCATGGATTGCTTGGGTGTAGATGGACAAGCATTGGGAGAAGCCGAAGGATTCGTAAATGTGTGATTTTTTTATTGTATGACATGTAGGTATAGATTGCATGAACTGTTTGGATAGAATTATCGGTTGAGCCCCCCGAAAATTGGATCGCGATTTTTTTGTCCGCGATCAAACCCGGGTTACCATTAACCGTGCGATCACGCATTAGCGGCCTAGATTAATTTTAGTAGACCAGCGGAGGGACGTTTTTCGTAAGAGACCTTTCCTTTATTCATATTAACCGATAGAGACACTCATACGAAGAGTTGGGGCATCTGGAGAGAAGGGAGGGGGCAGACGTCACCGGCCACCCTCAACGTGTGCCGTCGTAGAGGAGCACAGACACTAGCGTGGCCTCCCCGCTGCAGCCGTCGACCCCAGCATCCCACAGATCCGTCAGCATCAGCCACCGTCCTTGGGCCGCCGCCGCCGCCGCTCTATATCTACCAGGCGTTGTGGGCGCCGCCTGTGTTCTCGCGGCGCCGTGTGGCCGCCGCCCTATCCATGCATGGACACTAGCAAATTTGATGTCTTTCTTGAACCAAGAACAAAATTCAATTGAATTTAAAAAGTAGTAGTGTTTTTATGACGTGATAACTAGTTCTACGATCTTCTTAGAAATTATCTAATTCTCGCAAACTCCAAAGTTCTTTTACGTATAATCTTATCGTGACAAATACATTCGTAGTGTCACCTCCTCCTTAACAGTACGTCGACGTACTGACACATTCATATCCTTATTCCTTCTGCTTTGTGCACTTCGGAAGATCCGCAGGCGGCGGGGGGAGAGTCGTGTCCGGCGTCGCCCCGTTCTCCACCTCGAACACGGCCGCCATGCCCATGGCAATGTGGAACTCGAAGTGGCAGTGCATGAACCATGCCCCGGGGTTATCGGCGACGAACCGGATGACGGCCCACCCGAGCCTTGGCACCTGCACCGTGTTCTTCATCGGCGGGTCCACGAGGTTGTAACTCCTCGCGTCCCTCGCCGCGTCGAAGTTTCCGTGGCCCTGCGCGAGCACGAAGAAGTCGTGCCCGTGGAGGTGCATCGGGTTGGAGTCGCTCTGCATCATCGCCGTGCTCTGGAACACCACCTCCACCATCGCGTTGTAGTGGAACCGCCGCGTCATCGTCGCCTTCCGCGTCGGCTCATACTTCTCCAGCTTCCCGCCGGCGACGACCGGTATCAGCTCTGTGTCGGTGAAGTTGAACGTCACCGGTGGCCCGCTTGGCAGGTCCTGCACCGGTACGCGGCCGTTCACGGCGTTCATCTTGCCGTGGTATCGTGCTTCGAGCAGCGACGTCTTCTCTGGGAGATGGAAGGAGACGTTGTTCATGTATGCCACCTCAATGGGCTCGTTGCTTCCTCCCCTCTTGCAGGATGCTTTATTCCCTCTGCAGATGGAGCCCTTTCCGAGCGTGATGAACAGACGCTCGTCGACGCGACCTCGGACCCGAGGCAGCAATGGATTACCAGGCAGGCCGGTCAGGTTGCCATGGAAGTAGAACGTCGTGATCGTGTCGTGCTGGTCAGGCATCTCAGGCATGAGAGGCTGCTGTCTGCAGCTGTGTGCATCGCTGGGGATATTCTTGTACTGCACGACCCCTCTCGAGATGAACACCGGGATCTGGGGGTCAGGCAAAGGCGGCTGGTTGGCTAAGGCGACCATGTAGTACCGGCACGGCGGGGCGTCGGCGACCATGAGGACGTCGATCGACTCGCCCGGGGCGATCGCGACGACGTCCGTGGTGTACGGTTTGAGGTAGTTCGCGTCGGAGCCGACCACCGTGAACTTGTGCCCGGCCACCTTGTAGTAGTACTCTGAGAAGAGCGCGGCGTTCACAAGCCGGAGCAGGTAGGTCTTGCCGGGCTCCACGTCCAGAACGAAGTTGTCTTCCACTACCCCTGCAGATCAGGACAGGTTCGTGAAATGTCCAGAACAACTAATCGTGTGCAAAAGATCAGATTGTTCAGAAGAATTTGCAGAGCTGCGAACAAGGTTACAATATTTTACCGGAGCAGTTGTAGAGATCTCCAAGCTTTCCGTTGATACTAGCTGCGACGGGGTTGTCTTCGAATGAGCCCCCATTTGAGAAGTTCTTGTCCACTTTCATAAGGTCCCTCTGCCACCATTCACCTGCAGTGAGCAAGGTCGATCGGAAACAGCAAAAGTTCAGAATCTAGCCAGATGTCAAAACTCGGCATATGAGGTCCCAAGCATACACACACTCGTAGCTCGATCGTCCAATCGAAAAATCAATCAATTAACATCGATCTCCATCGACCCGAGGACTATACAAACCTATAATGACAGGAACGTCCATGTCAGGCTTCTGAAACGGGTATGAGCCGGACTTTGGCCGGATGATGACGATGCCGTGCAGAGTTGCTCGGAGGCTGGAGACGTGAGAGTGCCACCAGAGTGTGCCCTCCTGGCCGGTGACGTCGAACTGGTAGGTGAAGGTCGTGTTCGGCTGGATCGGGCACTGGGTTATCATCCCGGCTCCGTCCGCCCAGCAGGTTAATCGCTGCTTCACGCCGTGCCTGCATTAGATCAGTGAGAAAGGAAAGGAAAAAAAGTCACGTCATGCAGTTTTGATAGCTCAAATATGTCATTAGCCCATGAATTTCGCACGAATTTTCATAGGAAACAGTTCATCAATTCCCATGAACTTCGTCTGTAAATCTGTGGATCCACCGTAGAGTAGAGTAGAGTAGAGTATACGCTACGAAAATGTCGGTATGGTATGCGAGGGAGGGACATACATACCAGTGGATTGTTATCCCATAGGGTGACTCGTTGACGACGTGGACAACCACGGTGTCCCCTTCCGTGGCCTCTATCGGTGGGCCCGGGAACTGCCCGTTCGCCACGGTGGCCAGCGTGTCGTTGCACAGGTGTCGCATATTCACCCGGCTTACCTGTCGTTGGATCGAACAAATTAAGCAAACAACAGTAAGCGTCCATTATGTTTTTCTTGGTAATTCATTCAGGCATGCTTCGACACCTCATCTATTGCATGTTAAAAATTATGGAAAACCAAAAGTTTATTATTACCCACGTACTCGTCTTCTAAATACATCGTGTATTCGTGTTTCAGAGTCGAAACAGTTTCGTCCGGTTAATACACGCCTTTTACATCGTTACTTTTTTTTTTCTAATTATATATGTTCCTACAAATCATGAAAATCTGATCGTGTAGGAGTACTTTTGATGAAAATCTATTAATACCAATTTCATGCGAAAAAGCTACTAGCACCGTTTTCAAGTTAAAAAGCAGCATACTTTTGTGTGTGTGTGTATATATATTAATGAATCATGTTTGTGTGTTTCTTTCACTAAACTATATAACAAAACTACGGGGCGTGTATATATATATATATATATATATATATATATATACACACAACGAATGTGTGCTCGACGACCGCCGCGTCACCACCGGCGGCCGCGGACAGGGCCACGGCGAAGAAGAAGCAGAAGACAGCTGCTGCCATTGGGAGCATCTTGCTCGCGCTGCTTGCTACAGTTTGCTCAGCCATCTTCTCTAGCGTGTTTATATCAAAAGTGCTTAATTAACTAGGATCCCGGTGCCTTATATACACCTGCGCGCGTAGATTGCTAGATGCTGGAACGTTTCGTGCATTCGTGTGGGGAAAGACTCATACAATCAACCGAAAGATTTAGTCAGACACTCAATCTGTTGGGTACGTGTGCATTTCATAAAATCGCTGATTGTTGCAGACATAAAATCAAAATATTTCATAAATTAGTTTTAATTGTTGCAAATTTTTTGACGTTGCAACAATTATTTTTGGATGTTGCAACTATTATTGTAAAATGTTACAATGTTGTAATATCGAAATTTGTTTGATTGGTATATTTGAATTAGTTTTTAAGTGCAGTTAGGTTCTATACTGATGGTTTTCATTGAATTTTGGTGAGAATATACTATTTTTTTCAATGCTTTTTCGGAGGAGATCGGGCGGAGGAGGAGTTCTTGTTACGTTGGGTATGCGTGATGTTGCATAGTACTTTCACTTGTTTCGAAAGAAAAGAAATAACGCACCGAGACCGAACGGCTGAGCATCATAGCGTTAGATCGGACAGCAAGGCGTGGCGTACAGCGCTCGAGCGCTAGTCGCGTGTATATGTTACATGCCTAATCGGAGGATTCAAGGCTCCATTTTGAATGTGCAAATTTTACAAGCTTCCAGTAAAATTATAGTGTTTCCTACGAAATTTCTGCAAAAGTAACGCAGAATCTATGTATTCTAAATATGCCATAACCGATACTTACGCAGCTTATAACCTAGCTAACATGTTTCAAAAGTTGACATCAATATATAGATTAGCTTTGACATTTACGAACTACATATTGTTACATGGAATTAATGGATCACGTGTTGGTTAATCTTGACAGTCGGCATGGGAAAATATATGTTTAAAGGAGGACGGCATCACAGGAAAGAAAAAAGCTAGCAGAAACTCCCTGGAATCTCGGAGGTCAACTAGGTGATGCACAGGCAGACTGAGTAAAATCATACAGCTGCGGCGACACGATCGCACGGCCACGTCATTCCATCTCTCTCTTTTTTAAAAAAAAAAAAAGTTGTCTGTTTCGTAGCAAGTTCCTCTTGCAGAATTTAGTACAACCTTTGTGGTTAATGCAGGAGAGCCTCTCGTATGTTCTTAAAAAGACCGGCTAGAAATTAAGTTCTCACATGAAGATGGTCCTATAAACAAATTACATATACTCGAAATCTAAACAGTTTTCGCACTGCAACCTCTGTCTTGAATTGACAGTGTATTTGAGAAATATAAGCCATGTTCAATATATGTTTGATGCATATATGTTAACCACCTACAGGGGAGAAATAGTTGGGTCAATTACATGACATGGGACGAGTAACGTACGTGTTCAGGGATGTGGCGCATTTTCCAAGCAAAGTCGGCCAGCTTACGTACAGTGACATCATTGACATTCAAATACAGCATGAGCCTTTTCTCAACGCTAGCTGGCAGACACCATCGTGTACCGTTCAATCAACATAAGAGGAGGATCGATTTCGTGGGTAACTGACAGCATTGACATTATAATACCAGATTTAACAAACACGACCAATTCTTCTGTTGAACGATCAGCTTATGTACAGCGGCAATTTCACGTGTACAGCTAGAGGGACAGTGTGACTTGACTTAGCGGTGGATCTCGTCCATCTCTGCACAAGGGCGCCCCATATATGCCAACATCAACTTGCTCATCTACAGCATCTCCTCCTGCTCTGAAACAACACCTCGATCGATCTGAGCATCAACTGTTTTGTAGCTTCGATCAGTCTCATAATGTCCTCCTCTACTCTATGCCTAGCTTGCTCCTTCTTATTTTGCTTTGAGCTACCCATCAGTTTCCGTTAACTGTTGCAGCACTCTCTCTCCATCTGTCATTGTACATCTCGATTCAGAATTACTGAAAGTCAGAAACTGAAAACTACTATCAAGAAGAACGACTAATCAACCATCTTATTTTCATCATTATCACGACTGAAAGCTTGCAGACATCATCATTGTCACGACTAATCAACCCTAGAACGCTTTCCCTTCTCTAAGTTCTTCATGAGATTTATCCCCAAATCAATTGCCAGGAATTTTGAATCTTCAGGTCCTGACATTTGGTATCAGAGCACAACACATTCTTGGCGTAGAGAGCGGCACGAGCGAGGAATGGAGCGATCGGGAGATTTGTTGCCGTAAAATTTCCCTAGCTTAGTTGGATCTAGAAGTGGATGGTGGCGAAGACTCGATCCCACGGGTCTGTTGAAGAGGAAGCAATTGTGTAACATCCTGTTTTCGCATTAGGGTTTCAAGAATCAAAAAAAAAAAATTGGTTTATCAAATCTTCATATCTGGCAAAAACAAAAGCAATGGAGTGTTACCTTGGTTCGCGTGCCACCGCCCCTCTCCCCCTATCGCTGCGCTTGCCCTTTTCCCCTTCTGCCGCCGGCAGCCACAGCTCCCCTCACCCGCGCACGCACGCCACCTCCGCTCGACTGCAGCGCCCACTCCCTCGCCTTGTCTCCATCACCGCTTCTCCTCCCCAACCCGCATCCCCTGCGCCAGACACCGCTCCTCTGATCTGTCTCCATCGCCGCCTCGGGACCCCGAGCCCCTCTCCTCGCCCCCGCCGGCTATAAAAGCCGGGCCGCATCCTTCTTCCTCCCCCTCCACCCCTTCACCTCCTCCAGCTCCGGCGCCGTCGCTTCGCCGCTCGAAGCCATCGCCGCCTCGGTCCCCGTCGCCTCTTCCACCTCCGGCCTCCGTCCCGGCGCCCCCTTTCTCCTCCAACTCCGGCCGCTCCCTTCCTCTGCCGCCTCCGGCCGCCGCCGTGCGCTCCGCCCTCTCGCCTCTCCCTCTCCCTCTCTCTCGTGGGCGAGAAGAACGCGAGGCGTCGCGCTCTGCGAGACGTCGTCGCGTTATTAACGCCCGCCGCCGCCGCTGACAGGTGGGCCCGCCTTGCTAGTGCCGCTGTCAAGTGGGCCCCCGGCGCTGTTCTAAGGACCCGTGGACCGCCCGTGCGGGTGGACTCGGTCCACGAGCACAGTGCCCGTGGACCGCGCTCCGTACGTGCCACGTGTCAGCACAGGAGTTTTTTCGATTTTCTGATTTTGTTTTCAATTAAAAATTTATTTGAAAAGCTTCCAAAATTCATATCTTTTTCTGTATAACTCCAAAAATTATGAAACCAGTTTCTAAAATTTTCTAAAATCAAGATCTTGCTAATGGCACTGGTCTTGTTCATTTTGGAGTTTATTTATTATGAGTTTGGTATTTATTTGTTCTCTTTGCTGTTGTGTCTTTTTCTGGTACTTTCATTCGATTAGGGTTCGAAGACGCCGGAGACCTCAACTTCGATCAAGCTCAAGAAAGCAAGACCCCGCTTCCTTTAACCAAGGCGAGTTAATACTTTGATCATTCTGAGCCTACATTTTATGCAAACTATGTTTATTTAAAATATCAAAGTTGCATGCTTTAATTTTGTAATCAATGATATGTTAAAGCTTAAGGTAGTTAAATACTCATTTGCTGATTAATTACTTATTAAGCCATCCTTTGATAATTGAATCCAGTATTCTTTGTCACCCTAGTAAATATATGGTAAATACTAGTATAGGTTGTACTTAAGCGACATGCTAGTCTTACTTAAGTACCAGGACAATAAATGTCCCACTCATCTCTTTAAATCATGAAAATGGTTTCGGGCAGTCATTGGATGTAAATGACTGGTGTGTTGTGTTAATTGGTTTCCCTCCTCAAAACCATAATAACTTGCTGTTACTGTCTGGACGGATGGTATGATGAATGGGATGTTGGTGGGTGCTAATGTAGTCCAGGGAACGTGGTTAACATTGGAATGAACCGCCCAGATAACCTTAAGGACTTAATCTTGTCATGACCTCCTGTGTAAAACAAGTACAACCGCAAGTCTGCAAAGTGCAACTTGGCTTAGTAAAATTATTGAACCCTAAATGTCATCCCACAGCTGGTGTTTAGAAGTGTGCAAGCGGCAGGACGTATGCTAGCTTGAATGGGACACCGAAAACTGTGAAGTTATCAGCTGCGCTAGTCGTTGTGGCCGGGGCCAGCTGCGCTAGTCGTTGTGGTAAGCATCCCGCACAACTTATGGAATTGGCCATAGGGGTGAGATGACGGAAGGGGCAAGGTAGTTTGAAGCGTTCTCGTGACGATCGCTCAACTACATAACTAAGGAATCATGTGGGGTAGAGTATGATTATCTCTTGTGGAGTACTGATGTACAACCTCTGCAGAGTCTAAAGCTGTTTAAGCAGTAGCGCCTACGGTCAAAGGCGGACATGGGAACTTAACCTGAGTTAGCTCTATTTCAAAAACCTTTGTGGGTGGAATGAAAATATGGTGGGCTCATCCAGCCCTTGTTTTGGATTTTTCCTGGGTAGCCTTACCCAGTGTTGATAATCGGTGGATGTAACCGCTATCAAAATTAAGCATGAGGTGGAGGTAACCTCTACTGTTATTTAATAATTGCACTTTTTCTCTTTAATGAAAATACAATTTGTTTAAAATGCTAAGTCATAGGGATTTGTATTTATGATAATTGAAAATATTGCAATTATCTATACCATAACCTAATGGCAACAATAGTAAGGGTATCAATATTTCAAGAAGGTTCATGCATCAAAAAGGATTACGACTACCGTTATCCCTGAATATAGCAATTTTAATCAAACATACACGCATGCATAATATATTTTGCATAAAGAAGTACAATAGTTAAAATAGTATGATCAACATAGTCAAAGGAGGTGCTTGCCTTGCTCTAGTTGCTCTGGACACGAGGATGGAGGATCGTTGCAAAAGTCGTTCGGACAATCGATGTCTAATCAAAAGAGCCGGAAGCAAATTAAATATAGCAAAATAATCTCAACAGAAAAAAACCAAATATTTTTACATATTTAGGTAGATCATGATTTTAGATTAATTCAATTTGGAGTTTGTATACAAAATTTATTAACCTTTTAATTTGCTTCAATTTGAAAATTCTAAAAAAATAGAAAATGGTGACGTCGAAAGCATTTTTTATGAAGTTTACGTTTTCCTAGTAGAAAAAGTGTATTCTTCTCCGACTTCTACTTAGGTTTACACTTTCCAACAGAGAAAGTGTATTCTCCTCTAACTGAAAGTGGCTTTTCTCATATTTCTGATTTTTATTAACTTACATCTGGGCTTACTTGTGTGTGACTCATATTTTATTTTACTTGATTTTATTTATAAACCAGGGGCGGTCTCACATGTTATAGACTCATTATTTATTAACTAATGAATAAACACATTTTTAATTTTTAATTAACTGGCGGCTAGGGTCCACATGTCAGTCTCTCAGGTTTTAGAACCGGAAATAATATGTGGTCCCACATGTTAGTGACAAATTTACTAACACAAGATGGCCTTGGGACTCATATCGGCTTAAGGTGCTGGAGCAAAGGGTTTAGGTTGAGCTCGGGGCCCTAGGGTCACCTAAGGCGAGCCGGCGGCAACATCCCGCGGTGGTGCCATGGGCCTCACTAATGATCATGGTGAAATGCACTACACTATCCAAATTAAAGGAGGCTTATGCTCCAGTAGCTCACCATGACCACGAGGAAGCTGACAAATGTGGTCAGAGAAGGGCTGAGATGGCTTGACAACGATGACCAGAGACAGTGGCAGCAAGCTTCATGATGACATACCAGCCTGGTGAAAACCAGTTGAAATGAAGTGCATGCATAGCTTCAGGGGATCGTAGAAGGAGAAATTAGCCTCAGTTGGGTCAAGGACTCACTGGAGAGGCGTTGTAGTCGATGGCGGCGGTGGGGACAGAAAGGTTTATGGTGGCAGCTCCATGTGGGCAACGATAGCTGAAATGGGTGGTGTGAGGAGGTTCAGTGAGACGATACGATGCTCAAACTGGACGCGGAGTGGATTGGGACTCACCAGGCTTGGAGGTCTCTCGTGGCTACCGTAGCGCCAGAGGTGAGGAAGAAGGACCGATTGCAGCTCTATGCTACAATAGAAGCACAGGGATGTGAGGAGATGATTGAGTGAGTCAAATGGTGCAAGATGATGTGCATGTCGAGGGCTTGGCTCACCGGGACATGATTGTGCTCTCGTGGAGCGTGCGCACCAGAGCTCGGGACGAAGAGGTGTTGCGGGAGCTATAGTGGATGAAACTTACCGAGGATGGGAGAAATGGAAACGACAATGGAAGTGAAGTGTTTTAACACACAAGGGAGAGCTTCAAGTAGCGAGATGGAGACAAGAATGGTGTTGAGGATTAAAATATTCATATATTATCTTAATATATGATAAAGACCATACGTCTTCGTGGTCTTAACTTCTAAGACCACCTACCTAACTGGTCGTAGGTATTACGGAAGTTATATAATAAAAACCCTGGTCGGACAAAGTCCCAAACCTAGTCCACTACCAGGTAAGTGCTCGTGAAGCTATGAACAGGCGTCTGGGTCGAGTCCCCGACCACGCCACTCACTATGTGATGAATGAATCACGTGTTTCATATTGCGCATAATACGACACTATCACGGTTGATGATTTAACGTCTCCTAAATCATTAACCGCAGAACAGTTGACATCTTCACCAACTGCCTCTGCAGTTAGTGGAACCGTCAAACTGCCATCTCTTCCCGACCTGACGCGTCGCTCCCCAACGGATGTCTCTTCGTGGGATAACTGCCACCGCTTCATCAAGTACTTAAAAAGGACCATGGAAGGCCGGAGAAGGACACGTAACAACGAGAGAGACGAAGACATCAAGCAAGACATAGCAAAGTGTTGTGTTGTTAGATACTCTCAGTGTTTGTAATCGTGAGTTCATAGCAATAAAGAGCAAGTCAGATCCACTCCCTGGAGTCACGCACATTTTTCCTCTTTTCATTTATATATTCATAAGATCGGCGATTTGATCATCGACAGCTGGCGCCGTCCGTGGGGAAGATAGTGAAAAACTTCGGAAGAGGTTCTTTGCTCAACTCATCCGCTTTCTCCATATTCGTAATTACAAGTATGGCAGGAACATGGGATGAGGAAAACTGGTTCGACTTGGATGACTACTCCAACCTTGACATGGAAGCCTGCATCCAAGCCATGCAACATGGGGAATCTTCGTCCTCCTCCGATGGTTCGCAAGTCGCTGACGACAGCGAACTTGAGCGGATGGATGAAGATACACCGTTGCGCCAAGAGGCTCTTTCTGAGGGACGGGTTGTTCTGACCAGTTCGGGACGTCCGAATGTTTTTCCAAGCCCGGTTTCCCCGACCGGCGAAAAAGGTGATAACACCTCAGCCCCACAACCCGAGGGTCAATATACCCTTGACACAATCATGGCTGACAGGTATTCACCAACGGCCTCTGGAAATTCCAGGGACCAACCGGCATCTGGTAACGGTGTCGATGAGACCCTCACCGGTAATGGGCCGAGTGAGGACGATAAGACTCAGTATCCGATCGGCAATCCGCCGAATCAGGCTGAGCCCGCCACGAAGACCTCAGGAGGTTCTCATCTCCGACCGGTCTCCATCGTGGAAGTCTCTGGTAGAAGCACTGAGAAGTTCTCCACTAGTCACAGTGGAAGCTCCTCAGAAGATCGTTGCTGGAAGCATGAGGTCAACACGATCGGAAATGCTGATCGTGATGCCACCCACAGTCCTGCACACTCTGCCTCGCCACCACCTGCTAATGGAGATGGCGCGGGCAATCAAGCACCACCTACCGGAGGCAACGGAGCTGATGGACGTCCATTAGCTAATACGCGTGGTGCAGCCCCACCAAGGATGACAGGCATGACGGAGTTAGGCCAAAGGTCCAGAGGAACTTCGGGTCTCCGAACACCAACATCTTCGATGAATCCTCTGAGACCTTCGGTAACAGTTCAGAACTTGTGTCGTATTCAAGATATTCTTAATAATACTGACCCTGTTCTGGCTGAAGCTCCGGGCTTTACCCAATTGGTGGAGCAGGTATCGGAAATTCTTCAACGAACCGTGCAGCGCACGGAAGCGTGCAGGGGGCAAAGGATGTCACAAAGTCTAACGGTGACTTCGTCTCAGCGCTCCTCCTCGATGAGGGCAGCATGGTCATCCACCGGTACCTAGACCTCCTCGGCGATTCCGACCAGTAGGTCATGAAGGAAGAAGGTTGTTTCGAACAACGACCTCTTTCCCTAGCCAAGGAGAGCACCTGCTTGGCCCAGATGATCTCCGTCATCATCTGAACCATGCTAATGGTCAAAGACGTCATGATAACGTCTGCGACCGGATCGGGACGACGGAGCCTCGGCGTTCAAATAGAAGAAACCGATCTCCTCATCGATCATAATCCGCACCTTTTCCAAGAAGGCGCTATGAATCGATTCTGTGTTGTCGAGCCTTTTGCGGGGCTCCAAGTCGACGTTGGCCTAATGGGTTCCGACCGCCAACTTGGATAAATTCGATGGATCTCAAAATCCATTAGAGTTTCTCGAGATATATACCACGCCATCGAGCGGTGGTGGTGATCAAAACGTGATGGCTAATTATTTGCCCACAGTTACGGAAGGATCTGCCGGTCTTGGTTGCTTAACCAACCGGTCGGATCTATTTATACTTGGGAACGACTCTGCGATCTATTGATTGTGAATTTCGAGGTACGTCACGATCGCCTGAAAGGAGGATGATCTCCATCGAACTCGGCAAGAACCAAAAAACACTCGTCGGTACATCAAGAGGTTCACCAGTTCAAATTCTATTCCAAAGATTGCGAGAATCTTACGTGATTGAGCATTCAAGGCGTGTTTAAGGAATCGGCGGTTTACGGAGGACATCGCTATGAATCCTTCACGAACAACGCGAACTCTTTGACATGGTCGATAAGTATCACGCGGCCGCTAGTGAGGCGGTTGAATGGATGAAGCCATTGATCGAAAAGATAAAATCCTCAACATGGCCTTGAGAAGTCGAAAAAGAATCCCAAGAAGGTTTCCAAAAGAAGAAGCACCGCAAAATGGGCACCAAGGAAGTCCTAGCGGTTCGGGTAAACCGTTCAAGGGTAAGAAGGACTATACTGGGTCGGGGCAAAGCCAAAGTTCCGACCGATAACCATAATAAAGGTAAGAAGTGGTGTCCACTTCACCAACGAGGGGCATGACTTGCGACCGTCGTGTTTGGCAAAAGAAGTGGAGGATTTCTATGCGGTAAAGGCCCACTTCCGCAATCCGGGAGTTGGGAAATAAGTTCCAAAAAGGACAAGGATAGCGACGAAGAGATGGAGTACTAGGAGCCTCAGCGCACGGTCAATATGATCTTTGGAGGTTCTTCTTCATACGACTCACGCCGTCATCTGAAAGCCATGGAGCGAGAGGTCAACCTATCGGAACCTTCGATCATCACCAAACCATCAAGGTGGTCGGATCACCGTGATCTCCTTCAAAGAAAGAAGATTGCCTCGTCTCATCAACTCGACCGGGTAGGTTCCCTATTATCGTAGAGCCTACTATTAATAATTGCAAAGTCAATCGAGTTTTGATAGACGGTGGTAGCTCTTTAAATATCTTATTTTCAGGAGCTTTAGAAGATATGCAGGTTCCTAGAACAAAAGTAAAACCGGTGAAATACGCCTTTCATGGCATAGTTCCGGTTCTCTTGCCAAACCGATAGGACAAGTATCCTTACGATTCGTTCGGAAGCCCTGATAACTTCCGAACGGAAAAGATTTCATTTGACGTGGTTGATTTCAAAACCGCATATAATGGAATTCTTGGTCGTCCGGCATTAGCAAAATTCTTGATAGCCACGCACTACGGATATCAAAGTTTGAAAATGCTAGGACCAAAAGGTGTGATCATGGTTCGTGGAGATCGCAAAATGGCATACGCATGTGATCGAAGGTCTTTAGAACTGGTCGATGAGCTACCGACCAGAAATTCTGACTCATCATCTGTGCAGGTCAAGCACTCCAGACCCAAGATAACGCCCAAACCATCCGACCAGACCAAAGAGGTTCCACTCGACAAAGACGCTCCTTTAGGAAACGCCATGTCAAGCAATGATGGTGGATCCTCACCAAAGGTGCTGATCGGAGCAGGACTCAATCCTAAATAGGAAGAGTCGCTCGTCTCCTTCCTCCGAGCAAACAAGGATGTATTCGCATTGCAACCGTCCGACATGCCCGGAGTCCCCAGGGAGGTGATCGAGCACAAAGCTAGCGCTCGGCGACAAAAATCGATCAAGCGAAGCTCAGACGTTTACTTTTGACCGAAGGGCGCCATCGATCCGAGATTGACAAGCTCTTAAAGGCTGGATTCATTCGTGAAGTACATCACCCTCAATGGCTCGCTAATCCTGTAATGGTTAGGAAGAGTAATGAGAAATGGAGGATGTGTATAGACTTCACAGATCTTAATAAAGCTTGTTCGAAGGATGATTTTCCCCTTCCTCGCATTGATCAACTTGTAGACTCTACTTCCGGGTGTGAGTTATTAAGTTTTTTAGATGCCTACTCGGGTACCACCAGTTAGTATGAGTAAAGAAGATGAAGAAAACTTCATTCATCACTCCATTTGGCACTTCTTCGTTATGTAAAGATGCCCTTTGGTCTCAAAAATCTTTGGTGCAACTTTTCAAAGATTAATGCAAAAACCTTGACCCACAAATAGGTCGAAATTTGGAAGCCTACGTTGATGACTTGGTAGTGAAAAGTGTCAACTCCGGCGATTATATGCTTGACCTTAAAGAGACTTTCAATAACTTGAGTAGACATAACCTCAAGTTGAATCCAGAGAAGTGTGTGTTCGGGTTTCATTTGGAAAGTGCTCGGTTTCTAGTTTCGGCTAGAGGTATCGAAGCAAACCCGGCGAAGATATCGGCCATCCATCATATGCGCCCCCCGACCACGAAGAAGGAAGTCCAGAAGCTAACCGGTTGTATGGCAGCGCTAAGTCGTTTCATAGCCAGGTTAGGGGAAAAGGGACTACCTTTCTTCAAACTTCTTCTAAACATGGAAGTTTCAGTGGACGACGAGCGAATGATGCCTTTGAAAAACTCAAAGAGTACCTTACGAGTGCCGGTCCTAGTCTCTCAAGACCGGGAAACATCATGATTTACGTGGTCGCAACGCCACAAGTCGTCGTGGTGTCTTGGTCGTAGACCGTGAAAACGTCCAACGACCAGTATATTACGTAAGTGAAGTCTTACATGGGCCAAAGGAAAAATATCCACAGGTATAAAAGTTGCTTGATAGTCTCCTTATGACTTCAAGGAAACTAAGGCATTACTTTCAGGCCCACAAAGTGGTCGTGCCTACTGGATATCCCTTAGGTCAAGTCCTTGGAAATAGGGAATCATCAGGACGAATAGCAAAATGGGCGGTGGAACTAGGGACGTTCGACCTCCATTTCATCTCACGAACAGCTATAAAGTCTCAGGCAATAGCAGAATTCATTGCCGAGTGGACAAACCCGGAATCTAAGCAGGGACCTGAGTACGAGCACCACGACGAGTGGACAATGTACTTTGACGGTTCCTTAATGCTTAAAGGATCGGGGGCTGGAGTCGTCTTGATATCCCCTACCGGCGAACACATCAAGTATGCCGTCCAGTTTAACTTTCCCGCTACAAACAATGTGGCGGAGTACGAAGGTTTGCTGGCAGGACTTCGAGCAGCTCGTTCGCTCGGGATTCGCAAATTACTAGTGAAAGGCGATTCTCAACTAGTAGCGAATCAAGTAGGAAAAGAGTACCAATGCTCGAGTACCAAGATGTCTTCCTATCTGGCGAATGCGGAAATTCGAAAAGTACTTCTTCGGTTTCGGATCAACATATTTCTAGAAAGGAGAACTTTCTAGCAGATCGGTTAACGCGGATGGCCTCTACTAGGTCAACCGTCCGTAGGAGTTTTTCTTGAGCAACTCGATTTACCCTCGGTGGTCGAGCATTCCGAGAACATCGATAGTTTGCATCAGGTCAATCCTATTGACTCTGATAACTTATATGCTCCACAGATCGGTGACGATCAAGGTAGAGACTAGATGACATCGATCTACAATTATCTTGACATGACCTAATTCACGAAGATGATGCGAGGTGATCATTATAGCACGAAAGGCCAAATCATACACTCTAATCGAACGTACCTTGTATAAACGAGGATCTCATGGAGTGTTGATGAGATGCATATCTCAATCGGCTGGCATTAGGTTGCTAACCGAAATTCATGAAGGAGTCTGTGGAGCACATCATTCCTCTGAGAACCACAGTCGGTAAAGCCTTGAGCAAGGATACTCTCGCCAACCGCCTTCATGATGCAAAAGAGCTCGTGACGAAGTGCGTACAATGTCAGTTTCATAGCCGACAAGTACATCAGCCGGCACAAGCTTTGCAAACAATCCATCTTTCTTAACCTTTTGCAACCTGGGGACTAGACATTCTGGGACCATTCCCAAGAGCACCCGGGGGCTTCGAATTCCTGTTCTTCATGATTGACACGCTTACAAAATGGATCGAAGCTTGAGCCGCTTGTAAAAGTTACAAGCGAAACCGCTAAGAGGTTCATAACAAAAAATGTGATTACGATTTGGTGTACCCAAATATCATCATCGATAATGGTACCAGTTCTCAAGCGGCAATTTTCGTGAATTCTGCAAGAACTAGGAATCAAAATCCATTTCGCTTCGTGGCTCATCCACGAGCAATGGAAGCGATCGGCGTGCCAATGGTATCCTAATACGAGGATAAAACGCGAGTATTCGACGATTAATAAAGCGGTCGGTGGCTTGGGTTCAAGAACTTCTTCATTTTATGGGTCGTCCGGACCACGACCCGATCGTGCGACCGGTGAAACACCTTTCTTTTTGGTTTATGGGGCCGAAGCTATGCTTCCTCCAGAATTGAAAATTGGCTCTGCTCGCACTGATTGTTTTAACTTAAGCAATCAGGAAGAACATCGACTCGACGATATCAATTTCCTCGAAGAACGACGGAACCAAGCTTTAATACGTTCGGCAATCTACCAACAAGCCATGCGAAGGTACTACAATCGTAAGGTGCAACCTCGCAACCTAGTCAGTAGGTGATCCGTTCTCGAAAAATTGAGCCAAGCGGTATGCAATAAACTTTCCCCTAAATGGGAAGGTCCTTACACTGTGGTCGAAGTTACCCGACCAGGCTCAGTACAATTAGCCATGTCAGACGGCAGGGTTTTGTCAAATTCATAGAACATTGGCCAATTGCGTAAGTTCTTTGTTTAAATTTTTTCATTTCATTTAATTCCTCTAAATTGAATAATTAAATTTGGAGTAGCGAGTAATGTTATTTATATGACGTTGCCTAATCCTGGTCGACTGCGGTTTGTATGCTCTGGATTATAAAGTGTATAGTTTATGTTTCAAAATTTTGTTCTACTCTTGTTTGGCTACTGGTCGGGAAACGGAAAACCTCCTAGTCGAAGTCTCTCCTTTTTCGCACGTGGTTCCGCCCACTGGAAGGAGCTTCCTAGCGACGGTCTTTTTCCTACGATCCTCGCTGCCAGTCGGACTAAGAGCATGAGCACGTCTTGCGAAATATATTTTATACCTTTATTTCCTAGCTAAGTTCATTCCGACCAGTATTGAGCATCGCATAGAAGTAAAACCACTTGTTTGCTTTTAACATATGTTTTTCATGTTTTTTCCTCTTATCAAGGAGAATTCTTTATTTTTCCGACCATATGTTGTCTTAGTAAAGTACTTCGATCATTAAAAATAGATTTACAACTAGCCGAAACCTACACGGTTCCGACCATAAAGGTTTTCTAGTATTATCACGATCAGTTTTTTATCGATCAGTGCATACTTACAAGTAATTGTTGAAATTTGGATTTATATTCTTGGCCTCAGGTAGTACTATTATATAGTAAAGATCTTCTACTATATAACAGTCGGGGGCTAGGTAAGACATAAATTCACAAGTTGACCGGATGAATAAAATATTTTTTTCCATTTTTGATAAGAGAAAGGTAAATCTTTACATTGTATGCATTGTTTTTCCTGCAGCTAAATTACTAGAGAATGCCTAAGCTAACTACTGCTAGATGGAGATCCGACTTCCATCTCTTCTGCGACCTTTTCGCCTAGAGGTTTCATCTCTGCGAGGATCTGATTTGCCTCTGCGGGTAAGCAGTTGAAATCCTCTTCGATGGCTTGAAGGTTAGTTGATGGGTCGGAAGCTCTCAGTTTTGCCAAAGCAAGACTGACACCACAGGCAATAGACTCTTTAACTGAGTGGGCATAGTTTTCCCTAGTAGTCTTGAGAAAAACCTTGAGCTCTTCCAACAAAGAGCCTAGCAAGTTGACCTTCTCTATTGGGTCATTCAAGGAGGGCAAACTTGATCCCGCGCCCATATCAAAGAGCATTTTGTTTAGCGAGGTGATATTCTCATCCAAACTAAGCACGAGAGCTTCCCCCTTGTCTTGCTCAAATTCCAGAGCTTTCTTCACTCTGGTCAATGCTTGTTTTTGTTCTGCATAGACAAAGCAAGTATTAAGTAAAAAGATTGGAAGACGTACTGAGTCATGACTACGACCGCCATTACCTCCTCTCTTCCGGAATCATCCGAAACTTTTTATTACCGGTCGTCAAGACTTGATCGACCGGTTTTTAGCCCAAGTTCTTCTTCAAGCTTTATTCTTCTGGCCTTTTCAGCCAAAGCATCTTCTTTTATTTTCTCTAAATCTATCAAAAGAATCTCTGATAAGGGAGAATAAATAAAAGAAAAGTCTTAATGAGGAAAAAAGAAGAGGAACTCTTACTTTCTATCTCAGAGTGTTTTTCTTCTAATATCCTAACTCGCTCGGTTAGTCCTCCGACCGTAGCGAGATTTTCGATCATATGCTGCATAAGTAGCATTTCTTCCATAAACCTTATTGAAAACTTCAAAAAAGATTATGGAGAAGATTGAAGACACTTACTCGAATTACGACATCGTTGTAATCGGTACAAATTTTATCGGGCTTCGCCTGCGTTAAGCGATCCGATATTCTCCCCCAATAATCATCAAGTTCCTTACTCACGGCAAATCGAGTTGAGAAAGGAATCTTGTTAGTTTTGGAGGGATGACCTTCAGGTACTGGAACCTATGGAAGATCTGCAATGGTCTCTACCTCTGTTGCCGGCATAGTGACTATTACGGGATCTAGCTCGCCTTCGAAACGAAGTTGGCTCGGGGGCTCCTCCAACCACGTCATCCTCAAGATGTCCTACCTAAGGAAGACAATGGCCAGAACCACCTCCGATCGCCTGACCTGTTGAATGGGATTGGTCGGAAGCGACCAGGGATTCAGCAGATCTGCACGAGAGAAACAGAAAGTTTAATTCTACTTGGAATATACGAGGTATGTTTTTTATATAAAATTGTACATACCTGGTGGTTTTCTTAGTTTTGATCTTATAGCCTACCGGTTTAAAATCCGTTGCTCTGTTTTTTCTCTTTGTTCCCACCGGCCCGAGCGGTAGGTTCAATTATATTCTCTACACTCCGATCGTAAGATCGAGCGATGTTTCGACTATCCGGTCGAGAACAAGGTCTCGACTCTGGATCGAAGTGTGGTTTCACGGTCTCGAGAACATTGTCTCATGAACAACTATACGAGACTCGATGGTGCCACCGATTTAACAAACAAAGTTAATCGGTGAAGAATACACTTCATCTTGCGAAATTATTTCTTTCGGTTGCTTACCTCGGACCGCCGCCTCGTGATCACAAGGTCGGTCGGATAATCAATAGGCTCACACGCCTCTCGTAGCCTCGTTGATCTTAAGTCCCACCAACTACACATAAAGAGGATTAAAACGATCGAAAATAACCGGAAAGGTGAAAAGAAGTTAATACACTTACCCTAAGTCTTTCAGTCCTCTCCTCGGCACTAGCAAGTGCTAGGATTAAGGGAAAGCTAACCTTGTCATCGAGTTCGCCCAAGACGATCATTTTGATCCTATTTACGACGTCCTCGTAAGACAAGACGCAAATGCAAATGAAAGATCTTAGTTTTGCGAAAATAATCAACTCATAAAATAAACCGGTGGGATTTTACAAAAATTACGGACGTAATCCTCGTAGCATCATCGCCACCAATGAACCAGAGCATCGAACGTGCCCTGGTCTTTAAAGGACTAATCCTCCTAATGGAAAAGTCCCTTACAACGTGCCAGGAGGTTAAACCCCTGACATTCAAGAGATGGATAGCCTCAATCCATCTCCCAACATTTCCCTCCTTCTTCGAGGAGGAACGCCAATACGAGTTTTTGATCGCCTTCTTACCGATGTAATACAGGCCGTCTTCTCGCGTAACCTTCATATAAAACCAGCTTTTCTTCCATGACGACCAAGAGGACTTCGAGTACATACGAATGTACTCGTCGGCCTTGCCGTCATGAAGCCTTAAGGTACATTCCCCAGGAGTGCTGGTCGTTTTCTTCGTGTTCGTCATCCGATAGTAGTACTTGAAGAGTTCCATCGACGATGGAATCCCCAAGTATGCTTCGCAGAGGTAGACGAAGATGCTTAGGTTTGCAATGGCGTTAGGAGCAAGGTTGATCAACTCAACCTCATAAAACTCTAGCACTTGAGAAAGAAAAGGATGTGCTGGAAGCTTGAGCCCGCACTCAACGTACGCGAGGAACACCGGGATTTCTCCCTCCTCGCCGCTTGGGCAGTGCTCTCCAAAAGCCGATCTCCAAGAGATCAAACTCCTGTCGGGTAACAACCCAACCCTCTCCAAACTCTCCAATCTTCTCTCGCTCAGATCGGAGATCGACCAGTTTGCGATGAGGTCCGACATGATGCTTTCCTTTTTTGGGTGAAGAACTCAAGGAAGATTTTCTTGGAGATAGAGCGTAAGGTTTAAAGCACTCACCGGGTCGTTTATAGGTATTTCATCAGAATCGACTCTGCGAGAAGTCCAACGGGCAAATACCTTTTCGCCTGGCGGACAGAAAGGCTTTTTCCTTTTTCCAAAGCAGTTTCTCAACTTTAAAATGAATATAGACCGCCTCGAGTCCCACGGCATTTAATTAGAGGTCTGTTCGATATGATTGCATCGGAGAACGTGTCCGCACGACCAACATTCATTTAAAAGTTCGGGGGCTAGCTGTTGAGGATTAAAATATTCATATATTATCTTAATATATGATAAAGACCATACGTCTTCGTGGTCGTAACTTCTAAGACCACCGACCTAACTGGTCGTAGGTATTACGGAAGTTATATAATAAATACCCTGGTCGGACAAAGTCCCAAACCTAGTCCACGACCAGGTAAGTGCTCGTGAAGCTATGAACAGGCGTCTGGGTCGAGTCCCCGACCACGCCACTCACTATGTGATGAATGAATCACGTGTTTCATATTCCGCATAATACAACACTATCACGGTTGATGATTTAACGTCTCCTAAATCATTAACCGCAGAACAGTTGACATCTTCACCAACCGCCTCTGCAGTTAGTGGAACCGTCAAACTGCCATCTCTTCCCGACCTGACGCGTCGCTCCCCAACGGATGTCTCTTCGTGGGATAACTGCCACCGCTTCATCAAGTACTTAAGGAGGACCATGGAAGGCCGGAGAAGGACACGTAACAACGAGAGAGACGAAGACATCAAGCAAGACATAGCAAAGTGTTGTGTTGTTAGATACTCTCAGTGTTTGTAATCGTGAGTTCATAGCAATAAAGAGCAAGTCAGATCCACTCCCTGGAGTCACGCGTATTTTTCCTCTTTTCATTTATATATTCATAAGATCGGCGATTTGATCGTCGACAAATGATGATTAGAAAAATGTAGGTGGTTTGGGTCCTCGCTATTATCTCGTGCGGCGATGAGACCCAGACGGAGAGAACGGTGGGCGGGCGGTGAGACCGGGCGAACGCAGCTTCCTCCTGTGGCGCACGAGGTGACAAAGAAGCGCCAACATGGGTGGGTCAGCGCTACTACCATTAGGTGGCCACCGGCATAGGAGGAGCCAGAAGGAGGAGGAGGCGGCGGGGGGGGCGGCGGCGGGGTTTTTACGCATTGGCATTCGATGGATAATTTACCCCCGAACTTCGGGGGTAAACTCGGAACAGAGGCTGCCGGAAGCCGCCGAAGCTCCCAACGGGCGGCTTTCGGCTTCCGTGTGTTGTAATACGAAACCGCTTCCAAGAAAAGCGGCTGTGAAAAGCCGGCCATTGGTACGGCTTCCGGCTTTTCCGGGCGAAAGCTGGAAGCTGAAGCCGTCCAAACACCACCTAGTTACTCTGAATTAATTTCTGTTTTCACCATAGATGTACGGCCACAAGATGATAGATAATCCACTGAGCAACTAACTTTGACATACTCTACCACAAACACGAAGTCCACAACACCAAGTTATGATTGATCATCTCGCTGGAAATAACTTTGATTTCTGCATTTTTCACATTTTTCTTTCGTTAAGGTTTTTTTTTTTTAAGAACTAGCTAGGGTAATGCCGCTCATTTTGATGTTATCTATTGTACATGGGCTACACACGGCGTCCATGTTCAGAGAATTGATTCATTCATTCAAACTTGAATAATCACATGGCCCTAGCTAGCTAGCTGGTTGGTTCCTTACTGACCAGAAAACTAAAATCGATCTGGGCCAGTACTAGAATCACATGAGAATTCCTAGTTTACTTTGCTTGTCTCGGCTAGCTGCAGTAGCCGCCGCGTACGTCGATACTATCAAATTAACACCCGTTCGATGGATCTTTCGCCATCTGCGGCTTCACTAAACAGCATCCAGAAGCAGATGAAACAAAACAGCCAAACTCGCGTCAGACCAGCTACCAACATCACTGTAGAACTGTAGACACTCGCAGCCGCCGCTAGGGTAGGGTGCCGCGCCGGCGCCACTCTGGCGAAATCCATCGACGCCTCCTCCTCCATCACCGTAGTCTGCTCATCCGCCTACGCCGCCGCCCACGAAGCCTAGGTGTGCGACGTAGGGTTTCTTTTGCCTCCTCCCAATTTCACAAGCAGGGTCAAGGTGGCGCAGCCGCACCGCGGTCCTCTATCAGCACCTCCCCCTCCGATGGCACGCCTCCTCCTCCATCATAGCCGCCGTCCACTCCGCCTCATCGGCCTATGCATTCGAATGTATAGCTGTGCCCATTTTGTTAAAGTTGTGATTGATCATCTGGCTGAAAATAACTTTGATTTCTGCATTTTTTCACATTTTTCTTTCGTTAAGGTTTTTTCTGGATAGAACTAGCTAGGGTAATGCCGCTCATTTTGATGCTATCTATTCTGCATGGGCTACACACGGTGTCTATCTTCAGATAATTGATTCATTCAATCAAACTCGAATAATCACATGGCCCTAGCTAGCTAGCTGGTTGGTTCCTTATTGACCAGAAAACTAAATTCGATCTGGGCCAGTACTAGAATCAGATGAGAATTCCTAGTTTATTTTGCTTGTCTCAGCTAGCTGCAGCAGCCGCGTACGTCGTACTAGCAAATTAACACCCGCATCTGCGGCTTGATTAAACAGCATCCAAAGGCTGATAAAACAAAACAGTCGCACTCGCATCAGACCAGCTACCAACCTCACTGTAGAGCTGTGCACACTCGCAGCCGCCCTCAACTAAAATCGATCTGGGCCAGTACTAGAATCACATGAGAATTCCTAGTTTACTTTGCTTGTCTAAGCTAGCTGCAGTAGCCGCGTACGTCGATACTATCAAATTGCCGCCTCATCGGCCTATGCATTCGAATGTATAGCTATGCTCATTTTGTTAAAGTTGTGATTTAAAGAAGTTTCAAAGAATAATTTCGGTGCCTTCCTTTTGTTCTTTCTTGGCTGCGGATTCATCGCTAAGTTGTGATTTTAAGAAATTTCAGTGCATGGATTGCTTGGGTGTAGATGGACAAGCATTAGGAGAAGCCGAAGGATTCATAAATTTGTGATTTTTTTATTGCATGACATGTAGGTATAGATTGCATGAACTGTTTGGATAGAATTATCGGTTGAGCCCCCCGAAAATTGGATCGCGATTTTTGTCCGCGATCAAACCCGGGTTACCATTAACCGTGCGATCACGCATTAGCGACCTAGATTAATTTTAGTAGACCAGCGGAGGGACGTTTTTTGTAAGAGACCTTTCATTTATTCATATTAACCGATAGAGACACTCATACGGAGAGTTGGGGCATCTGGAGAGAAGGGAGGGGGGAGACGTCACCGGCCACCCTCAACGTGTGCCGTCGTAGAGGAGCACAGACACTAGCGTGGCCTCCCCGCTGCAGCCGTCGACCCCTGCATCCCACAGATCCGTCAGCATCAGCCACCGTCCTTGGGCCGCCGCCGCCGCCGCTCTATATCTACCAGGCGTTGTGGGCGCCGCCTGTGTTCTCGCGGCGCCGTGTGGCCGCCGCCCTATATCTACCAGGCGTTGTGGGCTGGCTCTCGATCTGTTTGCTGAATTAATTCCATCCATATCCATGCATGGACACTAGCAAATTTGATGTCTTTCTTGAACCAAGAACAAAATTCAATTGAATTTAAAAAGTAGTAGTGTTTTTATGACGTGATAACTAGTTCTACGATCTTCTTAGAAACTATCTAATTCTTGTAAACTCCAAAGTTCTTTTTCGTATAATCTTATCGTGACAAATACATATGTACTGTCACCTCCTCCTTAACAGTCGACGTACTGACACATTCATATCCTTATTCCTTCTGCTTTGTGCACTTCGGAAGATCCGCAGGCGGCGGGGGGAGAGTCGTGTCCGGCGTCGCCCCGTTCTCCACCTCGAACACGGCCGCCATGCCCATGGCAATGTGGAACTCGAAGTGGCAGTGCATGAACCATGCCCCGGGGTTATCGGCGACGAACCGGATGACGGCCCACCCGAGCCTTGGCACCTGCACCGTGTTCTTCATCGGCGGGTCCACGAGGTTGTAACTCCTCGCGTCCCTCGCCGCGTCGAAGTTTCCGTGGCCCTGCGCGAGCACGAAGAAGTCGTGCCCGTGGAGGTGCATCGGGTTGGAGTCGCTCTGCATCATCGCCGTGCTCTGGAACACCACCTCCACCATCGCGTTGTAGTGGAACCGCCGCGTCATCGTCGCCTTCCGCGTCGGCTCATACTCCTCCAGCTTCCCGCCGGGGACGACCGGTATCAGCACTGTGTCGGTGAAGTTGAACGTCACCGGTGGCCCGCTTGGCAGGTCCTGCACCGGTACGCGGCCGTTCACGGCGTTCATCTTGCCGTGGTATCGTGCTTCGAGCAGCGACGTCTTCTCTGGGAGATGGAAGGAGACGTTGTTCATGTATGCCACCTCAATGGACTCGTTGCTTCCTCCCCTCTTGCAGGATGCTTTATTCCCTCTGCAGATGGAGCCCTTTCCGAGCGTGATAAACAGACGCTCGTCGACGCGACCTCGGACCCGAGGCAGCAATGGATTACCAGGCAGGCCGGTCAGGTTGCCATGGAAGTAGAACGTCGTGATCGTGTCGTGCTGGTCAGGCATCTCAGGCATGAGAGGTTGCTGTCTGCAGCTGTGTGCATCGCTGGAGATATTCTTGTACTGCACGACCCCTCTCGAGATGAACACCGGGATCTGGGGGTCAGGCTTCGGCGGCTGGTTGGCTAAGGCGACCATGTAGTACCGGCACGGCGGGGCGTCGGCGACCATGAGGACGTCGATCGACTCGCCCGGGGCGATCGCGACGACGTCTGTGGTGTACGGTTTGAGGTAGTTCGCGTCGGAGCCGACCACCGTGAACTTGTGCCCGGCCACCTTGTAGTAGTACTCTGAGAAGAGCGCGGCGTTCACAAGCCGGAGCAGGTAGGTCTTGCCGGGCTCCACGTCCAGAACGAAGTTGTCTTCCACTACCCCTGCAGATCAGGACAGGTTCGTGAAATGTCCAGAACAACTAATCGTGTGCAAAAGATCAGATTGTTCAGAAGAATTTGCAGAGCTGCGAACAAGGTTACAATATTTTACCGGAGCAGTTGTAGAGATCTCCAAGCTTTCCGTTGATACTAGCTGCGACGGGGTTGTCATCGAATGAGCCCCCATCTGAGAAGTTCTTGTCCACTTTCATAAGGTCCCTCTGCCACCATTCACCTGCAGTGAGCAAGGTCGATCGGAAACAGCAAAAGTTCAGAATCTAGCCTGATGTCAAAACTCGGCATATGAGGTCCCAAGCATACACACACTCGTAGCTCGATCGTCCAATCGAAAAATCAATCAATTAACATCGATCTCCATCGACCCGAGGACTATACAAACCTATAATGACAGGAACGTCCATGTCAGGCTTCTGAAACGGGTATGAGCCGGACTTTGGCCGGATGATGACGATGCCGTGCAGAGTTGCTCGGAGGCTGGAGACGTGAGAGTGCCACCAGAGTGTGCCCTCCTGGCCGGTGACGTCGAACTGGTAGGTGAAGGTCGTGTTCGGCTGGATCGGGCACTGGGTTATCATCCCGGCTCCGTCCGCCCAGCAGGTTAATCGCTGCTTCACGCCGTGCCTGCATTAGATCAGTGAGAAAGTCACGTCATGCAGTTTTGATAGCTCAAATATGTCATTACAGGATTTTTTACGAGGACCAAATAGGGATTCGAACTTCGTCTGTAAATTTGTGGATCCACCGTAGAGTAGAGTAGAGTAGAGTATACGCTACGAAAATGTCGGTATGGTATGCGAGGGAGGGACATACCAGTGGATTGTTATCCCATAGGGTGACGAATTTTTGGCTGATACGGCCGATTTTGATATCGTATTTGCGGTTTTAACCAGTCCGTACATGAATTTGCAAATTTAACCGACTTGGCGCCGCCGGCGGCCGGCCAAAGACGGTGGGCGGCGCGTGCGCGGCGCGGCGCAGCGCGCGCCGGCCGCCACTGGCGCGAACTGCGCCACAGCGAGGCCACGCCGCGCTGCGCGGCGCGCCCACCTCGCCCTCGCCGCGCCGCTACCCGCCGCGTGGCGTGAGGGCGTCGTGCGCGAGGTGGCGCGCGGCGAGCTTAAAAATCGTGGGTGGCCCTATTTTCCACCGTCCATCCTTCCTCCTCCGCACATCTGTCGCCCTATCCAGGAATTCCGGCGCCAATGCTTACGGAATTCCCGGCGCCAAACCGCGACTCCTCCTCCACTCGGCTATAAATACGGGACTCGCACTCGCTCTTGGTCATATCAATTGCGTTTCGATTCTCGTTCTTGCGCTCGTCGCTGAGAACTCAGAGAACGTAACATAATTAATTTTATTACTTCCTCCGAAGGGTGATTTATTACTTCCTCCGAAGGGCAGGTAATTTGTGTTATGCTTTTGCCGTTATTGCCGTAGTCGTAATTAGTTAGTCTTTGTTAGCTAGTCGTAATTAGATAGTTTATGGGTAATTAATTAGTAGTAATTAGTTAGTCGAGTAGTAATGAATTAGTTTAGTGCTAATTAATTAGTCGTAATTAGTTTAGTAGTCATCGTTCTGACATATGAAGTAAGTGGAAATAAAGTCTGGTATTTTTTAGTGGTAATTAATGAACCGTAATTAGTTAGTTTATAGATAGCTAATTAGTCGTAATTAGTTAGTTCACTAGTAATAAATTAGTTTAGTGCTAATTAATTAGTCGTAATTAGTTTAGTACTCATCGTTCTGACATATCAAGTTAGTGGAAATAAAGTCTTGGTATTTTGTAGTGGTAATTAATCAACCGTAATTAGTTAGTTTAGAGATAGTTAATTAGTCGTAATTAGTTAGTTCAAGAGTAATGAATTAGTTTAGTGCTAATTAATTAGTCGTAATTATTTAGTGGTTGTTGTGGGTTTAGGTATTTTCAACATGCAAGACTTGATTGTATTTTACTGGCGATGGCCTTATACGAGCCGGACACGATGGGTTGGACTCATCGAGATGCCGATACAAGGTGGTCGGGCGGAGGGCTCCACGCGATGAATATTCACGAGTGCGGCCGCATCCGGAGGAGTTCCTCACGAGCCAAGGACGAAGAAAGTTATAATTGAGGCGATCACCGCACCAATTATGTGGGAGCTCGTAAAGGTGGATGGAAGCATAGCATGGAGGCGAGACATGGAGATTGTCTCGGCCGAGGCGGCCATTCACGGAAGCCTATGGTGTACGTCAATTTCGTACATAGGGCGCCCGAAACCCCGATGATGCCGAGGCACATAAGCGGGCAAGCGCACTCGAAGCTGAAGATGGCGGCACGGAATGTCTTGCCTCGGAGGAAGTCCGTGCCTAATTTTGAGCCAAATGAGGCGCGAAACATGGTGGTCGGCCCGCATCGACCGCCACAGTATCTACCGGACGAGACTCTCGGGTTGGAGTCCGACGAGACACCGACCCAAGCTCGGATGGTACCGACGAGGACGCACACGGCCGGTGGTCCTTACGTGGCATCGAGACTTGATGATATCGCGGCGCGTTAAGCTCGTACTACCGCAAGAAGAAGGCTCCCGCTGGGGTTTGAAGCCGACACCCTCTTAGTTGGGCGGCGCTTCCGAACAAGGTGGCCGTGCAACAAGCTATAGCACGGCGCTTTGTCCATCGGTAGTGTGTACCGAAAGTGCACCGGTCCAACCAGTCTGCGCAGCGAAGTGCATAGTAGAAGGCTGCCACGGCAAGGTCGGCGCTCTCGAGCAAAGATCTTTGGCTCGGTCTTCACGGTCAAGGAGCGATCGACCACACTGCGAGCTCGGCGAGCCTGCGGCGACATCGGGCGTGACTTCCGCATATGTTGCAAACCTCATCACGCACCTAGTTGAGGCGGACGTGTCTGTCTCCCCCAAGCTGATGATGTCGGAAGTCGTCAATCGGGTTGGCTATCCGATTAGCTTCTGACAAGGTTCGACGAGCCAAGCGTAAAGTCATCGAGACTATGTACGGGACATACGAAGAGGCGTACAACCTTGTGCGAGATTGCTTCACCAGTTGCGGATCAAACCCCGGCACGTACATAAACAAGCTGGACCGTGAAGATGCTGAAAAAGGGCCCAACCACTTCATACTGGATAGGGTGTTCTGGGCTTTCGCTCAGGCCATCAGGGGCTTCAAGTTCTGCCGTCCCGTGCTAACGATGAATGGCACTTTTCTCCTTGGAAGTACAAGGGCACCATCCTCACCGCGGTGGCGGCGATCGCGAATGACCAACTTCTCCCGTTGCATTTGCCATTGTCGAGCGAGAACACATCCACCGGTGTGGTTCTTGGAGAACGTGAAGAGGGCCGTGGTGGGAGACCGCCAACGTCGCCTAGTCACGCATCGCAATCTTTGGGTTGTTGGCGGCCATCAACATCATGCAGCGTGGGATGGATCCATCTCACCAGTGGAACGACGTGCAATCCAGGTGGTGCATGAGGCATCTTGCATCTAACTTGTTCACACGGTTCCTTGATCGGGAACTCATGAAGGCGTTCAAGGCATTGTGTATGCGAAACCGGCGAAAGTTTGAGTCTATTTGGAGAGACCTTGAACACCGGACTACGAGACATACAAGGAGTCCACTCCGGAGGGAGCAACCTAGTAGCGCCATAACCTTCTCCCAAAGGATTAACGACCACGCCCTGAATTGGAGAAATGATCCTCCTCTATGACACGCAGACGGTGCGAGTGCGGCGTTATGGCGACCAACATGTCCGAGGTCTACAATAGCGTCTGAAAGGTGTCGCGGGCTCCCTATCACCTGCGGTTGTCCAGAGACATGGACTCGCACCGTTGGTTATTTCGTGAATAGAGCCACCGCAGCCAAGCGGCGGATGGGCGAAGGCAAGCGGTGGTCCGAGAACATGCGAGACACATGGATCGGAAGATGGAGAAGGCCCGAATGCACGACATTCGGTGATCGACGACCTCGGTAAAGTACGAGATCAAGCTTCGGCGAAATCGTCAATAGTCATGCTAGGGGAAAGAAAACAGCATGCACCACAGGTGATGTGGCGACATGCACCGCAACAAGCCAAAGCTCTTCCACAAACCATGCTCGCGCGTGTACAAGGCATGTGCACAAATCGCGAGATGGCTACACCATACATCTCTGAGTACTACGACATGCAGCACCTATTCGGTACATGGAGCGGAGAGTTTCACTCGTATGGTTTGGAAATGAACTACAAGGATCTTTGGCCCGACATGGTGCCTCGGGTCCCAACAGGACTTGAAGAGAATAGGGAAGGGCGACGGACGCGGCGCTCCGGAATGACATGGATGCTAGTCAACGTGCAAGATTAGCCGCACGTGAAGTGCGGGATATGCAAGACCCGGGCACTCAATGAAGGATTGTCCCAACAGCACCTAGTTCGTCCGGCCGTCACTCGGTGTCGTAATTTAAAGTTTTTCTGTCTTGCTTGTTATGTACAGCGAAAATTATACGAGACCCGCTATGGACTCTTCGGCAAACTTCTACAAGAGGATGTTGCAGAAGCGCAACTGGCTTGCGCAGAAGAGGAAACAGCTAAAATACCCGGATTTTTCAATGAAAGATGCTCCAGTGCCACCACGTTTGCGGTCCCAAGTGTGTGTGGTGAACCGCGAGATCATTCATCCACACACCTGCACACGGCCGCCGGGCGTATTACAAAGTGCGGCCACTACATGGTAAGCGTTTCTTTGCGCATCGATTTTCCTCCCAATGTTTAATTCCTTCAATTTTAACTTCATCCCCACGTAATGCGGCCGAGATGCGCTGCCACTTCTTCCAGTGGATTGACGGCCCCGAGATGTACGACATGGCATTCATCCAGCAGGAGTACATGCTAAACTCCTCGGTGCGGGCCGCGACCTTCTCACGGTGGAACCCTTACGTGCGGATGAGGAGGCACCAAGGACCCCAAACTCGAGCGTAATCCATATCGGCGACAAGGGAAAGGCTCATGCAAACGTCAGTTATGAAGAAATTACATCCTTCTTATGATTTTCACTATACGGTGTACTTACATCATGCAAACGCAGGACATGGACGACTTCGACACACCAGCCCGACGTGGACATTCCCGTAACAAGGGCAAGGGAAAGGCTCATGAGGCTGAGCCCGGCCGCCACAGCGTATCCGGTCGCCCGGGCGTCATCCGTATCCACGACGTCAGTTATGAAGAAATTACATCCTTCTTATGATTTTCACTATACGGTGCACTTACATCATGCAAACGCAGGACATGGACGACTTCGACACACCAGCCCGACGTGGACAGTCCCGTGACAAGGGCAAGGGAAAGGCTCATGCGGCTGAGCCCGGTCGCCACAGCGTATCCGGTCGTCCGGGAGCAATCTACATGGACGACGTGAGTTATGAACAATTGACATTCTTGTTACGTTTTGTACTGTATCGTACGATGTACTTACATCATACAATCGCAGGGTACGGACGACTTCGACATACCGACCCGACGTGGAGAGTCTGGCGATAAGGGGAAGGCTCCTTCGACCGAGACCCACCGACGTCGAGACAAGGCTCCCTTGCTATGGCGCCGCGGAGACAAGTAGCACACATCGTTAAGTAGTTGCTACCCACATGTTGTACGGCATCTTCATAATCGCAACAAGCCGGTCTCCCCGAATTTTAAATTATAGCAAATGAGGTCAAAAAAATGAAAATTTTTGTGTTTGACAAAGTGTATTTGATTATGTAATTTTTCTATTATTTTATTTGTTAAGAATCTTTTGATATAACGTTGCTTTAAATGCAGATCAATTAATGTACTTCATACAAAGGAGGTCTCGGGAGGCCACGAGAGGTCTCGAAGGTTTAATGTAGTGGAATCATTATACAAAAAGTTTATGCGTTTATTGATTAGTACGAACAAGACACTCATCTGAAATAGCGATAACAAGCATGTAGTACAATGAAAATAGCATAACACGTGAAACTATACGGCTCACTCGTCGAGCCACTACTCTCTCCTAACGGTCGCGTCGCGGCGCGCCTTGTTTTGCGCCGAGCATGACCCGTGGAATACGTCCCACCGCCTGAGAACGCGTGTCGGTTCGGAGGGGGCGGAGACCGTTGAGGCGGAGGTGGACCAAGATGGATCGAGTCGGAGCAGTAGTCCGGTAGGCGTACATGTCGTCTTGATGAGACGTGCCGACCTGGGGGACACTTCCGAGGAATTCATCCACGACGGAGGCTAGAAAACCACTCTGGGCCACTGGGGTACGATGCAACTCGATTCTTGCGGATGAACTCTCGCTGGAGTATACCGTGGGGCACCGAACCGGAGGAGCTCGCCGCGTCGCTAAAAACCCGGCGCCATTGTCCTTGCCCTGGCGTCGTGTACTGCTCCCTGGTAGGAGTTGGGAGGCCCATATCGTCGTCATCAGTCGATGTGAACTGGCCGTCACCCCCAGGGGCTGAAGGCTGCAAGACGAAATGATGTTAGTACAAATGAACACTCTGGATGTAAACTAAGAACCTTGTACCTCCCGGATGTGCAGTGCAGATGACCGAGGGGCGGTAGTCGGGTCGGACGGACGAAGTGATTCATCCCGACGGACCTACGGCGAGAAACGGCATGATGTTAGCGGGCGTAAGGCATAATTACAAAACTTGATGTAAATTTGTACATAGCGACTTACCTGTGCGGCGACCTGGCCCGCAGATGACCGACGGGGAACGCTACGACGCCTGCCGGACTCGCTAGGTCGTGGTGACTCCGGGCATGTCGGACGGTTGCCATGCGAATACATCCTTATTTGCTCGGAGGAAGGAGACGAGCGACTCTTCCTATTTAGGATTGAGTCCTGCTCCGATCAGCACCTTTGGTGAGGATCCACCATCATTGCTTGACATGGCGTTTCCTGAAGGAGCGCCTTTGTCGAGTGGAACCTCTTTGGTCTGGTCGGATGGTTTGGGCGTTATTCTGGGTCTGGAGTGCTTGACCTGCACAGATGATGAGTCAGAATTTCTGGTCGGTAGCTCATCGACCAGTTCTAAAGACCTTCGATCACATGCGTATGCTATTTTGCGATCTCCACGAACCATGATCACACCTTTTGGTCCTGGCATTTTCAAACTTTGATATCCGTAGTGCGTGGCTATCAAGAATTTTGCTAATGCCGGACGACCAAGAATTCCATTATATGCGGTTTCGAAATCAACCACGTCAAATGAAATCTTTTCCGTTCGGAAGTTATCAGGGCTTCCGAACGTAACCGGTAAGGATACCTGTCCTATCGGTTTGGCAGTAGAACCAGGAACTATGCCATGAAAGGCGTATTTCACCGGTTTTACTTTTGATCTAGGAACCTGCATATCTTCTAAAGCTCTCGAAAATAAGATATTTAAAGAGCTACGACCGTCTATCAAAACTCGATTGACTTTGCAATTATTAATAGTAGGCTCTACGATAATAGGGAACCTACCCGGTCGAGTTGATGAGGCGAGGCAATCTTCTTTCTTTGAAGGAGATCACGGTATCCGACCACCTTGATGGTTTGGTGATGATCGAAGGTTCCGATAGGTTGACCTCTCGCTCCATGGCTTTCAGATGACGGCGTGAGTCGTATGAAGAAGAACCTCCAAAGATCATATTGACCGTCTTGTTGAGGCTCCGGTACTCCATCTCTTCGTCGCCATCCTTGTCCTTTTGGAACTTGTTTCCCCAACTCTGGATTGCGGAAGTGGGCCTTTACCGCATAGAAATCCTCCGACTTCTTTTGCCAAACACGACAAAAAGCAAGTCATGCCACACTGTTGGTGAAGTAGACACCACTTCTTACCTTTATTATGGCTATCGGTCGGAACTTTGGCTTTGCCCGACCAGATAGTCCTTCTTACCCTTGAACGGTTTATCTGGAACCGCTAGGACTTCCTTGGTGCCCATTTTGCGGTGCTTCTTCTTTTTGGAAACCTTCTTGGGATTCTTTTCTGACTTCTCAAGGCCAGGTTGAGGGATTTTATCTTTTCGATCAATGGCTTCAGTCCATTCAACCGCCTCACTAGCGGTCGCATACTTATCAGCCATGTCAAAGAGTTCAGCGGTTGTTCGTGGAGGATTCATAGCGATGTCCTCTGTAAACCGCCGATTCCTTAAACCTGCCTTGAATGCCTGAATCACAGAAGATTCTGCAATCTCTGGAATAGAATTTCGAACCTGGCTGAACCTCTTGATGTACTGACGGAGTGTTTCCTTTGGTTCTTGCCGAGTTCGATGGAGATCATCCTCCTTTCCAGGGCGATCGTACGTACCCTGAAAATTCACAATCAATAGATCGCAGAGCTGTTCCCAAGTGTAAATAGATCCGACCGGTTGGTTAAGCAACCAAGACCGGGCAGATCCTTCCAGAACCGTGGGCAAATAATTAGCCATCACGTTTTGATCACCACCAGCAGCTCTGATGGCAGTGGTATATATCTGGAGAAACTCTAATGGATTTTAAGATCCATCGAATTTATCCAAGTTGGCAGGTCGGAACCCATTAGGCCAACGTACAGCTTGGAGCCCTGCAGAAAAGGCTCGACAACTCAGAATCGATTCATAGCGCCTTCTTGGAAAAGGTGCCGGATTATGATCAGTAGGAGATCGGTTTCTTCTATTTGAACACCGAGGCTCCGTCGTCCCGATCCGGTCGCAGACGTTATCATGACGTCTTTGACCATTAGCATGGTTCAGATGATGACGGAGATCATCTGGGCCAAGCAGGTGCTCTCCTTGGCTAGGGGAAGAGGTCGTTGTTCGAAACAACCTTCTACCTTCATGACCTACTGGTCGGAATCGCCGAGGAGGTCTAGGTACCGGTGGATGACCATGCTGCCCTCTACTGAGGGAGGAGCGCTGAGACGAAGTCACCGTTAGACTTTGTGACATCCTTTGCCCCCTGCACGCTTCCGTGCGCTGCACGGTTCGTTGAAGAATTTCCGATACCTGCTCCACCAATTGGGTAAAGTCGAGCTTCACCCGAGCGGTCGATATTAAGAATATCTTGAATCGACACAAGTTACGGCTCGACTATCAAGGTCTCAGAGGATTCATCGAAGATGTTGGTGTTCGGAGACCCGAAGTTCCTCTGGACCTTTGGCCTAACTCCGTCATGCCTGTCATCCTTGGTGGGGCTGCACCACGCGTATTAGCTGATGGACGTCCATCAGCTCCGTTGCCTCCGGTAGGTGGTGCTTGATTGCCCGCGCCATCTCCATTAGCAGGTGGTGGCGGGCGGTGTGCTGAGGCGTGGGTGGCATCACGATCGGCATTTCGATCGTGTTGACCTCATGCTTCCAAAGCGATCTTCTGAGGAGTTTCCACTGTGACTAGTGGAGAACTTCTCAGTGCTTCTACCAGAGACTTCCACGATGGAGACCGGTCGGAGATGAGAACCTCCTGAGGTCTTCGTGGCGGGCTCAGCCTGATTCGGCGGATTGCCGATCGGATACTGAGTCTTATCGTCCTCACTCGGCCCATTACCGGTGAAGGTCTCATCGACACCGTTACCAGATGCCGGTTGGTCCCTAGAATTTCCAGAGGCCGTTGGTGAATACCTGTCAGCCATGATTGTGTCAAGGGTATATTGACCCTCGGGTTGTGGGGCTGAGGTGTTGTCACCTTTTTCGCCGGTCGGGGAAACCGGGCTTGGAAAAACATTCGGACGTCCCGAACTGGTCGGAACAACCCGTCCCTCAGAAAGCGCCTCTTGGCGCAACGGTGTATCTTCATCCATCCGCTCAAGTTCACTGTCGTCAGCGACTTGCGAACCATCGGAGGAGGACGAAGATTCCCCATGTTGTATGGCTTGGATGCAGGCTTCCATGTCAAGGTTGGAGTAGTCATCCAAGTCGAACCAGTTTTCCTCATCCCATGTTCCTGCCATACTTGTAATTACGAATATGGAGAACGCGGATGAGTTGAGCAAAGAACCTCTTCCGAACTTTTGCACTATCTTCCCCACGGACGGCGCCAGCTGTCGACGATCAAATCGTCGATCTTATGAATATATAAATGAAAAGAGGAAAAAATATGCGTGACTCCAGGGAGTGGATCTGACTTGCTCTTTATTGCTATGAACTCACGATTACAAACACTGAGAGTATCTAAAAACACAACACTTTGCTATATCTTGCTTGATGTCTTCGTCTCTCTCGTTGTTACGTACTCCGTGTCCTTCTCCGGCCTTCCATGGTCCTCCTTAAGTACTTGATGAAGCGGTGGCAGTTATCCCACGAAGAGACATCCGTTGGGGAGCGACGCGTCAGGTCGGGAAGAGATGGCAGTTTGACGGTTCCACTAACTGCAGAGGCGGTTGGTGAAGATGTCAACTGTTCTGCGGTTAATGATTTAGGAGACGTTAAATCATCAACCGTGATAGTGTTGTGTTATGCGGAATATGAAACACGTGATTCATTCATCACATAGTGAGTGGCGTGGTCGGGGACTCGACCCAGACGCCTGTTCATAGCTTCACGACCGCTTATCTGGTCGTGGACTAGGTTTGGGACTTTGTCCGACCAGGGTATTTATTATATAACTTCCGTAATACCTACGACCAGTTAGGTCGGTGGTCTTAGAAGTTACGACCACGAAGACGTATGGTCTTTATCATATATTAAGATAATATATGAATATTTTAATCCTCAACAGCGTGTGCTTACTTGAGCATACATAATGCTTCCGACAGCTGAAGCATAAGGAACCGACTTCATCTGATCAGTTTCATATTGGTTCCTTGGATATTGAAATGTTCCGAACTTATCGCCCTTAACGATAGAAGCAGGTGAGCCAGAGCACTTATGCATATTGTATCTCTTTAGTACTCTGTCAACGTATGCCTTTTGAGATAAACTTAATACTCCTTTGGACCTGTCCCGGTGAATTTCAATGCCAAGAACGTAAGAGGTATCACCGAGATCCTTCATATCAAAATTGGATGAGAGAAATCTCTTGGTCTCAAACAACATATACTTATCGCTGCTAGCCAATAAGATGTCATCCACATAAAGCACTAAGATGGTGAATTTACTCCCCTTGAACTTAACATATATGCAGTTATCAACTTCATTTTCCTTAAATCCAAAATTCCTTATCACTTTATCAAATTTGAGGTACCACTGCCTCGATGCTTGTTTTAAGCCATAAATAGATTTCTTAAGTCGACATCCCATATGCTCCTTGCCCTCAACGACAAAACCTTCCGGTTGATCCATGAAAACATTTCTTGCAAATCGCCATTAAGGAATGTCGTCTTAACATCCATCTGATGTAACTCTAAATCATAATGAGCTACAAGTGCCATGACGATTCTGAACGAATCCTTAGTTGAGACAGGAGAAAAAATGTCATTATAATCAATCCCCTCTCTTTGTGAGAAGCCTTTTGCTACGAGTCTTGCTTTGAACATTTCGATATTTCCTTTAGAGTCATGCTTGATTTTGTAGACCCATTTACAGTCTACTGTTTTGACTCCGTCGGGAATTTCTACTAAGTCTCATACATCATTAGTGCTCATAGACTTTAGTTCATCCTTCGTGGCATCAAGCCATTTAGAAGAATGTTCACTCATCATTGCTTCCTTATAAGAGGTGGGATCATCTACCTTCCCTATATCATTAATATCCTCATTCATGTAAACAACATAATCATTTGGGATGGCGATCTTCTCTCATTGTGATCTTCTAATAGGTTCAGCAACTATTGCAAGAGGCTGCTGAGGAGCAGGAGACTGCTGAGGCTCATCATTAGGTATGACATTAGGAATTTCAGAGACCTCAACAGTGGGTGCATCAACAGTATTTGGTACTGGAGGTGCAACCACCAAGTCTTGAGAATAAAAATCTCTGGGATAAGCGGTGAAGGAACGTAAACCCGCTTCTCTTCAAGATCAATTTTCCTAGACTCCAGGTCCTCATTATTTTCTAAGAACACAGCATGCCTTGTTTCTACAAACTTAGTTATCCTATCAGGACAGTAAAACCGATACCCTTTGGATCTTTCAGGATATTTCAAAGTTGTGATCTGAAGAAATTTTAAAGAATAATTTCGGTGCCTTCCTTTTGTTCTTTCTTGGCTGCGGATTCATCGCTAAGTTGTGATTTTAAGAAATTTCAGTGCATGGATTGCTTGGGTGTAGATGGACAAGCATTGGGAGAAGCCGAAGGATTCATAAATGTGTGATTTTTTTATTGTATGACATGTAGGTATAGATTGCATGAACTGTTTGGATAGAATTATCGGTTGAGCCCCCCGAAAATTGGATCGCGATTTTTGTCCGCGATCAAACCCGGGTTACCATTAACCGTGCGATCACGCATTAGCGGCCTAGATTAATTTTAGTAGACCAGCGGAGGGACGTTTTTCCTAAGAGACCTTTCATTTATTCATATTAACCGATAGAGACACTCATACGAAGAGTTGGCATCTGGAGAGAAGGGAGGGGGGAGACGTCACCGGCCACCCTCAACGTGTGCCGTCGTAGAGGAGCACAGACACTAGCGTGGCCTCCCCGCTGCAGCCGTCGACCCCTGCATCCCACAGATCCGTCAGCATCAGCCACCGTCCTTGGGCCGCCGCCGCCGCCGCTCTATATCTACCAGGCGTTGTGGGCGCCGCCTGTGTTCTCGCGGCGCCGTGTGGCCGCCGCCCTATATCTACCAGGCGTCGTGGGCCAGTTGGAGCAAATAATGTCCAGGCCACGCACGCGCTCAGGCTGGCTCTCGATCTATTTGCTGAATTAATTCCATCCATATCCATGCATGGACACTAGCAAATTTGATGTCTTTCTTGAACCAAGAACAAAATTCAATTGAATTTAAAAAGTAGTAGTGTTTTTATGACGTGATAACTAGTTCTACGATCTTCTTAGAAACTATCTAATTCTTGTAAACTCCAAAGTTCTTTTTCGTATAATCTTATCGTGACAAATACATATGTACTGTCACCTCCTCCTTAACAGTCGACGTACTGACACACATTCATATCCTTATTCCTTCTGCTTTGTGCACTTCGGAAGATCCGCAGGCGGCGGGGGGAGAGTCGTGTCCGGCGTCGCCCCGTTCTCCACCTCGAACACGGCCGCCATGCCCATGGCAATGTGGAACTCGAAGTGGCAGTGCATGAACCATGCCCCGGGGTTATCGGCGACGAACCGGATGACGGCCCACCCGAGCCTTGGCACCTGCACCGTGTTCTTCATCGGCGGGTCCACGAGGTTGTAACTCCTCGCGTCCCTCGCCGCGTCGAAGTTTCCGTGGCCCTGCGCGAGCACGAAGAAGTCGTGCCCGTGGAGGTGCATCGGGTTGGAGTCGCTCTGCATCATCGCCGTGCTCTGGAACACCACCTCCACCATCGCGTTGTAGTGGAACCGCCGCGTCATCGTCGCCTTCCGCGTCGGCTCATACTCCTCCAGCTTCCCGCCGGGGACGACCGGTATCAGCACTGTGTCGGTGAAGTTGAACGTCACCGGTGGCCCGCTTGGCAGGTCCTGCACCGGTACGCGGCCGTTCACGGCGTTCATCTTGCCGTGGTATCGTGCTTCGAGCAGCGACGTCTTCTCTGGGAGATGGAAGGAGACGTTGTTCATGTATGCCACCTCAATGGACTCGTTGCTTCCTCCCCTCTTGCAGGATGCTTTATTCCCTCTGCAGATGGAGCCCTTTCCGAGCGTGATAAACAGACGCTCGTCGACGCGACCTCGGACCCGAGGCAGCAATGGATTACCAGGCAGGCCGGTCAGGTTGCCATGGAAGTAGAACGTCGTGATCGTGTCGTGCTGGTCAGGCATCTCAGGCATGAGAGGCTGCTGTCTGCAGCTGTGTGCATCGCTGGGGATATTCTTGTACTGCACGACCCCTCTCGAGATGAACACCGGGATCTGGGGGTCAGGCAAAGGCGGCTGGTTGGCTAAGGCGACCATGTAGTACCGGCACGGCGGGGCGTCGGCGACCATGAGGACGTCGATCGACTCGCCCGGGGCGATCGCGACGACGTCCGTGGTGTACGGTTTGAGGTAGTTCGCGTCGGAGCCGACCACCGTGAACTTGTGCCCGGCCACCTTGTAGTAGTACTCTGAGAAGAGCGCGGCGTTCACAAGCCGGAGCAGGTAGGTCTTGCCGGGCTCCACGTCCAGAACGAAGTTGTCTTCCACTACCCCTGCAGATCAGGACAGGTTCGTGAAATGTCCAGAACAACTAATCGTGTGCAAAAGATCAGATTGTTCAGAAGAATTTGCAGAGCTGCGAACAAGGTTACAATATTTTACCGGAGCAGTTGTAGAGATCTCCAAGCTTTCCGTTGATACTAGCTGCGACGGGGTTGTCTTCGAATGAGCCCCATTTGAGAAGTTCTTGTCCACTTTCATAAGGTCCCTCTGCCACCATTCACCTGCAGTGAGCAAGGTCGATCGGAAACAGCAAAAGTTCAGAATCTAGCCAGATGTCAAAACTCGGCATATGAGGTCCCAAGCATACACACACTCGTAGCTCGATCGTCCAATCGAAAAATCAATCAATTAACATCGATCTCCATCGACCCGAGGACTATACAAACCTATAATGACAGGAACGTCCATGTCAGGCTTCTGAAACGGGTATGAGCCGGACTTTGGCCGGATGATGACGATGCCGTGCAGAGTTGCTCGGAGGCTGGAGACGTGAGAGTGCCACCAGAGTGTGCCCTCCTGGCCGGTGACGTCGAACTGGTAGGTGAAGGTCGTGTTCGGCTGGATCGGGCACTGGGTTATCATCCCGGCTCCGTCCGCCCAGCAGGTTAATCGCTGCTTCACGCCGTGCCTGCATTAGATCAGTGAGAAAGGAAAGGAAAAAAAGTCACGTCATGCAGTTTTGATAGCTCAAATATGTCATTACAGGATTTTTTACGAGGACCAAATTAACGGGGCCTCATGATTCGAACTTCGTCTGTAAATCTGTGGATCCACCGTAGAGTAGAGTATACGCTACGAAAATGTCGGTATGGTATGCGAGGGAGGGACATACCAGTGGATTGTTATCCCATACGGTGACTCGTTGACGACGTGGACAACCACGGTGTCCCCTTCCGTGGCCTCCAGCGGTGGGCCCGGGAACTGCCCGTTCGCCACGGTGGCCAGCGTGTCGTTGCACAGGTGTCGCATATTCACCCGGCTTACCTGTCGTTGGATCGAACAAATTAAGCAAACAACAGTAAGCGTCCATTATGTTTTTCTTGGTAATTCATTCATGCATGCTTCGACACCTCATCTATTGCATGTTAAAAATTATGGAAAACCAAAAGTTTATTATTACCCACGTACTCTGCTTCTAAATACATCGTGTATTCGTGTTTCAAAGTCGAGACAGTTTCGTCCGGTTAATACACGCCTTTTACATCGTTACTTTTTTTTCTAATTATATATGTTCCTACAAATCATGAAAATCTGATCGTGTAGGAGAGTACTTTTGATGAAAATCTATTAATATCAATTTCATGCGAAAAAGCTACTAGCACCGTTTTCAAGTTAAAAAGCAGCATACTTTTAATGAATCATGTTTGTGTGTTTCTTTCACTAAACTATATAACAAAACTACGGGGCGTATATATATATATATATATATATATATATATATATATATATACTCACAACGAATGTGTGCTCGACGACCGCCGCGTCACCACCAGCGGCCGCGGACAGGGTCACGGCGAAGAAGAAGCAGAAGACAGCTGCTGCCATTGGGAGCATCTTGCTCGCGCTGCTTGCTACAGTTTGCTCAGCCATCTTCTCTAGCGTGTTTATATCAAGAGTGCTTAATTAACTAGGATCCCGGTGCCTTATATACACCTGCGCGCGTAGATTTCTAGATGCTGGAACGTTTCGTGCATTCGTGTGGGGAAAGACTCGTACAATCAACAGAAAGATTAATTAGTCAGACACTCAATCTGTTGGGTACGTGTGCATTTGACAGACACTGTTTGAATTGATAGCGATTCTAAATTAATTCCACGTTGATATGGATGTTTGATGTTGAACCATATATATCATGCACAGTTCTGTTGGGTACGTGTGCATTTGACAGGCACTGTTTGAATTGATCGCAATTCTAAATTAATTACACGTTGATATGGATGTCTGATGTTGAACCATATATATCATGCACAATGCTACTGTTTGGATGTACGACAGGAGAACAAAAAATCGGACGATTCCATCGTGCACGTGACTTGTCTATATGCCTAGCTTGGATTTGTCTATGTGCCTAGCTTTTTTTTTTATGTCACATACCACTCTGCTTTGACCAAGTCATTCCTCCTATCTCACACCACCATACCATTCATCTCTTGTCTCACTCCCACATGCTCAATCTGCCACTACCACACAATCCTTCTCAGATCTCGGAATCCCCCACCTCACTTCCTCCACCCTCACCCTATGATGGTTCACCAGTGCCCAAACTCACCACCATAAGCCGCTGCTAGAGCCGCGATTGTCCCTATTATTCCCTCTCTCTCTCCCTCTCTCTGATCCGTCAAGGAGAGGGAGCGCATGCAGCAAATGCGTCGGACGACCATCAAAGAAGTCAAGAAGACGGATGACGAGCAAACGACATGAGGCTGGTGACCTTTTCCTTAAGTCCATGGAGACAAATGTTGCGATAAGAACTATTTTTTGTTGCAATGGTGTTTTTATTTGTTACGACCCTTTTACCATTTAAATGTTGCATGCATTCTCTTGGATTGTTGCATCAGCTTTTATCCATTGTTGCAGAAAGTAATTTGGTTTGTTGCAATACATTTTTCTGAATTTTTTAAGGAAAAGGTTTTTTGTTGCATCCATCGTCGCCGATTGTTGCAGACATAAAATCAAAATATTTCGTAAGTTAGTTTTAAATGTTGCAAATTTCTTGATGTTGCAATAATTATTTTCGGATGTTGCAACTATTATTGTAAAATGTTGCAATGTTGTAATATCAAAATTTATTTGATTGGTATATTTGAATTAGTTTTGAAGCACAATTACGTTCTATACTGATGGTTTTCATGCAATTTTGGTGAGAATATACTATTTTTTTTCTAATATTTTTTGGAGGAGATCGGGCAGAGGAGTTTTTGTTACGTCGGGTACGCGTGATGTTGCATAGTACTTTCACTTGTATCGGGAGGAAGGAAAAAACACACCGAGGTCGATCGGCTGAGCATCATAGTGTCTGATCGGACGGCAAGACGTGGCGTACGGCGCTCGAGCGCTAGTCGCGTCCATATGTTACATGCCTAATCGGAGGATTAAAGGCTCCATTTTGAATGTGCAAATTTTACAAGCTTCCAGTAAAATTATAGTGTTTCCTACGAAATTTCTGCAAAAGTAACGCAGAATCTATGTATTCTAAATATGCCATAACCGATACTTACGCAGCTTATAACCTAGCTAACATGTTTCAAAAGTTGACATTAATATATAGATTAGCTTTGACATTTACGAACAACATATGTCTGCAATGGAATTAATGGATCACGTGTTGGTTAATCTTGACAGTCGGCATGGGAAAATATATGTTTAAAGGAGGACGGCATCACAGGAAAGAAAAAAAGGCAGAAACTCCCTGGAATCTCGGAGGTCAACTAGGTGATGCACAGGTAGACTGAGTAAAATCATACAGCTGCGCTGCGGCGACACGATCGCACGACTTGACAAGTCAAAGCTCGGGATAGCGCTTACAAGTCAAACCATAAAGTCGGGATTAAGTCAAGTAACTGTTATATTATCGCCGTAATTAATCACGGCCACGTCATTCCATCTCTTCTTTTTTTTTAAAAAAAAAAAAGTTGTCTGTTTCGTAGCAAGTTCCTCTTGCAGAATTTAGTACAACCTTTGTGGTTAATGCAGGAGAGCCTCTCGTATGTTCTTAAAAAGACCGGCTAGAAATTAAGTTCTCACATGAAGATGGTCCTATAAACAAATTACATATACTCGAAATCTAAACAGTTTTCGCACTGCAACCTCTCTCTTGAATTGACAGTGTATTTGAGAAATATAAGCCATGTTCAATGCATGTTTGATGCATATATGTTAACCACCTACAGGGGGGTTTTTTTTAAGAGAGAGAGAGAGAAATAGTTAGGTCAATTACATGACATGACCCTGCACCAAATTAAGCAAGCTACAATACGTCAGCTTTGGCCACACCTGGCGCCTGCAGGTAACTCACATCGATCCATGCGTGAGCCACCGTTGATTTCATACAGATGCAGATACGTCCATCTGAATGTAGGCTAAATATCTTGCCTGCGCGAATGTGTGGTCTAGTTTTGAGCCTACTTTCTAAAGTCCATGATCGATTTGTCTAGAATCTAGATAATAATCCCATGGGAGGTTCCACTTCTTGAATTGAAAGGTCCGGTCGTAGGAGTGCGCATTTGATACTTCGAGATAAACATTTAGCTAGCTCATCATATTTATGCTCCAGATATCTGCTGAGAAAATTGAAAAGAGAATTTGTTCAGAAAAAATTGAGAGAAAGGTATTCATGATCCCCCAATGTTTTCGGTGTATATTCATGTTAAAACAGTAAAACTACACTTGAGACAGGCTCAAAGTAAAGTTCGAGATCATTGTGTGTAACCGAAAGTTCAGAGAATCAAGCTACAATACGTAAGCTTGCGCCACACAGTCAGGTGTTGCGGTGCCATAGAAGGGAAAATTGATAAACAGGTTGCTTGTAGTATCAGGACCTTGTTCAGTAAGACGTTGACACAAAAAAGTTCACAAGCACATTCAGGACCATGCTTGCATTCATACAGCCTAAAGAATGCAATTCACAAAATCATTGCAACATCCCGTCATTATTACATCCACACATTCTAGAATTATAAACGTGCTTCCTCTGCACATTTTCCTTTGCCAATCTTGTACATCCTTGCAGACGAGAGGCGGAGGACGGGGAGGCAGATCAACACCGGGGACGAGCTCGATGGTAGTTCCTCACGGTGGCGTTCGTCGGAGTTGTGGCCTACGTCAGTGGTGGAGCAGCAGCAGTAGAGGGTCGGTGGAGAGGATGCAGGGTATGGATTGGTGGCGTTGGATCTGGTCATCGTCAGAAGGAGGCAGTGGTGAGGTGCATTAATGTTTGGCGGTGCTGATGGAGGAGGAGGCACCAGATGGGTCGACAGAGTGTCGCCGGAGAGTCGGCGGGCGCTGCGCCCTCCCCCTAACACTAGCATCTGGTGCGCCGATCGAACGACCCTAAGCGAGTTTGTGTGTATGTTCACCAATATGGGCTTGTACACTAGATATGTATGTAAACTGTGAATTGCAAAGGCAAATACATGACACGTTCGTAAATGATTAGAGTTATAGGTTATAACCGCAGAATTTATACGTTCCAAACAAAACCTTGTATTTGGATTGACAAGGCAACACTAACTTACACGAGACCGGATCTTATGGCACAATTGACAAGAACGAAACATCCCGGCCCTGAGTTTTTTTTTTTCTTTTTTCCCTTTTGTCCCCATTACATGCGGTATTTGAATGTCAATGCTGTCACTGTTACAGGAGGTCTCCGACGGCATATCTTGTTGGACAAAGAAACGTTAAGTATTCATACCCATGGCCATGGGACGAGTAACGTACGTGTTCAGGGATGTGGCGCATTTTCCAAGCAAAGTCGGCCAGCTTACGTACAGTGACAGCACTGATGACATTCAAATACAGCAACGCTAGCTGGCAGACACCATCGTGAACCGTTCAATCAACATAAGAGGAGGATAGATTTCGTGGGTAACTCACAGCATTGACATTATAATACCAGATTTAACAAACACGACCAATTCCTCTGTTGAACGATCAGCTTATGTACAGCGGCAATTTCACGTGTACAGCTAGAGGGACAGTGTGACTTGACTCAGCGGTGGATCTCGTCCATCTCTGCACAAGGGCGGCCCATATATGCCAACATCAACTTGCTCATCTACAGCATCTCCTCCTGCTCTGAAACAACACCTCGATCGATCTGAGCATCAACTGTTTTGTAGCTTCGATCAGTCTCATAATGTCCTCCTCTACTCTGTGCCTAGCTTGCTCCTTATTTTGCTTTGAGCTACCCATCAGTTTCCGTTAACTGTTGCAGCACTCTCTCTCCATCTGTCATTGTACATCTCGATTCAGAATTCCTTTATAGGCACTGAAAGTCAGAAACTGAAAACTACTATCAAGAAGAACGACTAATCAACCATCTTATTTTCATCATTATCACGACTGAAAGCTTGCAGACATCATCATTGTCACGACTAATCAACCCTAGAACGCTTTCCCTTCTCTAAGTTCTTCATGAGATTTATCCCCAAATCAATTGCCAGGAATTTTGAATATTCAGGTCCTAACATTTGGTATCAGAGCACAACTGATTCTTGGCGTAGAGAGCGGCACGAGCGAGGGTTGGAGCGATCGAGAGATTTGTTGCCGTAAAATTTCCCTAGCTTAGTTGGATCTAGAAGTGGATGGTGGCGAAGACTCGATCCCACGGGTCTGTTGAAGAGGAAGCAATTGAAATGGAGAAAGAGTTGGATTCTTTGAAGTCGGATGTGGCCGAGATTAAGAGCTTGTTGTTCGCCTAGTTCCCTCAAACGTCAAGGGCGGACGCTGAAGTTGTGACAACTGAGCCTGGGGAGGAAAGACCCATACCATCAGGATTGGGTACGAGTGTAGCTTGGAATCTCAAGCAGAACAGGAGATCTGGAGCTCCAACAACCTTCTTCTTGGAACCCAATACTTTAATACCGAACTTTTCACCTGTTTTTTTCTCCAGCAATCCGAACCACCTCGTATGTTGCACTGTGGGAATGGTCAGGAGAGCCTCTCAGGAGAGTTCAGCAACCTTCAGTAGCATATCCCACAATGAATACACAAGGATTTAATCATGGGCCCGGTGTTGTAGGTGTAAAAACCAAACACGAGTGAGGGGGTGGCCGTCGGCCGTCTGACGGGCCATCGTCCACGAGAGTAAAAAAATGTGAAGGACCGAAATGGCAACAGAGGGGGGGGGTGAATGGTGCTTTAAAAATAATACTCCCCTTCAATGTATTCAAAACCAGCCTACAAATATCTCTGAAGATCTAAAGAAGGTAAATGAAGCAAGATCAAATAACAAAACAAGTTTCAGATCGTTTCTTACGAAATCGGAAGTTCCGGCGTAGATTGCGGAAGTTCCGCTATGTAGTTCCGAGGTGTATAGCGCGAAGTTCCGCTGCGATTACTCACGCACAAAATCGGAAGCTCAGATTATCCTCGATCAAGAACGAGCTCTCGGTTTTGTCCAAAAATCGAAACTACTTAATCTTGAATGCTCTTCTCAGGTCAGGTTTTACAGGACATCATCCTAAACACCATCTTGACCTTATGGAGAAGAATCGCAAACAAAGATTCAATAAACAAGTCAAAACGGATTTCTTGAAGAAGGCAAGAAAGACCAAAACCCGAAATAGACACGATTCTCTGATTCCTAGTTCATGAAACTTTGAGGATACATTAGCAATATCAAAATGAATCTAGATATCAAGTTTCATGCTATTTCATAAGACGAATCAAAAGATATGTCAAAACCTAAATATTCAACAAGAACAGGAAGGAAATAAGAGAGGTACAAACGAGTAATCAAAACTTCAGAGTTTCATTGATAGAATCAAGAGATTACAGAGGAAACACAGAGGAATGATTACAAAGATTTTCAGTTCATCCTCTCAACTCTCAAAAAGCAAAACAAAACCTTTTGCTAGAGCTAACCCTAATTTTCTCTCCAAAAACTCTAACCCTAACCCCAGGGTTCTCCCCTATTTATAGCCTCTGCTAATGGGCCTCCAACCCATTAAGCCCGCTACACCCGAACGGAACCGCCTCCACTTTTGCCGCTTTGCGAAAAGACCCTTTCGCCTTGCGCACCTTCCGAAGCCTCCGACACCTTGTTGTGCACGACTGCAACCGCTTCAAGATTCACGCCGTCTTCGACACATCCCGACTGCTCGACCTCAACGCCTCCTGCGCTTAGTCCGTACACGTGTCTCGCCACGACTCCATCTTGATGCCCCGCAATCAACACTGACATGAAACACATCACATAGCATTGCACAATATCATAGCATCAATATTTGTATAAGACTCAAACTCATACAAAATCAAAATCACAATTTAACCTTCTCTCGCATTCGCTTCGACACAATCGGAAGTTCAAGATTTTACTACGCGGAAGTTCCGATTTCCGAACATCCGCATTTGTCAGAATATCGGAAGTTCGCGCTCAACATCTGCGGTACTTCGATATCCTAACAACCGACTTTCCAGATATTTAATTCGATTTAATATCTCGAGAACACTCAATGTCGGTATTATCGGACACTCGCTACCCTTGTGCGGAAGTTCCGATTTCCTTCAATGAGAGCAAAACCCGGATAAATCGGAAGTTCCTATTTCCAACACCGGAGTTCTGATTAATCGGAACTTCCGCCCATACACAATGTAGTTCCGATTTCCTGACTTCGACCAAATGTCCAAACCGAAAACCTCAACTCTCAATCTAATCAACACACTTGTCAAATACTCATCACTCAGAGTGGAGGACCTCTCACATGGTCTCTCAAAATGACACGATGGTTTATACAGGTTCAGGGTTCCGAGAGGACCGTTTTACTCCTGTCGGTGAGCCAACGGGGTTACCTCCGGAGACGGAGGCCCCGAGGGCTCACCAGTTTTAGTATGATTCTTTATTGCTCAAGAGAGTCCCCCTCAAAATGAGGGATACATTGGATATTTATAGGCTCTTGGGCATGTTGGGGAATAGCTACCCTATGATTACAAGCGAGGGGTATTATGGTCTTTTATGAGTACAACAATAGTTTTTGGATCCAACCGCGCGTCTCCTACAAAGTGGGCCCCAGATCCAGGAGAGATGAATTATTCTTCCAACGGTCAAGAGAGCCTCTCAGGAGAGTTCAGCAACCTTCAGTGGCATATCCCACAATGAATACACAAGGATTTAATCATGGGTCGGGTGTTCCGGCAGTGCCTCCTTGGACTTGGCAAAGTGCAGACCCAACAACTGCAACTCAGATGTATTATCATCCTGTGTTGAATGCGAACCCCAGCAATGAGAGGTACTTGCCACATCAAGGAGGGACGTACACTTTAAACATTCCCGGAGTAAATGTGGTCTTTCCCAATGGAAACATGAATCGAAACAACAGCATCAGTGGGCGTCAGTATGTAGATGCAGTGATAAGAGGGCCAAAACTTGAAATACCTTTATTTTCAAAGGATGATCCTAGTGGGTGGCTGGAACAGTGCAAAAAGTTCTTCGAGATCGCAGGAACTCCAAGAGAACAGTGGGTAAACATCACTACTGGGCATTTCACAGGAAAGGCGAATACATGGTTTAAGGGAATTGATATAGCTTGGCAGGTATTGGACTGGCAGCAGTTGTGCTCTATGTTGTCAGACCGGTTTTCTGAGGCTAGTGCTCATGAGACAGTCGAGAGGCTACAAACAATGAGACATGTTGGCAACATTAGCAAATATATTTATTACTTTGAAAGAAGTGTGGAGTTAGTGAGAAGAGATCATCCATATCTTCATGAACCATTTATATTGAGTTGTTTTATTGGAGGTCTGGAGGAAGAAATTAAATATGGAGTGAGTATGCACCAACCAAAAGGATTGTTGGAGGCATATTGGTTTGCTAAGCTAGAAGAGAAGGTCATTCAGGCTAAAAGAGCTAGTAACCCTGGGGGCTTTAATAGGAACAAAGTTAACACCTCTAATTTCATAAGTGGTCCTATTAAGGGAATGAATGTAGGAGGAATTGAGAAAGGGAAGAAACAGATTCAGGAAGGTAACAAAAGAACATGTTGGCATTGTAATGAGACATGGGTCCTTGGACATAATCGACATGCAAGGTCAAGAAAGCTCTACATGTTATCTGATGCAAGAAGAGGAAGAGGTGGTGAGAGTCCTAAAGACCTTGACATGACAAAGAGCCGTGGTTTATCACCGCTCACGGAAGTCCAGAGGAGACCAAGAGAGGCAGGAAATTGAGCAACTCTTGGTGATATCCAATCAAGCTATGAGAGGAACATCAAGTCCGGGACATTTTCCTTGAGGATGTAATTGGGGGTAAACAAGCGGTGATGCTAGTGGATAGTGGTAGTACCAAGAACTTCATGGATTATGAATTAGCCGTCGAGAGGAGTGTAAATCTGTTGTACCACCTCTCAACTCTCAAAAAGCAAAACAAAACCTTTTGCTAGAGCTAACCTAATTTTCTCTCCAAAAACTCTAACCCTAACCCGGGGTTCTCCCTATTTATAGCCTCTGCTAATGGGCCTCCAACCCATTAAGCCCGCTACACCCGAACGGAACCGCCTCCACTTTTGCCGCTTTGCGAAAAGACCCTTTCGCCCCTTGCGCACCTTCTGGAAGCCTCCCGTACACCTTGTTGTGCACGACTATAACCAGCTTCAAGATTCACGCCGTCTGACACATCCCGACCGTTCGACCTCAACGCCTCCTGCGCCTAGTCCGTTACACGTGTCTCGCCACGACTCCATCTTGATGCCCCTGCAACAACACGATGAAACACATCACATAGCATTGCACAATATCATAGCATCAATATTTGTATAAGACTCAAACTCATACAAAATCAAAATCACAATTTAACCTTCTCTGCACAGTTCTGGACACAATCGGAAGTTCCGCACTTACCACAGCGGAAGTTCCGATTTCCGGAACATCCGCACTTGTCAGGAATATCGGAAGTTCCGCGCTCAACACTGCGGTACTTCCGATATCCGGAACAACCGACTTTCCAGATATTTAATTCCGATTTAATATCTCAGAGAACACTCAATGTCAGTATTATCGGACACTCCGCTACCCCTTGTGCGGAAGTTCCGATTTCCTTCAATAGAAAGCAAAACCGGATAAATCGGAAGTTCTATTTCCAACACCGGTAGTTCTGATTAATCGAACTTCCGCTCCATACACACGGTAGTTCCGATTTCCTGACTTCGACCGAAAAATGATCCAAGCCAAAACCTCAACTCTCAATCTAATCAACACACTTGTCAAATACTCATCACTCAGAGTGGAGGACCTCTCACATGGTCTCTCAAAATGACACGATGGTTTATACAGGTTCAGGGTTCCGAGAGGACCGTTTTACTCCTGTCGGTGAGCCAACGGGGTTACCTCCGGAGACGGAGGCCCCGAGGGCTCACCAGTTTTAGTATGATTCTTTATTGCTCAAGAGAGTCCCCCTCAAAATGAGGGATACATTGGATATTTATAGGCTCTTGGGCATGTTGGGGAATAGCTACCCTATGATTACAAGCGAGGGGTATTATGGTCTTTTATGAGTACAACAATAGTTTTTGGATCCAACCGCGCGTCTCCTACAAAGTGGGCCCCAGATCCAGGAGAGATGAATTATTCTTCCAACGGTCAAGAGAGCCTCTCAGGAGAGTTCAGCAACCTTCAGTGGCATATCCCACAATGAATACACAAGGATTTAATCATGGGCTGGGTGTTCCGGCAGTGCCTCCTTGGACTTGGCAAAGTGCAGACCCAACAACTGCAACTCAGATGTATTATCATCCTGTGTTGAATGCGAACCCCAGCAATGAGAGGTACTTGCCACATCAAGGAGGGACGTACACTTTAAACATTCCCGGAGTAAATGTGGTCTTTCCCAATGGAAACATGAATCGAAACAACAAAGATCGGTGGCCAAGGTATGTAGATCAAGGTGATAAGAGGGCCAAAACTTGAAATACCTTTATTTTCAAAGGATGATCCTAGTGGGTGGTCGAGCAGTGCAAAAGTTCTTCGAGATCGCAGGAACTCCAAGAGAACAGTGGTAAACATCACTCTTGGGCATTTCACGGAAAGGCGAATACATGGTTTAAGGGAATTGATATAGCTTGGCGGTATTGGGTGGCGGTTGTGCTCTATGTTGTCGACCGGTTTTCTCGAGGCTAGTGCTCATGAGACGATCGAGAGGCTACAAACAATGAGACATGTTGGCAACATTAGCAAATATATTTATTACTTTGAAAGAAGTGTGGAGTTAGTGAGAAGAGATCATCCATATCTTCATGAACCATTTATATTGAGTTGTTTTATTGGAGGTGCGGAGGAAGAAATTAAATATGGAGTGAGTATGCACCAACCAAAAGGATTGTTGGAGGCATATTGGTTTGCTAAGCTAGAAGAGAAGGTCATTCAGGCTAAAAGAGCTAGTAACCCTGGGGGCTTTAATAGGAACAAAGTTAACACCTCTAATTTCATAAGTGGTCCTATTAAGGGAATGAATGTAGGAGGAATTGAGAAAGGAAGAAACAGATTCGTGGAAGGTAACAAAAGAACATGTTGGCATTGTAATGAGACATGGGTCCTTGGACATAATCGACATGCAAGGTCAAGAAAGCTCTACATGTTATCTGATGCAAGAAGAGGAAGAGGTGGTGAGAGTCCTAAAGACCTTGACATGACAAAAGAGCTGTGGTTTATCACCGCTCCGGAAGTCCGAGGAGGCCGAAGAGAGGCGGAAATTGAGCAACTCTTGGTGATATCGGTCAAGCTATGAGAGGAACATCAAGTCAGGGACATTTTCCTTGAGGACTGTGAATTGGGGTAAACAAGCGGTGATGCTAGTGGATAGTGGTAGTACCAAGAACTTCATGGATTATGAATTAGGCATCGGGGTGAGTGTAAACTGTTGTACCAACTGGCTAAGAAGGTACCAGTGGTAGGAGGTGGTGAATTGCGTACAGAGGCTAGAACTAAAGAAGTTTCCTACAGTGTGCAAGGATGTTCCTTTACAACTTCATTCTAGTTATTGACTCTCAGAAGCTATGATGCTATCCTCGGGGCAGACTGGATATATGATCACAACCCAATTGGACTGAATCTAAAAACTAGAGAATTATCATTATCCAAAGAGGGCCGGACTGTGACTTTCAAAGATTATACTATCCCTTATAAACATTGCATAGTGGGTGCTGCCAAGTTGGAAAAACTCTTAAAAAATAAGTGCTGGAATGTATGATCCAGATTAATTGGGTTCAAGAATCTGAGAACCAAGAACTCAAAGAACTACCAAGAGAAGTGCAAGAACTGATACAACAGTATGCTGATGTCTTCAAGGAGCCCAAGGGGCTGCCACCCAAAAGAGAATGTGATCACTCTATACCATTAAAATGCAATGCAGATCCTCCTAATATCAGACCGTATCGAACACCACATCACCAAAAGGATGCTATGGAAGGCATCACCAGTCAGCTACTCGACTATGAAGAAATTCGAGCTAGTGTGAGTCCATATTCTTCTCCTGCTATAATGGTTAGAAAAAAAAAGATGGTTCTTGGAGGTTGTGTGTAGATTATATACAATTTAATTCAATGACAATCAAAAAAAAAATTCCATGCCAATCATAGAGGATATATTAGATGAATTATATGGGGCAGCCATTTTCTCTAAGCTGGACCTTAGGTCTGGATATCATCAAATCAGGATGGTGGAAGAGGACATCCCTAAGACAGCTTTCAGGACTCACTTAGGCCATTATGAATATACTATCATGCCCTTTAGGTTAACCAATGCTCCAGCCACATTTTAGTCTCTCATGAATCATATATTCAGTAATCAGTTGAGGAAATTTATATTTGCATTCTTTGATGATATCTTGGTATATAGCAAGAGTCTATCAGACCATATAGATCATCTACAGAAGTTTTGCAAATATTGAGATAGAATCAGCTAAGTGCAAGGAGTAAGTGATGTTTTGCTCTGACTGAAATAGGGTACTTGGGTCATGTTATCAGTGGGTCTGGAGTGGCTACAGATCTTTGGAAGATAGCAGATGTGATGAACTAGCTAGTTCCAAATTCTGTAACCAAGTTGAAGGGGTTTCTGGGTTTGACAGGGTATTATAGAAGATTTGTGAGAGGGTATGGAAAGATCTGTCGGCCACTCTTTGACATTTTGAAGGACTCTTTTAAGTGGGAAGAAGCTCAGGCCATACCTTTTGATACTCTAAAAAGAGCTATGACTGCATGTCCAGTCCTAGCATTGCCTGATTTTTCTAAACCTTTCATCTTAGAAACAGATGCTTGTGGTACTGGATTGGGGGCAGTCCCGATGCAAGGGAGCAGACCTATTGCACATTATAGCAAAACATTGGGGGTAAGAGTAGCAGCACAATCTATTTATATATGAAAAGGAAGCTGTGGCTATCTTAGAAGCATTAAGAAAGTGTAGACACTATTTGTTGGGCAATCAGGACAGGCCAGAAGATCTGAAATTCATAACAACCCAAATATTGATAGAGGGAATGCAACACAAATTACTTCTCAAGTTATTGGAATTTGATTACAAAGTGGAATATAAGAAAGTGAAAGAAAATAGGGTTGCAGACGCTTTATCTAGAAGGGATACTAACATTCAGGAGGGAGAAGAGAATTGCCATGCCATTGTTACAGTTGTTCCTAAATGCGTGGAAGATATGAAAGGTAGTTATATCAATGATCCTTAATATGAGAAAATGCTGGTGGACAACCAGATTCAAGTTGGGGATGACAATCAGTACACACTAGAGTCAGGACTAGTAAGATACAAAGGGAGAATATATGTGGGAGTTGGAAATGATAGTAGGGCTAAAATTCTGGAATCTTTTCACTCATCTTTGATATGAGGACATTCAGGGAGAAGAGCTACATACCATAGGCTAAAAAAACTATTCTATTAGCCTAATCTCAAAAGGGATGTGGAAGTACTAGTTGTTGAATGCCCAGTAACACATTCACATCCCGGGACTGTTAAATCCACTGGAGATACCAGACATGGCATGGACCCACATCAGTATGGATTTTATTGAGGGGTTACCTATGTCTAGAGGCAAGGAGGTAATTCTAGTGGTAGTTGATAGATTCACTAAATATGCTCATTTCCTGCCTTTGTCTCATCCATACTCAGTGCAACAAGTAGTACAAACATTTATGGACAACATATTTAAACTGCATGGGATGCCGATTGCTATTGTGACTGATCAGGATCGAATATTTACTAGCCATTTGTTTTAGGAAATTTTTAGATTGATGAATGTATCCCTACGGTTGAGTAGTGCATATCATCCACAAACAGACGGGCAAACGGAGAGAGTGAATCGACGTGTAGAGTCTTACGCATGGGACTCAATTGGGCTCCTGTTAAGGCCCAAAACAAACGGGACACTTACGCACTCATTTTAATACGTCGTCTTTAACACCCCTTGACCTAACTAGCTACACATAGCGTCATCTTGGGCCTCGGATTAGCTAATAGGTCACCTTTGTCCATCTTACCCCACGCTTGAGTACATCGATCTCACCCGGCATCGTCGATCGTTCTGGACCTCAGCTCTCCAAGTCTAGTCCCGATCATCCTCGTAGTTGACCGTCGTTGACCACCAAGCAACCTGCAAAACAATAGACAAGGAAATTGAATTTGGGAACAAGTTCTTCACAACTTGACACATGTTAGTCAAAACATGCATCATGCAACATATTGAAGGGTTAAGGGTAGGCTACACTAGCGCAAATTAATAAAAATTCTACCCGTAAACCAAGATCACTGCAGTTATAGATCACGGTCTTACCACTAGACGCGCAGGTGCGGAAACTGATGCGACGACGTCGGGCGTAGTAGTCGTACTAAGTTGATGCGTGCGTCGGGCGAGTAGTCGTACTACTTCCTCGTCCTCGTCGCGGCGTCCCACGTAATGAGCTCCCCTCTGCGGTTCGTCCAAACGCTTCTGATCAAAGGCGCCTCAAAGGTATCCACACGTGCGGGAGAAGCGACGCACGGATCGCTAGATCCGCGGCGACTAGGGCGTGGGAGAGGTGGTGGCTGAGTTTGAGGGTCCCAAAAAACTACCTTCAACTGGCGCCCAAGCCCTCCTTTTATAGATGTCCTCACAATGGGCTTCTACCAATAGAGGCCCATTAGAACTCAATGCCCACTCTAATTCGGATCTAATCCGAATTAGGCTTCACCCCCTTAAGTGTGTGACCCTCTAGGTTCGCGTACGTTTAGACATGACACGAGTGCACATACTCGGTCAATAGTCGATGCGCCTCTAGCAAGACGTCCCAACTCCTAAACGCACACAAAGATCATATCGGCGAACCAACACAACGTTATGTACATGCCAATCCCTTTGCCTCACGATATTCGGTCGAGCTCCAAGTCGACCACTCTTTCTCGATCTTGTGATCCGGAATCCCTTACTAGGTTAACTCTTAACCTTAAGTAGCATGGCCATGCATTTCTGGATCCGATCACTCGAGGGGCCCAGAGATATCTCTCTCAGGTAGAGAGGGGCAAATCCCATCTTGACTGACCATGCCTCGCATCATGCTTCATGACAAACCCGAAAACTACCTTTATAACTATCCGATTCACGAGTAGCATTTGATAGCCCCTAAGTAGGTCGATTCACATCTCAAGTACATGCGACAATCTTAGGTCTAAGGACAAGGCGTACACGTTGTGTAGAGAGAACCATAAGTATAATTGTTATGTCTCATGTTGGGTCGGTCCAACCCCATGTTCTAAACATGTGTCCACATTATTGGTTTGACATCTCCATGTCTATGACCTGTGAAACATAGTCATCAACCGATACATGTGCTAATCCACCATTCACGTGTGTCCTCACATGAACTCCGACTAGGGACAACTTTAGAATAACCATACAAGTAAAGAGTTTCACAAACAAGTCACATACTTGTTAATCAACACAAATGCAATATTCAAGGAACATTTATTAAATCATGGATACAACGAAATATCATCATCTCTATGATTGCCTCTAGGGCATATTTCCAACACATATATGCCTTGAAACTCATGACTTTGACCTACCAATCGAATATCGCAGCCACGACGGGCGACGAACCAAGTGGAAACCGGTCAGACCGCCCCTAAGCCCGGTCTGACCGCCACCTATGGGCCGGTCAGACCGCCAGCTGGGACTTGGCCATTTTTCCTCTCTGGAAAACCGAAACCTACTGAAAATTTCAAACCAATAGAACTTTTGACTGGAGACTAAAAAAATTATGGGACCAAGTGCAATAGAATCTCCTCTCTTGCCTACACCCTCTATTTTTGGCCCAGCTCAATCTACCATTTTCTGACATTGCGGTCTGACCGCCGCTAGGACCGGTATGACCGCCGTCCTGGCCGGTCAGACCGATTCTGGCCTAACAGTACTGAACTGTGCTGAAAACACGCGAAACGATAAACCGTTAACGTCATTGTCAATTTTCACATCATCCTAAGATCTGGAGTATATCCCCATGATATCCACAAAGAGAGAAGCGGCGGAGGGGGCGACGGACTTCTACGCGGAGCGGCTACGGAGGACCGGGCGAGAGCACGCAGAGATGCGGGCGGCGCTGCCAGGCGGGAGCGGAGAAGAGGGGACGTAAAAGAGGAGCGGCCTGCAGCGGAAGACCGGGGCGGCATTGCAGCGGGAAAACGGGTGGCGCTGGCGCCAGCTCCCGACGCAAGCGGTGCTGCACCGGGTCTGGAGGGGAACGAGGCGTCGCGGGGAGCAGGACGGGCCGGGGAAGACCAGGCTGACCGGGCCCGAAGCCCAGGTAAGTTGAAAAATCATTTTTTTATTTGAAATTTGGAAAACCAAAATCCGAATGTTGATTGAAATTTTGTGAATGTTACAACCATCTTAACTAATCTTTGTCCATGTGTTAAAATAGTGACTAGGGCTCAATACATTGTTAAAACAGTGACCAAAATGGGCCAATTTAGCCGCAACATATAAAGTTGAAATTATAATTATACACACAAAAAATGGTCAGTGAACCTTGACTTTAAGTTCGTGAAAATAAATATTTAAAAGGAAGAAGGAATTGAACAGGGAGCGCAATAATTGAAATGCTGACCAACCTTTATCATCCTTCCTATTGCTCCATTCATCTTGTAAGCGATCTTTTTCAGATCAATGGCACGTGTCAAGTTCATTTTTGTACTATAGCAAAGTGGGACTGAAGGAACTAAATAATAGCTAAGTACACTGAAGGAACTAAATAATAGCTAAGTACTTCAAAATTAGCATAGATATGATAAAGCATTCACTAAATAATAGCTAAGTACTTAAAAATTAGTAGAGATATGATAAAGCAGTATGAACTATGAACTTGACATGCTCATACAGAATTAATATGGTGAGCACCGGAACAGTTACATCATCTTTCGATATAGAAACTTTAGATCCAAGATGCTCTAAAAAATAGAAGAGCCTCTATATCGGGGAGGACGGGGCGACAACGCAGTCGGGGAGCCGAGGATGACAACCCGGGCCGCGGCCACGTTGGGGCAGCGCAGCCAAGGAGGATGTTGCGCCGACATGCTCGAGGAGGAAGGACCGGGACGCGGCCACCTTGGAGGCGACTAGCGTGACGAAACCGAGGAGAGCGCGGCCGGGCGCAATGGAAAGCGAAGGAGATGATGCACCCGAACCGAAGCAGACAGCACAACTGAGGAGGTGTAATCCATGCAGGGCATGGACTGGCACCAGAGAGGAGATGGGGAGTTGGCGAGGCGAGGGCGGCACGTGGGGGTGGGGTGGAAATGGTGAGGGTGAGGGTGAGAGCGGCGCATGGGGGTTGGGGCGGAGACAGGGAGGATGCAAGGCGAGGGCGGCGCGTGGGGATGGGGGCGGGGGCTGAGACGGTGAGGGAGAGGGTGAGATCTGCGTGTGGGGGTGGGAGGAGATGGGGAGGAGGCGAGGCGAGGGCGACGTGTGGGGGTGGGGTGGAGACGGCGAGGGTGAGGGTGATGGGAGGAGGCGGCGACCTCTGTGAGGAATTGAGAGGGTAACCCTAGGGTAGGGATGCGGAGATGGGACGGAAGGATTCGGGTCGTCCGTGGAAAACCTGCGATCCGATGGCTCTGCACCCGGCTGATGACAACCGATGAAACAGCACCTCTGCGTGATTTTCAAAACTTCTAGGGTTTTTTTTCAAAAAAAAAAATGCTGGCATGGGTGCTCCCGTGGCTCGCCGATTCTTTCAGCTATAGATAAGTAAGAGATACAGATGCAAATACGTCCATCTGAATGTAAACTAAATATCTGGCATGCGCGAATGTGTGATATAGTTTTGAGCGTAATTTCTAAAGTCCATGATTGATTTGTCTAGAATCAAGATAATCAATCCCATCGAGGTTGCTCTTCTCGACTTGAAAGGTCCGGTCGTAGGAGTGCCAGCTCTTCCACGTACCACAAGACATTGTAGATGCACTTTGTCTGGATCACTCCATCCATATAGCATTTTGTACACGAATTGATGTATAGGAGTAGCATTCATCTGGTATGCTGAAGAACAGGATCTTCCGCAGGCACTAGATGTAGTAGGCCACGCCATTGTTGTGCTCATCACATTTCGGAAAATCTGGCGGAGGCGGAGGAAGAGCTAGCCGTCTCCAACGTTGGCCCGTTCTCCACCTCGAATGCCGCCGCCATGCCCATCGACACATGGAACTCGTAATGGCAGTGCATGTACCATACTCCTGTTCACTATACACACGTGATAAAATTAATATAAATTTTGCTGTACAATCTACTAGTAAGTATACGATGGCAGTATAAATTAAATCTGGTCATTGATTTGGTAAAAGCATAATAGACTTTTCTTTATATTTATATATATATATATATATTAGTATTATGGATTTTTCCGGTTCAAAACATTAAACTTATAGCATGTGATCCTCACATGGACAATTAAAATTATACCTCTCTTGATATTCTACTATTCATACTATTAGGTATGATATAACTAAATCTTAACTAATCTAAACTATTAGATAAAAAGATTGGATGGTCTGTGTTAAATAAGTGTACCTGAAAGAGCTCAAAATTAAACGTGAAGAGGGAAGCTATCAGCAACAGTAGCGTCTCGGTATCAATTTCAGCAGCAGCTAACGGCTAAGCTTACAACATTCTAGAACGCGCGGGAAGGACGTGCATACCTGGATTGTCCGTGACAAATCGGATGGCGGCCCACCCAAGTCTCGGGACAAGGACGGTGTTCCTCACCGGCGGATCCACCAAGTTGTAACTCTTCACGTCCCTTTCGGCGTCGTAGTTTCCGAGACCCTGCGCGAGCACGAAGAGGTCGTGGCCATGGAGGTGCATGGGGTTGGAGTCGCTCTGCCGCAGCGCCGTGCTCTGGAACACGATCTCCACCGAGGCGTTGTACCCGAACCTCCTCGCCGCCGTCGCCTTCGACGTCGGCTCGAGCCGCTCCTCCTCGAGCCCCGGCGGTATCATCGCCCGGTCGGTGAAGTTGAACGTCCTCGGTGGCCTGTCAGGCAGTTCTTGTAGCGTCTCCACGCTGCTCATCTCGCCGTCGTAGTGTGCTTCGAGCAGTGGCGTCGTTGCGGGGAGCTGGAAGGAGACGTTGTTCATGGTCGCCACGATGATTGATTCGTTGCTTACGGTACTCCTATTGCAGGACGACGACGACGATGATGCGTATTGGCCTCCTGATCTGCATATGGAGCCCAGGCCGAGGGCGATGAACAGGTGCTCGTCGACGTGCACCGGCAATGGCGGCAGCTGCGGGTGAGGCAGGCTGGTCAGGTTGCCATGGAAGTAGAAGGATGTGATTGTGTCGTGCTGGTCAGGCATTTCAGGCGCCATTGGAGCACTGGATGGAGCTTCTCCTTTGCTTGGCTTGTATTGTACGACGCCTCTCGAGATGAACACCGGGATCTGGGGGTCAGGCTCCGGTGGCTGGTTGGCTAGGGCGACCATGTAGTACCTGCCGGGAGGCGCGTCGGCGAACACCAGAGCATCCACCGTCTCGCCTGGCGCGATCGCGACGTAGTTCGCGTCAGCGGCGACCACCGTGAATTTGTGCCCGGCGATCTTGAAGTAGTACTCGGAGAAGAGCGCAGCGTTCACTATTCGTAACAGATATGTCTTGCCGTGCTCCACGTTCAGAATATAGTTGTCTTCCGTGGTCCCTGCAGAAGCGAACTTGTACAGTTAGCTAGCCGGTGACCAGTGCAAATTGCGCGGCTAGCACGTTTACACATAATTTTTTAAGAGAAACTATTAAACAGTATAGCGTTTTCCCTCTTACTAACGGAATAGGTGGATACCATTTGATCTAACTCCTGATGCACAAATCCTAAAGCTCCGCGTCTAACACACACGGTCGTGACTCGCGAAGCCTCCTGCGACAATAAGTTTCTCTCTTTAGGAACTAAAAGATCTCCAATCCGTCTAAGAAAAACCACCAAATCAGTAGCATTGGAGGCCAGTGGCTACTAGATCGCCACTGACAAGTTGCCTGATAACCATCTCCATCATCTCATGGCCTGATTGAGCTTTGCCATGGCAGATTCGATGCTAACAAGCTCTTCTGTCTACTTCAAGCTTGTAATGTGCGTGGAGGAAACCATGTTAGCGGTGGAGGCCGCGTCTGCAGGTGGGTCGGTCCTCGAGCGACGCACGGCGAATGGCGGTGGGCTGGTCCTCCGCGCCTCACGTGGCCGCAAGCATGTAGGAGGCCACGGTATGGCGCGATGGGGAGTGGCGGCGAGCGGGCTCGGCCGGAGCAAGGCGAGTGGAAGCGACTACCGATGCGCGCGTCGGCGGGAGGTGAGCGGCCATAGCACCTGGTGAGCATGGAGCTACGGGCGAGCTTAGTAGTAGGCGGGAAGGCCAACGACCGCGATGTCCCAGCAAGCGGCCACGTGGGCGCAAGTGAGCACGTCGGGATTTTTTTGCACTTATTTGATTTTTATGAAACTTCTTGAAACATATTGAAATTTGTTGAAACTTCTTTAAAAAATTGTCTCAAACTTGTTGAAACTTAAGCTTGTTAAAATTCCTTGAAACATGTTATAACTTGCTGAAACTTCTTGAAACTCTTTTGTCCGTTTTGCCAAGCGGGTCCCGCCAACTTGAAGTGGGTCTGCCGATATGTCGCACCTCAGCGAGGTTGGCCCCCAGACCCCGTCCGGGGTTGGTCTCCGGACCTTGCTCGGATTGTACCTCGGCGAGGTTGACCTTCGAAGCCCATCCAAAGTGGTTTCGCCGATGTGTCGTACCTTAGCGAGGTTGGCCTCTGAACCTCGTCCGAGGTTGGTCTTTGGATCTCACCCAGAGTGGGTTCGCCGATGTGTTGTACCTTGGTGAGGTTGGCCCCTAGACCCCATTCGGGGTTGGTCCCCGAATCTTGTCTGGAGTGGGTTCGCTAATATGTCGTACCTCATCGAGGTTGGCCCTCGAACCCTGTTCAGGGTTGATCTCCGGACCTCGCTCGGAGTGGGTTCACCGATGTGTCGTACCTCAGAGAGATTAGCCCTCGGACCCCCTTCCGGGACCGGTCCCCAGACCTCGTCCAAAGTGGGCTCACCGATGTGTCGTACCTCGGCGAGGTTGGCCCCTGGACCCCGTTCGGGGTTGGTCTACCGATGTGTCGTACCTCGATGAGGTTGGCCCCCGAACCTTGTCCAAAGTTGGTTCGCCGATGTGTCGTACCTCAGTGTGGTTGGCCCTTGGAACCTGTCTGGGCTTGGTTCGCTGATGTACGTGTCATACCTCGATGAGGTTGGCCCTCGAACCCTGTCCAGGGTCGGTCCCCGGAGCTCGTCCAGGGTTGATCCGTATGGGCATCATGCCTTCGCGGGGTTACCATCGGCTCGAGATAGTGTGGGGAACCTCCTCCAAAAGTAGCCCCTCGCCGATCCCGGTGGTGGTCAACTGCCCGCCCGGGTAGGCGCACCGACTTGTAAAACTGATTGGCACGCGGCTTCGTGTTGATGATTCCGATGATAACCTGCGGCGCACTCCAACATTATGCTAATTTACCTTAGCACTCACGTGAATTCGAGGTGACAAGTTGGGCATCCACGCCGAGGTGGGTTCTGCTAGTCTTCACTAAAGGGTCACTGCTCCATCGGGACAGTTTCGGATCACATTAGGGGGGTGCACCGTTGCGTGAAAAAGGGCGTGAAGACACATATAGTTGTGGGATCATGCATTCACTGACCGGGACGCTAAAGTTACGTTGAAGAGTTCTTGACTCATGACCTTCGAGATGTGAAGGTATGAGTTGAGGTGCCAAGCTCAACTCGCTTGGGCGTGGCCGAGGCATAGCCCTCTAGGAGCAACATAATGCCAATGTGCACAAGGTTGACTCGCATGAACACACAGCAACTAGCGTGGCTGAGTTGTTAGTCCGAGTTCTGTGGCGCCCTCAAGTGAACGAGTCGTTGTGTGCGAATGTATTGAGATGTGCGTGGATGGACAGCTCGTCCGAGGTACGGTGGAGCTTCAAAGAGCGGGGGTCTGACAAGCACGCACGCGACAATTGGTACGAGCTCGATGGGCGACACTGAGCTGGGTGACACATTGAGATGTGGTCGGTCGATGTACGTCAACGCGCCAAGATGTGCAAGGTTGACACATGCCTATGGCCAACTTAACAAGGCTTCGCCCTCAAGGTGACGGGATGGCACGTGTTGGGGTGCCATGTGCTCGGCTCACGAAGGCTTGGCCTATGAAGCGAGGAGCACTCGATGTAGAGCTATGTTCAGCAGAGGGAGTGCTCTCAAGGTTAATCACTGAGCACTGAGGCGACGTGTTCGCGCTCTACAAAGTAAAACTACCAATCAAAGGGGACTCACTTAATCAAGGAAACTCCAATAGAGCCGAGATGGGTTCGATCGAGAGAGGGTCGTCGAGGCGAGTCATATCATGCCGAGGCAAAGCCATTGAAGAGTGACCGAGATGGCTGGAACATCGCCGTCTCCCATCTAGGCTGAGTCGTGCCGTGCCGAGGCGAAGTCCCGAAGCACTCGAGGCTGGTGGGTTGTCTGCGGAGCGAGTAGTCGTGCAGCGAACCACATGCCAATCGACTCACCGAGGGGTCTCCTGTGGTTTTAGTGGGTGTACACTGAAGCGCTTATAGTTGGAGCTGGGGGCTGAGTGATAACGAGGACATGTGTATTGAAGTGTCGAATACTTGGCTTGCTTGAGGCATAACTTTGCGCAGAGTGCTAAACTCACCGAGGCGTGGCCTTGGACGGAAAGAGCTTATTTTTACAACTTGTTGGTTGGTTCTAGTTGACGGGGTAAGTTCTTACCTCATCTCCCATTGATAAAAAAAAACTTAGCTCTCAAGACGAGGCTCGAGAGCTCTTTAAGGTTGCGAAGAGGCCAGAAGGTCGTCATCTCCCATCCAAAAACTCTGCGCTTGAGGCGAGGCTCGAGAGAACTTAACATGTCGGGAGGCTAGAATGTCGCCATCTCCCATTGAAAAAATTTAGCACCCGAGACAGGGCTCGAGAGCGCTTTGAGGTTGTGGAGCGGCCGGAACGTCGCCATCTCCCGTCGGAAAAACTTAGCACTCGAGACGGGGCTCGAGAGCGCTTTGGGGTTGTGGAAAGGCCGAAGCGTCGCTATCTCCCATTGAAAAAACTTAGTGCTTGAGACGGGGCTCGAGAGCGCTTTGAGGTTGCGGAGAAGCCAGAACGTCGCTATCATCCATCAAAAAACTTAGTACTTGAGGTGAGGCTCGAGAGCGCTTCATATGTCGGGAGGCTGACCGTCTCCCATAAAAAACCTTAGCGCTCGAGACAGGGCTGAGAGCACTTTGAGGTTGTGGAGAGGCCAAAACGTCGTTATCTCCCACCAAAAAAACTTGGCGCTCGAGACGATGCTCAAGAGCAGCTTGAGGTTGTGGGGAGGCCGAAACGTCACCGTCTCTCATCGAAAAAACTTAGCCTTCGTGACGGGGCTTGAGAGAGCTTTCAGGTTGTGGGGAGATTGGAACATATGAGTCGCCCATCGAAAAAATTTAGCATTCGAGACGGGACTCGAGAGCACCTATGTCTACCTGCTTGACCCCGGAGGGTGAGGACAAGTCCAGACTAGGTTAAATCTACTAGGCCCCAGAGGGTGAGTATGTGCTCACTCGCTCTGCCCGGGGCAAGAATGTGGCTACTCAGTGCCGGACGGCGTGGCTCATGGAGCGAGGAGTGCTCGACTGACCGAGGCATGGCCTTCAGGTGCGATGGCAATCAACGGAGCACTAAACTCGACACACCGAGGTGAAGCCATTAGGCTAGGAGAAGTGAGTCTTACTCGCGACTCAGCCCCGGAGGGTGAGTCTTTGCCACGCACTCGGCCTCGAGCGTGAGTCTTTGCTACGCACTCGGCCCGGGGTGAGTCTTTCTCGCACTTGGCCCTAGAGGGTGAGTCTTTTCTCAAGCACTTGGCCCCAGAGGGTGAGTCTTTTGCTGCGCACTCGGCCTCAAAGGATGAGTCTTGCTCCTGCACTCGGCCCCGGAGGGTGAGTCTTTCTCGTGCACTCAACCCTGGAGGGTAAGTCTTTTTCTACTCGATCGAGGCAGAAGTCGCCGAGGTGGGTTGAACCACGCAGAGTCAAACCATCGAGGCGTGTTGTGGCTTGCCAAAGTGAATCCATCGAACTAAGGGGAGCCCCTAGTCGAGGAGACGCCACCGAGGCGAAGCGAAGTTCGGCTGAGGTAAGCCCATCAAGACCGAGTTGAACCACGTCGAGGTAAAGCCATCAAGGAGTGTTGGGGTTCGACAAGGTGAAACCATCGAACTATGGGAAGCCCCTAGTCGAGGAGACACCTACCATACGTTACGACCGACAAGACTAGACGAAATTATGGCCTAGTGCCAACGAGGCAAGATCACTACCCTATCAATACACCCCAAACGGACGGGGTCGGACACTCCGTTGCCAGGCACCGACGAGGCAAAGGCAACACACACGTCCGCATCCGATGAAGGCAAGTGTACACATGATTGGGCACCGACGAGACGAAAGTTATCATCTTTGTCATCATATTCTATCCACGAATCGACACAACGATGACGTATAGTGACCAGGCATTTGCAAAACAAAGCCACCCGTATCACATTTGCACATCCGCATCCTCACCACCTGCATTTACACCAACATGCATATGAACAGGCACTATAAACATGACGACGACCACAAACGCAACTTAATCGAAGGTATTCTACAGGTTTGTCCTACAGATATAATTAACCGGACGCCAAGGCAAGTCATCGGGAATCGACAAACTACTCAATCTCCAATCTCCAATCTCCAATCTCCGGTCAGATATACTCTTTAAGCATAGACACAAAATACAAAGGATGGAACTCCTACGGGAGCATGTATTTTGTATATTCAATACATAATTAATGAAATACAGAGTTCCATGTTCCATCTTTTGTCCTCTTTTGTTTTCACAAACACTCACGCACACACTTGACACTGCGTCACTGACGCATTGATGCATTCACCGAGCAGGAAGCTGTTCATTTCCCCGGCTTGCCCCGGCCGAAGTCCTTCTTGCGCGCCTCGATGAAGGTCGTCGACCGCTCGTTGATATTGGACGGCACCCTCAGGATCTCTGGCATCCTCGGCCGGAGCCCCCTCCTCGGCGGCTTCGGATCCTCCCCTCCGGCTCCGAGCTGGCTCGACGACGCCTGACTCTTCTTGAACAGCGACTTCTTCGCCGCCGCGGCGCCCTTGTCGCCGTCCTCCTCCCTGTCATCCCTTATGGTCACCGACTTCCTCACCTTCTTCTCCTGCGCCACCGCTTCTTCAGCCAACTGATGATCATCACTTGCTGCCCTTGCAGTGCTCACATCAGTGTTTCTTTCTTCTAGAATGGTGGCTGCGATGCTCTTGTGGTCTTCTTCATGGCTGAACTCGAACTCCTCCTTCTCGATCTGTATCGCGAACTGGTCTTCTTCTTCCTCCTCCTCTGCATGGTTGTTACGAATGTTGTTGTTGTTGCTACTGCCGCCATTTCTTGGCCCCTCGGTGATGTTCTTCTGCCTGTTCATGGACAGGTTCTTGGCGAGGAACGTCAATAACCGGTCGCACATGCCCACGGCCCTCGCTGAATCATCGCCTGCGCCTTTCTCCATTGGAAATCTATGCGCTAGTTTGTGCGCGCGTGCGCGTTTGTGCTTGATTGTCGATGCACAAATGGAGGATGAACTTTATAGATGCTTCAATTTGATGTTTTGGATTGAAGTGGATAAGGAAGGAACAAGATAGCCGACAGCGTAGGAAAGAAGCAGAACAAGAGGAGCAAAGAATGAAGAATCCATTCGTTTCTTGCAGCCGGGATGTTTCTGATGGAATGAGATGCTGGAAAAGGTCTTTTACTTGATCAGCAGCAAAGATTCTAGCTTGGTTTCATCTTTCTGACTTTCTGAAGATCTCTTGGTCACAGAAGGGTACCAAGCGATTCCAGATGCCACAGGGAACCAATCTGTTTGGAATCTTGCAGGTTAAAGCAATTCCAAATGTGACAAGCAGTCTCTGGGAAGGTATCTCATCGGCCACTGAAAATGGCAATGTGGCTGATCAGCATGATACATGAACAAAGAGGGGGTTTTCAGACATGCCAACCAAGAAGGCAGCATGCAAATGATTTACTTTTACATCACTCACATGATACAACAAGGGGGACTTCTGCCAATTTATTCGACTGAGATTTATTTGGTTCACCACATTTGAGTCATATAGTCGATACAACACTTTGGTTCAACACTTTTTTTAGTAGTAGTTCCTACAACATTTTTGAGCTAACGATGTTTTACGGTACATAGTTCAGCTGTTTTATGATTGACGAAGGTATTCATAAAACACACAGATTTAGCTAAAGCCCAGTGCTCAACAAGGACGATAAGATGGGTCCTGCTCTCCGTCGCGTCCTCTCGCTCACCTTCCACTCCTCAACAAGGAGCTTCTTCAACTTGGAGCAGCTTGAGACGACAGTTGCAACTCCAGTCCTGGTCACTCGCCCGCAGTATACCATCTGGCATGACTCCAGCAGCAAGCACCCCCTGACGAGGTGGCCCAGTCCAACATCGGTGACCTCTGGACAGTGGGAGAGTGTGATCTCTTTAAGCTGGGGGCAACCTTCACCAATCTCTGCTAGTGCCATGTCCCCTATGATCTGTAGGTTGGGGCAAGACGACAGGTCATAAAAGAAAAAGGTAAAATCCTCGCACTGCTATTCACAAAGCAAGGGGATGCAAGTTTTTTCTAATGACGGATGGATAAAAGAGCACTGTGTATGAAATTGCTGTAAAATCGGGACAATTCCAAAAGGGTCCCCTTCTTGAGAAGTGATCACAATCTATCAAGATTTGGACCAGATTCTTTGAGTGCAGATTCCAGTTTGGAGCCCTAAATTTTATACACCTAGACTTCATTTAAGCAACTCTTACTTTGTCTTTTATTTTATCGTGTTTTACCGGGACAAAAAAAATCATTTTATTTGTTTTGTATATTTGTTATATTTATACTATTTTCATGTTTCAATTGAACTTGCTGATCCGTCACACTTGTAAAGACAAGCTATTCAAATAGTAAAATGCTGTAGTTTCCTATATACCAGAGCCTTGATCTAAGGCTGTGAGTTGTATTAAGTCTAGCATCATAATATGTCTTTCTGAGTGTTCTTTGGGTAAAAATGGAGCTAATTTTTAATTTGAAATCCTAACAGCTTGCGCCATAGTGAAGAGATGAGGTTGGCCCGGATAACATAACAAAGCCTTCGAAATTTGAGGTTTTACACCATCTTTGGTGGCACCAGAAACATAATTTACTTCAAAAATAAATTGAAGTAGATGCCATTTTCCATTTTATCAATTTTTGGACAATTTTCCATAGAAGGAATTCAGTGTCATAAGTGATTTACCTTGAGAACACCTTTTACTTTTTACTATAGTCTATTCTCATATTATTTTTATCTCCCTCCATGGATTCTTTCATGAAGAATTGTCTTCGATTTTTTTATTTTGACTTGATTGAAATTAAGTGGATGCAGTGAAAAAAGAAATTGAATTAGACTACTATTTCAATCTACTTACCTTGAGAACACCTATATCCAGGAAGACTAGATCAGGGCATCCTCTTGCTATGGAAGTCAGCCCGGTATCAGTGATTAGTTGACACCCGCACAGGTTTAACTTTTGAAGAGAACAACCTTCAGCAATTGCAGCCAGCCCTGCATCAGATACCCTGTAAAGGAAGTTGTAACGAAGTTCAAAAACTGACAGGTCAACAAATATTACTGATGTACATAGCACATAAGGTTCCCCCTAGGCCCCTAATTCAACCACAATGCATAGGATGATAGCTGTGAAATGCTTTAGAACAATTTGAAAGCAAACAAAATTGATGAAAAACACTGAATCCTGAATCCCTATTCTTGTTTGTCTCAATTATCGAATGCCAGTATGCCACATAAATAACAAGGCTATTATTGCCAGACCTAAGACATGGTTAATTAATTAAAGTTGTTTCCTGATGCCAATCATGTAATAGTGTCAAAGAAGAAACATAATGAGTTTTAGTAAGGGGATGATACGCATGGCATGGGGAAGAATTTAAAAAATAAGACAGAATAAATGCATGATAATATTTACCTCTCACAGAATTGCAGTGTTAACTCTCTAAGAGATTTACAATTCTCAGCAACAGATATCAGTGCTTTGTCTCCTATCTGCATACCAAAAGAACTTCAATCAACCAAACACATCTGAGTTCTGAATTTCAAAACACTAGAATTCTTTGGGTCTTGCTATATATCGTCAAATGTACAAGTAACCAAATCACTTTATTCCATCTAGAACTAAAATTCTAAAACACACCCGATCTCATATTTGAGAAGCAACCAATTGAATAAATTTTAATAATAAAAACAGAAAATTATGCAGAGTTCCAGACTGAACAGAAGCAAAACATAAATAGACTAAGGGAAAGGTTGCCATTTGTCTCCATGCATGCCAGGCTTGCAGCAAATCAATGAAATCTTGAAAAGTACCTTGTAACCACGCCGAATAGAAAGTTCTGTCAAGTTCTTGCAACCTTGAGCTATATGACACATGGCATCATCACTTATTCTCGAACAGTCGACCAAGTAAAGAGACCGGAGAAGTGAGCAGCCTCTTCCAACCTCCAGAAATGCACTGTCCTGGATCCTTGGGCAGTAAATTAGAGAAAGCTCCAAAGACCCCTGCTTGCATAGGAACGCAAATCATCTACCGTTCACAACAAAATTATCAACATAGCTCCAAAACTGCTGCTAAACTAAAAGGGCTAGTGTGAAACAACTACTTTTTCCCCACAGTTATTTATACTAGGATAGCCCACGCTCTTGTATATGTAATAGGCAACCAACTTGTAGTTACTTTATGGATCCAATCTTCTAACATATTCTTTTTTTCAACCTCTTCTTTCTAAAATACTGAATCCTTTACTTGAAATACAGCATGTCTCATTAATATAGGAAAATCAATCTATACAGATGTTAATTGAATAAAGGAACTTTTATAGATTGAGTTATCAACAAGAAACATACGGGCACCATCGTCCAATGTGCTCCAGTGCAGCAGTTTCCATATTCTGACAACCATTGATCTTCAGGTGTGCTAATTTTTTGCAGCTACGTGCTACAAATTCAAGGCTTCTATCAGTTAGCAACTGGCACTCATTGAGGATAAGATGTGTAAGATTCTTGCATCCTTTCGCTATGGAAGAAAGGCTCCTGCAATTGCAAAAGGAGGTCAGTAAATCATTAATAGCCTTAAAAAATTAACACAAGAAGCACAAGGTGGAAGGAACAAGAATTAATGGAGGTCAACACCTGCAATTGCAGGAAACGGGATTCAATGGAAAACAGCAAATGGGTATTCCTAACATCCTAGTAAAGCAAGTTCAGCAATGCCCACAATAAAGTATATATCAAATGAGAATTATGACAAGGATAAAGGAATATCTTTACCCTAGCATAAAAAGTCCAAACCGAAATTTAATAAATACAAAAAAAACATATAAAACGAAATTGGACTTTATGCCTCTATAAAATGTAACAGTAGATTAGAGTGCAATTATATTGGGTACCTGTCCGTGAATCTTTCAAAATTGTTGAGCGACAAGCTTTCTAACAATGAACAAAATGAACCGATAGCTTCTATGGCCTCATCATCAGCACCAATACATTGCAGCTTCAAAGTTTTCAACAAGTGGCACCCTTTAGCAATAGATATTACTCCCTCATTTTTAATATGATCTGATTTCAGTGACAGGATTTCCAGGTTAGGGCAGTGGGATCCAACAGCATGCAAGGATGCATCAGTCATCCAAGCACACGTCGCAACACCAAGAGAGACCAGCGATTGTCCACAGTTCTTTACTAGTCCAATCAAGCCTTCATCTGTCGTGCCTTCAACAAAGCACAAGTTCAAATTACTAAGCAGCTTGCAGCCTTCACCAATAGCAATAAGTCCTGCATCTCCAATATAGCAAGCCTGCAGATAAACTTCACTTCATTTTTTTTCCAAAAAAATAGGAATTGAGTCTGCTGAAGAAAATAAATATATGGGTAGAGACTAATCACAAAATTGTGGATGTAACTAGATAAGAAGACCGCTACATCGATTGCAAATTTGGCATGCCAATGGATCTTTTCCTTCAAGTGAAAAACAAACAATAATCACCTGGAAGGCAGGAACAATGACTTCAGATTTTAATTCCCAGATATTGTTCCATTCCATATAACATACTGCATGTATATTCTACATTGGACATTCACCATCTATACAGAGGCCTAATGTTTAAGTCTACTAGATACAGACAGTAGCAAATTTTTATCCTCGTATAAACCTGTGGCACTCAAACATAGTTCTTTTTCCATATAGCTACACACATGAAGTAATACAAAGCAGAACATGCAGAACAGATAATGAGACATTACCTGGAGATCCAAAGAAGCCAAATTCTTACAATTCTCTGCTATTCTCACCAAGCCTGTTGAGGATATTGCAGAACACCATATCAGACTTAGTTTTTCAAGCCCTTTGCAACCTCTTGCAAGATGAGTTAAGCCAACATCAGTCAAACAAGTGTGCTCTGTCCCATTATCACTGGCTGGCTGGTCCAATGGGAATGGGGACATGTGCACTGCCAAATCTGGCATGCGGACATCCTCCTCATGCGCCCAAATGGGCTAATACTAAATGCCTGTATTCAAAAGTAGTATTTTTAGTGTATCGTGACAAGGCTATGTAAACTGACTTTAAGGATAACGATTTTCTCAAAGAACCTAACTATATGTGATACAAGTATACAATAACAGCAGAACATTAAGTATCTCTTCATATTTTGCACCCCAAGCATGATTGCATAGCATATGTTGCCAGTAAACAAATATTTGTGAAAAAACAAAAGGACAAAAGATGGAATACGGGAACACTGTATTTCATTAATTTGGTATTGAACATACAAAAATTACATGCTCCGCAGGAGTACATCTTTTGCCTTCTGCGTCTATGCTTAAGGAGTAAATATGACTGGAGATTATGTAGTCCGCTAATTCTTGGCGCCTTTGCATGGCATCTGGTTAATTACATCTATAGGACAAGCCTACATAATACCTCCGATTAAGCTGCGCTTCTGGTCATCATCGTGTTTATGTTGCTCGTCCATAATGCATGTATGGTGGGTGTACATGTAGACAGTGGAGATGGAATGTATGTGCAGATGTGATGCGGGTGGCTTTGTTTCGCCGATGCCCAGTCACTATACACCATCGTTGTGTCGTTTTACGAACATGATATGTTTGATGAAGGGGATGACTTTCGCCTCATTCGTGCCCAGTCATGTGTACACCTGCCTTCATCGGACTCAGACATGTGTGTTGCCTTCGCCTCATCGGTGCCTGGCAACAGAGTGCCCGGTCCCATCCGTTTGAGACATGTTGATGGGTTAGTGACCTTTCCTCGTCGGCACTTGGCTAGAATTTTGTATAGCCTCGTCGGTCGTAGACGGGTGATAGTGTGGATACATCTCACCTTGTTGGTCGTAGACGGATGATAATGTAGATGGTAAAGTGGCTTTTTTCCTCGTCGGCACCCGGCCATGGTGTCAATGTATGTAGATTATGTGATTTGCGTGCCTCGGCCTCGCGGCGGGTGATGTGCATGTGATGCAATGACTGATACTTGCTTTGGAGCATCAATCAATCTTGCTCCCATGTGAGGGGAAAAAAATAATATGATATGATGTTCTCCTGTACCAGAAGTGTTGATTTTTAGGGAGCTGCAGACGGTTAGGCCAACCAGGAAATCGCTATGGTTTATATAGCTTTTTATGTAGCAGGTTCCGTCGTGTTGGGAGAATCCGTACCACACTAGTATAGATTCCATGGCCAGTTCACATTGGGAGAACCTAAACTACAACCTTTTCGATCTGTAGCTAGTTCTCACTTCAATGAGGAAATTGTGCCGCCTTGAGTAGACCGATAGCTAGTTACAGTATCAACCAATTGTTGGATTGATCTGCAGTGGCAGCAATGTTTTTTTTTGGGGGGGGGGGGGGTCTTTCATCAAGTGAGATCAACCAATAGGGTTTGATCCAGTTGCTCACCAGTTATTGAAGACGAAATGAGCGATGTTGCGGACAAGTAACTGGTGCCTTTAGGAAGCACGAGAAACAGCCTCGAGATTTCTTGAGGTTATTTATTTTGTTGTCAAGCGGGTGTTTCCTGTCACGGCAATTTGCTTCTCGGGTTGTCTCCCGTCGCAATCCTTTATGGTCTATCTTGCTATGGGCGGCTCTCCTCACAATCCTCTATGTTGCATCTCCCTGCGTCCGCCGCGTCTCGGCATGTGCATCGGCTATGTATGTGCGTGGCTTCTTTGTATGTGCGGCTTCCTCTGCCTGTTAGAGAGGTGCATGCCTTTTATAGGCATGGGCAGCCAAGGTGTTCAGCTGGATCAACACGTAATGATCTGTTTAAATCGCATGTGACTATATCTCTAGGAAACAGCAACCTGCGATTATTTGTTTGTCCTGCAATTCCATTGGTAAATGCTACACATACCTACGATTACACCCAGCGGGAAGATTGCCATCAATACCATGTGGCCCAACACTTGTTTGGTTGTACTTTTAGGCATGTTTGCATGTGTGTGTATCCTTTTGACCTCCACTGAATTGGCCAAGGAAACAGCCGTATGGGGTGCTGATGTGGGGATTAAATTCCCATTGATTACTTGATGATCTCTAAATTTCTAGAGACCGTATCTTTTAAACCAAGTACCGGATATTGGATAAATTTCTAGAGACCGTATCTTCTAAATTTCTAGAGACTGTGCTCCTCGCCACGAGTACAATACAACCCAGGGAGTCCAATATTGGATATGTTATATGGCGTAAAATATTTAACGTATGGGACTCACACGTTATAATCCTGCTTCAGGAAATTTCGTACGCCGCAGGCTGCTCTCAAGTCACAGGTCAACAGATATTGACTTACGTGTGGGCCACTGCGTCTTTATTTCATCTAATTATTCTAATTTATTTTATGAATTTTGCATACAAAAATTCATCAAACAACAATTATCCCTTAAACTGATCAAAGTGCATAACCCATAGACACTACAAATTTCCCTGCAAAAGTATGTAAGTTATGCAAATGCAAGTCACATACAACAAAGGTTGTAAGAATCGTGATTCTGAATCGGATCGGGGACACTCTGGTAGAATCGCATTTTAGGATCGAATCGTAGAATCTAATATTCTACCTGATTCTACCAAAAATAAATTTTTTTCAATGTGTCGTGTATTCCAAGAGTGATATGAGTTTATTTGGCCATTTGGCATCTAATTTGATTGATAAATGTCTAAATCGTAGTTTAGATTCCATATCATTCAAAGCTACGGCTAAAATATTGATTTTAACAACCTTGCCATTATCTTAATATTTTACATAAAAAGTAAATTATATATATATATATATATATATATATATATATATATTTTATTATTCCGAACCTCCAAATCTTAATGTCTAACCTACTAATTACTTAGTACTTATCATACAACTCGAAATGAGGGATAGGATACAACCAAACACCTAAATTTTTTATAATATGAGATTATGCGCTATTCTACACGATTCTACCGTGATTCTACGACTAGGAGCGCGATTCTACCACAATTCTATTAGATACGACTCAAAGTACGAGTTGGATCATATTTGTGTTGTAGGGTACGATTCTATGACTATAATCGTGATTTTAACAACCTTGCATACAACTATCAACAATCAAATACTAGAATTCAGAAATTCGCCCCCTGAGCATTATCACAGTTCCACATCCAAGCTAAGAGAAATGCAGATGTATGCGGTCACCAATCGATCACACCCATACTCGTAACAGGAATGCAACCAAAAGTCGATAACTTGCCCCAATTCCTCTACAAAACTCTGATAGATGCTAAATTTCTCCCAAATATGATCCAAGAACGCCCCAAGATGTAAAGTTCCTTACCGTCCTGATCCAAAAATTCGCCGGAAGGGGCAATATTTCCCACAATTCGCGTGCGCAAGAAACAAGAGATACAAACTTTAGTATCAGATCGAGGGGGCTCACCGGGCGGCGCGATCTAGAGGCGGAACTGGAGGGGCCGGCGCCGGCGGCCCCGATAGTGAGGCGCTCGTCGACGGAGACGTCGACGAGCGCGGGGAACCGCTCGGCGACGAGGCGTAGCACCTCATCCGCGCGGGCGCCGGAGGCCGCGAGCTTGGCGGAGCGGCGGGTGGCGCGCTCGAGGAGGCACCATCGGCGGCAGACGAGGGAGCAGGCATCGAGGTCGCACTTGGCGCCGCCGACGCGGCGGAGCACCTCCTCGAGGAGTTCGTCCGGGAGGGCCAGGTTGATCAGATCGGCCCCCCTCATCGCCGCCGCCGGAGATAAGGTTTGGGGAACGGGATGGCGGTGGGAGTTGTGAATTTTAAAGGAGTTGGAGGGGGCGGAGTGTAAGACATGCCGCGGAAGTGAGAATACTGTGCTCGCGCGTTTATGTAGTAGGTCATTTTGCGTTTTGCATCCTCCAACTTATAAAAAACTGTTTTTACTAGGAATATTTGATTGGTATTGTTTTTCTCAAATTCATATCATTTTAGAATACATGTATTCAACATTTTAAAACCTTATCTATTGAGACATATAATATTATTAGTATATATCTTCAAAAGTATTGTCGTGTCATATTGTAGAAAACCAATGGTTAAATTTGTATTGTGGAGACAATATCAATGTCTAAAGCGATAAGGGAAAAAAACAGATGGTGCTAAATTTTAAAGGTTCCTTTAGGATTCGTAGGTATGCATACAAGCTGTAATCTAGCGACAATTTTCTTCAAGAAAGATAGTTTTGGTGTGCCCATGAATATGATACGCCGTTCTAAATGGAATTAGAATGATCACAAATCATCCTTCCTCAGCGAGGGTGCCGATTGATGCAGGCTAATGCTGGATGGTTGAAATGCAAAACAGTAGCGTGGGAACAATGGTTTGGAACATGACGTGTTGAGAATATACTAGTAAATTTAATATAACAATGCAAAGCCACTAGCTGGTTTGCCCGAGTGGTTAAGGGGGAAGACTTAAGATCTTCTGCACATAAGTGCGCGTGGGTTCGAACCCCACAGCCAGCATACACTTCGCTCTTCGCGGTTTTAACCTTTTTTTTCTTTCTTTTTCCTAATATATAGCATATTTTGCACACAGTAAATGCTTTTTTTTTGTGTGTGTTTCATTTTATAACTAAAAATAAATAAGATGGCTCAATATTACAGTCTAAGTTCTGTCTGGAGTCTGTGTCAAACCACGTGTTGTTAACTGGAGTTAATTGTTTTTACAATTAGTCAATTACCTTGACCTTACAGCTCCGCTCCCATGTGTTTCTGAACCTACCGAAACAAATGCAAATCTGAGAAGCTTAAGAATCTCATAAGCTGCCAAGTTCTTACAGTATCAAACATACATTTCCAAAGCAAGGACACTAATCTGCTAGTTGAATTAAGTTGTTTACAGCCAAGAAAGAAAGAAATGGCAAAATAAACTACAGAAAAGAAGGACTGATACAACTATACAAGCTTGCCATAAGTTTAATCAATTTTTGTTCTTGGAAATACAAGCCTCGTGAAGTAAGCAATAAGGACCAAAAACACAAGTTTCGAAAAAAGAGGACTGAAAAACAAGAAGAGATAAAATACGGGAATGACATCGAATGTCCCTAGAATCCTATAGGAATTAAGAACACATGAAAATCGACGAACTGTACCACACGATTAAGCTATTACCCAGTGACCGTGCCCCTGAGCCGGACGGCTTCACTGGCGCCTTCTACAGATCTTGCTGGGACATAATCAAGGCAGATCTTCTGAGCGCCATGCAAAAGCCCTATCACCTCAATGCACAGTAAAATAAACTCATCAACGCAGCAATTACAAACAAATTGAATACATAACAAGTCAATGATATTCGTATTACATCATCAGACTTAACAATAGAAATTCCAAATCAAATTTTCATCGTCACTACAAACTCAGAGGTAAATTACAATAGGAATTATTGTAACAATATTACAACATCGAGGTAACTCAAAATCAATAACAAAAATCCATTACAATCAAAGGTAAAGCATTAATACAAACTCGGAAATTATTACAAAGATGCTTTACATCGGATCAATATATAAATTATAACTTCAATTACATTACAAAAGTAAATAATAAAATCTTGCATACATATCTCCAAAGCCTTCCTTGAATCCATTGGCCGTCTACCGCCAGCCAGTCAAACCCATTCATCGGCCAATCCGAAACCCTGCCCACATTACCATCGACCGCCAAAATCCAAAAGATCGAAAGCAAACCAAAAGTGATAAATTAGGGTTAGAGTAAAGAAGGACTGTCATCATATCGCATGAAGCTCATCGAGGTTCCCATACTGACCTCAGTCAGTAGGCACCATCTCACTTCGGTGGGTTTCATCACCCGACAGTTTTAGAAATCTGACACCCACGTTATACCGACTTACCTTCGCCTACCGACTTACCTTTGCCGCAGAAAATCTGAAAAATAGTATCAGAGGCATCCTTTGGACCAAAAGATCTTAGCAAAATAGTGAGTTGTGAGAGCCAGGAGGATAAGAGGAGGCCAATTTCGACATGCACAGGCCAAGGGAGAGAGAGCCAGCCGAATACCTTCCCCTCCCTATTAAACCTTTTTCCCTCACAAAATCAACACAAACCCCTCATTCATCAGTGCATAACCAAAAGCCACCACAGAGAGCAAGAGCTCAAGCAAGCAAGCCACTTGAACCAAAGAAGTAAGCCGCCAAGCACACCCACTGAGCAAGCCAACATCTCCTCCCCAACCCCATTTCATTCCCACACCCGAAGGCAACAACCCAAGCACAAGCAAGTCAAAAACCAAGCATCACCCACCATCCACAACCCTAGAGAGGTCGTAAAGGAGGAGAGAAGCATCAAAGGAATTGGGGAAGACACGGGGCATGAACGGCAGTAGCGACAACTAGAACCGACAACCACCACTAGGAACCACGTCAAGCCGACGAGGGCAACAAGGAGTGACAGAAGAGCACCGTAGGGAACAAGTGGAGAACACAATCACCACCACCGCGGCCAAACCACAACTGCCATTCCATCCAAAACCAACCAAGCCAACAAAGGTAACCCACCATCTCTCCCCCCACATTTATTTTTGCCAATCCGAACCCCACAATATGAAATACATAGTGGACAGAGAGCCCAGTCAATAGCCATAGCATCCACCCATTACATCACAGAGCAAGGGAGGGAACGGGTAAAGAGAGTAGAGGGGAGTAGTATACCTCAGCGACGTCGGCATGCCACCGCCAGCAAAGCTATGCGCACCGACGGCCTCGCACTCCCCGATGTGCGAGAGGCCTTGATCCCCACTGTAGCGAGCCATAGAAACCCACATCCATCACCTTCATCATGCATAAGCAACAACCAACCCACATCAGAAATGAACTCAAACTCAAATCAAAAAACCGAAAGCACCAGAAAAGGAAAAGGGGGGACCAAAGCCAAGTGAAGAGGAAGCCAGACCCAGCTACCACCCCCATGTCCGACGGGCCAAGCACCTGGACCGGAGGCGCACCGAGCGGGCGGCTGAGCCGGAGCCAAGCTGCGCAGGCCAGGCACAAGCCGAGACAGAGTCAGGCGCAGGGAGAGCCGTGCGTGGGTGCAATCGAGCACGATGGAGCGGCGGCGAGGACCGGCCAGAGGTGGCTCCAGGAGCAAGGCCCAAGAGAAGAAGGGAGAAATGGAGCCATGAGAAAAGAAGAATGAAGAAGAAGAGAAAATAGGAAGAGAAATGGGAGCCAGGGGGCTCCCAGCCGAAAGGATAAGGAAGTGAGAGAGAAAAGGGGAAGAAAATAAAATATAAATATAAATAAATATCAAAGGGAGAAAGAGATTAAGAAAAATGGGAAGAAATTAGGTAAGGGGGTTAGTTGCGGTAAGAAACACTTGTAGCAGTAAATGTCGGCACGGTGTAGCACATACATGGCATACCTGTGGAAATGTGACGAACCCCAAGAAATGTAGATTTATAAACCACATGAAGTTGAATAGCAGTAGCCTGACCATTAGAAAATAAAAAATGGGAAAAAGTGTAAAATTAATCTGAGACTTTATAAATTAATTAATTGCCGGTAGAACTCACTAAATTAGACAAATAATCTACTACATTAAAAATAATTTAATCGTGATAGAAAAAATAAAATAAACAACCCCCGTAAAATATCACCCCTAGAACAGACTGACCAGGGTCTGTTTTGACAAACGCAGGAGTAGGCAACAAACAATTCCAGAGCCAGTAGACCGTAGAACAACCGCAGTTGGAGAGTGTTAACCTAACAGGGATTCGAAAAATGTTATTAAATTAAAATCTGCTGACAAGGAAATCAACTAATTAATATACGCCTATTAGCACCAAAAGCAACTAAGTATTTATTTTATTATTTGCGCCTGCTGTATAATTGCAGAAAGCGACCGACACGCGCAAGTAGTTGATCCAGATTTCGTTGGCGCAGATTTTTACTACGGCTACTAAGGCAAGCCTGTCTCTTGAGCACCAACCTAGTTATATTAAATGTAAAAGTTACTTTGATGTATCATATATGTACATGCATCAAAACTATGTCTCAAAATCAAATCGGATAAAAAGAGATGAGAAATGAGAAAAGAGCAGGACAGCTGAGATGAGCAGCTGTACTGCAAGAGAAATATTAGGATGGTAAAATAATAAAATCTTGCATACATATCTCCAAAGCCTTCCTTGAATCCATTGGCCGCTCACCCACCACCAAACCCATTCATCGGCCAATCCAAACCCCGCCACATTACCATCGACCGCCAAAATCCAAAAGATCGAAAGCAAACCAAAAGTGATAAATTAGGTTAGAGTAAAGAAGGATCGTCATCATATCGCATGAAGCTCATCGAGGTTCCCATATCGACCTCGCCAAGAGGCACCATCTCACTTGTGGGTTTCATCACCCGACGCTTTAGAAATCGACACCCACGTTATACCGACTTACCTTCGCCACCGACTTACCTTTGCCGCAGAAAATCAAAAATAGTATCGAGGCATCCTTTGGACCAAAAGATCTTAGCAAAATAGTGAGTTGTGAGAGCCAGAGGATAAGAGGAGGCCAATTTCGACATGCATGTGCCAAGGGAGAGAGCCACCAATACCTTCCCTCCCTATTAAACCTTTTTCCTCACAAAATCAACACAAACCCCTCATTCATCAAGCATAACCAAAAGCCACCACAGAGAGCAAGAGCTCAAGCAAGCCACCGCCAACCAAAGAAGTAAGCCGAGAAGCACACCCACTGAAAGCAAGCCAACATCTCCTCCCCAACCCCATTTCATTCCCACACCAAGAAGCAACAACCCAAGCACAAGCAAGTCAAAAACCAAGCATCACCCACCATCCACAACCCTAGAGAGGTCGTGAAGGAGGAGAGAAGCATCAAAGGAATTGGGGAAGACACGGGCATGAATGACAGTAGAATACAACTAGAACCGACAACCACCACTAGGAACCACGTCAAGCCGAGCGAGGGCAACAAGGAGTGACAGAAGAACGCGCGTAGGGAACAAGTGGAGAACACAATCACCACCACCGCGGCCAAACCACAACCGCCATTCCATCCAAAACCAACCAAGCCAACAAAGGTAACCCACCATCTCCCCCACATTTATTTTTGCCAATCCAACCCCACAATATGAAATACATAGTGGGAGAGAGCCCACCAATAGCCATAGCATCCACCCATTACATCACAGAGCAAGGGAGGAACGGTAAAGAGAGTAGAGGAGTAGTATACCTCAATGACGTCGGCATGCCAGCCGCCAAAGAAATGCTACATAAGACCGACCTCCAAGACTCCCGCAAAGAGAGGCCTTGATCCCCACAGAAGGTGAGCCATAAAACCCACATCCATCACCTTCATCATGCATAAGCAACAACCAACCCACATCGAAATGAACTCAAACTCAAATCAAAAACCAAAGCACCGTAAAAGGAAAAGGGGGACCAAAGCCAAGTGAAGAGGAAGCGCACCCAGCCTACCACCAACATGTCCGACGGGCAGCACCTGGACCGAGGGCGACTGATGGGCGCGGCCGAGCCGGAGCCAAGCCAGCAGCGAGTGCAAGCCGGCCCATGCAGTCGAGCGCAGGGAGAGCCGTGCGTGGGTGCAATCGAGACGATGGAGCCACAAGCAGGACCTGGCCAGAGGTGGCTCGAGGAGCAAGGCCCAGAGAAGAAGGAGAAATGGAGCCATGAGAAAAGAAGAATGAAGAAGAAGAAAATAGGAGAGAAATGGGAGCGAGGGCTCCGTGAAAAGGATAAGGAAGTGAGAGAAAAGGGAAGAAAATAAAATATAAATATAAATAAATATCAAAGGAGAAAGAGATTAAGAAAAATGGGAAGAAATTAGGTAAGTTAGTTAGTTGCGTAGAAACACTTGTAGATAGAATGCTCGATACGGTGTAGCACATACATGGCATACCTGTGGAAATGTGACGAACCCCAAGAAATGTAGATTTATAAACCACATGAAGTTGAATAGCAGTAGCCTGACCATTAGAAAATAAAAAATGGGAAAAAGTGTAAAATTAATCTGAGACTTTATAAATTAATTAATTGCCGGTAGAACTCACTAAATTAGACAAATAATCTACTACATTAAAAATAATTTAATCGTGATAGAAAAAATAAAATAAACAACCCCCGTAAAATATCACCCCTAGAGCAGATCCGACCCGAGTGCCCATTTTGACAAACGCAGGAGTAGGCAACAAACAATTCCGAGCGATGAAAGTAGAACAACCGCAGTTGGAGAGTGTTAACCTAACAGGGATTCGAAAAATGTTATTAAATTAAAATCTGCTGACAAGGAAATCAACTAATTAATATACGCCTATTAGCACCAAAAGCAACTAAGTATTTATTTTATTATTTGCTTTCTTTGTATAATTCACGAGAAGCGACCCGATACTGAGTAATAGTTGATCCAGATTTGGTTGGCGATTTTTACTACTACTACTAAGGCAAGCTTTATCTCTTGAGCACCAACCTAGTTATATTAAATGTAAAAAGTTACTTTGATGTATCATATATGTACATGCATCAAAACTATGTCTCAAAATCAAATCGGATAAAAGAGATGAGAAATGAGAAAAGAGCGGGGCAGAGTGAGATGAAGCGGTATCTTTGCAAAAATATTAGGATGGTAAAGGGGCCCTTGGCAATAAAGAGAAGAGGGAAGAGGTGGGACCCTTTACATATGGATAATACATAAGGACCAATAAAACACTTACTCGGATAAGAGATCGTATGTAAATGCCAACTATTTTCCTGTTTTGACGGGCAGAAAATGCTACCTTGTTACGTAATTATGCTCTCCACATCAAGTAAGTAATATTGCATGTGTTGAGTTATGGAGGAACCCAGCCGTGAGGTAGAGCACGAAAGTGGGGATCTAAGGCGATATAGTACTGCACGATGGAGTGTTGGGTGCGGGGAAGTCCGGCCCAACCAACATTACAGAAACTCAGTAGAGGACTAGGTGAGCGTCCCAGGACACCGACGGAAAGTAATAGGTGGAGACTTAATTACGTAACATGGAAAATGTTATGTATTCTGAACTCGATACCGCATCAAAGGAAATGTGGGAGACCTAGCTCGAAGAGAGATCAAAGTAGCTATGGGTAAAGTGGAACAAAGTCTGCGCAGTTCTAAATATCAAACCATGAATTCATGACTGTCTCCTGGAATGGAGTCTACGATGACCGCTAGGGGTTTATTTTCTTACCGAGTGACGAGTAGTCTCTTCATAATAAAAACTTGTCACGTAAATCTTGCTAAATTATATTCCAAAAAAAGAGATGAGTTAGAAAATGTGATAACGAACAGAGAAGAGTCATACAATGCATCCTTGCTAATAACTGCTTGCTAAGTACACTAGTACTCATTGTTGCTATTATTCTCCTTTGTTAGATCCTAGTCGATCAAGAACTATCCGAGTGGGACGAAGGATCGTGAGGTGTTGAGGAGGCCACAAGAGGTCTTTGGCGCTTACTACAAGGAGCAGGGCAAGGTGGGACGAGTAGGCGACCGGTGAAGTGAGGCAGGAAAGGGAGAATTCTTCCTATTGTAATTAAATAATTATATTAAAGACTATAGCCTTGCGTGGCTATCGATTGTAATAAAGTATAGTTTATCTTATTGTTCTGCACTGCGTTAACTCTGGTAAAATTTACTATTCATTATAGCGTTGTTCTACAAAATAAGCGAATAGTAATCAGTATCTTAAGTGTGATTACCTTCCGGGTAATGACACGGGCTCGCCTAAAACAAGATACTATCACCGCTGCAATGTCCCAATGCTCCTGCTGAAACTGGATATTACAAAAGCTTTCGACTCGGTCTCCTGGAGCTACCTGCTCGGCGTCCTACAGGCTAGGGGGTTCGGCCCTCATTGGACAAAATAGATTTCCATCTCTCTGGCAACCTCCTCCTCCAGAGTTCTCCTCAACAGCGCATTGGGTCAAATCTTAAAACACCGTAGTGGACTTCGTCAAGGTGACCTCATCTCCCCATACCTCTTCATATTGGCAATCAACCCACTACAATGTCTACTCAACCTTGCCACCAAACTCAACATCCTTTCACCACTGGGCGGCCGAACTGCACGACTGTGCACCTCCCTTTACGCAGACGACGCTGCCATTTTCCTTGCGCTGCGAAAGGAAGAGGTCAACGCAGTGTACGACTCCTACATTGGTTCGGGCAAGCCAGCGGCTTGAATATCAATCTCCGTAAGAGCTCTGTCCTTCCGATCCGCTATGGTATCCTAAACCTCGAAGATATCCTACAAGCTCTCCCTGCCCAAAGATCAAAGTTCCCAAAGAAATATTTGGGTTTGCCACTGTCACTACGGTGACTTCGGCGAGTCCACTTCCAGCCTCTAATAGACGAGATTGGTAGTAAAGGACCACTCATGTCAAAAGGAGGTCGCCTAACTCTCCTCAAATCGGTCCTATCTTCAATGCCGACCTACCTACTCTCCATTGTCCAAGTACCTAAGGCGGTGTTGAAGCATATCGACAAACTGCGACGAAGCTGGCTGTGGCAAGGGATAAACACTAGCCATGGCGGTCAATGTGCTCTAAATTGGGATTGTGTATGTCGACTGACAAATCAAGGCAGACTTGGGGTGCTGAAGCTGCAAGAATTTAGTAGGGCGCTTCGGCTACAGTGGCTTTGGCATGAAAAGACCTCACCGCACAAGGCGTGGGTCGAATCTGGTACTCCCTGTACCCCCTGAGATAGAGAACTCTTCTCCATTGCGACCGGCATCTTAGTAAGGGACGACAAGTCCACCTCATTCTGGAGGGACAGATTGTGAGAAACTGGAACATTAAACTAAGCTAAGCAGCGATCAGCGGTAATCAGCAGTAAAATAAAATTCTTTTAAACAAGAACATAACGTAATCTCAGACTGTTAACAAACATATCGCCAAACAAACTCATGCAAGGTAATACTGTCAATATTTATCAACAGAATTTACAATATAAATATCGCAAAGAGGATAAATCATCAATATAATCTCAGAGTCATTTACAAGTATCCATCACAAGTAAAAGTGAAATAATAATATAACTCAGGATCAACATACAAGAATTAGTTACAAGCGAAATTAAAACATTAATTACAAATGCAGACCTAAATTACAAGAATCCATCTCCAAAATTGTAATGTGAATTTTAGAGTAATAATGCAACATTGTTACACTCTTGAATAAATTACAAGAATTAATTGCGGGCGAAAGTAAAATGTTCATATACATTCATAATTAAATTACAAGAATTATTTACAACTGATCTAATAAAGATTAGAGCACAAGTACATTACAAAAGAGAATGATAAAATATTGCATAGCATGTCGTCGAAGCCCTCCTTGCAATCCTATCCACATATCGCCAGCCCATTGGACCATCCCTCGATCCACATTTCCATCGTTCGTTAAAAACACAGAAAACGATTAGCAGACCAAAAGAGGTTTCATCACCAGACGTTTATTAGAATCCGACACCCACGTATACTGACTTACCTTAACAGCAGAGAATCCCTCGCATAGTGATCTATTAACTACGGATCAATAACCAAATAGTCATATGTGAGAGCCATAAGGATAAGGCAAGGGGGCATTGTGGGAATGCAGAGGGCCAGGTAAATATCTCACAGCAGAGAGCAACTCCCCATAAGACTTCTCCCCCGTATAAGCATATTGCCTCACAGCCAACACTAAGCCAACATCACAAAGCCAAGCGAACCTTCAGGGCAAAACCAACAAGCCAAGCCTCACCACCACCCTCCCACTGCCAGGAGCTCAAGCAAGTCACAAGGACAAGCACCCACTGCCCTCCACAAGAACACAAGAGCAAGCAAGCCAAAGCCACACTCTAGTGCATACTAAGCCAAGAGCAAGGAACAAGGCCAAACATCACCAACAACACCCCCACCTCCCACTGCCATCCCAAAACCACAAAACCAAGCCAGTACCACCACCACCACCACCATTTCCACCATCACAACCCACCGAGAGCATCGGCTTCAAACCGTCACCAAACCCCCGGACCACGCCAACCGACAGGACAAAGAGGGACCAGAGGAAGCACGAGGAAGCATCAGCACCATCGTCACACAACCGGCCACCATCACTGCCAGTCTCAAACCGAACCCACAAGGTAAATCCACCATTTTCTCCACTCCCATTTTACCCAAACCAAACCCACCATATTAACTCCAAATGCACAGAATGCACATACACCGAAAGCCCTCATCATCCATCCATTCCACATCACAGAGCAGGAGGTAGAGAGAGTGAGGGAGTAGCAGAAGGGAAGTATACCAGTATCAGTAAAGAAGCAAACAAACAAGAACAACCAGAATCAACAGGAAAAAAAAAGAGAAGAAAGGGAGGGAAGACAGAGGGGACCTGCCGAGCCGATGAGAAGCGAGGGAGGCGCAGGCGTGAGGCAACCAGGGCATCCAGGCGCAGGAGGAACCGAGGGCACTGGGCCGAGGGGAGATGCGGGGATGGTAGCACCAAAGGCCGGGAGCAGCACCGGGCCGACCACAAGCGGCGCAGGCCGAACTGGCGCCGGGGGGGAAGCTGGGTCGGGAACCGTGGAGGCAGTGCTGGACCGAGAGGAGGTGGTGATGAACAGTACTATGATCACGGTTCATGATGATGAATAGTGAAAATTGGATTTTTCAAATGAACAGAATTTTCGGTGAATGAACAAGAAATGGAATTATCGCTATGACGATGTTAGCGAAATGGATAAGCAAAGAAAGGTCGACTCCTTGTGGCATCAGAAGGCCAAGGTGTTCGCCGGCGAACCGTCCAACGCCAGCCAACGGTCATTAGCGCGCCTTTTAGGCCAGCTAGCCCCCTGGCTTCGAGCAGCGGTCGAAAAGGCCGACCAAAACGGGCTCGAGCGTGGACGAAGCCGTCACGCTCCTTCGAGCAGACCGATGCGGCGATGGTGGCGAAGCGGAGGAGGACACGGAGCATCATGAAAGTGTGATGAACCCGTTGGGGATTTTAGAGGCGGGGCTGCCCGGGAATGGGGTGGCGACGAGCGACCAGAAGGGGCAGGGGGAACGTGCACGCGAGCTCCGGCAAGGGGAAGGTGGCGAGGTGGGGAATAGGAGGCGGCAGGCAAGGAGCCGACGGCGGTGGTAGCAGCTGGAAGCGGCGCCGTGGGGCGGCAGTGAGTGGCGCCGTGAGCAAGAGATTAGGACAAAGCAAAAACCACCAGGGGAGAGAAAGGTAAAGAGGGAATGGAAGAAATAAGGAAGGAAGGAGGAAATAGAGAATGAAATAGGGGAGCAAAGACATGAAGCCAAGGAGCGCCTGGGTGTTTTATGTTGGAAGAGAAAAGGGAGAGACAGAGGGTGAAGCATTAGGTGGGAAATAAGGGATTAAGTGAAAAGGGTTATAGGGTTAGAGGTTAAGTAAAGAAGATTAGGGAATAAGGGTAGAAATTAGTATTTAGGAAAGGGTAGATAAATAAAATCTAATGAGGATTTGTAGTAGTAATTTAGCCGTAAAATTGAGCATAAATTTTATTAAGTGTCGGGCGCAATATAAATATTGGATTAATTAGTAGCCACACCGGGAAGAAAATAAAATAAAATAAGAGAAGAAATAAGGATAAAAAATTTATAAAAATAAAAATAAGAAGAAAGAACACGTACATAGCATACCTGTAAGTTTCGATCAAATCGCCAGAAGTATAGATTTTTAAACCGCGTTAGAATATCTAGCGGTAGATCGACCGATAGAAAAATAATAATAATAAAATGGGGAAAATAAATCTAAATAAAATCACCACTGAGTTAGATAAATAATTTGATACTTTACCTATGAGTTTCGGACGAATCGCCAGCAAAACGGATGTATAAAACCCGTATAGGTAAATAGCAGTAGACTAACCAGTAGAAAATAAAAATGTGTAAAATTAATCTGAGAATATCTATCAAAATTAATCACCTATAAAAATCACTAGATTAAACAAATAATCTGACGCGTTAGAAATAACTAGTTGTAATAGATTAATTAAATTAAATAACATCGGGTTTATTTAGAAGAGCAAGTAAATTTGTGCTCACCCAAATAAAACCAATTAGGCATATTTGCATGCGTAAAATTAAATAAACATAGTTGCATGCGAGTATGGGTAGTATTTTCTTGTCGTACGATAAACCGTGAGTATAGGCAAACCGCGATTCTAGAGCCAGTAGATCGTAGAACTATTGTAGTTGGGGAGTGCTAACTTAGCGGGGACCCGAAAGATGTTATTAAATTAAAATCTGCTAACAAAGAAACCCCACTGATTAATGTACAGTCAATTTTACCCAAAAGCAACTAAGTATTTATTTATGTATGATTCGTGTTTGCCATATAAATTGCAGAAGACGAACCGACACAAATAGGTGTAACTAATCCAGTTTATGTCAACGACGATCTTTTCTACAATTTCGAAGGTAAGCTTATCTCTTGATCACCAACATAGTTATATTAAATGTAAACCGTACCTTGTTGTATTATTATACATATGTGCATAAAAACTATGTCTCAACAAAAAATCAAATCGGGTTAATGAAAGAAGAAGAAGATAATGAAAGAGAAAAGAAATGAGAAAATAGTTAATATTATAGCTGGTAAAGGGGAGTCGGGGTAGGAAAAGATAAGGGAAGAGGTGGGACCCCTTTACATATGGTTAATACATAAGGACCTACAAAACTCTTACTCGGATCAGAGGCCGTAAATTAAGTGTCAACTATTTCCCCGTTTCGACAAGTAGAAAATGCTACTTGTTACATAATTAAACTCTCCACATCGGGTAAGTAATACGGGGAGGAACCCAGGGCAATATACTACCGTAAGGTGGAGTGTTGGGACCGGAGGGCCATCCCAACCAACATTGCTGGAACTCAGTGGATGATAAGGTCAGCACCGACGGAAAGTAATGGGTGGAGATTTAAGCACGTAACTTGTAAACATTCTGTATTCTGAACTCAAACCCACATCAAAGGAAACGCAGGGGAACCCAGTTCAAAGAGAGCTCAGAGTATCTATGGGTAAAATAGTACAAAGCCTGTGCAGTGCTAAATAAAATTATGAATTCATGTATATCTCCTGGATTGGAGTCTACAGGAACCACTGGGAGGTCTTTCTTCTCTCCGAGTGACTAGTAGTCTTTTCAGTATTAAAATTTGCAACTTAAAGTTTTGATGAGTTATTTATTTTCAGAAAAAGAGATGAGCTAGAAAATGTAATAACGAACAGAAATGAGTCATCTTGTGCATCTTTTGCTATTAATGATTGCTGAGTACAATAGTACTCAAACTTGCTATTATTCTCCGTTGTTAGATCCTAGTTCGGCCGGAAATTATCCCGAGTGGGACGAAGGATATGCAGGTACCAATGAGACTGCATGAGGTGTGGGCACTCACTACGAGGAACAAGACGAGATAGGCGTCAAATTCGGCGAGTGAGACGAGGAGAAGACCGGAGGAATATTCGTGACCACATCAATCACAGCACGCTGCCCGAATTCATTCCTCTAGACTCTGCTCGCGTCAATACAGCTACGGTCATATTTGTTCATAGGAATTCCAAAATAATTACTGGGTGCCATTCTTTTATTCCAAACACTCTCAAAGGAAAATTCTCCATGGGCTTCCAATCCTCCAATTTGTTCAAATTTCGTCCGTTCTGAATGGGACCTAAACACGAAACAGAACTCACGAAGTACATAATTGCCTCTATTCATACTTTGTTGAGCTTTGAAGTACCATGTACTTCTTCCCAGCACTTTGCTGAGCAAGACATGTTGCGAGAGCTAACTGATAAGCACTCGAAGGGAAGGAACGAAATCTGAAAATAACCACTTACCTTGCTTTCAGGCTGGACCACACTCCGATGCGCCGCTCGCCTCGAAGTCTATGTCTCGGTGGGGCGGCCCCGCGTTGACGATTTCGCCGCCGCAGGGCACCCTCTGACGCGCCAGCGCTCGCCTCGAAGGCTGTATCAGGACAAAACCACCTCTAAAAGCATCACTACTAGAAGACTTAGAGTATCCCGACTCCCGATGGGCCCGGACGAGCTTATTGCATCCGCTCGCTCCTCAGGACCTTGGAACGTGCAGACGAGGAAGTGTTGTCGTAGCAGTGCCCCAACCCCTAGGGTCGTTAGGAATACCTGGTACTGGAGAATATGAGTGTGTACATATGTACCAAAATACTCATTTCTCTATCATTGTAAGGTACTAGCAAGAAAGAAATGTACCTTCCTCCTCTCCTATATATATGGCCCAAGGGCATTTAAGAGGGCACTCTTCCTCATTTTCTCACACTCATAATACAATATACTCACACCCGCCTCCTCTCACTCAGTCCTCTCGTGATTATCTAGTTTTGTTGCTACGACAAAGTGCATGCAAAATCTTCATGATCTCAAGAAGTTGGAGATATGTAGTTGTGATGAGATGACACACCTCCCATAGGATTTGCAGTATCTTTCCTCTATCAGATGCTTGATAATTGATAACCGCAGCAAATTAGAGACTTTGCCAGATTGGTTGGAGAATCTACCTTTTCTGCAAATTGTGTGTTTGTCCGGATGTCCTATGCTGCACTACATTCCGGAAGGCCTGAGGCCCGTGGTATTCAAATAAATGTTTGAGTACCCAAACATGTCGGCACAATTATCAGGTACCTTGAGTGCATTTGCACAAGAACTCTCTTCCAAATCGTTATTTGCTTTTATTCTAAAAAATATTATTTGTTTGGGACTATTTTTTGAAAGTGTTTTTAGGTATTTTGATGGCAGTTTTGATTACCTCACTATTTCTGTGAAAACAGCCAGTAACATAGTCACTTTCAATTAAATACATATTCAGTCGTCTTGATCACACTAATATACTGTGATGTAGTCTATCTTATCAAGGTGTATTTCTCCTCCAAGTAACTGGAAACGGCATGATATTTTCAACCTTCATCATTTGCTATGGTCTTGTTTCATGCAATGTGCCGGGCTTTTTAACTTATTGTTATTGTAGGAAAATCTGTTGATACTCGAGTCGACAAGGGCAAAGAAATCATGATCGAAGATGATTAGGTTTCTGCGTGGTTTTAGCAATGAAGACGAAGGCTAATTTCCACCAACCATGAGGAGTGGTCATACAAAAAACACACCTTGCGTGAACTGAACTCTGAAGACAAAAATGTTCAGTTTCAGTCTCGTGCTCAGTTTCGCAGAAATGTTCTCCAAGTCTGTCGGGCAGGAAGACTGGCACACCACACGAGCAACCCAGTGGTGCAGAGCAGCCTAAATGCACTCATCAAGCGCTGCTGTATGGCAATTTTTGATCTACCAATCACTTGCAAAGACATTCCATCAGAGAAAGGTGCCTCGAATCTTCTTAAAACTTGACATCGCAAGGCATTTGGTGGGAGGTGGTCTCTTGGGCATTCCTATTGCAAGTTATCAACAGAAGCAGGGACTCGTCAACTGCCATCATGTTATCAACGGCATCAACGAAGAACTTTTTTTTGGTAGGCAAACGACTCGTAACTCAGCTTTACTAGATAGCCATGGTGAGACGGGTACAAGGACTATCTTCAGCTTCTTGCGAATAACTTGCGTGGTTATTTTGCTTGGTGTTGTCTATTCGTTTACTGTAACAACCAGGCTGATATGGAAGTTACTATCAAGAGACGAGTGCTCAGTTGCCCATCATGTGATGTGGTAGGCAGGAGATTGCAACCAGAGTTGAAAGGTAAACAACATTTGCCGATTGCTGCATGTAAGATGAGAAGCACTGCCTATTGAACCCTCAAGTTGGGCCTTGAGTTCGTCTACATTTGCGCAGATTTTAGATGGGTCTACATATACATACCAAGAGCCCAGTTGCAGGTTCTGTCCAAGTGTACTAGTGTATTGGCAGGGAATTGCCGTCATATTCAGAGTTCAGAAGTAAACAAGTTTTCACAACGCATGTTCTGCTGGATCAGAAGGACGAAGCTTATGTAAACAAGTACTTATAATGTACGGAATAGGAGAAAGAAGTTGGCAATAGTACCTTATACGCATGACAGCTTTGGCCGTAGCTCGGAATCAGAAGTTGTCAGAATTCAAATCTGAAACTGAGAAATGAAGCTGTAAACACCAAACACAGTCTGAACTACTGTTCAAAACAGCCATCATTTGTAGTGGGGGGAAACACTTCACTCTAGAAAAAAGGGATAAAACAAGCAGTTTGAATGCTTTAATTCACTGTTGTCCTGTAAAATAACAAGTACAGTGCATATTTTAGTTCATTGTTGGCCATTTGGCCTGTATATGCCATCAGCGGAAAATGGATCATTTTGAGTTAGATGGCGAGCTGTAAAATCACACAGAAGGGAGATCAATACATTCCACGTAATTGCGTGGTGTTACTGTGGTTACCAAGTACCAGTAGATCGCCATGTGTTCTTGCCTCACAATGAACATTTAGCATGCATCGATAATTATTTCCTCTTCATCCGTCTTCTTTTTTGTCGTCTTTTATTTCTCCTCTGCTGATCCTATAGCCACTCTCCTATTCCTTGCAAAAAAGGAGAAAAAAATATACAGAAAAACTAGAAAACACTATAGTGTTCCGCTCCAAAACGATGGGATAGCAAACTCCCGTTCGATGGCGTCGCTGCCGCACACATCGTAACGTGTCCCGAGTGAAATAGATTCCACAACTTGATCCTCATTCTCCCAACACAATCCACTCCTCTCACTCCTATCGCTCTCTCAGATTAGGGCTCCATAGCTGCGGCGACCGGCGTGCGGGTGCGACGAGGACTGGGCAAGCCGCGGCGACCGGCGTGTGGGTGTTGCGACGAGGGCCAACGTGTGGGCCACCGCGTACAAACACCGTGAGTGAGCTCCTCCTCCGCGGGGCCCTTCCTTCCCCGCGATGGGCGTGCGAGCGCGGCGGCGTGGTCCACCGTGAGGGCCTCCACGATTGAGCAAACAACAACGAGAGTTAGCCCCTCTTATCGAGAGACCAGCCTCTCAAGGGCACCTACTTCTCATAGCTCCTTCTCCCCCAAATCCTCTACTTCTGGTTACCGAAATCCCCTATTGTCGTCTCCCCATGTCACTCCACCGGGCGCCCCATTCTCAGAAGGTTCCAGTTGGAGTCCACATTGCATCCCCAATATAATTGAGGCTATGTTTGATGTTCAGAAGGATTATGTTAATAAGATTTGTTTTGGAGACCTCATGTCAATGGTAGTGTGGGGGATATCCAAGTGTTTGTGAGTGTTTGTCATTTGGTGGGGAATTGTAAAAGTTTAGAAACATTCTTGCATCTGTGATGAAGATTTGATCTAAATTCTTGTAATTATGGTTAGATTTAGAACTAATTTGTAATGGTGACATTTGCCAGAAACATTCTTGTACCTGATTTTTTTGTGAATATGTTGAAACGTCGCTTTCAAATTCTCTTAAACGTGCATCAAAATCTCTGAAACTTGCTTGAAACTCTATGACACATGACGAAACTCTATAATAGGTGATGATACTCTCTGAAAACCTGATTTGAAACGTGACGAAACCTTGTTGAAACCTGCTGAAATTTAATGAAACTTCGCAAAACCTACTTTGAAACGTGATGAAACCTGCTGAAACTTACTTGAAACTCTCTGACACCTGCTGAAACTTGAGAGAAACTCTCTCAAACTTACTTTGAAATGTGATTAAACTTTCTTAAAACTTGCTAAAACTTGAGTGAAAAAATGAACTCGAAACTCAACCGAAGCATGAAACATGGATGAAACTTGATATACCATTGGAATCATTCGTGAAACTCACTGAATTCCAATCACTTGATTTTCGTCGGGTATGCAAGTTATGTTTTATCTTGCTTTGAATCTTGAAGCTAAGTAGACACATGCTTGATTCTTATTTGAAACACGAAACACTTATGAAATCCTGAAACTTAAAAACATTGTATTTTTTTAGACTTAAAACTTTACACAAGCCTAAAACCTTCTTAAGTATGTCGTAAACCTAAAATATGCTGAAAACACTAAAACTTGAAACTTGAAACAAGCCTGAAACTTTCTTAAACATGCTTGACACTTGAATCGTAAAATCTGAAACTTGTCCAAGCATTAAACCTAGAACTTGTCAAAACATGTATGAAACTTGAATCCTAAAATCTAAAACATACCAAATGTTCCTGAAACTTGCTAAAAACACTGAAACCTGAAGCTTGTTGAAACATGAACCCTGAAACATGAAACTTTTGAACGTGACTTTAAATGCGATACATTTGAGGTCTTGTCACTCAAAAATCCAAATCTATTCATTTTTATGCCAAATCTGAGCTCACCGCTATACAAGCGATACATTTGAGGTTCCATCACTCAAAAATCCAAATCTATCCATTTTTATGCCATATCTGAGCTCACAACCAAAAAGCTCAAAGCTTGTACGCAGAGGAGGTGGCGAGCACGTGAAGGGAGAAGGTGTACCGGCAGCGAGGTTTCAGGCTGGCGGTAAGGTTTCATCCACGTGGAATTTAGCCGACGTCAAGCGTGCGGAGGTGCGCAAGGAGGAGACCGGCAATGAGGTTTCACCCACGCTCCAGGATGGAGCCGACGACAAGCACATGGAGGTACGCAGGGAGGAGGTCGCCAATGCAGGGAAGAGCAGACGTGACAGGAGCCACACGATTGGAGATGATCCGGCTCTGACCTACACTATTCGTTGCGAGGGTGACTGTATAACGTGGCGCAGTCGCTTCCAAAAATATACCAATCGAGCCTGAGAATCCGCACAATGTTGCAATACCCTATTTCGCGTCTCCTAGATTTTCTCGTGGCGTTTTGATTTGATGAAAGTGGTGAGGCAGTGGGAGAACGAATTTTTTTATATAAATAATTTAGTTTTTATTCTGAAATACAGTAGTAATACTAATTTTTTTATTTTACATGAATAATCATCTGTCACTCAACCGTTGGGCGACTAGCCCAAGTCGCTCAACGGTTGAGCGACTTGACACTTGTCGCCCAATGGTGTATATGCATGCCCTGCTAACTGAGGAAGCTGTACACTAGAACCAACCGTTAAGCGACAAGTGTCTAAGTCGCTCAACTGTTGAGCTACTTGGACACTTGTCGTTCAACCGTTGAGCGACTTGGACTAGTCGCTCAACGGTTGAACGACAGATGATTATTCATGTAAAATAAATAAAAATTAGTATTATTATTGTATTTCATAATAAAAACTATAATATTTTTTAAAAAAATTCGTGGGAGAACCCCGGACGTAACCATCAGGAACGTCCGATCTCGTGGCCGAATCTTTTTTGTAAGCCGGACCAATCCACCGATCCACCCTTGCCGCTACTAATGGGCCGAGCGCCCGCAACGCCTCATGGGCCCCTTTTATCCCCAACCCCGTTGACTTGACGCCCGAGGCGAGCTGCAGGTCCGCGCCGCCGCACAAGTACTCACAGGTACGGCGGCACGGCTTGGAACGCCTCCTCCGTGCACATGGGCGGCAGGCGCCGGCGGTGGCATCGAGGAAGGCGCGGGTGGTGGCGAGACGGGAGAGGAATAGAGGATTGATGGGGAAGTGCGCTTCCTCCTCGACGCCCCGGGTGGTGGAGGTGGACCTGGTGGAGGTGGAAGTCGGGGTGGGGGATTTCCACCGAGCCACGACGACTGGAATCGAGCCCGCGACCTGTATTGCGTCAATACCCACCCACACCACCGCACTGGTCTGGTGGGTGGAAATCAAAGCCAGTAGTGTCGAGGAGCCAAATTTGCCAAAGTAAACAAGTGAAAAAAAGATAAGGGACAGGAGAAGAATAGCACGCCGGCGAGGAGGAGGAGAGAGTCATGGAAGCAGCGGATCTGCAGGCAGTGATTTCCATTCTGGACTCGCCGCGCATCAAGGACCAGGGCCGGCTGCTGCGCGTCGGGGGCCTGCTCGACGAGCTCCGCGCCGCCGTCACGGCCGTCCAGGGCGGCGTCACGGCCTTGGGCTGGAGCGGCGTGGAGCTCGTCGTTCGTATCAGATCAGTATGTGCTGCCCTCCGCGGCGTCCTCGAAGCGGTTCTGGGCTGGCAGGAGGCAAGAGGAGGAGCGGCACGGCACGGGGCACCTGCTGTTACTCTGTTCAGAAGCATCATTCCCTGCCGGCGCCGCCGTGCCATCACCCGCGAGCTCCGGAGCTCCTTACATCAGGTCGAGTTGCTGTCCTCCTTTGTAAATGCTGCAATTGGGGAGCGTGCCCGTAACTACGACTCATTTGAGATTGAGCGAGCGATCCGGGCTAGCGCTAGCAAAGATGCTCTCAAAGTGCCAATGGTGGGGAGATCGGAGCTAATGGAGAAGATGGTGAGGACCTTGCTCGCCGACGCCGACGAGAAGGACGGGCCGCTGGTGATGCCGATCATGGGAGGGCCTGGGATTGGCAAGACACGTCTTGCCCAGGCGCTGTTCGACGATGCCAGGATCAGGGAAAAGTTCCATGTGCGACGCTGGGAGAATGTTTCAGCAAGTTCCAATCTTTTCAATCGGAGGGTTCCAAACATGTGGTTTAGTGCTGAAGTTCATCAAAAGTTCATGGAAGAATTCATCTGCAGCTCTCCACAGGGTCAAGGAAGGAGGTATTTGATCGTTCTAGATGATGTATGGGATGAGAATGCGCAGTACTGGCGGGAATGGGACAGCCTGATGCGAGCCATGCCTTCAAATGGTGCAGTCATTCTCACCACCCGAACTCCTGCCATTGCATCCAGGACGGCTACCATTCTGCCAACCACAGTTCCCTACTTCTTGCAGCCATTGGAGCAAGAATTATCCTTGCAGTTTGTAGATCAATGGGTGAAGTGGAATGGGTGCGATCGTAGCTCTGAGATTTTCCACATTGGTCTGAAAATTGCTAACAAATGTGATGGTGTGCCCGTACTGTTGCAAATTGCCGGTTCATTACTTCGTGAAAAGTCAGAACAATCCCTCTGGCAACAATTCCTGCAAGATTTTGATACACTCTTTGAAGGCAGTGAAGTCTTTTCCTCAGAGGAAGAATGCAGTGAAATCTTGGAGAGCGCCTACAATAGCTACCGGCATCTCCCATCCAACCTGCAGAATTGTTTCGTGTGTTGCTCATTGTTCCCATTGGACTATAACTTTGATGCTGGTGAATTAGCTGATCTTTTCGCTGCCGTAGGCCTTATACCACTCACAGTTACAGGAGCAGGCCTTATACCACTCACAGTTACAGGAGCACAAAAAATAGGATTTCTTGAGCAGCTCCTTGATGAGTGCTTTCATCCAGTTAAGGATTCTGAACATGGAGGGAAGCTTATCTACAGGATGCACAAGATATTGCACATGTTTGCTGCATACATGGAAAGGGGATTGAGCACAATAATGACAGCTGACCAGGAAGATTTTACTAGATTGCAGCGTTCTATTCAACATGTGTCGCTAATCATTCATCCTTTGACCGCAGCCTTTCCACGATACCTGGATCAATTCGAATATTTGAAGACACTGTTATTACTTCAGGAAAGCACAATGTGCCCATTTGAACAGCAATGTGAGATCAAAGAGATTCCCCAGGTGATCTGGCAATCACTTGGGCATCTGCAGGTCTTGAGTTTGCGAGCTACGAAGATCACAAAGGTCCCAAATAAATTTGAGCTGGTGCCTCACTTGACATATCTCAACCTGTCACAGACAAATATTGAAATCATCCCCAGTTCAATCTCCAAACTGCAACTTCTGCAAATTCTGAAACTATCATGTTGTGAAAAGCTCCGAAAACTGCATGAAAATACATGCAAACTTATCCAACTACAGAAGCTAGACCTCGAAGGTTGTCACTATCTTGTTGCATTGCCTAGGAATATGAGAAAAATGAAGAGCCTTGAGTATCTAAATATTCTCAATTGTTCCTCACTCAAGAAAATGCCTCGTGGAATGAGCCAACTTACAAATCTTCAGACACTGCTAGGGTATTTTGTCCCCAGCAATGATGGAAGTGCGATGTTTGAGTTGCAATCATTGGCATACCTCAATATGCTAAGTCTGGAAAGCCTTGAAAAGGTGTCAAACCTTGAAGATGCAAAAATGGCAAAGCTGCAAGAGAAAGAAAAACTTAAGTCATTGTTGTTGCGGTGGAATATGAATGCTGAAAATACCACTAGAGAAGCTCACGGAGTACTCGAAAGCCTTCAACCAAATCGATGCCTAAAAGCATTGGAGATTGTTGCGTATGGAGGGGATAAGTTTCCGTCTTGGATGACAAGCACCGAACCATATCTCGTATCTCTGGTCGAGATAAGGCTAGTTAATCTGAGAACATGTGAAAAAGCATTACCTCCGCTGGGGCTACTACCATGTCTGAAGATTGCTGAGATAAGTGGAGCTGAAACTATCAGCCGTGTCGACGATAATTTCTATGGCCACAATGGAACATTCCCCTCATTAGAGAAGTTAACTTTCTCATACATGACTAACCTTGAAGTCTGGGAACAGGCACCAAGGATGGCTATGTTTCCTCGTCTTACGGAACTGGCCATCATTCAGTGCCCAAAATTGAGAGCATTGTGTATGGAGCTTCCATCAGTTGAAAAGTTGATGTTGTGGATGAATAACAAGATGCTGTATAGCTCAAAAGGTGGCCTCAGAGGTGTGGAGAAGAGCCTCAAACATGTTTCGTTTTCTTTCTGTGAAGAGCTTCTAGCTTCTTCAGACTGTGAGGGTCTGCGGGATCTTGATGGTCTGAAGAAGTTGGAGATATGTGGGTGTCATGAATTGACATGCCTCCCACAGGGTTTGCAACATCTTTCCTCTCTCAGAAGTTTGACAATTGACAACTGCAGCAAACTGGAGATTTTGCCAGATTGGCTGGAGAGGCTAGCTTTTCTACGAGTCATGCGTTTGTCTGGCTGTCCTACTCTGCACTCCATCCATGAAGGCCTAAGATGCATCGACATAATTGTTGAATGTTGCCCCAATTTGCAAGAATCAACAGGTATATTCAGTGTACTGTGCATTAAAGCCGTCTTTCTGATTTTCTTTTGATCTATTTTCGTTTCAATTAGCCTTGCTGAATTGAACGAATAGTCGATTGTCCTTGTTAAGCCTGGTTTCTCTTGTAATGTTTAATTGAATGTAGTGCATGTTCAGCAGTACAATAATCATCTGGGGGTCAGCACGAGATTTTATATTCCTAAGCTTTCTCATTTGTACTTGTACCATGCCTTTGACTTGTATCTTGTGATGGTCTTGCAGGGAAATCTGTAGACGCTCGACCCAACAAGGGCAAAAGAATCATCATTGAGGACAAATAAAGCTTTCAGTGATTCAGCCAAGGAGGAAGGCTAATAATGTCGGATTCGGATTTTCTAATCCTGAATCCTCTATGAAAAATATTGTAATATTCACTGGATCAGTAGATAGTACTCACAGATACATCATTGAACCATTTCATACATAGTGTAAAACTATACCATTCATTAATTTAACACATCAGAGTTTACATAGACCACATCGGGTCAAGTTTTACAATAGGGGCCGAACAAGTCAAACTGATTGCATTACAAAAGTAGCAGAAGCGACAACGGGGGTAAAAAGAGTGAGAGCACATCTCTCCACAGGCAAGCGACTGGGGAAACCTGTGTGCGTCCGATATTACTCGAAAACTCAGATAATATAGGATGCACGCAAGCACCGACGGAGTCAGCTAGACTGAGACGAGATCTAGACTAAAAAAAACTAAACTACTCCTCAGTAACTCGTAGGCCTCCAACTTCTGGATCCTTGCAATAGTCATAAGCTCCAAGATTTCCTCCTTCTGAGGGTTTAGGGGTAAGAGTGAGGATGAGCATAACTTCCGTGCACGCGAGCCAACACACAAGATGCAATAATATATATGCAAGGCTTAATAAGGATGACTTGGGTTATTTTATTTGCTAAAGCAATGTTTTCAATTATCATAACTACAAATTTCTATCACTTAGTATTTTAACCAAATTGTATTTTATTAAAAAGAGTAATTGTGTAATAATTAATAACAGCAGAGGTTCCCTCCGTCGGAAACTTCACCTTATGTTTCTTTTGATTGGGGCTACCCCACTTATTAACGCTACTGAGTCCGACGACCTAGAAAAAATTCAAACCTCAGGCTAGGTGAGCTAACCTGATTTTCATACCACCCACAAGATTTTATAAATAGAACTAACTCAAGTTAAGTTCCCATGTCCGCCTTTGACCGTAGGCACAACTGTTTAAACAGTTTAAACTCCGCAGAGGTTGTATACTCTACCCACAAGAGATAATCATACTCATTACCCCACATGATTCTGTAGTCATGTAGTTGAGCGATCATCACAGTAACCTTTCAAATTACCTCGTCCCTTCCATCATTTCACCCATATGGGTCGCTCCCATTTGCGGTGGGCCCCATAAGTTGTGTGGGATGTTCACCACAGACGCTAACACAGATGGACCACGGCTTTCCACAACGTCTAGCGCAGCTGGCAACTTCACCATCAGTGTTCCATTCAAGCCTGCGCTTGCACTACTTCGCTCCTCCACCATGAGATGACTTTCAGGGTCTAATAAATTTACTAAGCCAAGGTGTACTTTACAGACTTGTGGTTGTACTTGTTTTTACACGGGAGGTCATGACAAGATTAAGTCCTTAATCCATCCGGGCGGTTCATGCCACATACCAACCACTCTCGTGTCCGATGGCACCTACCACCATTCCATCCACCCAGATGTGGTAATTGCAAGTGCTAGGGTTTTTAGGAGCAAAATACACCAACTTAACCACCTCAGTCATTTACCCACAACGACTTCCCAAAACCACTTTCATGTTTAAAAGATGATGACTAGGACATTTAACATCCCGGTACTTAAGCAAGACTAGCATACCGCTTAAGTACAACACATACTAGTATTGCAAGATGATGAAATAGTTAAAATTAAGTGGCTCCAGTTAACTGTTTAAAGCAAAAAGGTCCTGCTGGTCAGAGAGATAGAAAGTCAGAGGGTGTCACGCAAGGGAAACAAAGGAGCTCCGGGGGGGGGCACCAACAAAATGGGTCGCCGGGGAGGGGAGGCGACGTCATGGCATGGGTGGCGTTGAGGAGGAGCTGGCGGCGGCCGGAGGGAGGGGAGAGAAGGGAGGTGAGCACGGGCACGGGCACTAGGAGGCGGGGGAGTACCGAAGCTGGCCGGTGACGAGAGCCAGGGGTGGCGCGGAGCGGCTCACGGCGGCAGCGGCCTAGGGCGGCGGGGAGGCTCGGCCGGCGGTTGGAGAAGCTTGGGGATGTCGGTGCGGCGCTCCAGCAGCGAGGAATCGACCCGACGGGCGCCGAGGAGGAGATGGCGACGGTGGAGCTTGAATCGGCCGGAGGCGGAGGGGATGGTGGTTCCGGCGACGATCGAGGTCCCAAAAGCGAATCCAGATGGGGGGGAGCTTCACGGGGTCCTAGAACACGTGCTGACGGGGCCGGAGCGAAGGAATGGCGGCGGGGAGGCGAAAGGGGAGCTCGGGTGACGGAGGGGAAGCAAGGAGGGAGCTCGGGCTCTCTTATAGCCACCAGAGAGGAGGAGAGAGCCGTTGAGGGAGCTTGGTCCCGAGGCGGCCACAGCATGTACATCGAGCGGCGACGGGACAAGGCGGGAACAACCTGACGCGGCATGGGCGAGACGGCAGAAGCGGTGGGCGCGACGACATGCGCGGCTGGCGAGACGGCGAGCGGGCGGGCGCGCGAAGGCTCGTGGCGCGCGGCAGGAGCGACGCAGCAGAGCGGCGCAGTGTGTCTGCGCGGCGAGGCCAGGGGAAGAGAAAGAAAAGTGGGGGACCGGGAGGAAGAAAGGCCGGGGGAGGGGGAGAAAAAAGAAAGGGGGGAGCGGCTGGGCGGGGGGGAAAAGCCGGGCGGAGAGTAGGCCAGAAGGAAAACGGGCCGACCCAAGAAGTGGGCTGAGCCCAAGAAAGAATTGGGGTCTAAAATTGAAAAGGTGAATTCAAATTTAAATTTTGAATTCGAGAATTGCAAGGAGGTTTGAAACACGAACTCAAGCTTAGCTAGAAACTAAAAGATTTTGAGAGTATATGATAACTTGACATACGGTTTGAAAACAGGAAACCAAATGTAAATACTATTCACTGTTTTTCGAAAACGAGATGTTACAAATAATTTCCGATGTTCCACCGCCGATCGTGAACATTTGCAGATTGGCTCATGCTAAAAACACCACGCCTGAACTCCGATGACATGTAAAGTGCTCTGTTGCAGACCTGCATTGCATGTCCCCTGTAACTGTTGCAATAGAACATGATGTGTGGTAGACTGGTAGTGCTATGCAGCTAAGCCGGGAAGCAAACAAGTGCCGATCTGTAACCTGTACATTGTGCTTCTGCAGCTTCAGAGTTCAGAGCCAGAGCAACTTGTTAAGAGACATGCTTTGCATCGTGGGATATGTACTCATCGTGTACGTTCCACACGTATGCGCCGCAATGTCGACCGACGGCGTCTCCGCCTCGACCATCGCCGCCACGGAGACCGCCGGGTGCCATCTGCTCAAGATCGACGGCTACTCGCGCACCAAGATAGTGGACAACGGCGCCGGCGCGTGCGTCTGGTCCAGCGAGAGTTCGAGGCGGCCGGCCACACATGGCTGGCGCATCTCGTACTACCTCGACGGGAGCCACGAGGAGGACGCCGGACACGTCTCCCTCTACCTCAGGCTCGCCGACGAGCGCCGTCCACCCCGAGCTCCTGTTTAGTCTGGTCCCTCACCACGGCAAGCCTAATATGCTTTTGTTATTGCTGGTTAACCAATCTTGTTTCTGTTGATCGGCAATCTCCCTTTTTTGCTGTAATGATTAGGAACTGTCAATTGGTTCTGATCCCGTTGGTTTGACTTGCAGAAATTCAATATCTCATCAAAGATCACGTCCAAAGACCGATTGATGTTGAACACCAGTCTCTAAAAAATCGAACAGGTGGATTTATTCTAGACAGCAATAGTTCAGTGATCACATAGAGAGCACGTGCAACATATATAAATTGATCCATGTAGCATGCATGTTTTAGTGGGAAAAAAATACAGAATTCAGAGTTCAATGTATCATAGGAAGCACAACAGTTTGCACTTGTCACGGTATCACAAACTACAAAAAAGACTCTTGTAATAATCATTATCTTACTTCAGCTTGTGCACCACCACCCTGAGATCCAGTTTTGTCCTGAAAAAATAGAACATTCACAAAATAGTCAAAACAAATCAAGGTTCGCATATCTGAATTCCAAATCTTAGTACTGAATTGATTGAAAAAACAATAGTTTCAGCTTCAGCAGTAGGGCACATGCACGAGGACTATACAGAAAATAGGATACACAACTGGGTTTCAATCCATGACACTTTCGGATCCATTCCAAATGCTTCACTGTTGTCCAAACAATTTCCTTCAAATGAGGACTATCACAATATGATTATCGCCAAGGGGGTTCTGCAACTTTCTTGCAACTAGCAAGATCTTATTAGAAGGGTAGTTTTGTACCTTAGAAGAACTTCCTGACAACTAGCAAAGGCCTAAATGACTTGAATGGAAGATCAAACCGAAAGAAAGAAAGTAGTCCATGCACAAATCAAATATTTGCATAGTTGTTTCCATGGATGTTTGTGTTGTAGCTATGAAAATAAACAGTAGGTATCTGATGCCCTTTCTCCTTTGGGAACACACAAATGGAGGAGCTAAATAACACCAAGCCACTTAAGGGAGAGAGCTAGGAGTAAAAAAAATGAGAGATCCCCCTCGTATGCGGCGCTCCTTATATAGTGGCGGGGGATGGATATTTCCCATCCTAACCCTTAATAATTACAGAAGGCGAGGATATATATTTTTAGAGGAAAAGGCAAAAGGGTTGAACACCCTAATTCATAGGCCAACTCTGACCTACTAGGGACTCCTGACAGCCCTATTATTTGCGGTGTTATTTCCCCGGCTCCATTGGCGCCTTTGCTTATTGGTTCCACCGGCGTTTCGCCGCCACCTTCCTTCTTGGAGTCCACCACTCCCCATGTGATGGTCAGCGACACCACGGCCTTGAAATTGACGAGACTCTGCAGCTCACCCTCTGTTGTATCGTTCATCTTGCTGACGCTGATGCTGAGCTTTCTGGGTGTTGGATCTGGATTTTTTAATCCTAAATCTTATGTGAAAATACTGTGATATTCCCTGGATCAGTAGATAGTACTCACAAACAAATTGCTGAATCAATTCATACATGACGAAAAACCATAACATTTAATAATTTAACACATCAGAGTTCACATAGACCGCATCGGGTCAAGTTTTATAATAAATGTCGAACAAGCCAAATGATTACATTGCAAAAGTAGCGGAAGCGACAAAGGAAGCAAAAAGGGTGAGAGCACATCTCTCCACAGGCAAGCGACTGGGGAACCTATGTACGTCCAATATTACCTGAAAAACTCAGATAATATAGGATGTACGCAAGTACCGACGGAGCCAGCTAGACTGAGGCGAGACTAGAACAGTTAAAGACTAAACTACGCTTCAATAAGTCCTGGCCCTTCAGACTTCTGGTTCCTCGCAAAAGTCGTAGTCTCTAGGATTTCCCGCTTCTGAGTGTTTTGGGGGAAAGAGCGCGGGCGAGCCAGCACACAAGATGCAATAATATACACGCAAGGCTTAATAAGAATGGCTCAAGCTCTTTTATTTGCTAAAGCATCAGTTTTAAATATCATAGTTACAAATTCCTATCATTTAGCATTTTAACCAAATTTTATTTTATTAAAGAAATTAATTGTGTAATAAATAAATCAGCAGAGGTTACCTCCACCTTCATACTTACATTAACAACACCGGATACGACGATCCAACAAAAATCCAAACCTCGGGCTAGGTGAGCTGACCTGGTTTTCATGTCACCCACAAAGGTTTTTGAAATAGAACTAACTCTAGCAGGTTCCCATGTCCGCCTTTGACCGTAGGCGCGGCTGTTTAAACAGTTTAGACTCTACAGAGGTTGTACACTGTACCCATAAGAGATAATCATACTCCTTACCCCCACATGATTCTGTAGTTATGTAGTTGAGCAATCGTCACGGTAACCTTTCAAACTACCTCGCCCTTTCCATCATCTCACCCCTATGGGGTTACTCCCACTTGCGGTGGGTCCCATAAGTTGTGCGGGATGTTCACCACTACGACTAGCGCAGCTGACAACTTCACCATCGGTGTCCCTTCCCAGCTCACGCCTGCACCACTTCACTCCTCTACCAGTGAGATGTCTTTCAGGTTCCAATAAATTTAATAAGCCAAGTTGCACTTTGTAGACTTGTGGTTGTACTTGTTTTACACGGGAGGTCATGACAAGATGAAGTCCTTAATTCATCCGAACGGTTCATACCACATACCAACCAGTCTCGTGCACGACAGCACCCACCACTCTTTCCATCTGCCCAGATGTGGTAATAGTAAGTTATTATGGTTTTGAGGAGCAAAAAATATACCAACACAACCACTTCAGTCATTTGCCCACAATAATTGCCCAAAACCACTTTCATACTTAAAAGATGATGAACATGACATTTAATATCCCGGTACTTAAGCAAGATTAGCATATCGTTTAAGTACAACCTATACTGGTATTTACCACATAGATTACTAGGGTGACAAGGAATAATGGGTTCAATTATCAATGGATGTCGTATTAATTAAATAATCATCAAATGGGTATTTAACTACCTTAAGCTTTAATATACATATGATTAAAGAATTAAAGCATGCAATTTTCGGTAATTGAAATGAATATAATTTACATAAAATGTAGGCTCAAAATGATCAAAGTATCGACTCGCCTTGGTTAAAGACAGGAGGGTCTTGGTATTCTTGAGCTTGATCGAAATGGAGGTCTCCCGCGTCTTCGAATCCTAATTGGACTAATGTACCCAAAAAAGACACAACGACAATGAGAGCAAATAAATACAAAACCCAAAGCAAATGAACTCCAAATTAAACAAGACCAGTGCCATTAGCAAGATCTTGAATTTAGAAAATTTTAGGAACAAGTTTCATAATTTTTGGAGTTATAACGAAGGAGATATGAATTTTTGAAGCTTTCCAACAGAATTTTTAATTGAAACAAAATCGAAAAAGAGGAAAAAGCCTCGTGCTGACATGTGGCTCATGTACTGTGTGCGGTCTACGGGCACTGTGCGTGGACCAGAGGTCACACGCACTGTTCGGGTCCACGGGTCCATCGGTCCATGGAACAATGCCGGTGGGGCCCACCTGTTAGTCACAGCGAGGGTGAAGCACCGGAGGGTCGCCGGAGCGGCGGCGGCTAGGCCGAAGGCGGCGACGGCAGTACGATGCCGCACGCCAGAGGAGCGGGGGAGCACAGGGTTGGCGGAGGCTCCAGGAACTTACCGAGCAGACAATGGTGGCCGACGGTGGTCGGGTGAGGGAGATCGACGACGGGGAAGGATTCGGCCGGAGGCGGGGAAGACGGGCGAATATGGTGGCGGGAGTAGTCCAAAGCCGAAGGGACTTGGGGGGAAATACTCCTGGGCGTCGGGGGCACAAGGTGACGGGGGTGGTGGAGCTGGAAGTTCACCGGAGCGGTTGGTTGGTGGCGGAGGTGATTCGGCCGAACAGGGAGCTTCGGTTGCACGGGCAATTCACGAGTGGAGCTTACTGGGAAGCAAAGGGGGTGGCGTGGAGAGATCAAGGGGCACCCGGGGGGCTTTTATAGGCGGCGAGGAGCGAGGGAGCCGTTGGAGGAGCTTAGGCGGTGCTCGGTCCCGAGGCGGCGTCGGCACGGGCGCCTGCGCGCGAAAGGGACGGGGCAGGGAGCAGGTGAGCACGACATGGGGCGCCGACGACCCGGGGGTCTTGGCCGCGCGTGACAACGACGGCAGCAGCACAGCGCGGCGGCGGCGCTTCGATGGCGGGAGCCGGCGACGGGTAGAGGGACAGGCCGATGGGCCGGCGAGGAGGGGGTGCCGAAGTCGCAGCGGGTTAGAGGAGGCGACGGGGGCAAGCTGGTGGCGGCAGAGGGGAACCAGAGGCTGGCATCGGCGTCGCGCACAGGAAAGAGAGAGGGTGGGGGTGCCCGGTCGGGGAGAGGAAGGAGGAAGAAGGGGGGAAGGGGCGCTGCGCGCTGGGCCGAGATGGGGAGCCGGCGGGGCGAGAGGGAGGCGGTCAGGCCGGGATAGGAGGAGAAAGCCAGTGGGCCTGGCCGGGCTGGGGAGAGGCAGCCGACCGCCCAAGGGAGAGGTGGGACGGCCTGAGGGGAAGTGTGGGCTGAGCCCAGAGGGAGAAGGGGGCTTGTCAAAATGATAGGTGCTCCAAATTTGAAAAGAGGAAATCAAACTTGAATTTCAAATCTAGAATTTGCGAGAAGGTTTGAAACACAAAATCGACCTGGAAGGAAGTTTGAGGATTTTGCGAAAATACGATAATTTGAAAATACGAAACGAAAACGAAAACTGAAAAGTAAACACTATTTACCGCTCGAAAACGAAAATGTTACACTGAGCTTGTCAGTGATCATGTCACCGAAACGGCAAGACTGGTCCTTGGTGTTGGAGCTGATGACAACGAACCCCTTGAGAACCTCGAGCTCTCTGAGGTAGCCGAGCTCTTTGGACATGCCGACGAGGATCGGGACGAGGATGTCATCGTCGACGCCGCGGAAGGTGTGCTTGCCGGTGGACATGGCGTGCACCGGCGAGGTTGGACGGGCAGGCAGGCAGTACGGCGCGACGGGAGGTGTTTGTTGGGTTCGCGCGCGGCGTCGAGGAAAAGATATAGCTTGATCTTTTAAATTCAAGAGCTTCTTTAATTATTGGATATTATTCATGGGAGTTCCAAGAATAGGGTTAGACTTATGATGGATATGAGTCTAAAAGAACACTGGCATTATTTGATGAGGGTTAACCATTAGAGATTTGGGTGTGAGTTTAACATATGAAGAGTATGATTTTAATTTGTCGATTTAAACTTGGAGTATATATGTTACCATAGTTCTCGTTGAGGTTGTGTCTAGAATTGTTTATACATTAATTATTCATAATTACCATTGGTGATTTAAATTTAGAGATAAAGGTAGGATGCTGATATTTGGGCAAGATGATACTTTTATCAAGGCTTCAAAATTAAGCTTGTATTTTTTTAATCAGATGGCAACGTATATTGGTTAATTATCTTATCCTTTAACTTATTTACCGCTTATACAAGAATGTGTATATCCATATATCAAAGTTATGTTTGAGGTAAATATTGAGACTTGAGATTCAATTTATTCTTTTCCTTAATTATTAACTCACCATTTTAAAGGTCTTCATGATTTTTGGGGGTATGGAGATGATACTAGATATTTTTGCCAAGCTTATTCTTACACTAATTTTTTTAATTATCTTTGATAATTTTAGACCGAGGGATAAAGATGTGATAATTATTATTTGGTCCAAAGATCTTTGATAGGATTTGAAATTAGGATTCAAGTTTCTAGAGTAAGATATTGAAATCAACATAATTATTATCGAATAGCTTTAAATTTTAATTTCAAATTTTGTAATTTAAGTTCTTACATCTCATGGTTTTGAGCATTAGTGGATAATTAGTTAAATTAATTTTATCAATTGAATAATCATTGCTTACAGAGAGATTAACATAATATTTGAAGGTTTAACAAATAAGTTTTGCATGAGTTCCAAACTAAAAGATGAACTAGTTAAACTTAAGTGGCTCCAGTTAACTGTTTAAAGCAAAAGGTCCGAGAGATAGAAAGTCGAGGGCGTCACGCAAGGGAAACAAAGGAGCTCCGGGGCACCAACAAAATGGGTCGCGGGAGGGAGGCGCGCGTGGCATGGGTGGCGTCGAGGAGGAGCTGGCGGCCGGAGGGAGGGAGAGAAGGGAGGCGAGCACGGGCACTAGGGTGGTGCAAGGAGGCTTAAAGTGCTGTCGAGGAGGCGGGAGTACAGCGGCGGTGACGAGAGCGTGGGCGGAGCGCTCACGCGCAGGCGTAGGTGGCGGGAGGCTCGGCCGGTTGGAGAAGCTTGGGATGTCGGCGGCGCTCAAGCGAGGAATCGACCAGGCGCCGAGGAGGAGATGGCGACGTGGAGCTTGAATCGCCGGAGGCGAGAGGATGGTGGTTCCGCGACGCTCGAGGTCCCAAAGCGAATCCACTGGGGGAGCTTCACGGGTCCTAGAACACGGCCGACTGGGCCGAGCGAAGGAATGGCGGCGGGCGAAAGGGGAGCTCGGGTGACGGAGGGAAGCAAGGAGGGAGCTCGGGCTCTCTTATAGCCACCAGAGAGGAGGAGAGAGCGTTGAGGAGCTTGGTCCCAGGCGCCACAAGATGTACATCGAGTGGCGACGGACAAGCGGGAACAACCGACGCGCATGGGCGAGCAGGCAAGCGTGGGCGACGACGCAGGCGCGCACTGGCGAGATGGCGAAGCGGGCGTGGCGCGTGGGCGGCAGGGAGCGAGCAGTAGTACTGGCATGCGAGGCCAGGAAGAGAAAGAAAAGGGGGACCGGGAGGAAGAAAGGCGGGAGGGAGAAAAAGAAAGGGGGAGCAGTGGGGGCGGGAAGCCGGGGAGAGGGCGAAGGAAAACGGCCGACCAAGAATGGGCTAAGCCCAAGAAAGAATTGGGGCCTAAAATTGAAAAGGTGAATTCAAATTTAAATTTTGAATTCGAGAATTGCAAGGAGGTTTGAAACACAAACTCAAGCTTAGCTAGAAACTAAAAGATTTTGAGAGTATACGATAATTTGACATACGGTTTGAAAACAGGAAACCAAATGTAAATACTATTCACTGTTTTTCGAAAACGAGATGTTACAAATAATTTCCGATGCTCCACCGCCGATCGTGAACATTTGCAGATTGGCTCATGCTAAAAACACCATGCCTGAACTCCGATGACATGTAAAGTGCTCTGTTGCAGACCTGCATTGCATGTCCCCTGTAACTGTTGCAATAGAACATGATGTGTGGTAGACTGGTAGTGCTATGCAGCTGAGCCGGGAAGCAAACAAGTGCCGATCTGTAACCTGTACATTGTGCTTCTGCAGCTTCAGAGTTCAGAGCCAGAGCAACTTGTTAAGAGACATGCTTTGCACCGTGGGATATGTACTCATCGTGTACGTTCCACACGTATGCGCCGCAATGTCGACCGACGGCGTCTCCGCCTCGACCATCGCCGCCACGGAGACCGCCGGGTGCCATCTGCTCAAGATCGACGGCTACTCGCGCACCAAGATAGTGGGCGCCGGCTCCGGCGCGTGCGTCTGGTCCAGCGAGAGTTCGAGGCGGCCGGCCACACATGGCTGGCGCATCTCGTACTACCTCGACGGGAGCCACGAGGAGGACGCCTGACACGTCTCCCTCTACCTCAGGCTCGCCGACGAGCGCCGTCCACCCCGAGCTCCTGTTTAGTCTGGTCCCTCACCACGGCAAGCCTAATATGCTTTTGTTATTGCTGGTTAACCAATCTTGTTTCTGTTGATCGGCAATCACCCTTTTTTGCTATAATGATTAGGAACTGTCAATTGGTTCTGATCCCGTTGGTTTGACTTGCAGAAATTCAATATCTCATCAAAGATCACGCCCAAAGACAGATTGATGTTGAACACCAGTCTCTAAAAAATCGAACAGGTGGATTTATTCTAGACAACAATAGTTCAGTGATCACATAGAGAGCACGTGCAACATATATAAATTGATCCATGTAGCATGCATGTTTTAGTGGAAAAAAAATACAGAATTCAGAGTTCAATGTATCATAGGAAGCACAACAGTTTGCACTTGTCACGGTATCACAAACTACAAAAAAGACTCTTGTAATAATCATTATCTTACTTCAGCTTGTGCACCACCACCCTGAGATCCAGTTTTGTCCTGAAAAAATAGAACATTCACAAAATAGTCAAAACAAATCAAGGTTCGCATATCTGAATTCCAAATCTTAGTACTGAATTGATTTGAAAAACAATAGTTTCAGCTTCAGCAGTAGGGCACATGCACGAGGACTATACAGAAAATAGGATACACAACTGGGTTTCAATCCATGACACTTTCGGATCCATTCCAAATGCTTCACTGTTGTCCAAACAATTTCCTTCAAATGAGGACTTTCACAATATGATTATCGCCGAGGGGGTTCTGCAACTTTCTTGCAACTAGCAAGATCTTATTAGAAGGGAAGTTTTGTACCTTAGAAGAACTTCCTGACAACTAGCAAAGGCCTAAATGACTTGAATGGAAGATCAAACCGAAAGAAAGAAAGTAGTCCATGCACAAATCAAATATTTGCATAGTTGTTTCCATGGATGTTTGTGTTGTAGCTATGAAAATAAACAGTAGGTATCTGATGCCCTTTCTCCTTTGGGAACACACAAATGGAGGAGCTAAATAACACCGAGCCACTTAAGGGAGAGAGCTAGGAGTAAAAAAATGAGAGATCCCCCTCGTATGCGGCGCTCCTTACATAGTGGCGGGGGATGGATATTTCCCATCCTAACCCTTAATAATTACAAAAGGCGAGGATATATAGTTTTAGAGGAAAGGCAAAGGGTTGAACACCCTAATTCATGGGCCAACTCTGACCTACTAGGCACTCCTGACAGCCCTATTATTTGTGGTGTTATTTCCTGCCTCCATTGGCGCCTTTGCTCTTTGGTTCCACCGGCGTTCCGCCACCTTCCTTCTTGAGTCCACCACTCCCCATGTGATGGTCAGCGACCCACAGCCTTGAAATTGACGAGACTCGCAGCTCACCCTCTGTTGTATCGCTCATCTTGCCGACCGATGTTGAGCTTTCGGGTGTTGGATCCGGATTTTTAATCCTAAATCTTCAGGAAAATATCTGCTATTCCCTGGATCAGAGATAGCACTCACGACATATTGCGAATCAACCCATACATGGCGAAAAACCATATCATTCAATAATTTAACACATCAGAGTTCACATACACCGCATCGGGTCAAGTTTTACAATAAGTACCGAACATGCCAAATGATTACATTACAAAAGTAGCGGAAGCAACAACGGAAACAAAAAGGGTGAGAGCACATCTCTCCACAGGCAAGCGACTGGGGAACCTATGTACGTCCGATATTACCTGAAAAACTCGGATAATATAGGATGTACGCAAGTACCGACGAGCCACTAGACGAGGTGAGACTAGAAGCATTAAAGACTAAACTACGCTCAATAAGTCCGCCCTTCGGACTTCGGTTCCTCGCAAAGTTGTAGTCTCCGGATTTCCGCTTCGAGTGTTTTGGGGAAAGAGCGGATGAGCACAACTTCCGTGCTCAGAGCCAAAGACACAAGATGCAATAATATACACGCAAGGCTTAATAAGAATGGCTCAAGCTCTTTTATTTGCTAAAGCATCGCTTTAAATATCATAGTTACAAATTCCTATCATTTAGCATTTTAACCCAAATTTATTTTATTAAAGAAATTAATTGTGCAATAAATAAATCAGCAGAGGTTACCTCCACCTTCATGCTTATATTAACAACACTGGATACGACGATCCAAGAAAAATCTAAACCTCAGGCTAGGTGAGCCGACCTGGTTTTCATGCCACCCACAAAGGTTTTTGAAATAGAACTAACTCTAGCAGGTTCCCATATCCGCCTTTGACCGTAGGCGCGTTGCTTAAACAGTTTAGACTCTAGAGGTTGTACACTGTACTCCACAAGAGATAATCATACTCCTTACCCCCACGTGATTATGTAGTTATGTAGTCGAGCGATCGTCACGGTAACCTTTCAAACTACCTCGCCCTTTCCATCATCTCACCCCTATGGGGTTACTCCCACTTGCGGTGGGTCCCATAAGTTGTGCGGGATGTTCACCACTACGACTAGCGCAGCTGGCAACTTCACCATTGGTGTCCCTTCCCAGCTCACGCCTGCACCACTTCACTCCTCCACCAGTGAGATGTCTTTCAGGTTCCAATAAATTTAATAAGCCAAGTTGCATTTTGTAGACTTGTGGTTGTACTTGTTTTACACGGGAGGTCATGACAAGATGAAGTCCTTAATTCATCCGGACGGTTCATACCACATACCAACCACTCTCGTGCATGACGGCACCCACCACTCTTTCCATCTGCCTAGATGTGGTAATAGCAAGTTATTATGGTTTTGAGGAGCAAAAAATATACCAACACAACCACTTCAGTCATTTGCCCACAATAATTGCCCAAAACCACTTTCATGTTAAAAAGATGAAGAACATGACATTTAATATCCCGGTACTTAAGCAAGATTAGCATGTCGCTTAAGTACAACCTATACTGGTATTTACTACATAGATTACTAGGGTGACAAGGAATAATGGGTTCAATTATCAATAGATGTCATATTAATTAAATAATCATCAAATGGGTATTTAACTACCTTAAGCTTTAATATACATATGATTAAAGAATTAAAGCATGCAATTTTCGGTAATTGAAATGAATATAATTTACATAAAATGTAGGCTCAAAATGATCAAAGTATCGACTCGCCTTGGTTAAAGACAGGAGGGTCTTGGTATTCTTGAGCTTGATCGAAATGGAGGTCTCCGCGTCTGAATCCTAATTGGACTAATGTACCCAAAAAGACACAACGACAATGAGAGCAAATAAATACAAAACCCAAAGCAAATGAACTCCAAATTAAACAAGACCATGCCATTAGCAAGATCTTGAATTTAGAAAATTTTAGGAACAAGTTTCATAATTTTTGGAGTTATAACGAAGGAGATATGAATTTTTGAAGCTTTCCAATAGAATTTTTAATTGAAACAAAATCGAAAAAGAGGAAAAAGCCTCGTGCTGACATGTGGCTCATGTACGTATGCGGTTCACGGCACCGTGCGTGGACCGAGGTCACACGCATCGCTCAGGTCCACGGGTCCATCGGTCCATGGAACAATGCTGGGGCCCACTGTTAGTCGCGCAGGTGAAGCACCGAGGGTCGCCGAGCGGCGCGCTAGGCAAGGGCAGGCAGCGATGACGCCGCACGCCAGGAGCGGGAGCACGAGGTTGGCGAGGCTCCGTGAACTTACCGAAGCGACAATGGTGGCCGACGGTGGTCGCGAGGAGATCGACGACGGGAAGGATTCGGCCGAGGCGGGAAGACGGCGAATATGGTGGCGGAGTAGTCCAAAGCCAGGGACTTGGGGAAATACTCGGCGCGGGGCACAAGGTGACGGGTGGTGGAGCCGGAAGTTCACCGGAGCGGTTGGTTGGTGGCGAGGTGATTCCCGAACAGGAGCCGGTTGCACGGGCAATTCACGAGTGGAGCTTACTGGGAAGCAAAGGGTGGCGTGGAGAGATCAAGGGCACCCGGGGCTTTATAGGCGGCGAGGAGCGAGGAGCCGTTGGAGGAGCTTAGGCGGTGCTCGGTCCCAGGCGGCGTCGGCACGGCGCCGCGCGGAAAGGACGGGCAGGAGCAGTGAGCACGACATGGGCGCGACGACCGGGGTCTTGGCGCGCGTGACAACGACGGCAGCAGCACTGAAGCGGCGGCGCTTCGGATGGCGGAGCGGCGACGGGTAGAGGGACAGGCCGATGGACCGGGCGAGGAGGGGTGCCAAGTCGCAGCTGGTTAGAGGAGGCGACGGGGCAAGCGGTGGCGCAGAGGGAACCGAGGTCGCATCGGCGCGCGAAGAAAGAGAGAGGGGTGCCGGTCGGGAGAGGAAGGAGGAAGAAGGGGAAGGGGCGCCACTGGGCCGAATGGGGAGCCGCCGGGGCGAGGGGAGGCGGTCAGGCGGCCGGGATAGGAGGGAGAAAGCCGTGGGCAGGTCCGGGCTGGGGAGAGGCAGCCGACCGCCCAAGGAGAGGTGGGACGGCCTGAGGGGAAGTGTGGGCGAGCCAGAGGGAGAAGGGGCTTGTCAAAATGATAGGTGCTCCAAATTTGAAAAGAGGAAATCAAACTTGAATTTCAAATCTAGAATTTGCGAGAAGGTTTGAAACACAAAATCGACCTGGAAGGAAGTTTGAGGATTTTGCGAAAATACGATAATTTGAAAATACGAAACGAAAACGAAAACTGAAAAGTAAACACTATTTACCGCTCGAAAACGAAAATGTTACACTGAGCTTGTCAGTGATCATGTCACCGAAACGGCAAGACTGGTCCTTGGTGTTGGAGCTGATGACAACGAACCCCTTGAGAACCTCGAGCTCTCTGAGGTAGCCGAGCTCTTTGGACATGCCGACGAGGATCGGGACGAGGATGTCATCGTCGACGCCGCGGAAGGTGTGCTTGCCGGTGGACATGGCGTGCACCGGCGAGGTTGGACGGGCAGGCAGGCAGTACGGCGCGACGGGAGGTGTTTGTTGGGTTCGCGCGCGGCGGGAAAGTGATGGGAGCTGCTTTGATTTGCTTTGCTTGCGAGGGGAGGAGAAGAATCGGATGCGGAGAGCGTGGTGGGAAAAGCATGCAGATGCAGCTCAAAAATGGCGAAGTGCTCGAGTAGTTTGTTGGTTAAAGCTCATTGCTGGCTGCATCAATTCGCTCAGGAGCGCAAGCAAAGCAAAAGCAAAGGAGGCGGTCGTGATGGCGGATGGGTCGGTGGACATGCGGCGGGCGGCGGACATGGAGGCCGACCTGCAGCGGTGCATGGTGATGCTCGGCTCGGTGGGCGCGGAGGAGCAGGGCCGGCTGCTGCGCGTCGGCGGCCTGCTCGAGGACCTCCGCGACGCCGTGGCCCGCGTCCACCGCGCCGTGCTCACTTCCCACGGCATGCGGTACGGCAAGCTCTACGAGCGCCTCCTGATCTCGGCCAGCACCGGACTCCGCGAGGCGCTCGAGCGGGTGCTCGTCCTGCGGCTGCGCGGCAGCGCCGGCTCCTTCCTCGCGCGCCTCGTCTACCGCCGCCTGGTCATCAGCAAGCTCTGGAGGTCGCTGTGGGAGTTCATGGTGATAGAGTTCCACCTCAACCCCAAACATCGCCACGACGAGGTCGCCGAGCGGGTGCAAGAACTCGCCGTGTACCGCCGGACGAGCTCGCAGTTCGAGCAACCAATGGTTGGTACATCAGAGCTCGTGAAGAAGATGGTGAAGTTTTTGCTGGCAGCAACCAACGCAGACCAGTCGTCGTCGTCGTCGCCGCCGCCACTGGTGATCATGCCCATCGTCGGGGGCCCTGGCACCGGCAAGACCGGCGTGGCGCAGGCGCTGTTCGACGACGACGACGTCTGCAGGGCGTTCGGCGCCGTGCGTGCCTGGGTGCACGTCTCGCAGCGTTACGACCTGCGCCGCGTCCTATGGGGCATCCTGGCGTCGTTGCTCGAGCAGGTGAGGCAAGGCGAGGAGCTCCGCCCGCTCAGGGAGAGCATCAAGTCAGCGCTGTACATGCGGTGGCACCTCGCCGGCTCCGACGAGGCCCAGCTCCCCGACGAGGGCCCGGAGAAGTGGATGGAGCACATCCGGGTGGCCATGGAGACCCTCCACGACGTCCTCCGCAGGAGGCGGTACCTGCTCGTGCTGGACGACGTGTGGGACGAGAAGGTGGAGGAGTGGCGGTACCTCATGACGCAAGCCCTGCCACCGAACGCCACCATTGTGCTCACCACAAGGATCCCTGATGTTGCAGATGGGATGGCCACCATTGAAATGGCAGTCACTAAACCGTTCTTCTTGCAGCCACAACTCTTTGAACTTTCCCAACTCCTACAGAATTATTCATACAGCGGCGATCGCTCCGGCGAGCCCGTGGATAAATTTATCAAGGACATTGCTGCAAACTGTGATGGTGTGCCCTTGCTACTGAGGCAACTTTATCGGATGAAGGGAGAAGGATCTTTGGGAAAACCTGACATTTTTTCTTCTCAAGAGTACTTCTGGCAACACTTACTTCATGCGCTCCCTGAAGTTGAAAGAGATGTCCTCCAGTGTGCCTATGCCAGCTATAGGTATCTGCCATCTGACCTGAAGAAATGCTTGCTGTATTGTTCGGTTTTCCCACTGGACTACAGCTTTGATGCTCAAGAGTTGGCTGATCTTCTCGCCGCCGAAGGCTTCATACGGCCCACAATGACGGAAGCCGAGAGAAAAGGAATTCTCCAGCATCTCCTTAACGAGTGCTTTCGTCCAGTGAAAGATTCTGAACATGGCTGGAAGATTGCCTACAGAATGCACAAGGTACTGCATATCTTTGCTCAGTACATGCATAGCCAGTTCAGTTCAGTAATCAGAGTTGGTGATGCGAACCCCGCATCAGTTGGTCAGGATACTACGACAGATAATTCTATTCAGTATGCGTCCCTAGTTGTTCCTCCTTCGACTGCAACTTTTCCAAATTACCTGTTTAAATTCAGTGATTTGAGGACACTGATGTTACTTCATGAGGAAAAAATGTGGTCAGCCGACCGGAGATGTGAGATCACCAATATTCCTGATGAGCTGTGCCTATCACTTAGACACCTGCGTACCTTGAGTTTTCAAGGTTGCAAGATCAGAACACTGCCTAGTGACTTTGAGATGCTGTCCTACTTGAGGTATCTCAACCTTTCAAGAACAGATATTGAAACTATTCCCAGCTCAATCTCCAAGCTGAGTTTTCTGCAAACTCTGAAACTCTCTCATTGTGAAAGGCTTAAAAACCTGGATGAACATATAAGCAAGCTTGTCAAGTTACAAGTATTAGACCTTGAAGGTTGTCACCAAATCACAGACTTTCCTCAATACATGTCTACAATTAGGGGCCTTGTGCACCTCAACCTTTCACAGACATGCATTGGTAGCCTTCCAAGATCAATATCCAAACTGCAGTTTCTACAAACTCTGAAACTTTCCCATTGTCGATTGCTCCGCAAGCTGCACGAGAAGATAAGCAAGCTTGTCCAGTTACAAGAACTAGACCTTGAAGGTTGCCACTACCTTGCGGGGTTGCCTCAGGACATCAGTAAAATCAAGAGCCTTTCACATCTAAATGTTCTTGAATGCCCATGTCTGACTGAAATGCCCCGCGGAATGGGCCAACTGACAAACCTGCAGACGTTGTTGCGGTATGCTGTTTCTAACAATGGAGGGAGTGTGATATCGGAGCTGGGATCATTGCGAAACCTCCAAGTTTTAAGTCTTGTAATCCTCGAAAATATAGAATCGAGAGATGCAGTGCTACAAAACAAACAAGAACTTGAGTCCCTGGCAGTGCAGTGGAACACCGATGCTGAAAGAACCAGTTCAACAGCTGAGGAGGTCCTCCAACATCTTCAGCCGAACCAAGATTTGAAAATTTTGGAGATTGTTGCATATGAAATGAAGAAGTTCCCATCTTGGATGACGGAAAAAGATCCATATCTGAAGTCCCTGGTTGAGATCAGGCTAGTTAACATCAACGCATGTGAAACATTGCCGCCACTTGGGTTGTTACCTTGCCTGAAGATTGCTGAGATATGTGGAGCTGAAGCTATCAAGTGCGTCGACGATGATTTCTATGGAGATAAGGGCACATTCCCCTCACTGGAGAAGCTAACTTTTGCTTACATGAAGATCCTGAAAACCTGGATACAGGTGCGCGCTGCCTTTCCTCGTCTCACAGAAGTGACAATCATTCTGTTACTCGCTGGACTCTTGTGCATTGGGTTAGAAGATCCTTACTCTCATGGAGGATGACACTTGGAGATGAGGCAATTTTTCTTTGTTTATTTCAACACATGCCATGCCAACTCGAGGGTTGGGGATACATATTTATAGTGCCAACCACCAAGCATATGCTAAGATGCTGTTCAAGATCTTTATGACACAAGATGTCTGTCCTTAAAGTCGATACAAGATGTGTCCTATGCATACCAAGACTTGTCATCTTAAAGTCGACTACAAGATGCTGTCCTATGACATCCAAGATGTCGCCTAAACCGATACAAGATGTCATCTAAAGCTGCTTGCAATGCTCTACCCACAAAGACCATAGTACAGGACTTATTCATCATTCTCCCCTAAGTCTTGTCGTCCTTGTGGGAGAGTTGAACCATCCCGATCCTAGAACGAGCTCGAGGAATTTTACCCTCCCAAGAGGCTTGGTGAGCAGTCCAAGTCGATGGTGTTGATGTAGCTCGCCTTGATGCGCCTTCATCCAATGACATTCTCGGATGAAGTGGTACTTCACCCGATATGCTTGCTCCGCTCGTGGAAAACGGGTTCTTGGCCGAGCCGAGCGACTTGTCATCCACCCGAGCCACCGCGTGTGTCTCGCCGAGAGATCACCAAGCGATCGAGCGAGCCAGAGCGCGTCGAGTCGGTGGAAGCCGCTATGTACTCGGCCTCACACCGACAGGCCACCACCGCCGCTTGATCGACCGCCACTAACGAGGCACTTGCCGGAAGAAGAGAATCCCGCTTGTGCTCTTGCTGGTGTCGATGTCGCCGCGTGGTCTGCGCAGCCAGATGAAGTGCGCGTGCACGGACACCTCGGTAGTGCAAGCCGAGTCGGAGGTGCCCGCAACGAGCGAGGATCCTCTTCACGGCCGCCGATGCTCTGCCGCGGCCGTCGATGAACCGACCGACGAGCCGACGGCGAACGCCAACTGGACGCTGTGGACGAGGTAGCGAAGGTCGCCACGATGCGCAGATCTGCGTCGCGCCCACCTCCTCCGCCGTGTCTCACGATCGCCTTCACCTCTCCTCCATAGGAGTGTGGTGGGTTGCGACGGTGAGCCCGCCACTCGACGGTGCGCTGCGAGGCGTCGCCAAGAGAGATATCTGGAGCCGTCCCGGTGGACCTCGATCCCGTGTAGAAGGAGAGGAGCCCCAAGTCGCCATCCGAAGGCGGTCTTCATCTCGCCTTGAACTCCTCGACCTCGGCCTCCTTGGAGCCGGTGATCAACAGTGTCGTCGCGAGACGCCCACCAGCAGGTGTTGCCGCTTTGCCCGCCGAGACCGCCGCTGCGTGCGCTCCTTGGAACCCCATTTGCTTGAGGTGGAGTCCACTAGCGTTCCATGCTCGTGGTGCCGCCGCAAGCCATAGAGGGCCTTGCGCAGCGAGAACCTGCCCTCCTTGCCGGGATGACGAATCCCGGCGGCCGACGGACGTAGGCCTCCTCCTTCAAGTCGCCATTGAGGAAGGCGGACTTGCGTCCATGTGATGGACGCGCCAATCCTCCCTGGCGCAAGTGCGAGGAGAAGACGAACGGACTCCATGCGCGCGACGGTGCGGCGCCATCGAAGTCGACTCCCGCTGCGCATGAAACCTCGTGCCACCAAGCGAGCCTTGTGCTTGATGATGGCGCCGGCTTCATCCCGCTTCGCTGAACACCCACTTAAGGGTGATCGCTCGGTGATCGGCGGAAGATCCGCCGGCCCACGTCCGGCTTCCGCTCGCGGCCCATCTCTCGCTTCATCGCGACACGCCATGCGCTGCCCTCGCCTCGGCGGAAAGCGAGGCTCGCCGTCTCGCCGACGCCGTACGCCGCAAGCTCGGGCCGCGCTGATCCTGTGGATGGGTCGCCTCGAGGATGTTGTCCATGGTACGATAGCGTAGAGGCTCGTCGTCCGTGGTAGGCGCCGACGCGTCCTCGCTGTGAGATGCTGGAGAGCGAACTCCACCATGCTTGTTCGCTCGTGGACCGGCTTATGGGGCCGATCCCGGTGGTGTGGCCTCGTGCGTGAGAGTGGTGAGCCGTGCGGAGGGTCGCCGAGCGGCGAGGCGGCCAGGCGCGACCACAGCCGCACGCCAGGAAGCGGAGAGCCTGGTCCGGAGCTCCAGAACTTACCGAGGCAAAGGCCGGGGTTGGGAGAGAGATCGACGACGGAAGGATTCCGAGGCGGAAGACGCGAATGTGGTGGCGAGAGTAGTCCAAAGCCGAGGGACTTGGGGAAATACTCCCAAGGCCGGGGCACAAGGTGATGGGGTGGTGGAGCTGAGTTCACCGGAGCGGTTGGTTGGTGGCGAGGTGATTCGCCGAACAGGAGCTCGCTGCACGGCAATTCATGAGTGGAGCTCACTGGAAGCAAAGGGTGCGTGGAGAGATCAAGGGGCACCGGGGCTTTATAGGCGCGAGGAGCGAGGAGCTTGCGAGGAGCTAAGCGTGCTCGGTCCCGAGCGCGGCGCAGCGCGGCCGCAGAAAGGGACCGGGCAGGAGCAAGTGAGCACGGCAGTGGGGCCGACGACCCGGGTCTTCTGCGCGGTGACAACGACGAGCAGCAGCGAGGGCTTGGACGAGCGGACCGAGCTGGCGCGCGGCGAGGGCAGGCCGATGGGCCGGGCGAGGAGGAGTGCGTGCCGGTCGCAGAAGCGGAGCGACGGGGCAAGCGTGGCGGCAGAGGGAACCAGAGTGCATCAGCGCGACAAGAAAGAGAGAAGGTTGGGGTGCCGTCGGGAGAGAAGGAGGAAGAAGGGGAAGGGGTGTTGCTGTTGGCGAGATGGGAGGCGGCAGAGCGAGAGGAGGAGGTAGGGCGGGATAGGAGGAGAAAGCAGTGGGCTCTTGGGCCGGGGAGAGGCAGGCCACGCCCAAGGGAGAGGTGGGCAGGCTGAGGGGAAGAGTGGGTGAGCCGAGGGAGAAGGGGCTTGTCAAAATGATAGGTGCTCCAAATTTGAAAAGAGGAAATCAAACTTGAATTTCAAATCTAGAATTTGAGAAGGTTTGAAACACAAAACCGACTGGAAGGAAGTTTGAGGATTTTGCAAAATACGATAATTTGAAAATACGAAAGCAAACGAAAACTGAAAAGTAAACACTATTCACCACTCGAAACGAAAATGTTACACTGAGCTTGTCAGTGATCATGTCACCGAAACGGCAAGACTGGTCCTTGGTGTTGGAGCTGATGACAACGAACCCTTGAGAACCTCGAGCTCTCTGAGGTAGCCGAGCTCTTTGGACATGCCGACGAGGATCGGGACGAGGATGTCATCGTCGACGCCGCGGAAGGTGTGCTTGCCGGTGGACATGGCGTGCACCGGCGAGGTTGGACGGGCAGGCAGGCAGTACGGCGCGACGGGAGGTGTTTGTTGGGTTCGCGCGCGGCAGGAAAGTGATGGGAGCTGCTTTGATTTGCTTTGCTTGCGAGGGAGGAGAAGAATCGGATGCGGAGAGCGTGGTGGGAAAAGCATGCAGATGCAGCTCAAAAATGGCGAAGTGCTCGAGTAGTTTGTTGGTTAAAGCTCATTGCTGGCTGCATCCAATTCGCTCAGGAGCGCAAGCAAAGCAAAAGCAAAGGAGGCGGTCGTGATGGCGGATGGGTCGGTGGACATGCGGCGGGCGGCGGACATGGAGGCCGACCTGCAGCGGTGCATGGTGATGCTCGGCTCGGTGGGCGCGGAGGAGCAGGGTCGGCTGCTGCGCGTCGGCGGCCTGCTCGAGGACCTCCGCGACGCCGTGGCCCGCGTCCACCGCGCCGTGCTCACCTCCCACGGCATGCGGTACGGGAAGCTATACGAGCGCCTCCTGATCTCGGCCAGCACCGGACTCCGCGAGGCGCTCGAGCGGGTGCTCGTCCTGCGGCTGCGCGGCAGCGCCGGCTCCTTCCTCGCGCGCCTCGTCTACCGCCGCCTGGTCGTCAGCAAGCTCTGGAGGTCGCTGTGGGAGTTCATGGTGATAGAGTTCCACCTCAACCCCAAGCATCGCCACGACGAGGTCGCCGAGCGCGTGCAAGAGCTCGCCGTGTACCGCCGGACGAGCTCGCAGTTCGAGCAACCAATGGTTGGTACATCAGACCTCGTGAAGAAGATGGTGAAGTTTTTGCTGGCAGCAACCAACGCAGACCAGTCGTCATCGTCGTCGCCGCCGCCACTGGTGATCATGCCCATCGTCGGGGGGCCTGGCACCGGCAAGACCCGCGTGGCGCAGGCGCTGTTCGACAACGACGACGTCTGCAGGGCGTTCGGCGCCGTGCGCGCCTGGGTGCACGTCTCGCAGCGGTACGACCTGCGCCGCGTCCTATGGGGCATCCTGGCGTCCTTGCTCGAGCAGGTGAGGCAAGGCGAGGAGGAGCTCCGCCCGCTCAGGGAGAGCATCAAGTCAGCGCTGTACATGCGGTGGCACCTCGCCGGCTCCGACGAGGCCCAGCTCCCCGACGAGGGCCCGGAGAAGTGGATGGAGCACATCCGGGTGGCCATGGAGACCCTCCACGACGTCCTCCGCAGGAGGCGGTACCTGCTCGTGCTGGACGACGTGTGGGACGAGAAGGTGGAGGAGTGGCGGTACCTCATGACGCAAGCCCTGCCGCCGAACGCCACCATTGTGCTCACCACAAGGATCCCTGATGTTGCAGATGGGATGGCCACCATTGAAATGGCAGTCACTAAACCGTTCTTCTTGCAGCCACAACTCTTTGAACTTTCCCAACTCCTACAGAATTATTCATACAGCGGTGATCGCTCCGGCGAGCCCGTGGATAAATTTATCAAGGACATTGCTGCAAACTGTGATGGTGTGCCCTTGCTACTGAGGCAACTTGATCGGATGAAGGGAGAAGGATCATTGAGAAAACCTGACATTTTTTCTTCTCAAGAGTACTTCTGGCAACACTTACTTGATGCGCTCCCTGAAGTTGAAAGAGATGTCCTCCAGTGTGCCTATGCCAGCTATAGGTATCTGCCATCTGACCTGAAGAAATGCTTGCTGTATTGTTCGGTTTTCCCACTGGACTACAGCTTTGATGCTCAAGAGTTGGCTGATCTTCTCGCCGCCGAAGGCTTCATACGGCCCACAATGACGGAAGCCGAGAGAAAGGAATTCTCCAGCATCTCCTTAACGAGTGCTTTCGTCCAGTGAAAGATTCTGAACATGGCTGGAAGATTGCCTACAGAATGCACAAGGTACTGCATATCTTTGCTCAGTACATGCATAGCCAGTTCAGTTCAGTAATCAGAGTTGGTGATGCGAACCCCGCATCAGTTGGTCAGGATACTACGACAGATAATTCTATTCAGTATGCGTCCCTAGTTGTTCCTCCTTCGACTGCAACTTTTCCAAATTACCTGTTTAAATTCAGTGATTTGAGGACACTGATGTTACTTCATGAGGAAAAATGTGGTCAGCCGACCGGAGATGTGAGATCACCAATATTCCTGATGAGCTGTGCCTATCACTTAGACACCTGCGTACCTTGAGTTTTCAAGGTTGCAAGATCAGAACACTGCCTAGTGACTTTGAGATGCTGTCCTACTTGAGGTATCTCAACCTTTCAAGAACAGATATTGAAACTATTCCCAGCTCAATCTCCAAGCTGAGTTTTCTGCAAACTCTGAAACTCTCTCATTGTGAAAGGCTTAAAAACCTGGATGAACATATAAGCAAGCTTGTCAAGTTACAAGTATTAGACCTTGAAGGTTGTCACCAAATCACAGACTTTCCTCAATACATGTCTACAATTAGGGGCCTTGTGCACCTCAACCTTTCACAGACATGCATTGGTAGCCTTCCAAGATCAATATCCAAACTGCAGTTTCTACAAACTCTGAAACTTTCCCATTGTCGATTGCTCCAAGCTGCACGAGAAGATAAGCAAGCTTGTCCAGTTACAAGAACTAGACCTTGAAGGTTGCCACTACCTTGCGGGTTGCCTCAGGACATCAGTAAAATCAAGAGCCTTTCACATCTAAATGTTCTTGAATGCCCATGTCTGACTGAAATGCCCGCGGCATGGGCCAACTGACAAACCTGCAGACGTTGTTGCGGTATGCTGTTTCTAACAATGGAGGAGTGTGATATCGGAGCTGGGATCATTGCGAAACCTCCAAGTTTTAAGTCTTGTAATCCTCGAAAATATAGAATCGAGAGATGCAGTGCTACAAAACAAACAAGAACTTGAGTCCCTGGCAGTGCAGTGGAACACCGATGCTGAAAGAACCAGTTCAACAGCTGAGGAGGTCCTCCAACATCTTCAGCCGAACCAAGATTTGAAAATTTTGGAGATTGTTGCATATGAAATGAAGAAGTTCCCATCTTGGATGACGGAAAAAGATCCATATCTGAAGTCCCTGGTTGAGATCAGGCTAGTTAACATCAACGCATGTGAAACATTGCCGCCACTTGGGTTGTTACCTTGCCTGAAGATTGCTGAGATATGTGGAGCTGAAGCTATCAAGTGCGTCGACGATGATTTCTATGGAGATAAGGGCACATTCCCCTCACTGGAGAAGCTAACTTTTGCTTACATGAAGATCCTGAAAACCTGGATACAGGTGCGCGCTGCCTTTCCTCGTCTCACAGAAGTGACAATCATTCAGTGCCCAGAATTATCATTGCAAGTGGAGCTTCCATCAGTTGAAAAGCTGAACTTGTGGATGAACAACAAGATTCTGTACAGTTCAAAAGGAGGCTTGGGTGGTGTGGCACAGAGTCTGGAGCATGTTTCCATTTGTTTCTGCGAAGAGTTGGGAGCATCAGCAGAGGGCCAAGAATCTGTGGGTCTGCAAAATCTTCGTAATATTGAGGAATTAGAGATATGTGGGTGTGGTGAGATGACACACCTTCCACAGAGTTTGCAACATTCCTCTATTAGAAGCTTGACAATTGATAGCTGCTGCAAGTTGCTGACCTTACCAGATTGGCTAGAGAACCTACCTTTGAGACTTCTGTGTCTGTCTGCCTGTCCTATGCTGAAATCCATTCCTGCAGGCCTGGGACAGCATCCTGGTTTCAAAAAATATATAGAAGCCTGCCCCAATTTGTCAGCACAATCATCAGGTATCTCTAGTACACGTTGAATGAGATTAATCTTTTCAAAGAATTTTGATGAGGCTTCCCTCTTGAGTTCTTTTTGCAAGACAACTGCTATTCTCATTATCTGATGGATAATTAGTTATCCTTGTCAATTCCAATGGCATGCATGCTTAGTTAGGTTGATCTTTGCAATTGAATGGCTGCTCAAGTGCATCAGATGTATATTTCTACAAATAGCACAAGATTTTCTTTCACTAAGCTTTCTGGATTGCATTGGTTTCTCGCAATGTGCAGTACTTTTAACATATTGTTACTTTTTACATGTTTTTGTAGGAAAATCTTCTGTGGCTGTAGTCAGCAAGAGCAAAGAAACCATTGAATAAGACCATGTTTCTCACCAAGACTGATCCCTGCCAAACTCGAAATACCAAGCCTGGAAAGAAGATTATGGCACTCATGGTTCATGTATAATGTATTCTCCCAATTGACAGAGCCCAACATTGGAATATATTCCAGCAAACTACTGCATGCTAATAGCATTTGACTTTATAAATACACACAAAAATATACTGTTTTCAAGTAACTACAATCATATTATCTCTCCAAAAAAAGGTAATACAATCATCTGTACCTTTTTTCCTTCTGCTATATTTCTCGGTTGATTCATCCTGTGTGGTATCTTCACTTGCCTCATGTTCTCTACAGTTTGAACAACCAAGTCAAAGAATGTAGGGTAATAAAAATACTAGGGGTGAACAGGAACTAGAGGTACCTATTTCTATTGCCCCTTTCTTTTAACTCCATTTCCTTTTCACCAGAAAGCTCCTTTTCCTTCTCTTTCTCCTTCTCCTTTTGCCTCTTACAAGCAAGCTTTTCTGCACATCTTTCATAATGTACACGAATCAAGCTAAATAATCGATTGAATGTTTGCTTGAATAAAAAGAAGGCAATAGAAGACTAAAGAGGGGAAAAGCCAGAGCAAAATTGTGGGAATAATATAATATAGATACCATGATCTCAAAGCAGATACAATATTATAAATAGTGGTTAAAAACTGGGTTCACATAATCCTAATATGAAGTAGTGGATTAGCTAACCTCTTGCAAGCTACCAACTTCACAAGTGCTTGTTTCTGCTCTCCTGCTTCAACATAAGAAAAGTTCACCTGAAAACAAGAAAAAATAATAAGAATTACATATACAGAAGAAAACAGTTCTTAAATGAACAAAAGGATTTTATGCATTGTAGCATCAACAACAAGACGGCAAATACTAAGAGCATACCTCATAACTACCTAGCCCATTTTTATCGTCACAATGCATATTGCCGCAGATAAACTGCCCTGCAAAAGAGCATTTTCAAGTCATTGCTAAGGAATTTATATGGTGTTGATAAAGAAGTAACAAACCATGTTTAAAAGAATGGACATTTTTTAGAAACTACTTTTTAGCATTCTCTGACAGTATAGTACATCAGGAGGAGAATACTACGACGATGGCTTTCAAAACACTAGAAATTCAGTACTGGATTGTTTTTCAGAGTTTATTTGGTGCAAGCCTCCCAAGTGTATGAGGCTGTCAGCTTGGGTACACTTAGTGCAGTTTCTTTTAGTTCATCTTTTATGTTGCACTTTTAGGTTCCAGATTTCCAGAGAGATCAGAGATGGTCTGTTATTAACAACAGAATACTTGTACTGTTTAAATTTCAGTCACATTTCTTAAGTCAATCCTTCTAAATGGAATCTTAACTGATGAGATTATGAAGGGAATACCTTTTCCAGATATCACCTCCTTTTCTGTTCGCCATCTCAATCCAATCTGGAAAAAAGAAAAAGAAAAAAAGATATCCTTAGAATTTGCAATTCATTTCCAAGGATAACACAGAAGATTTCAACAACAAAAAAGTGGTTGGAATATCCATGCATCATTCTATCATGTGTATGTGCATCTGGCATATCCTTGGTATATGCTGTTCCTAAGGATAATCAAATGATTTCAACAACGGAACAATAACTGGGAATCCTTGCCTGCATCCCCACTATCAAGTGCATATGTGTGCCTGCCAGACCTTAACATATAAAAAATGGGTGTGCTAGTAAGCCTGGTTCTTTGTGCAACAATAAGTGCATTACACAGTGATGCAATTCCTTGACCAAAGACAAGAATAATCACCTTGCTAATGCTGCCTAAACACACTCAATCTTATGATTATGGAATGAACATCACAACTTGTGATTCACAAGCATATCATAACTGGCTGGATATTATTCTTTTCTTTTAATAAAGACCCTTCCAAAAGTCATGCAACGAGCATTTTCCTCTTTCTATGGTGTTCAAGTGTAACGAGGAGAAAATACAGCAAAAAATATCATCCAAGAGAGTACCATACCCAGTAAAAGACATGAATGATTAGCACTTATTGCTATCGAATCGTAGCACCGTACCTTGCCTTTTTTATACCGAGACATGTCAGCGATGCAATATCTGTCTCAAGTTAAGGATCCTAGGTACAATAAACTAAAGTTAAGCACTTTAGCCATTTAGTGCTTAAAACAGAACATAGTCAATCCTGGTTCTCTCTCCTGCTTCCTGTTCCCAGTTCCTAAAATGGGTACTTCAGAAATTAGAACACCAAACCATGCTGTCTCGTAGGAGGAAGGTAGAGAATGATTTCAGGTAATATTGGAGCTCAATTATTGAGATATGGCAATGCTATACAAGAAACTTCATGCACTATTCATGTAAATAGTTTTCCTCTGCAAATGAGTACTATGTACTGTTGGGAAATGAGAATAAACTTACAACATCCTCTCCAAGAAAATATATATTGATGCAGTGAACAACAATAGATAATAGGTATGCTCTTTGGGCATAGGATCATATTCATATGCCTTATGCCTACTTCTTATATTGCCAGACTCTTATTCTTGCACAGTACATCCTGTATTAACATTTCCTCAAAGAAAAAAACAATTTAATAAACACATATACCAAAAAGGATACTCTTTAAAAAGCTTGTCATAGTAACGTTTGACCAGCCTCTTCTCCCAAGTAGAATCCATATCATCTTCCTCAGAAAGAATGAATCTTTTACAGAATAAAAAAAAGGGATTTAGGAGTATTCCACAAACCACAGGCACATATTCTACCATGAATACTTAACAGTGGACACTGGATAGTAATGATTCTTACCTGTATCCTTCTCTCAGTGTATCTTTATCGGTTTTGATGGGTAAACTATGATCCGCATTATTGCCATAGCCATAAAACTGAACTGTTGACAGCACGTTGATTTTTTCAGTGGCAACATACAGTATTGAGAAAGGAAGGATGGATGGCATCTATATCAACAAAAATACTAAAACCGATCACTGAAACAGTAGTATTGTAAAGATGAGTATGATCCCCAATTCTTTATACAATAAAGGGGCTGTGTCTATCTCATCCTGTTATTTTAGGAGACTCGGATAGAGCAGACAACAGCTTTTTTCTACATGGAATCCCATTTTCCTAGTTCCCTATTCATACATTGCAGTAGTTTTCTCCAATATATCTACATGAAAGTCTTCTAGTGTTGTACCATTAGCAGTATGCCAGCCAAACCAATTTCTGAAGAACCCCGATAAAATGCAAGTCACTTGACTTGAGTTTGTATTGGTTAGGCTGTTCCAGAATATTCATAATTCAATTAAAAAAGGAACTGCCAGTCTGGTATCAACATTATTCACCAAACTGGGAACCAGGACAACAATTCCCAAGTGGACAAGATAGCATACTAGAATATGTTCCATATTAAGCTAGGTGGCAGGTTACATATGTTATGTATATGTGTATATGGCCCATATGTACTTATGGGCCATGAAGCCCATGAGCCCTTGTTAGGGTTTGTAATGTAGTATATATATACTACAATATCAGAGCAGTAATCTTCTCCGCCGTTCTCTCCTCGTGTGGCTCCCTGCGGCTCCCTCGCTGCCCGCGCCTCGTGCGGCTCCCTCCCTGACGCGAACTTGCTCCTCCCTCGCCGGCGCCACCTACTCCGTCGACCTCGCCTCCCTCTACCTCGACGTGGCCGGCAACGGCGGAGGCGGAGACTGGTGCGCCTCGTGCGGCTCCCTCCCCAACGCGAACTTGCTCCTCCCTCACCGGCGCCGCCTACTCCGTCAACCTCGCCTCCCTCCACCTCAACGTGGCCGGCAGCGGTGGAGGCAGAGACTGGTCGACGTATTCCACGACGTCCTTCCTTGAGCGACTACGCCACCGTTGAGTCCTCGTCACCTCCGACATCAACTGCGCCGCCGTTGAAGCCTCTGCTCCAAGGTACGCCTGGTCCTCCGCTGCCTGGTCTTCCACCGATCCTTCGGATCTTCGCATCTTCCTGGTCTTCTAGTCCATCGCCGAGCCGCTGCCTGGTCCTCCGCGTGCTGCTGTGCGAGCCGCCTCCAGCTCTCAGCGACGCGTGAGCCTCTCGGTTCCGCCGTCTCCGTCTTCTGGTCCATCGCCGAGCGCTTTCTTGGCTGGTCCTCTGATCGTGCAATGGCTAATGGCAATTCTATTTCTCTCGGTATGGGAGGTGCTCTTCTAGCTTCGGATATCAAGCTGGATGGCCAAAATTATCGTGAGTGGTTGTCATCGGTTCGCATGCTTCTTCGGTCTATTGGTCTTCTCTCATATATTACGGCGGAGCCTCCGACCGAGAAGACTGATGTGAAGGAAGCTATTGTATGGCAAAGTGCTGATGATCGTGCTATGGGTATCTTATGTCACAGTGCTGAAATTTCAATCAGGATGGATTTCATTGATCTTCCAAGTTCTCGCAAGATGTGGGAGTATCTTCAACATCGTTATGAGCAGACCAGTGCGGTGCTTTGCTTCTCTCTTCTACAAACTCTTCATGATTTACGTCAGCAGGAGATGTCTATTGAGGAGTACTACAGTTCTTTCACTCGCATTTCACGGTAGTTGACCTCCATGGTTCCTTTTTCTTGATCTTGGATGTCTTGTTGTTGCGAGCAAAGGCGAGTCATGATCTGCGAATTTAATGTTCACTTTTGTTATGCGCCTTCGCCCATAATTTGAGTCTATTCGTGCTCAACTACTGGGACGTGATGTTCTTCCAACCATGGAGGAGGCCCTTGCTGCGTTGATTGCTGAGGAGACTCGACTTCGCTCTCTGTTATTCGGATTGACACCACCTCAGTTTGTTCTTGCGGCACCTCATCAGGAGGTTTATCAACCTATTCCACTTCCTGATGCTGCATCCAACCAGGTTATATGCTCTCACTGCAAGAAGCCTGGTCATCCTGTTCAGAGGTGCTACCACCTTCATCGAGCTTCGACCGCATCTCATCTCGTCGTGGTGTGGTTCTTGCCACCACTCCTACACTGTTGGGGACTCAACTTTTGCCGCTCGGTTGAGTCGACTGTTCGGCTCAGCTCTTGGACTCAAGCTCGCGCGGTCTTCATCGATGTTCCTCCTGAGTGGTCCGCCAATCTTGTTGTAGCCTCTTCTTCGTGTCGGTACTAGTCTTCCATGGGTTTTGGATTCTAGAGCTTCTTTTCATATAACATCGAATAAGTCTCACATTGCATCATGTCGACTGCTATGAATGGTTCCTGTACCTCATGTTCACCACCGTCGTGGCACCCTTTCTACTTCTCATTTCATCGTCCTAGTGTCATTTGTACCTCAAACTTATATGAATCTTATGTCCGCGTCACTTGTCGATATGCACTACTTTGTTGGGTTTGATGACTCTACTTGCTATGTGCGGATCGTCGAACGTAAGTTCTTGTTGGTACCGCCATCGCTACTTCCTTGATCGTCTGGTCTTCCATCTTCCTCCGCTCATGCATCTTCGCTATTGCATCAACCTTGTTAGTTTTCCTCGAGAAGATCCTCGGCTTGGTCATTTGTGTGGATCTCGCTTTCTACATTAGCTCGTCAAGGTGTTCTAGGTCGTGTCATCAGGACACTAGTTATGATTGTAAGGGTTGCAAGCTTGGTAAACGCTGCAACTCCCATATCCTACTAGTACATCTCGATCTAGTCATCCTTTTGAGTTGGTTCACTCCGACGTTGGGTCCCGCCCTTTGCTTCCAAAGGTGGTCATATCTATTATGTCATCTTTATTGATGACTATTTTCGATATACTTGGGTTTACTTTATGAAACATCGTCTCAACTCCTGTCTATTTATCGCCTTTGTTCGTATGGTTCACACTCGCTTTTCCACTCTATTCGCACTATCTGCTCGATTCGTGGGAGTACTTGTCACATGCCTTCGTCAATTTCTTCCACAGAGGGAACTCTTCCTCGAATATTGGAGCTCAATTATTGAGATATGGCAATGCTATACAAGAAACTTCATGCACTATTCATGTAAATAGTTTTCCTCTGCAAATGAGTACTATGTACTGTTGGGAAATGAGAATAAACTTACAACATCCTCTCCAAGAAAATATATATTGATGCAGTGAACAACAATAGATAATAGGTATGCTCTTTGGGCATAGGATCATATTCATATGCCTTATGCCTACTTCTTATATTGCCAGACTCTTATTCTTGCACAGTACATCCTGTATTAACATTTCCTCAAAGAAAAAAACAATTTAATAAACACATATACCAAAAAGGATACTCTTTAAAAAGCTTGTCATAGTAACGTTTGACCAGCCTCTTCTCCCAAGTAGAATCCATATCATCTTCCTCAGAAAGAATGAATCTTTTACAGAATAAAAAAAAGGGATTTAGGAGTATTCCACAAACCACAGGCACATATTCTACCATGAATACTTAACAGTGGACACTGGATAGTAATGATTCTTACCTGTATCCTTCTCTCAGTGTATCTTTATCGGTTTTGATGGGTAAACTATGATCCGCATTATTGCCATAGCCATAAAACTGAACTGTTGACAGCACGTTGATTTTTTCAGTGGCAACATACAGTATTGAGAAAGGAAGGATGGATGGCATCTATATCAACAAAAATACTAAAACCGATCACTGAAACAGTAGTATTGTAAAGATGAGTATGATCCCCAATTCTTTATACAATAAAGGGGGCTGTGTCTATCTCATCCTGTTATTTTAGGAGACTCGGATAGAGCAGACAACAGCTTTTTTTCTACATGGAATCCCATTTTCCTAGTTCCCTATTCATACATTGCAGTAGTTTTCTCCAATATATCTACATGAAAGTCTTCTAGTGTTGTACCATTAGCAGTATGCCAGCCAAACCAATTTCTGAAGAACCCCGATAAAATGCAAGTCACTTGACTTGAGTTTGTATTGGTTAGGCTGTTCCAGAATATTCATAATTCAATTAAAAAAGGAACTGCCAGTCTGGTATCAACATTATTCACCAAACTGGGAACCAGGACAACAATTCCCAAGTGGACAAGATAGCATACTAGAATATGTTCCATATTAAGCTAGGTGGCAGGTTACATATGTTATGTATATGTGTATATGGCCCATATGTACTTATGGGCCATGAAGCCCATGAGCCCTTGTTAGGGTTTGTAATGTAGTATATATATACTACAATATCAGAGCAGTAATCTTCTCCGCCGTTCTCTCCTCGTGTGGCTCCCTGCGCTCCTCGCTGCCGCGCCGTGGCGGCTCCTCCCCGACGCGAACTTGCTCCTCCTCGGGCGCCACCTACTCGTCGACCTCGCCTCCTCTACCTCGACGTGGCTTCAAGAACGGCGAGGCGGAGATCTGCGCGCCTCGTGCGGCTCCCTCCCCAACGCGAACTTGCTCCTCCCTCACCGGCGCCGCCTACTCAGTCAACCTCGCCTCCCTCCACCTCAACGTGGCCGGCAACGGTGGAGGCAGAGACTGGTCGACGTATTCCACGACGTCCTTCCTTGAGCGACTACGCCACCGTTGAGTCTCGCCACCTCCGACATCAATCTGCGCGCCGTTGAAGCCTCTCGCTCCAAGGTACGCTTCGGTCCTCCGCCGCTGGTCTTCCACCGATCCTTCGGATCTTCGTGATCTTCCCGGTCTTCTAGTCCATCGCCGCCATTGCCGCCGTCCTCCGCGGTCGCTGCGGCGAGCCGCCTCCAGCTCTCAGCGACGCGTGAGCCTCTCGGTTCCGCCGTCTCCGTCTTCTGGTCCATCGCCGAGCGCTTTCTTGGCTGGTCCTCTGATCGTGCAATGGCTAATGGCAATTCTATTTCTCTCGGATGGGAGGTGCTCTTCTAGCTTTGGATATCAAGTCGATGGCCAAAATTATCGTGAGTGGTTGTCATCGGTTCGCATGCTTCTTCGGTCTATTGGTCTTCTCTCATATATTACGGCGGAGCCTCCGACCGAGAAGACTGATGTGAAGGAAGCTATTGTATGGCAAAGTGCTGATGATCGTGCTATGGGTATCTTATGTCACAGTGCTGAAATTTCAATCAGGATGGATTTCATTGATCTTCCAAGTTCTCGCAAGATGCGGAGTATCTTCAACATCGTTATGAGCGTACCAAATCACGGTGCTTTGCTTCTCTTCTACAAACTCTTCATGATTTACGCCGCCAGAGATGTCTATTGAGGAGTACTACAGTTCTTTCACTCGCATTTCACGGTAGTTGACCTCCATGGTTCCTTTTTCTTGTACTGGATGTACTGGCTGTGCAGGCAAGGCAGGTCATGATGCGCAGAATTTAATGTTCACTTTTGTTATGCGCCTTCGCCCATAATTTGAGTCTATTCGTGCTCAACTACTGGGACGTGATGTTCTTCCAACCATGGAGGAGGCCCTTGCTGCGTTGATTGCTGAGGAGACTCGACTTCGCTCTCTGTTATTCGGATTGACACCACCTCAGTTTGTTCTTGCGGCACCTCATCAGGAGGTTTATCAACCTATTCCACTTCCTGATGCTGCATCCAACCAGGTTATATGCTCTCACTGCAAGAAGCCTGGTCATCCTGTTCAGAGGTGCTACCACCTTCATCCAGAGCTTCGACCCGCATCTCATCGTCGTCGTCGTGGTGTGGTTGTCGCCACCACTCCTACACCTGCTGGGACTCAACTTTTGCCACTCGGTTGAGTCGCCTTCGCCCAGCCTTCAGCTCTTCAGACTCAAGCTCAGCAGCGGTCTTCATCTGATGTTCCTCCTAGTGGGTCTGCCAATCTTGTTGTAGCCTCTTCTTCTGTGTCAGGTACTAGTCTTCCATGGGTTTTGGATTCTAGAGCTTCTTTTCATATAACATCGAATAAGTCTCACATTGCATCATGTCGACCTGTTATGAATGGTTCCTGTGTACCTCATGTTCAGTCACTCGTCAGGGCACCCTTTCTACTTCTCATTTTACTGTTCCAGAAGTGTCATTTGTACCTCAGCTTTATATGAATCTTATGTCTGCTGGTCAGCTTGCTGATATGCACTACTTTGTTGGGTTTGATGACTCTACTTGCTATGTGCAGGATCGTCGAACAGAAGTTCTTGTTGGTACTGGCCATCGCTACTTCCTTGATCGTCTGGGTCTTCCATCTTCCTCCGTTCATGCATCTTCAGTTATTGCATCAACCTTTGTTAGTTTTCCTCAGTAGCAGCATCCTCGGCTTGGTCATTTGTGTGGATCTCGTCTTTCTACATTAGCTCGTCAAGGTGTTCTAGGTCGTGTCATTGTGGACACTAGTTATGATTGTAAGGGTTGCAAGCTTGGTAAACAGTTGCAACTCCCATATCCTACTAGTACATCTCGATCTAGTCATCCTTTTGAGTTGGTTCACTCCGACGTTTGGGGTCCTGCTCCTTTTGCTTCCAAAGGTGGTCATATCTATTATGTCATCTTTATTGATGACTATTTTCGATATACTTGGGTTTACTTTATGAAACATCGTTCTCAACTCCTGCCTATTTATCGCCTTTTTGTTCGTATGGTTCACACTCGCTTTTCCACTCCTATTCGCACCATTCGCTCGATTCGGGGGAGTACTTGTCACATGCCTTTCGTCAATTTCTCTCCACAGAGGGAACTCTTCCTCAGCTTTCCTGTCCTGGCACCCATGCTCAGAATGGTGTTGCTGAACGTAACACTGGCCATCTTATTGAGATCGCTTTCGTACTCTTTTACTTGCATCTCATGTTCTACAACATTTTTGGGCTGATGCGGTTTCTACGGCTGTCTATCTCATTAATATGCAGCCATCTTCTCACCTTCAGGGAAAGTGTCCTGGAGAGCTCTTGTTTTTCACTCCCCCACGGTATGACCATCTTCGGGTTTTTGGTTGTACCTGCTGTGTTCTGCTTCCGCCTCGTGAGTGCACCAAGTTAACATCTCAGTCTGTTGATTGCGTTTTTCTTGGATATAACCTTGAGCATAAGGGCTATCGCTGTTATGATCCTATGCGCATTTCTCGTGATGTTTCTTTTGTTGAGGATCGGCCCTACTTTTACTCTTCTGCCACTAGATCCTCCTCTCCCGCTGAGTCTCTCTCTTTTCTTTATCTACCACCCCTTGTTTCGTCTGATACACCTTTTGCTATGGAGTTTTCTTCTCCATCCTTAGTCAGATCGTTTCCTCTTCACTATACTCGTCGGTCTAGGGTTTTTCCTAATACTCAGCTTTCTACTTTTTCCTCATCTGATGGCATGGCTAGTACCGATGATACTCCTTCTGATGATCCTCCACCGGCACCGTCATCTCGGTATGAGCTTCGTGATCGTACTACTATTACTGCTCCTGACAGATATGGTTTTCTTTCTACTGCTGTTGTGCCTGAGCCTCACACTTATCAGGAGGCTATTGTTCATCCTGAGTGGCAGTTAGCTATGGCTGAGGAGTTGGCTGCTTTGGATCGTACTCATACATGGGATCTTGTTCCTTTACCTGCTCATGTTGTTCCTATTACTTGCAAGTGGGTTTTTAAAGTTAAGACGAAATCTGATGGCTCTGTTGAGAGGTACAAGGCTCGACTAGTTGCTCGTGGTTTTAAGCAGGCATATGGTCGTGATTATGACGAGACATTTGCTCCTGTTGCTCATATGGTAATGGTTCGCACTCTTGTTACTGTGGCTGTTGTTCGCTCTTAGACTATCTCTCAGATGGATGTGAATGATGCTTTTCTTCATGGTGATTTGCAGGAGGAGGTTTATATGGCCCCACCTCAGGGTGTTGTGGCTCCTGCTGGTCATGTTTGTCGCCTTCGTCGTGCTCTTTATGGTCTCAAACAGGCTCCTCGTGCTTGGTTTGAGAGGTTCAGTTCAGTTGTGTTAACTGTTGGTTTCTCCCTGAGCAATCATGATCCTGCATTATTTATTCATACATCTCCACGTGGTCGTACTATGCTCTTACTCTATGTTGATGACATGCTGATTACTGGAGATGACAAGGAGTATATTGCTTTTGTTAACCAACGGCTCAGTGAGCAGTTTTTGATGTCGGATTTGGGTCCTCTACATTATTTTCTGGGAATTGAGTTTACTCACACAGATGATGGCTACTATCTATCTCAGCAGCGCTATATTCAGGATCTACTTGCTCGTTCTGGTCTCACTGACAGTCGGACAGCTGCTACTTCTATGGAGCTTCATCTTCAGCTTCGTCCTACTGATAGCACTTTGCTTGAAGATCCTTCTCGTTATCGTCATATTGTTGGGAGTCTTGTCAACCTTGCAGTCACACATCCTGACATTGCTAATTTTGTTCATGTGCTCAGTTAGTTTGTTTCTGCTCCCACGTCTGTTCACTATGCTCACCTACTACGTGTGTTGCGCTACCTACAAGGGACTGTTGATCGTTGTCTCTTTTATTCTCGGTCGACTCAGCTTCAGCTTCAGCTTCATGCTTACTCTGACTCGACTTGGGTGAGTGATACTGTTGATAGACGATCTGTCTCTGGCTATTGCATATTTCTTGGGTCTTCACTTATTGCCTGGAAGTCCAAGAAACAGGCTGCAGTTTCACGATCTAGTGCTGAGGCAGAGCTTCGAGCGTTGGCTACTACCACTTCAGAGATTGTTTGGCTTCTTTGGCTGTTAGCTGATCTTGGTGTATCATGCAGTACTTCTGCATCTCTCCTGTGTGACAACACTAGTGCTATACAGATTGCTACTGATCCAGTGAAGTATGAGCTGACTAAGCACATTGGTGTGGATGCATCTTTCACACGTTCTCATTGTCAACAGAAGACTATTACTCTTCAGTATGTGCCCTTTGAGATTCAAGTCGCTGATTTCTTCACTAAGGCTCAAACTCGAGAATAACATTGCTTCCATCTCTCCAAACTCAATGTTTCAGATCTTCCTGACCCATGTTGAGTTTGAAGGGGGGTGTTATGTATATGTGTATATGGCCCATATGTATTTATGGGCCATGAAGCCCACGAGCCCTTGTTAGGGTTTGTAATGTAGTATATATATACTACAGTATTGATCTAATACAATTATATTTTAAGAACATATAGTATATAGATATCCACAATCCATGTATGGATGAAGGTAGCCCCCAGTTCTTTCTACAGTAGAGGGGACTGTTCATCATCCTGTTGCTTTTGGAAACTAAGACAAAGCAAATAAATAGCTCATTATAAGCCACTATCCCAGTTTCCTTTTTGCTATGGAAGGGAAATCTCATTGCACTGAGACTGGGTATCAATATATTGAAGTTTGAGCTATTCCTAAAGCTGGCTCACCAACATCCATCTGACTAGTGATTGTGAATAAACTACCAAGGAAGAAACAATCCAAGAGTTCAAGCAGATCTCAATGTGTGATGGGTTACACAATTACATAGAGAGTTTAGCTAACTAGTAATTGCAAAGTGCAAGCAGCCTGCGGCATCAATTTTAGAGCATCATGGTGAATACATCTGTACGTGTTGCAACTTACACCCTCCGTTTTGCTATATTTTTCCATGGCCTCTAGAGTATCCGTTTCAATATATTTGTCCAATGAGGGAATCTAGAATGTAGTTATTGCAATTTTTCCACTCTCTACCCCTACTTAAATGCTTTGGAATAAGTTAAGTGGTTGTGGTATGTTACGTATGTATGATCATTTCTCATCGAGTGTTTCTTAGATTTAGTGCTTCCTTGGTCTGTGCGCATGGTGGGTTGTTGACAAATATAGCGAAAAAGAGGGATTTTAACATCATGGTTGTCACGGCGTACTTGGCGACCACGGCGCCTGAGAGGCGCCATGACACCGTGGCATCCTCAAGGCGAGATACGGCGAGCAAAGAAGAACGAAGATGAGCAGTAGGTAGTAGCACATCGGGAGCAAATCGGGAGAGGAACAAAGAAAAAGAAGTAGAAGGAAGAGGAAAACAAATCGGGAGCAAGAGGGAGACAAATCGGGAGCAAGAGGGAGAACTCAAGAAAAGCAAGAAGGAGAGGACAAATCGGGAGTTCGGGAGAACTCAAGAAAAATAAAGAAGTAGAGGGAATGGAGGAAGGAGGGCAAATCGCCAGCGGCCGGCGACCGGTGCAGTGAGGGGCGGCGATGGCTAGATGGCCAAGGTGAGGCGAGCCTCCACGGCGTCTCCTCCACACCGCCAGGACGCCAAGGCGGCGCCGTGACAACCACCAACAACATAATTGCAACTTCTATGGAGTTGCAAGTTAAAATATGCACCATGTTCCCTTTCTCTAAGAGCATTGCACTGGTGCTATTAAATTTAATTTGGTTTGCCTAACATTACAAGTCCATTATCCTGCTATCTGCTCCTCGATACCATTTTACTCAATGTCAGAAAAATAAGATCTTAACCAACAGCATTCCCCAATCAATCAACAAAACTTAAAGACAACCACGAAATGGTTCAGCCGGAAACGAAGCGGCAACAATTTTTTAGATAAATAGGACATCGCAAAGATACGAAGCGGCAACAATTCAGACCATAATCATTCATGAACTTCTTAAGGCGATCGTACGCATTAAGCCCCCGGATCTGCGATTGGTATTGCCTGCATCCATCCAATCCACATTCGTTAGATGAGAGGTCAGTCTAAACATCACAAGCGAGCTAAAGAAAAGCATATCACTATTCCCTGCCTTCGAGTGGTATAGTTAACCTAGCTTAACTACTTCCTCGCAGCAAAGATTCCAAAGAAGTAAACTAGGGTTCATGGACAGCATCATCCCGCCTATTCCCACTGAATCCAACACGTGGTGAAGAACTAAACCATATAAAACTACTCTTCAAAAAAAAGAAGTTACAGCTAAAAAAACTTGAGTTTCTAGTCGATTCGTGCTAACAAATCCAAGAAAAGGGACAGCAAAATAAAAGAGGAAATAGAGAGAGATGAGATGGGGATTCGCGGTAAGAATACATACATCTTCCTCTCCTCCTTGTCGAAGATGGCGGATTTGAGCCTCCCCAGCGACGACGCCATCGCGCCCCACCTCAACCTCCCCTCCCCTCCCCTCCCCTCTCCACTCCACTCGTACGGCCTGTTTGGTAACAGTCGGGAGGGGCTGAGAGGAAGGAGTTTGCAGTGATTCGAGGCATGGGATTTTGATTTTTAGTTCCAATCCCTGTTTCGTTCGATTTTTAGTTCCAAAACCCTTGTTTGCCCAGAGAGACCGAGGCATCACGTAGGATTGTTTCATGGGCGCGACTGGCCCTCAGACGCTCCATTCCCATCCTAAGATCGGACGCCCGAACGCCCGAGCAGCTGTTTGATATTTAGATCCAACTGAACAGGGCATCACTCAACTCTCCGATCTGCTGTGGAGTGCCTTTTGTGGCGAGTACAACAAGAAGTCATGCGTACAACTAAAACCGGCTCGAGTTGCAACAAATTTGTGGCAACAACAAATTCAACAATCCGCAGGAAAAAAAAATACTATAAAATTTTAGAAAGATGTATTACAACAAATCAAATCACCTTCTACAACAATAGAGAAAAATTGGTCCAACAATTCCAAAAAATACATGCTCGTCGGAGAATGAGATTGTGGCGGCGACTAGGATGAGCCCAGGGCGGTGCTCGTGGAGGCCACACCTTGGTGGCTGCGGAGTTGAGACGTCGCTCGCGTAGACGAGGCCCCTGGTGACTGGGAACTCGGGCGCTGCTCACTGAGGCTGTTGTGGACGAAGAGCTCAGGATACGGTGGGAGCTCACAGAGGCCACGATGACTACAAGTGACAAAAGCTTGGGTGACGCACGTGATGCGGGAGATTGCCGAAGCCACAATTGGTGTCTACGGATCTTGCTGAGTGGAGTTGCGGAGGCCATGGTTAACATTGGCGGAGCTTACGCAGGCCAAGGCCGCACCGGCGATCTCCTCCCGGTTGATCTATGGGCGTGAGCTCGTCTTGGACTATGGTAGAAAGAAAATTCGCGTCCAGTGAGATGCATCACACACGTGAAAAAAAGAGCGTATGAGAGCATTGTGAGCGGTTAAATTAGCACGGGACAGTGGATGCGCCGTCCTATGTGAAACTTCATATCAGACGTAAGGTCCATAGGATTATCGTTGTTTTATGGGCTCGTTTGGTACGGCTGTAGCTTTCCTGGAAAGCAGCTTCTGGCTGGGCTACAGGGCTGAAGATGTTTGGTGTTTGGTTGTCTGAATTTTAGGTAGGCTGGTTGCAGCTTCTAAGATATGAAATATCTTAAATGTCCATGAGGCAAATAATGACTTGTTTGATGCCATTTAACAATAATTAACGCAATTGATGATAATTAATGATATTTAACAACAATTAATGCAATTGATGGTAATTACATCAATTAATGATAATTATCACAATTTACAACAATTAACGCAGCCGACTGCAATTAATGATAATTACCACAATTAACGACTAACGCAATTGACTGCAATTAACGACAATTAACGCAATAGACCGCAATTAACGATAATAAACAATAAATAATTATTACAACAAACAATTATTATATAAATAATTTCAATAAATAATTATTGCAATAAATAATTATTACATAAATAATTCATTTACAACATGAATAAGTAATATAAATAAATAAAATAAAAACAACAGCTAGGGTTGTTGTCATTGGCGATAGTAGAGGATGGCGACGGCACGAGGAGGAGAGAGCCGGAGGGGGAGAGGAAGAGGGAGGAGGCGTTCGAGCCCGGTCGGAGCCGGAGGATGAGAGGGAGGAGGCGCTCGGGCCCGGTCGAGACCAGAGGTGGGCGAAGGCGCTGAGGAGGGAGGTGGCGTGTGGCCTGGCGGAGGCGGTTGGAGTCTTGGAGGAGAGAAAGTGGCTCGCGGGAGGTAGATCAGTCAGGCCCGGAGGTGGGAGGCAGCCCGAGCTTGCGAAGGCGCCGAGGAAGGAGGAGAGAGGGGGACGACACTCAGGGTAGCAGATCCGCGAGGGGAGAAGGGAGGAGGGCTGCGGCGGCTGTGCGAGGGAGGGAGGAGGCGGCGGCATCCGCACCAGCGGAGGAGTAGGAGGTGGGTGCCGGGGGAGGAGGAGGGAGTCGGAGAGGAGGGAGGAGAAGGGATGAAGGAGCGAGCGCGAGGGAGGCTAGGGTTTCGAGTGGGTGGACCCTCAAACGCCCCATCCCCATCCCACCTAAATTCCCTCCACCATTGATCAATAATTCCCTCCCAATTTCCACCCCACCCTGGGTTTAAAATAAACAGGAGTTGGACCCTCAAACCCCCCATCCCCATCCCACTTAAATTTCCATGTCCACCATCCAAACAAAAGTTTTCGTAACCCTTACCATCTAAATTCCTATTCCCTCCAAACTAATTCCCCCCAACCAAACAAGCCGACCTTCCCCTCCTCGTCTTGTTGCCGACTGGGTGTTGGTTCTTGTCCGACTTGTTGCCATGAAATATACTAGGGTATTTTTTTTAATTGGACTTGACCTAATGAGTTTTTGACTGATTTGATATGTTTTTTACTTATAATAGTAAAGGTAGCCCTCGCTCGCACCCAATTGCGAAAATAACACCTCGGAAGGCTAGGCAGGTCCTGCAACGCTCTCAGATCGCGGCAGGAATGTGCTGCAGGTTCCTACCACACATTTGGTCCGTGGAATAGAAATAAATTGGTGATGCGCTATAGTGCTAAACAATGCTGAATATTGATGCGCTAAGTGCTAAATAGTGCACTCCGTCCGACGTAATGTGCTCAAGTACCGCGGTATGTCTCCTGCCGCGGTTCGGGAGCATTGTAGGTGATTTATCTAGCCTTTCGCGGTGTTATTTTTGCAATTGCGTACAAACAGAGCTACTTTTATTATCACAAATAAAAAAAACATACCAAATAAGCCAGAGCCTTTTGATCTGATATCCTTAACTTGGCCGCTATTATAGCCCATGTTTATTTTAGGCCAGGCAACCGTCTTTCAAAAGAAACATTAAAGCATATCTGGAACGCAGGAATTTCACATGGATATCATAAGATTTTTGCATGAAACAATTCAACTTCTGTATGAATCAGATTTTTTTTCCCCCAAATTCCAAGTTCCAACCCAAAAGTTGTCATTTCCGTACTTGAGAGGGGATAAGCTAACCACGAATTGTTAGGGCCCATTTAGAACATGTGATTTTTTTTAATTCCTACGGAATTAGACTAGACTAGTTCATGTTAAATTTCTGCGAAATAGTTCAACTCCTGTCAATTTATGAAAAATTCTCACGTTCCAAACGAAGCCTCGCAAGCTCCGTTCACTGCAAATTCCGAAGCACGGCAGGTGATCTTGGGCAAATAGTTTATGTAATCGCAAAAAAAGAAGAAGTTGTTTATGTGACTCATCATGGTGCAAGTCTTCGATGTTGTGGTTGCGCTCGTTTGCAGTGTACTTGCTGCTAAATTCGCCAAAAAAAAAGTGTACTTGCTGCTACGAAGGGTGGTAGGAGTATTTCAGATCCCAAAAGAAAGTTGCTGAAGGCGATGTATCCAGCGAGCTGACACATAACTTGCACTGCCAAAAAGGAGCAGATTGATTGGATCATTAGCAAAGGCACACACCATGTGAAGAGATCAAGAGATTTTTGGAATGGAAGCAAAGGTTAAGATGCCATTGGACATGGAGTATCTGAAAATCCAAGTAGCTTTGGAGTCGAGATGTTCACATCTGCACTATCAAGGAGACGAAGGAGCTTTCTTTTTTTACTTTAGCAACAAAGAATAAATACTACTCAACCTCCAAAAAGTCTTAGTACTTGGCTCATAATGAAACAGCTGATGTAAAACATTTGCACTGTCAACCAAACACAAACAAATGGGGAATTCTAGAGAGATGCGATTCTTCAATAGCTGCGTGTAACGCAGGTGGTTCTTGGTGAACACGAATCAGATTCTCTCACCACTGATCAAAAGGCCTCAAGAGACGGTGGCTTGCAAAGAAGTTCTGGTCGGCAGCTCAACGCGGAGTTTTGGGCTGATTTGACGCGTTTTTTCATTCGTAATTGCACAGTCAGCTCCCGTGTAATAAAAAAAAATACACTTTTGAATCGCGACATTCACCTGCAACATCTTTGGACCGCGGAAGGTAGGTAGGAGCATCGTAGGGAGTCGTGCCACGGTTTCAGTCCGCAGCTGGTGCAGCAATGATCACACTGTTAACAACAATATCTGGTACTGTTCATAACACAGGGTAGTATTCACAACGTTACGTTGATAGGCACTGTTCATAGTATTATTTGGCATCATGCATGATAATGATTGACATTGTTGAACAAGTCGTTTTCGGTTCTGTGTTTCTTCAGCGGTTTCGGTCCACGGTATATAGGTTCTACGGATTAGAAGTATGATATCTGGCCTCCTAATCTGTTGCGATATTAGTTTTATAATTTTGTACTAGCAGAGTTACTTTTGCTATTACTCCTCGACACGATGCTCTAAGATGAGTGCATCCATGTCATCGGACACATGTCATGACTTAATTGGCTACCAAATAAGTCACTGGGACACCCCACCATTGACGGATTGACACCGTGTGATTTAGCTACAATTGTGTGGATATATTCATGGACCTTTTCTTTGAAAGCCAAAGGAAAAGGAAACAACTACAAGTCTACAACAGCATTGAGGTCCATGATTAATTGGTTATCTATGGAGTAGCTTTTCGTTGAATCTATTGGGCACTTCGTGCCCAAAGGAAAGGTTGGTGCAGCTTCGAAGGAAAGGTTGGTGCAGCTTCTTGATTGCTTCCATTAGGAGTCACATCAAGCTGAAGGTAGAATGGAGCACTCACTAGTTAAGAGTAAGCAAAGGGGACTTGACTAAGTCTACATTCTACCACTTGCATGCATACTAGTAGGAACTTGGAATTTCGAAGAATCTCGGGTTCCAATTGACCACTAGCACATAGTGGATTCCTTTTTCTTCTGCACATCTTTTTTTTATATATGTGAAGGTGTTTTAGTTAAAATTGGCTATTATCATGACACCAGATTGCTCCGATTGACATGTAGATCTAGTTTATAGATTTATGGAAACATGGAATATTATTCGAGAGCTTATTTATTCCCTTTGAGAACATGGTTTTGGCGAAAACCATGATACATTGTGTAGCGGCGGTTGGAGGATTTGATTCAAAATATTCAGAGTCAACTAATTTAAGGTGGTATTTCCAATCGGCGTAAGTAACAAGTTTGGAGCAGCTAGTACAAGTTTCTTCTAGCTACAAGCTTTTACCTCTTCTTAATCCAAGCCGTTGTTTTCCAACCAGATGGCGTGCGAAAGAAAACCAAAACCCTTGAAAAGGACAATAACACTGAACGTCGAGGTGCAAAGTGAGAAAATGCTTTGAGCTTTCTCTGTTTTTGGGGTCCCCACCACCAGAGAATCCAAATGCAATGAAGCAAAAAAATAAAAACACAAAAATAAAAACAGCGAGGAGGAAGAAGAAGGTAGCGAGAAAAAGAAAAATAAAAACCTGTATAAAAGGTCGCAGCCTCCCACTCTGGACTCCAATTCGTCTCGATTCTTCTCCCACACCCTCCGAGATTTACCCCCCTTCTTTATTTGATCCATCTTGTCGTTGACCAATCCAGCGTTTGCTGCGAAATTGCGCTCCATTGTTGTTCTTGCTCCAGGACAATCGATCAATTTCTTGGTGCTTGTTCTTTGCTCATTCAGCCCCCAAATCCGTCTCTTGGGCTGCACAGATTGCGAGATCTTGTCTGCGTCAATCAAGGTGGGTTTTGGGGTTTCGCTCATGTCGATCGACTCGCGTGTATGGCCATCTGTTGGATGGTTGCTTCCTTGTTTTTTCTTCTTCTCTTTTGCTGCTCAAGCTGGCACCTTCTATTTCATTAGAATGGATGTAATATGCAATGTGATTTGGTTTTCGTTCTTTTCCCTGAAGTTGTTTATGACTTAGTGAAGATGCAAATTTGTTTGCAAGGCAGTTATTGTTCATTCTACTACTGTGGTTCTAAAAGAGATTTTTTGTGGTTCTTGGCAGTGTAGTGATCTTTGTGGGTTGCAATGTAATAGGTGTTTTGTTTTGTCAATAAAACAGTTCACTCGTAGTACTTATTTTGGTTGTTCTTCACATGTTACGATTTGACCACTTTCCTGTTCGATGATGTTTCATGTGATAGGGACAATTGTGGTATTATTGTTGCAGCAAGAAAGAAACGCTGTTCCAAAAATATCGTCTCTCTTATTTTAGCAAATGGTTAAATTGGTTAGCTGAAGACCATGTGTAAAGATGGCTATTAGCTATTGGCCTATTGCTGTATATGCTTTGGGAATGCTTGATTTTTGTGTACTGATAATAACTAATTTCCTTTCCAGGTTGAGGAGTAGCTGAATACTAGATTTCGCAACTCATGGTGAGCTGGTGCCTTCTTGTGCTATTCATACGACTTAATATTCAGAATTCAAAATTTGTGACGGCCAGTGCGTATCATGGTTAGTAAGATCCATGCTTATGCTATAATTCTAATTAAATAAACAGGGTGAAGAGGCACCAGAGTTTCGTGCTGAGAAAATCATCTCGGAGACCAAGGATTGCAAGACAGCCACAGCTGTCGGTGATAAAACTGTGAGTTAGCTGTGAATCAGTTGTATTTCCCATTAACTTCTGAATTGTCTTAAGTATGCTAATTCTGTGTCTATAACAGCTGCCCTACAATTATTTTGTAGTGTCAACTGTGTTATGTTGCATGTGACATTAATTTTAGCTTACTTACAATGTATCCACAGTGAAAGTTGCTATCGCTTTGCTGTCTTACTGTAACATGAGTACATGACATATAAGTTGTTGCACGCAAGGATCCAAAAACCGGAGCCGGGTAAAATCCAGCCCGGCGCCATTTCTCCGTTACCGACTGGTAACCGGAAATCCCAAAAAAATCCCGGTTGGATTTTGTCAAATGGAGTTTGAATTCGGGATGAAACCGTCGGGATTTTGAATTTGAAGGATTCCGTCTGGGATTTTGGATCCCGGTCCCCACTGGGAAATCTGGTAACCGCCGGTTACCGCTGGTAACCGGCCGGGTTTTTGATCCATGGTTGCACGACCATGTATTAGCTGCAGCTGTCTTATGGATCTGTTGTTTTAGTATTTAAACAGCATGAGCAGGCTAATCTATAATTGTCGTAAAATAAATGTAGGATTGATTTTGCATGTGTAGCAGATGGTTATTGTGATTATTGCTTGCATTTTCCATGGACTGTTGTAAGAAATCTAAATCTTTGCAATATGCTCTTGCTTATGCAGTATGTGCTCGACACATCGGATGATGAGCCCAAGTCAACCATTAGCAGTAAAATTTTGGATAAATCAACCCAAACCTGGTATATACTCTTATCATCTCGGTTTTCAATATCTTCTTCTGCTTTTGCTTTCAGAAGTCAGGCACCCTTATTCTTGGTCTTATGGCAGGGTTGTACCTACAGTACTTGGTACGCAACCAATTCCTTCCGAGGCACATTCTGCCATTCTGGTAAATGAGGATAGGATACTGGTTGTCAAGAAAGGTGTCCCGTTGATTGACTCAATCTGGTTTCTTGAGGTGAGCATTAGGAAATCGATCAAACTTCTTTGCCAGTTGGACCAGTTGAGCTTTGAGCTCCTAAGTGAAAAAGACAGCTCTCCTGGTTCCCTCATAAAATCACATACAGATTGGATGCGATAACAATTCCCTCACTGTTAACTTCTTTTCTTGCCAAATAATTGGCCTGTAAATGAGAATGTGATGCCTTTTTGGTCATTTGTTTGAACTGTATCAATAGTTTCATGCTGTTAAGCTTCATCCCAAATTAGCATGTTGACTGGTATGATTTCCTTGAGCTTGCAGCTGTATCTCATGGTGTAGAAGCTTAGTGCCTGTTCTTTAAATGCTCGTTGGACCAACTTTGTTCATATGCATCATTTTAATCTCTTTTCTTGATCCTACCTGATTAATTTGACGTGCCTCTTTTTTCACTATCGCAGGTGAGCACTTCCTTTGTTAAGCAGCAGTGCAAGATAACAGGCACAGAAGTTGTTGCTTGGAGCAAGGGAGTCCTAGGCAAGGGTCAAAAACCAGTTGTGATTAGTGGGCCTTCTGGTGTTGGTAAAGGCACATTAATCACAAAACTAATGAAAGATTTCCCATCAAAATTTGGATTTTCTGTTAGCCACACTACAAGAGCTCCAAGGGAGAAGGAAATAGATGGAGTCCATTACCACTTCACGGATCGAAGCAAGATGGAGAAAGAGATAAGCGAGGGCAAATTTCTTGAGTTCGCTCATGTTCATGGAAACCTATATGGCACTAGTATTGAAGCAGTTGAAGCCGTTACAGATGAGGGGAAGGTAAAATGACACTCTCTTTTCTTACTTGTTTATGAAAGGTGACTTTTTACATCTTTTTGTTGCTTTTGCAATAAAGAGGTGTATTCTCGACATTGACGTCCAAGGAGCTCGATCTGTGAAGGCTTCATCTCTTGAAGCGTTGTTCATCTTTGTTTGCCCTCCATCATTCGAAGAACTAGAGAAGCGCCTTCGGGCACGGTATAATTTTAGCATCTAAAATGCAGTAATAGTATAAGCTCATGCTGCAGATGATCAAGTCTAATGATGTAACAACAAGGCATGTTTGATTCGTACTCTTCTGTCATACAGGGGAACAGAAACTGAGGAACAAATCCAAAAGCGGCTGAGAAATGCTAGGGCAGAGCTTGATCAATCCAATACACCAGGTCTTTTTGATCACCTTTTGGTGAATAATGACCTTGAGGCATGCTATGAGAATTTGAAGGTAATTGAGCTAGCTCAGTAACTACACGAGCGTTTCCATGCGTAGTTTGTTCTGATATGTTTCACTACCATATTTCCTCTAATTGCTCTTCTCAAATGAATTTTTGCAACCTGCAGAAGTTACTTTCTTTGGATGATGGAAATTGTGTTTCAGATGATTCTTATTGTAAGTAATATAATCTTTGTTCAGCTGCTACTTCCGAGCTACTGTTTATGGTTTCTAATGATAGTATTTCCGTTTGCATAAAACAGCCATTATGGATAGCAAAGCGACTGCATATTATTCAATTCTGTCCAAAACAGATTCAGAAGTTCTGTTACAACCTGATACTAACGAAGTAGAAAAAGAAACCGCAAGCATGTAAGTCATCTGGTCTTTGCTTTCATGGGATACCATACTATAAATTCATCATTTGATGGATTGAAGCTCACCATCTGTTATATGGGTCTTTGGGCCCTTTCTCAGGCTTGCACTTGACTTGTCTTCTCTTTCGGGAGGTGCTCCTGGACGAATGCGGGGCCTTAAGTTACGATCTGTTAACTAAGGATGGTTGAAATGGGCATTAGATGACCCAAAGCACTGTTAAGGATACTGCAGCAGCACCGACTACAAAATTTTGGATTTGATTCGCGTGGGTTGACAATCTCAATCATAGCTAGACAAAACAAAATCAAAACGTGGAAATTTAGTTCCATTTGTTGTTTGCTCACCAGAGCTTCGAGTTCCTTAGTTCTTTGTACCAGAAGCAGTCAAATTGTAGCGTGAGCTCGTTTTAAGAGATTTACCTGCCCTGCCCTCAAGAATATGATGTGGATTGAGGGTGTATCTAGTTCATAATCTCTTTTGCCCAGTGACTATTGAGTTCAACTCATTGCTGGTGGAGTGCAGAAAGCTTTTCAGTTTTGAGTTTTTTGGCTATATAGATCATATTGGTTGGATAATTTGGCCTGCTGTTGGGAACTATTGTTTTCTTAGGATCTAGAATCCGGGTGCTTTCAATTGGTATTAGAAGTTTGTTTAAACGGGGCCAAATTGCCCCATTGATCATCGTAAGAAAGAAGCCTACATGTTACACCTGGAGCTTGAATTCTTGCAAGCTCTTTCTTAAAACAATTGATGCAGGCATATACAAGCAAGAGAAGAGGCTGTAAGCTGCAAACTTGCAGGGGCCTTCTCTACCAACATCTGCTTTAGATAGATAGATTGCTCATGGCTGACATGAGCACTGGAGTTAGCTTGAATCAACATTTGGATAATTGTGACACTGGTGCAATCTGCAAATCTTGTTATCTGAAATCTGTATTTAAGAATATTTAAGCTGCAATGTTGGCAGATGGCACAACTGGAAATATTATATACATTCTAAATTTGTCCGAGTATTTGACGTATTCCCCAAAGGGATTGTCTACCCCACAATCAATTTTACTGTAAAAATCCGTGAGATTTTCCAGCCGTCCCGGCCCATCTCTGTTCGATGCTCTAGATCAACCTCCTCTTTCCTATAGCAACGACTCCCTCAAATCCTCACACCGGATCTTTCGCTGCAACCTTCATGGAGCGCCGCCACCTCCAAGCCCTTCTCCAACCCCATCGCCTCTTTGCCAGCACTGCCGCGGGCCACCGGCATGTCCCGCTCGTGCCTCCCCCCGCAGTGGCCGCAGCCGCCCGCCTCTTGTACGACCACCACCCCCTACGGCCTCCTCTACCGCCATCTTCAACCTTCTTCCCTTATCTCCGGTGACATCTCCCACGGTCGTCGGAGGGGCATACGATAGAGGGGCGATCGACGACAGTGAGGCGGACACGGCTTCGCCAGCGTCTCGCGCCTGCTCGGCCACGGTGACGTTCGCTGAAGACAAGGAAGACGCCGCCTCGGAGCACAAATCTTCAAGCATATCTGGAGGTCAGAAAACCGACTTATTTTATCAATTTTTTTTTTTGAGTTGTTGGTTGTTGTTTAGCAAAGCCGCTCCCTCAATTCACCAATAGTTGCCACGGTCGGGAGCACAAATCTTCAAGCATATCTGGAGGTCAGAAAACCGACTTATTTTATCAAAATTTTTTTTGAGTTGTTGGTTGTTGTTTAGCAAATCCGCTCCCTCAATTCACTAATAGTTGCCACGGTCGGGATGACAGTGACCGCAGATACAGACAAATGCAAGCATGAAAATTAAATGCCCAAGACCGCAGCAAAAAAAAAAACACACCATCCAAACAACACAAAACATAAAAAAGTATTCTGAATAAAAAAAACTACATAAAATTCACATACGTTGGCACATCTCAATTTGATCAATCAAAAGTCCAAATGGAGCCGCGCTCTGAAGAAAAAGAATCCAACAAAAATAAAAAAATGAATACAACTCCGAAAAAAAATCTGCAAAAAATCGGCCCAAATCATTTCACCAGCTGCCCCACTTCACATTCTTCACATACACACGGGCTCACAGTAGTTACCAGCTAAAAATGTTTTAAAAAGATAATAATGAAGTACTTGGTCCACGTGGCGCGACCCCATTGGCACAGGGCTCCCGACCCGCGGACCCAGCCATTTCTCCCTCGCCACCTCTCTCTACAAAACACCAGCCAAACAAAAAAAGCTCGAAAATTACCCAAAAAAAAAGAAGCCCGGAGCGGCAATAACACGAGCACCTGTCGCCCACCTTCCACACCCCCAGATGCCGGCCACGGCGAGCGGCGGCGCGCGGCCGGAGGAGGCGACCGCGCCCTCGGTGTCGTCCCCAGCGCCGTCCTGCATGGGCACGAGGCCAGAGGAGCTCACGGCGAGGCTGGCGGCCGGGAGGCCCGGCGGCAGCGGCGGCGGAGGAGGAGAGGTGGGGGAGCACGAGCGGGTGCGCGCGCTGCGCGAGATCAAGAACCAGATCATCGGGAACCGGACCAAGAAGCTCCTCTACCTCCGCCTCGGCGCCGTGCCGGCGGTCGTGGCGGCGCTGGCCGAGCCTGGCGCGTCGCCGGCCGCGCTCGTGCAGGCGGCGGCCGCGGTGGAAGCTTCGCGTGCGGCGTGGACGATGGCGCGCGGGCCGTGCTGGCCGCTGGCGCCGTGGGGCACCTCACGCGGCTCCTCGTCCACACTGACGAGAAGGTAGGGTCTGCTCCATTAACTCGCTTGTTGCTTGTTTCTGCGGATGTCGTCTTTGTTTTGGGCGCAAAAACATTTTTGGATAGTCAAATTGGTTTCTCTTGTGGATTTGTTGTTCAATTGGGAAAAGATGTGTTGCCTGGAGAAGAGTTGTTGGAAAGTAGCAGGCAACAACTACTTCTTGCTTGTTGTCGTCGTGTAAATTTGGGGGTATGTTGGCAACTATGCTTGGCTATGAACTGAAAATAGGATGATATGTTGGTAACTTAGTTGTTCCTATGAGAATTAGTGGTTAGATTGGTGAAATATCTTACTCTTTACTTTTGGTACTCTAATTGGAGTGAAAAAAGCAGCGGCGTGACAAGAAGAGTGCCTGGCAAGCGGCACCTACTTATTATACCATTCGCCATGAATGTATTTGGTAGTAAAGGTTTTGAGCTGGGTAAGAATATGGAAATAGATTGTGGTAATTTGATGGTTGCCTTGTGAATTGGTCAATAAGAACTTTGTATTAGGGGATCATGATTGATGGTTTGTGCTTGGGATTAGGAGAATTATTTGAGCTGAACTATTGGAGAATCTGTTGGTTTATTTAAGGTGAGGTACTGGTAGTAGTTGTCCTTTCCTTTTCTTTTCTATGTCCTTTCCTTTTCTTTTCTACGCCCTTTCCTTTTCATTTTTGGTTGAAGTAGTGAATATATTCTTCATTTGTGCTTGAAATGTGGAGAGTTTGGTAGTGGGTCGATGGTTAGGTGTGATGGTGGGGAGGAATGTGCTGGAAAGTTGTCTATTTTCCGTTGGATTCATGATGAATCCGTCTGAACTGATAAACTGATTTGGTTTTTCTGGTTTGAGCACAAAGTAAGAATATGTGGTAAAATTTAAACTTGATAGTTGGGAGGTACCTTGGGGGCTGAACAGTAAACAAAAGTCGTGATCTCTTCCATAACACTGAATTGTCCTATTCAATAAAGCGTTGTTTGGATGGGTTCGGAGTGATAGTATTCTGACCCAATCCACATGGATTGTAGATCAAAATCCACATGGAATGGGTCGGAATCCCACTATTCTGGACCCATCCAAATGAAGCCTAATAGATCACATGATCCACAAACTGGCAAATACATGAGGGTGAACGTGGAGGTGTTACTGCACATGCACCAACTATTTATATTAGCCAAGGTTGCTGTTTGTTATTCTCTTATGAGTCAAAAGGTTGCTTTTATGGTACAGAGTGACTATTAAAGAGTGAACAAAACATGGTGAATGAGATAAGATAAGAAAAAGAGACGAAACGACTACTTTGGTAGCTCTCTATTGTCACATCTCAACGTCCTCCCCTAACCACTGCTGTCGGACATTAATAATTTCACAACTCATTAGGGCATGCCAATTTATCTGATAGGCTGATTTTGCAGTTGTTGTTTTGCTCCTTTTCTAGTGTAGTATACAAAAAGATGGTTTTTCCGATATTCATAATTTGAAAACGGTTCTTGTGCATATTGACATAAATATTGGGTTTGGCTAAATGGCTACAATATCCAGTTCAGCTAATATCCATAGTCATCACTTTTGACCAACCAGCTTGCATCTGAGCTTTTCACTTTAGCATTCTCTTATGGAAATACAGATATTTTATGATCTCAGAAAACTTTCACTTTAGCATATTCCCCCAATATTTCTAATTATGGCATAGTTATTGTCCCATTGCTTCAACGTTATCACTGAAATAATAATCCCTGTAGTCACTTATTTCCATCTTAAGCTTCTTGTATTTGTATTATTGTACTTTTAGCAATACACGAGTGCATAAGAATTCAGATCCAAACACCCTCTTTGTTGAATGCAAGTTAAGCATAGTGTGGTTAGGTGCTGTGTCTGATTGTGCTGATTGTTTCATGTTATATTGAATAGTTTGTAACCATTAATGCATACTAATTAATAATTTTGTCTGATCTGAGGTTATTGTCCTGATTACAGGTTGTGGATGCAAGTGCACGTGCTCTCAGGATGATATATCAATCAAAACTAGCTCCGAAGTTTGACATCAATAATGAGAAAAATATGGATTTTCTCCTTTCCCTTTTGGACAGCGAGAACGAAAATGTCACAGAGCTGGCTGCTAATATTATATCACACTCTTGTGATAGCAATTCAGAACAATTAGCACTATGTGGTGCTGGAGTTCCTCAGAGACTTATTAGCCTTTTTGGAGGCTCTATGAATCTACGGGATGCTTGTTTAGATTCTTTGACTGCAATCATAAGAAATAACTGGGAAGTTGCTTCAAGATTTGCATCAATGGACCACGGAAAAGCTTTCCGTTCAATAGTTGGGTTAATACATGATCGGAGCCCACGCACAAGACTACTTGCTTGTCTGTGCTTGATTGCACTTGGGCATGCTTCTCCCTGTCATTTTCAGGACAGACAAATTAAAACCAAGTTGATTCTGGTCTTACTTGAGCTCATTGAGGAACCTGGTCATGTAGGAGACGAGGCTCCCTTGGCACTAACCACCCTGATTAAAAACAGTGTGGAACTGCAGAAACAAGCCTTTTCAACAAATGCAGTTGAGAAGCTTAGCAACCATCTGTTAGCAAGTTCATTGGAGACAAGACGGGCAGTGACCATATTGCTTGCTTTAGCCGAGCTTTGCTCAAAACTCGAAGAGTCAAGATCTCAACTTATGTCAGTTCAGGTATGTGAAGTTTCTGTATGATAGTACTTTTGAGTATTTCTGTGGTTTGCCTTTTGAGTTGTATTTGAATTTCTGTAGAGTCCTTCTATTGTTAGTGTTAATTCCTGACAAGACAATGCACTGCTTCAGGAGCTCTGGATGAATACGATTATCCATTGACCAAGCATTTATGACTTAATAACGTAATTGCTTAACAGGTATCAACCTTAATACTTGATGCATTGAAGCATGATTGTGCTGATATCCGTGTTGCAGCATGCTCATGTCTGAGGAATATCTCTAGGTCATCAAAGGTAAGATGCATGCTTCTTCTTTACATCTCGACCTTTTGTGTTCATTTCAAATGATTCAGTTGATGTGTTTAATTTCTAGGTACTTAGTGCGGGCCAATTATCCTGCGATACGGTTATTGCCCCCTTAGTCCAGCTTTTGTATGACTCCTCTACTTCAGTCCAGGTAATGTGAATTATGCAATCTTCAATGGCATTTTTCTGAGTTGGAATTTTTCTGGAAGGTGCAGTGCAGCTGCACTTCCAAGTGTCTTGCTTCTTCCAGAGGGCTGGTCAAGTTTTGAACTGTGTGTGCTTTATAAAAGAAAATTGGATTTTCAGTGCATGGGGGTGTTAACTTATCTATTTGCATGCAAATCTTGAAGCATGTGTTCACTGCAGTTTTACCTTCGCACCCATTTTTTTGCTTCTACTTGAAACTCTCAAAATGCCCTGCAGAACTAATATTTTTGTTGTAAAACTACAAAATCGCAAATCAATGTAAGTAGTCAATTGCACAAGAACGATTTGAAAGGTGCAAGTTTTGAACTGTGTGAGCTTTATAAAAGAAAATTGGATTTTCAGTGCATGGGGGTGTTAACTTATCTATTTGCATGCAAATCTTGAAGCATGCGTTCACTGCAGTTTTACCTTCTTCGCACCCATTTTTTTGCTTCTACTTGAAACTCTCAAAATGCCCTGCAGAACTAATATTTTTGTTGTAAAACTACAAAATCGCAAATCAATGTAAGTAGTCAATTGCATAAGAACGATTTGAAAGGTGCAAGCTTTGAACTGTGTGGGCTTTATAAAAGAAAATAGGATTTTCAGTGCATGGGGGTGTTAACTTATCTATTTGCATGCAAATCTTGAAGCATGTGTTCACTGCAGTTTTACCTTCTTCGCACCCATTTTTTTGCTTCTACTTGAAACTCTCAAAATGCCCTGCAGAACTAATATTTTTGTTGTAAAACTACAAAATCGCATATCAATGTAAGTGGTCAATTGCATAAGAACGATTCAAAGGTAGCAGATTTACATAGGAGGCACTTTTTTGGGTAATATTGTACCCCGCTACCATTTCCTGGCTTCATTGTTGGAGCAACCCTTTTTGTCACTAGTGACACTAAATTTTGTGTTAATTAGCTATATTGTGATTGTGAAACATCAGTACTTTAGGTTTGCCACCAGGACGTGATGAAGTGCACATCCACTTATCTTTGTCACAGGTTGCTGCCCTTGGTGCTATTTGCAATATTGCTGTGAATTTAACACCCAGGAAATCGATTCTTCTTCATTCTGGGGTTGTCTCCCAACTTGTTCATTTATCCAAGTCTATGGATCCAACATTGAGGCTAAAATCTGTATGGGCTCTTAGAAATATTATGTTCCTTCTGAATCCAAAGGATAAAGACTTCATTTTGAAGGAGCTGACCTTACCTACTCTTTCAAGCCTCATATGTGGTAAGTCTAAATGCCCAGCTATGATATTAATTAGGGAACTACTAAATTAGTCTCACTGCTAACTGCAAAATGTTCTGCAGATTCTGAACATTTTGTTCAGGAACAGACCTTGGCACTAGTGCACAATCTTGTTGATGGATATGTGGACTCTTTTAATTATGTCATTGGTGAAGATGGCATGGTTATAAATGCTATTTCAAGACAACTGAACAATGCATCTGCCCCGGGAGTGTGCATCCAGGTCTGTTTTCCTTAAGCTTCCACGTGCAGTTTTCAAACTTTGGAGGGGAACAAAGAACATCTTTTCTGACGGAATTGTATAATTTTGTATCCCATTTTTTGATATTTAGGGACATATGTGCTTCTTCCATGGGATATTATTTTATAAAAGAATGCAAAGATCATTGTACAATAAATCATGGATCTTTCTGTTTCTTCTCTTCAGGGTATGTTTGTGCTTGCAAATATTGCAGCTGGAATTGAATTAAACAAGGAGGCTGTAATGGATGTTCTTGTTCCTCACCGAGCAGATCGTATCAACCCATCTTTTGTTGTTAATTTTCTGCAGAGCAAAGATAAACAATTGCGAGTTGCAACCTTGTGGTGTATTCTGAACTTGATATACCCAAAATGCGAGACCTCGTCTGCTCGAGTTGTTAGACTCCAAAATGCTGGGGTAATTTCACAAGTAAAAAGCATGATAAATGATCCTTGCTTGGATTCCAAGGTACTACCTTCTCTTCCTAGATAAAGTGATATTGAGACGATGCATATTATAATGCCACAACTCACAACCATTTCGTTACTGCTGTTTAGCTGTTAATGTTCCGTCCATCCTTACCGTTGCTTCTGTCATATTGGCCTGCATGAGTACTTGCACATTGCTGACTCAATTTGGAGCCTTATGTACCTTAGTTCAATGTTGTCCACTAAAATGTATTATTGATTGTGCTAGAAACAGTGTGTCCTTTACCAGTTTACCCTTCCTATTAGCAAGCATCTACATAAGCAGAGTTACACTCTTACATTTGATAAGAAAATGCTTTCTCGAAAGTTACTCCTGCAATTTGATATGCACATAAGCACTCAAAACGGGTTTAGCTGTAAGAATCTTAATTGAACCAACCAACAAAACAGAAAAGGTTGACAAGCATGGCTGGTAGTTGGTCAATATCTGTTGACATATGTTCTTGAAACTAACCACAAAATGTTTAGCGTTTAACCTAACACCTCTGCCCTTATTTGTGCAGCTTAGAGTACGTATGGTGCTTGAACACACTGCTTAGACAGCGCCACCGATGGTTACATGTGAGCAGTCCGCATTGCATCCAAGCTATTGAAGTTTACTAAATCATATACATGTTGGGCAAAAAGAAGCTGGACGTGCTTCGCATCCCAATACGTGCCGTGAATTGTGAACCATGAGCATCAGTAGAGAGCTCTTGCTGATCACTTCTCATCGTCTCGAGCTTATCGCTGTATTTTTAGCCATGAGAACTCGATGACTGGTCTCTGTTGCGGATAGGCAAGTAACTTGTTGTAACCATGCCTTCTTGAGAACCTGAGCTGCTTGCTTGCGATCTTAAGGTTTTAAGCACCAGCTCCAGCGAATCCAATTTTTAGTGCGACCAAAACCTTGTGCTCGTTGTGACGAGGAGTGTATAATTGAGGGACTGCTGTTACAGTTGTAAATTGTTTTTCTCTTGCAATAAGGCTATTTTATGTTCACCTCCGGGATGTTGTCCATGGATTTTGCAGTGTGTAATTTTTTATATATCATAAACTTGTTCCTGTGTCGTTAGCTGAGGAATAACATATATTCCCACCGTCCTATTAAAAATCAAAAGTCCAGATGAATAGATGTAGCAAACATTTCACTGTTGCTACGCATTTGCGCATATCTGTATGGTCTGCTCCCGAACTGTTGGAGCTGCAACCCAACTAGAATTCCTGTCCATATACGGACCGGAGCTACACCCGCTTCGCCGCCGTCTATACGTTGCGAGGCCCCCCAACCCCCCGAGCTCCCCCTGCGCACACACGGCAGCACCGACGAACTCATCCAACAGGCGACAAGTCACGTCACCGAAAAGATCCACCGTCCGATCAAGAGTTCCGGCGATGCAAGCAGGAGAGCGGCGAGTCGACGGCGATGCAGCGGCGCCAGAGAAGACGAAGACGGTGAGGCTGTCGCAGGAGCACATCGACTTCCTGCTGGCGCGGCCCACTGCTCGTCCCTTACCCGGCATGAGCGACGAGGTGTACCATACTCAGGACGCCTCACTGCCGGGTGCCGGCGTCCTACCATCACCGGCCGGCTTGCTGCTGCTGCGGGCTGCGGCATCCCCTCGTCCAGGGAAGGAGAGCCCGTAGCCCAACGTCGGTGCGCATAGATGATGAGAAATTGAGAAGTGCAGCGTTGTTCAGGTCCGATTCCAAATTCCCAAGAAATAGCAAATTTTGAACAAAGGTTTTGCCTTTACATGCACACTCATTCAAGAACAGGACTCATACTCGCGCTCTGATCTATTTCTTTCTTGAGTACAAGCGCACGTACACATTTAAAACATACAATACTTGCACCATTCATTTATATATACACGTGTGCGGGTCTTACACACTAAAAATTTATTGAAGTCACTCAAGATATACTCCTAAAATTCGTAGACATCGGCGCTAAATCTATTCTTGAATCTCGGTGGACTGGATGATCAAGCCATAACCACGTAAGTAGCAGCTTCCTCATTTTTTTCATGGGAGGCGTATTTGTTTGGATGCGCACGTACAAAACGAAAATCAGATGGCGAATATCGGGTCGGAAGGCGAACGGTAAAATACGCCGGGAGTAGCTGGCCGATGCGGACCAGAGTATGCATGCATGTGTCGCTGGAGTTGAGTTCTCATCGGACTCGAGTTGTGCTCCCATGCGTACACATGTCTCGATTTAGTCCGTACAACAAGGACTAATACATCATGGGCTCATTTTTTAGATTCGAATCCTCTATATTACTGCATAAGTTTACTGTATGAATAATGGTTTGTGGTGAGATGAACAACACTTGGCATGGGATCGAAGCAAAAAATATTATAGCAGCAGTGCGATCTGTACTGTAACAATATTACTGTAGAGAAAAGGGCACTGTACCTATTGACCTGAACCTTCAATATTTGATCGGACAGTGAAGATCACTTCTAATATCAATACATTATAGATCCTCTGCATTGACTACTTTGTCGAGAGATCTATTTCCCACTCTTTTTTTTTTCCTTTAGAAATGGTAATGTTTAACAACCCAGTTTTTAGCCCATCTCCGTTCCTTTAGTCGGGTGGGCTCACCTTTATGTCTTTCCCTCCCACGATCTAAGGATAGGCTCAAGCATCATATCTGCATCATATCTTACTTACCAAAAGGGTGGGATTGAAGTGAGATGAAAGGTTACAAACTAAAGTCTACACTTGTTCTGGCACTAATAATTAACAAGATCCTGGTGAAACTAGATTGGTTTTTCGTAAGTGACACACCCAGACAGCTTTTTTTTGTTTTGTTTGTGAGACAATATATCTAGTTGCACATGCACAAATTTTACCAAGGACAGAGAGACCATAGTCCCTGCGCATGTATATATTTCGAACTCGGGTCGCCGTGCATCCACACATGGAGATCCATCAGCTTCGCCGTTCTATATTTTGCTAGGCTTCCGTGCTAGCTCTCCAGCACCGATCTCACTCGTCCAACAGCTCACGTCACCCAAGCGATCCACCGTCCGATCAAGAGTTCCGGCGATATACACGATGAAGCAGGAGAACGGCGAGTCGACGGCGCCAATAGCGGTACCGGCGAGAAGCGGACATTGGAGATGTTCTGTTGGGATCAGATTTGCAATTCTAAACTCTCTATGTATAACTGTACTAGTCTCTTGATCACCGACGACGAGGAAGAAACCTCTGTTTGAGCTTGAAGGTCGCTTGAAGGCGCACGAGGAACAGATCCGAGGATCTGGCAGCGGTGAAGATGAGCACCTGCTGTTAACTTGCGCCGAGTGGGAGGACCGATCGTCGAAAGACAAAGGCGAGGGCTTTTCTAGCGGCTCTAACGGTGGTGGTAGCCGAGGCAGCAAGAATTGAAAATTTGCAAGACAAAGGTGAGATGTTATAATTGTCAGGATTTTGGACACTTTGCTTCAGAATGCTGCAATCCGAAGAAGGGGAAAACGCTTCTTGCTGAAGCTCTCAGCGATGATGAACCAACACTGCTATGATGCCGAGTTGAGACTGGGACATTGAAAAGATGTGTTCGTCGTCCTGAGTCAAGTAAGTAGTGTTAAGTCCGGGACATCGAGAAGATGTGTTCGTCGTGCTCAGTCAAGTCTGTGTGTTATTCAAGTTGAAGTTGTGATCAATTTGATGTACCAAGTACGAGTTGGGCAAGTCGTAGTTGAGATCGACTGTCCTTAGTTGAGTACGAGTTGGGGCGCAAGTCGTAGTTGAAACCGACTGCCTAAATGAGTATGAGTCCAAAATGTGTTCGAGTTGTGTCACCATCTTCGGACAAGTAAGTGTGAGCCAAGTTGAACACGAGTCCAACTGGCAGAGACCAAGACGTGTTTGAGTTGTGCCACCGTCTTCGACCGAGTGTGTGGAAGCCAAGTTGAAGTTGAGTCCAACTCGCAGCACACGAAATATAAGTAAGTATACAAAGATTAGGGAGTGATTGTTAGATCATCTTTGTTTAAATGTTAGTTTCTATTTCGTATCCAAATCGGTTTTTCGAGTCGAGCTGGCATTGAGTCAAGTACTATACTTGAGCCTTTATAAGGGCACAAACGAGTCCTGTAATTCGTGAGTTGAGGAGTTGAGAAGTTGTACTAGAAAAGAAATCGCCGCACTTTGCATGCAACAAGAAGGAAAAAGATCTTCTCTGTTCTCTGCCTCGGGCGTGTTTTTTAATCTTCTTTCGGTTTGTTCCAACAAGCCGTAGGGTCGCGCCGCCATCTGGCCCCGCCTCCTCGCCTCGGCCACGCCAATAGCCAGCACCACGCTGACCTCGTGTCGCCGTTCCCTGTCGCCTCGGCCAGCTCGCCGAGCCGCTGCAGCTGCTCCCGCCGACAACTTGCCACACGCCATCAGACCAGAAACAGCCCAGAAAATTGAAAATTGAATTTTTTTTTAATCTTTTGGCTTATTTTGAATTCTTTCTGTTTTTGGAAATTTTCGCCGAAAACCCGCTTTCCTTTTCTGGAAATGCGCCTTCTCCTTCCGGAAGCGCCTTCTTCCTTCTTCTCACTTCTGCTTTCTTCGCCCGAGTGTCAGCAGCCTTCGTCATCGCCGCCTCCCCGCGCAGCCGTCACCGTCACCTCCCGCGCCACCTTGTCACCTCCAGCACCTTCCTCCCCTTCGCGCCTCCACTGCCCGCCCGGTAGCCACCTCTTCCTCTCGGCGCTGCCCGAAGCTTCTCCGCCGCCACGTCGCCGCCCGATTGCTCCCGCCGCCCTACTGACGCCACCTCCTCCCCAGCCTATAAAAGCCGCCTAGGGCCAGCTCTCCTCCTCATCTACACCTCCGGCACTTCCCTTGCCCCCTCCTCTCCCGGCGCCGGCCAAATTCAAAGAAACTGTTGCCGCCTCTTTTGCCCGGCCGAAGCAAGCGCTTCAGTAAATTCGCCGCCTCCCTACCTCCCCTCCCCTCCCACCTCCGGTAAAAGCACCACCTCGCCGCTGCCAACCATTTCCCCCTCTCTCATCACGAGCTCATGTGGCTGAGTTCCACCGCCGCCACCTCCTCGGTCACCGTCGCCACCCCATTTTCTCCCCCCCTCCGCCCCTACAAATCCCCAAAATGGGTCCATCTCGCCTTTATGGTGCTCCTGCATTCTCCCCACCGCGCCACCGCCGTCATGGAGCACTGCTTGCCGTCTCCTCTGCCTGTGGGCGAAGCGTGGGCCTTTCGGCCAAGCGGCTCAAGCCGCCAGGGGCAAGGCCATTTGGCCTAGCCAAATGGGCCGGTTAGGCCTGGCCAAAGTGGGTCGTAGGCCGCACAGTAGTCGGGCTGGGCCCAAACACTGTTCATTTCAATTTAGATTTTACTGTTCACTGCACAGTAAAATTAGTACTATTCATCTACTAAAAAACACTGGTCATCATCTGAAAAATTGCTATCTACTGTTCACTATGACGAAGAGTAACTTTAGTTACTGTTTACCACCAAATTTTTCACCCATGAATAGTAAAATGTTAATATTCATTATCTGACACTATTTATTCGCAAAACCCTAATTCAGCATTATATATCCATTTCGTTCGTTTCGAGCCCAGAAATCCATTTCTCAACTCTGTTCAGTCCAATTAAACCCCAGATAAATTTTCACCCTCCCACACCACCTTCTTTGTGTTTCTTTTCCGTTTGTTTTTACTTGCATGTTGTTCCCAGCTCATTCCTTGTCGAGCCAGATTTTACTTGGTTGTTTTATTATTTTGCTTCTCGTTAGGTCACGATCTTAGCGACCAGATTGCAGAAGAGATCAGACAAAACCAGAATCTACAGGACTTTGTGAAAGAAGGCAAGTTACATTCTTTGATCATTTTGTACCTATAATTCATATATTTAATATTACTTTCATTATTATTTGTGCCAATTACTTCAAATATTGAAATAATATTTTCGAATGCCATGATGTTTAGATAATTTCTATTACCCCACATACAAACCCACCTAGTACTTGTAGGCCATATTCACATTGACAAGGTTAAGATTTCTTGTAAGCCATATTCACCTTGACAAGTCCACATAAAATATTATCTATGCAAATAGCTTGTCACCAAAAATTGGTTATCAATCAAAAGATAGTGTTGGCGGTTTGCCAATGGTTTTGGTGTGAAGTTGAGGGTTGTGTTCAGGAAGTTGGGCAACCCAATAGACTTGTGTTAAAAAAAGTGAGTCGCAGATGAGACCCGGAGGATAGACAGCCACGTGGTGGTGTTGGTCTATCGCTTCACTGTGAGACTAGTAAGAATAAGAACCTTGTGCCAAAGTAACAAACACATAAAAACGCTCTACCACAGGTGTGGTAATTACTCCCTAGCTTAGTACACTGCTCTTCCAATCGAATATCTACAGGGAAAGGCATGTGCTCTTGTGTGGTAGAGCAGCGCGGAACTGGGGTTGGACAGGAGTGGCCCTGGAGGGACACTCGATAGTCTAAACAACGGTATGGTCCCGTCAACATCGAGGTGAAAGATCCATAGCAGCGGCTGGTGGAGTCTCCCGAGGGTTGTATGGAGTAAGAACCTACCGGGTAGAGGCTAGAAAGGTTGAGCAGTGAAAAAGCTTTGTTATCTCAGCTCAGTCGCACGCTAACATGTTGTGTGTCTATGTTCTGACAATACGAGCATGAGGTATCTTGTGGGTAAAGTTGAGCAACTCTGCAGAGTATAAGAAATGGTATTCGAATACGTCGTGCTTCCGGTTAATGAAGCTGTGTTCATGAGTGATTCCAATACATGAGGCATAAGTAGAGTTTTTGAGATGAGAATCTTGTTTGTGCATTTGTTGAGAAACCCCATGTTGTTATTATTTATTATTGTTTTACTGTTTTAAAGTTAAACTACTTTAAACTGTAAAATGCATCCACAGATGCCTGTTAAGGTAAACCCTAATCATCCATTGAACTCCTTGCATGTAATTATTTAGTTTTTCCTTGTGGCTTGTTGAGTACGGTAGTAGTACTCATTTTTGTAAAATTTGCAACCCCTCCACAGAAGACGATTGAGAAAATGCTGAGAATCATAATGAGCAGTATTTTGGTGGGCCCTCAGAAGGCAGCGGCTACTATTATTAGATCTCAATAGTTCTCAAACGTGCATGTGGTGTGAAATTCTTTTGTCTTGTATTATATTAGCTTTGGGCTTGGAAGCCTGTGTCTGCGTCAAAACTGGTTGATAAATCTTAATCTTACGTAATAAAAGTTTGATTTTGTTATAATTGAAAGCTTACTTGAGATACTGCTTACTTCACAACTGCACATCCTAAACGGTTGTGAAGAGTTTAACAGTCCCAAATTCGGCCGTCCGAACTGCTCGTTGCAGCAAGCCGTCGCGTGCCAGCGCTCGGGCTACCATGGGCATGCCGCCACCGGGCTGCTGCTGCATGCTGGCTCTGGTGCTCCCTTGGCTCGGCCATGTCCGCTCGTCCGAGCCGCCTGGACTCCTGCTGCGCGCCACTGGGCTGCCACCGCTGGAGCTACAATGTGCTGCACTTGCTGTCCGAGCTACTAGCTGCCGCTGCCGTGTTGTAGCTCCTACAACTGCCGACTTGCAGCCTGGAGCGGCAGCCAGCAGCCGGCAGCACAGCAGCTCCAGTCCGGTGCCATCAAGCCGCTGCCACAACAAGGCTGCTACAGTGCGTCACACAACCGTCCCTTCTTGCAAAATGCTCAAACGAACTTGCATGCAAAAACCGATTGTATGGATGGGAAGCTTAGGTGATGGGGAACGCAGCGGCGCGACATGCATTGAGAGATTTTGTGTTTAGGATTGACATTGGAAGGAGAGAAGGGTGGGAGATGAACTTGTGCAAAATTTGGATGACTAGAAGTGCTAGCTGATGGCTTGTGCTGTGTGCTGTGTTGGAGGGGGGAGGGACGAATGGGAAATGGCAGAGGGGAGCTGCTCGGCTGGGAAAGTGAGTGGCAGGGGCAAAACACAATGGGGAAGTAGGAATGGCTGTGGTGGAGCTTTGCTAGTTGTGGGTAGAAAGTGAGCTAAAGGGGCTTTGGATGGGTGTGAGAAATGGCAGTGGGATGAGTGGTTCGGCTGGGATGAGGAGTGCTCTGATGGAAAAAGGGTTCGGCTGGGACAATGGAGGGGAAAAAATGACATGAGGTTGGCAGTGGGGTTAGGAGGCTATGGCAGAGGAATAAATAGCAGTATATTTCTCGCTTCTTTTATTCAACTTGCTCAAATGGCTATGCATACGAGAAATAAAGATAGCAATGGATTGTCCTCGCGATACCGAATGCAGCGGTATAACATGCATAGCATGATTTTAGATCTTTGATTGTGATTGGGAGGAGAGAAGTTAGGGAAGAGAATGGACACGCAACGTGTTTCAACTACTAATTCTTTTCTCATTTCCGCGAATTCGCTCAAACTGCCTTGCATGCGAAAACAAATTGCAGAATCGGATTGGTCGTGCGATGCTGATCGCGGTGGTATGACATGCATAGCTTGGTTTGGAGTTTTTGGATGAGATTTGAAGGAGAGAAGCGAAAGTAGTTAGCAGAGACGGAAGACGGAAGACGGAAAAGATGACCGGAAAAGACGAGACTCACAGGCGAAACGTCTGCAGCCGGTCGAACTGGAGAAGAAAACGACGATACTAATACATGCATAATGATATGATTTTTGTGATACATGCGAAAACATAAAATCAAAATAATTAAATTTCTAATTGCAAATTTTTAAACAATTTGATTTAATATTGATTATTATTACTTGATGTGAGAAAATTGCAAAACATGCTTTAATTAATTCCTCAATATATATTTAGAATAATTATGCCGAGTTTAGATTTTTAATTATAAATTTTCAATTCCATTCGTTTTATTTATCTATTAAGTTTTTGTTTTAAATTCAACTTCAAAATTGAACAAGCAAAATAAATAGGGAACCAAATAAGCTCCAAAAATTTGTCGGATCCGGATTTCTTAACCCGGAATCCTCTGTGAAAATACTGTGCTATTCCCTGGATCAGTAGATAGCACTCACAGATACACCACTGAATCATTTCATACATGGCGTAAAACCATACCATTCATTAATTCAACACATCAGAGTTTACATAAACCGCTCCGGGTCGAGTTTTGCAACAATGGCCGAATAGGTCAAAAGATTACATTACAAAAATAGCGGAAAACGACAACGGAAGCAAGAAGGGGTGACAGCACATCTCTCCATAGACAAGCGACTGGGAAACCTGTGTGCGTCCGATATTACCCGAAAAGCTCAGATATAAGCACACAAGTACCGATGGAGACTAGATCAGCTAAGAACTAAACTACGCTTCAAAATTCCTGTGTCTTCAGACATCTGGTTCCTCGTAATAGTCGTAAGCTCCAAGATTTCCTGCTTCTGAGGGTTGGGGAAAGAGCGAGGATGAGCAGAACAACCATGCTCGCGAGCCAACACAACATATGCAATAATATATATGCAAGGCTAAACAACGATGGCTCAGATTCTTTTATTTGCGCAAAGTAATATTTATAAATATCATAATTATAAATTCCTATGACTTAGCATTTTAAACAAATTGCATTTTATTAAGGAAGGTGATTGCAATAATGCTTAATTTGATTGGAGCTACCTCCACACATTAACCACACTGGATACGACGATCCAAGGAAAATACCAAACCTCAGGCTAGATGAGCCGACCTGGTTTTCATACCACCACAAAGGTTTTTAAAATAGAACTAACTCAAGTTAAGTTCTCATGTCCGCCCATGACCGTAGGCGCGGCTGTTTAAATAGTTTTGACTCTACAGAATTTGTACACTGTACCCACAAGAGACAATCATACTCGGTACCCCACATGATTCCATAGTCACGTAGTTGAGCGATCATCACAGTAACCTTTCAAACTACCTTGCCCCTTCCGTCATCTCACCCATATGGGGTTACACCCATACGCTGTGCGGGATGTTCACCGCAGCGACTAGCGTAGCTGGTCTCGGCCACAACGACTAGCGCAGCTGTCAACTTCACCTTAAATTGGTGTCCCTTCCAAGCCAGAACGCATCCTGCCACTTGCACATTCCCTCTCTCCCACCATGCGAGATGACATTCAGAGTTTGATAATTTTACTAAGCCAAGTTGCACTTTGCAGACTTGTGGTTGTACTTATTTTACACATGAGGTCATGACAAGATTAAGTCCTTAATCCATCCGGGTGGTTCATACCACATACCAACCACTCTCATGCATGACGACACCCACCACTCTCTCCATCCGCCCAGATGTTGTATTAGCAAGTTTTAGGGTTTTAGAGAAGTGTAAAACAAATTAGCTCAACCATTTCAGTCATTTACCCAATGACTACCCAAAACAATATTTATACTTAAAAGATGATAATTGGGGTGGTTAATACCTCGGTACTCAAGCAAGGCTAACATGGCACTTGAGTACAGGCTACAACTAATAGGTTGCCATGTAACTACTAGGGTGACAAGGATCAGGGAATCCAAATATCAAGGACAAGGTATAATAATTATTTAATAATCAAGTTGGTATTTAACTACCTTAGGACTATTTAACATACATTTGCATAAAAGTTAAAGCATGCAGTTTGCTATTTTAAAAGAACATAATTTGCATAAAATGTAGGTTCATAAGGATCAACGTGTTGACTCGCCTGGGTCAAAGGTTGAAGAATCTAGGTATCCTTGAGCGTGGTCGAAGTTGAGATCACCGGCTTCTTCGAACTCTACCCGGGCGGATGAACCGGAAAAGAAAAGATAAGCAAACAAGATAAATAAATACAAAATCCACCATAAATGAATTCAAAAATTAATCAAACTAGTACCACAATATAGGTTTTGAAATTATAAATTTTTGGGCACAAGTTTCATAATTTTTGGAGCTATAATGAAAAAGATATGAATTTTTGAGACTTTATAATGAATTTTCAATTAAACAGAAAATTGAAAATCCCAAAAAATTCCAGCGCCGCCACGTGGACCCCGGTGCACGCAACAGTGCGTGGACCGAGTCCACGCACGGACGCATGGGCCTCCGCACAGTGACAAGTGGGTCCTACTTGTCAGCCGCACGGGCGACGCTGTGAGTGGGGCCCACTCGTCAACGTTGGCGCGTGCGGTAAAAGGTGAGGCGACGCGTTCGGTTGAACGCGTCGCCTCGTCTTCTCCGTTGCGCGGAGGGGATGGGGGAAAGAAAAAGCGGGGAAGAGAGAAGAGAGGGGAGCGGGAGCGCACGGAGGCGGTAGCGGCGGTGCGAGAGAGAGGAGGATGGGCGGGGCTTGGGAGCAGGCGGGCGAGGCGGGCCGGAGGTGGAGACGAGGCAGCGCGATGAGCAGCGGCCGGAGGTGCGGGAGGCGGCGTGCGGAGGAAGATGAAGAGGCGGAGCGAGGAGATGAAGAGGCGGCGGCAAATAGCCGTGGGGAGAGAAGAGCGGAGGGTGGCCTCGGGGAGAAGAACCGGGCGGCGCGGCGATGGGACGGCCCTGGCGTAGGCGGCGTGGTAGCGGGAAGCAGCGGAGAGCGGAGCGCGCGCAGTAGCGCAGAAGCGGCGAGGCGCGCGGGCGTGGTAGTCTTGGGAGACCGAGGCGAAGCGACGCAGCGAACCGAGGCGACGGACAACAACAAAAGCGAGCGACCTGGTCCGGGCGAGACCAGAGGCGGAGCGCGGGGAGAACCGAGGCGGGCGGGCCGAGCCGCAAAGGTCGGTCGAGTTTGGGAAGAAACGACATGACCCAAAACCCTAGGTAAGAACTCAAATCGAACTTTGAAATCTGTAATTTTTAGGTTCAAATCTTTGGGAAGTTTTGACATTGAAATAGTTCTTTTCTTGATTTTACAGAAAATGGGTGTTACAAAATTTTAGAAAAATCCAAACAAGCATATCAGAGAATATAGAATCCAACTAAAATATTCCCACAATTGAATTCCTTTTAGTTTTTATCTGACTTCAAATTGAGCTTTGGAATGGGAGACGATTTATTGGATTACTAGGTTTTAAATTGTAGTATTCAAATATCACAGAATTCTCAACATATGGGTTACACAAAAAGTTTTAAAAAGTTCAACATTTCACAAATGCACATTAGATGCTTAACTAATCCAACTTAGTAATTTTGGATTATTACAGTGAGTTTCTTCGTGTGACTACTCCCTCCCAAATCATGTCATCCTCAAAGTTTACCTAAAAACCAATATTTGCAAGGGTGAGTTCACGACTCAGAAAATACAATTGAATAGCATGGAAAGTACCGAATCAAAGAGATATCATTCACAATATTTCGAATACATAAGAAACTGCTATGCATTTTATGCAAGTACGAAAATGCATCACTTCTCTTTTACTTATACTGGTATAGCCAGTAAGCACCCGTCGGTGTTCACTTAGGCCCGCATTAACAACATGCGGGGATCCAAGGCCCATATGAAGAATATTTCATACGTGGATCTATTCACCCATATTGGAATGATGGGACTTATGTGCCCATATTGGAATGATGAGATTTTCATTACCCACTCCCGTGGGTGAGGCTTGAATGATTGAAATGAAATGAATAAAATAAATGCATTCTCTCATAGAACCAAATTTATATCAACAATGAACATAATCATGTAAGAATGGAATTACTCATCATCCATAGAATTCAATCATGACATAATCATAGAATAGATTTGAATCAAACAAACATGCAAGGTAGTTCAATCTGTACTTGCCTTTCGCGTGGCAACACGTTGGAATGTAGAGAAGGCGCAACTAACCCTGAAGTTACTACTCCCTAGAAGACACGTGTGAATTCGCTGAAATCCCCACGAGGTTCTCCTCTTCCCCTTCGTCTCCCTCTCCTCCACCTTTCTCCTTAACCGACAGCAATGGGAGAGCACCACCAAGAGGGAGGGAAATAGCAATGGAGTGCAAGGAGGAGGGTGTCTACTATAGCGGGGTACTGTAGTGGCAGCGACGCTACTGTAGCAGAGGCGTGCTATAGTAGCGGGCTAGGGTTTCCCCTCCTTTTATTGGTAGCCGGCCCCCCTCCCACCTCTTGGGCTTCGTGGACCAAAGGCCTGAGGCCCAGGTTCTCAACCCACTGCGAAACCCCCCAGCTCTGCCGCGTCGTTCGTTGTTGTCTCCGTCGACCGCGACACCGCCCCGCTCACCCATTCGTCCCACCTCGCGCACCGCACCGCCTCATCCACCGACAGCCACCCTTCTTCCCTGACCTCTCCAGCTGCTACGAGTGCCGTACCATCAACGTCGAGCCCATGTCAAGGTCTATTGCTTAATCACTCTCATTAGCTCGTGATTAGTAGTATGTGCCTGAGCTATGATTATCAGGGGGGATTTATTAATCTCGTGTTATTCATTACTAGTAATCAAGTAATCATGTGCTAATGATTTAATTAGGAGCTATCGGCCAGTGATTAGTAGTATGTGCCTGAGCTATGATTATCAGGGGGGATTTATTAATCTCGTGTTATTCATTACTAGTAATCAAGTAATCATGTGCTAATGATTTAATTAGGAGCTATCGGCCATTTTTTTTTTAATAAAACAATGTTTTTAGATAGCAAAAATAGTGTGTTAAAAAATTTATGTGCACATAGGTCTAGGTCTATTTTGTACTAACCAAAAAAGAATACAAATTCAGTTTCAAAATCCTCCACAGAACAAGACCAACTTGGACAGGATGGGTTGGAAATGAGTGAGAAATGGGTTGAACCCATATTGAGGAAATTGGGTTGGGTTGGGTTGGAGTTGCATATGGGTTGGGTTGGGTTTTGGAGGTAGAGTTGTGAGCTGGTCTGGATTGAATTGATGAGCTGCATTGAAGTTGGTTTGGGTTGGGTTTCAAACCCATTAGCAGGCCTACAAGTTAGCTTACCATCGGATCCATCTTCACCACCAACTTGACATTTAATGCTAGTATTTTTTTTGTTAAAGGAATATCATTGTAGCTATACTTATATTATGTTCTTATTCCAATGGTAGGTCATGCGTTTGTATTTTCATATAAACTCATGGTACATTAGTCACGCTGAATTCTCAATTGTATCAATGGTTTCCTTTAATTTAAAAAATGTATCAATAGTTTAAACAGTCTTATATATATATATATGTGTGTGTGTGTGTGTCCTCTTCTCTCGTGTTGACCGTTCATCTTTTTTACGTTGATCAACTCAATGTTGTGTCTTTTTTATTAATCGTGGCGGCCTCCCATCTTCACTGATGTCGGCATGTCTACTTTAGTTGTTGTGTAACAACATGGAGAATTTTTTCGTCATCGCCAAGCGACGACGTGCCCCTCACTAATGATGACACGCTCCTAGCTACTTGATAGCCCCATATCATCCATAGCTCGTGTTCAATGTAAAGCTTCATCTCCTTTCTGCTAGGGCCTCCCCATCATCGAGCTTCTTTGACCATAAATTTCATCAGGAACGCCTACGCTTCGTATCGAAATTAAATAGCTAATTTTATTTTATTTTTTATTCTAAATTTCGATTTTTTTGTTGGATTTCGTATACAAATCTAATTACCATTATTTATTTATTTTTTATTTCAAATTATAATTATTTAAAGATTTTACTTAGGAATTTGTTCAAAATCAAATAGTTAATTTTATTTTAATTTTATTCTGAATTTTAATTTTATTGCACTTAACGTATACTCTTTTACTTAAGGAGTGAAGGACAGTTGGAGCAAGGCATGTGATTTTTTTTCCCCATGCGTCGTCCATCCGTGCCCTATAATTATCCATATTTAATTCATCGTTCGTATATTCATAAGTCATCTTCCGAGCGGGACCTCCTCAAATTTCTGCGCACGAGGCCCTCGGACCATGAGCTTATAGAATTGCTGTTGCATAATAATGAGAACAATAATTTGTGATTTATTTTATTATTATTGTTGCCTGCGCTTGGCGCTTGTAACGCTGTGATTTGTATCCTCGTGTAATGAATAGAGTTATGTAGTTGCTGTTCATATGCGAAGCGTCCTTGTTAGCGTCCAGAGTTGTCGCTGGATCCAAGAGAACCATTGCTTGCCGTGTTAGGCTGCTGGATGGGCCTGATCGGTTTTGGAGATGGTACGTTTGGGCAAGCTCCGGCGTTGTCTGCCACACGTCCTATGTAACACCGCCGTTCATCCGTCGGCGGCAAGCACAGGTGCTGGGTACGTGCCTAGCTACCGCCTTCCCTTTCCTGCAATTTAATTCTACGTACATGTATGTATTGGAGGTCAGGTTTGGTTAGGATTTATTTAGGACTCAAGGATAGATACTCGCACGGTGTAATTCGGTTAACCCCCGATTCCAATCCTAAACGGAGTATTCCAATCATAAATATGCACCGAGAGGCCCCTGATTTCTGCCGAACTAATCCAATATCAATCGCAGCATTGCGACCGACCCATGGCAAGTTCAAGCCCTTCGGAGGTGCAGCTGCAGAACACGCCAGCGGCTGATCCGGCAGTCGGGAATGACACCGCCGCCGCAGAACAAGCCGGTGGCTGATCCGGCCGTCGGAAACGACACCGCCGACGCAGAGGAGAAGGAGAAGGAAATGAAGAGGGATATCAAGGAGAAAAGGAGGGTGGAGTTCATAGTGCTGCCGCAGCACGAGGTGGACTTTATCTTTGTCCTACGAGAGCTGGATCCGGATCCGGATCCGGAGCCCAAGCCCGAGATCTACGTGCCTGAGAGTATAGAGAAGCAGTCTCCGGGCTTTACGGCGTGCTGGGTGGCCTTGCGTGCTGATATGAACCCTCATGGAGGAGATGAACCGAGGCCAAAGGCTATGACTCTTTCGAGATCATGTCCAGCGAGTACGAGGAGTCCGAGTACGAGGGCGACAGGACGAAGCAGAAGCAGAAGCAGAATGTAACATTTTGTTTTTGGACGGTAAACAGTGCCTTCAATTGATTTTCAATTTCCGTTTAATTTTCATTTCGCCGCTTAACTTCCAGAAATTTCGAGCTTCCCTTAAACTCGGGTTTGTATTTCAAACCTATCCTCAAATCCCAAACTCAAAAATTCAATTTAAATTCAAGCTTTTCAAACTTTGGATCCCTCCCAAAATCTGCAGCACCTTTGTTTTGCTTGGGCCAACCCAATTTCTCCCAGCCCCCTCATCATTTTCCCTCTCTCCCGGGCCGATTTCTCCGACCGGCCTACCATCTCTCTCGTCTCGACCCACCTCCTCCCGCGGCCCGACCTGCCTCTTTTTCTTTCCGCCGGCCCAGCCCGCGACGCCGTCTCTCTCTCTCCCCCTTATCTCCTCCATCGCCCGACTCTCACCCTCTCCCTTATCCGTTTCTCCCCGCCGCCTCGGCCTCTTCACCCCGAGCACGTCGCCTCGCCTCCCCACCTCTCGCCCGTCGTCGCTTCGTCTCCCCTCACCCGCTTTGCCTCCTTTCGCGTGCGCCGCCGCCGCCGATTCCGACCTCGCCTCCTCTCGGCCCGGCCCACTGAAGCGTCTCCCCCACCGCCGTCTCCACCGACTCCGCCTCCACCTGCTCCCTTGCCCCCACCTCCAACTGCTCCACCTGCCCCGGTCCGAGCGGCGCGTCGTCCCCCGTCCACGCCAGCGGTGCCGTCCCATCGTCCTCCCGCATGGGCGCGCACTCCGCGCCATGGCCGCCCATACTGCCGTCGCCATGCCGCCTCCGTCAGCCCCTTCACCGGCACCCCTCATCCCGGCTATAAAAGGGCCTGAACCCTCTGCCTTCTCCACTGCCCTGCTCCTCCCCTTGCCCTGGTAAGTCCTTCCCGAGCCGCTCGATTTTGCTTCCCCTCCCCCTCCGGCCGAAGTCCCACCTCTCTGCCACCGGTCGCCCTCGCCGTCGCCTCGGTCCGAGTACCGGCACCAGGAGCCCGCGGCGACGTCCCCAACCCACGGCTGTAGCCCCTCGCCTCCCCGGGACCGCCGTCACCAAGCTCTCCTCCCCGCACCACCCTCAGCTCCGTAAGCGCTCGGTGAGCTCCCCACCTCTCCCCTCCCTCCGGCCCTAGCTCACCTTCAGCTGCCGCCGCCCAGCCGCCCCAAGCACCCTGCTTTCCCCCGGTCAGACCGGCTGCCCCACCAGGTCAAACCGGCCCACTCACCCCCGAAGCCCTCTCCTTTGCTCCCCTGCCGATTGCCCTCTCTCTGAGACCGAGCCTTCCCCTCTCAAGATTGCTTGGACAAAGATCGAATGTCATTAGATGGCTTCCATGGTTACCAAATCTTTGCTCTTCAGGCCAGCTATTGTTTGAACATTGATTGTTTACTCTGGCCTGTTGCTCATCAGTATCAGGGTTGGCTGTCAGTAAATGGAGTAACTGGCAATTAAATCTCAGGAGCAATGAGCTTATGTGTCAATGGATGATTGTTGGCAGTGATTGGTTTGTAGTCTGTGTCCCTATAATCGCCAGTAAGAGATATCGGTATTGATGTCAATGATGTGTGTTTTGTATTTGATGTATGTGCACAATTTGGCAAATTGAAGTATCAGTGGCAATGTTGAATTTATTAGCAGTAATTTTGTTGTGATTATTGCTTGTGATCATAAATCATCTGTATGACAGTGATTAGAGTATTATGTCAATTTGAATCTTGAGTGTTTAATCTTGCCATTGAAATCTCTGTGTGCACTCTGTCATTTGAAAATTTGTATTAATCTGGCAATTGTGAATTGGTGCTCTAAGTCAATAATTTGTTTGGTCTAGAATTGAAAGCTGTATGATTGATGTGGCAGTAGATGGAGTGTTGGCATCTGGAATTCCTGTCAATTAAGTTTTTGTTGTAGAACTTGCGATCAATTGTTATTCATCCATTTCAACTACCAATAGTTGATTCGTAGTTACTTCCCCAGATTAGAGCAGTAGCAATAAGGTTGCAATCGATCCGACAATTGAGAAATGTTGCAATAGGATAGTAGGATATTTTACTAGTAGTAATTTGATTATTGATTAATTGCCTATGATTACTGATCATGAGTATAAGTGTTTTGGCAGTAAATTGAATTGTTGGTTGTGATCCTGATTATTAGGGATAGCTTTGATCTTCAGTAGCAGTATTGTCTTTTGGATTTGTTAATCAATTGTTAGTTGTTGGTTATTTTTTCGTCAGTAGGTCAATGATAGTTGGAAGTAATGGTATTGGTGAAAACTGGAAGTATTGATTTGATTGCTTTATCAATCCGTATTATTTGGCAATGATTGGTGTTCTGGCAATTGTATAGTTGGTAGTAGAATCTGTGTCTTGATTTGGCAATAGATTTTAGTAGTAAGTTGAGTAGCTAGCTTTGAATCGATGAGTATTATCTGGCAGCTGAGATTGGGATTGAATTGCCATTGGATTGCGTGTTGATCTGGTATTTAGATTTGGTATAGAATCGGTAGTTAAGTTGCTTTGTCGCCTGTAGCGGTATAGTCTTGCAGTCTTCCAAGTCCGCAGTAGAGTATTCCGGCAAAAAACTCCTTCGACCTTACCATCCTTTGTATCCTCCCTCCCGACAGAAATTCTCTGTCATTCCTCCTTTCGCCCAACTGGACGTTTGACTCTGTCAAACCTTCCAGTGTCGCTCAAACCCTTCTCTCAAGTCCGTCCTCCGCAATCTTTTTGAGGCTCTTGTGTTTTATTGGTCTCTTGAATTCTTTGGATTTATTTGTTTTTTCAATCGTTATTGCGTAATTAGAAATCGAAGTCCAAAAGGAACGATGACTCGAGCAGATCCAAGATTCAAACAAAGTCGTCGACCAAGATTTTGAACCCCTGTCTAATAAGGCTTTGAGTAAGACCAAGGCCACGGTAAAATAGCCCAGGCGAGTCAACACTTTGATCATATTGATCCTACATTTTATGCAAATTATATTCTTTTAAATATCAAATTGCATGTTTTAATTTCTATGCAAATGTATGTCAAACACTCTAAGGTAGCTAAATGCCTACTTGATTATTTAAATAATTATTATTCCATGTCCTTGATAATTGAACTTCCAAAACCCTTGTCACCTTAGTAATTATATGATAACCTACTAATTATAAGTCGTACTTAAACGCCATGCTAGACTTGTTTAAGTACCGGGGTAATTCTACCCCAAATCATCATCCTTTAAATCATAACAATTATTTTGGGCAGTCATTGGGGAGAATGACTGAATTGGTTGTGATTATTTATTTTATACTCCCCCAAAACTCTAAAAACTTGCTAATACCCATCTGGGCGGATGGTAAGCTGGAGGGTATATGGTTGGGTGCTAATGTAGCCCAGGATATTTTTGTGGATGGCATGTGGTAAGAGCTGCTCAGATGATCTTAAAGACTTAATCCTGTGATGACCTCCTATTGCAAAACAGTACAGCCACAAGTTCTATAATGGGTGTCGACTGGCTAATTAATTGGTGACCTTCGGTACGAGCTGCACCATTGGAGGGGCACCCCTTCACCGTGAGCCCACGAGGCTACAGGTTGGGGTATGCGACTTGCAGAACCTAGGCGTAAGTCGTATGGCGCAAGAGGGGGTCTGGGTGTAGTGGTTGTCGGATCCCACGGGAACGAAACTCCACTCAGGTGAAACCTTAGCGGGTGTGGCAAATATCGATGGTGCCTTGTAAAGGCCTTGTGATAATCTCCCCTTGATTCACATGTCCAAGGAAACGTGTGTACATATAAAGACGATTATCTCTTGTGGGTAAAGTTGTGCAATCTCTGCAGAGAATAAGAATTGTTCGAACAGCCGTGCACACGGTCAAGGGCGGGCATAGGAACTTACAAGATATAGTTCTATTTCAAAAAAACTTTTGTGGATGAGTTTGGAAATGTGCGGGGGTCACCTAGCCCTTGATTTGGATTTTTCCTGGGTATTCTTACCCAGCGTTTGTAATAGGTGGGTATGACCACCATCAAAATATAAGCATGAAGGTGGATGTAGCCTATGCTTTTATTATTTATTGCACATTTAATCTATTAAAAAAAATACAATTTGGTTAAAATGCTAAGTGATAGGATTTTCTAATATCTGTATTTATAAATGATGCTTTACGCAAATAAAAGAACCCGAGCCATCCTTGTTACACCTTGCATGGATAATATTGCATCTGTTGTGTTGGCTCGCGAGCACGGTAGTTGTACTCATCCTCGCTCTTTCCTCAAACCCTCGTAAACAAAGAACCTTGGGTCATCGCTACAACGAGGATCCAGTCCAAGACCCGGAATCGTTGAAGCGTAGTTTAGTCCTTAGCTGTTCTAGTCTCTCCCCAGTCTAGCTGACTCCGTCGGTTCTTGTGTGCCTCCTATATCGTCCGAGGTTTTCGGATAATATCGGGCGTACACGGGTTCCCCAGTCATTTGCCTGCGGTAAGATGTGCCCTCACCTCCTTGCTTCCGTTATCTTTTGTAATGTATTCATTTGGCCTCTTCGGCCTTTATTGGAAAAATTGGCCCGAAGCGGTCTATGTAACTCTGATGTGTAAATTAATGAATGAAATGATTTTACACCATGTATGGTTTGGTTCCGCAATGTGCCTGTGAAGTGCTATCTACTGATCCAGAGAATAGCACAGTGGTTTCACAGAGGAATCCGGATGCAGAAATTCGGGGTCCCACAGAGAAGCAGGTTCCGACACAGGACGACAGGAGGGATTTAAAAGATAAATTAATGAATCACTCATCGTAAGTCTTTATTCTCGTGTTGCAGATACATATGCCCTATGGTCTACTGTGCTTCCATGTCAGTTTTTATTTTGCTTGCTTACGACTATAGTCTTTAAGTTCCTCGTCCTCTTCAGACACTGTTTCTGCTCCTCATTGCTTGGTAATTTTCGATGGTCTCAGTTACCAAGACTGGTTTTAGCACATGCATCTCCACATGCGTGATTAGTGTCTTTGGGATTTTCTCACCGGCGTGCTACCTTGTCCGTCGTACCCGGTTCTATCTGTTGAACTCGTGCTTCCGAAGACACTCGTAAAGAAGCATCTGATATTTTTTAGGATGCCATGGAGACTTTTCAAACTCAGTATGTTGTCTATAAGACATGGCTTGATGAGGATGCTCGTGCCTCTGCTATTCTGGTTGCTAGCATGAAAGTACATCTTATTGGGGATGTGGTTGGCTTGTCTTCAGCACAGCTGATGTGAGCGCATCTGCGCAACCAGTACGAGCCGTCTGGTGATTCTTTGTATCTTGCTGTTGTGAGTCAGGAGTAGTCGTTGCAGTAGGGAGATGACACTATAGACGAGTTATATGTCCAGTTGTCTGCGATATAATGTTAGATTGACTCTTTTGGGACCAGATGTTTTCCACGATGTTTTCCACGCATGTCAGGGCTGTCAGTGTCAGCAGTCTCACCTGGAGCTTCGTCGCATCTACGACTTCTTGACACGTCTTCGGGCTGAGTATAAGCAAACTCGTGCTCAGTTACTGGCGAGCCAGCATCGTGTGACTCTGTTGGAGTCCTTTGCATCTGTTCGTGCTGAGGAGATTCCCCTTCGTGCTGCGGGTCTCCTACCATCACCGTCGTTTCTTTTGAGTCTGGCAGCTTCTACCTCCGCTATGTCTCCAGCTACTCCTTCACCAGTGGTTCCTTCACCAGCGACAACTGCTGTTGGTTGGGGACCCCACTGCACCTATTGTAACAAGGATGGACATGTGGAGCAGTTCTGCTACAGGAAGAAGAAAGATTTACGTCGTAGTGACCGTTCTCCAAAGGGTACTCGTGGTTCCTCCTCTGAGAGGAGCTCTAGTGTTTCTGATACTCAGGAGCTTCTCACAATACTATGTCGTATACCTGCTTTTGCACCGTCCGGTTCTGCTGCGCAGTCTTCTAGTGAGAAAATCACCTTCTACTTCTTCTTCCTCAGGTATATCACCCTGGATTCTTGACTCTGGTGCTTTCTTTCATATGACATATGATTCCACCAGTTTCACTTTCATTGGTTATTTAACTTCTCCTATCACTGTTCAGACAACAGATTGTACCTCTCTCTCTGTCGTAGGATGAGTCACTCTTTTGAATTCCTCTTTTCATGTTCGTACTGTTTCTTATGTTCTCAAACTAACCATGCAGCTCACATATGCCGTTTAGCTCACCGACCATGGTTGTCGTGTTATTCTCGATCCTGATTCTTGTTTTGTTCAAGATCGATGCATGAGGACTCTGGTTGGTACGGGTCCTCGCTGCCGTGACTCACAACATCTCTGGGAGCTTAATCAGCTTCATCTTTCTTCCGCTGCCCCTGTCAGTCTTGTCTTCTCCACCACCGTATCCGCTTTTGCTATATCCTCCACGTCATCTTCCACTCAGTGACACCATCGTTTGGGATATCTTTATGGGTCGTGTCTATCTTCTTTAGTTCGTTGTGGTCTTTTAGAGTCTGTGTTTGGTGGTGCTTCTCTAAATTATCTGGGTTGTAAGCTTGGTAAATAGCCTCAACTCCCCTGTCCTTCTACTGAGTCAGTGTCATATCGTCTTTTTTCGGTACGTTTGTCCGGATAGGATTCGAAGAAGCGGGGGATCTCCACTTCAATCAAACACCAGATTATCAAGAGCCTCTTGCCCTCAATCCAGATGAGTTAATACTTTGATCATTTTGAGCCTACATTTTATGTAAATTGCATGCTTTAATTCGTTAATCAAACATATGTTAAAACTTAAGATAGTTGAATACTCATTTGTTGATTAGTTAAATATTATATCATCTTTTTACAATTGAATCCATTATTTTATGTCACCCTAGTAACTATATGGTAATTACTAGTTATAGGTTGTACTTAAGCGACACTCTAGTCTTGCTTAAGTACCAAAATATTAAATGTTCTAATCACCACCTTTTAAACATGAAAGTGGTTTTGGACAGTCATTATGGGTAAATGACTGAGATAATGGAGTTGTTGTATTTCGCTCCTCAAAAACCATAATAACTTGCTGTTCCGCCTGGGCGGATGGTATGATGGACGAGATGATGGTGGGTGTGCTAATATAGCCCAAGGAATGTTGGTTGTGGATGGTATATGGAATGAACCGCTCAGATAATCCTAAGGACTTAATCTTGTCATGACCCCCCGTGTAAAACAAATATAACCACAAGTCTGCAAAGTGCAACTTGGCTTAGTAAATTTATTGAACGCTAGAAATCATCTAATCGGTGGCTGAGCAAGGTGGTGCAAGTAGTGGATACGATCCAGCTTGAATGGGACACCAAGGAAGAGTGAAGTTGTCAGCTACGCAAGTTGTTGTGGTAAACATCCCACGCAACTTATAGGACCCACCGCAAATGGGGATAACCTATCTAGGTGAGATGATGGAAGAGGCGAGATACTTTGAAAGGTTACTGTGACGATCGCTCAATTATATGACTACGAAATTATGTGGGGTAACGAGTATAATTATCTCTTGTAGGTACAGTGTACAATTTCGGTAGAGTCTAAACTGTTTAAACAGTTGTGCATACGGTCAAAAACGGACATGGGAACTTAAATAGAGTTAATTCTATTTCAAAAACCTTTATGGGTGGTATGAAAATCAGATCGGGCTCATCTAGCCCTAAGATTAGATTTTTCCGAGAACCGTCGAGCTCAGTGGTGTTAATAATTGGGGGTAGCTCCAATTAAAATAAATATAAGGTATAGTTTTCAACGGAGGGAACCTCTACTTATTAAATATTACATAATTATTCTCTTTAATAAAATACAATTTGGTTAAAATGCTAAGTGATATGAAATTGTAATTATGATAATTAAAAATATTACTTTAGCAAATAAAACAGTCCGAGTCATCCTTATTAATCCTTGCATGTATAATATTGCATCTTGTGTGTTAGCTTACGAGCACGTAAGTTGTGCTCATCCTCGCCCCCCCTCCAAATCACTTAGAAGTAGAAAATTCTGGAGATTACGACTGCTACGAGGATCCAGAAGTTAGAAGCCCCGGAGATGATGAGGAGTAGTTTAGTTCTTTTAGTTTAGATCTCGCCTCATTCTAACTGACTCCGTCGGTGTTTGTGTGAATTCTATATTATCTTAGTTTTCGGGTAATATCGGAAGCACATGGGTTTCTCCAGTCGCTTGTTTGTGGAGAGATGTGATATCACCATTTTGCTTCCGTTGTCGCTTCCGCTACTTTTGTAATGTAATCATTTGACATGTTCGATCCATATTGTAAAACTTGATCCGATGCGGTATAAGTAAACTTTGATATGTTAAATTAATGAATGGTATAAATTTATGTCATGTAGGAATTGATTTAACAATATGTCTATAAATGTTATCTACTGATCCAGTAAATAATAGTGTTTTTACAGAGAATTAAAGATTAAAAAAAATCCGAGTAAGACACGATGGTTAGCCCGACGGCGTGTGATCGAACCTCGGGCGTCCGCGCGGAAGTCGCAGAGGCACTACGCGAAGGATGTCGTGTTCGGGAAAGATTCTTCGTATCGTTGATGCTAAAACCCCATCTAAAGAAGGGTAGATCCCAGAGGCTAGAGCTTCTTTGCTTTATACCTTCTTCTCTTAAATATATTTAATTTGCTTTGCATCTTCCTGCCGTGATGCTATCATCACTACAGCAAAGGGAAAGTTCCCCCGAAGCATTAAGCATTGTAGAGGTTTGAGTCGCAAGAAAATTCTTGCCGTGCCCCTTTCTTTCCATCGAGTGTGCTTTGCTCTGCTCTAGCACAAAGGAAAGAAGAACAAATACAACAGGAAACATTGCATCCCGAACCAAACCATAGCTTCCTGAGCCACAACCGCATTCTATTCACTCATATCTGATCAAGCGTTCCATCTCTGAGAGCAGTCTCTTTGGATGGCGCAGTCTGCTGTTTCTGCCGTGGTTGGGAACTTCAGCGACCTTGCTGTTCAGGAGACCACATTCTTATGTGGAGTGACCGTTGAAGTGGGGCTCTTGAAAGACGAGCTGAAGCGGTTGCAGTGCTTCCTGAAAGATGCTGACACCAAGTGGCGATCGGGAAATGCAAGTGCTGCCAACTGGGTCAGCCAGATCAGGGATGCAGCATATGAGGCTGAGAATGTCATCGAAGTTGCGGAGTACATGGAGAAGAGGAACATGCTGAAGAAGGGCTTCATGGGTGCCATTTCAAGGTATGCTTGCTTACCAAACGACTTGATTACCCTTCATAAAGTTGGTGTTAAAATTCAACGTATAAGAAGGAAGATCACTGAGATATTTGAGAGTGCAAGCCGTTTGAAAATTGTTGATTTGGGTAGTACTTCAGCACATAATAGTCATGTTGAGGATGAATTTCCACAAGATTACCACCATCCCATGCATCAAAATTTTGAAGATGATGTTGTCATTGTTGGCTTTGAGGATGAGTGCAAAGAAATAGAGGATAAGTTACTTGACCAAGACAGCAAGCTTAGTGTTGTCTCCATAGTTGCCATGGGTGGGGCAGGGAAAACTACACTCGCTAGAAAAGTCTACAACTCGCCTAGAATCATAAAATACTTTGATACAGTTGCTTGGGTGACTGTGTCTCAAAAGTTCAAGGGCATTGATTTACTGAAGGATATTATGAAACAAATAATGGGGGCCAGAGATGAGTCTAGAGAAACTGATCAGATTCAGCAGTATGAGGTGGGAAAGAAGATCCATGATTTTCTATTGCAAAAAAGATATTTAGTCGTGCTTGATGATGTGTGGGAAACAGATACATGGAACCAAATAAATAGAATGGTTAAAGTATTTCCTGATGTAAATAATGGCAGTAGAGTAATGTTAACCACCCGAAAGACTGATGTTGCTAATCATATCGAAATGTCAACCTATGTTCATGATCTGAAGCTCTTGGACGATGAGAAAAGTTGGGAACTTTTTAGTAGCAAAGCTTTACCATCGTATAAAAGGTCCGTGATATATAATCTGGATGAGTTTGAAGAACTGGGGAGAAAGCTTGCAAGGAAATGTAATGGCTTACCACTTGCACTTGCAGTCCTGGGGGGTTATCTGTCAAAAAATCTAAATTCGGAAGTGTGGTCGGATATGCTTAAGGGCTGGGCATCAACAAAAAATGGACAGATGATGCGAGTCATACTAGGTCGCAGTTACAACGACCTGCCGGATCATTATATGAAATCTTGTTTCCTCTATCTTGCTGCTTTCCCCGAGGATTATGTTATACCTGTGTCCGATCTTATCGAATTATGGATAGCTGAATGCTTCATTCCACTTACAACAAAATACAAGCCAGAAGAAACAGCGCGCAAGTACATAAGTGAGCTAGCTCAAAGAAGCTTGGTGCAAGTTGTTGATAGAAGCAGGGCACATGGATGGATTGAAAGAATAAGGATTCATGATATTTTACGTGACTGGTGCACAGAAGAAGCAAGACAAGATAGTGTTCTTGATGTCATCGACAAAACTGCAGGTTCGGCTTCCTCTTCGCTCTTTGTATACAACTATGTATTTCCCAATATGTTGGTTTCTTGCTGACATACGGTTCACTAAAAAATGCAGGTCAAACTGGTGCATCATCATCCAATACAATTCCATCCTATCGTACTTCATTTCAAAACTTCTGCGATGATAAGATTTTCCAGGCATCATCTAATCTCCGAACTCTGGTTGGCTTTGGACTTTCATCAATTTCCCCACCTAAGCTAAGATTCTTGAGAGTTCTTCACGTAGAAAATTCAAGCCTAAAGAATTTCTCTAGAGTAATTGGTGGGTGCATTCACCTAAGATGTCTCAGGTTGAGACGCTGTGAAGAGGTCACTCTCCCTTCTTCAATTGGACAGCTTCTTTACCTGCAAACTATAGATGTGAGTGACACAGACTTGAAATCAATCGTACCAAACTCTCTATGGGATATCCCTACTCTAAGGCATGTTTACCTTAGTAGAGGATTTTCTCCACCAAAGAAAGGACGACAGAAAGAGCTCCAAACCTTATATTTATCTCCCCCGAGTGGTGATACTAAATATTTCTGTCCTGACATGGTGACGGTTTTGGGCCAAATGACCCAACTAACAACCTTCTTCTTGCACTTGGAACCCATCCCTACTGAGATGATCGAAATACTTGCAAAAGACACGCCTCACCTGGTTGATGTCTACCTCTATAAATTCGATGTGATCGATAGGCTGCCTGAGAGCCAGCTCTTCCCACAAAATCTACGGCAGCTCCGTCTAATTGCTCATGTCATTAAACAAGACCCGATGCCGGTCCTGGAGAAGCTTCCCTGTCTTGTGGTGCTTCTGTTGTGGGGGTATGAAGGCCGGACCATGTCCTGCTCTGCCCAAGGGTTCCCTCGGCTGCAACAGTTGGAACTTCGTAGGTTTTCCACTGAGGAGTGGAGCATAGAGGTCGGGGCAATGCCAAGGCTCTCCCACCTGAGACTTTGGAGCTTCGACAAGATGAGCAAGCACCCCGAGGGGTTGCTGCACCTTCCGTCCCTCAAGGAGTTGGTGGTCATTGGAGTTTCTGAAGACGACAGCACATGGAAAGAGCTGCAGCGGAAAGGATGCGAGGTTGGTAGCTGCCTATGTCCCCCCTCCCCTCCGCTGCTCTTTGATTTGACTAGTATTTAAATATTTGCAGCACAAGGAAACAAGTGCTCGTGTTCAATATGTTGTTTTTGGTCCACCTTAAAATAAGGAGCAATATGCTCAATAAATACCGCTTAGCTTATGTGTAGCTTTCTCCCCGTTGTAGAATCGACTTGTTTGAGCTTAACTCCTTTTTATGATTGAAATTGTGTTATCTTGAATGAACTGGACCACTGTTCTCCGTAAGATGAGCAGATGCCTAACTCGATGTCATTTTCTTGTATGCTTTTTTCAGGTGATACGTGTATAGGGCAGTCTTCTTCTTGTGGTTTCAGTTCGTCATGCACGCACAAGACAAAGTTGGATGTGCGAGGACTTCCCAATTACCCCCCTTCGTGCACCCATCTCTCTCTAAAACTTTGGTTTGTTGTTCTCTCGAATATGTTTGGTGTGCTCAAGTGATCGTCAATTATTTTCTATTTGCTTTAATGTAATAATAAACAGTTAATAACAGGAAGAGCCTGGCTTTCACAGTTGTCGATGATTGAGTTATTTCTTTTATCGTCGTTAACCTAAGTAAGTAAAGGCCTCAGCCAGTTAAGCAGAGAAGGTGGGGGGAGATTCTACAGAAATGAGCGCCATAGTGATGTGGGCTCCTTCAGGCTGCACATGCCAAAGGAAACTAATCTATACGTAACAATCTCAACTTGCACGTGTCAAGGGCATAGCTTTTCACTGAAAAAAAAGTTAGGATTGTATTATTTTTCTTTAGTTATTTCGCCACTCGACAAATAGAAATGGCAAGCTCACCGTTACCGTCCTACGCTTCCTTAGCCGTACTTTGACTAATATGGTTGATTTAGTCATCTTGTTTTCAAAAATAAACTATTTTATCTTTCTTTTTTTAACGGATGTCACCGGCTCTACCATTCATTGCAGAGAACTATTTTTTTAAAAAAAATCTTTACGGCGTCACATATTAAACTCGACTTCTAATGGCTAGATCAATGGGTTTCGTACCCGATCAACGAGGAGGGCCAGTCCTAAAAAAAATGAAATGTAAGTAAGATTATTTCTCATTTTGTAATCTCATCTATATATATGAATAATAAACAATAAAATCTGAATCTTTCCTTGAGCCGTTAAATAATTTACATAGATAATCACTTACCGAGACTTTGTTCGATCTGGTCGTAACTATACTCTCGATTCCTCAGTGTACGTTCAGTATATATGCCAGTAAGATCTCATACAATGTTGCATTTTTTTTACGTAGTATTATACCTTTTGCATGGCATTTACATGACTAGACTCTCCGATATTCAGATACAGATCTGAATCTTCTACATTACTGCATAAGTTGATAGTGCGATCAATGTTTTGTGAGTGTGTGAACAACATTTTGCTGTGGTAGTGTAGCAAATAGCTAGGCAAAAGTGGAATATCACTGTATCAATTTTACTGTAGCAACACTATAGCTATCGATCTTGCTTTCTGATTTATGATCAGACGGTACCGTAGATCCTCCGTTTATCTGGGCTCCTCTCCGGTTGTTAGATGCTCGGTTTGGTGGCCGTGAGATCTCTAAGTTTTAGATGTATCCCTGATCCCTCTCAATCCAGATTCAAACTGACGGAAGGGCCAAGGACCCATCCGTAAGCATTCAGCACGCATGTCTCTTCGTGGGCTTGTCGGCTTTTGTTCAGCACAGCATGTGGTTCATTACATGCTTCATCACCGGTCAGAGAGAGAGAGAGAGAGCATGTGGTTCATTACGCGAGTTTATTAGTTAAAGAAGTCAGCAAATCGTTTGTTTATTAGTTAAAGAAGTCAGCAAATCGTTTGTCAGTTGTTGCATAATTTTATACAAAGACTACGTGTCGCTTCACGCCTCGCCCACTACCAGAGTAAATTCAACACAAAATTTACGTTCAGCGTATATGCCAGTAAGATGTCATATACAATGTGGCATTTTTTTACATAGGATTATACCTTTTGCAGGGCATTTACATGACTAGACTCGTCGATATAGTGGCATGCGAGGAGCAAGTGCAGAAAAAAACATTACTTTGTGTTACTTACCTATAATCACTTTACCTTCATCATGGACTACTACTCTCCATTTTTCACATGCGGATCCGGATCTTCTGCATTACTGCAGAAGTTGATCGTGTGATCAGTGTTTTGTGAGTGTGTGAACAACACTCTACAGTGGTAGTGTAGCAAATACCGTAGCAAAAGTGGAATATCAATGTATCAATTTTACCATAGCAAAAATATTGTAGCTATTGATATTGCTCTTTGGTTTTTGATCGGACGGTAGATATCACTTTCTAATACCATACATTGTAGATCCTCTGTTTATCTCTGTTTGATAATCACTTTATCCTAGTCGACAACTACTCTCCGGTTGTTAGATGCTCGGTTTGGTGGCCGTACTAGTACCGTGAGATCGCCAGGTTGTAGATGTATCCCTGATCCCTCTCAATCTTACAGTGTTGTAAGTAGGGGTGAAAACAGATCGAATACAAACGAATAATGGTTCTGCCATATTTGTTTTCATTTTTTTGGAGACGGATACGAATACGAATATCTCGGTTACGGATACGAATACGAATTATGTCGAATATAAATACAGAGCGAATACGGACACGAATATTTTTCGAAACATGAAAACCCCTTAAATTGTATGCCAGAAATTAACGGAAATATATAACTAGTTTATTTGATCCAAACATTCATAAATTTTTCACATTTTCAATAACCACATATAACATTGGCACTTACAAGCTGCATTAATTAGTTCATCACAGCAATGGCGCTTAGTTTATCACATTTAGCTCATAGCTCATAACTCATCACACATTCACACTTAGTTCATCACATACATAAAACTTAGTTCACACTTAGTTCATTAAATGGTATACATAGTTCGATAATAAGTAGATACATGTCTCAAAAAAATATGCATAGTAGTACGCTTAGTTCATCATATACTGTAACAACCCAAATTTTGTTTAGTTTAAAAATAAAAAATAAGTTAAAAATATTCGCAATACACTTAGTTCATCATAGCTGTATTACAAGTTTGTATTTCAATTGGGCCGAAAAGCTTGGAACAGGATCGAAAGTTGGGGGTGAAAAAAAAGCTAGCTTGTTCGCTCGATTCAAAATTGCTCCAATTACACTCGTTAATTAGTTAAATATTAGAGCAATTACACTCGTTAATCGGTTAAACATTGAAATGAGTCAATTTTCGAATGAAATTAATTTCGTTCTGACTCGGCTCGCCTAGGTTCGTTAGCTCGGTTATAAAATTATTTTTGAACTATTAATAAAATAATATTAAATCAAAACTATAACAACTTTAGAAAACACTCGATAAGATGAGCACCTGACTTAGTAGCCACCCCTAGTAGAAAGGACTACTTGTTAGAAAAATAACCACGAAACTGAACTCAACTTAACCACGATAGACTACGCACATAGCTCACCAAGCCTGAGCGCCCCTCCTCGCATCCAGAGGGTTGCCTATTTACGGATAGCCTGGACAATATGACGAATGGAATTTGCCTTGGAGTCGAAAGCCCTACAATAATAGGCCAACAACTCTCACTGATCTGGCGGCAAAGATTAAGTTCCTCCTCTAAATTTTCCGTCGTACGTTATCTGTACTTTATTCTTTATTAATACAATGGGCGGGTTCTTTAAAAAAAACCCTGCAATTCGTCTCCTTCCAAATGCACATGCGAATGATGCGAGCGTGCGTCGGTCCACCAGTCATGTAGAGCTTGTTAACCTCGTCTAACCGTGTTATATCGCGTTCCATACACCACTAATACCCCTTTCTTGCTCAATATGGACCTAAGCTCAGAATCCAGCCACCGTCGATTTCTTTTTTGTTTGTCGTCACTCCGGTGAGTCCCAGGTTGATTTCTCGCTCCTACATCATCTTTAAGGCCCCAAGGATCTAATGTGTTTCATCTTGAAGCATCTCCAACGCCGTAACACGCTAGCATCATGAGCCACCTTTGTGCCACCACTGTTCATCATTGACACGCTTCTCTAGCCAACCCCCGATGTCATCTACACCCTTGGTGAGCTCCTAGTAGTTCTCTACAACTATTGCGCGTGTTAGATTGGACGATTGGCTAGCTTAGTGTAGAGTTCATCGTAGCCGATTATGGCGCCACCATGGAAAACATTATCGCCACCGCTTCGGTGACCATTGGTCCCCGAGTCACTGCCTATAACTTCCTAGTCACCCCGTAGAGCCAGTTCACACCATCTTTTGCCACCGATTGGCCCCAAACGCGAAAACTATTTCGGACCCAAGGAGCTCTGCCACTTATCACTAGCGAATGGAGCTCGAGCAAGCCACAAGCGAGCGTGCTAGAGTTGCGGGGTGTTCAAAGGAATCCAAGGAAAGGTCGGAGGGGCTTATATAGCTGTGGGAGCAAATGAGGGAGCTCGGGCAACCCTACGGTCAAGCCTGCTGCCATGGGCACTCCGAGCGCGATGGGAGCAGGTGAGGGGCAGAGGAAGGAGATTTCGGGGGCGACAGCACGTTGCGCATTTAATGCTTGGAGCTGTTGGCGAGGACGTGGAGGGGACAGGGCGCTGCTCCAGGCCCTGCGCACGCCTTGGCTCTGACTCAGCCGTGACGCTCGCGCGAGCGCGAGGAAGGAGACGACGCGGCCACCGTTGGATCAAAATCGGACGGTTCAAGTGAACGGGGGCGATCGGCCACTCAATCCAGACCGTTGATCTCCAAATCGGGCGGTTCAAGTGAATGGGGCGATCGGCCGGTCCGATCGGCCACTCAATCCAGGCTGAGATCTCCAAATCGGACGGCTCCCCTGCGATAGCATCGGCATCGCTCCGCGCCAACGTGGGCCACTCGATGACGATCCGACGGCCCACAGCACCCACGCCAGCTCGATCGCACCGGTGCAGCTAGTTGACTGGGCCGAGTCAAGTGGCTCGAGCCCGAGTCCGACTCGAACCCGAGGAACAGTGCCGACTGATTTGGTTTTGATTTCTGGGCTAGAACTTTGGGGAATTTTTAGAGGTAGCAAAACAGTTCCAAAAATCACGAAATTTTAACTGGAGGTTGCTGACTTTAGGATTAACCTTACATAAAATTTCCAGAGATTTTCATGCATTGCATTCTTCTCAAGAAATTTCAGAAAGTTATGCCTAGGATTTGACCAAGGTTTGACTTGCCCCCAAAAATTATCAAATAATTTTTAAAACTTATGAAATAATTTTTTTAGAGGTGTCACAAATCATCCCTAGGTCCAAGGAAAATTATTTCCAGGGTTGGGCACAAGATTTTTACCGAGGAGGTTTATGAACTGAGTCCACTTAGGATTTTGATTTTTCCACAATTCCTTTACCAGAATTATAGAATTATTCAAAAACTTCAAAATGCCAAAAAAGTTTTAATTTATACTCATTTCCTCACATTTGAAACACAAACCCACATTTGGGATGTTACAATCCTCGACATGCTTCTTGCAAAGAAGCAGTGGAGAATCCACCTGTAGGCTTCATCAGTCGAAACCTACCCTCTACGGCACCAAACACCCCCAACCCAAGAACCCAAGTCCAACCTCCAGCGCTGCCATGGCTACGTGAAGCCATCAAACAAGAAGAAGCAGCAGGAGCCAGGAGCAACCGAGAGGAACATGAGGTGGGCCTTGCGGCTTGCGCCCTTGCCAAAGCAAATAAGCCTGGCCCAACTCACGTGTGTCGAAGAATCTAGACTCACTATTATGAGTTAATAGAGTATGTTGGTAATTAATGACAATGTTATGTGAACTAACATTTTTCAATAAGTTGGGTAAATATGTTATTTTCCATGATGATGAAAACTTTGGATGACATCATAAGTTGATTGTCATCAAGTCAAGATTCAAAATATTATGCATCATGCATTGATCAAGATCTCAAAAGAAGATGATCATGAGTTTATCATCAAGTCAAAAGAAGACCCAAAGATGTGTTGATGGAGGGCACGTGAAGGATGCATCATGAGTTGATGCATATCAAGACAACGACTCGGACATGAAATAAAG